>OY728137.1:1689445674-1694445674 GCA_963277665.1 Viscum album | reverse complement strand
TCGAATAAGCACATGAAATATCAATAACCAATTTCATAATGATGGAATGCATAATGCCAGACTATCATAACCACATAGTCAAGGCCTCATGCCAAGACTACAAATAAGATTTTTTCAAGGCCTTATGCCAAGACACTAGTTTGTCTCATGAGACCTACCGATGCATCGATGAGCTATAGCTGGCTACACCTGTCTCTTATTAAGTCCAATGCATTCCTCATATTAATAGGGTTAAACATAACATAAACATTCATATTAAAACTAGCATCTGAAATGTCAATACTTTCTACATAAACCATGAAAGGTATAAAAATAACACATCCACAGTCAAAAATATAATAAAAACATTATTAAAATATGGATGTTTTGTATCATAATAAATAATCTTCAAATAAGCTTAAAATCCATCAAAGGATGTTGACATAAATGAGATCAAAACTATTTGAGAGAAATATCTCTTTTTTTGAAATCATTTAAAAGTCACATAATTATAAAAGAAAATATTTACTTTGATAATATTCTTATAATCATGTCAGGGAAGTTTCTATGATTTTATAATGGAAAAAAAATAGCAGCACCTTCCGTATAAGTTTAAAAAAAATACATTCTTACCATAATTTTGTCGAAAAGGTTAAAAAGGACCTTGTTTGGAAAATGACTGAAAGATTCCTTTATAAACATATTATAAAAAGTAAACAAGGGTATAAATGACTTTAACCAATAGTATGTGAAATAGTAAGAATGATTTGAAATGCGTTTTTAAGAAACAAGGATGTGGATGATAAAGAGGTCCCAGTAGATAATTACGTATAAACAACCCCGGATAATGAAGAGATCATGAAATAAACCCTTACCTTGTACTTTTCCTTAGTCGATGGTATGTTAACCTCGTCTATAATAATTAAAACATTTTTATTAAATTATAAAAGAACCATATACATAATTATGATATCATATATGATCTTCTAATAATTCTTTGTTATTAATATTTTAGTATTATCATCGATTCGGGTGTTAACCTACTCGTTTTTTTATGTATTTTGTTATATAAGTTATGTTTGTTATGGATAGTTTGTATCTTATTCATATTTAAAATTATATAATGTTCTTAAACATTAAATTTAATCATTAAATGAGAATTTCTCTTGAATGGATACGATGGGGGATGAATCTCATCGTGTTCGTGGAGACGGTAGTCCGTACGTACGCACGAGCGACAATACCATTCTTTTGATATTAAAATAATATATAAATGGATATTATATCATATATACATAATCATTATTTTTTTATATTTATTATTTACATGAATTACACATCATTATTATACCCATCCAAAAAATAATATATTGAATAACAATTACACCACGACGTGGATACGGTAAGTCTTACATACGCACGTATGGTGACATGTCATTCAAAGGATGGATAGAATACTGAATATGGTTATAACAAATTTATAATAACATAAAAGTATATAGAAAATACTAGAGTTATTATTTTTGAATGGAAATAATAATGAAAGACGAAGTTGAAGAACAAAGGAACTTGAAAGAGGGTGGTGAAAACATTACCTCTTCTTCGGGTTCTTTGTTTTGATTTGATCAAAAGGGCTCCATAGGTTGGCTTTATGACTAAAGGAAGGCCTCTAGAATGAACGGAGGATATTTGAGAGGGAATTTGGGAAGTGTTTGTCTAAGCCCAAAGGATTTTAATGTGTGAATTAGTGAGAAGTGGGAGTGCCATTTTATAAGAGGGGTGAGGGGCACCTTTGGAAAATCTAGAAATATTATTTTATAATAAATTTATATTAAGTTTCTAATATCTCCAGAGTGTAATATTTAATGTTTAAGGTTGGATAGGTCGAAAACCACTCCACCAATAGGTTTTAAATAGGTTTGGGTTACTTTATTAACCTTATAGTTTAGTTTTAACTCTTAGTTAATTAGTTTGACACTTACCATGTCTCTTTGTATTTTTATATTATATAGTCAATAAACTTACTATAAAATTTCAAGAGACCCCCCAGGGGTACATTAATGATATAACTATCATTATTTAAGTATCTTTTCTGAACCATAGATTTTTAGGAATATAATATAAATTAATAATATAATATTTGTTTTAGAAACTCTTTTATGTCAATTTTGACACTATTGGGTATTTTGTTATTGATAATTTCATAACAACATTATTACTTCTAAAACAATTTATATAATCAGTCTTAATATGTCATATTAACCTAGAAAATTATTGGAATTCATAAAAAGTCTAAAATTACATTTATTTTGATATTTATAATATCAATTATTTTAATAGTTCAATAATTAAGTAATTACTCCATCACAATTGTGTCATAAATTAATTAAATTATTTAGTGTATAAAATTTATAAATAAAATACCATTATGTAGGAAATCTTTTTTTATTTGTAATGAATATTTATAATCGAATTTATCTTATGTATAACCCTATATTAATAAAATTTTAGTTATTAAACTTTGATTTTAACACTTTTAACTCTTCTTTGAATTAAATAATAATAAATATCCTAATCTAATCCAAGTGGACCTAAATGATAATATTTTATTACTAAGGTTTCTTTGGTAGATATACACTTGTCCAATATAATTAATACATGTGTTATGGTAATATTAATATAATTTCTACCCTTAATTACCCTATTTACTTTTAACTGTGGTAAATAAAAGAAAAAAGTTACTATACACCAAAAATTATTTTTATCTTATTAAACTACATTTTACTCATTGAGATTAACCGTGTCTCTTGGATTTTCTAAATTCCACTCACAGAAGCGATAAAATTACATCTTATGTGAATTTCCAAATTTTCCTAGGAGGTGGGTAAAAGATGGTGAAAAGTTCCATAAAATTCTTATATATCTAAAATGATTCTAAACTAACTCCAATGAATTACATTGAACTTATATGAGTATTATGTATCCATTTTGAACTCAATTAAATTTAAAAAAAATAAATAATTATTAAAATAAAAATTTAGTTTTAAACTATGACTCAGTGTTTTTCACTATTCATCATAAAGTGAAAGTTATCAAAAAATACCAACATTTCACCCTAGGCTAATTTTGATATTCTAAATCCAAAAATGAAGTCCATTTTGAAAGATAAAATTTATAAAATTTCAATAAGTGGGTATTACTATTCATAACGGCTGCTTTGATTAGTCGCGGTGTGTTAGAGTCTTAAAGTTGTGTACAATGCAAGCTATTGAATTATTCAAAGGGTAACGTACCATTGAAGCTTGGGGTGTTACATTTATGTGGATGGAAACACCAATGGTGTGGAGAATATAACACCCTCAGTTCCTGGTAAATGCCCCTTTATTTATGAATCTTCATTATATAATGTAATTTCATTTATTTTTTGAGGTTTAGAGGAGTTTTAAAAAGTTTCTAGGTCTTTTATAGTGGTTCAGTATTTGATCATGGTTATTCGATTCCATAATACACCTCCCATGAAACTATGTAATTGAAACAGTTAGCACTAGCTGGGCACATGGTTATGTGCATGGCTTGGCCAAATCATGCAGCCAGCCCAGAAAAACAATGAAATGTTGTCAAGAGGGTTTCAGTATTCTTTGTGAATAGCTTTTCTAATTTTTTAATCTAACCATACAAGGGTTTTTTTAGGTAGTATTGTGTACATGGTTAGCACACAATTTTCTTAACTACATACCCTAACCATGAACCATTAAAAATTAGAACCAGAATTATTAGATCTCGCATGGTTTACCCCTTAAGACTCTTTTATTATAATCAGATCATAACCTAAATGTATCTTCCTCCCAATAATTTGGATACCATTTCTCTTTATCCATGATTTATTTCTAGAAAAATCTTGGTGCATTGGAGGTTAGATTTATTGGTATGTGATCATTCTTCATTAGTTTCCTTATATTTATTCTTCTTCCCTCTCATGAAAACATGGATATAATTCTTTGTGGATAGATTCATGTTGTTTGATGTAAATCATGATGAGATATGGCTGTTTTAGTTGATGGTAAAAAATATCCAAGGTGGTTTTTGGATGACCTGAGCCATTTTTTTGAAATTGTTTGACTATTCTTCATTTTCACCTATTTTTTGGGAGGTACGTGGATTGTCTATCATCTCTTTTGTATTATAACATGAAATATTGGTTTCAAATTGAAGTAATTCATTCAATTTAATTGTGAAATGTATATTTGATTCTTGATGGAAAACATATTTAGTTATGGTTTTGTAAAATGGAAGAATTTGGTGGTTTTGTTGGAATTTCATTTGGTTAATGATTTTAAATTCGTTATTTTAAAGTTATGGTTGTGATTAGATGTATGGAAAATAATTATGGAATTTATTTTAACAAAATAAATGCTTAATTGAAATGGATTGGTAAGGTTTTTTGGAATTCATGGTTACCTTGAGTTTATTCTTTTAATGGGAACCATAATAAAGGGTGTGTACCATTGGAGTACATGATACATAACCCTAGATAAGTGGTGTGTTCCATTAGGGAACAAGGATATTGAACACTTAATAAGGACTTGGTTGATGGATGAGATACCACTCATTAGTATGGAACTATCACTTGGGGATGAATGTGTAGTTGTGTGGTATTCTTGTGATACTTATTCGAAAATGGAATATAAGAAATGATTTTAGATACATTTTTGGTTTATTTCCATTGAAAACTATTGTGTATGTAAAATGTTTTTGTTTGGGAGTTTTTTTTGTCTTTGATATATATTTGTTTACAATATTTTAAAATGTTTTATATAAATGTTTTAAAATATTCTATCCTGGTTTCATGAGTTGGGATGTCATTGGGAAACCCTACAAGTTTTTAAACTCGCATTTTGATTGGGAAATACAGTGAATTTTTAGATATGATATATCTAGAAATATGTAGAGGTATGTTATCCTAGTACATTAGTGATTCATCATGATAGTTTCAGAATTGTATGTTGATTTGGAGGTTAGAGCGTGTGGGAGTTTCTGTCTAGATGTAATTTTTTCCCTTCTAGTTTTTTGTCCATCGGGTTACTTCGATTTTTTTGGTATTAGTATTTGTTTTACACTAGTATTGTTAGTTTAGTTACTTTATAAGTTGTATTAAATTGTACTTGAGCATAGTATAGTGGATTTTTTGTTATTTTTATCTTGGTTTGGTGTCTTATTTTCAAATGAAAAGTTAACCCCCAACATCTTATGAATCCCTTGGGATTTATTGTTGGCCTTTGGTGTCTTTAAAATGTCACATAAGGGTAGTAAAACCCTCTGCCTCTTCCCAAGAAAATGGGTGAGGGTAAATATGTTACATAAATAGTGTATTTAATTTTAAAATTATAATGTTATGAACCGAAAAACCTTTTGTATTTCCTTAAAATTATATGATCCTTACTTGCCATGATTTTTGTTATCCTCTTGAAATGAGTTCAATGAATTCAAATACAATAGAATAATATATGGATCTATTAGATCATTTTTTATTCTTTTCAATTGGGGGATCAATGGGAAGGGGTATAGGTTGTTTTTCCTTGAATGTTCAATACCTAAATCTCCATTAGAGTTTTTCGTGTAAATAAATTATAAACCTTGATTAAGATATATTTCTCTATAAATTGGCCTTAACCCATGTAATACTGGATGTTCTTGATAAGTTATGTTTAAATAGGGTTTTTATTGAGACATATTTGTTCTTTCCTTGTGATTAATTAAATTCCATGATAGTGGGTTTTTTTAAATGGATTTTCAATGCACTAATGTAGATGTCTCTATATAATACCGTAATCTCTTATATACTATCTTCTCTTTTGAAATCCTTCTAGTTGATTTATTAAATTATTTAATTTGGAATATGAGATTGATGATTTCTAAAATTCTATCATCTATTACTTAAAACAAATCTTTAAATGTTTTTCTATTTAAAATTCAATTTATACACATAATATATTGAAATATTTCATACAATATGGTCATTATTCTAAATTATATTTTCAAAGCATGGGAGTAGTGATACTCCATGTTTTAAAAAGATTAGAATAATTATGAGTATGATTTGTGTTTTAGTTTTTTTAAAACATAGAACATGAATACATTTAGAAACCCTAGGCATGGACATATACAAACCTTGGTGTTTTCATGACCACTAGGGATTTTAAATATTTTCTCGGGATGTTATGGAAAAAAATGGGTATCCTGATATAGGTATATTAGGGTATAACTAAATTTCATTGGAATTTACTTTCTAGATTAGTGTTACTAGTTTACCCTAGTTATATATTCCAGTAGGCTAGATCCCAATAATATTTCTTTCATGATTTTTTCATCTAGGTATCTTTTTTTATATGATCTCATTATTATCTTTATATATTAATTACATTGAATAATTCCCTTCATATTTTCATTCATGTTTGTATTCATGTTTTTGTGTCTTGAATATAGAATTTTTTGAAAAGAATCCAAACAGTGTTTCAAAAACAATTACATGTGGAAATTACTTTACAACACTATTTTCTTCTAAATCTAGAAGTCATAGTTTCATAGTGATATCATATGTATAGTTTCCTTGTTTAAATCGTACTGATATTTTCTGCTCACATGCTTATTTTTACTTTGGTTATTTGTAGTACTAGTTTTTTAGGATCCAGGTAATTGGAAGTGTGTCATGTGTTAAGGTGGATTCTATTAGTGTATATCACATTTGTAGTAGATTGAGATTGTATGGACGGTTAGTCGCAATGAGACTTTGTTTTGTTATAACTTTTTTTATCCTTCAGGTCAACATTTTTTCACATTCCTTATATGTCTTGTGAATGTGTAGTTTTATTTTATGTTTTTATCTGATTGTTTATATTATTTCTAGGGATACATGAGATATGTATTTTTATATTTTTGGGTAAAATATTTCCCATGGTTTTATATGCTGATAATCAGGTGTTTATCTCTATTCTAGGGTGATCGAGAACACCCATCAGTCCTTTTGTGGTTCCAGTGTGATAGGTGTTTCAGGTTAATTTGGTTTGGTTTATTACAATTGACATTATATAGATAATAAAACCATTACCATGGGGTAGGTATCAACAACCATTAAATTAAAATATGCATAAAAAATGAATAGTTAACATAAAAATATTGATTTTAACAATGAACTTGTACCAAATGTGTAATAAATAATTATTAGTGATTGTTATATAGAAATATAAATATTAAAATGATTCAAATATATATGTATAATAAATCCAAATTTATTACACAGGATGTTAGAGTGTTTTTTAACAAGCATACATTCGAGATAAGAGTTTCTCTCACTTCAAATTTCGATCACTGAGATATTTTCTATATTCACCAACTTCATTATATCTTGTGGTGTATATAATAAACATGATATAATTTTATTAGTAAATTCATAAAAATAATGGTAATTTAATAATTCATATAATTTTTTCACTTTTAATAAATTTTGATTCAACGGTTACTAAATTCATAAGGAGTTTTCTTTAAAATTATTGTTTTAAAAGATTTAATGACTTTTTCTCAATACTTTTTATTTTATGTATATATTATTAATATTGTTTCAATACATTTTATATATCTACTCTAAAAATTTTCCAAGGTAAGTTCAACTATCTTTTACATTCATTAAAAATTTTAAAAGATTATTTTTATGGTTTTCTATGCGGTTAAAAATTTTCTTTCATTATAAAGTTATGAAAAGAATGTTTTTAATGATTTCCACTTGAAAATATTTTCCCACTATCATGGCCATTATTCATTATTATGGTTACATTACATGTTTCATTAGTTTTTAAAAGAAAATAAAATTCCCATTATTCAATGAAATTTTAATTTTATTTAAATTAACCATAAGAAAAGAACGTTTTTCTTATTTTTTTAAAATATATTTTCAATTATTTTATAAAATTATATTTCACCAATGTTAGAACCCTTTAATTATTATTATTCTTCACTAGTGTTTTACTATTATGATACTACGCACCTTATTTATTTTTCTGGATTTTGATGTTGTTTTATGGAAAATATCATGAAATTTATTTCTTTTCCACATGTTAATTTAGTAATGAAGGAATTATTAATTCTATTATGTTCCTAAAGAATAAAAATGTATTGTTTATCCTTATGTAATGGTGGGTTCATATGTAGACCTTTGATTCGTTGGTTGATGTTATATATCTCATGATCTCCAAAGGGTGCATGGGATTTTAACCGAAGATAAAGGGTGCAAGGGTGGTTAGCCCAAGCCTAAAATGTAAACATGTGGTTAACCTAATTATAATATACTTGTAAAGGAGGTTATCCAAGAAAATTATCTAATGAAGGTCTTGAATGTTTTTCTGTGCGTGTTTTATTATTTCTATGCTTATGTTTATGCCACATCCTAATGCTTATATTATCATGGCTCAATATAAATGACATATGAATCTTATTTACACAGAAATATTTGTTCCCATAGTTTATGATTTAGGATTTATTTTCGGTTTGATATGATTCTACTGTGTTATTTAATTACACTCTATTTATGATCTCATTCTAACATGCCCATATTATACTCACTTGTGATCTTTGATGTATATCTCATGTTTTTACCCTTACTGAGAATCTGAGCCCACAATTTTCTTATATTTATACTCTTTAAGATAAAAAAGAAGGCTACTGAGTATAATATGTCTAGAAATGATTTCATGTGTGATTATTGATTATGGTAAATGTTAAATATTATTAAAAATAAGTTCTTTATAAACCTAATCACTAAATACACTAATCATTTATGTTATGGGGTAAGGATTATTCTGAGATGTACTCAATATTCATCTTAAATGATGTAATTTTCAAGTATGTTATTCATGATTCTCTTCACAAAGCCATCAACTAATAAAAGACATAGAATAATCAGTAGCGATTCATTTATATTTCTATTAAAAAATATAATTAATTTAAATTCCCCATTTTTTAATTTTAAATATTATTTACACAATCAAATGAATTGAGAAATTAACTTCCAAACTCCTTAGAACTTAATAAATAAATAAATAAATACCAATTAATAAAACTAATTTGTTATAAAATAAATATCTTGAATTTTTGGATTATGTCACATAAATATTGTTGAGATCCTCAACTATTTGAGTCTCTCTAATCTGAAGGAAATGTTTTAGTTTAGTCAATAAATCCACAATGACCAAAATTCTATCCATACCTTTATATAGAATCATAAAATGAATCAAAAAATTCATAGTTATATCATCCCAATTAAATTATAGAATAGGTAATTACTAAATCTTACCTACTGGACTTTTATGTTCAACTTTTACCCACTGACATACGAACCATCTCCAAAAAAACTTTTCTAAGTCCAATTTTATACATGGACACTATAAGTGTTGTTGAACATCATTATATAGTTTTTATATAACTAGGATGAAATTTCCATTTAAAAATTGGAAATTATATCATAACATACTCCTACATAACCATATAAACATAAATTCATCCATATATATGATGTGTTTCATGGGATATCTCAATGCTCGTTTTTTGTTGAAGAATTATAAAATCCATACCATGATCAACCTGAAGTAGAATCAATAAAATGAAATCTAAAACCATAAAACAAGCATAGATCACAATTAAAACTTTTTATTTTCTTTTAAAGTGAATTTGATTGATTTTACTAAATAAAAACCCTTGGGTTATTTTCTCCATTGGTATCCAATAGCCATTAGAATCATTAAATACATTAGGAGAACTTCTTCTCCCATGATATCATGATGTAACTTCCCCCTTGAATGAAAAATAGAGAGAGAATAATTTTAGAATAATTTTTGGATAGTAAATAAGGATCATGTATGTTTATAATTAATTTTTTGTTACTACATTTTATTAAACACTTCACTAAATAAAGAAGACACTTCGAGTTACATTGTTTCTAATTTTTTGAAATGAAAAACTTTAATCATTCATCATAATTGAGTAATCCAATTGTTAAAATATTTTAACAATTAATGTTTTATCTACAAATAATCATATCATGTGTCAATAGTCAAAAGTAAACGTTATAATTAGTATAGAATAATCAAATAAATCATATCATATATAATTCTCAAGGAGAATATCAATGTGGTTTCATTTACAATGTAAATACATTGACCATTGCATGGTTACTTTCACCACATTGTAAGAACCCAGTTCTTCTTTGAGATAAATATCCTTTTTATTCCATCAGTTCTTATTTTAAATTCTTAAATATGACCTAATATTAATTTCTTTGAGATTTTGGTGGTAGAGGGGGTGTCTGAGGCTATTTTGGATCTTGGAAACCATCTTTTGGGGTGATAATGTCTTACCACATGGTTAGTGAAAACCATATGGGGAAGGATGTACAGTTAATTATAATTGTGAGAGTTTGGATAGTGGGAATCAATAAGACACCTACTTAGATACACCATGTGACATTGTGGAAACACCCTTGAGTGAATGTCTGAAATTTTGTAAGTGGATTGGGACATGTTTTGTGTATGATTAGACACATTGTACGAACAAACCATGTGATGTTACCCTTACTACAGCAAAGGGTGAATGGTTGGTGAATGGTTTTCCCATCATTGTAGAAAACACATGACCCATTAAATTGTTTTAATTTATCAAACTCACCATAATTAAATATTGTAATTCAACCCTAATTTCTCATTCCTCCTTGAGACAAAACCATTACCTTTGAGAGCTTCCTTTGAGTTCATATTCTAGAAAGTGGGAGATTTATTCCTACCAAGCTTAGAATAGAGAATCATTCACCTATTTGGATCCATGTTAATGAGTTCTCAATTCCTTTTGTGCCACTCCTTGTTTGGTTTGGTTTTAGATGTACTATTTAGGTGAAATATAATATGAAATATTTTCTGGTTTCTCATCCATTCTTGAATTTTAAGCCAATAAAAATCAAATCAGAAGCTAATACAGGATGATATATCCACTAAGAAACTATGGTAGGTAGTCTCATTATTTTCATTCAAATAATAAATATTTATATATAAGATATTGTGTCACATTCCCAATATTTGGGGTTATTCACTCTAAATGGATTTTAATACCTGAATTGAATTAATTTTTATAGCCTATACAATTAATGAGGCTCGTGATAAAGGTTAAATGGTTGTGATCCTGAAATTAGAACAATCACTTGGGGTTGTTTTGTTAATAAAATGGACAACCATGGATTTATATTGAATTTGGGTACCATTGAGGGGTACCTTTTATCCCTTTCCATGGGATGTTTAATATTAAATTTTCAATTATGAATATATATGTAATTTTAATTGTTATATAAATGGTAAATTGAATTGATACAGAAAAGTGAATGGAATCCATGTACCTAAACACTTTCCATGTATTGGTTTTTTAAGAATCATATGTTTGTTATGATGAAATTGTCGTGTGAGAAAAATTGAAGACTAAGCCTTTTAATTTAATCCATTCCTTGAACCACCTTCTGAGGGAAATTTGAATTTAAATGAATAAAGTGATGACCTTGACATGAATAAGTGATATTTATTAAATTATAATCACTGAATTAATTCATATATTCCTTTGGAGACACATTGGTTTATATATAAATACCCTAGAATGACTCATTTGGATCTATCTTACTTAAGCCTGAGTGAAAAAATGGACTCCTTATGCTGACTACCAAGGAAAGACTCATGGGGGATTACTATTATATTCCTAAGTGATAATTGGAATCCTTATGGATTTCCAATTATAGAATCAATATATAGTTGATCATATATTCCATGTATAATACTTGGGATCCATTAGAGGACTTCCAAGGATGGACTCGAGTAGAAATGATGTTATACCACACAAATAGTGATACCAATGTTCTTGTGAGTATCTTCATGGATGGGATTGGAGGGTGATGGATTATATTATACCTAGGGTGATACCTATATTTAAAACTCATAATTCAAAGGATAGTCTTAGGTTCTTAATTGAATAATGAATTAAATGGTTTATATTAAATGTCTTCCAAGACAAACCACAAGCGTGGATGTGGTCTTTGTCTCACATTTTTTGAATGGAATGTTTAGGAATCCTTTGAGAATATCACTACAGGGGATGGTGGTCTACATGAAAATCCCCAAGAATTATTAATTTGATGATCTTGATCAATTAGATGAATTCAATAATAAAATGACATGGGCCTCGCTGTTAACTCAAAGACTAACAATAAAAATGAAACCATTGAAAGGAATTGATTATTAAATGAAACCTCAAACATTATAGAATGATTAATTTTAACACTTAATTTCATTTTCTATTAATTCCTACAACTGTTGTTATTATATTTTCACTGATTGGATGGTAGTATACTTTGAGTGGTTTCCTACTGTGATTATATCTCACACCATGTTTGGTCGATAGATGGGTACCTGAAAAGACTATATAATTGTAGGTATGGACCAGGGAAAGCACCCTAATAAAAGTTTCTTGATGCTACTTTGGAAAAAGGGATCATAGTACAATGATAATTCTAATAATTCTAGTGGATAGTTTTTTTACTTGTGTTATATGAATTTTACTGATTCCATGTATACATTTTTGGTGTATAATATAGAGACATATTACATGTATCATCATCATTTTTATATGACATTACTTTTGGTATTTTATTTTACATCTCTATTTGTTGTTATATATTTATTGATTTTTATACTGCTTGTTCTACTTATCTATTATTCAGTTTATGTATTGATAAACTCCAGTGAATGAGGGCATAGTCTACCCACAGACACACATAGGCCCTCACTGTTAGTCAGAAGTCTCTGGATATTGGGAGATTCACTTAATGACATTTATCCAACTAGGCTCATCGTATTAACATGTGGTATCCAGGTCTATGATATTATAAAGTATTATCAGGGTGAATGATTCGAGTTCTTGAGGAAGTGATGTGATCTGGCCTCCAAAATTTTGGGGTCCCTTGGGGGAGTCATATACCCCTGGTTGAATTCTCCTACAATAATACATTTCAAGCTACTATTCATATGGTTTCTTATGAGGCTTTATACTATAGGACATTCTGATCACCCCTATATTTTTTAGATGAAGGACAAGAACTATTTCGCAAAAATTTTCATCATATAATGGAATAGAATTATGTGTTATCAAAATATAGAATTAATTTTCTAAATACTCTATATTTATGGTAAATGAAGATAAAATAGGTTGTTTGGTCACCAAGAAAAAAGGAATGCATCAAAGAATAATAAGGGAATGATGAAATTTTCATCACCTAATAATTATGGAATGAAACATACTAGAAAATGATTGAAGGGAAAGATATTTTGTTATAAAATCATAGAAAAGGTCTAGATAATGAATTTATGGGGATTAAATTACCACTACAATCCAATGAATCAATTATAGATAAATGGTTATTCATTCAAACCAATTTCCAAAGAATCAAGGTAACCTACAATAGGGTAGGGAGAAGAGAGAAGTCCATGATTATTTGATCACTATAGCTTAGGTCTATGTTCGTAAAGATGTGGTCGTAGGTACATTAATCATAGACTAAAATTTAGTTAATTTTATTATTTGATTAAGGATATTTTAACTATTTCATATCTTCCATGTTTTCAATTAAAATTAAATATTTCTCTATCACATTAATAAGGGATTGTTTAGTAAATAATTTAATTGATAATCATACATAATAAGGATGTGTGAGTTAATTTCCATTATGAAATATAGAGGTAACCTATTTTTTTATTTCATTATTATACATATTGTTTATTTTAATAAAATAATTTGTATTTATTTTAATCAAAATATTATTAAACATTTTATATTCAATAGATTTAAATTTAAATTATAGGTGATGATCTGTACTTCCATGTATTTAGAGGGGGTAAATCATTATCTAGGTCATGTATAAAGGAATCTATTGTGTAGTGGAAGAATGAAATGCATGAAATTTATAATTTTGAGTCTGGATTCATGTTAAAAACACTAAATCCAAAATAAACCATTTATTAATTTGAAAAATAATTATGTGTAATTTAATTTAATATTGAAAAATAAAATCGAATGACAGTGTAAATAGTACCTTGTTTGATTGAAGTCACCGGTTTGATTTTCTCACCATTAACATGTTGTTGATGATATTTGAAAAACTAGGAATCCTATATATCATATACATATTATAAAAAATTCCTACAAAATCAATCTATGATTCTTGAGTTCTAGAACTGTAAATAAATGAGCATTATGATGTCCCCTCGATCACATAAAGAACACAAACTCAATCCAGAAAGAGAGATTGATCCGACCTTTTTTTTTCCTTTCTAATCTCTCAATATTAACATTATAGGAAGGGATAAGAAAGATTATTTCATTAAATTATGGGAAATGGTTGATCTTACTATTCAAAACACTAATATGTGATTCTTTACATAGGTAATACTTTCCAAAATTACACTTTGGTCCCTAGAAAGTAATAACCTTCATTTAAAACCTTTTTTCAAAAGAATGACTTAATAGACATATCATGAATCCAAACAATATTTTTTCACTCACTTGTAATATTATAAAATGTAATTATATAAAATATGAACCATTAATTTTTCCCATAACCTCCCCAAATTATTTAACAAACCTCGAACATTCTATGTTCATCTGAAATTTTTTTTTTCTAGTATTCAATTTTATTATAAAAGAACATGTGAAAAAAATTAGAAAACAATTCAATAAACATTATTATAAACTTTAATAATGTAATTTAATTAGTTTTATATGTGAATGGTCATACTCGGTCATTAATTGGCCCTACTTGTAGGTCTCACATCATGCTAAACTCATATTTAATCAAATCAGTGGAACTTGTGGATACACTTACTGTTTATCCCTCTAGGTTCATATCTAGATATCAATGAGTTTAACCCAATGAGTAAGATTAGGTTATATTATCCCATAATTTCACCTAAATATTTAAGGAATTTTATTGTAAGGGATATATCCTATGAACTCATTATATATAATAAAATCTCCTTGTATCGTGATATCTCATAATGAAAAATGCACACTTTTTTCATCATCCTTTTATTGATTAATATATTTTGTAAACATAATAGTTTTAAATACCTCATTATACCGTGGACATGGATTTATTGAAGTTGCTAACATCCTATTCAACATATTCCCTTGAAATATCTCTTCCTCAACAGAGAAGAGACTTATTCAATCATGATCATTCAACCAATTACATACCAAATATGAGGCACCCAACACAAGCTACCTCACCATGATTTCATTGTCATAGTTATTTAATTCCATAAATGTACATGATCAAATGGAACACATTGATAATGGTATCATGTTAGGATACCAACTCACATGTCCATATATCGTAACATCCAATGACACCTGAAGCATGTGGTCTTTCTATTGGCCGGTATGCCCTCATGATCTTATCTAATCGAGATCACTATTTGATAACTTCATGAGAATAAGTATCAATGATCATGACACCCCTTTACCTGATATTCATACATCATATGAAATTTCGGTATGATATATCTAGACCATAGAACATATGTTTAAGATTATTATAATTTCATCTTGAGGTTATCATTATAGATGTGAAATGATATAACATTTTGATACGAACCGTAATATAAGGACATTACCAAGTAAATTGTAGATGAAAAATTATCATAACTATAATGGTAAAAGTAAACACATTTATATGTAAAAATGTATACATGTAATGGTAATGGAATTATTTCAAGTAGTTGGATCTAGGGAACTAACTCACAACCCTCCCACATTCTTTATATTCAACTGATAACAATTCTAAACCTGCTATATCTCTCATGATTATCATTCTTCTGTGAAGATATGGATTTATTTAGAGTTGTTCCACATTATCCTCTTTGGTTACTCATATAACTATTACATCACCTCTATATGTAAAATCCATCAAGAGATGAATCTACTAAAGTATATGCTTTGTCCTCTGGTGTGACCTGGGATCCTTGGAAAGTACCAATATCATAGTGTTATCATAATATACTGTTATAGTATCCTCAATTCTAGGTGCAACACCATGATTAAAAAAAAATTAACCAGAATACCTCCCTAGATTCATCGGGATATGTTATATACTATGATTCTATGGTAGAATCAGCAACCACTAACTACTTCGAGCTCCTCCAACTCACTATACCACTATTGATTAAAAATACATAGCTTGACTATGATTTGAAATCATAATGATATTTTTGGAAACTATAACCATTAGATCCCTCAAGACTAAATCCTCATCATCTATATACATCACAAACATATCATTTGTACATCACAAGTTGTTTAGGATAGTTTTTACTGCATCCTAATGTAGATCTCCTAGATTGGATTGATATATTCTCAATATTATTAAAGAAAATGAAACATCAAACCTAGTACATAGAACGGAATACATGATTGATCCCACTAATTAAGATTAAGTGATTCAACTCATTATTTTAATCTATTATTGTGTTTGTGTATAGATATTATTAGAGAGATTAATTCCAAGTGACAATGTAAACAATCTACTCTTGGATTGGTCCATATTGTACCTTTTGGTTACCTTCAAAATATTTTTACTTTAACATATCCCAAGAATCCCCTAAGATCTATCTTGATAGATCTCAATCCCTATAATGGAGGATTCCTCACCAATGTATTTTATGGAGAAGAATTCATTTTACAAAGTCTTTACTAACTACAATACTTGTACTACCTTTCCAATAATTAATATTTTATCAACATATAACACAAAAAGAATGATAGAATTATATTAATCTTCATATAAAAACATGGATTTATTTTTCTCTTGTTGAAACCAAAATCTAATATGGCCTTATCAAATTTAATATTCCATGATCAGGATGTATATTTAATCCTGAAAATGGATCTCTTTAAGATGCATGATTTACTGGTATTCTTCCATATAAAAAACCCTTCATGTTGGGTCATAGAGATGTTTTCAACCAACATCCAATTTAGAAAATATATTTTGAAATCTATTTCCAATGTTTAATAATCATGTAAGAATACTATTTCAGGAAATATTTTTATGGATTTCATTATTGAAACTGGAGAAAAGGTTTCAACATATTTTATTCCTTGATGTTTCCTAAAACACTTCACTACTAGTAATTCCTTATAGGTGCTTACTTGACCCCTTATATCAAGATTTTTCTTGAATAACCTTGTAAAACCATTAGGATTTATATATAATGACCCATCCCCACCTAGTTCTCGAGCCATAACTACACCAAACCTACCTCTATAGTCCAAAGGTTGGAAACAAGCACAGATGGAATAACTAACTTAGGAAGGTCATTACCTAGGAACTTCTACACACACAGCCAACTCAATGAAAAAGTGAAAAGGGAAAGAAAAACGATGAAACACTATTATAATCTAAACCATACATACATGAACCTCTTGACAGCACAATAATACATAAGTGTAAACTAATGTGTAAGGGGAAAATACACATTCAGTCAGAAATGTGTCCCAGCCTTATAGAAATCTGGAAAAAATTAAGTAGCTAAAGAGAACCCCACACTTGAATACCAATCTTCAACCATAGTACATAGTCTAAGCACCTCGTTTCCCTAAGAATATATATAGTTTTGATCAACATATTGGTCATATGCATATGACACAACACATGCAAGAAAAGACTATATAGGGGTGAGTATACACATACCCAGTAGGACGCCCCAAAAGCTGAGGGGTGGGAGGGTAGTAAGAGATACAAGAGAAGATAAGGATAGAAGATGAAAAGGGTACAATAAAATATTATAGTTCATCCCAATAAATAGTGAAAGTACGATTTTCCAAGAACAAGGGGCAACACATGGTGGGTAGATCAACTACTCGACGAGCCTTCATCACCTATATAATAAGAGTATACTCATCCAACCATGAGAAACTAGATACTGAAAGTATGTGGAATACCTCTTTGGTATTCACCACTCCTGGAAGGAGAGTAACCAGACCAAAGGAGGGTGTAAAAAATAAGGATATATATATATATATATACTTAGTCAAAGAAGCTCAAATGAGGGAGTAAGGGGATCACCAAATCACACCTTAGTCGAAGAAGAAGGGTATCAAATACTTCCAGAAGTCCATCAATGTAACACCCCGAGATTTTATGAAAAATATTATTTTAATTTCATTAATGTCTTGTGTTGTATGCTACATCAAGATCAGCTTGCACTATATGGAACACCGTATTCGCTTGCAGTATACACAACACTATTCTTGGATCGTGTTACACACAATTTTGATAATAGTTATTCTACGCAATATTGAGTATATATATATATATATACAATGTATAAATGAAATATTGTTGTATTCTGTTATAATAAACAATGAAGGAATCTTTCACAACACACAACCCTGACTTGGCTTGCATTACACACAATCGCGACCTTCCTCGATAGCGTGTGTTGTACGCAATACCGGGTTTTACTAAACAACGATATATTATTATAATATTATTATGAACTAGCCGTTATGAATAGTAATAACTAAATTTTGAATTTTATAACATTATTATTCATCTTACACATTTTCTAGAACATGGTATAAGAACAAAATAAATTTTTCAGGTAAAATAAGTATTTTTCAAAAAATGCAGTTTTGCCGCCTTTTGATGGCACACCAACATTAAATCTAGTTTTTGACATGTTTATATGTTCAATTTGAAAAAATAAAATTCTTATTTGGAACAAAAAAAATAATAATTTACTTTGAATAATTTTTTCGTATTATTCTGGTAACTTTCATATTTTGATGAATAGTAAAAACACGCTATATTTTAATGAAAAACAACTTTTTTCATCTTAATAATTTATATGGTTAAATTATAATATTCAATGGTTTTAAAGTATAAATAGAATATATTTTTACCATTTAATATAATGTATGTCATTAGCATTGATTTTACATTGAATTCGTAGGTTAAATCAATTCAATCTTTTGCAATGTTTAAAACAAAAAAACTCGTTTTCATTCGACAACGGGATTAATTTTAATTTAATTTCTAAAAATTCTGTGTATTGAATTTGAAAAAATGGATTCCATATTTGGAATCAGAGGATCCAAATTATGTTAATAGTCTACTTTTTATTTTTGGGAATTATGAATAGTAACTACGGTAAATTTTATTTATCATAGTTAAAGGTAAATCAGGTAATTAAGGGTAAATATAATATTCTAAAATTACCCTAACACATGACAAAATTCTATTGTATGGCTAAACGTAGACCCATATAACCTAAGGGTCTGATTAGATTCATTTTATGGACTTTTGACCATGAAAATAGTTTAATTATTATTAAAACCAAAGAAGGTGACAACATGTCACTCTCTTAAGTCTTATAAGTATAAAAATTTTAATTTAGTGATAAACATCATAAAACTTCGAACATTAATAGTATCCAGAAATATAATAAAATTATCTACATCTTGATAATTTATTTATAATTTTTAGGTATTAAGTAATTGTCATTAATGGTGATACAATAATGATACAGAAATTATTTATTAAGTGGAAAATAAGTAATATAGTTTTTATTGAAATAATAATACCCATTAAAAGACCTAAAAACCTGACCAAAACTTATTAGTATTGTATATATACACCTTAATCATCCAATGACCTAATATATAACCGTTTGGATTCTTATAAAAGTGATTATGACACTTATATTATTTTATTTTAAATGGTGCCAAAGTTGTCACCTTCATAATTTAATAAATATAGAAATTTTAATATTGTGATTTTAAGATGATAAATTCGAGTAAAAGTATTATTGTGAAAGTTAATAGATTTATCTATATCATAGGATTTTATTTTAATTTTTATGCAACAAATCAGTATATTAAATAATTATACAAAAAAATGTTGTCGTAATTATTTTATTAAGAGATAAACCAAATAAATGGTTTTAAAAATAATAAAATAAATATTATATGAACTATTTAATTAGATCCACTAATTTTATAGAGACATATTACCTTTTATGAATCTATTAAAGCTTTTATTTCGAACATATCTTCTGTATATATTTTATTTAAATTCAAAATAAATGAATAGTGTAAAAATTGACACTATTGTTATTTTATAAAAATAACATATTATAAAATTGTTTAAAAATCACAAAAGTATTTAAAAATTATAAATTTATATGGTCTATAATGTTATAAATTAAACAATTATTGAAAATTCACAACAAATAAGTAATTATTTGTTATAATTTAAAATTTAGAATTTTATTACCACAAATAATCTTAAATAGATTGAATAAGGATAAATCAAAATGATAAGGTTTAAAATAAGATCCAAACATGTCTAAATTTGATTGCTTGATGAGATTACAACCCTATCTAATCTAATCTTGGAATATGAGTCATTTTTGGTGGTTTTTAAGTGGGGTTAGATTTATTATAAATTAATATTTTTTAAGAATTCCAATGGTGCCCCTCTCCTCCCTTATAAAAGGGAACCTCCTCCCTCAATTCCACACACCAATTTGAGCCTTCAAGCTCGACCAAACCCTGCCAAATTATCTTCTCCACTTCCCTAGAAACATCCTAGAGGTTCTGGTCTACTTTAATGACCAATCTTCGTGCCCTAAGAGGTTGTTTCAAAGAGGTGTATCGAAGAAGAAGAGGTTCGGATACATATAAAGCATATCAGACATAAGGTAAGGGATACTTTTTCAAATCTCATTTTTATCCGAGATTTCATATTTGTAAGTATTTACGTGGGTTATTTCTATAATTCATGTCCATGTTTTATAAAAGTGTTTTCATGTATGTTTAAATTCCTTTTTACCCATTGTTGACATTTACTACATGGTGTGTAAGGATTCTTTCTTTTGTTTACGTTATGAGGTACTTTTTGACTTTTCTGGCAAAACTACGAAAACATTTTTTTAACTTATACGGCATGAACGGATTTTTACGGTTTTATAAAGCCTTATTTTCATGAAGCTTCCTCCAAAATATTTCATGACTACTTTCAACAAAATATCTTTATTTTAAAATTGCATGACATTTTGTGAAAAGAAATTAATTTTTAAGAAGAAAGGATATTTTCCTCAAGAGTTCATTTCAATTGTTTTATCAAAACCATTTTCCATATAAGATGAAATTATTTCATATTTGTATGTTTAAAGTGTAATGTCTCTATGATTTACATGGTTTTACTTTTCTTATTATGAAATGATATCCATTTCTTTTATATAGATTATGTGATGATGGGATGATGTTTATGAAACCCATTTTATTTATTGGGTTATTATGAATGATGTATGTTTATTTTGTGGCACAAGTAAGAATGATTTCATTATGAGATGGGTGGGACCTATATCTCCCTCCAATGCATTGGGTAAAGATTTTATATCTCATGAGATAGACACGACTAGAATGGTAAGTCAATCCGGTTCAGTGTTACAAGACTGAAACGAAGAGTGAACTCGATTCAGAAAGAGACTTTGTCCATCAAGATGGTCTTGGAAGCAATCCTTTGGCTACTATGGAAATCATGACATGTGCTGAATTGTTTCCACAATTACATGTTTTATTCCCATGATATTTTATGATTCTTAATGTTTCTTTATGATCTATGCCATACGTACTTCCATGTTTTATGTCATTGATCAAGCTTTTGATGTTTAAACATTATGTTCATGTTTTTAAGTTAAAATATATATGGTATGTTTTATTTTATCCATGTTTACCCTTACTGAGCATTTGAGATCTCTGTTTTTATGTTTTCTTTTCCCCAGGATATAAAGAAAGGTTTTAGGTAAGAAAAAAAGGGGAAGATATTTATGGGAGATGTTGAAGATCTTTCACCACGATTAGAATATTATGTTCCAAGTTTCCAAAGACACTAAACTATTATGGTCCTTGTGTGTGTTTTTTTATGTACTAAGTATTCCGAAAAAGTAATGTAATGTCCATGTACGTCAGGCTTAGGGTCTCTACAGTTGGTTTCAGAGGAAAAGTTTAGTCAACCATTGGAAACTAGGATGCAAAAATGCTAGTGAGATCCCTAGAGATATTTCTAAGGTATGTCTAGGGATGTCCCTAAGGATAAGTATACGTATAGGATATAGTCCTAGAACATTGGTAATGATATTAGATTAAACCAAAGATGTTAGATATTGAAGTTACTCCCCCTTTATTATGATTTTTGCCTCTCGCACTATTCTTTTTGGGTTTTAGAATATGGCTGGAAACAAGATGATTCATGATAATGGAGGATATGATGGACAATAGGATGATATTATTAATGAGAAGCCAAATGAAATGGGATTTGGAAGTCCAAACATCATTATTATGCCGAATCAGCAATCTCATAATATGATCAATAAAGTAAAATTTGGTAAGTTTCCTGACTCGGCTAATAAGAGAAAGATGGAGTTTCATGATGATCATAGAGGAAAGAAAGTTCAATTTACCCTATGTAAATCATGTGGGAAGAGGCATCAAGGAGAATGTTTCAAAAGAACTGGAAGATGATTTGGGTGTGGAAAATAAGTACACAAAGCCAGTAAGTGAAAAGGAAAAGGTTCAGTTAACACCAGGGATGAGGATAGTGGTATTGCTACGACATCAACAATGGTTAAATGTTTTAAATGTGGAATGTATGGGTATTATTAAAACCAATGCCCTAAGGGAAAGTCTCATGAAGAGAATATGTATGGTCGTATGGGTAGTATTTATGTTGATGATGATGAAGAGACTACAAATGATATGTGAGATGAAAGAATTGTTGAAGCTCGGTCAATGGTTTAAGAATGTAGTGGAATGATTACATGTTTATCATGTGTCATGTTGTATATGTAATCTCATGGTACTATGTAATAAAGAGACATCTAAGGATTGTTATACTGTTGTCTTTCCTTGAGTTTTGAAAGTGTATGATTAATGGTACCAGTATCCATGAAAGTTTATTCAGATATTTTTGGAATGTATATGATATGCGCATAATGAAGGGATAAAGAGAAAATTAAATGTTTGATAGTATTCATGAGCTCATGACTGATATAAGGAGAAGGTTATATCATGGTTTGAGTATATAGAATTTTTGGATTTTGGTATGTGGAAAGAGTTAACTTTTGACAGCATTCATGTTTTCACTAATGTTTAATGGGTATTCATTTTTCAATAGAATACATGATTAAGGTATTCACATGATTGGAATGTGACCAACAAGATATATGGGGGATAAATGATGGTATTCACATGCTTGGTTGATGACATTTCAAGTAATCGTTTTATTTATACTATGATCTTGGACCGAAGTATTTTAGATTATCCTAAATATTGGAATGGATTATGTTGGACATAAGTTAGTATTGTTTAAGGATAAAACATTTTTTTGATATTATTTATGGGATGTTATAGTAATATAGCTTTAGAAAAAGGACAACCTGCAGGACGGGCGATAGCCCATCGCGTCGGACAAGGCTATGGGAATCGAACCCACAACCAAAGTGCGACTAGCCTTTATTGCCTACCACTGGCCTACAGGAAGTCCCTGGTTAGTAGAAACTAGTTTTATTTTATTAAGCAGTATGATATATGAAGTATAAGTTCATTTTTGGAACCATATACGATTAATCTAACCATAAGATGGACTTATAACTTTTGCTAACCTTTTGTTTGAATGATATTGAATGACCCATCATTCTATCACATGATCTGCTAACACATCACGAATAACAAATTCAACTTTATTTCTTTAAGGGATGAAGTGGAAATTGTTCAATTCACGAACAATAGTGAGATTGTACCAAAATCATGCAAGTATTTCTTTTAATTCATCAACTTTAGGGAAATGATCTTGAAAACCAAAAATTTTGTCCTAGTTCCCTTATATCTGATGAATCAGATGTTACCTTAGATCATCACAAATCAATAGCTTTGTGATTGTTGGCTTTTTCATAGCCATGTTCTCTACCACTCTCCATCAGAACTTGATGGTTAGATTTTTCTTCCATATCCATATTTTCACCTATGTTCTCCTATGTGGAAACCCAGTGATGAGTTAATTTGGGTAACCGTTACATTTCATACTTTAGTTTTTCAAGCCATGTTTTGGTATTCCTTTTTACGATGTGGGTTTCTATTAAACAAACTTTCGAGTAGTAAACCATTTATAACCCCGACGAATTTCGAGGGAGAAATTCATTTTAAGGGGGGTAGAATGTAACACCCTGAGAATTTATGAAAAATATTCTTTTAATTTCATTAATGTCTTGTGTTGTATGCTACCCCAAGATTACCTTGCGCTATATGCAACATCGTATTAGCTTGCAGTATACGCAACACTATTCTTGGATCGTGTTATACTTAATTTTGATAATAGTTATTCTACGCAACATTGAGTATATATATATATTCAATGTATAAATGAAATATGGTTGGATTCTATTATACGAAACAACTAAGGATTCTTTCACAACACGCAAACCTGACTTGGCTTGCATTACATGCAATCGCGACCTTTCTCGATAGTGCGTGTTGTACGCAATACCAAGTTTTACTAAACAACGATATCTTATTATAATATTATTATGAACTAGCCGTTATGAATATTATTAATTAAATTTTGAATTTTATAACATTATTATTCATCTTACACATTTTCTAGGACATGGTATAAGAACAAAATAAATTTTTCAGGCAAAATAAGTATTTTTCAAAAAATGCAGTTTTGCCGCCTTTTGATGGAGCACCCACATTAAATCTAGTTTTTGACATGATTATAAGTTCAATTTGACAAAATAAAATTCTTCTTTGGAATCAATAAATAAAAATTTACTTTGAATAATTTTTTCGTATTATTCTGGTAACTTTCATATTTTGATGAATAGTAAAAACACGCTATATTTTAATGAAAAACAACTTTTTTCATCGTAATAATTTATATTGTTAAATTATAATATTTAATGGTTTTAAAGTATAAATAGAATATATTTTTACCATTTAATATAATGTACCTAATTATCATTTATTTTACATTGAATTCGTAGGTTAAATCAATTCAATCATTTGCAATGTTTTAAACAAAAAAACTCATTTTCATTCAACAAAGGGATTAATTTTAATTTAATTTTTGCAACTTCTGTGTATTGAATTTGAAAAAATTGATTCCATATTTGGAATCAGTGGGTCCAAATTATGTTAATATGATACTTTTTATTTTTGGGAATTATGAATAGTAACTACGGTAAATTTTATTTACCATAGTTAAAGGTAAATCGAGTAATTAAGGGTAAATATAATATTATAAAATTACCCTAACACATGCCAAAATTCTATTGAATGGATAAAAGTAGACCCATATAACCTAGGGGTCTGATTAGATTCATTTTAAGGACTTTTGACCATGAAAATAATTTAATTATTATTAAAACCAAAGAAAGTGAAAACATGTCACTCTTTTAAGTCTTATAAGTATAATAATTTTAATTTAGTGATAAACATCATAAAACATAAAACATGAATAGTCTCCAGAAATATAATAAAATTATCTCCATCATGATAATTTATTTATAATTTTTAGGGATTAAATAATTGTCATTAATGGTGATACATTAATGATACAAAAATTATTTATTAAGAGGAAAATAAGTAATATAGTTTTTATTTAAATAATAATACCCAATAAAAGGCCCAAAAACCTGACCAAAACTTATTGGTAGTGTATATATACACCTTAATCATCCAATGAACTAATATATAACCGTTTTTATTCTTATAAAAGTTATTATGACACTTATATTATTTTATTTTAAATGGGGCCAAAGTTTTCACCTTCATAATTTAATAAATATAACAATTCAAATATTTTGATTTTAAGATGATAAATTCTAGTAAAATATTTATTGTGAAAGGTAATAGATTTATTTTCATCATAGGATTTTATTTTAAATTTTTATGCAACAAATCAGTATATTAAATAATTATAAAAAAATGTTGTAGTAATTATTTTATTAAGAGATAAACAAAGTAAATGGTTTTAAAAATAACAAAATAAATATTATATGAATTATTTAATATGATCCACTAATTTTATAGATACATATGACCTTTTATTAATCTATTAAAGCTTTTAGTTCGAACATATCTTCTGTATATATTTTATTTAAATTCAAAATAAATGAATAGTGTCAAAATTGACACTATTGTTATTTTATAAAAATAACATATTATAAAATTGTTTAAAAATCACAAAAATATTTAAAAATTATAAATTTATATTTATATGTTCTATAATGTTATAAAGTAAAAAAATTTGGAAAATTCACAACAAATAAGTAATTATTTCTTATAATTTAAAATTTAGAGTTTTATTACCACAAATAAACTTAAATAGATTAAATAAGGATAAATCAAAATGATAAGGTTTAAAATAATATCCAAACATGTCTAAATTTGATTGGTTGATGAGATTACATCCCTATCTCATCTAATAATCAAATATGAGTCATTTCTGGAGGTTTTTAAGTGGGGTTAGATTTATTATAATTTAAAATTTTTAAGAATTCCAAAGGTACCCCTCTCCTCCCTTATAAAAGGGAACCTCCTCCCTCTCTTCCACACACCAATTTGAGCCTTCAAGCTCAGCCAACACCTACCAAATTATCTTCTCCACTTCCCTAGAAACATCTTAGAGGTTCTGGTCTACTTTAAAGACCAATCTTAGTGCCCTAAGTGGGGGTTTCAAAGAGGTGTATCGAAGAAGAGGAGGTTCGGATACATACGAAGCATATCAGACATAAGGTAAGGGATAATTTTGCAAATCTCATTTTTATCCAAGATTTAATATTTGTAAGTATTTACTGGGGTTATTTCTATCATCCATGTCCATGTTTTATAAAAGTGTTTTCATGTATGTTTAAATTCCTTTTTACCCATTGTTGACTTTTACTACATGGTATGTAAGGAATCATTCTTTTCTTTACGTTACGAGGTACTATTTGACATTTCTAGAAAAAGTATGAAAAGAATGTTTTTTTAACATATACGACACGAACGTATTTTTAAGGTTTTATAATCCCTTATTTTCATGAATCTTCCTCAAAAATATTTCATGACTATTTTCA
The DNA here is from genome assembly GCA_963277665.1 of Viscum album. Lineage (NCBI taxonomy): Eukaryota > Viridiplantae > Streptophyta > Magnoliopsida > Santalales > Viscaceae > Viscum > Viscum album. The sequence continues at coordinate 1,694,418,444 of OY728137.1, read as the reverse complement.
AAAAAATCTCTATCTTTTAAAATTTCATGATGTTTTGTGAAAAGAAATTAATTTTAAAGAAGAAAGGATATTTTCCTCAAGAATTCATTTCAAGTGTTTTATCAAAACCATTTTCCATCTAAGATGAAATAATTTCATATGTGTATGTTTCAAGTGTAATGTTTCTATGAATTACATGGTTTCACTTTTCTTATTAAGAAATGATATCCATTTCTTTTATATGGATTATGTGAAGATGGGATGATGTTTATGAACCCCATTTTATTCATTGGGTTATTATGAATGATGTATGTTTATTTTGTGGCACAAGTAAGAATAATATCATTATGAGATGGGTGGTACCTATATCTCCCTCCAATGCATTGGGTAATGATTTTATATCTCATGAGATAGACATGGCTGGAACAGTAAGTTAATCTGGTTCAGTGTTACAGGACTGAAACGAGGAGTGAACTCGATTCAGAAAGGGACTTTGTCCCCAAAGGTGGTCTTGGTAGCAATGCCTTGGCTACTATGGAAATCATGACATGTGTTGAATGGTTTCAACAATTACATTTTTTATTCCCATGCTATTTTATGATTCTTAATGTTTCTTTATGATCTATGCCATACGTAATTCCATGTTTTATGTCATTGCTCAAGATTTTGATGTTTAAACATTATGTTCATGTTTTTAAGTTAAAATTTATATGGTATGTTTTATTTTATCCATGCTTACCCTTACTGAGCATTTAAGCTCACCCTTTTTATGTTTTCCTTTCCCCAGGATATAAAGAATGGTTTTAGGTAAGAAAAAAAGGGGAAGATCTTTATGAGAGATGTTGAAGATCTTTCACCGCGATTAGAAGATTACATTCCATGTTTCCAAAGACACTAAACTATTATGGTCCTTGTCTGTGTGATTTTTTTATGTACTAAGTATTCTGCAAAACAAATTTAATGTTCATGTACGTCAGGATTAAGGTCTCTACAATCAATGATTCTCAGCATCACACATGTCGTCGCTAAACACAAAATTCTAAGGAATTAAATCACCACAATTTAATACTATCTTGTTTTAGTAAAACCGACTCATCCACATGGTTTTAGATACCGTCTTAAAAACACATCTCTATGGGAAAAGCGTACCTCTTCTTCATGTGTCCAATGGTATGTCAAACCACATATCATCAATGTAGTACATAGACGAGGGTCTGTAAATTCTATGTACATAACCCTTTCCATGATATAATAGGTGGTTTCTACTCTAGTAGTCATTTAGGAAATCCCCTTCACATCCCCACTAGAGGGTAATTCTCAAGAATTTCATTGGGGAACTCAACTTCCCTTCCTTGCAAGAGGTTGACGCCAAGAAGAGGTTATTGGGGGAACTCCATTGCTCAACCTTGTTAGAGGGTAACACCCATAAGAAATTTTCAAGGTAACTCCACTTCCCATACCTACTAGAAGATAAAACTCAGAGAAGGTTGTTAGGGAAATCTACTACCCAGCTCTACTAGAGGGTAACTTCAAAAAGAATTTGTTGGGTAACTTTACTAGCCAGCCATGAAAGAGTGTAATTCCCAAAGGAAGTTTTCGAGGAACTCTACTGCCCTGCCCTACTAGTGGGTAACACCCAAAAGAGGTTATAAGGGGAACTCAACTATCCATCCCTACTGGAGGATAACTCCTAGAGGATTCCATCGAAGAACTACACTACACATCCATGGTGGAGGTAATGCCTGATGGATTTCATCAAGGAACTCCGCTACCATTCCCAGGTAGAGGGTAATTATCAGAGGAAGTCATTAGGGAACTATACTAGGTATCCCTAAAAGAGGGAAATACCTAGAAAAAGTCATTAGGGAACTCTCGAACCCATCCCTTTTAAAGGTTAATTCCCATAGGAAGTTGTCTAGGGACTCCACTTCCCATCCCTACTGGAGGCTAATAGCTAAAGAAAGTCTTGGTGATCCTGTACATTCACTACTATAATTAGGTTTTATCAAATTGAATTAAAATCCCATAACATTACATATTGTATATCAAAATCCAAAACTGAGGGAATCATAACGTTTTATATGAAAAAACACTCAAGGTTGGCTACTTGTGGGCTAAACTATGAGTACAAATGAAAGATATACAAGACTTTAATGTTTCATGAAAAGAAAACTAAGGGGTACCCAATGTGTGAGGGGGGGAACATGGTGTGTTTCCCCACATAACATATGGTTCATGTCCCTATCAAGCACTCAAATTTGTCCCATATAGTAGTGTATGCCAAGTTGGTGGACTACATAGTGTGTCTGGATAACTAGAACTATGACCATGGGTTTGTTGTCATGTTCGTGTAATGGGGTACACTACCATGTATCAAACTCGATGGTCTCCTAAGTAGGTTCCCATCTGTGTGACCATTCGCATGGGTAATACAACTGGGAAGGGGTAACATGGTATTTTTTAGGGAGTACAGACATTGTTACCCTTAATTTCTATAAAAACCTTAGTTCTAAAGCTGAGGGTGCTATGCACCACATGTTCTTCATTGAACATGAAAAGATGTAAAGATTTTTGAAGAAAACAATGATCTGGTCATTGTGCATGAATATACCTTAACCGCTATAGATGTCACCTGGAATCAGCCTGAAATATTTGTATTTGACTGGATCTCATGCTTACAAGACTTCATTCATAGGAAATCAAATTTGATGAAGATTCAATGAACCACCATTATTTTTGCATGACACTGCACCTCTGATACATAATTTCTTGATTCCAAATCCCCAAAATGTTCATCCAAACCTTGAAAAGATCTTTAATATGTTCTAATTTTTTCATACCATAGTATTTAACCGATTCATCGTGAATCTGAGAGTCTTACCAAGCTCAGTACCTCTCTGTAAAGTCGATCTAGGACCGTGGGGATCCAATCAGAGATGAATGTGACAAATATATTGAGAAAATACCCATAAATCAATTTTTAAACATCCTTGGCCAATAATTATTGGCCAATTATCATGAATATGGAATTTGGATTATAAAATAACTAAAAAATTTATATTTAAGTACTTGGCCACATGAAGAGGACACAATAGAAGGGTAGATCAATGAATAATGAATGATGTACTCAATAATTTAATCAATGGTCTAAAAACTCAAATTGATGTTTCCTACATCAATTTTGGATCATTATTTTGTGAATAATTCATCCTACAATGATTGGTAGAACATATTTTATTTGTTTCATTCTAATCTATTCTTCTATTTTATCTCATCATTGTTCACCAAAGGATTCTTCAATGGGGGAGGGGGGAGTTTAAACAGAAATCACATGATTGTGAGGCCAACCCATACAAAATATTTTTAATTATATATTTATAATCATTTAGCTTTATATTAAATTAATTTATTTAATTAAATAAATAATTAATTAAATGCACTTAATGTATGCCAATGAGGGAGGGTTCTGCATAGACTGTACTAACATTCTTTCAGTCACGCGTAGGGTAAAAAACCTATTATTGACATAAACATGGTATTTTATTTTTTATCCAATCAAACATTTATGTTTTATCCATTTTTCTTTGAGATTTCATGCAATGACAATATAAAATATTTTTAATATATTTATAAAATTAATTTTAAGAACACTGGGTCTCGGAATTGTCAGTAATCTCAATACCTAGCTCTATAAATATATATATAAATCATTCAAAGTCGTATAAGTAAAAATATGGGTCTCTACATCATTACCTCATTCAATATTTTCTTACCCCAAAAAAATTGGAAAACAACTCGTGATTCTGAGACCACACTTAGATATCCCACTCCCAAGAACTCTCTTTCATGTTTTTTTGATTCCATAGAACATAAACCAAATGGATGGTCAGTCCACATAGAGTCTACTACTATCAGTCCTTGATCTCCATCAGGTGTTCTGCAATGGTGGCTCCATACTTGATGTTCAGCTTGCTTCAGATGATGATGTGCATAGGATCGTGAATCTATCTACTCAACTATGACACGTGGAAGACGTCGTGCATCTACTCCCACAGTGGTTGTAGGGTGAGGCTCTATGAAAACTCACCAACCATCTACATGATCTCAAATGTCCTAATAAACCTCTTAGATGGAAAGAATCCCTATCTAAACCATTAAAGTCATGTTCATGGAGAGACTCACAAGAAAATTCGGTCTCCCTAGTTGAACACCAAGGGCCTATGATAGCGATTTGCATAGGATTTCTATCTGCTCTAGGTCATCCTCATCCACTCATGGATGATAGGTAAATTCTCTATTATCACTTACACAGACTCTGGGACCAAAAGTGTTGAGATCCCAATATCTATTGAAAAGAAGGGTAACACGAATGGTCTCTCCTATATCGGCTCAAAATGTTCCATTTTAAATGTATATTGGTTTTTTTTATGAAAACTCTACTAAGGAAAGGTGATCCTCCTAGGTATGGCCATAATCTAACACAGAATCCCTCATCATATCCTCAAACACCTGGATAGTGAACCCAATCTACCCATCAGTCTAGGGGTGAAAATCTATACTCATCTACAATTGGGTCTTGAATGCCTCCTATATGCCTCTCCCCATATATGATGTAAATCATGAATTATAATTGGAGACAACAATTGAGGGTACCCCATGAAGGTGAACAATATCCTATACATATAACTGCCCCAGACTCTCTACTGAATTCTTCTCCCTGGTGGTAAGGAAGTATCCCAACTTTATGAGTTGGTCAACTATCACCAAGATGGGTTCATGGATATTTTTTATCATGGAATCCATGTGATAAATTCCATTGATTTTACATCCCATTTCCACTACATGATCTCGTGGGGCTGCAACAATCCTTCCAGAGCATAGTTCTCAAATTTTACCTACTAAAAAATGAGTAAATAAGAAATGAACTCAACTATACTTTGTCTCATGTAGGACCACTACAAATGCCGATAGAGGTCCCTTTATATCTTTCCCACACTAGGATGTACAACTACAGGAGCAGTGTGGAACTCTCACATCACATCCTGCCACATTGTGACTGGAACCACTGTTCACCCCTAAAAAAATATGACAAGATTTTCACCATTAGAATATCCATTCAGTTTTTCATTATTGGATATCTGGTCATATAAGTCCTTGCAGTAGATTTATCTCATTAGAGATGCTCTCGCATTCTCAATTAGTGAATGAGTCAAAACCATCAACTGAAGAAATGTTTTACCCAACAACTCTACCAAAGTTCATCTATAGTAAAGATAACTAATCTATATCTTCCCAATATGCAGTATTGAGACTTACTTATATGGGAATTAGCCACAATGTTTCCCATCCCAAGAGTATAGAATATTTCAAAGTCACAGTCTTGTGGGACCTCCAACCAATGTTGTTGTCTCAAGTTCAATTCTATCTTAGTGAGGACATTCCTGAGACTCTAGTGGTCTGAGTAAACAAAAATGAGCTCCATCAGAAGGTAGTGTATCCATATCCTTAGGGAGAATAATACCTCTATAATATCTTATACTTGAGTTGAATTGTTCTTCTCAAGGGTTCTTAATTTCCATGACCCATATGTTATAATTTCATGTCATTGCATCAGCACACAACTGATACCATATCTTAAGGCATTATAATATACTACAAACACCACACCCTCCTCTGGTAGTATCAAATATAGATCACTCTTTAGGCTCTTCCAAAACACCTTAAAGGCCCTTTTCACTACTCAGACTAGGTAAACTACTTCCCTTTCTACGTCCGGCTAGTCAATGGGGTTTCGATTTAAGAGAATTCTACCATGAAATTATTATAGTACCCTGCCAAGAAAAGGAATCTCTGAACCTTAGACACATTCATAAACCACTATGGATAATCCTTTTTTAGAAATGACATGACCCAAAAAGTTAGCGTCATGTATCTATAACTGGAACTTCGAGATATTTCCATAAAGTTGGTGGTATAATTGAAAATCACGAACCTTTCTAAAGTGATCTGCATACTCCTCCTCTATTGGAGAGTGTGTCATTGATAAAAATCTGGTCCATGTATGGACGGAATACCTAGTACATCAAAGTGATGAACATAGAGGATGAATTCATCACACTAAAGAGAATCATTAGGAACTCATAGTGTCTGTAGTGACATCAGAATGCCAACCAGCGAATATCAGCCTCACGGACCCTCAACTAGTGATATCTGAACCTAGAATTGAAATTTTAGAACCATTTAACACCTAAAAATGTTCAAATAGGTCTTTAATATTCATAAAGTGGTTTTTTTCATTATCATGGCCAGGTTTAGGGGATGATAATCCATGAAAAGACTCAAGTACACATCCTCCTTTTTCATGAACAATATCGAAGCTTCCCTGGGGGAAACACTGGGTCTAATGAAAACTTTCGCTTAAATGTTCTCAAACTCAAATTGTATATCCTGGATCATGGTAGGTGTCATCTGATATTCTGAAGAAGATATCAAGGTTGTCCCAAGATGCAAGTAAATGTAAAACTTCATCTCACAGCTTAGAGGTAATCCATAAATGTATTTATGGAATACATCAATATAATTATCCATAGCTGAAAGAAAATAGATACTTAAAGTGACTACTATACCATGGACTACACTCTCTAACTAATGGGTGATATGATACAACCTCCTTCTCAAATCATCCACATGTACATCCATTAGATCACTCTCTCTAGAAAATGATAATCGTGTCTCATCGGTGTGTAGGAATATGACTTATCAATGGTGAAAAACAAATCTACAATCATACAATTGAATTAAAATACATACCCTAGATAACATCATAGAGTTACATCATGATAACCAAAAGGTCCCATTTCAACCTCTATCTTATAAGGGATAGCTCAAACTACGGGCAGATGAAACATGCAAAAGAAGTTTTCCTTGCACGAACCATTAGTCGAAGCTACTGTGCTAACACTTTTACTGGGAGATCTAAATATCCCACTAGAAGTTTATAGAGAATTTAATTACTCATACCTGTGTATACTAATATAGAAGAAAGTGTAGAATAAACAAAGATCATTCCTCGAATCATTTCATGCTCTACGGTATCATAGACATCAAAGGCATGTACTTGTATGCACCCTCATCCGCCAGCTCTTTTATCATGACATGAGCCACCTGGTTATGGTGGGGGAAGGATCCCATACTATAATCAACCACCTAAAGCTTCCCTTACTCCTCTTCTAGCTTCATATCCTTGGGGACCAACCTGTCCTGACCTGAGGGATCCCTGATCATGTGCTTCCTATGACACGGTGGTCCATTGGTTATCTTCCAAGGATAATCAGAACATCTAGTCAAGTAATATAATTCCATGTGACCTCTTCCATCCCAAGTAAGAAATTTCCCCTCTATAGGTTTCCTTGACACTCTATAGTATCTCGTCCCCAGGTGACTATGTTCTTAAGCCTTCTCCTATAAGGGTCGCCTTCTTTGAGATCCCAGAACCTAGAATATTCTAGATATTGTAGATGAATCAGATCTCAGAAACCCACTCCTAGATCTAACTTTCTGGAATATGTCTATCATAAAGATCCCTACAAAATTTCCCACTCTAGCACCCTGGCATTGGTGGGAATGCACAAGGGCACAACGATGTCTCAGATCTCCCCATAGAGTCCCCTATCAAACATCCTTTCTCAAAATTAGCCATCATGTATCATGTAAATGGAGTAATGTGTATGTTCTATGAAACTCACTTCATACTCATCCATATTCATACTAAGGTATTTTAGATTCAGATGCTCCTGGATCTGGACTGAGCATATGTGGGAGGGTTAATACTTCTCATGAAGGATGTTTTTGAATTCATCCCATGATAGTTCCAACTCATCAGGAATCTTTGTAACAAGGCCCACCAAAGCCCAGTTACTCCATGAAAAAATATTAACATCTAGTTCCACCAACTCATCTGTTAGTGTCCAAATAATCCTAATTATGTGGACAACAAACATTAGTCAATCCTCAACTGCCTGAGGATCTAGATCATCGTAGAACCTCAGTGGTATCTAACACCAGAACTCATGAAGCATACTAAGCTTGTGAACATCCTCATCATTATCTACTGGGATGATATTTTGATCAATAGGTTGGGGTTATACTACCTTTCCACCTAGTGTAAGGGGTTCTTGAGATTGTCCCTTAATTGAGGCCTCATCACTCATATGGTCTTTATTATGAACCATAGTTGTTATCCTAGCTGGAATTCATCTTAGAGGCATTCTAAAAGTTATTAAGGAGTACCATTTCTAGATAAGAAGTTATATATATTGATAAAAATGGGGAACTGGATCAATAATTATTGTAAAATACACAATCCTATATGTTGTATGTACCATTTATCCCTGCAATAAATGTCTCGGCATGCTGAGTGGACAAGAAGGTACTCAAGGTCCTGGTTAGTGGCTATGTTGATAGCCACACCATCACTGCACTCTTTATCCTAAGAGCATCACTCAACACACATTGACAATGTTTCTTTAAAACCTCTCCTAATATTTTTTTAGAACATCTGAAAAACATCCTAAGGATAAACCCACCTTTTATACGAATCGGTCATGACCAGACCCGATCTGGGGCTTGAGATACAAATACCCCAAGCCTACCACCATAGGCTAGGGGTGGATATAAGCACTTAAATAATAACTAACTCTGGGAGGCCTTTTCCTAAGAACATGTACACTCCCACACATCCAACTCAATGAAAAAAGTTAAGTGGGAAACAATAAAAATTCAACCCTACTATAATGTAAAAAAAACATTCATGAAACTCTAGAGAATACAAAATTATGGAATTTTAAACTGAAGTGTAAGGGGAAAATACTTACCTAACCATAAATGTGTGCCGACCTGACATAAAACATGAAAAAAATAAGCAGCTGGAAAGATCCCCACTCATTAATCCCAAGTAAAACCACTTTACTCAGTCCAAGCACCTGGTACCCCTATGATTCTCTGTAGTCATGGTGAACTTTTTCATCATCTTCTTAATACATGATATATGATGGCAGTGCCCATACAAGGGTGAGTATAAACATACCCAGTAGGACACCCTGATATCATAGTGGGAAGAAGAAAGATATACAGTAGAAGAGAAATATATAATAATTGATGTGTACAATAAAAGATTACAACTCAACCCAACAAAGGCTAAAAGTAATATTTTCCATGAACAAGGAGATAAAAATGGTGAGAAGATGAAATATACATTGATCCTTCACATATTATAGTAGAGGACTACACTCATCCAACCACAAGAAGGTGGACATGAAAATCCTTTTTCATACCCCACACGTCTTCACCTCTCTTGGAAGGAGAGTAACCAAACCGAATGAGTGGGTATTTGAGAACAGTATATATATATAAACATATATATATATATATTCAATAAATGAAACCAAAATTAGTTATTAATTGGATCACTTTATCACATCACATCCCATGAATTTGAGTAGCCAATAGTTCCAAAATTCCATCAATGTATCTTAGCATCCCACATGTCTACCCTGAACACAGAAGTCTAAGAAACTCAATCAACACACCTTGATACTATCCTCTTTGGGAAACACTGACTCACCCACATGTTTTTTGTTTACATCACATAAAATGATTCTCTATGGGGAAATAATATATCTTCTTCATGAGTCCAATGCTATGTCAAACCATATATCATCACTATGTTTCATAGTTTAGGGGCCACAATTTCTTGTTTGAGGACCCATTCCCTAATAAAACAGGACGGTTACACTTTCTTAGTCACCATGGAACTCCAAGACCAGACATTTCAGATGGTAATGATTGGGAATTTCAATGGGGAACTCCACTGCTCATCCCCACTAGAGGGTAATGCCTAGAAGAGTTCATCATGGGAACTCCACTGCCTAGCTCTATAGGAGGGTAACACGCAGAATAGGTTGTCAGGGTAACACAACTATACATACCTGAAAGAGGATAATGCTTGAAATGGTTGTTTTGGGAAATCTAAATACTAGCCCTGTGGGAGGGTAATTCCCAGAAAAGGTTGTAGGGGAACTCTAATTCCCATCCCTACGGGAGGGTAACACCTAAAAAATGTTGTTACAGAACTCCAACACCCAAACCTGCTAGAGGGTAACACCCAGATGAATTACTTAGGTAACTCCACTGCCCAGCCTAATAGTAGGGTAACATCCAATGAAAGTATTCAGGGAACTCCATTTCACATCCCTTCAAGAGGGTAACACCTAAAAAATTTCATGGTGATCATGTAGGATCACTACCATCATCAGGTGTCATCTTAGAGCATACCAAGAATCTAAAATTCTATTTCATATCTTAAAATCTGTAACTGAGGTCACAATCACATTTTATATATAAAAATAGTGAATATGGGCTACTTGTAATACAAAATATGAGTTAAAATGATGGAGATGCAGGTCATTAAAGTTTCTTAAAGATGAAACAATGGGGTACATGGCATTTCATGGGGGGCCACATAGCGTGTGGACCCACTTCATAGCTAGGATATTTCTCTAGCAAGAACATGACTTCATCCCATATAGTAGTAAATGTCATATAAGTGGACTATATGGCATATCCTGACTAACTAAAACATGGGTTTTTTGTGGCTCGGCGTGTCCATATTCTGGGGTATATGACTGTGTGTCGAACCCCATGTACTCCTACATGGGCTGCCATCCACATGAACCTTCACATATGTTATCAAACTAGAAGGGGGTTACATGGAATATAATAGGTAATACACATTGTGTTACTAATAATTTCTCTAAAACCCTAGCACCACCATTAAGTAGGCTACATATCATGTGCTCATTATTGAATGTGGTGTGTTGTTAGGATTATTTCAGAAAATGTTGATCTGATCCTCATGAATTAATCTAATCCAAACACCATACATATCTCCAATAATTAGGATGAAATTCTTATATTTCACTAGATCTCATGCTTGTTGGTTGTGGTTCATCCAAAATCGGCTCTGAAAAATATTTGGTGAACCATTATTTGTTCTGCATCCACTGCACTTGTGACCCTTGATTACTTGATCTCAAATCACCAAAACGTTCATCTACACCTTGAAATGATCCCATACCTATTCTTGTATCATCACAACATTTTCATTTCACCGATTCATAGTGAATTTGGTCATCTGATCGAGCTTGGTACCTCCTAGAAAATTTGAGACGAGACCGCTAGGATCCTGCCGGGGAAGAATGCGAATAATATTCAGTTAAAAGCACTATAAACCAATGTTTAGACATATTTTTCCTATATTTCATAGATAATGACCAATAAAATTGATTTTTGAATTTAGAAAAATAGAAAATAAATTGAGATTTTAGTAGTTAAGAACATGTGTATACTAGAACTGAGGCTTAGATCAAAGACCAAATAATGATATAATCAATTGTTTAATCAAGAAAACAAAAAAAACCAATTGAAATTTCCTACAATGATTTTTTATTTTTAATTAGTTAATAATGAATTCTCTAATGATTGGGATAAGTTGTTTTGTTCCTCACATCTTAAAGTGTTCTGATCTAAAGTCACTTCATTGTTTTCCAAATGATTCGTCAATGGAAGAGGGAGAGTGCTTCACTGGTGATCAAAGGATTGTGAGGAAAACCCATGATAAATATCTACAGTGATATATATATAATCATTTAACATTCTGTTTAATTAATTAATTAAATTAAATAAATTCACTTAATTTTTCTCCAATGAGAGAGGTGTCCAAACGTACAGCACCTACTCACTTTATATTACAGTAAGGGTGAACACTATGTTCCAAACTCAATGGGGGTATCAGATTTCTGATCTGATCAGCTTTTTAAGATTTATCCAATTTTCACTGAGGTTTCATACATGTGCAGTATACAATATATTTAACATCTCTATAAAATTAATTTCGGGGACACAATTCCGTGGAATCACACCAAGTCTCAGCACCTAAATCAGGAAATGTATATTGAAATATTTCAAATTAATATAAGGAGAAAACCACGTCTCTACATTACATCTACTGGGGGATCTACCATAATCCACTATTAATTTTTTTCATGGATTATTTTTCAAAATTAATGACTTCTTTTTTTGCACCATCTTTATCATCTAATAAATATTTATAGGTTATAGGTTTATCATTCTCTCGGAGAAATGTGTCACCTATCTCAATGATAAGAAATACATAACTCTCTAGTTAATTAACCGCTCAAGAAGCCCTATGTAGTACTTGTGTCTCAATAATATATTTCTCTCCCACTGTATTTTTGATAGGTTGTTCTCATACTAGTTCTTGTGCATCTATGGCATTAACTTAATCAAAGTGAATCTTGATCCCATTATACCAATTGGAAATGTGTTTCCATTCTATACACTTATCTTTTCTTTAAATAATAACATTCATATCTGAAGGGTTGTATATTAAATATACTTTATTTTCTTAAGGATAACCTATAAAGATTTACTTCATGGTTCAGGAGTCCAATTTTTCACTATGTATAGTCTTGAAAAAATATATCATTCCCATGAATTTAAGTGTGATATATTGGATTTATTTCAACACCAAATATTATGTGGAATCCCATAGGTTACATTAGTCTTACATGGTTAGTTATATATATTTTTGTCTATAATGTGTATCTGAAAAAGGATAATGGATAATTTTCCCAACTCATCATTGGTCTTACCATGTCAAGAATGGTCTGATTCCTCCATTCCGTAACATTGTTCCACTATGATGTATAAGGAGGAGTGTGTTGGGATACAATTCCACACTCCATCAAGTGATCAATAGATGCTTGGTTAAGATACTTTCCACGTTGATATGAGTGAAGTACCATAATCTTATTACCAATCTGGTTTTATACATCATATTGATATTCTGTATACATCTAAAATCTATCTAACTTATACCTCATTTTGTATATATATTGATACCTACTATAGTCATCAGTAAATGTAACGGAAAAAAACCCACCCTTTTACTCTACCAAAAATGGACCGCATACATATTCATGAATTAATTATAGTTCTTCAGTGTCTCTTTCTCCCTTCCTTGAAAAGGGTGATTTTTTCATTTTACCATGTAAAAAAGTGAGGTATACATCCAATGGTTTTAACTCAATAGAGTGAAAACTCCCTTCTTGATGTTACTTCTATAAATTCTTCTTATTTTCATGTCCAAGCCTAATGTTCCCTTGGTGGGTAGAACATGAGTCATTCTCATTGTATTTGTTATTGATTTCCAATATAGGATTTTATAATTCATGTATATACAACCAAATATTATGATTTTCTATATCATAATATATGTTATCCTTATATATAAAAAATTTATTTCCAAACCTAAACTAAAATCCCATAGTGTCTAAACATGGAAGTGGGATTACATTTTTGTGACTAGAAGAACATAATGACAATTATTCAATATAAGAACAAAACCATTAGGCAATGTATGATGATAATCTACCACTTTCAGGGATGTTAGAATCACACTGTTTAAAAGATAGAGATCTACTTCTCCTTTTTCAATTAGATTAAATATACATTGTTACAATATTTGAATACAAATGTGTAATCCATATACATTATCCAATACCCTACATGAAGATAGATAATGATTTCATTCAATCAAAAAAATACATGATTTAGAAATGTCACCATACATCTTCTTCCCATCTCTATAATTCCTCCTCTGTTGGCATTTCATTACACAAAGAAATTATACACCCCTTCTCATTTCCAATCCTATGTATCTCTTCCTTTTTTAATGACAATGATCTAGTGTCTCTGGCTTGGACATGGTATTATACCCCTTAACTTTGCACTTTCTTCACTTGTTAACCACAAATACTGAAGAATTGTTCTTCTTCATATCCCTATTATCTAGGATAGCTGAAGAAAAAATATCTGGTAAAGATTTATTCATGTTATTAATTTGATAATTAACAATTAAATTCAAGGATCTATGTGGTAAAGAGGAAATAATGAGATTAGTATCTAGATCATGGTTCAATTTGAATATAATGGACTCAAGTCTCTAAATATACTCTATCTTCTATAGTACATGATATCATTATTGATTTCTTTTAGATATCCTATATCTATACAGAGAACATTATATCTCATATCTTTCTTGGATATCTCTCCCTTTCTGTAAATCATGCACATAAAATAGAATTTTGAAATCATCTTTATCCTCATACATTTTCTAACACTCATATGACATAAATGGGAACATTAATCACTAAACAATAATTGAATATTACATATTCTTCTTGTATTTATCTTTATACTCTTTTATTTCTACCTAAGGGGCTAAGAAACAATTAGATATTCTAGTACATAAATCTTAATCTCTTAGTATAGTAGTATACGCCAGCACCTATACCACTATAGAAAGTTATGAATAATAATGTTATTTTATTTATCCAATATTGATCGTAGTGAAATTGAATTGGTGGTTTCCAATTGATGAACAATAAATAAAGTTAGTTCATTAGTAATTTTTCTTCATTACTATTATATATTTTAAAATTATTAATTTAAACTATCTCCCAATATTTTATCAAATCATATTATCCATAGAATACTAGATTCAAAATACCCCCTCGCTTGATTATTCTAGAGGAAAGGATCCTTGAAACCCATCCTCATAGTCTACAAGATTTGGTTATGCCGCTACAAGGACAATCTATAGTAGGCACCAATCTATTAAAAAACATTAACTTGTGGCACAATGATATGTAGAGTGGAGTCTCATCTCTTATAAATAATTACGTTGCATTTCTCAATGATTTACCCATAATGTATCAACAACCTAGATTGGGTTAATTCATTGCAACCATCATTAGATATGTTGACCCAACACTTTCATAATAACTTCTTGAAAGTAAGAGGGACCCTCGAATTTGAAAGATTAGCAATCCAAACACCCTGTTTTTCTCAAATTTGAATGATGGGAGACATTTAATGAAATGATATTTTCATGGAGGTATTTGTTAATTTAATATCTGTGAATGAAATACTTTTATATTTATCTTTTTCATTTTATATGATCATGCTCAAAACATTACCCTTCTTTTAAAAGGGAAAAATCCCCAAAAATGATCATTTTATATTTTCATTATTATTTATTATTTTACTATGTTTTCACATGTAATAAATACACATTCACAAAATAATAAACCATGAACTTGATAAAATAAACAAATAATGATATGATCATGAGCCGTTAACTATTGGTTAATTCATTTAGAGAATAATGGATTAATTGAGACCATAGGGGAATTTCTAAATTCAATGTCTTACATGTATTGCAACACCTGTAACTTTTGTTCACATCACTCATTGTGTTTTCACCAGCTCTCAACTCAAACCACATCTCCATGAAATCCTATTATCATTACAATGTATACATACAAGTATGGGAGGGTAAATCGTGGTTAAAAATTAAAATTTATCACTTAAATGTGGACATACGGACCCTCATACAAATTAAATATGGAAATATAACGAAAAGATTATCAAAAAATAATAATAATTATATTTTATAAACATGAATTAAATAATTAAATTAAATAAATAAAAAAATCATGGGTTAGTCTCAGATCATGATCTTTCAGCATTTAAATTTATTTCATAATAAAAATTTGATTTTCTAAAATTAAAATCGAGGGAATTTTTAATGGATTAAATTTCATTGTAATAATTTCAATTAATTATCGATACCTCTCAAAGAACCAAAAATTATTTTATTAAATACCATAAAATTAAATCCAATTTTTGAAAATTTTCCATAATTTTTCTGGTCTATTTAGACCTAAATAAGATCACCAAAAAATGATTTAGGACTAAGGACATGTTAAATGGGGTAGGATGATCAGACCAGTATTGAATTGGTCCCGCCCAAGATGGGGAATACTTTTAATGGAATATATATATATATATATAATATAAAATGGTATCAATATTATAATGGGACCCCTATTATACAAACATATTAAATAATATTCTATGGGATGATTTTAACAAGCTTCCATGAGAAGCTTTAAACAAGGTTCTATGGGAAAATTTATCATTTTATTTAAAAAATATAATGTTAGAAGATTTTAAATATCTTCCATAGAAAGAATAATCATTTTAATTAAACATGATTCCATAAAAATATTTAAAATAGATTCCATGGGAGGATTTATCCATTCAATTAAACCATCTTCTGTGGTACGTTTATGTTGACAACGGTCTACCTCAAATGGATTATAGTAAATCTAGATAACATGAAACACACTTACATCATGATACAGATAAAAATTCAACACAAAGGTATCCACTAATGTGAACCATAAAATAAAACAATAATTTTCATATCACTTTTTATGCAAAACCCATCGATCCTTAATCGATCGTATCATGGTGACAAAAACTCGGATCAACACACCGTCTGTTGAATTGGAACTATATAGAAACAATATTTCTATATAATAAAAAATATAATATAAATTTATCATTTTGTTACTTAAATAATTACATGGTGTCTTTTATTCCAATTGAAGGACCCTAGGGTAGAGCGGAAGCCTGAAAGACTCACATTTTAAAATTTTGGGTCTTGATTCATGTTAAAAACACTAAATCTAAAAAACAAATTTCATATATTTTTAAATGTATTGTGTATAATTAAATTTAATCATCCAAAATATTGTTGAATGAAATCATAAACATAACCTTGTTTGACTGAAATCTGTTGTTTGATTCACTCACAATTGATGTTTCATGGATGAATGACACCAAACAATGTGTCTTCTAAATCCTCCAGATGTGATCCGGAATTCATTTATGATAAATATATGTTTATTAGGTGCTATTATAAGAAATAAAATAGATTTAAGATGTCCCATTTATCACATAAAGAACATAGACTCGATCGAGAATGTGATATTGATTCCTCCTTTTTCATCCTTAAGAATATATCTCGAATAACATGAGAGAATAATAGAAGATAGATTCTCTCACTCAATTTAATAAAATAGTTCATATTAATATAAAAGAGTTCGAAATTATATTTTATACTAATTTTATACTTTCCATAATTTCACTTTGGTCCCTATAATGTAATAAAATTTATTTTAATATTTTTTCCACCCATATGACTTAATAAACTTTTTATAAATGTCACAAATATTTTTTCACTCACTTTTAACACTACAAAATTTATGTGATAAAATATGAACCATTAAATCATCATGTAATATCCTCAAATAATTTAGCAAACCCTAAACATTCTATGTTCATTTGAAATATTATATCTTATCATATTCAAATTTATGATAAAATAACTTGTGAATTACTTGAGAAATAAATTCAATCATATTAAAGAAATTTATAACATGGTTGAATTAGTATTACTTATGATCAGACATACTCAGACATTCACCAACCCCAGCACATGGGGACCACTTTGATTTAAACTCCAATTCATCTGAATAGGTGGAACATGTGGATACACCTAGTGTGTGACACTATAGATCCTTATTCATATAGTCATGATTCAAACCCATAGACCAAGAGAAAAGTTTATAAAACCATAATGGACCCTTAAGAGATAAGGAATTTCATAACTAAGAATACCTCCAACAAAAAAATCTATGTAATATAATCCCCTTGTCATGTGTTATCTAATATAGTATGATGTAGACTTGTGTCATATTCCTTTTATTTATTAATATATTTTAGGTCCTTACTAGATAAACATTTCTTTTTTACCAGGCCCAAGGAATTATTCAATGTAATACCATCATAGTCAACTTGGTCCCTTGAGACATCTCTTACATGACATAGAAGTGAAAAATTGTATCTCGATCATTCAACCAATGTCATACCACCACTAATGCACCCAACACAAGCTACCTCACCATGAATTCGTTACCATGGTTTATTCCACGCGCCAAAGTATGCGATAAAATGGAACATGTAGGTAGTGATATCAAGTCAAGTGTCCAATACATATATATATATATAGGAACAAATAATGAAACATGAAACTTGTGGTGTTCCCAGTGGTGGGTCTTTCCCCATGATCTCATCTACTTGAGATCACCATGACTGAATTTCTTGTGAATATTTATCAATGATTATGATCATCTATCACCTAAAATTCGTACATTATAAGTGTACTTTCAATAATATATATCTAGACCATAAGACATATGTTTAATATTACATTCATAGTATCTTGAGGATCTCATTTTAATAGGCAAAAACTATAAAATGTTTAGAAGCCACGTAATACAAGTAGAGTACCTTGTAAATGGTAGATTTATAAGTATCATCACTATTGTGGAAAGAGTAAATACATGTATATGTAAAACATTATACATGTAATGGTTATAAAAGTACATAAAAAAGTTGGGAAAAGGTCACATAATAACAACATGTTCTACATCCACTTCCTCTAGCGCTTCTGAATGAGATTCTGTGGAATAAGGGAAAATTTATTCTTTATATGGGATAGGTAATCTTAAAATTAAGGATGTAATGATTGTATAAGAATATGTTAATGTATTTTCTAACGAATTAATAGGACATACACAATAGAGTGATGTTCAATTATCCATTGATTCAATATATGATGTGAGACCTATATCAAACACTACCTCTAAAATAAACACTACAAAATTAATGGAGTTAGAGAAAAAACTAAACTAATTATATGATAAGAGATTTATAAACGCTATAATTTCACCTTAGGGGTCCACTCATCTTTTTGTTAAGAAGGAATATGGATTTATGATGTTCTCCATTTATTATATAGAAATAAATTTTATTAATCAAAAGAAAATATGTCATTTATGTTGCATTAATTAATTATTTTATCAAATTTATGGAGCTAAATATTTATCAATGATTGACCTTTATTCTAAGTATCATCAAATTATATAAAATAAGGAAGATAATATGAAGATATTATTTCATATGAGTTGTGGAAATTACATGTTTATAGTAATTTTATTTGGATTAGCTAATGTACCCTTTAATTTTAATGATATAACGAAAATATTATTCAATTAATATCTGGATAATTTTATTTTGGTACTTATTGATGATTCCTTAAAACAACCTAATATCTATGAGAACTATGAAAATTGATTTTAAATCATTCATTAGATTTTAGAGAAAAATAGTTATTTCATAAAATTATAAAGTGTGTATTTCAGATTTTAGAAGTTTAATTTCTTGTTCATGTTATCTCCAAGGATGGAATCTTTGTTGATCTTGCAAAGATAAAGGTAGTAAAAGAATTTCCTATGCTGAAAAACATAAATGAGGAATGTGGTTTCTTATGATTAGAAAGTTACTATCATCAATTTTTTAAAAAAATATATATTGAAGAACTCATTAACAAATATTACATGTAAATGGTTTAATTTCATATGGATAGTGGAATGTGAAGAATGTTTTGAAGAATTTAAATAGAGATCAGTCAATGCTCTAATATGGCTCAACCATCCAGAAAGGAAATATTTGTGATAAATAGTGATGTATCAAAGAATTTACTTGGTTCTGTCATTATATAGAATAAAAAAAGTTATTTTATTATACATATAGGTAGTTAAAGACCCAATAATAGAGTTACATAACCTATTTCCTTGATTTTGTAGTTGTAATAATTACTTTGAAGCTATTGATACACTATCTCTATGGTAAAAGATATGATATATTCATAGATAAAACGAGTACGAAATATATCTTTTCAAAGAAATAGATAAACATTAGGTAAATATGAAGGCACTAGATACTAAAGGATTATTATTCCTCAATACACTACCACTAAGGGATCGAAAATAAGGTAGATGTTGCATTAAGAAAAAAATATCATAGATTATTTACCAAAATAAGGATTTAAATGGATCTTATATTATTGAATTTAGTGAAGATATATATGGGAATTATTAATTAAGGGTAAAATAAACACTTTTTAATGGATTCACAATCCAAATTTATTATAAAAGATAATAATACTTTATCCTGATAATGAAAATATTCAAAAGGTAATTAAATTCACGAGTCATTAAATATTAATAGACATTATTTATAAAGATGGTGTTCTAAAATTTGAGATGATTCCAAGTTTTCTTTATATACAAAATTTGGAAAGTGAATTATTAGATGTTGCTCAAATCTCAAATTTTTCTATATTCACTAGTAGCACCAAGATGTATAGGTATTTGAAGGAATGTTTTGATAGGAAAAATTTAAGTAAATTTTTTATAATGATGTGTCATTATGATTGGTTTTTCAGTAGTTAAATGTTGAGAGATAACATCCTAGGGGGGTCATGTAACCTCCAAATAATCTTATGTGGAAAGGAGATGACATTACTATGTACTTTTTCAATGGATTACAAAAAATTCTTATCAAGAATTATTCAATATGGGTTATTATAGATCTCCTTACTAAATTTTTACATTTCTTCACTATAAGAGAATATATTTCTCTTAGTCACTTTGAATTGATCAATATTAATGAATTTTATTAAATTAATAGTGCTCTTATTTCAATTATGATGAATCAAGAGAAATGATTTACATTGAAATTATTGAAAATTCAAGAAAAGTCACATGATAACGAGCTTCATTTGAGCATCGTTTATCAAATTCAAACTAATTGAGTCTATAAGGACTATTTAAAAATTAAAATATATGATGATATTGTACTCATATGACTTTTAATGTATGTGGGATCATTATTTACCTTTTATAGAGTTTCGCTATAATAATAACTTCCATTAAATTATTCAAATGGAGTCATATGAAGTATTATATAGTAACATATTTTGTACACCAACATGTTTGGAAAAAGTTAATGATAGGAATTATTTAGTCATATGCCTTCTTAAGGTGTAAATATTAAAGGTAAATACTATTTAGACCCATTTAAAGTAGTTCAAATCATGAAAAATTGTTCGGCCAATAGCTGAAGGAGATATTTGGAATTTCAAGTGGGAGATCATATTTTCTTGAAAGTATCTCCATGTAAGGGAGTTATAAGGTTTTTTAATAAAGATAAATTGATACCTAGGTGCATCATAACTTTTGAAACAATGGTAATAATTAGATATATGAATCAACATTTTGAAATTTCAATAAGACAATCTAAAGTATATGAAGTGTTCCATATATCATTGATAAAGAACTTAATGATATACAAAACTCATGCGATCACATCTAAAGAAATTCAAGGGGAACTTCATCAAATAAATTATAGAGATCCTATCTAGATTATTAACACTATAGAACTAGTGTTTCATAATTGGAAAATTGTACTGTTATAAGTACTTTAGATAAATAATAAATATGGATGATGAAATGTGAGAATCTGAGGACATTATGAAGAAGAACAACCCTAATTTTTTAAAAAATTGATATTCATGAAAATTTTAAGGATAATATTTTTATATGTAAGAATATAAAATCTAAACATATATTATAGTGAGTGAAAAAAAATTTATAAATAAACTATAACAAAATGAATTTTTTAATATTTCGTGAAATAAAAGTTGAATTTAATAGGATGACTATTTATTTTGAATTCACAATGTCAAAATAAAATTATAAGAAATTTAGTAAATTTTTCCTTAGAAAATAGATTTTATAAATAATATAAAATGTGTTATTTATCTAATTCTCATTTTATTTCTAACAATTTTTAATAATATGTATAACAAACCATGTATATATTATCAATTATATAAAAATACAGAAAATATCATTTTTATGTAAATAGGGATATATTTAGAAAAAAATATGTGTGTAATATGTTTCTATTTTTATTAATAAAAATATAACTAATATTGAATGATTTAAATGAAATTAAAATAATATGTATATAAATATTTGAATTTAGGTTCATATTATTATTATTATTAGTCATGGAGTTCATTTAAGATCATTTTATGCTTGAAAAATATATTTTTATGAAGAACTGTTTTTCATCATTTTTTTGTTTTATTTATTAATTAATTTCTTCCACATATAGGAATGAAATTTGGTAAAAAATACATATTTTGAATCAGTAATTCAACATTTTCTAATGAGATCAATATCATTTTTTTCATTATGAATTGAAAAATGGTAAAAATGGTTATCACTGATATGGTTAAAATGGGTTTACTAAGGGTTAAACTAAAGTAAAAGGGATTAAAATGGCCATAAAAAATCTATAAATTCTATTATATGAAGAAAATTATACCATTAGTTTTATTAAAAAATAAATATACACAATTTGGATATATTTTTTGAAGAAATAAACTTAATAATAATTTAAAACATTGAAAAATTACAAGTTTTTCACTCACCTCGCTTATAAGAGGGAACATACTTCCCTCACTTATTAACATATTATACCGAATTTGACTCAAAAAAACTATTAAAATATATCCACAACATAATTATATACATTATATAAAATATGGTATTCCCAAAATATCAACCTAATCATCCTTAAGAGGATATTGAAAGGATTTTTTTAAAAAAAGTGGTAATCAACCAAAGGAAACACTTTCATTTTTCATATTACATTACAAACTTAAATTATTTCATAATCATTACAATATAAAAATGATAATATCTAACATATATTCATATGTTATTATATTGATGTTATAATATTTATCCACCTCCTATAACATCAAATTAGAAACAAACCAACACCCTTTGTATAGTGATTTACAGCCTCACAAACCTATATAATTTTTTTTCTATCACCACCTCAAATGAATATTCGTAATTATAGAACTAATAAATATGTTTGATAATTATGAAATAATTATGATTTTTAAAATTTAATATATCATCTGCCCCCTTACCCTTCCACCCAATAAAAAATTATAACTATGGTTGTGCATACATGTGGACTTCCGCCTCAATGAAGCGGCATGATTTAGTTTTCAATTCCTGTTTTCTTAAATATTTATAAATATGTATATAATTAATATATATTATTTTAATAAAATTATAAAAATTATGTAGATGATATAACTATGATCAAGGTATAAGAAAAATATCTTCCATTATAAAATATACTTGAAAAAATGAAGTAGTTAACACATAAAATAGTGATAATAATGAGAGACTATTAACAAACAGGTGATAAGATGTTATAAAGGGATCATATATGATATTATAAATATTAATATAGTTTTTTAAAAATTGATAACTAGTTTAAAACATTTTTTTAATCCATATTTTTTTTTCAAATGAAACTTTCAAGGGGTAAGTGTGAACCCTTACAAAACCAGCAGATTCAAAATTCAAATCAAACAACACTCCTCATCCAAGTTTACAGCCTTTTAAAACCACCTAATTCAAATTTCAAAAACCATTACACATCTTGTCACATGCCAGCCTAGAAACCAACATTTCCATCATCACTAACGCCACTGTTCGTGTCGTCTTCCCATGCAATGTCACCATTACACTGGAATCCTCACTACCGACGATCAGATCACCAACCCAAAATGTCAATGGAAACCATCAAAAAATGAAAGTTTGTCGCGCCACCTAACAGACATTCATTGTCTCCATAATGCCAACGAGAATAGAAAAACAACGGATCCAGAATACAGAAATAAAAAGGCAAAAAAACATCAAATGATACAAATGAAACCTAGAGGGCACGAGCCATGTCACACACATCAGGGGAAGGAGAAGTTTGTAGACCAATACACCCGCATCAAGAACCCAATCACCATGAGAACATCACCGGATGTCGGAATCGAAGCCAGGACCCCACCTCCATCCCATCCCCAACTAATCGTCGACACCTGAGGGGTGAGGAGCCACACCGGATTCTGAATCGCGCACGAGAAGCAGAAAGGAGGAGTGCGGATCCTCCCACGAGCGATGCCACACAAATTCAAAAGACAATCGAATATCAAACCAAAAAGAAAATTCCCCTAACTACAAACACCTCCGGATCCGAACCTACGAGGAGGAAGAAGAAATCTCGTCACCGCCTTCAGAACCACACCCAGCAACCAGCTCCGCCTAGCACACCCTTAGCCAAATCAGACGTGAAGCAGTCACCTTCAACGCAACATGGATATGAACCTTGAACCCTCACTGCACCTCCATGCGAAGGCCTTAAAATGATGAGGTGCGCCAAGATCGAGCCCATGAAGCCGCAGCAAGAGAGACTGCACACCACAATCGCACCGAATTGAGGAAGCAAGGAGATGAGCCCGGCCGATCCGCCACGGAGAAGGGAAGGCGGTGGCGAGGGATAAACCTTATCGCGAGCCCCTTATGGGAACATCATCCAAGTTTAAAAACATTATAAATGATTTTCAATAATTTTAAACTAATTGGAATTATGAGATAAGTGATCTCTTCTCAATTTCAACTTTTTTGAGACATAATTGGTACTATGAACCTATTTTATTTTATATGGTGTATATATTACACCTTTATTATATTTAACATGAATATATATCTATACATTATGATTATGGTTTCAATTCAAATTTACTCATTAAGGGTGTTAAAATTTAAAAGTTACCAGCGAGGTAAATTTTTTTTTCAAAATATCATTTTTTAGGATTTCTTATACTTTTTGTTGAATTAATATTTTAATAAATCAATAAAAAACTCCATTTATTTTCATATACATTAGTTATTTGATTAGTTAATAAATTTTCTTTTATCTTTCCCTCTATTTTTTCAGTTTAATCAATCAATAAAATGTTTAAAATAAAACATGATCTTATTTCTATTTTTAATGGAGTATATTTTTTCTATATATATTATTAAAAATTATTTAATAAAATGATTTCTTAATTATTAAAATTTGTTAGAAAGAAATTTTTTTTGTTATCCTTTATTTTTTACAAGGTACTAATGGAATATTTCTAATTTTTTCTTAAAGCTTAATTTGTAATATTCTTTATAGAAAATGAGAAGGAAATATTTATTCTAACGTATATGGTGTTAATGAATTTTTCCTCCACCATAATAATTTTATTATATTTCAATTCTTCTACAAGTTATAAACGGTTTTAAATGAAATTTTTTAATGAAAATTTATTTTAAATGTTTCACTTCCATTCTTTCATATTTATCAAAAGACATTATATTTCTACAAAATCCACTTTTATGATGAATTCATAGTCATCTCTCATATATTAGTTTATTTTTCAATTATTATACTTCTCTTAAAATATTCAATTTCTTGTTATCATATTTAATTGTTCATTAAATTTCCCTCTTATATCCATTTTTTGTGTCATGGTTTTTATTATATCCTAAACTGTATACCATTTAAATCTTTAGTATTTTCCCATGAAAGTTAATTGATTCCCTAGGGAAATATTGATATTATTCATTCATTAATCAATATAAATATTTATTAATAATTTATATTAATTATGAAATAAATTTACCATTACATTAATAAAGAACGAATTCAGCATGTAGTGATGGGTGGGGAAAGTAATTACATAGCCCCCAAAAGTATCGACAACACTCATGATACAAACCAGTTAGATAGAAATACTAAATGGGTCACTGGAGTCTACCTAATCATCGACATAAAATTTCTCACCATATGTCCTTTATAGTAATATATCATGATGTATGAGATCGTTATTTCCTTCATTAAAAAGTTCTATCATTGAGAGTTCATTTATTATTATCAATTTGATTAGTACTTTAATATTATCCATAGATACATATAGTGCCCATGTTATTGATTAAATGGAATGTATTTTTATTTAGTTACCGTTCCATATTAATTAATTATTATTTACTGATGATAGAATCCTCTGTATGTAACCCTTGATGAGGGTTTGTTATCACTTTTATATTATTTTTATATCTCAGGATATGAACAAGGAATCATTTAATGAGTTCAAGTATACATAATACATATTTTTAATATTCTTTTTTTTATTTCTTATACAAAATGGGAATTATGTTAGTATATAGTTCTTCAAGACTACTAAATAGATAGATCATTGGTGATGTGATCTTTTATAACTTATACTAATGTAATTAATTATACATTAACTCTAGGTTAAAGTATTAAGGATTATTATAGTATAAACATGATTTCTAGAAAAGTGGTTTAGTTCACAAATCAAATATAAAATCTAATTTGAATCATTTTTGGCTTTAGAAGTATATTTTTGGAAATATAATAAATAAAATTAGTATGGTAAAAATATTAATTAATTTTTGTTCTCAATATTAGAATTAACATTTTGTATAACTATATTTGTTTATTTATCTTTATAATTTTTCCAAGATCTTTTATGAGGGTGATACACCCCCAATAGGTGAATTTAAATAGGTATTTTTATATTATCATAAATTAATACCTAAAAATCTTAATCAATATGATTTTTTGATAAGATTATATATCTTTTAAATATGTTTCTTTAGACTTAACATGAATATATTCTTCAACAATAATGTTTATTTTGATATAAACTCGACATGATTTGATAAGTTTAAAACATTTTTAAAATAATCCATAATTATATTAAGCATCAATTTTATCTTAAGAATCATTATTTTTAAGGATAATTACTTTAAGATAAAAAAAATATAAAGTATTCAACACTATGATTCCTTGCCATCAATATTTCATAAGATAATATCATTATTGTTTGTTTGAAAATATTTCTATTTAAAATATAACATTCTATATTAATTGATTTAGCCTAAAAATTTTTAGGTAATCTATAATCATTTAACATTTTTATATCAATTAATTTAATTTTCCTATTTTTTTCATTAAACTAAACCATTTTATTAGGGGTGGTATAGGTACTGACAGGTTATAAAATAATATTTTGTTCATAATTTATTATAAATACAATATTTAGAATTTCTCCTCCAACGTTACTTTAAATTCATAAAATTAAATATACTTTCTCATTTGTGACAAGTTTACGGAAATAACATAACTATGATAATGTTTAAATTTTATGTCAAATAAGTAAAACCATATAGATCTATAAAAATCATCTACAATAGTAGAAAATTATTTCTTACCATTAAGATATACTATTTGAATAGGACCCAATAAATATAAATATATTTGTTCAAAAGGAATTAAATATTTAGCTTCCTCGGTAGACCTGAAACTCTCTCTATGTTTTATAACTTTTAGGCATGAATCATAAATGTGATTATTTACCAGTTTAAAATAGATAAATTGAAAAAAATGTTTCCACTTGGACAAATATTTTTGTTTTCTAAAATTTTCATTATTGAGCATCATATTTAATAAAAAATTTCCATAATGTAATTTTTTTATAAAAATAACATTTTGATATTTTAGTTTGATGATCTGAGTAGAAGACTTGTTTTCATTTGAAGTTGCATGAAATGAAAGAGAATTCATATTTAAAATTGATGCATCTATAATTTTTTAATATAAAAAACATAACATCCCCAAATAACTTATCAAATTATTTTGTAAGCATTTATAATATAATATCTCTAACCATTTTAGAAATAATAATAAATTTATAACTATAAAATTCTTAAAAACCTTTACCCTTCATTATTGAATTACCACCCATGGTTAAATTTCTTCAACCACAACTGTGGTATGATATAGAATTTGACATATCACGTGTTGGGTGCATACAATATCTATTATGCATATACCATGTCAACTTCTTGAAAACATTAGTTCATATATCCTATTAAATCAGTTAGAATATAGTTTTGGTACCTACAATACATTGGGTCTAATTGTATTAGAAAAATAATTTTTAGGAACCCATATAGATTTCATACTTGTATTGATATGTAATATTGAAGGAAAATACATATAAATGAAATATATTATGTGTCTCAATGATTGTGGAAATCCAAAATAAGACTCACTAAAATAATAAACAATCATCATATATATAAAAAAAGTAACTCTAGAGAAACATCCTTTATAATTTTTTATAAATTAGTTATTATACATTTTGGGTAATAATTTCTCATATTTGAAACACGCTTAGATTTTATAAAATATTTTTTTTAAAATAAATTAAATTTCATTGATAGATTGAATTACACAAAACATCTTGTTTTAATGAACCATGATATACTATTAATATTTTTATTATAAAAAAGATGCTAAACTTGGAAGCATGAATAGGAATAACCAGATTTTGAAAATTAATTAATGTTTTTATATAATTAAAATAAATTTATAAATAAGTAAATAATTTTTATTAAAGTATTTATATGATTTAAAGATATTTTTATCAAATAAATTATTACATTTTGTGAGAAATTAATAAATTTAATTTTTTACACTTTTAAAAAAATTATTTTATAAAATTAAATTAATTTTTTGAATCGACAAATCAAAATTACCTCAGGGTGAATTTTTGAGAATTCTATAAAAATCATAATATTTCAGTAAATAGTAAATAATAATTATTTCTATTGAAATCTACATCTTTTATTCTTATTAAAAATCACGATTCCCATTACTCATGTCATCTCCTTGCTATTAACTTCCCTAATACCCCACTCCATATATCGGTCTCCCCTCTCCCCAGCTTGCCATTTACATATCCTTCTCTATATTTCCCCTCTTATTTTCCACTTCCCCACTCACACACTATTCATATCTCTCTCCACAATTATTCCCCTCTTCCCTAAACATTATTCTACTCTACATATCATCATCTCAACTTCTTCTCAGAATATTTTTGTTCCCTAGTTATCTTTTCCCAACTCCTTACATTCTTCTCTACCCCCACACAGTATCTCTACCTCCTCACATTCACCTCCACCTTTGATTTTGGTTCTAATTATGCATGAGATCCTCCATAACCTAACCTAATCATGAGCTTCTACACCTCCCCTCCCTTGGATCTCAATCTAATAACTTTTGATTATTGTTGATATTTTTTCATTATAATGTTTTTCAGTGATATTGGAACACCCAATTAAATACTATTATTTAATTTCCTATTTTTACCTTTATTATTTCTTTAATAATTGGGAATATATTCTAGGTTTTTATTCTAACACCAACTCTCATGATTTTATCAACACCTGATAAACTCTACATTTATAACCTCTTAAATTTTATGTACGTTTTTCATCATTAATAAAAAATCATGCCTCCTCTTCTAGGATAGGTTGTCTCAGACTACATATAAACCTTTTATATTTTTGTATGTATTCCTCCAAATCATTATAATCCTTCTATATTTATCTCTATTCTTTAATTTATCATCTACATTTTCAATCCAATCAGGATAAATTTAATTGAAATTATCATTTTTTTCTTCTCATGATATAATTTTCATATTACTTTGAAATTTTTTTTATTTCGGGTTTCATTCCTTATATTTTATAAGATTTAAAAAAATTAACATATATTTCATCATGGATTTCAATAGTTTAAAATTATAATTAAACATGATAATAATAACACTACTTATTCTAAAAATGATAATCATTGTTCATTCATGACCACTAATCCTAGTTTTTAAAGTTGTTTCGACAATGTTAATTAAAATTTTTCATCGTGGTTTTAAGAAAAACATATTGTGATCATATAATGTTTTATTTTTTGGGTTAGTTTAATATTTTATTCGAGTTAATTGGTATTAATGATGAATACCATTTTCAATTCACTTATGTATGAGAGTGTTATTTATTACAAAAGTGGTGATGTATGACCATTTGGATAAATCCTAAAATTTATATTAGTTTTTTACTAATTTGTATATTTTATTTTACTATTTTATTTTGGTACATTTTAAATAATTAATGTCTTGGTCATTCACCATCAATTATTGATCTATATTTCTATTTTCTAGAATAGAATCCCCCAATTGATCAATCATTTGTTTCTCAATAACACTTTGGTTTTTTTCTTAAAAGTATCTTTTGTTTTTGTCTTCGATTTGTTTCCTCCGTGTTCCGTTAATTTGAGTTATTCTAAGAGGTCTTACTCCATATGGGATTCAATTTCAAGAAATCTGATAGCACAGGGGGTATGCATATCAATTTTTTCAAAATTATATATATAATTTCTATAAAATAAAAGGGGGATGATTATAAGTATGCTTGAAAATATTGCACAAAACTTTATATATCTAAATACTTAAATATTTTATATATAATAACCACAATTTTAACTAAAATTGTCTAACATTTTTATATAGATTTTATCTTTATGTAATTTTAGTGATGATGATATTTTACTAGCCTTTGATATAGTACCAATTATAATATATAAATTAATGTATTTGTAAAAATATGTATATTTTTCTATAATATTTTTATTTTCAATTTTCTATATTATATAGTATTTAATTTTAATTTTATACTTAATTATCAATATATATTTTTATTATTTTTAATTCTATATGTATGATTGATTTTTCATTATACAGTTTGGTTCTTCGTTTAAATTTCTACAATCCTACCCATGTATATCTATACATTTTTCTATATAAATTTATGAGTGAAAATTATTATCATATATGTGTTACAATGAATTTCATTAAAGTTAATTATGAAATTTTTTGATGTACGAATGTATTTTAAAATTTTTATTATCATTTTAGTATTATTATTTATATATTGATATATATATATATAATTATTTTTAGATATTTAAAGTTATTTTAATAAATTTATCACAATTTTTACACATGAATAATAATGAATTTTGTGGTTTTCTATAGCCTCATAGTTATTCGCATTTTCTATTTTCTTTAATTTAAACATTAAAATTTATATTTTTTAGCAATATTGATACTATTTAAATTCACCAAACATTAATTTTTCCATCTACATTGGTATTTATCATAATTAATTCTTGGGCCATTATTGATTTATCCCAAATGCCTCTAATTCCCCTAACCAATCAAACTATGTATATTCCACTATTAATATTGATATTTTATTGTCTTTATCTATGTTTTTGGATATCTAATCACCATTGGTTTCATTTCATAATCTACCATCATTAAATTTTTCACTCACTTTCCATATTCATAATTTCATATTTTTTATTTATTTTTATTTTTATTTACTCTATTAATTTCATATTATTATAATTTTATTATTATGTCATGTTTAGATCAATATATTGATTGTTTCATCAGTTTAATTTTCTATTTAAAATTTATTTTATTCTCATTACCATCACTAATTCAAATATTACATGAAATATATTATAATACATTCCAATAATTGTGTTTAAGATAATATGTGTATAATATGGAATCACTGTGTGATCTATTATATACTCTGAACTAATGTTTTCTATGTTTCTGCCCAAAAAATAATCTCTCTAGTTTTCGTTTTAGTATCCTCCATTTTCTAATTTTTTATTTGTTTTAACTATTACTGAATGTGCTTCAATTTTTTATTTGATCTTCATATATTTTTTTATTTCTGAAATACATTTTGATTAATATATATATTAGAAAATAATGAAATTGTTCTATTATTACATGATTTATAGTAATGTAGGATTTATTTTTCAATTACAGGGTTCACCCATTTCAATCATACTACTTTATGTATTACATATATATTCAAGTACTACATTTATACAACCAAATTTATTGAATTTGGCCTAGATCATTTATAAAATGTATTAATGCATTTATTATTTTTATACTAATTTAAACATTATAATATTAAAACAATATTCTTTTAATTAGTAAGTAGTATTATGATAACATATTATTTTAGAAAACTTTCCTAAAATTAATAACAAGTTTATGTTGTAATTGGTAAAAGGATGATGTTGAAATTTCATCCTATTTTATGCATACATTATGATGATTTTAAAAAAATTATATATTGAATTAAATTCATAGCCTAGTTTTTTAAAATTAATTTTTTTACGTCCATGATTTTAGAATCATATATTAGGTTTTGTAAATTTCTTCTTTAATTTACATTAAATATAGACATTATTCATGACCACTATATATTTAAAAAAAATTATATTATAGAAATGTTACATTATTATTGTATTTATATTGAATTTATATTACTTTTATTATTTTAAGATTATTTAGAATATTTATTGACTTGGAGATATTAATGACTTTGTTCTCAGTGATGATTTATTCTCACTTTTCATTT
Source organism: Viscum album (assembly GCA_963277665.1). NCBI lineage: Eukaryota > Viridiplantae > Streptophyta > Magnoliopsida > Santalales > Viscaceae > Viscum > Viscum album. The sequence goes on along the minus strand of OY728137.1, from coordinate 1,694,386,291 downwards.
ACTACAATGAGTCAAAATAAAAGATTCTCGTAAAAGAATTTATCCTACCATAACATTTCTTTACCTCACCTTTGATAATGTGGCTAAAATGGTTCCCAAGTGAATAGTTTTTTTTACAATCTTCATAGGTAATCAAAAATATGATAATCCAATATGTAAGAAATTAGTTATTTTTATGAAACTATTTCATACCTTCACTGAAACATGAAAAATCTAATAAATTATTCATACTTTATTTTTATTTTCTTTAAGAAATTTATTATTCTAAATATTTTTCATTTCAAGTAATCTATATTTTCATGTAGTCAATTAATAAGATATTACCCATGTGAAAATATTTTATTCAATTGACGTGATTAACTACCACTTTTACCCACTACATTTAATATTTGTTTGGATTTTTCAATTATTTACTCTTTAAATACTAATTTCATAATTTATCTATTGTTATATATAGTAAATATACTTGATAAAACATTTCTTTATCTTACACATCTATAATTATATTAATTATTATATTTCAATATACACATGTCTTCTTCTCCATGTACATTTTCTTACATTATTCTTACTCTTATTATTATTCATAAAATACAAATGATATACCCTTTCACTAGATTCCAAAACTATTGCCTCTCTCTTATAGTCACCCTTGAAACCATATGTTCCCTCTATAATCTATGGGTTCCCTCTTTCCATCATCTTAAATAGAAATCATTCAGTTCCTATAAACTCAATATGTTCTTCATCCTTATAAAAATAATCTAGTACTTGTGAAATTTCAAAGGCTATAATATAAAAATATGATAAAGATATTTTCAATGTAAATTTTAAATTAAGGTATTCATAACTTCATCATGTGTTTTATAAAAACACATAAAATTATTTCATGTTTTATATATAGTAGTGGATTGGTTATTTCAGTTGAATTTTTATTCATTATTTTAGTCACTACATTGTTAGGATTTTATTATTTTAATTCTAAATTTCAAATTGTATTTAATTTATTCTATTAGTGTGTAGATAATTTTATATGGTTTTATAACTAACTAAATATATTATTTCATTCCTAGTATTTCTTTTAATTCTATATAAAGATATCATTTCATGGGGATATATTCATGTTTCTTTTAGTATGCATGGAAAATAGTAAACCCATTAAGTCAGAAAATTGACATGTATTTAAAATTGTATCAACATGATTTTGAATTTTTCATCATGTGATCGGTAATGAACAAAGTTTTCAGTGGATAACAAGACATACTATTTTTGAACTGATCTAGGGTATCTTTCTATATCCAGATAATATTAGGAGATCGAACCATGAAAAACCGAATGGATTAATTTGAGTTATATTATTGAGGTAACTGTATGAGAAAACCATGGGAGATTCATGCCAATGAAGAGTCCATGGATAAAAAAATTTCATTATTTTTTAATTTGTTTTGATGATTTCTATTCCAATATTCTTTCACATGGGATAGTTGTAAAGTCTTGTGTTTTTTTAGAATGGGCTAAAATATGAATGTTTTTTAACTTTTTAGTTTACTGCATGGTTTAGTTATAAAATCAAGATTTGTAAATATGTTTTGTGAGTTTGGTTCTTTTTTAATGTTGATAACTGGATTGGTTAAATTCTCTAGGAGTTTCATAGATGGTGGGATTGTTTTTGGAGAACCAGAACAAGTAGTGACGTTCATACGGGCTACGTAAGGTCAGTTAAAAATGTGTGGGTTAGTCGCGCATAGTAAAGCAGGTGTCTAGTAGTGGACGGTGTGCACATGTTATTTCAGATGGTGAAAGTAAAACCATACAGTATACCCATTTGTATGTTTTGGATAAAATTAATAAAATTAATTTCATGTTTGAAAAAAACATAATTAAATGATTTGTTGGTGGTTTCTTTTAATTAAATTAATGTTGAGAGAATTTAAATAATTGGCATTAAGATAAAGAAGATATTTAATTATATTTAGATGAAAAGAATAAAATTAATTCTAAATAATGATGAGATTGAGTCTTTATTTAATTAAATTGAGATGACATGAATTTAACTAAATGACAGGTAAATGAGGAGTTAATGTTTAATTTTATTAAATTCAATGAAAATTAAATTTTAATTAGTTAATGTAAAATAGAGGTTTTATTTAATAAAATTAAAGGTTCATTAGAATTTAATTATTCATTGGTAAATGGAATAATATTATTTAATTAAATTTAGGTTGACTAAATTTAACTAAGTAATTTTGATGAGTTCCAGTTTTCAATTTAATTAAATTATGTTCAAAGAATTTACTTAAATAACATGAATTGGAGGAACTATTTAATTAAATTAAGTTGTAAATAATTTAATTAAATGATGATTAATGATGTGTTGTGGTTTTTGTAACTAAATTATGTCAAGAGTCTATAATTAAATAATAGTGAGTTGTAAATTTTATTTAATTAAATTTGGTTAGAAAGGAATTTAATTAAAAAATCTGTTAAATGTGGTGTTGGGGTTTTATATAATTAAATTCATGGTTATGATGAATTTAATTATTTGATAAAAAATAGGGGTTTTATTTAATTAAATTGAATTGAGAGAATTTAATTAAATAATGAAGTGTTTGATAATTTATTTAATTAAATTCATTTGAAAATAATTTAATTAAATGATGTGTAATTGGGGATTTTTTGGATATATCAAATAATCATTATATTAATTTATAATAATAATAATAATAATTTTTATTATTATGGTGGTATTATTTATTTAAATTGAGGTTGAGGAATTTAATTAAATTAGGTTAGATAGATAATTTTTTTAATTAAAATAGGTTAAATAGAATTTAATAAAATGATGTGAAGTGGGGAATTTATTTAATTAAAAAATTTATAAAGAATTTAATTAAATGATTTTTAATTGGGGTGTTTTGGGTTTATAAAAGAAGAATTTTATTAAATGGTAATAATTTTAATGGTTATTATTTTGGTGATATTATTTGATTAAATTGAGTTTGTGGAATTTAATTAAAAGGAGTTAATATGGAAATATTTATTTAATTAAATTAAGATATTTAAAATTTATTTCAATGATGTGAAATAAGGTTTTCATTTTATTAAATTCAAGGTTAAGGAAAATTTAATTAAATAATACAAAATGGGGGTTTTAATTTTAATTTAATTGAGTGTTGAGAGAATTTAATTAAATAGAATGTGTGGAATAATTCATTCAATTAAATTTGATTGAAGAGAAATTAATTAAATAAAGTGTAAATGGGATTTTGAATTTTATCAATGATGTATAATATTAAAAGGTAATAAAAAATAATATGAAGGTTATTATTGTTATTACTATTCTATTAATTATTATATTTTAAATATTAATTTGAATTTATTATAGGGAGAAAAGAAGTGGGAGGTGCACCTCTCCCTCCTCATACAGGGGGCATAACACATCCATGGTGCGACACTCATGGGTGGCACACCAACCTCCTCTCCAAGACCCTCTTCGCGTAGCTATCTAATCTCAGTGTCTTCATGGAATTTGTATGTCTCGTCAAGGTAATTCCTTCTCTATATGTTTCATTATTAACATCATCCATCTCGACTACCCTTTTCTCAAGTTTCATTGGCCCAAAAACCTAGGTTCTGGATTAACCCATTTTTCTTATTTCTTATGATCCTAGGTGGTGAGGAAGATGTCTTTAGACCTTTTGGATTGTATTTCGATAACCACCATTGAAGGTGTGGCAGTTAAGTTTGATTTGGTTCACCGCCATAATTTTTGGGTAAAGCTATTAACACAATAATTGGATTTGAAACCCTTATATTAGATCTTTATAGTGTATTTGACTTGCGGTGAATTGATTAGAAGTATGTTGGTCCTTGAGACAATAATTTTGGGTTTTAGTAACTATTTTAGGGTGGTGGGACCAATCCCTAGTATGTGTGCCCAATATTGTAGAAGTGTGTGTGCATGAGCATATTGCGTCTCGATTTGGAAAGCATTGTCCTGCCCAATTCCCTGAGGTAGGGCCCCCAAATTTGATTTTATTTTGAAAAATGCAGTTATTATTAATAAACTAATTTTGATAATTTTTACTGAAATATTGGAGAAAATTTATTATCGGTATAAAATGGTTTTTCATATCATAAAATCATGTTTTTGTAATAAAAACATTCTATTGGAGTTATATGGCCTTCAAGATAAAAAATATAATTTTTAGATTGCTATATTCATTTATCTTGATAGTATGTGTTTTTATTTTTCCATGCATACATGTCGACGCATTTGGGTTAAATGGTAATTAGAACTATTATGAGGGATGAATATTGATAATTAATTGTGAATTCACGATTTTCTTTGAAATTATAATTGAGATAATAATTATCAGGGGATTAATTATAAAATATTAAATTGTTTAAGTTAACATAATTAATTATGAATTAATTATGTGCTTTGATATGATAATTACTTGGATGATTATTTAGGAGATATTAAATTTCATATGTTTAGATAATTAATTGTGAATTAATTTTTTATTTATAGATTTTTATTTGAGATAATTAATCAAGAGATTAATTATGAGTAATTAAACAGGAAAATTTGACATAATTATTCGTGAGTTAATTATGTGTTCTGAGAATTTTAATTGAGATAATCAATCAGTGGATTCATTATGAGATACTAAATTGGATAAGTTGAGATAATTAATTGTTTGTTAATTTTGTGTTTTGAGATTTGTAATTGAGATAATTAAATGGGGGGTTAATTTTGAGATATTAAATTGGATAAGTTGAGATAATTAATTCTGGATTATTTTTTTTAATTTTTTTAATTGATATAATTAATCAGGGGATTAATTATGAGATACAAAATTCGCTAAGTTCAGATAAATAATTTTGAATTAATTATGTACTTTGAGAATTGTAATTGAGTTAATTAATTGTGGGATTAATTATGAAATATATAATTGGATAAGTTGATATAATTAATTGTGAATTAATTATGTTCTTTTATAATTTTAATTGAGATAATTAATCAAGGGGTTAATTATGAGATATAAAATTTGGATATGTTTCTTTTAAAAGATGTTGCTTTGGTCAAATGACCAAAGAACTGAGATATATAATGATATAAAATTTGGCTAAGTTGATATAATTAATTGTGAATTTATTATGTGCCTTTGATATTATGATATAGATATTTAATTATAGAATTGAATATGAAGAGTTGAGATTTTTAGTTAGATAATTAATTATGGAAAATTAATAATGAGATATTAATTGTGTTGTTGATTAAATAATTGATGAATTATCTAATAGGATTTTTATACCTAGTTAATTGTTGAGTTAGCTAATTTATTAGAGTATGGAAAATGAAATAAATGAGAGGAACTTGCATCATGTTTTTGAGTTGAATGGAATCACATGCTAACATTTTAATTAAAATACTTATTATGGTTTTCTATAAGTATAAATGAGAATATGATTTCTTATATGTAATTTAAAAGGGATAATGAAATGAATGAGAGGTTAAATGCCTCATACATTATATATTGTGAATAGTTACGCCTTGTATAGGCAGGGGAGCCAAGGGACCATAAGAGCCCATGGGGAGAAATAATATGTTGGTTTTTTTGTTGATCCTCCAAAGACCATGAGAGCATATGGAGTTGATCTAGGGGATAGACCATGTTCACTACACTTTGTGATGGATTTCTGTGTGTTACATCCCGATCCATCCAACATCATTTTTAAAAGGACTGTGAGATCCTAGGGTAGGAATATTGTGTGAGATTCCATGTTTATTTCCATGCGGTTATGAGAGATCTTGGAGTTTGAGTGAGGGGAAAGACCATGAGGGCTTATCCTAGTAATGAATCTTTGTTCATTATGTCTTGGTCCAGGCAGAAATTGTTCCAGGGTATATGTCCATTTGGCATTGGAATGTGATTGTCTCATATAAGAGGATGCTAAGCATAACTATATGTTTATATATATATATATAAACACTATTATTATATATATATATACATACAAAATTGGCATGATTAGATATACCAATCGTGTGCTAAAGTAGGTATCATTGTCAGGTGTCCCTTATAAACTTGGACTTGTTGTTGGTTATTTATTGAATTATATTATTTCTTTCATATACTTGCATGTTGTTTAATTTTATTTCATTGTATAGATTTATCTACACAACATTGGTCCTGGCCTACTGAGATTTATATCTAACAACCAATTCAGGATACCAATGCACTGGGGTACCCATGTAGACTCTACTTGTTTAAAGGACCTTGGACATTTCTTGTTGTTGTTTTCATGTACCACAGATTTAGGAGAAATGAACCAAGCAGTATCTTGGGATGCTCATGTAGATCACCAGTGGGGCTTTAGGCCATTTAATTTTTTTATTATACTAATATATAAAGAATGTAGATTTTTTAACTAATTTCATTTATGTACCACCATGACATGTATACATTTTATATACAAGCATGGACATTTTCTTTATTTAGTTGGATATTACATTAAATATGCTTCCACTATTGTCTGAATTTATTATTTGTTACTTTTGTGCACTTTGAATATGAGGGTAATTTTTCCCCAATGAGATAATTAATTGTTAATAAATTAAGGTCTTTGACAATTATAATCGAAATAACTAATCAGGGGATTAATTATGAGATATTAAATTGGATAATTTGAGATTATTAATTGTGAATTAATTTTTTTGTTATGGGATTTCTAATAGAGATAATTAATTCAGGGATTAATTATAAAATATTAAATTTTCTAAGTTCAAAAAAATTAATTGTCAATTAATTTTTCATTTTGAGATTTGAAATTGAGATAATTAATCATGGGATTAGTTATGAGATATATAATTGGCTATGTTAAGATAATTAATTGTGAATTAATTATGTGATTTGATAATTCCAATTGAGATAATTAATCAGGGAATTAATTATGAGATATTAAATTAAAAAAATTTATATAATTAATTGTGAATTAATTATGTGATTTTCGAATTTTAATTGTGATAATTAATTGAGGGATTAATTATGAGGTATAAATTTTAGATTTGATGAAATAATTATTTGTGAATTGTTATGTTACTTTAATATTATGATATAGATATTTAATTGTGTAATTGAATATGGAGAGTTGAGATTTATAATGAGATAATTAATTCTATAAAATAAAAATTGATATGTGAATTATTTTGTTGATTAATTAATTGGTAAATTAACTAATGGGAATTGTGTACCTAGTTAATTGTGGGGTTAAATAATGGATTTGAGCATCACTAAAGATATGAATGAGAGGAATTTTCCTCATGTTTTTGAGTTTAATGTGAATCTCATGATAATGTTTTAATTTAAATACTTAAAATGGTTTTCTTTAAGTATAAATGTGTATATTCTTGCTTATATGTAATGGAAATGGGATAAGGAAACGCATGAGAGGTTAAATGCTTCATGTATTATATGTAGTGAATGGTTACGTCTTGTATAGGTAGGTGAGCCAAGTGACTATTAGAGCCCTTGGGGAGAGAGAATATGTTGGTTTTTGTTCTGATCCTCCAGATACCAGGAGAGCTCATGTAGTTGATCCATGGGATAGACCATTTTCACTACTCTTGGTAGTGGATATCTTTGTGTTACGTCTTGATCCATCCAACATCATTTTCTAATGGACTATGGGATCCTGGGTTTGGAATATCATGTGAACTTCCATATTGATTCCCATAAGGTCGTGATAGCTCTTGGAGTATGGACCCAGGATAAGACTCTTCTCACTTCCCCTAGTAATTAATGTTTGTGAAATACATCTTCATCAGGCTAGAAATAGTTCTAGGGTATATGTACATTTGGAGTTGGTACACACTTGGTTAATATAAGAGGGTGCTAAGAATATCTATTTGTTTATATATATACACTGTTACTATATATAAATATATACATAATTGACATGCTTAGACTTATCAGATGTGGGTAGAATCAGGTATCACTGTTAGGTGTCCCTTAGGAACTTAGATGGGTGGTTAGTTATTTATTAAATTCTTTTATTTCTTCGATATAATTTCATGCTATTTAATTTTATTACATTTTCCAGATTGAGATAGACACCAGTGGTCTCGGAATATTGAGATGTATATCTCACACTCAATTTGGGACACCATTTCACTAGGGTGCCTGAATAGACTCAACTTGTTTACTAGACCTTGGTTATTATTTTTTGTTGTTTTATTTTACCTGGGAGTTAGGATCAAATCACCGAGTGGGATCTCAGGATTCTCAAGGAGATCGCCCTTGGGGATTGGGCCTTTTTAGTTTGTTACTATACTTATATGTAAATCATGCTTATTTTTTTACTAATTTAAGTTATATACCACCATAACATGCATACATTTTATAAACTGGCACATCCATTTTCTTTATTCAGATGACTATTTCGTTATATCTTATTTTGATATTGTTTGAGATTATTATTTTTTACCACTATGAACTCTAAATATGTGGTTATATTCTGCCAAATAATTATCTATAGACCCTATGTACTAGTCGGCAGCCACTAGCATATGGGCAGACGTGCTTAAGATCATGTGACGATCGGTCTAGCTACCAGTCGGTGGTGAAGTTAGGAATGGATGTTACATATTGGTATTAGAGGTTCATGTTTTTCTTCATTTTATTTTTTCTTTCTATTTTGGGTTAGTAGACAAGAAACTATGAAAGTGTCAGTTCTTGGTTAATAGTCATTTCTAGGAATGATCACCCCATTTATGGGAAATGAACAAGTGGCTAGGGATGAGAATTGATGTTTATACTGTTTTTGGTTACATTTGATATGATTTCACCTCAAGTGACTAGTGTATTTTTTATTTCTTATTGATTTAATAATTTTGAAAATTTTCCATGGCTTGGTATAGAGATGAAATTTAATTACATTCATCAACTTAGGCACTTAGAGATTCACATTCCATTCATATAACATTCCATGTAGTTGCATTTGTAGGATGCCTATTAATTTGGATTATATGCCATTAAATGCCATGTTTTGATTGACATTAGCATTTACCTTTAGATAGAATGTTTCTGTGATATATATAATATTATTGGGTGTTTATATACCATGCTACCTATTTATTAGCATGTTATGTTGTTGTACCCAGATTCTATGTTATAATATGTTGTTTCCTTATTACTTATGAAAACATGCTAGAGATGTTTTGATATGTAAATGGATGCAAGAGTAGAACATTAATTTTTTGCATTTATAATGGGACCCAGTATCAGTTTAAAGTTTTTTGTTAACCTTATAAATATAATAATGGTAAACCATATTTTCATACAATTGAAAAAAATGGATTCTAAAGTTTAATGGTAAAATGAAAATATGATGTGATAAATGGGATCCAATTGCCAACGGTAAGGTGTATGGGTGCCATAAAGGTGTGTTGAGAATTTGGGAACGCAACATGATTGATCAAATGAGACTTCATGACCTTAGTGGGTTGGCTAGTGTTTTAGTATCTCCTTATTTATTCTCGGAGACATGATGTTTTTATGGTAGGTAAATTATAAAGTCGCTTGTTTTTTTGGACTGGGCTAAAATATGAATGTTTTTAAACTTTTTCATTTACTCCATAGTTCCATTTTAAAAAAATTCATTGGAAAAAATTATCATGAATTGGGTTTTTTTAAAGTGTCGGTAATGGGATTGGGTAAAGTCTCTAAGAGTTTCTTGGATGGTAGGATGGTTTTGGAAAAATCGAACCAGGAAGTAATGTCTGCAAGGCCTATGCATGGTTAGTCCAAAAATGGTCTGGTCAGTTGTGCATAGTAAATTAGGTGTCTATTAGTGGATAAACAATCTGTGCACAATTTGTCATATCGTTCAATTAAAACCAAACGGTCTACCTAGTTTTTATTTTTCAGTTAAATTAATTTAATTAAATTTATGATTGAATGGAATTTTATTAAATATGATGTTGGGGTTTTTTAATTAAATTAAAGTTGACAAAATTTAATAAAAATATGTTGAGATGGAGAAGTTATTTATTTAAATTGAGACTAATATAATTAAATTTATTCTAAATGATGATGAGTTGGAGTCTCTATTTAATTAAATTGAGATAAGCGGAATTTAATTAAATGACAAAAAATAATGATTTTGGGTTTTATTTAATTACATTTAGGGAAAAGAAGTATTTAACAAATTAATTTAAAATAGTGGTAATATGTAATTTAATTCAAGGTTAATAATAATTTAATTATTCATTGGGAAATGGGAGATTTTTATTTAATTAAATTAAGATTGATATAATTTAACTAAATAATGATGGTGAGTTCGTGTTTTTAATTTAAAAAAATTGTGTTCGAGAAATTAATAAAATAACATTAGTTAGGGAAATTATTTAGTTAAATTTCGTTGAAATAAATTTAATTAACTGATGATAAATGAGGTGTTGTGGTTATTTCAATTAAATTATTTTGAGAAAATGTAATTAAATAACAATCAGTTGGAAGTATTATTTAATTTATTATAGTTGGAAAGGAATTTAATTAAATTATGTGTTAAATGTGGAGTGGGGGATCTATCTAATTAAATTCAAGGTTATGTCTAATTTAATTATTTGATGAAAAATGGGGTTTTTATTTTTTCAAATTATGTTTAGATAATTTAGTTAAATAATGACATGTTCGAGAATTTATTTAATTATATTCATTGGAGAAGAATTTAATTAAATGATGTGTAATTGGGGATTTATGTGTTTTATCAAAGAATCATTTTATTAAATTATAATTATAATAATAATGTTTATTATTTTGACGGTTTTATTTAATTAAACAGAGGTTGAGGAATTTAATTAAATGAGATGAGATAGAGAATTTTATTTTATTAAATTATGTTAAATATAATTTAATTAAATGATGTGAAGTAGGGGTTTTAATTAACTAAAATTGTTGAGAAGAATTTAATTAAATAATTTTTAAATGGGGAGTTCTGGGTTTTATCAAAGAAGTTTTTTATTAAATGATAATAATATTAATGGTTATTATTATAGAGAATTTATTTAAATAAATTGAGGATGTGAAATTTAATAAAATGATGTCTGATTGAGTGTTTTGTTTAATTAAATTGAGTTAAATGGGATTTAATTAAATGATGTGAAATGTAGCTTTTATTAAATTAAATTAAAAGTTAAGAAAATGTTAATTAATTGATGTGAAACATGGATTTTAATTTTAATTAAATTGAATATTGGGTGAATTTAACTAAATATAATGAGTTTTAGAATTCATTTAATTCAATTCTGATAAGGAGAATTTAATTAAATAATGTGTTAATGAAATTTTGGAGATTATCAATGGGGTATAATATTAAAATGTAATAATTATAATATGATGGATATTATTATTATTATATTAATTACAATATTTTAAATTAAAATTAAAATTTATTTAAAGTAGAAAACAATAGATATGTTCACCTCTCCCTCCTTCTATAGGGGTGTGACACACCCATGGTGCAGCACTCATGGGTGGCACACCAGAATCCCCTCCGGCTCCCTCTTCATGTGGTTATCTTATCCCAGAGTCTTCATGGAAGTTATCTGTCTCATGAAGGTAATTAATTCTCCTCATGTTTTATTTTTCACATCAGTCATCTCGACTCTCCTCCAACCAGGTTCCATTGGGATGAAACCCTAGCTTTGAGAATAACGTGGGTTTCTTGTTTCTTTTGATCCTAAATGATGGATAAGATGTCTTGGGACTCGTTCGGTTGTATTATGAAAACCACCACTAAAGGTGCGGAGGTCCGGAATGTTACAATTCACCATCGCCATTTTTAGGTTTGGCTATAAACCCAATATTTGGTTTCACACCCTTTAAATTAGATACTTATGGTGTATTTTAGGTGCAGTGAATTAATTGGAAGTGAATTGGTCTTCTCTTCCCTAGTTTTGGGTGATAATTATTATTGCGGTTTATTGCGGTTTGATTTTATTTGAAAAAATATAGTTTATGTTAATCTACTACTTTGTATAATGTTTCTTGCAATATTGGAGAAAATTACTTATTGGTATAAAATGATTTTCTAGATTACCAAATTACATTTTTTTAATAAAACCTCTCTAATAGAGGTGTGCTATATTCAAGGTAAAAAAAGAATGTTTAGATTAATATGTGTATTTAGTTTTTTAATATGTTTTATTATATTTCCTCTATTACATGTTGTCACACTTGGGATAAGTGGTAATTATGTGTATTAGGTGGGATAAATTGTGATATTTAATTGTAAATTAATTATGTGATTTGAAATTATAATTGAGATAATAATTATTGGGGGACTAATTATGAGATATTAAATTGTTTATATTGAGATAACTAATTATATTCTTTTAGAAGATAATTACTTGGAATATTATTTATGATATATTAAATTGGAAAAGTTGAGATAATTAATTTTGAATTAATATTGTGTTTAGATATTTTTAATTGAGGTAATTAATTGAGGGATTAATTTTGAGAAATTAAAATGAAAAATTTGTGATAATTAATTGTGATTTAATTATGTGATTTATGAATTTTAATTGAGATAATTAATTAGTGGATTAATTATGAGATATTATATTGTCTATGTTATGATAATTAATTGTGAATTAATTTTGTGTTTTGATATTTGTAATTAAGAAAATTAATTAGGGGGGTTAATTATGACATATTAAATTAGATATGTTAAGATAATTAATTTTGAATTAATTTTGTGTTTTGATATTTTTAATTGAGATAATTAAGCAAGGGATTAATTATGAAATATAAAATTTTCTAATTTAATATAATTAATTGTGAATTATTTATGTCCTTGGAGAATTGTAATTTCGATAATTAATCGATGGATTAATTATGAGATATTAAAATTTTTATGTTGAGATAATTAATTGTGAATTAATTATAGACATGAAGAATTGTAATTAAGATAATTATTCAAGGGATTAATTATGAGATATAAAATTTGTATAAGTGGAGATAATTAATTTTGAATTAATTATGTGTATGTGATATTATGATCTGGATTTTTAATTATGAAATTGAATATGGAGAGTTGAGATTTATAATGACATAATTAATTATGGAAATTAATAATCAGATATAAATTGTATTTTTGATTTATTAATTGACGAATTAAATGATGAGATTTGTGTACACTGTTAATTGTTCAGTTAACTAATGGATTTTAGTGTGGCTAATGAGATGAATAAGAGGACCTTGCCTCGTGTTTTTGAGTTGAATGTGAAGTTCATGCTAGTTTTTTAATTTAAATACTTATGATGGTTTTCCTTATGTATAAATGTTAATATGTTTGCTTATATGTAATTAAAATGGGCTAATGAAATTCATGAGAGGATAAATACTTCATTCATTTTATGTTGTCGATGGTTACACCTTATATAGGTAGGGGAGACAAAAGATCCTGAGAGCCCTTGGGAAGAAAGAATATGTTAGTGTTTGTTCTGATCCTCCATAAACTGTGATATCTTAAGGAGTTGAGCGAGGAGAAAGGCTGTACATACTACTCTTGCTAATGGATGTCTGTGTGTTACATCCTGATCCATCCATCATCATTTTTTTAAAGATCGTGAGAGCCTAGGGTAGGAATATAGTGTGTTCTTCTATATTGATTTCCATGAGGTCATGATATCTATTGGTGTTTAGACCAGGGTAAAGGCCTTTGGCGCTTCCCCTGGTATTGAATTTCTGTGAATTATGTATTTTTTCAGCTAGAAATTGTTCCTGGGTATATGTCCATTTGGTTTTGGTATGCGCTTTGTTCATATAGGGGGATGAAAACCAAATCTATATATATATATATATATACTATATATATATACATAATTGACATAATAATACATACCCATCATGGGATAAAGTAGGTATCGTCGTTAGGTGTCCCATAGGAACATTGACGGGTTATTAGTTATTTATTCAATTTTTTTATTACTTTGATATACTTGCATTTTTTTAATTTTATTGCATTTTATTATTTAGATATACATTGGTGGTCCCAGACTACTGAGATCTATATCTCACACCAAAATTGGGATTCCATTGTTCTGGGGTACCTGAGTAGACTCTATTTGATTAAAGGACCTTGGACATTACTTGTTGTTATTTTTTATACATGGTAGTTAGAAGAAAAGAACCGAGTGGGAGAAGGGTATTCTTGTTGAGATCACCCTTGGGGATTTGGGCCTTTTCACTTGTTTACATGTCTGGTATGTAAAACATGCTGATTTGTTTACTACTTTCAAATATATACCACCATGACATTCATACAATGTATAAATTTTCATTTCCATTTTTTATTCAGTTAACTACTTCTTTATATCTACTTCTTCTATTGTATGAGTTTATTTTTTTTACTATTGTGCACTCAGAATATGATTCTATAGTCCTCCACTGACTATCCATAGACCCTCTCTTCTAGTCAGCAGCCTCTAGTGTATGGGGAAATGTTCTTGAGTTCATGTGATGACAGGTCCGGCTACTAGTCGGAGGGTATTCCTAGTGTAGTTGTTAAAATTGTAAGATTAATTTCGATGTTATATTTTTTTCTAGTTAAACACTTATATTGGTGGGTAAAAAAATCTGATTATTTTATTAAAGGGGTTATAATTAAGTATATTTTATAGATGATTAAATTTACATTCACAATAATAATGAATCTTTTTGTAATGGTTTTTTACCACAATGAAATCTATTTCATGTTAAAACTATAGTTCTTGTATAATTTTGAAATCTATATAAAATAAAGTTTTTTTTAGATGGGAATGTTCAATTTTTTTAAATAATAAGTCTAAAAAAAATTTCGCCCATGTTACACATGTATGTTTATATATGTATTTTTATTTATTCACATGTAATGGTTCAAATAAGATTTGGATTGATGATATAATGTGCATTCAAATTTATATTTAAAAATGAATTTTTTAAATTATTTATAACATTAGATGATATTTTCATGGAAAAATCAATGGGGGGCTATGGAACTATTTCTCTGAAATAGTTATCAAAATTTAGTCATATTTTTATTCTTTATATCAGAAGAATAGCTATAATTGATGTAAAAGTAAAATTTTACAAAAATGTTGTCGAAATTTCTGTTGATTTAAATGTTTGAAATTTTTTAATTCCTTCCTATGTGAAATAATTTATACTCAAGATTTATGTATTTGATGTGATTAATATTTTTTTATAGATTTATATTTAGTTTCATATGTTTGATTTGTATTTCAATCAACTTACTCAATGTGTAAAAACTAGTGCCTTAATTTTTTTACTTTAGTATATTATTTTATTTGCGATATCAATAACTTATATAATTTAATTACTTCAATTTTTTCACTAGAGAATTTATATATTTTAAGTGTTTTTATAATGAATTGTTTTACACACATTACAATATTCTGTTATCATAATTCATATTAAATTTTTATATATTTATATGATATTTTTATGTATGATTTTATGTGTGTCTAAATGCATTGTTTATCAAATGTTTCATTTATTAATTCCAAATTCTGGACATCAACTTTTTTTCCATCTTTGTTTAGTGTAGTGGGTGGGATACCAACAATATTAGGGGATAGTTTTTTAATAATTTTGGGTAATTAATGATTGGTCTTGAGACCACAATTTCATATGATATTTTAGTTTCACCCCTTTTGGGTATTTAGTAACACCTCTCAAGTAAGGGATATACTTTCTTAATTTTAGAGAATATAATGAAATGTTAAATTAGATTGCATTTTCCAATACTACAATACAACTTTATAAAATACCAACATTCTTAAAATAAAAAATATTGACAACTATGTATCAAATAGACACACGTTATAATCCTATATGAATAATTTGTGAAATGGAATCAAGATTTCAATGTTAATCACAGTATTTATTTTTTATTACTGATTTTTTTGTTGGACATCAGTATTAATGATTCACTATAAGATACATAACAGAGTATTTTATTTTTGAAATTTCAAAAAATTTATCCAGGTTCATTTAGGTATATCAAATATATATAATTTTGTATTTATCACAACTCTTAATCATTATTTACATATTATTAAAATAAATGAACTATTCGGCTGGGTATCTTATTGATAAATTAAATTCTTTAGATTAAAAATGTACACATTTAATTGAATTTTTTCTAGAAAATTTAAATATACTAATAACACATACTAATGATTTTGAATAACATTTTAAATTTATGAAACTATTAATCATTATTGATTATTTTCCTTAGATATTTACCAAAAAAACATTTATATCTAATTTAAAATATTTATTTAGAGATTTGGGAATGGAAGAAAAATTACTCAAATTTCTCATATACAACATTCAAAAAATTCATCATCCTTAGTATTTGTAATCATATTAGAAATTTTTGTGTTTGAACACACATCTATAAAATGAAATTTTTATTCTTCTTGTCAAGGAGTTGGTGTACCAACAAATATTTTAGCACCATTCTTCATTGATTGAATTTTTTAAATTATAGTAACCTGAATTCATCACACTACACTAATAGTTCATTATTTTTAGAAGCGTTCAATGATAAGACTCATTCAGGTTGTAGGCCAATAACCTTAAATGATGTGAAACTGTCATCCAGTATTGATAAAATTATTACACATAGTGGTCAATTCAATATCCATATAATCATGTTATAAAACCACTATAGGAATTTTTCCATTCCACAATGCACACAAACTGTTCTCTAAGTATTTATATATTTATTTCCATTAAAAATTATCAATGAATATTTTTCCATCATATATACCTTATTTATCACATATTAAACTAAATAAATTTAATATAGTTTACATTAATTATCATATTTGTTTTGGTTCCATGTCTCATAAACAATTCTCACGAAAAATTATCTAATACTACATCCAATGTAAATGAACAGAGATGAATACTAGTTTTTATTTAAAGCATTTACGATGTTCCAAGTTGTTTGAAAATTTATTAAATGTAACATGTGTTAAATTATATACTTATTAATCCAATTTAGTTCATTGTAATCATTTCATGTAGTATTTTGATATTAAAATTTTCTATACATATGATTATTTTCTCTTTGGAAATTTTTTTTTTCGTTATGTCTGTGGGTTTAATGATTAATTAAATTTTTTACAATCCTATGAATTGAATGTGAAAAAAAATATTAAATATTTTTAATCAACATAAATAATATTATAAAATAAGTTTAACTTATTTTTTTCAAAATGAATTGTAAAAACAGAAATAATTAATTACTATTGTTATGGTTAAAACTAATTTACCATGGGTTAAATGAAAAATATAAAGATTAAAATTACCTAACCACATGTCAAATTCCTATTTAATAAAAATATTTAAACCTTATATGATATATGTAATATAATGATCTATTTTGGAGCCTTTTTAATCTTTAAAATATTGGTACACTTTTTTCTTTTCAAAACATTGAATTTTATCGTCTCCCTCATATATAAAAGGACACCCCCACTTCTATCGACATAACACTCCCAAAAACATTTGTTTCAGAAAATAAAATCCAAAATATATTTCTTAATTTTATAAATATATTTAGAGTACTTATTTTTGTTTGTAATCCATCCTAAGAAAACATTTTTCATACTCCTAAATAGTGTCGCCAAATAAGATGTAAAATTATTAAACATATGTTTTTTTAATCTTATTCCACATCATTCAAATATTGTTAAACTATGATGATGTAATAACACAAATATCTTCTGTATAATTTAATTTTATTATGTTCATAAAATAAACTATGTGCACCTACTCTTCCATTAAATGGGAAATAAAACTGTTGATCGTGTTTACAACAGACTACGACATTGCGAAGCAATATAATTTCGCTTCCATCACCACCCATCAAAACTGGTTATAATGATGGACATAACATATTTATATTATATTTATTAAATTAGTATACTTCTGTATTTATAATAACACTTATACGTTAATAATTTCTATTCTATGAGAATATGATAACGTTGATCATGAGTACAATGGACTACCTCCTCATGATGCAATGTGATTCGTTCTTCACTTAAGATTTATATTGAAGGTAACAAGAACAGATTTAATTAAAATATGTGATATATATAACATAAAAAATATATATATAAAGGTAATAAATTATTTAAACTTCTTTTGTTCCATCTATCTGGAAAATGGAAACAGTGTTCATGATTATGTATGGCCTGCCTTTTAAATTATAACACCCTAGGATTATTTTGAATTACTATTTTTGAATTAATCTATCATTATGAAATTTTCATTTGACATGACACTAGAAATATTGTCTTATATATATATATATATATATATATTAAAACACTAATTCAAACATTCCATCTGCACATCACCAACTTAGTTTGTGTTACATGAAAAATAGACTTGGCTTGAGCAACACCCAATATCAACTTGGCGTGTGAAACACGCAACACCAACTTGGAATATGTTATACACACAGAGATGTTTTTATAAAGTATCATTTTAATGTTATAATTTGTAAAATGATATAATTAAAACCAAGATGTTAAACATAGATTTATTAATAGAAATAATTAATTTTGAAATGTTATTTATAATTTATATATATATATATAACACATTTTTAATAAAAGATATAATTTTTTGTAATGTCCATTCATGTTTAAAAATGATGTTTTCTCGAAAGAACCTCCTTTCATACTAAAATTAATTTTAGATACATTTTAAAATATAATTTAGTAAAATAAATTTCATTTTTGAATTTATAATGTCTAAATTAGATTAGGGTAAGTTTTAGGGACTTTTCTGAGAAACATCCATTTTTATGAATTGTGAAAATATTGCTTTTTAGTTAAAAATTGTATTTCGTTTAAATAATTACTAATTTTAAATTATATTATATTTTTTTAAGGTAAAATTATATCAATTAAAAATATATTAATATAATTTAGGTCATTAAAATCAGTTTCTCGTTGAAATTCAATTTTAAAACTTAATAATATTTTGAACTTCTTTCTACATTAAAAACGTATAATTTCATCTTGTCTACAGGATTATCATTAATCTTAATTTTTCTGCTTCTGTGAATTTAATTTTGTAAAACTAAAAAAAATATAATAAGTATAATATTTATAGTCTAATTATATCATGTTGATTTTTGACCAAAATGAGTTGTAAAGTGATTAAAATTAATCACAACGATTAATGTCAAATTATGCTTAATTGGGGAATAAACCTCAATATTAGGATCCTAAATAACCTATAATATTTTCGAAAACACATTATCTAGAAATATTTGGTCCATCAATATTTTATACTTGATTTTTTTGGGTTTTTGTGACTTTTTTAGGTAAGTACATGTATAGACCTAACCAGTTTTCAAAAATTCTATATGAGTCATTTTTCTTCCCTATAAAAGGTCATAACCTCTCCCAAATCCTCACACCTATAAAACCATTTAGGATATGACAATATCTGACCAATAATCTTCCAAAAATCCATATATTCCTCCTATAATCCTTATAATTGTTATAATTCAATCCTAGGAAGCCTTTTGGGACAATTCAAAAGGAGTTACCTGACTAAGCGGTAACATATTCTCTCAAGTCTTTCCATTTATTTTCATTATCCACACCCTAAAAATATATTTATTATATGATTATATAAAAACACTATAATCCTAAATATACTAAAATGTTTTTATGTAAATGTTATGACCTTTACATATACACACCTCCATCAAATGGGTAACATAAATATTGTTTCTAGGTAAGGAAAACTACTACCTCACGAAACGATGATTGTTCATTTTTCCATTACCACGTATAATGATGGAAATTATGTTGTAAACTATGTTTATATACTTTATATATTATTTTTATTATTTTTATAAGATTATTTATTCCTTTTACAACACATAACTTTTTACCTTCCATTTGTTGTTAATATGTTAATATCGTGTGAGAAGTGTGGACCACTACCCCCTCAAAGTGATGTGATTTGTTCACACACTACATGGAATTTATTAAGAATAGAGTTAGTTAATATACATTATATATATGATATAATCAAGAAACTATAATAAATATATATTTTTATTTTACTTTCACTCTCTCAATACGATAATTAAATAGAAATAGTATTCGTGTGTACGTATGAACTATCATCTCCATGAACCGTGTATTCGGTTTCATAATAATAAATTATAAAGATTATTATAATACACATATAATATATATCCATGATATTTATATCATGTTTTACATTATAAAATCCTGAAATATGTATAAGGATGAAAAATATAACAAAATTACACACATACAAAAAACAAAGTGAATATTACGTGAAGTGAAAACATCACATAAGATGGTTAAAAAGAGAGTAATATAAGGTCATAATCAAACCATATATGGTATTAGATGTAAAATATGCTTCTGCAAAATATGTATAATAAATATATATTTATTAAACACACTGTTTTAATGAGTAAGATGAGAGTCAAGACATAAGATAAGGGGATTTTATCTCACTTTTATTATTATGAGATACATGATATGTTCACCACTATTTATTTTTTGGTGGTTTATATACATCCCATGATTTTATTTAATCTATATTATACATAAATATATGGGTATTTTCATATCCGTTTTATAACCTTTCTTCCATGGGTTTTTTGTTTCAAAAGTTACCAAAATAGTGAAATAGTTTTGTCACAATTTTCCTTTATTTAGACTCATGTTTTGTTAGGAACCTAAATTCTATTTTTGGTGTGAATACATCAATTTTACAAGATATATCTCAAATTTACTTATTGTAAATATATTTTATAATTCATGTAATTTCATTTTATTACATGGATAATATGATCCCATGTTACCATCTTATAAGATTTTATTGAGGCAAACTCATTGCTATTCAATATTGTTTATATTTATGATTACATTGATGAAATATTATGATTCATATCAAAAGAAAATTCATGAATTTTATTCACTTATGTTTATTCATGATTTATTCATATATTGTTACCATTTATTACACTCTATTGTATAGAAAATAGTTAATAATTGTTTTTAAAGAAAGACTCACTTTACCCTCTCTTCGGTCGAAAATATTTGTTACTAAAAAGACATGTTTTCTAAAAATGGTTTTCATAAATATTCTACTAATATTATATGATCATTAGAAGAAATTTTTACCATTTTTCCAATTTTTTCAATATAATCTCCTGTTATCCTTCTGAAAAAATGATTTTCTTAACTATTTTATCATTCAAAACAAAAGTTATTTTTCCCTCATATAAAATCTATAGATTTATCCTTCATAAAGTCCTTAAATCATTCCTTTCTTGTTTAAACGTGATTTTTTACGAAATTTTTTTGAATGAGATTTTCAATGAATTGGTTTTAAAAAAATTAAAATTATTTTATAGTTTTTCAAGGAAAATGGTTTTCAATATAATTTCAAGACTCATTTATATTTTTTAAAAGTATTTTCAAAGAAATTATTTTCATAACATTTTCAAGATTTTTTTATATGTTTTCAATTTTTTTAAAAAAATGTTTCTAAAATGTTTCTAAATGGTTTTGAAGCTTATTTTATAAGTTTCAAGAAAAAAGGTTTTAAAAATGATTTCAATTCTTCTTTAAAAATATTCAAGGTATTTTCTAATATAATGATTATTAAATTGTTTTATGAATTAAAATAATTTTTTAAATAAGTATGTTTTTTCTCAAGAAACATTTTTGAATTATATTTCAAAATTATTTTTCATCTATAATGGAATATATTGATGTTACTCTTTCCCTTCTAAAAAATAATCTAAATGTTCAACTCATATTCTTTCTAAAAATGGGTTATGCCTAATATCAAAGTCCTTATAAAACTCATTTATCTTTCACAAGTTATAGTTTTATGAAACCAATTTCTCTTACATGGATTATATGTTTACGAAATCCATTTATCATTTAGGGGTTTTCTATTTTTCAAACCCATTTATCTTTCACGTGTTATGATTTAGATGAAATAGTTACGAAACCTTTTTCTTTATTTATTGGTTACTATATGTTTACATGTTTATGATTCCCATTTCATTGTATGGGTTATAATGTTAATTTTTATGATATTGTGGTACAAGTAAGTATGAATTCATTATGAGATGGGTGAGACCTATATATCCCTCCAATGCATTGGGAAAATATTTATATCTCATGATATATACATGGATGGAACGAGAAATGAACTTGGTTCAGTATTATGGCACTATAATGAGAAATGAAATCATTTCAATTTTATAGGGATGGAATAAGAAATGAACTCAGTTCACTAATATAAGGATAGAATGAGGGGAGAACTCAGTTCAATAATACATGTTTGGAACAGGGAGTGAACCTAGTTAAGAAAAGGTCTTCTTCCACTAATATGGTATAAGTAGAAATTCTTTTACTACTATAGAAATCATTATATATTTTTATATGTCTTACATAATTCCATATTTTATTCATATGTTATGCTTTGATGGATTATGTTATTTATTTCTTTAATATTCATTCCATATAAACTACCAATATTTATTCTATGGTTCATGCATATGATCTTTGATATGCAGGGTATGATCTTTGATTTTAATTATCATGTTTTCATACTGTTATGCTCTTGATTATTCTTCCATATCTCCCTTGTTTAACATTACAGAGAATTTTATCTCACCCCATTCTTATATTTATTTTCCTCGGGTTATGAGGAATGGTTTTAGGAATATGTTATAAAGGTGGTGATCTTCATCGGATATTTTTAAGATCTTTCACCAATATAAAATATTTTTTCCACATTTCTAAAGAAACTAAACTATTATGGTCCTCAAGAATGTATTATTGTAATTTATTTTATATTTATCTAAAATGGTTTAATATACATTTATTTTTAGCATGGGTTCTATATTTGGTATCAAAGGAGAAGTTTAATCAACCATTGGAAACTAGGATGATAAAACATTAGTGAGATCCATTGGTATATTTCTAAGGATATGTCTAGAGATATCTCTAAGGATAATTATAAGGACGAGTTAACATTTAGGAAAATGTCATATAATTTTGGTAAAGTATAGAGTCATTAGTTTCCTAGAAATACATACATACCTGGATACTATAAGTGGACGTGGCATTGTCACAGATGTACCTAGGGGTAACAACTGTGACAAGATGTTCTGGGCCGGAATTGGGGTAAACTAGTACATGACAACGATCTTTGTTGGACACTTAGTATGACACTCCTGGGGGATATTCTTTTGTAATACATAAACTCTTCATGGTCTATCATCTAGTATTTAAATATAAGTTGGCTATGAATATCCACAGATGAACAAAGTGTGTCATGGATTTTGGAAGGTGTCATGATTTAGGAATCCTATAAGTAACTCTTTTCATTACTATGTGTTTTTCTACTATGATAATAAATTACCACACTATGCTTCATATTTTAGTCAATGGAAAGAACAGGAAGGAACTGAATTAATGTCGAATGCGATGGAAAATTTGGTGATGATCAATCAAGTGGGATGATCAACGGTGTGAGATATGTTGTGTTGATGGATAATTATTTTTCATATAACATGATTGAAAACATATACTTTTAACAACTCCCATGCTACCCAAGGGATATAAATAAAGAGTTTGATACGATTTAATCTACTAGAGACTATAGAGGAAATAGGATTCAGTTTCATCTATGTATAGAATGTGGAATGAATCACCAAAGTGAATTTCTTAGAGGAACGAGAAATGTTTTGACTACGGTAAAGGAGAAGATAAATAAAGTGAATTTAAGGGATAAATAAAGAGTTAATTTAATGAAATGGATGATAATATTGGCCTCCCTAAGACATCATCAAAGGTTATGTGTTTTGTGTGTGGAATAAATGGTCATTATGCAACTGAATTTCCCAAGAGGAAATCTCCAGAAGAGGATCGTTGAGGAGGTACAAGTAATGGTTACATTGATGATGATGATTATAGTATATATGAAATGTGAAGTGAAATAGGTATTTTATAATATAATGATGTATACTTGTTAGCGTAAGAAGGATGATGTTGGATAATAAAAGTTTTGTGTATTTGGATTCAATAAGTATGTTCGATGAAATGTTAAATATATAAGGATTTTTTAGTTTATGTTTTTTTCTAGGGATTTACAAGAACTCAATGAATGGTTATGATGTAATATAAAAGTGATATAATGGTAAAGTTATTCCCATGGAAAACACATGATTAAGTAAAATATAAACATTAATATTTTCCTTATATTTTAATAATTTTGTTCGGATAATGATTTGTGGGATATGAATAATAAAATAGGAGGGTACTGATTACCTTGGAACAAATTAAGAACATGTTGACAAGTATTTAATACTACCATGGATGAAGCTTAAAACTTATTGGATTTATGATATATATATATATTAATAAATTTAATAAAGAAGGATTAAGGTTTTCCAAATGTTATTTATTGTAATTCATGTCATTTACATGTTCCAAAATAATTTACCATTTATATGTTTGGAATTTGAAAACCAATAGCTACTTTGTGATATACATGGGATCAATGTTAAGCTAGTATTGTGAATTTATTTCCTTGGTTTTGAATTTTCAACTTTTTCAAGGGTTATAAGATTATACATTCATGAATAGTTTATGTTAAGCTTTAGAGAAAGTATTTATGTATTGATATTGTATTGAAAACCTTAGATAAAAGGATATTTAGTGATTAATCATATTTCTAGGATTTCCATCTTATTTATTTTGGAAATTATAGTAGTATGGTTTATTAAAAGGACATTGTGTGTGCTTGGTGAAAACAAATCAAGTATGGAATGGAATCACATATTGAACACATGATTGAAGGATGATAAGGGTTTTATGACTACCACTAGACTACATGATGTCTTGGTTAATGTATAACTATTTCTAATGAATAAATATTTATAATGAAACAATATTGTTACTTTTTTATGTTTAGAGATTAATGTATTAACAATATTAATTTTTAATAATAGTTAGAGATAAATAGTTATACATTTCATTATTTTTGAGCCTTAAAATATTCTAAAAGTGTATTTTAGCACATTAGGCATAAAAGTAATCTTTTGGGCATCCATTACATGATGTAATGCATGATTTAGAAATTTACTAAAGTATGAAATAAGGAATGAATTTTGTTTATGTAATGTAAGTATATTTACATATATTTTTTTCAATAAAATAATTTATCAATTTTAGGAAAATTATCAAAAGAAAATTTGTTGTCCTAAGACCTTAATTTTTTTGAACTGTTGTCATTTTCAATCATCAAAGATTTATAACTTTGTGGCCCTAACATTTTCTTTGATCATTAACTTTTTGTTATTGAACACCTCAATCACTCCCTATAAATATTTAAGATTTTTCTCTAAGTCCAATTCACTCCCAAGCTAGGTTATCCTATGTGTAAACCCAGTTATATGTTTCTTTGAATAACTATCATGGTCCCAACATTCCCTTTTAAGGGATGTTTTAGTATTCATTTTTATGATGTGGTTTTTTATGAATTAATCTTTTACGTATTAAACCTTTGATTACCCATATGAATATTGAGGGAAAATCATGTTAAGGGGGAATAATGTAATGCCCCGATTTTGTTTGAATAATTTGTTTCGAATTAATTTATCTTTTTGGTATTTTTAATATAACATGACACTATAAATAGTTCTTTATATATATATACATTAATACACTATGTAAAACAATAATTTCACACAAAAATGAATTCGTTTTTGCTACATTCTAAACTTACTTGTCTTGCACTACACCCAATACCGACTTGGCTTCCACTACATGCCACACTAACTTGGCGTATGTTACATCCAACACAGTTGTTTCTATGAAATGTAATTTTATTATAATAATTATTTAAATGAGATAATTATAACCTAGTTGTTAAAAAAAGGTATAGTAATAGTAAAAATTAATTTTAAAATATTATTTATAATTTTTTACATAGATAAAACATATTGGTAATGAAAGATATGATTTTTGGTAAAGTACTTTTATGTTTAAAATATTATTTTCTAAAATCAACTAATTTTAATAATAAATTTAATTTTAGATATATTTATAAATTTAATTTAATAAAATAAATACCATTTTTGAATTTATAGTGTTGAAATTATATTACGGTGTATTTTTGGGATTTTTTTAAGAAACATCATTTTTGATGAATAATGAAAAGTACTGCTTTTTATTTAAAATCGTAATTTTCATTTAAATACTTATATATGTTAAATTATGTCATAAAATTATTTTATGGTAAAATTAATTTAATTTAAAAACTAAAATAAACTATTTTAATGAGTTTGATATTTATATTATAATTATATAATGTTGATTTTGGACCAAAATGATTAGTAAAAGTGATTAAAATTAGTCATAGTGATTAAGGTCAAATTAAGCTTAATTAGATACTAAAACCTAATATTAGGAGCCCAAATGACCTAGTCACTTGTATAAAACCCATTTTATGGCCCTATATAGTTCATAAACCTTCCGTTATTTTTTTTGTATTGTTAGAATTTTCTTAGGTAATAACATTTGTACACCTGACTTTTTTTCAAAAAATCCAAGTGAGTCATTTTCCTTTCTATAAAAGGCCCCCAACTCTCCCACATACTCAAACCACTAAAAATATTATGTTCAACCATAATCTACCGAATAAACTTACCAAAACGTAGGATTGAAATAATGATGTAGATGCTTAATATACAAGAGGGGGGTGAATTGTATACTTTAAAAAATTTCCTTAAACATGGAATGATCTAAGTTTAACAAAGTTAAACTTATGAAAATTCAAAACACCTCTAATACCAATAAAATATTGGGACAATGTATGAAGTTGCAAACTTCTATTTCTATGCACTTGCTTAAATCTGGAAAGTGATTCCGAAAAACTGGTTCCAAAAATATGGATCCAGAAATTGAAACTCAAACAATGTTTACAATATGAGATTCTACCTTAAAGCGCATAGAATCGAAACTAATTAGAGTACAAGTGTAAGTAAATATAAAAGATTATACTTTCTTTACAATACTAAATGCAGAGGAAAACAAGTAGTAAAACTACTAGTAACAAGATATAATCCTTTTAACCCAAACAGAAGGGTATCCAACAACCCTGGATAAAGGTCCCTTGATTTATATTTTCAAGAAAGTCTGTCTTACAGACACCAGGGTAAGCCCTCGATACGAATATCAGATTCTCTGTCTTGTTATCCCCGCAAGCCCTCATCTTCAAGGTAGTTGGTACCTCTGTCTTCCTCAACAAGGAAGCCCTCTAACTTCAAGGTAGTCAGCACCTCTATCTTCCTATCCCCAGAAGCCCTCGAATGTAATCACCAACATTCTGAGTCACACTAAGAAATCTGAACGAGTGGTTCAGTACGCACAAATCATAAAAAGCTTCACTCTCTAGAAATAAACTTAACAGCGTGTGGTCTCTAGAGTGATCAACTTTTTGTTGAGATCTTTCAAATGAGCTCCAACTTATAGGCTCGATTGGAATGGTTGGCTCCCTCCTCCAACGGTCATATTTTCCTGAAAATTCAGAGGGACATGTACACATGTCACTAAACCAACGGTTCATTAGAAACAGAATGGATGACACTATTTTATAATAAATCATGTGTTACTGAAGGCACGACATCATTTTTCAATGAAACAAGTATAAGTATAAGAAAAAATATAATTTAGAATGTAAGTAAATAAAAGTTCAGAGTCTAACCAAAATGGAATTCGGAGTATATAATAAAAAAAAATTCAGATTCTGTTTTATAGGAATTCAGAACCTGGATTCTGTAGAAATCTGGAGATTGAATTTCTAAGGAAATTCAGAGTCTGGTTTTACCAGACTTCAAAATCTGAACTTACAAAGTCTGGAGTCAAACTTATAGTAGTTCGGAGTCAAACTAGTTAAAAGTTTGGAGTCGAACTAATAAAATTTCGGAGTCAAACTAATAAAAGTTAAGAGTAGAACTAAAGAAAGTTCGGAGTCCAGAATTCAGAGTTGAACTTTATTAGAGTTCGTATCCAGAATTAGGAGTTGAACTTTATCAGAGTTCGTATCCAGAATTCGGATCCTATAATAGAATGCTTCATAACTTAGTATTATATGATTCTGAGGTTTTGGGTATGAATCTGATTTTTATAATTAAGAAAAAAAATTCTATGTATAATAAAAATCTAGGTTATGGTAAATTTATTTAAGGAAGGAAATTTTTCTTTATAGAAGTAAAATATAGTTTTTTTAGGAATAAGGTGTTTGTGATTTTCAAAACCAGAAAAAATGGAAACGTCATAAGGAAAACCTTATTGACTCAACAATCTCCCCCTTTTTGGAAAGCACAAATATCCTTACGAAAAATAATATAAGGACTTTGAAAATTTTCATTAGACTTTGAAATTAAAACCTATCTCCCTTTGTTCATGGATGATAGTGAATACAACTAACTCCCCCTTAGGAATTGAAACTCTAAAAATTGTATTCTGAATTTTCAGAGTAGAGTCTTCATTATCATGGGAATGAAAAACTTCATAGTGAGAAACTCCCCCTTACTTTAAGGATATCTTCACTTAGAAATTTTTCTTCTTCATTTTAAATTCTTCCTTCTCCTCTTAATAATGGTTCTTTTTCCTTATCCCCCTTTATTATTGTCAAAAAACGTTAAGGGAATGGAAAATAAAATATGGTACCTGAAACATTACTATATAACAAGATACAACTAACCAAATTTTTATTATAGTTGAGAAAATTTTTACAAGGAAAAACAAATTCAACAAAAGATTGGATATATCTATTTGTCCTCCTTTTCCTTCGGAATAAGCTTCTTCAAAAAAAAATTGGTTTCTTCAAATCTATATGGTCTTCCTCAGATTGCCTCTCTAAGGATTTTATCCTTTCTTCTTGGGATTTCAAATCTTCTTCTTGTTCCTTCATGGCTTCATTCTATATCATTATTAATTCATCTTTCTTTTATAAATTCTCCTTAAACTCAATCCAGAAATATCTTTCCCCTTTCCTGTTCTAGGATACTAATTTAAGCTTCCCATTCAGATCTCTGACATGTTGATTCTGAGTACTTTTCTCAATGATCAGCTCTTTCTAAAGATTATTGATCTTTTTATCCTCAGTGTCAAATGCATCTTTCACCTCATTCTGAAAATTATCCTACACATCCAAGTCTTCTTCAACATTCTTAGACAACAAAGTTATTTTTTTGCAAGACATACTTTGTACATCATAATTGTTAAGAAAACTTCTATGATCAGCCTCAATATTTATACACTTATACATCACCATGGATAAGGCTTTTGATTTCTGATTCAAACTATGCTGCATCATCTGGCATATGGAGTCTATGGTGGGGAAAATTGGAATGGTGTCCACCAACTTTTTCAGAGATTCAACCACAAAATCATGACCATGTGTTGATGAATGCGAATCTGATAACTTTCTTGGAGATTTTTCTTCTCCATTATCGGCAAAATTCCTTCTAGAATAACCACCAACCTCTTTCTTCCTGATAATATCTTTTATTGGTGTATCCATCAGAACTTGATTCCCCTTGTCAGCTTTCGTAATGGGTTGATCAACTAAATATTCTTCTGCACTTTCTGATAATTGAATAATCAGGTCTTCATCTGGTTTCTCCTTTTGTTCCCCTTCTTCAAGGAAATTCTTCTCATAAGATTCCTCCCCATCAGATAAAACATTTTCCTTCTCTTCTTCTTGATTATCTTCATCCTTCCCACATTCATTCTCAACTTCTTTTCCTGGAGTGGGTAATTTTGCGGATTCAAACTTTTCTTTATACTCTTCTACTTGTTTGATCAAATATTCAAGATCATCACTTCCTTTTTCTTCTTCTTCTTCTTCTTCTTGAAAAACTTCTTCCTCTTACTTTTCTACAGAATCTTTTTCTACTTCTTCAACTACCTCTTTACCCTTAGATTTTTCGAGAGTGATATTGTTCTTTGCTGGAGTCTCTGGTAAAGATGGTTGGGCATCAAAGGTTTCTGGAATGGGAATCTTCTCAGAGGATATTTAAATATCTCTTAACAGATATTGTACAAGATCGGCTTTAGACACATTTTTCTTCATCTTTTTCTCTTTTTACTCTTTTTCTAAAACATCCACAGATTTTTCCCTTAAGTCCTTAGCCTCAGCCGGGTCCAATCCGAACTGTGGATCTCCTTCTTTTCTATTCTCTTTTTCTTTCCTCCACTTGGAGGTTGCTTCATCTATATAAGCTTTCTGTTTCTTTGGCTTGGGAGTTGTGGATTGAGTTTCCTTAGATTTGGGAGTTTTGTCTCCAGCAACCACTTCCTTAAGCTTCCTCTTCTAAGAAGCTTTCTTCATTGGTTCATCCTTCTCCACATTTTCCGGAATGGGCTCAGCCTCTCCCTATAGTAAAGGGTAGAATTCTCCAGATTCAACAGAAAAACCCATCTTTATCCTTTTCAATGTATCATCACTGACGATCATAAGCTTAAAATTCTGAACATTAGACTTACCAGCAACCTTGAAAGAATCCAAGCACCTAACTATCAACTTTGATAGTAAGGCAGGGTATATAATGATTTGAGCTCTCAAGTTCCCTTCTTTCATATTCTTAACTATAATCAAAACATGCCTCATCAAATTTATCTTCCTTAGATTTACCAGGAAATCTAGGACGTAAATGTCACTCTTCTTCAAATTATCCTTGTCACCCCTTCTTGGTAAAGGAAAACCTTGTACCCACAACTGTAGAATCTGATTATTCGGAGAGAGATGATAAATCTTAGCAGTATTTGTATCTTTAAGTCCAAGACATTTCAATGCCTTCACCTTGTTGAAACTTCCTTGCTCATTCAGAAGCTTATGTGAGCAAAATTCATCTTCTCCTTCGTAAGATAAACCCACCAAGATTGCAGCCTTGGTGTAGGATAATTTGTAAGTCTTACCATAAGACTTAAAAGAAAATAAGTCTCTGCCATCTTCTTGCTGGATGGGAACAGATTCGTAGAATTCAACAAGTAAATCTGTATAAACCGGATCCTATTTCTCAGACATAGACAAGCACACATCTTCCCATCCATTCAATATGATATTCTTAGATATAAGATAATTAAATTTTTAGAAATCTGGATGCACTAACCTTTCCCTAAAGACTAACCATTTTGAGATTGTCTTTGAGGTGGAAATTTCTTTAGATGTAGCTTCAACAGACATTCGGAGTGGAGAGTTTTGGAGGAATCAGAATAGATTTGAAAAGGATCAAAACAGTCCTTAATAAGAGTGTCAGGACTTCGAGACGCGAAAGTTTTAAAAAAACTGATGTGGGCGACTCTTAGGGTCTCCATTATATAGGCGATGAAGGTGACCTTTGGTCTTCTAAAAACCATATAACGGTTGAAATTCCTTTTGATCTGATCTGACGGTTGAGAACATTCTCGCAAGGAAAACTTGACTCCGATCTTTTGAGGTTTTAAGAAAAATATTCAGATTTAAGGAAAATTTGAATTTGAATAATTTTAAAACTCATTGGAAAATACCTGTAAGAAAAATATGATTAAGAAAATTTAAGTAAGGAAATCATACCTTTCGGATTGGTTAGAAAGTTTGTTCGTAATTGGTAATATTCTTCTTGATGAATTTTTTTTAAAAGAAATGAAAAACTCATTGTGAAAAATCCTCATTACGAAATATCATTATGAAAATTCTCATTACAGAAAATCAATTACTAAAATTCTCATTACGGAAAATCCATTAATAAAATTCTCATTATGGAAAATCCATTACGAAAAATTTCTATTCCAGAAATTTTCATTACGAAAATTTCAGTTTTGAAAATTTCCATTCTGAAAGTTTTCATTCCAAAAATTTCCACTCCAAGAATTTATATTTCGAAATTTTTCAAGAACATGTCATGAAAAATTTTAGTTACATATGTTAGAAAAGAAAACTGACAATGAAAAATTTTGATTAAAATAACATGCAAATATAGTCCCCCTATGAGAAGGAGTTTATTACTATAAAGAGAATTATTCAACAAGAATTTAATGAAGAAGGATTACCTCATAGTTATCATTTCTAAATTCTGTTTAATGTATTCAAATCTATCAGAGGGTAATGATTTTGTAAAAGTATCAGCAAGTTGATCTTACATTCTGATAAATTGAAGAATCATATCTTATTTAAGTGTGTAATCCCTAAGAATGTGATGCCTAATATCTATGTTCTTTATACGAGAGTGATGTGTGGGGTTTTTACTACGGGTAATGGCACTTTTTTTATCACACAAAATTTTAGCCTTTGTAAAACTCAAACCATAGTCTGTGAGTGTGTGTGCCATCCACAACACTTGAACACAACATCTTCTAGCTGCTAAATATTCAGCTTCAGCAGTGGAGAGTTCTACTAAGTGTTTCTTCTTGTATGACCAAGAAACTAATGTATCTCCTAATAAATTACATGTTCTAGATGTACTCTTTCTATCCATTCTACATCCACCAAAATCATCATCTGAAAAGCTTTTTAAAACCAAATCATTTCCAGAAGTATAAAATAATCCTAGATCAATGGTTCCCTTTAAGTAGCG
Organism: Viscum album; assembly: GCA_963277665.1. Classification (NCBI taxonomy): domain Eukaryota; kingdom Viridiplantae; phylum Streptophyta; class Magnoliopsida; order Santalales; family Viscaceae; genus Viscum; species Viscum album. Next base: position 1,694,353,546 of record OY728137.1, on the reverse strand, counting down.
AAAGATTCTTTTCACTAATTTTAAGTGAGATTCCATAGGATTGGATTGATATCTTGCACATAAGTATACTAAAAAAATTAAGTCTGGATGACTAGCTGTCAAGTATAGTAAACTTCTTATCATACCTCTAAAAGATGTTTGATCTACTGGTTTCCCAACTTCATCAATATCTAATGAGTTTGAGGTACTGATGGGAGTACTTATACTCTTACTGTTTTCATATACATAAATTTTAAGAAGATCTTTAATATACTTATGTTGAGAAATATAGGTTCCTTCTGGTCTTTGAGAAATTTGAAAACCAAGGAAAAATGTTAACTCACCCATCATACTCATTGCAAACTCATATATCATTAGACTTGCAAATTATTTAGTTAAAGATTGCTATGTTGAACCAAATATAATGTCATCAACATAAATTTGAACTATCAAAACATTTTTCTTATCTTTCTTTATAAAAAGTGTTTGGTCATTATTTCTCTTAACATAGTTATTTTGAAGCAAAAATCTTGTAAGTCTATCATACCAGGATCGTGCAGCTTGTTTAAGGCCATACAAAGCTATGGTAAGTCTAAAAACAAGATCAGGGTATTTAGTATCTTTAAATCTAGGAGGTTGTTCAAAAAAATCTTCCTCTTGAACATAACCGTTAAGAAAAGCACATTTTACATCCATTTGAAAATGTTTAAAATTAAAGAATTTAGAAAAGGAAAGTAAAATATGAATAGATTCAAGTATAGATACAGGAGAATAGGTTTATTTATATTCTATTCCCCCTTGCTGACCATAGCCTTTAGCAACTATTCTAGCATTATTTCTTACAATGACTCCATTTTCATCTCACTTGTTTCTGAAAACCCACTTTACTCCAAAAAACAGAAGTTTCCTTAGGTATTTCAACCATGGTACAGACTTTATTCCTTTCAAATTCATTTAGTTCATCTTTTATGGATTTAATCCAATCATCATCACCTTGATATGAAGATCAGAGTCTCCGTCTTGCTATCCCCGCAAGCCTTCAACTTCAAGGTAGTTGGTACCTCAGTCTTCCTCAGCAAGGAAGCCCTCAAACTTCAAGGTAGTCAGAACCTCTGTCTTCCTATCCCCAGAAGCCCTTGAATGTAATCACCAACATTTAAAGTCGCACTAAGCAATCTGAACAAGTAGTTCAGTATGCACAATGAATGAAAAGCTTCTCTCTCTATAAATCACCTTAACAGAGTGTGGTCTCTAGAGTGATCAACTTGTTGTTGATCTCTTTCAAATGAGCTCCTATTTATAGGTTCAGTTGTAATAGTTGGCTCCCTCCTCCAATGATCATATTTTTCTGAAAATTTGGAGGGACCTGTACATGTGTCACTAAACCAATGGTTTGTTAGAAATAGATTGGACGACATTGATTTATAACAAAACATGTGTAACTGAAGGCACGACATCGTTTTACAATCAAACATGTGTAAGTATAAGAAAAACTAGAATTCGGAATGTAAGTAAATAAAAGTTCAGAATCTAAAAGAAATGGAATTCAGAGTCTAAAATAAAAAAATGTTTGGATTCTATTTTATAGGAATTCAGAACCTGAATTTTATAGAAATTCAGAGTCTGAATTTCTAAAGAAATTCGGAGTCTGGTTTTACCAGAGTTCAGAATCTGAACTTACAATATTCGAAGTCAAAATTGTAGTATTTCGGAGTCAAACTAGTTAAAAGTTCACAGTCGAACTAATAAAATTTAGAAGTTGAACTAATAAAAGTTCGGAGTCAAACTAATAAAAGTTCGGAGTCGAACTAATAAAAGTTCGGAGTCAAACTAATAAAAGTTCAGAGTCCCGAATTCAGAGTTGAACTTTATTAGAGTTCGTATCTAGAATTCGGAGTGGAACTTTATCAGAGTTCATATCCAGAATTCTGATCCTAAAACAGAATGCTTTATACCTTAGTATTATATGATTCCGAGGTTTTGGGTATGAATCTAATTTTTATACTTAAGAAAAAAAATTGTTATGTATAAGAAAAATCTAGGTTAGGGTAAATTTCTTTAAGGAAGGAAATCTTCCTTATAGAAGTAAAATATAGTTTTGCTTAGGTATAAGGTGTTTGTGATTTTCAAATCAAGAAAGGATGGAAAATTCATAAGGAAAACCTTATTGACACAATACAAAATTCCTCCACTAATCTTAAAATCCTTACCTTGTGAAAAATTCAATCCTACAAAGCCTTTTGGGACTAAACAAAAGGTGTTACTCGATTAAGTGGTAACATCTACTCTTAAGCCATTTCATTTATTTTCCATACCCACCCCCTCAAAATATATTTATTATATTGTTATATAAAAAATTAGTGTGCTAAATATACTAGTAGTGTTTATGTAAATGGTTATAACTAAACTTACACACACCTCCATCTAATGGGTAATGAACATACTATTTCTGTGCATTGTGAACTCCTGCCTCACGAAACAATGATTTTTCATTTTTCTATTACCACCTATCATGGTTGAAATTATGATGGAAAAGTTATATATATATTCTATATATTATATCTATTATATAGTAAATCCTCTATATTTCTTTTAAAACACATAATTATTCACTTTATATATGGTGTTAATATGATAATTTGGTTTGAAGAACTGTGGACTACTACTTCGTCAATGAAACGTGATTCGTTCACACACAACATGAAATGTATTAAGGATGGATTTAGGGAATATATGTGATATATTTGATGTAATAAATAAAATTTAATAGTTTTATAAATTTAAATATATATATATATATATTTATTTTTCTTTTACATTCATTCTCTCAACACAACAATTAAACGGAAATAGCGTTCATGTGTACGTACAACCTATCACCTCCCAGAACAATGTATTTTGTTTCATAATTATGTATTCTCTAGATTATTATAATACAAATATAGGGTATATAAATTATATTTATATCAGTATTTACATTCTTTAATCATGATATAAGTATAAAACAAAAAATATAACAAATTAAGAAACATATGAAAATCAAAGAGAATATTACCTAAAGTGAAAACTTAACAAAGGATGGTTAACAAGAAGGTAATATAAGGATGTAATAAAACCTTTTATAGTATTTTATATAATAATATGGTTCTATAAAATATTTATAATAAATTCATATTTATTATATAGTTGATTTGAATGAGTACGATGATAGTCAAGACACAAGGTATTGGGATTTTATCTCACTTTTATTTCCATGAGATGGATCTTTTGTTCACCACTATTTTCTTTTTTTGTAGTGTATGTACAACCCCTGATTTTAAATCATGTATATTATACTTAAATTTAATAGTATTCACATATCTATTTTATGATCATTCTATTATGGGGTTTATGTTTCAAAATTTTCTAAATTAGTGAAATAATGTTGTCTCAATTTTCCTTATTTGAGACTCAAGTTTTGTTGTGCACCTAAATTATCTTTTGGGTGTATATACCATCATTTTACCTATTATATCTTGAATTTACTTAATTTCATGATATTTTAGGTTTCAAGTATTTTTTTTATTTTCTTACATGGAGAGTATGATCCCATGTTACCAAGTTATAAGAGTTTATTAAGACAATCTCATAAATTTTCAAGATTATTTTTTTTTATGATTACATTGATGAAATATAATGATCCATCTCACAATAAAATTCATTAATTTTATTATCCTCTGGTTATTCATGATTTATTCATATATTGGTGCCATTTATTCCACTCTTTGGTACATAATATAGTTAAAAATGTGTTTTTAATAAAGACTAACTTTAACCTCTCTTCGGTTAGAAATTTGTGTTCCTTTAAAACCATCTTTTATAAAAAGGATTTCAAAGAATATTACACTAATATCCTATTATCATTAAAATAAATTTTTACCCTTTTTTCATTTTCTAATGTTTTAAAAGGAATCTTCTTATCGCTTTCTGGATGAGGAATTTTTCAATCCTTTTTATCATGCAAAAGAAATGTTCTTTTTACTTCGTACGACTTGTATGGATTTATCCACCATCAAATCTTTGATGTTTTATTTGCATGTTTAATGTTTAATTTTTAAGATTTTTTTTAAAAATATTTTTTCAAAGAAATGGTTTTCAAAAAAAATTCAAGATTATTTTATAATTTTTCATAGAAAATGGATTTAAAAATTATTTCAATCCTCGTTTATATGTTTTAAAAGTATATTTAATTAAACTTTTTACAAAAAAATTAAATATACAATAACATGTTTTCATGTAAAACTGTTTTCAAAAAAATTAATATTTTTTAAATGTATTTAAAAAAATTATTATTTTTTAAATGTATTTAAAAAATTAAGGAAATATGTATTGAAAATGTTTTGAAGATTATTTAAAATGTTTTCAATAAAAAAGGGTATAAAATTATTTCAATCCTTATTTATAAGTTTTCAAGGTACATTCTAATAAAATTATTTTAAAATGGTTTTATGTATTATAAAATACATTTTAAAATAACAAATGATAATTTCCTCAATAATCATTTTTGAAAGATATTTCAAAATTATTTCCATCAATAGTGAAATATGCTGATGTTACTTGTTCCCTTATAAAAAATGATTTAAAAGTTTAATTCATATTATTTCTATGAATGGGTTAGGCTTAATTCCATGGTATTTATCAAACCCTTTTCTCTTTCAAAGATTATATTTTTTTGAAACTGTTTTCTCTTTTATGAGTTATTATTTAATGAAATATGTTTCTCTTTCATATTTTTTATGTTTATGAAATCCATTCTAATTTCACAGGTTATGCTTTAGATGATATGGTAATGAAACTTGTGATATTTTCTATAGGTTATGATAATTTTACATTTCTATGATACCCATTTCATTATGTGCATTATAATATAATTATTTATGATTTTTAAAAAAATGTATGTATGATTTCATTATGAGGTTGGTGGGACCTATATATCCCTCCAATGCATCTGGTAAAAAATTTATCTCATGAGATGGATTTGAATAGAATTAAAAATGAACATGGTTTAGTATTATTGGGATTGAATAAGAAATTAACATGGTTCAATATTATAGGGCTGAAATGGGAAATGAACTCTGTTCAGTAATATATGGCTGGAATGAGGGGTGAACTCAATACAATAATATTGGGTTAGAACGGTGTTTGAACTTAGTTTAGTGAAATGATTTTGTCCTCTAATATGATCTTAGGAGAAATTCCTTGATGACTATGGAAATCATTATATATTCTTATGTGTCTTCCAAAAATCTATTTTGTATTCCTATTTTATGCTTTTAGGTCTTGTGTTCATTATTTCCATAATATTAATTCTTTAATAACTGCCAATTATTATGCCAGGATTGATGTATATGATATTTGATATGTAGTTTATGATATTCTCTGTTCATGATAATGTTATCATACCCTTATGATCATGATTATGCTTACAAATCTCCCTTATTTACCCATACTGATAATTTTAACTCACCCCTTTGTTATGTTTTCTTTCGTTAGGTTATGAATAAATGTTTTGGGTTTAATTAATAAAGGTGGAGATCTTTATAGGAGATGTTGAATATCTTTCAACAGGATATATGATTTTGTTTCCAATTTTCTAAAGACCCTAAACTATTACGGTCCTCGATCATGTCTTATTGTAATGTACTGAATATTCATTTAAAGTGGTGCAATATCCATGTATGTTAAGATGAGGTCACTATATCCATGAATGGTGTAACTAATTTTCTATCTCTAACATTATTGGATTACTATAAATTCATATATAATGAATATATATGATATTAATATCATAGTTAAAATTCATTATATAATATAACCATGATAAATGTAAAAGGATCAAAAATACCAAACCAAAACATACATGAGAAACAAAATAGTTATGACCTGAAATGTGATTTTAACAAGGAATTTCTAATAAATGGTTAATAAAGGTAAGAACTAAATCATATATGGAATGATACATATTATTATGGTTTTATAATATATGTATAGTAAACTAATATTTATTATAAAAGATATTAAAATGTGTGTGAAGGATATTAAGGCTTAAGGTAAGGGATGTCATCTCAAAATTTACTTCTTTGGGATATATGGTTTTGTTATGCACCTATATTCTATTTCTTGTTTTTTTATATACATCACATGAATGAATTTTACGATTATTATAATGACAATTATTGTATATAAATATCCATATAATGTGATTACTTTGGTGGGGATTACAATTCAAAAGATACCAAAGTGGTAAATTTTTAATATTACAGTCTCATTATTTTATGAGATTGTTTATGACCTTCTTCAAATGATGATATAGTATGATATAATTCCCAATAAACTAATTTATTTTATTCTACTATGGTTATTTTTTGAAATTAAATTTTATTTATTTATTTTCCACTCTTTATGCACTCAATATTCAAAATTAATGTTTCTACAGAAAAAATAAATGTATTTCTCTGTTTGGTCCAAATCCAAATTTCATTCACATCGATGTTTTCTAAAATTTTTTGAAAGAAATATTTTTCAATTATCCAATTCTTTTTGAAATTCATTTTTACCCATGTCTTCCAATTTAAAAAAAAATAATGAAAGATTCATTTCTTCTTTTTATGAAGGGTATTTTGCCTTTTACAAAAAATGTGAAAGGAATCATTGTTTTAACGTTTATGAAGTTAATGGAATTTTATAATATCATAAAGAATGAATGTTTTAAAGGATAATTTATAATTTTCAATGTTTATTATCAATAAAAATTATTCTCACAATGATTTCTGAACTTATGGTTTTCAAATGTCAATTTTGAAAGTGAAATGTTTATTTTTCTTAGTAAAATTTTCAAGTGTTCTTTCAAAATAATTTTCCACCTAATTTGACATACTTTGATATTAATTAATATTAACTAGTGGTAACATCACTATTATTTATTTGGATGGTCTATGTTTATGATTATATTGAATATATTTTTGTAAAACCCATTCCTCTTCCATGGGTTATGCTATTATGAATTGATGTGGTGGTTATAAGAAATATTTCATTTATAAGGGTTATACTATGATGAAATGTTTATAAATAAATTTTAACTTCATGGGTTATGATATTATGATTGTTTTAGGATTTATTTTAACACTAAAATATGGTTCCCATTATTTTCTTGTGGTAATATTGTAACTGATATAGTGGTAAAATTATAACCGAGGAAGAGTGGAACCTATATCTCCCTCCAATGAATTCCTTAAAGTTTTATATATCATGGGATAATTATGTGAATTAGCTAATGTGATTGATCTGTTATGGGAAACAAGACTGTGTGCATGATCTAATATGGGGAATTGGTGATGAAGAATGATTTATATTGAAATGGGAAACAGGTGTTGATTCTAGTTCCATTATCATTTGATGGTCTTGGATTTTAACCTTAATATACGAAATTGATTCTATAGTTTTGATGGTTCCACACTTATATGGAATGAACTTATAGTTTGTGATCGTTTTTAGGATTTTTTTATAAACGTATTAATCCTGTCTTTAGAAATGGTAGCACATTAGGTCATGAATAATTTTTATGACCTTTCATAGTTTGGGTATGAATTTTATAAGTTATGTTTATGATATCATGCCCTTAGTATCATCTTATGATTTCATATTGTCATAAAATGATATCTTTTTTTCACCCTTACTGAGCATCTAAGCTCACCCATTCTTATGTTTCCTTTCCCTAGATTATAAATATAGATTTTAAGTATGGTTAGTTTATAGAGAGTATAAAATGGTAAGATCATTATGGGATATTTTTAAGATCATTACTAAAATTAGAAGATTGTGTACCTAGTCTCTAAAGAAAACAAACCATTATTTTCATCAGGCATGTATTTGTGAAATGTGTTCAATATTCGTTTAAATAGATGTGATATTTCTATATGAAAACATTGTGTCTCTATATTTGGTATCATAGGAAGGTTTAGTTAACCATTTGAAACTTGAATGTGAAACATTTATTAATAACCCTTAGGATAATACTAAGTATATGATAACATCCAAAAGTTTTCTTAAGGGAATGATTTTTTCAGTTTACCTAGAAATACATCTATTTCTAGATACTACAAGTATATGTGGCTCTAGAATAGTTTCACCTAGGGGTTATAAATCTAAAATGGGTGCATTGGATTTTACATGATCATAACCTAATACAAAATAATGGGCATTTCTACATACCTTGTTTGACACACATGGTGGTTATGTTTTGGAAATCCACATAATATTTAAAAAATATTTCATAGGATTTGAGTAATGGTCATTAATTACCTATGTAAAACTTATGGTGCTATAGATTGAAAGAAATGTGTCATAATTTTGACAACCTATGAATAATTTATCACTATGATCACATATTCATGATTTAAATACTGCCATTTTGGATTTACTAAGTGATTGAAGATAGAATAATGAAAGATGAGATGGTGATAGGTATGCTCAATTATTGAATTATATTATTTTCGATTAGTTGTATAAATTTCATTATTTTATGGAAAGTATTTCATAATATTAATCCCTATAACTAATAATTTGATGTTAAGTTACTAGTGAAAATTCCTAATGTAATAATGATAGTATCTCAAGTATATGATACTTATTCAGTATATGTTTGTTGGGATGTACTTCATAAAAATCTTATTATTCTCTCCCTGGTAGAATTTTTTTATCTTATACATGGATTGGATTTATTTATATTGATTGTATATCTATTTTTTGGAATGGAAACCTCATTTCATATTATAAATGAACATATTGTAGTTTTCTCATGTGAGGATTAATAAAAACATCCAATGGGAATTAATTCTACCTTGCGGGCCTTAATTTTTATCTATAATGGCTATTTGTCACTTATGGTTGGGTATAAACTCAATATTGAAGACATGCCTATTTTTGTAGAGTTTACTGATGTCATTACAAAATAATTTCTTAGTCTTCCACAAAAAAAGTAAGTTTACTTCTAAATAGGACTCATACCTTGTGTTTCACCCATTTCAATGAGTCCCTTTGTAATGGAAATGATTTAGTAGAAATAATTGAAGAAGAAACTCTAGGAGAACATTGAAAATGGATTTATTTGTCTATGTGTATCACCTTGGGCTATAGTGGTCCCTTTTGTTGACAATAAAGATGGATCTATGTGACTCTCCATTGATTTTTATGAACTTAAAAAGATAAAAATAAAGAAAAATCATATTGATGAATAGTTGTATCAAATGTGTGGAGTTTAATACTTTTCCAATATTGAACTTCATTCTGAATATCATTAATTGGGGATTAGGTAGGAGGATATACCCACAATAGAATTCCATACAAGGAATTGTCACTATGAATATATTTTGATTCTAATTGATATTACTTATTCCCCCACTATATTTAGAGATTTAGTAAATTGAGATTTAAAATATTACCTTGATTAGTTTTTTCTAGTCTTTATAGATGATATTATTATATATTAGAAGAAGAAGGAAGAGCAGGAAGATCAATTGAAAATTGTACTGAGGACCCTATGGAAGGAGGAACTAAATAAAAAAATCAAAATGATTGAATTTTGGATATGAAAGGTTTAATGTTTTGGTCATATAATCTCATGAATGGGTATATTAGGTGATCCATCAAAGATAGAGGCCATTTAATTTTTTCCTAGACTGACCACAGTAACGGATATTAACAATTTTCTTGGTTTGGATGGATATTACCAATGGTTTGTGGATAATTTTCCATGGATAGGTAATCCACTCACCAAGTTAACTAAAATGGGAGAAACTTCCACTATATAGATGAATGAGAGGAAAATTTCAAGTAACTAAAGAGAATATGTGTCATCACCCATGTCCTTACATTCACTACAATATAGAGGGGTTGGTAATCTATAGTGATGCATCCAAAAAGGGATTATACTATGTTATCATGTATAATAACATGGTTATAGATAACGCCTCATGAAAATTGATGTTTCGTGAAATAATTACCAACTCATGATTTGAAGTTATAAATGTTAATGTTTTTATTAATCATATGGAGGAATTATATTTATAGATAAAAATGTGATATATATATATATACCTATCACAAAATTCTAATGTATATATTCATATTAAAGGAGTTGAATATGCACTAGAGAATATGGTTGGATTTGATTAATGATTATCACTAAAAAATACATTACCTCCTTGGGAATGATCACAAGGTGGAAAATGCTTTCAGTTGAAAAGATCATGCTATATTTTCAATTATGAGGATAAAAAAGATCCAAAATTTGTGGATTTTCAAAGGATAGATATTGAAATATTTAATGAGGGGGAAAATATTGTCTTTCTCAAATAATTTGTTAACTATATATCCCTTTGAGGATAAAAGTGGTGAAGAAGGATGATATGTTGCTGCAAAAGAATGGTGAAAATTTTTCCTGAGTTCAACCATGATTCTAATATAATGATAAGGTTCATAAACCATGAATGTCTTTCTTCAATACAATATATGAATAATGGACCATTAGAAGAGGTTCATAGTTATTAATTCCCTATTTATCTTATAATTATAATTATGCATAGGCATTTTAATGTGTATTTTTGGTGAGATGGAATGAAGAGATATATTGTAGAGTATATATCTTAGTGATTGGTAAGTTAGTAATTTAAGTTAGAGGGAAAAAAATTATAATGGGATGTTAAAGCCATTACTCATACTGAAATGGAAATGGGAAAATGTCACCTTGTATTTTATATTCGAAATCTCTAAAAAATAGAAAGGTAATAATTTTATATGGGGTTTAGTTGATCTATTTAAAAAATATACTCAATTAATAATTACTGAAGAAGACATAAATCTTGACCAACCCTCCAAAATATATATTATGGAAGTGTTAACCTTTCAGGGATTACCAAATTCTGTTGCATCTGATTGGGATCTGAGGTATACCTTGAAGTTGTGACAAACTCTTTAGTAGGATTTGGATATTGATTTATGTTTTATTACAGGTTAACATCCTTTAGACGATGTTCAGTCTAAGAGAAAAATTATAACCCTAGAGGATATAATAAGATATTGTTCAATGGATTCTAAAGTTGTTTAGGATCAACACCTTCCTCAGGTTGATATTTCTTTCTATAATAGCATTAAATAAATGATTTATATTGCTTTTTATAAACCCCTATATGGAAATAATTGAATAACTCCAACATATTGGGTTGAATTTGGAGAAAGAATGTCATGAACCAACCCATCATTGCTCAAGATATGACTCCCAAAGGATTACTCCATAGGCTAGGTTCTAGTGTTCAACACCAAGTAGTATATCACACAAATAGGAGGCTTTATCCTACAGTACATATATCACCTCACCCACATAAACCTCCATGAAATAGTGTAGACATATATAAACTGAAATGAAAATGCATGCATACATCTATCCGAAACCAAAGTAATGAAGGGAGAAATACAAGCCTGCTAAAAAATCTAAAAATTAATCCAACCAACTCAGATGGATGGGATCACAATAAAAGGTACCCAATATAATGACCCTCATCCAAACTCCAATAAACCCCCCAGTCTGTCAGGATCACTAAGATCAGTCTACTCCAGGTCCACCTAGGACTTCGTTGAAAGGATTATGGTCTAAAAAACACACAAAAATCAAGAAAAGCCCATATATGGGTGATTATAAAGATACTTAGTAGGAACCCCAAAAAACCCGAAAAACGAGATAAACTATAAGATAAGAGTTTGACCAAAATAGCTATAGAGAAACCAAATGAGAAAAAACCTCCATCTCAAGACCATCCTCGACTATACATGACTAGCCTATTCATACCATTGGGTTTTTTCTCCAAAATATTGAAACACCATAAGAAAACACATAAATACACCTGGATTTACTTGTCTCAGACACCAAGCCTCATGAGGTTCCAACCTCATAGTCAGTGACAGATTCTACTCAATGCTCTAAATTCAACACTCATATAGGAGAACACACTCCATTGTCTATATCATCCTAGATGACACTCATCCAAGAGATAATACTCCATCAGGTAAACCCCAACTATCCCGGATGTAACATTTGTGAGATTTCCCTCAATTGGGTATCACAACATAATAGAAAAATACCACCATCCCAAGAGAAAACATCTGAGAAAACACTCTTATCGGATCTTTCCACTAAAGACGTCACACTGTAACTCATCGGATCTTAAAACTCAGATAGGGGATCTCATGCATCCTAGGTGGGTGATGCTACAGAACCTACTAGAACTATGAAAGGTCACAAACTATGGAAAGGGGGTCCCACATAGAAAAGTATATGGGTTGCTACGGACCCAATTTAGAAACCATTAAACACAACTCCCCATATAACAGATAACTCCTATGATCTTCTAGGGGACACCACCAACCCAAACTGATAGCACCAATATCTCACTCAGATAGAGGATTACTCCTAAGATCCATTGGGGGATACCAAAACCCAATACGAGATCCTAGAGATCATAACACTCAGATAAAGGATCATCACTCATGTAGTGTGGATCATGAAGAATCCATAAACCTCATCGGTTATAATCTGTGAAGTAGGGAATCATACTCTCAGCAATTCCACGAACCCTATATAAAACATCTACTGAGTAGGGGGTCCTATAACTGATGATATTGAAACCCTAATGAGTTTTCCCACTATATGGGGGATCGTACTCCCGATGATACAAAAAACCTTATAGGGATAACTTACTAGATAGTGTATCACTACCCAAGTAGTGTTGGTCACAATGATTATAATAACCCAATCTAGGGAAATGATATTCTAGAGGATCCCACCCAAACCTCTCTATATCTACACAAAAATTCTAATGAAAATGATAGAGGATCCCTCTCCATAAATTTTAGAGGTATGTTACATCTATATCCATGATCACCCTTTTGAGGGGATTACAATCCTGTACCAAGGATGTAATACCATAACAATATCAAAGGGGCGAACAAAGGGAGTTCACTCAATCGCTTCCTGACCAAACATCAGTAACCCAAGAGATCCATGTCGCATATCCAAGGGCCAAACCATGTCCATAGTCACATTCTATGTGGAAAAATAGTTTGTATTGGATACTCATAGGCCTAAATCAGAGCCTTAAATGAGGATATATGAAAGGCGTAAACTCTTCTAAGATGAGACTACATAGCTTGTAAAGGGTTCTACATGGAAATTTATTCCACCTTAACACCATGTCATGTCCAATCCCCACATTGGTTCGCTGGGTATGTTGGCCCACATAGCATATATCAGCTATACATGGGGTGTCTCACCTTACTCAGTCCCTAACTATGTATTTCCTTCACACATCTCATCCATCCATGTTCAATACATGATGTGAACCCCTTAGTACACATCTTGTCTAGGATACATGGATTTTGGCCCTTTATATTTCCTCTTTCATCAACATGGATTCCCTTTCCATCTCATCAGGCCACATGACACGGGGTCACTAAATGGTGTGTAACTCTAGTACACGGCATGTAGTCTCCAAAGATCATCTTCCCCAAATATGAAGAAAATGTGATGTGTTCCATTAGTATACACACTATGTAGATGGTAAAATCCGTCATAAATTCCCTTCGAGCAGCCTAGATCTCCCAAGTTCACCTCGAAACACAGTTATCATCCCTCAAGGGGGCCTTATTAAACATCTAAGGGATCTATAACCTTATAATGATGCATAAAAAATGGGTTCATGACATAAAACCCAAACAACCTACCTCATGGTGAAAATGTTGCAGTTTCGGGGATGAAATGATTATCAGAAGTTGTTACTTCATGGTCTGATAGAGATCACCATCATGATCAGAGATAAATAACACCATGTTTCCTCAATTTGGACTTTAGTTCTCCCATCACTCAAAGGGTAAGAAGGGATGGGACTCCTTCCAATCACACCTAAGGGGGTGGGGAGGGATATTGATTTATTTTTTATTAATTCAATCTTCCCATTTAACTCTTTTCCAACAAACGCCCCACTAACTCGCCTCGGAATAAATATTTGGCATTGAAAAAAAATTGTTACACATGGGGTAACCAAATTGTTATAAACATAACATTGGTCTCAGAAATCCACTCTGATACTTTTTTAAGAGATCTTCCAAGTCTCAAGAGATATTAAGTGAACATGGTAAAATATATTGAATATTTTTATTATCTATGTATCAAGGAACTACGGGCAATAAAACTCTACAGGGAATCAGAACTATACTTTAGAAATATTCTTAGGAATATTCGAAATCCTTATAGATCAAACCTAAGTCACTAAATATTCCATGCCTTAGGTATTTTCTTCCCAAAAAAGAGAAATATGAGTCATAATGTATGAAACTATTCTCTCAACTAAGACTTCCACACCAGTGAGCTCACTAAGGACCCCACAAATCCCACCAATGATCCTCATACATTTAAAGAGAATGAACGTAAGATAACCACAAGGACAACCGGAATAAAATCCATCTGAATCAGTTTGACATTGTGAATCTTGTAGGAACATGTCTCTTAAACTACAACAGGTTGAAGACACCAACAACTAGGTCCATCTAAAGTCATATGTTCTAGAAGAAAACCCACTCACTAACCTAACATAGAGAACAAAAAATCCTAATCCAAAAACACAATTCAAAATAACTCATCCACCACACCTCGATACTATCTTCATTAGGTGGAACTAACCTGACTGCACTGTTTTAAATTCTAGAATGTAAGTTTATAACATTGTTTTTATAAAAAATGGTGGGTATAGGTCACCCCTATATTCATAGGGGAAAATATTTCACTAGAAGGACATATACCCATGTTTATCAAAAAAACTGTGGGTATAGGGATAGATATACCAAATTTTTTTGGAAGAACATGGAAATAGGATTCACGGGGAGTATGAAAAATCATGTGAATGGCCTATACCAATGGTTCTCCCAAAAATTTGAGTACAGGTCGCCCCTATACCCATAGTTTTTTTAAACCATGGGAATTTGTTTCCTGAGAAAAAACATTCATGAGAATGACCTATTCCCATAGCTATCTAAAAACTATTGGTATAGGTTACCTCAATTTCCATGGTTTTTGTAAACTATTGTAATAGAATGCACAAAAAATGAATCCTTCGGAAAACCACTACCCATGGTTTAACTCGACCGTCAGTGTAGGTTATCCCATTATTTATCCATAATAATAATAATAATAAATTATAATTTAATATAAATATTTTTATACATATACATATCTATCTATATGAATATAGGAATAGAAAACATGTTGTGGGATATTGGTAAAGTCATTAGTCTTTATGTGGAAGGTGCAAAGATAAAATCTCAGTGGGGGATTTATTTTTTTATTAAGGATCTATAACAATATTTTCCAAAACCACGCATATAGACATGTACCAACGATTTACTCAGACCATGGGTATAGGTATTTCCATTGAAATTTCATGAATCAATTGTTTACAAACAGTGGGCATAGGTCTATATTGATTCCTTGAGATAGCATTATTCGTAGAACCATGGGTGTAGCCTATAACCATGGTTTAATGGGATATAAAAATAGTTTTGAATCAATGGAATATTTTTATTTTCTAGTAGTTTTTGGATTACATCTCAAGAACATGTATTATTGGGGAAAGCATCCCTAATTCTAGTGATTATGTATCCATGACAAACTCAACCATGCCCTCCTTAAAGGTATTGCATACAAAACTGATTCCCAATATGCGAGGTTACCCATGAACAAATAGGTATTCCTAAGATTACACACTAGGTCTTACAAGGCCCTCACACACAAAAAAATCCAACACAGAACCCCACCCCAAATGCTCAAGTCATAGAGACTTTTCCACCACACCTCAATACAATCTGCTTTGGGTGACACTAAATCACCCTCCCAGTTTTGATCACATCATAAAAATAGGTCTATGTGGGGGAAGGATCCCTCTTTCTCATGAATGTGGTGCTACCCCAAACAACACTAATACAGGGTCTCACCTACACCATATGTTACCCCAAACAAAACTCGAGAAATAAGTGAAAAGACAAAGTACCTCACAATAGTGTCTATAAATAATAAAATAAAATGTAGAAAGGACACAAAACATACCCTTATCCCTTAGAGACTTTTGGAAAAAGGCATTTATGGCCTAAAGCTTTCCTTGACCCCATCCTCCAACTCCCTAAGCCTGGCATGGACCACATGGGGGTGGTGGTGGAAATGTATACCGTTTGTCACCTCCTACTACTCCACCTACTCTTCCACTACATATTCCACCCTAGAAACATCCATGCTCGAAAAACTACCTCTTCCAAGAAAATTAGTAAACCAGATCCCTATCAACATCAATATGTGTTTGAAAATATCTATAAATATATCTCCGTATTTCAAAAGAATTACTCTAAGTCTTCTATGGATTACCAAAACCAATGTGGAGTCCCTGATCCTCAGAGCCTCTATCTTGGGACCACATATTGTAATGTCCAGAACACCTAGATTCTTGAGACTTATGTAGACTAATAGCTATGGAACTAGCTGATGAGGTCTATGCTCCCACATTCCCAGAACCAATGGTTAGAGTATGCTCATCTAGAATGCTCTCCACCATTAGGGACATCTCCAACAATCCATCATTATTGAGAAAGCACAGTGGCACCACTAATGCCCTAATCTCCATGATAAATCCATTCTCAAAGGTTCATGCTCGAAAGAACGGATCCTAAAACATATCTATGGAGTAACATTATCATTCTATAAACCCCTCTAATAATTCAACTGGGGCCATGATATCCTATCGTAGCTGCAAAAACTCCTAGATACACACTATACTCAATGTGGTCAGCTAGAACTTCTCCATGAAAAAACTGCTCAAACTCTTCCTAAGTGAGTGTTTCCTTATTTTGGGTTAATCTCACAGGACTCCACAATCTCCCAAACTAACCATGAAAAATGATCACCGCTAGGAAAACCATATGATCTGGATCTTACATCACAAGTAAAAAAACATGTTTGACTACCTCGAGCCACACATCAACTTATTGGGTTTCAAGATCACCCCAAAACCTCATAGTTTACTTCCTCTAGAAGTCATGTTATATACTCATCCAATACACATACTCCACTTAAATTTTCAGCACAACCTCTTACTCAATGGTTGGTGGATCAAATGGGAGATCACCTGAAGGTACAACCATTGAACTGATTCCAAGCACTGAAGCCTTGACTTGGGGTGCATCTTTACCAAAATCTTGTCACGGAACCCTATTTGGTTTTCATCATGGAGGTATCATGATATAAAATCAAGACTCACCATGTTAAAAGAGTATATCTAGAGATCTGACGTAATAAGAAGAGGAGAAACCGAAATCCAAGTATTATATGATGCATGTACCATGATTTCCCTACGAACTGTGTCCCAATGTATTGAGTCAACAATCATGTTATCAGAGTCCTAGTGAATGTACAGATCAGTCATTGTACCAACACTCGATTCCATGGCTTGGAATTAAAATTATAAACATCATGACACTATATTTATGGAACATAAACCAAAGTGATGACATAGCAGTCCTAAAGTGGAACCCCCTCTGATACAACTCTTTTATTACCCAACCCAATGGGGCTCAAGTCGTGACTCCCAAATCCGACCTCTATAGGCTAGAGGATAATTTCCAGCATCGATTAGGATATCACGGTCATTTCGGCCTTAGAATAATGTACCTGTATGAACGCATCCACATCAACCTCTATAAAATAGTGGAAATATATAAAAATAGAAAAAATATGCATGTGTACATCTGTCCAAAACCAAAGTATAGAAGAAATAAAAAAGGTCAAAATAAATTCCCACTAAAAAAATAATAAAATCATCCAAATTCTCATATGGAGAATATTTATTTTAAATTCACCAACCAGAGTACTCCTCTTCCATGCTCTGGTAAACACCCCATCAATCTAGCTCACTAATCACCTCCTACTCTGAGTCCTCTAGGGACTCTGTCAAATGTTTTCTAGTATTATTAAGACACAATATGTGTGGAAAATTCCATGTAATGGTGATTATAAATATTCTCCTTAGGCATCCCAAAAACCAAAAAGAAAAGTGAGAAACTAAAAGTCAACAATCTTCTTGACCCAGCCAGAGGAAAGATAAAAAAGAGAGAAACTCAATATCAAGACCATCATTTGCAATACATGACTAGTTAGCTCATACCACAAGATGTGTTATCCAAGATTCCACAACACCACATGGACCCCCATAAATACTCCTAGATATACTCATCTCAGACACCAAATTTCTTGAGGTTTCAACCTCGTAGGAAATGAATGATTATACTTGAGGCTCTAGAGGGAACATGTGTCCAATAGTAAACACTCTACGAGATCTATCGTCCCAATTGAATATTTCCCAAGACAATAAACTCCATTGGGTACAACCCATCATTCATATATGTCACATCTAATAGATACCACTCAATCATGTATCACAAGATGATGGCATAACACCACCATCCTAAGGGAAAGCTTATGAGATAACATTCTCATTAGATCTCACTACTAATAATATTATTCTAGAAATTAGGGGATCTCGATACTCCGATAGTTGATCTCACCCATCCTAGGTGGGGGACGCTACAAACCCTATTGGAACAATGCAATGTATCAATCCTCGAAAAGGGGGTCCCTATTAGGAACCACTGGGGGACACTATGAACCTAGTCTAAAAAATCATAAACTGCAAATCCTAAAATTATTTATCACTCTGAGGATCCACTAGTGGATACCACCAACCCAAACCAATAGCACAAATATATCGCTCAGAGAGGGGATCAATCATAGGATATACTGGGGGATAGCACAACCCAATCTGATGTCTTAGATATCATAACACAATGATAGACATTCTTCACCAATATAGTTTTGGTCATGATGATAAAATAATCCCCATCTGGTATGATCCATGATGTAGGGGATTGTACTCTTGATAATGTCAAAAACACTAAATAAGACATTTTCTAAGTCATTTGGAATATAACTGATTATGTCACAACCCTACTAAAACTGACCACTACAAAGGGTATCACGCTCTTGATGATACCACAAACCCTATAGGAAAATCCAACTATATAGGGGATCTCCTTCCATCTAATTTTGATCATAGTGAATTAAAAAACCTGATATAGGGAAACAATGTTGTAGAGGATCCTGCCCTAGCTTATCTGGAGGGATAAAACAACTCTAACTAAATCAATAGTAGATGTCACCCTGACCTCTCCATAGGGATGATAAATCTCTATCCTTTATCACCATATCAAGGGGAATACAATCCTTTACTGAGGACATAATACCCCACAAATTCTCATAGGGAATAACTGAGGGAGATCACTCAACCACTACCAGTCCAAAAAATTTCTAAACCATGCGATCTTTATTTCCTCGATATGCATATCCTAGTCCCACAATATGGAAATCATCACATTTTATGTGGAAATTACTTCATATATGATACTCATATTCCTGAATCTAAATCTTGAAGGAGGAGATACAGAAGGATAAAACTATTCCCAGAGGATACTACATGACATCTAAGGGGATCTATATTTTCCTCTTCCAACATGGCTTGGCTAGTCTTGAAGTCCCATCCTACATGTACTGGTTGTATAAAGGGTGTCTCTCCCCTCCCAGGCCTCATCTGTGTGTTTCTTTTACATGGATCATCCAATATTATTCACCACAAGGCATATACCCCTTGGTACATAGTTTGAGAAAGCCACATGGAACCTTCTCCATTTCATTTTCTCATGTAATCCACATGGATTCCCTATCCATGTCCCCAGGACACATGACATAGGGTCACTAAAAGTCGTGTAACTATGGTACATGGTGCGTAGTCCCCAAAACTCATCTTATCCAAAATAGAAAGAACAAACAACATGTTCTACAGGTCTAAACATCATATAGATGGGAGACATAGTCATAAATTACCTACGTATCGCATGTACCACCCTTGTTCTCACATAAACACACATATCATCACTCTAGGGAACACTAGTAAGAGTCTAAGGGACATAAATCATAAAATGATGCATAAAAGGGTATCGGGACATAAAACTCAGAATTCCTTCCTTGTGGTGAAAATTCCAGATCTTCAGGGTTGAAACGACACTTAGAGTCTACTGTTTCATGATACAGGAGAAATTGTTGTCAATGTCATAGATCGATGACACCTCATTTAACAGATTTGGTTCTCGAGTTGTCTGTTAATAAAAGGGGATGATGTTATGGGATTCTACCATGTGAAACAAAGGGGTATGTGGAGGGGTAATGACTTAATTTTTTTTAAATCAATCCTCCCATTTATCTCCCTATCATCATACACCCTTCCAACTCACCTCTAACAGAACACCTATTGCTGATAATATTTTTTCCACACCTCAGGTAGCCACGATGTTATGAACTTAACTGTAGTCTCAAAAATACGATATGATACTCTTATCATGATTTATTCCACATATCAAGAGAGATAGTTTGCACATGATAAAATATATTTAATATTTTTTAATCTCTTCACCGATGCTCTCTAGGCCCTAGAATTCCTCACCAACTCAGCTCTATGCTTCATAAATATTCATATAAATATTCCAAAGTCATAAAGGTCACACGAGAAAAACTAAAAACAATTCAATTGGTATCTATGCCAGATCAAAAAAATGGTATAGAAGGTAATATCCATTCAAAAAATCATAGAAGCATCATAATGTTGGTACAAATTTATACTAACAATCGTTGGTTTGATCGTGAATTTGATGTTAGTGAAAAGTTTTTTATGACAATATCTCCATTTAATATGTTAATAAAATTAACAAATATGGGAAAAACTAATCCTTACGTATATTATTCCCTTCTAAATTTTTAATCATATTAGAATGGTAACTTACCGATTGGTTCTTCTACCGAACCTCTCTCATGTCCATGATCTATTCCATATATATCTCCTAAGGGGGTGCATAACTAATCATTACAATGTATTGAACACATAGGTTATACAGTTGGAGGATGAAATTTCTTAGGATGAATAATTGGTGAAGATTCTAGATTGAATATAGAAAGTTCTACCAAACAAGTCCACTAAATTGGTAAATGTTTGTTGGTAAAACCATTATCTTGAGGAAGATAATAGAGAACCTAATGATATGATGAGGTAAAATTATCCTCATTTTATTTTTTGAAGTGAAAAAATTAAAGCTATAAATTCATTTCAATGGGTGCATAATGTAACACACTAAGATTTTAATAAATATATTTTTTTGAATAAATTAAATTTTTTTAATAACTTGCATTACACAAAACATCAAGTTTTAAAGTACCATTGTATACTATTAATATTATAATTATGAATTTTACATTAAACATGTAAGTGTGAATAATAACTAAAATTTTAAAATTATGTATAAATTGTTTATATTAATAAAATATATTTATAAAAAATTACTTATTTTTTAGTAAATTCTTTATATGCATTGAAAAAAAATCCCAAAAGAATATTTCTATTCATTTTAATTAATAAATAATATAATTAAAATATTATAACATTATAAAATTTATTTTAAAATTTTTACATCATTTTTTAATCAAAATTCAAAACTTATCTTAGGGTTAATTTTTTAAATTTTTTCAATAAGATTAGTTTATCTTTGGATAGTGAAAAATGATGATTTTTATTTAAATTTTCATTTTAATTTAAATAATTTAAAAATATAAATATTATTGAAAACTATTTTAAAAGTAACTAGAGTTTAATTTTATATTTATCAATCCAATTAGGATCCTTTGAATCATTTTCACATTGAATTTTGGTATTAAAATTTTCTAAACTTATAAATATTTTCTCTTTAGAAAACCGCTACTTTGTAGCATCTGAGGGTTTAGTTTTAAATTAAAATTTTCCACTTATATGAATTTAATTTGGTAAAATAGATCCCATATTTTTAATCATTATAATAAGTATTATTTAATAACTTCAACTTATTTTTTCAAAATTAACATTAACAATAGTAAAAATTAATTTCTACGGTGAAGGTTAAAACGGGTTTACTGGGGAGTTAAACTAAAATGATAAGGTTTAAACTTACATAAAAACTTTTTAAATTACTATTTCCCAGATATATTTTGATATTATAAAATTTATGGATTTATAATTATCCGTTTTTTATACTCATGTAAATTTTAAAATATTGGTACACTTTTTGTTCAAAAATTCCATGTGTGTCCTCTCCCCCACTAATAAAAGGGCACCCCCTCTCCTCTCATCTTTATATATCAATAACCCTCTATTTATGAAAATAAATTCCAAAATATAGTTCTTAATTATATCCACACATATTAGAAGCCTTATTTTTATTAGGAATCTCTCCTAAGGTGGATTTGGGTACCAACCTAAATAGGTTCTCTAAATAATAGTTAAAATTATTAAACTTGTGTTTTTATTTTATTTATTGTTACACATACATAAATTATTATTAAAATATAATGATATTAAAACTATTATCTATGCTATATTAATATTTTATAATTTTAAAGGAATAACCTGTATGAATATCCCCATCCATAAAATGGTTAGCGAAACAGTTGGTCGTGTGTATGGCGGACTACAGCCTCAAAAACCGATATATTTCATTTTCCATAACCACATCTCATTGATGGTTATAATGATGTAATTAATATATTTATGTTATATTAATGAAATTTTTATAATATTTGGATTTTATAATCATATATACCTTCATTCATTCCATTCTATGAGAATATAATAATGTTGATCATGTGTATAGAGGACTACTGCCTCATGAAATGATGTGATTACTTATTCACTTATCCTTTACATGGAAGGTAATAAGTATTAGTTTAATAAAAATATGTGATATATATGACGTAAAAATTATTTTTTCAAAAGGTAATTTATTATTTAACTATCATTTTATTATCTTTTGGGGAAATGGAAACATCATTCATGCCTATGTACGACCTACTCTCTCCCTGAATGGTGTCATTAATTTTCTATCTCTAAAATTATTGGATTATTATAAATATATATATTACAAATATATATTAAATTTTTATCATTTTTAAAAAACATTTCATGATGAAACCATGATAAAAGTAAACATAACAAAATTACCAAACCCAAATATTCAATAAAAAAAGGAGTTATTACCCAAAATGTGATTTTAATAAGCAGTTATTAATAAATAGGTATCAAAAGGTCATAATTAAATAATACATAAAATGATAAATATGATAATTATTTCATCATATATATGTATATATTATATTTAATATAGATATTATTTTAATTTTTATGAAGTTAGTTGAGACTTAAGGTAAGGGATTTCATCTCAGATTTTACTTCTTTAGGACATATGTTTAATTAATGCATCTAAATAATTTTGTGTTGTTTTTATACTAAAAATAAATGTATTTTATTATTTTTATCATTATAATTATTTGTTATACATATCCATAAACTTTTATTTCTTTCATAGGGCTTATGATTCAAAAGATTCCAAAGTGGTTAATGTTTAATGTTACAATGTAATTGTTTCATAGGATTTTTTATAATCTGCTTCCAATGAAGAGATGTTGTCATATCCCTCATAAGAAACTAATTTATTTTCTTATCCTATGGTTATTTCTTTAAATTACATGTTTTCCATTCAATTTCATTTCATTATTTCCTCATTATTCAAAAATAAGTTTTTTATGGAGAAACTAAATTTATTTTTTTTTCGATTGAAAATGCATTTTCTTCCATGTCCATGTTTTCCAAAAAAAAAATCTTTTAAAATTATCCTATTATTATGTAAATTCTTTTTTAACCATGTTTAAATTTTGGAAGAAATGTTTTTAAAGTAATCTTCATGTCATTTTACCAACATTACCCTATTGAATTTTACGGAAAATTTAGAAGGAACATTTTTTAATGCGTATAGAATGAATAGAATTTCCCAAAATCATGGACACCCATTGTTATAAAGATTCCTTTTTTAGTTACAAATGTTATTTTCAAATAAAAGTATTTTTAAAAATAGTAAAACTTTTTTTTAAATGTAATTTTCAAAGAAGACATGTTATTTTTTTCAAGAAATGTTCCATATCATCATTAAAAAGCATTTTCAACGTAAGATGACAACCTCTGATGATACTTATGCTTTAAGAGGGATATGAATAAATTATAACATCCCTCTTCTTTATTTTGACAGTTTTTATTTGTAATTACTATGAATTTATTTTTATGAAACTCATTACTTTTCCAAGGGTTATGCTATAATGATTTTATGAGATGATTATAAGACTCGTTACATTTATATAGGTTATTCTATAATGGAATGTTTATGAAAACCTTTTATTTTCATGGGTTATGATCTTATAAATGTTTTATGATGCTTTTTAATGCTTTTTTATGTTTCTCATTATATGATATTGGTTATGTTATAACTAAGGAAGGTGGATACATTATAACTAAGGATGGGTGGGACCTATATCTCCCTCTAATGCATTGAGTAAAGTTTTATATCTCATGAAATAATTATGTGAAACAAGATGATGTGATTAATATGATATGGTAAAAAGGGTGATGTACTTAATTAACTAAGAGTTATAGGTGATGATTCCTGATATGTTATGAAATGGAAAATAGGTTTTGATTATATATCCATTTTGATTTGATGGTCTTGGATGTTAACCTTGATATAAAAATTGGTTTTCATACTCATGATTGTTCCCCTCTTATATGACATAAACATATAGTTAATTATTGAATTATAATTATTTTATACACTTATGAATCATTTATATTTTAATTTTAATTTTTTATCTTACGAATCAGGTTTATGAAGGTTTGGTATGAACATTTTATGTCATGTTCACGATCCCATAACCTTCTTCCAATCTTACGCATTCATATGATAGTATAATGATATATCCCCTATTTACACATACTAAGTATCTGATCTCACTCTTTCTTATTTTTCATTTCCCCATGTAATGAATAAATGTTTTAAGTAGGGTATGTTTACAAAGAGTAAAAATTGTAATATATTGTAGAATATATTGAAGATCAATTATTATACAAGAATATTGTGAATATATTCTCTAAATATAATAAACTATTATGGTCCTCACATGTGTATTTGTGAAATGTATTTAATAATAATTTAAAAATTAGTGATATTTTTGTATGAAAATCTTGGGTCTCTATAATATAAAAGTCTAGTATTATTTGAAGTTATTATATTAGTAATAATCATTTTATTATTACTTTATTTTCCTTAAAAAAGGAGTGATATATTTTTCCATAAATTTTCTATTTCTATTTCTGTTTTTTAAATTTCATTTTAAGAAATATATTTGTCATCACAAAATACATTGAAAATTATTTATTTCTCTTCATTATTCTTATAAGAAAAATTTTTTTACTTGTAATTTTCTTTAATAATTTACTTATTCTCTTGAAAAAGTTTCATATTTTATTCAACATTATTCTTGTTATATTTTTTATGTTCATTTTATTGTTTTGAATCTTTAACAAAATAATTTTGAAATATTTTTATTTATTCATATGAATCAATAATAGTTAGTATTTTTAAAACAAATTCATTAAAATCATATTCAAAATCACTAACATAATTAAGTTAATCCATGAAACACTTATTTATTGATTCTTTTAATATTTTAGATCCATCGCTAGATTCAAAATCCTCAGTGAAACCCTAACCATCTACTAAATCTATCTTCTCTTTCTTGTTCAGCCTACTGTTATTTCTTTCATTCTTTAACCTTTGTTAATCAAGCTTGATATGGACTTTTCTTCTGTATTCATGACAAATTTTTTCTAAGGAATAATTATGAGTAGTGTTAAATTTTTTGTATCCTTTTTTAATATCTCTAGGATAATATATTATAATTTTTCTAGGTTATTCTTTCTTTCAATTAAACATTTATTTTTATACATGATAAATGTCATCTATTTCGCTTCTTTATAACTGAAAATCCAATGATTAATAATTAAAATTAATATTAAATTTTTTAGAAACACATTTTCTTTTTTTTTTAGTTACCTCATCACTAGTATTTTAAATATCTAGTCAATATTTTGGTAATGATCTAATAAGATCATCAAGTGTGTGTTATTTGAAGTTTGTAATTTCATCAATAGAAAAAATTTTGTAATTCCATTTATCTGGTAAGGATCTACATACACTTCAAATAGAAATGGTATTATATAAGTTTTCTCCTAGATCACTAATTTTATTTACTATGATTGTAAATTAATGGAAAATATAAATTATAATTTCTTCTTTTAACATTTTAAATTTTTGATATTCAACTCCTAATATAAAAATTTTGGTTATTTTTAGCGTATCAATACAATAGTGTGAGACTTGTAGAATTATCTAAATATTGTGAATACTTTTACAAGGAGATACGTGAATAAAATCATTTATACCCATTGTAAAATTTAAATTATTCATGACTTTAGAGTAAAAAACATACATTAACACTTCACTTCTAATCAAATATTTTCGGTCAACCATAGAAAATTCTTACGAATTTACCATGAAAATCCAATTATCAATGCATAGATATTTGATGAAACCATTCATTCTAGTTGGACAATATCCATAGATAGTACCATCAAGGAATCAAAGTCTCTAAGGAATCCAACCATCAATAGAATTTTAACTCGCAAATTAAAATGATACTTTACTTTATAATATTAAATCTGGGAAGTTGTTAGAAACATATATATAAATGTGTGTGTGTGTGTGTACGCCAGATAATATGAACATTTAATGTAGTTAAAATTAATCCTTAAAGAGTCTAGCTCAGATAGCCATTATTTTTTTATTTATATAGATTATTGAATCGTCAATATGGTGGGTGAATTGTCATGTTTATAAAATTTTAATGATTTTGTTAGAGTTAAAAATAATTATATAGCTAAAAAATAAATTTAATTTCATAGAATATTTTTATATTTTTTTGCTTCAAAGTGATCATAACTTTACCTTGAACTTCTCTCTACCCCTAGGATAAATGTAACCAACAAAAATAATAATTTTTTAGGGAATTCAAAAAACAATTACAATATGATTTTCTAGAGGTGTTCACAACTAACAAAAGAACTACACATTTAAAGGGGATTAATAACCTAAATAAAACATGTCTTTTCACTCTGGTGGTACAACTCAAGAAACCTACTTTTTTCATAGATTTATAAACTATAAATTACATTTAATGGAGGTATAACAAAACATGTCTTTTTTAAAAATGAAAAATCGTAAACCAACAGTTATCACAAACATAAATTTATGATAAAAAATAGAACACCATAGAAAATATTGTAAGCTAGCAAAATTATAAGCATCGTGATTAATGGATATTTAATCACACTATAAGTTTTTTTATTTATGGTGAAATAAATCCAAGATTAATGTGATATTTTTTTAAAAGGTTCTTAATGTATTGAAACTCTCTTCCCTTTCTCATTTTAGATTTGGTTTTTTAATCTCTATTTATAGATATTTCTAAAACAATTCATTATTAATTTTATAAAAAATCAATCAATAACAAATCATTTAAAATAAAAAAATATAGATCTAAAACATGTCTCCACTAAGTGGATAAGATGAAGAAGATCATAAACATATAAGAGAGAATATACCGATGCCAGAAGTCATCCCATTTTCCATGAGGAGATGAAGCAAGGATATCCTGATCAGGACAATGAGAACTATAACCAACCTCATAGTCCACCAGATCTTTCCAAAGAAAGAGAGATCCACCGATGGATGCTATCTGAGACATACCACAATCGGAGGTCGAGGCCAGTTGCACCACCCCTGGAAGGATCCTAGGGGATGAAATCGTAGCGTTGTAATCTTGTTTTACTCCCCCACAATGTCACAGATATAGAAATCACACAAGTAGTGCATATCTGAACATCATTCGAAGATGCTCCAGGGCTAGAAAACAGGACTAGAGATAAACTGGATCCCTCATGTTTAGACCCATCAACATCTTTGACAACATCCCGAATGAAAAAGAATCCTTTGGAATAGAAATGATACTAAATCCAGCATTAACTCACAAAGATCCTAGAACATTGGAGATAACCAGCAGAATCATGAAAAGAAAACAAAGCCATATCATCCCCCTGATTAGTAGAAATGACACATATCCATTGACACAATAATCCCCAGAAGGAACAAAATCAAGAGTCACAAAATTTTTAGAAATAGTCAAAATAGGAACCTGTGGATAGGTTTCAACAAGAACTAGAAACATAAAAAAAGAAATACACAATAAAACCAAAAACCAACAGAACCCATTTAAAAGTATTAACACTATTAATAAATAGGGGAGCAAGTCAAACAAGTCTAAGAGCTGGAAAGAAACATTTACCCATTTTAAAAATAGGGATAACATCCTCTCGGATTTGATTAGACCAAGAAATATTCCCCCCGTAAACTCCTTTATTAGCCAGACTATCATCCAGAGCATTACCCTCCCTGAAAACATGGTCAATAATGAAGACAATAGATGAGAGAAACTGTATAAAATTAATCCATATATTCATAAACTTCCAAAGTATATGAGTAAAAGAGGTTCTAATTGCATGAACAACCATACTAGAGTCACACTCCAACCAAATCTTATTCAAACCCCTATTTTCAACAATATCAAGGGTATAAATGAAACCAAGAATCTCGACCTCAAGAGACGAGGCAAAACGACAAGAGTTGTAGGAGCAACCCAAAACATCACCAAAGATATTCTTGAAAACAAAAACATAACCTGAAGGACCCAGATTTCCTCTAGAAGATCCATTATTATTAATTTTAATCCAACCCAACAAAGAAGGATGCCAAAACACTTCCATAGTACCCAATAGAGAGCTAAAATTACCTTTAACCTTAATATGCCTAACAATAGAAATATCATGCACCGAGTTGTTACAATAAGCTTTACAAGCGAGCTTGACATGTTTCATGACTGAAAAAATACCAGCAAGGCAGGCTTAAGGATTGAAACCAACTACATCATGAAGACCCTTGTTTCTCTCCATCCATAAGGATTGAACAAGTTCAGCAGTAGTAACTTGAAAAAGAATCAACAACATAGGATATAAAGAAAGACTGAACATACCTTCAAGGATGCCTTGAATAGAAGAAATATTCTACATTTTAACCTCAAAAATATCATTAAGTGTCTTCTATATGGAGGTAGCTATAGCACAACTCAAAAAAAGATGATCCAATTCCTCCCTGTGATGATGACAGAGAGTACAAACAGAACAAATAGAAATACCACAAACCTATAAATAATAATCAATAGGGACTTTCCCATGAGCCAGTCTCCACAAAAACGTGAACTGAGAGGGGGTAATGATTCTCCTATTAAACATATCAATCCAATCAAAACCTAACACAGAAGTATTTTCATGAGAGAATAATAATTTAGAAGTGATCATACCATCGAGATGCGGTTCCCAAATCCAGAAATCACCAATAGAGGAAAAACAATAATTACTAATAATCTATTTAACATGATCCTAAATAGCAGAAATATCATTTAATTGATCCTTAATAGAAACATCAAGATACAGATTTGAAATTTCATGACTAAGAGTATCAATAAGAGAAACACCGGTCTAATTTTCTTTCCTAAAGTTGAGAGAAGAAACCTGATAGATATACCATCTAGCATCAACATCAATAAGGTAAAAAACAGGTTTAAAAGAAGGCAAAATAGAAGAATTCATATAATTAATGTTGCCACTTTTTATTTTAGTAATAAATATAGACCTTAGGAAAGCAGTATTTTCTGATTTTTCATTAATTAGATTCCAAACAAAATAAGCATGAAGGAATTGATTAAAAATACTACGATTTTTTATACCAAGACCCCCTTTCTCAAAAGATTTTCAACAAGTGTTCCAAGACATAGTTACCAATTTTCATTCCAAAATACTACCTGTACAAATATAGTTTTTGATGGAAACATTAATAGATTTAATAAGATAAGTAGGCTATTTGTTAACCATAAAGTAATAAACAAATTTAGAAATAATAAGAGCTTTGACTATACGAACATGATCGGACATTGAAATGGACTTGCCTTTCTAGGTAGCGAGATGATTCTTGATCATACTAATAATCCCAGAAAAATAAAAATCCTTCAGACGACCCCAAAACATGGGAACACCAAGATTAGTAGAAGGGTGAAAACCTTCTCTAATCCTCAAATTAGTGATGAAATCTGATTTCCTATTATGAGAAATATTTCTACCAAAGTAGACAAAGGACTTATTCCAACTAACCTGTTTCCCAGAAACTTGCTCTTAATGTAGAAGAGATTTCTTGATATTCATGATATTTTTTTATCCCATTTAGTAAAGAGAATAATATCATCAGCATAAAAAATATGTGTAAAATAATTGGGACATCGACCAGCACCAATAGCCTTTATCTAACCATTCCTGGCCATGATAGAAAACAATCTACAAATATAATCTTATGAAAAAGAAAAAATAATAGAAAAAAGGGGATCAACTTGACTAACTCCTATAGAACAATAGAAATATCCCTCTAGGGATCCATTCAGAAGAACCGAGATACGGGTAGAATAAAAAATAACCTTAATCCAATTAATGAAAGTGTCATCAAAACCAAACATTGAAAGAATTTTAAATATAAAACTCTAATCCATTATGTCAAATCCTTTTTTAATATCTAATTTGAGAGCAATGTTCCCACCATGAAAATGTTTTTTAAAAATACTGATACAATCAGAAGTTATGACAATCAATCATGAATGGAGATACCTTTGATGAAACCAAATTGATTTGAAGAAACAATTTTATTGGAAATGGGCACAAGTCTACTGGCAAGAATCTTAGTTATAACTTTGTATAAAGTATTGATCAGAGCAACAAGCCTAAATAAATGTATCGCATTAGCATTTTCCATCTTTAGAATAAGAGTAAGAAATTGAGAATATAAACCTTAAGGGAGATTTCCCCCTTTGAAAAAATGTAGACCAAGGTTGAAAACATCATCACCAATGATCTCTCAATAATTCTGAAAAAAAAAATCAAAATCCATAAAGACCCGGAGAGCTTTCCCGCTTAAGACTGAAAACCACAGCCTTGATTTCATGTTCTAAAGTAATGAAAACAAGTCTATAATTAGCCTCCTGGTTAACCAATTTAGGAATAATACCCTCTATAGGGAGGGAAATGGTAGATGATCCATTAAAGAGGTCTTTATAATAGGAAATAATGTGCTCTAAAATATCATGTATTTTATCCAAAATTTTGTCACGTATTTTTAGTAAAGCAAGAGACCTAGAAATTTTTTGAACTCTGTGAAGATTATTAGAGAATTTGGTATTTTTATCCCCATCATTGAGTCAATTTGATTTGAAAGAAGACTTTTTCATAGCATCCTTAATATTGAAAAAATTATTAAGTTTGAGAGTCATCTCAGATTCAAAAGAAACATCACAAGAGAAATCAGCATAAGTACATTGCTCCTAGAAAGTCCAAAGAGAGGCTTCATGATTGGATATGTCTGATTCAAGATGATTGAACCTATCCCTACTCCAGAATTTATGATTGCCCTTGAGAATCTTAAATTTAAGAATACAAGAAAAAACATTCCTTTTTCTCCCAACAGAACACCAAACATCCCGAACAAGCTCGTCACATTCAGGATGAAGAACCCTAGATTTATTACATCTAATGGGGAAAGGGGATTTAATACCCTTTACTGAGAGGTCTATAATAATAGGATGATGATCAGAGTTAAACCGGGATAAAGACATAAAATAAATAGAATCCCAAAAACATAAAGAGAAGTCATTTCCAAAATCCCTATCAATTTTACTATCCACCATAACATTAAGGTGTCGTCTATACCAAGTAAACTTAGCCCCAATAAGATTTACTTCAAACAACTCATTTTGATCAATACAACCCTTAAATTATATAGAAGAAACAAAACAAGTCATAGGACCCATTTTATCATTAGAATTAAGAATCGAGTTAAAATCCCCAATAATGATCCATGGATCATTAATAAAACTTTTGAGAGAACCAATTTCAGCCCAAAAATATCTATGATCCTAATAGAAATTACTAGAATAAATGAAAGAACAAAACTTCTTGATGCCCAAATCAGAAAAGGAACAAGTAACATGTTGATTTCTTGAACCAACTAGGAGAGGATCAGATAAAGAAGAATGATCCAAGACCCAAATATTATTAACCTTATAAAAAATGTTGTTCAAACCTAGTAAATTTAAACCCATATTGTTCAATCTAGCAAGAAAATTATAGTAAAAAGGTTTGGGCTCATCAATACCAATTAAAACAAGTTTGTACTGCCTAATATAGAGCTTAAGGGACCTAATTGTGGCCTCCTTGGCTAGTCATTGACAATTAAAAAAAATAATCCTCATTTGAAGCCTTATTTGGGGTGAACCCCCCTCTTATTCTCCTCTCGCTGATTATTTTAAGTTGATTTAGTAGGTCTCCCTGCAATCTTTATAAGGAACTTATGAATTTGAATTAGACTAGTAATATCTACAAGTGAATTAGACTTAATTTTCTGTTTTTGAGCAGAAACCAAATCCACCTTGTCAAAAATTTTAGAAACATAAATAGAAGAATCCTTTATTTCAGGTTCAGATTCACTAGGATCAAAGATTTTCTGAGATTTAGTTTCATGAAAATCAATCTTTTCCTTTCCAGATTCATTAAAAACAGCATGTAATTGCGGGGGGGCATGACCAAAGAAACATAATTTCTGGAGGAAATGAAAAAAATTTCTCTAGATGTGTCTAACTGGGCCTTATCAGTAAAAATAGAAGGAACAACATCTTTAAATCTGGGATAAATCATGTTTTTAGGAGAGTAATTATTCTCTAAAGGGGGCCTTCAGAAGTCCTATGAGGCTGCAGACTCAAAACAATATCTAAAATATCCTTTGAATAAGAGTACAATATTGATTTCTCCTCCAAATTCATTTGTATACTATAGACAAGTTCAGTTATACTTTGATAAATCTCTAAAGAAATTAAACTATCATTCATGTCTCTATAAGATTCTAGTGGAATATTGTGAGGACATGGATTAGAAAAAAAATTAACTTCTTTCTCCATAATAACATACCAAGATTTCTCTAGGGTGACTTTCAAAGTGGATGGAAGAGAATATGAATCTTTCCTCATGGGATTACTATCAATTACCAACTTAGGGTCATACCCTATATTATTGCGGAGAATAATATCAT
This sequence comes from Viscum album, assembly GCA_963277665.1. Lineage (NCBI taxonomy): Eukaryota > Viridiplantae > Streptophyta > Magnoliopsida > Santalales > Viscaceae > Viscum > Viscum album. The sequence continues at coordinate 1,694,320,135 of OY728137.1, read as the reverse complement.
CCTTTGAATCATTTACTTTAGAAGGACCCCTAACTTTCTTTTGAATAACCCTAAATTAGTCAATAGAATTCCCTATAATTTTGCTGAGATCACAGAATGTGGAAATTCACTCAAACTTAACTTCAATTCTTCGTTCATTAACAAGAAGGTAAATGGACTTAGGTCATTTAGAAGACATGTTAACTTCCACTAAAATTATAGCATAAATGCCTAAATCTCCTTCCAATGTTCTTTGATCCATCTTTATAGGTGCTCTAAAATAATATGCAATATCATTTAATATTTTCAGATGCCAATACACTATATTTAAACCATAAATCTTGATCCAATGTTTGGAATTGGACGGCTTTTGATTAAAAGGATCAAAATTACAATCCCATTCAAGGATTCTAAATAGACCTTGTTTAAGATGAATATTACCTATAGAATGGGCTATACACATATCATCTTCATTCTGAAAAACCAAATGAAAATAACACTTACCAATTGGAATGAGTTTCCATGCGCTTATACCCCAACAGATGGAAATTCATTTTTTAATGTCATCATACGACCAAGGCTTATCCCCTGTAAAGTATTAATCTGCCTTGAGGCGAGAATTTGTAAATATTGAATTGAAATTTCAAAGAATCAAGATCTTTCACCACTGAGAAAGAACCATCTTCTTGATTTTTTGATAGAAGAGGTATTAGGAATATCCAATTTTGTTGGATCTTGCAAACCTGATAGGTCTTCTATGAAAGAAACTCCAACCTTTCGAAGCGAAGGAGAATCAGAAATACCCTTAGCATAAGAACTCGGAGCACCCTTGAAAGAGAACTCCCATTCCAGATCAAATGAAGCCATATTTAGGTGAAAATGAGGAATCAAAGAAGTACTCTGTTACAATGAAGATAATCACCTTGCTTAACTCTTGAACAAGATTCCATCCTCAAAATATCATCCCGTTTTTTTCAATCTTGGATCCATCTATTTATATATTTTTTTCACACAAATATATTCAAAAATAATTTTTTTATAGTTATTCATTCTCAAATAAGTATTTTTGAATGTAAAGATAATGAACTACTTCTGATTTTTTAAAATATTCAAAATTTTTTGGTTACTCATTTCCCAAAATATATTTCACGAGTTTTTCTCCATTTAATGAACATATAATCCTCATTTAATCTTCACAAATTGTATTCCTATATAGTAGTAAATATAAACACTATATATGAACCATATATCTTAATTATTTAAAATTAATATATTTAAATAAATCAAAATAAAAAAATAATTAACTAGATATTTAATTTCATTAGCCAAATTTTTATAAGTATTTTTCATAAGGTAAAATTTCAATGTAAGGATAATATTATTCAAAAAGATCATTTTCTGTATAAGAATCGTTTTTATGTAAGGATAAACCTATATAACAATAATTTTCCTTCATATATATCAATAAATGTAATAATTCGTTTATTTATATGGGTCAATTTCTTCTTATGGATCAATTTCTTAATAAGGATGAAGTCTATTTAAACTTATAAAAAATCAAAAATTATTTTTTTGTAAGGATGATTTTAAAAACCATAAGGATCATATCTGACTATGTACGGTTTATTTATTTCATAAAAAACAACATTTAATGGATCAAATGTTATTGTGGAATAATAAGATAAAAATATTTTTAAAATATTTTAAAAACATCATAAAATCTATTTCACATATAATATACCCAGAATTACAAAATAATAAATAAATAATAAATAATAAAGAAAAAATAACTAAAAAATAAATAAATAAAAAATAATAATAAAGAATAAACAAATTCAACCTTATTATTTTCTTTTATAAGTTGTTCAATATTCAAATAATGAAATTAATTAATCTAACTCATATTAGTGGGAATAAATAAAATAATGATTTTTTAAATATCAATAAAATATAATAGGAATTAAGGATCCACTCTAATAACTCCCATATCTTTCTCAAGATCCTTATCTTCCATGAGATCTTGGTTCACCAATTTTTTAAAAAATAGGAAAATGAAAGATAACCCATTGATGATATTTCTAACATCATCCTATACTTGAATAAATGAGACATAGAAGTATCATCACCCAACAATGTAAGATAAAAATGTAGAAAGTCAATAAATTAAGAGGAATAATTCAAAAATATCTATTACATTACTTCAACACCATAAAATTGTCACCCTAACCATCCTTGATGCTTGTAGGTAAAAATTATCAATAACGATCTCCTATAAAGGATTCAATAATAAACCCTTGGTCCCCTTTTCATATGTCAATATATCCCACTAATTATAATATGATCCCTCAAAAATAAATGCATTATGTTTCACTTTGTTCCCATCATCATCATTAGTCATCTTGAAGATCTTATCCATACCCTCTAGGAACTCCTTACCACCTTGAGGTCCAACACCACCTCAAAAGACTGTGGGTGTTGTTCCTAAAAATCATTAACCACATCAGGTACTACTATGATCAACTGAGATGGTCTCTCTTCTTTATTCCATATTACCTTAAATAAAAACTATATGTTATTCTTATAAATTTTAGTTTCAGATTCACCCAAAAAAGAAACATGATCGACTTCTACTTCCATATTCCCCTCATTAGAACACTCTTTCTCAAGCTTCTTCCCAAGGGTCTCATAAAATAAATTCATATTTTCAATAGTTATATAAAAAATGACTCCCTAATAATCAATAAACATTAAAAAATTTAGTAAAAAATCATCATTCATCACTTCTTACACTAGATAAAAAATAATTTTTCTATCAATCAAATCACATTTCATCACCAAATATATACCATAGATTTTATATATATAATATAATGTTAAAAACATATAAAATAAAAAATTATTAATAATTAAATTATTTAACTAAATTTGAAATCAATAGTTAATAACAAACACATGTGTACAAACATATGTTGTATCCCTATGCTCTAAAATGATTCATAAATACCCCATTACCCACTCTCAACTGAGTGAGAAAATTTTACAAAATCTCATTTATAATCCACACAGTATAACCCCATACATTGTGGGGAACATGGACTTATAATCAGGTTGTGGTGTCTAGGAACAAACACACACAATGTTTATATCATGTACAAACTCATAATCTTCAATATACCAACTCCTAAATAACGAAACCTCATAATTAAAATTTCTAAAATTACATTTTGAAAAATCTATTCTCATCACGATCATCCCACCAAGGCACAACATTACATGGCCTAATGTACTCTACTTGATCACTATGGGAAGGATACTATACTCGAGTGTCTAGGGATGTAGCTCAGGGGGTGATTTATCCTCCAATGGTTCATCACATCAAAATACCCAAGTAAATATCACAAATTCATTAAGCAAATACAACCAATATACACATAAAAAATATATAATAAAAAAATATCCAAAACATTTACACATATGCTATACATACAAACAAAAAACTAGGTATAAAACGCATGTATCACTAAATGAACAATATATATATAATCTGTATGATTAAAAAAGTGTGGATGGAAATATTTAAAAATATATATTCAAATTTACTCATCTCCTTGATGTCTCTTAACATCACCTCATATAATACTAAGGATTCATTGCATTACATGCAATATAATACATATAATATACATGAACATTATTTGTTCATATATATAAAGTGAAAATAGATCCTCAATAGAAACCACTATAACCCTGGGTATCCCTCATGTTTAATGTGAACATATAAAAATAGTGAAAATATTTTAAATGATTTAAGAATATCATTTTTAGCAATAAAAAAATGTATCGAGTGTTATGTAAGACAAAATATTGTTCTTATACCTATTTAATCTAGTTATAGTATAGTATCTAACACTAATAGTTAAAGAAATTAGTCAGACACATGGAACATGCCTTCTTATATGCCAAATTCATTGCATCTATTGTACAAATGAGAAAACTCATGGCCAAAACAAACTCATTGTTTATAAATTTACCATTTCTAATCATAGTTCAAGACTCATTATAAGTGGAAAACTTCCTGGAATACATCATATAGAAATATAAGAGTAAATCATAACGAGCATTCATTTATTTTCAACACAATTCAATAAAAATATGCCCATAATTACTCATCATAATAAATAAGTGTTTCATGCTAAAACACAATAAGACACTTATTTATTTCATTCACATTTTCATAATTTATAATATTAATTGCATTAAACATATATCACATTAATGTCCCAACTTTAGTCCCTAAAATATGATTTATAATCTAGTCACTTTTTACATTCATTTTCCCTTTTGGATTATACTTTTCATAATTATAAATGAAGTTCCAGGAACATTACACCTCTTTATACAATAGTATTTTCATAACCCCAGAATTTATTATATTATTAAATACATTAATTATAGTACCAAAACTGCCTCTAAATACTCATAATATTAATCCAATGATCCATAATAATTCACTATATTATATTTACTAAAGAAATAATATTATGTAGATGAAATAAATATGATAACATATCAAAGTAATTCCAGAAATAAATTTTAGACCCTATATCCATAAAATAAGGGAAATATTAATGTCTAAATAAACATTACATTTTATTTAACCATTTTAATAATATACTCATCCCTTTATAAATGTAATTTTAAAATTTTTGAATTAAAATAATTTTATAAAATATGAAAACCATATAAATATAATGAAAAATTATTCTAAATAATTAGAAATACATTATCATGGAACTTAATTTATTAGGATTAATAAATAACAAATTAATTGAATATATTGTATTAAATAACCTGATTAAAAACCAATGGAAGTAGTAGGTCTCCTACCTTACACTCAAGGTGGAATTGATTTCAAGGAATAGAGCCTCAACTCTTCCTAAAACATAATAAATAAATAAATAAATCCAAAATAAAATAAAAGAGAGATAATTAGAATATGATAGTGACTAAACCTATTTTCATAAAACAAATTGATAGGTATAATGAAGTAATTTCTGTGATGAAGCCAACACCACTAATGAATTGATATTCTAAGATATAATAAATAAAAAAATCAACATAATTTTAGAGGGAAAGAGAGAGAGAGTTTAGGGATGAATAAATTTGTTAAAATATACTCTATAAGGTGGAAGACATAGATTTAGAGTTAAATATTATGATCAAACAATAATAGAAATTTCATTTTTTAAATAAGACCCATAAATATACCAGGTACCCAGTCCATAACCAATTAGTACCTAGTGACTAGACCAGGAAATCCCTTCCCCTACAATCTCCACTGGGTACTTGATACCCCGCATGCGGTACTCGGTGGTACTTGTTGGCTTAATTCCAGAATTGTATTCCACTTAAAACCCCACTTTTTCCCAAAACCCAAAACCCAAAAAAACTCAAAATAAATCATAATAAATTTACAAATATTAAAAATTAAATTAAAACATGCCTCTAAAACATTGTGATGTTATAAAAGAGAATATTCCCACAATATCATGTTTAATAATAAAAAATAAACATAATACAGAAAAATATGTAATCATATCAATGTTTATACCATAAAATAATGTTAGGATGTAATAATAAAAGTTATAACCCAATATAGTCATACATCGATAAAAATAATTATCTCTATAGGTATTTAATCACATTTATGAATATAAAAAATGAATTAAATTTAAAACTCTACTATTAAATGTCCTCAGGACAATCCATAAGGAAAAAATCCACCTCTAATTCAATCTCTCCTAGCTCCACCACCTCTCATAGAGTCTTTACTCTTACCTATATCCTGAATAGTAAAATATTTATATCCACTAATTTCACATGGATAGAATGAGTAAGAAATGTAGTGGGACAAAACTAACAAACCCTTGACATACAAAAAATACCATATATGATTGAATACACTAAATAATATATAAACATATATAAAAATTTACTCACGAGATGGGTCATTATCTGCTAACCTTGCATCCCAAATCTGAAACCTTAACTACTTCAACTAATGCTAGTGGATGTTTTCCATATACACTATAGAAAAACCAAGAATATGAAACATGGAAATAATATAGCATATAAAAAACACCCCAAAAACATTATAGGAATATAAATAATGGGTAGGTAACAACCTAACTAACCTAATTGAGAATAACAAAGCACATATCATGATACAACACTCATGTTGACCCATAGAATATAAATGAATATGAGACTGTATCCAAATCAATAAGTTGAAAAAAAAATATCCAAACTCTTCGGAATGTGACCATAAAAATTGAAAAATGAATCATATACCCATTCTCCGTCTTTATTAATAATATAAAGTGGTATGATTTTTTAGGATGGTATAGCATAATGAACAACTCAAGAATATATAACTATATAAGCTAATAATCACCCAACTATCTCATCGAAATTAGGTACTCGAGGACCGGTTATACCCAACCTATAATTTTGATTCACCATAAGAACCCATGGATTTCCATACCTTCTAAGACAACATAAGTCCACAACACCCATGGTACAACCCATCATGTGTCCCAATATCTCAGTTAATAGATTTTTCCTATTGTCTTACTCTTATTTCTCACGTTATCTCATCATAAGAAAAACTAGTAATATTTTTACGAATATCTAACCTCATATATGATAGAAGACACCACCATAGAATATGTAGTAAAAAAATAAACTGCTTTACCATTTTCATGCATAGGAACTACATTTTTTAATTAATTAACAACAAAATATAACACACTTAAATATCCCCCAATCCCTCACAAGTTGGAGCTAAAAAGGGTGGACCACTCTAAAATCAATTTCTAGGGGTAGTTTTCACTTTTAAAAATTTAACCACACTCCTAATATCTCATAGAATAGTCTTCATACATGTGCGTATAACACTTTATACATAGATGTTCAAGGACACACATATAAAAAATTTAAAATTCTAAAGAATTCCTACCTTTGGCCTCAAAGAGTAAGATGGTTGAAGGACATCAAATAATTTTAAATCAATCAACTAGAATATATAAATTTTGAAAAATAACCCTCTAGATTAATTAATGATACGAAAAAAAAGAACAAATAGATTTCTAAAGTCTTGGTTTAATAAATATTGGGGTTAGTATTACCAAGAGATGAAGAACAACCATGATGGAACTTGAATCCAGCATTGATCAATGATTTTGGATATTAAAACAGTGAGGAACTAAGGAGGATGGGAGTTACACATAATTGACCTAAATAGATAAAGAATAATAATTACAAATAGGGAAAGTGATTGAAATGAAAAAAGACTCATCTCCCCCAACTTAAGTAGGAGTTGGGTTTCCCACCCGAAATCAAATTGGATCTCATTGAATTTCTTATGAGACATTGGGTTCTAGGTGCTCCTTCACTACATGTCTAGTATGGGATTTGGTATTACTACCCCTTCAAATCCTTTTAATATTTTTGTGTAAATCTTATCCATCTCATTGCACACTGATGGTCCCCCTCCATTCTCTATTTTCAATTCTCACACACACTAAACTCCATTATTCACTAAAATACGTGCATAATTATATAATAAATTTCTATATTTAAAATAAAAAATATAGAAAAAAATAATAATATTCCATAAATCCATCATCATGGACTTATCATCCATTAGTTTCTTCCCTAATCATCCTCATTGATCAACCCAGACCACTTGGATATCATATCAGATTCTCACTCCCATGTATCATTTTAAGTGTATATAGGATACCATTGCACATGAACTAAGGTAACCATCATTCCTTGAGGAACCGTATCACTCTAATCGACTTCTAATACCAGTGAATCATCCAAAGTTTATACTACGTCGGGATCAATTAAAATATATAAACCCCAATAGTAAGGTGAATCAAGGTATCACCCAAATAAAATTCTCCCCTTTGACCACATTCTTCCATATTAAAGATATTATCTCCTCATATGAAGAAAAAAAACAAATCTAACACTCCCTCATAATTTATCACACTAAATATAAAACATGAATAGATAATTTAAATCCAAAATTTCACCGGTATTTAACGTGGTTTCCCTATTCTAGGATATGTCCAAAGAGAACACACTAAATATGTGTTGGTGTTTTCTAATCCACTATAATCACATTTGGTGGATACATGTTTCGTTATGGTCACTAAATCACAAGTATAACTACCTTTATAAACTTTTATAAATGGTGCACTGCCTCTCAAGGGTTACTAAATATTATTATCCAGAGTTCACTATATCAGAAGGCTTCATCAGGTTATAGACATAATGGTATCTTTAACACTACGGGAAAAAGGGGTATTTGCGACGGGTTATTTGCGATGGGATTTATTCTCGTCGCAAATAGTCCTGTTAAAAACTTATTTGTGACGGGATAGCTTTCCCTGTCGCAAAAGGACTGGCGCGCTTTGCGCGCCAAATCACGGGAAACCTATTTGCGACGGGGGAATATTCCCGTCGCAAATAACCGGCGGCGGTAAAAGGTATTTGCGACGGGAATATTCCCCCGTCGCAAATAGTGTGTCGGCAGGTGGTTATTTGCGACGGGACCCGTCGCAAATAACTATTTAACCGTTGACTGTAATAAATGATGGCTAAGGTATTTGCGACGGGTACCGTCACAAATAGTATTATTTGCGACGGGATTCCCGTCGCAAATGGACCCGTTGCAAATACTCTAACCTATAAATACCCCCATCCGTTTTTTTCAAATCATTCTCAAATTCCATCTTCTTCTTCTCTCAAAGTTTTATTTCTAAAGTTCAGTTTTTCTCATGTTTAGTTTTTTTTTTCGGAGTCGATATTAATGTTTTGAAGAATGATCAGAGCAGATCAATTTTCAAGGTATTTATGTTCATTTTAATTTAATATTTATTTTTAATTTTTTATTAGTTTTAATTATTCTTAATTAGTTGTAATTTAATTATGTTTACATTGTTTTGTTACTTAATAACTTTAAATTATTATTATTGTTCATAGTTAATGGTAATTAGGAATAATTAGTAATAATTTTCAATAATTAAGAATAAATATTAATAATTAGGAATAATAACATTGTTAAATTATTAGTATATTTTATTATTAATATTAAAATAATATAATTTTTTATATATATACAATTCTCTTTTCATCTGTGTGTTTGCTGTCTCCACATGTATTATTTGTATGTGGAGATAGAAAACACACAGATGAAAGGAGAATTGTATATAAATTAAAAAATTATATTATTTTAATATTAATAATAAAATATACTAATAATGTTATTATTCGTAATTATTGGTAATTATTCCTAATTATTGGTAATTATTCCTAATTATTGGTAATTATTCATTTAATTACTACTAATTAGGAACAATTACGAATAATTTTCAATAATTAGGAATAATTACCAATAATTAGTAATAATTACCAATAATTCATAATAATTGCCAATAATTAGTAATAATTTCCAATAATTAGTAATAATTACAAATAATTAGTAATACTTACCAATAATTAGTAATACATACCAATAATAAGTAATAATTATTACTAATTATTAATAATTAGTAATAATTACTAATAATTACCACTAATTAGTAATAATTAGGAATAATTACCAATAATTACCAATAATTACCAATAATTACCAATAATTAGTAATAATTAGTAATAATTAGGAATAATTAGGAATAATTAGGAATAATTAGTAATAATTAGGAATAATTACCAATAATTACCAATAATTACCAATAATTACCAATAATTACCAATAATTTCCAATAATTACCAATAATTAGTAATAATTAACAATAATTAGTATTAATTACCAATAATTACCAATAATTGGTTATAATTAGTAATAATTGGTAATAATTCGTAATAATTGGTAATAATTAGTAATAATTACGAATAATTAGTAATAATTACCAATAATTAGTAATAATTACCAATAATTAGTAAGAATTACCAATAATTAGTAATAATTACAAATAATTAGTAATAATTACCAATAATTAGTAATAATTAGGAATAATTAGTAATAATTAGGAATAATTAGTAATAATTACCAAGTATTAGTAATAAGTACCAATAATTAGTAATAACTACCAATAATTAGTAATAACTACCAATAATTAGTAATAACTACCAATAATTAGTAATTATTATAATTAATTAGTACTAATTAGTAATAATTACCAATAATTATTAATAATTACAAATAATCAGTAATAATTAGTAATAATTACCTATAATTAGTAATAATTACCAATAATTAGTAATAATTACCAATAATTAGTAATAATTACCAATAATTAGTAATAATTACCAATAATTAGTAATAATTCGTAATAATTAGTAATAATTCGTAATAATTAGTAATAATTCGTAATAATTAGTAATAATTCGTAATAATTCGTAATAATTAACAATAATTGGTAATAATTACCAATAATTAGTAATAATTCGTAATAATTAGTAATAATTCGTAATAATTAGTAATAATTAGTAGTAATTAGTAATAATTACCAATAATTCGTAATAATTACCAATAATTAGTAATAATTACCAATAATTAGTAATAATTAACAATAATTAGTAATAATTAACAATAATTAGTAATAATTACCAATACTTAGTAATAATTACCAATAATTACCAATAATTACCAATAATTACCAATAATGCCCAATATTTACCAATATTTACCAATAATTAGTAATAATTACCAATAATTAGTATTAATTACCAATAATTACCAATAATTACCAATAATTGGTAATAATTCCTAATAATTACCAATAATTGGTAATAATTAGTAATAATTAGTAATAATTACCAATAATTGGTAATAATTAGTAATAATTAGTAATAATTAGTAATAATTACTAATAATTACTAATAATTACCAATAATTAGTAATAATTATCAATAATTCGTAATAATTATCAATAATTACCAATAATTAGTATTAATTAGTAATAATTACCAATAATTACCAATAATTACAAATAATTTCCAATAATTAGTAATAATTAGTAATAATTAGTAATAATTACCAATAATTAGTAATAATTAGTAATAATTAGTAATAATTAGTACTAATTACCAATAATTAGTAATAATTAACAATAATTAGGAATAATTAGGAATAATTTGTAATAATTAAAAATAATTACGAATAATTAGTAATAATTACCATTAATTAGTAATAATTAGTAATAATTAGTAATAATTACCAATAATTACCAATAATTCGTAATAATTAACAATAATTACCAATAATTAGTAATAATTACCAATAATTAGTATTAATTAATAATAATTACCAATAATTGGTAATAATTAGTAATAATTACCAATAATTCGTAATAATTAGTAATAACAAGTAATAATTAGTAATAATTAGTAATAATTAACAAAAATTAGTAATAATTAGTAATAATTAGTAATAATTAGTAATAATTAGTAATATTTAATAATAATTACCAATAATTAGTAATAATTATCAATAATTAGTAATTATTATCAATAATTATCAATAATTAGTAATAATTAGTAATAATTACCAATAATTACCAATAATTACCAATAATTACCAATAATTAGTAATAATTAGTAATAATTAGTAATAATTACCAATAATTAGTAATAATTAGTATTAATTAGTAATAATTAGTACTAATTACCAATAATTAGTAATAATTAACAATAATTAGGAATAATTAGGAATAATTAGGAATAATTGCCAATAATTAGTAATAATTACCAATAATTAGTAATAATTACCAATAATTAGTAATAATTACCAATAATTACCAATAATTACCAATAATTACCAATAATTACTAATAATTATCAATAATTAGTATTAATTACCAAGAATATTAGTACTATGAAAATAATAAAAAATTTATATAATATTAAAATTATCAATATTTGTAACATGTTTTTCTTTATTCTCAACATATTTAATTCTTAAAGGGTCGATTTTTAGGTCTATCTCAATAAAAAGTTTGCGTCAGTCGTGTATGATCTAAACTCTATAATTATCCTAGCTTTAGTGTTTTTTCTAACAAATTATTCAAAACAAGTAATGCTTTTATATTTTATAGAGAAATATGGAACAACAAGGTCGTCAACAATCATTATTAGGTGACCGCATATGGATAAATCAACGTAGAAATCCAAACGGTTATGGTTTAAATCTAGTATATGTAGAGGGTGTGGAGACTTTTTTATCATTTGCGACATCAAATCCAGAATTTGTTTCAGAAGGAAAAATAAAATGCCCTTGCAGAAAATGTGCATTAAGAACGTTTGACACGTTTGAAAAAGTGGGAGAACATCTCTTGCGTTTTGGTTTTCAACCAGATTATGTTTTTTGGTATCAACACGGTGAACGCAGTTCCAGAGCAGGTGATACCAACTTGATTCCGGATCCATCCCGGTTTCAAGATTTAGTACATGATGCTGCAGGTTCATCTGTTCAACATACAGAAACTCCGGCTGATATAGCTTCAAATCCTAAGTTGGCACCGTCTGAATTTTATGAGTTGTTGAAGTCTTCTGAGGATGCATTATATCCTGGCTTCAAGATGAGCAAATTAGAAGCAGTTGCAAAATTTATGGCTATCAAATCAGATAACGGAATGTCAAACACCTATTTTGACCAGATATTTTCTTTTCTTAAAACACTGTTACCCGAAGGAAATGTTTTACCTACAAATTACTATGAGAGTAAGAGGCTGGTTCGAAATTTAGGACTTACTTGTGAGAAGATTCATGAATGTTCAAATGACTGCATTTTATATTCTAGGGAAAATGAGTCGTTGGATAGTTGTCACACATGTGGGAAACTGAGATATAAAGAAGGACAACACGGGAAGTCTAGTTTGATTCCTGTTAAACAGTTGAGATATTTTCCGCTTACATCCAGACTTCAGCGTTTATTCATGTCTAAGAATACAGCAACAATGATGTCTTGGCATAAAGAGAATATTTCAACCGATAAAAGCTTGAATCATCCAGCTGATGGTGATTCATGGAAACATTTTGATAGAGTGCATCAATCCTTTGATTTAGAAGCTAGAAATGTTCAACTGGGCCTTTCCACTGATGGTTTCTGTCTGTTTGTATCTTATGGTAGTCAATATTCATGTTGGCCTATTTTTTTAACTCCGTACAATTTACCTCCATGGATGTTGATGAAGGAGCCATATATCTTTTTGACTTTACTAATTCCAGGACATCCGAAGAAAAATATTGATGTTTATTTGAAACCATTGATTGATGAATTAAATTTATTGTTGAGTAATTGTGTCAGTACATATGATGTTGCAATGAAACAGAATTTTATACTGAGAGCAGCATTGATATGGACAATAAGTGACTTCCCGGCTTATGGGATGTTATCTGGCTGGAGTACACATGGTTAGAAATCATGTCCTTACTGTATGGGAGAGAACAAAGCATTTATGCTCATTCATGGAAAGAAACATTGTTATTTTGACTATCATCGCAGATTTCTTCCAGCTGATCATCCTTTTCGCAGAAACAGATCTCATTTCAGAAAAGGAACAGTTGAAAGGGATGAACCTCCAAAAATGCTATCAGGTTCGGAGTTAAAATCAGTTGTATTTTCATTACCTCCCATCACTTTTGGTCCCACAATAAACCAACAGAAAATTTCTGGTTTTGGGAAAGACCAAAATTGGATTAAACGTAGCATATTTTGGGATTTGCCATATTGGTCTGATTTGTTGGTCCGACACATGTTAGATGTCCTGCATATTGAGAATAACTGTTTTGATAATTTGTTTCATACAGTTTTGGATACGCCAGGAAAGAGAAAAGACAATGTAAATGCACGTTTAGATCTTGCCCAAATTTTCAGGCGTCCAGAATTGGAACTATTTGAGAATGTCAGAACAGAAAGGTTACTGAAACCAAAAGCAGCTTATACACTTTCTAAAGAAAACCATTTATTATTTTGTCAGTGGATTGTAGATTTGAGACTTCCAGATGGCTGTGCTTCCAATTTGGGTAGATGTGTAAAGAATGGTCATATTACTGGATTACAAAGTCATGATTGTCATGTTATAATGGAGAGAATTCTACCCATTGGATTAAGAGGTCTGTTGAATTCTGTGATTTGGGATTCCATAACAGACATGTATCATTTTTTTCAGGAAATTTGTGCGGCTACGGCAGATTATGATGCTCTAGGCAAACTTGAAAAAGATGTTGTTGTAATTATATGTAAACTGGAAAAAATATTTCCTCCGTCTTTCTTCGACTCAATGGAGCATTTGATGTTACATTTTCCATATGAAGCCAAATGTGGAGGTCCAGTATAGTTTCGATGGATGTACCCATTTGAAATATGCATGCAAAAATTGAAAAGAAAAGTACATAACAAAGCATCTGTTGAAGGATCTATTGCAGAAGCTTATTTGCAAGAGGAAATATCTTTTTTCTGCTCCCATTATTTTGAATCTGAGTATCCTTCAAAACACAACCGAATAGGACAGAACGAGGGGAATATTGATGAAATTGACAATCAATTATCTATTTTCAACCAGTCAGAGCTTGGTTTTGGTGGAGTTTATGAACGCTGGATTTCAGATGATGAACATCATAGAGCTCATACGTATGTTCTGCTCAACTGTGAAGAGATGACATCAGTTGTACTGTAAGTGTTTATATCACTTATTCTATCATTTATGTTACAGTAAATAACTTTGGTTTTTATAGGTTGTATGATAATCATATCAAGAAACAAATTCCACAAATTACAGCAGCTGCTCTCGAAGAACGTCGACTGAAAAATTTCTCTCAGTGTTTTCAAAAACTGGTAACATAAATTCTTTATCTTTTATCAACTCATTCAATGAATAGTTTACTATATTGATAATTATTTCACAAATTTTCAGGTGTCTCGACATGCTGATAAAATTGACAAACGGATGTGTGTATTGAGTAACCCACCTTCCAAACTTGTTAAAACTTATAATGCATATGTGGTGAATGGATTTCGATTCCACACACATGCATATGGGGAATCAAAAAAAACAATGAACAGTGGAGTTAGCTTGAGAGGATCTCATCATCAAGAAAATGAAGTTGACTTTTATGGAATACTTGATGAAATCATTGAACTCTGTTATCTTGGACAACATTACATAACCATGTTCAAATGTCGGTGGTTGGATACAGAGAGAGGCGTGTGTGTTCATCCGACTCATGGAATCATCGATATTAAATGTAAAAGTGTTCTCGCAGTAAATGAACCATTCTTATTGGCTCAACAGGCATATCAAGTTTATTACGCAAAGTACTGTGCTACATCAAGAGACTTGAAGGATTGGTGGAGTGTAATAAAAATCAAAATTCGAGACAATCAGTTTAGTCAAAGTGAATGTGCTTTCACTGATGTGCAAATAATTGAAGTTTTTCAAGAGAGTACTCAAAATCAATCTTTTTTAAAAAGAGACATGAGTATCGATGACGACACCCCACATTTAAGAGTCGGTGATGACGATGATGTTAATGATGTCACATATGAATTTGAAATGGTAAGAGATGAAGCAACTGTAACTCGAATGGATATCGATGATGTTGAGGAGGAATATGAAGATGACATTGACATATACGAAGATGATGATGAAGATGAACACTGATAAAATTCTATGGTATTTATATACAATAATAATATATATATATATATGTATATATAATAGTAATTATCAATTATTTGATAACATTAACATTTTCTGTTTCAGATGGACGACGCCACATTTCGTGAGTTAGCGGATGCTGACCTGCCTTTCGATGCAGATGAGTTGCTGGAAGATGAACCTCAGCGTGCAGGCTCTCCAGGGAGTACGCGGAGGGGGCGCGGTCTTGCACGATTGATGATTCCTGACCCCATCCCCGAGCGACGTCCACGTCTTGGGTTTGATCCACACACACGGAGGTGTGATAACCTGTGTGATAACCTGTGGATTTGACTAAGATTTCATTAATATATTCACATAATAAATGTTTATTATTTTTACAGTTTTTTGCATATAGCAGTCGGATAGGGCAGCGCTATTTTGCGCAACTATTTCTCTCAGCCGTGGAGCACATGGGAGCAGATTCCCATTGATGTGCAGCAGGCCATGTTCGGCCATTGGTTGGTACGTACGTAAATAAAAAAAATTTATTTTGAAAATTATTTCATTTCTAACTTTATATTTTGATTTATTTGTTGGGTTTAGGGTATCCGATCGAGGATACCATGCGTGATGCCATCCACGAGGCATGCGAGGTGGCCATGCGTGATCGCCTACGTCAGTTTTTGCACAATTTAAGAAAAGCTGCCATGAAGAAAGCATGAGTGTCAGATTTTGACGAGTCATGTAGAGCACACCGACCAGAGTACATTTCATCCCATGTATGGGATGGATTATGTGCGCACTGGTTGAGTGGTGCCTTTCAGAGGAGATCATCGGTGGGGAGGCAAAATCGGGGGAGACAGGAGGTGACTCATCGAGCTGGGAGTCGTTCTTTCAGTACTCATAGACAGCATCTGGTACGTACATTATTTATAAATATTTTATATAACTATAAATATTAACAGGTTATTTTTTATTCTTATAAGCTGTCGAGCACCCTGATATTACAGAGTACGACGTATATCGGAGGATGTATAGTGATCCTGCTACTGGGGAGCTCAGATGTGATTGTCAGCATCACATCGTGGTCATTATTATTTGTTTTCAAGTTTAAAAATTAACTACATATAATATATTCACAATTTTAATTTTAAATTGCAACTACAGGAGTCATATGAGGCCGCAGCGTCACAGGCCCGGCCTGAGAGTCAGGTCGAGTCATCAGATCAGACCATTGGCCGTCAGTTTGATGAGGCGGCATGGATGCAGGCCACCCAGTATACCTTCGAGAAGGGCCGGGTAGTTGGTATCGGCTCTCGACTGACTCCCGGAGATTATTATGGCAGTGCTGCGATGTCGGCGTCCAGCTCGAGAGGAGCTCGTGCATATTCTTTTACTACACATTATGAGGATCAGTTGCGATCTCAGACTGCACTGATAGAGATTCTCCGACAGGAGCAGGAGCAGATGCGTCAGCAGCATGAGCAGGAGCGTCGACGCCAGCAGCAACTGTACGAGGAGCAGATGAGTCAGTGGCAGCAGCAGCATCAGGAGCAGATGGAGTACATGCACCGACTCACTCATGCTTTAGGGATGGATTTTCCTCCACCACCATCTGCAGATCCCCCACCTCCCCCCCCCCCTTCAGATTAGAGTTTGTATTTATGTTATAAAATTTGTGAAATCAAAATATGATTTTTTTTCTATTCGTAGTTTCTGTCTCATTATAAAATATTAATAATATTATATTTTTAAATAACAATATTAATATGAATAATAATATTATTTATATTTTATAATATTAAAATTTATATATATATTAAAATTTTATAATATTATAATTTAATTATATTTTTTTTACTTGAATTATTTTAATATTTGAATGTAAAATAATTCTATTATTTTTATATTAATTAAAATAACTTATGAATATTTTTTTTATTTATGAATTATAATTCTAATATTATTATATTAATTAAATCATTTATTAATATTCTATTATTTTTTATTTTTGAATTATAATTCTATTATTATTATATTAATTAAAATAATTTATTATTTTTATTTGTGAATTATAATTCTATTATTATATTAATTAAAATCATTTATTAATATTTTATTATTTTTTATTTTTGAATTATAATTGGATTATTATTATATTAATTAAAATAATTTATTAATAATTTATTTTTTTATTTTTTTTATAGTATTTGCGACGGGATGCTATGCCCGTCGCAAATAGTATTGCGACGGGTCCCATCGCAAATAGTATTATTATTATATTTATTAATAGTTTTTTTAAAAAAAATATAGTTTATGCGACGGGCCCATCGCAAATAGTTTTTGGGATGGGCCCGTCGCAATAGGTATTTGCGACGGGCCCGTCGCATAAACTATTTAAAAAGTTTTTTACAAATAAATGGAGTACTATTTGCGACGACAAGAATACCCATCGCAAAAAAGGGTTTTAGCGACGGGCCCGTCGCAAATAAGTGTTGTTGCGACGCCGTTTTCAGCAACGGGCCATTTGCGACGGGCCCCCATCGCAAAAAGCCATTTGCGACGGGATCCCATCGCAAATACCTATTTTTCTAGTAGTGTAATATGATTTTAATTTACCAATTATATGTGCATCATCATGTATATATTTTATACATAATTATACTTAACTTAAAATCACTTCAAATACTTCAATTCATAATGATGTTGACTCCTAATATGAGTTGAACCTTTGTATTTTTCTTCCAATCTTTGATGAGAATGAATTGTCGATGTGAGGGTTGATTATATATCTTAAATTGAATATCATAGTACCAATAACAACCATATGTGAATAAATACTTACTGAATTTAACTTTAATATGCTTTATTTTAAGATACAATATTTAAACATGAAACACTATATTCCTCTTCTTCATGTCTCAAAAAAAACACATTTCCCAATTTCTTAATCAAAATTAGATATTCAATCATGCACTATTTATTCTTCCTTTTTTTCTTCTTCCAGGCTCTCTTACCTATGAAAAACCATATCAAAAAAGTAGTTTCTAAAAATTTTACATTTTTATTCCACCTCAATTTTTTCACACTGAATATTGAATTTTATTCTTCTCTATATTCATTATTGGTTTTCTAGATATTGTAGTTTATTATTAGATCTCTCTTACTCTACATAATTTTATAACTAATATATTAAACTTTTTCTAAAACTCTATAAAACAACCATTTTTTATTTTAAAAAAATTTCATTCACTAACGCCAACTATAAAATTAATGGTTCAATACTCATTTCTCTAAAATTCATGATCATTCCAAGTGTCCCACTGATTTTGAGTTTTCAATACTAGACCATAAATTCAAATCCATGCTCCAAATATTTATCCTAATATGTGGATTTGAATTCTTGATCTGTATTTTTTGATCAAAAAAATAATACACTACATCATATTTATAGCATTAGACACCCATTTTGTGTTGTACACCCACACCTGAGATACGTATTTCATGGATTTATCGGATCCAAAATCCCAAAAAAATCTATTTTAAATTTTAATGTCGATTGACTCTTATATGCTCATGGCATGCCAGAATCAAGACCACAATATAGTACTTCTTCTGGAGAAATTCCTTTACAAAAACCTTTCTCCATATCAACCTCACTATTTTTACTCTAACTCTAGAAACTCTATAGGTGAAATGCTTTCCTTCACAAAATAGGGACCCCCCTAGTATCCCATATTAGTTATTTATACATAAATATATATTAAACATAAATATATAACTAAAAAACATCCAAAAAAATCATTTTAGGCTGCCCATTTCGTATAAAAAATATCAAAAATAAAACATCCTTTATAATGCTTATTTCGTATCTAAACAATTGTTTTTAGATTAACTTTATGTTATAATTTCCTTCATAACATCATACACAATATTTATCATACCATGTAAACATCTCTAGGTCTTTATGGATTTATCTATAAGAAACCTTCATCCATACAAATTCCTTTGACCATGACCTAAACATCCTGTCCATTGGCAAATATAATCTAATAAATTTTAGTATTTTCCAAAATTCCCAAAAACACATTTATATTTACTATTTACATCACCACCATGGCGTACTCTAAATTTCATTTAGTGAGTTCACCCATCACCAATATTTTTATATTCAATTCTAATTTCATTCCAACAATCTTATATTCTTATAAACATCATATAATCCTTCTATAACTAGTTTAAAACTGTCATATCATCTTCTAAAGATAGACATATCTTCACACTCATTATCCAATTTCCTTTATTTTTAGGGATATCAATTTTTCTCCTTAAATACTACAAAAAGTTATGGGCAGATCCCTATTTATTAAAAGAAAAGAAAGAAAATCCCTTTTTAACTAGGACAGGGTAACCCATTACATTCCCAAAGGCTAGAGGCAAACAGCCATAGGTTTAAGAGACAAAATATAGAAATACACAGTTCAAAACAAAAAAAACCCTGCAAACCCTAGTCATCCACACCAAAGACCATCACTAGATCTATAGAGGAGTAAAAAGGAACAACAAATTTCCTCACAGAAATTCCATATCAATTCCAGAGCATGGGACCAAATAAGACCAACCCTATCCCAGCACAGTGATTCCAACTTTGTGCCGCTAGCTGACCAGTGAACCACGCCGGCTTTAGCACCAGTTCACCAACAGACGCACTGATCGCCAAATCCAGCCACTGCAGACAGATCTGTCATCAAAACCACACACCGAGGCTGCCCAAAAATCTACCGAGGACCATCAGGAATTCCAACCACCATCATAAAACAAAAGGATCTGCCACCACCACAAGATCCCAATGAAACAGACCCTCACAACCCATCTCCATGAGATAAAAAATCCAGATCTGAAACAGATCACCAAAACTACCAAGGGGTTGTAGAGGTAGCACTGGAATAACTGAGGAGGCCATCGTGGACTGCTGTGGGCGAAACCCATATCTATCTCCTTTTATGAATAATCAGGAAAACCATTTAGTTAACTAGGAATTTCAAACTTTTCTTCACTAAAATCCATTTAATATTAATTTTTTGTTGAAAATATTCCAAATATAATTGATAAAAAATGAAAATTGCAACCTTTGGTTACAATATTCTCCCCCCATTGGATTTTTATCAATTCTACCCTAAATTTAACTCCATCATATAACTCCAACTATTGAATGGAGTGTATATATCTATTGTTCATTTCCTTCTCCCCATTTGATAACAAAATTAAAATATATTCTTTAATGGATACTTATGTATTCTTTATAAATTTTTCATTCAAGAACTCCCCTTTTTTACTAAGATCCATAGGGATAATTTCACCAACTCTACTCCCCCATGTTAGGATAATTACTTTAAAATATTTAAAGGGAATAATATCCCCTTATTCATACAAAAAATTTATGGGACTCTATACAACTCTTGGATTTTTCAACAACTTATAGGTTATTCTCATCAACTGTTGGGTTTTTACACCACTTGGATATCATCTTCAGGTCCAATTACAACTTGTTCAATGACCCCACCTGTTAATTGAACCTTTTTCTATATTTTCCATTGGAGTTCCTTAATCTCATTTTCTCTAAAAAATAATATTCTTGTCTAAATTTTTAACTCTATTTCTATATTTTTCATTCAACCATATCTTCTTCAAACTATTTATACACTCTCAAATATTTTAGTGAGTTAATTTTCCAGTTATTAAGAATTCATAAACAAATCCTCTAAGTCTACTAAGTAAGAAATTGATTTAAGAAACAATAGTCTATTATAGAAACTTATGTATTATCTATCTCACTCATTCAATTCTACAAATACTATATAACTTTATCTTTTAGCTACCTCAACATTTATCCATGTGATCTCATCCACACTTATAGTAAACCACTAGTAAATAATCACTAAATTATAAAGTGGGTAAATTATAACACATATCATTTAAAATAACTTATTATAATAATATTTTTATAACACTTTATATCCATGATATTCCTTTAGAATTGGGTATTCCTTACCAAATGATGCTAATTATCCATTAAAAAATTTAGCATCAATCTATCATTAAATTACTTCCTCTCTAGAATGACTTACTACCTATGGCGAAAATAATTAATAGAAAAAAAGGGAGTTAAATTTTATTATATTTAATTATTCTAAAAAATTATTCTAAAACACCATTAGATAATACCACATTGTTAAATTAAAAATAGATAAAACATGATCTTCATATACATTATTGTTTCTTCTCTTATGTTTTATTCTTATTTATTCAATGTTGAATAACACTTTATAAGGACTGATATAAATTTTTTATCGTCATGTTTAACTTGATATAATTTTAAAATGTAGATATATATTTGAAACCACTTCAATTTATTTTTAGATGTGATGAAAATTGAAATTCAAAATTCAAAAATATACCCCTTTAATTTCTTTTACCCTACTTATTATTTTCATTACGCCTCAATATCTCTTATAATTTCTCTGAAACTACCCAATACAAGTATCACCTTATTAATATATAAACCCCAAGGATTTTATTTCCTTCTTAAATATATATCAATTAATTTAAATATTTAAAAATATTTAAAAACTTATAGAGAGAAGTATATCATAGTAATCCTCAATTAGATGGATATGATTGGTCTTAGTGAAAATAAACATAACACCCCATGTTTATGGTACCTTATTTTCCTTTACTATACTTTTAAATTATCAATGATATTGAGATTAGTTTGAAAAAACTTTAGGACACTTCAAGGATTTTGGATTTTTTTTAGAGTGTGTAATGTTGGCTCATAGTTAAGGTAAATCATACAATTTTTATAGGTAACTCTGATAATTGAAATTTATACCCGTGGAAAAATTCAGGATTGGTGTATAGTTTGGGTAAACCCTGAGATATCCATGGTTCCTCATAATTACTTGGAGAATGAAAATTTACAATGGTGGAGCATGGGTTTCCAAACTGTGTGGCCAACCCATGTAGCCTGAGGTGTCATCAAGTGGAACCAATATAGTTGGAATATGGTTTTCTAAATATTTTACCCAAACCTGGTGATGTAATTAATTAATTCTTGAATATTCTTTTTAAATCTAATTTATCCCCTAAAAACTCTAAGTCATTCTCATGTATCTATGTGTCTTGAGCTAGATGGTAACTTTAGGAAATTTTTTTGATCATGTTATCTTTAGAGATTAATCTCTTTTAATGTTAGAGTGTTGGACCTTCAAATCCAAGGTATGGAATTTTTTTCTTCTTTTCCTCATTTTTTATCTTTTTATATATTGGGTAAACCCATAATATGAGGCTGATATTCTTGTATATGGTTTTTAGTGTATTATTTTATGGTTATTTTTCAATGGATTGTTGTGGGAGGGTTTACAAATCATAGATCTATGAGGTCCTGATGTTTTTTTATCATGTAAAATTAGTTTGAGGTAGGTGGGCTCACACATACAATACATTTGTTATGAACATGATAAAAATTAAAAAATTAAATTATTATTCTATCTCTACTAAATTTTTTTAAAAAAATTAATGAATTACCTCTTATAAAATAAAGGGTTTTTAATATGGGGTTTGGGAAATTCCAATAACATGTTTGATATAATGCCAATTTGGGTATTTGGTTTTGGAAATGATGATATAGGAATGTAGTGATATTAGTTATGCATGGGTTACTATGATTTCAGAAATTAATATGAAAGGTGAATTATTGATATAGACTTCAATTTAATACATATTTTGGGGAACATTTTATTACATTGGTTTGGCTGTGTTTATGATGTATCGTACATGGCCTTTTTGGGTTCAGATGTGTCTTTTAGTGTCAAATATTTTGGGAGATTAAAATTTTTACTCCTCTAAGTGATGACTTGAGATGGTGGAATGGGGTACCAATTTTGATTTGGATCCCTCCTAGGATGCATAATTTATATTTTTATGTTATTGGAATGTGTGAGTGAGTTTCATTGTGGATGGGTTTTGTGGAAATATTTGGTTTCAAAGTAAAATTAGATTTTTGTGTGAGTAACATA
This sequence comes from Viscum album, assembly GCA_963277665.1. Lineage (NCBI taxonomy): Eukaryota > Viridiplantae > Streptophyta > Magnoliopsida > Santalales > Viscaceae > Viscum > Viscum album. Next base: position 1,694,296,362 of record OY728137.1, on the reverse strand, counting down.
TATAGTTTGCTCTAAATTATATAATGAATTTTTGTTCCCTCATATTTTATATAAATATGAGATAATGTGTTCTTGTTTATGTGGTGTGTGTGGGAAGACTCTAGGGGATTTCCCAATTTGTTGATATACTCACCCCTACATATGCATCTTTCTGCATATGAAGTCATTGTTATTTATGATACATGTAAGGGGAGAACCTATTACATGCTAACAGGATGTGATGATGCTATATACATAGATAGATTATGGATCCTATTGGTAGTTTTCATATCAATCTCATAAGTTTTCCATGTGGGAACTGTGTCATTACTTTTGGTTACTTAAGTTCTATAGTCTTGTTGTATCATTTGTTATAGCACTCTAGTTATTAGGTATTGGATTTATGTCTTGGATTTAGGTCTCATGTTGATTCGAAAATCATGTTTATACATTTTATATATTTTTTCTATTATATTCTATTTTATATATATAATGTTAAATTGTTCCCTATGATATTACTAAACCCTTTGAATTTGTTACCAATATTTAGTGCAAAAGGATTTTTACTATGGTTTTTGGAATCTCATTCATTCCCAATCCAATGGGTCATGATAAATATGAAACAAATGGAATCAATTTCATATGTTCAATCAGTTGGAACAGTATGCATGGTGATAGAATGTACCAGGACATGAAGTATAGAGTATAAAAATTCATATCTAACCTATTTATAATAAACATCATGTTACTTGTGTGGTTCAAGTATGAAAAGTTTTTTTGAGTAATTTTAGGATTTTCTTCACCTCATCATCATGGGTTTAGCCAAGGATAGTTGGGTATCATGCATTAGTTAGAAGAATTTCTACTGGAATTACATCATTCTTGTGCTATTGTTTTGGTGTGGCATTGGTAAATAATTACCAAATAATTTTTTTCTAGAAATTTCCATTCATTCTTAGGGATGGAACCTTGGACTTTTAGGAAATTTTTTTAATAACATGATATATATTGTTAGTTTTTTTGTATGTTGATTATTAATATATTGGAGTTTTTTATTCTTTTCTTGTATTATATAGATTAATGAAACATGAAATTAGAGTAAAACATGAATATAAAATGCTAACATACCAAATGATGATTAATTTAATAAATGAAAGTTATAATCCTTGTTATTTTAGAGAATGTTAACAACTAAATAATGAGTACTAAAAATCATAATTCCAGGTTTATTATCATGATTTATTAATTTTTACTTCCATGTTTATTGCATAGTGAATCATTACACATGTTTGAGTTAATTTTATCCTAAAATGTTAACATTTTCATTGCATTCCATACCATGGATTAAATTCTATGATTTACAAATAATACAGATGATGTCTTTACTATGAAAAAATTATCCATGAAACGTGTCTATTTTTTGTTTATTTTTATACTTAATAAATAAAATAATGACGTTTTTATTCTTTATTATTTATGAAGTTAGTGTTGTATGTTTATTATAATAAGTATAATATCCATTAAAATTAATATGTGTCAAAAATGTATGACATTAGGTAATTTTTAATCTATTTTTTATTCTTAAAATTGTTATGTTATTTGTTATGATAGAATGCTAATGTTTTTGACATAGTAATAGTAGCTATATAAGTTTTTCATTAATTGAGCATACATGATTTATAATATAATTTTCTCTATAAAATAATTTACCTTAGAACATAATGACATGAAATATGGTAGGAAAGTAGGTGTCATGTGAAGTTGTTTTCTTTTTGGTTGAAAATAATTTTACATCGTCAATATTTTTTGAACATGATGTAACTGGATTATTTCATAAATTGGTTTATTTATCATTAGTTGATAATAAATTTAGTAACATTTTCATGTATATGAAATGATTAGTCCAATTTTATTGACTGTTTCTTATTTTAATTTTAATGATTTGGTTGTTGGTTTTTTTATCAGGTTTGATGAGCCATGTTTTGATGAAAAATATATTTTTAATATATTGAATGTATTTTGATGGTTTTCTTAAAAAACTTTTTTCTAAATTTAAATCATATTCTACATGATTATTTTCTTTATTTCTTTTATGAATTTTTTTTTGGTATTTTGGGTTTGAAACATGATTTAAAAACCCCACTTCAAATGGATCTTGGGGAATGATAAATTTTGAAAGTAAAAATTTTATTGTTTTGAAATATCCAACTACATGTATTAGAATATATTTTTTCAAAATATAACGTCATTAAATGCTAGTAATTTTAGTAAAAATATTATATAAAGGATATTTTTAAATAGATTTGATAGTATTGGAATTTTATAAGGATTCCTTTAATTTATTCTTTAAAATAAATATTAATTCAAACCTAGACGCTTTTGGGGGAACTTGATAATTTATCATATGGTTTTTTGGGACTGTTATAACATGGATAATGATAGAATGTGAATACTATGGTCACTTGTTTGAATCGTTAGTATTCAGATATGATTCCTAGGAAAATATATTTTTGGATACTCACTTAGTAGAGATACAGTGTGGTTTGTGTTTGATGTGTTAGTTATCCTTGTTGTACTTGTTATGCTGATTGTATTTTAGTGTTTTTGTACCTGATGTGATTCTTTTCCTTATTATGATTATGTGATTATTCTTCTTCTTATTTTAATTATTAAATTTGCCATTTTTTTGGTAATAAATTATGTATTTAGAAAGGGAATATGATATTATGGAAGATGATGAATCATGGGATGAGCATCAAGACATATCATGGGTAGTGTGATATTTTTGGGATCTAGATTGGTCAACCTAATCAATTACTATAGATATAATCTATCATGCGTGGTATTCTTTATATTCGAAGTGTCTTTACTATAATCATGGTAATGAAGTGTTTCCTAACCTTAAATTATATATTGAATGCTATAGATAGATATTCACTTTCTCAAATTTGGAATTGGTTTCTCATTTTTAATGGAGTTTTGATATGTATTTAGTGGAATTATCTAATACAACTCAGGACTATCCCTAGACAATTTTCTTTTTAATAATGGAAAATAATAGTCCAATTATGGTGGAATTTGGAGATAAGGTCAACTTCCTTTTCATGAACCAAACTAGTCTAAATATCATTGTTATGTGTGGTTTATTGGGAATATATTAAGGATGGGTAACATGATTTTTATTACTCATGGGTTATTACATGGTCTTCTCCCTATATTTAAAAAAAATGATCTATATTTTTAGATACCTAAAGGACTCTTACCCTATCTTCTTAGTGGGTTATTCATAGTTCCTTATTCATATATTATCATGTATGGTCTCACCGAGGACTACTCTTACAAGGAGAAAAAGTTCATAACAAATTAGGTAGTGGATGACTTATATTTCTAGTTCTTGGGTGATAGGTTTATGGAATCCCACCTTTTTATTACATAAATTTTCATTACATTTTACAAACAGAGGATCTTTAGAGTCTAGTGTCTTGGAAATCAGGAACATAAAACATGAAAATGACATAAACAATCCTTCTAAACCACTTTTAAGGATTCATCATAGGTTCATATTATGTACAATTACTTCATCTAATATCCTGACTACATACATCAAAGGAAAGGGTGAGCAGAAGGCCCAGTAAGGGGTAAACAAGGGAATTAGTTTACTTGTGATGTCCAAAAGAACATGATGAAAAATATGAAGACATGAGAAATAGAAAAATAGGCATATAAGAATAATAAGAACATGAATCATAACTTGAATATGTTCCTACAACGTTTCATTTAGACATTCATGAACATATCACGAAGGTTTATCCCTAAGGTTTCATAAAATTTTCAAAGGTTATTAACCAAGTTAATGTGAAACTTGTCATATCTATAGATTAATTCTTTACCCAATGCATTAGAGAACTATAGGGGAGAACCCATAATATTTCATTACTTTCATTTGAACCACATATATCGTAATCAAACATTTCATAAATAACCCATGGAGAATAAAAGAAATGGGTTTCATTTCAAGATCATGGCGTTTTAAAAGTTTTTAAAACTAAGATCATTATGTCATTTATAACCCATGGAAAGGGAGTGAGGGTTATATGTATGTCAGTTATAGAATAAAATATATCATATTTATATATTAATTAAAACCCATAGAAATAAAATAGGTCTAGGTATTAACCTAAATAAAACAAGAAAATTTCTGGTGAGAAAGAGATAGAAATTTTGAAGCGAAAGTTCTGTAGCATAACGGCTATATAACATGGTTTTAGAAAAAATTGAAAATAGAGGGGACAAGGGTCACACATTCATAAATAATTCCAAATATAGTATGGGTACATAATATGATCATGGTATGGATATTTAAATGACAAAACACATGAAAATAAAACATGAAAGAAAATAGAAGATGTGATTTCTTTTACGAGAAATTCTACAGCCTAACAGTGTCACTTAAAAATTCTGAAAAAAATTATAAGAGAGAAAAGGGTCTCTCAAAAATTATACATGAAATGGAAAGTAATTAAAATATATAAGAAAATACCCTCAACATAAAGAGGTGGTAACTATACGACACAACATAAAGGAAGTCATGGATTAAAATAAGAGGGTGAAAGATTCCCTTACCTTGAAGAGTAACTTCAAAAGTTTGAAGGTTGGGAACTTGGGAGGACTGAGGGCACCTTGTGAAGACTATTTTTAAGGTAAAGGGACCAGAACTTAGTTGGGGAGGATTTTTAAATGAAATGATTGAGGTAATGTCTTGGTATTTAAATGAGATGTGACGGAATAAATCATTGATTTCTAAGGGACACCTCATCTGTGGTATTGGAAAAACCATGGGCTTTCCCATAGTATATTCCCATGGTATTGGCCACTTGGGACACATAATAGATTATCATACTATACATAAGTCTCCTTGAATTATTACATAGTTATTACATCCTTAAAGATGTCATTAAACACCCGAAACTCAAAACTGTATTTTTACTATTCACTGAAAATTCAACTAATTTAGAAAAATCCAAACAATTCACCCTGACCCAATATCGATGCTTTGTATTCAAAAATGAGCTCCATTTTATGAAAATAATTTTTTAATAATGACATATTTAATTTTTATGTAAAAACACTATTCATTGAAAATTCAACTGTTTCAGAAAAATCCTCAAAATTCACATTAACCTAATATCGATGCTCTGATTTCAAAAATGAAATCCACTTTATTAAAATAATTATCTAAATATTTTTAATTTAATTTTAAAATAAAAACACTATTCACCTTAAAAAACCTAATACTAAACTAATAATTTCTGAAACAATTATTTACTTATTTTATTGAATCACATTACCTCATCAAGGTTCCTAAATTATATTAATACTTTATTAAGTGAGATTACTATTTAATTTGGTCACACTAATATTCATAAGCACAAAATTACTATTAATAATTTACTATTCACCAAAATTAAGTTAATCTTATTAAACTCTAAATTTCTTACTGAACACAATTGTAGAAGACCATTTTTTGAAAACCATTACACATTATTAATTATTTAAGGTTTACATAAATATTTTAAAATATCCTTTTTCAAAAACAATTCGCCAATAATATACATCCTATATTTATCCAGATATTTGAAATTCACAAACTTTACCATAATACAAAAAAATTATATATTTCAAAGGATTACACAAAGCAGCTAAGGTCTCGTTGCATAGCCCCTTATAACACCAGCATAGGACCTAAGAGTAAGGTGTGCTAAGGTGACAGAATCTTGGGGCGGCTCGACGAACATTGCCTGGGTAGTGACCTCTATCAGCTTGAACTTCCCCCATAGGTGATTCCTTTCAAGCTTCACATGATGAAGTTCATCTTGGAATTTGGTGAGAGAAAATCCCAGTTGTGCTACATTCTTCCCATGTTCCCTCAGATGGGATTCGAACGGCCCGAGACTACTAGATGAGGCCATCAAATCTTATTTCTATATTAATTAACGAATATCACTTGTATTTATAAACAATAATTGTAATATTAAGAGTTTACTTTCCAATGGTCATATTGACCAATGGTCATATAATAGTCTAAATCTGATATTATCATTTAATTATACTCGCATCGTTAATTAAAAAATATAGTTTTGTTGAGTATAAAATAAAATAACACAGAAAATTAGGAAACAAAAATTATCCAAAATTCCAGGTCATTACATTCTTCCCCCCACCCTAAGAAATTTTATCCTTGAAATTCTAACTTGTACCCTCAGAAAATAAAAGGTGTGGGTACTTCTGCCTCATAGACTCCTCTACTTCTCACGTCGCTTCTTCACATTTGTGGTTTCTCCACAGCACCTTGATAAGGTGGGTAGTCTTGTTGCATAGAACATTGTCTCAACCATCCAAGATCTCCACAAGAAGCTCCTCATAAGAGAGTTCATGTTCCATTTGTATCACCACTGGGTTTAGTACATGTGAAGGTTCAGGTATATACATTCTCAAGAGGGATACGTGGAAGACATCATGAACTTGTGCTAGATTTGGAGGAAGTGCAAGATGATTGTCCACTGCTCCTACGCGATCAAGGATTTCATTGGGTAAAACGTACCTAGGGATGGGCTTCCATTTTTTTCCAACCCTCATGACTCTCTTCCAAGGTGAAATTATAGGAAAGACCTTGTCACCAAAATCAAAATCCAAGTCCCTTCGATAGTTGTTAGCATAGATTTGTTTTTACTCTAAGCAGCCTTAATGTGTTGTTGGATGAAATAGACTTTTTCTATCATCTCTTGCATAAGATCAAGCCCAATAATCTTTCTCTCACTAGCTTCATTCCAACACGTAAGCGTTCTACATCGCTTACCATATAGATCTTCATAGGGTTCCATTTGAATGCTCGGGTAGAAGCTATTTTTTTAGGAGAACTCAACTAACGGGATATGTTAATCCCATCCACCTTTAAATTCCATTGAGCATGTTCTCTGCATGTCCTTAAGAGTTTGAATAGTCCTTTTAGATTGGCCATCAGTTTGGGGTGATAGGTTGTACTGAAATTCAATTCAGTGCTCATAGCATGTTAAACACTTCTCCAAGATTTTGATGTAATCCTTAGATCACTATCAGATACGATAGAAAGTGGAACTCCATGTAGCCTTACCACTTCCTCCATGTAAATCCTGACATGTTGATCAAGAGAGAAATCTTCCCGAATAGAGATAAAATGGGAATTCTTGGTGAGGCGGTCCACAATAACCCATAACGCATTGTTTCCTTTGGAAGTTCTCAGGATACCGGTAATGAAGTCCATAGTGATATTGTCCCACTTCCATACAGGTATGGGTAGTGGTTGCAATACCCCTTTAGGATATTGTCTCTCTTCCTTCACTTGCTGAAATACTAGGAACCCTGAAGTGTAGTCAGAAATATCCATTTTCATATTATCCCACAAATAATTATCCCGAAGGTCCCTATACATTTTCGTGCTTCCAAGATGTATAGAGAATGTAGAACTATGGGATTCATCCATCAGCACCTTATTTATTTCCAGAATAGATGGAATACATAGTATTGTATGAAATTTCAGTACACCTTCTTGATCAATATTGAACTCAGGAAACTTCTCATCCTTCACAGCTTCAAACTTCTTCTGTAATAAAGGATCTTATTTTTGAGAATTCTTGATCTTCCCTAGTAATGATGGTTGATAAATCATTTTTGTTAGGGTTGATGATGTCCCTTCCCTTATAATTTCCATGTCCACCTTTAATAGGTCATTAATCAAAGTATCTTTTTGAATCCTCATCAAGGAATGAACAACCAGATCTTTCCTGCTTAATGAATCAACAACTTTTTTTCTCTTCTGGTATGATAATGAATTGAACAATTTTAGTCTTTAAGAAGTTACAACCATCTATTTTGTCTCATTTTTAATTCCTTTTGTGTGAAAATATACTTCAAACATTGATAGTCTATGTATATATCACATTTCTCCCCATAAAGACAGTGCATCCATATCATCATAGCAAAAACAACTGTATCCAACTCCAGATCATGCGTAGGATAGTTTTGATCATGAGTCTTCAACTATCGATATGCATAAGCAATGACATTGTAATTTTTCATGAGGAAGCACCCAAACCCTTTAAGAGATGCATCACTAAAAATAATGAATCTTTCTTCACTTGAGTTCAGAGTTAACAAGGGTATAGTAACCAATCTCTTCTTCAGCTCTTGGAAACTTACCTCACACTCCTTTTTCCAGATGAACTTGACCCCTTTTCAAGTTAACTAGGTTCATGGATTAGAATTTCATGAAAAGTTTTTCACAAACCTCCTATAATATCCTGTTAATCCAAGGAAACTTCTAATCAAAGTTATTTTTGTAAGTTAAGGCCACTCCTCTAAAACTTTTGTATTTATATGGTAAATTGTGATTCCTTCATTGGTAATAATGTTCCCCAAGAAAGAAACATGTTGTAACCAGAATTCACATTTGATGAACTTTCCAAAAATCCTCTCCTTCCATAGAGTTTGTAAAATAATCCTTAGATGATCTTCACACACCTCACAACTTTTCGAATATGTCATAATATCATTAATAAAGACTACCACAAAGTTATCAAGGTACTCTTTAAAGACTATATTCATCATATCCATAAAAATATCAGGTGAATTAGTCAGTCTGAAGGGAATAACAACATACTCATAATGCATATATCTTGATCGGAAGGCAGTTTTTGGAATATCTTCTATCTTCAATTTCAATTGATGATAACCAAATCGAATATCAATCTTACAAAAGAATTGATCTCCATGATGTTGGTCAAATAAGTCATCAATTCTTGGAAGAGGGTATTTTTTTCACTGTAATCCCATTCAGTTATCTATAATCAATGCATAGTCACATCGATCCATCCTTCTTATTCACAAATAGAACTAGTGATCTCCAAGGACGCACACTCGGTCAGATAAATACCTTCTCCAAAAGATCATGGATTTGTTTATTTTATTCCTCTAGATCCAAATTTTCCATACCATATGGGGTCATTGATATTGGATGAGATCCATGTACAAGTTCAATAGATAACTCTACCTCTCTTTCTGGGGGAGTTCCAGGAAACTCCTCAAAAAATACATCAATGTTTTCCTAGATGATGGGGACACTTTCTATCCTTAAACTCTCATCTCCTTCTTCTTAACCAATCAACTCCATAAAAAAGGATATAGGGGGTTCTTCTAGACAAGGATCGAGTTGTGATAAATCTACTTTGAAGATGACTGTTGGTTTTCCATTCAAGACTACTGAGATTCCCTTGCTCCAGCATTTGATCATAGCATTATACTTTGAGTGTCAGTACATCACTAGTATAACATCAAATTCCAGCATGGGAATGACTACTAGAATTATGATAAGATTTTGATCACCAAAGTAAATACATTATTTTCTAAACACTGATGATTCTTGGATAATCACACGAATATTCTTGACTAATAACTCTACATTTAGAAAATCATGGGATGATTCTAAATTCTTTGCACACTTGGAAGAAATAAAGGAATGTGTAGAACTAGAATCAAACAAAGTACTTTCTAGATTTGAGAGAACAACAAGAGTACTTGCCACCATAATATCTGGCACTTAAACTTCATCCCTAGTGATTGAAAAAGTACTAACTTATTCCATTGGTCTTTTATGAGGCTGGTGGTGGTTCCCCTCCACTACCCTCAGATTTGGACAGTGATTGGAAAAGTTCCCTAGTTGTTCACACTTAAATAACTGGACATTAGGTATGGACTACAACATCTTCCCCTTGTCATTTGTGTTATTAAGTTGAGGTTTCACCTCACTAAGACAATTCTTTGCAATATGGCCACCTCTTCCACACTTGTTGCATTTCCTGCTCACGAGCAGGAAGTTCCCCAAATGCTTCTTCCCACATTTATTACACGTGGAATGTTTCACTTTCTTGTCTTCTATTCCCTAATCAAAGTTATTCCCTAAGATGGGCTCCATCAATCTCTTCTTGTCATTTGATTTATGAGACCAATGCGTCCCACCAAACTCCATATAGACTTTCATCGAACTCTGCAGGATCACTTCATAGTTTTCATAGTCCCAGTTGGCTAGAATCTTCCGCAGATGAGGTCTCATTCCACCAAAGAATCTATCAACCTTACCATTTGGATCCATCAAAAAGCAAGATGTGTAACGTGAAAGCCTTGTAATGTTCATCTCTTAGCTTGTCACAGATTCATTCTCATTCTGCTTCAGCTTGAGAAACTCCTTCTCCATTTATGTTCTCATGGAACTAGGAAAATACTCACTAAAAAAGACCCCTCTGAACTCATTCCACTCCATAGAATCAACTTCCATTATTTTCCTTGTGTTTTTAATTAGTTCCATCCACTGATCAGCTTGTCCTTTTAAGTGATAGATAGCCTGGGTGACCTTTTCTTTCTCTATATAGTAGAGCATAGAAAAGATCTTCTTGATGGAGCTGATACACTGCTCAGCAATCAATGGGTCAGTCGATCCACAGAAGGTTGGTGGTCATTGAAACATAAAGGACTCAACAGAATTTTTTTCCCTTCACGGTGAGATCGGTCTCTAAACTTGATTCAAGTTATTTCCTATAACTTGAGTCAGTTGTTTCATCATTCACATGAATGTTTTCATTCTAGCTTCAATCATAGGGTCATCGGTGCAAGGTCTATTGCGGTCACCATTTGCATAGTTCCTCCTATTGCACGCAATTTTCTAAAAGAATAAAACCTTAGTGAGAAACTTATTTCATTTACGAATATTTTAACTATAAAAGATTTTATGTCTTAAAATGTAATGCTTAAATAATTACTTTTCTCTATAATTCCTTCATAATGATTCATAAAAAGCTTGTGATTAACCAAACATATCCCCGATAGTGTCATAAAAAAGAGTTCAGCAAGTCTCGTTGTCATGTATGAGTTCCTGTTCAAGTATAGATCAAAGCGGTATTTTCATGTTTTACCTCTATGTACATATATGCCAGATCCACCTCTACCTGCTCAAATCTAGATAGGGGTGTATTTTCTTGATAAACCACGTACTCAATACTCACCAAAATAGCAGGAAATTTTCCTATATTTAAACTTTTCTTTAGGGTTCTTCATAATGTTTTCAGATCCTAATTTCCATAAATAACTAAACTATCCTTTGATACCAACTATGGCATCCCGCCTTTTTATTACATAACTTTTCATTACATTTTACAAACAGATGATCTTTAGAGTCTAGTGTCATGGAAATAAGGAACATAAAACATGAAAATGACATAAAACATTATTTTAAACCACTTTTAAGGCTTAATCATAGGTCCATACTATGTAAAATTACTATATCTCATATCCTGAAACATACATCAAAGGAAAGGGTGAGCAGAAGGCCCAGTAAGGGGTAAACAAGGGAATCATTTTACTTGTGATATCAATAAGAACATGATGAAAAAACATGAAGACATATGAAATGGAAAAAGAGTTATATCATAATAACATGAACATGAATCATAACTTGAATACGTTGCTACAAACATTTCATTTAGACATTCAAGAACATATGACCAAGGTTTATCACCGTGGTGTCATAAAAATTACCATGGTTATTCAACAAGGTATCGTGAAACTTGTCATCTCTAGAGATTAATTCTTTACCCAATGTATTGGATCAATATCAGGGAGAAGCCTTAATATGTATTTACTCCCATGTGATCCATATAGATCATAGTCAAACATTTAATAAATAACCCATGGAGAATAAAATAAATGGGTTTCATTTCAAGATCATGATGTTTTAAAAGTTCTTAAAAATAAGATCATTATGTCATTTATAACCCATGGAAAGAGAGTGAGGGTTATATATACGTCAATTAAAGAATCAAATATATCATTTTTAAATATTTATGAACACCCATAGAAACAAAATAGGTCTTTTTATTCACATAAATAAAACAAGATAATTTCTGGAGAGAAAGAGATCAAAATTTTGAGGCGAAATTTCTACAGCATAACACCTATATAACATGGTTTTAAAAAACATTGAAAAGAGAGGGTACATGTGTAAAACAATAAAAAATAATTAATAATACATCATGGGTACATAATATGATCATGGTATGGATATATGAGTGGCAAAACACTTGAAAAGGAAACATGAACGAAAAGAGAAGATGTGATTTCTTTTATGAAAAATTTGGCAGCCTAACGGCGTCACATAAAAATTCAGAAAAAAAATTGATGAGAGGGTAAATGGTCTCTCAACAATTAGAAATTAAATTTTTAGTAATGTGAACATATAAGAACATACCCTCAAAATAAAGATATGGAAACTAGAAGACACAACATAAAGGATGTCATGGCTTGAAAGAGGAGGGTGAAAGATTCCCTTACCTTAAAGAGTAACATGGAAAGCATGAAGGTCGGGACCTTCGGAGACATGAGAGAACCTTGGGAGGACTCCTGGGGAGGTAAATATACTAGAACATCATTGGGGAGGATTCAGAAATGAAATTAATAAGGGAATGTCTTGGTATTTATAGAATAAGTGAGGGAATAAATCATTAATTTCCAAGGGACACCTCATCAGTGGTATCGACAGAACCGTGGGCTTGCCCATCGTATTTGTCCATGGTAGTGGACACTTGGTACATCTCACAGCATATCATACTATTCATAAGTCGAACAGAATGATTACATAATTATTACATCTTTAATGATGTCATTAAACACCAAAAACTCTAAACTGTATTTTTACTATTCACCGAAAATTCAATTGTTTTAGAAAACCTCCAAAAATTAACCTTAACCTAATATTGATGCTTTGAATTCAAAAATGAACTCCATTTTCTAAAAATAATTTTCTAATTATGAGATATTTAATTTTTAATTAAAAAAACTATTCATTGAAAATTCAATTATTTTTGAAAAATCCCCAAAATTCAACATAACCTAATATCGATGTTCTGATTTCAAAAATGAACTCCATTTTATGAAAATAATTTTCTTAATATTTTTAATTTAATATTTAAATAGAAACACTATTCACTTGAAAAAAACTAATACGTAACTAATGATTTCTAAAATAGTTATTTACTTTTTTTTGAATCACATTACATAATCATGGTGCCTAAATTATATTAATACTTTATTAAGTGATTTTACTATTTCATTTAGTCAAATTACTTTCATGAGCACAAAATTACTATTCGTAATTCACTATTCACCAAAAAAAAATGTTGATCTTATTAGACTCTAAATTTTATACCGAACTCAACTGTAGAAGACCATTTTTTGAAAATCATTACCCAATATTAATTATTTAAGGTTTACATAAATATTCTAAAATATCCTTTTTTCCAAAATTCACCAATCATATGCATCCTATATTTATCCATATATTTTAAATTCACAAACATTACCATAATATGGAAAAACAATTTTATTTATTTCATAGGATTACACAAAGTAGCTAAGGTCTCATTACATATCCTCTTATAACACCAGCATAGGACCTCAGTGTAAGGTGTGATAAGGTGACAGAATCTTGGGGCGGCTCGACCAACATTTCCTGAGTAGTAACCTCTATCATCTTGAACTTCTCCCATGGGAAATTCTATTCAAACTTCACGTGATGAAGTTCATCTTGGGCTTGGTCTAGAGAAAACCCCAGTGGTGCTACCTCTTTCCCATGTTCCGTTAGATGGGCTTCTAATGGCCCGAGTCTACTGGTTGAGTTCATCGAATCTTCTTTCTAAATTAATTAAACAAGATCACTTGTATTTATAAAAAATAATTTCAATGTTAAGAGTTTAGTTTCCAATGGTCATATTGACCAACGGTCATATAACAGTTGAAACCCAATGGTCTCATTTAATTATTCTCACTTTTTTAATTAATGAATATAGTTTTTTTGAGTATAAAATAAAATAACACACAAAATTTGGAAACAAAAATTATTCAAAATTTCGTGTCTTTACATGGTTAGTGAAATGTTGGACCCTGAATGATTCATGGGTGAAATTTATAACATAAACATTGGAAATGTAGACCAAGATATTGTCTTGGTTTTTTGTCATGTATTTATCATTAATAATTTGTGTTACCAAGTCCTAAATATTCTAGTGTTCAACCTCTATTACTCTTACCATTATGTTAAACCTTAATAGTGTGGAGTCATTAAAGAGTGGGAATAGTTTGATATTTCTCTCTTATTTCACAAGATCTAATTCTGGTCCTCCCCCCCCCCCACCCCATTAAAAATAATTTCAAGAGGCTTTTCTATTTTGATATTATGATAGTACCCAAGTTATAAAACATTGAACAATGACCGGTGGGAATTTTGTGAGTTTTTGTGTACTTTTCAAGTAGTTTGAGTAAATAATCATGAGATTTGAAATTAGAATGTCTTCAAAAGAATTATGCCACCAAGGTGGAAGTTGTCCAACCCATTAATTTATTTTTCTTCATTACAATTTAATGGGGAATAATTATATGGAAAATATATCTAGTTTATATTTTTGGGAAGTGTTATAGCCACATGGGGTATGAATTTCCACAATCACTCCTAGAGTCCTTTGATATTTTTTCAATTGTTTTTTTGACATGATTCATATGGTCTAATTTAAAGAATTATATGATCATCTATGTTAGTCCCTACATTTGTATTTTCATTTTTCATTTTTTTTCATTATATTTATTGGTGAGAAATGATGTATTATTCTTGTTTTCCATAGATTTGGGAACTATCACTAGTGTAAGAGAGGATAGTTGTATCTTTAGTGTGCGTCAAAATTTGTTCCTATATTTATTGGTATCATCTAACATGTAATTGGGATGTTAAATTATGTTTTCACCATGAACTAGGTATCAGTTTGGGATTGATCATCTATTTCTGGACATGTATCTTTGGTACATTTATGGTAGTATCATCATTGGGTTTTTCCGCAAGTTTAAAGTGGAAATTGTTATTCTATATGAATGGATAGAGATTTTCCAAAATAATCAAACAATCCATCTTTTCTAGGATGAAAATTCCAATGGTGTGGAGAATGTAAAACCCCTTGTTTGAGGTACCTTATTGTTCCTTAATATAATTTTAAAGAATAAAATTTATTAGGTTGAGGGTCTGGATGTTTTGTAAGATTTTAAGAATTTTGTAGTCTTTTTAGAGGGTATAAAGTTGTATCATGGATAGGGAAAACCATAAAGATTTCCAATTTATCCATGAAACATTAAAATGGGGTGATGGGAAGGTATACATATGGTGAATTTTTGGGTAAACTATTAATCAAACATGTTTCCTAATAATTACATGAACAATTTTGTTTTCTATAATTGAATCACGGTCACCAAAACCCTATCACTAAATTGTGTATCCTTGGGTGATATCCACAATTACATGTATGGTTGGTACATGGTTTTCCCAAACATGTGTACAAACTATAAAATATAATTAATTAATTTTGAAATTTATTTTTTAAACATGATTTATTTCTCAAAACCCTTATTCTTCATCTTGTAAATAAGGGTCTCAAACCAAAGGGTTATTTTAGTTGATTCTAGTGATTTTATTCACTCTAGATCTTGAATAATTGAAATCATGGAGTTATGTAACTATGAATTTATGTTATGGTCTCATATTCATCTTTACCTAATTTATAATCTCATTTTATATTGGGGATAACCCTATTCCATGGTTTCTATACTTGGATCTATTGGTTGTGTAATTAATTGATTGGTATGTTGTTATATATTATCAATGGATGGTTACTAGATGTATGATTTATTAAGTAAACATTTGGTTTTATCATGGAAACATAGTTCAAGGTATGTGGATTTATACTGACAATGATTTTTTTAAGAACCTAATTTTTTTTTAAAATTATTAATTCTTATTTTATCTCTACTAACTGTTTTGTAAAAAAAAATATGTAGTAATTTCGTCTTAGTGTAAAAAATGGATTTGAATATGGGTTTGGTGCAATATCCACAACATATTTGGTAAAATGACTCTTTATTTTTTTTATGAAAATGATAATGTTTTTTTGTTATGAACAGGGTTGGGCATGGGTTGGTGTGATTTCATGAATTCATATAAAAGGGGGCTTGTGGATATAGAAATTGTTTTAGTTTTTATTTGGGGGAACTTTGGATTATATGGTTTGTTGAGTGTTCATGATGCGTTTTATGGGGCCTTTTTGGGATCGGAATTGGCTATTAGTGTGAAATATAGAGGGAATAAAGAAATTTACTCAGTTAAGTGATGGATTGGGTTGGAGTAATAGGGATTTTACAAATTAGTTTGTTATATTCAAGGAGTCATGTATCAGGTTTGTGATTTCCTAGAATGTGTGAGTGAATTCTAGTGTGGATGATTTTTGGAAACTATGGTTTTCAAAGGAAAAATTGATTTTAGTGTTAGTAACTTATTTGTTTTGTTTTTGATTATTTAACTCATTTTATATTCCTATAATTTTATATAAATGTGATCTATTTTTTAATTTTTTAAATGGAAATTTTATAAACACTCTTGTGGATTTCCTATTGAGACGTTATACTCACCCTTTGTATATACATCATGGTTCATATGTAGTCATTTCTATTTATGATATAGGTAAGGGGATGAACTCTTAAATGACTATAGGATGTGTTTATGTTGTAGAATATAATAGATATGGGATCTAGGGGATAGTTTCATGTAGATTTTTGTTGTGTTACGTGTGGGTACCGTGTCATTTTTTGGGGCCTTTTAGTCTTATAGTTATATTTTATTGGTTGTAGCTAAAATTTAATTATTTTGTATTAAATTTATATATTTTATTTTAAACTTATTTTTATTCATGTATCATGTTTATATAATTTTTTAGTTTTTCTATTTAATTTTTTGGATATATATATATAAGGGTAGATCATTCCCCATGATATTACAAAAATACTACAATTTATTTCTAATATTGTTCTCAAGAAATTTCACCTAACGTTAATAGCATCCTGGTCCTACCCAAGCCAATCAGTTTGGGTTAGTATGTTAAAAAAACCATTGTTTATAACATTATTCAATGTCTTATTTATGATTATACTTTATTTGATACAACTTGTACATATGTCTTCCCAAATATTTTATTTAGAATATTTTATCTTTCTTGTCTTGGGATCTGACTCCCTTGTGAGACAAATCTCACTTGTGCATATATCTTCCATTGATTACTTTTTTTGAGTCATCCATTATGGTTTCTATTATATAGGATTTAAATTAAACCAATATTTATAAAACCCCTTATAGTGGTATTTTTGAGACCATGAAGTCATACATTATTTTTTTATTTTTCAATTTCCAATAAGACTACTGATAAAATATTTGTCCATAGTGAATCATTTATTAAGTTTTCTTCCTTTATTCTCATAGTTGAGGAAGCTTCCATTTTATTTCTCCATTTTTTCATTCTCTACATAAGGGATATTGTTAATAATCCACCATTAATTCTTGATTCACCCTCTATTTAATTATATCTTTATAGTATTTGAATCTTATGAAAATATTTCTCAATATAACTTATTCTAATTAGTTTTGTTTAAGCATCCCCATTAACATGTGATTTTGGGTTATCTCCTTGAAAGGTCCATCACATACCATTCTAAAATTCCTTGTAAAATTTCCATGGTTATCACATAAAAATATCTTTTTAAAGTCATACCTTGTTTATATAATCCTTAATTGAGATATTTAAATAGGTCTTATTTCACTACTGAGCCATTTTTCTTAAAGACACACATTATTGGTGTTCCCCAGAACCCTATAATAGTATAACTTCATAGATACCGTCCTATGAGATAACTTTATTCTGGATTTTATAAATAAATCGTTTTTAACTAATTTCATTTTTTTCCATTTCTTGATTCACTCATTGAGGATTATATATAATATATCATTAAATTTTAGATTTATGGCATAAACCATGGTTTAATATCCTTTATCTTCAAATTCTTCTCATTTAATTCATAAATCAAGTAATTCATCCTCAAACAAGCCTCTTTCATAGATTTTTTACTCTCTTAAAGATATTTTTTTCAAGGGATAATACTTTCTTTCTAATAATTTTTCATGGATATTTTTTATTCTAATTTATGTAAAAGTTTTATAAATAATTCACTTAATCACTTTCTCTGTGTACTAATTATTTCAATTTATTATTTTAATGCAAACACTTCATTTTTAAATATTTTATTTTTCAAAAATAAATCTTCAATGGAAACATAATTAAATTCTTGTATAATATCTATTTGAACCAACTTTTAATGCATGAATTGGATCTCAAATTTTTCATTGTATAACCAATCTTCAAATTGTTGACTTGATATCATTTTTTAAAAGGAATATTCCCTAAATAAGAAATTTCATGTGATGTTTTTTTATGGATATAAACATGATATTTCTTTTTCAGTCAACATAGCCTTAAGAATAGGCTATGAAATATGTTTCCACTTATGTTACCTTAGGTATAAAATTTTAATGTTGGGTTCTCACAAAATATGATGGGAATATGTATTATTATTTATATTACCATTTATTTTCATGGTAATATACAGTATTTTCCATGAATCACATGAAACTATTCATTTGGAAAAGTATACTTTACTCAAAGGTTTCCAAATTTTAACATGTTAACATTTGGATATTACTTCTTCCTAAATTATAATAATAGAACCATTACTTTATATGTAAAATGAGGATACTAGTTACATTAATGAATGAAATTCGTGATGACCCATTAACTCATGTATTATAATGCATTAGTTTATGTAGGCATCACTTAGGATTATCCTTGAGATTTATATAAACCCTACTTCCATATGATTATTGGAGTGGTTTTTTATTCATATTCTTAGAATATGATCTATTTAAAAAAATATCTCTTTCTCTTTTTCCTCTTTTGAGACACAAGATTCTAGAACACTATGGAGAAAAATGGGATCTTGTTTTGCGTTCTTAAAGTATTCAAATTGTATTGTGGATATGCCTATAAAGAGGGTATTTAATTTTCCTACCCTAGAGTGATCTTCATAAAAACATATTATGATTTAAAGATATTATATAAGCTCTTCAGTGTAAGGTAGATTGTATCTATGGTTTATTTATTTCTAGTATATGTAGTTTCTTTTATCTTAGCATGTTGATCATAGGTTTGTATTTTTTGATAACTTGTATTTCTAAGATAAAATTTTTATCATTCCCATAAAAACCTAGAATGGTATCATAGCTTCCCACATGTTTTGATTCATGAAGTCATTTTTTTAAATTAATAATCAATAGTCTGACATGACATTAAACATTAACATAATCTCAAAAGAACCCCCGATGTTACAATTCTTTGAAAACATATATTATTCTTGGACCCTAAATTATGTTAAGTAGTCAATTTAATATAGATTTGAAGGTGTTTCATATGGTATTAAGATAACAAAGACTAAATCACACACAATGAAAAAAAAGTATTAATTTTGGTCTACTTAATATTATGTTGAGTGTTAATGAAACATGTAGTCCTCACTTTACATTACATTTAGTGTCTACATACTATGATTAAGTGGTCCTGATATTATATTATGGGAAAAAATAAGTTCAAGTTCATTTTTTTTACACCTTTAAGTTCTGAGAAAATGTTGAGTGGGGAACCAATACATTAACTTAAAATATGAATAGTTTTCTTTTACATAGTGAGTTCCACATCAAAATTCAATTAATATATGTTTTTATTAATGACATTATGAAATCTATTTGAGGTTATTAAATTATTGTGTGAACTCTAAATTGTATGAAGACTCTTCATTGTCATTCCTAACATAGTGGCTTTACCCTAGTGTCACCCCATGATCCCCGTGATTGCATCGACCCATATATCCCTTTTACACCTCCTTTACCACTCTCAATCAGCATGTATTTTAGATTGGTCATTATCCCCTATAATAGATGGATAACTAGGTCAATCATTTTTTTACTTCTATAGTTAATATTCCTAATAGTATATTTATAAATATTTTAAATTATTGGTCTTAATAATTGTAAAATTATATTTTTTAAATCCTAAAAAATTATTATAATACGTAAGAGGATTATATTTTAAAATTATGATTTGTTCATCATATTTTATATTATAAAAATAAGGGGCCTTATTTGAGGTATTATTCAAAATTTATTAGAGGAGATTTTGATGATTAATATGACCAATTTTTTTATAATGTAAATTATGTTATATTTATATTATGTAAAATGTTTAAATATTATAAATATAATTATAAAACATTTAAAATTCATAATATATCATATGTTTTAGTAATATTCAATATAATGTATAGTATAAAAAATTTCATATTATGAAATTTTTATATTCAAGATTATTTAATGTTCATAATGTGTAGTTAATTTATAATATATTTATAGTTATCATTTTCAATTAATGGTTCATAAATATATATCTCATAATTAAATATATTTAATGTTCATTTCTTTAACGATTATTCCCTAATTTATTCATAGATATAAATTATTTGAACTATAAATAGTTTATACATTAGTTTTAAGGGTAATCTTTGTCTAGATATTTTAATACATTCATCTAAGTAGTTATGTGCTAGGTACAATAAAAATGATTTAGTTTCCATATACCTTGACTTAAATTTGTAGCTAAATTTGTTATATTTAATTTGGTTGTTGAATAAAGTTTACATATATTATGTTTTAGAGTTATATTGAATTGGATTTTCTTTTTTGTAAATTATCCTCTTGAAGTGGGACTAAGAGTCAGACTTCCCACTAGCTTGGAGGTTATGACTTTTTTTAAAAAAAATTGGGTTTTTTATCTATTGTTATGGGCTTACTCATATAGATATTATAAATCTAATATAAATATAAACTTTTACATTGACATTTTATATACCTTATACATGAGATCCATTTGTATATCATAACTATAATTTGATTATATTTTTTAGTGTGTAACACAAATTATAGGTTGTGTAAATATTTACATATTAATATGGTTTAAACATATTGATTTGGTGGGGGAATAGGATTCCAAAACTTAATAATTAGAATCAAGAATACATAAATATAATAACAAGAGATAATATGTGATATTAAATCCCCTTCATAAATAAAGTGTTATATCCCTTCCAAAAATCCACTTTTAAAGACCTCAATCATTCAATATGGGTGACCCCAATAGTTAGGTGCCCAAGAATTATCTTGTGTGAGAAAAGTAGGTAATAATGTGACCCTAATAGTTAGGTATCTTTTTCCTGGTGTTTCCATTAGGTTACACTAGATAGAAACCCCTATTGGTTAGGATACCATATATTTTGGTTTATCCACTTGATTTAATAGATAAAGAGCTTTATATTAAACTATCTAAGATTAATATATGATATGATGGAAAATTTTTGTCTTCAAAATATTGTCATGACTTATTTATGTGATTAGCTAGTGTATGTTATGATGGAATATTGATCATTTTTCACTAAGGGGTGTGATTAATTTAAAGGGGTCATCATTTTAGTAGGGTACATCAAATAAAAGTCATTATTATGTGGTAATATCATATGATATTTTTCTGATAAATGTTTTTTATAGATAATAATATCATAATCATCTAACATAACATTAAAATAAATACTTGAATGGGGTGTTTTTTTATGCTTTCCATAGGGTAATGCATTGAACCAGCAATTCATTGTTCTTTCCCCACATTCCCACTTTCCAAAGGTAGGTGACCTCTCCCACCAAGGTTTCTGTTGTTGGATCCTTGATCAAAACAAAATTATTGGATTTCAGTTCCTTTTTCTAAAGATTCATCCTTGTAGCACATTTCCTAGTCCAAGTCACCATTATAGATTTGATTCATGTTCATGAATCTCATACTCAGTGCCATCATGAGGTGTGAACCAGTTAATTACGCTTCTTTTTCAATAACAAAGAAGTTACCTATGATTAGAGATGTTTATGAGGTTGGAAATATTAAGATATTGGTGGATAATGGGTGTGTTCATCACCTAAAAAGTCTTCCCCATTTGAAGTTGATGGAATCACATATATGAAGAGTATTTAGTACGTAACTTGAGGAATATCATGCTTTTCATGTGGTAATTTGTTCCATAGGCATAAGTTTTCATTGAATTTTAACCTTAGACATCCTATGTTTACACTATGAGGTATATATTATGATGCTTCTGGTGAGGGTCATTGATTTAACATCTTGTGGGGATGTATTAGTCCTAGATTTAACATCCTTTGTAGATGGTTTAGTCACTTTTTTAATGTCTTGTTATTATAGGTTTTTTACAAATTTAATGTATTATGGAGAAAATTTGGTCATATATTTAACGACTTATAGAGATAGGTGGGTGGGTTTTTTCTGTCGCAAGGGGGAGATGATCACATATTTAATATGAACCTTTATAAGGGGAATACATGAATAATTGATGATAATGTTTGGGTTTCAAGATTGAACCTCATGATGGTATCATAGTTGTCTTGAGATGTCAGGATTGAACCTCATGGAGGCATCCTACAGACACTATTTGGATTCTGGGATCAAAACCCATGTATTTCATTACCACAATTTAAGGATGTGTGATGGCACAGATCCGTACAGATTAATATCATGTGATAAGGATTCTTGTTTCATAGAAAGAGATCCAATAAGGGATATTGGGGGGATTATTCATGGAGGTTTCCTTGATGTCTAGGGTCATAATCTCAAGACTATAGGTTTAATCCCTATTGTAGTGGTTTCATCCAATTAGATGTGGAGTTTTATCGGATGATGGTGTGCAGATTATGCATAAGGGATTTCTGAAACAGGATGATCATCCCATGGTGGGGAATGAGGTTTCATCCCATGATGATCATACATGGGGAATCCTATATTAATTGAAAATTGTACGAGGTGAGGTTCTATCCAATCTCAATTATATAGAAAGAATCTTGTATTTACCTCACATGTTAGGGATACAAATTAATATCATGTATTTAGAAAATTGTCATACAGTTTAACATCTTGTCATGAAAAAGTTGTTCTAGGATGTTTTATGTATTGGATATCAAATGTGGGATGGGCCTACCCCAGGGGATACCATTTCATGAAAATATTGAATTATATGACATTAGGCCTCCATACTAGTAATGTTTAGAATTTCCCCTTGATTATGAAACCATTTGAGATTGCCCATTTACTACACAAGCACCTCGATGTGGTGTATAGAAAAAACATTATAGTGGTGAATTCAAAAATAGGATACTGATGATTGGGTGCCTATTCTTAGGATAAATATACATTATTGTGCCTATAAATATGGTCAAAAAGTGATTTACCCATCAAATACATGTAAATATTCCAAAAAATATTAATGATATGGGTCATGCAAGTGATCTAGTTGTCAAAGGGTCCTATTAGAGTAGGTATAGGGAACCTAAGCACTCAAGTTGTGCATAAACATGTTTTGTGGAATGAGTCATTGAGCCAGGTACACAATGTTTTTTATTTGAAATTGTACATATTTTCACATAAAAGGGGTCTCACAGACCATAGGCTCTAGCACAAGGCTCATTCATAAACCATAGAGGCTTATGTTCATGAAAATTTTAGATTATCATGAAACATGGGGTTGTGGAAAATTGTTTTCTCGTGTGCACATTGATATTTCCATTAGGAGAAGTTATATTAGAACATCTAAAACACCATCCAAGAAAAGATAAGCCCATTCGTGGAATTTAGTTCTAGTTCTACAACTTTATGGAATCATTAGAGGTTTCGAGTTATGAAATATCACATAATAATTGGTTTCATGAGCGATATCCAACACTTCAACTTCCTGAGGTCCATCTCTAAATGGGGTAAAATATTCTATTTAATTTAAAAATTGAAATATCCAAGTGTGAAACCCTCCCTATTTTCATGAAAATTTATTTAATGATTCACAGGCCTTTGTCATCGATAAGGGTCACATAAAGAAACAGTTCAACAAAACCTTTATCGCACAAATATTTTGTGTATTAGCATTCAGGTATGTGCGCATGGGACAAATTTTGTGCACACCCACCTATTTAGAATATGTCCCCTTAAAGGGTGCCCATAAAATTTTGGATCTTTAATATTTCATTATTGTGTATGTCAATTACACATAGAACCATTGATTTGTCTGCAATTCCCAATATCTGAGCTCCATGGGCTCATTAATGGTCCCTTGGGGTAGGTGGTGTCATTTTTTGGGACAGAAACTCTTTTTTTAGGGTTTAGATATGTATTCATTTCCAAGAAGAATATTAACAAATTTAATCCAAATAATGGTGACTTAGGAAAATATTTAAGGAAAAATTATGTTTGTTAGCACAATCCCTTCCTGGGTAATATGGTATTGAAGATATTAAATAGGTGATTCTGTATTATTATGTAAAGAGTAGAACAATTCACTTGAGGTTTCAGAGGAAATTTTATGAAAAATTCCCAAATAAATTTTTTCCCTTTAATCATATACATAACATGATTGAGTATAACTATAACTTTGTGAGACAAGAGATTTACTTAAGGCTTTTTTTGGTGATGCAATTCACCATATTCTCATATATGGGAATGTTCTTACAATATAAATGTGTTTATGAAGATTTTACCTAATATTCTAAAAATTTTGATAATAGATGAACTATGCATATGATTTCATGGTTATGGTGTTATACTGGTAGTATAAATGAAAAAAAGTTAAAACTAGAAATAAAAAAATCAGAGTCCAATATTTTTTCATTAAGTATATAGTAATATGTATTGAAACCTAAAGGTATAGTTTTAATGTATTTATAATTCTATAAGTTGGAATTACTCTAGATACCTAAAGAGGTTTTTAAAACTCCATTTAATGTTCATGTTGGGAATCAGTATTACAGAAATATCTTCAATTTTGAATCATATATAATACCAAATGTAAAATTTATAAGTGTTTTAAATATACAGGAGTTTAGAATCCATGGAAATATTTAATAGATCTTGAATTTTTCATTACAAAGATGAAACAAATAGTTATTGAGTCAAGGACTTGATTATAATGTAATGTATCAAGATTATATGTATTTAAGTAAAAGATGTGTATCTTCATCCTATTTATCATATATAATTAGAGAAGTTTTTTTCAAAAAATAATTTAATGTGATAAGGATAATATTATTATACATATACACATGGTTTATGATTTCTTGGATTTTATAACATTATTTAAAAGGGTAGTAGGATAATAATATTTTATATAGGATAAATCTGTATCGAAATATTTGTTTAAAAATGATAAAATATGTTCCTACCACCCATCAATGGCATATTTTGATTAACAAATTTACTTTCAAATAGTAATTATCCAAACACATAAAACACTATATATGATACAGAAAAATTATTTTATTTGTTAAATATTCCTACTAAAAGGAAATAAGTTCTATTTCATAAAAAAGGAGTTTTTTCCTCATATATTAATATTTTAAAGGGAATTTAGTTTCTAAGAGGATAGTGGTAATATTTTTGAAATTTTACAAGTTAAATTTTTAAAAGGAAAAGTTTATATCAACCTAAAATGAATTACTTAAACTTATTATACTAAAGTGTTTATAATATGTGATGGTAAATAGAAATTTTAAAAGTTACATTTAGTTACATTAAGAAATTTAATATCATTATTTCCAGAAATATTATTCTAATAAATGAAAAAAGTAAATTCCACTTGATTTACTAAAAGATTTTTAGGGTAAAGAGATAAATATAAATGTAAGGAGTTTCATTTAGTTAATATAATATAGTGAATGTCACATTAATCTAAATGAGTTTAAGATATGCAGAAAAGTAATGATGTAAATATTTAAATTATTTATGAAAATATTTCATGGAAAAATTATGATGGAAATGGTTTTGAGGATGATGATTTTAATCCTACAAAGAGTTCTAAGAAGAAAACATAATTTAAGATCAAAATAATTGATGTTGTGAAGTAAAGACTTTTGAATATGTTCAAGGAGATGAAAATTAAGAATATTATTCTTTAATATCATGATTTTTTCAAACATTCCTTTATTGTAGATGTTACTCACTAAATAGTATAGTGGTGTGAATTTATTAGGTGGTCACATTGAGATATGATGGGAAATATGTATAGATGTAATAAGTTAACATTACCCTAGAAATTATAGAAAATATAAGGATTATCAATAAGTATATCATCTATATTATTCTAAATCAAAACATATAGAGGGTTTTATTAAATTTTCTTAAACAAATTAATAATATAAAATGAGTTATATAAAAAGAGATATTCATTTTATCTTAATTTCACATTGGATTTATAGAGGTATATATAGGTATATATTTTTTGAAGTGTAATGATAATTGACCTCTCAATGTATTACTTTGAGTTATTTCTAACCAATGTTTACCATAGAGTATTATTGGTTCTGATTAACTAGTAAGATAAGAATGAGTAAGAGTCTTATATGAAATATAAAATATAATCAAGAGGGAAAAATATAAATGTTCACTAATATACATTGGATGGAACACTACATATATTGCATAAAGCATCGTACACTATGTATATGGTATAATTGGGGTGTATATGTTTTATTTCACCCCCACTATCAGATATTAAAGATATACCTAGAATTAAAACCTTTATACACTAATACCTTTCTTATATAATACATTTTATATTAGTTGATCAGGGGGTGGTTGGGTATTTTGTTAATCATGTTGTTTATTTTTTCCTAACCAAGATGGATGTTTTCATATCATATGATAAGTATTCCATCTATGTACTTAATTTAGATATATTGGGGAGGGAGGATAGACACCTAGATAATTCATATGATGTGATTATATATTTGGATGAGGGACTTGTGATGTTTTCATCTAGAATAGTGAATGAAATATGATGTTTTCACTGATTAGGTTAGTCTATATGTAGAGAGTCAAGAATTAATGAGTTGGTTGTATTATATTAACATACACCTTGTACTAAATTAACATAATTTCTTGGAAAAAGGGAACATATGAGAAATATTAAAGAATGAGATATGTCTGGTCGACACATGTATATAGATACATGAATTTGATATAGATCACAATATATTCCATTACAACATGAGTATCATTAATTATATACTAGAGGGAATCTTTTAATAAATTTATGAGCATAGTGATTCAAATTTTTTTTCAATGATATAAAGGTATATGGGGTCAGAATTAATATTTAATGAGATAGGGATTGATTTTGATTCAATGAGATTCTCTAAAAGTTTTTTATAGTTAATCCAGAATATTTTTGTGTATGTATTCACAAATTATGAAATATGATATAATATACAATTTAGTTCATGATATCCTTCCAAAAAAATCATTTTTTGATATGATTTTCCAAGTTATTATGTATGATACAATATATGGTGAAATGGAATAAAGACTTTTAGGATTTAGAGCAGGATATATAACAAAAGGAATAATTCATAAATAAAACTTCTTATTTTAAGTGTTTTAGTGGCTATATCCCTGATATTACATTTCCACTCAACATAGCCTTTATCAAAGGTTTTAATATACATTACCACAAATGATACCTTAATAATATCTTGAGAATATGTTACTGTCAATTTATTCTTATAAAATGGATTAATGTAATTTTGAAAATACATATGATGGGAATATATCTTATTTATTTATTTCATTGGTATTTAATG
The DNA here is from genome assembly GCA_963277665.1 of Viscum album. Lineage (NCBI taxonomy): Eukaryota > Viridiplantae > Streptophyta > Magnoliopsida > Santalales > Viscaceae > Viscum > Viscum album. Next base: position 1,694,268,602 of record OY728137.1, on the reverse strand, counting down.
GGACGCTACTACCTTTTCTGTGAATCATATGCTATGATTCATTTTTGAAAGGCTACATTTATCAATGGAATCATGATAACATGTTAATTTTCATATCAAACTTTAACCTATGTTGTCATAATGGACTCATTAAAAGAGATTTGAAATAAGTAATTGTGTTTCATTCATTCTTGTAATAAAAGTTCTATATAAGGAACTAACTCGTGTGATGTTTCATGTGAGATAATAAAAGTATAAATGAAGATAATTTTCAAGATCTCTATAAAACAACAGTTATATAATGGAATTAGTGGGTGTGCATATGGGTTTTTGGCCATGGAATCCATTCTTGAAGCTATCTTACACTTTTTTCTACTTTGTTCCATGAGATAATATTATTTCATGAAGGATAATGGGAGCATGTTTTCGGTATCAAAATGATGTAGCATAGACCATGGAAATACCTATAGAGATTTAATGTCATTTTACTAATCAAGAGTTGTATACCACAAATAATATGATGGTTTGAAGGTATTACATAATATATTTCGTTTAAGTTACACATTATCTATGGTTTCACTATTTATAATATAAATAGTTTGTTTTATCTAGGCATGGTTATCTTGGGTATGTGTTTTCTAATAACTTCTATTTTTGTGATAATGTTTTTATCATCACTATAAAAACACAAAATTTTACACATATTCCCTGAAATAACTATACAAATTAATATTAATGTGAATATATATATTTATATATTATTAAGATACTTCCTAAATAATGATAGAATCAGATTTATCATCAAAAAAAATTAATCACCTTGATTTGAGATTCAGTCCTCTTGGGAGCCCTCTCCTTTTTACTCTTTTTTTCTTTTATTTTGACATAAGGAAATTTTCGTATTATCCATTCTGTGATATCCCACTTTCACTATATTTTTACCCTTCTATACATTTATAATCCATAACTACCTTTATTTATACTATTTTTCCATTGATTTCTTCTATGAGATTCAGTATATCAAAATAATTATCATAATGAATAGTTTTATTGAATACCTTACTATTGATACCTATATTCAATGTTTTATATGTATTTGTATCATGATCCATTTCAATATGCTTTCAAATATCAAAATGTCAATGTATATACTCAAACACATCATCACCACATGCCTATATAAACCAATAAGTCTCTTTATTCCATCCAAAAAAATTACTTCTATTAAAAACATAAGGCTTGATTATTAAATACATGTATGAATCAAATTTAATAAATAAAAAGATTAAAATACAATTCATAACCTATTAAATTTGATACTACTTATTGGGAACATTTTGAATAAATGCCCCTTAGGAGGTGGTTGTATTAGGGTGTCATCAAAATGAAACTCTTCTCTTTAATCACATGCATCCCTTTAATGGATAATATTCCCTTTTTTGATGTTAAATATTCAATATCACACTCCCTCATTATTTATAACACTAAATGTCCATAACTAATGCATAATATAAGGAAAATAAATACATATAGATTTTAATTGGATCACATTCATTGACTGATGTCCAAATATCACACACTAATGATGTGGTGATGCTCCAAAATCAACCATAATCACTTTTGGTGGATACAAGGTAGATTAATGTCATTGTATTCCAAGTTTAATTTCCTTTAGAAGATTTTGGGAATGTTTCACTACCTCCCAAGGGCCACTCCCTCTTTTTCTCCTTTGTGAAATAATTCAAGAAATGAATTTTCCTATTATATATAATAGGTTATATTCTATATCAACATAAGTTATTGATTACTTATTAATTATTAAGTATATATTTAATGTTCTATTATGATTTACTTCAATATAGTTAAAATACTCTAATACCTAATGAGGTAGAATCCTTGAAGTGGGTTAGATCATTGTTTTCCTCTTCCAATTCCAGTTCATAATGGGATCTTGAAGTGACTTCCATTTCTTTATCATTGAAAAAAAATATCGATACAATGAAAACAACTAGATGAGAATAACTATACTATAAATTTATCCTTTATATGCTCCATATTCAACCAAAAAATATATAAATGAATCATCTTATTCATCTTCTTCCATAAAAATTTATATAGAAATATTATTCTCTAAATTAGATTTTCAATCATGTATATCTTATTGTTATTCTTCTAGGATCAGTTCTCTTGGAAACAAATCATCAAAGTAGATCCTCTAGATATGAATATATCATTTTACCTATATTTTCCTCCAAATCAAAATATTTAAGTTCATTCTTCTTTATCCCTCTTCTTGGTTTTTAGATATATTAGTGTTTTATAAGCTCCCATATCCACTACCATTATTTTCACCATATATTTCCATGTTATTATCACGCTCTTACGGACATTCAGGAGTATTTTTATAAATTCATCAATCATTGACCCTGACTGTTGATATCTTGGATCAATACTTATTTTCCTATTATTCATGATAATTCAATTTTTATGATCATTTCTAGTGGTCAAAATATTCCCATTAATTATAATCAAAGAGTTAAATATTTGTCCACATTCTCTATACTTGAATTCAAGGTCTATCAATTATTTTTTCTAAATTTGGTTCAAAATAGAAAGATCATTGCATGAAAAACATTTACAGGTTTTCCACCTAGTAATGATCTCTAAATTATTGTTCTTGATGAACCATTATATCATATAATTTTCTTTGTTATTTTGACTTTGATTGAATCTTGACTGACCATGAAATGGAATTCTTAAGACTCTATAATAGTGTTTCTTCTATCAAAATGTGTTTCTTTGTGTTGATCTCTCCATTTCTACACAATCTATAGAACCCCAACAGTTGAAATAATTATAAACATGAAAAATGGATTATCATGTATCCAATTTTAGTTATTCATATACATTAATAGATTATTTATATATTTGGAATAACAAGAAATCCAAAACATCTATTTTGATCTCCTTGTTTCTTATTAAAAAAACATAAACAATAAAATACCATTAATAATCCCATTCTACATATCAATGTCATATTTTAGTTCAACTTTTACCTCCCATAACCATTATAATTATTTGAATAATTCATATTATATTTTTAAACATCACTGGTTATTTGTGATTTTATTTCATCTCTAAAATCCCTTTGACCATCAAAATAAATGTTCCCATGAAATAAAAAAAATGTTTCCAACCGAAATTCCACAATATTTTAATGGTTTCCAAAATTCCTATAACCACCTTAATACTCATTATTAAAAACACCAATATATCATGGGGTACTCCAAAACACCCATGGTGATTACATCCTTCACCAAACTTCTTCCATTCATCTCTACTTATTGAAGGTTCTAGGAACAGAAGAGGCATCAGATGGGTCATGCCAAACTTTTCTTTTTCCATGATTGATAATTAATCTGAGATTTACATAAATATGAACATGGTGATAAATATTATTTAATAAAATAATATATACAATTGATACATGTTGGAACTAAATTGCATGGTTTTTACATGTGATTTATAATTAATTTAAGAAATTAAGGAATTACATTTTGATAAATAATTTCTTTCTTTATAGATATGGAATTGGATGGATATTGTACAATTATATCATTATAGTATTGAATAATGAATTACCATTAGCATTAATATAAAAATATTCCATGTATCTCTAAATTTCTCCATAATAACCTCCTAGTGTTAACATGTTAGATCATATCTCTTAATTCATTTATCTTTGATAGTCCTGAGAATGACTACCAATGGATTATCCTTGATCCCTATGGAAATGAGAGTAGAAGTTATAGAAATATATCTCTCAAGTTGTTGAGGGGATTATGTATAGATGTCTTTGCGCACAACACAAACTCAAATGGCTCTACTAAGAAAATAATATAATTATTTTTATATACAACTTGGGTTAAAATAAATAATTTTACAAGTAAGATTTATTATTTATATATCTAAAGTAGAACCATTAGTCTATAATATTATTATTATTATTATTTATTTTCATACACTAAACACTAAATTAAAATGAAATATTATTTATTTAAATAATATTCAATATATATTATTTCTCACTGGACCATTAAAGTCGATCTTCCATTCCAACATAATATTTACTGAGCCTTGAGTAATAAAAATTTATTTAATAGATAAATATAAATTAATTATTCCCCAATATATAAATAAATCTTATATCCTTTAAATATCAAAAAAATATTAGTGAAATATTCTACTCATATAACATTTGCTTTATAACTGGTGATGTAATATATGTGATTAAGAAAAAATTAATAATTATTAAACCACATATATGAATAATATTTATTCAACATGTTAAATGAATAATACTATATTATTATTTAACTGATAATCTTCATACACTCATTGTGTGACCCTATATACCACATTATCAACAGAATTTGGTGAACCAGCCTAATTCCAAAGGTTCGGATTTGGAAAAATTCCAAGGAACCCACAGATAAACAAGCGAATGACTAAATGACATAATACCTCATATGGACACTTACTGTGTAATACAATACCTTTATTACGATATCTTTAATCAAGTAGGATGAATTCCAGTGCCATCAACCTAGGTGCTCATTGCCTCTTCCATTGACTTGGTGGAAATTGAATGTTCCTATTTAACTTTATGGCCATGGAGTTATTTCAGCTATATAATTTCCATTAAATGTCTTGGGATATCAACTTCCATTTTAGAACATTAGGGGAAAATCTACTCTCACATTATTCATAATTGAAATATTACTCATGATGCACCCAATATATCCTACCTCATTGTGAACATATTTTTTATTGGATTTCATCAATACATAAAATTACATGGCTTATAATACTCACTAATAATAATATTAATGTCAAAGTATCAATACACTCATCTATATATATGAATATCCAATGACACGTATAAATGTGGATTTCCTACTAGAAGACCTTGTTCTCGTAATATCATTCACAAGATATTACCAAGGGCATAAACCCTGGGAAAGCTCCTCAATGTCCTATGATTCTCCACCCCTATTATCTGGAATAATTTATTTCCCTCAAATTATTTCATCCATTTATACAACAGATATTTAATAATATTTTTGTGGAATAGATCGGATATCACCATAGTGGGTAACTAATATGACCTTTTTGTGTGACATCTACCATATATATATATTATTTTTACAATATCTTAGGAGTGATTTAGTTATTAGGATAGACATCAATATATATTTTCATAGATATATTTGAGTTATACTTACAATCATAGGATCTTTTTATTTTGGTATTAAATTTGGAGACTTTGTCTACATCTGAGACTATATGAATTATTGGGATGATATGGTTTCTTTTTTTTTTATTAGATTTTCTTGTTGGTTTTATTTTTTAATTCGTACGGTTGTGTGGGTAGTTCTACCAAGATATGTGTTTTATTCCATCAATGCTAGTCACTAACTCATTTCTTATTGAAGTTTGGATTCATAGGTCACACTCAACTTCATTAATAGACTAAGAGAGGTACTATTAATGAAGAAACATGAAAATGTGGTAAAATATATATGTTTAAAATTTGGAATATAGTTCAGAGTTAGGAACTTGCGGGGATTGTAGTTGTTTTGAAGGGAAATAACGTCAATTTTACTTAATACGTGATGTAGGAAAGGTATAAAAACTATAAATAGGATATTATAGACCATATTATCCAATTACAAGTCATTAAAAATACTAGAAATACTATTTTAGATAATGTTGGTATTGGGGTATAAACCTAATTATGGTATATGAAACATGTTTAATTGTGCTTTTTCGTTATTTGGGAATTATTGGGAAAATTAAAATGGATTTAATTAAATGATATTAATAAATTCCATATTCTTAGGCTTAGGAATTATTATTTTTTTAGGTATATTTCATTATCAGTTCCCTCGTGAGTGTTAGGATTATGAGGTGCAGATGTATGTTCTGATGTATCATATAATGATTCATAAAACAAGGTGTTGTGTGAGTTTTAGTGATGGAGTTTACTAAAGTATGAGGTGTTAGTTTTTTATTCGGAGACTGAAAGATGGATGTATGAGGTTGATATTAATTTTAGATTGATTCAATAATATGTTTGGAATCTATTTGTTTCTTTCATGTTATGGGGACCTTCTATGTAGTGGTGGATTATTTTCATTTGAGATCATGATGTTTCAGAGGTGACATAAGAGAAGTTTTATAGTAAGTTCTATACTAAGTTTCTTTCATTGAAATTTTATGGTGACTAAGAGGTAATAGATTATCACTCTCTGTAAATAGAGGTTTATTATAAAATTTATTTTAATTTATTTAATAATCATGGTTATAGTCTCAATATCATTTTAGATAACAAGTCTATATTATAACATTTCAATGAGGTGTTGCCTCTAAGGATATGTAAAAATTACTACTTTTATAATTCCAATGTATCTTGAAATGATGATAAATAATGGAGTTATAGATAAAGTATTGGTCTAGACTAGTTCATTTTATAAGGGGAATTTTCAGTTGTATTGTAAATTGAATTTATGATTTGTTAGTAGTAAACCTCAATCTTACATTTCATATTTTTTTAGAAATAAGTTTTAAAACATTTATTGGGATCTCTATTGTGGTTTATTATCTCAGTGAGGTATGTGAAAATCAATAGTTTCATTGTATGAATTCCCATAGTAGTGTTACGGAATCATTGGGACCATTTCAGGTATATCCTTTATAGCAATCACCATTGAGGGATTATTAGTGGTAGAAAAAGGGTCCTTGGGGTTTGGGACTATAGAAAGGATATAGATTTTAAATAGTATATCCCAATGATATTCTCAATCCTCAAGGACATAAGTTTGATCATGTATTAGGAGTGTTTATCATTAGTGATAATAAGGTAGAAGTGTTGAGCGAGGTCAAATGAATTAAATAGGGTCATTGATTCTACATGAACAAGAAATTTTTGGAGATTCCATTTGTTTATCTTAAACCTTATCTTATGATTTTATAAATTAATATATTCAAAATCCTTTATTATTCCTACCTAGTAAAATATTTGGGAATTAAGGTATAAGGACTTCTAGTTCCCTCAGTGTTGAATGCGATAGTTAGGGGTCAGTTTAGATTGTTCAAGTTATGTCAATGATTTGACCTCGTGATGGTGATATATTAATTGATAATTGAATTTTTCTGGTATTTAATATATCAATACTATATCATATATGGTATGAATTAGTTTTATTCGATACTAGATTATATTGATTTATTTATGATGATATTTATTTTCATTCTATGTGTATTGTGAGTGTGATATTGGAGAGCAAGTGAGATCATTATATAGTCATATATGTTTAGAGCCTCTCAATTATAAATCAGGAGAATATAAATTAGGATAAGTGAAATTTTAGGATATGGTTCTTTTATATTTTTTGATGAGTTTCATGATTTTTTTCTTGAAAAGGTTTTGACACTACCCCTTGATGCGATATCGAGTTTAGCGTAGAGCTATAACCCAATGTATCAGTTATTTTTATATCTTCTTTTGGGATATCTACTTATAATCTATTTAAATTTAGAATTTATATTTATGATCTAATTAAAATGGGTTTTATTCATACCATTATATCTCATTTGGGTTCTTTGATATTGTTTTTAAAGAAGTAAAATATGATTTTTTATCGATTACTATCAGTTAAACCAAGTAATGGTAAAGAACGATTATCCTCTCCCAAGTATTGATAATCTATTATATTAGTTTACAAATCTATCTGTTTTTCAAATATTGATTTGTTTTTTAGATATTATTTGATGATGATGAATAAGGTTGATATCTTCAAGAATACTTTCAGGTGTCACTATAAACACTTTCATTTCATGTTTATTCATAACAATGTCATGATCACCACAACTATTTTTAGGGGACTATCCTTAGAGCGTCATTTTGATCATATTAGTATTATTCTCTAAGTTATTTTTAAATAAAAATTATATGATAGTATTTATAATTGTATGTTTTTTACATGAAATGTGTATTTTATGTGGGAAATTTATGTCTTGGTGAAAAGTAGAAATCAATCATTTGAAGATTGAGGTAGTTTTTTCTTGGGTGGATCCCAAGAATGTTGTAAAAGTATAAAGTATTCTTGGTAATATAGGTTATTATAGAAGAATTGATTTAAATTTATATTTTATATAATTCACTTTTATAGATTTTTCTAGAAATTATTTGGCCTTCATATGGCTTGATCAGTTTCAGGAGGTGTTTGATTACCTAAAGTAGGATATGATTAGTGTTGTAGTTCTTCATTTCCTAGAAAAGGGAATCATGTTTGAGGATTTATGTGAAACTTTTCATTTATACTTGGGTTTTTTTTAAAAGTATCAAAGAGTGTGGAAGGATCATGTTATCATAGGAGATCATCTTAAGATATGATCAGACGATGATGACAATCTAGTTTTATTTCATCGAATGTTATTCATCCCATTGGAAGTGTGAGATGTGGTTATTTCTGAGTTTCATATCTCACCTTTGTAATTAATATTGGTATATATAAGATATAACACTATTTAAAAAGTTATTTATAGTTTAATATAAGAAATATGTTAGTTTTTGAGTTCTTATCTAGGTTTTTTGTGTTGTAATGTTAAGGAAGTGTATCATTTTCTTACATATTATCTAAATCCATTGAATCTTATTTAATAGAAATGGAAGGATATTCTAATGGATTTAATTACCATTTTCCTTGGGATTGAGGATATTATGATATAATATGGTTGATTATTTAATTATGGATGATTTTTTCTTCATTTATTATCTTTTATAATGTTATTCACGGTGGATGCTTTAGTGTAGATTTTTTGGGACAAGGTGGTATGAATTCATGGACTTCCAAGGTTGATCATTACCTATCATAGAAATAATTTTACATCATTGGTATATAGGACACTAAATCATTAATTTTTTCTTATTATACATTAATAATACTATTTTTCCTCAAATGAAATGGTAGACTAATCCAAAAATCAATATATTAGAAGGCATGTTTTGTGTTAGTGTTTTTTATTTTGGAGGTTTTTAGAAAAATAATTTACATTTTATTGAGTATGGTTATAATTATATTTATCAAACATCAATTAGTATGGATATTTTTAATGGATTATATTAATTTTATTTCATACATTCATTGTTATATACCTATTACACTCCGATATTTTGGAAGGAACACTATGCTTGAGAATGTATACAAAATGAAAACGAACCATGATATATTATTTTTGAAACGTTATAGTCATAACATTATTATCAAATTAATGGGTCTGAATATGATTAAAAACATTATAAATATATATATATATTTATATAATGTTCTTACTAAATATATATTTGTTGATAAATTATTATAAAATAAGTTTTTAATTTTTTTTAAAGTCATTTTAGGCTTCAAAAATATATTATCGTTAAAAATGTTTTTTAAATCTTTTTTATGGAATGTTATAATAAATTTATGGAAATTTTTGAAATTTTAGTCAGTAAAATGAATATGATTTTTTAAATTAGAATTTCAAAATTATTTTTGAATAATGTTTTGATAAATTTATAAAAATTTTAATTTTTTAATGAATAGTGAAACATAATATTTTTTATTAAAAAATGTATTTTAATTTTAAGTATTCAAAAATAATGATTATATTTTGTATTATTTTTAAAATTTAATTAGATCATTTTGATAAAAATAATCCAATAAATATAATGGAAAAAACATTATGCTTGAATTTGGTATAGAAACATTTTTGAACATAAAAATGAATTTTTATCAAAACTTGTTTTCATCAAATTTTGAGGGTTTGGTATTAAATTTAATAATACCAATTATGTAAATTTTGTTTTATAAAATATATTAAATATTTTAATTCATAATAATTAATATTATTTAATAATTTTAACTTTTTTTTGTCTTTATGAATAGTAATTAGAGTAAATATTTGTCACCTAGGTAAGGGTAAAACATGTAAAATCAAGTTAAAACTATGGGATAAAGCATTAAATCACTCTAAAACATTAATATATCCTACTTTATGAAGAGATTTTGGGACCAAATATATGGTTATGTATTTAAATAATTTATTTTCAAATATTTTATTGAATTTGAGAACCTATTCTTGACTCTTAAAAAGATAGTTATATTGTATTCAAATTAAAATCTATTTTGGCTCTTTACATTTAATGGAATGGTTGGAAGATTAAATTTGATGTTTTAATTGATAAATAATTATAAAAAATAATTTATATTATTTAACCAAAATAATTCATGTAAACCAATTAATTACTTGATTTCAAGTTTAAAATATATTTACACTGAAATCAGGTATTTTTATAATAACTTTTTTCAGGCATTTTTTTATTATTTTAAATTTAATTTATACCACTTATAGCAATTTAATATAATAAAATTGAATTAAAATTATTAATCATAATTTCTAAAAAAAAATTAAATGCCCCTTTTTTCATAGAATAATGTTATCCTGGTAAAAAATTTATGTTCTCATGGTTAAGGATAAAATGGGTTTAAAGTGGTTTAACATGGAGATAAGACAGAAAATGTATCCAAAACATTCATAAATATGATTTTATGAGTTTATTTATACCTTATCACCCCTTATATTCTATTTTTTTGTGCCTTGGTTCCACTTCATAGAATTATCATATATATATATATATATATATTATTTAATCTTTTATGAAATTCCCAGTATGTCATTTTCCCCCACTTGTACAAGGAGGTCATTTTTCCTCTCATATCCACACTTCATGAGCCATTTTGATCATCCAATCCCTTCCCAAATCCATTAATAACATCTATACCTATGTTTTGTGGGATATTGTTTTATCGTAACCCCATATTTAGAGGTCTTAAGGTGTAAATCATTAGAGGTTGTCTGAAAAAGAGGTATATCTTTTAACCGAATGATTTACTTTTATTTATTATTCTACCTCCTAAATATATTATTCAACTATTATTAAATAATAAAATAAATTTATTATATATAAGTATATGTTATTATGTTGATTTAGTAACCTATATCAATCTCATCTTCTATCAAATGGGAAATCAAACCATCGTTCATGTCTATAGTGGACTACCACCTTACGAACCAATGTAATTTCTTCCATAACCACCTATCCTGGATGGTTATAATGATGGTTTTAATCTAAATATTTGATATTAATTACATATTTATCATTATATATATAGTATATCATCTATTTATTTATCATTACATTCATTGAAAAATGAAAAAATATTTCGTGTGTACACGTGGATTACGACCTCCATGAAGCTATTTGATTCATTTTTCGTCATTGAATCACAATGTTTGTAGATATGAATTATATAAATATTAAATTTGATATTTATAATATAATCATATTTTTTTTAAATATAATTTATTTCTTATCTTCTATCTCTCATGATTGCTGAAAAATGTAAACATTACTCATGTGTACGTAAGACTTATCATCTCCATGATTGTAATATAATTATTTTTTCATAACCATATTTAATGGTTGGTTTTAAAAGTATAATCAATATATAAAAATTATAATTATTTCGGGATTATTATTCTGAATATGATCTAATAATTAACAATTTGACCATTTTCCATATACCAATCTCATTTTGAAATTATGAACTGAATATTCTAAAAACACATGGTGTACGATTAACTGATTAAGTAATAAAATATGCCATTAAAATAAATGAAACAAATGGTTTAATGATAAATTAATAAACCTATAAAATTTTATTAAAACATTATATAGTTGATATGAGCTTATTATGGATAATTTAGATCACATGTACGGAATGTCCAGACTCAATGTAAGGGATGTCATATCAATTTCCTTTCTTCAGTGAATGTTTTAGTTATTTTCACCTAAAATATTATATGTAGTGTATGTGCTATAAATTATAAATTTCATATCATGAATCCTTCATACTTAATGGTATTTTATGTTTCAATTAAAATTATTTCATCCAAAGGGGTTTGACTTGAAATTTACAAAGTTATAAGCATTCTTAACTCAAATTTTATTCATTGGGTTATACTTCTACTTCATTGATATTATTATCCCATTATTGTATGTGAATTAAACATTAAAATTTTTTATTATATATTTAATAGTTTCTTTATTAAAATATTCACACATAATTTCATCATGGATTTATTATCACTTCAAATGTTATGATCTTTGCAAGGGTTTTTTATCTCAATATTATTTTCTGAGGTATGATTCATAGGATGCACCATTATTCCATTTTATGATGTACTTACTACCACATGAATGAATTTTTATATATTAATTCATGAAATTAATGGTATTTAGAATGCTATATTATACTATTTATTTCAATGGATTTTTATATGAAAGTTACCAAAGCGGTAAAGACTCTATGTTAAAATCTACTTCCATTTTGACATTGTATATATTGATGGTTATTTTGAGGAAGTCATGTGACATTATTTTCTAGATTCACTATTCTTTTATTATAATAAGTCCTTAAATTTGTTTTAGATATTTTATATCTATTTCCTCCCTTATTCGTTAAGGAAACATCAGGAAAGTTATTTGTAAGTGATACTAATCGTATATCTTCTTTTAGATCAGAAATATTTCTATTCAATGTTCATGTTTTCTAAAAAAATAAAGAATATTATTTTTTAGAACATAATATTTTACTAAATATATTTCCCATGATATTTTACCCTATTTTAAATTGTTTTAAAAGAAAATTTCTTTACTTTTTATTTATGTGTAACTTATGACTCCCTTTATGAAAGTATAAAAAGATTGTCTATTTTTTATATTTAAGACATGAACTAATTTTTATATAATCAAGACCATTATTATATTTAAATAATCCTTTAAAAATTTATATTTTAATTTTCAAAAAATTCATTTTTATAACATTTTATGAATTCTTAGTTTTTTATAAGTGTCTTTCAAAGTGAAAAGTAAATTTTCATCAAGATTGTTTTAATGATCTATAAATGGAATTTATATTCACCAATGATAATAACCCGTGATGTTACTTATTTTACCATGGGTATATATTGTAATAATAACATCTTTATTCTTTCTCTCGATGGATTATGATTAGTTTAAAGATATTTTCATGAAACTTGTTTCTTTTCCATTTAAAATCAAGCTATTAAAAAAATTGTTATTATGATATTGATAAATGATATTTTTCATGTGTTTTGTTTATATTATAGTTATTTCAAAAAATTTATGATGGTGGCTGAGATCGATATAGGTCATGGTGATTAGTGAGAACTATATAGCTCTCCAACACATTGGGTAATGGGATGAAGTTAATTGGTAATTGGATTCTCCTATGATTATTGGAATTTATATGATAAGTTATTCTATTTGTATGATTGATTTTAAGACTAATATGAAAATGATGTTACAAGTTACAAAGACATTTTATTTATGCTTACATTACGTTTTAATGGATCCTTTTCTTGAGGATTGTTTTCACATGGCTCATGATTGTTGACTTATATGAATCTTGTTTAATTTTTAAGCTATATTTTATGTCTCATGTTTTATAATCAAGGTTTTTATAGGTATTAATTATCTTATATTATGCTCATTTACTTTTATTTTTTCCATCATACCCGTATTCTCATATTATTCTCACTGGTGAAATTCAATTATTCAGGATTATGACTACCCTTACTAAGATTTTTATCTCACCCTACATATGTTTTCCATTTCCCTTGTTTATAAAGATTGATGTTAAATTAATTTTCTCTATAAAGGAATAATATGTGAACAATTTTATTGGATATGGTAAATGATTAATAATAACAAAAGAAAATGGGAATAATTGGGAAAATACTCACTTTAATACATGGGAATTGTTATATAAGGTTTTTTCTTAATTCTCTAAAACAATAAACCTAACAGGTCCTTGTATATGTAAGTGATACATTATTTCCATTTAATTTTCAATGTTTTTGATGATTTAAATTCGATCACTTTTATTGGTATCCAATTTAGAAATATAAAATTATGTTTTTGGCACGGGATATAGGATAGTGGGTTCAAGGATCTTACAGTTTGTATTGCAAAAAATGTTTCTATAACATTGGAGATTATGATTTTTTTCTTGTGAGTTTATGTTAATATTAATAAATACTATAATTTGTATATAATTTTAAAGTTGATAATAATTTTATCAATTATACTTTGAGGTTTTAAGTTACTGTATTTTAAAGTGATTAATGATATATTTGGAGACATTTTATTTGGATGAGTTATATATAACCCTTATGATTAATATTAATTATTATTTTGAAAGAATACTATTAAATTTTCATGGATTTAATATGAAAGGTATTAGATAACCTTTTAGGATAAAACATTATTTAAGGTTGAGATTATTAAGGTTATTTGAGATATAGGGTTATTTAGTTAAGGAATGATATACGATAAACATTTTTAATTATAGTGGAAATGTTTAAGTAAAATGTAATTTTTATTCATATGAAGGTTTATACATTTTTTATATTGTATTACCTTATTCTAACAATTTGAGTTTTGGTTAATATATAAATATGGGTGGAATAGCTTTTTATCCTTTTATGGATAATGTAATCCTTTAAAAGTCAATTTTAGGGCTTTGTACATGAAAATTTAATCTTGAATACTCATTGTTTAGATAAGAATATTATATTTGTTTTGTAAAATAATTAAAGGATGTAATTATATATGTCCATTAAGTATATTTCATTATGTTCTTTATCTAGATGATTAAAGAATCCCTCAAATCCAAGAAAAGGATCGTGAAATAAAAATTTAATCCTATTACCATCATTTTTTATGAATCAATTTATTTTTTTACACCTTATTGATTTATATTTTTATGGTTATTTACTTCTTAATTATCAATCAATAATTGTGATCAATGTTATCTATAACTCACCATCATTATTTAGACATTACATTTTCCTATATGTTTATATTTTTACTTCCCACTAATGTAATCCTATTTGAAAACCTAGTTGTGTGATATTATAGATGACTTTATTATTCCCCAATCCTTATTTTGAAAATAAAGTTGTATTATCCCATTTTATTATGTGGGTTTTCAATAAAGGTGTTTTTAAATATAAAAAAGGTTGTCTTTCTTGCCCATATGGTTTACCTTCCACTCCTTGGTATTGATTTTGAAAATGTTTTAAACACATTCTATCAATAATGAGATAAAAGTTTTACAATGAAATTTATTAATGGTTGGATAATTTAACCCCTTGATATTTTTTAAAGAATTCTATGTTCGATAACATATAGAACATGCAACACGAAGCCTAAATGAACCAAAATAAGTTATTATTTAAATTTTATTGTTATGACATAACTATTGAATTAAAGGGTATGAATAGGATTAACCATATAATGGAATATCTATAAAAGTCTAAATAAAAAATTTATTTACTATGTTTTTGGAAAAAATTTCTCAATTTTTAGTAAAGTCATTTTATACTTCAAAAACATATTTTCTTCAAAATTGGTTTTTATTTATTTTTATCTGTGAATATAATGATATATTTATAAAAAATTTAATAATTTTACTTTATAAAAATAATATAATTTTTTGAAATCATCATGTCAAAATTTTCTTATTATGAATTTTTAAGAATTTTCTAAAATGTTTTATTTTTTAATGAATAGTAAAAAAACTAATTTTTATTAAAAACTATCTTTTATTTTCAAGTCTTTATAGATTTCAAATATATTTTTTATTAGTTTTAAAATTTAATTAGATATATTTTATTAAAAATAGTCAAAAAAATTCATTTTAATAAACATTATACTTGAATTTGGTATATAAATATTTTTAAACTTAAAAATGCATTAGTCTGAAAACCCATTTTTTGTCACATTTTACTGGATTAGTTTTAAATTAAATTCCATAACATATATAAATATAATTTGATAAATTTTATTCTATATTTATAAATATTATAATAATTATTAGGTAATGAGTTTAACATAATTTTTTGTCTTTATGAATAGTAACCATAGTAAATATTTGTCACCGTGATATGAATAAAATAGTAAAACCGAGTTAAAACTATGTGGTGAAACATTAAAATCCCTATGAAACGTGAATTTATATTTTTTTATTAGTCTATATCAACAAAAAAATCTATTTATGGAATTAAATTTTTTATTTTAATGTATTATTTTGAATATTAGAACCCAATCTCAACTTTCAAAAAGATGAGTTATATTTTATTCAAATTAAAAACTATTTTTGGATATTTTCATTTAATGGAATGTTTATAAGATTAAATTATGTTTTGAATTTATCAAAAAGTATAAAAAACATTATTATTATTTAAAAAATAAATAAATTCTTTTAGACAAATTTATTACTAAATTTCATGTAAAATAATGTTTACCCCTAAATCAAGTATTTTTTGAAAAACCATTTTTTTTTGTTTCTGTGTTCTTAAATTTATTGTAAGTTATTAAACATGTATAAATTTAATCATAGGAATTTTATTATATAAATTTAATTATAATTTAAAAAAAAAAATTTCCATTTTATATATGTTTATATAATTCAGTTATCATGGTAAAAAAAATTATGTAATCATAGTTAAGGTTAAAATGGGTTTAAAGTGGTTTAACATTGATATAAGTCTTAAAATGAATACAGATATTATATAAATGTGGTTTTATGACTTTATTTATACCCAATGACACCTTATATTCTAATTTGGGGTGACTTGGTTCTACCAGACATGATTATGATATATATATTATTAAATCATTTAAAAACTTCCAAGTGTGTCCTTCCCACCAATTATAAAAAGTCACCCCATATCATCTTCTATAAAGACTTAAACATCCTTTTTTGTAATAATAATTGGTAAAATACATTCATAAACCCCTCCAAATCTCTTATATTCCTTGTTTTAATCATAAAACAAACTTAGAGGGATTAAGGCGTAAGGAAAAAAGAGGTTGTATGAAGAAGGGGTATAAATTTTTGCCAAATTTATTAGTTTTATTTCATATTATACATCCTTATAATATTATTAATCCACAATTATATAATATAATAAGTATATTCTATATAATAATATATTATTATTCAAATATCATAACCTATATCTATCTCATCTTCTATCAAAAGGGAAATGAAACTATCATTCATGTGTTTGGAAGACTATAGCCTCAAGAACCGATGTAATTCATTTTATATCGCCACATATAAAGGATGGATTTAATGATGGATTTAATTCAAATTAAAATTTTTTCATTATTTAAAGATAATACATCTTTTATTTTCTTACATTTCTATCCATTGAAAAAATGATGATGTTGTTCATGAATACATGTGGATTACCACCTCTACGAAGAAATGTGACTTGTTTTTCATCACCACATCACATCAATGGTATACCTAAAGTATTTAAAGATATAATATAGTATTTATGATATAATTATAATTCCTTAATTATAAATTAATACTTACCTTCTTACTCTCATGTTCATTGAAAAAATAAAATGTTACTCATGCATGTGTACAGCATGTCGTCTGAGTGATTGTAATGTAATTCATCTATCATAAATATATATAATGGTTGATTTTAAAATTATAATAAATTAATATAATGATAATTATTTTATTATTACTATTATGTTAATTATATAATAATTACCTCTTTCACCATGGTCAATTTACTAAACTCGTTTTGAAATTTTTAACTGAACTTCCTCAAAACACACAACATGGACTTAACCGATTAAGTAATAAAATATGTTATTGAAATAAATGAAAAAAATTCTATAATAATAGAGTAATGAACCTATAAAAGGTTATTAAATAAGTAAAAAATTGATATAATTTTATTATATATGATTTAAAATTCATACATGCATAGTCTCGACTTGAGGTAAGGTATTTCGTTTCAATTTTATTTCATTAAGTCTTATTTTAATATAATGAAACTAATTTATTTTATATGGTGTATATAATAACATATTTAAATTTTATATCATGAAGCATTAATAATTCATGTTATTTTAATTTTATATTTAATTAATTTATTCCAAATGGAATTGACTTGAAAATTACCAAGAGGTATGGGGTTTTTTAACTCAATTTTCATTCATTAGGTAATACTTAAACATCATTGGCATTGTTATTCCATCATTATATGTGAATTGATATTTATATTTTTTCTATTGTTAAAATGTTTTTATATGGATATATATATATTTACACATAATCACATCATGGATAAATTATCACTACCAAATTCATGATCTTTGAAAGAGTTTTCTTTTTCTCAATATCATTTTCTTGACATATGTTTCATATCATGAACCATTATTTCCATGTATAGTGTACTTACTGCCTCATGAAAAAAATTAACATATCAATTAATATAATTCATGGGATTTATGGAGTGATATTATAATATTTCATTAAATTCTTTTTTATTATAAATATACTAAATTGGTAAAGGCTCTATGTTATAATTTCATTTCTTTTTTAGTCATCTTATGTTCAAGGTTGCATTATAAAAATAATATGTTATTATTTTAAAAAACCAAATATATATTTTTATACCAGGGTTATGAATTTATTTTACATTATTTATTCAGATTTTTTTATTATTGATTATGTAAACATCAAAAAGGTTGTTTTTTAGTGATATTGATCATGTACCTTCTTTTAAATCAGGATTATTTCTCTTCCATAACCACGTTTTCTAAAATTCCTCCAAGAATGTTCATTTAAAAAATTTAATTAATTTCTAAAGATATTTTATATGATCACTGACTATATTTTAAATGGTATGGAATGAAATTTATTTATATTGTCCACATGGGTCACTTTTGAATTTTTTTTGCAAAAGTTTGAATAGAAAGTTTATTTTTATAATTTACGACATGAATTGATATTTCCACTATCATTAAATTTATTGTATTTTAATAATTTATTATAATTTTCTATGGTTATTTTAAAATAAAATTATTTTCAAAATATTTTTTAAATTTTTACTTCTCTTAAAAGTGATTTTTAAATTCAAAGGTTAATATTCCTAAATAATGATTAAATGGTCTTTTGATGGTATTTCTATTCACCAATGACAAAAATCCTTGATGTTACTTATGATCCACATGGGATATATTATAATCATACAATCCTTCTAATTTATTTTAATGGATTATTATTTTTTAGAAGATATTTTTATGAAACACGTTTCCTTTCCATGGGTAAAAAAATCAATGAAAGAATAATGGTAATTGTTTTGTTGAAAATTGAAATCTTTATTGTGTTAACTTTATGTTATGGTTTTTTTAAATTATTTAATATAATAGATGAGATCGATATATCTAATTATAATGGTTGATACTAATATATTATTCTAATGCATTAGGTAAAGGGATAAAATTTTCATATTTTAGGTTTCTCCAAAGAGATTATTAGAATTTACTAGTTTGGTTATTCCATTTATAATACTGATTATAAGAAATATATGAAAAGTATGTTATAAGTTACTAATATTTTTTTTCATTATGTTCAAATGGATCCTTTGACTAAAGATTATTTTTACATGGCTCATGATTGTTTAATTATATGAAAATTATATTATATTAAATATTTATGAAATATCTCCTGTTTTATAATCCATATTTCATGGATATGAATTCTCTTATGTTCTTCTCATACACTTTTATTATTTCATCATATTCTTATTAACATATTATAATCAATGATGAAATTAAATTTTTAATGATTATTTTTAAACTTATCGGATGTTTGATCTCACCCTTCTTATGTTTTACTTTTCCCCAGCATAAGAATATTTATGTTAAATGAATTATGTCTAGAAGTTATTCATGTGGGAATAATTTTATAGAATATATTAAATACATAATATGGAAAAAAATGTGGAATATAGAAAAAAATACACACTTAAAAAACTGGATATTGTTATGTAAGAATTTATACTAATTATATAATTCTATAACCCTAAAAGGTCCATTTGTATATAATTGATCTATTATTTTCATTTGGTATTTTGAGTTTTGGATGGTTTAAATTGGGTCACACTTATTGGTATCAAAGATACAAATTTAAATACAAATTTTTAAAAACGGAGTCGACGAGTCTGGGTTCATGGGTGTTGTAAGAAAGTGTTTAAGGATTTAGTGATCCTTGGGCTGTATTTTTTGTTGAGTATGTCTGAGAAGGTATATGTGGTTTATGATAGAATAAAGGGTACTTTGGATCATCCGAATTCATATACTAATTGAAGAAGGTGTTAAGATCCCATAAATTCAGATATTCTTGAGTTGTGATTGATTTTAATATAAATTAAGTCAATTTTGTGTAAATAATGATGTGTTGGATTCCATAGTACATGGAAAAGAGAATAAATCTCATGGGTAAAAGGTAGTTAAAAGGCTAACCATGTATTGTGGGTAATTAAGTTAGAGGAGTTGGTTTCAAAGTGAGAAACACATTATAAGTGATGATTTTTTATCTGGTTTATATGGATATAAAAATGGACAATGTGGTCTAGATCAATTTCTAGAAATGTTAATATGAAATGATCTATGATTTGGAATAATCTACCTACTATGGAAATATTAATCTAGCTAAAGAAGTTGAGAGAGGATATAAGGATTACTATATGTGAAGGTCATTTTACATTATATTTATACACTCTTGGATGAAGTTTCGACAAAATTAAAATTGAGTTAGGAAAACATTGTAGTCATTTGATGGAAATATGGAAAAATGAATAATTTTTTGGGCTATATATGAATAATCTTTCAATATTTAGTTAAATTAATTTCATCCATCATATATTAAAAAAATGAAAAACTCAGTTTTGTGTAAGAATCATTCTACCAATACAAATGAGTCATTATATTGTTGTATAATTATCACACAGTGTTGTGTATGAACTAATCCTATCCTATATAACTATAAGTAAGATATATTTAAGTGTCATCTATGACTATGTAACAATCAATCTATCTGTATAAAAATAATTCATTTATATGTAAGTATTATTATTCTCTATATAAACATTACACATTTCTGCATCAGCATCATATAACTTATTTAAATATCAATATATATGAGAATTTATAGTATTATAAAGGCTAAAATACCAAGTTTCTATATTTAACACCTAAATAAATAAATAAAATTTTATAATACTAAATATTCTCTTTATGTTGGGTGAATTAGATCCATGTGAGAATAAAAAATTAAGATACTTTCTCAAATTCTGATATTTATTTTCCAAAAAATTATAATTCTAATGAATATGAAATATAAAGATACTCAATATTTGTTTCAAATTATGAATATAATTATTTTATATTTAACCATGAAACAAGTATGATTTGATAAGGTTCATTGTTCGGTATAACCAAAATAAATAATCATGGGTTTTGAAGAATAATGTAGATAAAGTTGATACAAGCTTAGGTTATTATTTAAATTTTGAATCATTGAAATATAGGTTGTTTGAGTGAATTATTGTTCTCACAACTGAGACAAAGAATATAAAATATGATATGGAAGGTTAGTAATTTACCTAAAATTAAAATGAAAAACATCCATATTTCAATAAATATGGAAATGAAAAATCTGTTGATGAATGTATTTTTTTAGAGAATAAAATGTCACAAATAATTTTTTATTCAAGATGAGTTTTTTATTAATAATTCTAAGGAATAAGTTGTTATTGTTGACTGTAGGGTCAACTAAAATCTGTATAGGTTAATTTCTAAAGCACTCAAGGTCAAAAATGATAAAATCCACTATTGTTTTTTTATATTTTAATATATCCAAGAAGGTTAATATATAGCTGTTTTGATGAGATAATTTTGAGAATATAAATCCATACCTTGTGTAGATTTAAGAAGAAATATATATTTTGATATGTTTCAAAATTATAAGGAAATATAAAATGAAGTACAATGTTTTCATTTATTTAAGAAAACAATTTCTAAAAGATAAAGTAAAAAATAACCCAAGTGTTGTTTTGAAAAATTTAGATATAGGAAATATTATGAGAGATCATCTGTAATGCTGCATATTTTTGCAATAGGTTGAACACCCAAGTAATTTTAAATTTTAATTTTAGTGTATGGAATAACTTTTAAATTGGGATTCAGAGTGTAATTTTAAAAATTACCTGATACTGCATTGTTCTTAGGTGGGTTTCAAGGATCTATAAGTGTCTTAGAAGTCCTATTTGTCTTTAAGAAGTTTAGGATTCTAGAAATAATGTTTTGCAGGGATAGAACTTGTCACATGGTTGGAACATGGTTAGTGCTAACTATGCTTCCCAAATAATGTATCCCATTTTAACTAGAGCACAGTTAGAGAAAATTATACAAGGTGTCCAATAAACTATGTAGGAACATGAAATAAATTTAAAATGGTGTAAATAAGCTAAAAACTATTTAAAATAACATGCATCCTATCTCATAGTCATAGTTCCACTTAAACCTTCAATTTACATGGTTGGTTCATGGTTAGCCAAACCATAAGGAAAAACTATGTGACCCAAAGGGTGTTCTATTTGGACAGTTTCAATACAAAGTTAGTGAAAAGTTATTAAAAATGTGTTGGATAAACATATGGTTCATTAAATAGGGTGAAATTACCTTTATACCCCTTCTATTTATTTCATCTTCGATGTTTCTTCTCCCATTTTATACAACTACTCTAGTAGTTGTGGGAGCTCCTTATCCCTCCTCTAGGATATGGATCCCTTCCCTTGTTTGACCTCTAATATGGATCTAGTCAGGTGTTTTGGAAGCATAGTGGTATGTATTATATTCTTATTTCATTCATTCTTATTTTCCATCATTGTTTGGAATTATAATTACATGTAACCTCATTTTCCTTTTTTTTATTATATTTTTTAAAATTATCCATTCTTTCTTCTCAACATAGATTAGAGTATGATATTCGGTGAGTGAGTTCCTCTTCTTATAAGGTGGCTGGTTTATATATTTTTTCTCTTATATATACATGATATGGGATGTGTACTTATATTTTCATATGTGGGTTGTCTAGGCGAAACCCTTAATAAATTAATGGTTTTCTTTGAACCATTTAATTGTTGTTGTGAGATACCAATATCCATGATCATGTCTTTTAAATTATGTTAAGTTGGGTATAGGTATTTTAGATAGTTTTTTAGTTAATCTAGTTGCTTTATATTAATTAATTGTTTTGTGATATGTATAAGTTTGTTCCATGGAAAAATCATTGGCCATATCCCAAGATAACTAGGGTGTTGTTGATCATGGGTATTGAGAAAATGATGTACATCAAGATGACTTAATGGATCAAGTGACTTGAGGTGCTAAGATCATTGAGGTTGAGCCAATGTGATCATCAGGATGAGGTGGAGGGTGATGGCCATTTCCTTGATTGGGTGATAAGGTCGTATATGGTAATGAGGTTTCTGATTGGTGTGGCAAAGGGAGTGTTGGTAATTTCTTCTCAATGTGATTTTCCAATAGCATCGTTGGAGTCACGTTCACAATGGTAAAGAATCACTTAAGGTCATATTGACCACTCATTATGGGTGGAGGACACCATAGATTAAGCATATTATGGGATGGTGGTGACGATTAGTTATAAATGAGGTTCTCACTATAGAAAGCCACAATTGATGGTGAGTGATACCATCAGATGGGGATTGTTTCTTTTCATGATATTTATGGCGGATAGTTTAGGATCATATGGGATAGATCTAAACATGCCTTGAGATATAGGATTACTAAGCTGAAGGTGTATTATTATTCTTTGATATATGGATATAGATCTTCCTTAGGACATTGGGATATTGATCTGACCAACTCTGAACACAGGTTAAGTGGATCTAGATTAATTAAACTACAACTAGTATCAGGGCATGTTTCTTTTCATTTTTGATCTTACTATTTGCATTGTAGTAGACTAGAGACTAGGATGAAGTCATAACTGGGTAAATAGATCATTTATGGGTGCCTTTAGCCCCATGTACAAGGTATGGACTATGTTTCCAGGGGTGGGAAATCTATGTTATTCCCTACGCTTTTACATTTAACTGAATTTAATCTCAAGTGGTGTAGTTAATTTTGATGTTATTGGATTCTGATATTTTGAACCTTATCCTAGTATGGAAAGGAAGGAGTATTTATGCATCATCATAAGCACTTAGGATCATATGATGTGTGTACGTGCTTGTGATTATCATTTAACCCTAGAATATGCAAAAAGGGGTTGGGCTATTTAAATTGTCAACAAAAAGATAAACATTGATTTATAAAATAACTTTTTGGTGGAATTCCACTTAGTTATCTGAGGTATGTGGTTCCTAATGAGATCAGTATTTGATTCCATGATTATAGACTATATATAGTCTTGAATATTATATAGTTATCCATAAATAAATTAAATGTGTGAGTTGTCTAAAATTTCAAAAAAATAGCATTTTCCAACATATTTTTTTGTGACTTTCTACTCAGCCACCCCAGATTAATGATATTTGATATGTCTGATATATAATACTTAACATTGATATGTGTAGGTAAGGGTCCATGAGGCTGGATGACATGAGATAAGGTTGTGTTACATGAGTTTAAGGGTGGTGATATTCACTTACTATTTAATCTTTCCATATTTAAGATATTTGAGTGTGTGTGTGTGTGTTTTTGTTGTTATTGACCATGTTATTTGGACTTTAACATTATTCCACATATATGAATTATGGTGGAGCATCTAGAGGATGTAGTTGTGGTTCATATAGAGTGTTCATGGGATGAGTCCCATGAGGGTTGGGATGAATACCCTAACAGTTGGTATGATCATGATCCATGAGTATAGGCTTTAAGAAAGGTGGGGCATCTGCAATATGTGGAGGATTTTGGGATATGGATAGACAAGTAACTCAGGGTGATCTTGTTATGAGTTAAAGAGAGTATTGATGGGGGATTAGGGATCTATTCTATCTATTGATTATTTGATATGGGATTTATAGTCTCATAACCCACAACTATTTTAGGGTAAGGGTGGACTGAAGTTTGAATATCACTAGATTGAGTCGGTGGAGATGATATTTGAGTAGCTCGAGACACCGCTAAGTAAAAGATTAAAGTTGTATACCTATACGATCAAGAGGCTATAAATGTTCTCGTGAAACATATAGGTACATGCTGGTGGGAATGAGGAATTGGAATGGAAGGATTTTAAGGATAGGTTCTTTAAGAACTTCTTCTAGAGTCTTTGGTAGAGGAACAATACCATTAGTTAATGAAACTATAATAGGTTTATAGCTCTATTATAGATTATGTGTCATGTTTCATAGACCTATCCCAATTTTCACAATCAATATTAGGTAAAAAAATCACTAGGGTGGTACAGTTAGATGATTGATTGAGGAATACCATTAGGGAGAAGGTAAACATATTTAGGTTTGCATCTTTATCATAGGTACTGAATCAAGCTTTGATTTTCGAGGTAAATGTTGATAGATCATACTTATTTGATTTGGATTAAAAATCATGGTGAGTCATTCAAGGATGGTTTGGGTCGTCGACATTGAGGCCATGAGGAATCTTAGCTATGCATTCATGCCAAATATTTGGTCACACCACTGAGGAGTAGGTTTTAGATGGTTTTCTTATAGTGTGGGAGTATGGATCATGGTTGGACTGAATGTGAGTGACCTCCATAAAAGTTTTAAGCATTTTTCCATATGAGGAACTTAGAGAGGTTTTTCAGGAAGACTTATCAAAAATTTGGGAGTAATGGACTAGGTTAGACTTTAGGAAATGAGGTATGACCTATGGTCGTATCAAGAGATATTATTATGTATTCTATAATTCATGTAGTTCATGGGAGAGGGAGAGAGGCCTGACATTAGGGTTAGTGTCTAGTAGATGGAGAAACTCTATAAGGAGGTTAGGAATAGAGTGGTCAAGATTCAAGCTAGTTTCATGTTGTTGATCTGGTAGGGTCATATCAGGATAGGTATCTGAAAATAGTTAGAGTTATACTTTGATCATGACATGTCCTTTTTTGGATATTACTGATATGGGTGCATGACATGCACATGTTGTGATTGAACTAACCAGGTTATTATTAGTATGTGGGCATCAAATATTATTTTTGGATTGTATAAGATAAATAGGAATCAATAATTTAGTGGGAATTCATATATATATATAATATAGGTTTTTTGGGCATTAGATGTAGTGACCCGAAGCTTGACGTACATGGACATTACATTACTTTTACGGAATACTTAGTACTTAACAAAAACACACACACAAGGATCGTAATAGTTTAGTGTCTTTGGAAACTCGGAATATAATCTTCTAATCGTGGTGAAAGATCTTCAAAATCTCCCATAAAGATCTTCCTTTTTTTACCTAAAACCTTTCTTTATATCCTGGGGAAATAAAACATACAAAAGGGTCAGCTCAAATGCTCAGTAAGGGTAAACAAAAGAAATATCAATCACACCATATACATAAGAACATATCTTTTGGAAATCTTAACCTGCAAAAGTGGTCATAATATCATAACATGGGATAAATAATAGAAGTGAAATATAATCCCAAAAATCATAACTTAAAACATGAAACTTTGTGGCATACACACATAATCATAGAGAATCATTTCTTATTAGTCAAGACTCATTTCCAAGACTATCTTAGTGGACAAAGTCCATTTCTGAACCGAGTCACCCTCATTTCAGTCTTGTTTCACTGAACCGGTATAACCTACCGTTCCAGCCATGTCTATCTCATGAGATATAAAATCTTTACCCAATGCATTGGAGGGAGATATAGGTCCCACCCATCTCATAATGATACCATTCTTATGTGTGCCATAAAATCATAAACCATACATCATAACATAACCCATGTAATAAAAATGGGATTCTTAAACATTGTGACATCATAAAACAATTCATATAAGATAAAGGAATTCATAAAAATAATTCCATCACAACATAATCAAATCAATGTAATAATAGGTATAAAAATAGAACCCTTTATTATCTTAGATGGAAAATAATTTTGATAAAACACTTGAACTCCATTCTTGAGGAAAATATCCATTCTACTTCAAAAACACTTTTCCTTTCTTAACATGTTATACAATTCTAAACTAAAAGAAGTTGATTAAAAATAAAATTGAAAACTTCTAAAGTAAGCTTCTTGGAAATAATGTTTTAAAAATCCATTCATGTCGTATAAGTTAAAAAAACATTCTTCTCGTACTTTTGTCAGAAAATTCAAAAAGTACCTCGTACGAAAAACGACAAAAGATTCCTTTCATATATTTTAATAAAAAATCACCGAAGGGTAAAATTGGATTAAAACAATTTTAGGTGGATGGAAATAATATTAAATATTGAGGAAACATGGATTTGGATGATAAAATAAACCCCAGTAAATACTAAAGTATAAACAATCTCGGATAAAAATGAGATTGTGATATTTCCCTTACCTTAAGTCTGATTTGCTTCGTAAGTGTCCAAACCTTCTGTATAATGATTTAGATAATGTTATTGACTTATTACAGAATCATACTCATTTTTATGATATCATATATGGTTCACTTATTACTTTATATTACCCGTTCTTTTGTAAATTCCATGTTAAAGAGCGTTTTGCGTAAAATTGTTTCATTTGTCGTCCGTGTTTTGACTTGTAATTATTCATGTGATTACATAGATCATGATTAATTAATTCCAGAATATAAAGCATGATTTATATATAATATATATTCATAATATACATATATATAATAAATCAGTAAATGAAAATAAATACACCGTTCATGGAGACGGTAGGTCGTACGTACGCATGAACGTTGTTTTCGTTTCCTTATTGAGTTGAATGGAATTAAGTAGATGAAATACATATATATACACATAAATCCAGTATCATTATTATGTCATATATTTCATGATTACTTATTATATGTACTTTATAATCATTCATGAATGGTTAAAGTGGAGAATGAATCTCATCGCGTCGTGGAGACGGTAGTCCGTACGTACGCACGAGCGATGATATCGTTCTCATGATCGTGGGACTGTATTGGAGTGTATGTATATTATTTCACAATCAATATCACTTTAAATAATCATATATAGTTATTATTTACACTATTATACCCATCAAAGTAAGGTGGTGGTGGAAAATAGATGTCACCACGGCGTGGAGACGGTATTCCGTACGTACGCACACGCGGTGATTTCGTTTTCCGTAGGATGGATAGATGGTGAAATAGGTTTGTTTCATACTTATAATAACATATAAGTATATGAGTGATACTGATGTTATTACTTCATAATGAAACAACCTAAGTAGACGAATTGGAAGAAGAAATAAAGATAAAAGAATCAGTAATGGACATTACCTCTTCTTTGAAGTGCCTCTTTGAGACCTCCTCTTAGGGCACTAAAATTGGTATTTGAGGAATACCAGCACATCTAGGATGTTTCTAGGGAAGTGTAGAAGAGAATATGTCATAGGATGGCCGAGAGTTAATGCTCAAAGTGGTGTGAGGAAGAGAGGGAGGGTGTTCCCTTTTATAAGGGAGGAGAGGGGCACCTTTGGAATAACTAAAAATAGTATTTTATTATAAAGCCAAATTCGGTTTTAAATAGCTCCAAATTGATTTATTTCAAATCTAAGGTGTGTATGGGTCGAAATACTCTCATCCAATAGAATTTAGACATGTTTAGGTTCCTAAGTTAACCTTATCATTTATATTTAACTTTAAGTTAGATAATTTTACTTTTACCGTCTCTTCTTGTTTTCTTACACTATAAGGTTAATAAACTTACTATATCAAGCCAAACTAACCCCAAGTTGTTTATTATTATTATATATAACCTTATATAATTCATTTTTCCGAACCTTATATTTTTAGGAATAAAATAACAATTAATAATATAATATTTGATTTAAAAACTATTTTATGTCAATTTTGACACTATTTAGAAATTGATTTTTGTGAAAATCATAACAGAATTATTAGTTCGAACAAAGTTAATTAAATAAATACTAACATGTCATATTAAGCTATAAAATTAGTTGAATTCATAAAATGTCTCAAATTATATTTATTTGGGTATTTAAAATATCAATTATTCTAATTTTTCACAATTATGGTAATTACTGCATCATCATTGTGTCATAAATAAATTAATTTATTTAATGTTTAAAAATTATAAATAAACTATCATTATGTAGGAAATCTTTTTATCTTTATAATTAATATTTACAATCGAATTTATCTTATGTATAACCCTATATTAAAAATGTTGTAGTAAATAAACGTTGATTTTAACTCTTTTAACTCTTCTTTGAATTAAATAATAATAAATGTCCTAATCTAATCCAAGTGGGCCTAAATGGTCATATTTTATTCCTAAGGTTATTTTTGGTCGAATTACACTTATCAAATAGAATTAGGAAAAGTGTTAGGGTAATAATAATTACAATTTTATCCTTAATTACCCTATTTATTTTTAACCGTGGTAAAAAAAAGTAAAAAGTTACTATTCACCAAAAATTATTTTCATCTCATTGAACCACATTTTACTTACTAAAATCAACCGTGTATCTAGAATTTTTGAAATTCCACTCACAGAAGCGGTAAAATTATGTTTTATGAAAAGTTCATTTTTATAACTACCACTTAGTGGTTTCACTATTCATCAAAAAATGAAAGTTTCCAGAAAAATACCAAAAATTAGGCCTAAGATATATTTGATATTATGAACTAAAAAATGTTGTCTATTTTACCAAATTCAAAACATATTAGTTGCATTAATTAATTTAAAAATTAATTCCTGTCGTCAAAACAAATAGCGTGTTTTTAAGAGATAATAACTATCAAAAGATTGACATTTGTTTATGTCTGGTTTAAATGTAGAATTACATCCAATGACCAACATTTTATTAAATTGTAAAAATATATTCTAAATATACTTTAAAACCACTAAAATTAATAATTTATCACTATTAATTATTTCTATTAAAAATGTTCTTTTTAATTAAAATTTAGTAATTTTCACTATTCATCAGAATATGAAAGTTCTCCGAAAAGTACCAAAATTTCACCCTAAGCTAATTTTGATATTCCGAATCCAAAAATGAAGTCCATTTTGAAAAATAAAATTTACAAAATTTAAAAAAGTGGTTATTACTATTCATAATGGCTAGTTTTAATAATATTTTAATAGCATATCGTTGTTTAGTGAAACTCGGTATTGCGTACTACACACGCTAGCGAGGAAGGTCGCGATCGCATGTAATGCAAGGAAAGCCAAGGATGTGTGTTGTGAAAGCTCCTTTTGGTGTAGCGTACAACACAAGACATTAATGAAAAGAATATTTTTCATAAAATCTCGGGGTGTTACATTCTACCCCCCTTAAAATGAATTTCGCCCTCGAAATTCGTCGGGGTTATAAATGGTTTACTACTTGAAAGTTTATTTAATAGAAACCCACATCATAATAAGGAATACCAAAACCATTCTTTAAAAACAAAAGTATGAAATGTAATGGTTACCCAAATAAACTAATCACTGGGTTTCCACATAGGTGAAAATATGGATATAGAAGAGAAGTCTAACCATCATGTTCTGATGGAGAGTGGTAGAGAACATGGCTATGGAAAAGCCAGAAATCACAAATCCATAAATTTGTGACGATCTAAGGTACCATCTAATTCATCAGATATAAGAGCACTAGGACAACATTTTTGGTTTTCAAGATCATTTCCCTAAAGTTGATGAAATTGGATTTAGAAGAAATACTTTCGTGATTTTGGTATAGTCTCACCATTTTTCGTTCTTTGGACAATTTCCACTTCATCTCTTAAAGAAATGAAGTTGAATTTGTCAATCATGATGTGTTAGCAGATCATGTGATAGAATGATGGGTCATTCCATCTATCTCAAAAGGTTAGAAAAGTTATCAAAAAATACATAAGTCCATCTATAGTGAGATTAATCATATATAGTTCCTAAAATGGACTTATACTTCATATATCATACTGCTTAATATAATAAAACTAGTTTCTACTAAACAGGGACTTCCTGTAGGCCAGTGGTGGGTGATAAATTCCAGTCGCACTTCGTTTGTGGGTTCGATTCCCACTGCCTTGTCCGACGCGATGGGCTGTCGCACGTCCTGCAGGTTGTCCTTTTTCTAAAACTATATTACTATAATATCCCATCAATAATATCGAAAAAACTTCTATCCTTAAACAATACTAACTTATGTCCAACATAATCCATTCCAATCTTTAGGCTTATCCATAATACTGCAGTCCACTCTCATAATATAGTGAAAATGATTACCAGATATTTAATACCATCGTTGGCCCCCATATATCATAAGATATGTCTTGTTGGTCACATTCCAAACATTCAAAGGCCTTAATCATGTATTCTCTTGAATACCCATTGAACCTTAGTGAAAACATGAATGCCGTTAAAAGTTAACACTTTCCACATACAAAAATCCTCAAAATTCTATATACTCAAACCATGATATCACTTAGTCCTTATATCAATCATGAGCTCATGAATACTGTCAAACATTTCATTTTTTTCCTTATCCCTTCATTATGCTCATATCATCTTTTTTTCCAAAAATATCTCAATCACTTTCCATGGTTACCGGTACCATAAAATTATTGAAAACCACAATAGACCAATACATAAATATTCCAATATTCCATGATACTATATAAAACATTATTTTGTAATCCCAATACATAAACACTTAATCATTCCACCACATCATTATCATATTCAACATCGCCAATGGTGATCGCATGTGACTTCCCTTTGTCCTTTTCCTTAAGTGGTTGCTCATGTTTTTCACCACTAACCCTTAGATTAGGGAATTTATTAGCATAATTCCCCATTTCTTTTCACTTGAAGCATTGAAGTGTTGGTGGTGCGTTCTCTTCAGTCTTTTCTTTATTCACATCATTAGAAACTCTTTTTCCATTACTTCGACACTCAGCTGCATGATGACCTTCTTTTCCACACTTAAAACATTTTCTAGTCCCTTTATGACAATCTCCACCATGCTTCTTTCCTCACTTTGAGCATAAGGAAATATTCATCTTCTTTTCACCATTATTCTGAGATTCCTCCTTGAACTCCATCTTTCATTTCTTGTCAAAACTGTGAGATGGATAAGTAACACCAACTTCCATTTCTACCTTGATAGCACAACACACAATTTCTTCATAGCTACTGAAGTCTCTTATAGCTAATTCCCTTCTAAGATTTGGTTTTAAGCCACTGAAGAATCGATCAACTTTACTTTCAGGTTGGATGATAAATCCAGATGCATACCTTGCAAGCCTTGTAAAATTCGCTTTGTATATATCAGCAGATTCATCATCCTGTTGCTTTAGTTCAAGAAACTCCTTCTCCATCTTTGTTCGAAGAATACGAGGGAAGTACTTATTGAAAAATAAGTTCTTGAACTCGTCCCATTCCATGGACTCAATTTCATCTCTTGGCCTCGTATTCTTGATAAGATTCCACCATTGATCAGCTTCACCTTCCAAACGATATACTGTTAAGATGACTTTATCATGTTCAGAACATTGATGAACTGAAAATATCTTTTCAGTAGTATTGATCCGTTGTTCAGCAACAAGTGGATCAGAAGACCCACTGAAAGAAGGTGGACGTTGCCTCATGAAAGACTCAATAGAATATTGTTCCCTTCTCTTCTCATTTGGAAGTCCAGAATGATTCATAGATTGTGTAAGTATAGCAATAAGATTTTGCACTCCATATCCCATAACATTTGTTTTTTCAGGAGGACAATCATTGCATTGTCCATTGCATTGATCTACACGGTTCCTTTGGGTTCCAGCCATCGTCTAAAACCCAAAAAGAATAGTGTGAAAGGAAAAACTCATGCTAGGGAAAACAACATAATAAAGGGGGAGTAACTTCAATATCTAACATCTTTGGTTTAATCTAATATCGTTACCATAGTTCTAGGATTATATCCTATACGTATACTTATCCTTAGGGACATCCCTAGATATACCTTAGAAATATCTCTAGAGATCTCACTAACGTTTTCGCATCCTAGTTTCCAAAGGTTGACTAAACTTTTCCTCTGATACCAACTGTAGAGACCCGAAGCTTGACGTACATGGACATTACAATACTTTTTCGGAATACTTAGTACATAACAAAAACTCACACAGAAGGATCGTAATAGTTTAGTGTCTTTGGAAACTCAGAATATAATATTCTAATCATGGTTAAAGATCTTCAACATCTCCCATAAAGATCTTCCTTTTTTTACCTAAAACGTTTCTATATATACTGGGGAAATAAAACATACAAAAGGGTAAGCTCAAATTCTCAATAAGGGTAAACAAAAGAAATATCAATCACATCATATACATAAGAACATAACTTTTGGAAATATTAACCTGCAAAAGAGGTCATAATATCATAACATGGGATAAATCATAGAAGTAAAATGTAATCCCAAAAATCATAACTTAAAACATGAAACTTTGTGGCATACACACAAAAGCATAGAGAATCATTTCTTATTAGTCAAGACTCATTTCCAAGACTATCTTAGTGGACAAAGTCAATTTCTGAACCGAGTAACCCTCGTTTCAGTCCTGTTTCACTGAACCGGTATAGCCTACCGTTCCATCCATGTCTATCTCTTGAGATATAAAATCTTTACCCAATGCATTGGAGAGAGATATAGTTCCCACCCATATCATAATGATACCATTCTTATGTGTTCCACAAAATCATAAACCATACATAATAGCATAACCCATGTAATAAAAATGGGATTCTTAAACATTGTGACATAATAAAACAATTCATATAAGATAAAGGAATTCATAAAAATAATTCCATCACAACATAATAAAATCAATGTAATAATTGGTATAAAAATAGAACCCTTTATTATCTTAGATGGAAAATAATTTTGATAAAACACTTGAACTCCATTCTTGAGGAAAATATCCTTTCTACTTCAAAAACACGTTTCCTTTCTTAACATGTCATACAATTCTAAACTAAAAGAAGTTGATTAAAAATAAAATTTAAAACTTGTAAAGCAAGATTCTTGGAAATAATTTTTTAAAAATCCATTCATGCCGTATAAGTTAAAAACAATCTTCTCGTACTTTTGTCGGAAAAGTCAAAAAGTACCTCGTACGGAAAACGACAAAAGATTCCTTTCATATATTTTACTAAAAACTCACCGAAGGGTAAAATTGGATTAAAACAATTGTACGTGGATGTAAATAATATTACATATTGAGGAAACATGGATTTGGATGATAAAATACAACCCATTAAATACTAAATTATAAACAACCTCGGATAAAAATGAGATTGTGATATTTCCCTTACCTTAGGTCTGATTTGCTTCGTAAGTGTCTGAACCTCCTGTATAATGATTTAAATAATGTTATTGACTTATTCAAGAATCATACTCATTGTTATGATATCATATATGGTTCACTTATTACTTTATATTACCCGTTCTTTTGTAAATTCCATGTTAAAGAGCGTTTTGGGTAAAATTGTTTCATTTGTCGTCCTTGTTTTGACTTGTAATTATTCATATGATTACATAGATCATGATTACATAATTCCAGAATATAAAACATGATTTATATATAATATATATTCAGAATATACATATATATAATAAATCATTAAATGGAAATAAATACACCATTCATGGAGACGGTAGGTCGTACGTACGCATGAACGTTGTTTTCGTTTCCTTATTGAGTTGAATGGAATTAAGTAGATGAAATACATATATATACACATAAATACAGTATCACTATTATTTCATATATTTCATGATTATTTATTATATGTAATTTATAATCATTCATGAATGGTTAAAGTGGAGGATGAATCTCATCGCGGCGTGGAGACGGTAGTCATACGGAAGCACGAGCGATGATATCGTTCTCATGATCCTGGGACTGTATTGGAGTGTATGTATACTATTTAAGAATCAATATCACTTTAAAATAATCATATATAGTTATTATTTACACCATTATACCCATCCAAGTAAGGTGGTGGTGGAAAATAGATTTCACCACGGCGTGGAGACGGTATTCCGTATGTACGCACGCGCGGTGATTTTGTTTTCCGTAGGATGGATAGATGGTAAAATAGGGTTGTTTCATACTTATAATAACCTATAATTATATGAGTGATAATTATGTTATTACTTCATAATGAAACAACCTAAGAAGAATACGTGGAAGAAGAAATAAAGATAAAATAATCGGTAATGGACATTACCTCTTCTTTGAAGTGCCTCTTTGAGACCTCCTCTTAGGTGACTAAAATTGGTCTTTGAGGAAGACCAAAACCTCTAGGATGTTTCTAGAGAAGTGGAGAAGAGAATTTGGCAGAGTTTTTCCGAGCTTGAATGCTCAAAGTGTTGTGAGGAAGAGAGGGAGGGGGTGCCCTTTTGTAAGGGAGGAGAGGGGCACCTTCGGAATAACTAAAAATATTATTTTATTATAAAGACAAATTCGGTTTTAAATAGCTCCAAATTGATTTATTTAGAATCTATGGTAGGGAGGGGTCGAAATCCTCTCATCCAATAGAGTTTAGACAAGTTTAGGTTCCTATTTTAACCTTATCATTTATATTTAACTTTAAGTTAGATAATTTTACTTTTACCGTGTCTTCTAGTTTTCTTGCACTATAAGGTTAATAAACTTACTCTATCAAGCCAAACGAACCCCAAGTTGTTTATTATTAATATATACAACCTTATCTAAGTAATTTGGCCGAACCTTATATTTTTAGGAATTAAATAACAATTAATAATATAATATTTGTTTTAAAACTATTTTATGTCAATTTTGACACCATTTAGTAATTGATTTTTGTGAAAATTATAACAGAATGAGTAGTTATAAAAAAGTTAATTAAATCAATAATAACATGTCATAGTAACCTATAAAATTAGTGTAATTCATAAAAAGTCTCAAATTATATTTATTTGGGTATTTATAATATCAATTATTCTAATTTTTCACTATTATGGTACTTACTGCATCATCATTGTGTCATAAATAAATTAATTTATTTAATGTCTAAAAATTATAAATAAAATATAATTCTGTATTAAATAATTTTAGCTTTATAATGAATATTTACAATCGAATTTATCTTATGTATAACCCTATATTAAAAATGTTTTAGTAAATAAACTTTGATTTTAACTCTTTTAACTCTTCTTTGAATTAAATAATAATAAATGTCCTAATCTAATCCAAGTGGGCCTAAATGGTCATATTTTATTCTTAAGGTTGTTTTTGGTCGAATTGCACTTATCCAATAGAATTAGGACATGTTTTAGGGTAATAATAATAACAATTTTACCCTTAATTACCCTATTTATTTTTAACCGTGGTAAAAAAAGTAAAAAATTACTATTCACCAAAAATTATTTTCATCTCATTGAACCACATTTTACTTACTAACATCAACCGTGTCTTTTGGATTTTTGAAATTCCACTCAAAGAAGTGGTAAAATTATGTTTTATGAAAAATTCATTTTTTTAACTACCACTTAGTGGTTTCACTATTCATCAAAAAATGAAAGTTTCTAGAAAAATACCAAAAATTAGGCCTAAGCTATGTTTGATATTATGAACTCGAAAATGATGTCTATTTTACCAAATTAAAAAAAATATTAGTTGCATTAATTAATTTAAAAATTAATTCCCGTCGTCAAAACAAATAGCGTGTTTTTAAGAGATAATAACTATCAAAAGATTGACACTTGTTTATGTCTGGTATAAATGTAGAATTACATCCAATGACCAGAATTGTATTAAATTGTAAAAATATATTCTAAATATACTTTAACACAAATAAAATTAATAATTTATCACTATTAATTATTTCTATTAAAAAAGTTCTTTTTAATTAAAATTTAGTAATGTTCACTATTCATCAGAATATGAAAGTTATCAGAAAAGTACCAAAATTTCACCCTAAGCTAATTTTGATATTCTGAATCCAAAAATGAAGTCCATTTTGAAAAATAAAATTTAAAAAATTTAAAAAAGTGGTTATTACTATTCATAACGGCTAGTTTTAATAATATTTTAATAGCATTTCGTTGTTTAGTGAAACTCGGTATTGCGTACTACACACGCTATCGAGGAAGGTCGCGATTGCATGTAATGAAAGGCAAGTCCAGGATGCGTGTTTTGAAAGCTCATTTTGGTGTAGCGTACAACACAATACATTAATGAAAAGAATATTTTTCATAAAATCTCAGGGTGTTACATTAGATGTGATGCAAGACATGTGGAAATTGATTATAATGTAGGGACTCCTAGGTTTAATGTATGAAATGGAATTGATTGATAACTTGATGATATTTAGGAAAGATGGTATTTCATGTAAGTACATTTATTTTTGGGAATGGTCATGTTGGACCTTTATAATATCAAATTTGGTCCGGAGGTGACCATATTGGTAATTCCTAAGGTGGGTAGCACTGCGGGAGGAATTGACATGTGGCTAAATAAGAGGGTAGTCTGAGAATATATTTAGAAGATGGGTTTTTTTGTAACTTGTTGATGTGATACAAAATTCATTTGGGAAAATATATCATAAGGTGGTGAGGTTTTAGTGTCTTGGGTTTTTTGAATGAGTCGAATTCTTTGTTAATTTTTAATTTTATGTTTGGTGGTTAGACCAACTTTTAAATTCAGTTTAGAGAATAATTTAATAAATTAAAACATGTTAGTACATTTTTTTTACATATGTTTTTAGGCTCAGTACATTTATCGATATTTTAGTTTCATTTCATGAGCATTGGGTTTTAGGAAACAAAACATGGGAGGCACAACATTTGGTGAACTGTTGGAACACTGTTAGTGCTAACTGTGTTGCCCAAACTATGTGTCCCACTTGAACTATTGAATAGTTATAGAAAATCATGTGAGGGGGAATAAAACTATACAGGGAACTTATAATTTACTACAAAGATTGGGAACAGGCTTTGAAAGGTTTTACAAACCATGTGTCATAGCACACACACTTAGTTCCACTTATATAATGAGTGTGTATGGTTGGACATGATTATCCAAACTGTGTGGTCAAAAAATTTGACCCATTTTAAAGGAGGTACACTTTGAACAGTGGAACTGCATGGTTGGCACACAATTATCCACATTGTTATGTTGAACCATGTGCTTCATTAAAGAGGTTCAAATTATATTTCTAACCATACATTATATTTCTTTCCTCTTCCTCTATTCTTATCTCGTTTTTTACACCTAATATATCATCCATGGGAGATATTCCTACCTCTTATTATATTTGTCCTCCCTCCCTTCTTTGAGCTTCGATTTGGATGTCACCATGTGTATTGGAAGCATAGTGGCAATTCCTTGATTACACTTACTTCGATTCTTAGTTTCTCTCCCCATTTGGCATGTTAATTTCTTGTGATCTCATTTTTTCTATTTTCAAGGAGTTTGTATAAAATCCCAATTTTTCCCTCTTAGATCGAATTGTATGCTATTATTCGATAACTGCGCAACAACAATAATAGCGTTGTTGGTTCCTAGATCTCTATACTTCTATATACGTGTTATGGGATATGTATATAAATTTTCATTTTTGGGTTATCTTAGTGAAATACTTAACAAATTAATGATTGTCTTTAATCCATTTAATTTATTTTGTGAGATTCTAATATGAATGATCATATCTCTAAAATTATGATAACCCTTTTCTTGGTATTTTTTATGGTTATTAAGTTAATTAATTTTCATTAATTTAATTAATTTTTTTAATATTAATAAATTAGTTCCATGGGAACATGTTGGGCTTAGACTAAGATACTTGGGATGATGTTGATCACTGAAATTGATATGATAAGGTTATTTAGGGGAAGGTTGTGTCCTGAGTGACTTGATGTGATAATTATCATTGGGGAAGAGGTAATGTGATTGTAGGTATGAGGTGGATGGTAATGACCCTTTAAATATTAGGATGATGAGGGTACATGTGGAAATGAGGTTTTCTATTAGCGTGGATTAAGGAATGTTGGTGATTTTTTATCATCATTATTGGAAAATATATCTATTGGAGTTCGTTGAATACATACAAATATTTAGTTGAGGTGTTGTTGTCCACTTTTTGTGGGTGCGGCCTCTATAGCTTTAACGGCTTAGAGGATGGTGTTAACCATTGATTATAGAGGAGGTTATCATTGTAAAAATCCACAGTTGATGGTGAGTGAGAACATAATACGGGGGATGAGTCTCACAATTATATTGATGGTAAATTTTTTGCGATAATAGGAGGATGGATATCACCATGCTTCGAGACATCGGGCTACTGAGCTGGTGGTGATTTATTATTTTCTAAAGGACATATATCATTGTGCCTTTGGATGTTTGGTTGTCTATCTTATGAAGGTTATTCAAGAATAAGTCTAAGGGACCTGTGATTGATTTTGAGATGTCGGGCTATTGAGAAAATATTTATTATTTAAATGGATGTTTGAAGAACTTTTCATACATATATTGGTTAAGTCAATGGGATGAAAGTATTACTCAACATGTGACATATGTTGTATTAGATAGAATGAGGTTCTAGATGATATTTATGTGGATGAGATACTGAGTATCATCTAGTATGAATGATTAGGGATATATATTTCCACTTCGGCATTGGCCAATGCTGGTAAATTATTCCCCATGGAAATTCTGAATGATTAAGTGGGTTATGAATTTTTATGGATGAGTGTATTTTCTATTTATTTTTGTATACATGCACTTGTATAAATATGGATATAATATTGAAAGACATTGGTGGTAGACTAATAAGTTCAAATCACACCCTAAATAGTCCCCTTAGGATGTGTATAGAATTTATTTCTTTGAAATGAGATTAGGGACTAGGATTCAGATATGCACCATAGAGATCAGGGATGCATAGGTGGATTGGATAGATAAAAAATATACCATGGTTGTTCATTGCATAGAGGTGGAGATCCTTTTTAGGATTTAGGTACGTCTTATATGATCATCCATGGCTGATCCTGCTTGTCTATTTTTTTACAACTATCTGACATGTGAATTTTATCTGATATGTATGGAAATCATCTTTTAGATTGTAATTTCTATGTTTATCTATATGATTCTACTGAGTTGATATTCATGTTTCCATTGATTCATTTATTTCTTCTACTGAGTTATGTTACTATTAATAATATTATTATTTTTTATTATTATTCATATTATTATAACTAGACGGTATAGTCTCCCAAATATCATCTAATAGACCCTCACTACTAGTCAATAGCCTTTGACATATGGGGAGGCACGCCTAAGGCCCAATGGACCACCATCTTGGAGTATATGTTATTTGGATCTCAAGTCAGAATGTTACATTCTTTTTATGAAAGTATTTATTAATAAATAGATATTAACATTATTTATAATAGAAACTTTAACCCAAAAAAGTGTGTTACAACTATGTAGAATATATATAGGCTCTCAAAATAAAAAAACATGGGGATCTAGAGACTTTTACAGCTACGTCTGAGTTAAATAAGAGTACCTATAGATCACTTGAATAAGGAATAAAATTTTTGGGGTGAATTTGAGAGAACCAAGACACTAAAAGATAAAGTATAAATGAACCAATGTTTTACCTAAGAATCAATTGGGTTTTGAATGAATAAAGAAGAGTGAGATTTCAATTCATGTTTTAGAAGGTATGAATATAGTGTACCAAACCTATTTTGAGAAAATAATCTATTATGTATAGAATAAGAAGAAGAAAATTAATGTACTGACCCATAATGTTGATCAAATACAATCAACTGATATTTTGAGTTTATAGTGTCCAAGAAATAGATTCATAGAATATTTGGAGAGATGAGGATGGTGTATACAGACCAAGTTTCATGATCTATATTTTAAGACATATATTTAGTTAATTAAACTCTATTATAAGGAATCAGGTCATATTCTTATGGTGGATAGAAATCTAGGTATATCTTGGTGATCTACATTAAAAAGGTTGAATTTATTGAACCATTATTGGGAGTGATTATAAAGAACCTATGGGGTAAATTATCACATATTTAATATAGTTCAGGTCACATATTTAATATTGGTATCATGTCATATGCATCATATTGTGAACACACTCACATTTTTAATATAGTGAGAGTGGGTTAGAATAAAAAAATCCCACACTCCATATATAATTGATAATAATATTTTTGGGGGGATTCTATTTAAAAATGAGATATAAGAACATAAAGTAATAGGTTTCCCACATTGATATTTAACATTGTAAAATTTGGGGTGATTTTATTTCTGACATTACATACTTACATATGGTGTATGTGGGTTAGTGAAATAAAATATTATCTTATTGAGTCGTAAATGACCACAAAGGTTCTAAACATCAAAGGGGTGGTAAGTACTTAAAATAATAAATTGGTTTTAGATAAATTTATGGTGACACGTACTTCACCCCCCCCCCCGGTGTGTCTATATGATCCAACTTGTAATTTCAATTGGTATCAGACCATAGGTTACCTATAGTTGGATATACAACTAATTTAATAGTATTAATATATATATATATATATATGTATGTATGTATGTATGTATATATTTGAATTTAAAATTCAATATTTTTAAAGAAGATCCTTATATAGAGAAATTTGTTTTCATCCCTATAAAAATTAACTTGGATGTTTCTTCCAACGCATTGCTAAACATGAAGAATAAAGTGGAAAGAAAGTAGAAAAGTATTCAAAAATTGGAGATGAAAATCCACTAAAAAAGGTAGTAAGAGTGTTATGTGTTCTTATAAATATATTTGTAGTGATTACTCAAATTAAGTATGCACAAGTTGTGAAGAAGTTAAATTTAATGTGTCACTCGGTGAATTCTATTATAAAATTAAAAACTACATAAATAATTTTCTCATAAACGTAGTCACATATATATTTTCCTACATTAATAGAATTCATGATGATATGTCATAGATATAAAAATAGGTTAATGTTATGGAATAATAATTAATTAGGAAATTTTGGTACTATAACATTGTCACAAATTATTTGAAATTCCAAAAAAATTATTTCACACTTTTCAAGGAGAAAATTTAATGGATTATGAATACTTGAAAACATATTAATTTATTATCTTTTTTTGAAAACTTTGTTTTAGTGGTTTTCCATGCACTTGGAAAGTTTCACGAAGTCTTCATGGATATCAATTCACCCAATGTGAAACTAAAAAAATAGTAAAAGATATGGAACATTATTTGTCTATGATAAGGAAAATGCAAGGGTTAAAATTTAAATTTATTATTTAGGATTGAGGGAAATATATTAATCATGTTTAAGGATAAAAATAATACTCCCAAATTTAATTTAATGGACCTATAGGTAAAATTGAAAATCATGATATAATAAAGTTGAATCTTCTTAAATAGTTGAGGGTTACTATAAAAAATAGATGAGAATCTATTATAAAAAAATTAATAAAATAGTGGAAATAAGAGATTTAGATCATATAGAGAATAATCTAAACTAAAGCTCATATAAAGAGGTAACCCTCTATTAATTTAAATCAGGGAGAACCGAATCATTTTTCTATAAATTATGGACCAAAGTCAAAAATAGTATAAATATTGGAGATAAAAATTTCTAAAATACACTTAAAATCATCAATGGTGAAGATGGTCATGTAATAGAAAATTTTACCCTCAAAATGTTAGAAAATGTTTTTTCCATCCCAAAGATAGGAAGAATATAAATATATATATATTATATGCACTAGAAAAAGAATAAGATTAATTTGGACATGTTTTTATTACTAGATATTTGAGAAGAGGGATATTGATTACTAGAATAATATTTCAGTATTCAAAAATTAGATAAGACATGGATTAAGGTAGAGAAAAAATGTATGAATGAGGAAACATACTGAAAGAAAATAGACTCTAAAGAGGAATAATAAATTGTCCACAATCATCAAATTTTAACAACTTAAATAAAAATAACTATTACAAGAAACGTTTCAATTATTAGGATGATTTTTGGTATCAACCAGCTCATTAAAAATATTATATTGATGATATGACAAGGAAATAATAGTGGATCAATAAAAAAATTAAAATAATTGAGTCTTCCTTGGGTTTTCCATTTAGTAAAGAATAATACTCCCAAGAAGAAAGCAGTGAAA
The DNA here is from genome assembly GCA_963277665.1 of Viscum album. Classification (NCBI taxonomy): domain Eukaryota; kingdom Viridiplantae; phylum Streptophyta; class Magnoliopsida; order Santalales; family Viscaceae; genus Viscum; species Viscum album. Next base: position 1,694,225,202 of record OY728137.1, on the reverse strand, counting down.
GGTAATCGAGGAGAGAAACCAACAAGAAAGGGATGTTTCTATTTTAAATGGATAGGTCACATGATATATCATTTCAGGATATACATTAATGTATTTTTAAATGTTGTAAATCTATAATCTGAAAATAAATAGACAATATAAGAGAGATATAATTGTATTATCATAGTACTGGGCATCCCAGATGAAGAGATTAATAGGATAACTAAAATAGGTAATATTAAAGTTAAAAAGAGTTGTGAAGAAGGTGTAAGAATGCAGGACATGTGGTTTTCGAATGTATTACTATTCCATCAAGACAAAAAAATGAGAATTCAATAATTAATTCTAATTCCAATAAATTTATTTCAATGGAGTACCCACAAATTAATAAGGCTGACCATGATCCTAAAGATTTTTAATGATAAGTCCAAACTAGTTAGAAGAGGTTAAGAAGTTATAAAAAGATGAAACAAATCAAACTAATCTAGTTAATAAATTTTATAATCTTATTTTAGGTCGGGATTAGTTCATTCTAAGGGGTTATTATATAACTGAACGAAAAAGAAATAGATTTAACTTGAAATGTTTTTGTCTGTATATTCATATGAGTCTAGGTTCATGAAACATTCTTATAAATCTATTTTAGCATCCTCTAAGTATAAAAATATTTTGTGGATTCATATTGACGTATGTAAACAGACTACATTTTTGTCTAAATTTACCACTTATTTTTTTAAATAAATATAGACCATATATTATTAGATTTTTCCGGTTAATAAATCTTTTCTAAGAGAAAATATGGTACCACCCTTTTCTCAGGGAATAACTTCTTCATAAAGGAAGTGTAAGGGTAATGGGGGAAGAGGTTTTTTTTGAAAAAAGGTATAATCCCATCCCTTTTAATTTTTTAAGGGGAAGAATAAAAATTTCAATCCTCCCTATAATGTTAATAAAGGGGGAGAATAATTTTCCAACCTTTTAATTTATTTTAAATAATTAGGAAATAAATGGCTTTGAATTTGGAAGTAAAATGGTGTTGAAAACAAATATAAAGGGAGATAATGAAGTACCTATGTTTTAGAGAAGTTGGAGTTCTATTTGTTTTCAATATAAAGTATGTCAATGTGTTCTAAAAAATGAAGAGTTTTAAACTATTTTATATTCAAAGGATAATCTTTCTCATGTGGAAAAAGAAGTGAGAATGTTAACCATGTATTTTGGGTAATGAAGTTGGATGAGTTGGTATATTTGTGAGAAACTCATTACATATGATGATTACTGAGATGGTTTGACGACTATAAGAATTGTTGGTGATGTCAAAATCACTCTCTATAATAGTTAACAGTAAGGAGAAGATGATTTGAAATAATCAAAAAAGTTTGAATTATTATGATATTTTAATAAGTGTAGATACCATATAAGGAGTACTACATGCCAAGGTTGTTATACATTGTGCTTAAACACATATTGATGAAGGTTTTAGAAGGTAGATGATGATTTAGAAAAACCATGAAGTCATTTAAAGGAAATATATAAAAATGGATAAGTCCATGTGCTATGTAAATATCATATCCCTAGCCATGTAAACATCATATCATCTATTAGACATTAGAAAAATGGAAGTCCTATAAGCATAAGTTTCATTATTCTATTTCTCAATAATTATCTTTCATTTGTGTAAGAATCATCTAGTTTTTTATGATCATAATGTGTATCTTTCTTAACCAGAAGGAAGATATATTTAAGCAATATCCAGGAATGTGAAATTATCAATCTTTCTTTGTTGACATAATTTATCTCTTCATAAGAATGATTGATGTCTATTAAACAACATCCATCTATCTGTAATCATAATTAATTTATATATAACCATAAATACTTAAGAGAATTGGGATAATTATATAGAAAAAAATCTATTCTTAAATATTTAAATTTTTTGGAAAGAAATCAAATGTGATGATTTAAAAACTTATCTTTATTTTGTGATAAGAAGATAAATGCAAGAATAAAAATATAGAGGCTTTATCAAAATCTAAAACTGAGTTTCTAGTATTTATAATTCTATTGAAAATGAAATTTGAAGATACTAAAGTTGAGTTTCAAGTTTTTAATATCATGATTTTATTTATATCGATGATATACTCATGATTTTATGATGTTTATTATTCTTGATAATGAGAATAAAAATTCATAGGGTGTCAATAATAAATAAGATGAAGTTGATCCAAGCTTGGGCTATTCATTAAATTATAAATCATTGAAATCCAATGTGTTTGATTGATTTTATGAACATCATGAAATAGAAATAGAATATCAAAAATGATATGGAAGGATAGTAATTTTCCCAATCCTTAAATAAATTAAAACATGATTTTACTAAATCTGGAAATGAAAAATGTGTTGAATCGTGTTATTTTATATCAAAGAATCAAATATCATAAGATCCATTATGATTCATGTTGATTTATTTGATAAATAATGGTAAGGAATGTATTACTGTTATTTAGTATATATTCAACTAGAATATGAATAGGTTTCTTAATAGAGAACATAGTGTTGTTAAAGATAAACTCAACTACTCATGTTTTGTATTTTATTAATGTCAATAAAATGATAAAAGTGGAAATAAAATACCATGAATGAGATAAATGGTGAATACATGAATGTATGAATACAACTTCATTGTAAACTTATAAATAATTTTATATCATTTTTGATCTATGTGATAGATCATATTGGTTGTATGATACACAATCATTGAAGTTGTTCAAATAATGAAAATCTATAAGATGAAATGTAGGAGGTCTATGTGATGGAACCAGAGCTATTATGATATATTTGTTGCTCTCCATTTCAGGAAGATAATTGATGAATTCTTTGTTAGAGGATTGAATCCGATCTTGTTGTGTGTGTGATACTTGTGAGACTACCAATACATTTTTGAACCTCTCTTATTCTCTAAGTAAGGTTTGTCATCTACAAAGAAAGCAGTTACACCCCTTTACCTTTCAAGTATCCTCATTATGTGATGGTGTATTTAAGGGGTTGATGTTTCGTCATAGATGTTATAGTTTTTTTTAATTCTACCAGTGATATCCATCAAGTAAACTCTATTGATATAGGAATATAGAATTCATTTCAACTCATAATTTGCAGGTACTCTATTTTTTATTATTTTAGGCATTTGACTTCTTAAATGAATATCATCCTCTGTTTGGACAATTTATGAATCCATTAATCATATTATGATTATATTTAATCTATCAGTGGTATCCTAGTATTTTTTTTATTCAATATTTAATCATGTTTCAATTTCTAGTTTTTGACAAAATAATAAAATAAAAAAATGAGAAATAGTGTTTTTATAAAATAGATATAAGTAACAGACCTTTAAATGAGCTGAGTAAGGGTAAATATTATTTAACCATATTAAAGTAGGCTATTTAAATTTTATACTATTATTTATAAGTTATATTCAAAGGATTATTCAATGTTACATTTTTTTGGAAGTTCTATATAAAGGTAACTTAATGTTACCCTTACACGTTATGGTATATAAGCTATTTCATAAAGGCCATTGGTATTTACCTTAAAGTGACATTATAATATTTTAGGTTATCTTTATGTACAATATTTTTATATAAGTTTAATTTAATCTACCATTAAATGAAATGGTCTTTCTAAATGTAATTTGTGTATCGCATTTATTCAATGGGTTTCAACTGGGTTTCATAAACGTATCCATGCAATGATTAACTCCGGATTTTCATGTGGGGTATTTTTGAGATTTGTATGAGTATCCCTTGATTCTCTACGGAATTCATATTCTTCTGGTTTTATTTGGGTATCACTTATTTGGGAATCCCTGGTTAATATAACACTACAGGAATAGGGTTTTTTATCCATGTGATCGAATTGGATATGGGGTTATCCGCACAAATGTCAAAATATCATTATTTATATGGTTGGGATGATTCCATGAGTAAATAATCAGGGATTATTTACATTAAAAAACAAACTTAGGTCATGATGATGTTATTGAGGATGTGTGAAATCTTCATCATTTGATCAAAATTAGTCAACTCTAAAGAGTATTTCTAAAATATCTTTGGTTTATTGAAGTTATGACAGTGGAAGTATTTTTCATTCAATTATCCTGAAGAAGGTTTCTGTAAGGTGGTTCTTTTGATATTATCAGTGGCTGATGATTATGTTCTTGATGTTTTGTTGGAACTTTTAGAAGGTGTTAGTTATCTAGTGTGGTCTGATGAGGCTTTTGTTTTATTGAAAGTATTATTCACTCTAAATATTTATACAAGATATCAGCAGTTGAAAAACTGGAATGGATAGACACCCATATTTCTAAGAGGTTTCTACAACCGGATAACTAGGTGGAAATATCTATAAATATGTATTTGGAAACCTTTTTTGTAATTTTGTTAATATAAAAAGATTTCTTTTTTAGTAATCCAAGTTTATTATTAGTCACAATTTTTAATTTTTCCTTCTAGTGAAATGACATGTTACATTGTTTCTATCATGGATGTAGGAATTTCTGTCTAAACTACGTAAAACCAAATTTTTCATTACTTTCATACATTTACCTTAATTTAATATATATTTTGTATCTTTTAGAGTTATAAAATATGAATTGGTTTTTTAATATGGTGAAGGTATTTTTCTTAACATGGTTTCTTCAGTGCTATGGAAAATTATATTTGGAGAGTTCCTTCCAAAATAAGTTTTCACCAAGTGATTTCAGAATAAATGCTTTGAATTATTTTTTATAAGGATAGTTCTTATGGAATCTAAAAAAAATTATCAAAGGGAGGTTATTAGTAGCTTATTAGTTTAATTTTCATTTCAATTAACATTCTATTACTCAATACATCTTTAACATTTAAGTGGGGGTAATTATATTTTGGAAAAATATTGTCAAATATGGAAATTTTGAGATCTAAAAATTTAGTGGACTATATTTGAGTTTCTATACTATATATATATATATAAGATAATATCATTTATAAAGATATGAATCTTACATGTAAAAGGTGGAAAACCCGAATTAAGGGATAAATTTTAATGGGATATGTTAAATCAGAAGGAATTGGAGTGATACAAATGTCATCAGTCCAGAATGTGTCTTTAAAAATTATGGATAAGAAAATTATAGTATAGTTAATTTAATCCCAATAAGATAAGTATGAGAAACCTATAACACTAGAAAAGTGTGCTTTATATTTAGGTTATTCAATATTAGTTTATCAAAAAAATGATATGCATCATATTTTTCAAATGATTTCAACCTAATCCATATTTACCTAGATTTTGTGAAGTTACATTCACAAATGATGTTTGGGTGATTATTTTTTTTATTCTTACCTGAATCTTGGGAATCCATGGTAACATGTGTGAGTAGTTCATGTGGAATTAATGACTTGGTATTCACAGATGCTTTATTCTCAATGAGGGGATCTAAATAAAAAAGATTTCAACATATTCCAGTGATATATTTAATACAAAAGGAGGTGGATACTCACCTCATTAGAATAATCAGAAGAAATAATAAAGGAAATCAAGTAAGAAGGGGAAGTGGAAGTCATATAGAAGTTTTTTTATTTTTTAGAACTATAGAAAGAAATTTTTCCTCAATAATTATTGTCATAAAAGGAAAGAAACATCTAGAAGGACTACTTATATATATCTGGGTGTTTCATCCAAGAACAGTGTAAACCTACTATCAATTTTCTCTACTCATGTAGAATGTTTGATCTTAGATTTTGAATATTTATTCCATTCCATGTGAAAAAAAGTTTCATGTCAAATTATGTATCCAAAAGTTTTGGTAGATTTAATATTAAAGATGATGAAGACTTTATCATTGTGGTAAAATGATAAATTAATTTTTAGTATAAAAAGGTAAGATTTAATGTTCTAATGGATTTTATACATTTTCCAGGTCATTGGAAGAAACTTTTTTTAGGTTTTATTCTTGATTAAGTAGGTTTTAGAAAAACAATTATAGGGGGTATGGAATATTACTCAATGTTCTCTTATTATAGACAAAGGTTTATAATATGGGTCATTAATCTGACCCGAAGGTTAGTGGGAGATACACATTCTTGAAAAAAATATTTTAGAAGTTTTGAACATTAACATAATCACTTTAGGTATCTTTGTAAGAAAGTCTAAATGATTTTAGAGTTGTATATTCCTGAAGTAATGAAAGGTTTCTTTCAATTTATATAGAATAACAATGAAAAAAAAGAACCCTAAATTGGTTAATGTAGATGTTTGGAGACCAACCCCAGTTTATTTTCCGGGAAATTCTAGGTGCTTTATTACCTTAATTGATGATTCAATTTGAAAATTATCAATATAATTTCTGAAAAATAAAATTTAATTTTTTTGAATCTTTGTTTAATGGAAGGATATGGTGGAAAGATAAATTAGAAGCAGTTTTTATTGTATGAGGTTATAAAATAGTGGTGTGTTTGCCAGAAAGGGTTTCTAGAACTAATATATACACATAGTAATTTAGTATGAGAATATTTTTCCATTAACACTTTAAAAATGGATGTTTTGAGGGAATTAATCAATAATTTGGAGAATAAGAAGTAAGTTTATATATTCTAGAATTCCTAAGTATGTTTCAGTGGAAGCAATGGGAACAGAAATGTACTAATTCCATAAAATTCCATCGAAACCCTTTGGATAGAAGTTACTGAAAGAACTATAGTTCAAAAATATTCTATAAGTTTCTCTTCTCAATTTTTTTATTAATTTTATCCTACATTCATGTGGATGAAAAATATAGAGATAATCTTGATGAATATTCTTGGGGATGCTTCGTTATAGGATATGGAGATAAAGACTTCAGCTTTTGAATTTAGGATGATGAACATATAAATGTTTTTACATATCATAATATGGGATAAAATGATAAAATATTATAAAAAGATAAAAACATGAAGGTAAAGTAATTTTTTAATGAAGATCTAACCTTGATTCAAGGTGATATTAATGGGGGTTCCAGAGGATCACATGTTTTAGAATGTTCATATGTCCTTGAATATATTTAAAGGTCACATATTTTCGATGGAATCTTATAGGGTTGTACAATAAATTTGAAATTTCATCTAGTGGAAAATATATCATAACGCTGAGTGACTTGGGAATCTTGTTCAAGGTTTCAGAAATTTATAGTTCTGTATAATGTTGAATGAATGGATACTTTTTAAATATCTTCAATGATCAGATATCTATTGTAGAGGTATAGAAATGATATAAGTTTATTACTTTTAATAAATTTAAGATAAATAGAGATCTTGGAGGAATCAGCTACATTGGGTGACTTTGGAAGGTGGGTTTTAGTGATGTAATAGGGGTTATATTCACTATAAGTGAATAACACTTAGGAACTAATATAATTACCAATATGAAAAAATGATCCTGAAAAGAAGTGTGCATTCTAGTTAAAATTATAAGTGTATGGAAATAATAGGTATAAGGATATGATTCTTTTGAACATATTTATATATAAGTAAGGTATCATCTTATTTGGTATTTTATATCTGGTAGTAAAATATACTACCATACAAACTGTTCAAATTTTTATTAATTATTGGAATTTTTACCTTAATCAAATGGATGTGAATACATATTTTCTTCATGGGGATTTTAAGGAAGAAATTTATATAAAGGAACTAGTTTTTTTAATGGAAAATAATAATCAGGTCTTGATTTGAAAACTAAAAAGGCACCTTTATAGTTTAGAATAGGCATTGAGGTGTTGAAACCAGAAGTTTGATTCCATCATGGAAGATAAATTTTCATACTATGTAACTCTGATCATTTTTAATCATATGTAGTTCAACATAAATTAATTTTTAATATTCTTATTGTATGTAGATGATATATTATAGGTAGGTTTGAATACCTAATTGATTCAGGTGTTGAAGGATGACTTATATAGAAATTTTGAAATGATGGATCTAGGTAAAGCAATGAAGATTTTGGGAATGGGGATTAAATTTTATAAAAAAACTATAAAAAAAAAATTTATCATAAAAGTATTACATTTTAAATAACATTATGATATTAATAATGAATGAATGTGATCTAGATTCAACTACTCTCATTTATCACATAAAAATTGTGAAGGAGAGGTTGCTATGAATAGAAGAAGAAAATAAGTACATGTTGAAAGTTCTATATTCAGAAGGAGTCAAATTATGATGTATTTTATGGTGTGTACACATAAATATATTTCTCTTATTGTGGGAGCGGTCATTCAATTCATGTAAAATATAAGTAATAATAATTTAGAAGTTATAAAATAGATTATTCATTATATCAATGAAATGAAAGAAACTCTTTTTTGGATATGATGATTTTTTACATGTGTTTATAGATGAAGTCTCTAATGGTGGTTTTGATTCTCAAAATAGAATATCCATATAAGTTTTCACTTCTGGTAGAAGTGTTTTTGGTTGAACATCCATGTTAAAACTATTTAATAAATAGTATGTGTCTATTATAGAATAAAATAAGGATATGGTATGGATTAGACCTTTAATTTTAAGTACCATTACATCTTGAATATGTTTGAAGATAGTTAGTTGGATTTATGGAAGATATCAAGGAAACAAAATCTAGTGTATATATATACTAATAGTTGGTGTTCTGAAATATTGAGGCAATATAAAGCCTTAGTTGGGATTGGGGGAATGGAAGGAGGAAGTGAATCATTATATGCAATGGAAACCAAATGATTTTTGTGTATGTTGAAGGTGATTACATTTTTTCTCTGAATTAGTATTTAAGTGGTATATTATTGAGAATGTGTAAAGTCTACTATATTTAATCAAATGGAATTGATCAAAAGGGGTAGTTTTGGAAGATCTTCAGTTTTCTTAATTAATTTCAATGACATTGTTTTTACTTTAGTATTCCATAAGGAGGTTTTTAGAAGGAGGATGTTCAAAAGGAGTTTATTATTATGTTCTATGGGGGTGATAACCTTGTTCTAAATTTTCGGATTTGAATTCTATAAATTGGTAGTCATTCAATGTGTTTTGATGATATTTTTATCTTACTAGAAGTATTGATCACACAAAATATTGTAATCTTTCCTTCCATTCAAATGAAATGTTGTAATTCTTCTCCCAGTGATGTAGGACTTTTAGTATAAACCAAGTCAAATCAAAGTGTTATTTATGTTCTTAAACTTACATTCATTTCATATATGTTTAGTATCTATTTGGAGTGTCCAGATATATAGTTGTCTTTCAAATTAGTGTGATTATTTGGGTGAACATATTTTCTTCTAAATTCTGAAATTTTATGCTGGGAGAGTTCCTTCTAAAATATCTTTCGTCCATGTGATTTTGTAATAACTTCATCTAGTTGTTTTTTGGAAGGAAAGTTCATATGGATTATCGATATAAATATATAACCAAGATAACTAAATGGATATGATATTTGGGGTCATCATTTTTTTGGGAACAATATTCAATTAAATTCTTTAATTAAAATTTATAATATATGATACTCACCCACTGATATGTCTTTTTCATAGATTATTGAATACTTAATCATAATCATATTTAGATCACTAGTAGGTTCGACCTATAAAATAGTTAAAGATGGTATCTCGGATTGATAATTTTTCTTAATTAGAAACATTTAGAGTACCCAAATGGGAATTTTATTGAGATTAATTCCAAAAACATTGACACGGGGTATTATATACTCAATGTACATCACAAATATTTTCTGATAAAAATGAACTCAAAGATAATACGTAATTGATGAAGGGTGAATTATATATTCATGGCAGTAAAGGAGAAAAAGTTATTGCATTAAAATTCAGTACTTATGATAAAGTTAAACCTGGTTGATTAGTCCTAGATTTTAAAAAAAAATTATTATTTTACTGTTATAAGCAGTATTTTTATTTTTATATCTTATTTGAACAAGATGATATTTTCATTATTTATTAATAAAAAAATCTGTTCTAAATAAAAGTATTAAATGTCTTATACAATAAAAAATATAATGAATGGTTTCTATATTCTAGACATGGATAATAATGTTTATAATAACCAAAATATAATGTATAGGGGTGATTTTAATCCCACCTAACTTTGGAATTTTTTCCACCAACACATAAATATGAAATGCATTCAATGACCCCATAGAGATGGATTATTAGACTAATTAAATTAAAAATAATTTTATATATATGAATATTTTTTTATTTGAAATAATGTCCAAATAAAATTTTTGTAGAAAGGTAAAATAGCTAGTGTACTATTGGATCTCATACATGGAGATTTATGTGTACTAATGAATACACAGGAAAATTTTGGTTTTATGTACATTATAACCTTTTCCACAACATTAGTTTGTATGGTTATTTGTTTTTTATGAAACACAAGTATTAAAATTTTGAAAATTCTAAATTCTTTCATAATAAAGTATTTAATAAAATGATACAATTTATTAAGATTGTCTTATTAGATTAGGGTGGTGAATAATTAATCCATGAATTCATAACTCATATAAGATATTGTGGAATTGTTTCACAACACACTCCTATTGTAAAAATACAATGTAATGGTGTGTATGAGAGGAGTAATAAAACCCCATTATACATGGTTTAATCAATTATTAGTCTATGTGACCTTCCTATTTCATTCCAGGGTTATTCTCTAGACACTGTTACATTTCTACTTAATCATTTTCCATTTAAATCTGGGATGAATACATCATATTAGATATGGACTAAGAAATATCCCATTATGTCTATTATGAACCTTTAATATTGAGAATCATACAGATTATTTTTGGTATAACAACTCTGGTTTTGATGTGTGGGCTATTTGGGTATTTCAATATATTAATCTTGGGTTTTCTTCAAAGTTAGTGTGGTGTTATGGGTGTCTCTAAACTCCAGAATCAATAAATTAAACATATTAAAAATATTAAACCTTGAGCATAAATCCTTTTTTAAATTTTGGTTTATCATTTATTTGAGCCATGGAAATGAAATATGAGAACTTATTTGGTTTAATATTGTGGGGTTTTCCCTAGGTGTGATATAAGTTTTGTACACATCAAACATTTGATCAATGTGTACTTATGGGAGGAGATTAAATGAAATAAATAAAAATAAATAAATTTATTAATTTAGTTTTACTAAAAGTAATTCTACCCATAATAATACATAAAATGGAAACTATCTAGGGTTATTCATATAACCCTTGGATATTTACAGGCAGAGGTCATCCCCATGGGAGAGAACCTTCAATGGTCAATGATGGTGGGTCGAGGAATGATGATTGGTTTTCATAAGCCTCTTCATTGATGAAACAATTCTTGGATAACATCATAGAAACCATCATGCATATATTATTCATGAATGATCAATCCAATGATAAGGTAGGGATAATTTTGTTGTGGTTTATTTAACAATTATATAAAATTTCAAGCATGAATTATCCAACTTATTTGGATTTTTTATTCTACCCCTATTATTACAATGGATCTATTAATTTAAATATTTTTTGTTAACATGGATTTAGTTAATTGTGCTATAATTTTCCATATTTTCAATTCAAATTTATAGATTTGTTCTCAATGACCATATATGAACTCATCATTTTTATTGTTCCTTTCTCCACTTGTTATTTTCAGGTTCATTGTTTCCCTGTTATAGGTTTGTGAATCAACTATTTATTTTTTTAGAGATGTGATCGAAAATAGACTCACATTTTTTTGTTTAACAAATTATGGGGTGATTATTCATAGAATTAGTAGAAAAATTAATGGCTCATGAATGGTAAATTTATGCATGGACCCTCGGGTGGTGATTTATGTATAATGGGATTTTCATGGATCGATGGAAAACCTAATTTCTGGCCACCAAAGGTCGAAAATAGATAACTAGAAGAGTTTTATTTGATATTGCAACCTTGAAAATAGATATGGGAATGATTTATGGTAAAACATCGGGATTAATAATGAGTTTTTTTGAAACAAACTAACTATACACCTTGTATTATGAAGGAACACATACCATTTAGTCTGTTTCAATAAGGGATATTTTTCCCATAATGAGCTAAATGCCACATGTCATGTGGCTAGGCCCACCTGCCATGTGGAATTACATGTAAAACTAATACATGTATAGTTAGTACACACCTTGTACCTTGGTTAGTCCCACATATTTTGTTCCTTGGGCCACATGATGTGTATATTCCTTTTTTCATGCCATATTAGGAAGTGAGACATGGCTAAGCTAGGACTAGGGAGTGTACCTCATGTCCCCCAGGGGACATTTTGTGTACCTTACTTTTAATGTTTAACATTCTAGGTATATTTATTAAGGACTCAAAATCAGACCTGTGAGTAGTCCTTCTATAGTATAATTCCACATAAAACATGATGGTGACCTTTATTTCAACATCTGAGATATTACATGAGGTAGTCTGACAAAATCGCTCTCTCCAACATGGTTGGATGATGTTGAGACTCAAGTGTGAAATCTACAGTGATATTAGGGTTGGAAACAATAGGGAACGATTATTTTAAAACATAGATATTACATCTAATTATATGAATACTTATTACATAACATAATGATACTACACACAAATCATATGACTTTAGTGTCTTTAGAGAGTACATGAGCCTCATCCAGGTTGTTGAGGACTCCTTAAGTGCATCCTGGTGACTCGGGATCAAATCCAGGCTGAGGCATATTTCCAAGTACAGTAGAGAGTACTGTAGCAGTAATGTAGCAGTACTATAGCAGGTACTGTAGCGGGAATGTAGTAGGTACTGTTTGGCACTGTAGCAGTCAGTACTATTCCCCCGTTTGGGCCTTTAGGCCACCAATTTGGTCCTTGGGTCATTTAAGGCCTTTGGGCCACCCAGTCCTTCGGGTCAGTAATTCCTTCAGGCCACCTCAAAGCCTTCTAACCACCTTAAGTGCAGATGCTAACCAGACAACCTATAAGGAACAAACTCCAGAAGGAGGATGAGCAAGGAGATTTCACCATAGAAAAAGCTAAACAGATTTAAAGAATGAGAGGGTATGGCACCTACCATCAGGAAAACCTTGTGAATGCATAGGAAAACCTAACTAAACAGCCATTCGAAGGTGGAGAGCTGATTTCACGATGAAGATTCTGGGAAAGAGCAGTTTCAAGTAGTTATTCAGGGTTGTATGTTATGTTTGAATACAATAGGAAATGAATTACTCTATGGCCTACGAGTCATGTAATACTTATGCCTACAGGATTTGTAAAGGTTCCACCTCACCCCTTGAAAGTTGGATTATCAAAATCAACAAAAAAAATGAAGGCCTTAGGCACATTGGAGGTTAGTGTCTTTGGAGACATCAAAATATAAAACAACTGGTTTATAACACATCTATATTGTTGCTCACTTATTCATTTATCACTAGAAACCATTTTTTGAATTCATACTTAACACCTTTCTTCATATCCTAGGAAAAATAAACATAATAAATGATTAAGTTCATATGGTTTGTTAGGGTAAACAAGGGATATATCAACCATAAAATAAGAACGCGGGCATGATAACATGAACATAACATTTAAAAATTATAACCTACGTATCAAAGATTAAAATCATGAGTCATATAATAAATCCTAGAAATTTATAAGAAATTAATCATAAGATAACACGAAACATGTGAGAATAACAATATAATAAGTTATAGAATGTTTCATACACATAAACTTATAACTTTTTGAACATGTATAAATAGAAACCGGTTCACTCAATAAGTTTATGACATGAAATAAGACCCATTCATAAACTTATGGACATGAAAAACATGTCCATGAAAAATATTATAGACATAAAATCTAGTTTCATACATAAATTGTTTGACCTGAAAACCAGGTATATGCATAGAATTGTGAACATGAAATAAGGTTCACATATAACATATTTACATCGTGATTTTTTCATATTTACCCAATGAATTGGATGGAGATATAGGTCCCACCCATCAAATAGTTAAAATAATAAAAATGTGTTCTAGAGGAACAAAAATAATTCATCATGTCATATAATCATAAAGTGAAATGGGTTTCATAAAAATTTCATTATATCATATACCATATAAAAGTAATGGTATTTGTAAACATCATTTCATTAAAAACACTAACCATATAAATAAATAATAAATATGGTATACATGGATCATATCCCTAGTAAATCATTTGTAACATGAAATAATTTTATCTTAGATAAAAAAATAATTTTGACAGATCACTTGAAATAATTATTGAGGAAAATATCATTTTTATTTTGAAATCATTTTTTAAAACAATGTAATTACATTAGAAAAAAAATTCTTTAAAAATAACCTTGTAATTATGTATAATAATATAAAAAACATTAATTCATTATGATGACAAGAAAATATAATCGTTCCATATAAGTTAAAAAACATTCCTTTCATATTTTTTAATAATATTCACAAAGAAACTCATTTAGAAAATGACAGAAATAATTCTTTCAAACCATTTTTAAAAAAGTAATACATGAATAAAAATGAATTCAAAAAATCATAATATAATGGTAAAAATGTTTTTGGAAACAATTTTAGAAAACTTGTACATGGAAGAGTATTAAGTAAAACATTAAAAATATTATTTTTAAAATAAATCCCCATATAAATATCATATAGTTGACATAAAAATTAATCAAATGAATCAATTTTGTGTATCAACTATAAATGGACATAAAATAAGTGAAAATGAAACATATGATAATAAAAATTTATCTCACATATAATATTTACATGGAAAAATAAATAAAGTATAAGTTTAACCCAATGAATGGAAATTGAGTTAAGAAATACCTTACACTTTGTAACTAATAAAATTTTATGTACCATAAAATCAATAATTATCAAATGATGCATTGATTTCCATAAAAATAATCGTATTAAAAATATGATATGTCAAAGGGTAGTATATACACCATACAAAATAAATAAGTGGTGAATAATGAATATATCTCACATAAGTAAAAGTGATACGATAAACCCTAACCTCACACTTCCCTCTAGTTTTGGGTACTTTAACTTCCTCCTAAATATCACCTCCTTGAAGGACCCTATAAGGAAAATGGAGTAAGACTTTTGTTGTGACCATAAGCACTTGTAAATGGGTAGAGTGGATTGGATATGGTTTGAAGGATATTTTATGAGCTTCAAGGTTTGTTATGAAAAAGTGGGTGGTGAGGAGTGGTATTTATACTTGAGGAGGGGTGGTTTTAAGTGATTAAATAATGATTGTTTTATATTTAAATAAAACCATATTTTGGTGGAATTAATTAAAATGAATTAGATAGATAATTAAAGTTTTAAAGGATATTTATGGTCAAGAAATACATCAACCACCAATATAGTGCTCTAGTTTTTATGTATTTTATGATTTTACCTTTTAACTTTAACCTGTATCATTATTTTACCTATACTATGGTAAATATTTTCTTTACCATAATAAATTTTTTATGCCTATAATTGAAAATAACCTTATAAACTAATTTGGACCTAACGATAAAAATTATTGAATCCATTTTCAAAATTTAAAGGCAAATAATTTGAAAATTTACATTTAAAATTAAATTGTTAAAATTCAATGAAATACTGTTATTTGGGAAAAATGTGTTTTTAATCCCAAAAATGGGCATATACCAAAATAATGTTTAAATATTATTTAAGTGTAATAAATTAGATTATTTCTAAAAAAATTACTTATGTTACATTGAGATTATTTTAAATTCGTAAAATTAATTTTAAATATAAATAAATGATATTTTTATAAAAAATAGTATATTTAACTATTTAATAATAAATTAAACATTTTAGAAAATTTCAAAAACATTAACCTAAGATAATTTGAACATTATGAATCAAAAAATGATGTTAATTTTATCAAATCAATTTATTAAAAGTTTCAAATATCAATTATATTTATTTTATCATAGTAATAAATAGAAAATTCTTCTTGAAGAAAACATATATTTGAAGAACAAAATAAATTTACTAAAAATTATGTGTTTATTTGTTAAAAATAAGTTAATATATTAAAAAAAATTAGAAAATTATATATTTTATAATGTGGTTGATGATATTAATTCCTTACAATTTAATGATTAGGTTATAATTTCCTTTTTAAAATAGTAATATTTTTCAGTTCATTTAAGCCTGGTGTTCCCTAGAAAGTAATATATTGAAGATATTAAATTCATTTAAAATGAAACATACCATAAAATTTTGGTTTGTTTAATTCTTAACCCCTTAAAATTAATTTCATCATTGAAATTTGTCACATTGATATAAATAGATAAGGATTCCTCTATTTCATCACATCCTCAAGTTTTTATGTAGCTTCCTCAAATTAGTGGTTTTTCTGAAAAACTTTAACCAGGTGAGTGGTATTGTTTCACAGAAATTTATCTCTATAATTAAGAATCTCTACATGTTATTACTTATAAGAAATATATTTCTTCAGTGGTATTACCTCTGGGCATTGTGCATATTAAGTATCAGGTATAGACTTCTTTAGGAGAGATACATCGAACACATCATGAACTTGAGAGATATTCAGTGGAAGCACCAAAAAAGCATCATCCTAATATAATAAATAATTTCAAAAGGACCAATATAACTAGGGATTAGTTTACCCTGGATTCCGAATCATATCACTCAATTCTAGGGAGATATTCATATAATTATCTTATCACCCACTTCAAACTCTAGATCCCTCTGATGATTTTCAAAATATCCTTTTTGTCGACTATGAAATGCTCTTATGTGATGTTGAATGAATCTAACCTTATCTTTCATGTCCTAATATTGATCAGGTCCTAATATATTTATTTCCACATCTTCATTTTTGTATGTTGGTGTTATTATATTCTTACCATATAGAAATTCATAAGGATCCATCTGAATGCTAGAGTAAAAGCTATTATTATAGGAAAATTATACTAATGAAAGGTATTGATCCCAACAACCTTTGAAATCCATAGAGTAGGATCACAATGTTTCTTCTAGATTTTAAATTGTCCTCTCATACTGACTATCTATCCAAGGATAATAAAAATGTTGAAACATAACTTAGTGTCTAGATCCTTTTGAACACTTTCCAAAAACATCAAAGTAAACCTCGGATCTTGATTAGATACAATAGAAAGAGGTACTCCATGAAATTTTACCACTTACTTAATAAATATTTTTCAAAGCTGATCAAGAGATAAATATTCACTAATGGTAATGAAATCTTGCTACTTTATAAATAGATCGACTATAATCCATATTAAATTATCACCTTTAGATGTTTTTGGGAGTCATGAAAAAATAAATAGATATGTTTTCCCATTTCCATTCAGGTATGGTTAATGGTTCTAACATCCAATAAGACATAAGTCTCTTATCCTTAACTTTATAATAAACCAAGAACCAAGAAACATATTCTACAATATCTCTTTTCATTCCATCCCACTATAAATATTCTGTTAGGTCTCTATACATCTTTTTACTTCAAGGAATAATAGATAATGATGAACTATGACCCTCATCTAACATATCCTTATTAAAATATGGTATGGTTGGAACATACACATCGTTATTAAACCTTTTCACTCCATAAAAATAAAGTTTTAACATAGGAACACTTCTAACCATCTTTTTTAGCTATAAATCATCATTTTGGGCATCTTTAATCTTTACTTGTATTAATTGGTTGAACATTCATTTGATCCAGATAAGTGTTATCCATTTCTTTAATATTTTCAAGTCCATAATTTGTAAATACATAAATATTGGATCCTTTTTTATCCTCGTTATATATTTACTATCATGATCCTTTCATCTAAAATCATCTTCCACATTATTATCTTTCCTAGTGTGGTAATTTATAGAGTAGACACAATATTTAATCAGCTCCAACCATTTTATTTGGCTTGTTTTCAACTATTTTTGAGTGAAAATATACTTTAATTTTTTTATCATTGTATATTTCACATATTTTTCTATATATATAATTCCTCCATATCTTTAATAAAAAAAATTACATAAGCTAACTCCAAATCATGATTTAGATAATTTTACTCTTGGACCTTCAATTTGTATGAGGAATAGGATATCACCATATCAATTTGCATGTAAGCACATCTCAATCCTTTCTTTCATGAATCACTATAGATCACAAACTATTTGTCACTATATGGTAGTGTTTGGAAAGGTTCACTAGTCGACCATTTTTTCAGCTCCTTGAAACTCTCTACATATTCCGCTATCTATATGAACTTAACTCATTTCTAAGTTAACTTGGTGAGTGATTTAGATCATCATGAGAAATATTTTTCAAAAAGTTCATCATATCCATACAACCCATGAAAACTATGGATTTCAATAACCATAGTTGGTCTAGGACACCTCTCAAGATCTTCTATCTTTGAAGGAACTATTGATATACCCCACATGATAATATATGACCCCAAAATGAAAATTTTTGAAGCCAAAATTCACACTTGGTAAATTTTTCATAAATCTTCTCCTTTCTTAAGGTATTCATCAAATTCCACAAGTGATCTTCATGTTTTTCATTAATTTTTGAATATAAAATAATATCATATATAAAGTCTACCACAAACTGATCAAGATAGTATCTAAAGACTTTATTCTTTAAATCCATTAGAATAGTGGGGGAATTAGTAAGATCAAAGGCATCATTATAAATTCATAGTGTTCATACCACGAATGGAATATTATCTTGGGTATATCCTCCTCCTTCACTATCATTTGATGATATCCATAACAAAGGTAAATCCTAGAAAATTATTGATCACTACATAGTTAATCAAAAAAGTCATCAATAGGGGAAAAAGGGTTCTTATTCTTCATAGTGATATTGTTATGTTCTTAATAATTAATATTGAGTCACATTGATCCATATTTATTCTTAAAAAAAGAAATATGTGTGTCCCATGGTGATGCACTAGGGTGTATGAATCCTATATAAATATTATATTCAAGTTTCTTCTTCAGTTCCTATAACCCTATTAGGTTCATTCTATAAGGATTAAACGCAATTGGCATTTCACCGGGTATGAGTTCAATTGAAAACACAACTTCACAATTTGTTGGAATAAGTGTAAATTATTTAGGAAAGATGTCAAAAAACAGTTATTAAATATGTGTATAATTGATTTTGAGTTTCTACAAAAAAAATTATGTATATAAACTTTATTTAAAGGAATTATCACCCACAAGCTGCAAGAAATTTCTATTAGAATTTCATATTTATCCTTGCACTGATAAGTGATTATGGGTTCATTTAGAATATGAAATCTGACTTCCCTTACATAGAAATTAATATGATCCCAATATAGAGAAATACAATCCATGATAAGAATCACATGGAATTCAACCAAATAGAGAATCACAACATTTAAAGGAAGAAATTTCCCACAAACATCAATCAAAGAAGAACTATAAACTTTAGATGATATTGTTGTTCCATTAAGATTTTTCATAGCTAACTCAACATCTTATTGTTTAGGAGATATGGTGACACCCTTAGAAATTTATTTATAACTAAAAGAGTAGTGATCTAGAATAAAATAATACATTAATTGTTCTAGAGTAGATTATAAGTGTACCTTTACCCATGTTATTCTAATAATCCACTTCGGCAGTCATGATCAAATGACATTTCCATTTTCCTTTGGGATAAATAGGCTATTACGTTTGATCATAAAAAACATTAATATTTGGGCACTGATTGGCATATTCCCTTACTCCTTCCATCTATAACATTGGAGTGTAGGTGGTGCATTTTGTGGAGATTTATCACTTTTCACATCATTAGCTAAATTATTCCCATCACTTTGACATTCATTTCCCTGATGGACTTATTTCCCACAATTGAAAAATTTACCATTCCCCATAAGCCAATGTCCCACATGTTTCTATCCATACTTTGAGAAAAAATTAAAGCTTTTAATCTTTACTACATGGTTTTTTCAATTTCTATTCAATTAAATTTTTATTTTCTTATCAAAATAAAAATATTGATGGGTAAATCTACTTTTTATCTCCACCTTGAGAGAACATCAAATAATTTATTCATAGGTACTTAATTATCTCATAGATAATTCCCTATATAGACTTTATTTTAATCCACCAACGAATCAATAAATGTTTATTTCTAGACTGATAATTAAACTAGAGTCATTCCTTGCAAGACTAGTAAAAATTTCCCCATATATACTGATTGATTCATTATCCTAATTCTTTAGCAAAAGAAATTAATTCTCCATATTTGTATCTAGAATATAATGGAATTAATTACAAAGGAATATCCCCTTAAAAATACCTTATCATTGATTCAATTTCTTCTTCCTACCTCTTATTATTGATAATATTTTTCCCTTGATCTACTTCATCTTCCAGATGATAAATAGATAGGATAAATTTTTCATGTCATGGTCATTGATGAATGGAAAATATTTTTTCAATGGTTTTGATCCATTTACCATCCTCTAGTTAATATTGAGATCCACTAATAGAAGTTGGATGTTTCCCCATGAAGTTCTCTACATAATTTGCTTCCCTCCATTTCTCATTTGTAAGTATAGTATGTTTCATATATTGTGTAAGTATAGAAATAAGATTTCTCATTATAGCTCCGATAACATTCAGTTTCTCAGGAGTATAATCATATCATTTCTTCTTTCATTTAACATTAACATTGTTCCCTTAGATTCCATCCATTAACTAAAACAAAAAATAATTGTTATAGAAAAAGTAATCATACTGGGAAAACCACATAATCTCGAGAAATTAATTATAAAAATTCAATTTATTAAACCTTATTTTTAACTTATGTTATTAATTACATTACATAACAAATCCACACCTGAATCATAAGAGTTTAGTGTATATTGAAACTTGGAAACAAAAAAAAACAACTGATTTTTAAAAAACCTACATCGTTTCCAGCTTATTCTTTCATAACTAGAACCCGTTTTTTCATTGTCAGACTTAATACCTTCCTTAACATCTAGGTAAAAATAAACATAATAGAATGGTCACCTCATATGCTCAGTAATGGTAAAAAGGTAGATATCAATAATAACATAAGAATAGTCATATAATAACATGAAAAAAACATTTTAAAATTATACCTTGTATATCAAAGATCAAAATCTTGAGTCATGGAATGAGTCATATAATTTTATAAGGCATGAATCATAAGATAACATGATCCATGCAAGAATAGAATTTTCATAAGACACTGAATATGGAACACATAGAAACTTAAAACATGGTGAACATGTATAAATAGAAATAGTGTTACTTATTAAGTTAAACACATAAAATTGGGCCCTTGCACAAACTTATGGACCTGAAAACTAAGTCCTTGCATAAATTTTATGAACATGAAATCTTGGTCTATACATAAACGTATTTACATTAAAACTTGTTCCATGCATAGAATTTTGAGCATGAAATCTGGTTCATGAATAACATATTTACCTCATGACTAATTAATATTTACCTAATGTATAAGATGTAGAAATAGGTACCACCCTTCATTTAATGAAAATAATACATATGTTCCCTGAAAGAAAATAAATCATTCATCATATCATAAAATCATCAAAAGAAATGTGTTTTATAAAAATGTCATCAAAGAATATCTCATAGAAAAGTATCAAGATTCATAAACATATTGTAATCATAAACATAAACCATATAATGAAATAATAATAATGGTATACATGGATTATATCCCCAGTAAAGCATAAGAAAAATCAAATAATTTTATCTTTGAAAAAAATGATTTTGAAATATAACACGAAATAATTCTTGTAGGAAATATACTTTCCATTTTGAAATCACTTTTTAATTCTCACAATTACAATGGAAAAAATTTGCTTTCGAAAGAACCTTGTAAGATGGTATAATAATCTTAAAATAATTAAGGCTTAATAATAAAGGAAAAATATTCTCATTCTATATAATTAAAAAAATCCTTCCATATTTTTTTTGAAAAAGTAACAAAGAAACTCATTTAGAAAATTCCAAAAATAATCCTTTCAAACTATTTTATAAAAAACCATACATGAATAAAAATGAAATTAAATTATTATAATAGAATAGTAAAAACACTTTAAAAAATAATTTTAGAACACATAGACTTGGAAGAGTTTTAAGAGAAATTTTTTAAATATAATTCATAAAATAAATTCAATTAAAAATATCATATCATTGATGTGAGAATTAATCAAATGAATCAATTATGTGTATCAGCTATAAATCCACATAAAACAGGAGGGAATAAAACATAAGGTAATAAAAATTCGTCTCACATATAATCATTACTTTTAAAAATAAATTAATTCTTAGTTTAATCCAATTAAGGTAAAATGAGTTAAGAAATCTATTACACTTTGTAATCAGTTGAATTCTATGCATGATTAAAGTAATAATTATGAAATGAAACATTTATTACCAAGAATAAAATGAGATTTATGATATAATATATCAAAGGGAAGTATATAAACCATACTAAACAAATATGTGGGTAATAAACAATATACTTCATAGAAGTAAAAGTGAGAAGAGAAACCCTTACTTCACGATTCCCTCTAGATTTGTGTAATTTAACCACTTCTTAAATATCACATCCCTGAAGGACCCCTTAAGGACCTTGTAAATTTTATTTTGGTGAGATAGGTATCACTCGGACTTGGAGAGAGTGAAGTGGAGATGGTTTGGAAAATATTTTATGAGTTTCAGGGATTGTAACAATAAATGGGGTGTTGAGGAGTGGTATTTATACTTGAGGATGGGTGGTTTTATGTGATTAAATAATAATTATTTTATATTTAAAGACAACCACATTTGAGTGGAAGTAATTCCAATGAGTTTTTTTGATAATTAATGGTATAGTAGATACTTATTGTTGATAAACACATCAAACACCCATTTAATTTTGTATTTTTTAGGTATTTTAAGATTTTACCTTTAGAATTTTACCAGTTTCATTATTTTACCTATACTATAGTAAATATTTTTTTACCGTGATAACTGTTTTATGCCTAAAAATAAAAAAGAGTTTATAAACTAATATGTAACTCTTGATTCAAAATATATAATATATATATTAAAAAAATTCAAAATATAAATGTTTCAAAATTAAATTAAAAATTAAATCATTCAAATGCAATAAAATATAGTTTTTTTAGAAAAATGTGTTTTTAATAACAAAAATTTACTTATACCAAAATAAGTTATAAATATTTTATAAATGTAATTAATTATGTTGTATCTGAATAAAAATTACATAAGTTAATTTGAGATTAATTTAAATTCATAAAATTTATTTTAAATATATATAAAATGAGTGTTGTATAAAAATCTGTATTTTTTACTATTCACTAAAAAATTAAACATTTCATAAAATTCCAACTAAGAAAATTTCAAAATGCTGAATGAAAAAATTGTGTTCACTTTATCAAATAAATTTTTTTTGTGCGTCAAAAATAAATTATATTTATTTTCTATTAGAAAGTAATAAAAATCACTTTTTAAAGAAAAAATATATTAGAAGAAGAAAATTACTTTACAAATAAAATATATGTTTCTTTCCAAAGAATAAATTAATATATCGATAATGATTTGGAGGATCTATTATTGGTCATAAATATAGTGGATAGGAACTTGAGGGATTACCATCCCATAAATCAAGTGAATATTAGGAATAATTACCTTGGTTAAGTATCGATGGCCTCTTAGACAAGTGAAAGGGAATGAGATGGTTTATGAAGATAGACCTCACTTCTGAATAACAGCAATTGTATATTCTTCAGGAGGGTATTCTAAAGATCAAATTTTGTTGTCACTATGAAAATTGTGATTTCCTATTGATTCCATTTGGTTTGATTAATTCCCCAACTATAAACATGAAACTTATGAACCATATATTTCAACCTTTCCTGGATCAGTGTGTGGTTTTCTTTATTGATGACATTTTCATTTACCTTTTATCAGAGGATTATAATAAATAAAATATGAGGATGGTGTTATACTTACTTTGAAAGAACCATATATATGATAATATATTGAATTTTTAGTTATGGACTAGAGAGGTACTCTCCTTAGGGATTTTTACCTATAAACATGGTGTAGATTTGGACTTCAAAAATATATAGATAGTGATATCTTGGGACATACCCAAGAGAGTATCTTAGTTTAGATTTTCCTCGATTTAGATAGGTATCATTAGAGTTTCTTGGAATAATTTTATAGGATTTTTTCCCCTTTAACAGGCTTGACATGAAAATGATAGTTATTAACTTTGATTGACCATTGTCTGAAATCCTTCAAGGAGTTGAGGAAGTGGTTGACTAGTGACCCTATTTTTAGAATTCTAGAGGGAATTTATGAGAACATAATGTTTTTTGATGCCTCTAGAGTTGGTATTGGGTGTATTTTGATGCATAGGTAGACATTGATAGATTATACCATCAACAATTCAACCTAAAATTGTGGTGGAATTCTATTTTGGTGTTAAAACCTCCCCAAACACAGTGTTATATCTTGTTCTATTTTGGAGTTGGGCTATAGTGCAAGAAACATTATGGAACTACCCTATAGATACTCTAAAAATTCTTGGGATTTTTAAAAATATATTTTATTTATTTTAATGAATATTATTTTTTATGAACAAAAAATAATTTAATAATTATAAAATATATTTATTACTTAAAATAAATTAAATGTGTTGTAGGTGGTTTTCACTATTTCAACTTAATTTTAAAGTATCGTTACTTTATTTTGGAATTTTGGGTTGGAGATGCTGTTATAGGTCTATGTAGTTTATATCCCATAGAACAATTATTCGTACCATGAATTAGAGTTGGTAGTAGTATTATTCACCCTGAAGATATAGAGGTACTATTTCACTGTGATCATTTTGTGGTTTACTCAGACCACCAGTGTATCATGTACATCCTTTCCCATAGAGAACTCAACCTAAGATAGAGATGTTAGTCTAAGATCCTACAGGTCTAAAACATCTAGATATTTTATACTCTTGGAAAGGAAAAAATTGGTTGAAAATTTCCATAGTATGAAATCTTGTTCTTGTCGGGTATAGGAAGCATCAGAGTAGATTGCCTCTTTGCAGCTAACCCTAGTAGAAGATATAGGGGAAACTAATATTTATTTAATTATGTTGACTACACATCATCTCCAAACTATTAGAGAGGCTATGTTGGGTGACATGTATTTTTAATTTCTACAGAACTAGATATCTCAAGAGATGTACTAGAAAAAATTTCTGAATTTGTAGTGAACATCATCCTTTTCCAAAGATGAATAGTGTTTTTTATCATGTTTTATGAGGAGAGTTTGATGGATTTACATTAAAACCCATTAGTGGTAGAATTTAGATTGTATAATATGTACCATGACATTTAGTGGTAGTTTTGGTGGGTATAAATAAGGTAAAGTATTTTTTGATTTTATTTCTTCATGTCGAATTTATCAATAGGTGAAGGTGATCACCAGGTTCTAGTAGGTTTAACTCAACCTATTGAGATCTCAAAGTTGAATTGGGATGGAATATCAATGAATGTTTTTATGTGGATTCCATGTACAGAGAAGAAACATGAAGATATCTTGAAGATTATTGATCATATTATAAAATTGGACCACTTTCTTGCTATCAGGTAGAAGAGTTTAGGGATTTTGTACGTACATGAGATAATTTGGATTCATGGGGTACCCTTTATCATTTTATATTACCATTATGGGTTATTAATTTATTGAATATATATAAGTTTTATGGAGTCTTTTAGGACCCAGTTATGGATGATTATAGTGTTTTACCACTTTTAAAATGTATCGACAAAACAAAATATCAAGGATTTAGAGCATATACTCAGAGAATGCATGATAGACTTCAATCAGGGTTGGAAGGATCACCTACCTTTATTGGATTAATCTATAATAATTTCTATCAATACACTAATATCATAGAACCATTAAAGTATCTATACTAGAGACCCTGCACATAACCCTTCTACTAGATAGAGATAGGTGAGTCATCACTTATGGGACAAGAGTTAGTGCATGCGATGATGGAAAAAGTTTATTTGTCTATGAGCGAATGAATACCCCTTAGATTCTGCAGAAATATAATGAATAATAACATTATAGACCCTTAATGTTTGAGTAGGGTGACCATGTTTTCCCAAATCTCTCTCCATGATGATATTTCTACAAGTTTTTTCAGGGTATAACGATTCCCTAAAGGTTCATTAGGTCATTCCAGGTCCTATGCAGTGTTGTAGAGGTTTTTAACACCTAGTCTTACCCCACAGATGGATCGGGTTCATGACCTCTTCCATGTGTCATGCATTAAGAGATGTGTTTATGATCCATCACATGTTATTTACTAGTGCGATATCTATTATAATGATGGATCCACCATAGAAGAGGACCAGCAATCCATCGAGTATAAGGAAGATATGATCCATTTTTGGATGATCTATGCCATTGGTGTGAGTTATTTAGTGGTAATGGAAACTCTAAGAGATATTATGTGAGCTTGAGATCCATTTAGAGGATCATTAACCTCACCTTTTAGAGTAATTTTTAAATTTTTAGGGAAAACCCCTTAAATTTGGAGAGAATGTAATGAACCTATTTTTGATGTGTGGACCCTTTTGATATTTCTATATATTAATATGGTTTTTTATTTATATTTTTTATAGTGTTATGGGTTTCATTGGACCCCAAAATTGACATATTAAATATATTAAACCATGCATGTGTATGTTTTTGGAAATTATTCTTTTCTCATTAATTAGAGTCATGGATGGGATATCTGATATCATAGTTAGATTCAAAACATGGGTTTTACCCTAGGTGTGACATAAGTTTTGTAGGAATCAAACATATGATCGAGACATAGTCATGGGAAGATATTAAAATAAATTTATTTAATAATTTAAATTGCATCAACTTAATTCTCTCTATTATAATTCTGGCCATCGAAATTCTACAAGGTTATTTCCATAACCCTATGATATTGATAGGAAGATATCATCACCATGGGAATGAAATGTTTATATTCAAAGAAGGTGGATTATGTAATGATGATTGGGTTCGGAAAGGCTCATTATTGATGATATATTTCTTATATAACATCATAAACATCATCATGGATCATTTCTTCATCAATTATTGATCCAATGATGATGGATATGGGTATTTTTTCTAGATTATTTCATCATTATTTTATATTTTCTACCATGAATTTTTCACCTACTTTGAATTTATAATTATTCCCCTGTTATTATCATGGATCTATCAATTGAATTATTTTTATTTAACATATATTTAAACCATTGATTTTTAATTATCTAATGTTATATTTTTTATTCAATTTAAATATATGTTCAGTTTTTTAACAGTCATTAATGAACTAATCTTATTTATTATTCTTTATCCCTTCATTATTTTCATGTTTATCAATGGTATGTGATAGTTTGGTGATTTAACTATTGATTATGTTTGATATGTGATTAAACCCCAATTCATTTTTTTGGTGATCGATGGTCAGGGTGATGATTCATGGAATTTGTGGGACTATTTAAGGATCATATATGGAATGTTGATGGATGGTCAATAATGCCCTCGAACCCACACTCCTAGATCCGATACTGGAAACATAATACTTTCATTTATATCTCTGATA
Source organism: Viscum album (assembly GCA_963277665.1). Classification (NCBI taxonomy): domain Eukaryota; kingdom Viridiplantae; phylum Streptophyta; class Magnoliopsida; order Santalales; family Viscaceae; genus Viscum; species Viscum album. The sequence goes on along the minus strand of OY728137.1, from coordinate 1,694,197,390 downwards.
CTGATAAATGTAATCCAATTTTAACCATCCATAATTATAATATTCATGGATAATATTGAGTCACATACATTCCCAAGAAATTTTAGGTTTAGAGTTTTAAATAATTTGTTAAAAACCTTTTTCCAAAAGAACCCATGACCTTCTCCTCAAATGTAAATTTTATCCATTATACCCATATTTTATTATTTTATAGAAATACTTAAAAATACCCAACAAATTTTACCACACATGATACCCTTATAGGCCAATATTAAATAATATCATCTTTTATGACTCGGGGAAAATTAATACATATGAAAGGTTGAGCTCATATGCTCTGTAAGGATAAATTTTGGAGATGTAAATCATAATTGAATATAAGATGATAATAAGGGAAATATAACATAATCAAGTTCATTTTATAAATTTTAAACATATTTAGACATATAAAATATTAGATCATAAACTCTAAGGTCAATTTAGAAGATCCCACTTTTTATGGATTTTATTTTTTTCAACTGATTGTCATCAGTTTTAAATGGTGATAAATGAGATGTGAAATTATCATTATGGTAAATATGATGAAGTAGTCCCAATATTAATGGAGCGTGTATAATTTCCTCAAGTCCAGATAATTGAAGAAACATATTCTAAGTACTTTGTGTTTCAAGGTGATTCTTGGATAATTATTATGGATTAATTTGATGAAATTGGATGTAATGTCATGATTGAATAATTCTCCTAGTGAAATATGATGATTTTTTCAATTTTTTATTTCCCAAAAATCATAAATAATTTGTAAAAATTTTGATTCATTATTGATAAAATAAAGGGTGATAAGAAGTAATGATTATAAAATTGCGTATTTGGTTGGATTAAAAGAGGTTCTCCTAATCATATTCAGGTTTTATTGGAAATAAATATGTTTCTAAAAGACAAGGAAGTTATAGTAATTTCCTTGGTAAATCTGATGATGCAAAATATGATCGATCAAAGGATAAATATCATGACAGATAAGTTTCATGTTGAATTAAACTAATTTATTCTCGAACAAAGTGATTCATTGATAAAAAATTCATTCCACTCTTGTTTCTCATGTAGATCATGGATCATGTGGGCTTAAGGAATTTATTTTGTAAAGATTTTATTTCTATTTTAATTGCAAGAAGCGAGTTTTGGTAAATGATGGTTGATGCTTTAACGATGTATCCATTTTTTGTTTCTTGGATTTTTTTCCCTTAAAATTGGGGGGTTTTTTATAGAAAGGATGTTTTTTCAGCAAAGAAATTCACATAATGTAGTTAGAGGACAATGAATCATAGTTTGATGACCACATAAAAGGTACTCATAATGGTGAAGTAAAATCAGAGAAAGAATATTTCTATATAGTAATGCAATGTAGACCTTGAAACATGTTTGTTAACACTCCTTTTCGTCACATTGTTTAAAGGAATGGAAAGGGAAATGACTAAGCACAAATTGATTCACCCTTTGAAGAAAACATCAAAAATAGACAAAGGAATGAAAAAGGAGTCGAAGGACCTTAGGTCGCACAAGTTCCCTTACTGCCGCGCAAGTACACTTGCGCGCCGCCTAATGGTCGCGCAAGTGACTTGTGCGCCCTCTTTGAAAACTGTTCAGGGTCTTCTCCAAACTATAAATACCCCCGGTGGGCCCCCCATTTCGAGAGGAATTTTTTCCAGAATTCAGATACCAAGCTCTGAACGCCCAAGTTTCTTCTTCATGTCTTCCAAATAATTATAAGGTAATTCTTTACCTAGAATGGAAGGTCTAAACAATAGTAATAAGGTATAAGTGTTTGAAATCACTAACACTTGCGTACCTAAATGTTTTTCCCTTATGGGAAATGAACACACTTGCACGCCTCCTTACCTACTCATTGAAACTTGTGCGCCACTCTTCTGGAAGTACCATGGGATAATTCTAAAGGCTTTGATCAAGGATCGCCCAAGTATTACCCTACTGGTTAACAATCGTGCAAGTACCCATGTGCCGCACAGGTATACATGCGCACCCACACAGTACCTGCGTGCCTACTAGGACTTGCACGCCCTTCTATTTTTTGGGTACCCTTCCAGCCCATTTAACACCTATTATGCCATTCCACCTCTCCTATTCAAGATTCAATATTCAATACACTCTTCAAATCCATTTATGTCATGTTTTCTTGATTAGCATCCTTATTTGAAAGGAATTCCGTGGAAAATCTCTCAAAACCTAGTGATTTACACATCTTTATGTCACTAAAGTTAGAGAGTTCATTCATTCATCCTCATCCTTTAAGATTAGAGAATCATTAACCTGGGCCTCCTTTTTAGAAGTAAGCCCCAGTCCAAATTCTCATTAATATGGGTATCCCTCTTAGGATTAATCCCCATGTCCTCATTAATTTGGGCGTCCTCCTCATGAGTAAGCCCCAAGTCCCCTAATCTAGGCATCCTCCTCAGGATTAATCCCCAAGTCCCTTAATTCTAAAATTCCCTTAACCTGGGCATCCTCCTTATGAGTAAGCCCCATTCTTCAAGTCCCTTAATCTGGGAATCCTCCTTAGGAGTAAGCCCCAGTCTTAATGTTCCCAAATATGGGCATCCTTCTCAGGAGTAAGCCCCAACCATAATTATCTTAAACTGGGCCTCCTTTTCAGGAGTAAGCCCCAGTCTCAAATATGGGCATCCTCCTTAGAGTAAGCACCAACCATAATTCTCTTAACCTAGGCCTTCTTAGGAGTAAGCCCTGGTCTCAAATATGGGCATCCTTCTTAGGAGTAAGTCCCAAGTCCCTTTAATTTTAAAATCTCTTTAACATGGGCCTCCTTTTCAGGAGTAAGCCCCAGTCTTAATTTCTCTTGACCAGTCCTAATTTACTTTTGATTTGGGATTCCTTCTCAGGAGTAAAACCCAATCATATGTTCCTTCCAAATTTGGGCCTCCTTTTTAAGAGTAAGGCCCAAGATAGAGTATCCAAATCTCCATGAGGCACATATACCTTTATGGACCATGTTTCTGGATTTCTTCCCTGAATTAAATCTTAACCTTCATCAATTTGGGCAGTCATACATACATAAGCCCCACATCATTTCTTATGATTTCATCTTTCATGGCATAATTTTTTGGTTTTACTAATACCTCTTGTTTCTCACACCGAGCATGACTCACGTGAGCTTATAGTGTAAAATTAATTATGACATCTTTCTTTGATCCATAAATCATAAAAATCATACTCCCTTATTCAAACTATGTGTGTTCTGATTCCTTTTCTAAAAAAGGATACGTAGGTAGCCCATCTGCGAGTACGATCCCAACACTGAAATAATTCATGTCCTCTTGAATGATAATAAACGTCAAGTGCCCCACTGAGTGGCTTTAAAACCAGTATGGTCATCATAATGACCAAGAGACTTTCATGTATTTAAGGATACCATCGACTAAGAATCTATAACAAATACAGATGATTCTCTATTGATGAAGAACCTCAAATACATATAAATATTCTCTAAATTTTCCTTCATATTTAATCATTGATTGTCAGATCTAAAGGAAAACTCATTTTATACTTGGTAATGTTATAAGGATTCATGAACAAAACATAAATCTATAAAGAGAGTCTCGGAGTAGACAATAATTCCCCTCAAAAAGGTGTGATGAGTCCGACCTCCCATCCTCTAGACCAATGTAAATTCCTAAGCCTCATCAATTCACAACTGATGAGTGCCTACCTTTGGAAAGTAGGTCCAAATGGATATGGAATCATTGGATGTTTCCAGTTCTACCAACAAACCCATTACAAACCGATTAGAATGTTTGAACCTTCAATCAATGAGGTCATCCCCAATTCCAGATGGAAACAAAAAATGGTGAACCCGACGTGAATCCTTAACCAAGTTAAAGTGATATTTTTCTTATTTGTTAGGCCCCTATTTAAAACTCGATGAGATGGATAACAAAATAATCAATAAAATATTGGCTCATCCAAAAGATGTAGTGGCTGGACTTATTTTGATTATGTATGTTATATCAAACAGGAATTATTTTCCAAGATCTTCTGCATTTCTAGAATGGATTCTCTTAAGTTCACATCTGTGAATACCTCTGCTGTGAAAACCTCTTCTACGAATTCCACTGCTGCTACTCTTGATGGATCATCGTCCACTCTGAGGATGACATCACCTACCCAACATCTTCAATATCGGGTATTAAATACTCTGGTTAAGGAGTACCATCAAAATGGTACTATTCCAACTTTGGAGGCTGCTCAACAAGCCCTCCAAGTGAACAACTCACAATGGTTGTCCGGACAGTGATGACCAGCAATCAAGAAGCAGGCGGTGCTAACCACCGTCTCTAACTATTTCGAGTTGTTATCCCCGGAACGCAATCACCATTCACTCCCATATTCCGAGGAGGTGAATGATCAGGTCCCTTATGGCCTTAATTCAAGGAGACAGGAGTCTTTACTAAGGGATCCAATCAACAATTGCTGCCAGAATCGTGTGGCAGTGCACCCTCAAAATGATTAGGGTATCGACTCTAGGCGTTCGGCTCAGGTTCCTTGAACTCGAGCAGGCAAGACGAATCGCCAGAGGCGAAATACGGTTAACAGTGAGCAGGTTCTCATCTATGCCATCTCTGGAGAAGTCCACCAACCTAACTTGGGGGCAAGAAACGAGCGGGCACACACACCTACCTATTTTAATTCTCTTGTCCAGCAGACACATCTGGCAGCATCACGCCAATCCCGATAGGAAACTCTGGAGGAGTACTATAGGCAGGAACATACACCTGTTTATACATCTTCAGCTAGTCAAAAGGATCATCTGACTACATATGATGGAGCTCATAAACCATGTTCGGTGAAGTGCAATCAGCAGGCACATACACCTACTAGTATTGATCAAGCCTAGCAACAGTCTTGCTTGGTAGCACTTAGAGAAGTCGGTCAGAAAGCTCCAGTGAAAAATAGGAGGCAAACTCAACTCTCTGCCCCCACACATGAGTAATATCAGGATTCACTGACAGGAAAAGGATTACAAGAGTAGTCACACACACCTACTCCAAGCATGGAATGGACGTATATCCCCATTGTGGCATTTGAAGTCACCAAGCATATTCAATCAATGGTGAAAGAGTAGAAGAAAATCCCTACTCATATTATAGATGATTTCCAGGATATTATAACAGCTTCAGTAGCATCTCATAGAAGGAAACATAAATCTATCCCTACCAGTGGAGTGACACATCAACAGTTCACTCCGGAAGAGACACACACATCTGTTCCATTCCAAGAGATTTATGGGGCGTACTCCCCCATATCATATCGACAACCAAGTCAGGCACATACACCTGATTTGAGTGGAGATTGTCAGCCTAACCTGGCCATCCCTCCTGATCAGGCACATACACCTGCTCAGAGTATCCACATTCATCAACCAGTGGATTCCAAGTTGAGTAAGAATGCATCTAAGAAGAAGACCAGCCCAGAATAGTCAAGATATCAAGAGCCAATATGTAATAAGGCCTTACTCGATGCTAGAGTTATTGAAGCCCTCATACAGTTATCTATTGGAATCCAAGATTCTACTCCCTCATTTCCCAATAGTGGGAACATTAATTCTGAAGGTCTTCAATAGACACTTCCTCATGAAGACTTGCTTCATTACGGTTCGGTTGATCTCGAAGTTTCACTTTCAGATGAGAGCCACAGGAACCCTCTATGTGGTCAGAAGACCAAGGAGCAAGAGATCTCATCTTTTGTTGTAACCCATCATAGTGGTCCTCCCCGTGATGATAAATTTCGCTGCAAAAGTCCTCTCTGCAGTAGTGATGCACATTTCCCAGAAAATGCACCAGTGGACAATGTAGTGCCGAGAAAACCCTCTTATCTTGAGTAACTTGAAAATATAAAACCAGTCATGTATAATGCTTCATCGCTAGCAGGTGAAATACTTTCTCAATCAGAAGATAGCCCAGTGTGTAGGTCATTCTCTGAACCACCCCTAAGTAATGCATCTTCTAGTTTAATCAGTGAATTCTCTACCAATCCTGTTGAATCCGATGAAGCAACAAGAAAGCACCAGCTCTGGTCAAATCAAGTAGAAGAATCTTCATTGAATAATAAAGAGAAAATGTTGATCATGAGAAAAAAACTGATGAAAGGTGAAGTGCCAGTCATGTTTTGGCCTCTGGCTGACTCTCAGTATGACATTACAGAGATGTAGACGGAAGATGGAATTCATGACATTCATCTCAACATCTGGAAAACTCTTTTTCAGTTGAAAAAGTAAGTATTATCTTATGATGAATATGAAAATCATGTTAAGATAATAGAAGGGTTAAAACATCAGATTGATTTGGTATCTCTATCAGTCTCTCGATATCCTAAGGCTAAAAAGCAGTAGAGAGCCCTTCAGCATTCATGCCTTGGCACACTAAGAAGATTGCACCAGTTAATTACCAATGCCCCATCTCATATTCATGTCAGAGGATGGGGTGTTCATGGAGCACTACATTTCATTGTGCTCTCTAGTCAGCAAATCCCACCAAAAATTGTCTCATGAAATGTTATTGCCCATGTCTGGCCATAGTAAATGGGTTTTTTTGTAATGAAAAGCTTTCCCAAGAACAGGCCTCAACTAGTTCTTCTCAAAATCAAGAATACAGAGAAAAAGTTGTTGAATTACTCCTGCATCAAGGAAAAGAGAATATTGAACAGGCCTCTCGTATGGAGAAAGCACATCATCAAGTGACAAAAGTGTCAGAAATCATCCAACGGTCTTTTGAACTGGATGATAAAAGTGAATGTCGATTGATGCATCCACCTAATTTCTGGACTAAGGTCCGCAAGATCAGGATATATTTTAATAAATTCTCAGACATAGCATGTCAAGAGCCACCCCAGCTTTCCATACTGGGGACTCTTTTAACTCAACCCTTGGAATCAACAAATAGGATTCAAGGAGTTGATCAAAGACAGTAGGAACAGCCCAAGTCCACTGAACTGGGGACTTTTTCAAATCATCAATCCCCTCCTTAGAGAAAGTTGGTATTTTCTCGATTGGGGAAGAAGCCTCAAGAGGAATGAAGAGACAAATTATTAGGAGATTATCTCCAAATTACGGTTCTCCAAGAAGTTCCTGAGGGATCAAATCAATAAAAGGAAATGTCTCATTAGGGGCATGGCAGAAGACAATATCACAGAAATGCTGATAGAAGGGATGCAATGCATTATGCATCAATTATTGTCAACAATGTCGTTGTTGCTGATCCACCAGATGAGGCTCACTCAGAGGGATCGGATGAAGAGGTACCTGCTCAAGAATTTGTACTTGCTGACACAAATGAAGAAGGTGTGCATATATAAAATCAAAGGCTTACCCAAAATCTGGGTGTTCCTTCAAATAATCCACTTTCCCCTCTCTGAAAGGGATCAAACACGGGGAATAGAAAGAATAAGGTTACATATACTTCCTCTGTAGAAGGCCAATCAATCTCACTAGAGAAAAGATTTGCACAACAAGAGGACGAAATGAAGGAATTGAGGAGGTTGAATGCAGAACTACTTCATGGTAGTCTTCCTCTTAAGCGTTCTAGAGTCAGTAAGCCAAAGGAATTTGTTGTGGCTACTGAAATGGATCAAGAATTTCCTCCTTTATCAGTACACCCTCACAGGTATAATCCTAAAGGTCAAGTGAAACAAAAATTGGTGGTGCTACCATCAGTTACAGTACCAACCACCATACCTGTCCAAGCTCCAGTTGTTGCACCAGCCCAAGTCCAAGTTCAACCGGATGTTTCTCAAAAGTTAATAACTACAATTGAGTCATTAACAGCTCGGTTAGAGGCTATGGAAGGGAAGCGTGTGCAGGTTCCACCAGAAAAGAGAGCTTACCCTAAATGGGTAGATTCAATATCTCCCCCCATCAAGTTTTGGGAACCCTGTATTCCCTATTTTCAAGGGATCAGGCGATCCTGAACAGTATTTGACGAATTACGTGTCTCGTTGCGATCCTATGATGGGAACTCTGGAATAGAAAGAAGCAGTGAAACTCAAATTATTTGTGTGAACCTTGCAAGGACCAGATTTTTTTTGGTATACAAGCTTGCAATCCCCGTCAATTACCAGATGGGAAGATCTCCATCAAAAATTCCTTCTCCAATTCAGCTCAACATTGTGAAAGACAATAGTTTTTCATCTTAAAAACAGTAAGAAAAGGAAGAATGAAAGGGTCTCATATTTCATTGCTCACTATAATGGATTAACATATTCCCTAAGCTTAGAACTCCCTCAAGAAGAACTGTTTCCAATCTGTGTGAAAAATCTGCATAACAAATTATGCACGCCTTTGATCCCTATGAAATACACAGGAGGGTTTCAAGACCTTACTTCAATAGCTCAACAGATTGAAGATTATCTTATAAATATTAAGGATAATTCTCATATAATTACATCAGCTCCAGGAAGAGGAATGGGTAAAGCAGAAACTGTAATAGTTATGCTTAAACAAGCACATGTACCTAATTCTACTTCAAAACCTTCATTTTCATGAAGGGATCCACCTCCTGAGTGCCAATAACATAGGTTGTTTCATCAATATGATCAAAGATATCAAAGAAGAAAACAATTTTAGGATTTGAAAATAAAATTTTACTCTTTCTAAAATGAACAAGTTCCTGGTTATTTCATTTCGGCTCTGTAAAATAATTTGGTTCAATTGCGAAGGCCCAATAGGCCAAACAAGGAAGGAGATAAAGACTGTCCCAACTATTGCCTGTTTCATCAAATACTGGGGCATCCCATTTAAGAGTGTTTTTTTTTCAAGGACCTATTGCAAAAAATGGTCGATTTGGGACAATTTAAATTAAAAGGTTCTTCAGCTCAGGTAGCATGTGTTACTGTTACTGTTCCAGAGGAGGAAGGCGAGCGACAAGAAGTAAAAAAGGCAAAAATGTGTAGAAATATGATGATTGGATGGTCAAAAATATGATCAACCAAACTCATGATATTTTGAAAACATAATTGAATAAACCAATTGTGCCTTCTGCGATAAATGCCGTAGAAAAACCCTCTGCATTAGAGGGAAAATCCTCAAAGAAACAGCACAGTTCTAAGAAAGAGGAACAATCAGAAGAATATGAGTATGTTTCAAAGCCTAAGTTGTCTTTGACTCTGGTAGATTTCATGCCATCTACTTCAAAGCCACGGGCACCAGCCCACCAAACAGTACAGCCTAAACTAGTTAGTAAGGCTGATTCTTCATCGGATGAAGAGTTAATCTTTAGTTCTGTTAACATGATTCACTTAACAGATCCTTATGCCAATCATAGTTTCGATTTCGATGAGACTGAATTTCCTATATCAAACAGAGGAATTAGAGGAAGTTCCAAGGGTCTGAGATACAAAGGAAGACGTGGATATCCCAAAAGACATTATTCTAATTCTACCCCCGGTAAAACTGTGTATGCAGTAGAAACTCGTGGTAGATCCCTTCAGCAAGCTCAGTAAGAACAAGAAAGTTCTTCCACCAATAGCAAATTCAGTCTTGGTACAGTTATTCTAGAGGATTGGTCAGGGGTTCCATCTTCATCCTCTCAACATGTAAATGGATCTAATCGGTCTAATCTTCCAAAACAAGGAATATTGCCAACTCCTATCCCAATACAAGATGCATCAAATTCAAAGGCATCAACTTCCAAGGCACCTACTAAACCACATGTTCCTATTGGGAAACTCAAACCTCTGGATCAAAAGTATGATGTATTGAAACACCAAGCCCAATTACTAGCCAAGTTATCAATTCTAGACACATTGAATAAATAAAAAGATCTCCGGGAGGCACTCATTAAGGATTTGTCAAGTCCTCATGAGTTTGAAACTGAAATTGTTGTAGCTGAAGTCTACCATATAGATAATAATCCTACAGAATGCCATGCAGTAATATCTTTTACTGATGAAGATGAAGATGATGTCGTGAATGTACATATTAGACCTTTGTATTTATCTGTCAAGGTTAATGGAGTAGACATCCGAAGAGCTTTCATTGATAATGGTTCAGGAGTCAACCTCATTCCCATTCGTACACTTTGTCAATTGGGCCTCACAGAATCTGATTTATCTCCCTCAACTATGATGTTAGAAGGATGTGATAAAAATGAAGAAGAACCATTGGGCGTAGTTGCACTCAGAACATAGTTTGGAGATCTTGTATCCAATTCAGATTTCATGGTTGTTGATCAAGACTTAGCCTTCAACATCTTTCTTGGAAGACCCTGGCTACATCAACATGTGGTTATCCCTTCATCGTACCATCAATGTCTCAAATATTGTTTCAATGGTCAAGTTGGGACATTTTATGGTGATAAGGCCTCGTTCAAGACATGTGAATCTCAATACATTGAGGCAAAATTCTATCACGTGAAGGTAAGGGAGATTACCAACGTTAATGCTCCATGTGGTTTGGAAAAGATTCCAGTAAACCCATTATAACATGTGAGTACAGATTCTGTGTTTCCTATCAGTCAAATTGACAGGATAAACCCAAATCAAAATTCTCTTATGGAAAGATCCATAATGTCAATTATGGAAATCAAGTCAGACAACATGGGATAAATTGGTGAGCCACCAAGCAATGATGAAAGCTCAAATGGAGATGTCTTCATTTCATCTGCTGAAATCCAGTAAGTCTATACTTCGCCAACCAGGCCAGAAGAAGTTATAGAAATTCCAGAGGTGAACAATGATGTCGATTCTCAATCCATCATCTCCTCTTTATTACCCATGGAAGACCCTTCATCATCAGTTGTGTCAGAAATGGAAGCTTCTTCTTCAAGATGATCAAATTTTAATATCTCTCTTAATCATGAAAATTTTACTTCATCATCTACTATGCAAGTATAAACAGAAGAAGTAACATATGTTGAATAAGAAGAGAAAGATCTCAGAGATGCTCCTCCCGCATTTGAAGAGGGTATCTCAACCACTGTGGATGAACTCAGAGAAATAAATCTGGGTACAAAAGAAGATCCACGCCCCACTTTAATTAGTGCATCCATGACTCTTGAAGAGAAAGAGATGTATATTTCCTTCTTAAATAAAAATCGAGATATATTTTCTTGGAATTATACAAAGATTCCAGGGATTGATCCTGATGTTGCCACTCATCATTTGGGTTTTCTAGAAGAACATCAAGGATTCAGAGAAGACGCTAGAAGAACACACCCAACCTATGCTTCCAAAATTGAACCTAAAGTGGATAAGCTCATCAAATATAATTTTTTCAGAGAAGTTCAATATCCCAAGTGGCTGGCTAATATTATCTCAGTGAAAAAGAAGAATGGGAAAATTAGAGTTTGTATTGATTTCATAGATCTTAATCGGCATTGTCCTAAAGTTGATTTTCCAGTACCGATTACAGAACTCTTAACTGATGAAACAGGTGTCTATGAAGAACTTTACTTCATGGATGGATATTCTAGATATAATCAAATCTGAATGGCTCTAGAAGATGAAGAATCTACAGCCTTCAGAGCCCCTTAGGGTGTGTTTTGCTATCGGGTAATACCCTTTGGCCTGAATAATTCAGGCAAAACATATCAGTGTGCCATGCATCGTATCTTCAAACCATTTTTAGGTAAATTTTTTGAATGTTATGTGGATGATTTTGTGGTTAAACCCAAACAAATTTCTAATCACTTAGCTGATTTGGAAGTTATATTACACAAACTTCTGTAATGTAATTTGAAGATGAACCCCTTAAAATGTTCTTTTGGGGTAACCTCAGGGAAATTTCCTGGCTTTGTTGTACGCCATCATGGTATAGAATTTGATCCTGAGAAGACCAAGTCAATCCTTAGAATGTCACTTTCTCGAAATTTGAATGAATTGATAGGACTTCAAGGACACTTAGCCTATATTCGGCGTTTCATCGGCAATTTGGCAGGAAAAATCTTACCCTTCATCGAATTGATGAAGAAGGGAGTCACGTACCAGTGGAATGAATAATGTCAAGAAGCATTTGATATTCTCAAGAAATACCTCTTGAGTCCACTGGTACTTATGCCACCTGTTGAAGGAAGACCACTTTTCCTCTACATGATAGCTCTAGAGAAATCATTTGTTGCCTTTCTTGCTCAGAAGAATGATGCTGGAAATGAAAACAGCCTCTACTATCTCAGTTGGACTGTGCTTGAAGCAGAAACCCGATATTCAAGTATTGAAAAGTGTTGCCTAGCATTAATATTCGCAGTTCAAAAATTGAGACACTACCTACAACATCACGAGGTCAAATTGGTATCTCATAATAACCCGTTCAAATTCATCCTTAGTCGTTCAATGCTTACAGGACGTCTGGCAAGGTGGGCAGTTATCATGCAGCAATTTTATATTCAATATGTATCTCAAAAGGAAATAAAGGGTCATGCTCTGGCTGATTTCCTGGCTGAACACCCTTCAGTGGAAAATACATCTTCAGATATTGAACTCCCTGATGAGGAATTCTTCTCTATTCAAGAAAGTCCTCAGCCATGGGAAATATACTTTGATGGTGCTTCCAGAAGTCCAACAGGGAGGAAAATGGAAAATCCAAAATTCAACAAGGTTGGTTTAGGAATTTTGCTCATTTCTCTAGAAAAGGCAATGTTACCATATTCCTTCTTATTATGGGAAGTTGGTACCAATAATGAAGTGGAATACCAATCTCTCATCGCAGTCTTGGTGTTGGCACTTCAGGCACAAGTGAATCATTTAAGGGTGAAAGGTGATTCAGACCTGGTAATCAAGAAATTCAATGGGTATTATGCAATCAGAAAAGAAGAACTAATCCCTTTGTATGATTACGTCAGAGAGTTAATGCCGGAATTCCCTTCAGAACCAACATTTTCTTATGTCCTATGATCACAAAATGCTCAAGCTGATGCACTGGATAATATAGCCACAACTCTGGGAGATCCAAATCAGGACGAGACAACCATCAGTATTTCCTACCATCGTGCAATTTCGCCTTATGTTCGAACTAGAACAGAGGACATTAATGAAATTAGTCCCATTCCTGAACCATATGGTCATACTACAGGATGGATGAAACCTATCAGAGAATACCTTCAAAATGGAACACTTCCACCTGATAGATCTAGGAAAGAACAAATCCAGTAATGAGTGATCAATTTTACTCTTTATGATGGCCCATATCACCTAGATAAAATTCTCTACAAGCGTGGTTTTAAAGGAATTCTCTTCAGATGCATTGATGGTGAAGATACAATGGTTGTCATGAAAGAAGTGCATGAAGGATTCTGTGGTTCCCACCAGTCTGTACATAGACTTTCTGATCATATTAAAAGGCTTGGATACTTTTGGACTTCAATTATACAAGATTGTGTTAATTTCACAAAGAAGTTTCATTCATTACAAGTAAATGACAACTTCATTCATCAACCTCCTAATTTGCTTCATACAGCTAAATACTCGTGACCATTTTCCACATGAGGAATGGATGTGGTGGGACCTTATCCTTCAGCTCCATCCAAGCAGTTTAAGTATATTCTTACTACTACTGACTTCTTTTCCAAATGGGCAGAGGCAATACCTCTCAAAGAAGTTAGTTCTAAAAGCATTGTTAGCTTCATCAAGTCTAACATTATTACCAGATTTGGTGTCCCTCATACCATATTGACAGACAATGGCACCAACTTCTATTCATCCAAGGTGAAGAAGTTGTATCAAGAATACAACATTAAATCCAATCATTCATCTCGATATCATGCAGCGGCCAATGGCTAGATAGAAGACTTCAACAAGACTTTGTCAAATATACTTCAAAAGATGGTGGATAAAGATAGTAATTCATGGCCTGATAAACTCTTTCATGATTTATGGGCTTATCGAACCACCACCCGCACTGTAACGCGGTCAACTCCATATTCACTGGTATATGGAACGGAAGTAGTCTAGACCATTTAAGTTCAATTATCTTCGTTCATAGTTGCCATTTGTGATCAATTATCTACAGATGAACAACCTCAAAATCGATTGAATGAATTAGAACAGTTAGATGAGAAAATATTTTTCACTTTTGCACCACTTGGAAGTCTATCAGAATCGAATAGCATGATCTTTCAACAAAAAATTTCTTCTTCATTCATTCATTCAGGGAGAATTGGTATTAGTTTTCAAAACTCCAATGATACCAGGAAAGAAACCTCCCAAGCTTTAACCAAATTGGGAAAGACATTATTCAATACATAAGGTCTATTTCAAGGGAGCTTATTCATTAATCTCAATGGATGGAGAACTCATCACTAATCCAACCCATTCCATATTTCTGAAGAAGTATTTTGTTTAAACACAAAATACATCATCAACAGTCCATTCATATGACCCTAAACTATTTGCAAATCCCTTACGTCTAGTAACACGTTAAACAGCATCATCTACAGTCCATGCATATGATTTTAAACTATTTTCATTTCTTTCGTCCAACATGACATTAAACTGTAACGTCTTAGCTACATGATGCTAAACTGTATAGAAGTCCCTTTCGCCCAACATGATGTTAAACTGCATAACCAACGGTCCATGCATATGACCTTAAACTATTCACACTTTCATCCAACATGATGCTAAACTGTATCATCCCTTTTTCGTCCAATATGACATTAAGCTATGAAAAAGTCTCTAATACATCCAACATAATGTTAAAATGTGTTCTATTTTGTCCTTACTTCATGACATTAAACTTCACAGTTCTCTTCCATCCAACATGACGTTAAACTATATTTTCCCCATAGTCCTAACTAAATGACGTTAAACTATACATAAAGTCCTTTAATACATCCTACATGACATTAAACTGTACTTCGTTCCTACTACATGACATTAAACTATGCAGCACCAATAGTCCTAACTGCAAGATTTTAAACTGCATAGTCCCTTTCATATGTCCTACATGACATTAAACTATACATCATTAGGGTTGTTTCCAACTCTTGTTTATCACACCGAGTATGACACTCGTGATCTTCGAGCAAACCTCAACCATAACACTCTCTTTGGGATATTAACCATGTGTAAGTCCCAACACTATTTTTTAGGTTGTTGTCCCCAAGAACAACTTGATCACTAATTCATTCTTTAATTGAACTATGCGGACTTTGATCCTTGCCTTCTAGGATGGGTACATAGGCAACCTCCTAAGGTTCAAACCCAAAACCAATCTCTTCACATCAGTTCACCTCCATCTTGTACGATTTTGATTCGTGAAACCGCCCCTCGAATCAATATCTTTACATTGGTTCACTTTCATCTTTTCTATATGACGTTATACTATACAACATTTCTTTCCTATATGACAATAAACTACAATATTCTTTGATACCCTCACCTGAGAGGGAATCGTTATTTACATTGATTTTCAATCATGTTATATTCAAACAAAAAAATTTATGTGCATACATGGCAATACCTGAACCTTTTATCTTGGGTTAAACCGTCATTGCTCTAAAGTCCCCTTTCACCCTTCACATGTATGAACCAAATTTGTACATAGGGTATTTATAGAACTACATGGGCTTGATTCCCATCCTTATGGGATACGTAAGAACATTCGAGTGTCTATCGAATCGATCCCCAAGTCTTTTGGGTCTAACCCCAAATTCCACTTTCAGTCCCTTGGCTGAAAAGTCCCCATGAAAACACACACTGTGTATTTTTTATAATGGTCCGAGAACTATGACCCTAAACTAAGATCTCCAATTATTTTGTCCCAAACAACGTTAAACTTTATTTCAAGAACTACATATGGTTTTATTCCCATCCTTATGGGATATGTAGTGAAGTACAATATTTCAATTCAGGACCCAACCAAAACATAATTATCGTTAGCATTGATCTGTGCATCCCTGCGCACATTGGACAACACCCATCTTTGTGTGTCATAATCATAACCATAAATATTTTCAAGTCTTAATAACCCTTTTCTTGACTTCTAATCACAAAATGTCCAAATTATGAGAATTCTTTTTCGTGACTATGTAGCACGTGCCCTTAGGCGGCCTTGCATAAGTAGTCTACATAACGAACCTGTCAGCCAAAAGATGCTATTATTTAACTATGCAGCCAATTCCCTTAGGCGGCCCTTTATAATTAAACCCCCTAATGGGTTTGTTAAATAGTGGTAACTTCATTATTTGGAGGAAAACCTCTTTTGTCCTTATTTTTCTTAATGTCAATATGAAGGGATCCAGAAAATTTTCCATCCTTAACATATTTGTCCCATATTCCTTTTCATTATCTGAAAGTATTGAAGTCTATGGTTTATATTTTCCTTCCCTACGCTTGGGTCAGACATTCATAGAAGTAACATTTATCCAATTTCTAGACAATCTTGATTTAAAATATCTTTTTCATATTCAAGTACCTATTTCCATACAGCAAACTCTATAATTTGGAAAAGTTGAATCCCCATAAACATTCACTGGCTTCTTATTAGTAGAAAAGTAAATTTATGAGAGTTCGTTTTCCTGACTATGCAGCACGTGCCCTTAGGCAGCCTTGCATAAGTAGTCTACATAACGGACCTATCAGCCAAAAAAATGTTATTTATTTGACTATGCAGCCAATGCCCTTAGGTGGCCCTGCATAATTCAACCCCCTAATGGGTTTGTTAAATAATGGTAACTTCATTCTTGGGAACAAATTCTTCTAATGCCTTTTAGCTCTTTTTCATATCAATCCTTAGATTCAAATTTTCTTAAGTCATAGTTTATATATTTTTCCTCATACTTGAGTATGGTAATATTTTTTCAGATAAATTATCAAGGAATTGAGTCAATTCTATTTCATTCAGTCAAAGATATTTCGACCTTAAACATTAGCCTCATTATATCCAACGTGCATGACTTTAAAATTCCCACAAAAGATAGGGGAACACTGAATAAAAGTCAAGTTCCAGATCACTAAACATACATTTTGTATGATTTAGGTAATATTGAGCAATTAAAAGATTCAAAGTTTGTAGGGTTATTTATAATAATCCTATTAAAAATCAAACTATTCTTACTAGGCCCATTGGCTTAGGTAAAATTTAAAGCAGGTAGCAGGAAAATACGTGCACAAGTGATTGAATATGAAAGCATTCTTTCAATTTCATGCACAATAATTAGAAGGGCATCCATAGACTGGAGTCTCATCTCTTTTCTAAGAAATTACAAGAGGCTGTCAACATAATTCATCACTTGATGAATAGCATCCTGAGCTTCCTCATCAGCTACTTGAAGCTTATGCACCCTGTAACGACCCAAAGTTTCATTAATGGAAAATCCCTCTTGATCCAGTTAAATGTCTCTTTATGAAAAATGTTTTATAAGATGTCAAATTCTTTGGTTTTATGATAAGAGTTGTGACCATTACTTTTATAGTCGTTGAACAGTGATCACATGATTAGTATAAATATAAGGCTTTAACGAACCCAATTTTACTCCGACAAAGGAAGCGATGGCCTCATCCAGTAAAATTGCCCAATACGAAGCCCATTTTTCGGAGCTCGGAAAAGAGGTGGCGTTTTCGAGCTTCGCCCTTGACCAAGCTCAAGCTGAGCTTCATTATGTCAAGCTCGAACGTGACCGTCTACTAGAAAAGTGGAATTTGATAGATATTACCACTTGAGCGATGTTATCCGAGCTTCCCCTAGAGTCTTTCACCATCGTACACCTTACCCTTAGGCCTTATGCGGCTATTCTAAGGGGTTATGTAAAAAATAAGTAGTACTATGTTCATGTACATTATTTTTTTTATATAATAATGAATATAATTTCTAGTCATTTTTGATACATTGTAAATAGTTTTTAAAGTACAAATGGTGTTTTTAGTTATTATTTAATTAAGAATTAAATTTTATTAAATAAAGGGATTTTTGAATTAAATAATATTTTAATAAAATATTATTATTAATATTAAATTAATTTTTATTAAATAAAAATGATCTTATATATTTATGAATGCAATTAAAATTTTTATTAAGGTTTGAAAGCCATTTCTATCAAAACACGTGAATTTTCGATAAATGTTGGTTTTTATTTTAAAAGTGAAAATTAACATATTTAGAAAAAGTTTTAGATAAAATAAATGTCATTTCTAGAATCATGATGTCGAAATTATCCAACGATGAATTTTTCATAATTTTCTGAGAAAATCAAATTTTTGGGTAAAAATTAAATACCGTTTAAATATATAATGTGTTTTATGACATCAGAATGACCCAATGGTGATGTAATAAAATACCATAATCCTTATGTTCGGCCAATATATGTTTTATCATTAAAATAATGTGATTATGGGTTTGTTTGACTTAATTTTCAAAGCATTAATGAACCCCTCAAGACTTATTCAACACTTTTCCTTTTTAAATTAATTTCCATGGGAGTCTGACTCACCTCCACATAAGCAACCATATTATTTTAATAAGTTCGGACTTTGGCCTTATAAAATATTTTTTTCCTCTTCCATTTTCCAAAAACCATGGGAAAAACCCCTGGGATGGTTTGTGGTTTGGATTAATTTAATGTAAGGGGACCGAAACCTAAATAATAAAGAATTCTCTCACCTTTCCTATATAAACCAACCCAAGATCCCACTTCCTCCTCACTCAAATCCCTTGGAGTTCGTCTAAACTCTACCCTACTCTCTCTAGAATCCTCCCAAGGTGCCCCAAGCTCCCAAGAAGCCTCTCACAAGCCACTCTCTAGCCTTTGGAAGCACACTTCCAAGTAAGGGTTTTTCTTCTTTTCTAATTTTGTCCAATTTTCTTTAAGTTGTATTTCCCTTTTAATTTTAGTTATGAATGATGGGATATGGTTTATCACCTCCCCCATACTGCCCTATTATTTTTTTAATGATGGGAGACCGCTTTTTCTCTCATTAAATTCCTCCCATGTACACTCGTTATAATGCCGAAATTCCGAAAGAAACTTCTCTCTCTTATTTTACATTCAAGTAATAATTTTGTATGATGAATCTAAATTCCATTAAAATTGTTGGGACATGTATCTATATGACCTCCTTACTATCCATTACATGTAAATATGATGATGAACCCCTTTCTCTCTAATCAACCATTTTTTTATGAATTCATATGTCACGCTATTACGCTGCCGAAATCGCACCGATTTTCTAATCCAATGCCATTGTGTAGTTGATACCATGCCCATTTCTCCATCAAGGGTATCCACCTTTATGAACCTTTACTTATTGATTATAAAGTTTCATGTATGAATTCCACATTCCTTTATCTTGTAATAAATGATTATGTTTTATGAATCCATATTTTATGATCCATGTGGCACACTTATGCATGAAATGAAATGTTTAAGAAGGGTGTGCCCTTATAGTGCTCCAATGCATTGGGTAAAGTATAGTATCATGATATGTAATGTGAAATGAGTGTTTAATCATGATAATTCAAGTGCAATAAGGGTTTACTCGTGCTTCATGTGCAATGAGGTTTTACTCATGCTCCATGTGCAATGAGCCTTGGCTCATGCTAATTCAATGTTAAGTGTTGTTGCCACATTTCCATGTTATGATTATCATGCTTTGTCATGCCTTTCTGTTCATGTGTCTTTTATTCTCTATTGATATTCTTATTGTCTAACATGTATTGTACTCCTCATGTTATTCCATGTGTACTCCCTTATGGGGCTTTATAGCTCACCCTTTTTTATGCATGTCCTCAGGTTATCCCATGCAATGCTAAGTACGAGGGAATGTAGTGGTCATGTAAAGGAATTTTTCAATAAAGATGTTGTATTTAATGTTTTAAGTTTTTATGTAATGATCTTAATCCCCAAAGACACTAAACCTCTCAATCTTCTTTGTTGTATCAAGTGATGTTTTATGTAATAAATCATGTTTAAGTTGTAATAAAAAAGCAGGGTTGTCATAGTTGGTATCAGAGGATAGGTTTAGTTATTTTTGGGATTAAGAAACCCTAGTAAAGCCTTAGATACAAGACTAAGTATAATAAAAACATCCCTAAGTTTTTGTAAATACTAATTAAGTGGTTTATCAAACAAATACATCCCTGTCTGGATACGAGCAGGTAGCGGCGGCTCTGGCACAGATGTATCCTAGGGGTAAAACCCAAAAACACCACTTTGAGCTAGACTCGAACGGGAACTGGTGCACAACAACAGGACTTGCTGCACTCTTGGTTACAACACTCCTGGGGGATATGTTTTGATAAATTCACAATCATGGTATGAACCCTTATTAAGGGAAAAATTCCCCTAATAATATATGTTAGAAAGTAGATCATAAAAAGCCTAGATTGAATCCTATAGACTCATGAGTTAAAGAAATTAAAGTTTATTTATAAGTAGTCAACTTTTGCCTTTGGATTACCCTTTATTTGTTACCCTTAACATTCCTTTTATTCCATCCAATGGCCGGTAATAGGAGGACTCGGGCTAACAACCATTGTGAAGATCAGTGTGATGATTGTACTAATGAGATGCTCAATCCAATGGGAGCAGGAATTGCGAACTTTGTCATGATTCTCTCTCAGCTAAATCATGTTTTGAATAGAAACACAGGTCAAGAGGAACGTTCAACCCCCCCCCCCCCCCTATGAAAGAACAAGTCACTATCGAGAGCTTCATAAGACAAAGCCCTCCTACATTTAGTGGATCATCCGATCCCATGATCGCTGAACAAATGATCAACTCCATTGAAAAGATATTCTCCGTCCTCTAATGTTCTAAACAAGTGAAGGTTTTCCTAGAGGCTTATCATATGGAGGGTGAATCCGATCAATGGTTGACATTGATCAAACATACGAATCCTGAGGAGGAGATCGAGGCTTTGGAATGGAAGGAATTCTGGAAGATGTTTTTCGATAAATATTTTCCGCGCACCCTCCGGTTTAATATGGAAAGGGACTTCCTTTCCCTCAAGAAAAAAGTTGAAGAATCCGTTGGAGCGTACAAGGAAAACGTCACAAGGCTTGCATGATATGCTTCTGGCTTTGTCGTTACCCCTGAATTCAAGGTTGACCACTTATTTTGAGGGATGAAGCCTAGCTTGCGGAAAGAATTAGCGATCCGTGACTTCGACAGCTATGAGGAAATTGTCTGATGTGCCCTCAAGGTTGAAATGGAGATCGGGGAATCACTGGGGTATCATGGGGACAAGAAGCGTAAGGTAGACTTCAACGCTGGTGGTCTGATGGATAAATCCAATAGTGCTAAGAATTTCTAGCACCCCACTTTCCAAAAGTGCAGAAAGAAGCACCCTGGAAATTGCCTTAAGGGGACGAGAAAATGCTTCAGGTGTGGAAGAGAAGGGAATCTAGGTATTAACTGTCAGCAAGAAGGACCAGTGCCTACGATAGAGGAGAGGAACACTCTGTTCGAACCTCAACATGTTGTTCAATGCTACAAATGCAAAGAACCGGGTCATTTTGTAAATCGGTGCCCTAATCCAAGGGTTATTGGAGGCAACCAATAACCTACATGAAAGTAAGGAAGAGCTTTTGCCATCACTTCTGCCGAAGTGAACCCCGACAATGAAGTGGTGACAGGTACTCTAGTTATTCATTCAGGAATAGCGAACGTACTTTTTGATTCAGGTTCTACACATTCTTTTATATCTCGAAAGTTTAGTAGAACAATCCCAGCACCACCACAAATCATGGATGTAAAGATGTCGGTGAGTACGGAAAATGGGGAAATCATTGCATCCCATGAATATAATTCCTCCCTGTTATAATCTGTGGATTGAATTTCCCAGATAACCTCATCATACTCCCTTTGGTGGAATTTTATGCAATTCTTGGCATGGATTGTCTTTCCTTATATAAAGCCAACAAAAATTGTCGGGAGAGGGAAATCACACTCCATATGGAGAATCGACCCCCGATTCTTTACAAGTGTCAGGAGGAAGATGAATCTCCTTTAGCTCCATCATCTCAAGCATGGATATTAATGCCCTATGAGAACGCGTATCTGGCTCAGATGATTGAGTCCAAAGAAGAGACCATCCTTGAATAAATGCCTTTTGTGAGGGAATTCGCGGAAGTGTTTCCCAAGGAACTGCCTGGTATTCCTCCTAGAAGAGATGTTGAGTTCTCAATTGAACTTATACCTGGGGCATTACCAATATCCAAGACTTCATATAGAATGGTTGTTGTTGAGCTTGAATAGATGAAAAAACAACTACAGGATAATCTGGATAAAGGGTTTATTCACCCAAGTGCTTCACCATGGGGTGCACCAGTCCTCTTTGTCAAGAAGAAGGATGGGTCAATGTGGCTCTTCATAGATTATCGTGAACTTAACAAAATCAAGATAAAGAACAAGTATCCTCTCCCAAGAATCGATGACTTGTTTGATCAGTTGCGTGGAGCACAATACTTCTCCAAGGTGGACTTGCGGTCGAGATATTATCAAGTAAGGGTTAAGAAGGAAGATATCCCCAAGACTGCTTTTCGTACAAGGTACGAGCACTATGAATTCATAGTAATGCCTTTCTGACTCACCAATGCTCCGGCAATATTCATGGACTTGATGAATAGATTCTTTAGAGATTACCCTGAAAATATTTTGGTAGTCTTTATAGATGATATTCTAATATACTCCAAAACCAAGGAGGACCATGAGATGCATTTAAGAACTGTACTGGATACTTTGCGCAAGGAGAAGCTCTATGAAAAGTACAGAAAGTGTGAGTTCTGGTTGAAGTATGTATCATTCTTGTGCCATATCATTACAAGTAATGGGATATCTGTGGATCCCTCCAAAATAGATGCAATTGAGGGATGGCTGAGGTCAACATCGGTAACCGATATCCGTAGCTTCTTGGGGTTAGCTGGATATTATCAACGATTTGTGAGAAATTTCTCACGATTTTCCAACCCTCTTTCCAAGCTAACTTGAAAGGGAGTAAAGTTTTCTTGGAGTGATGAATGTGAAGAAAGCTTCAAGGAGTTGAAAATGAGGCTTATCACTGCACCCGTGCTCACTTTACCCACAAGTGGGGAGCTTTTTGTGGTATTTAATGATGCTTCGAAGAAAGGCTTAGGATGTGTGCTGATGTAGAATGATAAAGTGATATCCTATGCCTCAAGGCAGTTGAAAATCCATGAGCGAAACTATACAACACATGATCTAGAGTTGGCGGCTGTGATATTTGCCTTTAAAATCTAGTGGCATTATCTCTATGGAGAGAAATGTGAGATATATACTGACCACAAGAGTCTTAAATATATATTCACGTAGAAAGAGCTTAATATGCGCCAGATAAGATGGATAGAGCTCATAAAGGATTATGACTGTTCAATACATTACCACCCTGGGAAAGCGAACAAGGTGGCAGATGCCCTAAGTAGAAAGGATCCAGCGATTCTATCAATGATGAGAATTTAGAAGGATCCAATATTCTTAGACTTGATGAAGACAGACGTGGGAATCATAAAGAAGGGAACATCATCAATCCTTTCACAAATGATTACTCAACCATCTCTTTTGGAAAGCTTACAGGATGCTCAAAAGGATGATGTGGGAATTCAAGAAAAATGGGAAACTATCAAAAAGGGAAAATCCTCGAAGTTTAATGTTAATGAAAAAGAAATTGTGCGGTTTGGGAAAAGACTATGTGTTCCATCAAGTCTGGAGCTGGAGAAGGAACTTTTGGATGATGCACATAGTTCAAATTTCTCTATTCACCCAGGGAGCACAAATATGTATCGAGATCTCTGAGAAAACTTTTGGTGGGATAATATAAAGAAGGAGATCGCTGAATATACATCAAAGTGCCTGGTGTGTCAGCAAGTGAAGGCAGAGAGGCAGAAGTCTAAGGGGATGATGCAACCATTTCCCATACCAGAATGGAAATGGGAGAAAATCACCATGGACTTTGTCACCAGACTTCCAAGGACATCCAAAGGCAACAATTCAATCTAGGTTGTTATGAATCGTCTTACAAAGACTGCACATTTTGTTTATATTCGAGAGGATTTATCTTTGGATCAACTGGCAGAGATATATATCAGGGAAGTGGTAAGGTTTCATGGAGTACCACTATCTATTGTGTCAGACCAAGATACAAGATTCACCTCTATGTTTTGGAAGAGTCTTCAACATGCTCTGAATACTAAACTGAACTTCAGTATGGCCTATCATCCTCAAACTGATGACCAATTCGAGCGGACTATCCAAACACTTGAGGATATTCTGAGAGCATGCTCAATGGACATTAAAGGAGGATGGGATCAAAATCTTCCTCTGGTTGAGTTCTCTTATAATAACAGTTTCCACTCGAGCATCCAAATGGCACCATATGAAGCCCTGTACGGGAAAAGGTGCAGAACACCGGCATGTTGGGATGAGGTCGGTGAACGTAAGCTGCTTGGACCAGAAATGGTCGAAGAAATGGTAGAGAAGGTGAAAACCATTCATCAGTATATCAAGGCATCCTAGAGTTGACAGAAGAGTTATGCAGATAATCATCGATGAGATCTTGAGTTTAAATTTGGAGACATGGTTTTTCTACGCATATTTCTGTGGAAAAAGGTCATGAAGTTTGGAAAGAAATGGAATTTAAGTCCAAGGTACATTAGCCCCTTCAAGGTTCATGATCGTGTTGGGGTTGTGGCCTATCGACTAGCACTTCCACCTACTATGGCCAAAGTACATGATGTCTTTCACGTATCCCTCTTAAGAAAGTACATACTAGAACCTTCACATGTACTCTCTTATGAGGTGGTATAATTGGAAGACGATCTTTATTATGAAGAGAAACCAGTGAAAATCTTAGATCATAGAGAAAACGTTCTACGAAATAAGACAATGCCCGTCATTAAGGTATTGTGGAGAAACCCTGAGTTTGAAGAAGTGACTTGGGAATCAGAGGATATGATGAAGCTGAGTTACCCACATTTGTTTTAGTGTGGGAAAAGGAAAATTTCAAGGGAGAGATTTCTTAAGGGGGAATATTGTAATGACCCAAAGTTTCATTAATGGAAAATCCCTTTTGATCCAGTTAAATGTCTCTTTATGAAAACATTTTTTATAAGATGTCAACTTATTTGGTTTTATGATAAGAGTTGTGACCGTTACTTTTATAGTCGTTAAATAGTGATGGCATGATTAGTATAAATATAAGGCTTTAACGAACCCAATTTTACTCAGACAAAGGAAGTGATGGCCTCATCCAGTAGAATTTCCCCATACAAAGCCCATTTGTTGGAGCTCGGAAAAGAGGTGGCGTCTTTGGGCTTCACCCTTGACCAATCCCAAGCTGAGCTTCATTATGTCAAGCTCGAACATGACCGTCTACGGGAAAAGAGGAAGTTGATAGAGATTACCACTCGAGCGATGTTATCCGAGCCGCCCCAAGAGTCTATCACCATCGCACACCTTACCCTTAGGTCTTATGCGGCTATTTTAAGGGGTTATATAACAAATAAGTAGTACTATTTTCATGTACATTATTTTTTTTATATAATAATGAATATAATTTCTAGTCATTTTTGATACATTGTAAATATTTTTTAACGTACAAATGGTGTTTTTAGTTATTATTTAATTAAGAATTCGATTTTATTAAATTAAGGGATTTTTGAATTAAATAATATTTTAATAAAATATTATTATTGATATTAAATTAATTTTTATTAAATATAAATGATCTTATAAATTTGTGAATGCAATTAAAAATTTTATTAATGTTTGAAAGCCATTTCTGTCAAAACCCGTGAATTTTCGATAAATGTTGGTTTTTATTTTAAAAGTGAAAATTAACATATTTAAAAAAAATTAGATAAAATAAATGTCATTTCTGGAATTAGGACGCCGAAATTATCCAACGGTGAATTTTTCATAATTTTCTGAGACAGTCAAATTTTTGGGTAAAAATTAAATACCGTTTAAATATATAATGTGTTTTATGACATCATAATGACCCAATGGTGATGTAATAAAACACCATGATCCTTATGTTCGTCCATTATATGTTTTATCATTAAAATAATCTTATTTTGGGTTTGTTTGACTTACTTTTCAAAGCATTAATGAATCCCTCAAGACTTATTCTACACTTTTCCTTTTTAAATTAATTTCCATGGAGTGTGACTCACCTCCAAATAAGCAACCTTATTATTTTAAGAAGTTCGGACTTGGGCCTTATAAAAGATTTTTTTCCTCTTCCCTTTGTCAAAAACCATGGGCAAAAAACATGGGATGGTTTGTGGTTTGGATTAAGTTAATGTAAGGGGACCCAAACCTAAATAATAAAACACTCTCTCACCTTTCCTACATAAACCCACCCAAGCTCCCACTTCCTCCTCACTCAAATCCATTGGAGTTCGTATAACCTCTACCCTACTCTCTCTATAATCCTCCCAAGTTTCCCCAAGCTCCCAAGAAGCCTCTCACAAGCCTCTCTCTATCCTTTGGAAGCACACTTCCAAGTAAGGGTTTTTCTTCCTTTCTCATTTTGTCCAATTTTCTTTAAGTTGTATTTCCCTTTTAATTTCAGTTATGAATGATGGGGTATGGTTTCTCACCTCCCCCATACTTCCCTATTATTGTTTGAATGATGGAAGACCCCTTTCTCTCTCATTAAATTCCTCCCATGTACACCCGTTACTATGCCGAAATTCCGAAAGGAACTTCTCTCTCTTCTTTTACATTCAAGCAATAATTTAGTATCATTAAACTAAACTACCATTAAAAATGTTGGGAAATTTATCTATATGACCTCCTTACTTTCCATTACATGTAAATATTATGATTAACCCCTTTCTCTCTCATCAACCATTTATTATGAATTCTTATGTCACGTCGTGACGCTGCAAAAATCGCACCGATTTTCTAAGCCAATGCCATTGTGTAGTGGATACCATGCCCATTTCTCCATCAAGGGTATCCACCTTTATGCACCTTTACTTATTGATTATAAAGTTTTATGTATGAATTCAACATTCCTTTATCGTGGAATAAATGATTATGTTTTATAAATCCATATTTTATGATCCATGTGGCACACTTATGCATGAAATTAAGTGTTTAAGAAGGGTGCGCCCTTATAGTTCTCCAATGCATTGGGTAAAGTATAGTATCATGATACGTCACGTACAATGAGTGTTGACTCATGCTAATTCAAGTGCAACGAGGTTTTACTCATGCTTCATGTGCAATGAGGGTTTACTCATGCTCCATGTGCAATGAGCCTTGGCTCATGCTAATTCAATGTTAAGTTTTGTTTCCATATTTACATGTTATTATTATCATAATTTATCATGAATTTATGTTCTTGTTTCTTTTATGCTCTATTTATATGCCTATTGTCTAACATTTATTGTACTCCTCATGTTATTCCATGTGTACTCCCTTATTGGGCTTTATAGCTCACCCTTTTCTTATGCATGTCCTCTGGTTATCCCATGCAATGCTAAGTACGAGGGAATGTAGTGGTCATGTAAAGGAAGTTTTCAATAATGATGTTTTATTTCATGTTTTAAGTTTTTATGTAATTATAATAAGCCCCAAATACACTAAACCTCTCGATCTTATTTTTTGTATCAAGTGATGTTTTATGTAATAAATCATGTTTAAGTTGTAATAAAAAAGAAGGGTTGTCATACACCCGGCCAACTTCACTTTTTTCATCCTGATGGAGTGCTTTCTTGGCATCCTAAATGGATTTCACACCATTTGTTTGAGCTCTATCGAGTGAATTATTGAGTTGTTCAAGTTCCCCAGTAATAGTATCAAACTGTTGCTAGAGGTGCATCTGCTGGAAGACTTTGTCTTTGATCTTATGCTTCAGCTCCTTCATCTTGGCAGCATAGTCAGCCTCAGCTCTGGATACTGTAGCCTCAAATTCACTAATGTTGGCTGACAATTTTACCCTGGTCAGATCTTCATGACACTTTTTCTCTTGTTCCCTTCTAAAAATGACCTGCGTAGCGAGTGCTCAAAAATCTGAAGTTCGGTGCAATTCCCAACAACTAAGCGCATATATATAGGCTTGGCCGGCCACCTATGCGCCTATAGCGAGTGCACTCCAGCCCTGCGTTACTCGCACCTGCGCAATGACAGTTGCATGGTGAACACCTGCGTGCCTCTTTTCCTTTGGTCTTCTTCTTTTCCTCAAAGTCACATCCTTATTCTTTTGGATCCAAATCTGAGGGGGGACTTTTGTTGATGATCCTTTTTATCACATTGTTTAAAGGAATGGAAAGGTAAATGACTTAGCACAAATTGATTCATCCTTTGAAGAAAACATCAAAAATAGACAAAGGAACGAAAAAGGAGTCAAAGGACCTTGGGTCTTGCAAGTTCTCTTACTGTTGCGCAAGTACACTTGCACACCACCAAATGGTTGGGCAAGTGACTTGCGCGCTCACTTTGAAAACTACCCGGGGTCTTCTCCAGCCTATAAATACCTTTGTGGGCCCCCCATTTTGAGAGGAATTTTTCCAAAATTCAGATACAGAGCTCTGAATTCCCCAGTCTATTCTTTAAGTCTTCCAAATACTTCTAAGGTAATTCTTTACCTAGAATGGAAGGTCTAAATAAGAGGAATAAGGTCTAAGTGTTAGAAACCACTAACACTTGCGCGCCTAAGTGTTTTTCCCTTTATAGGGAATGAACACACTTGCGCACCTCCTTACCTAATCATTGAAACTTGCGCGCCACTCTTCTGGAAGTACCTCGGGATAATTATAAAGGATTTGATCAAAGATCACCCAAGTGTTACCCAACTGGTTAACAATCACGCAAGTACCCATGTGTCGCGCAGGTATACCTGTGCGACCGGGACTTGCGCTCCCACGCAGTACCTATGAGACTACCAGGACTTGCACGTCCTTCTATTTTTTTGGGTACCCTTCTTACCCATTTTACCCCTCTTATTCCATTCCACCTCTACTATTCATGATTCAGTCTTCAAGACACTCTTCAAATCTATTTATGGCATGTTTTCTTGATTTACATCCTTATCTGAAAGTAATTATGTGGAACATCTCTCAAAACCTAGTGATTTACACTTCTTTATGTCAATAAAGTTAGATAGTTCATTCATTCAACCTCATCCTTTAAGATGAGAGAATCCTTTACCTGGGCCTCCTTTTCAGGAGTAAGCCCCAGTCCAAAT
This sequence comes from Viscum album, assembly GCA_963277665.1. Taxonomy (NCBI): domain Eukaryota; kingdom Viridiplantae; phylum Streptophyta; class Magnoliopsida; order Santalales; family Viscaceae; genus Viscum; species Viscum album. The sequence goes on along the minus strand of OY728137.1, from coordinate 1,694,168,251 downwards.
TCTCATTAATATGGGAATCCTCATTAGGATTAATCCCCAAGTCCTCATTAATTTGGTCATCCTCCTAAAAAGTAGGCCCCAAGTCCCCTTATCTGGGAATCCTCCTTAGGATTAAGCCCTAAGTCCTGTAATTCTAAAATTACCTTCACCTGGGCATCCTCTTTAAAAGTAAGCCCCAGTCTTCAAGTCCCTTAATCTAGGCATCCTCCTTAGGAGTAAGCCCTAGTCTTAATGTTCCCAAATATGGGAATCCTCCTCAGGTGTATGCCCCAGCCATAATTCTCTTAACCTGGGCCACCTTTTCAGGAGTAATCCCCAGTCTCACATATGGGCATCCTACTCAGAAGTAAGCCCCAACCATAATTCTCTTAACCTGGGCCTCCTTAGGAGTGAGCCCCAGTCTAAAATATTGGAATCCTCCTAAAGAGTAAGCCCCAAGTCCCTTTAATTTTCAAATCCCTTTAACATGTGCCTTCCTTTCAGGAGTAATCCCCAGTCTTAATTTCTCTTGACCAGTCCTAATTTACTTTTGATTTGGGCTTCCTTCTCAGGAGTAAAACCCAATCATAAGCCCCCTACTAATTTGGGCCTCATTTTCATGAGTAATCCCCAAGTTAGAGTATCCAAATCTCCATAAGGCACATATACCTTTAAGGACCCTGTTCTTAGATTTATTCCCTTATGTAAATCTTAACCTTCATCTATTTGGGCCGTCATACATACATAATCTCCACATCATTTCTTATGATTGCATATTTCATGGCACAATTGTCTGGTTTTACTAATACCTCTTATTTCTCACACTGAGCATGACTCACGTGAGCTTAGAGTGTAAAAGTAATTATGACATCTTTCTTTGAGCCATCAATCATAAACATCATACACCCTTATTCGAAATATGTGGGTTCTGATTTCTTTTGTAAACAAAGGATACATAGGTAGCCCATCTGCAGGTATGATCCCTACACTGAAATATTCCATGTCCTCCTGAATGACAAGAAACAACAAGTGCCCCACTGAGTGGCTTTAAAACCAGTATGGTCATCATAATGACCAAGAGACATTTATGTATTTAAGGATACCATATAATAAGAATATATAACAAATAAAGATGATTGTCTATTGATGAAGAACCTCGAATACATATAAAAGATTCCCTAAAATTTCCTTCATATTTAATCATTGATTGTCAGATCTAAAGGAAATCTCATTTTATACTTGGTAATGTAATAAGGATTCATGAACATAACTTAAATCTATAAAGAGAGTCCTGGAGTAGACAATAATTCCCCTCAAAATGGTGTGATGAGTCCGACCTCCCATCCTCTCGACCAATGCAAATTCCTAAGCCTCATCAGTCCAAAAATAATGAGTGCCTACCTTTGGAAAGTAGGTCCAAATGGATATGGAATCATTGGATGTTTCTGGTTCTATGAACAAACCCATTAGAAACCGATTGGAATGTTTGAACCTTTAATCAACGAGGTCATCCCCAATTCTAGTGGGAAACAACGTTTCATAGACTTCATAGGAAATAATAGTTTGTGGGAGGTTCTAAATTTTTGGATGATTTTTAATTCATAGGATACATGTCATTTTTAGAATGAGATGATGATTTAGGTTTCCAGAAAGGGTTTTTGTTTGTGTATGATGTCATCTGCCCTAAAATAAAGGGGCATTATGTGGAATGCATAGTAGTTAATAGTGAATATTGTACCACATTGATGTGTTTGGTAAATAATATTAGCACTTTTAGTGGATATATTCCCCTATATAAATACCCCTAATAAGAATATTACCATGACTGGATTTATTATAGAAAAATCAATGTAGGAAGAATTTGGAAAATTCTGATGTTGTTCGTGAGGGAGAATTCTATAATGCTTAAGAGTTCCGGAGGGAAGATTCTGCAAAGAAGCAAGTAGTTCACAAAGGATCATTTTTTTGAATAATACAATTCATGGGAAATTTTTACTAAAGAAGTTTTTGGGGCCCAGTATCTCTGGAAGGAAAAGGGACGAAAAAGCTAAGAATATCTATCATTCATTGGCAGTTTGTAGGGCTTCTATTGTCTATGAAGCATTGGTAGTCCTTAAAAGAAAGGTTTTTTGAAAATCACTCATTACCTTTAGTCCAAGGAATTTTAAATGGGATACAATACATTTAGTGAAGGATAAGTATATTATACTTGCAATATATGTTTACACCTTCATTGTGATTCATGAAGAAGATGATTTGTCAATACTAACACATGTTAAATTCACACGCTTGTAGTGATTCACGATGAATGGTTTTGTGAATGAGAGATTGGGTATAATACCCCCACTATAATTCATGAAGTAAAATCATGTGTGTACCCAATTGATACACAACAGATATATAATAGAAAACCCACATTGTTTGTTTTTGTGAAGAAGAAACAGATGTGTTCCTAATTTCATTTTTGAAAAAAGAAATAATAGAAGTAAACTGATACACCCATGTGTTGGTATTGAATGTTGAATAATTATAACAAGACACTTTTTACATAATTAAACAATATTTTGTGTCCAATTAGAATATATTTTCCCAATATAAAATTGATAATTATTCAGGGAAGATTAATTGTGATGATGTTGTGTTGATCTAGTCATTATTGTTTTGTTAATCACAAAGGTGTTTTGTGATTCTAAAAATATTTAAAGAAGGAGATTTTGTGGAGTTAGGTTTTTCACATAAGAAGAGACATCAAGAAACTATTATACACTATTTCATATATTAGTTTGTCATAGATAAAAGAGAGAATAGGAAGTGACTAGCCAAATTGATATCAGTTGGTCATTATTTGGGTCAAATATAACTTAGTCCATCAGTATACTATTTTCATATAATTGTGACTAATAGAATAATAAAATAGTTCAGATATCAAGTTTTCTATTGGGATAAAGTAAGAAGAGTTTCTTGCATGATTTTGTGAAAATAAAAAATTAAATAAGAAGATTGTGTAAGAACAAATTATAACTAAGACATATTACTGAAATCAATATATGGAGGAATTTCTTGGTGTTATAAACCCTTATCAACAAGTAGAATATTGTATTGAGAGGTAATATAAAGATATTTCCAAGTTTTTTAAATCAATAAATTTTAATTGACTATAGTATATTGAATGTGAAAGAGTATTTCATACATTTTTTAACCACATTCAAAATATTATTTTCTAGTGGTTTTGTGGTCAAGATTATTTCTTGACCATATCAAGGACTATCTAATCATATTGATTAGTGAGTATAAATATCATGTGTTATCTTTAATTTTTTCATATACTTTCATACGATAGAAAAAATGAGAATAATATAATTAAGATCCTAACATGTCTAATAGGTACATGGATAAAAAGATGGAATTGAATTAAAATTTCCACAACACTGATTCACCCCCCCCCCCCTCAATGCTAGGAATATCCCAAACTATTCCTTTAAATTTGTAGCAGATCCAATGTTCACCATTTTTTAATTATCTATAGTGAAATATATTCTCTTTTGATTACTTGAGTTTCTTTCCTAACTCAAAAATGAAGGGTATTTTTTGTGAATATTTGGTTACCCCTAAGAAGAAGTCTATATCTAACAATAGAATGATGAACATGAAAAATAAAAATAATAGAAAGGTGAATAATAAGTCTCTATTAGATAAAGAATAGGAATTGTATGTTTATCTATGCCTTGATTCCAATGAATCCCTATCAGACTTGTAAATTAATGAGATGGTGGATCAGGTTTTCACCAAGAATATGGATAGCCTTCCCACCGCTAGTGATCATGAGGTATGTGTTAGTACATTTAAAAACATTCCTCTAGATAAAAATTACAGAACAAAAGGTTTTGATGATCAATATACATATTCTCAAAAATTATCAGTTGATAGATTAAGAGTTATTCTGCATGGTATTCTTGAATAAATATAATCCCTTTTTTTGGAGTCTTTCAATATATGTAGGAAGGGATCACTCAATGGGATTGAGAAACTGATATTTTAGGGAAGATATTGCAAGAAAAAAGTGTAAAATATTTAAAGATATCTAGAAAGGTTGGATCCTTTCATTAAATAATGTTGAAACTTAAAATAAGTTCCTCGAATTGTCTCAAATAGATTGGAGAGAAATAAGGGGTCAAAAATAATAAAAGAAAATATCCATGAACTTGAGTAAAATTTGAAAAATAGAATTGATGTTAAGGGTTTAAAATTGGACGAAATATCCAAGAAGATCAAGGAACATTAATATTTGATTCAAAAAAAAGTTTAGTAATAAAAATATAAAGCTGAAAGAATAGAGAATACTTTTAAAAAGAAGATGATTATGATTTAAGATCAGAAAATCATCCTCAATGTGAAATGTATGGATTTAGAAGGTCATTTTTTCAATATTAATAAAAACGTATATTGATTCTTCAAAAAATAAAGAGATAGCTACTACTAAAACTCAATGTTAATTGGATTATTCTATGGTTTAAATACCTATAACATGTGATAAGATTATCATGACTTTATTCAATGATCTATCACAAGAAGCTGATAAAAATCAGGTATCATCTATACCATTTTGTACTAATGTTTCTAAACCTGTTATTATGAATTGTTCATATTGTAAAACAAAATCTAAACAAGTATGGATGAATATTGATGATAATATACCAACCACTATGACTAAGAGGTGTAGAGAATAAAGTGTGTAATTTGGATCCCCACAAAGAGCACAATAAATCATGAATAAGACCTAAAACTCTATTACAGAAAATATCAGAAAATCAATATTTATGGGTCAATGTTGGTGTTGTAATAGATTTAGGAATTGTGCATTAAATGTTGGCACAATCCTCAAAATTTAAAAGCATAAAGAATCTTATCTCAAGGTAGATAAATATAGAGAATAATAATCAATATATACAGGTCCACAAGCATCTGTATACTATAAAATGATTTGGAATGCTTGATTAAATATGTGATGTATGAAATGGTATTGGTCACAAGGTTCATATATGCCCATTTAAACATGTATCCAAATATGATAAGAAAATAAGATCAAAAAAATTTACTTGGAATGAAGAAGAAACCTTAGGAAGATATAAGAAGAATGTTGTGAATAGATATCATCAAAGGAAGGTACTAAAGAAGAATAGTGAGAAAATTGTGGATTATAAATCCAATCAATTGAATGTTAGTGCATCCAAATGAACTAATAATAAGGGTGACACTCAAAATAACCCATGTGGAAGATCCAAAATTTTACCCATAGTTTATAATAACATGTTATTTATCTAGCCAGAAGATTTTGAAATAATGAGAAAAATAGAAGTTTCACAAGCTAAAGCTAGTGAAAAGGGGGAAAATATTCCACATGATGAAGAAAAAATTCATTAGGATTTTTCAAGAAAATTAAACCCTTGTGTTAAAGAAGTTATGTGTGAGAGATGCAAGAAATATGTTCACATTGAAAAAGGTAACCTTTCTTCCATAGAAAGAAGTATTCTTTAAGAGGATTATTAATGTATCTTCCATAAAGGATGTTAAGAAGAATTATTTTCCACACAAACCAGAAGAGGATGTGAAGATATTTGTGTTTCCTAAACATAAATTAGAAAAGATATTCATATGTGGAATCATGAAGACTGGAGAAAATAGAGTAACTTGGTTAAGAATATCATCTCAACCTTGTTGTTCATATTAATGAAGCAAAGAGTATCCATCTTATTACCTTAATCTTTTTATATTATATTTTTTCCTTATAATGAAGGTAATTGAAGATGAATAATTTTCTCAAGAGGAGAACCTGATAAATAATATGTGATTTCAATTATTGATAGATAATCTAAAAAACTTACCATCCTTTAATGATTATTAAATTGATATTTAAATAATAATATAATGGATGATCATCCTTGATGATATTCAATAATTTTATTTCCTATTCTAGATATCTAGAATAAAGAATATTCCATCTTTATTTGATCTTATTTCTTGGTATTATGAAAATTAAATGTTCTTGAAGATTAGCCTTGGTGAAGTTGTAAAATTTGTCCACAATAGACTATCACAAGATGAGGACCCATTCTGGTGTATTCTCTATACTGTAATTTCTTGAAATATATTCCTGGTGAGATCAACAATTATGAATAAAATGATAAATTTTTCCCTTAAGGGGGGATACAAATGAAGATTCTTCTAGAATTATTATTTTTATTAGTGTCAAATCTGTTTATTATGGAAATTTATTGAAGATCATGACATTGTAAATGGAATATCTCTCTTATTCCCCCATGCTTGGTTATCAAAAATAGAAAAAATTTAACAAAGGGGGAGAAATTAAATTATACAATGGAATAAGAAATGTGGAAGTCCCCTAAGGTCACTTATCCTACCTATTGTACTTGAATGTTATTTATCAATTTGATGAAGTGGGTGTAGAAGTTTTTGGATGAATCCTCAAACCATTTTTTTTATTTTCTAGAAATCCAATTAGAGTTTTAGTGGGAACCAAACATTCCAAAAAACAAAAATATCAACAGAAATCCAAATTTAAAATTCAAAATGAAAACATGACTCAACCAAATACATGATTTCAAAAACCACTACAATAAGGTCTAACATATATCTTCTATCACACCTCTTCCCCCCACTGAAAATCCCCATCATCATCATCATAATAACATCATCAACAGTTTATGGCCACAACCCACAACGCTTCAAGAAAACCTCATCATCCACACCTAATCACCATCGGTGCTAATAGTCATAACTCAACCTCTCCATCATCAGAATACCACCAAGGCATCATGATCCAACACCACCATCACAAAAAACACCATTGAAATGATAAAAATGTATAAAAATCATCCAACGTACCAAAAGAAGCTCAGAACCTGTGATAATGCACAATAGTATATTTCAATTATTTTATATATTGTTATCATATTGCATATTTCCATTGTATTACATATTGTTATCATTTTGTAGATTCCCATTAGGTTAATTAGTGTTATCATAATATTTATAAATTATATGGTATAGTTTTATAAAAAAAATGATGATTTAAACATAAATTTGACAAACATTACACATTTTATGAATATACGATGGAGAATATTTTTACAATTCTTTGATATCCTCCATAAAATATTAAAAAAATTTGTAATTTATGGTTAATTTATGTGTAATTTATGCGAAAATAATCATATTTCATGATAACACTATACCATCTAATTTATAAATATTACTATAACAGTATGTAACGTGATGGTAATCTGTAATATGATAATAGTATGTAACATAATGGAAATCTACTGATGTGCATTCAATAGTATATTTGAATTATGTTACATAGTATTATCATATTGAATATTTCTATTATGTTACATACAGCAATCGTATTTCATATTTCCATTTTTTCAATTAGTGTTATCATAATATTTATAAATTAGATGGTATACTGTCATCATGAAATATTATGATTTACACATAAATTAGACATAAATTACACATTTTATGAATATAAGATGGAGGATATAAATGAATAATAATAATATCCTCAATCTTATATTCATAAAATGTGTAATATATGTGAAATTTTTTTATAAATCATTATATTTCATGATAACACAATACCATCTAATTTATAAATATTATGATAATTCTCATTAACATAATGGAAATATGCAATATTATAATAGTATGTAACATAATGGAAATATGAAATAAGATAATAGTATATAACATAATGGAAATATACTATTTTTTATTTTTCATTACACACTGCAAGCATCATGTGAGGGCCACCATAGCTCAGAAGAAAGTCAGTTTTGGACACACCTATTAGAACACCAATAATAGAACAACTTGCACATCCCAAATCCTCCATGAAGCTAGTATAGGAGACTGATAGAGGGAGAGATTGAGGAACTAAAATCCATAATAGTGTTTGAATAATTCTAGGTTTTCACTAGAGAATAGCATCCTTGTTTGGGCTACCATCCCCGAGTGTTTTAGCCACCGCCTTAGAAAATCACACCTGAAACATCACCAGATGAATAGAACCAGTAGTTTTAAAGCACCGTGATAGGGAAAGCTGATAACATAGGAATATAATGTAACTCAACACAAAAATCCCAATTCTCCCTAAGAAATCTATCACACGCAACCATACACTACACGAAAACTGAATATTTGCGACGGGATCCCATCGCAAAAGGTATTTTGCGACGAACCCCCATCGCAAATCACCCGTTGCCGAAAACGGCGTCACAAATAGGTGTTTTTGCAGCGGTCCAATCGCAAAAATTATATTTTCAATGGTATTTTTCCCCCGTTGGAAATGATTTTTCGTTTATATATAAAAAAGGTAGTTGCGACGGGCCGTCGCAGATATATTAGTTGCGACGGGTCAGAATCCCGTTGCAAATGTGAGATTTTAAAAAATAATTGCGATGAAGGTATTTGCGACAGACCGTCGCAGAAAGGTTTTCCCGATGGGTATTCGTCCCATCGCAAATGGTACAGTAAAAAAACATTTACGACGGGTATTCCCGTCGTAAATGTTCCCGTCGCAAATATTTAAAATAATAATAATAAAATAATTATTAAAAATTGTATAATATTATATATAAAAAATAATAATATTAATAATATAAAAAATTATATTATTATAATATAAATAAAAAAATATATAAATTATAATTATGTAATATTAATATAAAATAATAATAAATAATGAATATAAATAATATAATATAATATAATAATACTAATATTAATAATATAAAAAATTAATAAATTATTATTATTATTAAACTATCTATATAATAATATTATTAATATTAATAATATAAATAAATTATATTATTATAATATTAATAATAAAAAATATATATAATATAATTATGAAATATTAATATCAAAAAATAACAATAATATGAATATAAATAATATAATATTATATATTATGAAATATTAATATCAAGAGATAATAATAATAGTACTAATATTATTAATATAAAAAATTAATATAATAATATTATTATTAAAATAAACATACATATTTGTGAAAAAATAATATTAATATTATTAATATTGATAAAATTATAAAATTATAAACTTCTCAATATTAACAATAAATATAAAATATTAAAAGTAATATCACTAAAATAAGCAGACATTAAAAATAAAACTAATAAGTAATAATATATTGAAAAAATAAAAACAAATTAAATCACATACTATTTGTACTAATATGAAAGAGGAATTGTAAATAGTTAATATGACAATAAACTACGAACTCAAATGTTTATTACATCTAAAAAAATCACTGGGGGTGGATAATCTGGAGGACCTGGAGGAGGTGGTGGAGGAAAATCCATCCCTAAACTATGAGTCAGACGATGCATGTACTCCATATACTCCTGATGTTGCTCATCATATCAACGTCTATCCTCATCCTGCTTCTGAAGCATATGCTCCTACCATCGATGCATCTCCTCATCGTGCTTCTGACGCATCTGCTCCTGCCCCTGATGCAAATCCTCTATAAGCTATCTATGAGCACGAAGTTGCTCCTGATACTATGAGGCAGAAGATGATGTCTCTCCACGAGCTCCTCTCGAGTTGGACGCCGACATCGCAGCAATACCATAATAAGCTGCAGGAGTCAAATGAGAGTCGACACCAACTACTCGGCCCTTTTTGAAGCCATATTGGGTCGCCTGCATCCATGTCGTCTCATCAAAATGGTGGGCAGTAGTCTGATGACTCGTCTCGTCTTGACTCTCAGCCTATTTCTGAGAGGTCATGGCCTCATATGACTCCTTAAATTTCAATTAGAAACTAAAATAATGAAAATATTATATGCATTTAATTTGAAAACTGAAATGAAAATAATACTGACCACAATCTGACACTGGCGGTCACCTCTAATCTCTCCAGTATCTGGGTCAGTGTACATCCTCCGATAAACGTCGTACGCCAAAATATCGGGCTGCTCGGCTTCCTATATGAATATAAAATAAACTATTTTTATTTAAAGTCATATAAAATATTAAAAAAAGTACTTACCAGATGCTCTCTATGTGCACTGAATGTACGACTACCAGCTCGATGCGTCACCTCTTGTCTCCCCCAATTCTGTCAACCCACTGCAGATCCCCTCTGAAACCCACCACCCAACCAGTGTGTACATAATCCATCCCAAACGTGAGATGAAATGTACTCTGGTCGGTGGGATCTACAGGACTCATCAAATTCTATCACTCTGGCTTTCTTCACAGTCGTCTTTCTCAAATTATGAAAAAACTGACAGAAACGGTCACGCATAGACACCACCCATGCCGCGTGGATAGTAGAACACATGCTCTCATATATGGGATACCATAAACCCTAGTATAAAGTTATTAATGAATTAAATTTCAAAATAAATAATATTTAATTATGTACCAGCCAATGATCGAACATGGCGGCCTGCACATCAGCGGGAATCTGATCCCATGTGAGCCAGGGCTGAGAAAAATAATTGTGCAAGATAGCGCTCCCCTATCCAATATCTATATGTGTAAAACTATGGAAAAAGAACAAATAATCAAACAATTAGAATATTAATAAATTATAATGAAAAATAACTAAAATACACAGGTTACCATACCACCGCGTGTGCGCATCGAATCCAAGAGGTGGACGTCGCTCCAGGATAGGATCTGGAATCATCATTCTGGCAAGACCACACCCCCTCCGAGTGCTCCCTGTAGTACTAACTTCCTGAGGCTCAGATGACTCAAGAACCTCATCATCCATAGGTAGATCATCCTCTACCAACTAACGTAACGTTTTTGAGTCCATCTGAAACATGAAATGATTTTTATTAGCAAACAGTTGAAAATAACTATTATGTATAGATATATATATTTGTTATGACTCAAACCAGCATTTTATTATGTCAATGTTCATCTTCATCATCATCTTCATAGTTGTCAATGTCAATGTCTTCATCTTCCTCATCAACATCATCAATTTCCATATTAGTTTCACCGTCATCATCTCTTGTCATTTCAAATTCAGTTGTAACATCATTGACAACATCATCATTATCGACCCTTAACTGTGGGGTGTCATCCTCAATATTTATGTCTCTTTGTAAAAAATATGTGTTTTGAGGAGTGTCCTGAAAAAATTCATTTCCTTGCACTTCAGTGGAACCACATTCAGTTTGAGTAAACTGATTTTCTCGAGATTTAACTTTTATTATACTCCACCAATCATCCAACTATTTTCCAGTAGCACAGTATTTTGCATAATAAATTTGATGTGCCTGATGAACCAATAAAAATGGTTCATTTACTACAAGAAGGATTTTATGTTTAATATCAACAATTCTATGAGTCGGATGAATACGCAAGCCTCTCTCAGTATCCAGCCATCGACATTTAAACATTGTTATATAATTCTGTCCCAAATAACACAGTTCAATAATTTCTTAAAGCATGCCGTAAAAGTTAACTTCAATATCTCTATGATGTCATCCCTTCAAACAAACACCACTATTCATTGTTTTCTTTGATTCCCCATATGCATGTGTATGAAATCGATAACCATTCACCACATATGAATTATAAGATTTAACCATTTTGGATGGTGGGCTACTCAAAATACGCAATCGACTATCAATATTATCTGCATGTACAGATACCTAAAAATTTGTAAAACATTTATCACTATTACAAGTAATAAATTGATTTTATATGTAAAACCAAAAAAGAATGTATGTTACCAATTTTTGAAACCAGTAGGCAAATTTTTTTGCCGACATTCTTTTAAGCCAGCTGCTGTAATTTGTGGAAATTGTTTCTTGATATGATCATCATATAACTTAAAAATACAATATGATTAATTTACTGTAACAGAATCTATATAATAAGGGATAAGAGAACTCATTGTAAAAATGGTGACATTTATTAACAGTTTATTAGAACATATGTATGAGCTCTGTGATGTTCATCATTTGAAAGCCATCTATCATGAACTCCACCAAAGCCAAGTTCGGGCTGATTTAAAACTGATAATTGATTGTTCATACCATCATCAACATTCCCCTCGTTCCATCCCATGCAGTTAAATTTTTATGGATATTCAGATTCAAAATAATGAGAGCATAATAAATCAATTTCTTCTTGCAAATAAGCTTCAGCAATTGAGCCTTCAACTGATGCTTTGTTACGGACTTTTTTCTTCAATTTCTGCATGCATCTCTCAAATGGGTACATCCATCGAAACTGAACTGGACCTACACATTTTGCTTCATGTGGAAAATGTAATATCAAATTTTCCATCGAGTCAAAAAAATACGGCAGAAAGCTTTTTTCCAATTTGCATATAATTACAACAACAGCTTCTTCCAGTTTTCTTAGTGTATCGTAGTCTGTTGTCGCCGCACACATGTCTCGGAAAAAATATGATATATCTGTTATCGAATCCCAAATATTAGAATTCAACAAAACTCTTAATCCAATAGGCATAATTCTTTCCATTATAACATGACAGTCATGACTTTTTAATCCAGTAATATGACCATTTTTTAAACATTTACCCAAGTTGGAAGCATAGCCATCTGGAAGTCTCAAATCTGCAATTCACTGACAAAATAATAATCGAATCTCTTTGGTCAGTTTATAAGCTGCTTTTGGCTTTATTAATCTCTGTGATATGACATTTTCAAACAGTTCAAGTTTTGGTCGCCTGCAAATTTGGGCAAGATCTAATCGTGCCTTTACATTATCTTTGGGATTACCCGGTGAATCCAAAACTGTATGAAATAAATTATCAAAACATTTCTTCTCAATATGAATGACATCCAACATGTGTCGGACCAACAAATCAGACCAATATGGCAGATTCCAAAAAATGCTCCATTTTGTCCAATTGTGTTCTTTCCCAAAACCATGAATTTTCTATTGGTTTATTGTCAGTCTAGAAGTGATGGAAGGTAATGAAAATACAACTGATTGTAACTCTGTACCGGAGATCATTTTTGGAGGTTCCTCTCTTTCAATTCTGCCTTTTCTGAAATGAGATTTATTCCTCCGAAAAGATGATTGATTGGAAGAAATCTGCGATGATAGTCAAAATAGCAAGGTTTTTTTCCATTCACGAGCATAAATGCTTTGTTGTCTCCCATACAGTAAGGACATGATTTTGGGCCATGTGTACTCCAGCCAGCTAAAATACCATATGCCGAGAAGTCACTAATTGTCCACATCAAAGCAGCTTTCATTACAAAATTCTGTTTCGCAGTAGCATCATATGTACCAACACCATGACTCCACGATAAATTTAACTCATCAATCAGTGGTTTCAAATAAACATAAATATTATTTTTCGGATGTCCTAGGATTAATAATGTCAAAAAGATATAAGGCTCTTTCATCAACATCCTTGGAGGCAGATTATACGGAGTTATAAAGATAGGCCAATAGGAATAATGACTACCAAAAGATCCAAATGGACAAAAACCATCAGTAGAAAGACCAAATCGCACATTACAGGATTCTAAAGCAAAAGACGGATGGACTTGATCAAAATGTTTCCATGAATCGCCATCAGATGGATGAATCAAGCTTTTACCATTTGAAATATTGGTTTTGTGTCATTAAATCATTGTCATTGTGTTCTGAGACATAAATAAATGTTGCAACCTGGGTGTAAGCGGGAAATATCTCAACTTTTTTACAGGAATCAATCCAGACTTCCATGATTGAGCTTCTTTATACCTCGATTGTCCACTTGTGGGACAACTATTCAACGACTCATTTTCACCAGAATATAAGATGCAATCATTTGAACATGCATGGATCTTCGGATAACTAAGGCCTAGATTAAGAACGAGTCTTTTTCTCTCATAATAATTAGCAGGCATCACATTTCCTTCAGGTAACAGTGCTTTAAACAAAGAAAATATCTGATCAAAATAGTTATTTGACATTCCATTATCTGATTTAATAGCCATAAATTTTTCAACTGCTTCTAATTTGCTTGTCTTGCAACCAAGATATAATGCATCCTTAGCAGACCTGAACAAATCAGCAAATTCATATGGTGCCAACTCGGGAGGTAAATCAACATCATCTTCAATTTCTGTTTGTTGAATGGATGACCCTACAACATCATGTACTAAATTCTGAAACCGTGATGGATCTGAAATCAAATTATTAGTATCTTCTCTGTAACTATGTTCACCATGTTGATACCAAAAAATATAACCTGATTGAAAACCATAATGCAAGAGATGTTGCCCAACGATGTCAAATGTCTCAAATGTTCTCAGAGCACATTTTTTACAAGGACACTTAATTGTCCCTTCTAAAACAAATTCCGGGTTTGATGATGCAAATGATAACAAAACTTCAACTCCATCAAAATATACAGAATTTAAACTAGACCCGTTTTGATTTCTACACTGATTTATTCAAGCACGATCATCTAATAATGATTGATGTCGCTTTCCTTGTTCCATATTCATATATATGTTTCTACAAAATTTAAAACCATTACTCTTGTTAAATAATTTGATATAAGAAACAATATCCTAAAAAAGAAGATACATATTTATAGTTATTTATTAGTAATTACCAATAATTATAGGCGACACAGTTAGTTTCTAATCATCCCCACTAATTATTATTAATTTAGCAATACTTACCAATACTTGGAAAAATGAAATATGCTTGAATAATGAAATTAAATTTTGTAATCATCATTGTGAAGATTATATTACTAATTATTATGATTTTTCCGATGGATCATCTCTTTTTAACTTTCTCCCGACTGAAATCAGTATGAGAAACATGCTCTGACATACGTTAGAGCACATTTTTCATACTGATTTCAGTGGGAGAAAGTTGAAAAGATATGAGATGTTGAACAAAAGGTGGTCGTCAATCTGCTGGAAATTGTTCCATTTTATAACCATGTACTTTAATTTATTTTATTTTTGATTAATTTTATTAGTAATTATTACTAATTATTAAAAATATCAATATTTCCAACAGATTTTGCTTTATTCTTAACATGTTCAAATCTTAAAGGGTCGTCAATTTTCAGGTCATGCCCAATAAAAATTTTGGGTCAACCTTGACCAATTTAAACTCTATAATTGTCCTTACATGGTTGATCATCTTGCAAGTAGTGTTGCAATAGGACTACACAAGTAATGAGAAAGACATGACTTGGTTTTTCCTATTGCAATGCTACTTGAGAGGTGATCAACCAAGCAAGAACAATTATAGATTTTACATTTGACACAGTTGACGCAAACTTTTTATTGGGCATGACCTGAAAATTAGCGACCCTTAAATGTTTGAACTGTTAAGAATAAAGCAAAACTTGTTGAAAATATTGATAATTGTAATATTTTATAAAATTTTTATAATTTTAATAATATTAATATTTTTTTATAAATATTAAACATATAATAATAAAATAATTATATTAAAAGTATTATTCAACTATTAATATTAGAGTAATATAATATTTTATATTATGTGACTATTTATGTTACTAATTATATTACTAATTATGTTACTAATTATGTTACTAATTATGTTACTAATTATGTTATTAATTAGAAATGTGAAGATTTGCATATACGTCGGGTGGTTAATAAATCAATGAATAGAAAAACAAACGTAATTGACAGCTCATCTACCTCAATTTTCTTTTCATTTGTGTGTTGAGGTTGACAGGAAACTTCTACCTCTACATATAATATGTGCTTTACTGTCAAAATTATAAACCTCCTCACCTCTATATTGGTGAGAAGGTTGATAATTTTGACAGTAAAAGCAGATATTACATGTGGAGGCAGAAGTTTCCTATTAAGCCTCAACACACAAAAGAAAAGAAAATTGAGGTAGTTGAGCGGTCAATCACATTTCCTAATTATACTAATTGCTTCCTAACTATACAAATTGTTTCTTAACTATACTAATTGTTTCCTAATTATACTAATTGTTTCCTAATTATACTAATTGTTTCCTAATTATACTAATTGTTTCCTAATTATACTAATTGTTTCCTAATTATACTAATTGTTTTCAAATTTACTAATAGTTTCCTAATTAAATCTAATTTATTTCTAATTATACTAATTATTTCCTAATTAAATCTAATTGTTTCCTAATTAAATCTAATTATTTCCTAATTAAATCTAATTGTTTCTTAATTATTGCAATTATTTCCTAATTATTTCTAATCAATTAAATCTAATTATTTCTTAATTATTTGATAATTATTTTACTTAAACATAATTATTTTAATTTTTTTCCTAATTATTTTAATTTTTTCCTAATTATTTTAATTGTTTACTAATTATTTTAATTTTTTCCTAATTATTTTAATTGTTTCCTAATTATTTTAATTATTTCCTAATTATTTTAATTGTTTCCTAATTATTTTAATTGTTTCCTAATTATTTTAATTGTTTCCTAATTATTTTATTTGTTTCCTAATTATTTCTAATCAATTAAATCTAATTATTTCCGAATTATTTGATAATTATTTTAATTAAATCTATTTATTTCTTAATTATTTGATAATTATATATTTATTTCTAATTATTACCAAAACATACCATGGGAGAGTCGAATCAATAGTGCAGAAAGGCCCGTTGTCGTGTACCAGGTTACCCCGAGTCAAGCTCGAAACACCCTGTCAGAGTTTTCACTCCTAGGTACATCTGTGCCAGAGCTGCCTCTACTTGTTCGTACCCAGACAAGGATTATTTGGTACAAGCACATAAACTAATTATATTATATACCTAAACATTCTATTAAAAAAAATAAAATTAACAATTAAAAATAATTTAACAGTTAAAAAATATAAATACCTTTACTAATCTGCACCTTCTAACTCCTTCCTTCCTCTTCTCGAATGAAAAAATTAAAACAAATAAAATTCTGCTCAGAACTGAAAATGAGAGAAAGAAAAGAATGGAGATTTGAATGTTATGGAAAAAATAGATGGGGTGTGCATATAGGTTACAATATTTACGACGGTCGTATTTGCAATGGGAGACCATCGCAAATACTCGACGAGATACCATCGCAAATTCCTTCGCCCGCATTAAATACATGTGGTGGGTAAAAGGACTTTTGCGACGGGCCCGTTGCAAATAGCCACCATTAGTGACGGGTGGCTATCCCCATCGCAAATTTCTATTTACTGCCACCGGTATTTACGACAGGGCCCGTCGCAAATGCCACAACATTAACGACGGGCGGATATCCCCATCACAAATTACTATTTACCACCGCCGGTATTTGCGACGGGTAAACAGTCATGTTGCAAAAACGTATTTACGACCACAGGGTATTTTACGACGGGTTGTAGGTGACCGTCGCAAATAGGCTTTACAGCGGCTGGTATTGGCGACGGGGCTCGTCGCCAAAAAATACTGGGTGCATATTTGTTTGTGACGGGGAAATTTCTCCGTCGCAAATACTATTTACCACAGTCGGGTACTTGCGACGGGTAGCCTTCTACCTGTCGCAAATATCCTTCCTGCGTTTTGTCGTGCAAACTGCCCCCTTTTAATTGTGACGGGCCCTGTATTTCCATCACAAATAACTGACCATTTGCGACGGGAATAAGACCCGTCGCAAATACCCCGTCACAATAATCATTCTTTCCCATAGTGATAGTTGGTTCAGAAACGTGGCTACCAGGATCAAAGATTAGGGTAAGATCACATAGGGCCTCAATAAGGGTAATTTCTATAAAAGGGATGAGCAGTAATAATGAATATAAGAAAATAGAAGCAAGGAGAGAGTGAGGAGAACCAAAAGGAAGGGGGAGAGAAAGTGAAATTATATATTTAAAGGTAAAGGGGAGGGTGAAGATAATAGTTCCAAATATTAACACATTAATTTGGAAATAACTTTGAAAGAATTTCCAATAAATACAAAGTGGTATATTAAAGATCCCACTTTGTGTATGGATTTTATTGTTTTTCAACTAATTTCCATTGGTTATTAGTGGTAATCAATGATATAAGAAGATATCATTACAGTAAATATGATGAATTGGTTCCAAAGTTAATGGAGCTTGGATGACCTCAAGTATTGATAATTCTAGAACCATATTTTGAATATTTTGAGCTTCAAGGTGATATTAGTATAATTTTTATGGATTCATTCAATGAAATTGGATGTCATTCATGGTTGAATAATTCTCTTAGTTAAATATCAAAATTATTTTCTTTTTTGTATTTCCCACAAATAATAAGTAAGTTTTACAACTTTTAATTATTTCTTATTAAATGAAAGGGGGGAAAAGTACTTACAATAATATTGAGAATCTAATTAGAATAAAATTGGTTCTTCCAATCATATTTAGGTTTGATTGAAAATAAATATGTTTCTATAATATAGGTATGTTATAATAATTTCCTTGTTAAATATGATGATTCTAAAATGATCGATCATAGTTAAAATATCAGGATAGATAAGGTTTGTCATGAAAGAAACTAATTAATTATGTAATGAAGTAATTTATTGATGAACTATTCATTCTACTCTTATTTCTCATATTGATCATGGATCATGTGGGATTAGAAAATGTGTTCATTAAATATTTTATAACGATCTGAATCATAAGATTTAATTTTTGGTAGAAGTTGGTTGATTATTTAATGATGTATCAATTTCTATCTGCCACATTTTTTGGGCCTTAAAATCTGGAGTTTGTTTTATGGAAAATGAATATTTTTCTATAAAGAAGTTAATAAAACATAGTTTTCAGACCATGAAGTAATGTTCATAGACCTCATAGGAGGTATGGGGAATGGTGAAAGAAAATTGGAGAAAGATTATGTCTACATATCAAGGCTATCTCTTAGGGATATGGCATCCCTTTGTTTGGCACTCTTCTCTCTCATATTCCCCCTATTTTTTTAAGTCCCTACTCAGTAGTGATAGTATCTTCTTTGGAATCCCCCATTCCATTTTTGTTCTTCTATTCCATTCCCACTTTATTCTTTCCATTTCTTGGGTTTTTTCCTTCTTGTAAAAGGTTGTGTGATGTAGAATCCCTTGATCAATATAACCCTAATCTAGCATCAGGTGACTCTATGCCTCTTCCTTTCAGAGCTGGTGTGATGGTTAAAATTAGGTTTTCGGTTTTGGGGTTCTATGAATGACTATTTTGTAGAAATACTGGAGTCTGCCCTTTTTCATTTTATCTGCTTCTGGGTTTATTCTTTCTTGACGATAGTGGTTCTTGGAGTCCTCTAACACAAACATCCCTACACTAACCTCGCATTCATTGACACCTCTTCTATTCAGATCTAGTTTGGTGTCTTTATTTAGGTTTTTTGAATTGTGGTGTGGTAGTTTCGATGCTCCTGGTGCATCTTGAGTGGGTATTATCTTATGAAGTTGGCTACTGGTTCGAAAAAAATTGTTGGGTTTTCTTATTCTTTCTTATTGGTGAAGTTTTTTTATTATTTTTCGAGTTCCTATTTATGATCACTCGATGAAGTTTTCAATTTGGTTACGTATTTTTGGTGATTTTCATTTCTAGTGTGGTCATAGAGTCAATGTCAATGATTATTAAAAGGGTGTAGCAATGTCGATTCTTCTAATTTGGTTTATGGAAATTGATTTTTTTTTTGCTGTGAAAATAGTTTTTTTACGGTCATGGATGAAGTGGTTCTAGAAATGAGGAAGGACTGGTCTCTGGTGGGAAATTCCTAATTATGTGGTTTTTGTTTTGAATCTTTCATGATGGAAATTTTTTGGGGTTATACGGTGTTGACCGGATAAAAATGGCATGGAGGTGATGGATGGTGATGACAATGGTTTACCAAGATGATGATGGAAGCTAGTATCCCTGTGGTGATTTCATTACTCTAGAAGTGATGGTTATAGTGATAATGTTTAGAGTGGATGGTGGTGACGTAATGATGATATTGGGTGATGATGATGGGGAAATGTGATTTCAATAAGCTATCCTCGATGTCACGGCTAAGTGATTTGTCAGATCTATTGCTGATGGGATAGTTCTTATGGTGCTGAATCTCATTTCAAATTTTAAACCTATGGACTGGTTTTGAATTTTGGTTATGTGTCCCTCTGTAGTGTGTTTTTTCATATTCAATTTCCATTATATCCTCAATGTGGATTTTATGAAAATAAAAAAAATACTTTTGACCGTAGTGGTGTTATGTGAACCACGAAGCGCTCAACACGAATGGCATAGGGGGGAAAACTCTGTGATTGGATCACAGTTCCTGGGAGGTTCATAGTTCATGGAAGACATATCGTTTATATAGTGAGGTAGTGATTTGGGTTCCCATAAAGGGTTTTTATTTTTAGATGACTTCAACCACAATAAAAGAAAAAGGAGCTATATGGACCACATAGCAGTTCACGATAAAGTTTATACCACATCGAAGTTTTGGGTAAATTAGATTAGAAGGTTTTGAAGATCTATTTTCTTCTATAGAAACACCTAATGAGATCATTAGAATGACTGATTTTTTTGAGAATATCGTTGACGAAGGAAGAATTCAGGTAATTCCAAAGTTGTTCCCCAGGGAGAATTTCATGATGGATAAAAGTTAGAGAGGGAGGATTTAGAGAAGGAGGAAGTAGATCATGGGGTATCATTTCTATTAAGAAGATAGTTCACGGGGATAGTTCATGAAAGGATTTTATGGGCCTCAGAAGATCACAAAGGAAAAGGGACTGAAAATCCATGGCATTTTGTGAAGCATTGGCTATTCACAAGGCATCTATCATCTGTGAAATAGAGTTGGTCCATAAATGAAAGGTTTCTCATGAATCACTTATGACACGTGGTGAAAGTCTATTTATAGAGGATACAAGATAGTTAGTAAAGAATAAATATAGTGTACAGGTGATAGATTTTCACACCCCCATTGAGCTTCATGATTAATATTATCTGTGGACACTCGACATGTGTTGAACTCAAACACTTATAGTGATTCTTGAAGAACGGTTTTGTGAAATTGTTCTTTGGAATAAAACCCCCATAATGTTTCTTAAAGTAAAACCATGTTTGTAACTAGTTGATACACAATGGATAGATAATATAAAACACTTATAATTTGTTTGTGTGAAGAATAACTAGATGTGAACTTAAGTTTATATTTGAAAAGGAAATTAGACAAGTAAACTAATACACTCATGGGTTGGTATTGAGTATCAAAGAAAGTGAATAAGAAACATTCTACACAATTGCACATTATTTTTTGTCTAATAATAATAGATTATTCCGAATTAAATATTGATTATTATTTAGGGATGCTTAATTATGATGATGATGTGTTTAGCTGATCATTATTATTTTGATAATCACTGCGAAGTTTTTTTATTATAGCAAGACTAGAAGACGGTGATTCTATGCATTTGCATTTTTACTGAACAATAATGAGAGGTCAAGAAATTTTTATACATTATTTAATATATTTATTGGTCATAGTTCAATGTTATATGAGGAAGTTACTAGAAAAATTGATATCAGTTGATCATCATTTGGTTTGGGTAGAATTTATTACATCATTCTACAACATTCATTTTATTGTGACTAATAGAACAAAAAGAGAGTGAAACTACCTAGTTTTATATTGGGAAGAAGTAATAATAGATTCTTGTATGATTATATGAAAAAAAAGTAAAGAAGAAGATTATGGAAGAAGAAATTCGAACTGTGACAGCCGACGGGACTCAACAGGTAGAGGAATTTCTTGGTGTTACCAGCCCTTATCAACAAAGAGAAAACATTCTTGAGAGGTATTATAAAGATCTATCCATGTTTTGTAAAATATGCACTTCCAATTGACTATATTGTATTACAAGTGAAAGGTTATTTTCTACTTGTTGTAACCACATTCAAAGGATTGTTTTCTATTGGTTGTGTGTTCAAGATTATTTCAAGACAGTGCCAAAGACACACTACTCTTATTGAGTTGTGAACAAAGTAAAAATATCATGTGTTATATTTACTGATTTCCTAAACATGCATATAATTGGGAGGAAATACTAATAGAATTAAAATCCTAATAGGTATAAGAGGTACAGGGATAAAAAGTTTTAATTGGATTAAAAATTCCCCAACACTAATTCACCCCCTCTTAGTATTAGGCATATCCCAAACATGTCCTTTCAAATTCATTTCCAAAAGCTTTATTAGTAATTGTGTTAAAGTAGTAATCATAATTAAAGAGTCCTAACATAGGCATCTGGCATCATAAGCATTGGGAAATCATAATCTTTTGAACATATCTATTCACAATCATGTCCACTCAAATCTTGTGAGAATATCTAGAAGTGATCATACGTAAACATTAAAAAGTGAATATTCCCATTCTCAATAATGTTCATGCATAATCTTTTAAGCATATCTATAAGAAATCATACCCCCTTTGGATCTCTCATTACGTACCCTGGGGGTAGGCTTTTAAGAATACTAGATTTTCTAGAATGTATATAAGGAATTTAAGAAGAGTTTGTTTCAATATTTTTTTCAACATATATTTCTCAATAAGTGTGAGGAAGAGAGGATAGGTGGGGTCCATATATTAGAGAGGAGAGGCATACATTTGGAATTAATTATATTAAATTATTATATTAATATATATTAATTATCATGTTAAAGTGGAAAAAATGATATATTTCAAATATTGGATTGATATAAGTCTAAATTACCAAATACATAAAATTTTGACAAGTTTAGGTGATATTTTCCACCTTATGTCTTAGTTTTTATCCACTACTAATCCTATTTAACTATTACCATAATAACAATATTTTTACACATTAGGGGTCACAAAAGTTACAATAAAAGGAAAATTAACCTATAAATGTAAAAAAATATATATTATAAATAATAAACCATTAAAATGGCTAAGTATAATATTTTTATTAAATTTAATCATTTAAAAAATATATTTTTTAACATAAAATACCATTAAAGTTATTTTCATAAAAATTAAAATAATTGAATTGAAAAAAAATTAAATATAGTAATTTAATTCAAATATAAACTTTTAAAACATTAATAAAATTTTATATTTATATACAAAATTCATGGGACACTATAACTCACCCATAAAATATTAATTTTAATGTTTTTAAAATCATTACTTAATTTTTCTACTATATTCACAAGCATTGTGTTGGAATTTCCTAAGCATTTAAGGTAATTATTTCATCACTGAAAATTAAAAATAATATAATAATAAAAAATTATTCGTTGTAAAAATAATATTTTATAACTATTCATAATATTTTTTTTCCATGTCACAAAATATTATAGATATAAAAAATACATTTTGGAATTTTCATTTACTTAAATTAATATAACGGTATTTATCAAAGAAAAATGGATCCAAAATGACATATTTTAAAATATATAAATGTTTTGGTATAGTTAGACTCATAAAATAAAATATCTGAAATTTTATGGTTGATTTTAAATCCTTATTTCATAGTTTTATCCTGGTTCTGTAGGTTTTACCCATACCATGTTGACAACATTTTTATAAATATTACTATTCATTATTACCAACTATATAGGTCACATATTTATAAAATATAAATATTATGATTACAAATATGAAAATCATTTTATCAAATTCTATTCTTATAAGTTTTATAAATTAATTTTAAAATAAATTTCCAAAATGTGATGGAAAATTGTTTTTCAAAAAAATGAATTTTTAAGTATAAATATGTATTTATATAAAAATTAAGCATATTGTTGATTCCAAAGATTTTAATTTAATTATTTTTAATTAAAAGGAGATAATTTATTTTACAACAAATTAAAAACAAAATTGTAATTTTAAAATATTTGGAAACAAATGAAATTTTTCTATAAAATTGGTATTTTCACTATTAACAAAAAAATCAATATTTCCCAAAAAATATTCAAAGAGTTTACTCTAAACTAATTTTTATATAATTACTTTAAAAATTATAACCTTTTTTGAAATAAAATTTATCAAAGTGGTATAAATTAATTATAATATACATGCACAAAATGCAATAAAAACCATTTTTGAATGAAAAAGTAGTCTTGAAGCATAAAATGGATTTATTCTCATTCCTTTTCAAATAAAAATAATTAAATTAATGATGAATAATTAAATTTAATATAAAATATAATTTGTTCATCATATTTTTTTTATCAATAGTGATTAATTTTATATATTAATATAAAAATACATTGTTCAAAAAAATGTTTTTATAAAACATTACTCTTTTATCGTCAAAAGATTTTATCTTCCTTTTGACCAAATTGAATATAAATATAGCCAATTACTCTATAGCTAATAGATTCATACAAATGATATGTGTCCAATAACTCTATATATAATGAAGATAATACATTCCTTCATATATCCTTACATGTTTCACTATAATTTATTAATTTAATCCTCTATCGTCATATTTTTTGTATTCGTAATTATTTTCCATGTTTCCATAGTTATAGTTGGGGATAAAATATTCATGGTGAACCATGTGGATAATTATTTTTTGTTTTTAGTATTTTTATATATATGTTTGTTTACTCCACTTTTATTTTTCTTCATATTGTTTCATATTACATCCTCATAATGTATTAGTGTTTATATTTCATTGTAATATTTTATTTCAATAATAGTGTCATGGTTAATTTTTTTGATATTTTATGTATCAAAATCTGTCAAAAACAATAATCATTTAAAAAAATATAAAATCTTGCAGTGTTACATTATACTCCCTTAAATGAATTTCATCCACATAATTTTTTCAAATATCCGATAGAGAGTTTTTAAAACTTTTTTAGAATCAATTGAAATGTGTGGAAGATAAATATACTTAATTGGAATTAAATAAATTTTAATTCACATAGTTAACATTTCCTTACAAATATTTCTTTAATTTGTTTATTAAGACTAGAAAAAATTTCATTTCCTAAACATTTCTTAAACTATGTATGTATTATAGAACTCAAAATTGTGAATGGGGTTCAAAAAGAATACCTTTATAGATAATATATATTTTACACATTGGACTTCCTATATTTATATTACTCTTTATTAAGTTTAATTAATTGTTTTACCATCAATATAGTGAACATGAGAAAATATACTTAATTGATTTATTTCTATTTCATAAGAACATTTTCATCCTCCTATTTTAATTTAATCAATTTCCACTTCTATCTATTTTGTTACTCAAATAAATTAATATTCAAGATGAATTTTTCATGAATTAAGTTATAAAAATAACTTTTAATTGATCATAATATCCAAAAAAAGAATGAACTTTTATTCCTCCAATTTCTAAATATTTACTAAAACCAAAATTATTATCATATGGTAAGATAACACTTAATATGAATATACCTTTATTTGAGGAAATAATACACTATTATTAAAAACCTCAATAATTAAACCCAATGTCCAACCTAATTAATTCCATAAATAGATAACATTAGAACTATTTAAAATATTTCTGACCATTTTTAAATATCAAAAATAATGAATATTTGATCATGTATATTTCTATGATCAACTTGACATTTATCCCCAGATAAAAAACAATCAATCATTTAGTCACATATCAAAAATATATATACCCTAATGATATATTCTCCAAAATTTACTAATCATTTCCCAGAATTACCTAAATCAATAAAAATTAAAATAAAATGTTATATACTTCTAAAATATTGCTCAATATTAATTCCTCAAATAAATTCATATACTAGCATTAATGTTTTCCTCACCTTAATGATATAATGATTACAATAACATTAATCAATGATAACATTAAACTAAATTACATGTTAAAAAAAGTGGGAAATTTTTATATCACTAATTTTTTAAAACACAATAAAAATATCCCCAACAAACATCAGTCACCATAAAATTCCATAATATAAAACATAAAAATGATAACTATGACTTTAAAATTATGATCATTTTTGAAAATATCAACCCATAATGGTATCCTTAATTCTTAAATTATCATCATATTATAACTTCTTAAAATCTAAATTTATATTAACCTTACTTTGATACCTACTATAATTGCCTTGATCTCGCACTCTAGGATCCAGTGCTAAAAACATAATATTTTTATTTTTGGAATTGATACTGATAAATATGACCCAATTTAACCTTCCATAATTAGAATATTAAAATATAACATTTAGTCAATTATATACCAAAGAAATTTTAGGTTTATAGTTTTATTGAATTACGGGAAACCATTTATATTATAAAACCCATGTATTTCTCCATAAATGGGAATTTTTCCCATTATACCCATATTATCGTGTTCCATAAAAAGACTTCAACATCTCCAATAAAATTATTAACACATGATACCCTTATAAATCTATCTTATATAATACCATTATTAATTAGCTATAAAAAATGGAAACATAATAAAGGGTGAGCTCATATTCATAGTAAGGGTAAATATGAGAGATATCAATCCAATTGAACATAAGATGATCATAAGGGTATGATAACATTACCAAATTCGTATTATCAAGCGTAAACATATTTATACCAGGAAAAGATTATATCATAAACTCTAATATAACATAATATCCCTATGCATGGTTAATAAGGGTGTTAAAGCACTAAAAATAATTCAAGATTCATAACATATCCATGTGTCATCATAATCATTGAAAATCATAATCTTCTAAAAAATATCTATTTGTAATCATGTCCACTCATAATATTGTAACTATAACTAGAAGAGATCATACCCATGCATCAAAATGTGAATATATCCATTCACAATCATGTCCATGAATACTCCTAAGATCATAATTATAAGCATTTATACCCATACATAAAAATGTGAATATAGTTATTCTCAATCATTTCCATACATAATTTTGTGGTAATTCTATAAGAAATCATACTCAAACATAAAAATATGATCATTGTTATTCTCAATCACATCAATTATTATCATAATCATCTCATGAGATATCTATATCACATTACACAATACATTTTAAGTCTATAAAGGACACAACCATCACATAATCGTAATCAATTTATATGTATGTCATAACGTCATGAAAACATTCATCATTTCATCATAGCTTAACCTGTGAAAAAAAAATGTGTTTCATCAATATCTAATCAACACAATCAAAAAACACCTAGAGAAAGAATAATTATGGAATCATTGGATCATTACCCAAATAAATAAAACAGAACATTAAATGACTTTTTTCATAGATTAAAATACTTTTAAAAATATCTAGAAGCTTTTTTAGGGAAAATACCCTTTCATTTTGAAATCACTTATTTAAAGTATAAAAATTTATAGAATATTAGAAAAGAATTATTTGAAAAGAACCATGGAAACATGTAATGTAATATTCAAATAAAATATTGTTCATGATGATGGAAAAGGTTTTTTATGAGGTATAAATTAAAACAACTATATTTTTCACACCTTTTGTAAAAAGTTCCTCATTTGGAAAACAATAAGAACAATATTATTAAACCTATTTATAGAATGTAAAATATGGGTAAAAATGACTTTAATCAATCATTGGAGATTATTTAAAACATTATTTTTAAATATTTTAAAAAATATATAAACAGGGAAGAAAATTATTACTGAAAAATGTGTAAATAAAAGTAGTTTTAAAAAAATTGTGTTAGTTATTTTAAGTACCAAAGAGAGAAAAATGTTACTATTACTTGAAAATTCCATGAATAACCAGCAGAGAATAAAATATATGGGTTATAAAAGAAAATATCCATATAATTTCCCTCAATGTAAATTTATCATATAAAATTCAGAAAATAAATGAGATGATAACATAAATATATTGTCTTAAGTCTTTCCTTGTTTCATATGCATTCAAATTTCATGTGTGAAATTTTTTTATTTATTATATATATATTCAAGAACAATATTAATACTTAACCTCCATGGTATTTTTCCTCTATAATTTTAATTTTTCCTTTCATTAGGGCCATTATACCTTGGTAATTTGTCTATAATATAAATCCGGAAAAAAAAATCAAATTTTTCATTACATACACTTTTATATAATAATTATTATATCATAAAAATAATATATATTAATTACATATATACTTATTACTAACCATGTAAATTATAATTTAAAAATAAATCGCATCGCTTCGTAGAGGTGGTAGTTCACACGTGCACACAGGAGATGTTATCATTTTCCAAAAGATGTGGGTTGATAAGATCTTATAATTACAAAAAAAAGAATTATTTAATTAATACCATATATAAACCATAAATTCATTATAGTAACCAACCATGAATGATGGTGATAGAAAATAATTCATATCACTACATGGAAGTGGTAGACCACACATACTCATAAGTGATACTTTCATTGCCCATTTGATGTAATAAGGATATGAATTGGGTCATGCAATTAATATAATAACATAGAAATATGCGTTAGATAATAATTTTATTATATAGAAATGGTTATGATAAAAATTAAGGAGGAATAGAAATAAGTAAAATGAAAATGCTCAACTAAGATTATTACCTCCTCTTTCAAGAACCTCATTTGGATAACTCCTTAAGGGAAATAAGGATAGTATTTTAAGAATAAAATAACCTATATAATTTAGCTAAGTAATTTAATAATATGTTTTAAAAAAAAAATTGAGATAAGTGTCTCAATATGTCTGAGTAATAGAGGATAAGTTGTGTTCTTATATAAGAGGGGAGAGGGTCACCTTTGGAATTAATTAAAATATTAACTTAATATAAAATAATTTTCTTCTAAAAATTTTAAAAATTGATATGTTAAAAATATAGGATAGATATTAGTATAAATATATTCATAAAATAAAATTTATAAAAAAAATTATGTTTCACCATTATATTTTAGTTTTAACCACTCATTATCCATGTTTAATTATTTTCATGATAAAAATATTTTTACACATCTGGGGTAAAGAAAATTACTAAAAAAGGAAAAGTAACACATAAGTTAAAAATGGTGGATATTATAGAATAGATCTCATTAATTTTTTCAAAGATGAAATTTTTATAAATTATATAACATTAAATAAAATATTATTTGACATAAAATACCATTAAAGTTATTTCCAAGAAAATTCAAAGATCCTACTTTAAAAGTATATAAAGAAAGTAATTTAATCCATTTAAAAATTTTAACAATTTAATAATAAATTATATTTATCTAAAAAAATTAATGATACACCACAACTCAAACAACAAATATTTTTTTTAAATTTTTTAAAATAATTTACTTGATTTTACCTCTGCTTGAAGAAGTACTATGTTGGCATTACATAAGCATTTAAGGTAAATATTTCATCAATAAAAATTAAAAATAAATTACCATCATAAAAAAATTATTCTGATTCAAAATAAACTTTTATGACCATTAATAACCTATTTTTATCGCTTTCAAAAAATATTATCTATAATAAAATAAATAAAGATATACTTTTTAATTTTCCATTAATTAAAATAATATAAAGGTATTTATCAATGAAAAAAGTAACATAAATTCCATGATTTATAATATTTTAAGGATATGTTATAATTACACTCATACAATGAAAATAATAAAGTGAATGGATGATTTTAAATCCTTATTTCATTGTTTTTTCCTTGTTTAACATGTTTTACACTTACCATGGTGACCACATTTTTACTGAGGTTACTATTTATTATGACCAAAAATAAATTTTACCTATTTAAAAAAAATTATTAAATATATTTAATCCATATTATCAAATTCAATGATGATAATTAGAAAAAATTACTTTTAATCTAAACCCTCAAAATGCAATGAAAAAGGGTTTACTTGAAGAAAAAGATTTTTTAGGTATAAAAAAGAATCTATATCAATTGTAAGAATAATTTCAAATGAAATGAAATTAATTAAGTTATATTTAAAAAATTTAATACAGTTTCAAAATAATTAAAAAAAAATTTCACATTGAAAATACTTGAAAATAAATGATAGGTTTCTATAAAATCGATATTTTCACTATTCATTGAAAAATAAAAATCTTTAAAAAAATACTGAAATTTCACCCTAAGATAATATTTATATGATTATTTAAAAAATTATATCATTTTTTATAAAATAAAATTTATAAAATTTGAAGAAGTTAATTATAATAGTCACACATAAAATGCATTAAAACCCATTTTATGAAGAAAAACTATTCTTAAAGCATAGAATGATTGTAATATCATTCATTTATTAATAAGGATAATTAAATGATGCTTAATTCATTAAATTAAATATATAATATACTCACTTAATTATAATTATTTTTCAATAGTGATTAATTTAATCTATTAAGATAAAAATAAATTGCGCACAAAATATTAGTTTTTCAAAAAAAATATCTTTTATCTTTAAAAAATTTATCTTCATTTATAACCAATTTAAATTAAATATGTCTAGATATTATATATTTAAAATATATATACAATATATAAGTGTCCAATAGAAATATATATAATGGTAATAATAAATTCCTTTATACATCCTTACCTAGTTCACAAAAATTTATTCATTTACTTCTCTCTCATCATGTCTATTGTATTTATAATTATTTACCTTGTTTCAATATTTGCAGTTGGGGTCACAATATTCATGGTGAACCAAAAGGATAAATATTATATATATATATATATTATTTTACTCCACATGTACTTTTATTCATGTTGTTTCATGTTACAACCTCATAATGTATTATTGTTTATCTTTCATTATAAAATTTTATTTCAATTAAATTATCACTATTTATTTTTTTAATCTACATGTATCAAAATATATCAAATTTAATATTCATTTATAAAAACTCTAAAATATTGGGTTGTTAAAAAGACCCTCAGATGAAAATTAAAGTGAAATAGACTTCACACAGGTCAATAGAAAACATTATTTATGGACACTGGAGGTTGGAAATTGGTGATCAAAGGAGTTTAATTCAATATTGGGGCCTTATATTCAAAAAAAATGTGATTTATGGATATATTTTCATAGTATATAGTCTGATGAATCTTTATGATGAAGATTATGTTTTTGTGAAAGATTTGACTACACATTATGTATTCTATAGGAACATACATCATGTAGTCCATTTTCAATAACAGCTAGGTTTTCCATGCCAAGTTAAATATCACACACCATATGGTTGAGGCCACACATCATGTCACTTTGCATAGTTAGTTGATCCTTTTATAGAGATTATACATTATAGACATTGTTTGGTTCCACACTCTATGTTCCTTAGGCCACATTCCATGTATATTCCTTTTTTCATTCCATGTTGGAAAATGGTAATCCACTAGGATGGGACTTCGGATTACACCTCATGTGACCTAGGGGACACATCATGTACCCTCCATTAAATTAACCTACTATATCTTTTTGTTTGGGACTTTAATTAGACCATTGATTAGTGCTTCCTGAGTAAAATTCTATGTAGAACATGATAGTGAATTTTTTTAAACATTAATGGTATAAAACAAGGTGTAATGATGAAATCACTACTTCCTATATGGTTGTATAATGTGGAGACTTGAGTGTGGACTTTGGAGAAACATCAGGGTTGGAACCTCCCCCCCCCCCTCTGATGTCACATATATGTTAGGGTATGGGTCCCCCACATCCTTGGTAGAGATAGGTTTGGTCCCCCCCCCATACCCAATCAGGGTGTGGTTCTCTTATATATAGAGTTCTTACCCCCCTCATTTGAGCTTATATGAGGCATGGTTCCTCTACTAGGGTCAGTACCCCCTCAAATATGATGTTTCTATGGTGAGGTATGGGTATTCTATTACATATCTAGATAGGTTAAGTTGGGATACTTTCATTGGGATATCATTTGAACTTATAGGTGTGGAGAGACCCATGATATTAATCAAGAACTGATGATCAAGAGATTACACTCTATAAATCCCCAATTCATTTAGTTCCTTCTATGAGAAAACCTATTTTTTGGGTTTCATACCCCTTCGTGTTCATTGAGATGACTACTTATTTCTATTGATTCTCCTTCATTTTGGTAATCCTTCTAGGTACGTATATACTCAACCCTGCAAGGTATTTCCTCACAAGTTTCAAGTCTTATACAGATGAAAAGTAGTTATACAGTGACTTTTGTGGGCCTCATGTTAGTGGATCTCAATAGTACTTGGTGATGGTGATCACAATAAGTGGTGGGTATCATTATTAGAGAGAAGGTTTTTTACTTTTTCTTTTATTTCTTAGATGGGACTCCCTTTATTTCAAGTTGTAATATATCTTGAACCTTTTGTACTCTGGATATATTTATACTAATTCACTTTAGTTATTCTTAATGGTTATTGTGTTCATTTTTTCCTCTTATGTTAATATAGTTTATATTATCGTTGTTGGTTATAGTGTACTTAAAGGTGTTTTTGTTTAGGTATAGGTAAATTAAGATAAGGCCTCCCATTTTTACGATATCGCTAATAAATGTTATTCATGAACCCCTAACCTATTTTTTGGACTTGGGGTGTCGCACTAGTCTGACCATTTACCTTAGTTGGGCCTTGATGGGTCATTTTATGACTTTTGGAATCAAATAAACTTTACTATAAGTCATATAAACTCACATTTATTGGTTATCTAAAAAAAATGTGGGATTTTACATTTATAACCCCACTGAACACAAAGTGTTTATTTCCTAATGTGTATTTTCCTCATAATGAGTACATTATTCAAGGATTCAATGGGAGGAAAGTTAAACTTGAATAATTTCAATACCAATTAATAGGAAATTTTCATTCGATGGAAGATTATCTTGTTCTACAAATAGTTGTGGAAATAAAACTAAATCATGTTACATGAGAACCTTGAAGGTCTGGTAGGATTCTTTATGAACACAAGAGATATGTATTTATCATGGATAATGATAATGAATTAATTTTAATGTTATATGAACCTACATCCCACTGAGAGGATATTTATAGTTCTTATTCTAAGAAATGATCAAAATCGATGGGATCTAAGATGGAATCCATTTACATTAACTAATTTTGTAACATGGTGGATGAAACTAAAGGGGTATGACCCATATTATGAAATTGTATTTTCAACCATAAAACTAACATAGATAGTAGGGTGTATAACTATAATTAATTCTTAGTGTAAAAGGGTTATAAAAATGTTTAGGGTATTTACTATGAAGATGAATTTTCACATGTTGTGATGATAAAGTCAATTTGGATTTTTTATACATAGAAACTCATTATGATTATAAGATATATCATATGAATTTAAAACCCATATTATATAATATATGTTTTCATGAGGATATGTATATGATACATAATAAGGGTTTTAAAGTTTCATATGAGTAGTTTTCTAAGGTGTAATGGTCTAATTATTGACTAATGAAATGTTCTCAGAGTTGGAATCATTGTCTTGATGATGAATTCAATGAGTTTGGTTACATAAGGAATGTGGATTATTCTTATGTATATAATAAATTTAGTGTGACTGTATTAGTATTTTTGGTATTGCATGTAGATTCTATACTATTTATCAAAAATGAAATATCCACACATAAAACTAAATAGGTGTGGATGGATAAATGTTTCTAAATGAATGACATGGGTGAATAAACCTAGATAATAGGTATTGATATCTATAGATATAGATCTAGTAGGTTCCTTGGATTGATTCAAAACATATATATTGGTAAAGTTCTCGAGAATTTTAGAATATAGTACGCTAAAAGGGGCACATTACTAATGTTGTTTGGCATGAATATTAGAAATATTTAGGATCCATATAATGAGTTAGAAAAGATAGATAAGATTGTTTATTTATATTGCATTATATTTATCAGGTACACCATAATTTTTACTCAACTTGATGTCTCATATGCCTTGATTATAATAGTTTGGAACCAATATAATCAAGGAGAGAGTCACTAGATTTTTGTGAAGAAAATCCTTAAGTACTTGACAATGATAAAGGATATGTTCTTAGTATTTAGATTAGAGGATTCTCCTTGTGTAAAGGGTTACACATATGCTTGTTTTCAATACAAAAAAATAAAATATAATATATCAATATAATTTTTTTCCCTAAATGGTGGAGTTATCTGTTAGAAGAGTTATAAACTAGCCAGCATAGCAGGCTCGACAACCTAGGAATATTACATCACTAAATCAAATTCATAAAAAGAAGTTATTTTGGTCAATACTTTTATTTTTAAACTGGATGTGGTTCCTTGAATTGAGAAAATTATTGATCTACATTGTGACAACAATGGGGTTTGTGTTCAAGCAAAGGAACCATGGTCTTTCCATAGGACAAAAGATATCCTTTAAAAACACCATCTTAAATGGGATATCATTGATATGGGTGATGTCAAGATCAATTGTGGGGGTACAAATGAGAATGTAGTATATCCATTGATAAAAAATTACTACAACAATAACATTGGGGTCTTTTAGAATATCTACGTTTAAGACACATGATAAATTGGTTGTAATTGTTATAAAAGTATAATATCTTTGTAATAAATGCAATATCAAATTATGATGCATTCATGTTTGTTGCAGTTTATTTTTCATGAATGGTTAATTATAATATCCCCTCAAAGTGAAACATTGATTTTTTACTAATTGATAATCATTATGAAATTTGATGGGTTATAATGATATTTTATGGTTATATTGAGAAGATTATTATACTAAATGAAAAAAGTTGTGTATGAGGTATGAAGAGTTAATTCATAAGGTAATAAGTAGAGACTTATTACTTGGATTAACCCACCAAATTTTATCTCATAGAATATCATACAATCATCGATATACTTAGGGGTGTATGATAATAATCAATCCTTTTTTACCTAAGGTTATAATGATATCTATTTTTATTTCCTTTATACTTTGATACCCAACAAACTCAAGTTTGAAAATAACCTACCTAATATGGGGTGTTTTGGTATATTTTTGATAATTTCGTCGGTTAAAGAACAAGAAATATAGTATTTATACACTTGTGTGATAAGTAAAGACATTTTTTCCTTGATTGAATTAGATTGTGAAATTCATGGGCATGCTTAGTTGGGTTACATATGACATGTTCAACTACTAGATGAGGGGTATATCATATAATCATTTGTGAGATGAATGATATATGATGTATCCATCGACTTGGCCAATCTTTTTTAGTGAATTAACAAATGATGAGATTATTAAAATAGATTAGCATTATTCGCATCTAGTGGTCACTTGATTTTATTGATAAAGTGATCATATAAGTATATATATGATGTATATAATGCATATTTTGGTGGAAATGTTCGTATAGATATATGAGTATGTTTTATAGATACCACACTAGACCCCTTATTAGCTTGAGTAGTAGTGATATTTTTCAAGAGGACGCTATATTCTTATAGATATGAAATATGGATTTCATATTATTTTTTAATGCTTCTAAGGCCCACAAGGTCACACAGTTAGGTCCTTGGATAAGGATAAAATTTTGAACAAAGTTTTTACTCAAAATAAAGATATTTTTTTGCAAAAATCATATCCAAACAAGTTTGGATAGATTCAAAAAGAGTTTTAAAGTTGTTTAAAAAATTATTATGGTATTTTAGTGCATTTGGGGGTTTTTTTATGTTCACATAAAATCCCATACATAAGATTTATGGTGAATACATGAATGTGATTCACATAGACATTACCTCTAATCCTGAATGGTTTTACCTCATTTATGAATCATAAGATGGATCATACTACTTAAAATTTATGAATCCATTGAATTTTTTTAATGAATAAACATCAAAATGACTAAATTGTAAGGTTCTATATAATGGAACAAGTGTTTTTATGATATATATAATTCTCTTTATTTTATGAGTAACATTGAGGAAGTCTATATAAGAGGATTAGATCCTCTGTAGTTATATGTGTGATACTTATGATATTGTAAATACATTTTCAAACTTCTCTTATTCTTAAAATTTTTTTCATTATATATGAAGAATTTATTATCACCCCTTCATATTTTGAGTGTCCTAATGATATGATTATAAATTAAAGTATTCATTGTATTAAATTGTAGGTAGTAATATTTGTTTTAAATACTCCCTATGATCTCCCTCAAGAACACTTCATTGACACAATGTGATTAAATCTATTATAATTCATGATTTTTAGGTGCTCCATTTTTTCGGTATTGTATAAATTTGATTTCATAATGAAATATCAGATTTTTTTAGGTTATTTACACTACCATTCAAAAAATTATTATTATATAAAACCCATTAAAAGATTAATATGAATGTGTTTTAATTTTTTCATCTTGAGAAGGTGAAATCTTGCCTTATATAAAATAAAGGATAAAGATATATTATAATGAGTTTCAGAATGAGAAGGAAAAATAAAATAAATGGTGATGTCTTCATATACTAAGGAAAATACTTTGAAAATGAGAAAGTGGGAACAACCTATATGTTGTGTTAGAAATGAATATATTGTAAATAAAGGGGAGATTGTGTGATTTCATGGAGTTATTAATATATATATGTATCTATATTTTGGAAAAATGAATATTACACCACCAAAATTGAGTTGCAGTTGTGAATAAAAATTTTAATGATCTTAAAACAAAAAAGTGAGGATCATGGGACTGCAAAAACTAGATCTAAGTTCGACATGAGTATTTATAGTGATCTTGAAGAAGAAAAAGGTTATAGTGATTAATATGATAGAACCAAGTCTCTTAAGGAATAAATATAACTAAATCAGTGTTTTAGGATAGAATCTATTAGTTTTTCAAAGGATAAATAAGAAGAAGATAAAGAATAAGAATAGGTCATTGAATGTTATAGCATAGAAAAATTGAGTACACAAAACCTGTAATGAGATGAGAATCTATAGGAAATAAAATTTATATAATAAATTGATTATTTTGTATTTTAATACTAATAAAATATAATCATGGAACATTATTAGATGATAGTTTTCAGATAAAATATTCTAATAATATTTGGGAAGCTGAGGATACAATGTTGAGGCCAATTTTTATGAGCTTTGTTTGAATACATATAGGCAGTCAAAGTAAATATTTTGTGAGTAAGATATTAATATTTTTATATTATAAAGATATCCTTATACTACCAAGTGATCTACTTCAATAAGGATGAGTAGTTTTTTAAAGAACTCATAGGAGTGAGTATAAACAACCAATGAGGGAAGTGATCAATTATTTAATATAGTGGTCAAGTCACATATGTCATATTGTGATTAGTTAATATTTTCATATTGTTAAAACACTCACCTATATAATATGGTCAGATTCCGTTATGAAAAAAATTTCCCACACTCCACTTGTAATTTATAAAAATATTTATTAAAGAATTTTTCTATCAAGAGGACTTGGACATGGTAAGTTATATGTTTCCCACATCAAAGTTGAACCTTGTAAAAATATCATGTTCTTTAATTTTCTACTTTACTGGAATGAATTTTGTGTATATGGTTTGGGAGAAAAAAAATACAATCATTTTGAATCTTAACTAACTATATAGGTTCTAAATTCTAAAGGGCTGGGAAATAGTTAAAAGATGTAATTTTTTCTGTTAAAAAAAATAAACACATAGTTCACCCACTCTCATGTGTGACTATATGATCCTATTGATACTTTTAAGGATGTTTCTTGATTTTTAGTTCATAAATCATATATTTATAAAGTTTTATCATCATCATGGACATTGTAGATTTTTTTAAGGTTGTAATATTTCACCTCAGATTATTAGACCTTTTGTGGTGTTAGATTGAGTTAGTGAGGTGATGTATTGGTTATCACTTCCTCAAAAGATGAATATTATTGATAAAATTTTTCATTAATATTTGACTTGATGGTATTTTTAATATAACAACAATGTCATTGATTATAGGTGTATTGAATATTTTAGATGATGTGATGTTTATGGAATGATCTATTGCGATTCAACATCATCAGAAGAATGTTTTGTGTGGTTGAATAATTTCATTTGTCTGTTTCTTATCGAGGAAAAGTGTCTTATAAGTATTTACATAGGAAAAATATTTAAAAATGAAACCATAGTATCCTATTTTTTGGGGGGTATTTTAATTATTATTAAGAAAGTTGAGTTTGATTTTATTTTTTTATGATTAAATTTATTTTTCTACTTATATTTCATTAATTCCCATGTAATGGATAGATTCCAATTTGAGTGGTATCTCTTAGAGTGTTTTGGTCACTCCTCTTTCTTGTTGGGTTATAATTTGATTATATAGGATGAAAATCATTTCATAGGTATCTAATGTTGAATTACATAATTCGCACACATTAACTTAGTTGTTTTTTAGTGTTAAAGTTGTTAGAGTAAACCTTGGAGGTCGTTGGAGGAAAAAAAGAGGTGAAAATTGGTTTTAGGATCCAGAACAGATGTGGAGATCTCTACTATTTCATATTAGTGGTCGTGGTCTAGAAATGGGCTTGTAGGATATAAGGTCCCAGCCTTAAACCTTACATAATCTTGAGTTATCACAAGATTACTCGTTGAGGATCTTTTCAGGTTTAGAGTTTTAGAGAATTAGATCTTGAAACTTGCATTACATTCCACCTTTAAACAAATTGGTTACATAAAAGACAGGATTCATTCTTCCCAAAAACGGAAACATATTTAAAATAAAACTTGCATTCTTTCTTGACACATCCTTGACTCTATCATCTTATCGTGTACCTTTCCCGTGACCTGTGAAAAACATTTCAAAAACTTGGGATGAGCATAAAAAGCTCCGTAAGGGATACACAAAGAATGAAAACTGTTAGTTTTTCAAACATCAAGTAAACCATGTATACTCTATCAAAGTAATACCTTCACCTTCATGAAGTAGTACAAACTCTTCAGTGAATAAAGTATCATTACTTACCTTTTTGTAACCAAAGGATTACCATAAAACCCATATAAAGAACACATAACATATATAAAGGTAACTTGGGACATAAACATACTTAAGTGGAATAACCATACGGTCAACTTCCACACATATCACTTAATGGAATAGCCATACGGCCAATTTCCATACATACTTAATGGAATAGCCATACGGCCGACTTCCATACCCAATGCATTGGAGGTTATAACGTAACCACCCGTCATGGTATTCATGGCACCACCCGTAATAATGTCCAAGTACTATTATTACACGTAAAATATGGAAAATATAAACATTTCAATAACAATATTTCATTTACAATCACAATAAATAATTCCCAGATATTGAATTAATCAATCCATTTTCAAAAACCATTTAAAAGAGATTTTTGAATCCAAGTGTCTCATACCACTTTGAAGTTTTTAATGGAATTATATTTTTAAAACATTAATGTCCATATAAATAAATACTGAAAACCATTTTGAAAACATGGACATTAAAGATAAAGATTTAGAATAATAAATCTTTAAAACATTTAAAATGATATTTTTGTTAAAGAGTTTTTAACAAAATGAGAGACTCTTGAATACAAATAATAGCGGAATAACATTTAATCCGAACTTTATAATATCATGAGAATAAAAGGATTCATGATATAATATGTCAAAGGACAGTATACACACCATATAAGAGTGAATTGGTTCATAACAACAATGAAGTCTCAAAAGGAATGTAAAATGAGATGAAATCCATTATAAAGAAGGTATCCTTAAATTAAGGATAAATCAATCTCATAATTATGTGTGAAAAATATAAATACACCCAATATAAGTGGATATTAAGTGTAAAACAATCAAAGGTTATTCACACATATTCAAAGGATGACATATTTAATAACTACATGTTGAACCCAAAGAAATCGAAATTGGGTTAAGAAGTTCCCTTGGTAAAATTCGACAGCCTAACGACGTCACATAAAATTTTACATAAAGGGTTGATGACAGAGATAAAGGGTATCTCATAACTTGGAAATAAAATTTACATAAATAAGGATATATAAGAAAATATCCCAACATAATAGTATGTGAATTAAGAGACATAACAAAATAAGTCTTTTAAAAAGAGGAGGGTGAAAGGTCACCTTACTGAGTTGGGTAACTTTCAAAACGTATACCCAATGGAAGAAGGGTCATAAAATGAAGATGTGAATACCCATAAATGAAATTATACTACAAAAAGTGTATAATAATGTGTAGTACATACACCACTCAAAGGAAATTGTGGCAAATGTAGCATAAATCTCACGGGAATAAAAGTGAGATGAACAATCCCTTACGAAAACTTGGCAGCCGAACGGCGCCACTTAAAACTTTCAAAATGGATTGATGAGATCAAATAGAGTATCTCATAATATTACAATAAAATGTACAGAAAGAGGAATATAAAAGAACATCCCCCATCATAACAAAGAGGAGCTTAAAAGAAATGACATAAAAGAGTGTACTTATAAAGAAAGAGAGGAGTAGGATCCCTTACCTCGTATCCAACTTGACCCGACCATTCTTTAATATCATGAATAATAAACTTGAGTTAATAAATACTTGCTTAAGGACCTTTTTCAAGTTCATTATCCCTTTTATACCATGTTATGAACATCATGTAATCATTTAAGTTAATAATGTTCATTTTGTCGGTATTTGGTTCTTAAGTCAAAAAAATAGACTTCTTACACTTACATGTTGTTAATTTGGTCAAAGGTTCGTTATATCCAGAATGATTTTAATGATTTGGATAACATATATATCATATATATTCAGCATATACCTGTATTTATAATATTACATCACATTTAGAGGTATGAAATGAAATGCACCATTCATGGAGACGGTAAGCCGTACGTACGCATGAACGCTACTTCCATTTCTATTTCATATTTTCTGGATTTAAATAATAATGATATAAGAGTATATTATAACATATATAATATCATTAACTTTATCCTTTACACATCCCACATATGGTATTAACGAATCAAATCACTTTCAGGGGGCGGTAGTCCACTCTTCCTAAAATGAAGATATCGTGTTTACCCATAATGGAAAAAATAATGGTATGCCATAAATGAAAAATACATAAGCTTAAGGAAAGAATAAACATATTATATATCATATATAAAAATAGTGACATCATAATGGCCACCTTTGAAGGTGTTAAATGAGTATTGAACAATCATCGCTTCGGGAGGTAGAATTTCTCCATCCACGGAAACCGTATGTTCTTTAACCATTTGATGTAGTTGTGTGAGATTGTAGCTCGAATAAATCTTATAACAACATCCTAGTATATTGAAGACACTATTTTTGTTACAAAATAAGTAAATAAAAAGATTTTAGGGGGTTGGAGAAGCAAAATAAAACAAATGAACATGAGAGAATGAATTACCTTTAAAAGTGTAACTCCTTTTGATTTGAGCCTAAAGGCTTCCTTTGAAAGGATTATTCCCAAAGGGAATCCTCTAGGATGAGGAGAGGGATGTGGAGAGAGTAAATGGGCAGGGTATGGCCGATCCAAAGGCTTGAGGAGTGTGTGAAATGAGGTAGAGGTGGGGGCCTTTTATAAGAGGAGAGGAGGGGCACTTTTGGAAATCATGAAACTATTATTTTATTTTCTAAAGTGTTTCGAATTTCTAAGGTCCCACATTGATATATTTCTAATATAAGATGCTAAGGCTTTGAAATATTCCCATACAATAGTTTTTGGACAAGTTTAGGTTTTATATATTACATTATCTTTCCATTTTATTTAAATCATTAAATAATGAGGTCATCGTTTCATCATCATGATGTCGTAATTAAATTAATTTATTTAATATCTAAAAATTATAAAACAACTAATATGATGTAGGAAATATTTTTAGATTTCTAATTAATATTTATAGTCAAAATTTTGACTTGTTTAACCACACTTAAAAACTGTTTTAGTAAAACAACTCATGTTTGTGTCAATTTAATTTTAACATTAAATAAATATATATTAATGTCATTTTCCAACAAAAGTGGCTCCATGGAGTCCCCAAGTTGACTCATGGGTTTTCTTGGTCGGCCATGACTCATACAATATTATTAGGACAAGTGTCATGGTGTTTTCATATTTTTATAATATCATTTTTACCTTAAATTACACTAATTAACTCTAATCGTGATTAATGAAAAAAAGTTACTATTCACCAAAAAATTATTTTCATCGCATTGAACCAAATTTTACATAATAATGACAACCATGTATGTCGGATTTTCAAAATTCAATACACATTAGTGGTAAACTTTCATTTAACTGAAAAATCAGTTTGCTTGATTACCACTTAGTGGTTTCACTATTCATCAAAAATTGGAGTTTTTCAGAAAAATACCAAAAATTCACCCTAATCTATATTTGATATTCCGAATTCAAAAATGATGTTTATATTAACTAATTCAAAGAATATAAGTAGAATTAATTAATTTAATAATTAACTCCCGCTGTCAAAACAAATAGCGTGTTTTTAAGAAACAATAAGTATCAAAAGATTGATACTGGTTTAAGTCCGATTTAAAAGTGAAATTAATTCCAATGTCCACTATTGGATTTAATGGTAAAAATATTTTCTAATTTCACTTTAAAACCAATTCAAAAGATTATCTAATCATATAAATAAATTATATTAAAAATAGGTTTTGAATTAAAACACAACATTTTACACTATTCATTAAAAAATGAACTTTATCGGAAAAATACCAAAAAATTACACAAAGTAAAATTTGATGTCCCGATTCTAAAGAAGAGTTTTATTTGGTCCAAAAGAATGTATAAGGGTGATCAAAACTATATTTAATGGCAGTTCTCCATCAAAAGGTGATAACTGAACCTTTAGTGAAAATTAGGGTATAAAAGCCTAAAATTGAATTCTTTCCGTATTTTAAGCCTTTATCTTTTATTGGATAAATGTAAAAACATTTAAAAAACATATATAATCATATTTTAGTTATTTCTATCCATTCCCGCCAATACAACAGCTACATGTTAACTACCATTTAAAATAATATTATTTTATTATTAGAGTGCAACGTAAGATTCCCAAGAAACTCGTTGTTGCGTGTTGGGTACGCCATTGAGCATAGCGTCCCCTTTAAGGTCATATTAATATTTCATTCACAAATATGGATAAAAATAAAAATGTCATATTCTTTATTTACCTGGGGTGTTACATCCTTCCCCCCTTTTGGAAATTGCGTCCTCGCAATTTTAAAATTGGGCTTCGAAACATCCTTGAAAGTCCCACATCGGAACAAGAGTCGGTAAAACAATCACATTAAAATAAAGAAAGATAAGTATAGAGGTCACCTGAGTTAACCCATACTAGGATTCCATGTAGGAAAACATGGACATGGAGGAGAAAACATAGTGTCATGTTCGGATGGAGAGTGATATAAAACATGTTTAGGAGAAAGTTAACAATAAGAAAATCACAAACTTGTGATGGGTTAAACAGTATTCGATTCCCCATTAGGAAAAGTTAATAGAAAAAAATTTTGTTTGAAGTTACTTTTTGTTGAGGAATTTATTCATAAGGAAAGATAATCACTTATTATGTTGACTTTCAACTTTTACTAGATTCCTTAGTCAAACTCATATTTTTTTCCAAAAGGCGAGTATTTAGGGAGACTTGTTCGCATTAAGAGTACTATAATCAACTTCTAGAGAATCACCTAATCCACAAAAGATAACTATATACTTCCCATATCTTTAGACCTTAACCATAACCAAAACCAAAAAGGTTAGTACAAGGTCAGATAATCCAGAAAAGGATAACCCTTCATAAAAAGAAAATATATTCTTAATCTCCAAAATTTGTCAAACAAAACCCAAAGTTCAACAAGGATCATTTGATAAATAATTTGTCAATAAAATTCTACAAAGTAAACCAATCTAAGATTGAAACCCAAATTTTTGAAGGATTTAGTCACATAGTCTTCCAAGTTAAATCATAACACTTATCTCCAAACAACATCTGTTGCTCCTAAAGTCTCGTATTGAAATTAATTAATCTAATCACATATCCTACATGATAGGTTAATAATTTTCATAAATAACCCAAAATCAACTTACTCTTAATTCATAAAATCATATAACTAGAAAGAATCAGTCAAACTAACCAGGGACTTCACGTAGTCCAGTGGTAGGCAATAAATTCCAGTCGCACTTTGGTTGTGGGTTCGATTCCCACAGCTTTGTCCGACGCGATGGGTAGTCACATGGTCTGCATGTTGTCCTTTTTCCAAAACTATAAAATTCTAAAATCATTCCCCAAAAAGGGATAAAATCATCAAAAATGATCATTACATATTTTAACCTCAAGTTTATCTCATGCCTTTCATTTTCCAGTATATCATATAATAACCCATAATTACCTCAAAAGTAAGGATCGTATAAACTCTAATGGTTACCTTTATAATTATTACCTGAACTTCCACATCGATTGGTCATCTCATACATGATGCATTAAAGAACATACCAAGGTTCAAGTGGCTGATCATGACTCCTTGA
This sequence comes from Viscum album, assembly GCA_963277665.1. NCBI lineage: Eukaryota > Viridiplantae > Streptophyta > Magnoliopsida > Santalales > Viscaceae > Viscum > Viscum album. The sequence continues at coordinate 1,694,123,663 of OY728137.1, read as the reverse complement.
TATTTGGTTTAGGACTACCACGAGTTTCCTCATTGAATCCTCCATTTTATCTAGTATCTTAATCAGAGAACCATCACAGTTTCCTTCAAACCTGTTGTCTCTTTGGTGCCTGCTAGATCCATCCATTCACTTAAAACAGAAATGTCAGTGTGAGTATATCAAAAAAACCATCATGTACTAATGAGGAAGGTAACCACTTAGATACACTTACTCATTCACTTTATCTAAAACTAGGACTCTTTCTGAAATCCTAACCATTATGGTAATGTCACTTGTGCTTAGAGAATACCCTAACCTCTAAAGTTATCTAAACCAACCTTTGATACCAACTATAAGGCCCCAGCCTTAAACCTTACATAATCTTGAGTTATCACAAGATTACACGTTGAGTATCTTTTCAGGTTTAGAGTTTTAGAGAATTAGATCTTGAAACTTGCATTACATTCCACCTTTAAACAAAGTGGTTACATAAAAGACAGGATTCATTCTTCCCAACAACGGAAACATATTTAAAATAAAACTTGGATTCTTTCTTGACACATCCTTGACTCTATCATCTTATCATGTACCTTTCCCGTGACCTGTGAAAAACATTTAAAAAACTTGTGATGAGCATAAAAAGCTCAGTAAGGGATACACAAAGAATGAAAACTTTTAGTTTTTCAAACATCAAGTAAACCATGTATACTCTATCAAAGTAATACCTTCACCTTCATGAAGTAGTAAAAACTCTTCACTGAATAAATCATCATTACTTACCTTTTTGTAACCAAAGGATTACCATAAAACCCATATAAAGAACACATAACATATATAAAGGTAACTTGGGACATAAACATACTTAAGTGGAATAACCATACGGTCGACTTCCACACATATCACTTAATGGAATAGCCATACGGCCAATTTCCATACATACTTAATGGAATAGCCATACGGCCGACTTCCATACCCAATGCATTGGAGGTTATAACGTAACCACCCGTCCTGGTATTCACGGCACCACCCGTCATAATGTCCAAGTACCATTATTACACATAAAATATGGAGAATATAAACATTTCAATAACAATATTTCATTTGCAATCACAATAAATAATTCCCATATATTGAATTAATCAATCCATTTTCAAAAACCATTTAAAAGAGATTTTTGAATCAAAGTGTCCCATACCACTTTGAAGCTTTTAATGGAATTATAATTCTAAAACATTAATGTCCATATAAATAAATACTGAAAACCATTTTGAAAAAATGGACATTAAAGATAAAGATTTATAATAATAAATCTTTAAAACATTTGAAATGATATTTTTCTTAAAGAGTTTTTAACAAAATGAGAGACTCTTGAATACAAATAATAGCTGAATAACATTTAATACAAACTTTATAATATCATGATAATAAGATGATTCATGATATAATATGTCAAAGGAAAGTATACACACCATATAAGAGTGAATTGGTGCATAACAACAATGAAGTCTCAAAATAAATGTAAAATGAGATGAAATCCATTATAAAGAAGGTGTCCTTAAATTAAGGATAAATAAATCTCATAATTATGTGTGACAAATATAAATACACCCAATATAAGTGGATATTAAGTGTAAAACAATCAAAGGTTATTCACACATATTCAAAGGATGACATATTCAATAACTACATGTTGAACCCAAAGAAATCGAAATTGGGTTAAGAAGTTCCCTTGTTAAAATTTGACAGCCTAACGGCGTCACATAAAATTTTACATAAAGGGTTGATGAGAGAGATAAAGGGTATCTCATAACTTGGACATAAAATTTACATAAATAAGGATATATAAGAACATATCCCAACATAATATTATGTGAATTAAGAGACATAACAAAAGAAGTCTTTTAAAAAGAGGAGGGTGAAAGGTCCCCTTACCGAGTTGGGTCACTTTCGAAACGTATACCCAATGGAAGAAGGGTCATACAATGAAGATTTGAATACCCATAAATGAAATTATACTACAAAAAATGTATAATAATGGGCAGTACATACACCACTCAAAGGAAATTGTGGCAAATGTAGCATAAATCTCACGGGAATAAAAGTGAGATGAACAATCCCTTACGAAAACTTGGCAGCCTAACGGCGCCACTTAAAACTTTCAAAATGGATTGATGAGATCAAATAGAGTATCTCATCATATTACAATAAAATGTACAGAAAGAGGAATATAAAAGAACATCCCCCATCATAACAAAGAGGAGCTTAAAAGAAATGACATAAAAGAGTGTACTTATAAAGAAAGAGAGGAGTAGGATCCCTTACCTCGTATCCGACTTGACCCGACCGTTCTTTAATCTCCTGAATAATAAACTTGAGTTAATATATACTTGCTTAAGAAACTTTTTCAAGTTCATTATCCCTTTTATACCATGTTATGAACATCATGTAATCATTTAAGTTAATAATGTTCATTTTGTCGGTATTTGGTTCTTAAGTCAAAAAAAATAGACTTCTTACACTTTCATGTTGTTAATTTGGTCAAAGGTTCGTTATATCTAGAATGATGTTAATGATTTGGATAACATATATATCATATATATTCAGCATATACCTGTATTTATAATATTACATCACATTTAGAGGTAAGAAATGAAATGCACCGTTCATGGAGACGGTAAGCCGTACGTACGCATGAACGCTACTTCCATTTCTGTTTCATATTTTCTGGAATGGAATCATAATGATATAAGAGTATATTATAAAATATATAATATCATTAACTTTATCCTTTACACATCCCACATATGGTATTAAATAATCAAATCACTTTCAGGGGGCGGTAGTCAACACTTCCTAAAATGAAGATATCGTGTTTACCCATAATGGAAACAATAATGGTATGCCATAAATGAAAAATACAAAAGCTTAAGGAAAGAATAAACATATTATATATCATATATAAAAATAGTGACATCATAATGGCCACCTTTGAAGGTGTTAAATGATTATTGAACAATCATCGTTTCAGGAGGTCGAATTTTTCCATCCACGGAAACCGTATGTTCTTTAACCATTTGATGTAGTTGTGTGAGAGTGTAGCTCAAATAAATATTATAACAACATCCTATTATATTGAATATACTTTTTTCGTTACAAAATAAGTAAATAAAAAGAGTTTAGGGGGTTGGAGAAGCAAAATAAAACAAATGAACATGAGAGAATGAATTACCTTTAAAAGTGTAACTCCTTTTCATTTGAGCCTAAAAGCTTCCTTTGAAAGGATTATGCCCAAAGGGAATCCTCTAGGATGAGTAGAGGGATGTGGAGAGAGTAAATGGGCAGGGTATGTCCGATCCAAAGGATTGAGGAGTGTGTGTAATGAGGTAGAGGTGGGGGCCTTTTATAAGAGGAGAGGAGGGGCACTTTTGGAAATCACGAAACTATTATTTTATTTCCAAAAGTGTTTCGAATTTATAAGGTCCCACATTGATATGTTTCAAATATAAGATGATAAGGCTGCTAAATATTCCCATCCAATAGTTTTTGGACAAGTGTAGGTTTTAGATATTACATTATCTCTCCATTTTATTTAAATCGTTAAATAATGAGGTCATCGTTTCATCATCATGATGTCGTAATTAAATTAATTTATTTAATATATAAAAATTATAAAAAAAATACTATGATGTATGAAATCTTTTTAGATTTCTAATTAATATTTATAGTCAAAAGTTGGACTTGTGTAACCCCACTTAAAAGCTGTTTTAGTAAAACACCTCATGTTTGTGTCAATTTAATTTTAACATTACATAAATATATATTAAAGTCATTTTCCAACCAAAGTGGCTCCATGGGGTCCCCATGTTGACCCATGGGTTGTCTTGGTCGGCCATGACTTATCCAATAGTAGTAGGACAAGTTTCATGGTGTTTTCATATTTTTATAATATCATTTTTACCTTAAATTACACTAATTACCTCTAATCGCGATTAATGAAAAAAAGTTACTATTCACCAAAAAATTATTTTCATCCCATTGAACCACATTTTACATACTAATGACAACCATGTATGTCAGATTTTCAAAATTCAATACACATTAGTGGTAAACTTTCATTTAACTGAAAAATCAGTTTGCTTGATTACCACTTAGTGGTTTCACTGTTCATCAAAAATTGGAGTTTTCAGAAAAATACCAAAAATTCACCCTAAGCTATAGTTGATATTCGGAATTCAAAAATGATGTTTATATTACCTAATTCAAAGAATATAAGTAGAATTAATTAATTTAATAATTAACTCCCGCTGTCAAAACAAGTAGCGTGTTTTTAAGAAACAATAAGTATCAAAAGATTGATACTAGTTTAAGTCCGATTTAAAAGTGAAATTAATTCCAACGACCACTATTGGATTTAATGGAAAAAATATTTTCTAATTTCACTTTAAAACCAATTCAAAATATTATCTAATAATATAAATAAATTATATTAAAAAGAGGTTTTGAATTAAAACACAACATTTTACACTATTCATTAAAAAATGAACTTTATCGGAAAAATACCAAAAAATTACAAAAAGTAAAATTTGATGACCCAATTCTAAAGAAGAGTTTTATTTGGTCAAAAATAATGTATAAGAGTGATCAAAACTATATTTAATGACAGTTCTCCATCAAAAGGCAATAAGTTAACCTTTAGTGAAAATTAGGGTATAAAAGCCTAAAATTGAATTCTTTCCGTATTTTAAGCCTTTTTCTTTTATTGGATAAATGTAAAAACATTTAAAAAACATATATAATCATATTTTAGTTATTTATATCCGTTCCCACCAATACAACAGCTACATGTTAACTACCATTTAAAATAATATTATTTTATTATTAGTGTGCAACGTAAGATTCCCCAAAAACTCGTTGTTGCGTGTTGGGTACGCCATTGACAATAGCGTCCCCTTTAAAGTCATATTAATATTTCATTCACAAATATGGATAAAAATAAAAATGTCATATTCTTTATTTACCTAGGGTGTTACATAGGATTTCTAATTTTCTTGTTTTTTGGATTTTTGGGGTTGGAAATTGTTGTTTTATGGTGGGTTATTTTAAGGATATTATTTATTATGTGAGTATGAATGTTTTAATAGGTGTAGTGCTTTAATGCAATCCATGTCATTGATGGGGGAAATATGAAATGATAATTTTAGATTTAGAAGTATTTTATGTAATGATCATGGGAATTTTATTTCATGGTGGAGATTAAACAATGTTCCTATACTAAAACGATCATGCGATTTAAAGGGGATTATGGCAATTTTAAATGTTATAATTCTCAAATACTCCTTTTATTAACCTTTCTATGTCATGGTGTGGTCCTCTCTATATTATGGTGAGGTTATTTAAATTTTTAAATAAATTTAATCATCAATATTTTCTTTTTAGATAAATTATCCCTCTCTTTGACCCTAGCCATTATAGGTTCTTTTTTTATGCTCGTTGTGGATATTAATCCTTCCACTTCACATGATCTAATCCTTATAATCCAAGTTCCATTCTCTTTCTTATTTATCTATTATTCTATTGTTCTTAATTTCCATATTTTTATAGAAGATAATTTTTTGTTTAGTTTTTTTTATTATTGTTAAGGGAATGACGGGGATGATATTTCATAGGTTTTTGAAGATTTGTTGGGATCTTGGTGCTATTTATAATTATTGTGTTCTTGTTCATGTACTATGGTTTTTTGAAGTTCCAATTGAGGTAGGCGATTCAAAATTTATACTATATTACCATGTATATATTTAGTTATCAAGATATTTTTTATTTGAGTTAATATTATGAATTTTACTAATAAATATAATGACCCGTATGTGAATAAATTACAGTGGATTCATAGAGAGCATGTTTTTATATGTTTCCATTCTTATTGTTGATTATATCTTATTTAATTTTTCAGCTAGTATGTTTTTTTGATTAGGATATATTTTTTATTATATTTTATCATGTTTAAATTTGTTAAAAATATTTAAATATCATAAAGTCATGAAATTTTATAAAATATGGAATTTTTGGTTGGCAAGTGACTTGTAAAATTGAAACAACAATAAAATATTGAATTATATTGTTTAGTGTTGTGAAAATTTTCTTTTCTAATGTTTTTTATTATTAAGTGGTTTTGTTTTTTTGTTTTTTTTGGTATTATTAGGGTTTTTTTGATATGTTGGAATCATGGATGATGATATTTTTCGTTATGGTGGTGGATTATCTAAAATCATGTTGTATGGTGTGGTTGTTGTTATGGAAGTGGTAGAGATGATATTTTGGTTTGTTGTCATGGGTATCGATGTGGTTCTATGATAAGGTTTTTGTAGTTATAATGATATCATTTCACTAATATGTGTAAATATAAAATAATAATTAATGAATTAATGAATAGAGAAATGAAATAGAAAGTGGGTTGTGTTGAGAAGCTGGAGCATTAATTATAAATAAATAGGTGTTAATGCTTAATTTAAATGTGGAAATAAAGTATAAATAATTTTAAGTATTGATAGAAATTTCAATATGTCATTGGTGTGACTAAAATATTTAACAAATTTAACATGGTTAATAATTAATTAATGTGGAAGTGGTTGTAATGCCCCACCACACCTCACTCTGAACAGTAATAGGTCTAGACTACCATGTGACCTCAGGCATAACTCCTAATATGCTAGAGGATTCCAACTAGGAGTGGGGGTTTAAGATGGTATTACTTGTTTATTATACCCCTTGTTTCATAGTGTGGTATAATAGTAAATAACCAAGAATTATACAGAAACCATAACCATCTATAAGAGTACGCCGACTAAATAAACATAATCAATAGTGAAATGAAATATAGTATAAAACTCAAATGGTTATGCTTCCATACAAGAATTATCACCCACCAGGATGATCCTAATTATATATATAATAAATAACTGAAAATAAAATAAACTGGAGTCTTTGTCACTATGCTAGATCTCTATCTCCAATCTCCTAGTCCCACTCAAGTTTCACCCAATCAATCACCTAATATTGTCCCTAGCCGAACCTGAACCTGTAACAAGTGAGAGTAGCTCTAGTACCCAAGTTTTATGGCCACCTAAGTAAGTAGTGAGTGTATAGCTCAATTGGAGACCACCAACATGGTCTCGTAATATACTAACAATGTATTTATACATGTGTTTGATGTAAAATAATAAATTAATAAACTGCTAAAAAAATTATCCATAGTGCTTGATTTATCCAGCGCTAGAATTTATGTGATCATTCCATGGGGACTATCGTTACCACCATTTCACAACCTCACTACTGAAATATATGTAAAACCTATTCCAATCCCAATAATTATCACCAAAATTTAGGTCCATTACTCGGATCAACCATACCTCCTTCAATCAATTTTGGAGTGTCTCTTGGTATGAGAATCACCTCAGTGGGGGTCATCTCTCCACACTCTAGGGATCCCAAAACCATGCATCTACCATGATGAGTAGTATACCTTGATGTTTCATTGGGGGTCCCTCATATTAAATCCATTGGTTTAAGCCCCATGTTAGTACCTAAGCATTCACCACTGTCAGGATGAAATCTCATTCCTAATAGGAGAAAGACCTAGGATATCTTATACCTCAAGGCATAACTGATTCCTAAGACACCCATGAAATGAACTGGAATACCCTCATGGAACCCAAAATCACACACCCAAGAATCCACATATCATGGCACATAATCCAAACCATAATAGGTTCATCCCCCCAATCCTAGGAGTTATCCTATGAATCGATCGAGAGGGTCCAATAGTCCCCCTCGGGATGTCAAAATTTCATGCTCAAGGATATATTCCCACCAAGAACCTCATAACACCATTCAATTCCCAAGATTCCTAGAACTAACTAATGGTAATATCATTCAAATATCAATCACCTAATTCATTTTTAATGGTCCCACTATATCAAATTAATCCCATGTATCTAGGTCATTCTTGTCCACACACTACTACATAGATCTAATGTTGGTTCCTAGGAGACACCTCGATGAATCCATGGATACATCATCCATACAAACACCAGATTCTATCCTAACTATGTATATTCTCCCAGTATACCATTAGACAGTATCATAAACATATCAAGCATCCAATGTTCTCATCCATCTCAATAGAAGATTCATGCACATCTTAGGAAATCACATTAGTTTCATTCCCAATGGTTGATTCCCAGGAATCCATGGTAATCAAATATCAAATAAACTAATAAAATAAATACATAACAAGGTCTAAATGAAGTCCCAAGACCATAATTATCATCCCATTTCCTTCGGTCTTATATATTGGTTCATATTCGAATGTGACACCCACAACCATTACTACCCAATGTCACAGGCACATACCCAGGGACTTTTTGTCAATACGGTACCTATCTGGGTCCTCTAGGTCCCAATATGACAAATATACCTTATGTTAGGTCCCCAAGGCCAATAATGACTCTCAATTATACACCCAATGATCAGACGTTATCTCATTCCCATAGCATCTCCAAAATAATTTCACTGCCTCATAGTCCTCATGGGTATGCCATATTTGCAACAGTCTTGAGAGATGGCTCAAGGACCAACTCTATCTAAAGGGTTAAAACTGGTCAGTCTTCAACCCCAAATCATCTCTAAACTGCTTAATGATTACCCACCAAGTCCAACTTGTACCAACTCATCACCTTCCACTATAAGGAGGGTTTAAGGGTACCTATATTAGGACATCTAAATGAACGTTCACTTCATTTATTTGATTTCATCCCTATCAAGGGGTCTCAAAATTCAGTGGAATTCAATAGTAGAGGCCTTGACCATCAATGGTAAAGGTATATGGGTGGTGGAAAAGGCCAACATGGCCTCAGATAATTTTTCTATTCAGGGTATGTAAATTTAATTAACAAGTTAATTAATCATCAAACAATTTAACTTAAATATACCAGTGCCCTGGGTGGTGTGATTGCATGTCTGAGGCATCATAAACTAAGGAAAAGCCCTTATACCAAGAAAAATCCATAATTTGACTCGAAGAAAAACCCTCTTTATGTGTAGACTGAATACTCTTGATTGTTCTCTTCCAAGTTTATTTAACATCATCCAAAATACCTGAGGCCAAAAATCAAAATAAAACATCCTATAATTAATTATAAACCATTAAAAATTAATAATTTAATTTGTTAAAAAATAATAACTAAGTCATTATTTAAATTAATTAGGCCCTAATGCCCAAAATATCACCAGGTAATCACATCGCACTAAAACCAATGACAATTAGGTGTAGTCCACTCTTGATTCACACTATTATAATAGAGGAATTTAATAATGATGGATTCTATAAAAGCTATAAAAGTGCACTAATAAAGCTGTCGTTTATTAGTGTTGATAAATGGTAGCCTTTATAACCTCACTTTTAGTGCTGATAATGGTCCAAAATAAAATGAAATAATTAAATAAAAAAGATTTAAAAATGTTAACAATTTTATTAATTAAATAATTATTGATAAAAATAAATAATTTGAATATACATATATAAAAATTATAAAAACTAATAAATAGTATATATTAAATATATAGATATGTAAAATAAAAAAAATGAAATAATTAAACAAATAAAAATTATAAATGAGTAAATTAATAAAAATATTGAACATTTTTATTAATTAAATAAATATTGATAAAAATGAATAAATTTAATATATATATATTTATATGTATGTATGTATGCGTATATATTAAAAATACTAATATATTGTGTATATTAAATATATATATGTAAAACGAAAAAATTGTAATAATTAAACCCAAAAAATTAAAATGAATAAATTTTAATAATTAAACTAAAAATTAAAAATGAATAAATTAAAAAATTATTTAGAAGTTTATTAATGAAGAAATTATTAATAAAAATGAATAATTATGATATATATATATATGTGTTATAAATAGTGAAAAATAATATATATTAAATATAAATTTATAAAAAATGAATAAAAGGTAATAACTAAAAACATATTAACGTCTTATTCATTTTTATTGTTGTTCAATTTTTAAAATTAACATATATCAAACATCATGTGTTACATTGATTTCACATGTATAAGGATCTGGATCTGGAAAATTAGCTCATCTCTTCCACTGGTTTTCCTACTGGCTCTTTTGTCTTCCTAGAGAATCGCATCTCGCAACGTATTATTCGTAAGGGTTCCTCGGCACATGTCTCCTCATCGGATGGTGAAATCATGAAAAGGATAGAACTATGCAAGAATTATTTCATCTCACATATTTATCTTTCCAAAGGAATGAAACCATGAAAAGTTTCTGAATTACTTGCTCTTTTAACTATAATTTGGGGCTTCAATGTGTTTAAATGTGTCTTGTTAGAGAGGGGATTTTTCTATTTGTCATTTCCTTCCACTGAATTGAAAGGTCTATCTTGGGGTTGTGGGTCGATAAACCTCAAACCAGGAACACTTATGATCTACAAATGGACACCTAAATTTAGTCTTCATGACTTTCAAGACACATTTTCACAAGTTTGGATAAAGATATATGGCTTAAATTGGGTTTTATGGAATTTTGAAATTCTATTCTATATTTCCTCTAAAATAGGAATCCCGATCCGTGTGGACCAAGACATTGAGAATACAACCTTTGGTCATTTTTCCAAAATCTCAGTAGAAGTTGACTTAGGATCCACTTTGATTGACAATGTTGTTCTCTCCACCTCTAAGAATGAAATCAGTTTGATAATTATGTATGAAAATTTACCTGTGTTTTGGGAAACCTGTGGTATGATAGGACACTCTAGCTCTTTATGTCGATCAGGTACTAAATTTACTAATTCCATGATGAGAGGATGTTATGTAACATAATTAAGAAGAGAGTAAAATCCCAAACTCTCTCAATGATGTTCTTCTATTCTAAATCCACACCCAGGGGCACCTTTAATCACTAAGATCCGAAGAAATGCTTCTGAAAATTCCCAGAATGTGCAATCCCAACCTGAGATGAAGACATTTGGTTAGCCACCAATTCAGTTCTCTCACTTAAAACAGTGGGACCCTTCCCCCATCATCTGGATGGAGTAATGAACAACAACTGGGGAGATATTTCAGAAGGTGCCTACATATCTGAAAGAAATCTCTCATTTTGAGATGATTTGATTGCATGCAAGGAAGGGGAAGAAAATAACTCGGAATCAGAAGATAGTCAAACAAAAAAGGAACAATCATCTCAAGCAATGGAAGATTATAGAGTCAAGAGATGCATGCTCTGAAATGGAGAAAAGGAAAGATTATTCTTGATGTTACAACCTCAGATAAGGTTGAGTCCAATCAATAAAGGGAAAAAGTAAGGCCCCCTACTGAATCTGATTTTGGAATTCCATCATTCCAGTAAAGCTCTTCAATTACGGCTATAGAACCTACTTTTATAGCATCCTAATGTTTCCATGCTATGACAATTATTTTTGGAGACCCCTCCTTACTGTAGGCTTTGAGTATAACTGTTTTTGCATCTGATCCCACGCACTGCTATAAATACCCTTCACCCAGTCAGATTGACCCCATGCTATCCAACCACCATGAGATCCTCAGAAATGAAACTGTGGATCAGGCCACTATGATGTTGAGAAAATCTAATGACTTTCAACCAAAATAAGTTCCAACGCCAATGAGGATTACTGCATCTCCAAATGAGAAAGTGCATTATAATGTTATCACTTCGTATCATTTTGATTTTATCACTACATTATCAAAGAATGGTGATCCCACTACCTCTTTCTCCATTCCCATTGCTATGGAGGAAGATGTAGATGGCACTTGGATGCATTCAAGGGGGAAGGGAGGGCGTCATCCACCTAGAAAGGGTGGGTGAATGCCCTATCACAGCATGAGTACCCTCTCTAGAACCATGCACTTTTTTCTGCATGGTCAATAATGTTCCTTTTGGATCTTCTTTATAACCTATACTGTTGACTTTTTTCTACTTCAATAAAAAAGACACTATGCCTCAACTTTTAATAAAAAAATCATTTTTATATATAATGCACACAAACAAATATTTGTGCAATTTATAAAATTTTATATAGAGACATTTAAACCAAATATTTATGTAATTTATTCAAATTTTAGTATACTTTAGAATTTCATCATAATAAGAAACATTTAATATATTATTTTTTTTAATTAGTCAAATTTATTTATTTATTTTAAATATTATTACAGTTATGTATTATTTATTCATTTTTAATATTTCTTATTTTATTTTTTTATATTATTTTTGTATTTAATCATTTTCTATTATTTATTTTTATTTATTTATTTACTATTTTTTAGTATTTTAAATATGTATTCATCTTTACTTCAATATATATGTCCATTTTTTCAATAAATTATATTCAATTAATAAAACATATCCATTTTTTTAATATTTTTAAAGTATACTCAATTTTAATTATTCAATTTTAATTGTTTTTAAAATGAAAGAATTTCAGATTATATATTCATCAATAATGTTATAAATATATTTTTAAATATATTCATAAATATATATTTACTATATTTCTAAATTTATATATTTTTAATTATCATAAATAAATAAATAATAATTTTTAAAAAATATTTATATAATTAAAGATAAGTAATTATATATATTCAAATAATTATAAATTTAAAATAAATTTATTTAAATAAAGAATATAAAATATTTATATTTGTATTTATATTTATATTTATAATATATATATATATAAGTTAAGGCCAAAACATCAATTTATATGGAGAATGTGGCTACATTACAAAGAATAGAAGGAAACATATAATGCAAGAATGTACTTGATGAGACTCATATTCAAGACCTCACCGAGATCTATATGGGAGGATACCACTAAGCTACACTCTGTATGATATATATATAATTACATAAATATTATTTTTTAAAGCATGTTATATATATTTATAAATAATTAATTATATATTTAAATAATTATAAAATTATAAGAAATATATTTAAATAATAAATATATTTATATTTTTATATATTTATTAAATATATATATATAAATTAATATATAAGGATATTAATATATTTTTAATTATAAATAAGTAATTATAAATAAATAATTATAAATGTATTTATAAATGTATATTTTCTATATTTATAATTATAAATAAAATATATTTAAATTTTTTAAAAATTATTAATGTAATTATAAATAATTAATTAATAATTTATAAAAAAATAGTATATAATTAAAAAATATATTTAAAAAAATTATTTCTGATTAAAATTATAAATCCTTTATCAGCACTAAAGTTTTATTGTTGATAAAGGCTCTTTTTGTTGGTTTTTTTAGAACTCATAAAATAGAGCTTTATCAGCACTAAAAAATGTTGACAAAAGGCATCTTTATCAACACTAAAACATTAGTACTGATAAAGATTCCTTTTATCAGTGTTTTTTAGTACTGATAAAGCTCCATATTTATCAACACTGATAAAGATTCCTTTTTATTAGTACTTATCAATTTAGCTCCAATAAAAGGTATATCTATCAGCTCTCTTTTGCAAGCTCTGATAAAAGTATCCCTATTCTATTTAAAATAAATCTAAGCACAACTCATTCAATCATGATTCTCAAGCACTTAGGAAACTCCCCCATTATTGACGATACTCCTTTATGTTCTCTCTGATGAATCAATGTTAGAATCTAAGGTATTTTATTTTCTATTTCTTTTTCTCTCATTGATTTATTCTTTAGGTTATAAGGTTTGTGTTCTTATTTTATTCTTAACCATGAAGAACCCTACATATCATCTATCTTTATCTCACTTACTTATACTTAAACATTTCCACACCTACTCTATAAACTAATTCCAACTTCATACGAGACCACTACGACCTGCATCTTCATATGATTTTGTAACTGATGGTGATTTTCTTGATGTCTTCATTATTATTTATTATTACCTTTTATATAGTGTGGTTTTTCATTTTTTGAATCATGTTTCCACGGTAAGAAAAAAACATTAAGATGCAAAAAAATTTAAGAAAATTAGAAGAATTATGAATATATGTGTATCTACAGAGAAAATAATCTTCATAAAATTTCATAGAATGATAGGTGATGATTTTTTATTAATTAATATTGGATTATTAGTTTCGTATAGAAGATTCTATTGAATGAATAAATGGAGTTTGTTCCTATGTTATAAAATGATAGAACTTTTTAGTGGTTCCTATATATTTTCTTTTATTTGATTATTTTTTATTATTCATACACAATTTTAATATAAATATGAATATAATTTCACATTCGGAATATATTATTTAATAATATTATTATGATATACTATATGCAAGATTTTATTAATGGTGTTAAGTTAAACTTATGTGAAATATTAGAAAATTTAGTTCTTCTTAGCACTATTATATTATATTTATGAATGCGGTAACTTTTACCATAAATTAATTGATAAATTCAATCCAATAAAATGGAAATGTATTTACTAGGATTACATTGTGGTTAGTGGTATTTTGTGTTGGAAGTTTAATTATATTTTTGAAATGTAATATGTTAAAATCCATAATTAAAAATGTATTTATGTAATTTTTGAATATGAGTGGTCTTTGAGTGTACATGGGATAAATATTTTTTTTAAATAATTAGTGATAGTTTTTTATTATGTTAGATTTTTGAAAACAATGGTTATATATAATCTTGATCAATTATTATGTGTTACACTTTCTATAAAATAAGTATTTAAGTGATTATCATGTTCTATTATTCGATTGAGGAATTTTATGTTTACGATAACATATTAGTTATAGTTTCTATATATGTATTTGATATTTTGTTTTTCATATGAAATGATTCATAATATATATATGTTTATAGGATAAATATATTCTTCAAATTAATTTACTATAATCATACACAATTATTGTTATAATAATCTCTATATTGTAAAATGAAACAATACATATTTATAAATAATTTTTTTATAGACATTATACTTTTTGGAAATGAAAAAAATATATTAATTTTATTTATTAATTCGTTATTTTTATCATTGTATACATTTTTTAATAATTATTTAACTAATGTTTTTTAATATTTGTCAAATAATTTGTTCTCTAGAGATATTTTTTTAAAATTATTTTCTTAAACAAAATGTGTAACTATTTTTTGTGAAATTTTGATGAATCTTCTCATATAATATTTTCTTTTAATAATAACTTTATATTATTTGAAATGATTTTTAATACCTCTAAATATATAATTACAATATTTTTCTTAAATAAATACATGTATGGATGTGATAAAAATATTTTTTATCATATATTCTAATATGATAAGTATTATGGAAGAACTATGTATGGTTTGTTATAATATGATTTAATATAGACATGTTAGTGATTCATTGAGTTTTGGGGTGAGTGTGCGGTGAAATTTTTGTTGTTTTTTGTTTTTCTTTATGATTTTATAGACGTTAGGTTTAATGAATGTATTGTGGCACCCATTTTGTGGCTCTTTCCTAAGGGAACCAATTATGTTACGACTTCCCCATATTTAAAATTCACTTACTAAGAAAATTTTCTATGTTATACCATTTTTATTATTTTGATGAAGTAAGTACATATGATGGTTATCCATGAGGGATAGTCTTGGATGCTAGGGGTCTAAGGTTGAATCACATGGTACCTATGAAATGAAGTCAGTACATTTGATTATCATGGTGTCCTAGTTAGTAAAAAATGACTTTACTTACATTTTTATCTTAAGTGTTTCTACTTTGAACATATACTCAAATATATGCACTGTTTTTTATTTTAGGGGCCCTGTTAGTATTTAGTTTTTTATTTTTATACTCACATCCTACACATGAAACTCAGGGGATATAAAGCTATTATATTTGAGATACATGTGAGGGACACGGTATAGTAAAATTGATTAGAGTTGGTGAATATCAATGGGGATGAGTTGATATCCACATAGTCGTGTTAGGGACCTTTTTTCATTTTGAGATGAGATTTGAAATTTTAAATAATGATATGTAAATTAAATTTTTTTAAAGATGTAATTATCATCCACAACAGCTTCTTCTCTTGAACATTTATTATTTCATTTTGGTACTTGATAGTAATCCTGTATATCTTCTATGTTTCTTGAACTACTATGATCAATATTCATCCAAATTGATCACGGGTACCCAGTATGGGAGTACTACTTCTCAAAGTAGTTCAAGAAACATAGGAACATATAGAGTTAAAGAGTATTATGATGGAGTTAAATTCAATTAACCATTTCCTTGGAAATGGATTCATCCAAATCATTTCAAAAAAGAGTATGAATATGAAGTTAAAGAGTTTCTAAATTTTTCAATAGAGCATGCAAGTGACCATCCTCAAATCCTTTATCCATTATTACATTTTTGTTATTCTAGACAAATTAAATGTTTGACTAATCTTATAAACAATGACTTCTAAACATGATGATGTTACAAATCCCTAGTAAGAACAAACCATTTATGATAAAACTAAAGAATAATTAGGGGATCAACAACATATTTATGAAGAAAACAACAGAAATGTAGCATCACAATGTTGAATAAAATTATTAAGGAAATAATTCATTGTATAATATTTGAGGGGGGTTTGATCAATGTGGACAACCTATTAACCCCCAACAAGTCTATGTTCATTAATTATGTTGGGATCACAATGAGTATTAATGGGTCTATTGATACTGATTCACGATACCATGTCTAACATGTAATGAAGGAAATCCTTTGGAAATATATAACATTAATGTTACAATATACTTTCTCTTTTTACCACAAAATTATATAATGAAACATTGATTTAATTTTCATTATATCTTGTAGAGTTTATTTATTTTATAATATTTATATAATAAATTTGTCTTAGTGGCTATTGTAAAATCACATAGAGTCTTCAAGACTCTTCTTAAAAAGTTACAACTTAATGATATTGAGGGGAAAGTAAATCCCCACCCACTAGTTAGTAATAGACACATTATAAATATAAAACATGCATTGCTTTCATCAATATTCACAATGCTAAATCATTTCAAGTGCATTGATGGGGATAATATTTTATTTGAAAATATTTATTTTATCCAACTTAAATCAAAAAAATTAATTTTTTAAACAAAAAAAGTGTTATGAAAATAAAGAACATGTATCAAAACAAGTGTGCCCTTATAAACAAGCAAGGATGGGGTAAGATTTATTAGAGAATAAATTGGTATATATTTTAAATGAACAATAAATGTTTAATTATGTGATATAAAATACAAATGTTCATATTTTATATGCATATTGATGAATCAAAATTTTAAGACACTTTCATCCCATGTTATGTGTTATGAAAGAGGATTATGTAAATAAGGGGGTAAAGTAGTTGATGAAAATTAAAAAATAGTATGGGTAACATGTATAAGTATGACATAATTTTAATTGATTATTATTTATAATATTATTTTATAAAAATATCTATTTATGTTCGTATTGTTTTATATGATTTTGACACAAGAATCAGTAGTGACCATATAAGAATAAAAACTACTTTCAATAGCTTTGAAGCAGTCAAAACAATATGGTTGTGTTAGAGGATTAGGTTTTGGAGTCTCTCCTCAAACATATTTTTAGAAGATAAAACAACATGAAGATACATATAATATGGTGAGATTATTATAGATACAAATAATCTCACTATAAGATATTATTGTTCAGTCTTGTTTGGTAGACCAATGTATGAGAAAAGATCAAAGTGAACTAGTAGTGGAATAAAGATCCAGGAATTAACCAAATGATCCCACTAGCTATGAGGCTAGTCATTACCCCCAAACACATACCTTACCTGATGTAATAAATTTTTTGATTACTCTTTTCTCCTAAATTTGAATCCAAAAACTTATGAAAACTTTATATTACCAAAATTCAATAGGATACATTTATATGTGATTTATATCTATCAAAACCCATGCACCACCTTATTTTGATGGGTATAGTTTATAATATTCATAGAGAAATGATACTCCATAAAGACCTCCCAAAAGTACATGAGAGTGGGTATTGAGGTATCTCATGATCTTATTACTGAGTTTCTTATTCCACTTTATGGTCCAGATATTAAAACGGTTAATGATGCTATTGGGTATTTAATATCATGGTAATATAATCTTATAAATATAAATGAGGTATGTCTATAACAAAGTTATTCATTTGAAAACCATATAATGTTTGATGATTTTTTTTTCAAGTGAGGTATGATATTATAGATGCATAAATCAGTAGGGAAATAGAAGGTTGGATGAAGACAATCTAGTGAATCGGCCAAGAAATAAAAAAGACCTTTTGAGAGTACCTTCTCCCCACCAATTATAGAGTAACATTTATTATCATTAAAACTTAATGCAAAGATCACATTTAAAGATAAAAATATTTCTTACATTCTATATGAAAAATAAATATATTGAACTTTCATGATAGAATTAATTGGTCTCGACACTATAAATGAGATTCTCAATCATGAGTGATTGGACATCTCAGTTGTAAATACATACCTAAGGTACATTTTCATAATATATTTATCCAAATAGTGAGAAAATATGTTTATTAATGTTGATAATTATTTATATTTTCTATAGGAATTTATATTAATACTATATAAAGGGAAAATTATTTGAAGCATGATTTTGATTCATTAATCCATGTATCATTTCTATGGAAAAAATTACTTTAAATAAGGAAGAAATTGAGAAGAAAATAGATAAGTTACTCAAAGAGTCTGATCAAAAAATATTAGTAAACAAACTCTTTTTGAGGCCTATAATATATATGTAAAATTCTACAATATAATCACATATAATATATTTTTAATTTTTTTCATTACATAATTTTTAAGCACTGGATATTGATCGCAGTCAATCGAGATACTTCAAATATTTATTTTTTGGATCGAATGCATAGATATCCAACCAACAGACCACACAGGATGTGTATTATGAGTTTTTAATACACTACAATCAAAATTTAATAGATAAACATCGAATTATATGTTTTATTCTATATTTTAACAATAATTTTGTTATTATATAAAGGTTGCTAGATATAGGCTAAATCGTGGTATAAAGTTAGTGTTTGAAAAGATAAAGCCTATGAATTATTGAAAATGGAAAAAAAACTAATGTATATATAGAAATATTTAACTATCAAAACATTTCAAAACAATTTACTTATTTTGTTCAATTTTTATGTACGGTGTGATGTAAGAAAATTGCATTGATTATGGATATTATGTTTGCAAATTTATGAGAGAGATCATAAGGCATGAAAAGACCAACATCCCCCAACAGGTAATTTCTGGAATTAATTACAATTTCATTAAATATATTTCATAATAGTTTTTTTATATATATTTTCTAAATACTAATAAGTTTTATGAAAACCATGATACTCAAAATAAGAAGAAATGTTTTCTAGAGATGAGTGGTCAATGTACTTGTTGTCATAATGTTCTCTAGCAAAAAATTTAGGTGATTACCTACTATGTATGTGATCTAATATGATTTATAACCTTAAAAATATATTTGGGGTTTGAATAATTAGTGTCAGAATGCTTATATATTATTTTTCATATATTTATCAAGGATAATTATAATGGAGGAAATCATTGTTTTAGAAGTGATGACCTGTAAACAATGAAATTATTTGGAATTAGTAGAGGTAGAGGAAGATACATATAAGGAGGTAGATTTAGAGTTGGATATTGAGGTAGAGTATGAGGCAGAGGTGGAGACTGAGGTGGAGGAGGAGATGATGAACTTACTTTAAAATAATAAATTTGTTGAGAAATGGAATATAAAGAGGATTTTACCAAGATTTGTTTTGAGAAAAATTGTTGAAAAATGAAAACCATACTTTTCACTTAATATAAGAGCCATTTTTAAATTGTTCTAAGTTTATTATTGAATTTTTTTTTTCCTGAAATATTTAAGTGATTTTATATAGGAATTTAATTGGAGTAATTTTTTTAGAATCAAAACAAACACCCCTTATTATTTTAAAACTGGTTATCATAGGATAAAATTTCTATTAGAACATTTCAAGTATTATAAAATTTTATTTAAGTGTGAAAGAAACCCATCACCAAGAACAAACTAAACAAAAATAACAAAATAGACGTAGTTTCTTGCCCATGACTTATCAATTCTATAAATAAGGGGTCTTGGTATTAGAGCCAATAGTCACTTGAGAGTTATACAATACTAATCCAACCCTCAAAAAAATATAATCAAGCTTAAATATATGAATAAATATGTTTGTAATCAACCACAGAATCCAATAGTTGTATGATAGAACTATTGAAGGACAACTAGCATTGAGAATTTTGGTCATCGAATGAAAATAAATTTCCTCATGAATAAATATCCAAAAATTAAAAACCTCACTTCATATGAAATCATGAATCACCAAAAATCCAAAAAAACACCCCTTTTAAAAATAATATAGTATCTTGATCCAAAACCTCTAAAAAATAAAAAAATAAAAAAATTTCATCTATTGAATCAAAAATTTTCATAAAAGAAAAATATAGTTGTTTCACATTTTTGGGTGGTGGGATTATTTAGGATATTTGATAATCACTTATATGCATGATATAATACTACAAATACTTTTTAAATCCATAAAATTAACCTTCATTATTCATGTGTACATTAATTATGTAAAATGATCCATTGTTACACTCACATTAAAAAAACTCATCATTATTCTCAAAAAAAAATAAATTAGAGTGGGGATATTCCCATTTTGATGAAAAAATAATTATGATTTTTTTTCATATTTTATCATCACCAATAAAATTCATTCATATTGTTTTCAAATTGACATTAATTTTAGAAAAAAGATAAATGACATACAAAAAAACAAATAAAACTCCATATTTTTTTTGGTAAATTAGTAAAATGATCTATAAGTCATTTTTTATTTATAGGAATCACCCACACCGCAATATGATACATGATGTTCTTGGTATGAATCAATGTTTTTGTAATCAGTTTAAAATTGAAATTTTAATACTAAAAAGTGTCACTCACTACAAATCAAGAAAAATCCCAATGATTTTATTGATAATTTAGAAAAGTGATTCCTAATTAATTTTTTATGTGTAAGAATCATTATCACATAAAAACCACATGTGATGTGACCGATATGAATCAAAGTGTGTGTTTCTAGTTTGAAATACACTTTTATTCAAAAAAAAAGTGCCTCACTCAAAATGGAGGAAACCCAATCATATTATTTTGATACATTATTAAAATGATCCATAAGTAATTTGGGAAATTTAGGCATCAGCCTAACATCAACGTGAATGCTAGTGTGGCCAGTATGACTCCAAGTGTATTTTTTAATTTGAAATTGACATTAATTTTAGTAAAATAGACAAATGACATACTCAGAAATAAGAAAATTCATTTGGATTATTTTGGGACTTTAGTAAAACGATCTATAAGTAATTTTGGACTTTTATTAATCATACGCACCTAAATATAGCACATGATGTGCCCAGTATTACACAAAGTGTTTATTTTCAGTGTAAAATTGACATTTTATATCAAAAAGTATCACTCACTAAAAACTATGAAAACAAACTCAAATTCTATTAATAATTTTATAAAATGATTTATAATTCATTTTTTACATTTATCAATAATTCTCATGTCAAACCCAAACTTTATGTGACCGGTATGACTCAAAGTGTGTGTTTCTAATTTAAAATGACATATTTGTAAAAAAAACACAAGTGGTGTACTAAAAACTGATAAAATACAATTATATTGTTTTTATAATTTAGTAAAACAATCCATAAATCATTTAGGACATGTATTAATCAGCCACACCTCAACATAATTAACTTTGTGTCTGGAATAGCTCTAAGTGAATCTTTTTATTCAAAATTGATGATGATATTAGTAAAAAAGACAACAGACATACTCAAAATTGAGAACAAATATTCATCTTTTTTACTAATTTAGTGAAATGAACCATAATACATTTTTGTCTGGTAGTAATTATCTCCACCTCAATCTGATACATGATGTTCTCAGTGTCACTTAATGTTTCTGTTATTAATTTAAAATTTACATTTTAATTTAACAAGTGTCACTCACTAAAAACTAAGAAAAAATGAATGGATTTTATTGATAATTTAAGAAAACGATTCATAATTAATTTTTGACATGTATTAATTAGACTCACATCAAACCCACACATGTTGTTACCAATATAACATAAAGTGCACATTTCCAATTAAAAATAACATTTTAATAAAAAACAAAAATGGCATACTCAAAACTGAGGAAACCCATTCTAATTATTTTGATACTTTAGTTAAATGATTCATAAGTAATTTTGTACATGTATGAATCATCCTTACCTCAATATGATGCACAATGTGATTGGTATGACTCTAAGTGTGTCTCTTTATTTAAAATTAACATTAATTTCAGTAAAAAAGACAAATGATATAAGAAAAACTAAGCAAACACATTTGAAATTTTTTTACTTTATAAAAACAATCCATATGTAATTTTAGACATGTAGTAATCAAACTCATCTCAATCCAATACACGATGTGCCCGGCATGACTAAAAGTGTTCATTATCAGTTTAAAATTTATATTTTAGTTCAAAAAATTTTACTCACTAAAAACCATGAAAATGTTCTCATATTTTCTTGATAATTTAGTAAAATGATTCATGATTCATTTGTGGCATGTATAAATTATTCTAATTTCAATACCACACATGATGTGATCGTTATGACTCAAAGTTCACGTTTCCAGTTTAAAATGACATTTTAGTAAAAAACACATGTAGTTTAGAAAAAAACAAGAACACGAATTTGAATTGTTTTAATACTTTATTAAAATGATCTATAATTAATTTTGGATATTTACTACTCATAAAAAACTAAATATGATGCACGGTGTGATGAGTATAAAGCCAATTGCATCATTTTATTCAAAATTGACATTAATTTTTGTAAAAAAGAAGACTTACATAATCAAAACTAATAAAATGAATTCATATTATTTTGATGATTTATTAAAATAATAAATTAGTCATTTCTAATGTGTAAGAATCATCCCCACCTTGATCTGATACACGATGTTCTTAGTATGACTTAAAGTGTATGTTATCAATTTAAATTTGACATTTTAGACCAAAAAATGTCATGCACTAAAAAAAACTCTTGGATTGTCTTAATAATTTAAGAAAAAAAATTATAAATCATTTTTTAATTGTAGTAATTATTCTCACGTCAAACCCATACACAATGTGACTAGTATAACTCAAAGTGTGTGTTTCTAGATTAAAATGACATTTTAGTAAAAAAACACAAGTGAAATACTCAAAACTGAGGAAACACATTCAGATTATTTTGATATTTTATTAAAATGATCCATAAGTCATTTAGGATGTGTATGAATCATCTTAACCTTAATATGATTCATAGTGTAACCAGTAGGACACCAAGTGCATCTTTTTATTAAAAGATGACATTAATTTTAGTAAAAAGGAAAACTAACATACTCAAAACTGAAAAACACATTCTAATTTCAATTTTAATTTAGTAAAATGATTAGTTAGACATTGTTTATGTATAGGAATCAAATTCACCTCAATCTAATATGTGAAGTTCCTAGTATGACTCAAAGAACTTGTTATCATTTTAAAATTGACATTTTAGTTCAAAATGAGTCCCTCACTAAAAACTAAGAAAAATCACATGGATTATCTTGATAATTTATGGAAACTATTCATAATTTATTTATAAAATATATGAATTATTCTCACATTAAACCCACACAAGATATGACTGGTAATACTCAAAGTGTGTAATTCTAGTTTAAAATGACATTCTAGTAAAAAACACAAGTGGCATACTCAAAACTAGGAAATCATATTAGTATTGTCTTTATACAATATTAAAATGATATATAAGTTATTTTTTATTTTTATGAATAAACGTCACCTCAATTCGATATATGTTGTGACTGGTATGACTTCACATGCATCTTTTTATTCAAAATTAACATTAATTTTAGTAAAAAGGATAACTGACAAACTCAAAACTAAGAGAATGCATTTATATTTTTCTTATACTTTAAGAAAATTATCCAAAATTAATTTTTCATTTTATGAATCACACCCACTTAAATTGGATACACGATGTACCTAGTATGACTTAAACTGTCACATATCAATTTAACATTAACATTTTAGTTCAAAAAGTACCACTCACTGAAAACTGACCAAATGTACTTGAATTATCATGATAATTTACTACAATGATACATAATTCATTTTTTACCTTTATTAATCACTCTCATGTCAAACCCACACATGATGTGACTGGTATAACTCAAAGTGAATTTTTTCAGTTTAAAATGACATTTTAGTAATAAGCGCAAGTGACGTACTCAAAACTGATGAAACCCATTAGGATTATTTGATACTTTAGTAAAATGATCCATAATTCATTTATTACATGTAAGAATTATCCTACCATCAAAATTATTCACGGTGTGAGAATTATGACTCCAAGTGAATCTTCTCAGTACATAACTATCATTTTAATTTAAAACACGCATCACATCTCCAAAACTGAGAAAACAAGCCTACATTTTTTTCTAAACATTATATATTCAATTAATTAAATAATTTTCTTATCATTTTTATATTATACTTATTCAGTTAATTTTCATTGAGATAATTCTTGAAGGTGAACATTAAATGGTGTGATGTGCAAGAATCTACTGTAGTGCAATCTGATACATAGTGTTCCAAATATAACTCAATGTTTAGTTTAAAATTAACACTTTCTATTTTATTTATTTCATTATATTATTATAGGCATAAGAATTTTTTTCAAATATATGTGTGTTCTTTTTTTGGTGTGGGGGTGTCTTGTTCTTTTATATATGTGTGTTTTTTCTCTATAATAGTGTCTTTTTCTTGTATTTTTGTTTTAAATTTTATGTTGTTTAAATTTTGTATTTGTATCAAAATTTTCTAATTTTGGGTATTTTAGTGTGATGTTATAGCACACTGCAACATGAACTATTTATGGTGTGTAGTGATTTGTTACATCATATTATAGTATTACCCTTTATCAGTTCTACTAAATGCATTCATAAAGGAATACTTCATCAGCACATTTATTAGCACTAATAAAGTATGCCTTTATTAGTTCTTATAAAAGAACTAATAAAACCCTATTCCTTTTAACTGCGTTGTGGTATTCTGTTAGTTTTTATCACTAATAATGGACTATTCTAGTGAAATTAAGGTCATCATTTTTATTATTGTCACTCTACAACTATGTAATAAAAAATCCAATTAATAAATTCAAATCAATGTCCAAATAAAACAATTTAAGACCAAAACCATTCAAAAATTCAGACAGTTACATTCCTTCACCAAAACGATATGTGGTGATGTTTGTATAATGTCTCGGGTTCTCATCTAGTAGGTTTGATCTATTCCTCGTCATTCATGGTGATATCGACCATGATTTGGTGGAAATCATAGAAAACCCAAAACCAAAATTTGATAAAAATCATAGTGGTTCGAAGAAAACCGAACAAGATATGAGGAAAGGAAGAACATACCCACTAACATCATTACATTTCACATAGATCAGAAAAAAATGGTGAAGAAATAAGGGAGGAGAGATCCGTCCAAGATCCCCTCAAGTTCATGTTCTTCGGAATAAGA
This sequence comes from Viscum album, assembly GCA_963277665.1. NCBI lineage: Eukaryota > Viridiplantae > Streptophyta > Magnoliopsida > Santalales > Viscaceae > Viscum > Viscum album. The sequence continues at coordinate 1,694,097,827 of OY728137.1, read as the reverse complement.
AGGGGGGATTAATCCCCCTTTTAAAATTAAAAAAAATACACCATGGAAACTATAATGACATACCCATACATGTCATGCTATTTATTTTCATTTTATTCCCTTTTTTACTGATTTTTTCGCTTTTCACGTTCTGAAAGCACCCCATGAACCATTTCATGGTGTGCATATCCTTTTCACATCAAGAAAGGGCTAATGGTATAGTTTTTAATATCCCCATTCCCCCATCTCTTCCATGAAATTTACCTAAACCCTTTGGATGTCCATTAAACCTTAAACTATCTCCAATAACACCCTTTATTAGTGTTCAAACCATCATAAACTTGTTTTTATTATTTATTCTCAAAATAAACATCACATCATATCAAAAAAATATTAAATTCCCCAAAAAATTTATAAGTGATCTAGATACAGGATATTACAATTTCCCCACCAAAACACTTCTGACTTTTGATAATTATCATCAAACATTAAAAAACCGAATCAACCCACTCAGGCTTCCAAACCATTCTCAATTAACCATGTTATACTCTAGAAAACTGAATGATATTTTATTACAAAAATACAAACGTAAGGTGTACCTTCCATCAAAACACGATCCCCCACTCTCCATCACAATTAAAACATCTAAATGGTGCTCTATGATTCATGTTTATCATAAGAAATTATGGTGTCATGAAATGATTCATTAATAGGTACATGGTTCTCCCCACCATTAAATTCAACTCATCATTGTTGATTCTAACCCCTATTTTTCCCTACCATCAGAATCACCCATCCAAACACATTCTTAGTGGTACAACAACCCACTCAGTGTACTTATCATCTTGATACACCCAAAAATGGATAAAATCACCTATTATAATATTTTATTGCCTATCATATCAGATTATAGACTAAATCAGATGAGTATCAATTACCCATAAATAAGGCCTGCATACACCTACTTCCCCTTTAAAGGTCCCAACCAAACCTTGGAACATTTTTTTTCATAATAAATACAATGTACACAAACCACAATACCAAATTACCTAGATTTAATAATATTTTTCATCAGAAAAACTACCTTTACTTTGTTTCATCACATGAGTCACCCCTGAATCCCTTTATGAAATGGGATCACCCCCTAAACCATGTCAGAAATCCTAGCTCACATCAATAATCATCATAGAATCATACCAGAGTCATCTGTAGATTTATTTTAATGCACTGACTCTATCTAATACCCCATTCGAATCATGAATATGGTATTCATCAAGGGACTAAATCACATCGGATCTTACCCCACATTAGTACCCTGGTTTCACCTTGACCATCTATAAATTGGTCTCACCACATTAATTTATTGTAACATAAGATAATCATTTAACCATGACCAATATGATAATCCCCAACATTGGAGTATCATTATTGTCACCAGAACAATCAAAATTTCTATCACATGTGTCTTATTCCCCATACATCATTGAACATAATGACTGGTGTGGACAAGTGAACTCCTAATTTGAAACTAGATAGAAGCATCAATTTACTTCCCATTCCCATCTCATAGGAACTTTTTCATTAAACATTTATCAAAAACCCATCAAAAACAGGGTCCATATCTTCAACCCACTCTATGTCTCAACCTCATTAGGTTTTATCAAAAAACATTGGTCACTCATCCTAATCCATATGCATCTATCCTAAGAAACACTTATCTGGGATTAATTCCTGAACTGATTATGCCTCCACACCCGATCTATTTCTAATGTCTCCTCTACTACAAAGGGAAATTTCAAAAAAAAATCCCAAACTCTAGTCCACCTTTCCCAAAATTTTCACACCAACTCCCATTAGTCCTCAACTCATACACGATTTGTCACTGATTTAAAACTCAATAGGTACTACACGTGACAGTAATCCTCATCTCGATCTAGTCAAAACCTGAGGCTTTTATGCACTCACTATAGAAAAATTTCTCAACCTAACTCAGGAATCAATGACTCCCATGTTTCCAAAATAATATTTACATTATAATCTAACTAATCACACTTCTCAAACATATTAGTTTAACCCTTCCTAGATGATCTTTGTGCTCCTATTCAAAATCAGTCACTCTACCTATGACATGATTTATCACAAGACTTCCACTATCAAGTGTATTTATAAAACCATGGGAATCTACCAATGATCTCATCACATACAAGGATAAATTTATAATAACAATTTCAAGAACATGAACAATAATTCTCATTGAATCTAACCTCAAAGCAAAAACCACTATCACCCTAAGTACTTCATATCCTACAATTACAAGGCATCTTCCAAGACTTTACTCATACCCCCATGAAGGGAATTATCTAAAGTTAGCAACCCATGGTCGTAGTTTAAATCACATCCCTCGGGCCTAATCCACCTATAAAATCATTATTAAAGAATATCAATGCATACACAACATATGATAGAACCTCATATGCATAGTTCATAACATGAAGCACCCACTTGTGCTTACTGCCTCTAAGGAATCCATAAACCAGCTAACCCCTCACTCATATTACCCTCTCAAATATTATAACATCTAAAAAATGGATCTCCTATCTTGATATGTATCTCAAAATAGTTAGTCTCTCCTACCTAGCCCACAAACTAGGTCTCAAACAAAATATATGACTCATGGGGATTCATCCATACTTATATCTCGACAATCCATAACATCCAACATGAAAAAAACCCATTTTAGGTTTATCAACAAAAAAAATTATCATCTCATTCCAATAAATCATCCTAATCATGGGAACTGATTCTCATGAGAATCTATATACGGTATTTCTACCTCGATATTCTTGATATCATTAGTCACCACTTCCATAAACAACAACATTATCCTAGACATTCATTTTTAAGGGAAAAACTTCCTTGACTTAATTAAGTATAATTCTATTATAAGATATATTATAAAATTACATATAGTTTTTTATTGAAGCATTAAATAACTAAATCTAACAATATCAACCCATAATGGGTTCGAGGCCATGGTATCACATGTTTGTACGGACCCACTGGGGTTGTTACGCCTCATGTGTGCATAGAACTACTTCTTCATACTCATCCTTGAGAATCTATATATATATCCACATTACCTTACACTAGAAGAATTTATACATGTATAATTCATCTAAATAGTATATAGTTACACCATGTACTTATATAATAAAACTTCATATGAGCAGTTTTTGACACATTAAACAACAAATCCAATAATCATTGACACAATTACACACTATTAGGCTTATATATCATGTGAATCCTATATATCGAATAATGGTGCATGAGATGCCTTTTTACTCTATGGTAAAATATCCAAATACAATAATTGGGTTCTTTATAATGGGTTAAGGTCCATAAAATCAATAACTCATAATTCATAAATCTCAAACTGAATATACATCACATGAGATGAAAATCATATAACTTTAACATCCCATATCAGGAATAAAAACCCCAATACTGTGGTAACTTATAAATCTTACCAAAATAGGTGTTAAGGATATACCATTCAAGCATCCATCATAAGAAATAACACATCCCAGTCTCCTTGATTCCATAACAAACATATTTAGAGAAAACAAAAATAAATCCTCTGATTCCACTTTGTGTCATACAATCCCAGCTCACTCTAAATAGTAACTAGACTAGACCAATACATGACCTCAGGCATGCCTCCTCATATACTATAGGCTACCTACTGGAATAAAGGGTCTAAATTCATACTGTGGGGATAATATACACTCTATATTATATTGTGCGATAATAGTAGAATAAAAAATCATCATACACATATCATAACCATCCATTGGTAAACATAGACTAAATAAATAGAATAAATAGTGAAATGAAATATAAAATAAAAAATAAATATATATTTTTGTATACAAGACCGATCACCCACCAAACCTATCCCAAATATATACAGAATAAACAAAACAAAATAAGATACACTCGAGGATATGTCGTTATTCCTAAGCCCCACTTCTATATCCTAGTCCCACTCAAGTTGCAATAACTCAATCACATAATATCGGCCTTAGATGAAACTAAACCACAAACAAGTGAGAGATAATATAACAGCATAATATTTTATTAATTATTTATCAATAAATGAATTTTATTTATTTGACATATTTTTTTAAACATGACACCGATTTTAAAAAAACCACAATATACTATTAAAATATAATTATTTAATCTGATGGATATCACATATCCATTAGATTTATAGGTATGAATAGGAATAAATAAATTATGAAATAATAATTCCTTAAATATTAATAAAATGAAATTATTGGTTATCAATAAATTATAAATGAAAATAGAATTCATTTTGAAAATAAAGGAAGTGTTTTTTCGAAAAAAACTATTTTTATGCATGTTATGTATTTTTATATTAATAAATTAAATTAAAAAATATTGGTAAATGATATTAATAAAATTTATATATTTTATATTCAATAAAATGTGTTAACTATCATCTAATATATTTTTTCTATACAGGGGATAAGACTAAATCTAGTTTTCTTCTTAAAATGGATTTTTTAAGAAGCGGTTTCATTGTATTTTTGCATGCTTATTTTAAAATTAATTTATGAAACATATAGAAATTGAATATGATAAACTTGACTCTATATTTTGATTAAGTAGGTTTATATTTGGTAAATAGTTCCTTTTTTTCAATACAAATAGTAACCTTAGTAGAATTTATCACCTTGGTTAAGGGTTAATCAGGATAAACTAGGTTAAAATTAAATATTATGGTAGCCATTTTTTATTTTAAATATTATTTAATGAATTAAATTCAACCATAATCAAATTTTGATATAAATTTAATTTCATAAGGTACACTTTTCCATAAAAATTACTTATATAATATTTTAACCAAATAAAAGTACAAAGTGTTTCTCTCTTAGTTCTAATTATACTTTATGTGTTCACATAGGGAAAAAAGAAAGTTATAAATAAATATAAATTTATGTTTTGATTATAATGAAATTATTTCCATGATTGAATTTTATTTATAATTTTTAGTAATTATATAGAAACCCTAAATTCTTATGCATTACTAACATTGTATTTATTCAATTAATAGAAAAATAAAATAAATGGTTTTAAATATATAAAAATAATAATATAATTTTAATGATTTATAGTGTTATGTAAATTTTATAGATTAATATGATATATTATTCATTTAAAAAATTATTTTATTTTAATAAAACTTCTTATTGATGTCTTCCATGTCAAATTAAATGAATTGTGTCAAAATTAACATTAAGGACATTTTATCAATAGAATATTTTTTAAATTATTTAAAAATGATGAAAATCATGAAATATAAAAAGAAGGATAATATTAGGTATAAAATTACATCCCCTATCCATTTATGATCCAATTGTCATCTTATATATAAAATTATAACCCTTTAAGGGTAAATAAATGTTATCATGGTTAAGGTTAAAATAGGTTAACAAAGGGGTTAAACCAAAATACTTGGAATAAAACACAACTTAAAACAATAGAAATTTTATTTTTTGATGGTATTTATACTCCATAAAATTTTACTTTAAAATACCGATCATTTTGATAATTTTTTTCTAGATAATTATTTTATTATATTTTAATGTTTTAATAAATTCCAAGAGTGACCATCCCCTCACTTTTGAAAGGCCACCTCTCCTTTATCTTCTTCACACCACATTGAGGCTTCTAGATTGAAAAAAACAACTAAATTATATATTACACTCACTTATAAAAATTATAGAGGTTTTGTTATTCACAAAATATCAATCCTATGGTCCCTATGTGGATATCTAAAGGAGTTGTTTCAAAGAAAAGGTAATTTCCTTAACATATAACTTTCTTTTTTAGTTTTTATGATAACTTCACTAAATGAATTATATTATTAATTAAATAATAAATTTAGTTTACTAAATAGACTTAAATGTTACTATGATTATAAAACAACCATTATCCACTCTCTTTCTCATCAAATGTGAAGTGAAAGTATCATTGGTTCATATGTATGGTTTACCGTCTCCGTGTAGCGATACAATACATTTTTCATCACCATATTTTATGGATGAGTATTATGATGGTTTTAAAGGTTATATATGATGTTTAATAATTAATTATTCTTCTATAGTGGTAATAATATATCTAATTTCTTACCATACAATTCGTATGAAAATAATAACATTTCTTATGCATACATGTGGAATATCACCTCCACTAAGCGATGTAATTTATCTTTCATCTTCGCTTTACATAGATGATAATAAGGATGAATTTGTTGTGTATATTTGATATATATATTATAATAATTATTATGTAAATGTGTATTTTTATGTTTCTATCTGTTGAAAAGTGAAAATAGTATTCAGGCATATGTAAGACCTACCATCTCTATGAATGGTTTAATTAATTTTTTTATATATAAATGTTATGTATAACTATAAATATATATGTAATGAATATATAAATTATATTTATATCATTATTAAAATTATTAAAATTATGGATCTTTTATCAATTTAATACTCTAAGTTTTTATGAATTTATTTTTTTTGATTAAATTAAATTACTTTGATAGCTTGTGTTACATGCAACAATGAGTTTTAACGAACCATGAAAAAATATTAATATTATCATTTAAACACGACCATTATTTACTTGAAGTTAAAATTAGAGGCATAAATATTAAAAATAAAAGTTAAAATATTAATTATAAAGTTTGTATATAAAGAAAATGTATGGATAAAAAGTACTTAGCTTTTAGTAGTCTTTATATGTTTTGAAAACACTATTTTCTCAAAAATAATTACAATAAAAAAATTAAGTTTTAAAAAAATTTAGATAATTAATTTGATAAAATAAACTTATTTTTTAAAATCATCTTAAAAAAAATTCCTTGGGAGAATTTTTTAAATTTTTCTACAAAATAAAATGTTTTATGAATAGTGAAAAATATTAGGTTTTATTGAAACCTACCTTTTTTTTAAAGAATTTATAACATTTATTTTACTTTTAAAATAGGTTTAAAAGTAAAATTAGTTCAATTTTATATGAATTAATATAATTTAGTTCATTTGAATAATTTAAATATTGAATTTTTATATAAAACCTTTTTAAACTTTTGAACATTTTCTCTTTGGAAAACTGTTTTCTCGTTGCATTTGTGGGTTTAATTTTAAATTAAAATTTTCCACTTATGTGAATGTAATTTGGAAAATTGGATTTAATATTTGGAATCATTATAATGTATATTATCTAATTAGTTCAACATACATTTTTACTATAATTAATAGTGAAAATAGTAAAATTATTTTTTGTGTGTAAGGTAAAAAATGGGTTTACAAGGGGTTAAACTAAAAATATAACGGTTAAAAATGACCCAAAACATAAAAACACCCATTTTATGGAAATTTTTTGACCTTATAATTTCGAATTCATGATAATGGTATTTTTTTGTCCTTTTTCTTGTGAAAAATTTTGGTACACCTCTTTCTTTTAAAAAAATTATATGTGTGCCACTCACCTCACTTATAAAAGGTCATCCATTCTACTCTCCTCTTCATACATCAAAAACCATTTACTTTAGAAAATACCAAGAAAAATATATTTATTTATTCCCTAATGTCAACATATAAGCCTTTTTTCTATAAAGAAAACCTTGGAAAGATTTTAGTAAAACCGAATGAAGTTGTATGAAGAAGAAATAACATACCTAACCGAGCATTTTATCTTATTTATTCCTCGACATCCAATTATTATTAAAACATAGGTATATGATCACATAATTATATTCCATATAATAAGTTTATTTTATGTTTATTTAATTATAAAAAATCATCTCCCCTTCCATCAAATGGGATATAAAATAATCATTCAGGTGTACGGTGGAATATCGCTTCACAAATCGATGTTATTCATTTTATATCACTGCCTCTTAAAGCATGATATAATGATGGTTTAAATTTTTATAAATGATATTTAAAATATTATTATACTTATTTAATTATTATATCACATATTCCTTCTCACTTTACATTCTATGGAAATACAAAAACACCATCTCCCTTGTGGGTGAATATTTCCAAGTACTATATCAATACTATAGTGGTACTATAGTATTCAAAACTATTCATCTGTTCAGGCCTATGGGCCACTATTCTGAGCCTACGGTCCACATGGCCTTTATTCCAGCCAAAGGCATTTGGGTCATAGGGACTTCAGGCCACAAAGATAATGGAGAATCCTAGACTCCAGATAGAGCAGGACCAAAAGATGATTCATAGAAAAGTAGAATCCACCAAAGCAAAGATAAATATATTTGAAGAATGAGAGGGTATGTAAATTGTCATCGGGACTAGGCACCATGCATATTTTCATGGGGAAATGCTAGTCGGTCATCAATGTGAGGGAGGGAACTAGGCTCCTTTAATGATGTAGATGTTGGGGAGGGTCAGTTCTAGTGGGTGGGACATTTAGGTCATGTATTGGGCATTGTCTCTATGGTCCTTTAGTTAATTTACTGGGCCTAGTGCCACTAGTCTTATGGGTCATGTAAGGGTTTCCTCTCATCCCATAAATAAGGGATTATCTAAAAAATCAATAAAAAGAAGGCATTAGGTCCATTCAGGGTACATGGAAGGTAATATGGATGGGCTTAATAAACATATGTGATATATATGAAATATTAATGATTCTATAATTTTAATATATTATTTATCTATCTTTATTTCAATCTATCAAGAAAATATAAATATAATTCATGCGTACGTACGGCCTACCATCTCTACAAACAGTGTATTTTATTTTCTATATATAACTATTATGGATTAATATAAGTACATATATAATGAATATATATGATATTTTAATCATGTTTAAGATTATAGATGTTATTTTACCATTATAAAAGTAATATTACCAAAAAACAACAAATCATAACATACATGAAAAACAATACTGTTATTTCCTTAATTATGACTTTAACATGGAATTGTTAATAAACAGTTAATAAAATGTCATAAGTAAATCATATATGGTATGATATATATATATATATATATATATATATGTATGTATATATATATATATATTTATGGTTCGGTAATTTATTTATAATAAAATTATATTTATTATATAGAAGGTTTTAACATTTATAAAGGAAGTCGAGAGTTAAGGTAAGGGGTATTTGACTCAAATTTCCTTTTATTGGACATAAGTTATATTATGAACCAATCGTATTCTATAAGGTGTATATACTTACCCATTGGTATGTTATATCATTAATATCCTTATTTAATGATTTTAAAATTTCCTTTTGATGTTATTATTTAATGGTTCCTACAATTCAAAAGATACAAAAATGGTAATAGTTTTATAATACAAGCTCATCGTTTAATGGAATTGTTTGTGATTATGATTATAATGATAAAATATTATGATCTATCGATAAATAAAATCATGAATTTTATTATACTATGGTTATATAATAATAATACATATTTTTACTTCATTTTCCTCACTTTATGTACTCAATAGTACAAAATAATGTTTTTAAAAAAATTGCTTGCATTTCTGACTGACTGAAGCTTTATTTTTATTATAAAATGAGGGAGATCGAACAAACACCCCTAGAAACGGCCTCAAGGATGATAGAAGTGATGAAAACATAGAGTGTCCCCTTGAAAAAAGGAGTTACACCCCACAGGAAGAGAACCGGTACTAGAGTAAACAATAAGATCCTCCTCTGAGCTCCCCCTTCGGGACAACGCATCCTCCGCAAAATTGGCCTCCCTCAAACAATGGTGAACGTCCATCCCAAGCTCTATTGCAAGCACACTATTACGAAGCACATAATTTAATTATTATGGAGGATCGTAACTTCCTCACATTGCACGAACCAAAACATTAGAATCAGTTTCCACTTCAGCTACCTGAAAGCCAGCCCTCCGACACACTTGAATTCCTAACATAAGAGCCCTAGCCTCTGCACTCAAAGAACTTCCTGGTCCAAAATATGCACTGATGGAAATCAAAACCGAACTATTTGATTCTTTCAACAACCCTCCACCTCTCATGATCCCATCAATCAGTGATCCATCCACATTTAACTTTAAACCTCGACAGGGCGGCCACCATCTGATCCACCGACCTTCCAACTGGTCGAGTATGGGAGTATCATTAGGACTGAAGGATCCAATAAGGCAGGCACCCCCTTTCAACGGAGAACCAATATCGACCAATAGTGACTTTAGCTGAACCCAGAGATACCTAGTAGAATGCTAGTCACCCATCCAAGACTGATTCCTAGCCTCCCAGATAATCTAACAAATGGAGGAAAGGATAATTCATTTTCATCCAAAACCATATTTTCAAAAAAATATACAAAAATGTTTTTCTAATTATCTAAGTTATTTATTAAATAAATTTTTACTCATGATTTAGTTTTTTACAAAAAAAAATTAATAAATCATCATGTTATTTTTCAAACATGTCATACTTGGCTTTTCCTAAAAATATGAAAGGAGTGTTTGTTTTAATGTGTACGATATAAATGGAATTTCCCAACTTCATGACCATTTTTTTCATTGAATATTCATTTATAAATTTTAAATTTTATTTTAAAAAAAATATTTCCATAATATTTTATGAATTTTCAATTTCTAAAAAAAATTCAGAGAACGTATATTTTTCCTGTGAAACATTCTAAGTGATTTTTATTTCAAAATAATCTTCCATTTAATATTACATACTTTTATGTACTTATGATTTATTTGGGATATCATAAAAGGATACCATTATTATTCTTTCTCTAAATAGTTTATTTATACGATAACAATATTTTTGTTAAACCTATTTATCCTTTAAGGGTTATACCATGATAAAATGTTTATGAGACCTGCTTCTTTTCCCACTAGTTTTTCTATGATAAAATTATATCATGATTATGAAACCTATTTATTTTACATATGTTATTCTATAATGAAATTTTTATGAAATCCATTTTTTTATGGGTTCTAATATGATGAATGTTTTATGATCTTTTGGCACATATATATATAATTTTATGTATGTGAAGGGTGGGACCTATATCTCCCTCAAATTCATTGGGTAATGATTGATATCTCATGAGATAAAAAATACTATAATTGAGAGTGGAACTGGTTTAGTAACTTAATATATACACTATGATATTCTTGGGAGTGAACCTATACTACTATGATGGTTTGGGGAGTGAACTCATTTCACTATAATAGTATTGGAAATGAGCCTTGAACTGTTAAGGAAATGATTTTAAATGCTTATGTGTATGCCAAAAATCTATGTCTTATTTTAATGTTATGTTATCATAGGTAATTTAATTATATTTTATTATTATTCATGTATTATTAACTAAAAATATTTATTCTATGAATCTATTTTATGATTTATGATATTCAAGGTAAGGTTTTCAAATTTTACTCTCATGTTCCCATGCCCTTAGACTCATGATATGCTGATATATACCTTGTTTAACCTTATTTAGAAATTGATATAACCATTTATAATGTTTTATTTCCCTAGTTTATGATGAAAAATATTATGTATTATATGTCTAAGAAGGGTTTTAGTCATGAATAAAATAGTGGTATATGTTATAGCTCACTTATGGACCTGTTGTTTATGTGTCAAAGATTACAAAGGAACTGGACTAAAATGATTTTATTGTAGAACATTATGTTATGTGTTGAATATTCATATAATAATTTGTTATATTTATAAATGAAAAGTTTGGGTCATTATATTTAATATCAGATCAAGGTTTAGTTAACCTTTGGAAAATATGGTGAGAAAAATTTAGTAACATATATATTGATAAGTCTAAGGATGAGTCAAAGTATATGAAAATGTCCAAGAATTTTGTTAAAGGATAGAGAGAGTGGTTTCCAATAAAATAAATCTCTTTCTAGATACTAAAAGTGGATATAGATCTATCATAGAGGTACCTGAGGACAATAACTGTAAAAAGGGTACCTTGTACTAGACTCAATCATCACATGGTGCTAGAAAATAGACCTTACTACACACTTAGTATGGCATTATTTTTGTATATTCTTTGGAAATTCAAGAAATCATTACAAACCATAATGAAGGATTTAAATATAATATTACTATGTATAGACTAGGATAAAACTATGATTTCATATATTAAAAATAAGGTATCATGATTTAGATATCCTATAAGTAATTTTTCTTGATTATGTGACTCCCCATTACAACTATTTTTACTTACACCATGATTTTTTGTTTTAGTTAATTTTTGGACACAAAGGATATATGTTAATGTTGAGTGTGATAGAAAATGTAATTATTTATCTCTTAAGAAGACAAGTATTATGGGAGGTGAAATGAAAAATCACATTTCTATTCTCACATAACATTCTCAAGCCATGAATCGTGTTGAACATCTAAATAATTAAAGGACATAACAACATTCTTTTGAGTTATTCATGAGGAAATATCCCCCTTAAATTAGTGGATTTATTGATCTTCTAATTTTTGAGCAATAGATAAATACCACTTAAAAAAAATTCGATTATCTAGGGTTCAATCCATTAAAAATTATTTTTTTATCTAAATTTTGGAATGTGTAGAACATTACAGGTGTACTCTCGTCAAGAATACAAGTTAATGTGATGAAATTCACTACATGGAGTGGGATGAGTTTAAGATCTTATTATTTAATATGTAATTTCCTTTTATCATTCATAAAAATAAATAAGTAATTTTCTGACCTAAAACAGAAGTATGATGAATCTATTGGTGTCTATAAGGAAAATTTTACAAGATTTGGGAGGTATGATTCTCGTATTATCATTCAACTTGAAAGTAAGATTGATCAATTTTTCATTGTCTTAAAACCAATCCTTTGAAGAGAGTTATCCATAAGGGACCAAAATATATATGAATAAATCATTTTATGTGCTCTCAAGGTATAAATATAGATCATAGTAACTCATTAATCTCATTTTTATTATAAGAATAGAAGATGGAGTTCAAAAGAAACTCTAAAACCCACTGATAGAAGATGATGAACTTTATTTCATGCTCGAAATGTGAAAGTAAATATAGAAGAAAGTTTATTAAGGGTACTAGTAAATATTTTAATTTTGGAAAGTAATTTCATCAAGAAATATATTTCTGAATTGGTGGGAATAAGTTAGTTGATGATGTGAATAGAGAAACATTTATATAAAATTCACCACCCACACTCTAGTTTTTAAAATGCAAGGAGTATGGTCATTATGCTAACCAGTGCCTAAATCTGATTGTTAATGATGATGATCAATATCAATAACCTATTAATCTAGGGGATAATGGTAAATATCATGTGATTTCTATTTATGTTGTGGTTTTCAATGAAAATATGGTGAAAGGTACACTTATCATCCACTTTAGAACTATAAATGTATTATTTGACTCTAGATCTACCTATTCATTCATATTCAAAGAATTTTATAAGGGTATAAATATTCAAACCAAATGATTAGATGTATAATTTTTTATGAAAACCCCTAATGGTATAATTTTCACATTTCAGTTATATTTTTTCACATTAGTTGATGTTTGTGGGAATGTGCTTCCATAAAATCTATTCATTCTTCCTATAATTGAATTTGTTGTTTTCTTAGGCATGGATTTGCATTATCTATATAAAACCTACATCAATTTTCAAGGAAGGGAAGTCTTGTTTGATATAATAAACCAACATATGATCATATATCAATGTAATGATATTTATGAACTTATAATGGAGATTACATCCATTTTATGGATCCTGATTCCCATTCAGAAGGGGTGTTTATCTCAGATTTTTTGGGTAAAAATTTACACAAATTATATACCTATTTTGTAAGATTTTTTTGTTGTATTTCCCAAGAGTTGTTTAGTTTTCTACCAAATCATGAATTTTATTTTTCAATATAATTCATATTTTGTGCCACACCAATTTCAAATAGTCCCTATAGAATGGAGTTGAATGAGTTGATAGAAATTAAGAAGTTTCTCTAGGAGAACCTTGATAAGAGATTATTTCAGAAAACTGTGTCAATTTAGGGTGAATATTCTCTTTTTTTATATAAATATCAATCTATGTGACTCTATATTGATTTTTGGTAGCTGAATAAGATCCTAAGAAATAATAAGTATCTTTTACCCCATATTGATGACCTATTTGATCAACTATGTGGATATTAATAATTTTCCATAATTGAACTTCATTCTAGATATCATCAGTTATGGGTCAAGAAGAAGTCATACCCAAGATAGAATTTCAAAAATGTTATGGACACTATAAATATATAGTGATTCCATTCATTCTTACTAATTTCCCATTATCTTCATGTATTTAATGAATAGATTCTTTAGATATTACCTTGATCAGTTTTCTGTTTTATTTGTAGATGATATTATTATTTATTCAAAGAGATTAAAATCATGAATATCACTTGATAATTTTACTAAATACCCTATTTAAGGATAAAATATAAGAAACATTTACAATGTGTGAATTTTTTCTAAAAAGGGTTTCATTTTTCAGTCATATAATCTCAAGAGAGGGTATATAGGTAGATCCATCAAAGATGGAGGAAAATAAATGTTGTCCTAGACCATCCACTATGATTGAGATCTATATTTTTCTAGGTTTAGATGGATATTATTGATGGTTTGTGGAGAATTTTTCATAACTTTATAATCCACTCACTAATTTAACTCAGAATGGAACAAAGTTCCTTTGGACATATTAGTGTGAAAAAAAATCAATGAACTAAAGATAATATTAGTTAGGGAACCTATTATTACATTACCATATAGTGGATAAGGGTTTTTAATATATAGTGAAACATTCAATAAGGTATTGGGATGTGTTATTATGAATAATGATATGTTTATAGCTTATTCCTTATGATAATTGATCGTTTATGAGTAAAATTACCTAAATCGTGATTTATAGTTAGCTATAGTAATTTTTTCATTGAATTTATAGAGACAATATCTTTATAGAAAAAAGTGTGATATATATAATGATAAAAAAATTAAATTATATATTCAAATAAAATCAGGTAAATATGAGCTAGAGAAGATGGTGAGAGATGATTAAAGATTATGACTGCTCAATACATTACCACCATAGGAATGAAAAATAGGTGTATTAGATGATTCTTGGATTAAAAAGCACCATTCTATCTTATCAATGATTAGGATAAAAAATTCCAATATTTATGTATTTGAGAAGTATAGATCTATAAATCCTAACTTAAGGGGATAAATCTTATCTTTCCCAATTTAATGTTCAATCATCTATCCATGTGAAGATTAAAGTGGTGTAGAAGAAAGATATAGGACTACAAAAAAGGTGAGAAATGTTCATGAGTTTAACCATGATCATGATGGAATAAAATGTTCTATAACCATGCATTTGTTCCATACATACCATATTTTAAGAATGAATTCTAATAGGAGGTTCATAGTTCTTTATTCTCAATTAATCTTAGAAGTATAAAGATATATATAGATTTGAAAGAGTATTTTTGGTGGGATGGAATGAAGAGAGATATTGCAAAGTTTTTATATTTTTGATTGGTATGTCATTAAGTTATGTGTGATAGACAAAATTATATGGGGATGTTACATCCATTACCCATGCTAGAATGGAAATGTGAAAAAATCACCATAGGTTGTTTCATTAGACTCCAAAAATGGTCTAAAAGGTATAATGTTATATGGTTTGTAGTTTATGGCCTTAAAATTTAATCACAAATCACCAATATTATATAATATCCTCTAAAAATCATATTTAAAGGATATAAATTATGAAACTAGTAAGGTTTCATGGACTACTACATCTAATTGTGACTGATCAAGATCTGAGTTTACCTCAAAGCTCTAGAAAAATCTTCAATAAGATATTGATATAGAATTTATTATCAATGATTCATATCATCCTCAAATATATATTCAAACTAAGATTATAATTCAAACCCTAGAGGATATGTTTATATATTTTTATTCATATTTCAATGGTAGTTGGCATTGACACCTTCCTCTAGTTGAGTTTTCATAAAAAAAATAGCTTTCACACAAGTATTCATATGGTTCCTTATGAAGAACTCTATTGAAAGAAGTGTAGAGGTCAAAATAAATGGAATGAAGTTATGGAAATTAATATATTAGTACCTGATGGATGAATAAATTCTAGAGAATGTTAGATTCATTCAGCAACACAATGAGGCAGCTCAAAGTTGGAAGAAAATTTATGCTGACAATCATTAGAATAATTTTGAATTTGAAGTTGGTGATAAGGTTATTCTATGAATTTCTCCCTATAATAATGTAATGATATTTTTAAATAATGGAAAACTAATTCCTAGTTATACTGGTCTCTTTTAAATTCTTGATCATATTGGTATGGAATCCTATCAGATGGTGCTTCTACGAATCCTCTCTCAAGTCTATGATATGTTACATATATTTTTCCTGATAAAGTACATAACTGACCCATAACATGTACTAAACTCAGTGTTCATACCATTATAGTGTGATCTTTATTATAGGGGACAATCAGTGTAAATTTGGGATTATACGAACAAATTTCTACAAAAAAATATCACTCACATGGTTAGAGTTTTGTGGCGAAACCACCAGTTTGAAGAAGCTAAATGGGAACTTGAGGATGTAATGAGGCAGAAGTATCCTTAGTTATTTGTACCAATGTGATGAAATTTCGAGGTTTAAATTCATTTTTATGGGGTATAATGTAACACCCATAATTTTTATGAATTAATCTTTAAATTAATTAAATTTATTTGATAGCTTGTGTTACACACAACACCAAGTTTTAACAAACTCTGACAAAAAATTAATATTATTATTTAAAAACAACTATTATTACCTAAATATTAAGCTTAGAGGAATTAATACTAATAAAAAAATTTAAATATGAAGAATAATGGTTTTATATGATTAATTCTTATTGACAAAAAGTACTTAATTTTTGGTAGTCTTCATATGTTTTAAAAACAATCTTTTCTCTATAAAATTATTTTTACAAAAAAAATTAATTTTTGACACTTTTATAGTATTAATTTTATAAAAAAAATTGTAATAATAATTTCAAAATTATCATTGGGTGAATTTTATGAATTCTTCTCAAAAGATTAATTTTACAATAAATAGTAAAATATACTGGTTTTTATTGAAAATTGATTTTTCATTTAAAGAATTTATATAGGTATTTTTTGTTTTAAAATTGGATAAAAATTAAAATTAGTTAAATTTATATCAATTAATATAATTTAGTTCATTTAAATTATTTTCAAATTTAATTTTTATATATATTTGTTTTAATATTTTGAACATTTTCTCTTCTGAAAACTTATTTCTCATCACGTATACGAGTTTAATTTTAAAATAATTTTACCAATTATATGAATTTAATTTGAAAAAATGGATTAAATAATTTAAATAAAAATAATATATACTATCTAATAATTTCAACTTAATATTTTACTATATTGAATAGAAAAAATTAAAAAATATTTATTACGGTCAAGGTAAAAATGGGTTTATTATGGGTTAAAATAAATATACAAGGGTTAACATTGACCAAAAACTTTTCAAAATCCCATTTCATAGAAATAATTAGGACTTGTCATGTCTAATTATCTATAATAGTCTATTTTAGACCCAAATTTCATGTAAAAAATGTTTTTATACCTTTTTCTTTTCAAATAATAACATGAGTTCCACTCACCTCGCTTAAAAAAGGTCACCAATTATCCTCTTTTCTTCACACTTCCAAAGCTATTTTTCCATCCAATAAATACCCAAATATCTTCCTCAATACCCTAATCATATCTTATAATCTTTATTTTCATCAAAATACAACCTAGAAATTATTTTGAGTCAAACCAAAAGAAGTTTTTCAAATAAGAGGTAATGTCTCTAACCAAGAATTTTATTTTATTTATTCCTATACCTCCTTGAATTATTATTAAAACATTATAATATTATAACATAGGTATTTTCTATATACTTAATTTTTTATGTTAATTACATGACCAAAAACCATCTACACTTCCATCAAATGGGATACAAAATCATCATTCAAGTGTATGGCGGACTACCGCCTCACAAACCGATGTTTATAATTTTCCATAACCACCTCTAATGACTAGATATATTGATTAATTAAATATTTATATATATAATTTATTATATTATATTTATGAAACTACAATATCACATATACCTTCTTACTTTCCATTCTATGAGAATACAACAACACCTCTTGTGTGTACGACGGACTGCCGCATCATGAAGTGATGTGATTCATTCAAACTTTACATAGAAGGTAATAAGGATGGGTTTAATTAAAATATGTGATATTTACATAATAATAATTATTCAATAATATTAATATATTATTTAACTTTATTTATTTAAATATATCAAGAAAATGGAAACTACATTCATGCGTATATATAGTCTATCGTCTCCTTGAACAGTGTATTTTATTTTCTATCTCTAACTATAATGGATTACTCTAAATAGATATATAAATAATATATATGATATTTATATCACAGTAAAATTATATATAATATTTAACCATGATCAAAGTAAGAGTATCCAAAATATAACAAATCAAAACATACAATAAAAATAAAACAGTTATTTCCTGAAATGATATTTAACATGGAATTGTTAATAAATGTATAATAAATAGGTCATATGTAAATAATATATGGTATGTGTTGACCTCACCTGTTTTGACAATCCCAATCTTGTATTCATATGTTTTAACAATCCCAATTATTTGTTCATATATTATGATATTCACAATTACTGTTGATCTACACTTTAATTCTTTCAAATTGATGATCAAGTTAATAATAATAATAATGTTAAAATAATTTCTGATTTATGTTAATCTCTATTATCCATGTTTATATAAGTTTTGAAATAATTCTAAGTGAATTAGATGTGTTTTTTATAAGACATTCAAGTGTAAGTATCACTGACCTGAAGAGAGCTACCGATATGCATGATAGCTAGAGCTACCGATGCACAGAGCTACCAATAGCCAGAGCTACCGATGCACAGAGCTACAGATAGCCAGAGCTACCGATGCACAGAGCTACCGATAGCTAGAGCTACCGATGTACAGAGCTACCGATGCACAGAGCTACCGATGCACAGAGCTACCGATGCATAGAGCTACCGACAGCCAAGAGCTACTGATGCATAGAGCTACCGACAGCCAAGAGAAACCGATGGAACTAAGTTCATCGAGCTACCGATAAGAGCTACTGATAAGAGCTACTGATAAGAGCTACCGATAAGAGCCACCTATAAGAGTTTGAAGAGCTACCAATGGAAGATCCTAGACAGAGTCAACCGTACACATCTACAAACAAACGGCAACCTATAATGAACTGCGGAGTCAAATCCTATATCTTCGACACTATTTTTTTATTACACTAACGGCTACATTTGTTACTTTTGATGCAATTAATGTTATTAAATGATTTATGTTTCCATTTCAGGAAACCGTACCAAGTACGATTGAAAATCATTTTATCATTCCTTCTTCTCCGTAAAGAAAAAAAAGGAGGCATAAAAAGACATCGTGCATGTATCAGTGAAAGAGAGCGAGACAAGAGACTTGAAGAGATCGACCACACAGAACACACTTACGATCAAGCTCAAAACTTGCCAAGAACAACTGGAGAACTTTCACTCACAAGACTAATACTACCAGACTCCAGAACACAGAGCATACATCGAGAAATCTATGCTAAAGAAGAACTACAAAGAACACTTCATTTTCTGAGCCGATAACCAAGCAGAACCTGGAAGCACTGAAAGAAGAAACGATACTCTGTTTTTTAGACAAATACCAGAGAAGGACTCAGAACCATTTCTGATCAAATCCAAAGGATTCCAGAGCTACACTGCAATCACCAGATCCATTCTAAACTCTATATCTTGCTCTAAGTGATTTAGTATTTTCATTACGAGAAGTGTGTGTATCCTGTTAATTATTAAACACACACTGTCTCCTGAACCTTAACTGGAGGGTTTGTAAATCCTCACTCACAATCTTTACATCCTTTATTTCCCACTGTGGATAGTGGTAGAGGTCGAGTGTGACCTGGACAGCTTTGAGCTGTTGTCTGTTATCCCACTTATAACTGTGGTAGAGGTCTCGTGACCTGAACAGTGTGATCACTATTGTCAACCCAGATCCAGGGTGTGGATCACTTTATATAAATTTTGAGAGGACTAAGTCTCAGCTTGAGATTGAACATCTTGGTTAACTCCTGTGTTTTTAGTTAAAATCTATATCCATACTATATACATTTATTTCATATTCCGCTGCTATTACTTTGAAATATAATTTATCTTCAAAGCTACTTTTATAGTTAAACTTGAAAGTGTATATATTTATTATAAACTAGTAAGTTAGTTTCAAAAGTTAATTTAATCATAAGATTAAGTTAGCTGAGAATTAATCAATCTTTGAGAAACTAATTGAACCTTTATAATCTATGTAAATTCACTACAGTTTAATTTGTTTTGAAATTGGGGGATTTTAATAGAAATTGTTTTTAGCAGAAATTTTAATTGGAACTCAATTCACCCCCCCCCCTCTTGAGTGTCCACTCCGACCAACATTTGGTATCAGAGGGTTGTTTGTTTTGCAAAACTTTTTATTTACTCTCTGCTTTTCAACTGTGATTTTAGTTGTATTTTAAAGTTCTTAAAATTTCTGTTATTTATAAATTTTTATCTCTTTAAATTTTGTTTTTAATGGATAATAGACTTGAGGGTGCTGCTATTAACCGGCCACCTTTCTTTAATGGAAATAACTTTGCTCAGTGGAAACTTAAAATGAAAATTCATCTAGAAAGCATGAGTTTTGATATTTGGACTGCTATTGAATCTGAATACAAAATTCCCACTACTGATAGATCTACTTGGGATGAATCTACAAAGACTGCTTACAATAATAATTGTAAATCTATGAATGCTCTGTACTGTGCTCTAGGAGATGAAGAATTCAACAGAATTTCTTCTTGCAAAACTGCTTTTGAAATTTGGGATACCTTGGCTGTTTCTCATGAAGGAACAAATAATGTTAAAGAAATGAGATTGAACACTTATACTATTAAGTATGATAATTTTAAAATGAAGTCTGATGAACCTATTTCTGACATGTATCTCAGGTTTAATGAGATATTCAACACGATGAATTCACTCGTAAAAGTTGTTCCACCAAAGGAACAAATTATGAGAATCTTGAGATGTCTACCAGACCAATGGAGAGGAACATCTATCTCAATCAGAGAATCATGTGACATTACTGATCTACCTGTCAAAAAGCTTATTGTAAAATTTATGATGTATGAAGAATAGCTCAAGGTAACCAAAGTGGAAGATGATGAACCAAAAAGAAAATCTGTAGCTTTCAAGTCTACTGCTTTGAAGAGTAAGGAGAAGGAAAAAATACAAATGGAGGATGAGAGTTCAACAAGTGAAAACACAAAGTATGACAGTGATGAAAAAATGGATCAGATAGCCAGGAGATTCAAGAAGTTTTATAGGAAAAATAAATTCTTTAGGAAAACAAATTACAAAGGAAAGTATGATCAACAAGGCAAATGGAAAAATGATTGGAAGAAAGCCGACAGGACTGATACAGTTGTCTGCTACGAATGCAAGCGAAAAAGACATATCAAAGCAGACTGTCCAAAGTTAAAATTCAAAAATAAATATGATTACAAAGACAAGAAGTAAAAAAAAGCCATGAAGGATACCTGGAGTTCTTCAGAAGACAGCACAAGTGAATCTGAATCTTCAGACTCTGAAAGGAATCATGCCAACATGTTTTTCATGACAAATACTTCTGAGGTAACATCTGACACTCCTATTTTAAATTCATATTATTCTGGAGATGCTTTTGATTCAGAAAACATGTCAAAATCTGAACTATTTAAGTACTGTGATATGTTAGAAGAAACCTGTAATGAGATTAAAGACAAATACAAAGGTTTAAAGAAACAGTATGCTTTAAATGTTAAGCATAAATATAATCTTGATATAGAAAAGGAAAAGAATGCTCAACTATTAAAGGAAAATACATAACTGAAACTTTCAAATGATCAACTCAGAAAGGACTTAGAAAAATTCACAAATGGAAAGAATGCTCTAACTCAAATGCTAGGAAAGCAAGTTGCACCAAGATATGCTACTGGTTTAAGATACCAACCTGGACAGAGACATTTCACCAGAACCCGATTTATTCCTAAGTATGAAAAAAAATATTTCTAGTTCCGGTTTTGGAAATTCATATGCTTCAACAGGATATTCATATGGTTATAGACCAAATAAAGTTTACCTTTCAAAATCTGTTACTTCTGTTAATTGTATAGAACCAATAAAACAAATCTGGGTACCTAAAGCCCTGATTGCTAACCTATCTGGACCCAAGAAAATCTGGGTACCAAAGTCATTTTCTGTTTAAATCTGTTTTATCGGAGACCTGCTTGAAGAGTTGTCACAAGAAGATATGGTATTTAGACAGTGGGTGCTCAAGACACATGATTGGAGATTATTCTTGCTTCAAGAGCTTAATAAAGGTTGATGGAGGTCATGTCACCTTTGGTGACAACTCTAAAGGAAAAATCATCGGCCTAGGCCAGATTGGTAACACTGACTCAGTATTAATTTCTAAAGTTTTATTCGTTGATGGACTTAAATATAACTTACTTAGTATATCTCAATTATGTGATGATGGTTTCAATGTCAAGTTTGAAAATGATCCCTGTGATGTTTTTAACTCCAAAAATGGTTTAGTGTTTTCTTCTCTAAGGAATGAAAATGTTTATGCTGTTGATTTAAATTCTTTAGCTAAACAAAATATTCCTTGTTTGAATGATTTTCATAAAGAATCTTGGCTATGGCACAGAATATTAGGACACTAAAACTTTCACTCACTTAGAAAACTGGCTAGGAAAAACATAGTTGGAGACTTACCAAACATAGAATTCCCAAATGACAAAGTGTGTAATCCCTGTCAAAAGGGAAAACAACACAAAGTTTCTTTTAAATCAAAGAAAGAAGTCTCAACTTCTCAACCACTTGAGTTGGTTCACATGGATTTGTTTGGACCATCAAGAGTTTCTAGTTTAAATGGGAATCACTATGTCTATGTTCTAGTAGATGACTTCTCTAGATATACTTTGGTATATTTCTTAGCTCACAAAAGTGAATCTTATTCTTCTTTTTTTAAATACTCCAAGTCTGCAGAAAATCTTAGTGGACTCAAAATTAAGACCCTGAGAAGTGATCATGGCCGTCAGTTTGAAAATCAAGACTTTGAATATTATTGCTTACACAATGGCTACACTCATAACTTTTCAGCTCCTAGGACACCTCAGCAGAATGGTGTAGTAGAAAGGAGAAACTGAACCCTTAAAGAAATAGTTAGAACCATGCTCAATGAATATGAACTGCCTATTTACTTTTGGGATGAAGCTGTAAATACAGATTCTTATGTTATCAATAGAGTCTTGATCAGACCTGTTCTTAAGAAAACACCATATGAGTTATATAACAATAGGAAGCCTAAGGTTAATTACTTCAGAGTTTTTGGTTGAAAAGTCTTTATTCTTAACACAAAGGATAATCTGGAAAAGTTTTCTTCTAAAAGTGATGAAGGAATTTTTCTGGGTTTCTCTACTTCAAGTAAAGCTTATAGAGTGTTTAATAAGAAATCCAAATGTGTGGAAGAATCTGTTCACATCAAATTCGATGAAACCGATCCACATGAGCCTAACACCTCTCTTGAGAATCTTGAAGAATATTTTTCTGTTCTGGACCTTAATGATAAATCCAAAGAACCTGTTATAAAAACTTCCAGTTCTGGACTTTTTCCAGAATCTGTTTCGGTTGAACCCGAACCTACTGATGCACCTGAAGTGTCTAGTCCTACCTTTACTAGATCAACAAGAATTCTAAAGAATCATCCTTTGGATGCTGTTGTTGGTAATCTTCACAGAGGAACACAGACTAGAGCTTCTCTAAGAAATCAGGTTGAACATCAAGCTTTTCTCTCCCAGCTAGAACCCAAAAATATTAATGATGCTATCGTTGATGAATTCTGGGTAATGGCTATGCAAGAAAAGTTAAATCAATTTTAAAGAAACAAAGTCTGGGAATTAGTTGACAGACCTGAGGACACACTAACAATAGGCACTAAATGGGTTTTTAGAAATAAAGTTGATGAATCAGGAAACATAGTTAGAAACAAAGCTAGGCTAGTTGTACAAGGATATAGTCAAGAAGAAGGCATAGACTATGAGGAGACATTTTCACCTGTAGCTAGACTAGAAGCCATTAGGATTTTACTTTCATATATTGCACATATAAATTTCAAGTTATGTCAAATGGATTTCAAAAGTGCATTTCTAAATGGTTTTATAATTGAAGATGTTTTTGTAGAACAACCTCCTGGATTTGCAAACCCCCATTTTCCAAATCAAGTTTTTAAACTTTCTAAAGCTTTATATGCCTTAAAACAAGTTCCAAGAGCTTGGTATGATAGACTCAGCAATTTTCTTATTTCAAAAGGTTTTAGTAAAGGGATTGTTGGTCCAACTATTTTTATTAAAATAATTTCTAAAGATGTTTTAGTTGTACAAATCTATGTTGATGATATTATTTTTGGATCTTCTAAACATTCTTTATGTACTGATTTTTAAAAAGTATTCAAAATGAATTTAAAATGAGTTTAATGGGAGAACTCAAATACTTTCTTGGATTTCAAGTATCTCAAAATGAAATTGGTATTATTTTGAATCAAAGTAAATATACAAAGGATCTTTTAAAACGTTTTGGTTTGGATAGTATTAAGGAGAGTGAAACTCCTATGAGTACAATCTGTAAATTGGATACAGATGAAACTGGGAAACCAGTGGATCAAACCAATTATAGGGGTATGATTGGTAGTTTACTTTATCTTATTTCTAGTTGACTAGATATTATGGTCAGTGTATGTATGTGTGCAAGATTTCAAGCTAACCCAAAAGAATCTCATTTGCTTACTGTTAAAATAATTTTCAAGTATCTCAAACATACTGTTAATCTTGGTTTATTTTATCCAAAAGGAAAATCCTTTGAGTTAATGAGTTATTCAGATGCTGACTTTACTGGTTACAAATTAGACAGAAAAAGAACTTTAGGAACATGTCATTTATTAGGAAAATCCTTAGTATCTTGGTGTAGTAAAAAGAAGAATTCTGTAGCTCTATCCACTGCCGAAGCAGAGTATATAGCTGCTGGTAGTTGTTGTGCACAAATTCTGTGGATGAAACACACTCTCTTGGACTATGGATATGATTTTAAGCATGTTTCGATTAACTGTGACAACACTAGTGCAATAAACATCTCAAAGAATCTTGTATCTCACTCAAGAACTAAACACATTGATGTAAGGCATAATTTTCTGAGAGATCATTATCAAAAGGGTGATATTTCTCTTCAATTTATCAGTACTGACCATTAATTGGCCAACATTTTCACAAAACCCTTAAGTGTGGATAGGTTATGTTACATTAGGCACGATCTAGGGATGTTTAATCTTCACCGATAGAAATCATCACCGATAGAAATCCTCGCCGATAGAAATCCTCACCGATAGAAATCCTCACCGATAGAAATCCTCACCAATAAAAATCATCACCAACAAAGCGCTGTTTTAAATCTTTTGTCTACTATCAAGAATCTGAACCGTTTTTTTTTTGTTCCTTCTTTTCTTTTCTTTTATTTTTATTTTTTTAACTTATGATTACTAAATGATAAAACTAAGTCTAAGTTGCTTATCACTCCACCGAACCCAAAACCTTTTACCTTAGAACCTTAGAACCTGAACCCTCTGCAAACCTGAGATCCCTCGAACCAGCGATGGAAAAAACCAAAATTCCTGTCATCCGAGAAGACTGTGTTGAGCCTAAAGCAAAAAGGCAGAAGTCCGAGCCAGAAGCGAGTAGTGCTATTAGAAATAGGTCAGGAAGGAGACCAGTAAATCCTCATCTGCAAAATAGAGAAATTATGATCGAAAAATAGTTGTGTGTAGACTGTTTGCTACCCAGCAAGTCGTTGGTGCTCGAAGTTCTGGAAGCTCAGAGATGGGTAGACTACTTTTCAAATAACAACGGTCCCTACTACCCAAAGTTGGTAAAACAGTTTTACGAGTTTGTAAGTTTCGAGAAGTTAGAGAATGAGAACCGAGTATCTTCATTTGTAAATGGTAAAGTGCTATCATTTTCATCAGTATAATGGGCTGATTGCTTAAAAGTTCATCATGAAGGTGTGTCTGGATATGTATCAAGAGAAATGCCACCTACCAGTGACATTTTTGATCATAAGACCGCGTTGAAAGAACTGACTGGTGATGGAACTCCAAGGTAAGTGGTTGCTGCAGAAATGGATGGAGAGAACATATTAATGTTCAAGTTTGTTCAACATGTGTTGATACCATGGAGAGGAGACTTTTCTAATTTGAGATATCAGGATATCTATCTCCTACATCTTTTGAGACATGATGTCAAATTTAATTTGTGCAGATTGGTGATGAATAAAATGGAAGATATGACTAGGCCGAAATCAAAGTCTAATGCCCTATTCTTTTCTAAGATGATTTCTGTAATGATCAAAGTGAAAGGGATATCTGAGTCTCAAGATGAGACAGTTGTAGTGAAGAACAACTTTTGTATCACTATTATAGTTTGCAAATATATGAAGATTAATTGGAATCCGTGGAGAGGAGAATGGGTCAATGATGACCAAAAGGTATATGATAAATTTAATCCTGTGGATTATCCTTCAAGGCCAAAGGATAAAAGAGATCCAGGTCTAGGACCTAATGAAGAGGAACCTGAGTACAGTGATGAGTCAGAAGAAGAAGAAGAAGAAGAAGAAGAGGGAGAAACTCCTATGGATGAGGGAGGAGATCCTGACTTTCCTCCAAGCCCTGTTGCTGAGATATTGTCCTTAGAAAAGGAAGTGCTAGAAGAAGTGAAGACACCTGCTAATGAGGAAGACCAGTCAGTCTCTGAGCATGTAGAGGAAGAAAATAATGTCTCTGAATTATCTGATTCTGCTGAATTAAGTCTGAGTCCAGTTATTGGAAGCTCAGTTGTACCTTCTATGGATGAAGAAAGAGAAAGTGGAGAAGTTGTACCTATTCCAGAAAATCATCTTGCTACTGCAGAGATGGAAGATTTTGTGGAAGATTCTGATGAAGAAAGACCAGCAGAGAACGTATTTGCTATATATGAGAATTCACCCATTGAGGGGGAGCATCACACCAAGTTTGGAAATGTTACAGTGACTATCGAGTCTGAAGACTGGGTAGAAGACCCAGGTTTTATAGTCCTTGGTTTGGATTATCCTGATTCGGATAATGAAGTATCTTTGAATAGACCGAAGATCATCTATGACATCAATCCTGAGTTATTACCTGCTGATGTGGTACGAGTACATGATTTAGATGAACTGAAAGAAAATCTCAAAGTCAGTTTTGTAGAAGAAGTAAAGACAATGGAATCTTTTTTAGTATCCTTGATTCAATCAGTCATGGCTGACTCTGTAGTCAGTTTAGCTTCTGAAAGAGTATCTACTACAGTTGCTCCTACTAATTTTTTTACAAAGTCTGAACTCGAATCCCTAAAGCATGAGCTGAAGGAATCATTTAGTGCCTCTGTTGCTGAGATGAAGCACTGTTTTGGTGAAGAAGTGAAGTTGTTAGAAAGGTCTTTTGAGCTTTCTATTGGTTTCAATCTGTCAACTTTTGTGGGTGAGCTAATGGAAGAAGTCAAGGAGTGCCACACTCAAACTTCTAGGCTAGAAGCAGATCTTGAAGCTCTACGGATATCTGTTGTTTCCTTAGACTCTTTCATGAGTTCAAAATCTCAATCTAATAAGGAATAGCCTATGTGAAGAGTGTTGTAAGTCAACTGGTCTCGGTGTTTGAAGCTTTCAAAACATCTTTGAAGGATCATGTCAAAGATCAGGAATCTCAAATGCAAAATCTGATTAGTGGGTTGACCACAAGCTTCAAAGAAACTGTATCCTTCTCTCATGGTCCTCTAGTTCCAAAACCTGCAATTAATCTGAATCAATTCCGTGCTCTGATGAAGGAGGATCTTGGTTCTATTTCAACCAGTGGCTATGTGGACTCATCAGATTTAAGTCGAGTTGTGGTGTCTACCAGGGATTCAGCCAGATAAATAATGAAAATCGTCCAGGACTACATGAGAGAGGCCTCTGCTTCTCAAGAAGCAATCAAGAATACGGTGGATACTTATTTTGAAAAGGTTTATACCAAGAAACAACTGACCAACCATTTCAAACTTCTTCTTGATAATCTAAAGTTTCCTCCAGTGACTTAGGCCTTCAGAGAGCAGGTTAGTAAGCTCAGGGAGCTTACTCCTGCTTTGGATAAATTCATTAAAAATAGAGATGATTTTGTGTCTGCCATGGAGAGAGAAGGAAGAATAATAATGGATTTCAGAAACCTGTTGATGTCCTTCATGCATGTGGACGCCAGACCGGTCATTGTACCTCCTGCTTTTCCTGCCTCTACCTCTACTGCGTCTCCAGTTCAGATGACTCCTGCTCAAGCCATAAGAAGTCTCACACCTATGATCACTCAAAGGACTTCCCAATACAGGCCCGGCACTGTATCAGTTCATCAGCATCCTCTGATCATCTCTGGAATTCCAAAGTCCTCCCCAGTATCCTCTACACCTGAATTCTCTTCTGATCCCATGGGAAAATCTCACATTGAAGATGTGGATTGATAAAGTGGCAAGGATGTTTGATAGGAATCATTTTTTTCTTGTCCTATTTTGTTTATGTAATTTTTGTCTGATATAATACAAATGCCTTTCTTTCCACTATCTCAGTTTATCAGTTTTCTATGTCTGCTTTCCCACTTTTTGATTATCACAAAGGGGGAGAAATATGAACGGAGAAATAAAAAAGGGGAGAAATATGATCAAAGGTGGAGATTTTGATACTATTTATTACATTTCCTTCTTTGGTACCAATTCTTTCAAACCTTATCTCTGATACTATTGTATTTAATTCTACCTATGATAATTTTTGATCTATATATTTCTATTACTATTTCTTCTTTCCTCTGATATTGTTTTCTTTGAAAAAATTGAATATTAATGTTATACTATCTTAAAATGGCCATATCATAACACTACTGGAAAACTAACCTTTACCAACGGTTTGGAACCGTTGGTATAGGCCTCCAAACCGTTGGTATAGCCTATACCAACGGTTTGGAGAACCGTAGCCAAGTAAGCCGTTGGGATAGGTCTATACCAACGGTTTTCCAAAAACCGTTGGTATAGACCTATATCAACGGTTTTGGAACCCGTTGGTATAGGTAATACGAAATCTATACCAACGGTAATGGAACCGTTGGTATATAAAATCCAAAAATAAAACATCCGCTGGGATTTGATCCCACGACCCCTCGTTTATAATCGAACGACTTAACCACTAAGCTAACATCACTTTGTAAACATAATTTCATAAATATATATATGTATTATCATAATTATTTAAAATTTTGATTCATATAATGTTCTCGGTTAGTAGATCTGGAAAAAAATTAAAGAACCTATCCCAACGGTTTTTAAAACCGTTGGAATAGACCTTTCCCAACAGTTTTTAAAACCGTTGGGAAAGGTTTGGGTGGGATAACCCTTTCCCAACGGTTTTTAAAACCGTTGGGATAGGTTTGGGTGGCTTTAAATCTTTTTGGACCGAAGGTTGAATTATCCCCTTCCTTTCCCAACGGTTTTGGTGAACCGTTGGGAAAGGGGACTCTTTCCCAACAGTTTTGATGAACCGTTGGGAAAGAGGAGGAAAATAAGACCCTTTCCCAACGGTTCACCAAAACCGTTGGGAAAGGGGACTCTTTCCCAACGGTTTTGATGAACCGTTGGGAAAGAGGAGGGAAATAAGACCCTTTCCCAACGGTTCACCAAAACCGTTGGGAAAGAGTCCCCTTTCCCAACGGTTTTGGTGAACCGTTGGGAAAGGGGAGGGAAATAAGACCCTTTCCCAACGGTTTTGGTGAACCGTTGGGAAAGGGTAGCTATACCAACGGTTTTTACAAACCGTTGGTATAGAAGTGTTGGGAAAGATCATCTTTCCAGTAGTGTAAGTTGTGATTATCAAAAAGGGGGAGATTATTGACCTCACCTGTTTTGATAATCCCAATCTTGTATTCATATGTTTTAACAATCCCAATTATGTGTTCATATATTATGATATTCACAATTACTGTTGATCTACATTTTAATTCTTTAAAATCGATGATCAAGTTAATAATAATAATAATGTTAAAATAATTTCTGATTTATGTTAATCTCGATTATCCATGTTTATATAAGTTTTGAAATGATTCTAAGTGAATTAGATGTGTTTTTCATAAGACAGTCAAGTGTAAGTATCACTGACCTGAAGAGAGCTACCAATATGCACGATAGCCAGAGCTACCGATGCACAGAGCTACCGATAGCCAGAGCTACCGATGCACAGAGCTACCGCTAGCTAGAGCTACCGATGCACAGAGCTACCGATAGCCAGAGCTACTGATGCACAGAACTCCCGATGCACAGAGATACCGATGCATAGAGCTACCGACAGCCAAGAGCTACAGATGCATAGAGCTACCGACAGCCAAGAGCAACTGATGGAACTAAGTTCATCGAGCTACTGATAAGAGCTACCGATAAGAGCTACCGATAAGACCTACCGATAAGAGCTACCGATAAGAGCTACCGATAAGAGCCACCGATAAGAGTTTTAAGATCTACCGATGGAAGATCCTAGACAGATTCAACCGTACACGTCTACAAACAAACGGCTACCTATAATGAACTGCGGAGTCAAATCCTATATCTTCGACACTATTTGTTTATTACACTAATGGCTACATTTGTTACTTTTGATGCATTTAATGTTATTAAATGATTTATGTTTCAATTTCAGGAAATCGTACCAAGTACGATTGAAAAGCATATAATCATTCCTTCTTCTCAGTAAAGAAAAAAGGAGGCATAAAAAGACATCGTGCATGTATCAGTGAAAGAGAGCGAGACAAGAGACTTGAAGAGATCGACCACACAGAACACACTTGCAATCAAGCTCAAAATGTGCCAAGAACAACTGGAGAACTTGCACTCACAAGACTACTACTACCAGACTCCAGAACATAGAGCATACATCGAGAAATCTATGCTAAAGAAGAACTACACAGAACACTTCATTTTTTGAGCCGATAACCAAGATGAACCTGGAAGCACTGAAAGAAGAAACGATACTCTGTTTTTTAGACAAATACCACAGAAGGACTCAGAACCATTTCTGATCAAATCCAAAGGATTCCAGAGCTGCACTGCAATCACCAGAGCCATTCTAAACTCTATATCTTGCTCTAAGTGATTTAGTATTTGCATTATGAGCAGTGTGTGTAGCCTGTTAATTATTACACACACACTGTTTCCTGAACCTTAACAGGAGGGTTTGTAAATCCTCACTCACAATCTTTACATACTTTATTTCCCACTGTGGATAGTGGTAGAGGTCGAGTGTGACCTGAACAGCTTTGAGCTGTTGTCTGTTATCCCACGTATAACTGTGGTAGAGGTCTCGTGACCTGAACAGTGTGATCACTGTTGTTAACCCAGATCCAGGGTGTGGATCACTTTATATAAATTTTGAGAGGACTAAGTCTCAGCTTGAGACCGAACCTCTTGGTTAACTCCTACGTTTTTAGTTAAAATCTATATCCATACTATATACATTTATTTCATATTCTGCTACTATTACATTGAAATATAATTTATCTTCAAAGCTACTTTGATAGTTAAACTCGCAAGTGTTTATATTTATTATAAACCAGTAAGTTAGTTTCAAAATTTAATTTAATCATAAGATTAAGTTAGCGGAGAATTAATCAATCTTTGAGAAACTAATTGAACCTTTATAATCTGTGTAAATTCCCTACAGTTTAATTTGTTTTGAAATTGGGGGATTTTAATAGAAATTGTTTTTAGCAGAAATTTTATTTGGAACTCAATTCACCCCCCCCCTCTTGAGTGTCCACTCTGACCAACAGTATGATATAAATATATAATTATGGTTATTTAATATATTTATAATAAACTTATAATTATTATAAAGTAGGTTTGAACATGCACGAAGTAAGTCGAGACATATTTTAAGGGATTTTTTCCCTAAATTGCCTTCTTTGGGACATAAGTTATATTATGAAACTATCTTATTATATGAGGTTTATAAATTTACCCTTTGAAATTTTATATCATGAATATTTTAATTTTCATGAAATTAAAATTTCATTTGATGTTATTCTTTAATGGGTCTTATGATTCAAAATATACCAAAGTGGTAATTGTTTTATAATACAATCTCATAATTTATCGTGATCATTTCTAATTATGCTTCTAGATGATGAAATATTATCATCTATCTCTAAAGTAACTCATGGATTTTATTATCCTTTTGTTTATTCATGATAATAAATTTTTTCCATTCATTTTCCTCTATTTATGTACTCAATATTTCAAAATATTGTTTTTAAGAAAAATCATCTTTATTTCTCTCTTAGATAGAAAACCCATTTACTTCCAAAACCATGATTTCTAGAAATTTTTTCAAACATATTTATCATTATCTAAATGATTTATTAAATACATTATTACCCATGTTTTAATTTTTATAAAAAATATTAAAGGAATCTTCTTTCTTTTTTCTAAACAAGGCTAGTTTAGTGTTTACCAAAAATATGAAAGGAATATTTGTTTTAACATGTATGGTATGAGCATAATTTTTTGATGTCATGAACATTATTTGATTTTAATATTATTTTATAATTTTTTAATGTTATTTTAAAAAATAATAATTTCCACAATAATTTATAAATTTAAAATTTAAAAAAAAAATTGGTTTTCAAAGAATGGATATTTTCCTCTAGAAACATTCTAAGTGAATTTTCTATCAAAATAATTTTCCATATAAGATGATATCCTTTGATATACTTAAACTTTACTGGGGATATGATCCAAGGATACTATTATTAATATTTATCTAAATGTTTTATGTTTATTATGGATATATATTTATAAAAACCATTTCTCTTCCATAGATTATACCATGATAAAATTTTTATGAACCATAATTCCTTTTCAATGGGTAGTGTTGTTATTAAATGATGAAATGATAATGAAACCTATTTATTTTCCAAAAGCTATGAAATGATGAAATGATTATGAAACCCATTTTTTCATGGGTTATGATATGATTAATGTTTTATAATCTTTTTTCACACATATTTAAGATTTTCATTATGTGATGTGTAGGACCCATATCTACCTCCAATGCATTGGGTCAATATTGATATCTAATGAGATAAATAAGACCATAATGGTGAATTAACCCTACACAGTAAGGGAATTTTTCCACTGTGATAGTCTTGGGAGTGAACCTTGACTACTGTGATGGATTTGGAAGTGAACCCATTCTATTATGATTGTATTGGAAAAGATCCTTGAACTACTAAGGAAATGATTTTATATGCTTATATTTGTTCCAAAAATCTATGTATTTTTCCAATTTTATGTTCTTGTGGATCATGTTCTTTGATTCCATTATAATTCATGTCTTATAAACGACCAATATTTATTCCATGACTCAAGTTTATGATCTATGATATGTAGGGTATGGTGTATAAATGTTATTCTCATGTTCTCATACCTTTAAACTCGTGATATGTTCATATCTCCCTTGTTTAAACTTACTCAGTATCTAATGTCACCCTTTTTTAAGTTTCCATTCCCCAGGTTATGAATAAAGGTATTATTTGTGATATGTCTAATAAGGATTCTATTTATTAGAAACATAGCGGGAGATGTCGTAGCTCACTTATTAACTAGTTGTTTAGGTGTATAATTTTACAAAGTCACTTGACCTAAATGATTCTTATGTCGATAATCATGTTTCGAATTGAATATTAATATAATATGGTGTAATATTTATGAATGACAATTCTGGGTCTTTACAATCAAATTACACAGAACAATAATTCTGAACCAAAAAAAGCATCAAAAACAAAGCAGTTATCACCCATAATAGTGTTTTTAATAATAAATTGTTTATAAATTGGTGATAAGATTCCATAAGTAAAACATTAAATGTATAATTGATGTGATTATATTTATTTAATACATGTATAAAAAATATATTTTTATTATACAATAGTTTTGAATCTGAATGAGGAAATTTGAGGCTCGAGGCAAGGTATTTATGTTTCAATACTATTTTAATCAGGATTATTTATGAATGAATATACATTGAAGAAGTTTTATGATACATACCTTATAAATCCTTGAAATGTTTTCACCTCTGATTATTTCATGGGAATAAATGTTTTCCTTCCTTTTCCTCTATTTAATTTTTTAAGATACTAAATGAATGTTTTTATGGAAAATTGATTATGTATTAATATGCAGTCAAGAATCATTCTATTTCAAACAAATGTTTTATGAAAGTGTTTTCAAGTGTTTTCACTATTATCTAAAAATTATTTAATGCAATTTTTTCATGTTTTTTAATTTTTAAAAAATATTTTAAAAGGAATATTATTTTCACTTCACAAATAAAAAAATTAACCTTTTTACAAAAAATGTGAAAGGAATGATTTATTTTAACTTATACAACTTTAATATAATTTCTCTATATCATGACTTATCAATTCATTGAAGTTACCTTTAAGATTTTCCATATTTAATTTCAAAGAATATTTTTCATATAGTATTTTGAAATTTTTATATTTTTATGAATTTATTTCAAAATGGAGAGGGTATTTTCCTTAAGAATGATTCTAATAATCATTTTATTCATCAATAATAACAAAAATTGGTGTTTATTATGTTTTAATGGGGATATTGACCAATGATACCATCCTTATTATTTTTATAGATGGTTTATGATTATAATTATGGGATTTTTATGAAACCCATTTATTTTATATGTGTTATGTTATTATGGATTGATGAAATGTTTCTGAAACCCATTTTATTTTCACAGGTTATGACATAATGATATGTTGAATATTTTATGATCTTGTGAAACACAAATTATTATTTTCTTTATTTGATGGGTGGGACCAGAATTATATATCCCTTAAATTAATAGGGTAAATTATTATATCTCATGAGAAATTAAGGGGAAACAAGTCTATGTTCTTGATACTCTATGAGAGACAAATCAATGTGATTGATCTGCTGGGGGAAACAATTCAATGTGCTTGATTTGTTATGGGAAACAAGTTGATGTACTTGATACACTATGGGAAATAGGTGTTGATTCTTGATCCATTATGATTTGATTATCTCAATAGTTAAGCTTGACATATGAAATAGTTTCTATAATTATGATAATGATATACTTTTATGATATGAAATTATGGTTCATCATTTATTTATGATGTTTTCTCACTCTTATGAATCATGTATTTAGAAATGATAACACTTAATATCATGACTCGTGTTTATGATCATTGATAAATGCGGTATGAACCTTGTAAGTTATGGTCATGATCTCATACCCTTATGTTTATTTTATTCTTTCATATTATCATCAATTAATTTCTCCCATGGTTACTATTACTGAGGATCTAATCTCATAATTTCTAATGTTTCTTTTACCATGGTTATGAAGAAAGGTTTTAACTAGGGTTTTTCTATGAAGAGTACTAAATTAAGTGATATTTGTTAGAGATAGTGAAGTTATTTTATGATATAATAATACTATGTATCTATTTTCCAATGATAATAAACATTTATAATCCTCGGTCATGTGTTTGTAAAATATATTGAATACTCATATGTTTGAAAATCTCTATCTTTTACAATTGGTATCAGAGTGAGGTTTAGTCATTATTTGAATATTTGGTATACATTTTTTTATAAACCCTAGTGATAATTATAAGTATTGGATAACATACTAATGTTTTGTTAATGACCATGGATAACCTAGATTAAACCTAAGATCCCATAGATTGAGAAGAAGGAGACATGATTTAGACATTATATTAACTATAATTAGTTATATTATGATAGATCACTATAAATTTTATGGATTGATACTTAAACTTTTCTTTTATGTTTTATTCAATGGTTGGAACAAGAAGACATCATGATAACAATAAATTTTATGGGTAATGACATGACTTTCCACCTAATCAATTAAATTCCATGGGATCTGGAATAAAAAATCTTGTTTTTATGCTCAAAAAATCTTCACAATCCATGAATCATAAGAAGACATCCAACATATTTTAGTGGGGATTATGACCCACTAGTGTATGATTGATGATCAACACCATTTGTAAAATATATTTTTTCCCAGTACCAGTGCATAAAAAGGTTATCCAAACTATTTATTGTTTGTAAAGGTGATGTATATCAATTTGTGAAATATTATTAAGAATGTGACACAAGAGAAATAAAATGACTCCATTAAATGGGATGATTTTAAGAAGATGTTTCTTAGTAATTAATTCCCTCAAATTATATTTACAAATAAAAAGAATGAATTCCTTAAGTTGATGCAAAAGGATGATGAATCCATTGGTACCTATGTGGAAACTTTTACAAGACTTTAAAAGTGTACCTATGGTATAATCATACTCTTGGTGATGATGGAAGGGGGTCTCTCTCAAGAATCTCTATCTGTGTGTCATCCCCTTAGTGATGATGGTGGCCTCCATACTAGTCTCTTTCCCCTAGGTGGGGGAGGTATCTTCGAATGCCATCAGGAAAAGAGAGGTCCTTTTTCGCCCCTTTTCTAACCCCGAATTTCTTCCTCCTTTCCCAAAAGTAATGCTGATCCATAAGGTCCCATATATCATTGATGGTTTCCCAAAACTTCATATTTTGACCTCAAATTTTTCTCAAATCTCTGCGCTTTTGAAGCTCACCTTGGTAGTATGGTTTAAACAACGAAGGGCTTCGGTGGATTCATTCGACAGATTCATCCTCAATTTGTGGGACCTCTGTGAAAGGGTAACATTAGGATTACTCGACAATCACCACATCATGATCCAATTGTCATTGGAGGAGGACCTCATCAGTTCCTGGTCAAGGGCTCCGTGGTGTTGCAATAGTTTTAGGTTCTTTTTGTTTCGATGGTCTTTTTAATTTCACATGAAATGTGATCTTCCATTTACCGTGACATGGTTCAGTTTCCCCAATATTTTTCTACCATTAAAAAATCCTTCTATTTTAAAAATTCTCAGTAACCTAGTCGGTAGGTATCTATTCTATTATAGTCACACGGAGTCTATTTTTAATCTGGTTAATCTTCGGGTGTGTATTGAGATGGATGTGTCTACAACTTCATTTGATTATGTTTGTATCATGATTGGAAAGGAGTAAATGTGTAAATAGCATGTGATCTATGAAACTTGGATGGATTTTTTCTCTTCCTGTAGGTTGTTGGGACACTCCTTCGATGTATGTCGATGGGGGCCTTCAATGCTAGTGGATAGCGGTGTCGGTCACCGGGGTGCCCAGCTTGTGCCTAAATGGTGCTCAGCGGTAGTTTTAAGGCATTAGAGACAGATTTGAAAGATGGCCCAAATCAGTTGTAATTGGGTAGAGAGGATAGAGGTGGAGATCCTCAATTTATGCAGCCAGTGGAGGATCAACACAGCAGTGCCACATCAGTTTGTAATGTGGTGGCAGAGATTATTTTCGGTTATGAGGTGGGTAAGAAGTCCATGGGACATCAGATGAACCCACGAGAGTCTGAGGTGTTTAGAAGGATTAGGGAAGACGTCATGGGTCCTTCCAAATGTAGTTTATGGAGAGATAAGGTAGTGTTTTAGTATGAATTTTTTCTAGTGGAATTGCATAGGAATAATAGGGATGTATTCCCGGAACAGGCGACAGGCGGTGAGCTGGTGGGGTCAACTGTCTTGGGATATGAGGAGTTAAACATGGATAGTGGTGATGAATGGAAGGGGAATAAAGGATCTATTATGGTCATCGATGTTTTTAGAAAAGGGAAGGATCTAATGGGTTCAGATTCATCGACCCAGACACCAATCCACTTGAGCTGCAAGTTTTAATGTCCCTCGGAGGTTGATGCACAATATGATTCTGATATTGCTGATGATATGGATGAGGGTTCCATGAAGGAATCCAATGGGAGTGAACCCAGCCACTCGGAAGATGAAACATTATGGCTTATGAATAAAATGAGTGTTAGGAGAAGTAATGGGAGAAGGGATTACTCATCGCTACCCCCCCCCCTTTGGAGACCTGGTCATCAAAAAAGTTTTCTAACAATAAGATAACTAGGGAGAATCCAAGGCATAAGGGATCAGTGGTCCAAGGTGATCACTCCTTGGATCTAATTTAAATTTCTAATTAGGAAGTATCTAAGAAGGTATTGGTTCTTAATTAAAATGAAGAGGAAGAATCCTAGAAGATATGGAGGTCCCTAAGAGTGTCTCTCGATGAGGAGCAATACTCGTGGATTGACAATCAAGACCTCATATTAGTAGGGGGATTAAATAAAAAGAAGATCAGTATGGAGGAGTACATCCAGTCCTAGGACCAGTTATCTTCTAAGTTTGAAAATATGGTGATAGTGGTACCAGACACTCAGGTTACATCTTTGTCAGAAAAATTGTTTAGGGAAGGGGATTTCTGTAATTTAAAGTTACTCTTTTATGATTCTGTCTAAGTTGGTTAGCTAATCTTGGTTTTTTTGTGAAAGTACATGTTGTGAATGTGTTTGGTTCAGTTTTTTGGATTGTATTACTAAAATTATAGTGATTTCTCTCATCACATCATGTGGATTAGCTCCAGATGGGGACCAAATCATGAATTTGTCACCAGATCTTTCCTTTCGGATTTGTCACTGAGAGGGTATGGCTTTTCCATCTGTTTAGTTCCCATGTATTTCTATACGGGACTATTTTCTGAAGGTTACTACTTCGTTAAAGGTTTCAATATAGTGAAACTGCTAGGTAGGAGCCGATCCTATTTTAGTTTTTAGTTTTCTATTTTGATTTCTAAGTATGGTGTTGGATTTCATGGTTTCTCACTTTTCCTCAAAAAATTTTTGACAATAAAAAATTAATTTACAGTCATTATTATCTATGAATATATTTTTTACGTGTACTCAAGATAGAAATATAAGTTTCAGAATCCCACCATTCCCATGTTTTTAATTATAAATGGAAGATTTAGAATCATGAAAACATGAATAAATCACCTGGTGGAAAGAAATTATATCCAAATACATATAAAAAATGTGAGAATAAACATCAAATTAATTTCTTAAATGGAATTTAGGGGTGATTAAAATGTTGAAACGTTGTTCATAAATCATGTGAATGCCAAAAGGGGATGAATAGTCTTGTTAATGTAATTAATTAAAAGAACACACAAAATAATGGAACACTCACACTTCAATTATTAAAATTCAAGGAATATGGGAATTATGAGAACTTATGCATGAATTTTAAGGTTTTTGATGGTCAGTATCAAAAACATCTTAAGATTAATGAAAAATGGAAATCTCATGTGATCACAGAAGTAGAAGTGGGCTATGCAAATAATACGGTTAAAGGTGCATTTATCATCCACTAGAAAATAGATAATGTCATATTTTATTCTAGATATAACCACTATTTTATATCTAATGAGTTCTCAAAGGGTATAGAATTACTATCTCAATGATTAGATATTGTGTAAGTGGTAAAAACTTCTAATAGTGCAATGGTTTCATCTCAAGTCTACAGTTCCTCTCTAGTTGAATTTTGAGCAAATATGATTACTTTAAATATTATTATTCTCCCCTTAGTTAAATTCTATGGGACTCTAGGAATGTATTGGATTTCATTATATGGTGCCCATATCAATTAACATGGAAGTGAAGTCATATTTTATATTCTTATTGAACCTATGATCATTTATCAATGTGAGGATTAATTATAAATTTCAAAGGAATTTAATTCTATCTTGTAGGTCTTAATTCCTATCCATGAAGGATATTTATTTCAGACAGATGGGGAGAAACCCAATATCAAATATATGACAATTTTTGGGGAGTTTTTTTATGTCTTTTTGGAAGAATTTTCTTGTCTTCCTCTAAATTAAGAAGTTGAGTTTTCAATATAACTCATACCCAAAGCTACACCTATTTAGAATACCCCTTATAGAATGGACCTGATTAAGTTATAGGAATTTAAGAATAAACTCTAGGATAATATTTAAATGGGATTCATTTGGATAAGTTCATCACCATAGGGTGCACATGTTCTTTTTTTTAATGAAATATGATTCAATGTGACTCTGCATTGATTACTGAGAACATAACAAGATCACTATTAAGAATAAGTATCCAATAACCTGTATTGATTACTTTTTGATCAATTTTATGGAGATCAATACTCTTTTAAGATTGACCTTCATTCTATATATCACCAATTGATAGTCAAGGAATAATATATACCTAATCCAGAATTCCGTACAAGGTATGAACACTATGAATTTATAATGATTCATTTAGTATTTAAAATTACCCCACTATCTTCATGTAAATAATGAATGGAGTATTTATAGATTAACATGATTAGTTTTTGGTATTATTTATAGATTATATTATTATATACTCAAATAGAAATGAGGGGAAAGAAGATCGTATTATAATTTTATTGAAGACCCTGAGAAAACACAAGTTGAATGAAAAAATTATCTAGTGTGAGTTTTGAATTTAAAAAGTTTCATTCTTGGGTCATATAATCACATGTGAAGGTATTTATATGGATATTTCAAAAACATATGTCATTGAGAAATATCCTAGACAAAACATGATTACTGAGATCAATAGTTTTCTTAGTTTTTTTGGATATTATTAATGATTTATAGTGAATTTAAAATAGATATCTAATCCACTCTCCATGTTAACTGAGAAGTTATCTATATTCCTTTAGAAAAAATTAATGTGAAGAAATTTTTATGGAATTTAAGATAAGGTTAGTCGATTCACCCATGTTTACACTACCCTGTAGTGGATAAAGATTTGGAACCTATAGTGATGCAATAAAAAATATATTGGGATGTGTCATATATAAAAATATATGGTTATTACTTATGCCTCATGAAAATTAATGTTTTACGACAAAAATTACCCAACTCATGATTTGCAGTTAGTTGTGGTAATTTTTTCATTAATAATATGATGTAATTATCTTTCTGGATAGAAATTTGATATATATAATGATCATAAAACCTTAAATTATATATTCACTCAAAAATAAATAAATACTAATTAGATAATATGGTTGTAGATGGTTAAATATTATGATTTTTCAATACATTACCAACCTATGAAATAAAAAATGTTTGTTGGTTCTTTGAGTCAAAAGGATAATGCTAGCAAATCTATGATGAGGATCCCAAAAGATGAAATATTTATGGATTTTCACTATAAAGATCTAGAAATATTAAAATATAAAGATAAATATTATCTTTAATAATTGAATTTCCAACCATCTATTTATTTGAGGATTAAAGAGGTGCAGAATTAGTACGTGGAGCTATAGAATATGGTGATAAATGTTCCTAAATTAAACCTTGATTTTGATGGAATGATAATATTTAAGATCTTTGTATGTGTTTCATCTATACCATATTTTAAAAAGGATTCATTGAATGTGTCTCATAATTAATCATTCTCAATTCATCCTAAAAGTTTGAAAATTTATACAGATCAGAAATAATATTTCTAGTGGGGAGGAATGAAGAGAGATATTGTTGAGTTTATATCTCAATGCTTGTTTTTTTATTGTATTGTGATGTTATATTATCATTTTGAGATTCCATAAAATATCCCAAAAGATCACAAAGTGTTCCATATATATATCCTAAGGAAGTACATATATGATCCTTCACATGTACTAAACTCAAAGGTTGTACTAATGGAACAAGATCTATAGAGACTTGAAATTAACATGCATGGAAATTAAATCATTTTATATGAAAATTCATCACATTACAAAAATACATGCTCGAGGACTGTAATAGTTCAGTATATTTAGAAACATGGAAACATAATCTTTAAACTATGTCAAATATCTTGAGAATATACCTTAAAGATCACCCCCGTTAATAGTCTAACTTAAAATATTTCTTCATAAATTAGGGAAAGGAAACGTGCAAAAGGTGTGACCTCAGATACTCAGTAAGGGTAAACAAGGTAGATATATAAGCATAGAATAATCATAATTGTATGAGAACAAGATCATAAAATTAGAAGATCATAACCTTCATATCAAAGATTGTAATCAAGAATCATGTAATAAAGATTGGCATTTCATAAGACATGAATTATAAGGAAGTAAAAAAGCATAAGTCACCACATCATATAATATGCATAAGACAAAGACTTGTGGCATAAACATTAGATTATAACATTATTAACATGATTAAATAGAAACAGATGTACCCATTTACTCAATGACATGAAATCTAGACCTCTCATAAACTTATGTATATGCAGCCAGGTCCATACAAAACATTGTGAACATGCAATTAGGTTCACACATAGAAATAATTCCCTATAAGTCAAGGCTCATTTCCAAAACTTATTAGGGCACTTCATGGGGACTATACCTATGAGATGGGACACACCACCATCCCCAATCATATTCTTTTACTTATAAAGGATTAAGTTTCCCTTTACTCCCATAGTGGAACATGTTTCCATGTCTTCCCATAGTGTATCAGGATTCCCTATATTCCCATAGTGGATTGAGACGTGCTTATTCCTCATTTTGGATCAGGACACACATGTTTCCCATTCTAGATCAATCCATTCAACTTATTTCCCAACATTATCTCATGAGATATAAATCTTTACCCAATTTATTTGGGGGGTATATAAGTTCAAACCATCACGTAATGAAATCATATATACGTGTGACAAACGATAATAATTAATTCATCGTATCATTACCCATAAAAAAGAGATGG
The DNA here is from genome assembly GCA_963277665.1 of Viscum album. Classification (NCBI taxonomy): domain Eukaryota; kingdom Viridiplantae; phylum Streptophyta; class Magnoliopsida; order Santalales; family Viscaceae; genus Viscum; species Viscum album. Next base: position 1,694,054,583 of record OY728137.1, on the reverse strand, counting down.
GTTTTATAAACATTATATCCTAACCCTTGAAATAAAATGGGTATCATAAATATTTCATTCTTTCATAACCTTTGGTAAATAGAAAGTTTTCATAGTTAATTAATAATATAATAACACATGAAAAAAGTGTGTGTTATAAGCATTTTATCATGGTATAACCCATAAAATAGAAACAATATTCATAAATAACTTTTTAACTTAATCATAAACCAATCAAAGAAATAATAAGAATGGTGTCCTTGGATCATACCCCTATCAAAAAAACTATATCATAGGGTATCATCTTATAGGGAGAATGATTTTGATAGATCACTTTGAAAATAACATTTCTTTGAAAATCAATTTTCAAAACATATAGCATTTTCAAAATCCTTTTCTTTGAAATCACATTTTAAAATTTTAATTGAATCATGAAAAATAATTTAAAACTTTTCTTATTGAAAATATCATCACATCTTTGAAATATTAGTTTTAAAACATAAATCATTTTTAAATCATTTTTCTTTGAAAATAACCATGAAAACATATAAATAAATATTTGAAAACTATTTTAAACACTTTTTAAAATATATAAAATAAATTAAAACCCTTTTTCTTTAAAAAAATTTAAAAAATGAATTTCTTAAATAATAGGAAAAAATTATTTAAAAATAACATTGTAAGCTTAGAAATTAATCTTCAAGGAAATGATGTTCATAACGGTGGGTAAGTCCATACATGTTGAACATTCATTTTTGCACCATAAAAAGATTAGAAAAGTTCTTCGATTGGAAAATTAAAAGAAGATTAATTTTAAACCCATTTTTAAAATATTTAATGCATAGTTAAAATTTTATTTTTAATATAATATTATAGTATCATAATATTTTTGAAAAAAATAGAAAATGTGGTTTTAAAATAACACAAGTTTTTTACCTAAAGTAGGAAAAAATAATATTTTCATAAAGGTATTTTATTAATTATATTAAGTAAAAATAGTGATAAAATGGTTCCATTAATTTTATATAACATTAATAATCATAGGATAAGATAATTCATTAGATATCTTGATAGACGGATCATAATATTCCATCAATTAAAGCATAATCGTAAACAATACTAATATACATTGAGATTGTTGCAATAAACTCTTACCACTTTGGTAACTTTGAATCACAATACCAATGAAAGAATAACATTAAATAAAAAATATAATATCATACAAATAATAATATTAATGATATAAAATTTAAAATGGTTTTATATAAACCTCGTAGAAAATATAGGTGCATGATATAACATGTGTCTCAAAGAAGAAGACTCGAGAGAAAATTACCTAACCAATTTGGTAAATTTTGAATCGTGAAACCCACAAAAGAGATATAATAAAATAAATATGTTAACAAAAAAAAATTAATTAAAATTATCATATAATACATTCATGGATATTATATACACCACACAATCTATATGAGTGGTGAACATAGCATGTATCTCACAGATATAAAAAGTGAGATGAGAAAACTCTTACCTTAAGCCTTGACTCTCTTCATACACATTCAAACCTCATGTATAATATATATAAGTTTTTTATAAATATACTAAGGAACCATATTATTATATATAATACTATATATTATTTTATTAAGACTTTATATTACTCTTTTATTAACAATTTCATGTTAATGTTATATTTCTGGTAATATTCACTTTGTTTTTCAGATATTTTTTGACTTGTTATTCTTTATCCTCTTACTTATATCATAATTTAATTACTTAAATAATTTTAAAAATGATATAAATTTTATATATATTCAATTTATAAATATTTATAACAATCCTTAAAATATTTAAATATGAAATGGAATACACCGTTCATGGAGACTTTAGGTCGTACATACGTATGAAAATTGTTTCTGTTATATTTTCTTATTGAAAGATAGAAATTAAATGAAATATATTTATATATATCATAATTAAATTATTATTATTATTTTATATATATCATATAATTTTACTAAGATCATCCTCAATAAATTTCAAGTAAATTGTGAATGAATCACATCGCTTTGAGGAGGCGGTAGTCCACACATCCACAAACGAAGTTATCATATTTACAAAAAATGTAAATAATGGAGTAATGTTTATGTAATAATTATATAAGGATAAAAATAATAAAAATAATATCTATCATATAAAAAATTAAATTCCATCGTTACTTTTAACCATAAAAGGTGGAAAGGAAGAATGAGTTACATCGGTTCGTGAGGTAGTAGTTCGTCATTCACACGAATGATGATTGTGTATCCCATTTGATGGAAGTATGTGTTACTTTTGGTTGAACCCATAATATAAAAAAATGTTATTATATTTAGGATAATTATTTTATTATTTCATTATGGAATAATAATAATTTAAGGGGTGAAGAAATAAATAAAAAACAAAGTTCTTGTTGAAGGATGCCTCCTCTTCACTGTGTAACTCCTTTTGGTTTCCACCAAAAGGATTTCTTATTTGGATTTATTCCCAAAGTGAGGCTTATAGGATGAATTTATGTAAGTTTTGAGCTCATTTTTTAATGGTTTGAACTATCCAATTTTTCTTTTATGGGTGTGAGTAATTGAGGGAGTGAGTTCCCATTTATAGTGGTGGAGGAGTGGCATTCTTATAAATATAAGAAGGTAAACAATATTAAGAGGTCTTCCTTACATCATGTGCCTCCAATTATTGTAGTTTTTTTTATAAAATGGAGTATATGGTAAAATATTTCCATAAAATGGCTTTTTGAAATGTTTCTATGGAATTTGGACCCTTAAGTTAAATTTTAACCACTAAGTAAGCTCGGGTTTACTTTAATCATTGTAATTAATTTTAATTAATTTTACTAATATTTTTGGAAAAAAAATAATTTTACCTCATTAGGAATTATAAATTATTATTATTTCAAATATTTGATTCTTTTTTCCAAATTCTAATCATATAAGGGGTAGAAATTAATTTAAAATTAATCCCATAAGACAGGATGATACAACGAGTTTTTAAAGAGAAATTGTTCAAAAGTTTGAAATGATATTACATCCAATTTAAAAGTGAAATTGATTAAAATGACATACCTTGGATTTAATTTTGTATAATTTAACCAATTTTACTTTAAAACAATTTTAAATATAATTTAATTATATAAATAAATTAATTGAAAAAGTAGTTTTAAACTAAAATTCAATGTTTTTCACTATTTATCAAAATATGGAACTTCTCTAAAAAAATAGAAAAAAATCACCTAAAGTAAACTTTTATATCCTACTTTCAAAAATTAAGTTTATTTATTCAAATAAAACTTAAAAAAATTAAAAAAATTATTTAAATGGGTTTTCCATTAAAAAATAGTAAAATTGCATTTTAGAAAAATACATCTTTTTATTCATAAAATTGAATTTATTCATATCTTATACCTATAAAATATATTGGATGAGTATAAAAATATGATTAAATATATAATATATAGATTTTACTTAAAACATTCCTCAAAATTGGTTTGTTTAATTTATTGAGATAAAATTGTGTTTATACATAGAAAAATATTTTTCTTAGAAAAGTAATTTCTTTATTTTCAAATAGTTCATAAATTTGTTTCTACTAACTGTTAATAAAATGATTAATTTATTATACATTTTAAAATCATATCCTCTCAATTTATTTAATTTTATTAATTACTTCTATTCTAATGGCTAGGTAGTATATATAATAATATTTTAATAATAATATTAATAGTATATTTTAGTTCAGTAAAACTCGGCCTTGTGTGTAATGAAATAAATCTAAGGGACTTGGTATTGTGTGTAATAAAATTCAAACATAGTGTTGTATATAATCATTTTTATATAATTTTTTTCATATAGTGTAATATTAACTTGTTGTTGCGTATAACACAATCCAAGATTAGTGGTTTTGTATAATAAAAGTTATATTCATTGTTGTGCAAAATGAAAAATATAAAAAAGATTAAATTAATTAAAACATCAAACAAAAACCTCAGGGTGTTATAACATCTCTCTTATAAATAACAACTAACACCAGTTTTGGATTTTATATAGAAATTGATATGGAATAAGACCACTCAACTGGTCAAAGTTTTGTGGTGAAACTAAAAATTTTAGGTAGTTGTGTGGGAACTTGAGGATGTGTTTAGGTAGAGGTATCCTTATCTATTTTTAACAGAGTGATAAAATTAAGGGTGAAATTAATTTTATGGGTGGTATATTGTAACACACTAATATTTTATGAACTAGATCTCTATAAATAAATTTTACTTCTTTGATAGCTTGTGTCACACACAACACTGAGAATAAATGAACCACGATATACTTTTAAAATATGATTATTTAATGTGATAGTTATTGTCAAGATTTTATGTTAATGGATATGAATAGTAATAACTAAATTATGAAATAATTATTGTTTATAAATGAATAAAATGAGTTCATTTGTTATCGATTAACTATAAATTAAAATAAAAAACATTTTAAAATAAAAGAGATGTTTTTCTAAAGAAAAATATGCACACAATGTGTTTTTATATTAATAGATTAAATTAGTCACTATTTTTAAATTATATTAATGAATTTTTATATTATATATTCAATCTAATGTTTTAGTTATCATCGATTTTTTTCTATAAAATGGAAAAGAATAAATCTCTTTTTATTGTTAAAAATTTATATTTTTCAAAGTGCTCTTTTTGTTGAATTTTGTCCAATTATTTTAAAATCAATTTTTTAATTGTAGAATTTTAATTTTATAAACAAAATTGAAAATTTTAATCATAAGGTTCAAATTTGGAAAATATGTCCCTTTTATTTTTGGTTAATATGAATATTAACCTTAGTAAAATTTATCACATTGGTAAAGGGTAAATTGGGTTATACTAGGTTAAAAATAAATGTTAAGGTCACCATTTTTCATATTAATTATTATTTGAGAAATTTAATTATACCCTTATCATATTAGAATCTAAATTTAATTTTTTAAGGGACACATTTCCAAGACAATAACCTATATTATATTTAAAGCAAAGAAAACTACAAAATGTCACTCTCTTGGTATTAAATATATATGTTACGTGTTAACATAAGGGAAAAGCAAGTTATAAATGAATATAAATATTAATTTTGTGGATAACAAAATTATTTTCATGATGTAAATTTATTTATATTTTTTAGTTAAATAATTACCTTAAATTATTATTCAATATCTACACAATATTTCTTCAATTAATAGAAAAATAAAATAAATGATTTTAAAAATATTAGAAAGAATATAATTTGAATTATTTATTGTGTTTTGAAAATTTTATAGATTAATATTAAATATTATTTCTATTTTAAATTATTATATTCTAATTTAAACTTTTTCTTTATGTCTTTCAAGTCAAACAAAATGAATAGTTTCAAAATTAACATTAATGATATTTTATAAAAATAATATTTTATTAAATTTTTTAAAAGTAAATAAAATCGTAAAATAGTACAAAGTGGATAATTATTTGTAAAAAAATTCATCTATTTTCCATTTATGATCCAATTTTCACCTTATATATAAAATTATAACCCTTTAACATTAAAAAATATGTTATCATGGTTAAGGTTAAAATAGGTTAAATAAAAGGTTAAACCAAAAGTAAAGTTTAAAACACCAATTAAAACTGTCCAAATTTTATTTATTGATGATATTTGAGCTAAATACTATATTATATTTGAATAAATGTATTTTTTAGAAATTTTGGTAAGATAATAAATTTATTATAATTTAATATTTTAAGAAATTCAAAAAGTGCCCCTCCCCTCACTTATAAAACGGAACCTCTCCTTTCTCTTATTCACACCACATTAAAACTTATAGATCAAAAGAGACTTGAAATATTTTATTATCCACTCAATTATCTACATCATATATTTTCTTTTATTCCCAAAATACCAACCCTAGTGTCATTAATTGTACATTTAAAGGAGTTGTTTCGAAGATGGGGTAATCATCTTAACCAATCAATTTTTTTAATTGTTCTTTTACCTCCTATGAATCTATTATATTATTTATTATATAATAAATTAATTATAATAAATATTATAAAAATTTATTATTATTATTATTATTATTATTAAACCACCATTATCTACCGTTTTTCCATCAAATTGAAAGTTAAGGTATCACTTGTGTATATGCATGACGTAGCATCTTCACTTAGCGATATAGTCCATTTTTCATCACCATATTTTATGAATGAGTATTATGATGTGTTTAAATATTCTATATAATATTCATGAAATTATTATTATTTTATAATTATAATATCATATCTAACTTCTTACTTTCCAAACCATTAGAAAATGATAAATTCACTCATGTGTATGTATAGACTATCACCTCTAGGAAGTGATGTGATTCATTTTTCATCTCTGCTTTACATAAATAGTTATAAGGATATATTTGATGAATATATATGATTTATATGATATAATTATTATTTTTTAAGTTTTATTATAATTTACCTTTATTTTGTTCCATCCTTCGAAAAGTCAAACCAACATTTATGCGTACGTACGGCCTACTTTCCTCATGAACAGTGTAATTTATTTTTCTATCTATAACTTTTATTGATGAATCTAAATATATATTTATATAATGAATATATATGATAATTATATCATGATTAAAAAAATTATATTATTTAACCATGAGAAATATTATAATGACTAAGACTACGAAACTAAAACATACATGAAAAATGAAGGAGTTATCACCCAGAATAGTGATTTTAATAACATATTGTTAAAAACGAGTGATAAGATGTCATAAGTAAATAACACATGGTATTATATGTATTATTATTATTCTATAATACATTATTAATAAATGTATATTTATTTTACATGAGTTTCATATTTTAATGAGGAAATATATGACTTGAGGTAATGGATTTGTGTTTTAATCATATTTTAATCGGGATTGTTTATAGTTGAATTTCTATTGAACAAATTATATGATCATTACTTGATAAATCCATTTAATTTTTATTATCCTATATTTATTACTTGAAAATATTTTTTTTCCTTTCATTTTCCTCAATTTAATTACTCAATATACTATGATATTATTTTAAAGGAAAATCGTCCATGTTTTACTATTTTTTCGATAATTATTCTCTTCAATGTCCATGTTTTATAAAAATGTTTTCAAGAATGTTTTTAATATTGTAAAATTATTATTTGAAGACATTTTTACAATTTTTAACTTTTTAGGAAATATTTTAAAAGTAATACTTTTTTTATTTTCCGAATGAGGTAGTTTTGGACCATTTTACCAAAAATGTGAAAAGAATATTTTCTTTTAACATATACAGAATGAACAGAGTTTCCCACCATCATGACCACTCAATTATTGTAATATTAATTTACAGGTTTCTATATTTACCTTCAAATATAATTTTTTTGAAAATATTTTTGAAAATTTTATATTTTAAAGAATTGATTTCAAAATGGAAATTTTTTTCCCTCAAAAATAATTTTAATAATCTTTCTGTTCCTCAACGATTGAAAACATTGGTTTTGCTTAATTTTTATTAGGAATATGATACAATAGTAACATACTTATTATTTCTATAGATGTTTTATGATTATGATGTTGATATATGTATGAAACCCATTTATTTTCCATGGTTTATGATATCATGGATTGATGAAATTTTTATGAAACCTATTTTCATTGCATAGGTTATGATATGATGATATAATGAATTATTTTATGATCTTGTGGTGTGAATATGTATGGTTATACTTATAAGATGGGTGGCCCCATAATTATATATCCTTCCAATTAATTGGTAAATGTATTATATCTCATGCGAAAAGTTTGTGAAACAGATCGATGTGCTTGATCCACTATGGAAAACAAGTTGATGTTCTTGATCCTTTGTGGGAAAAAAGTTGATGTGATTGATCTGTTTTGGGAAGAAAGTTGATGTGATTTTTTCAGTATGGTAAATGGGAGTTTATTCATAATATTTTATTATTTTATTGTCTCAATAGTTAACCATGTAATATGAAATGTTTTTTATAAGGATGATGATTCCACACTTTTATGACATGAACTTATGGTTTGTGAATGATTTTTGATGTTTTATCACTCTTGTGATTAATGTATATTCAAATGATAAATATTTATTCCATGACTAATTATTATGATATTTTATATATGGGGTATGAAATTTTTAAGGGATAGTCATGATCTAATACTCTTATGTTTATCTTATTCTTTCAAATTATAATTGATTGATTTCTCCCATGTTTACCTATATTGAACATATAATCTCACTCTTAATTATGTTTCATTTTTCCAAGTTATGAAGAAAGGTTTCAAGAAGGGTTTATCTATAAATAGTAATAAATGGGAAGAACTTTGTGGGAGATGCGGAATATATTTCATGATATTAGAATAATTTGTAGGAATATGTTTGTAAAATGTATTAAATATTTATATAAAAAGATATAATATTTATGTATAAAAATATTGGACCTTTACATCTTCTCAAGAACCCAAGTTCTATGGACTCTAGATTAGGGTGTGATTATATAACCTAATAAGGAACCACCTACATGGTCTCATACTACAACAATAATATAGTGATATGGGCATGTGACATGATCCAAAAAATATTACTAAAAAAAATAAAACCATACACAATAATTTCTTAAACCAGTGTCATAATGTCTCTATGAACATTATTGGGACCACGTTTACTACCATATCACAACCACCCTAGTGAAATGTACATAAAACTTTGGCAAAATCCAATCACAATTGTTGATCCTTAGGCCTATAACCCCGATCAAAGATATCTATTGTTGCCTTTGTAGGTGTTCCAATGAGCATGAGTATCACCTTAGGGGTACCTATATGCAAAATTGTGGGATATAACATACATACCTCCACCATGATTAGTATAGAGACCTAGGGTGTCACCAGACATCTCTCATCCAAAATCCCTCAAGTTGAACCCCATGATATTTCCTAGGTGTTCATCATTATCAAGATAATGTCTAATGCATAAGAGGGTGGCCCAATGAAATATTATACATCAAGGTACAAAATATTATAAGGGTGACCTAGGAAATCATATAGAATACGCTCTAGGATCCCATGGTCACTCACAATGGACTCACTATATCCAAATAATCCCATTTATCTTGGCCATTCCTATATACACGCTATTATATAGTTCTTAGGATGAATCCTATGAACCACCTATAGGAAACCACAACTAGATAAACTCTACACATAATGGATGTTATTATCATTAGGAATATTCCCTTGGTATATCATGATACTAGATCCCAAACATACTAGGAATCCTAGGGTCTCATCTATCTCAACATGTGATTCCTAGGAATCCCATGCAATCGCATCAGTGTCAAGACCAATGGTTGATTCATATTCATCATAGGAAATCACATATCTTATAAGATTATATAATAAAAAAATGTTTATGTCTAGTTGACTATAACGACCCAAGAAACTGTGTTTTGAGTAATGATAATTTTATATTACAATGTCATCCATTAATCGAACAAAAAATCGTCTTATAAAATATTAATAATAATAACATAGAGAAAACGAATCAAAATGAATAAACGGACCTTTTATTCAAATGAGTAACATCTTGGTGACTACAACTCATAGTGATCGAACAATAAGTTTAGCTAACCAAAAATCCCAATTAAAAACCCGATTATAATTATAGGGAGACCTCTTAAAACAACAAGAACCCTGAGAAGGTGGTAAGGGTCATTGGCATCTATCATAATAAACATAAGGATGGCTGAATCCACCGCAGCCGTACTGAGCACCAAAGGAATCACTCGAACCATCTCCTCTTTTTCTCCTTCAGTCGCCTTGAGTGTGGGATACCCAGAGACCAGGATTTTTATAGAACACTTATCCGATCATTAGACCTTAATGGGTATAAATATAGTCGTTGGCTCTCCCATGATCCACTTATCCTCTAATTTTTTAATCTTCAAGCAGACCGCTGAGGATAAGAGTTGATCACCCCCCGAAAGGTTCAAAAAGTTAATTATGTTATTTGATTTAATATTTAAAGAATGAAATCAATAATAATATAATTAATTTATTGTTTGTTTTCCCAAGATGCGAATTATATTTTATATTGAAAAATTGTGAGAATTATTATTACTATTTTTTCCACTATTTATTATACGCATTTTTAACTCGAGTAAGTAAATATTTTATTTTATGAATAACTAAATTGAATCTGTTGGGATTTATTTTAGTCTAAGAAAATATGTATGCAAACTCTTGAGTTATATATATATATATATATATATATATATATTGCATCAAACTTTGAATTAAAAGTATTATACTTATCTCTAAATTAAATATAAGTAATAATAATAATGCAAATATTTATAATTTGACCTTTTTATTAACAGTTTTGAAACTATGTCAAATTTTGGTTTTATTTACATTACAAATTTTTCATCTTTATGTTAATTCTTACACAAATAGTCTTTTTACTTTAAAAACAATGAAGATAATAGAATGATTGTAAAACTTTAAAATAATTGGTAATGTTATATGAATTTATGTTTTTGAAATTATGTTAAATATGGGATTAAGCAACCAAATTTTAATAACAAATGTATTCAAATATTTACATGTAATTATAAATTAAGATAATTATTTGTTTAAGGAAAATAATAATATATTTTATGACTTAAATAGGAGATTAATAGTTTAATATATAGGTGTATTTATAACCCTTGACTTAACATAATATAATAATAATAGTTTAATAATAAGGTTATATTAATAATAATAATGATTTTATAATAAGTTTGATAAACGAATAAAATAAAGATAAATATATATATATATATATTATGTTAAAACGTTAAAAACGAAGCCATGTTTTATTTAAAACTCCACAGAAATCCGGACTGTCTGATCCTCCCCTTCCATCACGACTGTTATTTTTTTTAACACTGCAGCACTTAGGGGTTGTCTGATCAGATCTCGGGTAATCTTGACTGCTGTTTTCTTCATCTTCGAATCTCCTTTTTTCTCCACCCCGCGGTTTTCTTCTTCCTTGCGCCACTGTACCAGTAGGATAGGCAGCGTCTTCTTCTTCCCTAGGCCGGCGAGTGGACCCGACTACCTCTTACATTCCATGGGTTGGCACCGACTTGGCCTCGTTTACCCCATCGATATCTCCATGCAAGGAGAGGCCCTGTCCTTAAGCTTCGGTTTTCACTGAAGGCAAGGAGGGTTTTACACCGTGTGTTCTTTGATCCTTCGACCACCGATCCGGTTTTTTCACCTACATTGTTTTCTCCTCCTCATCGAGCGAAGGTAAGGGATATTTTCTTGTCTTGCTTTTAGCAGTTCTTATGAACATGTACACGGCTATATACACTTCACACACATATACATATATAAATTTATACACATATATATGTATATAAGGCCTTATGAACTGATTACACTTGCTTTCTCTTCCTGCATGGAGAACCAAATAAGGGTAAGGGAACTTGGGAGACTTGTTTTATTTTGGTTCGGGTATTTTCATATACACATATATGCTTTTAGTGTATATATTTATAATCATATATATATAAGATTATATATGCAGATATACAAATTTATTCTCTATGTTTATAACCCTTGTTTTATTCTACCCTATAAAAAAATAGAGTTTGAGGGTAATTTTATGAACATGTAAGATTATACAAATATATGAAGCATACAGATATATATGTACATGTGATTATATAAGTTGTACATGTACATCTATGTGTGAATATGAGGATGAGCTTATTTATTTGTTTTAAAAAAATTCACAATATAACATGAAGATTTATTAAAATTATGTTTACCCTTTAAGATTATTACTTCAAGAACAATACCCAAAACTTTTTATATATATGATTATATGTATGATGAAGTTTAAGGATTAGTTTGACATCAAAATAATTCTTCCAATTGAAAATTTTCATTTATCAACGTTCTTGACAATTCATGCTTTTGTTTTGTGGAAATGTGTAGTGTGAATTCCTTAAACGTTTACATGTGTATATATGTATTTATATATATTTACTCATATTTATGGATTGACCATGTTGTATGCAAGAATGGTTTTATGCCGATAAGGGTTTTGTGAAAACTATGTTCACATTCATTTTTTTTCATGTAAAAGAACTCTATTTGGTTTTACCAAACATTATTTTTGTTTAATGTATAACATGAGAAATATTATTGAGTATGGTTTAATTTGGTAAACCCATGGACATGTGTATACGCACCTATATTTATATATATATAGGTATATATAACCTAGTATCAATATTTTTTCTTCAAATACAAGTTCTTCTTATGATGATTGTAAGCTTTTCAAAGGAAAGGTCATGTTATTTAATGTGCAAATGAGTTTTTAAAAAACTATATATATGTTCATGCAGTTTGTATACATAAATAAATGACTTCCCAAGATGGACCTAATTGCAAACTTTATATCCCTAACTATATAAATATATATAAATTCACATGGTTTTAAATAAACATCCACCATACCCATTTATCAGCATGTGTATTAGTTATGAACGGCCTTGTTTTTAACTTGGTATTATGATGCTTTGTAATTTTAAAGTGTTTATGTTCATTTCCTTAAAACCCATGTTTTCAAATTGTTAAGTTAATTTCTTATGAGTACGAATTTTTAGAACGTACGTCTTAGTTTTATTAATGATTGAACTGTCATCATGACTATGAAAACACATGTAAAAAAGGGTTTACTTAAGAATGTATGAATGAAACCCTGTAAAAGAAATACCATGTCAAGATATGTGAGGGATTTTTTGGACTAAAGTGTTTATGGATGGGTGCGCCTAGAATTATATAGCGCTCCAATGCATTGGGTAAAGTAAGAGTCTCATGAGACATTATGTGTGATGGTCTTGGCGTTTAGCCTTGGCTTGTGCTTTTATGTGCGATGGTCTTGGTGGTTAGCCTTGGCTTGTGCTTTTATGTGCGACGGTCTTGGAAGTTAGCCATGTCTTGTGCTTTTATGTGTGACAGTCTTGGCAGTTAGCCTTGGCTTGTGCTATTATGGGAAATGGGATTGGCGGTTTGCCTTGACCCGTACTAAGTTATGTTTTAAGATCATGACACAAGGTCTTGACCAGTCTGGCATTATACATTCTGTCTTCATGTGATGATAAATGGTCAACCAAGGGTTAGTCTAACTAACAAGATATTCCCTAGTAGAAAACTCCCATGACTATGAGAACGAATTTATGAGGTATGAACTGTAACATGTGTAGTATGTTGTTATTAGAATTTTATGTGCTTATGAATCATGATATGGATGTTTTCCCTGATTACACTCAATCTTTTAAAACTGAAGTAATTTTGGTTGTATGTTATGAATCATTTATTCTTCACATGCTTTTGATCTCTGATTTTTGTCTTCTTTAAAGATTCATTTAAGTATGTACTTATTCGCCATGCATGTGGTTTTCAAAAATGTAGGATTTACATGTTTTGAGAAAAGATAATGCTTGTTTTTAGTGAAGTGTTTCATTATCTTCAAAATGACTATTTTGAGAAAGAGTTTTCTTAAAACTTTTTAAAACCCCTTACTGGGCATATTTTCTCACCCTACATTTTTTCTTTAAAATTTTCAAGCATGGTTTGTACTAATGAATTTTATCAAAAGTAGCTGGTTTCCCAGAATCCTAAGCCTCTCGATCTTCTGTAGTAATGGGACATGATATATATTATTTGTAAATGTTGTAATGAAATGTTAGTATATCATGTCTCATAAGGCACCCGGAGATCGGGGTCTCTACATTGACCACTTAATATCATCCTCATCATCACAACACCTTTAATCTTACACATTGGTTCAAGTTTTAAGGTGACACCTGCAACCATCACTGCATTGGGTTGCACACTCACTCAGGGATAGTTTGTCAAAGGGGTACCCATTTAAGTCCCCTAGGTCATAATATTACCGAGGATCCATATTTTGGGTCTTTTGGGCCAAGACCAACTACCATGTTAACACCCAAAGCATGGAAGTCATCCCATCCCCAAAGATCACCAAACTCATCTTATGAACTCACAAGCCTCAGGGGTATAACATACCGATGATTGTATAAATAGATAGACCAAGGGACATCTCTATGTCTAAGTTTACTCAATGATATTACACTCCCATAACCAATATCTAAACTTACTAAGGTCTACCTACCTAGGATAACTAATACCAACTTATCATTTCCTTAACATGGAAGGTCCAAGGGCACCTACATTAGGTTCTATAAACTAAAGTTATCTTCATTGATTTAATTTCACCCCTCTCAAGGGGTCCCAATATTCAAGTTATATCAACAATATAGGCTTTGTAAATCAATGGATGATGAAAAAGTCCAATGCAAAAGGCCCAACATGGCCTTATCGCTATATTCTAGTCAGGGCATATCATTTTAATTAATAAGTTAATTAATCATTACACAATTTAAATTAAGTAGGAAAATAACCTTGGTGTTGTGATCACACATACCATGCATCATAATCAAAATGAATAAAATACATAGGTATAGTACTAGGACTTCTTACCTTAAAATGAAGATAAAAAATTTTAAACGCAGCTCAACAGTTGTCTCCTAAGCTCATCCAAGTCCATCGACAATTTTCCAAAACACCATAGGCCTTAAATAAAATAAAAACATCTAATAATTAATTATAAACCACTTAAATTAATTATATTATCTTATTGAAACAATTTATAATTAATTTATCAATTAATTTAATTAGGCTCCAATGCCAAAATTCTCACCATGTCATACCCATCACACCCAAACACATGTAAATGTTGTGTGGTTAACTATTAACACACTATCAGGCCTATGAAACATTAAACCCTCAATTAATAACCCTAATTAAATGGCCAAATAAAACAATTTAGTTCTAAAACATTTTAAAAATATTAAACATGGGACATACCTTGGCTGAAAAGACATGCGATGTAATATAGACAATATATAAGTTTCTCCTCTAGCTAGGATGATCCAAGACCTATAGATTGGGGTGGATTCTACCATGATCTCAAGAAAATCACCAAAAACATTAAACCAAAATTGAACCAAAATTATTGTGTGTCAAAGAAAGGAAAATAGGAGAGTATATGTGGAAACGATTACCCACTAACACTATTTAATCACTCCTAGAACCACCACAAATGGTGAAGAAATGAGGGAGGTGGAGCTCTAACCAAGATCCCCATGTGATCCATGTTTATTCAGAGAATAATGTGGGATTTATCTCTATTTTAAAGTTAAAAAAACACCATGAAAAATTTCATAAAGTGACCATATGTGTCATGTCATGAATTTTCATACTATGTTCTTTACTCCTAGCCATCACCCTTTTCATGGCCTAAAAGCATCCAATGAATCATTTCACCCAATAATTACCCATTTAATACCATGGTAGGGATACTATTATAGATTTTAAAATCCCTAATCCCCTATCCTCTTCCTCAATGTTCACTTAAACCCTTAATATATCCATTGAACATTAGACCTCATCCAATAATACCCTTTATAGACATTCAAACCCTCAAATACTCATTTTTATTCCCAATTCATAAAATAAAGTACCCACCATATAAAAAAAATTAAATTCCCCTAAATTTTTATAGCCCGTATAGAAATAAGATATTACAGTTGTAATGAAGGATTAAATGGGAGGTTTTGTGTAATTTATGGGTTTTTTGTGAAAATAATGGCCTTAAAAAATTTTGTGGATAGTGGTAGAAGGGGTTTTCGTTTTGAGGTGGAGATAGTGAGATGTTGGTTTTGATTGTAGTAGATTTTAATTAGATAGTGGACCTTAAGCACAGATTTATGTGTGTCTGTTATATTCCATTTTGTTTTATGTTATTTCTCATGAACCACCATCAAATCCATGTAATTTAGTGGATGATAATATGTGGTTTTGGGTTCCAAGTGTTTCTCTAAAATCTAGGATATAGGTGATGTGGATAAATAAATATTCCCCTTCCTCAAACTCTCTTCAAGATGTAGAATTGGTTGTGATGGCTTGAGATTATGTCATGTTAGGAAGATAAAGTTTTGATATGGTTATGTGGTTGAGGCATCATGAGGAGGGGGTACAAGGTAGATTTCCTTTATGATACATCATATATTCAATGTGATATATGGTGGAGATGTGATATTGTATTTTAATATGTGGTATGTGGTTGTGTAATATATTACATGGTTGTCATTTTTTGTTCTGGTATGAGGTTTTGAGACATAGTTATGAGTATATATAAGGTATGGGAGTACTGGTACATATTTCATAGGGGTATGAGGGTGACTAGTTTAATGGGGAAGTGGATATAGGGTAACTTTCTTGATATATTTTCATAATTATTAAATTACTCTACATGTATGAGGATTTGAGTGAGTGATCTTTGGTAATTATTGGTTATTGCAGAACTGTTATATATAATATAACAACCTATATATAATAATATTACATAATATTTAACATAAAAATCCATATAAATCAAGAAAAATCCATAGTTCTAGTGTCATTAGAATATTATCTACTTAATAAATCATATTAAAAGTAAACTAAATCATCTTCTATTTTGATCTCCATAATATAATCATAAATACCCATATAATTTTATAAATTTATAGTATCCACTAAAGATATACATAAAAGTTGGAGTTAGGTAAAACTCTAAATAATGGAATAATCAAGATAAGGATGATTGTGGTATAACACATTATATAATAATCATAACATAGAATCATAAACAAATAAGATCTTAAATCATAACATGGAAACAAATAATATGAGAAATTATAACATAAAACATGGAAAATATGTTAATAATAGGAATATATCAAAAATATAGAACATATCACCATAAACAAAAATCAAAAGCTCATTGTCAATACATCCTAACATAATGTACTATGTTCACTTCCCGTGAACCATATATAGTATCTCATGAGATGTAAACATTACCCAATTGATTGGGGGATATATAATTTTTAGTCCACTCATCACATTATAATATTTTGTGTACATGTGTGTCATATATAAATGGAATCATAAATAAAGTACGGCCCTGAGAAAAACCCATGTGACGGAAATGAATCACATAATCATGTAACATAGCATAATCAAATGAAGTATCATAAATTTTATCAAGAAAATAAATTATTAATAAATTTTGGACATTAATAGTTGAATAAATATAATTAATTCATGAATATATATTTCAATTTGAAATAAAAATAATAAAACATTTATTGGATAATAATTTATGGCAATGAACCCATTAAGTAATTCTTTAAGAAATAGGTTGAAGAGGCTTCAAAATAGATAAGATCATATGATGTGTCCCAAAACCAGTAATGAACAAGAAAATGTTTCCATAATGTATTTATTATTTTTACAAATCATAGAATATGATAACTATTAAATTATTTCTACATGAAAAGTAATAATAAATAGAAAAACAAATCCCTTTCATTAGGTTTTCTTTAAAGAAGTGATTGGAAAGGGAACTTGAAAAACATTTACATCCCCAGAAAAGAAAAGGAAAATTTAATTTTATACATCATGGAAATATTTATATATAAAATAAAAGTATAATAATTTAATGGTAGAAATATATATAGAGAGAGAGATCACTAAAGGAGAAAAATAAAAATAAGGGATTTCCCCAACCTTGAGTCCTGAATGAGCTTAATTTACATGTATAACCTCCTGGATAATAAAATTAAATTTATTAAATACTTGATTCATAAACTTATTCATGTTTATTTAATTTATTTTTATTTTTTATTTTTTGTTGATAATCATTTTATTAAAACATTTTTTTCATGTCCAACATATCAGGGATATTTGTTTCACAATTCCAATATCACATTGGATTGTTAGTAATAGTTAAGTTTCTTGTTCAATGATTCATTAACTAAAGAAGTTTAATTATATAAATTTAATGTAATTATATAGTTTTAAATTTTTCCTAATATAAAAAGGTCTTACAATATAATTATATTTTAATGGTTCTAAATTTTATTGTAAATTGATGGGCTCATTTAGGCTGTTTTACCATCCATGATGAAATTAATTTAATTTATTTTATTTTGTGATTATTTAATCATTCTAGAATATTAATAATAATTATATATCATAATTAAATTCATATTTAATAGTATATGTATTTATTATAACTATCTATGATGGTGGTAATATTTTCTTAATAATAATATCACTATAGGTGGTTATATAGACCATGAATATATATTTGTTAAAAAACAACTATAATGTTCATTATATGATTTTACCACTCATATTATAGTATAATAATATCATTTATTTCATGATATGGAAATTTTTTAATATATTTATAAAGTAGATGAAGATTAAATAGATGACTGATTAGGGAAAGAGCATGACTAGAAGTTCTTACATTACTCATTGTGATGTCTTCTTTACTAATTGACTGAGGGATTCAATGAATAGTGTTTTGATGGGAGAAAGACCTTCAAAAAAGGAAAATAGTGTTTTAAGAGAAAAATGTTTATATAATTATAGAGTAAGAATCTTAAGGGTCAATAGGAGGTGGGTTGTAGAGGGGTGGTATTTATTGGAGGAGGAAGAGGAGGTATATTTGAACAAAATATTATTTGTTCAAATAGTGATTAAACTTGTGATTCAACAGTGATGGGTCTTGTGAATTAATAATTAATGGGTTATTATAATATTCATATATCATTAAAAAAACCCAAATTTATTCATGAATTACTATTAAAAAATATAGTTTTTTATTATTCACCAACATATTTTACTATTCATGAAAAATACTAAAACATCACTCTTACCTAATTTTGATGTGTTGAGTCCAAAAATTACATCCACTTTTTCAAAAATAATTTTATAAATTATATTATTTTATTATTTTATTATAGTATAAAAATATTGTTTTATTAAATAATGTTAAATATTTTTTACTAAAAAATTATACTTTTACTTACATTATGTAACATTGGTTGAGTAATTATAAGATCAAATTTTGTTAATTATTTTTAATTAATTTATTCGTATTCCCCCCCCCCCTCTAAATATAAATTTTTATTAAGCCACTTTAAGGTCAAGTGGGAAACCATAGTTTGCTACAAAAAGACCACTAGGTGATGAAAGAGCTCACAAAATTATTAAACACAAGACTAAGATTATTTCAGTCAGACTCTCTATATAATTCCCAATGCAGAGTACTAATCTAAGTGTCTGTATCCTCCCTGATAAGTTCTTCAAGGTGAGAAACCATTCTTTCCATTTTCAGGATGAATTCCTCCAAGGTAATTCTGCCTTAGTTGAAGCCTCAGGCGATGATTTTGTCTTGCTTGTCTATCCATTCTTCTTGCACCTCTGTGGAATCAACCTATAATATTATTTCATAAATTCCTAAAATATCCTCATTTGAGGAACTTAGTTGAAGTATTTTTTCAATCATCTCTTCCTTGGAGTGGAAGATGAGCCTCGGGCACTCCAATACCTCTTCTTCTATCACACTTAGTTCTCTGCTTATATCACCATGTTCCCCATCTTGAAAGACTTTGCTTTCCTTAATTCCACCTTTATTGGACAACCTAGCTTACATCAGTTTAGGAAAGTGAGAGTTGTATTTTCATCCCTTGGGGTTTTCCCCCTGGACCACAATGAATGTCCCTGAGTCACCATTTCCTTTTTTTCCCTTTATTCCTTCTTAGGTTGTGGGGACCTTTCCCTTGGAAATGGTTCAGACTGTCCACTGAGTGTTGGATAAAATTTTCATCACATGAATCATCATCCTTCTGCATCAATGATTGATCTTGAGCTACCATACCTTCAAAATAGTTTTCTCCTCAACCCTCAGGCCTTCTTTGAGAGGCCTTAGCCTACACAGGGAATCCAACTTTCCTAATTAAACATTGCATATATGTTTACATAATTAGTTATCCAAATTTTTATTTCCTATTAAAAATATCAAGTTATTATTCTAATGATCATGTTATTATTATAATGGTCAATTAATTATTCTAATGGAAATTTTTTGGTTATTATTTAATCTGTATACTTTATATAAATACCTCTTATTTATATTACTATTCATTCACCCAATTTTTTTCTCAAGTTTCCATGTCTTTTATTTAAAAATTTATAATTATATTTATAATTCTTATTATCATTATATAGTATTATTTTAGGGTGTGATATTTCTAAGAGACCTTGAATATATAGATTTTAAAATTATAGTCATGTTATTTATTTATTTTATTGTCCCATTACACTATTTTTATTTTTATAAAGTGAAATTATCATTAATAATTTTACTATATTGAAAAAATAAAATATTTTTTATTTATTTCATGTGATTTATACTATATACTATACCTAAATATGATGCACACATATATTAAGAATGGAATATTTTCACATATAAAATCATAGTTCATTAAATTCTCCCCACTTTTATAAATTTTCCTTGAAATTTTAATTCATAATCTATGTTAAAAAAAGATAAAGGTAGTTCTATTTCATTACATCCTCAATTTCTCATGTTTCCTCTTCATATTTAGGGTTTTCCCAAAGTACTTAGACAAGGTGATTTGTCATATTTCATAGAACATTGTCTCTACGATCTAAGATCTTCATTAGTTACTCCTCGTAAGAGAGATCATGTTTTAACTACTCCACCTTCAAATTTATTATATTTAAGGTATATGGTATGTATTTTATAAATATGAATATGTTGAAAATTATTTACTCGATATTGGTTTGGTGGATGTTACAGTAAATTAGTTAAATCTCTAATATGGTCAATAATCTTCAAAGGTACAATGTATCTGTGTAACACCCCAAATCCAATAACCAATATTTTGTTTTTATTTTACTACATTGGCATATAATAAAAGTTATAAAATCTAAATGATCAAATAATTTAGTAGTCTTGGGATACAATATATATACATATTCTCACATTAAATCTAAAAACAAGAAATAAAACTTTAAAATTTTTGTGATAACATTTTTATTTCTTCTAGTTAAACCCTAAAATCATCCATATATCTTGGCTTGGTATCCTATGAAAAGGAAAACATAATAAAGGGTGATATCGTATGCTCAAAAAGGGAAAGTTTACAATAGAATATATCATATAATAAATGAACTATGAATAATATACTAGAGATAAAAATAATAAAATATGTAATATAACTAAAATCATAAAAATTTATAATTACATGGATGGTATAGAAACATAAATAATCACATGGATAATAAAAACTAGTTTTGTTATGATATAATGCATAATGGTGTACATCATAATATTACCGTTAATGCCTTATTCCAATACATCATATTTAAATAGGTAAGGCATACACCAAATGACCATACTATTTTATCTCATTAGACCTACCAATGCATCAAGGGGTATAATGGTCTCCTTACATTACTTAATACATCCAGCACATTCATCATATGAAAGGTGTGAATAATAATTCAATAAATAATCAACATAAACATTCATATTAGAAAAAATCATATGAAATGTTAATTTTTCTGAAAATTAATAAATAGAACAACATAGTCATAATCCATCCAGAGTAATATAAAAAATGGTATCAATATATTATATAAAAATTCAATTATAATATTCATCAAATGTTTTTACATAGATGAAAATAAATTTAAAATACAATTAGAATATTTTTTTGAGGAAAATGCCATTTTCTTTTGGAAATCGCATATATTACAATCTAAATATTTTTAAAATATTAGGAAAAAAATTATTCAAAAAACCATGCAAACTTATAAGGTAATATTCAAGTAAATTAATGGTCATGAAAGCAAGATAATTCATTCATGTGATGAGCATTAAATCCAATATTTCCTTTATACCTTTGGTAAAAAATGCCATATTTAGAAAATAAAAAGATGGAACTTTTTAAACCTTTTCATAAAACATTAAATAGGGGTAAAATAACTTTGATAAATAATTATATAATAGTGAAAAAATTCTTGAAAAAAATTAAAGAAAATATTGTTATTTAAGAAAAAAATCCCTATCTAATAGAAAAAAAACATTGTTTTCTCTAAAAACTTTCTTTGTGATTTTGAGTACATAGAGAGAGTAAAATGAAATTAAAAATTGTAATTTTTAAAAATAGATTGATAAGAATAAATTGGATGACTTTTAATACATAAAAATCATATAATTCCCCCAATGTAAAATTAGACACAAATAATCTCAAATATGGATGACATTGAGAAATAAACCATTATCTCTGGTCTGAATTGATTCATAAGTGATTTTAACCTCATTTATAATGGATTTTAATTTATTATAATTCTATAATATAAGAATATATATAAATATCATATCATATATTATCCACTTATAATATTTAAACAATCTTTTATTTATAATTGTTTATTAAGATCATTGTTTCCAAGTGTTAAATGTTTTGTTTTTCATGTATGTTTTAGTTTGGTGGTTTTGATCATTACATGTTTCTTGTGGTTAAATCATATAAAAAATGGTAATCATGATATAAATATCATATATATTCATTATGTAAATATTCATAAGCATCCATGAAAGTTATACATGAAATATTAATCACCTCACTTTGTGGAGGTGGCAGTCCACACGTACGTACGAGCGAAGTTATCATTTTTTACCAGTAGAAGGGTAAGGAAGTAAATGATATATTATATTTATAAAATCATAATTATTTTCTATATATAATATATATATTAATTAGTTCCAAATTTATTACCATTTAATACAAATGATGATGAAAAACATTATTACACTACTACGTGGAGATAGTAGGTCGTACATATGCACAAACGATGCTTTCATTTTCCATAGGATGAAAAATAACTTGAAAATGGTTGTCCCGTAATAATAATAATAATAATGATAAAATCTAAATATACTTAGAATACAAGGTTCATTATTTTATGATTTGTGAAATATATTTAGTAGAAGTAGAAAAAAATAAACTTGAAAGAGATAGTAATGATGATTTACTCTCCTTTGAAATGCCTCATTTAGATTACACCTCATGCCTTGAAAGATTTTTCTTATGAGAAGAAAAATGGATCTAAGATTAAGGGAAGGATTCTAGTAATTTATTAGTGTATCTCTTTTATGAGCTATAAGTCTCAAAATTTTTAATAATGGAGGAGTGGAGTTCCCTTTTATAAGTGAGGGAGAGGGAACACAAGGATTACTTAAAATATTAAAATATAATTAATGTCATTTTCATGTATATTGCTTCAAATTTAAAAATTATTTAATGTAATATAATATAAGTTCTAAATATCATTAAATAATAATAATTATACAAGTTTATGTGTCATTATTACCCTTATATGTTCTTTTAATGCTTGGTAAATTTGATTTTACCTTAACTACGGTAATAAATTTTTACTGTTTTTTGCAATTTATTATGACAAAAAATTATGTTTATTTGGTCACCAATGATAATTTTTTCATTTTTTTTATTTTTTAATTGTTTTCAACCCAATAATTACCCACCCTGGTGTGCTGTTGTGTTTGATGGGGTGTTTTTATTGGCATAGAGTGATAGATAACATTGGATTTTCTATTCATCGTGCCAATAGTCATATGAGAGGGTGATGTTGCCAATAAAGGAAAAGAGGTGAACGTTTCATGAGATGATGGGGTTCTAGATAAAGTTAAATTAGTGGATTTCATGATGCACTGTGTATTCTCGGAATGCTGATTCTGATTACACTAAGTGGTGGGATTTAATATATCCCTGAAAAAGGAGCATCCAGATAGGGTGGAATCATGAAAAGTTTGTTTCAAAGTTATAGTACTATGAATACCTTAATATATTCATTTATTAATGGTATTTTAAGTTTTCTAGTGTGTGTGGAACGTTTTTGTATTAAAGCTTATAAATTGAATAAGTCTTTCACAAATCACGAGTTTTATGAACATAGTGATTCCAAGCCATCTCAAGGATATATGGGAAAGGAAATATTTTAGCATAAGTGAAACGGTTGCACAAAACGTATCAAAAATTTCATGAAGTTTATATAAATAAAATATTCTAGGTTGCCTCATCAAAATACAGCAATGAAAGTGTTTTCATGGGAGTTATGAGTTTTCATGAAAGTTGGAGTTTCACAATGTAGGCAGAGTTATATGAACCCATGAAATATAGATGGTTGTTTTTTTATGGAAATGAGTTTTTAAATAAATGTGAAATCAAATATTTGAACTTTAGTGAAGAATAAAAGTTTCATGTGAGGTCAATGTGTGAAAGGAAGTGATGTGATTGGTCAGAAATATCTATAAATAGATGTCACCCCCCCTAATTTGAAGTATCAAGACTTAACAAATATATGTAGGCTCTAAAATTTTTAAAGTGTTATGTGGAGGTATTTATTAAGCAAAGAAATAATGTAAACATAAGTTGAAAAAATAAAATACTTGTGTCTGTTTGACTAAGAAAATTTCAAGAACTCATTCATACAGACATTAGTTGTTCAAAAATACCTTCATGTACAAAGTAGTAAATCTAACATCATTTGTGTCATGAAAATAACCTATATCTATATAGAATATGGGATATTTGTAAAGGGTTTAGTTTATCATAAAAAATGTGAGTTTTGTGACATATAAAAAGTTGTGAACAAATTTAAGAGTTTCATGAAAGTGTGAAAGATGTGGGAAAAAAGTGAAGAGTTGCACACAAATGAGTTTTGTGAATTCTCATTAAGTAAAAAGTGCGGAAAGTGATTGTAAATCATTAAAAATATTTATAATGTAAGAAGGTGTTACTTAAATTTAAGTTCAATAGATAAATTTAATCTACTATGATGGTGATGCTAATAACTAGTTTGATAATGAGCAGTGTGAATATAAATGAGAAATAATTGGTTCATCAACTACTGGAAAGTAAATTCATGCATTAGCCTATGTGTTGAAAAAAATATCCTCCTCAAATAATGATAAATGGGAGAAAGAAAATGGAGTGGCATGTGGGTCACAATGATCCAACCTATAACTTGTATCGTGGGTGAACCTTTGGTGTAAGTGAACAGACCCTAAATCTTGAAAGGGGAGTTGCCTCAAGAATAGGAGTGACCGAGCCAAAATCCACCACAAAAATATTATTATTGTATTTTGGGACATGTATATAGTGTAGTGTGTTCTCCTTGGGCGTACCCCAGTATAGGTGAAGTAAGAAAATTTATTTTATATTGTGTGCATACTTTACTTACATTTTTTAGGATGAAAATTATTTTATGATGACTGAGAAGTCATCGATCTTATCTGAATAAGGATAAGATAATTTCACCAATCAATTAGATCATCATTAAATATGTGGAAAAAAGAGTGACCCTTCTAATAACTGAGGTCAATATTGGTTAGGGTAGTGATAGAATAAATGTTACATGGAGAAACATAAATGAGTTTCATACCAAGATTCACCCCTGCACCACTCGATGAATCTCTCACTAAATTACCTTGTGAGGAAAACAATTAGAATAAGATAATAGACTTATATTGTAAGATTTATTTTGGTCATGATTGATCTGATTAGTTTTTAGAGCTCATATAGATTCTTCCCATACGACATGGGAAAGAAAAATAATTTAAATAATAATTAGAAATCCAAATGATTTCTACATAATAGAATCGTCTTTTAGAAGTGAGTGATCATGATAAAGAATCTGAGTAACTCACAAATAAATGGTATGAGTGAATCTAATTGTGTATCTACTTGATCATAAAATTATGATTTAGGTTTATTTGAGGATCTTAATATTTTATTAAATGTTTTAACTATTGAATATGATGATATATAAATAGATATAAAGGAAAAATCTATCTATATATCAAATAATCTTGACTAGGTACAAGAGGAAGAAAACATGGATCTAAAAAGTAACATTGTGTCTCCAATATTTTAGGTTTAAATACTAAAAAATGAGTTGGATAAATTGAAAATCATCAATAAAAAATAATGGACATTTCTACAAATATAAGGGGTGATAATGATACTCAGGCAAGTGAGTTGGAGGAGATTTATTCCAAAGTGAAAAGGTGTAAGGATGGTTTGAAAGGTAAGATCATTGAATCCAAAAAGGGCTCAAAATCTGAGATCTAAGAAGGATAAATTGGTTACGCATATGGTAGATTTGGTTGAGGAAAACAAAACTATGAGAAAAGTAATGGTTTCCAAGAATGATTCCATTTTCAAGATGCATGAAAAAATGAAGATCCAAAGTGACTTACTTGAAGAAAATTCATATGAAGTTTAAAATAAAATTTACCTATAGAAGGAGATGAAATATATCATTATTCGTCTCAAAACTTAACTAGAAGAGAGGTTAAAATCTAGAAAAGAATCAAGATAAAGTCTAAATGAGATGACTACCCAACTAAATGAGAATGATGGGAAGATCAATGATCTTTAAGTAAGGATAAAAACCTCAAATAATAAAAAGAGGATCCCTTATATAGAAGCATTAATAATTAGAGTCCACAAATGTGGAAATATGGATTCGTCAATTAAGATTAAGTATATTTTCAATCCTAAAATGGATTACTCTTAGATAAAGGTATTTACTAAGTTCTACTACAATGGAATCATGAGACATACCATGAGGGTTTTACTATAATTCCAATGGTTCAAAGGAAGAAGTAAATCTACTAAAATAATATCACAACTGAGGCATGACTATATAAGGTATGGTTTTAATGGGATATGAATTATTTTTATTAACTAGTGTCATATGGATATAAATTCTAACAAAAAGTGAACTAAAAGTGTTGTAAGGAAATCCTACATTCCTACAACTAATGAGAATAATGTTTTTACTGAAGAAAATAATGTTAATATAGAGAATTAATTTACCACTCTAGAGAAAAATAATGGGTCTCAACAAAATTTTAATCAAGAACAAACATTAATTTACTCACATCAACCCTCCTATAATTAAATAAAAAAACTAGAGAAAATAGAGGAAACTGATCAAATTGTGAGAAAGATAGATGAGAATTCAATAAAGGAACCTCTAGGGAAGAGAACATCTATGGTGGATCTATTTTCTATTAAATATTATATATTTGATTTATTACTAAGAGGGACTAAACATTGTACCATATGGAAGGAGAAGAATTGAATTATGGGAGTTCCCAATAAAAGGGAAAACATTAGTTTAAAGGGGAGTTCCCAATACCATATTATATAAGTGGGTTCTTGATAAAACAAAAATAGTAATATTTTTTATACAGTAATTAAATTTTATAATACCACCATTTTAATGTTATATAGGTAATTATAATATTTTTAAGTGATTAAAATAATTTTATTTGAACTTGTGAATCCGAATAAAAATTTTGTTTATACATTTATAAAATATTATTTTTTATTAATTTTTTTGTAAAAATTTTTGAGTTGATTAAAAAGTAATTTGTCTACATTTTTTATTTAGATAATGAAATATGAATCCATCTTTTTAAGGGAAATAAGTGCCCATGAATTCAATTCTAATGTGGATCCAACTGGATGTGCCCCACCGTAGTTATTTGACTATTACATTTTTTCCATGATTTTATTAGCCTGAAATTTTGAAATATTTTATAATACATTATTTGGATCATTTCATCCAACTATATTAACTTTTGGTTCGAGCATTATCATGATTGAAAATTTGAGTGGAATTGATGCATATAAATTTAATCAATCTTCCTGGCTAGAAATTTTATCTTTAATGTTTTGATCAAAAATCCTTCATACATTGTTACAAAGGGAAAAAAATTTTGGTAGACACAAAATTAATCTGGTAAAAAGTTCATAGTGTGTCATATTTCAATATTTTTCCATTAAATTCTCCGAAAACACATTGATACTCGGTACATTAAATTTGGATAGTTTTATCTAAATATAATTATTTTCATTAATCATATAGCCATAAAATCTATAATATGAGGTAAAATATTCATAAATTTTAAGGGTGAACACATAATACATTTTGTAACAAATTTTATGAAGCTAAAATTTAAATATTAAACCATTTACTATCCCCAATACCCACAATCTTTTAGAGGATATAATTGAAGTAAATTGTTCTTGTATACATTTCCTATAAATATATAATTCTTATCCCCTTAGAAGGATCAAATTTATAGTGATCCATTTTTTGTATTTTTTTGTTGTTTTTATTATTCAATATCTCTTATTGTTAAGTATTTATATATTAGTTTATCTCCCTCTCTTTATTTTTTCTTTTCATTTTATTTTTTTTTCCACCATTCTCTTTCTTAACTCTGTTAAGTAGAGAACTAACATTGGTTTTTGTTAGAGATTATTTGGGAAGCTTTGAGTTTGTTTTACGTAAAAAAATTATTTATTATGAGAATTTAAATAATATTGGAAGAATATTTTGTGTTGGTTTCACCCCACTTTCTCTAATATTGTGGTATTCTTCCCATTTTTCATTATTCCTCTCCTTTATTATCATAATTTTTCATGTATAGGGTTACTGTATCATTATAGTGATGATGTGATTGATATTATCTGACATATAGAGGGTTGATTAGGGATAATAACAATTCAATTGTTAGGGTGGTAATTGATAGGGTTAATCTAAACACTGGATAAAATATTGAGAATTTATATTTTTAAGAACAATGATAGAATCATCATGAAATCTAAAGATAAACTAATTTATTCTTTTCAAAAAAATCCCTGGTGTTTTATCAATTTTTGTACATCTATATTTTTATTTTTAAAAATATATATCATATATATTTTATATAAAACTCTATTTTAATTTTTTATATTTAAATATAATCTTGATAATAGAAAAATAGTGTTTATGAGTGGCCTCCTTGAGAGATCATCCCTAGGGTTACACTATGTTTCATTTATAGGAAAATAAGAATTTATTTAATTGGGATTCATGAAAAATATAAGACATAAATTCTTGTAAAATAATGAATAATGTTTGGAAAACTAAACTGACTTCCAAAGTCACTCATGTGAAATAAATATCCCAAAAATAATACCTAGGATGTGAAAGCTTAAAAATTTTGGAGATATAAAATAAGGCTGTAAGAAGACATGGAAAAGAAGGATTCAATTAGTAACATGTGAAGAGGTCCTTATTGGTAAGAGTACAAAAGAAAAAATAGTTTCTAATTTGATATATGAAGAAAATTAAATTCCCAATACAGAAAAGGGGAAGTCTAAATAAAATATACTAAATGAATTTTATGTAATTGGAATCACTCATTGATGAGATACTTGTATGTAACTAAAAAATATTACCATGAATAATTATTAGGAAGAAGAATAGGTTTATGATTTGAGGCATTACTTTCCTTGAATCTAAAAAGTGAGAAAAGGAAAGTGTGATAGATAGGGTTTTTATTCAAAGACCAGCCTCATTCCTCAACTTGAGTAAGTGAAAATTATCCTCTACCTATTTTTTTAAATACTATTAACTGGTGTTTAAGTGTTTCAAGTTTTATTAGAGACACACTCCATGGGGAAGTTTCATCAAAAGATGAAAGGTGTTTTAATAATGTTCTCTAAAGTTCCAACTAATTAAAATCATTAAAAGTGTAAATTTTGATGTATATAGAATTACAAAGAATGATAATATAAGAATAATCAAAGTAGTAATGAGTAGTCATAATGATTCCCATCAGGATTTTAATGTTGATGTTTTAGTTGATGGAAAGTGGTATCAATAACCATGAAGCATTGATCTAAAAGGATCGTGATCTCTCTAACTTCATATCCTAGAGATAAAATACTGGGGATATAGCAGTAAAATGATCTTTAAAGTTTTATTTGTTTTTTATCTAACATATTAAATCAAATGAATATTCTTTTTATATAGGAGTTTGTTATGGATCTACAACTCTCATGATGAAATTTAATTTTATATTCAGTTATTATTCTAATAAATTAAGTGGGAGTTTTGAGATGAAAATAGGACAGATGGTTTCCAAAAAAAATAAGGAAAGAAAACCCTTTAGATGAGAGAATAAATCGGTTACCAAGTACAATTTAAGAAGTGGTCTGGAAAGATAAACAACTGAGTAATCACATAAATATTTGGTATCAACAAATATTAAATTAATGGTATCATCCATTATACAGTAATATTTAATAGTTTCTCTTAATGAAAACAATTTTTTTCAATTTTTTTCAAGATATGAAGAAGAAATATATAATAAATCCTTGAAATATGTTAAAAGTTATATGGCTTCCTGATATGTATAGAATGAAGTGAGTACAATGGATAGTGATGGTATTATTAAATATATCTCGTGTTTCCTATATTTATTCTTGTCTTAGTAGGCTTATTTTTTGGATCTTTTCTAAGTAGTAAGTCCACCCACTGAAAATATTTTTATATATAGCTACAAAAAAAGATTTTTTTTGATCTAGAGAGATTTCAAAAACATAAAGTTTCATTTCAAGAGATAGTGTAAGATAAGAAATGAATTTATGGGCCTAATAGTTGGAGGAGTTTCACATCACATGGGATTATTGTTTATCCTTGTCATATTCAAGGTCCATGTTTAAAATGGGTGAGAAGTAAAAATAGAGACTATTTTCATCATTGATAAAGGATAGAAAGATAAACAATTCAATTCATTGTCATAATGGAATAGAAGGATGGAGGCTTATGTTATCTGACATCAAGTAAACATTGGGAGAATGGTATGTTTCTACAAGTGATAATAATATTTCCCATGGAATGATTTTTCTTGGGATTCTATACCTAGTTCATATGGTACAAAATATACTTTTGATTTGATTTTAAAGGGGTAGAAGAAAGGATCATGAATCTATGTGAAATATCTTCCAAAAGAATAAAGTATCACGAATCCATGTATAGTTCTTATTTAGATCTTTATATGGGTGGGAAGTAAGGGATATAATATGATGATGTTGAAGATAATCATTTAATGATGATAAATTATGGAACAAGTTTATGATGAAATCAGTTTCTCATGGGGTTTACGAAAGTGGTTCTCTTATATGTCGCACATTGTGAAGTAGATGATATTAATCCCCAATAATAAATGATAATTATTATTTCTATTCATGGGTATGCTACTAGAAAATTAATCAATATCCATTGTTTAAAACCATAGCTATATATAGAAAAAATATATATATAGGTAATATCCATGGTCTATATGGACATAGCTCCTATTAGTGTGGAAATAGGTTTGATTATATAGCCATGGTTAGTAACTGTAAGAACCAGGTTTTTCACTCAGGTATGGATCCTTTAAAATTTTGGTCTAAATATTTACTTTGAACCTAATATGGATGTATAATGAGTTAGTGAGTTTTTTAGGGTTTCTAGGGCTTGTTCAGAGCCTGTAACCCATTTTTTTGAGGAAATAGACTCTGCACACAGTTTAGAGTAAACCATATGATATTTCCGCATGGTTTGGAAAACCGTGCAGAATGTGTTTTTTCAGATAGTGACACCTCACATGGTTGGTGCACGTCCATGAATACAATCCTTTTAAATTCCCCTTTTTCCCACATAATCATGCATGGGTGGCGCACGGTTTGATCAAACCATGTGGAGAAAGAGTTTTCGGGCCGAACTGTCTCACATGGTTTGCATACAGTTTGAAAAACTGTGCGGAAAAACCGTGCATAGGCTAAAAACCTATGTAAATTTTCTAAAACTCTCTTATGATACATTAATCCCCTTCATTCCTACTAATATGAGGACCAGTGGTATTTTCCTCTTTTTTCATCCATTTGTAACTTTTTGAAGTCCAAATACAAGGATAAAGAGATCTCTATCATCTGGTATCTTATCAATCTTTTGTTCATCGTGTTTGATGCACAACAGTAAGTACTTGAGTCCACTTTAGAAGTACATCTTCTATTTTACTTTTGACCTAGATATATCCATGTGAGATTTTTTCACCTTTTCTTAGATCTATTTTTATTCGAGGAAAATCAAGGGTCGATACTAGAGGAGAATACTCATATAACCCTAAGGTGGGTGGTCTATAACTCATCCCTAAGGTTTGTTGTTTTTAGAATATTCGTTTGGGGCCAACCAATTTTGTTGGAAACTGTTCCTTAAATTAACATGCCATGATTATACACGTTATAATCATATGGTTATGCTCTTTCCAAATATGTGATTAGTTATTAGTGGTTTCACCCACAACTCAATCTTCCTTATATCAAATGTTATGCAATAATTGGGTTCTTAGTGTTTTGGAATATTTGAGCCATCATTCAGGTGTACCTTTACTTGACCTTTCTAAATGTGAGTCTTCTAATTATAAACAGATTTTTAGTACTGAGAATACCATAATAGAATGTACCATGTATTCTCACCACTTGACCTTCCTACGTTATGTGCTTTCAAATAATTATTAAATGTGAAATTTGAAATGGAAATTATATTAAGTATATAACTTGGACATAATAAAGGAGACTAAATAAAGGTTACATGCTCATAGCACCCCTTTCCATGTTGGTGGAAGGTAGTGGAGTGAACCTCAATAATTGATTATTACTTAATGGCTAACTATGAATTGATTAAATGGTTGCAACGCCACTAGGCCTATCCACACTAATTGAAGACAAGTCTTGGACTAATAAATAAATGGTTTCAACTCTACATGACCTATCTTCACTGATAGAAGTAAAGACTTTAACCAAATGAATTACTACATGATTACAATATCAAAAAGGAATGGACTAACTCGATATCACCTTGGATTCTGATAGGAGAATACCATGGGTCTCGGGAACCCCATTCCATTTCAAGGATGCGGTTTTCTTAGGTTGACACCCACATGTACTCTAGTTCTTGTCTATTCCTTGGATTCCTGGTATACTACCATTTGGGTCCCTTTATTTATTATGGGATACCTTAGATACACTCCTTGGATCTAGAATTAACTAGTAAGTGACATGGTGAAAGCCCATAGGGCCCTATCTTTGCTTAGCCCCATTTTACCATGGTCGATCACCTTAGACTATGTAAGATTCTTATTGTGGAATTCCTTGGATTACGCTTCTTAGATTACACTATTAACCATTATCTAGACTCAGACACTACTATGTTATCTTTCTATGAGTTTACGTTACCTTGGTTTTTACCCTGGAACTCCCTCACTGGATATCACTATCTGGTTTCCATGTTATGTCTTGGGACCTTCACTGCTTATACTATCACGAGATGATGTCAGTGTTGAATATGCCTCACATGAACTATTATCATTATATGGTAATTGATTAATTAATGAACTAGTTACATGTTTAGACACCATCTGAGGGCTGGAGAAGGTACTTAGTTGTTTAGTTATATTGTACTTCTTTCTTTACATTATATATGCCTGCCTTCACACTACTATAATCTATTACACTGGTTGGATGTTATAGAAACTACAGGTGGGGTCCCACTAAGATTTATATCACACCCCTTCCGGATGACGTTTGGTACCCAGAGTAGATTACATGGTTGCAGGTATTGATAAAGGGAAGCAAACAGCTTCCAATACTTGATTGTGTGCTGATAGGATGAAGCTTGAGAGTAGAAGGCCGAGTTGGATCTCGGGATTCTTAGAGTATACTTTGTTTTCTTTTAACTTGTGTAACATGTTATGACTATTATCTTTTATCCATGATTTCCAATTTTCTAGTGACATGAAATTATATCATCACTTCTCCCGTTGATACAGTTATTGTTATTCATGCTTAGATATTTCATCAATTTTCTTCCACTATTTATTTATATTGCTTCGGTTGTTTACTATTACATTGTATTCCTTCCATTTTTCTACACTATTATAATGTGGGAATATTATTCCCATGAATACAACCTAGGCCCTTTCTTCTAGTCATCAGCTTCTGGCGTTCAGGAAGATGCGCTTGAGGCCATGTGGCCCACTGGGCTCGGGGTACCCATTTAGTGACATATGGATCCGGGTCATCAAAAAGTGGTATTAGAGGTGGTTTCTCTTCTTGCTTGAATATTTGGAGACAATATATTAGATAATAGGAATGTTTGGGACTTGGTCATAAGTTGTTCTTGGGCATCACAAAACTAGGTTCGGGGTAAAATCCAAGTTACCCATAATGAAAGTTTTGTTCTATTTTGCCTATTACTGTTTATATTATTTCACCGTTGGGTGACTCACAAGTTGTGTGGTGTTATTGGTTATTTTTCTTTGTGAATTTATTTCATACTAAGCTAGATGATATTAGGGAAATGAGTATTTCTACATGCATCATCATAGGCACCTAGAATTCATATGTCATTAATATTTCCATGCCATATAGGTGCATTTCACTGCTTTGCATTGCTTGATATATCGGTGATTGTTGAGTGATATAGTGATAGTTGCCTATACTTTTATTACTTTGGATTCGATTGAGTGATTTCCTATCTCAATTCTTGAGGTGTATAGGCCCTCATGGGTTAGAATGAGTAATTTACCAAGTCAATCCATTATGCTATAAGTAAATGGGTGTTATTTTTAGTTATAGGTGTATGGGCACTGATTTATCAGAAATAACTATCCATTATAAAGTGAATCCTGAAATAAAAAATAATTGGTATCACATCCTTATTATTCCTTATCATGTCTATGAAAGGTAAGGGAGTGAACCTAATAATTAACTACTAAATAACATAAAACTTATACTTGAGCACTTACCAATACATGGTTGTCTAAGTGGGTAGTTTGGGAAGTATGCCTTGGGTAGTGAGTTTTTTATGATCTTTTTCTACTAGTGATTATATCTCCTTGATTGTAATATTGTTCTAATGTGTGTTCTTGGAATTTGTAGACCAATGTCTCCATGACGTCCTCATGACATTCACCAAAAGGGTGGTGACAACCATGCTCCACACATGGTGGGCCCAGAGCTACCAGTCTTAATTCTTGGAGTGCCACTTGAGGCACCACCTTCTGTACCTAATCTGGGCACTGATACCCAAGTTCATGATAGTTTCTTACATCTGATTCAGTCAATGAAAGGTGCTCCAAAGGTTGCACCTATGATGGTTGATATAACCCGCAAGTTCCAGTAGCAGCATCCTCATACTTTTTCAGGGGATGGCAGAACTCAGGCTATTGTGTCTTAGCTAGAGGCAATACTGTCTATATTTGAGTGTCTAAAAATGCCTCCAGATCAGAAAGTCAATATTTCTACATACATTCTTTTGGATTCATCCAAGCCTTGGTGGGATGTCGTTACCCAGGTCGGATGTCATCATGGCATGTTATTGGTTGACTTCAAAACTTCCATCTATGATCAGTTCTTTCCTCATTAATTGATAAATAACATATCCAAAGAGTTTATACATCTTGAGGAGGGTTCTATGTTAGTTATGGAATATTTATAAGGTTTCACTGATTCACAGTTCTTTTCATCACTTCTAGCCGGCGATAAGATTTCACATGCTAGACAATTTGAGGATTGGATCCAGTACGCCATATGAGCTTAGGTGAATGTAAGTCTCATTCATTCCTTATCTACAATAGTTGATCAGGCCCTTATCACATAGCGTAACCTGAGGAATATATTTAGCACTGGGTTTAACGGATTAGTGCCACATTAGGCCAATAGTTCATCCGGTGGCAGGAAACGTTCCCTTAATGTTTATCATCAGGGTAGTGGTAGCCAAAGTATCTAGTTTGATAGCTCTGTAGTGTGTCATCAGTGTGGAAAACTAGAGCATAAGAAGCCCCATTGTGATAAAGACCATGTGGAGTGTCAGGATTTTGTTTGTATGGGTCATCTTCAGCGCTTTTACAGGACCTTTCTACCAGCTTTGAGTGGAAAAGGATCACCTTCAACTCCACATTCATGGGAGATTTTTTTTTTCACCGCATCTGGTGGGTAGTTGGAGTAACGTCGACAGTTCTGGCCAAGGAGGTGGTCGTGGCCATGGTATTTTGATACTTGATCACCAAAAGTGCCATCAGAGCAATTATGATCTTGATAGTCCATATATTGCACAGGTTCATGGATCAGGTCAGTTGCAAGCCTTACAGCTGATACCTAAGGATAGGGTTGTTGTACCATCTATAGTACGAGGTACTATTCTAGTAGCCTCTACTATTGTCTCTGATTTGTTTTATACAAGTGCGTAAAACTCTTTTATTTTTGTATCTGTCATGGAAAGTCGTGTACTATATATATAGTATCACTATGGAGTAATGACCATCGATACACTATTGGGAATACAGACAGAGGACATATTCATGTGCAGGGATTGTCCCCTTGAGGTGGGTAATTACCCTTTGTTGTGGAATCTCTTTGTTCTAGAGATGAAGGTATTCTATATAATTCTCAGGATGGAATGGTTGGTCAAGTATCACACCATAGTATACTTTTATCACCGAAGGGTTTCTTTTAAATCACTAGAATGAAACAGTTATCTTTTCAAGGGTGAGTGGGATGTTTGGGATGGGAGAGTGGGACCAAAGCATCATGGGATAGGTGGAGTGACCACCCATATTGAAAATCCTTTCATGGATGATCAAGGTTTTCTTCAAACCGATTTCCCTCCAGTAGTTTATCATTTTAGGGAAGTATTTCCTAATGACTTTTCTAGATTACCACCTGAGAGATAGGTAGAGTTTTCAATAGAACTTGTTCCATGAGAATCTATAGTGTCCATTCCTCCATACAGGATGGCACTTATTGAGATTTATGAGGTCAAGTGATATATAGAGGACTTAGAGGCCAAAGGATTTATACGAACTAGTACATCTTATTGGGGTTCACCAATTCTTTTCGCTAAGAAGTCAGATATAACTCTCCTTTTATGCATGGATTATAGAAGGTTGAACTATCTTACGGTCAAGAACTGGTATCTACTTCCTTGAATAGATGATCTCTTTGACCATCTCTGAGGATGAAAGGTGTTCTCTAATATCAACCTAAGATCGGGTTATCATCAGGTGCGAGTCAGACCATCAGACATAACTCATACAGCTTTCTATAGCAGGTATGGTCTGTATGGGTATCTTTTTATGTCGTTCGGTCCTATGAATTCACCTTCCATTTTCATGGATTTTATTAATAGGGTTTTCCATCCATATTTGTACTCTTCTTTCGTGGTCTTTGTGATTGAAATCTTGGTGTATTAGCACACTCGTAATGACCATGAAAAACATCTTGATATCATTTATAGTACACTGACATAGCATTATATTTATGCTAAGTTTTCTAAATGTGACTTCTGGATCGACAAGGTCCGCTTCTTGGATGATATTCTTTTATAATCAGAAGTATTTGTTTACCCTAAAAAGGTTAGTGTTGTAGTATCCTAGGAGCAGCCTAAGAATGTGTTTGATATCAAGAGTTTCTTAGGGATCTTTGGATATTATAGGAATTTCATATAGGACTTATCACATCTTACTTCACCTATTGCTGGACTTAAAAAGAAGGTTGTTAAGTTCCTGTGGTCTGAATCATGGGGAAAAGCCTTTCAAGAGATGAAAGGGAGGCTTTTCACGGCACTTATTCTTATTCTTATAAAACCTGTTAATAGTTATATCATCTTCTGTGATACATCAGGAATTGGAGTAGGAGTAGTGTTGATGTAGGAAGACAAATTTTTTGCATAAAGATCTTGGCATTTGAGGCCTCATAGAAGAAATTACCCGATGAATGAACTCAAGCTAGTATTAGTTGTCCATGTCTTACATTGCTATAGACATTATCTCTTGGGTGAGCGCTTTGTGGTGTATACATATCACCAGATCCACAAGTATATCTTTTTCTCAACATGAATTGATCCTCTGATAGTGAAGATTGTACAAATATCTACAATATTTTGATTTTGAGCTTTTCTATATACCTAGAAAAGGAAATGTGGTTGCAGAGGTACTGAGTTGGAAAA
This sequence comes from Viscum album, assembly GCA_963277665.1. Taxonomy (NCBI): domain Eukaryota; kingdom Viridiplantae; phylum Streptophyta; class Magnoliopsida; order Santalales; family Viscaceae; genus Viscum; species Viscum album. The sequence goes on along the minus strand of OY728137.1, from coordinate 1,694,016,540 downwards.
CTCAAATGCAGGACGTACAGGAATCCAGTTATCAATGGAAGTTAATGGACCTATTTTATGAACTTCATCTACAGTTTCACGATTGTTACGAGTAGTCTTACCTATTATTCTTAATAGTTACCTCTTACTTCCTTGAGAAGTTGAAGTGTATGCAGTTTTTAGACCCTAAATGTTTGGTTCTCTGTGAGAGTATATCAGGAGATAACCCACCTCCGGATTGGTCTGTGGACAAAGATAACTGCATGCGTCTACATGGATGTATCTTGGTTCCTACAGATGTGAGAGAAGAGTTGATTGAAGAGTCCCATGATTCCCAGTGGGCAGTTCATCCAGGCATCTCAAAGATGTATCAAGAAATGAAATGCTAGTATAGGTGTCCTGGGATAAAACATCAGATTTCAGGCCTTATCACTAGGTGTTACACCTGTCAATAAGTGAAGGTGAATAACCAGAGACCTTCGGGATTTTTACAGCCACATCCGGTCCTAGAATGGAAATGGGAAGATGTTGTAATGGATTTCAGATTCGTCTTACCTAGGTCTCTGAGGGGTAGCAATGCTATCTGGGTAGTCAATTACTAACTAAAAAAATCATCCCACTTCATTCCTATTTAGGAGACTTTCTTAGTTGATGAGCTGGAAAGACTGTATGTCTATGAGATCATACAACTACAAGGAGTTCCACATACTATCATTTCATATAGGGATGATCATTTCACTTCATAGTTATGAAAATGTTTGAAAAAATATATGGTAACTCGCGTGATTCTAAGAATAGATTTTCATCCTTAGACTGCTGGACAATCGAAACGGACAATACATGTTTTGGAGGATTTTCTCTGAGAATGCATCCTTGATTTCTGTGGTTCTTAGGAGAAGCATATTCGTCTCTTCAAGTTTTCCTATAATAATAGTTTCCAGGAAACTATTCAGATGGATCCTCTTGAGGCCTTATATGGTAGGCCATTCCATTCACCCTTATGCTTGCTAGAGGTAGGTGTGGTAGCCCTACTAGTTCCTTATCTCATTCAGGAGACTTCAGAACATGTCCAGCAAATCAGGAAGCGTATGACTTCTACTCAGTCTAAACAAAAATATTATTCTGATCTTCATTGAGTAACTCTTGAGTTTGAGGTTGGGTATCATGTTTTTCTTTGGTTATTTCCCAAGATATGGAATATACGATTAAGAAAGCAGGGAAAGATGGCTCCTTGTTACGTCGGGGCATTCGAGATTCTAGAGAGAGTCGGGCTGATAGATTATCTGTTGCTACTACCTCAAAGGTATCATTCCATGCATGACGTCTTTTATGTCTCACATCTTCACCAATATCATGTTTCCCCATCTCATACCTTTGATCTTTAGGAATTTGAGTTAGAAGATGATGCTACCTTTGAGGAGTATCTAGTACGCATTTTTGACCGAAGCACGAAGGCTCTCTAAGGAAAGTCTTTCCCTCTCATATGGGTGTAATGAAAGCATGTATAAGTACAATATGAGACATGGGAGAGGGATTCCAACGTATGTACCCAATGCCCAGAGCTGTTCTCAGACAGTGTTTCCATACCCTTGGAAGGAGAACTCGTGGGGTGAGTTCTTTTAAGGGGGGAAGACTGTAAGAACCTGGTTATTCACTTAGGTATATATCCTTTAAAATTTATGTATAAATCTTTTCTTTGGACCTAATATGGATTCCTAATGAGTTATTTTAGGTTATTAGGGTGTCCGGGCTTGTTCGGAGCCCAGAACCCATATTTTTGGAGGAAACAGACTTTGCGCACTGTTTAGAGTAAAATGTGTGGCATTTCTGCATGGTTTTCCAAACCTTGCATAAGGTGATTTTTGATATAGTGGATCCTTGAATAGTAGATGCACAGTCATGCAACCAAACCATGATAATTCCACTTTTCCCAAGGTAATCGTGCATGGTTGGTGCATGGTTTGATCAAACCGTGTGGAGAAAGACTTTTTAGGCAAAACTGTCTCCCACAGTTTTCTCACGGTTTGAAAAACTGTGCGGAAAAACCGTGTGTAGGCTAAAAACATGTGTAAAATGTCTAGAACACCCTTAATGATCTACTTATCCTTCTCCTTCATCCTAATCCAAGGACCAATGGGATTTTACTCCTTTTTCACCCATTTGGATCTTTTTGAAGGCCAAATCTATAGATCAAGAGATCTCCTTCGTCTTGTATCCGATCAAGCATTCATTCATCACGTTGGATGTGCAATGGTAAGTACTCGAGTCCTTTTTAGGTTTACTTCTTATCTTTCACTCTTGACCTAAATATCTCCATGTGAGAATTTTTCACCTTTTCTTAGATCTACTCTGATCTGAGGAAAATCAAGGGTCAATACTGGATGAGAGGGATCATATAAACCTAAGGTGGGTGGTCTATAACTCATCCCTAAATTTCATTGTTTTTGGAATTTTCATGTGGGGCCTACCAATTTTTTTGGAAACTGTTTCTTAAATTATCATTCCATTGTTATACTCGTTAGAATCGTATAGTTATGCTCTTTATAAATATGCGAGTAGTTGTTAGTGGTTTCACCCATAACTCAATATGCCTCCTGTAAAAGGTTATGTCATAATTGTGTTTTTAGTGTTTTGTCATATTGGAGCCACAATTAGAGTGTGCCTTTACTTGAACTTTCTAAAGGTGAGTCTTCTTATTATAAATGTATTGTTATTACTGAGAATCGTATAATGGAATGTACCATGTATGCTCACCACTTTACCTGCCTAAGGTAGGATCTTTCAAATAATTATAAAATGTGAAATTTGAAATGGAAAGTATACTAAGTATATAACTAGTCCTTGATAAAAGAGATTGAATAAATGTTACATGCCTCTAGAACCCCTTTTCATGTTGATAGATGGTGGAGGAGTGAACCTAAATAATTGATTATGCCCTAATGGATAACTAAGACTTGATTAAATGGTTTCAAAGCTACTTGGACTATCCCCAAAAATGGAAGACAAGTCTTGAACCAATAAATAAATGGTTTCAACTCTAATTAACCTATCCACACTAATTGAAGGAAATAAATGAACCAAATGAATTAATATATTATTACAATATCAAATATGAATGGACTGACCCAAGCTTCCCTTGGATTCTGATAGGAGAATACCTTGGGTCTTGGGAACCCCATTTCGATTCAAGGATCTGGTTTTCTTATGTTGATACCCACCTAGACTATGGTTCTTTTCTATTCCTTAGATGCCCAGTATACTACTGTTGTGTCCCTTTCTTTATTATAGGATACCTTAGATACACTCCTTGGATCCAGCATTGACTAGTAGGTGCCATAGTGAAATCACATAGGGCTCTATGTTTGATTATCCTTGTTTGACCTTGGACTCGATAGGCTCCTTATTATGGAATGCTATGGATGACACACCTTTTATTAAACTCTTACCCATTATCTAGACTCATATACTACTGAGTTAGCTTTCTGTGAGTTTATTTTACCTTTTTTTCACCCTGGAACTCCCTCACTAGATATCATTGTCTATTTTTCTTGTTACATCTTAGGACCTTCACTACTTATATTATCACGACGTGATTTTAGTGTTGGATATGCCTCACATGAAATATTATCAATAAAGGGCAATTAGTTAATTAATGAACTGGTTACATGTTCAGACACCAACTAAAGGATGAAGTAGGTAATTGGTTATTTAGTAATATTGTACTGCTTTGTTTTCTTTATATATGCATTCCTTCACACTGCAATATTCCATTACGCGGGCCGAATGTTATAAAACTATTTGGTGGTGTCCCATTGAGATTTATCTCACACCCTCTCTAGGCATTTTTTGGTACTTGGAGTAGATTAAATGGTTGATGTTATTGACAAAGGGAAGAATGCAGCTTCCAATACTTGATTGTGTGCTGATAGGATGGATCTTAATATAGGATGATCGAGTAGGATCTCAGGATTCTTGGAGTAGACATTGTTTTATTTTACCTTGTGGAACATGTTATTCCTATTGTCTTTTATCCATGATTTTCAATTTTCTAGTTACATGACATTACATCATCACTGCTCGAGTTGATAAAGTTATTTTTATTCTTTCTTATCTATGGAATCATTTTTCTTCAGCTATTTATTTATATTACGTTCATTGATTATTGTTCCATTATATTCCTTCTGACATGACACACTTTGCTAATGAGGTAATAGTCTTCCCACAGACACACCCTAGGCCCTCGCTACTAGTCAGCAGCCACTGGAATTCAGGAAGATACTATAAGGCCCCATCTTTAAACCTTACTTAGTATTGATTTAAATGAATAATTCACATTGAGGATCTTTTTAGGTTTAGAGTTTTAGAGAATTAGATCATAAATCATGAATTACATTCCACATTTAAACAAAGTGGTTACATAAAAGATAGTATTCATTTTTTCCCATCAACAGAAACATATTTAAGTTAAAACATGGATTATTTCTTGACACTTCCCTGACACTGTCATCCTATCATGTACCTTTCCCTTGACCTGTGAAAAACATTTCAAAAACTTGGGATGATCATAAAAAGCTCAGTAAAGAATATAAAAATATGCAAAGGAAACATGAGTACATGTATACATAAGAATGAAATCATACTTTACCCATAAAACATAAGCACTTTAACATACCTCATAAAATCATGAATAAATCATATAAATAATAAGACATAAAGGTAACTTGAGGCATTCATAACATTCTTACGTAGGGAGTAACCCTCTTGGTTACATTTGGAATACCCATCACAGTATATTCCCTAAATCTCTTCGGAGAAACCTTAACATTTAACTCTTTCGCATTACCCAATGCATTGGAGAGCTATATCAGGCTCACCCACCCTAAGTTTATCATGGAACCACCCGTCTTCATAACAATTCCCAAGAACCACAACATAATCGTATCACATAAGACATGCATAAAGGAAACATAAAATTTCCTCCTTTCAATCACAAGATATCAATACAACACATTGATATAAAAACATTATGAAAACCATTTTAAATACCAAAATAAAAGAAAAGTAAAACATGGTATTTATTTTTCTTTTAAAAAGATGGTATGGCTTGTAGAGGAAGCAAAAACTCAAATAATGGTCACGGTGGCGGAGAATTCTTTGTTGCCGCATACGTACGACAAAAACATTTCCTTTTGTCTTTTATTAAAACGCTTCGTATAAAAAAGATTTCTTTTGGATAAACATAAAAGTAAAAGGGGTTTATACATCGTATAAAAGAAGGTTGTGTATGAAACAAAATATGCCTCAATGAATGGAGATTGAGATTAAGTCCCTTACAAAGATGGTATCCTTGGATTAAGGATAAATCAATTACATAATTATGTGTGAAAAATAAATACTCCAAATATAATTGGATATTAAGTGTAAAACAATCAGAGGTTATTCACACATATTCATAGAACGACATATTCAAGGAGTACAAGTTTATCCCAAAGAATAAAAATTGGGTTAAGAAGTTCCCTTGAAAAAATTTGACAGCCTAACGGCGTCACTACAAAATTCAGAAAATGAGTTGATGAGAGATAAAAAGGGTATATCATCACTTGGACATAAAATTTAAATCAATAAGGATATAGAAGAACATATCAGAACATAATAGTATGTGAATTAAAAGACATAACAAAATAAGTCTTTTAAAAAGAGGAGGATGAAAGGTTCCCTTACCGACATGGGTATCTTTTGAAACATACACCCCGTGAAAGAAGGACAATACAACATTGATGTAAATACTCATAAATGAAATTATATTACAAAATGAGTAAAATAATGGGCAGTACATACACCACTCAAATGAATTTGTGGCAAATGTAGCATAAATCTCATGGGAATAAAAGTGAGATGAAAAATCCATTACGAAAACTCAGCAGCCTAATGGCGCCACTTAAAAATTACAATAATGGATTGATGAGATCAAATAGAGTCTCTCATCATATTAACATAAAGTTTAAGGCAAGAGTAATATAAAATAACATCCCAAAACATAACAAAGATGATCTTAAAAGAAGTGACATAAAGGATAGTACTTAAAAAGAAAGAGAGAGGTTAGATCTCTTACGAAAATTCGGCAGCCTAATGGCGCCACTCAAAACTTCCAAAATGGATTGATGAGATAGAATTGGGTCTCTCATAATATGAGAATAAAAATTACAGTAAGATTAATATAAAGTAACATCTCAATCACAAAAAAGATGATCTTAAAAGGAATGACATAAAAGATTGTACTTAAAAAGAAAGAGAGGGGTAGGATCCCTTACCTCAAGTCCGACTTGTCTTGTTCGTTTCTTTATATTCCTGAATAATAAACTTTGGTCAATTTATAATTTCCTAAGGACCTCCTTTAAATATTATTATTCAGTTCATATGACATATTATAATGTTATAATGATTGTTTAATAATGTTAGTTCATATCATACGTTTTTGCCGATGTTTGGTACATGAGTCAAAAATGAACTTGTTTGAAAAATGATTGCCCATGTAGTTATAAGTAAATAATTTACAGACTAGTATTAATGATTAAAATATCATATATATCCCGTACATATTCATTTTATACTATTCCATATCATTTTGATATAAAAAAACAAAAAGCATCATTCATGGAGACGGTAGGCCGTACGTACGCATGAACGCTACTTTTATTTTTTTTGTCATATTAATGGAATAAAAAATAAAAAATATATATATATATATATTATAATTCTAGTATAATATATATGTTATATAGGTCACATATGTTCATTAATTTCATTCTTTATACATTCCATGTATTGCATGTACGAGTCACATCACTTGGGGGGGCGGTAGTCTACACTTCCTCATATGAAATTATCGCATTTGCACAATATGAAAAGAATAAAGGTATGTTTTAAATATAAAATAAAAAAGCATATAGTAAACATAATTACCATATATATCATATATAAAATACATTTAAATCATAATGTCCACCTTTAAAGGTGTTAAAAGAATATTGAACAATCATCGTTTCGTGAGGAAGAAAATCGCCAACCACAGAAACAGTATGTTCTTTAACCATTAGACAAAGGTGTGTAGAATTTTAGCTCGAATCATTCACATAACAACATCCTAGTGTATTTAAGATAATGGTTTCTTTACAAAAAAAAGAATAAAAATAGTTTAGGGGGTTGGAGAAACAAAATAAAACATAAGAACACAAGAGAAAACACTACCTTTAAAACGGGTAACTCTCTTTGATTTAAGCTCAATGGCTTCCTTGGAAAAGATTCTGCCCAAAGTGAGGCTTAAATGATAAAGAGATGGATGTGGACAGATGAAATGGGCAGGGTTGGCCAAGCCAAAGGCTTGAGAGTTGTGTGTAAGGTGGTATAGGTGGGGGCCTTTTATAAGAGGAGAGGAGGGGAACTCTTGGAAAGTAAAGAAATGTTACTTTATTTTAAAATGATTTTCGGATTTAAAAGGTCCCACATTGATATAATTAGAGGGTAAGGTAATAAGGGTTATAAATATACCCATCCAATAGGTTTTTGACAAGTTTAGGTCTTAGATTTTACATTATCTTTTCATTTTATTTAAATTGTTAAATAATGAGGTAATCGTTGCATCATCATGATGTCATTAAACAATTTAATTAATTTAATCTCTAAAAATTATAAAAAAAATACTATGATGTGGGAAATCTTTTTATATTTCCAATGAATATTTATAGTCAAATATCTGACTTGTATAACCCCATTTAAAAATTGTTATAGTAAAACAACTCATGTTTGTGTCATTTTTACTTTTACATTAAATGAAAAGATATTAATGTCATTTTCCTTCCAAAGAGGCTCCATGGGGTCCCCAAGTTTACCCATGGATTGTCTTGGTCTTCCATGATACATCCAATAAGGTTGGGATATGTGTCAAGCTCATATCATATTATTAAAACATTATTTTTACCTTAAACTACACTAATTACCTCTAATCGCGATTAAAAACTTAAAAGTTACTATTCATCAAAAAAATATTTTAATCCCATTGAACCACATTTTACTTATTAATGACAACCATGTATGTCGGATTTTTGAAATTCAAAACACAGAGGTGGTAAAATTTCATTTAAACGAAAAATCAGTTTTTTAAGTACCACTTAGTGGTTTCACTATTCATCAAAAATTGAAGTTTTTCAGAAAAATACCAAAACTTCACCCTAAGATATATTTGATATTCAGAATTCAAAAATGATGTATATTTTAAAAAATTCAAAACTTATAAGTTACATTAATTAATTTAATAATTAATTCCCAATGTTAGAGCAAATAGCATGTTTTTATGAAACAATAAGTATCAAAAGATTGACACTAGTTTAAGTCCAACTTCAAAGTGAAATTAATTCTAACGACCACTATTGGATTAAATGGTAAAAATATATTCTAATTTTACTTTAAAAACAATTCTAAATATAATCTAATCATATAAATAAAGTAGATTAAAAAGAGGTTTTGAATTAAAATACAACATTTTTCACTATTCATTAAAAAATGAACTTTATCGGAAAGATACCAAAAATTTACACAAAGTAAATTTTGATGTGCTGATTCTAAATAAGAATTTTATTTTGTCAAATATAACACATAAAACTTTAAAAAATTGGATTTAAAAGAGGTTCTCCATCAAAAGGCGGTTAATCGACCTTTTAAAGAATATTAGAATGTTTACGCTTAAAATTGGATTCATTCGCATTTTTAATCCTCTAACATTTATTGTAAAGAGTAAAAATATTTTCAAAACATATATAATCATTTTGTAGTTAGTTCTATTCATTCCCACCATTACAATGTCTAGGCATTAACTACCATTTAAAATAATATTATTTTATTATTAGAGTGCAACGTAAGATTCCCAAGAAACTCGTCGTTGCGTATTGGGTACGTCATCGAGCATAGCGTCCCCTTTAAAGTAATTTTAATATTTTATTCACAAAAATGGATAAATATATAAATGTCATATTCTTTATTTACCTGGGGTGTTACATCCTTCCCCCCTTTTTGTAATTGCGTCCTCGCAATTTTAAAATTGGGCTTGGAAACATCCTTGAAAGTCCCACATCGGAACAAGAGTCGGTAAAAAAGTCACTTTAAAGAAAAAAGATAATTACAAAGGTCACTGGAGTTAACCCAAACTAGGATTCCATGTAGGAAAACATGGATATGGTGGAAAAAAAACAAAGGTTCATGTTCTGAGGGAGAGTGATAGAAAACATGTTTAGGAGAAAGTTAACCACAAGAAAATCACAAACTTGTGGTGGGTTAAACGGTATTCGATTCCCTGGTAGGAAATGTTAATAGAAAATATTTTTGTTTTAAGTTACTTTTCATTGAGGAATTTATTTTTTATCTTAAGGAAACATATTTACTTGTCATGTTGACTTTCAACTTTTACTAGATTTCTTACACAAACTCATACTTTCCCCAAATGATGAGTATTTAGGAAGACTTGTTCACACTAAGAGTATTATAATTAACTTCTAGAGAATCAACTAATCCACAAAAGAGGACTATATATTTCCCATGAATTTAGAACATAACCAAAACTAAAACCTAAAAGGTTAGTTTGAGATCATATAATAAACAAAAAGGATAAAAAATCTATTCTTAATCACCAAAATTTGTCCAGCAAAACCCAAACTTCAATGAAGACCATTCAATAAAAAATTTGTCCATAAAATTCTTCAAAGTAAACCAAAATAAGATTGAAACCCAAATATTTGAAGGATTTAATCACATAGTCTTCCAAGCTACAAATTAACCCTTATCTTCAAATAACATCAGTTTCTCTTAAAGTCTCATATTTAAAAGTAATTAACCTAATCACATATCCTCCATGATAGGTTAATAATTTCAATATATAACCCAAAATCAACTTACTCTTAATTCATAAAATCATCTAACTAAAATGAATAAGTCATACTAACCAGGGACTTCACGTAGTTCAGTGGTAGGAAATAAATACCAGTCGCACTTTGGTTGTGGGTTCGATTCCCGCAGCTTTGTCTGACGCGACTGGTTGTCACACGGTTTGCGTGTTGTCCTTTTTATAAAACTCTAAAAATAACCCAAACATGTTTTAACCTCAATAGTTTCCTTATACCTCTCATTTTCATCCAAATTTGTTACGATCTCAACATCTCAATTCTTGAAGTCTTATTTCACCACCATAAGATAAAATAAAACGATTCCCAAAATGAATAACATCATACCATGATCATGGCATCCACTCGGTTTCATCGTCATCTTGCTCACGTATGTAGAATTCACATGCATTACAACAATGATTTATAGATCCTTCAAAATCATTTTCTTCCTCCATCCAAATACACCTTGAACAACATGGGTCATTTGGGTGTTCACAGAAAAACAGTTTTAGAAAATAATCATGTATGACATATAATTCCAAAACATTTGATAAAACATGATTTCTATAAAATAGTTGGACAGAATTTGAGTTGAAAATTTCTATTATTGGTCCTTTTAAAATACCATAAGTATGTGCTGAGAGACTATATTTTAAAATAAAATATAAATAGGTTGTGCAAGGGTCTCCTTCCTCAGCACCATTTTTAAAATCATAATATGCTTCAAATTCTTGTGATAAGGTAAAATATTTGAAAATACCTTGATAATATTTACATTTCTTGAAAATATGAGAATATTGTGAAAATATAATTTGTCTAAAAACAACCCATGACCCATGATGATAACGAGGTATAGTGGAGGTGTTTGATATCTCAAACAACTGCTTGCAAGTGAGTTGTATGCTAGAAAACGTTTCACAATCATCCGAACATGACTTTGCAATAATTATTGCAAGCCTGTCATCAGGAAGAAATAGGAATGTCGTTTGAGATCCTTCTCCTTCCATTCGTAACTAACTTTACTTGACCTGAAAAAAAGTTATAAAACAAGGACTTAACTGAAATAATAGATATAGGGACTAATAATGTGTCTAACAAAAACTCATAATCCTTAAATTTGTCTAAACTGACCTCTGATACCAACTATAAGGCCCCATCCTTAAACCTTACTTAATATTCAATTAAATGAATAATTCACATTGAGGATCATTTCAGGTTTAGTGTTTTAGAGAATTAGATCATAAATCATGAATTACATTCCACATTTAAACAAAGTGGTTACATAAAAGATAGTATTCGTTTTCCCCATCAACAGAAACATATTTAAGTTAAAACATGGATTATTTCTTGACACTTCCTTGACACTATCATCATATCATGTACCTTTCCCTTGACCAGTGAAAAATATTTCAAAAACTTGGGATGAGCATAAAAAGCTCAGTAAGGGATATAAAAATATGGAAAGGAAACATGAGTACATGTATACATAGGAATGAAATAATACTTTACCCATAAAACATAAGCACTTTAATATACCTCATAAAATCATGAATAAATCATAGAAATCATAAGACATAAAAGTAACTTGAGGAACTCATAACATTCTTACGTAGGGAGTAACCCTCTTGGTTACATTTGGAATACCCATCACAGTATATTCCCTAAATATATTCGGAGAAACTTTAACGCTTAAATCCTTCGCGTTACCCAATGCATTGGAGAGCTATATCGGGCTCACCCTCCCTTAGTTTATCCCGGAACCACCTGTCTTCATAAAAATACCCATGAACCACAACATAATCGTATCACATAAAACATGCATAAAGGAAACATAACATTTCCACCTTTCAATCACAAGATATCAATACAACACATTGATATAAAAACATTATGAAAACCATTTTCAATACCAAAATAAAATAAAAGTAAAACATGGTATTTATTGTTCTTTTAAAAATAAGGTATGGCTTGTAGAGGAAGCCAAAACTCAAATAATGGTCATGGCGGCGGAGAAGTCGTTGTCGCTGCATATGTACGACAAAAACATTCCCTTTTGTCGTTTAGTAAAACTCTTAGTATAAAAAAGATTCTTTTTGGATAAATGTAAAAGTCAAAGGGGTTTATACACCGTATAAAATAAGGTTGTTTATAAAACAAAACATGCCTCAATTAATGGATATTGAGACGAAGTCCCTTCCAAAGACGGTATCCTTGGATTAAGGATAAATAAATTACATAATTATGTGTGACAAAAGAATACACCAAATATAAGTGGATATTAAGTGTAAAACAATCATATGTTATTCAAACATATTCATATAATTACATATTCAAGGAGTACAAGTTTATCCCAAATAATCAAAATTGGGTTAAGAAGTTCCCTTGCAAAAATTTGACAGCCTAACGGCGTCACTACAAAATTCAGAAAATGAGTTGATGAGAGATAAAAAGGGTATCTCATCACTTGGACATAAAATTTAAATCAATAACGATATAGAAGAACATATCACAACATAATACTATGTGAATTAAAAGACATAACAAAAGAAGTCTTTTAAAAAGAGGAGGGTGAAAGGTTCCATTACCGACATGGGTATCTTTCGAAACATACACCTCGTGAAAGAAGGACAATAAAACATTGATGTAAATACTCAAAAAGGAAATTATATTACAAAATGAGTAAAATAATGGGCAGTACATACACTACTCAAAGAATTTGTGGAAAATGTAGCATAAATCTCACGGGAATAAAAGTGAGATGAAAAATCCCTTACGAAAACTCGGCAGCCTAACGACGCCACTTAAAACTTAAAAAAATGGATTGATGAGATCAAATAGGGTCTCTCATAATATTAACATAAAGTTTACAGAAAGAGTAATATAAAATAACATCCCCCAACATAACAAAGAGGAGATTAAAATAAGTGACATAAAGGAGAGTACTTAAAAAGAAAGAGAGAGGTTAGATCTCTTATGAAAATTCAGCAGCCTAACGGCGCCACTCAAAACTTCCAAAATGGATTGATGAGAGAGAATAGGGTATCTCATCATATGAACATAAAAATTACAGTAAGAGTAATATAAAATAACATCCCAATAACAAGAAATTTGATCTTAAAAGAAATGACATAAAAGAGGGTACTTAAAAAGAAAGAGAGGTGTAGGATCCCTTACCTCAAGTCTGACTTGTCTTTTTCATTTCTTTATATTCCTAAATAATAAACTTTGGTCAATTTATAATTTCCTAAGGACATCGTTTAAAGATTAATATTATGTTCATATGACATATTATTATGTTATAATAATTTTTTAATAATGTTAGTTCATATTAGATGTTTTTGCCGATGTTTGGTACATGAGTCAAAAATGAACTTGTTTGAAATATGATTGTCCATGTAGTTATAAGTAAATAATTTACAGAATATTATTAGTGATTAAAATATCATATATATACAGTACATATTTATTTTATACTATTCCATATCATTTGGAGATAAAAAAACGAAAAGCATTGTTCATGGAGACGGTAGGCCGTACGTACGCATGAACGCTACTTTCATTTTTTTGTCATATTAATGGAATTAAATATAAATGATATATATATATATATATTATAATTCCAGTATAATATATATGTTATATAGGTCAAATATTTTCATTAATTTCATTCTTTATACATTCCATGTATTGCATGTATGAGTCACATCACTTGAGGGGGCGGTAGTCCACACTTTCCCATATGAAATTATCGCATTTGCACAACATGAAAAGAATAAAGGTATGTTTTAAATATAAAATACAGAATAATATAGTAAACATAATTACCATATATATCATATATAAAATACAGTGACATCATAATGGCCACCTTTAAAGGTGTTAAAAGAATATTGAACAATCATCATTTTGTGAGGCAGAAAATCGTCAACCACAGAAACAGTATGTTCTTTAACCATTAGATGAAGGTGTGTGGAATTGTAGCTCGAATCCTTAACATAACAACATCCTAGTATATTTAAGATACTGGTGTTGTTACAAAAGAAAAAATAAAAAGAGTTTAGGGGGTTGGAGAAGCAAAATAAAACATAAGAACACAAGAGAAAACACTACCTTTAAAACGGGTAACTCTCTTTGATTTAAGCTCAAAGGCTTCCATGGAAAGGATTATTCCCAAATTGAGGCTTCAATGATGAATATAGAGATCTGGAGAGATGAAATGGGCAGGGGTTGGCCGAGCCAAATGCTTGAGAGGTGTGTGTATGGTGGTAGAGGTTGGGGCCTTTATAAGAGGAGAGGAGGGGAACTCTTGGAAAGTAAAGAAATGTTACTTTATTTTAAAATGATTTTAGGATTTAAAAGGTCCCACATTGATATAATTTGAGGCTAAGGTGATAAGGGTTCGAAATATACCCATCAAATAGGTTCTTGACAAGTGTAGGTTTTATATTTTACATTATCTTTTCATTTTATTTAAATCGTTAAATAATGAGGTAATCGTTGCATCATCATGATGTCATAAATAATTTAATTTATTTAATGTCTAAAAATTATCAAAAAAATATTATGATGTAGTAAATCTGTTTAGCTTTCCAATGAATATTTATAGTCAAACATCTGACTTGTATAACCCCATTTAACAATTGTTATAGTAAAACAACTCATGTTTGTGTCATTTTTACTTTTACATTAAATAAAAAGATATTAATGTCATTTTCCTTTCAAAGTGGCTCCATGGGGTCCCCAAGTTGACCCATGGATTTTCTTGGTCGGACATTACACATACAATAAGGGTAGGACATGTGTAAAGCTCATCTCATCTTATTAAAACATTATTTTTACCTTAAACTACACTAATTACCTCTAATCGCGATTAAAAACTTAAAAGTTACTATTCAGCAAAAAATATTTTAATCCCATTGAACCAAATTTTACTTCTTAATGACAACCATGTATGTCGGATTTTTGAAATTCAAAACACAGAGGTGGTAAATTTTCATTTAAACGAAAAATTAGTTTTTTAAGTACCACTTAGTGGTTTCACTATTCATCAAAAATTGAAATATTTCAGGAAAAATACCAAAACTTCACCCTAAGCTATATTTTATATTCCGAATTTAAAAATTATGTCTATTTTAAAAAATTAAAAACATATAAGTTACATTAATTAATTTAATAATTAATTCCCGCTGTCAGAGCAAATAGCGTGTTTTTATGAAACAATAAGTATCAAAAGATTAACACTAGTTTAAGTCCAATTTCAAAGTGAAATTAATTCCAATGACCACTATTGGATTAAATTATAAAAATATATTCTAATTTTACTTTAAAAACAATTCTAATGATAATCTAATCGTATAAATAAATTAGATTAAAAAGTGTTTTTGAATTAAAATACAACATTTTCATTATTCATTAAAAAATGAACTTTATCGAAAAGATTCCAAAAATTTACACAATGTAAATTTTGATGTCCCTATTCTAAATAAGAATTTTATTTTGTCAAATATAACACATAAAATTGTCAAAAAGTGGATTTAAAAGAGGTTCGCCATCAAAAGTTGGTTAATCGACCTTTTAAAGTATATTAGAATGTTTACGCTTAAAATCGGATTCATTCTCATTTTTAATCCTCTAACATTTATTGTAAAGAGTAAAAATATTTGACAAAAATATATAATCATTTTTTAGTTAGTTCTATTTATTCCTTCCATTACAACGACTAGGTGTTAACTACCATTTAAAATAATATTATTTTATTATTAGAGTGCAACGTAAGATTCCCAAGAAACTCGTTGTTTCTTATTGGGTATGCCATCGAGCATAGAGTCCCCTTTAAAGTAATGTTAATATTTTATTCACAAAAATGGATAAATATAAAAATGTCATATTCTTTATTTACCTGGGGTGTTACAGATACGCTTGAGGCCATGTGGTGCATCGGGCTCAGGGCACCCGTTAAGTGGCATCTGGGTCTGGGTCGTCACAGTAACCATGGTAACTTCTATATAACCATAGTAAAAAAATTGGTTATAGGATTAACCACACATAGTATAAATAAATGGTTTATAACTATGTAAATTTCCATACATCCTTGGTTCAAACCATGGAAATAGCCATCTGCATATGGGAGGTGGTGCATTTAATTTTTTAAATGGTTTGGTCGCTCAAATTTAAGAGATTCTTCCACTTTGAAATTGTAATCCTTTTTATTCCATTTATTTATGGTTATTTATTAATCATTTTTATATATAAAATATTTTGAATATTTGGTTAATGTATCCCATTTAATTGGTCTAATATTTTTTATAAGTAAAATTTAAATCCCAAATATGGAATTTGAAAAACAATAAAATCACAAAACCAAGCTGTAAAAAAATTGTGAATATTTACGCATGGAATAAACCATGATAAATAATACTCATAATAATAAATATATATTATCTTAATTGGTAGATTTTTTGGGTATTGATATAAAAATGTAATAATAAAGAATATTAAAGATAATAATTAAGTACATCTCATGGAATTATGGTTAAAGTTCTGAATAAGGAAGATTAATGTCATTGCACCACATTCCCTAAGAAAAAAAGTATGGCCATGGAAATATTTCATCAAGGATATATTGAATAAATAATAAATTAATGGAGTATATAACTAAATTACAAGAACAAAAAAATCCATTCTGCCACAATATTTCTCACACATCTAGAAATGGAGATTTTTAAGAAATATCACTATATTTGGTGATGTGGTAGTGATAATATCTCTTTAAGAATGTTCTATATATCCTATCTAATTGGTAAATCAATTGAATAATTACTAGGTCATTCAATATCATGGTAACATCATCATATTATATTGATTTTTATTTTTATGATATAGGTTTTCTTGTAGATTCATCATAAGAAAGTCACACATGTGAAATACATTGAGAATACTTGAGAAAATTTGATGTTCTCTCGAAGAATACTTGAATTTCACATCCAAACTCTACATGTGAAATCAAGAGAAGGCAAATCTTGATTTTGAGACATAGTTTCAAGTTTTTCTATGATTAGGATTGAACAAGCATTATATTTGATACAAAAAGTCTATGATCTCACATAGGGATTGTAAAGGTGTTTGTTATAAGTATAAAAACCATCATCATATAAAAATAATACACGTGAATGAATTTATATAATATTAATCTTGTTGAGGTACATCTTGTAATAACTTGAATGAATAAAGTTGAACATGAGGTGATCGTTGAAGTATAATGCATTTTGCACTTTGAGAGTGATCTATATTATATAAGTATCACAGATATGTTATGTGACTATTAAAAATTGTTTCAAGGATATGTCACATGAATATGGAGTCTCACTTGTACTTCTATGATGTGAATATTATATTCTATTTATGAAGTAACTGTTTATGAAAAATTATGTCCTATTTGAGTTAAAGAATAATTTTCTTATGCAGTGTGAAATGAAAAAATTTATTAAAGAGAAAAATAACTTAGTTGTGATCTACGTGATTATGGATGAATATGTGAAATTGAAATAATGTTCTTTAAAAAGCCTAAGATAGGAGGATCACTTGGTTACAAGGAGATTTTTGTACATGAGTTATAATTTTATGAAGGAATGAGATACTATCTTGAGGATTTATGTGTTCAAATTGATGAAAAGGTACTAAATATCTGAATATTTATGGATGATGATGATTAAAATTAATTTGAATTTCCTAATATATTTTTAAGATACGTAATTTTCTTTGGAACTTATATAGAAATTTTTAGATCTCAAATGAATAAGGTTGTATCAATAAGTAATATGTTTTGTAGTAGTAGTTTTAACTTATAGTGGAAATATTGAATTTGTATAGCATGATAGATATTGATCTAAATTTTTATTTTATATAATCAAATTTAGTCACAAAACATATATTTACAATAAATATAGATATGTATAGTTAGTGGTTTGTAGAAAATTTTATATCAATTTTAATAATGAATACAATTAAGGATTTGGCCACTCAAATATTAACCTATAACAAGTTGAAACCTAGTGGTTACTTGGTAGGAATTCAAATATTTTCCTAAAAAATCACCCCACATGAAATTTTATAATAGGCCCTTAATATTGTATTTTCCACTTGTAATTAGATAATTGATATGATTATTAAAAAAAATTATATCCTTTTGGATACATGAGAAAGAATATGTTGTCCCCAATAGGCATCTTTAAGAGGGGTGTATTAGGTGAATTGAATATTTAAAAAAATACAAATAAATCCCCTATTTAAGAAATATAGTTAGAATGGATAGATGTAGGCTTCATTATGAACTACTAAAAACAAATTAAAAAAAGTACAATAGAAATAAAGTACTAATTTTTAGTGTAAAACACTCCAAATATTCTATAAACAGAACATAGAGAAAGAACAATGTGAAAATTATGGATTGAAAAATATAAATGAGGTTTCTATAACATTATTTAATAAACATATTTTATTAAGAAAAATGGTATTCAAGTTCCAATCATTAAAACTTATTTTATTCTAACACAAAGAGACAAAAGGATCAATAATTTAATCCATAAGAAATAATTTCTTAGATTTAACCTCTTCTATCTAAGAGATTAAATTGAAATCACCCACCTTATGGTTTATTCAATCAAAATATCTAAAGATGATGCTCTTATCCCAAAATATTATTTGATAAAATATTTTTATCACAAGATCATTCCTTAATAATTCACCGATCATAAGATATTGGAGTCAATAAAAATTATTGATAAAGAAATATAATAGTGATTTAAAAAACTCATATATACAAAATAAGTAAGGAAACACTAAATTAATAGAAAAATATAAGCAATATATATCACAAAGATCATGATCAATATTCTATTTGTTCATCAACACTCTAACTTTTATTTTTGATCGTCTATTTATATATTCCCTTTTTAATTTAATTTCATAGAATTTTTTTATGTCACTCTTCACTAATAAAGGTGTTTACATTAAGAAATATAATCATGAAATAATAAAACATTATACTTGAAACTACCCCCAAAACATACACACACTAATGGGAAACAAAATTATTGTATTAGTGAAAACCACAAATATAATAATTGATTGGAAATAACACTTTGACTTAGATTTTTTCATCATAATAAATGTTTCATCCAATGTGGTACACAAAAAAACTAGGTAACATGGATTAAACTATCATTTGATTATAAAATTTAGTTATGTTAAAGTGAAATATATTGTCAAAAAGTTATATTTTTCAGTACACTAAGATAATAACTTCATCCAGTAAATCAAAATGATGAATAAAGTTGAGTCATATATGTTTCATTTGGATAATAACACAATTTTAAAACTAATTATAAAAGTCATAGTATTGTTTCTGAAAACTTATTATATCATAGTAAAATTCACTACTATTTTATTAATAGATAAAAAATTAATTGTCCAAAATAAAACCACTTAAATGAATAAAAAAACCTTAAACCTATTAAATTAAAATCTAATGTATCATACTCAAAAAATTACATGGTATTAGTCTATATCATCAACTGAACATTTCAATCATGGAACCCTAAAAAATAATAATGCATCAAAACATGGAAATTCAATACAGATAAATGACCTTAGAAAATGTATTTTAATTTAATCAGAATAAATTTGATAACCTCCACCAATAATATTGGATTTAGTAGCTATATATAATCAACCATGGTCCATGATAACAAAAAATATCTACTCTAAATAAATCTGTATGTAATACTAAAAATGTAGGAAAAATAGGTGAACTCTTTTATAGGATTGTCCATGGGTATTTTTCACATGTTGGAAGTAATATATTACATTTTAAAATGAATTATTATTCACCATAATAACATATAGTGTCTAATCTACTAGGTGTTTTTAAGAGGAGTGTTTTTTAAAATTATTATAAAAGTAGTGATGATGAACAAACATCAGGGGGATGGAAAATCATTCAATGTGTTAATAAAAGAGTAAGTACATGCATGTGGCCAGTTAAAATCATTTAATTATGTTTAAATCTAAAATTTTAGTGAAATTATAAGATAAAGGACCTTAATATGTGGAAAATAACCTCAGTATAATGAAATGAAAATCATTATCTAGTATCCCACTTTTCATTTTCATAGGACACATTTTCTCATCAAACCAAAAAACACACTATATTTTCTAAAAAAATTAATAACAGAAATGTTTGATATAAAAAATTAATGGTAGGTTTAAATTAATATGTTCAAAATATAGATAAGATTACATATGTACATAATATATATAAGAATATAAATATTCACACTATATATATACATACATATATATATTTAAAAAATACCAAAATATATATTTTAAGATTTGTATTCAGAATATATATATATATATATATATATATATATATTATACATAAAACCTTGTAAGGGATGTTGGGAATATAAATTGAGATCTCATCATCCCAAAATGATTTATACAAGCATTAACTCTAGCATTTAATAAATTTTCAAGACCTTCTTTTAGTATTGATCTTCATAACCATACAATATAAAATAAAAGCATATATGGGTAAGTCTTAGGCTTTTTTTAATGGAACTTATTGAAAACTGGTTGTAACACTTATCACTCAAGTTATTCAATATAAATGTTTCTATATTTCTTATTGAAAAAGTATCCATTCCCCATATTTATTTATGAGGTTTTCATTCAAGAATTATATTGTAATATATAGCCCCAAAAGTGTTACCTATAATGACATGAAAACATTCTCAACCTCAAGTGGTGTGTCAAAGAATCCCAAATTCTAAAAAATCCACCCATGAAGGAGAAACCATGTAATAATAGAATAATAATCACTAAAACCATAACATGAAGAAAAATATATTCAGTTTGGATGATGATACATGGATACTTTAAATCCAAATGATGATATTACATGTCATGGAAGAGGTGGAGTATTTGTAATATAATTCTCTGATATTTTATCTATAAAAATAAATGTTATAGGATTTAATGGGTTGTGTGGCTATAAAAAACTGATAAAAATTTGTTTTACCAAAATGTGAATAATATTTCGAGCATATAACACTAGTAAAAATATATAAAAATATAAAAGGTGATTTTTTAATTTTTGATTGAACACTTTTACTTTGGCTATGTTTGACAACAATTATTAAGAAGTGTTAGGGATTCTACAACATATAGGAAATATATAATTATCAAGAACATAAAATCATGGATAGATGAGAAATAGTAGTTATACAAGAACATATATTGATATAATAACATATACCCCCAATTGAATATATACCTGTCCAAATAAATAATAGTATTTTATCAAGAACACTTTTACTTGAATATATAAAAAACATAAAAATAGTAGTTTCCAAGGATATATATATACCAGATTTCATTGATTATACTACTTTGTTGAGAATATACTTTATTAAATATATAAATAAAATAAAATAGTAATTTTTCAGCATTTATTATTTATCAATAATAGATACCTTACTAAAAATAGAACTTATATCAAGAACATACTTGTCTAAAAAATAGTTATTTTGCAATGACATATATTGAGATAATAACATATACACCTGCTTGAATATGAACATGATTAGATCGATCATAGAAGTTTCTCAAGAAAAAACCTTCTGGAATATATAAATAACATAAAAATAATAGTTTTTAATAAATTATATACCTTCTTTCATTGATCAAATTAATTTATCAAGAGCATAACTACTTGAATATATAAATAACATAAAATAGTTATTTTTTAACATGTATTATTTTAATAAATTTGGAGAAGTTATTTTTTCAATATGAAACACTTTTATAATTGCACTTATCCTTCTCCAATGGCCTGAAGGCCTTTATTTTTTATTTATTTTTGATAATAAACCTTTCAAGGGGTGATTTGGAACCCTTACAAGGCCCATAGGTGTAAGTATTACATGGATAGTTGGCCTTAGAATAATTCATTTTCCTTAGGCTACAAATATTAAATACAACCCAGAATAACTACTTGGAACTACTCCTCCTCAAAATCTTCATTGTGAAATCAGTTCTCCACCTTTTCATGGCTGTTCGACTAGGATTTCCTGTGCATGCATAGGATTATCCCGATGGTAGGTGCCATACCCTCTCATTCTTGAAATCTTTTTAGCTCCTGCTATGGTGAATGTTCCTTGCTCATCCTATTTTTGAAGATTTTTCCTTGTAGGTTATCTGGTTTGCATCTACACTTAAGGTGGCTCGAAGGCCTTGACGTGGCCCGAAGTCCTTACTGACTTGAAGGCCTAGGTGGCCCGAAGGCATTAAAGGACTTGGGGAACAAATTGGTGTCTCGAAGGCCCAAAAAGGCGAATATTCCCAGCTGATACAATGTCAAACAATATCTACTACAATTTCTGCTACACTACCTTCTATAATACTGCTATAGTGCCTGGAAATTAGCCTCTGTCTAGATTTGATCTTGGTTCTCCTGGATACTCTTAAGGATTCCTCACCAACCGGGCTAAGGCTCGTGTGCTAAATAATTTCACTTATCATATGTGATACAGTTATAGAGAGTTTTCAATGATTGTGATGAAATATACATCAACAAGATAGAAATATTACCATAATTCCTATCATTTTTAGTATTATTGTAATATCTAGGCAATATCAATACTATCACAAGGTGGGAATGATCATAATCTAAAAAGAAATCCAAAAAAATGGTAGCCACTATTGCAAAGATAAATAAATATAAAAATTAAAGGATAATAATTATAACTAATTCATAAGGAATAAAATCCCATAATAATAAAAAAAATCAGAGAATAATTTTTTCCAATTAATATAAAAATATAAACAAAAAAATTATATTTACTGACCTTCATGTTAAGGGTGCATGTAAAATGAATCCAGTCTAAAAATAACTTGAATCTATGAATACCCACATTATTTATCCACCTTTATATATAAAAATATCCTTACATTATTCTAGAATATAAAATGATTCCATAGGAAAATTGTATGGAAAATGGATAATTAATGAAAATAATATTAAACCTAAAATAATTTAGCCTATGTAAGTATCCACTATAAACACAGAACAAGTCTAAACAATATTTAAATAGTTATAAATTTATAACAAATAATAAACAAAATGAAAATTCAAGACTGGTTATAAATATTATATTATTTTCCATTAGAAAAATTAACCCCCAATAATTATTCATGAATAAAATATAACTGCATTGACTTACAAAATCCTTCTCTAGATTTTGAATTTCAGGTCACATTTTCATGTATCCTATTAAATGAAAAAATTATGTAAAAAAATAAATGATCAGGAGATCTGAAAATGGAAAATTTCATACCATGGGATATAAATACAATAATATTTATTAAGGTAAAATATAGATATTAAAAAACTTAAAAACTATCAAAAAATCATTAAATAATTTATATATAAAAAAATAATTCATTTATGCACCTAATTAATAGTCTTTATGACATGAGAAAATTATTTGTAGTTATTAAAAACGTTTTAAGCACATAACAAAAAAATATTGAGTATCTTATTGACTGTACTTATTAAAGAATATTTACAAACTTATCACATATGCTAATAAATTTATAAAAATAATTATTAATTTTTCTATTAATGAAAATATCCATAAATAAGTTGAAATGAAGGATTTTATCAATAGGAAACGCTTCTAAAAATACAATTACAGTAATTTATAATTTCTATAAGTTATTTTAATAATTTCTATCAAATAAAACCTATTCATATAAAAAAATATGGTAATTTCTATAAACTTTATTATACTTGTAATATCCATGTAATATCAGTATTATTTCAATTTGGGTATGATCATGTTGGAAAAGGGAATACAGAACATAGTTATCAATCACTAATATAAACTTACATAAATATAAACATGAAATAATATAAGATATAACCAATTCATACCTCCGACAAAGTCCAGTAATATACTAATAGTTTAAAAAACACATTATGCTTCAACAATACAATGGGATCTAAATAATTCATTGTTTTATGGAGGAAATCACGAAACCATATCTGCATGAAAGAAATATTTTTAATTGTCTAACTAAAAACATATTATAAAATAATAAAAATTAATTTATAGAGGAGATTGGGGAAATGAAATCTCATAAATAGAAATCCATTTATAGTAGTAGATTGGAGGAAATAAAAAATAAATAAATAGAATGTTACCTATAATTGTGTCCATCCATATTCTTAGAAAAATGAACTATTATGGGAACCCTAACCATTTATCAACATTCAATTTGATAAGAGAGTAGGAGTTAGGTATTTCACATGAGAAATCATGGAAGGGAGGATTTCATTAGGGTTTTTCAAATTGGGTTAATGAGAAATAATGGGAGGAGTATAATCATGAGGGTATGTCTTAGTTTGTGTGAGAAATTGGGAATTTGGGGTGGACACATTTGAATAGAAGGATCAAAGGTGGCTATGTGGATACAAGAGGATATCAGGTAGAAGGGTGGTTATGTCAAAGCCACTTCAGATCTGTGTCATAGGATGATGATCTCAGGGAGGGGGGCCACATCGAAGGAATGTCATAGGAGGAGGTGGGGAGTCCACGTCGAAGTAGCTCATTCGGAAGGTGGGGTTTCCATGTTAGATGAGGAGGATTATAGAGAGGGTGGGTGGTTGCATTGAAGGAGGGGGTTTTAGGAGGGTGGGTGGCAGCTTTGAGGGAGGAGGGTTATATGGAGGAGAAATATTGTGAGGGTAGGCTGGGTTAAAGTATAAATTTGGGGTGGCTACTACCACTAGACATAAAATTATTTTTGGCTATATGATAGATATATACACTTTATATTTAGACATGTATATAGTAAAATGGCTATAGCCTCAATTTCAAGTACTGTTATATGGTCTGTAAAAAATTTTATTAGGTGAAATTTAGATATAGATAGAGTATTTATGCAAGTGTTTCCAAAAAACAAAGGGGGTTTATATAATACCAATGAGAATTAGTGTTACATGATGGATTTTTTGTCAATCCTAACATTTCCCACCTTGGTGTGTTCGTGTGTTAGATGTGGTTTTTTCATTGATATGGTTTGATGGATCACATTGGATTTATTATTAACTATATTAATAGTTCCATGAGAGAGTGATGTTCCTAATGAAGGGAAATATGTGACTCTTTCATAATAAGATATTCTTCTTAATAAAGGGAAATTTGTGGATTGTATGATGCATTGTGTGAGACCATAATATAAATTATGATTATAATAAGAAATGTCTTGAATACATACAAGAAATAAGATTATCCATAAATTTAATCATCATGAAAAGTTTGTGTTGAAGTTATATAATTATGATGAACTTGATTTATTTACGAACAAGTGGGACTGGAAGTGTTTGAAGGAATGCAAGAATTTTTCATTACAAAAATAGAGAAAATAAAGATGGATCATGAAAATTAAAAGTTGTGTGAACATGTTGATTTTAATCCATCCCAAAAAGATACAAAAAAATAAAATATTTTCATGTAAGTGAAAAAATTGTACAAAAGGAATCCACATTTTTGTGAAGTTTTATGAAAGAAAAGATTCGAGGTTACCTCTTCAAAATGCATCCAAGGAAGGTTTTTTTGTAAGTTATGAGTTTTTTAAATTGTGGAGTGGTAAGATGCAAGACAATTTATGTAAACCCTTGAAATATAGATGTAAGTTTTAAATTTTAGTGAGTTGAATGCAAAATTTGTTGTCAAATCAATTAAATTTAGATAAGTAGGAAAGTTTTGTATAATGTTAGTGGCATGAAAGGCTATTTTTTAGTGGGATGATAACATCTATAAATAGGGGGCTACCCCCTCATTTGAATTAGATAGAATCAATGAATATTTTTAGGATCTAAATTCATGAAATATTTTTGAAAATGTATTTACTTAATGAGGTGATAATGAAAATATGAGTTTTTTTAATAAATGACTTGTGTTAGTTTGACCAAGTAAGTTTTGAAAACGCATTCTCATGGACATCAGTTGTGTGAAAATAACTTCTTGCATGAAAAAGTAATGATAACTTTAATTGTGTGAATAAAGTAATATGTTTCTACAAAAACCAAGGGAGATTCATGTAATATTTAAAGTCTCGTAATAGTTTTCAATTTTGTGACATAGAAAAAGTTGCGTGAAAATTTTATAGTTATGTTAAAGTGACAAATTTGTGTGAAGAATTGAAGAGTTTCACACAAGTGTGTTTTGAGAATTTTCATAAAGTGAACAGTATAGAAATTTATTGGCACTCATTGTAGACCCTTCCAAAGGAAGAAGGTATTCCTTGAAGACTAATTCAAAAGGGAAAGTGAAGTTTCTATAATGGTGATGTTTATAAATAGTTTGTGAAAGATTTTTGTGAATATTAACAAGTAATAATCAGTGAATCTACTATCATCTAGTGGATTCGTACATTATATTATGTTCCAAATAACTTTTCCTCAAGAATTAGTGTGAAAAGGGAATGGAAAAAGGGATTGACCCACGGGTGGCTGTGATCCAACCTAGAAAATGTAAATTGGGTGACCATTCTTTGACATTGAACTGGCCCTGAATCTTATCATTGGAGTGGCCCTTGGCATATAAGTAACCTAGCCTAAATACACCACTAAATATTATTGGTAGATTTTGGAACATTAGTAAAATTTCAATGTGTTTTACTTATAGATATCCTAATCTGAGTGAACTAAGTAAATTTTTAATGTATTTTTTGTATACTTTACTTATATTCTTCAAGAAGAAAATAAATTTATGTGGATTATGGAATCATCGATCATATCTGAATAAGACTAAGACAAACACACCAATCAATCAAGTAATCATTAAATAGGTGAAAAAATAGGGTACCTACTAATAATTGAGGTCAATATCATTTATGTTAGTGATAGAATCAAGGTTATGTGGGGAAACATGAACAAGTTTCATACTATGATTCACCCCCCCCAGATCATATCTCACTAAATTCCCTTGTGGGGCCAAAAATTTAACCTTATTATATAAAATAAATTATAAAAAATATAAATATGGAATTAATTATATAATATTCAAAAAAAAATTAAGTGGGGGAAATTAATTTTAATAATAATGTGCAAACCGCAAAGAAACCCATTTTTTGAAAAATTCTTGTTTTAAGTATAAAAATAATTTTATAACAAAATATTTATAATTTTTATTTCAATGGAATTAATTGTATTATGTTAAATAAAAGTAGGATTATTTTAATTTAAAACCAAACTAAAACCCTAATTAATCTTGTATATACATGATTAAGAGAAAAGGAAAATATAGTTTTTATTTGAATGAAAACATTAGTTAGATTTCCAAAATTTTTAGTATATATTTCTAAGTTCAACAATATGTTTTTATATGCATTATATTGACTATTTTAAATATATTTTTTCTACAAAAAAGATTTCAAAAATTTTCAAGTTATTCTGATATCACTATAACGTTCTATAATTCATAGTTTTGTAAAATCATTATTTTTAACTATTCACTTAAAAATAAAATATTTTTCAAAAAACACAAAAAATCACCCTAAGATAATTTTTTGAGGATGAATTAAAAAATTAAATTAATATCTTTCAAATAAATTTATAAAATTTGAGAATTTAGGTTTTAATCACATTCTTGAATAAATCTATGGGTATTATACTATTGTTTCATTAGGAATAAAATATTACTTATTATAATTGAATATAGGGTAATATATTCTTACCCATAAAAACATTATTCCTATAAATTTTTATTATATAACGACATGAACATATATGGGTAGTTATCCATCATAACTTATTCAAGATCTCATATTTCCTCTTCTATCTTATGATTCTTAAAATTATACATTTACCAGTAGAGTCATCTGATTCCAAAACACTTGTTCTATAGTGTCAAGGATAAAGATAGGATATTCGCATATGTAAATGTTACTTAGTTTCCCTTTCATCTATATCCTTATAACACAATTCCATGGAGTTATGTTAAATAAAACATCATCTCCCACTTTAAATTCTAGATCCTTTGTTTGGTTATCCACATAGCTCTTTTTCCAATTCTACGTTTCTTTAATTTGATTCTGTATAGTATTCAATTTTTTTTATTTTATCCTCTATTAAATATGGTCCTATAAGTTTACTTTCACTAACTATATCCCAAAAAGTTTTATTATAACACCTATTATCATACAACACTTCATATGGTTCCATTTGAATTCATGAATAGAAGTAATTACTATATAAAAATTTAACTAGAGGTAAATATTGATCCCATGTCCGTTGAAATTTAAGTGATCATGACATCAAAATGTATTTAAATGTATATATTTTCCTTTCAAACTACTTATTAGTTAAAGTATTATAGTTTTTTCTCAAATATAGCTCAGTGTTGAGATCTTTAAGAGACTCTTCCAAAATTTCAACATAAACCACATATCATAATTAGATGTAATCAAAATAGGTTCACCATGAAGTATCATAACCACACTAATATAGATCTAAGCAAGGTTGTCAAGAGGTGTATCTTTTCTAATAATAAAAAAATGAATTTTTACGGTTATAAAAAATAACCCATATATAATCATTCTTTCTTAGAGTATTTAGAAATCTACTGAAAAATTAAATAGTAATATGATTCCATTTCCACTAAGGAATAGGTATAGGATTAATGAATCTTTTAGGATTTCTTCTCAAAACAATTACCTATTGAAAAACCAATAATCTTGATACATTTTCTGTAATTTACCATTTTATATTATCCCACCAAAAATACTTCTTCAAATCTTAACACATTTTAGTGCTACCGAGTTGTATATAAAAATTTGATCTATGATCATGATCTAATAATTATTTTTTTCAGATATGGAATGGATTTAATGCATAGCCTCATTATAAATCTAATAAAATATTTATTGATGAAGTATAAAAACATCACATCATTCATAGCTTTGATTTTCTTTTGAATATTTTCATCATTAAGCTGAAAACATTATATTTTCTTTAATAAGTATGGTTTGGAAATAATTTATAATATATGTGATGTAACCCCTTAATCAATGATTACTATATCCAACTTTACTAAATCCATTAATATAAGACCTTTTTCAATCCAAATTTTAGTCAAAACTCCATGATCATTCATACTCAAATCATTATCCACCATATTTTCCATCCCAAGGTTGTAGTGTATTGAGGAATCATAATCCATGAGTAGTTCTAATCATATCCTTTACCTCATGTTGATATATTTATATGATAATATGTATTTATAACTTTTTTAATCTATATATATTTCACATATTTCATCATAAAGGTAATTCCATCATATCTACAATATAAATATTACATCTACTAACTCAAGATAATGGGTTGGATAATTCTTCTCAAGAATATTTAACTTTCTTGATTCATATGCAAAAACTATGGTATTATGTATACAAATACATTCAATTAATTTCTTTGATACATCATTATATATAACAAATTCATACCTTCCTGATGGTAAAGTCTGTAATAGTTCATTGGCCAATCTCCTCTTTAATTCTTCAAAATAGTCCTTATTTTATTCTGATCATATGAATTTAACCCCTTTTGTGTCAAATTGCTTAATGGGATAGACAATTGAGAAAAATTTTAAATAAATGGTTGATAGTAACCCACTAATACAAGTAAAATAAATACCTTGGTTATATAAATTATCATTACCTTTGATTTATAAGGATCAACTTATATTCCATCATTTGAGACAATATGGCCAAGAAAAGAAACTTCTTGAATACTGAATTCACATTTTCTAAATTTTCTATATAACTCCTTTTATCTAAGAGTCTTAATAATTATTCTAAAATAACTTTTACTCTAATCGTATCTTTTAGACCATATAAAGATATCATCAATAAATACCATAATAAAATTATTGATATAATCATTGAATATGTTTTTCATCATATCCATAAAAACATAGGGTGCATTAGTCTATCCAAAGGGTATAACTTTAAATTTATAATTTATATACCTTTTATAAAATGTATTATTTGGTATATTCTAATTATTTACTCAGTGTTTATTCTATATAGAATGAAGATCAATTTTTTTAAAATATTAATCTCCTTCAATTTTATCAAAAAATTCATCAATATTGGATATAGAATACTTTTTCTTTATAATATAATGGAATTTATTTCCATATAATTGATGCACAATTTCATAGACCAACATTCTTCTTTCCAAAAAATAATATGGGTCCCCATGGTGAACCACTAGGGAATATAAATCCCTTATCATAAAAAGTTTATATTTTCTTATTTAGTTCCACTAATTCCATTATGTCCATCTTATAGGGATTATTAGATATAGTCTCTGTATTAAGGAAGATATTAATGTAAAACTTAACTTCACACTCAGGTGGCTGTCTAGGTATTTATTTAGGAAATTCATCAATGTATTTCAACAAAATAGGTATATCCTCTATTTTAAGGACACATTTTCCATTATTAGGTTCTTTCTTCTCTTCTATTCCAAGAATTTCATTTAAGTAAATCTACTAATGGTGGATTCAAAAATGATTAAAATAATTTAGCTACCCCTTTAAAGATTTGGGATTTTATATATCCATGAAAAATTATAATATACTTCACAAGGGAATTTATTTTCACATTATAATTTCAAATAAAATCCATACCAAGGATTATATTAAATTCAAACATATTTATAATAATCATGTTTTTAAATAGAGTAAGTATATGTTTCATAATAGAGACTGACTATAATATCCTTATTGTGGTAATATTTTCACTAGGAGTCTTGATTAACAATTCCATTTTTAATGTGTTAGAGAAATATCTAATTTCATTGGAAAACATGAAAGATATAAAAGAGTAATAAGATATAGAATCAAATAAATCATTAGTTTTATTTGAGTTTTTGATCAATGTACATGCTAATATATATTTAGAAACTTTATCTTCTACTGTAGTGTTCACCTAATCTTTGCCTTTCTCCCTTGGATTTTTAAAAATAAATCACTTGATTCCTAGGGAATTCATTTTCATAGTTCCATATCTCTTTATAGTTGAAGAATTTAATATTGTAATATTTTTTCTTTCCTTTGTAATCATAATCATAATGGAATTGCTCTCCACATTTGACATAACTATCATTCCCATCAGGTATGTTCAATGGTGTTTTTCCACAATTATTAAAAATTGGAAATTTCAACCTTCCATTATTTCCTTTTTTGTGTTTCCTTTTTCTAGAGTGCTTATTTCCTCACTTTTTTTCTTATTTTCCTTGGAAACATAAGACTTGGAGAATTTTTTCTCTGACTTGATGGAACTTGATATTATATCCTAATACATTGAAAATTTCTAAGAGACTAATTCCCTTTGAAGTCTAGGATTTATCCCATCGGAGAAATGGTAATTATTACTCCTTAAATTATGTATATAATCTAAAACATGATTTAATAACCTTGTAAAGTGAGATTCATATTCAGAAATATTTTCTCCTATCTTTTAGCCTTAGATTGAGGAATTGCCTCTCAATATCATCTCACTTCTCATAAGAAAATTATTTTCCAAATAATATCTCCTTGAAATTATTTAATACCATATTATTTATTTCCTATGAATTATTATTGTGTTAGATCAATTACCACTATTAATCAACATCTCATTTAAGATGATAAACTTCTATAATAACTTTATCTATTTAACTACTTCCCAAATAAAGAAATATCTTCTCTAAGGACATGATGCATTCCTCTACTACTAATGGATTAGTATTCCTATTGAATGATGGAGGTTTATGACACATGAAATAGTTCATAATTGTTTTACTATATTAGGGATCAGTAGGATTCTCTATATGGTCAAGGATATTCATTATAACCTAAGTCAAGTACCCCAATATAGTTAGAATTTTTTCATATCAAGCTTCATTATCTTGATCTGGAGGGAAATACCTATATTGAAAACATGCATTGATGTGGTTTTCATTACTTTAACTATGTTCCATTTATAAACAATGGAATATACTTAATTATCCAATAACATCATGAATTTTAAATTATATTATTTAAATCTCAACCTGGTATAACACTTAACATAAATTAAAATTTTATTTATAGTTAATCTTATAGTCTTAATATTATTATCTTTGGGAATATCTTAAAATAATAAAAATATTTTTAAATATTTCATAATGGTTTGTAATGATCAAGTAAAATAACCAAAGTATATCCCCTTAGAGTGTCTTTCCAAGTGTGTAGTCTTAGGCCCACTCAACATGCATTGGTGAAAATCGAGTTAGTACTCAATCTTCCTTATTAAGAGTTATTTCCCCTAGGTTTATATGTTCTATAGATACACCCCCTTTACAATATCAAGATAGGATTTATTTTATAGGAAAAAAACACAATATCTACTTTACCAACACTTTATGATACTATCTGATACTTAGACATACGCTTATAGACTATCGTAGGGTAATGTTTTCTAATATTTGTTTTTTAAAATATAATTCCAAATATTTATCATAAACATCATTTGATACAAAATATAACACCTCGACTCCAGTAACTGAGATTTGGTGGTTATTTTACTATCTTGAAAAAAATACAATGGATTTTATGTAAATTATTGAATAGCTTAGTAGTGTTGGGAGACTATATGAATACATGATTCTAACATTACATCTAAAAATGAAATAATAATTAATAATTATAGTGAAAACTTTATTATTTCTTCTATTAAATCCCTAAAATATTTCATATATCTATTCTTAGTATCCTAAGGAAAGGAAAACATAATAAAGGGTGATCTCATATGCTCAATTATGGAAACTTTATAATAGAAGATACCATATAACAAATAAATCATGAATAATATTGTAGAGATAAAAAATAATCAAATATTACATATAGAAAATATCATAAAGGGGGATAAATATGTGGATGATATAGAAACATAAATAATCACACGGATAAAAACTTATTTAATAATTATAGAATGCATAATGTTGGACATCATAATATTACAATCAAGTCCTCATGTCAAGACATCATATGTTAATAGGTAAGGTGTATGCCAAATACCCAAACTAGTTTATTTCATGAGACCTATCAATGAATCCAGGGTCTATAATGGGCATTTTGTATCACTAAATAAGTCCCATTAATTCATCATATAAAAGTGTTAAATAACAATTCAATACATAATCAATATAAAAATTCATATTGAAAAACTAGTATAATAAATGATAATATTTTCCCCATTCAGTAAATTGAACAATATGATCATAATCCATCTAGAGTAATATGGTAGATGGTATTAATATATTTTATCCCCATTAAATCATAATATCCATAATATTATATTGACATATATGAAAATACTTTAAAAATATCAATGGAATATTTCATGAGGAAAATACCCTTTTTATTTTGAAATCACGTATATTAAAATATAAAAAATTCCTTAATATTTGGAATAAAATTTTCTTTGAAAATAACCATGAAAAATTATATAGTTATCTATAATGAAAATAATTTTCATGAAGGTGGTAAAATTTATTAGTGTGGTAAGCATTACAACAATTATTTCATTCACGTCTTCAGTAAAAAAGTACCTCATTCAGAAAATGACAAGATTCCTTTTAAAACTTTTTATAAAAATTCAGAAAAGGGTAAAAATTATTTTAATAAATCATTATAGAATATAAAAACCATTATTTAAATCATTTTAAATAAAAAAATGTAATAAAATTATTCTCATCCAAATAGAAAAACATTGTCAGTTTTCTATAAAAAATCTTTCAACATTTTGAGTACATACAGAGAAGAAAAAGAAAGTAACTATTACAACTTCTAGAAATAACCAGAGTATAATAAAATGTATATTGTTTAATATATAAATATCATATAATTCCCAAAAATTAAACTTAAATATAAACAATCCCAAATAATTATGAGATTGTGAAATAAACCCTTATGTCATGTCGAAATTACTTTATAAAAGATTTTAAAATCCTAGAATTGGTTTTGTATGTCTAGGGTTTCTCTTGTATGACTTCAGTTGGTATTATTGGATTCTATATACGGATCTATCTCTAATTTTTTAGTAAGGGATGATGGCACTCTAGAGGTTCTGGATGTCGGTGGTCTCAATTGTTCTTGTAGTGTGTTTTCTACTTCTGCTTAGGAGTGATTCCCTGGAATTTCATCCCGTTCTGCATTGGTCTTTTTGTTTATGAATATTCTTAGGGACAAGATTTATTAATGGATAATGGTTTTCATTATTTCAATTGGATTTGGTATTTCATTTTTCATGTTTCATTTTGTAACACTCTGTGATTTTTGGGAATTATTTTTTTCAAATTAATTTAATCTTTTGATATTTTACATTTCACACAACTCTAAAAATAGTTTTTTTATTATAAAAGTAAGAATTCAAATATTCATTTTACATTGAACCAACATGGAATATGTTACATGGAACTAAATCATCATATAATACATAGAACATCGAATTTATGTATGTTACACGCAACCATGACTTGGTGTACCTTACATGCAACACTAATGTTTCTATAAAATATCATTTTACTATTATAATTATTTAAATGAGATAATTATAACCTAGCTATTGAGCTTAGTAATATGAATATTTATAAATAATTATCAAATATTTTTTCTAATGTTTTTATAAAAATAAAATACAGTGATAACAAAAGATATAATTTTTGGTAAATACCATATATGTTTAAAAATACTATTTTCTCAAATAAACAACATTTAGTATCCTTCTATGAAAAATAATAAAATTAATTTTAGAAACATATATAAATTTAATTTGATAAAATAAAATTAATTTTTTTAATTTTTAATTCTGAATTTAACTTAGGGTGGATTTTACGAATTTTTCTAAGAAACTTCATTTTTTGATGAATAGTGAAAAATACTACATTTTAGTTAGTAACTGCCTTTTCATTTAAATAATTATTAATGTTAAACTAAGATTTGAATTTTTTTAATTTAAAATTAGATAAATTATACATATATTAATACAATATAGGTAAATATAATAAATTTTACTTCGAAATTGAATATAAAAACTTAAAAAACTTTTGAATATTCTTCTACTTTAAAAACTAGTAATTTCGTCTCGTCTGCGGGATTAGAATTAATCATAATTTTACCACTTATATGAACTGAATTTATAAAAATATACATACACCATTTTAATAAGTATAATATTTATATTCTAATTATTTAATGTTTATTTTTTACAAAAATAATTACCAAAAGTGATTAAAATTAATCACAGTGATGAAGGTCAAATTAAGCTTAATTAGGGATTAAACCTTAATATTACTGGACCAAATGACCTATAAACTTGTCAAAACCACATTTTATGGACCTATATCGTCCATAAACATTACATTGTTTATTTATTTCTATATAGTGTGACTTTTTTTAGGTAATAACGTGTGTACACTTAACTTGTTTGCAAAAAATCCAAATGAGTCCTTTTTCTTCCCTATAAATTGTCACCACCTCTCCCACTTCTTAAAACCTCTAAAACCTCTTATTTTACTCCAATATATGTCCAATAAAATTCTCCAAATCCCTAACTTCCTTCTATAATACTCTCCTTTGAATAAATCAATCCTAGGAAGCCTTTTGGCACAAACCAAAAAGAGTTACCCGAATAAGATGTAACCTCTTCTCTCAAGCTCATTTCCTTTATTTTTCTTATCCACCCCCTAAAATATCCTTTTTCCATGATTTTATAACAAAACAAATATTTTAAATATACTAGGATGTTTTTAAACTAATATTTTTACCTACACTTATACACAAATTCATATAATGGGTAATGAAAATACGGTTTATGTGTACGGTGAACTATCACCTCACAGCACGATGATTGTTCATTTTTCTTTTACCACCTATCATGGTGGACATTATGATTGAAAATATATTTATATATTTTATATATTATATATATTATTTATTTAATCTTATATATTCCATTTTACAACAAATATATTTTTACTTTCCATTTTGTGTTAATATGATAATTTTATTTGAGGAAGAGTGGATTACTTCCCCCAAAGCGATATGATTCATTCATACACAGCATGGATTGTATTAAGGATTTTTTTAGTGAATATATTTAATATACATGATATAAAAAATATTATTCAATAATTATATATGTATATACATATAAAAATATATTTATTTTACTTTCGTTAAATGTGATAATTAAACGAAAATCACGTTTATGCGTACGTACGACATACCGCCTCCATGAACAGTGTATTCTATTTCATACTTATATATTCTATATATTATTATAATAAAAATATAATTTATATAGATTAAATTTATATCATGTTTTATATTCTTTAAATAATTATATAATTATAAGGACCAAAGATATAACAAATTAATACACATGTAAAAAAACAAAGTGAATATTACCCGAAGCGTAACCTTAATATGAAATTGCTAACAAGAGGGTAATATAAAGTCATAATAAATATATATATGGAATTATATATAATAATATGGTTCTATAAAATATTTATAATTAAATTATATTTATTATATAGTATTTTTTAATGAGTATGACAAGAGTAAAGAGACAAGGTAAGGGGATTTCATCTCACTTTTTATTTCCATGAGATGCATTCTTTATTCACCACCCATTCCTTTTGTGTCGTGTGTATACTAACCATGGATGTATTTTAATATTATTATACTCAAATTTATATATATTTTCATTTCCATTATATGATATTTATTTCATAGGGTTTATGTTTCAAAATTTATCAAATCGGTAAAGTAGTTTTGTCACAAATTTCCTTCTTTGAGACTCATGTTTTATTATACACCTATGTTGTGTATTGAGTTGTATGTGATTCCAATTAAAATGTTATATAATTAATATACTTACTTTAATGATATTTTTTTCTTCATGTAATTTAATTTTATTACATGAAGAGTATGATCCAAACTAACCAAGTGGTATGAGTTTATTGAAACAATCTCATCACTTTCGAAGTTTATTAATGAGTATGATTATTTTGATGATATCTTATAATCCATATCTCAATAACACTCATGAGATTTATTCTCCAATATTTATTCACCAAATATACATTTATTATTACCATTTCTCCACTATTTGTTAATTAATATAATTAAAAAGTATTTTTATGAAAAATATGATTGTATCTCTCTCTTCGGTCAGAAATCAATTTAATTTCAAAACCATGTTTTTAAAAATGTTCTAAAAAATGTTTACAAGTTATATTTGAAGATAATTTTCAAGTAAAAATTATTTCAAAAATGTTTTATGGTTATCAAATCTTCCTTTAAAATTTTTCAAAACTAATTTCAAAGAGAAATTTTTTCAAAATGTTTTCAAGCTTATTTTATATGTTTTCAAGGAAAATGGTTTTCATATGATTTTCATGAATTATTTATAAGTTTGAAAAGTAATTTCAAAGAAATGGTTTTCAAAACATTTTCAAGTTACTTTTATAATTTTTCAAGGAAAATTATTTTCAAAACGTTTTCAATATCTCTTTATATGTTTTCAAATAAAAAGGTTTCCAAAAAGTTTTCAAAGATTTATTTATAAGAATTAAAGTTTATTTTCAAGAAAACAATTTTCAAAAGGGATTTATGTTTTAAGTATTTTTTTATACAAGAAAGGATATGTTCCTCGAGAAATTTTTTCAAAAGTTATTTCAAAATTAATTTATATCTAATATAACATCTTTTAATGTTACTCTTGACTTTCTAAGAAATGATATAAATTTTATATTCATATTATTTATATTTATGGTTTTTGATTTAATTTCATGATTTTTATGAAACCCATTTCTCTTTAGTGAGTTATATTCTTCTAAAATATTCTTATTTTCATGGGTTATGCTTTCATGATGTGATTATGAAACCTATATCTTTTCATAGTTTATTATGTTATGAAATGTTAATGATACCTGTTTCATTTCATTGGTTATGATTTGATGTTTATCTCTTTTCATGGGTTGGGGTATGATGAAAGTTTTATTTTGTTTAAAAAGTCTGAATAATGCTATTATGATATGGGTGGGACCTATATCTCCCTCTAATGCATTCGGTATAGATGGGTTAATCATGAGTATATAAGTTTATGTGTAAACCTGATAACTTGTTTACAATGATATGTGAGAACCTGATTAAATGACCACAATATTATACATAGACCTAGTTGCATGTCCATAAGTTTATTCATGAACCTTATTGCTTGTTCATAATGTTCTGATTGAAGGTTATTACGTGTTCACAATGTTATAAATAGACCTGGTTGCATGTCCATAATTTTATGCATGAACATGATTACATGTTCACAATGTTATGAGTGAACCTTATTATGTGTCCATAATATTTTTTATAGACCTAGTTTCTTGTCCATAATTATATGTTTCAACATGATTACATTTTCAAAATGTTATGCATGAACCTTATTACATGTTCACAATGTTATGAACAGACCTAGTTTTATGTATATTAGGTTATGCATGAACCTGAATACACATTCACAATGTTATTAATTTACCTAGTTGTGTGTCCATAAGTTGATGTGGGGGATGATTTAATTCCTATAACATAATGAGTAAACCCATTTCAACTTGCACATGTTCACAATGTTATAAACCAATGTACTTTCCACAAATTTTATTTCTTATTCCTATGTTATGATATCATTACTTATACTTTTAATTCTCCTATGATTCATGTCTTATGAACATCCAATATTTATTATGATCTCTAATATGTAGGGTATGAGCTTAAAATTTTATTCTCAAGTTACATACCCTTTTTTCAAATAATGATTACTCATTTACTTTATTTACCCTTACTAATAATATCATCTCACCACTTTATTATGTTTCCTTTCCCCAATTTATAAATAAAGATTTTAGGTAGAAGTACTAAAGGTGGAGATATTTATGGGAGATGTTTAAGTTCCTTCACTATAATAAACGATTTTTTTTCTAAGTTTCCAAAGACACTAAACTTTAATGGTTCTCGGGCATTTATTTTTGTAATGTACTGAATATTCATAAAAATGATGTAATATTCATGTATGGTAAGCCTAGGTCCTTATAGTTGGTATCAAAGGAAATGTTTAGTAAAACTTTGGAAACTATGATGAGAAAACTTTAGTGATATCCCTATGTATATTTTTATGTATATGTCTAGTGATTTCTCTAAGGATAATTATAAGGATGAGTCAAAGTTTAGGAAAATGTCTTTGAATTTAGGTAAATTATAGAGTGAGTGGTTCCCTAGAAATACATCCCTATCTGGATTCTACATGTGGATATGGATTTGGAATAGATGTACCTAGGGGTAAAAACTCTAACAAAATGTTTTGGGCCAAACTCAGGGTAATCTGGTACATGGAAATAGGCCTTGTTTCACACTCAGTTTGACACTCCCAAGGGATATGATTTGGGAATTCACAAACTCTTCATGAACCATAATGAAGGATTTAAATATAATTTAGCTATTAATAACCTAGGATAAACCTAATATATCATATATTAAGGAAGGTGTCATACTTTAGACATCCTATAAGTGATATTTCATTATTATGTGGTTCCTCATTATAATAATTGCTTCTTACTCTATGCTTTTCATTTTAACCAATGGCTGGAACCAAAAAGAATCGTGTTAAGGATTATTGCGATGGACAATGAAATTAATGTCCTCCTGAATATCCGAATGATATGAGGGATGGAATAAAAAACCTTGTATTTATACTCTCTAATATTTCTCATGTTATGAATCATGTTGAATTTCCAAACGAGCAAAGGAGGGAACAACGTTCTGTTGATTTCTTCATGAGGCATCATCCACCTTCATTTAGCGGATCATCTTATCTAATTTTTTTTGAACACTAGATCAATACCACTAAAAAATATATTCTCTATTATCAAGTGTTCCGATCATGAGAAATTTATTCTGGTTTTTTATTGGTTAGAAAGTGAAGTAGACTAGTGGTGGACTCCAATCATGAATACATGGAAGCAAGGTGAAATTGAATCCATGGATTCGGATGAGTTAAAAAACTTATTCTCCAATAAGTAATTTCCTCATGTTCTTCATATGAATATAGATAATGATTTCCTTGAGTTAAAGAAAAGGTATAATGAATATTTTAGTACCTATGAGGATTATTTCACATGATTTGTGAGGTACACTTCTGGTATTATCATCCAACCTAAATGTAAAGTTGATAGCTTCTTTAGTGGATTATATCCAAGTATATTAAAGGAGTTGTCCATAAGATACTTTAGTATCTATGATGATATTGTGAATTGTGAAATAAAAGTTAAAATGGAAGTTGGAGTTACTTATCAATCTCATGGTTTTAATAAGAAAAAGAGGATGGAGTTGATGTTGGAATCTAAAAACCATGGAGAGAAGAAAATGTTTCAAACTCTAACTTTTCAAAACTATGAGAAAGAGGACTTAGGAGAGTTCTTAAAAGGAACAATAAGGTGTTTCAAGT
Source organism: Viscum album (assembly GCA_963277665.1). NCBI lineage: Eukaryota > Viridiplantae > Streptophyta > Magnoliopsida > Santalales > Viscaceae > Viscum > Viscum album. The sequence goes on along the minus strand of OY728137.1, from coordinate 1,693,975,969 downwards.
GTAGTATTCTTGTACACCAAGCAAAAGAATGTAAAAGTGATGAGACGATAAAACACAATGAAATTATTTGATAGAAATATAAATATAATGAACCACAAACACTTTAGTGTTTCAAGTGCATAGAGTTAGTTCATTATGTGAATAAATTATCCAATCCAAGGACTCATGTTAATGATAATCCACTAAATCCTTTGAATAAAATGTAATAAGGTAAATATTATGTGATCATAATGGATGAAGTGAACCAAGATAATTAATAATTACTTATCCATCCCTCCTTGGTTAGGAATTTTATATCTGATTATATATGAATAATCCCTATCAAAGTATTATTGTTCTTAATTTAGTGGTATTTCATGTGATTATTTTTTCCTACATGGATTATGGAATAATAAAATCACATTTGATATTCTATCAGTGCTAGGATGGACTCAAGTTTCTAATAAAATGTTTTTGGTTTAAGATAAGATCTTATTTAAGGAATAAAGGGTGAATTATATTTTGGAAGGGGTATAAAGATTACCATTTATTGAATGTTTATGTTAAACTTTAGATGAATTCAGTAATATTAAAGTATTATTTTTTATATGAGGATTTATGTATATTGAATAGCCTATGTTGAGGGTAACTAATGATAAATTGGATGGAATGCCTTGGGTCTCATGATATGTTAGTACTTTAGGAATGAAAAAATAACCATCCTTTTTAGATAAAGAGGTTAATAAAATGAAAGAAAAATAAAGGGTTAGGTTGTCCTCTTCAAACCAAAAATTTTATCCTAGTTCCTCTGTTTCTGATAAATAATATGGTCCCTTAGTTCATTTCTGATTTATGGCTTTCTGATGGTTAAATTTCACCTGACCTTATTCTATATCAATATCTATCATAACATGATAGTTATATTTTTCTTCCATGTACATGTTTTCACTTCCCATATAAGTTCACTTATAAGGAAACATCATTATATGTTACTTTGGGTAACCGTTATGGTTCCAACATTCCCTTTTTTAGGGAATTTTTAATATTCATTTTTACGATGTCAGTTTCTATGAATGAAACATTCAGGTATTAAACCTTTGATAACCCAGATGAATTTTTAGTTAAAATTTTATTTTAAGGGGGAGTATAATGTAACACCGTGGTATTTTTTGAATTATTATTATTTAATTAATTTAATCTTTTGATATTTTTCATTTCATGCAACTTTGAAAATATTTTTTTTATTATTAAATTTCTAAATAAAACATTCCTTTCATGTGAAAACAACATGGAATACGTTACACAACTCCAACTAAGAATACGATACATGGAACATCGACTCAGCATACATTACATGCAACCGTGACTTAGCATAATATACACACAACACAGATGTTTCTATGAAACATAATTTTACTGTTATAATTGTTTAAATGAGATAATTATAACCTATCTATTAAAATTAGTGATATAAATAGTAATAATTACTTCTTATATATTTTTTATAAATTTTTTATAAAAATAAAACATAGTGATAATGAAAGATATAACTTTTGGTAAAGACCTTATATGTTTAAAAATCAATTTTCTCAAATAAACTACATTTCATGTCCTTCTATAAAAAATAATAAAATTAATTTTAGACACATATATAAATTTAATTTTTAAAATAATTTTTTTTATTTTAGAATTCAAAATTTATCTTAGGGTGAATTTTTTGGATATTTCTAAGAAACTTCATTTTTTGATTAATAGTGAAAAATACTATATTTTAGTTAATAACTACCTTTTAATTTAAATAATTATTAATATTAGATTATAAATTAATTTTTTTAATGTAAAATTAGATCAATTATACATATATGAATACCATTTAGGTCAATATAATAAATTTCACTTTGAAATTGAATATAAAAACATGACAAGCTTTTGATCATTCTTCTACTTTAAAAACTAGTTATTTCATCCCATCTGTGGGACTAGAATTAATATTAATTTTTCCTATTCTATGAATTGAACTTAAAAAAATTTACAAAAACCATTTTAATAAGTATAATATTTGGATTATAATTACATAATTTTTATTTTTTACCAAAATGATTAGTACAAGTGATTAAAATTAATCACAGCGATTAAGGTTAAATTAAGCATAAATAGGGACTGAACCTTAATATTATGAGGTGGGGTATGGCCTAGACACTCATACAAAACTTTTTTTTGAAATATTTTTTCTATAAATCTTAAATTATTATTTTTTTTTGTTTTTTATGACTTTATTTAGATAATAACTTGGGTACACCAAACTTTTTTTCAAAAAATCTGAGTCATTTCCCTTCCCAATAAAAGGTCACCTCGTCTCTCACTTATTCACACCTATAAAACCTATTAAGTTAGTAAAATATCTTCCCAATTCACTTATTTAGATTACTTATTTAATCCTAGAAGCATCACCTTGGGAAGAAATCAATCCAAGCAAGTCTTTTGGCACAAACCAAAAAGAGTTACCCGATTAAGAGGTAACCTCTTCTCTCAAGATCCTTTATTTTATTTTCCTTTTCCACCCAATCCACTCTGTTTATTCTATGATTTTATAACATAACCAGTTTAATCAATATACTAGTATTTTCTATACTGTGTTTTCAACCTATACTTACACACACATTCATTTAATAGGTAACAAACATACTGTTTATATGTACGACGAACTACCACCTCACTAAACAATGATTGTTCATTTTTCTTGTACCGCCTCTCATGGTATAAATTATGATGTAAAATAAGATTATATATGTAATATATTATATTTATTATTTCTTTAGTCTTATTTATTCTTTTTTACAACACATATATTTTTATTTTCCATTTTTTTTAATACGATAATTTCATTTGAATAAGTGTGTACTTTTTCCCACTCAAAGTGATATGATTTGTTCATAAACTACATGGATATTATTGGGGATGTTTATATTGAATATATATGGTATATATGATATCATAAATCTATTTTAACAATTATATATATATATATATTCATATATGCCTTTAATTTCTTTCAACGCGATAATTAAACGAAAATAACGTTCATGCGTTCATACGGCCTACCGTCTCTAAGAACGTTTTATTCTATTTAAAAATTATATAATATATAGATTATTATAATAAAAATATAATTTATATAAATTATATTTATATCATGTGTTACATTATTCAAATCATTATATAAGTATAAGGACCAAATATATAACAAATTAAGACACAGGAAAAAAATGTAATGAATATTACTTGAAGCATAACCTTAACAAGAAATTGCTAAAAATTGGTAATATAAAGTCATAATAAATAAATTTATTTTATTATATATTATAATATGGTTATTTAAAATATTTATAATAAATATTTTGTTATTATACAGGATTTTTGAACGATTACTATGAGAGTAAGGACACAAGGTAAGGAAATTTCTTCTCACTTTTTATTTCTGAGAGATACATTCTTTATTCACCACCCAATAATTTTTTGTGGTTTTTATACTTACCATGGATTTATTATAATATTATTAATTTTTATTTAAATATCCATTTTATTATATTTATTTCATGGGGTTAATTTTTCAGAATTTACGAAATCGGTAAAGTAGCTTTGTCAAAAATTGACTTCTTTGAGACACATTTTTTGTTATGCACCTATTTTATTTAAAGAGGTTTATATGATTATAATTAAAATTTTATATAATTAATATCTTTATTTTAATGATATTTTATGATTCATTTAATTTAATTTTCTTACGTGAAGATTATGGTCCCAATATTTTTGATGAAATATTATGATACATATCTCAAGAACACTCATTAGATTTATTATCCTCTATTTATTCAAGAAATATAAATTTGTTATTACCATTTTTCCAATATTTAGTACTTAAGATAATTAAGGGATTTTTTTAAGAAAAATCTAACTGTATCTCTCTCTTCAGTCTAAAATATATTTTATTTAAAAACCTTGTTTTCAAAAATGTTTCCAAATGATATTTAAAGACGATTTTCAAGTAAAAATGATTTTAAAAATGTTTTATTGTTTTCAAAACTTAAATTATAATTTTTCAAAAATAATTTCAAAGAAAATGTTTTCCAAAAGTTTTTCATGATTCTTTTATATGTTTTCAAGGAAAATTCTTTTTATATGATTTTGATGCCTTATTTATAATTTTTCAAAGTATTTTAAAGGAAATAGATTTTAAAAAAAATCAACACCTTTTATAGGTTTAAGAGGAAAAACATTTAAAAACATTTCAATCTAGCTTTATATATTTTCAAATAAAAATTTTTCCAAAAAAAAATTCAAAGATTTATTTATAACATTTAAAGTTTATTTTTATGAAAATGGTTTTCTAAATTTTTTTATGTTTTAAAGAGATTTTTCAAATAATAAAGGATATTTTACTCAATAAATGTTTTCAAAGGATATTTAAAAATTATTTTCTATCTAAGATGACATCTGTTGATGTTACTCATACTTTTCTAGGAAGTGATATAAATGTTACATTCATATTATTTATATAAATGGTTTGTGATTTAATGTAATTAATTTTTGTGAAACCCATTTCTCTTCCATGAGTGATATTCTTTTGAAACCCCTTTATTTTCATGGGTTGTGCTTTCATAAAGTGATTATGAAACCAATATATTTTCATAGTTTATGATGTGATGAAATTTTAATGATACCCTTTTCATTTTATGGGTTTTGATTTGATGTTTATCTCTTTTTATGGGTCATGGAATAATGAAAGTTTTATTTTGTGGCTCATGTATGAATGATGTTATTATGATATGGGTGGGACCTATATCTCCCTCCAATTCATTGGGTAAATATGGATGACTCGTGAATATATAAGTTTATGCGTAAAACTAATTACATGTTTAGAATGATATGAATGAACCTGATTGTATGTTCATAATGTTATGCATAGATTTGGTTTCATGTTCATAAGTTTATGTGTGAACCCAATTACATGTTCACAATTTTATGATTCAACATTATTATGTGTTTTCAATGTTATGAATGGACCTGGTTTCATGTACATAAGTTTATACGTGAACCTGACTAAATTTTCACAATGTTATGAGTGAACTTTATTACATATTCATAATGTTATGCATGGACCTATTTTCATGTTAATAAGTTTATTCATTAACATAATTACATGTTAAAAATGTTATTCATGAACCAGATCACATGTTCATAATGTTATGTGTGGACCTGATTACATGTTGACATTGATATGCATGGGTGTGGTTTCATGTCCATAAGGTTATGTGTGAACCTGAATACATGTTCAAAATGTTATTAATGGACCTTGTTTCATCTCCATAAGTTTATTTGGGGGTATGATTTAATTTCCTTAACTTAATTGTTAAACCTATTTCAACTTATACATGTTCACAACGTTATAAACCAATGTGAATGCCAAAAATTTAATGTATTATTCCTATGTTATGATTTCATGACTTATGATCTTAATTATATTATAACCAATGTCTTATGAACATCCTATAAAATCCCCAACCTAGGTACCACTAAAATGATGCCCCAATCTGGGTCGTCACATGACCTCAAGCATGCCTCCCCATATGCTGGAGTTTTCCAACTTGCAGCGAGGGTCTAGATTAGTCACATGGGGAGACTATATACTATTTATAAAATTAAAACATAGAATATCACAATATAAATAGTGGAATCAATAATAAATGACCAATATCATGCATGTCCTATCATATCTCAAATTGGTTACAACCACAAGCAACAATACATATGTCATGTAATTGTACAATTCCAAGTGAAAAAAAACCCAAAATAAAGACAATGGAAGAATCCAAAAAATGGTCCTGACTCCAAGTTGGGACCTCATATATGCATTTCCCATGTACAACTCAACTCCATAGAATAATACCCTTTCCCTTGTCTTGGCCTTCAATCATGAAATCAGCTTGGGTTCCCAACAGAGGTTCGAGCAGGGTGTGAGTAAAACTCAGTAGGTCACCACCAATAGTGTCTAAAAAATATCCAGTCTAAGAGATAGTCCATAAAAGTATAAATAAATTGAATGTAAATGAAATATAGTTCAGGGGACACTCATTAACTTTTCTCTAATTTTCTATTATTATTAGGATTGTTGTTCTAACTTCATGATGTACACCATCTCATCATTTAGTTCATCATTAACATGTAATTCATGAGCCATACATTTACCTTATTCACACAATATTCATAGAATTTATAATTTCACATAATCTAACAAGTTAAGTCCCTATATCACTAGGGATGAGCATAAAAATTAATCAACACACTTACCTTGGAGTCTCATTACAGTTATTATCATTGAATACAACCATTGGGATCATATAGAATTAGTCTGACTCCCAAACCCAAGTATTTCTGGGTAATTTAGAGCATCAATCCAACCCTACCTCTGGGAGGATCATATGTACTTAATCCCACCACCAAGCCTACATGATTATTTATAAATTCACTACACACAAACCATATCAAAACTAATACAACTAATAAATATGGCAATCATGATTCACAAAATCAACAAGAGATTCAATGTCATGCCATAGCTCGTTCACAATTCCATTTTACACTACACAATCCATTAGTGCAATTCCCTTTCCCAAGTCTCTCCCCATTAACCATATTTATAAATTCACAATCCATTACTAATCCCATGTGTCAAAATTTATCATACACACACCCTCTTAGGGTTCGTAACATAATTTATTATCCACAAGGCACAATCCCCATTAACCAATTGAACCCATTTTTATTACGATTATAATCAATCTCTTAAGACATTACTAAGAATAGGAAAATGTCAATAATTCATTTTCACTCCCATTCAACATTTAATCATGCTTATAAATGGATCTAAATTGTCACAAGGCAACCTATCTGATACTTAGCTAACTTCTAAGTCCTGAAAGTATCAGTTCACCTCGTGGGTGGACCTACAAAGGTCAAGTTATCCTCCATGTGTCCCATGGGGACTATGTAACACCCCGAGCTTCCACGATACGCTTCTCATTCAATAATGAAATAGCTTGCATTGAACGCAACTTCGAGTTCTAAAACACCGCGACTAATCAAAGTAGCCGTTATGAATAGTAATAACCACTTTTTAAAATTATAGAAATTTTATATGTCAAAATGGGCTTCATTTTTGTATTCGTAATATCGAAATTAGCCTATGTTTAATTTTTGGTATTTTTCTGAGAACTTCTAAAATTTTATAAATAGTGAAAAATACTTAAAACAACTTTTTTAATCAAAATAATTTATAGTGATAAATTATAATATTTGGTGGTTTTAAAGTATAATTAGAATATATTTTTACCATTTTATCCAATGGTGGTCATTAGAATTAATTTAACATTGAAATTGGACATAAACAATTGCCAATCTTTTGATATAAATTGTTTCTTAAAAACACGCTATTTGTTGTGACAGCGGGAATTAATTATAAAATTAATTAATGAAACTAATATGTTTGGAATTTTGTAAAATAGACATCATTTTTCAATTCGGAATATCAATTATAGCTTAGGGTGAAATTTTGGCCTTATTCTGAAAAACTTCAATTTTTGATGAATAGTGAAACCACTAAGTGGTTGTTAAATAACTGATTTTTCGTTTAAATGAAATATTACCACTTCTGTGATTTGATTTTCAAAAATCCGACATACATGGTTGTCATTAAGAAGTAAAATGTGTTTCAATGAGATCAAAATAATTTTTTTGTGAATAGTAACTTTTAAGTTCTTAATCGCGATTAGTGGTAATTAGTGTAGTTTAAGGTATAAATAATACATTAATAATATGAAATGACCTAGACACATGTCCCAACCTCATTGGTTGAGTCATGGCCGACCAAGACAAGCCATGGCCTAACTTGGGGACCCCATGGATCCACTTTTGTAGGGAAATAACATAAATTACTTTTTATTTAATGTTAAAGTGAAAATGACACTAACATAAATTGTTTTACTAAAACAATTTGTAAGTAGGGTTACACAAGTCCAAATTTTGACTATAAATATTCATTAGAAAGATAAAAAGATTTCCTACATCATAGTATTTTTTTTATAATTTTTAGACATTAAATAAATTAAATTATTTATGACATCATTATGATGCAGCGATGACCTCATTATTTAACGATTTTAATAAAATGAATAGATAATGTAAAATCCAAGGCTTACACTTGTCCAAAGCCAATTGGATGAGGAGATTTCGAAACCTTATCACCTTAGCCTCAAATTATATAAGTGTGGGACCTTTAGAATCCGAAAAGCATTTTGAAATAATGTAACATTTCAATCTTTCCAAAAGTGCCCCTCCTCTCCACTTATAAAAGGCCCCCACCTCTCCCACTTCATTTACACTTTCAAGCCATTTGGCTCGGCCAACCTCTGCCCAAATACTCTCCCAACATTCCTCCCTTACTCCTAGAAGCCTCACATTGGGCAGAACTCTTCCCAAGGAAGCCTTTGGCTCAAATCAAAAAGAGTTACCCGATTTTGAGGTAATGTCTTTTCTAATGTTGTTTTGTTTTATTTTTCTTCTCCAACCCCCTAAACTCTTTTTATTCATTTATTTTGTGACAACACCAGTATCCTCAATATACTAGGATGTTGTTATAAGAAGGATTCGAGCTACACTTACACACACCTACATCTAATGGTTAAAGAACATACGGTTTCTGTGGATGGCGAATTTCTGCCTCACGAAACGATGATTGTTCAACACTCATATAACACCTTCAAAGGTGGCCATTAAGATGTCACTATATTTATATATGATATATAATGTGTTTATGTTTTACTTATGCTTCTGTATTTCTCATTTATGGCTTACTTTATGATTTCCATTATGGGTAAAACGTGATAATTTCATTTTAGGAAGTGCGGACTACCGCCCCCTCAAAGTGATTTGAATCGTTAATGCCATATGTGGGATGTATAAAGGATGGAGTAAATGGTATTATACACTATATTATACTGGAATTATATTATACATTTATATCATTATGATTTAGTTCCATTAAATATGAAATTGAAATGAAAGTAGCGTTCATGCGTACGTACGGCTTACCGTCTCCATGAACGGTGCATTTCATTTCTTACCTCTAAATGTTACGTAATATTATAAATGAATGTATATACTGGATATATAAGATATATATGACATCTAAATCATGAATATAATTCTGGATATAATGGATATTTCACCACATAAACAACTTGTAATTATAAGAAGCTTATTGTTGACTCAAGTACCAAAGATCGACAAAACGACCGTTATTAACTTAAATAATTACATAATGTTCATAACATTGTAATAAGTGTTATAAAAAGGATAATGAAATTAAAAATGGTTCTTAATAGGGTATATATTAACTCTAGTTTATTATTCAGGAGGTTAAAGAACAGTCGAATCAAGTCGGACACAAGGTAAGGGAACTTCTTAACCCAACTTCCATTCTTTGGGTTAATCTCCTACTTTCCGATTATGTCATGATATTATTATGTATTATTTTGTATTTTTACTTTCTTTATGTGTACCTATAGTGAATACACATAATAGATCTATTTTATTCTAAAAATGATCTTTTTAAGGACTTCGTCTCAATCACCATCCACTGAGACATATTTTGTTTTATACACAAATTTCTTTTATACGGTGTATAAACCCCTTTGACTTTTACGTTTATTCAAAAGGAATCTTTTTATACGAAGCATTTTGCTAAACGACAAAAGGGAATGTTTTTCTTTCCGTACTTATGCGGCGACAATGACTTCTCCGCCGCCGTGACCATTATTTGAGTTTCGGCTTCCTCTACAAGCCATCATTTTTTTTAATGAAAAATAAATACAAAGTTTTAACTTTCTTTTATTTTGGTATTGAAAATGGTTTTGAAAGAGTTTTTATCAATGTGTTATATTGATATCTTGTGATTGAAATGTGGAAATGTTATGTTTCCTTTATGCATGTTTTATGTGATACGATTATGTTATGGTTTATGATATGTTTAAACCTATTCATATGAGGAATGTATTGGACTTAATAAGTGACGGGTGGAGCCCGCTATAGCTCCTCGATGCATCGGTAGGTCTCATGAGACAACTAGACGTGGAATTGGCCGAGGCCCTTTCCCAATTTGATTTATGGTTTTGGCCGAGGCCTTAATCATTTTAGACGTCTTGGCCGAGGCCTTGACAAAATGTTTCAGAATGTCCGGCATTATACATTCCCTCATTATGAAAGTGGTTATTGATATTACATGTGATTATTCGACCAGTAGAATATCCATGTGAAGAAGTAAATGGCATTATCTCATTTTACTTTTTCCATATTATGTTGAAGTTCATGTTTAAGAGGCTTTTGTTTTAGTTATACATTGCCTTAAATGTTAATGTTTATTTATGAAAGCTTCCGCATTATTGTTATCCTTACTGAGCATTTGAGCTCACCCCTTTCAATGTTTAAAAATTTTCCAGGTTGTGAAGAAGTATTTTATGACTGACTTGCAAGAATAATCAGTGAAGATATGAGTGTGGACTATGAAGACCATGTTTTTTTGTAGTTTGTTTAATTTTGATGTAATGAAAGACTTATGAATGTATCTAGTGTTTCCAAGGCTACTAAACTAATCGGTCTTTCGAGACTTGATCTTTTGGGATCATGCCAATGTTACGAAGTAATGCACCGGCTCTGGGTAGCTGGGGTCGGGGCGTTACAGTTGGTATCAGAGGCAGTTTAGTACTAACCTTGGAAGCTAGATGTAGATAAACTCTGATTAGAACGCATAGCCCAAAGATAGGCTTTGAGGATTAGTATAGAGGAACTTCCTAGAATTTTGGTATTATAGAGATGATATGAGTTTTCCGAGCAATACATCCCTGTCTGGATACGAGCAGGTAGAGGCAGCTCTGGCACAGATGTACCTAGGGGTAAAACCCGAAAACACCGCTTTGAGCTAGACTCGAACGGGAACTGGTGCACGACAACGGGCCTTGCTGCACTCTTGGTTACGACACTCCCGGGGGATATGCTTAGGATAATTTTCATTTTATTTACAAACCACTATGAAGGGTTATGAGTATATACTTCCTCAAAGAAAACATTTCTTTTTATGATTATGGATTATATCCATAAATAGTTCAATTTATGTAAAGTGTTTTACAAGTATGGAATTATGTATTTTGATTCATAAACTAATCTAGTTTATGCCATTGTTTAGAAATGGCGCCTAGTAGAAGGAATGGAAACCGTATCAATGCACGAACTCCGTGTAGGGATTGCCCTCCTGATCAAGATAATTATTGTGGATCTGGAGATACAACTGGTGCTGATCAACTTATTACCATACTTGGACAACTCACTCAGGTTATGAATAATAACCTTACTCGTATGGAGCACCCTGATCCGCAACGTGGAGGATCAATGTTAGACCACTTCATGAGGCAACAACCACCAACCTTCAATGGGAGTACAAATCCTATAGTAGCTGAGCAATGGATAAATTCCTTAGAGAAAATATTCCATGCCTTGGGGAGTAGTGAAAGGGAGAAGGTTGTCATGGCAGTTTACCGCCTCACTGGAGATGCCGATCAGTGGTGGTCGCTGATTCAAAACACAAAGGAAGATGACGACGTATCAAGTATGGAATGGAGGGAGTTCAAAGAGCTTTTCTTAGAAAAATACTTTCCTCGTGACCATCGAGCAGATATGGAAAGGCAATTTCTGAGTCTGAGGCAGAAGGAGGATGAGAATGTCGCAAAGTATGAGGCTAACTTTACAAGGTTAGCGAGGCATGTTGCAGATTATATACGTAACCCAAGAAGTAAGATTGATCGTTTCTTTGATGGGTTAAAACCATTTCTCCGTCGAGCTCTAGTGTCACAATCTTTCTCAACATACGAGGATATAGTCTCATGTGCTATCAAGACAGAAAAGGAATTCTCTAAGTCTTATGACAACAAAGTAAAGCAAGAGAAGAAGAGAACGGTGGAACAAGAGACAGATAAAGGGAAAAAGGGAAAGAAGGATTTTCCATTATGTGATAATTGTGGGAAGAATCACCCTGGTACTTGCCTAAAAGGAATGGGAGTTTGTTATAAATGTGGAGAAAAGGGTCACCAGGCTCGTGATTGCAAGGGAAAGAAAGAGGCTGTCAAAGTTGAATGCTACAATTGTAGAGAAATGGGTCATTATGTAAATGAATGTCCTAAGCGTCAGGGAAACTTACCTCAGAAAAGGCCAAGGGATCAAGGACAATCTTATGCTGTTACTACAGTTGAAGCGGAATAACTAATGTATTGGTTCTTTTGGACTCATGGATTATATTCTGGTTTTTAGAATAATGTGATATATATATAAGGATTGTACTGCAGTACTTTTTGATTTCAGTAAGGTTTTAATATGATTAAGGTAATCATATTTTTAGTATGTGACAATAAGAGAAACTTTTCTTTGTTTGGGGAATCTGTTGTTACAATTGATTTTGGAATTTAGAGACCTTTTAGAGAAAGTCTGGATGAAGGTATTTTGGATAACTATAAAGGTTGGAGTGGATTAAGTTGAACCTTGGATAGTAAATTTAAGGTTAAAAAATTTTTCTGGAGATTATTCTTGGAATACTATAGTTTTATGAAAAGGACAACCTGCAGGGTGGGGAATAAACCGTCGCGTCGGACAAAGCTGTAGGAATCGAACCCACAATCAAAGTGCGACAGGCCTTTATTTCCTACCACTAGCCTACAGGAAGTCCCTGGTTATTACAAAATAGTTTTACTAATCTAAATGGTATGTGTTAATATTTGGAACCTTATACAATTAGGATAAAAAGAATATTTTTGAGTTCCGTTACCATTTGGAGTAAAAGATGGGTTTGTGGCAAAAATTTATTAATGAATGAAAGTATACATAACAAGTATGTATATTCCCTTACGTTCTTAGTAAATCTCCTAAATAAATTCCTCAACATTATAAAAGGTAACTTAAAACAAAAATGTTGACGGTTAACTTTTCCAACTGGGGATTCAATGACCGTTTAACCAATCACAAGTTTGTGATTTTCTTGTGGTTAAACATTCTCCTAATCCTGTTTTCTATAACTCTCCATCAGACCTTGATGGTTTGTTTCTCCTCCATATCCATATTTTCATATAATCCTAGAGTGGGCTATATCGGGTGACCTTTGTACTTATCCTGCTTTCTTTTAATGTTATGTATTTATTAACCTTATTTCCGATGTGGGTTTTCCTCAAAGGTATTTTCTCTTTTCAACCTTTTATTTTCCAAGAAAAATTTCAAATTGCGAGGACGCAATTTATTGAAGGAGGGGAGAATGTAACACCCCGAGCTTCCACGATACGCTTCTCATTCAATAATGAAATAGCTTGCATTGAACGCAACTTCGAGTTCTAAAACACCGCGACTAATCAAAGTAGCCGTTATGAATAGTAATAACCACTTTTTAAAATTATAGAAATTTTATATGTCAAAATGGGCTTCATTTTTGTATTCGTAATATCGAAATTAGCCTATGTTTAATTTTTGGTATTTTTCTGAGAACTTCTAAAATTTTATAAATAGTGAAAAATACTTAAAACAACTTTTTTAATCAAAATAATTTATAGTGATAAATTATAATATTTGGTGGTTTTAAAGTATAATTAGAATATATTTTTACCATTTTATCCAATGGTGGTCATTAGAATTAATTTAACATTGAAATTGGACATAAACAATTGCCAATCTTTTGATATAAATTGTTTCTTAAAAACACGCTATTTGTTGTGACAGCGGGAATTAATTATAAAATTAATTAATGCAACTAATATGTTTGGAATTTTGTAAAATAGACATCATTTTTCAATTCGGAATATCAATTATAGCTTAGGGTGAAATTTTGGCCTTATTCTGAAAAACTTCAATTTTTGATGAATAGTGAAACCACTAAGTGGTTGTTAAATAACTGATTTTTCGTTTAAATGAAATATTACCACTTCTGTGATTTGATTTTCAAAAATCCGACATACATGGTTGTCATTAAGAAGTAAAATGTGGTTCAATGAGATCAAAATAATTTTTTTGTGAATAGTAACTTTTAAGTTCTTAATCGCGATTAGTGGTAATTAGTGTAGTTTAAGGTATAAATAATACATTAATAATATGAAATGACCTAGACACATGTCCCAACCTCATTGGTTGAGTCATGGCCGACCAAGACAAGCCATGGCCTAACTTGGGGACCCCATGGATCCACTTTTGTAGGGAAATAACATAAATTACTTTTTATTTAATGTTAAAGTGAAAATGACACTAACATAAATTGTTTTACTAAAACAATTTGTAAGTAGGGTTACACAAGTCCAAATTTTGACTATAAATATTCATTAGAAAGATAAAAAGATTTCCTACATCATAGTATTTTTTTTATAATTTTTAGACATTAAATAAATTAAATTATTTATGACATCATTATGATGCAGTGATGACCTCATTATTTAACGATTTTAATAAAATGAATAGATAATGTAAAATCCAAGGCTTACACTTGTCCAAAGCCAATTGGATGAGGATATTTCGAAACCTTATCACCTTAGCCTCGAATTATATAAGTGTGGGACCTTTAGAATCCGAAAATCATTTTGAAATAATGTAACATTTCAATCTTTCCAAAAGTGCCCCTCCTCTCCACTTATAAAAGGCCCCCACCTCTCCCACTTCATTTACACTTTCAAGCCATTTGGCTCGGCCAACCTCTGCCCAAATACTCTCCCAACATTCCTCCCTTACTCCTAGAAGCCTCACATTGGGCAGAACTCTTCCCAAGGAAGCCTTTGGCTCAAATCAAAAAGAGTTACCCGATTTTGAGGTAATGTCTTTTCTAATGTTGTTTTGTTTTATTTTTCTTCTCCAACCCCCTAAACTCTTTTTATTCATTTATTTTGTGACAACACCAGTATCCTCAATATACTAGGATGTTGTTATAAGAAGGATTCGAGCTACACTTACACACACCTACATCTAATGGTTAAAGAACATACGGTTTCTGTGGATGGCGAATTTCTGCCTCACGAAACGATGATTGTTCAACACTCATATAACACCTTCAAAGGTGGCCATTAAGATGTCACTATATTTATATATGATATATAATGTGTTTATGTTTTACTTATGCTTCTGTATTTCTCATTTATGGCTTACTTTATGATTTCCATTATGGGTAAAACGTGATAATTTCATTTTAGGAAGTGCGGACTACCGCCCCCTCAAAGTGATTTGAATCGTTAATGCCATATGTGGGATGTATAAAGGATGGAGTAAATGGTATTATACACTATATTATACTGGAATTATATTATACATTTATATCATTATGATTTAGTTCCATTAAATATGAAATTGAAATGAAAGTAGCGTTCATGCGTACGTACGGCTTACCGTCTCCATGAAAGGTGCATTTCATTTCTTACCTCTAAATGTTACGTAATATTATAAATGAATGTATATACTGGATATATAAGATATATATGACATCTAAATCATGAATATAATTCTGGATATAATGGATATTTCACCACATAAACAACTTGTAATTATAAGAAGCTTATTGTTGACTCAAGTACCAAAGATCGACAAAACGACCGTTATTAACTTAAATAATTACATAATGTTCATAACATTGTAATAAGTGTTATAAAAAGGATAATGAAATTAAAAATGGTTCTTAATAGGGTATATATTAACTCTAGTTTATTATTCAGGAGGTTAAAGAACAGTCGAATCAAGTCGGACACAAGGTAAGGGAACTTCTTAACCCAACTTCCATTCTTTGGGTTAATCTCTTACTTTCCGATTATGTCATGATATTATTATGTATTATTTTGTATTTTTACTTTCTTTATGTGTACTTATAGTGAATACACATAATAGATCTATTTTATTCTAAAAATGATCTTTTTAAGGACTTCGTCTCAATCACCATCCACTGAGACATATTTTGTTTTATACACAAATTTCTTTTATACGGTGTATAAACCCCTTTGACTTTTACGTTTATTCAAAAGGAATCTTTTTATACGAAGCATTTTGCTAAACGACAAAAGGGAATGTTTTTCTTTCCGTACTTATGCGGCGACAATGACTTCTCCGCCGCCGTGACCATTATTTGAGTTTCGGCTTCCTCTACAATCCATCATTTTTTTTAATGAAAAATAAATACAAAGTTTTAACTTTCTTTTATTTTGGTATTGAAAATGGTTTTGAAAGAGTTTTTATCAATGTGTTATATTGATATCTTGTGATTGAAATGTGGAAATGTTATGTTTCCTTTATGCATGTTTTATGTGATACGATTATGTTATGGTTTATGATATGTTTAAACCTATTCATATGAGGAATGTATTGGACTTAATAAGTGACGGGTGGAGCCCGCTATAGCTCCTCGATGCATCGGTAGGTCTCATGAGACAACTAGACGTGGAATTGTCCGAGGCCCTTTCCCAATTTGATTTATGGTTTTGGCCGAGGCCTTAATCATTTTAGACGTCTTGGCCGAGGCCTTGACAAAATGTTTCAGAATGTCCGGCATTATACATTCCCTCATTATGAAAGTGGTTATTGATATTACATGTGATTATTCGACCAGTAGAATATCCATGTGAAGAAGTAAATGGCATTATCTCATTTTACTTTTGCCATATTATGTTGAAGTTCATGTTTAAGAGGCTTTTGTTTTAGTTATGCATTGCCTTAAATGTTAATGTTTATTTATGAAAGCTTCCGCATTATTGTTATCCTTACTGAGCATTTGAGCTCACCCCTTTCAATGTTTAAAAATTTTCCAGGTTGTGAAGAAGTATTTTATGACTGACTTGCAAGAATAATCAGTGAAGATATGAGTGTGGACTATGAAGACCATGTTTTTTTGTAGTTTGTTTAATTTTGATGTAATGAAAGACTTATGAATGTATCTAGTGTTTCCAAGGCTACTAAACTAATCGGTCTTTCGAGACTTGATCTTTTGGGATCATGCCAATGTTACGAAGTAATGCACCGGCTCTGGGTAGCTGGGGTCGGGGCGTTACAGACTATGAGGGTTTCCATTCATTATATATACATCCATTACACCAAAACTCATCAAGGGATAAAAAACACCACAATGGGTAACTAAGAAATAAACCCAATAATGCACAAATATCAAACAAAACAATGGCATATAACTTAGAGATAACCTACCTTGGATCCATTGGTGAATGCACCCCTAATCAAGGCCTTAGATCCTGATTCAAACCCCCTTTGAAGTATCGATCTATATCTCATAAAAAATATGGTTTTTGGAGATTTAGAAGAAGATAAGGAATAAATGTGAACCCAAAACCAAAAAGAGATGAAATATGGGGATTAACCTTACCCAGATCTTCAATTCACAACTGATGGCACTCGAAATGACCAAGAGATGAGGGAGAATCACCCTTGGAAGATCTTGGGAGATTTGGTTCATCAATAGGATTTCAAGGGGGAAGAAAGATATAAATACCAAGTTGGGGTTCAAAATCCTGTAATGGAATTTTTTATAAATTTATCAACTTTACTAGGAAATACGGTTTACCCACACTGTTTTTCAAACCATGAACAAATAGTGCGGGAGATACTATCCCAAAATACCCCTTTCACATGATTTCCTAGGAATTCCACATGGTTAGCTTAACTGTGCAGTAACTGTGTGAAAGCCTCTATCTAAGGTTGTATAGTTACCTCAGATGATCCACACGGTTTTTACTAACCATGTTCAAACCGTGCAACATGCCTAGAAACTCCTTTTTCCTCCATTTTTGTGTCCCAAACCCCTAAAACAACCTTGGTCCTTCTCATGAACTTTTGGAAAAAAGTATTTGACCAAAAGAAAAAAAATTATACTGAAACATAAACAAAAACATACCTTAAGAAGGATCCTGATTCTTAAAACTTCTCCACTATAGGACGGCTCATCCTTTATCCTCTCTTCATGAGAATCATTGAGCTCCTGAAGCAAATAGATCAGGCTACTAGGCTTGCATATCTGAATCTTGCTCCCATGTTTCTTCCCGGATGTTTACGTACTACCATAAAATATGAACCAAAGGTAAAACATTGCCCCATAAAACCTTCTAATTATGATTCACAATAAGAATCAGATGCTCCTCAAAATACCCATGAGGCTCAAGATCAACATCATCAATGCTTATCACATGATATGGATTAGAATGATATTTCCTATGTTTTGGAACATGAAAAACATATTGAATCCCACTATATTGTTCTAGAAGATCCAATCGGTAATCCACTGATATAACCCTCTCCAAAATCTCAAATGGCCCCATGTACCTGGGCACCAACTTTCCCTATCTATAAATTAGTTGATGAACCAACCTTGGAGACACCCAAAGAAACACACTATCCCCCATTAGAAACTCAATAGGTCTACAATGTTGATATGCATATGACTTTTGTCGACTTTGAGCTATCATTATCTTCTTCTAAATCAAACACACTTTTTATGACATCTCTTACACAAGACTTGTTCCTAATAACTCAGATTCCCTGGCCTCTAACCAACACAACAAAGATCTATACAGTCTCTCATAAAGTGCCTTAAAAGGAACCATCTGAATCATATCCTAGAAACAGTTATTGCAAGCAAACTCAGTAAGTGATAAGTGATTTTTCCATGAACCACCAAAATATAAGACATAGGCTCTTAACATGTCCTCTAATAGTTGAATCGTACACTCAGACTACCCATCCATTTGCAGGTGATAATTCATACTCAAAAAAAACCTAGGCACCAAATTCCTTTTGTAATCCCTTACAGAAGAACAATGTGAAACATGGATCATGATCTGAAACTATGGTTCTCATCACACCATGCAATCGCACTATTTATGGAACATACAACTTGCCCAACTGATAAACTGTGTAAGTCTCCTAGATAGGCAATAAATGAGCCACTTTAGTCAACTGATCCACAATGACCCAGATGTCTTCATTATTCTGAGGCGTCCTCAGATATACCACTACAAAGTCTATTGTTACATCATTCCACTTTCATTATGGAATAGGAAATGACTGTAACAAACCACCTAGACACTGATTATCAGACATAACTTATTGACAGGTAAGGAATTGAACCACAAAACCCACAACTTCTTTCTTCATCTCCAGTCACCAATAATTCCTAGGAAGATCACAATACATGTCAGTCATGCCCATATGCACCACCCACCTCGATATGTGGAACTCACGCATCAAATCTTCATGCATACACACTGATACCACCACACTACCACTAATATAGATTATTCAATCACCACCCAAGGCCCAACTAGAAGGTGAATCCCCACCTTTAATACTTTATTTCATAGCCAAATAATTGGGATCATCTAACGGGCTCTCATTGACCCATCCCAAAAGTGCGGACTCAATCGTTAAAGACACAAGGGCCATTTTTCATTGCCAATCCTACACCTCCAGGGGAATCTCCACAAACAAATACATCATTTTCCATTCAAAGTCGTATTCTTGAACCACTAAATTCTGAGTCTTCCAACTCAGATCATCCAAAACACTATTCACTTTTCCTGATGTGTAAACCAACTCAAAATCGAAGGATTTCATGTATTCAACCCACCTTCACTTCCAAATATTTAAATCCCTTTGAGATAATATATACTTTAAACTCTTATGATCATAAAACACTATGAATCATTCTCCCAAAAAGTAGTGCCTCTAACACTTTAAGGGATACACTATAGTAGCTATCTCAAGATCATGAGTAGGGTAGTTTCTTTCATGTTGTATCAACTGCCTCGACCCATATGATAAAACTTGATCATCCTAAATTAGCACTTCCCCAAGCCCAACACCAAACACATCAAAAAACAAGGTGTGATTATTACTAGGTTCATGTAATATTAGAATCTATGTGGTAGTCAACAGCTTCTTCAATTCATGAAAACAAATTTTCACACATCCGAACACTCAAAATTAACACCATTCTTGGTTAGGATTGAGATTAGTTATGAAAAACGGGAGAAATATCTAATGAAACATTGGTAATATCCATCCAAGCCCAAAAAACTTTTAACATCATAAAAACTCATGGGATGCTCCCAATACACCACAACCTGCACCTTCTCCAGATCCACTAACACACTTGACTATGAAATGATGTGTCCCAATAAATGAAATTTCTCAATCCAAAATCAGCTCATTGATAGCTTGGAGTAAAGAATATTCTCTCTTAGTGTAATAAAGATTATTTCAATATGTTGGGAATGATCTTCCAGGGTTTATGAGTACACCAAGATTTCATCAATAAATAAAACCATGAACTAATCCATATAGGGGTGAAATATCTGGTACATTAGCACCATAATCATAGCTGAGGCATTGGTCAACCTGAATGGCATCACTATAAATTAATATAACCTATACCCACTCTGGAAATCTATCGGTGGTATGTCAAAAGATATCACCCTCAACTGATGGTATCCCGATCTCAAATCAATCTGGGAGAACACTATGGCACCCCTCAGTTGGTCAAATAGGTCATCAATTATAATAAGAAGGTATTGGTTCTTAATTATCATCTGATTGAACTTCCTGTAGTCAACACATAACATCAACGACATGTCAACCTTCTTAGAAAACAGCATGGTTGATCCCTATGGAGATGTACTAGGTTGAATGAATCCCTTCCACTCCAACTCTTCTAGATGAAAATTAAGCTCCTAGAGTTCTCCCATCACTATTCTATATGGTGGAATGGAAACTAGTTCTTCCCTTGGTAGAAACTCAATCATAAACTCAACTTCTCTCTTAGGTGGTAGACCTGATAATTCCTCAGGAAACATATCCTAGAACGGATCCATCATAGGAGGAAATACATGTTTATCCCTTTATTCATTATCAATAACAAGGAATTACACTTGGTTCGTGATCTCTCCCAACTACTGAAAAAATAGACCTTCATAGCCTGGCCTACCCTCTTGAATGAAGGTCAAAGGGTGTTGCAGCTAAAACTCCCTGGTCAATTTGAACATACTTGGTGTGACCTGCCCAGGGTCTCATTCCATCATCTTCATAAAACGACCAAAGTTCTCATGGAACATATCTTCCCTATCATCCTAAACCACTAGGTCATCTTTATCCACTATTAGGGGATAATTCTTAGCAACATCTTCTTGTTCCCCAACCAGCATAGGCCATCATGGTGGAATTTCTCTATAATTTCTAAACATGAACTTTTTAGAACACAACCATGAAATGTTTACAAAGTATAAGGAAGGGATCTTCACTATAAATAAACAAACCATTTCACATAAACTTCCCATTGGGATTTATTATATCTTGAATACTACCACCAACCATCTTTCCCAAGGCCATCCAACATGGGATAACTAATTCACATGGTTACAAGATCTACCTTTCACACCGTTTTAAAATGATTTATGTATCCAAATTTACTCCCACAACATTTTAATTCAGTTTCCTTTATTTATCAAGAATAATTATTGAATTATTACTTAGAATTCTCATTTCATTTATTACTATTTTATATCATCCCATTAGACAACATTTCACTATTTTCATGAAAATCAAATACATTCTACTCATTAGGTCTGCACACCCATCTCGTATGGTTGTGTCATCTATAATTCTTGTCAGTGATATACATAGGTGCCTAGAATGATGCATGAATGCACAACAGTGTTTCATCTCATCCTTGAGAAAAATATCATAAATAAGTCACATCACACCACATGTGCATCACCCAATGGTGAAATATCATCAAATGTAACAATACACCACAATAACAACAATTCCCACCCTGGGTGACTTGAGTGTTTCCTTATACTTGGGTTAGCTACTCCCAGGAATGATCTCATTACCAAGGCCTTACACTATCTTAATCTCCTATATACCATCCCCAAATAGTAATAAAAAGAAAATAACTCCTCTTATACTACATTGTAAAGTCCCCAACCCAGGTTCCACTAAACTAGTGACCTGATCTGGGTCGACACATGACCTCAAGCATTCCTCCTAGTATGCTAGAGGTTGTCAAATATAAGTGAGGATCTAAATTAGTTAAATGGGGAGACTATACCCTCTTCATCAGATTAATCTATAACATACCACAATATAAATAGTGGAAAAAATAAGAAAAAATCAATAGAATGCGTATCTAAACATCTCTCAAACTAAGTACATCCACAAGAAATAATAAATATGTCATGTCATGCTAAAATTCCAAGTGAACGAAACCCAAAACAAAGATAATAGTAGAATCCCTGAAATGGTCCTAAATTCAAGTTGGAACCTCATCCATGCATGTCTTATGTTCAAATAGACTCTCTAGCATAGGTCCCTTTACATTTTCTTGACCAACAAGCATGAAATCTTCTTTTGATCCCAACAAAGGCCCGAGAAGGGTGTGAGTACAACTCAATATGCCGCCACCGATGGTGTCTACAAAATATCCAGTCTGATAGATAGTGCGTGCAATTATAAATACATGTAAGGTAAAGGAAATACAATTTGGGGGACACTTGTTAACCTTTTTCTACTTTTCTATTACTATTATAAATTTTGTGCCAAGTTCATGATTTACACCATCTTATCATTTAGTTCATCATTAACATGTAATTCATGAGCCATACATTTACCTTATTCACACAATATGCATGGAATTTATTATTTCACATAAGATAACAAGTTAAGTATTTATCTCACAAGGTATGAGCATATCAATTAATCACCACACTTACTTTGGATCCTTAGTCTAGGTATTCTGATTGAATAAAACCATTGGGGGCATAGAGAATAAGTCTAAATCCCCAACCCATGCATTAATAGGTAGGTTAGAGAATCGGTCCAACCCTACCCATGGGAGGAGCATCATTCCTTAATCCCACGACCAAGCCATGTGAACGTTCTTATTTATCCATTCACCACATACAAACCCTATCAAAACCAATACAACCAATAAATATAACAATCATGATTCAAAAAATCAATATGAGATTCATTGTCATTTTACACTACATAACCTATTAGCATAATTCTATTTCCCAAGTCTCACCACATTATCCATATTCATCAATTCACAAGCCATTACCAATCACATGTGTCAACATTTATCATACATTCACACTATTAGGGTTTTTAACATAATTCATTAGCCACAAGGATCAATCCCCATTAACTAATTAAACCCATTTCTGTTAATATGCTAAACAATCCCTTAATCAATTACTAATAATAGGAACCTGTCAATAATTCATTTTCACTCCCATTCAACATTTCAACTTGCTTATCAAGGGATATACATTTTCACAAGGAGTCATTTCTCATACTTATCTAACTTCTAAGTCCATAATGTATTGGCGCACCCCATGGGTGGCCCTAAAATGGTCTAGTCATCCTCCATGTGCCCCATGAGGAACATGTGGGTTTACATTAACCATATAGACATATATTACACTAATACTCATCAAGGGATAAAAATCATAACAAGGGGTAACAAAGAAATAAACCCAAGCATGCACAAATCTCAAATGAAACTAGGGGATATTACTTATAGACCACCTACCTTTGATCTGTTGGAAAACGCCCCCCTAATAGATGTCTTGGATCCCAATTCAACACCCCTTTGAAGTATCAACCTATATATCATCATAGAAGAAGGTTTTAAGATCTTTGGAAGGAGATAAAGAATAAATGTGAACTCAAAACCAAAAAGATAAGCAATAGGGGGATTAGCCTTACCCAGATCTTTAATTCATAACTAACAGCACTAAAAATGACCTAAAGATGATGTATAATCACTCTTGTAAGCTCTTTGGAGATTTACTTCATCACTAGTGTTGCAAGTTGTAAAAACGAAGGAAATCTCGAGTTAGGTTTTAAAATCCCATAATGATTTTTTTTGTAAATTTATCTACTTTATCGGCTACACGGTTTACCAGCATGGTTTTCTAAACCGTTTCCACACTATGTGAGAGCTATTGTACAAAAATACCTCTTTCGCATGATTTCATGGGAATTCCACATGGTTAGATTAACCATGTGATAACCATGAAAAAGCCTCTATCCAAGGCTGCATGGTTACCTATGATGAACTTCATGGTTTTCACTAACCATGAAAAAACCATGAAACATACATAGAAACACGTTTTTCCTCCATTTCGTGTCCTGAACCCCCAAAACACCCCCCGATACTTTTCATGGACTTTGTAAAACAATTATTTGACCAAAATAAAGGATTTAAACTAAAACATAAACAAAAACATACCTTAAGAAAGATATTAGATCTTATACTGCCAATCTTTATTATGATCTCTAATATGTAAGGTATGATATTTAAATTTTATTTTGAGGTTCCATACCCTTTTGTTCACATTATTCTTACACATTTCATTTATTTAACCTTACTAATCATCTGAGCTTACCCATTTCTTATATTTCCTTTCCACGGGTTATGAAAAACAATTTTTGGTAGAATTATTAAAGGTGGAGATCTTTATGGAATATTTTTAAGATCTTTCACCTGGATAAAATATTTTTTTTCCAAGTTTCCAAAATACACTAACCTATTACAGTCCTCGGGTGTGTATTTTTGTAATGTACTTAATATTTTATAAAAAATGATGTAATATCCATGTTTTTTAATCTTGGGTCACTATACGTTAGGTGAACAGGCTCGAAAGAGGGATGGGTGTGATGAAACCCATTATTCAGCCATGTTTCTTCACTTTGATGGATGGATGGGTACCTTTCAATGACATTTTCTTAGTATTTTTTAGTCTTATATTATGTTGCATCGGTTTGAAATTATTGATATCACATTTCATTCTTTGTCAGGTTGGTGGATCGAAAGAGAGAAGGGTGTGATGGAACCTTTCATTTGGCTCACATCCACATTTCTATGTTGGTTGGAGAGGTTCTCTATCACATTATGTTTCCAGCACAGTGCAACTTCTTGGTAGAGGGGGTGACGCATTATTTTGACCGATATCACTATTTTTCTATCTAGAGAGGGGGTATATGAGGCTTCATGGTTTATTCTTGGATGTATGTTTCTTATATATTTATAGGATATTTTTTACCTTTTTTATTTTTTTAAGACATTCTGCCCTTCTTATAATGGGTTCCCTCTTTCCTTATTCTAAAAGATGTTCTATCTTTTTTTGTTCAAAAAAATGGGGATTGACCCTTAACTATTTAAAAAAAGAATTTATTTGGGTAGGAATTTTCTGATCTATAAGGATTAAACTTTTTTAATAAGGGAGGATAAGAATTTACCTTTTATAAGTGAGGGAGAGGACATACATGGAATTACTTAAAATATTTAAATATAATTAATGTTTTCTTAGGAATAATTATTCTAAATGACAAAGAATTAAAATTAAGTTAATATAGGGTATAAATATATTCAAATAATAATAATTTGACAAGTTTATGTGGAATTATTTTCCTTATCTCTTAGTTTAACCCCCCCTAATAAAGCTATTTTAACCATAACCTTGGTAACAAATTTTTACTATTTTTACTATTCATTATAACAAAAAATTAAGTTGAACTTGTTACCTGATATTAATTATTATTATTAAAATTATCTAATCCATTTAATAATATTAAATTTTTATAATTGGTATAAATAAATTTTAATATAAATGTGTAAACTCTATTAAAACTATTTTTATAAAATGTTTATTTTAAGCATAAAAATGATTTTATAGAAAAATAAAGTATAATGATGGTTTAGATATAATTAATTGGATTATTTTAAATTATAATTATAATTATTTATCATTAAAACAAAACCAAAACTAAAATTAACCTTTTATATACTTGATTAAGAGAAAAGAACAGAAAATAGTTTTTATTTAAACATAAACATTTCTTAGATTTACATAATATTATTTATATATTTAAAAGCACAAAGTTATATTTTTATATGAATAATATTAATTATTTAAAATATATTTGGTCTATAAAAAAATTATAATCTTTAAATTTATTCTTATATCGTTATAACGTTATAAAAGTGACAGTTTTGTAGAATCGGTATTTTTCACTATTCACTTAAAAAAAACTATTTCTCAAAAATCTAAAAGATTCATCATATGATAATATTGAAATGATGAATTAAAAAATGAAATTATTTTCTTCAAATTAATTTTATAAAATTTTAGAATTAAGGATTTAATCACATTTTTGAATAAATTTATGTTCATTATACTATTTTTTCTTTAGGAAGAAAAGGTTAATTTCTATAATTAAATCTTAGGTGTTTCAGTCAAGGAATTATATTTCCCTTATTCAAAAAATTTGTGAATCTCCTCTAATAAGATATATTAATTAACACATTATCAGTAAACTCAAACTCTATTTATCAGCAATGATTATTGGAATATCTCTTTTTTCAAATATCCACTA
This sequence comes from Viscum album, assembly GCA_963277665.1. Taxonomy (NCBI): domain Eukaryota; kingdom Viridiplantae; phylum Streptophyta; class Magnoliopsida; order Santalales; family Viscaceae; genus Viscum; species Viscum album. Next base: position 1,693,949,440 of record OY728137.1, on the reverse strand, counting down.
CTATAATATATTACTAAATGGATTGGACCTTGTCAATCGTCTATTTGACTATTTATGGTCCCAATATCTTATTTTTTCCTGAATTAATCCCATAATGTTGTAGTTTTAAAATTATTCCAATAAATGGATTCATAATATTCTATTTGAATACTTGAGTGGATGGTATTATTGTATGAAAACTCAACCTAAGGGGAATGTTGGTCTCATCTTCCTTTAAAGTTCATAGTATAGACTTTAAACATGTCATACAAAGTTTTAATTGTCCTTTAGATTTACCATAAGTATAAGGTTGGTATATTATGAATAAGATTAACTCTATGTTCAAAGAATTTCAATGAATCCCCCAAAACTATGAGGTGAACCTTGAATATTTATTAGATAAAATTGAGAGTAGTATTCCACGCAACCCCATCACATCTCTGAGGTATATATTCACAAGTTTTTTAATGGATAAGTCTTCCAGAATGGTGATGAAGTGAGAAATTTTTTGAGGAGATCCACCGTAACACATTTATCATTATTTCCTTTAAATATATTCATAATACCAGTTATAAAATCCATCGTGATGTTCTCTAAATTCCATATTGTTATGGAAAATGGTTGCATCATCTTCTTCAACATTTTATGTTATACCTTAACGTATTAGAATACCAATCACTTTGATGTATATTTTAAAAATATTCAAATTTATATCATCTCACCATAAGTACTCTTAAATATCTTTTATATATATTTTTCCTTCCTATATGGATCGAGAATATTGAGTTGTTAGCAATATATAATGATTAATTCTTTATCTTAGGCTTTGATGGTACACATATTCATGTCCTAATTCTTATAACATAATCTTTATAAATGTTTAACTCTGATGAATTATAATTATTTATTACTTACACCATATTTTATATTTCCACATTATCTCATTGGTCTTCCTTAATCTTATCCAAGATAGGTGGTTGATCAATCATTTGAACAAGGTAGGATTGTTCTCCTTCCTTTGTGATTACCATATCTATATTTTTTAAATATAAAAATATTGGATCCCTTTTAATCCTTATAATGGATAAGGTTGTATGATATTTTCTATTTAGATCATCTACCACTTTATTCACTTTTCCATGATGGTAATGGAATGATTAATTATAGAAAGTGATCAAATCTAACCATCTTCATCGGCACATGTTGAGATATTTTTGTTTGAATATATACTTTGAACTCTTGTAATCAATACATGTTTCACACTTTTATCTATATATATACGGCCTATAAATCTTCAAAGAAAATATTACTATAGAAAACTCTAGATTATGTGCTGGGTAATTTTTCGCATGTCCCTTTATCTATATTGAGGCATAGAATATCACTTTATCATTTTCATGACTTCACAATCTAATCCATTCTTTAAAGAATCATTTTATATCACAAATAATTTACCATTTGAGGGTAGTGTGAATATAACTATAGAAATTATCCACTTATTAAAATTCTTGAATATTTCCTCTCACTCATATATCCATAGAAAGTTTACTCCCTGTTGGGTAATCTTTTTTAGTGGGTTTGAAAATCATTAGAATTTTATTATAAACCATTGATAGTGCCTAGATAATCTAAAAAAAATATGTATTTATATTACATTTGTTAGTCTTATTAATTATTCAATCTCCTTTTTATTTAAATTATCCATAGATATCCCTTTTATTATGAATTTATTCCCCATGAATGTAACTTGTTTTATCCAAAATTCACATTTAATGTACTTTATATATAAATTTTCCTTTCAAAAAGTATTTAGTGTAGCACATTAAATTTTAAAAAAAAAATCCTTTATTTTTTTTTAATATATTATAATTTAATCTATAAATACTACCCAAAATCATTCAAGCCAATATCTAAGGACTTTATTCATAAAGTTCATGAAGATTTTTTGAGCATTAATGGGTCTTAATAGAATCCTTATAAAATCATAGTGCATATATATTATATAAAAGTCAGTCATTAGAATATAATTCTTATTCACATTAAATTGATGATATCCTAATCAAATATCCACCATTTATAAGTATTGATCCTCACATATTTTATTGAAAAAAGTAATCAATTTGTGGAAAATGATACTTTTTATTTATCACAATCTTATTAGTCTCCTGATAATTAATGAATATATGCATTGACCCATCATTATTCTTGACAAAGAGGATTGGGGGACCCCATATATAAGAAATAGGGATAATAAAACCCTTATTCAAATTCTTCTAAATTGTCTTCTTTAATTTCTTCAGTTCATTGGGGTATATTCTGTAGGGAATATTTGATATGGTTAAAGACATGGGTATATGTTCTATAGAAAACTCAACCACTAAATCATGAATAATTATATATAAATCTTTAGAGAATACATAGTCATATTTCCTTATAATTGTAATTCCTTCTAGGATAACCCTTTCCTTTGTCTCTATCATTTAATCTAGATATTTTTTCTCATGAGGAAATAATATCCATACTTAGGAGGGAGTTTTCAAAGGAGACTTATAATTCTCCTAGAACTTATATTAAATAATAATATGTTTTAGGATATTGAAATTGATTTCCATTTCATAGTAGTTTATATTGTATCTACATAAGGACAAACAGATGAAATAATGAGTTGTTTTAGGATCTGTAAATTGATTTTCATCTCATATTAGTTGATAATATATCTTTATAAGGACAACCAATTCATAAAAAGTATATCACTTAATTGTACCAAAGGGAGGATAATAATATTTTCAAGGAGATTTTTCCCATAAATTTTAATAGGGTAAGAGTTATATAATTGAGATTAAATTATTACACCACTTTTTGGCACACCCCGATTTTCAATTTCCATCCTTTGTTTCAAAACTGCTTTGGCTTCTTGGTTTTATCTTGGTCTCTGGGTGTTCTAGGATTAGATTTTGTGTCATGGGTGTTCTTGATCTAAGTAATTATTCATGGAAGTATTTTATGGTATTTGTAATTGTCTTTAATTAAAGGTAAGTTTTTAGGATAAGATGTTTTGGAAATGAATTTTTGACACTCCTAGTGGCACCTCTTGTTAGGTATTTTGTTGGGGTGGTTTATACCCTTGAATTGGATGATTCTAGGGGTGAAATGGTGGTTTTATTTTGGGTATTATTTCCCTATATTCTTGTCTTATCCTTCCCCTTAGGTTTCCCCCTTTTATCTTCATGAAATTGAAGGAGAATGACATGGTTTTGGGTGGCCAAAATAGGTCGTACGATTTAGCCGCACGGTTTACTAAACCGTGCAGCCAAACCGTGTAAGGTGTCCAGGTCATTAAAAATATTTTTGAAATTATAATTTTCCCTCCTAAAAATAAACATAATCCACACCATTCTTACCTCATTCGACACTATCAGCCATGGGATCCCTCCAAGCTTCCTAAATCTCCCATGGAACTCATTTTTTATGGGGGATTTGGTGGAGAAGCCTCAAGATCTTTCATGTGAGTAAATTCATTCTTGGTTTCTTCCATATTCCATTAGTTTTATTTATTCTTTCATGAAGTTATAAAGTTTCAAGAATCTAGGGTTTGTACCTAGGGTTTAACATTGAGTCTTTTTGGAGAAATTTTGTGGGCTGGGGCTCGATTTATCTTCCTTGTGGTGCGACGGTGGTGCGATTGAAGTTTTGCACTAAGATTCAAGGGCTTTAACACTTTTGGTAGGTGATTACATGTTTAATAAATGATAGATGAGTTATATTTTCTGAATTATGTTTTCATAAAACTTATCCTTCATTATACTTGCTTTGAAATCTGGTTTTGGTGACGTTTGTTAAGAAAATTATTTTTAGGTACCAATTTGGTGTTAAATTGGGTGTTTTACATGCCTATTTTTTGTTATGCCAAATGTTGTTGTTTTATAACTCATGTGATGGGTTTATAGAAATGTTTTGGGTGTGGAAAATTCTATTTTGGTGAATATGGGTATGACTATGGTGTTTAATGTGGGATTTTAAAGGGATTTCGTTTTTAAAGCATTGTAAAATTTTGTGATGTTGTTTTCTTAAAATTCCAAAGGTTTTATTGAGTGGTGTAAGTGGTAAAAAAATGTGTAGATACTGTTTTGAGTTTATTATGACCAGAAATTATGTTTTTATGTGATAATTATTTTTTCTATCATGATATAATGGTTTTATCACAATGGTGGAAGCTCGGGTATCTAGGAGGGCGGATATGTACTAGTACGCTAGTGATCCGGATGGGTTTTGTTCCTATATCACCGAGAAAAATGGATAAATACAACACTAAAAAACTATATTGATGATGATTTGGGACCACTAGGTTATGTTTATGTTCCCTACTAGTGTCTCGTGCAAGAGACCAAATTTTTATATGGTTACTTTACACTGAGGTACGAAGTACATGGGGCCTAAGACTACCTAATGCCAAGGGGTGTTCCTAAGTTTGGTGCTTATTGACTCTTGTGTATTTATATTTGAAATATGGTGGTTTTTATGTAAAATAAATTATCATACATTTTTTATTTAAATGTTCTATGTCATGGAAAATTTCCTTTGAAAACTGTTTATATTAGAAAGTTTCATCCTTTATAAATTATTTTCCCCTACCTCTTGTTTATTAAAAATGGAATTATTTTTATCTTGTATTGTTTACTCTATGGAATATCTTAGTGGTATAATATTTAGATTATTATAAAACCCTACTTAAACCCCTTGGGTGTAATTATACTTGGTCATGTTTGACATAGGTAAGGTAAAGGCTTTGGGTGATGGTGGTTCAGGATGTTAGTTCCCATCCATGGTGTGATGTTGTGGAGACGGCTTGAGGGTGATGATCCCTTTTCATGTGGAGTCCATGAGGATGTTTTTATTCTATTTAATTGTGTTTATGGACCTTTTGTATTATGTTCGAACCTATTTATTCAGTTTTTAATTTTGTTTAAGTCTTGTTTGGCATGGATTTTCAGATTCGGTTTATCGATTTTTTTATGGTTTATGTAATTTTATTTGGGTAAATCATTCCGAAACAAAAATATATAATACCTAGGAACTTTTACTATCCCATGGGGATAGGTAACATCATTTGGGACTTGTATTGGGCAGGGTTTGGTTCCATTTTTTATGGTGACCATATTTGGTTCGTGAAAAAATGGTATCAAAGGAGGTTCGCTTTTTTGGGTCTTGTTATTTTGGGAAAGAGTCTAGATATTATGGAGCTAGGTTTTTAGGGAATTTACATTCCGGTTATGGGTAGTGTTCTTGGATATCACACCTCATGACAGTATTCAATTCTCCATGGGATTTTTGGTTTTATATGAGTTCATTATTTCACATGGTTCATTGATGATTGGGGGAAATGAAAAGAGAGTTGGATCAATCATCTCAGTGAGCTCATAGAGCCTGGAAAGCCATGTGGATTTTGGGATATTTCCCAAAAACACAATATATGATAGTGAAGTGATTGAAAAATGTCCTCCTACCATATTTCCAAGTCACCCACTGACATTAATTTCCCTTCACATTGTCTTGTAGATCTTTGTTTTGGAATCTTTGAAACATGGTTTTTAAGGAAAAAATGACATGATTTTAGGGAGTGTGAATTTTTGTGAAGTTATTTTCTAGTAAATTGAAAATGGTTTTATTTATGAAAGTATAGAAATTAAATTTTAGAATTATTTCAAAATGGTAAATTATGTGTTTGCACCTCTTTTGAAAGTATGAATTATGTTAAAGGGGGTTTTGAAAATGTATTTCTAGTAGAATTTTCTAAACCATGGAAAAGTGTTTTTAATTGAATTAAGTGTTCTAGAATTTTTGTGTGGGGGTTAAATATGGATTTTTATTTTGTAACTACTGAGATTTTGAAAAGTTTTATGAAATTTTAGAACCTTGTTTTCAAATGAGAGAAGTTGAGTTCTTAATTAACAGGAGAATTATGAAATGGTGTTTTTTATGAAATTTGAAGTGTTTTGAATTGGGTTGAAATGTTTTGAAATGGTTGATCAAGTCATGAAATTTATTTTTTATTGAATTATGGGTTCTTTTCTAAATTGGTTTGTAATATTTAAATTGGGTTTTGATTTTATGGTTAGAGTTTTTAAGAAATGGAAAGTGTGGTTAAAAGGTTTTGATTTTGAAAAGAGGAAAGGTATGGTTTTGGTATTCGGTGTTCTCAAGGGTGACTACATGCATGGGTTTATATGGGAATATAGATGGTTAATGGAATGACTGGATGAGTGTCAGGATAGATATGAGTTGGGTTCTTGGTGTGTCATGTAAACCTGCATGTGTGAGTCTCATGAGATACCATTGTTAAATGCACAACCCACCAGCACTATTTTTTTATAATTATTTTGAAGGAAAGTGTTTTGTTTTGATAATGTGTGGTTTGTAGGTGTGTCTTATGTGTTTTTAAGAATTTTATTGTGGGATGTTTAAAGTTCAAAAATCCATCTTGTTTAAACATTATTTTGGGTTGGTGTTTCTTGAATACGTTGGAATGAAGTGTTGGTCAGTGGTCTCTTTTGAGAAAGAGTTTAGGAGGCCAATGTGGTGGCTTTCCTCATGTGTTCAGTTCTGGTGTGTGGTATGTTGTGAAAAAATGACCATATTTGTTAGGTCCTTTGGTTTTCTTATTGGCTAGGGTATTCCCCCATAAGGAGTTAATGTATGATTAATGTGTGGCCTATGTTGAATCATCTTTGGATGATCCTCCAATTGATCAACACAAGGACTTTCTTCTTGAGATATAGAGATTGAGTTTACCCCTCTTCTTTTTCAATTATGTGGATCCCCTTGGAGAGGGAGAGTGTTTGTGGTAGGTTTAAATAGGCCTTATTTTCTCATGTTTCTTGAGTTGTCGAAGGTAAATGAAGTTCAAGGTTGTCAATGTAGAATGATGTCTTAATGGGCCTTTGGGTCTTTTATCAGTCTCATCAATAAAAGAGTTCATTTTATGCCACCAGTTTGGAAAATCTAGTTAAGAGTGTCTGTTATGGTTTCTTGCTGGTATCATGTAATGTTTGGGACTCAGCATAAGGTCCCTCTCCTTGTGTTTTTTTAGCTGAAATGGTCATGTTCGGTGACACCTTGCGATGTTGAGTGTTCATTTGACTATAAGGGTAAAGGTTGTGCAATATTATGTGAGTATTTGTTTTGTTGAATGTGTGTATCCCTTCAGAGAATTCTAAAATATTATGTTCTAGAGGAAGGTGTTTCTATATGTCCTTTAATTCTGATGTTTCCCAACTGAAGAAACAAGGGGAGACATGTGTGAATTCCTTAAGCCATTGCTTTGGTAAAATTATGCGTTGGGGTAAAGTGGGTTTGAAGTGTGTCATGTCTCATTGAGACCATCTAAGATCACAGTGTAATTGTTTGTGGCACTAGAAGAAGAAGTTCCGTTCAGGGGTTTCTAAAGCCTGATTGTGAGGCCAGAGATGCTTCAATCATCTGAGCTCTAGCCATAAGTCCCAAAGTGAAGTTGTCATGTAGTCATGGGAAATCCCAGGGTCGTTCAAACCTTTGGTCAAATTCATATCCTCATTATGAAATATGGTAATAGTTTAAACCTCTAGTATCGTCATCTTGTTCCAGTTTTTCACGTTTGGTGGTAGAGGCGGGAGGACCTCGTTTCTGTGTTATATCCTGATTTCATGTTATTAGCTTGGGTTTCCTATGAATTTTTAGATAAAAAGATGAAATTTGGGCTAGGCATATTAAAGATCACAGTTTCACAAGGTTAGTAGTAATCATTCACCAACCTAGGAAACCATGCGATAAGAGATAGAAGCTACTTCACGGTCTCTACATAGTCATGCACCTTGGCCCATGTAACTATGTGAAGCTTCCCCTTTAGACAGAATTATTTTCACATTTAGTGCGCGGTTTTCTGAACCGTGTGGACTAACCATGTGGTCATGCCAACTCTTTAAATTTTGGGGTCTTTTCATGTTGGTCTATACTGGTCAGTTAAGATGGTTGGTTCTTGTAGTGGGGGGACCCATCATGGATCTCACATAAGTTCTCTTGGAAAAATTATAATGTTAGTTTACCCCTTATGCTGGGGAGACCGTTCGGGCCTCCCCCAATTGTTGTCCTAATTTTGTCTCAGAAATTATGTTATCCCTTGTGGTGGGAAGTCCATTTGGGTCACCTCGTATCAGTTACTCATTTTTATCCTTAGTGTTTTCTTGGTTTGAGGTAGTCTCGTTCGAGGCTATCTAGCCACCAATTTCTTACTTTGGTAAATGTGGTATTGGAGCATTCCCAATGGTTTTGTTTAAGTAAGGTTGTGGTAGTGTTATTCAGGTTTTTGTTTATTTCAGTTGGATTTCTTGAGCATCGTCTGGTAATGTTTGAGGTGTTTTGTTTTGGGATTTAGTTTGAATATGTTTTATCATTTTAGGTAAGTGGGTTAAGTTTTGGTTTGTGAGGTGTTTGGCCTTTTGGAGGTGGGTGAAAAAGTGGAAAGGGAATTTGTCTTGTTCTATCATTTGGGATTTGTTTTTACATCTGGTGTTGTTGTTTCTTTTAGGGGGTGAAAATATTTATGGTGGGTAGAATTTTCACACCCTCCAATGGACCTAAGGCTTTCATTTTTTATTGATTTTTGATAATCCACCTTTCAAGGGATGAGGTGGAGCCCTTACAAGGCCTGTAGGAAAAAGTATTACATGGCCCATAGGCCTTAGATGAATTCATTTCCTGTAGGCTTCAAACATTACATACAACCCAGACTAACTACTTAAAACAACTCCTCCCTGGCATCTTCATCGTGAAATCAGATATCCAACTTCGCATGGATATTCGTCTAGGCTTTCCCATGAATGAACAGGCTTGTCCCGATGGAAGGTGTCATACCCTCTCATTCTTGTCTGTTTAGCTTCTGCTATGGTGAAAGATCCTTTCTCATCCTCCTTCTGAGCATTGTTCTTTATAGGTTTTTTGGTTTGCATTTACACTTAAGAAGGCCTGAAGGCCTTGAGGTGGACCGAAGGCCTTACTGACCCAAAGGCCTGGGTGGCCCGAAGGCCTTAATGGACTCGAGGACTAAATTGGTGGCCCGAAGGCCCAAAATAGTAGAATATTTTCATCTACTACAATGCAGAAAAGTGTCTTCTATAGTACCTACTACAGTACTACTATAGTACCTAGAAATTAGCCTCTACCTGGATTTGATCTCATGTCACCTGGATACACTTAAGGATTCCTCACCAACTGGTCTGAGGCTCATGTGCGAGATAATTTTCACACCCATATTTTCAATTTCTATTCTTTGTTTCAAAACCACTTTTGGTTCTTGGTTTTCTCTTGGTCTTAGGGTGTTCTAGTATTAGATTTGTTGTCACAGGTGTTCTTGATCTAAGTAATTGTTCTTGGAAGTATTGGATGGTATTTGGAGTTGTATTTTCTTAAAGGTAAGGTATGAGGATTATCTATTTTGTAAATGAATTTGTGACACTCATATAGGCACCTCGAGTGGTGTATGTTATTGGTGGGTTTATCCCCTTGAATTAGATGAGTCTTAGAGTAAAAAAGTGGTTTTATTTTGGGTATTATTTCCCCTATACATGTCCTATATTTCCCCATAGGTTTCCCCTTTAGATACCCATAAAATTGGAGGAGAATGACATGGTTTTGGATGGCCAGAACAGGCCACATGGTTTGGCCACACGGTTTACTAAACCGTGCAACAAAACCCTTCTAGGTGTTAGGGTCACAAAAAATATTTTTGAAATTCCAATTCTTCCCTCCCAAAGATAAACCTAATCCATCCCATTATTCCCGCATTCAACCCCAGCATCCATGGGAGGCCTCCAAGATCCATCAATCTCCCATGGAACTCATTTTTTAAGAAGGATTTGGTGGCGAAACCTCACGATCTTTCATGTAAGTACATTCTTTATTGGTTTCTTCCATCTTCCTTTGGTTTTTTATCTTATTTAATGAAGTTACAAAGTTTATATAATCTAGGTTTTATACCTAGGGTTTATCCTTGAGTCTTTCTGGTGAAATGTTGTGGGCTAAGGCTCGATTTATCTTCCTTGTGGTGAGCGGTGGTGCGGCTGAAGTTTTTCACCAAGATTCAAGGGTTTTGACACTTGTAGTAGGTGATTCTATGGTTAATCAATGCTAGATGAGTTATCTTTGAGGAATTTCTATTTTTAGAATAGTTATCCTTCATTACAATTTTTGTGAAATTTTGTTTTGGTGATGTTTGTTAAGAAAATGATTTTTAGGTACCAATTTGGTGTTAAATTGGGTGTTTTACATGTCTACTTTTTTATTATGCCAAATGGGGTTGTTTTATAACTCATGTGATGGGTTTATATAAATTTTTTGGGTGTTAAAAATTCTATTTTGTTGAATATGGGTATTCTCATGGTGTTCAAAGTGGTATTTTAAAGGGATTTTGTTTGTAAAGCATTGTCAAATTTTATGAAGTTGTTTTATTGAAATTCCAAAGGTTTTATTGAGTGGTGTAAGTGGTAAAAAAATATGTGTAGCTACTATTTTGAGTTTATTATTACCAGAACTTATGTTTTTATGTGATAATGGATTTTTGTGTCATTAGATAATGGTTTGAGCAGAAAGGGGGGACCCTGGGTATCTAGGAGGGCGAACATGTACTAGTATGCTAGTGATTCGGATGGGTTTTTTCCCTGTTTCACTGAGAAAAATCGATAAAGACAACACAAAAAAACAATATTGATGATTATTGGGGACCAATAGGTTATGGGTATGTTCCATACTAGTGTATTTTTCATGATAATGGATTTTTATATGCTTACTTTACACTGAGGTAGGAGGTACATAGGGCCTGAGATAACCTAGTGCCTAGGGGTGTTTCTGAGTTTGGTGCTCATTGACTCTTCTATATTTATCTCTAGAATATAGTGGTTTTTTTGGGAAAATATAGTATCCTACATGTTTTATGATATTTTCTCTATCATGGAAAATTTCCTTTGAAAACTATTTACATTTGAAAGTTTCATCCTTTAGAAATTATTTTCCCATACCACTTGTTTATTAAAAATGGTATTCTTTTTATCTTGTATTGTTTACTCTATAGAATATCTTGGTGGTATCCTATTGTGATTATAATCACACCCTAATTACACCCCTTGGGTGTAAGTATCCTTTTTCATGCTTGACATGGGTAAGGTAAATCCTTTGGGTGATGGCGGTTCAGGGTGTTAATTCTCATCCATGGTGCAGCATTGTGGTGACGACTTGTGGGTGATGACCCATTATCGTGTGGAGTTCTTGAGGATATTTTTATGCTATTTAATAGTGTATTTAGAACACTTGTATTATGTTCGAACATATGTATTCAGTTCTGTTTTTTTTAAGTCTTGTTTGGTATGAATTTTCATATTCGGTTTATCGATTGTTTTTTGTTTTTTATGTATCTATATTCAGGTAAATCATTCCCAAACCAAAATATATGACACCTGGGCACTTTTTCCAGCCCGTGGGGATAAGGTACGCCCTTCAGGCCTTATTTTGGGCTAGGTTTGGTTCCAATTTTAATGGTGACTAGATTTTGTTCATGACACTTGGTGTTTTCAATAATAACTAAAAATTCCTGTATTGAGGTGGTGTTTGAATAATTCTAATGAACTTTAATGATATAAAAGAATGCATAAAACTAGAATCAAATAGAATATTTTATTTTATTTAAGGTTTATTTATCACCATTTTTTCATGTTCTTCCATAGTAATAGTGATAGAATAAAACCATCCTAATTTTCTTATTTTTAGAGGTTATTATTGTCAGTTATTTTCAATGGCCATTGGCATAGTGTGTATCACATGAATAGTATTCATGACAATTCTAGTTGAATCATTATACCATGGATGGAGGATTGATCAGAACTATCCTTTCATCCATAATATTTATTGTATTCTTCATATACCTTCATCATTGTTGATATTGATACCCTTGTTTTACATATATAAAACATTTTCATGTTCCTTTGAGAAAGTTTCCAGGGTACTTCTTACCACACCTTTGGAATATTGGTAGTATAATATTTTTTCCTTCATGAGACTTATCATCTCAACCTATGGAATTAAAATTCATTATTCCCTTCTTATCTATAGACCCACAAGACCCTTGCGATAAATTGATCTATATTTCTACTTTAAGGTCGCAAAATATTATTTGACATAAATATAAAATGTTTATATTGTTAAATATTTTTAAAGAGTCAAATTTAAGGTGCTAAAGAAATGGTAAATATTAATTTCTAGGTCAATGAAAAATCCAAAGGCAAATATTGAAATTCTTGTAAAGTTTTACTTATAAGTAAAAATTGATTCTTCCTCCCATTTCTTGAGTCTAAGAAATTCTCTATCCATTTTAATATTGACAGTGTGGGGAAATTTTTATTAAAAAATATTTTATTGAATTTTTTCCATTCCATAAAGTTGTTTTCATCCTTAAGCTTCTTATTTTTTATCATTGTTCACCACTAATCACATTTTCCCTCTAGGAGATACATGGAAAATATAAATTTCACTTTCTCATGTCATTGAATGACAATAAACATCTTCATAATAGAATTAAAAAATTACTCCATGATTAAGGGATCAGAATATCCACTAAAAGCGGATGGTGGTTGTCGTATAAATGATTCAATTGAAACTTGTTATCTCTAGGGAATATAAATATACTTCACATTGTTCAAGTTATCATTAATAACTTTATTTATTTTAAAAATCACCACCATGAGGTTATAATTTCCTTATACCATTATATAATTCATCTCATTAAATAAATCAATAAATTACTCATCACATTGGTTATTGATAAGATTCCCATGTTTCAATACATTTACAAAAGAAAAGGAATTTTAGGTTTGAGAATACTTAGTTTATTAATAATATAAAAGGATTATTATGAACTTTTAAATAATTACATGTAAATAAATAGTATATTATAAATTGCGACTTTATATGTTTCAATATAAGTCAATTATGGTTTATTTAATATCATTTTATCTAACTTAATCCTAAAAAATAATAAGTTCATGCTTTTATTATGGATATAATGACATGTATTTCATAATAATACATCATTTTTAAAATAAATATCTATAAAATACCCCATAAATCTAGATATCTAGTGTCTTTAATTGATTAGATATATATTATACCATCTTAAAAATCAAATGCATCATCTTTTTTTCAATCTCTATAATGTGATATTAAATCCATTTGTACTTATATCACTATATAGGATACCTTGTAGAATAATATAAAATATATAGTGATCTGAAAATCCTAATAATGTAAGGATAAATACAAGAATTTGGGTGATATAACATAAGAGTCAATGACCATAACATTAAATCATAATGGAGGAAGACCATAAATATTAACATGGAAACATTGTATAAGAGAGACAATAACATATTTAATGATAAATATTTTAGTCATAAGAACAAGAAATAAACATAAAACATGTCATTATAAACATAAATCAAGGATCACTACCAATACATCAAAACATAATGTGATAAGCTCACTGCACGTGTGTCATACATAGTATCTCATGAGTTTTAAATAATACCCAATTGATTAGGGAGTTTCATAATTATAATCAAACTCATCACATAATAATATTTCATATAAATATATATAATATAATATAAATCATTCATAAATCATAACTATAATAAAACCCAACGAGATGGAAATAAGATACATAATCATATAACGAAGCATAATCAAATAAAGTATCATAAAGTTTCTTAAGAAAAGAAGAGATTAAAGAATTTTTGACATTAATAATCGAATATAGAGGAATAATTCATGTATATATATATCAAAGTTAAATAATAATTATAGTAAATAATGAATAAAAAATTATGGAAATAAACCCCTTAAATAATGTTTTAAGATATGGGTAAAAGGAACCTTTACAGAAGATAAGAGAATAGGGTTTTCTTCAAAAATAGTAATGAAATAGAAAATTTCCCCTTAAAATAATGATTATTTTTAGATATAATAGAATATGATGGACTTTTAAAGAGTGATACATGAAAATGAATAAGAAATAAGAAAGTTTTCTTTTATTGGGTTTTCTTTAAAGAATGGATTGGAAAGGGGACTTGAAAAACAATAATATCCCCAAAAAATAAATGAAAAATGAAATATTATACATAAAAAAATATATTTATATATATATAAATAAGTAAAATATAGAAATATGAATAGAGGGATGAAGATAATGTAGTTTATCAAAAATGAATATGAGGGAGTTCCCTTAACTTGAGCCCTGACTCGGGCTAGTACGTAAATATAACCATATAAATAATGTAATTAAATTTATTAAATTCTTGTTTTTTAACCTTATTCATGTTTCATTAATTTATTATTAATATTTTATGTTCATTTATAATCATTTTATAAAAACATTTTTAAATTTCCCTTGGACTTTTTGAAGAAGTTATCTTTTTTTAAAACAATGAGATTAGAAGTTTGTGGATGTTGTTGAAGTATTTTTAAGGTGTTTTAAATGGATGATGATTTTTTTAAAAAATTTATGTTATTTTTTATGTAATCTATATTTCTTTATAGTGTTCCAAAAATGGCTAAGTATTTTTTGTATGAGTCTTTTAAATAGATTCTCTGTACTACATACAAGTGAGGTGTTATGAATCTACATATATACTATTCAATCATACAATGATACTAATAAATAAAATATGTATTAATATTTAAATATGTAAAATTCATTTTTATAAATATATGTTTCATCTAAATATGTGTACAAGTCACTTTCACAACATATGATTTGTTTAAAATGTGTATGTGTCATCGCCACAACTCTGTGTGAGTCAATAAAGAATCCATAGGATTCAATTTAGTGACTCTGTATAGGTTATTCAAAAAGGATCAGGTCACTTTTTATGAGTCATTTTGATGATTATATTTAATGAAAATATGAATTACTTCTAAAACTAAAAATAAGTAAATTTAAAGAATTGATTATTTTGATTAGAATTAATTCAAAAGATACTTTTCTAGACTTGAATAATCTATAAATATCATAGTCTTAACAAAATTTATGATCCAATACTTAAATTGTGGATGTTTAAATGGATAAAGAAGTAGAAAATATTTGGGTGTAATTCTTAAAGAATATTAATTTGAAATTTAAATTCATTTATTCCTCCTTTAATAGAAATATTAAAACTTATAATTCTAGAATATATCTACTATTATTTGAGGAATTTATAAGAAGCCAAAATTTATGGGAATTTCCATAAGAATTATAAAAATATTATTCATGAATTTTTTAACACACAAACTCCAATAACCTGGAGTTGATGGTTATTTTACTAAATTAGTACAAGATACAAGGGTTTGTATCCTGAACGATCGAATAATTTAGTAGTCCTAAGAGACTAAATACAAATAATATTCTTAAATTAAACTTGAAAACATGAAATAAAACTTAAAATTATTGTGATAAATTTATTATTTGTTATATTATATCCTTAAAATTATAAATATATTCCTTCTTAGTATCCTAAAGAAAGGAAAACATAAAAAAGGGTGCCCTCGGATGTCCGGTAAAGGAAATCGTATGATAGAAGATATCATAGAATAAATAAAGCATGAACAATATAGTAGTGTTAAATAATATTAAAATATTACATATAACTAATAGTAGAAAAGATTAATATATCCATGTATGACATAATAATATAAAAAGTCACAAGGATAATAATAATTGGTTTCATAGTGATAGAATATATAATGTTGGACATAAAAATATTACTTCCAATTCCTCGTGAAAATACATATTACATAAATAGGTAAGGCATACACCAAATACCTAAATTAGTTTGTTTAATGAGACTTAATGACGTATCAAGGGTCTATAAAGGACCCCTCCCATCATTTAATAATTCCAATTTATTCATCATATTAAATAAATTAATAATCATTCAATACATAATCAACATAAATATTCGTATTAAAAAACTATCATATGAAATGATAATAATTTCCACATTCAATCATAAAAAAAAATATTATCATAGTAAATATAGATTAATATTGTTGAAAAAATCATTATCTTATATCCCTATTAAATCATAATATTCAATAAAGGATGTTAATATAGATGAAAATAATTTTAAATGATCAATAAAATATGTATAGAGGAATGTACCTTTTCATTTGGAATTTACTTATTTAAAAAAACAAACAAAATCCAGAATTTTAGAAAAAATATTTTATTTTAAATTAACCATGGAAAATTTTAAATTAAGATTCATTTAAAATAACCTTCATTATAGCACTAAAATCTATTCATCTAGTAAACATTAAAACAATGATTTTCTTCACAGCTTTGGTAAAAAGTTCCTCATTTAAAAAATGGAAAGAGTATTTTATTTAAAACTTTTTATATAAAGTAAAAATGGGTGAAATGAATTTAATAAATCATTTAATAGTATTAAAAAATTATTGAAAACATTTTGAATAAAATATGGACATGTAATAAAAATATTCTCTGCTGAATAGGAAAGAAAAGTTTGTTTTCCTTAAAAACATTATTTCAGACATTTGAGTTCTTAGGGAGAGAAAAATGAAAAGAAAACAGGTAGGTTTAAAAACTAACTATAAAGGAAAAAATAGATGGGTTTTATGATAAAAATATCATATAATTACTCCAATGTAAACTTAAACATAAACAATATTTTATAAGGATAAGATTGTAAATTAAACACTACCTTGAGTTTGACTTGCTTCTTAAGTGATTTTAGCCTCATATAAAATAAATATAAATGAATTATTATTAAATAAAATTATAATATTCATACTTATAATACCATATATGTACTACTTATAACATATTATTAATCATTCATAAACAATATTTTATTATCATCATCGTTTTTAGTGTTAAATGCTTCATTTTTCATGTATGTTACGATTCGGTGGTTATGGTCCTTGCATATTGATCATGGTTGAATAATCTATAATATTTTAATCATGATATAAATATAATATATATTAATTACATACATATTTAGATCCATATATAAAAGGTAAATATATAAAAATAAATTACATCATTCATGGAGATGGTAGTACGTACATACACATGAATATAGTTTTCATTTCCTAACAAAATGAATGAAAGAAAGATAAAAAATATTTTATCATTAATGAATCAAAATTATATAATATATATAATATATAATTATTAAAATAATCATTATATCTATCAATGTGTGGTGGTGATGTAAAATTAATCATATCACTATATGGAAGTGGTAGTCCACATGTATGCATGAGCGATACTTTTATTTATCATTTGATGGAAAGGAGGTAAAAAATGCTTATCCCATAATCATAAAAATATATAAATATATTTTTTATACTTTATAATTTATTTACTATGGATACAATATATTTATAATAATAATAAGGAGAAATAAACTATGAAAGGGTTATGTAAGACGATTACCTCTTCTTTGAGATACCTCCTTAGGATTATACTTTAAGCCATCTTAGGATGGAATTATGGTAAGAGAAAAAGATAAATAAATAATTTAAGGAATCTGGGAAGGTTTTTGGGAAGTTATTGGATGATATTCATGGCTAAAAATGTTTTAATGAGGAAAGATAAGAGGTTCACTTTTATAAGTGAGTGGACGGACACACTATAAGGCCCCAGCCTTAAACCTTATATAATCTTGAGTTAATACAAGATTACACATTGAGGATCTTTTCAGGTTTAGAGTTCTAGAGAATTAGATCATAAAACATGCATTACATTCCACATTTAAACAAAGTGGTTACATAAAAGATAGTATTCATTTTTCCCATCAATGGAAGCATATTTGAAATAAAACATAGATTCTTTCTTGGCACTTTCTTGACACTATCATCATATCATGTACCCTTCCCTTGACCTGTGAAAAACATTTCAAAAAATTGGGATGAGCATAAAAAACTCAGTAAGGGTTAAAAAAATATAGAAAGGAAACATGAGTTCATATATACATAAGAATGAAATCATACTTTACCCGTAAAACATAAGCACTTTAACATACCTCATCAAATCATGAATAAATCATAGAAATCATAAGACATAAAGTTAACTTGAGGCATTCATAACATTCTTACATAGGGAGTAACCCTCTTGGTTATGTTTGGAATACCCATCACAGTATATTCCCAAAATCTCTTCGGAGAAACCTTAACATTTCACTCCTTCAAGTTACCCAATGCATTGGAGAGCTATATCGGGCTCACCCGCCCTTAGTTTATCACGGAACCACCCATCTTCATAACAATTCCCAAGAACCATAACATAATTGTATCACATAAAAAATAAATAAAGGAAACATAACATTTTCATATTTCAATAACACAGTGATATAATAAAAACATTATCAAAAACATTTTAAATACCAAAATAAAAGAATAGTAAAACATGGTATTTATTTTTCTTTTAAAAAAAGTATGGCTTGTAGAGGAAGCCGAAACTCAAATAATAGTCACGGCAGTGGAGAAGTCTTTGTAAATGCATACGTATGACAAAAACATTCCCTTTTGTCGTTTTGTAAAACACTACGTATAAAAAGATTCCTTTTGAATAAAAGTAAAATTCAAAGGGGTTTATACACCATATAAAAGAAATATGTGTATAAAACAAAATATGCCTCAATGAATGGAGATTGAGACGAAGTCCCTTAAAAAGATCATTTTTAAATAAAATATATCTATTATGTGTATTCACTATATGTATACATAAAGAAATATAAATACAAGATAGGACATAATAATATCATGACATAATTTGAAAGTATGAGATTAACCCAAAGAATGGAAATTGGGTTAAGAAGTTCCCTTACAAAAATTCGATAGCCTAACGGCGCCACTTCAAAATTCAGAAAATAAGATGATGTGAGATAAAAAGGGTATCTCATCACATGGACATAAAATTTAAATCAATAAGGATATAGAAGAACATATCCCAACATAATAGTATGTGAATTAAAAGACATAACAAAAGAAGTCTTTTAAAAAGAGGAGGGTGAAAGGTTCCCTTACCGACATGGGTGTCTTTCGAAACATACACCCCGTGAAAGAAGGACAACACAACATTGTTATAAATAATCATAAACGAAATTATATTACACAATGAGTAAAATAATGGGCAGTACATACACCACTCAAAGTAAATTGTGGCAAATTTAGCATAAATCTCACGGGAATAAAAGTTAGATGAAAAATCCTTTACGAAAACTCGGCAGCCTAACGGCGCCACTTAAAACTTTCAAAAATGGATTAATGAGATCAAATAGGGTCTCTCATCATATTAACATAAAGTTTACATAAAGAGGAATATAAAATAACTTCCCCCAACATAACAAAGTGGATCTTAAAAGAAGTGACATAAAGGAGAGTACTTAAAAAGAAAGAGAGAGGTTAGATCTCTTACGAAAATTCGGCAGCCTAACGGCGCCACTCAAAACTTAAAAAATGGATTGATGAGAGAGAATAGGGTCTCTCATAATAGGAACGTAAAAATTATAGTAATATTAATATAAAAATAACATCCCAATAACAAGAAATATGAGCTTTAAAAGGAATGACATAAAAGAGTGTACTTACAAAGAAAGAGAGGAGTAGGATCCCTTACCTCGGGTCTGACTTGACTCGATCATTATTTAACGTCCTGAATAATAAACTTGAGTTAATTTATACTTTGTTAGGAACCTTTTTCGAGTTCATTATTCCATTTATATCACTTATTTCCATGTTATAAACATTATGTAATCATTTAAGTTAATAATGTTTGTTTTGTCGATATTTGGTTCTTAAGTCCAAAGTGGACTTCTCATAATTACATGTTGGTTCGTGTGGTCAAAGGTTCATTATATCCAGAATAATATTCATGATTTGGATGTCATATATATCATATATATCCAGAATATACATGTATTTATAACATTACATAATCATTTAGAGGTAAGAAATGAAAAGCACCGTTCATGGAGACGGTAAGTCGTACGTATGCATGAACACTACTTTCATTTCTATGTCATATTAACGGAATTAAAACTAAATGATAGGTATGTATATTTTAATTCCAGAATTATATTCATCATTTATATGTAACATACATCATATATAATTACTTTAAATACATCCTTTTTACATCCCACATATGGCATTAACGAATCAAATCACTTTGAGGGGGCGGTAGTCCGCACTTCCTAAAATGAAATTATCGTGTTTACCCACAAGGGAAACCATAAAGTTATGCCACAGAAGAAAAATACATAATCTTAAGTAAAACTTAAACATATTATATATCATATATAAATATAGTGACATCTTAATGGCCACCTTTGAAGGTGTTATATGAGTGTTGAACAATCATCGTTTCGTGAGGCAGAAATTCGCCATCCACAGAAACTGTATGTTCTTTAACCATTAGATGTAGGTGTGTGTAAGTGTAGCTCGAATTATTATTATAACAAAATCCTAGTATATTGAAGATACTGTATTTGTTACAAAAGAAATTAATGAAAAGATTTTAGGGGGTTGGAGAAGCAAAATAATACAAAAGAACACAAGAGAAGACACTACCTTTAAATTGGGTAGCTCCTTTTGATTTGAGCTCAAAGGCATCCTTGGGAAGACTTCTGCCCAAAGTGAGGCTTCAAATAGTTATATAGGGATGTGGAGAGGATAATTGGGTAGGTTTTGGCCGATCCAAATGCTTTGTAAGTGTGGGTAAGGTGGTAGAGGTGGGGGACTTTTATAAGAGGAGAGGAGGGGCACTCTAGGAAAGTAAAGAAATGTTACTTTATATTAGAATGATTTTCGGATTTTAATGGTCCCACATTGATGTGTTTCAAGGATAAGGTGATAAGGGTTCTAAATACACCCATACAATAGGTTTTGGACATGTGTAGGTCTTAGATTTTACATTATCTTTCCATTTTATTTAAATCGTTAAATAATGAGGTCATCGCCGCATCATCATGATGTCATAAATAATTTAATTTATTTAATGTCTAAAAATTATAAAAAAATACTATGATATAGAAAATATTTTTAGCTTTCCAATGACTATTTATAGTCTAAAATATCATTTATTTATACAAAATTAAAAATATTTTACATAGGTGATACATTCTTTGTCACATTTAACATTCTTTAAAAATAAAAAGATAAAAAGTCACTTTCTCGCAAAAGTGATTCCATGGGGCCCCCAAGATTGGCACAAGGCATCCCATGGTCGGCCATGAGACAACCAGTAGCCTTAGGACACATGTTGTGGTCATTTTTTATTATTATGATATTATCTTATTATCTTTATCTACCCGATTACTCATTAATCAAGATAATTAAAGATAATTACCGTCATTACTATTCATAATGTCCAAAAACAAAAGAGTATTAATTACATAATTTGGACCTTCTGATTCCAAATATGTAATCCATTTTACCAAATTCCAAACACATAAATTGCAATAATTAATTTAAAAATAATTCTCGTTGTCAAAACAAATAGCGGGTTTTTTTGAAACAATATTCATGAAAAGTTTGGCACTTGTTTATGCCCAATTCCAAAGTGAAATTAATCCCAATGACCAAAATTTTATTACATGGTAAAAATATATTCTAATTAAACTTTAAAACAAATTAAAAATATAATATAACCATATAATTAAATTATATGAAAAAGTTTTTTTGATGTAAAATGCAGTATTTTTCACTATTCATTGAAAATTGAACATTGTCAGAAAAATACCAAAAATTAACCCAAGGTAAATTTAAATTTCCAAATCATAAAGAATATGTTTATTTTGAA
The DNA here is from genome assembly GCA_963277665.1 of Viscum album. NCBI lineage: Eukaryota > Viridiplantae > Streptophyta > Magnoliopsida > Santalales > Viscaceae > Viscum > Viscum album. The sequence continues at coordinate 1,693,927,575 of OY728137.1, read as the reverse complement.
AAATAGAGCTTATAAAATTGTCAAAAGTTTTATTTAAAAATGGTTTTCCATAAAAAGGCAGTAAAACAATCTTTTAAAAATATTAGTGTATTCAATGCTTAATATTGGATTCATTTTCATTTTAAGCCTCTAAAATTTATTAGATAAATGTAAAAAAACATTTAACAAAGATATATAATCATATTTTAGTTATTTCTATTCATTCCCACCAATACAAAGGCTATGTGTTAACTACCATTTAAAATAATATTATTTTATTATTAGAGTGCAACGTAAGATTTCAAAGGAACTCGTTGTTGCGTATTGGGTAAGCCATAGAGCATAGTGTTCCATTTAAATTAATGTTGACATTTTATTCAAAAATAGGGATAAATATAAAAATGTAAAATTATTTATTTACCTGGGGTGTTACATCCTTCCCCCCTTTTGGGAATTGCGTCCTCACAATTTTAAAACTGGGCTTGGAAACATCATTGAAAATCCCACATCGGAACAAGAGTCAATAAAACAATCACTTTAAAATGAAGAAAGATAAGTACAAAGGTCACCCGAGTTAACCCATACTAGGATTCCAAGTATGAAAATATGGACATGGAGGGAAAAAAAGGGTCATGTTCTGATGGAGAGTGATAGTAAACATGTCTAGGATAAAGTTAACCATAAGAAAATCACAAACTTGTGATGGGTTAAACGGTATTCGATTCCCCAGTAGGAAAAGTTAACAGACAACATTTTTGTTTTAAGTTACTCTTCATTGAGGAATTTATTTTTGAACTTAACTAAATCATAATGAAACAAACATACTTGTCATGTAGACTTTTAAATTTTACTAGATTTCTTAATCAAACTCATACTTTCTATAAAAGACGAGTATTTGGGAAGACTTGTTCACATTAAGAGTACTATAATCAACTTCTTTAGAATCACCTAATCCACATAAGAGAACTATATATTTACCATGTCTTTAGACAAAATCCAAAACCAAAATTGTTAGTATGAGGTCAGATAATCCAAAAAATTATAATCCTTTATAAAAAGAAAATCTATTCTTAATCTCCAAAATTTGTCCAAAAAAACCCAAATTTCAACAAGGACCATTCGATAATCAATTTGTCCATAAAATTATTCAAAGTAAACCAAACTAAGATTTAAACCCAAATATTTGAAGGATTTAGTCACATAGTCTTACAAGGTACAAATTAACACCTATCTCCAAATAAAATCAGTTACTCTTAAAGTCTCGTTTTGAAATGTAATTAACCTAATCACATATCCTCCATGATAGGTTAATAAATTTATATAGATAACCCAAAATCAGCTTACTCTTAATTCATAAAATCATATAACTAAAAATAATTGGTCAAACTAACCAGGTACTTCACATAGTCCAGTGGTAGGCGTTAAATACCAGTCACACTTTGGTTGTGGGTTCGATTCCCGCAGCTTTGTCCGACGCGACGGGTTGTCACATGGTCTGCATGTTGTCCTTTTTCCAAAACTATAAAATTCTAAAAACATTCCCCAAAACAAGATAAAATCTTCAAAAATAACCATAGCATAATTTAATCTCAATTTTATCTCATGCCTTTCACTTCCTCATAACATATAGTAACCCATAATTACCTAAAAAGTAAGGATCATATAAACCCTAATGGTTACCTTAATAATTATTACCTGAACTTCCACATAGATTGGTAATCTAATACATGATGCATTACAGAACATACCAAGGTTCAAATGGTTGATCATGACTCCTCGATAGTTGGTTTAGAATAACCACGAGTTTCCTTATTGAATCCCCCATTTCATCCAGTCTCTTAATCAGAGAACCACCATAGCTTCCTTTAAACCTATTGTCACTTTGGTGCCTGCTAGATCCATCCACTCACTGAAAACAGAAATGTCAGTGTGATTATATCAACAAAACCATCATGTACTAATGAGGAAGATAAACACTAAGATATACTTACTCATTCACTTTATCTAAAACTAGGACTCTTTCTGAAATCCTAACCATTATGGTAATATCACTTATGCTTAGATAATACCCTAACCTCTAAAGTAATCTAAACTGACCTTTGATACCAACTATAAGGCCCCAGCCTTAAACCTTATATAATATTGAGTTAATACAAGATTACACATTGGGTATCTTTTCAAGTTTAGAGTTTTAGAGAATTAGATCATAAAACTTGCATTACATTCCACATTTAAACAAAGTGGTTACATAAAAGATAGTATTCATTTTTCCCATCAATGAAAACATATTTAAAATAAAACATGGATTCTTTCTTGAAACTTCCTTGACACTATCATAATATCATTTACCCTTCCCTTGACCTATGAAAATCATTTCAAAAAATTCGGATGAGCATAAAAAGCTCAGTAAGGGTTATAAAAATATGGAAAGGAAAAATGAGTTCATATATACATAAGAATGAAATCATACTTTACCCGTAAAACATAGGCACTTTAACATACCTCATCAAATCATGAATAACTCATAGAAATCATAAGACATAAAGGTAACTTGAGGCATTCATAACATTCTTACGTAGGGAGTAACCCTCTTGGTTACGTTTGGAATACCCATCACAGTATATTCCCTAAATCTCTTCGTAGAAACCTTAACGTTTCACTCCTTCGCGTTACCCAATGCATTTGAGATCTATATAGGGCTCACCCGCCCTTAGTTTATCACGGAACCACCCATCTTCATAACAATGCCCAAGAACCAAAACATAATCGTATCACATAAAAATACAAAAAGGAAACACAAAATTTCCATATTTCAAAAACATAGTGATATAATAAAAACATTATCAAAAACATTTTAAATACCAAAATAAAAGAAAAGTAAAACAACGTATTTATTTTTCTTTTAAAAAAAGTATGGCTTGTAGAGGAAGCCGAAACTCAAATAATAGTCACGGCGGCAGAGAAGTCGTTGTCACCACATACGTATGAAAAAAACATTCCCTTTTTCTTTTTGTAAAATGCTTCACATACAAATATTCCTTTTGAATAAAATTAAAAGTCAAAGGGTTTTATACACCATATAAAATAAATATATGTATAAAACAAAATATGCCTCAATGAATGGAGATTGAGATGAAGTCCCTCAAAAAGATCATTTTTAAATAAAATATATCTATTATGTGTATTCATTATATGTATACATAAAGAAAGTATAAATACAATATAGGACATAATAATATCATGACATAATTTGAAAGTAGGAGATTAACCCAAAGAATGGAAATTGGGTTAAGAAGTTCCCTTACAAAAATTCGACAGCCTAACGGCGTCACTTCAAAATTCAGAATAAGAGCTGATGTGAGATAAAAAGGGTATCTCATCATATGGAAATAAAATTTAAATCAATAAGGATATAGAAGAACATATAACAACATAATAGTATTTGAATTAAAAGACATAACAAAATAAGTCTTTTAAAAAGAGGAGGGTGAAAGGTTCCCTTACCGACATGGGTATCTTTCGAAACATACACCACGTAAAAGAAGGACAATAAAAAATTGTTGTAAATACTCATAAATGAAAGTATATTATACAATGAGTAAAATAATGGGCATTACATACACCACTCAAAGGAAATTGTGGAAAATGTATCATAAATCTCACGGGAATAAAAGTGAGATGAAAAATCCTTTATGAAAACTCGGCAGCCTAACGGCGCCACTTAAAACTTACAAAAATGGATTGATGAGATGAAATAGGGTCTCTCATCATATTAATATAAAGTTTACAGAAAGTGTAATATAAAATAACTTCCCCCAACATAACAAAGTGGAGCTTAAAAGAAGTGACATAAAGGATAGTACTTAAAAAGAAAGAGAGAGGTTAGATCTCTTACGAAAATTCTACAGCCTAACGGCGCCACTCAAAACTACCAAAATGGATTGATGAGAGAGAATAGGTTATCTCATCATATGAACATAAAAATTACAGTAAGGTTAATATAAAAGAACATCCCAATAACAAGAAATATGATCTTTAAAAGGAATGACATAAAAGAGTGTACTTAAAAAGAAAGAGAGGGGTAGGATCCCTTACCTCGGGTCCGACTTGACTCGGTCATTCTTTAACGTCCTGAATAATAAACTTGAGTTAATTTATAATTGCTTAAGAACCTTTTTCAAGTTCATTATTCCTTTTATATCACTTATTTCCATGTTATAAATATTATGTAATCATTTAAGTTAATAATGTTTGTTTTTTCGATATTTGGTTCTTAAGTTGAAAGTGGACTTCTTACAATTACATGTTGTTCGTGTGGTCAAAGGTTCATTATATCCAGAATAATATTCATGATTTGGATATCATATATATCATATATATCCAGAATATACATGTATTTATAATATTACATAATCATTTAGAGGTAAGAAATGAAATGCACCGTTCATGGAGACGGTAAGTTGTACGTACGCATAAACGCTACTTTCATTTCTATGTCATATTAATGGAATTAAAACTAAATGAGAGGTATGTATATTTTAATTCCAGAATTATATTCATCATTTATAGGTAACATAAATCATATATAAGTACTTTAAATACATCCTTTTTACATCCCACATATGGCATTAATGAATCAAATCACTTTGAGGGGGCGGTAATCCGCACTTTCTAAAATGAAATTATCGTGTTTACCCACAATGGAAACCATAAAGGTATTCCACAAAAGAAAAATAAATAAGATTAAGTAAATCATAAAAATATTATATATCATATATAAATATATTGACATCTTAATGGCCACCTTTGAAGGTGTTATATGAGTGTTGAACAATCATCGTTTCGTGAGTCAGAAATTCACCATCCACAGAAATTGTATGTTCTTTAACCATTAGATATAGGTGTGTGTAAGTTTAGATCGAATTCTTCTTATAAAAACATTCTAGTATATTTAATATACTGTAGTTGTTACAAAAGAAATGAATAAAAAGATTTTAGGGGGTTTGAGAAGCAAAATAATACAAAAGAACACAAGAGAAGACACTACCTTTAAATTGGGTAACTCGTTTTGATTTGAGCTCAAAGGCTTCCTTGGGAAGACTTATGCCCAAAGTGAGGCTTCAAAGAGTTATAGAGGGATGTGGAGAGGCAAATTGGTCAGGTTTTGGCCGAGCCAAAGGCTTTGTAAGTGTGGGTAAGGTGTTAGAGGTGGGGGCCTTTTATAAGAGGAGAGGAGGGACACTCTTGGAAAGTAAAGAAATGTTACTTTATATTAGAATGAGTTTCAGATTTTAATGGTCCCACATTGATGTGTTTCAAGGATAAGGTGATAAGGGTTCTAAATCCACCCATACAATAGGTTTTTGACATGTTTAGGTCTTATATTTTACATTATCTTTTCATTTTATTTAAATCGTTAAATAATGAGGTCATCGCTACATCATCATGATGTCATAAATAATTTAATTTATTTAATGTATAAAAATTATAAAAAAAATACTATGATGTATAAAATATTTTTATCTTTACATTGACTATTTATAGTCAGAAATATCATTTATGTAGACAAAATTAAAAATATTTTACATAGGTGATACATTCTTTGTCACATTTAACATTCTTTAAAAATAAAAAGATAAAAAGTCACTTTCTCACAAAAGTGATTCCATGGGGCCCCCAAGTTTGGCACAAGGCATTCCATAGTCGTCCATGAGACAACCAGTAGCCTTAGGACACATGTTGTGTTCATTTTTTATTATTATGATATTATTTTATTATCTTTAACTACCCGATTACTCATTAATCAAGATAATTAAAGATAATTACTGTCGTTACTATTCATAATGTCCAAAAACAAAAGAGTCTTAATTACATAATTTGGACCTTCTGATTCAAAATATGTAATCCATTTTACCAAATTCCAAACACATAATTTTCAATAATTAATTTAAAAATAATTCCCGTTTCAAAACAAATAGCGGGTTTTTTTGAAACAATATTCATGAAAAGTTTGGCACTTGTTTATGCCCAATTCCAAAGTGAAATTAATCCCAATGACCATAATTGTATTACATGGTAAAAATATATTCTAATTACACTTTAAAAAAAATTAAAAATATAATATAACCATATAATTAAATTATATGAAAAAACAGTTTTGATGTAAAATGCAGTATTTTTCACTATTCATTGAAAAATGAACATTGTCAGAAAAATTCTAAAAATTAACCAAAGGTAAATTTCAATGTCCCAATCATAAATAATATGTTTATTTTGAAAAATAGAGATTATAAAATTGTCAAAAGTTTTATTTAATAATGGTTTTCCATCAAAAGGCAGTAAAACAGTCTTTTAAAAATATTAGTGTATTCAATGCTTAAGATTGGATTCATTTTCATTTTAAGCCTCTAAAATTTATTGGATAAATGTAAAAAAACATTTAACAAACATATATAATCATATTTTAGTTATTTCTATTCATTCCCGACAATACAATGGCTATGTTTTAACTACCATTTAAAATAATATTATTTTATTATTAGAGTGCAACGTAAGATTTCAAAGGAACTCGTTTTTGCGTATTGGGTAAGCCATCGAGCATAGCGTTCCATTTAAATTAATATTGACATTTTATTAACAAATAGGGATAAATATAAAAATTTCATATTCTTTATTTACCTGGGGTGTTACACACACATTGAATTACATAAAATATTTAAATAATATAAAGTCATTTTCTGGTGAAAGTGGAACCAAATGTCCAAGAATTCAAAGTTAATATAATATAAGGTATAAATATCTTCAAAAAATAATATTTACACATGTTTAATTGAAATTTTTACCCTTATATCTTAGTTTACCTCCCCCCCTCCCCCCGATAAACTCATTTTAACCTTTACCAAAGTGATAAATTTTTACCAAGGTTACTTTTCATAATGACCACAAAATAAGTTGAAATTATTAGCTAATAGTAATTATTATAATTCCAAATATGGAATCCATTTTATTATCTTTGATTTTTATGATAAGAAGAAATTAATTTTAATATATGTGATAGAAATGCAATGAGAACCTTTTTTAGAAAAATGTTTTTTAAAGTATAAAAATGGTTTTATAGTAAAATAAAGTATAATGTTGATTCCAATAAAATTAATTGGATTTTGTTAAATAAAATTAAACTTATTTTTATTTCAAACTAAACCAAAATTTAAATGAAACTTATAATTACTTTAATAATTGAGAAGAACTAAATTACATTTTTTATTTGAACAAAAACATTACTTAGATTTCTAAAATGTTATGCATATATTTCTAAGTTCAAAATTATATTTTTATATATATTATATTTAATATTTAATATATATTTGTTCTAAAAAAATTTACAATATCTCACTTTATTCTTATACCAATTTAATTTCATAGAAGTGTTAGTTTTCTATAAAATTGATATTTTTCACTATTTACAAAATATCAAATATTTATAAAAAATATAAAAAATTCACCCCAAGATAATTTTGACATGTTGAATTAAAAAATTATATTAATTTAATAATATTAATTTTATAAAATTTGATAATTTTGGTTTAAACAAATTCTTTAATAAATCAATTTGCAATATGATATAGTTTCTCTAAAAAGAAAATCTTACTATAATTGAAGCTCAGGGTGTCACATTTTTCCCTACTTAAAAAATTTTATCCCAAAAATTTATATAATGTCACATAATGTATATATGTGGGTATTTATTCATCATAACTTCTTCTGGTTCCCATAATTCCTCATTTATCTTATGATTTTTCTAAATTACTTTTACTAATCGATTCATCTCATTCCTCAACACTTGTTATCTAGTGTCAAGAATATGGATACACACTTCACAGTACGATAAATAAGCCTTGAATTATATTTCTTCATAGGTGATAAAGTGATTTGGGTCTGTCATGTACTTCCTTGATAAAGATATATATAACACATCATTAACTTTATAGAGGCTTGGTGTCATTTCCAAATAGTAAGACACAACTCCGATTATTTCCAAAAAAAATTAATGGTTCAATATACCTAGGACTTAGTTTCACATTCATTTTTAAACTTATAGAATCTTTCCGTAGAGGTACCATTAATAAAACATATTCTACCACTTCAAATTGTAAATCCTTACATCTGTTATCAATATTAACTTTTTATCTACTTTGAGAATATTTAATATGATTTTGAATAGTCTTCACTTTCATTATTGTCTCCTCCATGATATCTAAGACTAAAAGATTAATTTCACCAACTTCATCCTAATAAGTTGGATTATGACACATATTGTTGTACAAGGTCTCATATGGATACATTTTAATTCTTGAATCGAAGCTATTGTTATATTAAAATTCCACCAAAGGTAAATACTGATCCCACATAACTTGAAAGTCATGTGAGAATGATCTCAACATATCCTCTAATGTTTTAATAGTCCTTTTTGGTTTCTCATCAGTTTAAAGGTGATAGTTGGAGATTAAATATTAGTCAGTTTCAAGAGCCTTCTAAATATTATTCTATAATTTTTATGTAATCTATGGATCACAATCAAATAAAATTGAAATAGGTTCACCATTAATTATCATGACTTCATTAACATATATCCATATGAGGTGATCAAGGGTTAGATACTCTATTATAGTGAGGAAATTTGTAGACTTGGTAAGATGATAAATAATGAACTATATGGAATTATTCTTTCTAGGACTCTTTGGTAATCCAATGATAAATTCCATAATAATATCATCCTATTTTAACATAAGAATAGGTGTAGGTTGCATGAAAAATTTAGGATGTTTTCTCCCATCCTTTACCTATTAACAAACCAATAATTTTTATACAGAGTCTTGAATTTCCCATTTCATATTATACCACCAAAAACTCTTCTTTAAGTAACAATACATCATGGTATTATAACGGTGTATAGAGAAACTAGTACCCAACCTAGGAATTTTCACGGAATATTCATTTAATTACAAATTCATTTATACATAATTTTTATTTTTTACAATATAAATTCATGTAAAATAATTTAATACATGAATTCACTAACATAAATTCACTTATATTCTATTTACATGCATATGGGTAATGCATAGTGGAAAATCAGTGCATACAAGAATGCATACAATAGTCATGTCACACTTATTTTTGATATAAGTGAAAACTTATAATGGAAAAATAAGTGAATATCAAAATATTTATATTATAAAATAAATACAAATATGTATCTATATAGAGAATAAGTTCATATAAAATATAAAAACCCATATAATTGCATATAGAAATGCACTTGTTTTCTAAATGCATTTCCATTTAAATGCATACAAAAATTTGTACGTAAATAAATAGGTTCTTATTTCTAATTATTTTATATATTCACATAGAAATGCACTTATTTTATATATAAATGAAGAATATTCATATAGGAATAAGTGAATAATGGAATATACTTATTTTCTATATTGATTACCTATATGGAACATGAAAATTCATAGAGAAATAATTGAATAATGAAGTAAGTGCATATAAAAATGAATGAATACACAATATACATAATTAAGTGCATAAAAAATTTACATATTTTCTTTATAAATTATAATGTATATATAAATAAAGTTATATATGTACTTATTTGTAAATATATAGAAATATTCAATATGAATATTTTATATGCACTTATTTATGTATGAACTTATTTCTAAATGTGTAATATAGTTGAATATAGTGAAAATATATCAAATATATATATATATATTATTATGGTGAATAATAATAAAAATTATAGTGGTGATATATATAGATCTAATATATACAAAAATTTCATAACAGTGCTGAAAAAAATTAAACAATTGATACCGGATGCCATGATATTCGAGTGTTTGACTTGTGAAGTTGTATGCATAATAGATGTGGGTGTGGTGTCTTTGTTAACATGGTTCCCATATATTATGCCCTAGTACATTACCAACATGATATATTTTTCCATTAATCTAAAGTTTAAAAAGTTAAAAGTGATAGCTATATTCTTCCTCTTGATCTTCTCCTACCTCAAATCTTCAAAAAAATAGTCATACTTATTTTTATCTTCCTAATGTATTAATAGAAAAACAATATAGAATTTATTAATCTAATAAAATATAATCAAATAATCTAATAAAATATCATATAATAAAACAAAAAAATATAATTTAGTTATCATATAAAATAAGTAAAAATAAAATAAAATATGAATTAATCACAGAGTAGAAGAAAAAAAAACTAATATAATAAAATATTATTCATCCAAATCGACTCATCTAAAAGAATAAAAAATATAATTTAGTTATCATTTTTGAATTAGAAATTAAACATAGTACATTAACTATAAATCATGAAGAAAAACAATAATCACATGAAATATAGATATCAACACTACCAGTCAATTGATATATAGATGGATTAGAGAAAAATTAAATAGTATAATCAAGAAATTAGTAAAAATCATTGATCTGTTGATTTGAGAATGTCTATAATAGCAAAGAAAATTATTTTGAACATTAAATCTATTCATAATATAATAATATGTGTATCAAATTCTAAACAATTCAGTAATACTATAAAACACCATAATGATGTCTAAAAATCTATACTTAAAGTAAGATTGATAAATTATATACAAACTTTCGAAGTATAGTGTGAATTTTTATGTTTTTAAATTGAACATTACATAAAATTGTAAATGAATCCTATGAATATGTACATTTTTAAAACTGAAGAATGCTATATGAAAAGTAAACAGACTGGTAGATGCATTACACCTTGCTGGCAGACATAGGATTTATGAGATATGTAAGGTGCTTTAAATATGAAAGTGAAATTAATGGTATATTAATTAAGATGAATTACCGCACTGATAGAGCCATCCTATATTCTTTAATTTTATCTTCTTTATAAAGAAGGAATATGATATTTGAAATTGAACCTCATCCTTTTGTGAGCTCGAGCAATCTGAATTTGCTCCATCACTTCTTCCTTCAGGGTTTCTTAATTATTCAAGGTCATACAGTAAATTCTTATTCAGGTATATTATTTATTAAAATTAGGGAATGGCTATATAAAATTTGTGTATAGACTATGATTTATCACAAAAATAAAGATAGAATGTATGGTAAAATTAATGAATTTCTAGAAACATTAAATTTTAATAGACATCAGAAATTTGTACCAAAGTTAAAGTAGTGGAATGAGACATGTCAACTATATCAGGACTTTTATTTCTGATGATGGATAATCTAATGTGGTCTGCATAATACAAAAAAATATTGAATGAAAATACTAAAAAAAATTGATTTTTATAGTTTAGATAAATATTGTATAAATATAATGTAAAAAATATAAACTAAATAGTATATTTAAATACAATTTGAAATTGTAACTCATTTTCATGTATATTATTTTTGTGACCTTTCATCTAATTAAAATCATCTGTAACAAAAATTACCTTGAATGCATTTTTATAGGACTGATATCGAATAAAGATGTTATAATCTAAAATGTCAATATTCATGAGCACGTTTTTATGTTTGAATACATTCATCTTAGTCGGAAAACCAAATTCATCATTTTCCTTCATGAAATAAATGGTTATGAACCAATGTAGATAGAGTTTGATTAATATAAATGTAATTAATAATGACTAACATGAATAAGATTATTTCTTACTATGATGTTGACTTTGGTACAAATTGCATCACTTGTTTCATAAAGAGGACAATAGAAATACATCCAATATTATCATTGACCATCAACTAAAATTAGTATCTACAATAATATTGGATGTATTTAGCAAAAAAAATTAGAATAACATGTATTTTAAATTTTTTTCATTGCATTTTTACTTTCAGTAATAGAGTACAACGTGCTGAAAATAGTTTTGAAAAGAAATAATAATAATAGAATGAGTTTTTTTCCAAAATTTTCAAACATAGGATTAATGGTAGTCTATAAGTGGTAATAAAAATATTATACATACTTAATGGAACATCATTCTATTATAATAATTGTTTACTATGAATCTTACCTTGGTACAGTTAACATTGGGAGCACACCACAATTTGGATAACTATCTTTTACATTGAAGAAGTATACCTTCTTTTTGTAAGAATAACATGATTCATAATATTAGTTGTAATGATTTTTTATTTTTATAATATTAGATAACATGGTAAATTTTTTTACTTGAAAATAAATAACAATAAATTATGAGTTAAAATATTAAAAAAATTATAATAGATGTGTATAAAGAGAATATTTTACTATTGTTTTAAGTATCATACATTACCTCATTACAACTAGTAATTTGTACAATGTTTCCCATGTTTTTTAAATAAGGTCATTTGTTTAGAGATGATAATCCTAAACAAAAACTCTATATATTTCATTATTGGTAGTCTTTTATCAAAGTTTTTAGTATACTATAAATTATTTAGAGTGAATATGGTAAACAACATATGACTAAATGTAGAGTATTTCAATAGTACTTTTATTTCATGAAGACATTATTAGTAAGAGAATATATTTGATGATATTATTCAGATGTGTTAACTAAACACCTCAACTTAAAAATCAAAATTTAAATTAACATTATATTTTTTTTCAAAAGTATATAGTCAAACAACCTGTTTTCGAGTGAGTGTATGATAGGAAAATCTGTATTCAGTAGAATATTGGTTTCATTGAAACTCATGCTACTTATAATTAGTTTTTAATTTCATAAACAATATTAGTGAGAATTTTAATACATAGAATTATTATCATAGTAATAGAGTATTTTATTTGTAATTTTTTAATGTGAAAACATACTGGAGAGTCATTTTTCATGAATAATTTAAAGAACTGAAATATTAGTCGTTTTTTCATCTAGAAATAGAGTAATGAGATGATTTTAATATTAATATCATAGTTTATTTCTAAGGTTTTCTTCATTATAGGAAATAAATATTAATTTTAATGTATCAATAAGTTTTATTAGCCATATAGTCTATTTATTTTAAATCTTTATAGAATATTTCCTTCCATCCCTCAATGTAATCTGCTTTCTTTTTTTGGCCCAAAGTTGTGGAGATTGATATTGAAGGAGCACGTCAAAAACATTTTTTTCACAAAAAAAATAAATAAAAGAAACTATAGCTAGAATATAGTCAAATTAATCCTTAAACAAAGGATTCCTGAACTTGGTACTCTTACATATACTTTGTAACATGTTTTCTTAAAGTTTCAACTTAACTCTTTGGATTATTACATAACATAATAATAGATTTAATGTAATGTGTTTCTGAATATTGATATCATCATGTAAGTGGAATAAAAAAACAATGTATAAATATGTAAAAGTAAATATATAATAATAATGGAACAATGTACTATTGTTTTAATTTTTTATGAATGATAATGGAATGCCTATAAAGAAATATTCTGGAACCTTCCCCTAATTTTTATCTTTGAAGGGAGTAAAATAGAATACAAATAAGGGAAAATGTGTATCACAAATTTGGAAATGTGTACTCCAGTTTAATAATATTCTACACTTGTGAAGACTCGCTAAATAATTCTATTTATTCTCAATGATTTAAAAATTATGAATTATATTATTGACACCTTTAGTAAGTAATTAGTTTTACTTTTAAATTATTTTTTGTCTTGTAATTATTTCTTGAATTATTTTTTCCTATAATTTCTAGCGTTGAGCATTACATTAAGAACAAGAATTAAACATACCTTGAAAATTAATTTTACTATTGAGAGTAATTTATTAACTAAGTTAATTAATATTTATACGACATCAGTTGTTTATAGCATAGTTTAGTAATGGATTACATATATCTTGGTTTCAATAGTTTTTATGAATCTTTAAAAAATTATAATGAAATTAAACTTATAATTTCATCTACAATAAGTAGAACAATGAATGTTATTTCATCTAAAAATTTTAAAGCTTTTATTTGTCACCGTCGTATAATACGCACTTGAATATTCAAAGCTCATCATCATTAAAAAATATTTTTTTCCAACTTAGTAAATGAATGTTCCATTTCAACTATGTTGTAGTGGATTAGAAAGAACATTTTAATTATTCATAAAATATATTTGAATGAAATTAATAAATAAATTAGTTAATGGAAATGAAATTGAGATGTGAAAAGAACATATTTATCCATAACAAAAAATTATTTATACCTACTTCATGTTTTATAAAATTTATTTGTAAAAAATATTTGTTGTACATCTCTTAGGTATGTTCTCACTATAGTATATCAAAAAATTTAATCCATTTTTGTATGTAACTCTAGACACTCCTACATAAATTTTTCCATGAAAGAAGACAGGATAGAAAAGTATAATCCCAATATATGATAAAGATTGACCCTGAATTTTATTAATAGTCATTTCATATGATATATTCAAAGGATATTGCCTTTTTTGAAGCTTGAAAGTCCACATTGAGTTTGAGTTTCATATTAATCCTTTGTATAAAAGCTTTATGTCCTGAATGAGTTCCCATTAGAACATCTAGTCCAATATAATGATTTCCTAGAAACGTGATGACCAAATGGATGCCATTGGAAAGTCCAAATGACTAGTCAACATTTCTTAGAATCATAATTATAACCCCCACTTTTAAGATTAATTTATGATTAAGTAGTCTATAGATATTAATACCATTCAAAATTTCTGGGGTTTATATATTCTCTAGGTTTTTAATTATAAAATTTCTCTACAAATAAAATCTAAAATAAAATAAACCTTTTATTCTCCGTCGATTAGAGAGATCATTTAGTCATTTACTTCCTTCATATCTTGTTGCATCAGTGCTAAAATAGCCCATGCTTTTAAGTAATTATGGTATTTGTAATTTGATGTTAAATATGGTTATGTATATTGAATAATGGCATCTATTTTATTGTAAAAACGACCAATTAAATACTCATTTGTAATTTCAATATCAGCATCATTGTCATTTGGTCCACCAAGTGTCATATCCCCTATAATAACAATCCAGTTTGAAAAGTCTTATTTATGAAAATCAGTAATTTTATCTGAAGAATGTAGTCTCATGTTTTTTGTCAATATAAGAACAAAACAATGCTTCCAAAGATCTGAATATTTGATACTATCAAATATGATTTTAGCTCTGGTAACAGGTTTTACTACATGAATTATTTGGTGAAAATCACCACCAAGAAAAACAGTTTTTTCACAAAATGTAAATTCAACACTATTTGTAAAATTTTGTGAAAAAATATCCCTTAAGGTGTGATCAATATCCTCAAAGTAGTATTTGTGAACCATCGGTGCTTTATCCCAAATAATTGATTTTTTTTGTATAAGTTCATCCAATTGAATTCCTTATTGAATGTTGCAATTAGATTCTTAATTAACAGCAATTGGGATACAAAATTATGAATGTGTTGTTATCCCACTTAGTAATAGTATTTATTCTATACCTCTTGAAGAAACTACAAGTACTATGTTCCCTAATAACTCATTTTCTATGTTTTGTCACACCATAAAAAAGTTTTTCCAGTCCTTATATAACCATGTACAAAAAACAGTCCCCCATTTGATGTGAAAGAGGCTTTTAGAATCTTAGTGAAAAATATTTTTTGTTCATTAGTCATTTTCTTACTTAAAACCTCAAATTATACTTGAAGAAAATCCTTATCATAATTTTGTTCAGCTGAAATTAGCCTATTCCCAATAATCGTTATTTCTAAATGCAAAACATGCATCGAAGGGTAATTTATAAATGATCATCCATTCCTATGAATGATGTTATCAATTTCCAGTAGTTCATATTACTCCAATTGAGTGTTAGTGAGATGTAAATCTATTATATAAAAATATATTTAGTTGAGAGAATGGTATTTATTGAAAAAAAAAATGACGATGTTTTAACAATTATAATAGGAAAAATGATTATTTAAAATGATATAATAACTATAATATAAGTGTAGTAAGAAGTTACCTTCAATTTGTAACATCATTATCTAAGCATATAAAATATCTTCTGATATTAGTTCCATATTATACTTCATAAATCTTGTAGTTGAGAAATAATGTTTGATAATAGTATGTTAGAAAATAACCAATGTAGGGAATTCACAATTTCCCAAATATAAGCCTCTATAAAAGCATCCACAAACTCTTAATCATCAATAATAAAACCCAAGCAGTAACAGATGTCTCTAAATATCTTCAAATTTTTATGATTTACAATCAATATTTCATTATATAAAGTTTTTCCTAAAACTTTAGTGAGTAATATTCTAAGATAATATAGTTCGCTAATGGTCGGAGTCACATAATGCAATCTCCCAATATAAAATCATCATTTTCTTGGATACCATTTATAATCATGAAAATGGAAGACATGTTTCATGGGAAATTCTTCATATGTTGGCTATTGTTCTCAAGGATGTGTTTCATTTTCTTAAAACCAAAAAGTAAACATACTTTTTTATATTGTTTTGTTAGACATAATGTCTTCAATATTTCATCCATAATTGTAAGTTACAAGTTTCTCACCTTGTAAGTGGAATTGTAATCTTTCAACAGGAGGAAATATATAATGGATGGAATGACTGAATATTTTCTAGGAATCCTCACATGGTTAAATGTATCGATAATCATAATACATTTTAATTTTTTTCAACCTGATTCAGACCATGTTATGTAGTTTTGGATTCATATAGATTTGTTATGACTCGATCATGCACTTTTTTATGTAATAGAACAAATATTTGATGGAATGAGATTGATTTCAAACATTGATGTTGAGATGAGACTAATATTTAGTATGGATGGATTATAAGGAACAATATAATGGTTTTCTAATTCAACCCCATTCTTTAATACCATTCTATTATTATCTCATATTCTATAAATAGAATATTCATCCTCATACATAGAAGAGTAGTTGAAAAAAAAATTGGAAAATGTTTTAAATAAGATCTAATTTTCATGCATGGAAGGTCTGGGTTCATAACCCCACAAGTTCCATTAATCATGTAATTTTTTAACACCTAATATAACCAAGGTTGAACTACCCTATCCAATATTTTAGTTAAAATAATTATATTAACATTAGAAGCACTTGAGATCATATGATAAGATTTAAGGAAAACTAGTATATGTACATGGGGAAGACCACAATTTTAAAATTCAGTTGTACAAACTACTGCAAAAGTATATAAAACACACAAACAATAATGTAATTATTAATAAACAATATTCCTTTTCACATAATTTCTAATGATATCTACATTTATTGGAAGCATACCAGTTGTTTTTATTCCAAAAAAGACCTTCCTTAAGATCTTTCATTAAATGTTCCACCTTTATATTGAATACCTTTGAGAGTATTTGTGGGAATTATTCAGAATAGAGATCCTAATTTCAAAGAAACCATTGAATCTATGGCCATAATGGTTTTCATGAGAAAGTTATGAACAAATATAGATATCCATCCCAACTAAAAATATTCATTGCAGCTTTATATTTCTAAATCATGTACCTTGGACCACCAATAAATTATGATGGAAGAATAAAACATCTTCCATAGAGTGACCGATCACGCTCACCTCTGAAGTATGCTTCCTACAACCTGTTATAAAACTCAACTCTCTATTGTTTTTGATTAAAATAAATAAAGGATAAATGTTGGGATTTAACCATTGTATATGAATCCACTAAAAATTGTTACAGCATTCGTCTAGAATGTAATAGTGATGGAAAATTATTATTTCAAAAATTCAAATGGTATGAAAAGTACTGTCTTATTATTAGTTTGTGTAATTTCTCAGATTATGTGGTGGAAAAACCATGGTACACATAATTATATTACCTATATTCACTGGTTTCATATATTAATGGGTACTGTAATGGAAGATATAGTGTGTGTAGTTCATCTATAAAGTATAGGTAACCTGTTTATCTTTGTAAGATAATATCTATGGTTCTCTTCACATCTTCAATGTCACCAACTATAAGCATATAAATTTCTAAAGATGTCGTTACGTTATAATTATTTAGATCCGAACCTATCCTTATGATTAGATTCATTATCAAATTTGGAGAACTAGTAGATGTCAAAAAATCTCTTGATGTTCTAAACTGTTTGATTAATTGATTGCATTCATCAAACATACACTTAAGATTTCAGACTATAAATGGGTTGAAATTATTGGTTTTTTGTTTTTCTAAAATATCCAAATAATTAAAAAGTTATGAAACATATTCATAGATCACTAATGTCAAACTAAAAGCATATAAAAGTAGTTGAAGTCTATAATGTAACTCACAAACTGAATTCTATTATCTATTTTGTTCACTATGTTGTAAATATATAGATGTCAATATTTTGGTGGTTGTCCAATAGGTGGTAATAATATAACAATGCGATGATAATTTTGACCATTGATCCTAGAAACATATGGATCACATCCACTATTTATAGATTTGTCAATTCTTCCACCCATTGATGTAAATGAAAATATCTAGTTATAATTGTGACTATTATCATGGAATTCTATGGAATCTTTAAAGCGGTCAAAGAAAAGAATGTTCTTCAAGTACTCTAGTTAATTTCATAGTTTTTGTTATTGGATTTTTTCAAATGATAAGAATAATGAAAACCTTGGTGATTTTTGGGTGTTACAGTGCTTAACTCTCTCGTCAAACCAAAAAATAACAGAATAGTAGGTACAACTGTGTAGAGGATCTCTTATGTACAAGTAATCTATATGTAGTAAATGTCTAATTATATGTATTATGGAAATATAAATTAATATCAGTCTTTAAAAACATATTGGATAAGAATTATTATGTTAGTATAAACCACTATATGGAATATTTTATCAGATAAAGATGGACAGAGAAATATGACATGATGGGCATTTCATAACTGTGAAACATGACATTGAATCAATTAAACATCAATTTTAATGTAATTAAAATTGTGAATAGTACGTAAATATGTTGTGAACAATTTAAAGTTTTAATGATATGCATAATTTAATTGCATAAATAAATAAATAACTATTATAAGACGGTCCAAATATGAATGTAATTGTACACTAATTGTGTTGATCATTGGTTGATTTTAAGAATGTGATTTTATAGTATTTTCATTATTGATACATTTTTTGTAGGGATTTACCATTGATGCATTTATTTATGAATAGCCTGGCCTATTTTCCTTTCCTAGCACATAAAAAACTTTTAGTTTATACATCGATAAATTTAAGAATTATAGAAACATAAAACTCTTAATAAAATGAATTAATTATATAACACACCTAGTATAACGACCCATACTTTACATACATTGTTAATACTTCGAAATTGAAGCACACTTATTACAACATATGACAAAACCACAAAGGACCGTATAGGTATAGTGTTTTTAGAAACTGGGAAACATAAACAACTGGTTCATAAATCTTCTACAGTTTCTCCCATTTATTTCATCATATCTAGGGTCCCTTTTAGCATATTCTACTTAATATCCATCTTCCTGACCTGGGGAAAAGAAAACATAAAAGGGTGAGCTCAAATGCTCAGCAAGGGCAAATAAAGGAAATAAAAATCATATCATATCTTTATGAAAATCAAAACCTGCAAAAGAGATCATAATATCTTAACATGGAATAAATCATAGAAGTGAAAATGAGATCCCCATAATCATAACAAAAAACTTGAAACTTTGTGGCATGCACACATAATCATGGAAAATCATTTCTTGTTAGTCATGACTCATTGCCAAGACTATCTTAGTGGACAAAGTCCCTTTCTGAACCGAGTTCACTCCTCGTTTCAGTCCTGTATCACTGAACCGAAATAACCTTCCGTTCTAGCCATGTCTATCTCATGAGATATAAAATCTTTACCCAATGCATTGGAGGGAGATATAGGTCCCACCCATCTTATAATGAATCCTTTCTTATGTGTGCCACATAATCATAAATCATACATCATCGCATAACCCATGTAATAAAAATGGGATTCTTAAACAACATGACATCATAAAACAATTCATATAAGATAAAGGAATTCATAAAAATGTTTCCATCACAACATAATCAAATCCATGTAATAATAGGGATAAAAACAGAACCCTTTATTATCTTAGATGGAAAATAATTTTGATAAAACACTTGAACTCCATTCTTGAGGAAAATATCCTTTCTTCTTCAAAAACATTTTTCCTTTCATAACATGTCATACAACTTTAAAATAAAAGAAGTTGATTAAAATAAACTTGAAAACTTTTAAAGGAAGTTTCTTGTAAATAATGTTTTAAAAATCCATTCATGCCGTATAAGTTAAAAAAACATTCTTCGTACTTTTGTCGGAAAAGTCAAAAAGTACCTCGTACGAAAAACGACAAAAGATTCCTTTCATACATATTACTAAAAACTCACCGAAGGGTAAAAATAGATTTAAAAAATTGTAGGTGGATGGAAATATTACATATTGATGAAACATGGATGTGGATGATAAAATACACCCCAGTAAATACTTACGAATAAACAATCTCGGATAAAAATGAGATTGTGATATTTCCCTTACCTTAGGTCCGATTTGCTTTGTTCGTGTCCGAAGCTCCTGTATAATGGTTTAAATAATGTTATTGACTTATTCCAGAATCATACATATTGATATGATATCATATATGGTCATATTATTAGCTTCTTGTTAGTAATATTTCATTGTTAATTGTTACTCGGGTCTTTATAACTTTTTGTTCTTATGCGTGTTTTGTCGAATAAATTATTATTCTTATCTTTAGGTTATAGATAATTCATTTACAGAATGGTATTATTGTAGTATATACCATATTCATTCATTCAATTCATTTATATAATCATTATGAAATGAAGATCATGTAGAACGAGTCGCATCACATCGTGGAGACGGTATTCCGTACGTACGCACGAGTGATGATATCATTCCTATGATCGTGGAATTGTATTGGAGTATATATATATTATTTCAGTATCAATATTACTTCATAATAATCATATATAGTTACTCATTACACCATTATACCCATCCTTGTAAGGTGATGGTGTAAAAATAGATTACACCACGGCGTGGAGACGGTATTCCGTACGTACGCACGCGCGGTGATTTAATTTTTCCGTAGGATGGATAGAAGGTGAATTAGGGTTGTTTCATATTTATAATAACATATCAGTATGTAAGTAATACTGATGTTATTACTTTATCATGAAACAACTAAAGAAGAAGAAGTTGAAGAAGAAAGAAATTGAAAAGATCGGTAATGGATATTACCTCTTCTTTGGAACGCCTCTTTGAATCCTCCACTTAAGGAACTAAGATTGGTCTTTGGAGAAGACCAGGACCTCTAGGATTATTCTAGGGAAGTGGAGAGGAGAAAATGGCAGGGGTTGGCCGAGCTTGAGTGCTCAAATTGGTGTGAGGAGGAGGGGGAGGAGGTGCCCTTTTATAAGGGAGGAGAGGGGCACCTTAGGAATATCTCAAAATATTATTTTATATTAAAGTCAAAATCGGTTTATAATGGTTCCAAAGGGTCTTATTTCGAAGCTAAAGTGGGTATGGGTCGAAATACTATCAAACAATAGGATTTCGACAAGTTTAGGGTATTATTTTAACCTTATCAATTAGATTTAACTCTAAGTTAATTAATTTAACTTTTACCGTGTCTTTTTGTTTTCTTTCACTATATGGTTAATAAACTTACTATAACATGCCAAACGAACCCCAAATTGTTTATTATTAATATATATATCCTTATCCATGTCATTTGGGCGAACCTTAGATTTTTAGGAATAAAATAACAATTAATAATATAATATTTTATTTAAAAACTATTTTGTGTCAATTTTGACACTATTTGATATATGATTTTTGTGAAAGTCATAACAGAATTATATGTTCTAACCAAGTTGATTAAATCAACATTAATATATCATAGTAACCTAGAAAATTATTTTAATTCATAAAAAGTCTTAAATTACATTTATTTTGGTATTTATATTATCAATTGTGTCAATATTTCATTAATAAGATAATTACTGCATCATCTTTGTGTCATAAATAAATTAAATTATTTGATGTCTAAAAATTACAAATAAAATATCATCATGTAGTAAATCTTTTTAGCTTTCTAATGAATATTTAAAATTGAATTTATCTTATGTATAACCCCATATTAAAAATGATTTACTTATTAAACTTTGATTTTAACTATTTTAACCCTTCTTTAAATAAATTAATAATAAATGTCCTAATCTAATCCAAGTGGGCCTAAATGGTCATATTTTATTCCTATGTTTGTTTTTGGTCGAATTACACTTGTACAATAGAATTAGGACATGTGTTAGGGTAATATTAATATCATATGTACCCTTAGTTACCCTATTTACTATTAACCGCGGTAAAAAAGTAAAAAGTTACTATTCACCAAAAAATTATTTTTATCTCATTGAACCACATTTTACTTACTGATATCAACCGTGTCTGTCGGATTTTTGAAATTCCATTCATAGAAGCGGTAAAATTAAGTTTTATGCAAAATTCAGTTTTTAACCTACCACTTAGTGGTTTCACTATTCATCAAAAATTGAAAGTTTTCAGAAAAATACCAAAATTTCACCCTATGCTAATTTCGATATTCTGAGTCCAAAAATGAAGTCCATTTTGAAAAATAAAATTTATAAAATTTCAAAAAGTGGTTATTACTATTCATAACGGCTAGTTTTAATAGCATATTGTTGTTTAGTGAAACTCGATATTGCGTACGAGGCAAGCTATCGAGGAAGGTCGCGATTGCGTGTAAAGCAAGCCAAGCAAGTGTTGTGTAGAAAAAGATTCCTTTGATGATTTATATAACATAAAAGTCTCGGGTGTTACATTCTACCCCCCTTAAAAAGAATTTCGCCCTCGAAATTCGTCACTTTGCAACAAAAAGATGAGGATACTTCTCCCTCATCATATCCTCAAGCTCCCATGTAGCTTCTTCAAGTTGGTGGTTTCTCCATAAAACTTTCACCAAGCGAGTGGTCTTGTTTCGTAGGACTTTTTCGCTATGATCCAGAATCTCTATCGGCTGTTCTTCATAAGAAAGATCTTGCTCCAGCGGTACAACTTCTGAGCTGAGTACATGTGAAGGATCTGGTATGTACTTTCTCAGGAGAGATACATGGAACACATCGTGAACTTGAGAGAGATTCGGTGGAAGCGCCAATCGGTAAGCTACCTTCCCAACACGATCCAGTATTTCAAAAGGACCGATATATCTAGGGCTCAACTTCCCCTTCTTTCCAAATCTCATAACCCTCTTCCAGGGAGATATTCGTAAGAACACTTTATCGCCCACTTCAAACTCTAGGTCTTTTCTTCGGTTGTCGGCATAACTTTTCTGTCGACTCTGAGCTGCTCTTATGTGTTGTTGAATAGATCTGACCTTTTCTGCCATTTCATCAACGAGATCAGGTCCTAATAGCTTTCTTTCCCCAACTTCATCCCAGCAAGTTCGAGTCCTGCATTTCTTTCCATAGAGAGCTTCATAAGGAGCCATCTGAATACTGGAGTGAAAGCTATTATTATAAGAAAATTCCACCAAAGGTAGGTGTTGATCCCAACCTCCTTTGAAATCCATAGAGCAAGCTCTCAACATATCTTCTAGGGTTTGAATTGTTCTCTCAGACTGACCGTCTGTCTGGGGATGATAAGCAGTGCTGAAACTCAACTCTGTATCCAGAGTATTCTGAAGACTTCGCCAGAACTTCGAGGTAAATCTCGGATCTCGATCAGATATAATAGAAAGTGGTACTCCATGCAATCTTACCACTTCCTTTACATATATCCTGGCAAGCTGATCTAGAGAGAAATCCTCTCTAATAGCAATGAAGTGTGCAGACTTTGTAAGACGATCAACTATGACCCAGATAGCATTATTGCCTTTGGATGTTTTAGGAAGTCCTGTGACAAAGTCCATAGTGATGTTTTCCCATTTCCATTCGGGTATGGGTAATGGTTGTAACATCCCCTTAGACTTCTGTCTCTCAGCTTTAACTTGTTGACAAACCAAGCATCGAGAGACATATTCAGCAACATCTCTTTTCATTCCATCCCACCAGAAGTACTCTTTCAGGTCCCTATACATCTTCGTGCTTCCAGGATGAATAGAGAATGATGAACTATGAGCCTCATCCAACAGCTCATTCTTTAATTCGGGGATGGGAGGAACGCAAACCCGATTCCTGAACTTTATTATCCCATCACAATCAAGGTTGAATTCAGGAACATTTCTCACCTTCTTTTGTAACTCGACATCTTCTTTCTGTGCCTCTTTAATCTTCACATGTATAGATGGTTGAACATTCATTTGAGAAAGATAAGATTTTTCCCCTTCCATTATAATTCCAAGATCCATCCTTTGTAAATCCATAAATATTGGATCTTTTGTGATCCTCATCATGGATAAACTAGCATGGTCTTGTCGACTTAATGCATCTACCACCTTGTTTGCTTTCCCAGGGTGGTAATGGATTGAGCAGTCATAATCCTTAATCAGCTCCAACCATCTTCTTTGACACATATTCAACTCCTTTTGTGTGAAAATATACTTTAAACTTTTATGATCAGTATAAATATCACACCTTTCACCATAAAGGTAATGCCTCCAAATCTTTAATGCAAAGATTACCGCAGCCAACTCCAAATCATGTGTTGGGTAATTTTGCTCATGGATTTTCAACTGTCGTGAGGCATAAGCTATCACCATATCATTTTTCATAAGAACACACCCCAATCCCTTCTTGTATGCATCACTGTAGATCACAAACCTTTCTCCACTACAAGGCAGTGTGAGCACAGGTGCACTAGATAACCTTCTTTTCAACTCCTTGAAATTCTCTTCACATTCCTCTATCCAGACAAACTTAACTCCCTTCCGAGTCAACTTGGTGATTGGATTAGATAATCGTGAAAAATCTTTTACAAAACGTCGATAATATCCAGCCAAACCAAGAAAACTTTGGATCTCAGTTACTGTTGTTGGTCTTGACCATCTTTCGATAACCTCTGTTTTTGCTGGATCCACAGATATCCCCTCTTTTGAGATTATATGACCCAAAAATGCAACTTTTTGAAGCCAAAATTCACACTTGGTAAATTTGGCATAAAGCTTCTCCTTTCTCAGGTTCTTCAATATAATTCTCAAGTGATCTTCATGCTCTTCCTTGCTCTTTGAATAGACAAGAATATCATCTATAAAGACTACCACAAATTGATCAAGATAGTCTCTAAAGACTCTATTCATTAGATCCACGAAGATAGCAGGGGCATTAGTAAGACCAAATGGAATCACTATAAATTCATAGTGTCCATACCTTGTACGAAAAGCCGTCTTTGGTATATCCTCCCTTTTGACCCTTAATTGATGATACCCTGAACGAAGATCAATCTTGGAAAAGTATTGAGCTCCGCGTAGTTGGTCAAATAAGTCATCAATGCGTGGGAGAGGATATTTGTTCTTGATAGTGATCTTGTTAAGTTCTCGATAATCAATGCAAAGTCTCATTGATCCATCTTTCTTCTTAACAAATAGAACAGGTGCTCCCCAAGGTGACGCACTAGGGCGTATGAATCCCTTATCAAGATTCTCTTGGAGTTGCTTCTTCAATTCCTGCAACTCAATTGGGGCCATTCTATAAGGTGTCTTTGAAATAGGCAAAGCACCCGGTACGAGTTCTATTGAAAACTCAACTTCATGATTTGGTGGAAGACCCGGCAATTCCTCCGGAAAGACATCATCAAACTCCCGTACAATGGGCATATTCTTAATCGTGAGTTTCTCACCAACCATTTGAGATAAATAACCTTCATTTAGTGGAATCAATACCCATAAGATGGAAGAAATTTCCACTGGAAGGTTATGTTCATCCTTGCATTGATAGACGATCGTAGATTGATCTGGAAATTGAAATGTGACTTCCCTTATTTGGAAATAGATATGAGATCCATGTAGAGAAAGCCAATCCATGCCAAGAATCACATCAAATTCCACTAAAGGAAGGATCACAAGATTTACAGGAAGCACTTTCCCACAAACTTCGATCGGAGAAGAATTATAAACTTTTGATGCGATTGATGTGCCATTAGGTGTTGTCACAGCTAACTCAACATCTAATTGTTGAGGTAATACGGTTATACCCTTAGAAAAGTCTTCAGAAATAAAAGAGTGGGTGGATCCAGAATCAAATAAAACATTTGCTACTTTAGAGTGGATGGTAAGTGTACCTTTCACCACATCGTTATCGTACTCCACATCGCTGATAGAAATTGCATGTGACTTTCCTTTGTCTTTAGCCTTAAGAGTTTGTTGACGTCGACCATCATCATCAACCCTTGGATTTGGGCATTGATTGGCATAATGCCCCATCTCCTTGCACTTGAAACATTGAAGTGTAGTAGGTTCATTCTGTGTATCCCTTCCATTGATTGCGTCATTAGACATCTTCTTCCCATTATCACGGCATTCAAATGCCCGATGACCTTCTTTTCCACATTTAAAACATTTACTTGTCCCTTTAAGACAACTCCCTCCATGTTTCTTTCCACACTTTGAGCATAAGGAAAATCTCATCTTCTTTTCCGTGTGCTCTTTAGATTTTTCTTTGAATTCCATCTTCCTCTTCTTATCAAACCCATGTGACTGATGGGTTACTCCAATCTCCATCTCGACTTTGAGAGCACATCGAATGATTTCCTCGTAGCTATTGAAGTCCCTTATGGCTAACGCCCTTCGAAGACTTGGTTTTAAGCCACTAAAGAATCGATCGATCTTACTCTCAGGTTGGATAATAATACCAGAAGCGTACCTTGCAAGTCTTGTAAAATTTGCTTCATAGGTACCAACAGATTCATCATCCCTTTGCTTCTGTTCAAGAAACTCTTTCTCCATCTTTGTCCAGAGAATACGAGGGAAGTACTTATTGAAAAATAAGTTCTTGAACTCGTCCCATTCCATAGACTCAATTTCATCCCTCTGCCTCGTATTCTTAACAAGATTCCACCATTGATCAGCATCTCCTTCCAAACGATACACTGCTAGGATGACTTTATCATGCTCAGAACATTGAAGAACTGAAAATATCTTTTCAGTAGTACTAATCCATTGTTCAGCAACTAATGGATCAGTGGACCCGCTGAAAGAAGGTGGACGCTGCCTCATGAAGGATTCAACAGAATGTTGCTCCCTCCTTTGCTCGTTTGGAAATCCTGCATGATTCATAACTTGAGAAAGTTGTGTGAGCATGGCTACAAGATTTTGCATTCTAGCTCCCATATCGTTTGGTTGCTCAGGGGGACAATCATTGCATTGCCCATCGCATTCCGCATTAACACGGTTCCTTCGGGTTCCAGCCATTGACTAAAACCAAGAAGAATAGTGTGAGCAACACTAATTATAATAGGAAACCACATAATTCAAGAATAAAATCTTCATGCTTAAGGTCTTATCCTAGGTTATTCAAGGCCATTTCTAAAACACTAAGACGGTGTTCTATGCTTAGACTTATCCTTAGGGTTCTTACTAAGGCTTTCACATCCTAGTTTCCAAAGGTTGACTATACCTTTCCTCTGATACCAACTATAACGACCCATACTTTACATACATTGTTAATACTTCGAAATTGAAGCACACTTATTACAACATATGACAAAACCACAAAGGACCGTATAGGTATAGTGTCTTTAGAAACTGGGAAACATAAACAACTGGTTCATAAATCTTCTACAGTGTCTCCCATTTATTTCATCATATCTAGGGTCCCTTTTAGCATATTCTACTTAATATCCATCTTCCTGACCTGGGGAAAAGAAAACATAAAAGGGTGAGCTCAAATGCTCAGCAAGGGCAAATAAAGGAAATAAAAATCATATCATATCTTTATGAAAATCAAAACCTGCAAAAGAGATCATAATATCTTAACATGGAATAAATCATAGAAGTGAAAATTAGATCCCCATAATCATAACATAAAACTTGAAACTTTGTGGCATGCACACATAATCATGGAAAATCATTTCTTGTTAGTCATGACTCATTGCCAAGACTATCTTAGTGGACAAAGTCCCTTTCTGAACCGAGTTCACTCCTCGTTTCAGTCCTGTATCACTGAACCAAAATAACCTTCCGTTCCAGCCATGTCTATCTCATGAGATATAAAATCTTTACCCAATTCATTGGAGGGAGATATAGGTCCCACCCATCTTATAATGAATCCTTTCTTATGTGTTCCACATAATCATAAATCATACATCATCGCATAACCCATGTAATAAAAATGGGATTCTTAAATAACATGACATCATAAAACAATTCATATAAGATAAAGGAATTCATAAAAATGTTTCCATCACAACATAATCAAATCCATGTGATAATAGGGATAAAAACAGAACCCTTTATTATCTTAGATGGAAAATAATTTTGATAAAACACTTGAACTCCATTCTTGAGGAAAATATCCTTTCTTCTTCAAAAACATTTTTCCTTTCATAACATGTCATACAACTTTAAAATAAAATAAGTTGATTAAAATAAACTTGAAAACTTTTAAAGGAAGTTTCTTGTAAATAATGTTTTAAAAATCCATTCATGTCGTATAAGTTAAAAAAACATTCTTCGTACTTTTGTCGGAAAAGTCAAAAAGTACCTCGTACGAAAAACGATAAAAGATTCCTTTCATACATATTACTAAAAACTCACCGAAGGGTAAAAATAGATTTAAACAATTTTAGGTGGATGGAAATATTACATATTGATGAAACATGGATGTGGATGATAAAATACACCCCAGTAAATACTTACGAATAAACAATCTCGGATAAAAATGAGATTGTGATATTTCCCTTACCTTAGGTCCGATTTGCTTTGTTCGTGTCCGAAGCTCCTGTATAATGGTTTAAATAATGTTATTGACTTATTCCAGAATCATACATATTTATATGATATCATATATGGTCATATTATTAGCTTCTTGTTAGTAATATTTCATTGTTAATTGTTACTCGGGTCTTTATAACTTTTTGTTCTTATGCGTGTTTTGTCGAATAAATTCTTATTCTTATCTTTAGGTTATAGATAATTCATTTACAGAATGGTATTAGTGTAGTATATACCATATTCATTCATTCAATTCATTTATATAATCATTATGAAATGAAGATCATGTAGAACGAGTCGCATCACATCGTGGAGACGGTATTCCGTACGTACGCACGAGTGATGATATCGTTCCTATGATTGTGGAATTGTATTGGAGTATATATATATATTATTTCAGTATCAATATTACTTCATAATAATCATATATAGTTACTCATTACACCATTATACCCATCCTTGTAAGGTGATGGTGGAAAAATAGATTACACCACGGCGTGGAGACGGTATTCCGTACGTACGCACGCGCGGTGATTTAATTTTTCCGTAGGATGGATAGAAGGTGAATTAGGGTTGTTTCATATTTATAATAACATATCAGTATGTAATTAATACTGATGTTATTACTTTATCATGAAACAACTAAAGAAGAAGAAGTTGAAGAAGAAAGAAATTGAAAAGATCGGTAATGGATATTACCTCTTCTTTGGAACGCCTCTTTGAATCCTCCACTTAAGGAACTAAGATTGGTCTTTGGAGAAGACCAGGACCTCTAGAATTATTCTAGGGAAGTTGAGAGGAGAAAATGTCAGGGGTTGGCCGAGCTTGAGTGCTCAAATTGGTGTGAGGAGGAGGGGGAGGAGGTGCCCTTTTATAAGGGAGGAGAGGGGCACCTTAGGAATATCTCAAAATATTATTTTATATTAAAGTCAAAATAGGTTTATAATGGTTCCAAAGGGTCTTATTTCGAAGCTAAAGAGGGGATGGGTCGAAATCCTATCAACCAATAGGATTTAGACAAGTTTAGGGTATTATTTTAACCTTATCAATTAGATTTAACTCTAAGTTAATTAATTTAACTTTTACCGTGTCTTTTTGTTTTCTTTCACTATATGGTTAATACACTTACTATAACATGCCAAACGAACCCCAAATTGTTTATTATTAATATATATATCCTTATCCATGTCATTTGGCCGAACCTTAGATTTTTAGGAATAAAATAACAATTAATAATATAATATTTTATTTAAAAACTATTTTGTGTCAATTTTGACACTATTTGATATATGATTTTTGTGAAAGTCATAACAGAATTATATGTTCGAACCAAGTTTATTAAATGAACATTAATATATCATAGTAACCTAGAAAATTATTTTAATTCATAAAAAGTCTTAAATTACATTTATTTTGGTATTTATATTATCAATTTTTTCAATATTTCATTAATAAGATAATTACTGCATCATCTTTGTGTCATAAATAAATTAAATTATTTGATGTCTAAAAATTACAAATAAAATATCATCATGTAGGAAATCATTTTAGCTTTCTAATGAATATTTACAATTGAATTTATCTTATGTATAACCCCATATTAAAAATGATTTACTTATTAAACTTTGATTTTAACTATTTTAACCCTTCTTTAAATAAATTAATAATAAATGTCCTAATCTAATCCAAGTGGGCCTAAATGGTCATATTTTATTCCTAAGTTTGTTTTTGGTCGAATTACACTTTTCCAATAGAATTAGGACATGTGTTAGGGTAATATTAATATCATATGTACCCTTAGTTACCCTATTTACTATTAACCGCGGTAAAAAAGTAAAAAGTTACTATTCACCAAAAAATTATTTTTATCTCATTGAACCACATTTTACTTACTGATATCAACCGTGTCTGTCGGATTTTTGAAATTCCATTCACAGAAGCGGTAAAATTAAGTTTTATGCAAAATTCAGTTTTTAACCTACCACTTAGTGGTTTCACTATTCATCAAAAATTGAAAGTTTTCAGAAAAATACCAAAATTTCACCCTAGACTAATTTCGATATTCTGAGTCCAAAAATGAAGTCCATTTTGAAAAATAAAATTTATAAAATTTCAAAAAGTGGTTATTACTATTCATAACGGCTAGTTTTAATAGCATATTGTTGTTTAGTGAAACTCGGTATTGCGTACGACGCAAGCTATCGAGGAAGGTCGCGATTGCGTGTAAAGCAAGACAAGCAAGTGTTGTGTAGAAAAAGATTCCTTTGATGATTTATATAACATAAAAGTCTCGGGTGTTACACCTAGGTATGAACATGGTATGTTTCATGATACTGTAAGATCTGATGAACTTTTCTTGATCAATATGATCTCGTGGAAGTTCATTCCGAAATTTCATACATGATAGTACTTAATTTGAATTAAATTGATAAACTTAAAAGGTATATTTTATTATTCAAAACTTGCTTAGATGTAGAACATTCCAATATGGCATCATTAGGTATTCTCCTCTAAATAGATCCATCATTTAGTGATCACAACATGATCGTAGATAGTGGGATAACATTATCTGAAAGATACCTATCTCTTTCTTACTTTTGGGTAGCTGAATTCTGATGTATTTTTCTAGTCATGGAGTGTGAAGTTGTTACTTCAACAATGAAAAACATATTACAACTCAAATATTGCAGCAGAAACTTTTCCTTAGTAGGAAACTGAGAGTTTAACATATAAATTATAACATTAACTTCAAAAAATGAGTGAAAGGTGCCATTTTTAGTCAAGTTTGATAATGGAGTTCGTTTTGAAAGCTGCATTTTCTTGTGAACTGAAGATAAATGAGTTGATCCATAGGCATTACTCATCAGGCTTTTAGAGCTTGAGTATACACATCTAGCAGAGATCCTAATAAACACAACATAAATTCAATCTCTGTAAACCAATAAAAATTATTAGGTTTATAGTGGATGGTGTAATATCTCAACATCATTATAAGTATATATAAGATAGAACTCCATCAATAATATTCTTCTACTTTATCATAATATTTCAATGTTGTCTCATCTCTTTATAGATAAAATTTTGACTGTCTTTCATATCTGAAAATTTTTCTATAATTATTGTAGAAGTTAAGTAAATGGTTTCATTTTAAGTATTTATTGATATCATACTTAAGAAAACTTATCTTTTCCTTCTTCTTTCTACAAAAGTATAATTATATTATAATAACTGCATTTTGTGGGTTGTTTTATTTAGTGATAATTTTATCATCCATTCAATACTAAATATATAGTTTTCAAACAACGCAACAGAGAGTCTCCAAAAATAATTAAATAACCTATTAATTTATTTGAAACTTTTCATATAGTATAAATATTATAAATTCAATAAAAATCACTAAAATTAATAGTAAATCCTAGATATAGCCTAGTAGTAGTCAATCATAATGTAAAACTTTGAAATTAAACATCATAATGGACAAAATTGTCAAATAATATTTGTAATTAAATAAAACTTATACGAAATTTCATTTTTTTTTACCAGTAATATTATAGAATGTGGAAAAACTATTCAAGAAAAAATATTTTAGGCCTAGTGTGGACAGAATTCTGAACCTAAAAGTCTAAAATCTTAGTTCAAAAATAATAAAAAAGAAAATTTATTCACAAAAAATAGGAAGACAACACTGAGGAGTTTATTTATCATTGATTAAGTTGTACCTATTCACTATGTGTAGAAACGGAGGGGACTCGATGACTATATTAGTGAGATGGGGATAGAACCCCAATGTTGGGAACCATGATGATGCAGAGAGATGGAGACCAGAAGCAGCCTTGGCGAGATGCAGAGAGCTTAGAAATAGAATGGTAGGCAAGTTAGAGGAAGGATAACTCGACATTGGGTAGGGTTTTGGGGAGGTAGAGGATGGTATAGAGAATAGTTTCTCCATAGTGGAATATCTATATAGATATGGAACATTTCAGTGAGAATTAATAGCCATAGAGACTTGAGGAGATCCCTAAATGTGTGCGAGGTAGAGGAAAAATAAATGTGTGTTGTATAGGGTTTCGATGAAGCAATATATTGGAAGAATATTTGAACTGCGATAGTGGAGAAATTGGATAGAGATGGAGCATGGATGGAGTGACAGACGAGGGTGATAAGAAATAGTTGTAGAGACTTGAGGATATATTAGAAGGTTTGCAGTGTATGGAAGAAGAAATTTAGGGTGTGTAGGGTTTAAATGAAGTAGATGATTGGAAGTATATTGGAACTGTGGGAAAGAATAAGTTAGAGGGATATAGATCATGGGGAGAGAGACACATGGAAGAGGATCCACATAAATTAGTATAGATAATATATTTGAGTAATGATCTTCACCTAATAATTATATTTTGAACCCAAGTATGGATGCAAAACACATCCTCCTTCTAAATTTCAATATACCATATTCATATATGAGGTCAACCAACTTCCCCTCATTCATGGAATTGATTTTCTTTTGAATATTCTCATTATAGAGCTGGAATATTTTTATTTTCTCTAATAAGGATGGTTTAGAAATAATTTGGAATAGATGTGTTGTTTCCCCATCCTTAATGATTATCATATCCAAGTTTACTAAATCCATTAATATAGGATCTTTTTCAATCTATATTTTAGTCAAAATTACATGATCTTTCCTACTTAATGCATCATCTGCCATATTTTCCATATTAGGGTGGTATTGTGTTAAGAAATCATAATACTTGTGTAGTTATATACATCACATTTACCTCATGTTGAGGTCCTTCTATGTGAATATGTATTTAAAACTTTTTTATTTGTATATATTTATCATATTTTACCCCAAAGGTAATGCCTATGTATCTTCAATGAAAATATTACAACTACCAACTCAATAATATGGGTTAGATAATTTTTTATGAATCTTTAACTACCAAGATTCATAGGAAAAAAACCTTATCATTATTTATAAGGAAACATCCAAGTACCTTCTTTGATACATAATTGTATATCAAAAACCCAACTCTTCCTAGTGGTAAATTAAAAAATGGTGCATTGACTTATCTTTTATTTAATTATTCAATGATTTCATTACATTCCTATGACCATAAGAACTTAACCCATTTATATTTCAACTTGGTTAGCATGTTATCAAATTGATAATATTTTAAAAAAACATCAATAGTAAAATGTTAATACAAGGAAACTATGTACCTCGGTTATATTTGTTGGTGTTGGCCATTCTATCACTTCCTATATCTTTAAAAGATCAAATAATATTCCATCCTTAAAAAAACATGGCCAAGAAAAGAAACTTTCTAAATCCAGAATTCACATTTTATAAATTTTCATATAACTCCTTTTCTCTAAGAGTCTTAATAATGATTCACAAATGACTTTTATGCTCATCATGACTTTTATAATATATCAAGATATCATCAATAAATACCAAAATTAAATTATAAAAATAATACTTGAATATTATGTTCATTATATCCATAAAAATAGAGGGTATATTATTCAATCTAGATGGAATTACTATAAATTCATAATGTCCATACCCCATGTGAATTTTTTTTAGAATATATTCTTTCTTTGGTTGTAGTTGATGATAACAAGAATGAATATCAATATTTAAAAAATATTGATATCCTTAAATATGATCAAAGATGTTATAAATGTGGGGTGTATGACATTTTTTATTTATAGTAATGGCATTGATTTCCTTAAAATAGATGCACAACCTCATTTTTTTATATTTATTCTTAACAAATAGAACCGAGTATTTCCATGGTGAAACACTAGGGAATATAAATCTCTTATCACACAACTCTTAAATTTGTTTATTTAGTTACACTAATTCCACTGTTTCCATTCTATAGGGATTCTTAGATATAATCTTCGCATCAAGGATGAGATCAATAGAAAAATCAACCACATGCTCAGGTATATGTCCCAAGTAGTTATCAAGAAACACATCAATGTATTCGTGAAAAATAGGTATATCCTATATTTTATGGATACCTTTATTATTTATAAGTTGTGTATTCTCTTTATCTATAATAATTTTATTAAGGAGAGCTACTGGAGGTGGATCTAGACATGATTCGGGTGATGTAGTATCCCCTCCAAAGATAAATGATTCCACATCTCCATTAAGAATCATAATATCCTTCTCTCAATATAAAATTTTCTCATTATAATTTGAATTAAAATTAATACTGAATGTTATATCAAAGTCAATCATAGGTATAATAATTAAATTTATAAATAGGAATGTTTATATTTCATAAGGGTAAATAACTAACATATCCTTGTTGTAATTATATTTCTACTAAGTGTCTTGATATATAACTTCCTTCTTAAGGTGATAGGGAAATATATAATTTTCTTGGAAAACATGGAACATATAAAAGAGTGTGAAGATCTATAATAAAATAAATAATTATCTAAATTTGAGGTTATAACCAAATTACATGTCACCACATATTTAGGAACTTCAACCTTAGTAGTAGTGATCATATAATAGTGGTCTTTATCCCTTATCAAATTCTAGGAAAAGTTCTCTTCAAACTTGGGTCATTAATTCAAATAGTTCCTCATCTATTTATAGTCAAAGAATTGAAAATTATCATATTATTTTTTACCCTTTTAATCATGATCCTGATGGAATTTTTATCCACACTTAAAGTAAACTCGCATTCCCACCAAGAATTTTTCATGATGTTTATTTCTATATTTATTTTATGTAATAATTTTTACCCTTCCCTTATTCTCTTTTTAAAAATTTATTTTTCCAAATTATTCACCTACTCACTTATTTTTCTTTTTTCCTGAGAAAACATAAGACTTAAACAATTATTTCTCTATATTTATGGAACTTAATAAAATATCCTCATATACTGAAAATGTATAAGACAATAATTAACTTATAATTTATAATTTATCCCATCAAATAAGTGATCAATATTACTTCATGTGTTATGTAAATAATCTGCAACATGATTTTCTAACCTTATAAATTTAAATTCATATTCATCAACATTTTATCCTTACTTTTTCTTTATATTTGGGAATTTCCTCTCTATATTAGCTTATTTCTCATGAGGAAAGTATTTTTCAAAAAATAACTCCTTGAAATTATTACACTCTATATTATTTATTTCCATTGAATCTTTACCATATTAGATCAATAACCATCATTGATCAGTGACTCCCTTAAGATGATAAACCACCATGAAAACTTTATCTCTTTCACTACTTTAAAAAGTGACAAATATATTCTATAGAGACTTGAATAATTACTCAACTACTAATGAATTAGTAGCCCCATTGATTGAAAAAGGTTTTTATCATATAAAGTGATCCAACACTGTTGCACCATGTTGGGAATTAGAATGTTTCTCCATAAGGGCAAGTTTACTGGTCAAAACTAGATCCAAATTCCACAATATAGTTAGAATTTGTTTATCTTAAGTTCCATTTTTATTTACTTTCCTATGAGGTAAATCCCTACATAGATTACATGCATTGATATGGTTTTCATTCCTTCTAATATGCACTATTTATAAAACAAATTGTATATAAAATGACCTCATAGAATTATGATTTTTAAATCATAGTATGTAATTATAAATATGGTGTAACACTTAATAAAGATTTCATATTTTTGTATTTATAATCTATAAATCATATGAATAGTATTTTTGGTAATAACTTCATATCATAAAAATATTTTCAAATCTTTCACAATGGTTCATAAAGATCATGTGAATCAACCAAATCATATACCTCGAGAGTATCAATCTAGGTGTGTAGTCTTAGGCCCACTCATCAAGCACTGGTGGTGATCAATTTAATAAATAATCCACTTCTTTTAGAGTAGTTACACTTAGGTGCATCTATGCCACAACCACATCAACTTTCTAGTATCTAGACAAGGATATATTTGGGAGTAAAACCAAACAATATATACATTACAAAAACATTATTATATTTTCCTATACATAGACTTATCCTAAAATTCCATCAAAGGGTTATGTTATCTGATCTATGTTTTCCTAAATCTAGTTTCTAAGGTTTATACTATACTTCATTTAGTACCAACTATAGTACCCTAACTCTAGTAACCTGGAGCTAGTAGTTATTTTACTACATTGGTATAAGATACAAGGGATATCATCGCAAATTATTGAGTAGTTTAGTAGTCTTGGGAGACTATATACAAATACAATTCTTAAATTACACTTTAAAACATGAAATTAAAATTAAAATTATTGTGATAACTTTATTATTTCTTCTAGTATTCCTTGAAATTATTCATATATCTATTCTTGGTATCCTATGGAAATACAACCAAATAAATGGTGAGTTTAGATTCTCAATAAGAGAAAGTGTGTGAAAAAACCTATCATACAATAAGTAAAACATGAATAATATGGAAGATATAAAAAATAGAAAAATATGACATATAAAAAATATCATGAAATGGGAATTTATATATGAATGAAATAACACCATATATAATAACATTGATAACAATAACTAGTTTTATAATATTAGAATAGATAATGTCTAATATCATAATCTTACCATTAAGACCTCATGCCAATAAATGTTACATAAATAGGTAAGGAAAATATAAAAAAACCCAAACTAATTTTTGTCATGAGACCTAATAATGTATGGAGGGGATATAACAAAAATTTCTCATCACTTAGTAATTTTAATTCATTCATCATATAAAACAAATAAATAAAAATTCAATATATAATCAATATAAACATTCCTATTAAATAACTATCATACAAAATGTTAATGTTTTAACCTATAAATAACTAGAGAAACATGATCATAATACATACAGAGTAATATGTGGGTGGAATCATTAGATTATATCCCTAGTAAATAATAATATTAATCAAATGATGTTGAAATAGATAAAAATACTTTTAAAATATCAATGGAACTTTTCTTGAGGTAAATACCCTTTTCATTTTGAAATCACTTATTTAAAATCTAAAAAAATCTATAATATTAGGAAAAATTTTATTTTAAATGAACCATGTAAACTTTTAAAGGAATATTCAATGAAAAAGAAAGACTTGACGATGGTAAAATCCATTTTTGTAGTAAATGTTAAAACAATTATTTCATTCACACCTTTGGTGAAAAGTATATCATTTAGAAAATGACAACATTATTCCTTTTAATACTTTATATATAAAGTCAAACATAGGTAAAATGAATTTAATAAATCATTACAGAATAGTAAAATTATTTTTTAAATATATTTTAAATAAAATATGGACATAGAATAAAAATAATCCTGACTAAATATTTAAAAAATAGTCGGTATTCCTTAATATATTCATTAAAACTTTTGAGTACTTAGAGGGAGGAAAATGAAAGGAAAACTTGTAATTTTCAAAAATAATAGTGTGCAAGAAAATAAATGGGTTTTAAGATAAACATATCATATAATTCCTCCAATGGAGAGTTAAACATAAACAACCATGGATAAGGATCCGATTGTGAAATAAACCATTACCTCGGACCCAACTTGCTTCATAGTGCTTTTAGCCTTCTATACAATAAATTTAATTTTATTATTATTATATATAATAATAATATTCATACTTACAATACCATAAATTTTTTACTTATAAAATTTTATCACCCATTCATTAACAATCATTCATTTTTATAATTGTTTCAGGTGTTAACTGCTTCATTTTTTATGTATGTTTCGATTAAATGATTATGGTCATGGAATCTTGATCATAGTTAATAAATATACATAATGTTAATAATTATATAAATATCATATATACTCATTATATTCATATTTATATCCATCTATAAAATGTTATAGATAGAAAAATGAACAGCATTATTCATGGAGATGGTAGTTTGTACATATGCTTGAATGTTGTTTTCATTTTATAACAAATAAAGAAAAGAAATATAAATAATATTTTATCATAAAATAATCATAATAATTTTATATATATCATATATATTTATGAAATACATCATTATATCCATCAATTTTATGTGGTTATGGAAAATTAATCATATAACAATGTAGAGGCGCTAGTCCACACATATGCACGAATGATACTTTTATTTACCATTTAATAGAATGAAAGTGAAAAATGGATGTACCATAATCATAATAAAATATAAATATATTTATGATACTTGATAAATTATTTTTATGTGGATACAATATATTTATATGAAGTTTAAGAAGATATAAAATTTTAAAAAGTCGGGTAAGATGATTACCTCTTCTGTGAGAGACCTCTTGTGACTTGTATTTTAATCCTTTTTAGAATGGTATAGGGTAAGAAAAAAACATCAAGAAATGTGGTAAGGAATATATTAAGGGTTTTATTTACGGATTTTATGATCTAGTGGGATCAAATTTTGTGAATAATGGATGATAAGTCGTTCCCTTTTATAAGTGAGGGAAATGACACACATGAAATTGTTTAAAATATTTAAATAATATAAAGTCATTTTCTTGTGAAAGTGGCACCAAATGTCCAGGAATTCTAAGTTAATATAATATAAAGTCTAAATATATTAATAAGATCATACTTATATAATTTTATGTGTCATTTTACCCCTTATCTATTAGTTTTACCCCCACAACAAACTCATTTTAGCCTTTACCGAAGTGATAATTTTTTACCAATGTTACTATTCATAATGAAAAAAAATTAATTTGAACTTATTACCTAATATTAATTATGATGATTCAAAATATGGAATCCATTTAAAATGATTCTATTTGTTTAAGTTTCGTAAATTAATTTTTATATAAATGAATAAACACAATAAAAACCATTTTTTGAAAAAAAAATTAATCATAAAAATGAATTTACCACAATATAAATTATAATTTATATATAAATGGAATTAATTGGATTATGTTAATAAAAAAGAGGCTTATTTTTCTTTTAAAAAAACTAAAATTTAAAATAACCTTTTAAATATTTGATTAATATTGAAGAACTAAAAAATGGTTTTTATTTAAACAAAAACATTATTTAGAATTCCAAAATGTCAAGCATTTATTCATAAGTCCAAAATTATATTTTTATATTTATGATATTACTTAATAAATAAATATTTTTTCAAGAAAAAAGTTTTTTAATCTTTCAAGTTATTCTTATATTTTTATAATGTCAGAAACGTGATATTTTTTGTAAAATTGTTCACCCGAAAATCAATTATTTATAAAAAAATAGCAAAAATAAACCTTAAGATAATTTTAAAATTATTAATTAAAACATGAAATTAATTTCATCAAAATAAATGTATAGAATTTGGGAATTTTTTGTTAAATCATATTATGTTCATTGTGCTATTTTATATTTAGAAATAAAATCTTACTATAATTTAAGCTTAGGTGTTACACATTTTATAAAGGATATAAAAATTAAGAAAGGAAGAAAATAATGGTGTTAAAGAATTCATAACTCAAGAATCTGATACTCTCTTATATAGAATATCATATTTATTGAGGTGACAAAAGAACTAAATTATATGTATTTATTTTTTTATATTTTATGAAGAGGTGGGGGTAAGATTATTTTAGTATTGATCATTTATGAACTTTATACTAAGGAGGAAGGAGGTCATTTTTATACACGCATACTCACATGCATGATAAGATCATCCTAAATAATAGTGATCAGTATTTGACATGAATTTTGTAGTATTGAAACCATTATGGTAGTCTAAGTCTTATCAAAAGAAGATCTAGTCATTGGTGTTGAGGCATCTAGTGGAGGAATGAATATCTAATTCACCCTTAACTGTGAGGAGATAATATTAATGAAGGTATTACCCATTTTAAATATCACTACATACTATTATTTTTATTCTATAAATTCAAGTATGTATTATTCTCTTACTTTTTACTAAGTTTATGAAGTCTATAAAGAGTCTAGGATAAATATTTCTCCTTTTTTATAATCAAGGTTATTTTTGTGATCATCCAAGTCTTGGAAATCCACCAAATCCTAGTAACGATTAGGATCTCATTTTGAGTTCAAACCTTATAAAAACCTTTTTTTGTTATTCATTTATTTATTTTGATTCATCAAATGTGAGGGATATTTTATAATGAGTGGATCAAGAGTATAAATGTCCATCGATATTTTATTGAAACAATAATTTTTAAACCCAATACCACTAATTCACCCCCTCTCTATGGTACTCAAACTAACCTATTCATTTCAAGTGCTATTAGAGAAAACTAGGTTCCCTATAAGATCTTATCTTAATATAAGATCATGGAATGTTTGAGTTCTTTGAATAATATAGGATTTCCCTCTTTTTATAGAAATAACTTTTATGGATGGAAGAATATAATGATTCTTTATCTATTATCACGTGGACTTGAGGTCATTTATGCTATAATTTTTAAATTTTCCACCCATCAACAGAGATTTTTCTATGACCTTTATGAACAAAATGAATTTTTAGGTATTTGTAAATTCTAGGAAGGATCTATTATCTTTATTATATAGTAATGTATACACAAAATTTATGGAACACAGGAGTATAAAAAAAGTGGGAAAACTAAAAATATTTTATGAGGGGAATTTCATGATCAAGGAAGTAAAGTTATAAATCTAGAAGGAAAAATTTTAAGATATTCATATAGATTAATATGAGAATGTTAATGACTATTTAATTAGGTTAAATGAAATAGTTATTCATATCATAGGTTTTGGAGACAAGCTGTAAGATTCTACAACTGTTAAAAAATTAATGAGAAACATTCAAGATAGATTTTAACTAAAGGTTTAAACTATTGAACATATGGAATAGCTTTCCCTTGATGAATTACACAACATTATTATTAATTATGAGATGATAAAAACTCTAGTTTTTAAGAATAAGGTTGAGGAGTGGATAGATTTCAAATCCATGAAATGAATAAAAATTAAGGATAGTAAATTTAAATCCTCTAGTGATTCAGATGAATATGATTATAGTGAAGAAATTTAAAAAATGATTTTGGATTATATTTCTAAAAATATTAAAATAGTGAAAGGAAAATAAAATATAAAACCCTACTTAAATGTTTCAATTGTTTATGAATTGTAAATTTTGTGGCTAATTTTTCAAGGAGAAAAGAAAAGTGTGTAAGATGAAACAGACTGGGAGGAAGAGAGGGCTAAAAGAAAATCAAAGGGAAAATACTTCAAGGAATATAATATATCTGATAATGGAATAATAATAATGAAATTTGGAAAGAAGGGGGTTTTTTATTAGGAAATACTTAGAAGACAGAATGGATAACCATGATTCTAGGTCAATCATAATAGGTCACTAAAGGATTTAAGGTTAAAAGTAAAACCAATGCTAAGAATTATATCCCTGTTTATTCATTATATCTAAAAGTATAACCTTTTTCCTCTAGTATATCTGTAATTATATCCTTATTCATTCAGAAAATTTTATATCCATTGAAGAAAGAAAATTTTACACTCATAGTAAATATAAAATTTACTAAATGGATATTAAATTTTCTTTCTTGAATGGTGAGATGGAAGAAGAACTGTATATTGATCATCCTAAAGGTTTTATGTTTGAAAATTATGGTTTAAAAGTATTAAAAATGAATAAGGAATTATATAGGTTAAATAATACCCTAATGTCTTGGTATTCAAAGATAGTAATATTCTTCATAGAACTAAAGTTCTCAGAAGGAAAGGTGTAAAAAACCTATACGTAAAGGAAATGAGAGTATGATCTATTATTATAATT
Organism: Viscum album; assembly: GCA_963277665.1. Lineage (NCBI taxonomy): Eukaryota > Viridiplantae > Streptophyta > Magnoliopsida > Santalales > Viscaceae > Viscum > Viscum album. The sequence continues at coordinate 1,693,884,791 of OY728137.1, read as the reverse complement.
ATTTATGTTGATGAAATCATTTTTAAGGTAATGAATAAAATAAATGGAAGGATTTTTCTAGAAAAATGAAGATGAAATTTTATATGTTCATGTTAAGTGAGATGATATACTTTTTAAAATTAAAACTGATAAAAATAATAAGATTTTATATTCTTGTCTCCAGAAAATTATGCAAAATAATTGTTGAATATTTATGATATGGAGGAATCCAAACCAATGTATCAACCTATTAAAGTGTGGATAAAACTATATAAATGTGATAAAGGATGAAATTTAGATCTAAGAGAGTTCAGAAATATGATTATAATCCTACTTTACCTCACTACAACTTGACCTGACATTGTATTTGTTGTGGGTATATGTGTTATGGTTCAAATTTATCTTAAAAGATATCATTTTATAGTATCCAAAAGCATTCTAAAATACATTAAAGGAATATTAAATTATGGGATTATATAAAAAATAGGATAGAAACTAGATCTATCAGGCTATACTAATATGGATTCGGAAAAATACTATGATGATAAATAGTCCACTTCATATGGATTTTTTATAATAGGATAAAGTTATTTGAGTTATAATTTTAAAAAAAACTAGTCACACTGAGTATCAAAGAGTCCTAATATATCATTACAACTAATTATTTTACTCATATTATCTAGATAATATATAATATGGGGAAGATGAGGGTGAATATTGAAAAGCCTCTCAGAATTTCCTTTGAAAACCACAGTGCAGTAGATATTTCTAAAAATCTAATTAGATGTTCAAGATCAAATAACACTAATATCAGGTTTCACATTATCAAATAAATGGTTGTCAGTTGTTACATAAGAATATAATTTATTATTACTTGAGATTTACTAGTATAAATTTTTACTAATGTAATTCCTAAAGAAAATTTTTAAACTCTAAGGTTGGACATGAATTTTTGCTCTTCCCTCTATTTTAATGGATCATGGGAGCCCCCATACCCATATATCTTTAAATTTCTTTGTAAAATAAGGGGAAATTTTGCACAAATCTCATAGAAAATGGTATTATTTCTTTATATTTCACTTGAATTTAGGTGCTATTTTTATAGTGTAAATGGGGAGAAAACTAAAATTTGAGTTCCCTTATTGAGTAGGAATGAAATTTTTCATTTGGAAAAACATTTTTCTTATCATCGAGAGATAGATTTTTCTCAAAAACACTATTATAACTTTTGGTGTGGTTTAATATTTTTATCACATGAAAAAATATATGACTTGGTATCTATTCAATGATAAATTGAGTTTTAGGAAAGAGTTTCATGAGGTTGATAATAAATATCAAGGGAGATATTAAATTGACTAGGGAATTATTAAAGAAGTTTTATTTATTATAAACCATGAGATTAGAAGTTTTAGGATGTTACTAAATTATTTTTGATGTGTTTTGAAATTGATGATTTTTTTCATATGTTTATGTGATTTTTTAAGGTAATATGGAATTAATTTTCAAATTTGAAAAATGGATAAGTGTTTTTTTGTATGATTCATTTAGAAATACACCTATAACTATGTATAAGTGACGCGATGAAAATTCATGTATGATTCATTCACTCATATGATGATATTACTAATTGAAATTACGTTGAGTATTAAAATGTGTATGAGTAGTTGGGAGGAATTTAAGTGATATATTTACTTGTGTAAGAGTGATTTCCACAACGTATGAGTCATTTGACATGTGTATATATCATTTATAAAACTCTATATGAGTCAACCAAGACACTATATGAGCCATTTAAGTGACTCTATATGATTCATTCTAGAAGTATCAGGCCACAATATATGATTCACTTGGGTGTTAATACCTTTATACATATATTATAATTTATATCTATGAGATATAATAACTAAAGAATATTAACATATGGTGTATCTATGGTTTCTAAAGTGGTCAAGGTAAAATGATTGTGGTGATGATCATTCATACACTTTCTACCAAATAGGAAGGAGCTTATTTTCATGCATGAATGCTCTCATGCATGACATTTAATGTCCCCACCCCAATTCACTATGAACATTAATATTATTGGGTCATTATGGGATCTCAGGTTCACCTCCCCATATTCTAGAGGGTTCCAACTATTAGTGGGGCTCAAGGTAATGTCATGGGGGGACTAAACTCTCATATCTGAGTGATCAATAGCAATGAAAAATAAATAAATAATCATCTATAACATAAACCATAATAATAAGTAATAAACAAGAATCATCAATATTAATAAATGAATTTATAAGTATACAAATAGTTATACACACCCACTGGTCACCCGCTGAGTTGACCACATATACAAACTGAAAAAATAATGTGCAAAAGTATCTTTTAAATAGATGAGCCTCACCTCATCCAAAATTCCAATCTCATCCAAGATATCCATTTTAATTAAGCTACTCTATATCTTTTCCATACCTAAACCTAAAAATAGTAATGCCTCTTTAGGTACTAAATTTCCATGGCCACCCAAGAAGGGTGTGAGTACAACATCATAGGGAACCATCAATTCAGTCTCATGTATAACTATTATATGTAGTGTATAAATATGATATTCTATGAAATATAAAATATATAAATAAAGTGAAAGTGTAAATAAATAACCATGGTTGATCCTTAAATCTACACATAAAACTCATTATTGAATCAAACCTTCTTTGGATAGTTTTGGAGTGTCTTTGAGCACATCATGAAACTGTTCCAACCAATATCATCTCAGTGGCTATACAGTATTTTGAATAATATCTATATACAAGGATCATGTCCAAGTAATCCTATAGTATAATGTTTCATTTCCATATCCAAGTAGTGTGTCCAAGGAATCCATTAGTATCAGGAATAACAGCCAATTACTATTGGTGACCCTAGTAAATCATGTTATCAGGCATTATCTCCAATTCCTAGGATTTGATTCTAAGAAATAAATAGTCATCTGGTATCATCGTCGACCCCAGAAGATAATATTGAGCATTCCTTATTCATCAGGATCTAATATTATCCTAATGATTCCATCATAAGTGGTCAATTATCATTACGTATCATCACTGATTCTGAGTTGTTTGACCCTAGGAAATCCAATCATAAACAGGATCATCATTGACTTATGTTCTAAGGTGACACCCATAGTCATCACTACCTATATCCACCCACAACCTCTCAATGGTTAATATATCACTAGAGAACCCATCAAGGTTCCCTAAGTCACAAAAAACATGGAAACCCTTTATGGTTTACCTTATCTCTAACATTTATCTCAATTAAACACCCATCACCTAGAGAACATAGTGTCCCTTAGCATTTATAAAGTCTCATTGAGTCCTCACTAACCTCCTAAGAAAATATCACAATAGAGATAACCCCAAAGAAATCCCCATTCCCAAGTCATCACTAGGTTGGTTCTCACACCCAACCTATTCATAAAAATCTATAGGGTCTACCCACCCAAGAAATCATAACTCAGTGGGGGAGGAACACTTTCCCCAAGGTAATCTCATAAGATAAATGTATCTAAAAAATATCAAGGATTCCTTAAGGATAACATAGTCCAATAAATATTTATTCATCACTCTCTCTACCTAGATATCACTAAGGAAACCTAACACTATGACAGTTATATCCCATTCATTTCATTTTATTAGTCTACAACCCTTCGAGTCCAAGTGTCTCAAGGTATACTAATATAGTCAAGGCCATGAAAATTTATTTTTTATGCACAAATCCATCACATAAGGGTATATCATGGACCTTCTTCTCTATTAATTCAATAGAAATTTTGTTATAAAATAAATAAAAAACCATTTTGAAAAAAATTCAATCACCCTAAATATCATTACTATGTATCACATTTCATAAAAATTAATCACAATATCATAGATAATGTATGATTGAACATCTACCCTAAAAAAGTCTTTTTTTAAATGCTATTTGGAAACTCTCACTTGATATCTCACAAGTTCATTCAGACACCACCCAATTACCTGAGGCCCTAACTTGTGTTATAACAACCAATAATTAATTATAAACCATTTATAATTAATTATCCAATTTAAATATAAAAATTTATAATTTATTATAATTTAGTTTAAATAATCATAAATCCTGAAATCTCTTCAGGTCATCCCATCATGTTGAAACTTGTAGCAACATGGTGTGGTCCACTCCCAACACAGCATTGGGCCTAAGAAACATAAAAACCACATTAATATCATCATTAAAATGGAAAAATTGATCTAATTTAGGAAAAAGGACTAAATAAATTCACTGGGAGATATACCTTCCCTGAAACCACTTCAAACAGCATGCAAATGGAATCTTGAGATTTCCTATATACAAGAAAAGGAAAATCCTCATAACACACAATTGATTCCAACATGATCTAGTGGAATCAACTCCAAACCCTAAATGAAACCATGTAGAATCATTGTTTGCAAAGAATATCAATAATGAAGGTAAGTAATTACCTAAATTCTCCACAAAAAGTCACCTAAAACCACCCCAAATCAATGGGGTTGAAGGGTAAGGGAGGAAAATTCATACAACTCCTCCCGTGTTCACCAACTCATTAAAATGAAAGGTGTATAAGCCCCTTATTTAAAATAAAAAACACCTAGAACATATTTCATGAAATGAAAACCTGGTTTAAATCATGAACCATTGAGGTGGATAGGTCTTACCTATATCTATGAACATTCACATCATGAAGCCTTGCTTCATGAAATGAATGTTTTTTAGATCATTCCTTGCATCTTCTCAATCACTCTCCCTTCCTACAATGCTCTATTAGACCCTTGATCCCTCTATAAAAGCTCAAACCACACCTAATAAAACTCTTTTTGGAAGTTCAAACTCTTGGAATACCATTCCAAGTCCCATTTATCAAAACAAACCATCCACTATATCAAAAAATTAAAATTTATATTGAATTTAATAACTCATCTGGACATGGGGTATTATAATATCCCTACCATATGATTTCTCATTGCTAAGAAGTCTCATCAAGCATGTAACCAACAAACATAACCCACTTTCGTTGCTAAATCATGATTGACTCATCATGTTCTATCCCAAAACACAGAAATATATATCGTTACATAGGTCTAAATATATGGACCGTTATCCTCTAAAATTTGAGCCACCTATCAATGAAACCATAGAAACACAAGACAGTGGTTACTGATTCCCATACATCCAAAGACACTATGGTGTAGTCATACAAATCATACTCGAGCTTATGGTTCTCCCAACCATAAGACTCATCTCACAAGGGTTGATTCCAATCCATGGTTCTCCCCACCATCTGAATTGCCAACTAAAAATGAATTCTCAATAGTCTAATGAACCATTTTGTGCATTTTTTATCACACTACATCTAAATAGGTATGAAAAAAACCAATTGAATATCAGTAATGCCTCTCATCACTGATTATGAACCAAATGAGATGAGTATCCACTACCCATTCATAGGGATTGTATATCTTTACCTTTCCTAAAAAAATCTTTTCCAATACTCATAACACACCAATCATACCAAATATAACATACACAATGTAGTCTCTAATCTACTACATCCAATCATAAGAAAAATACACCATCATTAAGTTTCACAACATGATTCACCCCCTAAATCATGTCACAAATTATTAGTTCATCCCCTAAACTATATCATGAATCACTAGTTCACCCCCTTAACAAAGTGATAAATTGGTTTTACCCCCTAAACTGTGTCATTAATCACTGGTTCACCCCATGAATCGTGTAATGATTCATGATTCACTTCATGAATCACCTTTATATCACACCAGAATCATCTCAATCTCGATTACAATAAAGAAAATTCATCCAATATCAAATATAAATTTCAAATATATTATTTTAAATAGGACTAGATAATTTGGATTCATAGATCACCAGCATCAAAAATCCACCTCGATCATCCAATGGATGGTCTCACCACACCAATGACCCCTCTAACACAAAACCACTTCCAATGGTATGCAAATGGAATATCATGATTTATTCAACACAAGTTAAGAAAAAACCCCATAATTCATGGTTTACTCCACCATTATCTAGTGGAATATATGTCAAACCCTAAATGAAACTATGAAAGATCATCAATTTTGAAGGAAACTAAGAACAAAGTGATGGAATTTCTCAAATTCACCACAAAAAGTCATATAGAACCACCCCAGATCAAGTGGGTAGAAGAAAATGGGGGGGTTAGCTATCTTACCCCTCCTTCATGCTTACCATGTCTAAAAAAAGTAAGGTCAAGGTCCCTATTTAAAAAAAATTCATGGTTCCCCTTTCACGACATAAACCACTAGTTCATGTGATGAACCATCAAGGAAGAGGGGTCCTCCCTATAACCATGAACTTTCACACTATAAACCCTTTATTCAGGGTATGACTGTTATGTAGCTATATAACCACCATGTAACTTTACAACCCCTGTTTAATATGAGTAGTAACTAGATTTGTTCACCACATGACCTCAAGCGTACCTCTTTGTACACCAGAGGCTACAAACTAGCAATGGGAGTCTAACATGGTACCATTGGGAGAATACACCCCCCCCCCCCCCCACCCCCACACCCATATCAAAGTGTGAAATAGGAAATAAATTTAAAATATAAATATTCATACATAACATATTATATATCATTCTTTTATAATTTCCATGTATCTTTTTATTAAGAATTTCATCATTAAAATGGATATTCTGGTGAAAACTGATATACTTTCCATGTATGATTCAGTTTAATGGTTCCAATACTTGCACCTTTTTCATGATTATAGAATCATAATAATGACATCAGCATCATATTTATTAATTATATAAACTTTTGCAGACATTCATATTAGGTGTTCATGAAAAATGAAATGCATCACTTCATGGAGATGGTAGTTCATATATACACATGAGTGATTTTTTCACTTTTAAATGGATGGAATGAATGAAGGTTAAATTATAATTCACCTTAAAGAATAATTATTGTACCATAAATAATATACATATATATATATATTCATTAAATCAATCCTTATTACTAATAATTTAAATAGGAAATTAAAAATTAATCACATTACTTCATGGAGGTGGTAGTCTACACGTACACCCAAGCGACGTTATCATTTCATAAAGGATGGAAAGGTAAGTAGGTAGATAAGATATTATAATTATAGAAGCATAATTATTTCATAGATATATTATATGAATATTAAATTCATCATAATAACTAACCATGAATGATTGTGATAGAAAATAAATCTTATCACTATGTGGAGGTTGCAGTTCACATGTATGCATGAGCGATACTTTAATTTCCCATTTAATATAAAAATGAGATTAATAAGGTTATGACTTTAATATAATAACATTAAAATATATCTAAGATACTGATGAAATTATATTATAATATTTAGGACATTATTTAAGGATTTATAATAACAAATAAAATAAAGAATCTTGGTTGAGATGATTTCCTCCTCTTTTAAGAACCTCTTTTGGATATCTTCTTAAGGACCATGGGGTGAACTTTTAAGAATAAAAGAACCATTATAATTTATATAATGAATTTAAGAATATTTTTTTAGATAAATGGGTAATTAAGTGTGTGTAAAAGAGTGGAGTTAGTGTCATTATATAAGAGAGGAGGGGAGAACCCTTGTAATTACTTAAAGTTTTAAATTAATATAAATTAATTTTCATGTTAAAGTGGAAAAAAATTTATATATTTATGATATAGGATAGAGATAATTCTAAATACTAACATAAAATAAAAATTTTAAACTTTTAGGTTATTTTTAAACTCTAATATTTTAGTTTTAACCCCCCCCCCCCCGTTCACCCTATATAATGATTACCATGATAATAATATTTTCACATTGTAGGGGTTAAGAAAGTTACTATAAAAGTAAAAGTATCACATAATTTAAAAAAATTATATGAATGACCATATTTCAATCACTTGTCTAAATACAATATTTTTATGAATTTTAAATAATTTAATAAAATATTATTTAACATAAAATATCATTAAATTCATTTTCAAGATACTTCACATAATTGAATTTAAAAAAATATTAAAACCATAATGTAATTAGAATATAAACTTTTAAAACATTATTAATTCATTATATTTTTCGAATAAATTTTGGGACACTATAACTCACCCAAAAAATATACCCTTAAAGTTTTTAAAATAATTTACTTGATTTTTTTACTGCTTGCACAAGTACCGTGTCGGCGTTGCGTAAGAATTTAAGATAATTATTTCATCAAAAAAATAAAAATAAATTACCATAATAAAAAATCATATTCAAAATAAACTTTTATAACCATTCATAACTTTTTTTATCCCTATCACAAAATATTATAGATATCAAAATAAAGAAAGAGATGTTTTGGAATATTTCATTTACTTAAAATAGTTTAGAGGTATTTATCAAATAAAAATATAAAAAATGAAATATTTTATAATATTTATGGGGTTTGGTATAATTACACTCATATATAGAAATATATACAAGTTTATGGATGATTTTGAAGCCTTGTTTCATAATTTTAACCTTGTTCTGCCCATTTTACCCTTACCATGGTGACAATATTTTTAATAATGTTACTATTCATTATGACCAATAATAAAGTTAACCTATTCAAGAAATTTTTATATGGTAATTTCAAACAATGAATTAATTTGATAAAATTCAATTCATATAAATGGTATAAATTAAATTTAAAATAAACCCACAAAATGCGACGAAAAATGATTTTCTAGAAAAATGCATTTTTAAGTATAAAAATGTTTTTATATAAAAATTAAGCATAATTTTAACTATAATGAAATTATTTGGATTATTTTTAATCATAAATAAAAAATGAAATTTTCAAACCAATTTAAAAAAAATGGACTCAGTAAATACTTAAAAATAAATGACAGATTTCTATATAATTGGTATTTTTAATTATTAACCAAAAAATCAATATTTTCTTAAAAATAAAAAAATTTAACCCTAATATAATTTGAATATACGAATATAAAAAATAATATATTTTTTATAAAATAAAATTTATAAAAAATTGATAAATTAATTATAATATCCATGCACAAAATGTAATAAAACACAATTTTGAAGAAAATATATTTTTAAAGCATAAAATGACTTTATTCCCATTAATTTATGAATAACCATAGATAAATTAATTTTAATTCATTAAATTGAATTTATAATATACTTATTTAATTATAGTCATTTATCAATAGTGATTAGTTTTATCTATTAAGATAAAAATACATAGCACAGGTTTTATAAAAAAAATCTCTTTTATCTTCAAAATTTATGTCTACATTTCAAAACAATTTAATTTAAATATACATAATTGATATATATATATATATATAATAGATATATAAAATATATATTTTTCAATTCACATATATATAATGGTCATAATAAATTTCTATATATAGCCTTACATGCTTTACTAAAATTTATCTATTTAATTCTCTCTCATAATGCCTATCATATTCCAAATTCTTTACCTTATTTACATAGTTGAAATTGTGGTCAAAATCATTATGTATAACAATGAGGATAAATATTTTATATTTTTTTATTTTCATATATATGTTCATTTACTCCACTTTTACTTTTCTTTATGTTGTTTCATATTCCAACCTCATAATATACTAGTGTTTATCTTTCATTGTAATATTTTATTTTAATAAAAGTATCATGATTAATTTTTGTTTAATGATGTGTTTATCCCAAGATATAAAACATTATATTCATTTAAAAAAATTAAATCTTGGGGTTTTACATGTGAGGTACGCTCAGGCACTAATTCTCCATGGATGGATAAATAGGGTGTGAGTAAAACTCAATAGGGAACCACCAATGTGGTCCCATATATAACTAGTAAATGAAGTGTAAGTGCATGTGAAATGATCAGATAAATGAATAAACTATTAAACATAAGTAAATAAATCACTTTTGGCCCTTGGGTTCTACGATGATACCCAAGGTTGGTCATACCTACCTTAGCTAGTGACAAAGTGTCTCTTAGCATATCGAATAATTGTACCAACCATAAGTAACCACATTGGGTGGGCCATATCCAACCCTATAATTAGTATCTGATACCATACCTACATTATCTAGTGCTATATTGTCTTTGAAAATGTCATTTAATCATCTAAACCAATTTAATCACCTAGTTTCTAACTCACCCTGGTATATATGAGATAAAAACCCATAGTATAACACTTCCCATTATACATGAGATAAAAACTTGAGGTATAACTCACCCCAATATATAGAAGGTAAACACCCAAGTGTTTAACTCAACCCAATATATATAAGGTAAACACATGGGGACTAACTCACCTCCAGTGTACATGAGATGAAAACCTAGGGATGACCCACCTTGGTATACATAATACAAACACCCTCGGGCTTAACCACCCCAGTATATAGAAGAAAAAACCGAAGGTCCTAACTCACCCTCAAAATACATGAGATAAACACCCAAGTTCTAGAATCACCCTTGGTATATAGGCTCAATTTATATATCCCAATCAGTGTAGTCCATAGTACCCATATCTATGTAAGGGGTCAAATACCCTACCCACTAATTCAAATAGCCAGTCTATGGAATCCCATTAATATGCATACATTTTGTACGGTAGTACTTCCTCATATAAAATCTCATCAAGGTTATACATATAATGGATATTGTCTCATATAAACAAGGTTGGCCTCTCAAGTTCATGTATTGTATTTATCGTAGCCTTAATAGGATCAATGTCAATTTAGATTATAAGGTGATAACCTCGATCATCACTACCTATTTCCCATATAAATTCTCTCGCTAAGATCAACATCTCACTAAGGTTCCCACTAGGGTCCTCTAATTATCTTCATATCTCAGAAACCTCATAAGGGTCCATCAACCTTAACCTCATCTCTCAAGTAAACACTCATCACTAAGAGGGAATAGTATCCCTTGTCCTCATCAGAAGATCATAGAGGCCTCACTATCCTCTTAGGAAAATTTCACGAGGGAGATATCCTTAACACTATTCCATTTCTAAGAAATCACATGGTCAGTGAAAAAACCTAACTTATCTTCCAACCACCGTCAGGTCTACCCATCTAGGTGATCACATCTCAGTAAGGGAAGAACACTCTCCCCATAGTCATCCACAAGACAAATATATTTAAGGCATCACATAGTTCTCACATGACCTACTCAGTCTTAAAACTTTTTCCAATTATCGTCTATACTTAGAGGCTCCAATGGGAACCTACATCTCAATAATCCCATTTATATCCCTCTATGTTCTATTCAATATAATTAATACATGTAATAATCAAGTTCTCAACCATCAGTGGCCTAGAAAATCAATTTAGTGTACAATATTTCATTGTAAAACTTGGTACTTTATTCAAATCATGCATGGAATTATATTTCAATTAAAAAAATAAAATTTAAAGGTTGATCACCCTCATTGGTGAGACCATACATATCACATGAATATAAAATAAATTCAAAATACCCTAGGGCATGTATGTAAAATAATCTACCTTAATCAGAGTTATTCCCTTTTTATTCCACATCCTAAATATTTTTCCTAAGATTCTCCAAGTCCTTATGAACACTGGCCATCATTACGAGGCCCTCGCTAAATCCAAAGTATCCAATTTAATTAATTATAAGAAAATTATGATTAATTAATAAAATAAAAGTAATTTTAAATAATTAAATTAATTATAAAAATTAATTAAAATAGGAATAATTCTCTAAAAACTCATGGGTTCTTCAACCGCATCGAAACAATAGCCAAGGACATTCTAACGCCTCATAGCATGCTCCCAACACCACCTTGTAAAAATACCAAAAAATAAGAACAAAATCCATAATAAATTCCATTTAATTTATCCTAAAACCCTAGAAAAACTAATATGGTTACTTATACAATAAAAATGACATGAAACAATATATAGATACTGTCTTGAGATGCCCTCTACAAGGGTTAACCAAAATTCCCAACATTATTGAATTATTTCTCCATCCTTTGGTGAAATTGTCATCAAATCCCTAAATTTGGAAGTCTAAACAATAATAAATATCAAAATAAATAATTATAAAGATGAATGAAGATGAAAAAATACATCTAAATGCTGAAAAATTCATTAAAATCATCCCAAACCCAAATGAGAGTAAAGGGGAGAGTTGGATCAAATTCATAGTTCGTGCATGCATAAGGGTGGAAAAAGGGGATCCTCCTTTTAATTTTAAAAGGGGAAAATTTTAAAAGAATTTTTTAATGAGATGTATGTTTTGGAAACATGGTTGGTCAAACATTAATCCAAATTTTTGGATGGAACTACCTCAAGCTATCCAATTTTCATAGTTTCACTACACAATTTACAAAACAATGCGCCTACTAGACAGATGACCTCTACAACTTATCTACAACATTTCAAATGATTTTTCTAAAACCATGAAAAAATTACGTACTATACCCTCTCCCCAATACACTCTGTATGGTTTACCGTATAATTTTTATGGGTTTTCCTATAAAATTCTCTAACCATTTCACAAAATGATTCTCTTTATAAAATAAACTCGAAGCCTCCTCATACTTAGGGTACTATATGGTTTCTCTTAAACTATACATACCAAACTAGGTTCCCTATATAGAACCCTCCAAAAAATCTTGAAACATGGCTAGAACCTCCCAATAATCACACGAGGAACCTTATAGGCCTCAATCTATATCCAAAGACACTATATTTGGATGTTAAAACTCTCATATTATCGATCCAAATCTCGGTTCTAAAAATATATTGTCCTCCATATTTCCAAAAAAATTCCTCTAAAAAACAACTCATAAAGGAATGTGTTTTTATAAAACCTTACTTCCTTTAAAACTCAATCAAACCCCCAAGACCTTAACTAAATCTAAAAAAATTTAATAACACCCTTTTTAGATGCTCAAACTTTTATAATACCATTTTGAGTTCCATTTCTCAAAATTAAGTATACACCCAATCAAAAATTAAAATTTATATTAAATTAAAAAAAATTAGAAAGAAGTGTTATATGAAAATATCATCTTAAAGAACATTGTGGATCATCCAATGTGCATGTTTCAGTATTGAAACCCTTTTAATAGAAAAATTATTCTTAGAATAAGATCTATTATTTTATGTCAAGGAATCTAGTATAGGACTAAATATCCAATTAACCTTTAAGTGTGAGTATATAATATAAATTCTAGGGGTTCTAGATTAGACAATGTCACATAATTTTTTATTATTGTTGTTCAAGTTCAAGGATATATTATTCCCCTGCTTTGAACTACCATTAGGATTTTTATCAAGATTTAATGAATAACATCACCGCTAACTTGTAATCATTTTTATTTTAGTGATAATCTAGGTGTTCAAACTTTACCAAAATGTAGAAAGGATTAGGAACACATTTTGTGGTCGAACCTTGTAAAAACTCATGTGCGATATGCAGTTATTTATTTGGTTTTATATGAGTTTTTGGAGAGTTTAAATTTAGTGTATTGAAACATTAAAAGTTTAAAAAAAAATCAAGGAATAATTTATAAAACTTTTACCACTAATTAACACCACACTCAGTGGCACTCAAAGTGAACTAGAAATTTCAATGGTGTTTATGCCCATTGTCTTAGGGATGTTTGTTTAATAGTTCTAAGATCATATTGGTTTATTGGTAAATTTTAAAGTTATTATGAAATGAGTTCACAAATATAAAATTATAATTATATATATTTAATGTAATTTTAGAAGTTAAAATGGTTCCAAATATAAAAAAATCTAATATAAGAATGGTTCGATGGGTATAAATTTAATTATAAATTTATTTTTTTCAATTAAGAGGTTTTATAATATATAATGAACTTAATTTATTTAATTTTATTTTATGATTATATACTCATTGAAAAATATTAATCATAATATAAAATAATTATAAAGTTTAGATTTAACCATAAAATTATTTATTATAACCATTCATGAAGGCGGTAATAATTTCATAATAATAACATCCTTATAGGTCCTTGTACCAACCATGAATGGTGTTTGTTAAAAAACTATTATGTTCATTATATGATTTTACAATTCATATTACAATAGAATAATATCATTTGTTTTATAATATTAAACTTAGATATTATATTTATAATTTTTAAGAATAAAAGATAAAGGATAGAAATGGAATGAGAAAGGCTAGGATTTATTACATTACTCTTTGTAATGACTCCTTTTCTAATCGAGTAAGGACTTCAAATGATGGTCTTTTGATAAGACCAGAATATACCTAACATGGATAATAGTGTTTAAGAAGATTCTTTGGAATATCTTGTTCAAGGTAAATACCTGTAATTTTGAGGATAAGTGGGGTGGTGATGAGTGGTATTTATAAGAGAAAGATAAGGGTGTTTTAAATAAGATATGGGAATAAAATATTATTTATTCCAATAGTAGTAAAAATTTTAATTCAATGGTAAGGGGATTATGAATTAATAGTAAAAAGGTATTATAATATTCATTTAAATTATAGAAAACCAAAAATACATTCATAAATTGATATTACAAAATTTTATTTTTATACAGTAATTTATCATTCACCAACATATTTTACTATTATGTCATTTTACTAATGTCACCATGATAATTAAAAAATACATCCATTTTTACAAATAAATTTTATAAAATATTTTATTTTAATATATCTAGTATAAAAATTACTACTTCATTAAATAATATAGAACTTGTTTTACTAAAAATGTATAATTTTAGTGATATTATGTTACATTGAGTGGTTCGTTATTTTTTGATATTTTGATAATTATAAGATTATATAATTTGTTATCCTAATAGTCATTTTAATATTACAATGGTTGGGTTTTTATTTTAATGGTTGGGTTATTATGCTAACATTTATATTTTTAATTTTCATATGATCATTACACGTCCTATAAATACCTCCTATTTATATAATTCTTCATTCACTTAAATTTATATAAAGGTTTCATATACTTAATTTATAAAACATCAATTAAATTTATAGTGTTTTGTTTTCATTCTTTAGTATTTTTCATGAGTGTGATATTTCTAGGAGGCCACAAACCTATGGATTCCCAAATTCTAGTCATGTTATTTATTTTCTTTTATTTTCCCATTATACCATTTTTAATTTTATAGAATGTATTTATCATTCAAATGTAATGTTAGATATTGATGAAATCCAATAGTGTTTGTTTTTATTATATTCTTCATGTGATTTATATTATATCAGATACATAAATATGATGTAAACATATATTGATATGTGAAACTTTTCACATAGACAAATTTGGGTCATTACATATAACGACTTGTTTCAATTGTTTATTCATTGATTCTTTAGTTTTATTCTTCCACATTTTAATAAGAGGTTCTAGGGAGGATCTTATTGACTATACCCATATGATCACCCCTACTATATATAATCATTTTAAATACCTAGGGGAGGGAATTGGGGATTGTACTAGACATTAATAGCTCGCATGGAGTTATTGGAGTTAGAGTTTCTTCCATAGGAACTATCCATTGGGATTATTATTTTGTGAACTTTGTTTATGTTTGAGACTGTATGTATTATTGTGGTGATGGGTTTATTTTATTCTATATTATTTTTTGAAGTTTATTGGTGTTTTATTTTATCATTCCTATGATTATATGGTAAATGTATCACATATATTTTTTATACCCTCAATGTTAGTCATTGACTCATGGCCTATTAGAGGTGGTCTATAGGACTCACACTCAGCTTCGATGTTGGGTCAAGAGGGGTTCTAGTGAGATATGGTCATGTCACCCCTTCTTCAAGGCATAGGACATGTAAAAATTGAATATTTGAAGGAACTCTACTCAATGACTTTATCGCATATTCAAATACCACTATGAGTGATATTACTCAATCTCTTATGATCTATGTAATCAAAATATCTATATCCAAAGAGATAGTCATGAAAAAATTTCACCCCTTGTGCCGCAATAGCTAAATCCAAATCATGAGTGAGGTAGTTCCTCTCTTGGGGGCTCAGCTAATGAGATATATAAGTGAAAACCCTACCCTCTTGCATCTTCATGGTTTATAAACCAACACATGAAGCATCACAACATATAGTGTTGTAATAGTGGGTTCCCTATACCTAACTTTATTAGTACTTTTCAATTACCATTTCATGTATATAGTGATATATGCATGATGTAGACTTACCATTATAGTGTATACATTTCTATGTACACTATTTAATGGTAACGTCTAGAGATTATTTATCGTATCAAATGGTTATAGAAGATAACATACTATAATGAGAACCTCAAGATACTTTGACACTAATATTAAATTTATGTCATATAGTCTAGATACATCATACTAACTAGACAAAATATATTCTTGACTAGAAAGTGTTGGGGGATCATAAGCATTGAGACTTCTTCTCATGAAGTTTGAACTTAGTGATATCTTGTAGATGAGATCATGAGTATCGACCATCTAATTAAAACACCACATGTTTTTGTTAACATTAGGTGTTACTATGTATGAAAATGTGCACTGGTCTCCTAAAATGAGATTATTATTAATATGTTCCATTTGATGGTGTAATTTGAAGAAAGGAAAAACTATAATGATGAAATCATAGCAAGATTTCTTGTGTTGGGTGTGTAATTGGTAGTATGATGTTGGTTTAATGGTCAATATATAATTTTTCTATTATGATTTGAGGAAGTAATATCTCTGTCCAGGCTGATTAGGAAGGTAGTGACTTCATAAAACCATGGAATTTTTCGGTACTATTTGGTACTATAGTAGTCGGAACTATTAATCTTTTTTGTCTTTAGAGCCTCTAGTTTGGTCCTTTGAGTCCTTAAGGAATTTGGGCCACACAAGGCCTCTGGTAAAATAAGACCTTTAGGCCATATCAAGACCTTTAGGCCACCTCAAGGCCTTTAGTCTACCCCATAACCTTCAGGCCACCTGAAGTGAAGATGTATTCTTTACAAGAAATAAGCTCCAGATGAGGATTCAAAGAAGCCGCATTCATCAGAGCAGAGCTAATTAGATTTGGAAGAATTATAAGATATGAAAATTTACATCAATACCAAGCTTGTGTACCTATTTACAAGATAGCTAATCGACCAGTCATGTGAAGGTGGAGAGCTTGATAATGATATAGATTTTGGGGAGGAAGGTTCTAAGTAATTTATGGGATGATTTTGGCCTTGTTCATCTAATACCTCTGAGTTATGTAATGTGTCTCTACCTAAGAGACTTGTAAGGGTTCCCCTTCAACCAATAAAAGGGGTATTATTCAAAAATAAAAAATATATAAGGCCTTCGATCTATTCAGAAAGTAAGAAAGGATGATGACACAAGTGTGCATCCTTCTTTATGATATATAAAATGACAAAGAGATTATATTACACAATGTATATTCATGGGTTGGTTATAGATTCTATGAATATTACTTTCCTCTTTATAGGTCTTGATGGGTTTCTAGACTCTTATCTTGGCATGTGAATACTATTCACTACTATTGAGATATGTTTCTATAGGGTCACACACAATCAAATATTCAAAAATATACCCTATTATGGTGAATAGGTATATAGGACATGGAGGTCCCCACTATGGATTCCGAGTTTTGTCCATGTGTTATTGATCATTGATAAATAAATAAATTCATTATTATTCAAGTAAATAATAATTGGGGTAAATTTATTTATAATAAGTACTTACAAGTGTTTAAGTAAATGCATGGAAAAATATTATATGAATGAATATTATTTTAATATTCAAGGTTCAATTAATATTTTAGGGAAGGATGAGTTGATTTAATATCTCAGTTTTATCATGTAATATATTTATTATATTAAAATAAATTGATAAAAATATAAATGATATTTATGATGTAGTACAGTAGTCATAATATATCATTTATAGTTTATATAGTGAGTAATAAATATTTGGGGGGTCGGATATCCTTTTCCAAATAATTTCATAACTCGCTATATATATTTTAGGGGAGATTCTCTCACAATATAACAATTCAATACAAGATCTTGAAAGCTTCTATCTTCTCTATCTTTTTCTAGAGAGAGATAATATCTCGATCTAGGTGATCAGATTGATCTATCTCTCACGTATCATATAAACATTGATGTGATGATCATCAAGACATTGAAGGCATCATCAAATCTCCTTGCTATCACCCAGAATTTGATGATCAATCCTCCCACAGATTTCAAAACTATGTGTTGACAATCTAGAGTAATTAAAATTCAGATTATTCAAGCAGTGATAATCCATGAAAAATGGATGATTAATGTGAGGATTTAGATGGAACCAAGTATTTATGGTTTAATATTATACTTAAACTTCATCACGTGTGATTCTTAGGCTTAAACAGGGGTTTTGTTTCACCAATGATGATGTTTTTATATTGATCGCTGGTAAAAAAATCAATCCATGGCCCATAATATTCTTCTAATAACCCAATTACCTTCAATTGGTTTTAGAGTGAGGCATGAAAATTTTAATCCAATAGAAAAAATTAACTTTACATTAAATATTGAAGAGGGAATTATTCCAGTCCCAAAGCCACAAATGACATTTCAATCAGACATCAAATGGCTAGTATACAGTCATCCAAAGTTTTAAATTGTATTGAAATTTAATTTTCTCGAGTATTAAATAAAAAAACATATATATTTATTTATATGTTGAAATATTTGAAGACAGTTGCTGTAAGAAATTCCAGTGAACCCATTCACTGGCTAGAAATCTAATGCACATCTGAAGTCCGAAAATTGGAATAGAATTTTATGGCCAAGCCTATTTTCCACACATTTTTTAAAATTATGAAGTTATAAAAATCATTACTATTATTATTATATTTAAAATACTATATCAATATCCTTAAGAAAAAAATAGATGACTTTTATAGGAGGTTTGACATAGCCAAACACAAAAAAAAAGTAAAAAAGGGACTTCGGAAAAACATATCAATATGCCAAAGAATATTTTAAAAAAATAGATAGAGTCTTCCTAAGGAATACTCTCTCTCCATGTGGTTCCCCCCTTTCTCTCTTCTCTCTCTCTCAAGTTTCCTTAATTAGACCCCATCAACCCCCTATGGTCGGTGCTCCACAACCTTTGGAGACCTCCCCCAACCAGATCTGCGAAGGATGGTCTCTCCACACCCACAAGCATTATTAGATGCCTGTGACTAAGTCTCCACCACCACTTATAGAAAACGGTGTTGTCCTAGTCTCCCTCTACCACATCAAACTACCATCGGGCTCCTATCATCTCACAACTGAGTTGATTATCTCCCTACCATGATAGGTAACCCCCTTCCAGGCTTATTAAGACTAGATATGAACCACAATGAGTCAGGTTGGGTCTTTCTGACCCGAAACGGGTCTAGGTGGACCGACCTGGCCCAGAAAACCTCTCTTTGGGGTCTGTATAGCTCGATATAGGTCTTAGAGGGATTGATATGAACTGCAATGGGACTAGAAGGGGTTTTAGGGAATGGGTTATTTTTTATAATCAAAATTAAATAAATTTATTAATTTAATTTCACAATTAAATTAAATTAAATAAAAAATATTTTTTTGGATTAAAAAAATATTTTAATACCCTAGTTTCAATTAATTTAATTTTTGTATTAAATTAAATTAATTGATTAATTTAATTTTTGGAATTAAAATTAAATTAATTATAGTATCGATTATGAATAAATTATTTGAATAAATTATTTGAATTTAATTAATTCATTTAATTTATTTAAATTTCCCTCGTACTTTAAATTTATAGTAATTTGATTTTATCATGAATTTATAGTATATATCGATCAGTCTGGAGCAATTGATCAATCTTACATGTCTGGGTTTTTTATTTAATTAATTATTTATTGTGTGTGATGATTGTAAAAAGTAGTTAATTAAAATATAGTATTTGCATCATCTTTTCATTCAATATGTATAAGGTCATGGCTGTCTAATTTATCTGTTGTATATTTCAATCCCTATACCCCCTCGCATGCATGTGAATATACATGTATAATTGATGATGATATTATAATATGCATACCTTGCTAAGATGAGGTGAAATTTATAAAATATGTGGATACACTACATGGGGGATGAGCTTTGTCATGACTCAAGCTGAAAATTATGTATGATTCCCCTAGGTCATGGTTGATCCATTGAGTTTAAGTGGATCAACCAATATTATATTCTTAAGATAAATCGGATATTTTTATTTCCTTTATGAATTTGTTTATTATTTTATATATTTAAATGAACATATTAACATAAATGGATTACATTCATCGAAAAATATTAAAACCCTCATAGAAATATTAATTCAAAAACACATTTCATCATTTGAATGTGGACAAAACCAAGTGTACAGGGTGCTCAATCAGCTATAGTTGAGGGTGTCTCCTTCTACTGGGTAGTTCTTATGGGAATTCTGGGTTGACTTCACTGAAGTTATTAGTAAAAAAGTATCCATTTCTATCTTGTTTAAACTTTAGATAAAAGCATTGAGTAAATCATATTTATGATTTTAGAAGTTGGGACTTCACTCAACAGATCAAGGATTCATGAGTTAATGTGTTTGGTTGGTCAAATAGCAACTTTAAACTCTTTGAGTAGTGTAATATCCATAACTTGTAGAATATAAGGGGGTTCAAGGATCCTTTCCACTAGAATACTCAAGCTATAGATTATTCTGATTCTAGTATAGTATGTTAAAATATTGAAATAAAATAGTGGGAGATATTTAAAGATTTAATTAATTGATCAATAATGTATAAATTGGTAATCAAGATTAAAATCACTCATCTTATAGATTTTATTTTTTATAGAATATGGAAAGTAATACCACAATACATAAAGTGATATTTATTGGATAAATTAAATGAAATATCCATCATTTATTTCCAAAGGGTAGTACATGAACTTGTGTAAAATACTATGATATAGTAAATTCAAGTCACTTGAGTCCTAAATACATGTTAATCCACCTCAGAAAGTGGGGGTGTAAAAATTCTATACAGAAGACTCGTGAATGATGCATTTGCTGGTTATTTAACAATTATATCATCAATCCCTGATGTGAGTTGTGGATACTATATCAGGACATGGATGATATTACATGTAGTCTCATCTTTGAGAATCTTTTGAGGAGAAAGTGTGGCACAGATATGAATGAGTGATGATTATACTAGATATGTTTAAATTAAAATATGGATCACTATCTTTCAAGGGATCTATTTCCCATATCATTTTCACCCATATAATTCAGTTTTTTTAAGATTAAAAAATGAATAGTATGAATAAAACGCTTTGTTAATGTTCTTCAAGCAATAATATCATTAAATAAATATTAATATTTAGTTATTATGGTGAACAAGATTAAATACAAGGAAAAAAGACCAATAAAAAGTGGTACATAAAAAGGAACATTCTCAAAATGCTTCAAAGAAAGAGGTATTAAATAGAAGGTTATTTACATCATATATCATGAAATAAATTTTATATAATATAAATACAATGAACTAGATAGAATAAATAAGTACTCGATTTTTCTTTAGTGAATATTCATCAATTGCAACAAATGTTTCTGTTATACATATTAGGTATTAAATTCAATATGACAATAACATATGTGTATTTGAATATAGAAACCAATTAAGTGTATAATTGTTACTATAAGTAAGGTGTATTCTCTAAGCAGTAGAGAAAGGGTGGTTCCAAAATTAGTAGTGAGAATCACACAACTTTTAATTTCCATGTTTAATGATTCTAGTAGAACTTTTATTGAGTATTACCAAAAAAATTATCTCACGTGTCATTTGGAAACAAGGATACATTATTACAATTTCTGAATGAATGTTTTTTGTGGTGTATAATACTAAATTAATTGTTTAGTGATACTAGAATCATTGGAAATACATGATGAATATAAAATGTAAGACTTATGTTCCTAATTGTGAAAAGATAATACTTTTGCAAGAAAAACTAATTAGTTTTCAAGTATACACTCAGCATGGTTTTATAATATTTGGATTTAAATACATTAGGTATTATTGACACCCTTATGTACTTAATTTTTGTACCACCCCAAGATTCTACTATACGTTCCCCTTTGAATAATGTAATAGTTTGCATTGTACGCAACTTCGAGATTCTAACACACCGTGACCGATCACACTAGCCGTTATGAATAGTAATTCCCACTTTTTGAAATTTTATAAATTTTATTTTTCAAAATGGACTACATTTTTGGATTTGGAATATCAAAATTTTCTTTGGGTGAATTTTTGGTATTTTTCTGAAAATTTTCAATTTTTGATGAATAGTGAAAAACACTTAGTTATAGTTTAAAACTGACTTTTTATTTAAATAATTATTCATTTTATTTAAATTTTTTTAGGTCAAAATAGATACATAATACCAATATAATTTCAATATAATTCATTGGAGTCAATTTATAATAATTTTAGATATATAAAAAAATTATCAAACTTTTTACCGTCTTTTACCCACCTCCTAGGAGCATTTGAAAATTTGTATAAAACATAATTTTAATGTTTCTTTAAATTGAAGTTAAAAAATTCAAGAGACATGGTTGATATCAGTAAGTAAAATTTGATTCAATTAGATAAAAATAATTTTTGGTGAATAGTAACTTTTGACTTTTATTTACCACAGTTAAAAGTAAATAGGGTAATTAAGGGTAAAAATGATTATATTATTACCATAAAACATGTCCTAATTCTATTTAATAAGTGTAATTCGACAAAAAAAACCTTAGGAATAAAATATGATCCTTTAGGTCCACTTGGATTAGATTAGGACATTTATTATTATTTAATTCAAAGAATAGTTAAAAGTGTTAAAATCAAAGTTTAATAACTAAACCATTTTTAATATAAGGATATACATAAGATAAATTCAAATATAAATATTAATTAGAAATATAAAAATATTTTCTACATAATGGTATTTTATTTATAATTTTTAGACATTAAATAATTTAATTTATTTAGGACACAATGATGATCCAGTAATTACCTTATTAATGAAATATTAAAATAATTGATATTATAAATACCCAAATAAATGTAATTTGAGACTTTTTATGAATTAAACTAATTTTATATATTAATATTAAATGTTAGGGTTGATTAAATGAATTTTCTTTCTAAGTAATAATACTTTTATGAATATAGAAAAAACAAAATACCAAAGAGTGTCAATATTTACATAAAAGTGTTTTTAAAAAATATATTATATTATTAATTGATATAATATTCCTAAAAATATAAGGCTCGTCCAGATGACTTTTATAAGGTTATATATATTAATAATTAACCACTTGGGTTCTCTTGAAAGTTTATAGTAAGTTTATTAACCATATAATATAAAAATACAAAGAGACATGGTAAATGTCAAACTATTTAACTAAGAGTTAAATCAAAATGATATGGTTAAAATGGTGACGTAAACATTTCTAAAACCTATTGGTTGAGAGTATTTCAACCCATCCCCACCTCATTATCTAAATAAATCATTTTGGAGTCATTATAAACCGAAAATTGAGTTTATTATAAAATAAGATTTCAATCTTTTCCTAAGGTGACCCTCACCCCACTTATAGAAGGGAACTTCCCCTTCTCAAAAATTAAAACCTTAAAAGCCATTTTGATCGGCCAAAACCTACCCAAATATCCTATCCACTATCCTAAATTCATCCTAGAGGCATTACTTTAGTCATAAATCCAATCTAATGATCCCTTTTGATCAAATCAAAAGGAAGAACCCGAAGAAGAGGTAAATATTTCATCACCTCTTTCATGTTTTTTCTTCTTCCACTTCTTCTTTACTTGTTGTTTACATTATAAAATAATAACTCTAGTATATTCTATATAATTTGATGTTATTATAAATATGTTACATCCATATGAATTATTCTATCCATCCTTTGAATGACATGTCACCATACGTGCGTACGTATGGCTTATCGTCTCCACATCGTGGTGTAGTTGTTATTCAATACATTATTATTTGGATGGATATAATAATGATGTATAATTGATATAAATAATAAATATAACATGATAATGATTCTTTATATATGATATAACATCCAATTATATACTATTTTAATATCAAAATAAAGATATTGTCGCTCGTGCGTACATACAGATTACCGTCACCACGAACACGATGAGATTCATTCCCCATCGTATCCATTCAAGATTAATTTTCTTTTTATGATTAAAAATAATTTTTAAATACTTAATATAATTCTGAATATGAATAATATACATCCTATACATAACAAACATTACTTACATAACAAATCATATAAAGGAAAATAAATCAGTTAACACCTGAAACGATGATAATACTAAAATAATATTTACAAAACAATATTAAAAAATCATATATCAAATAATATTAATGTATATGGTTCTTTTATAATTTAATAACAATTATTTTACCATTATACAGGAGTTTAACCTACCCTCAATCGAGGAAAATTATCTGGTAGTGGTTAATTTTACAATCTCTTTATTATGTGAGGTTGTTTTTATGTAAGTATCTACTAGGACCTCTTTATCATAAACATCCATATTTCTTAAAAATGCATTTCAAAACATTTTTACTATTTACTAGACAATGGTTTAAAGTCATTTATACCTTTATTTGAACTTATATGTTTTTAAAGGAATTTTTTAGTCATTTTCCAAACAAGGTACTTTACGACCTTTTCGACAAAATTAAGGTAATAATGTATTTTTTAACTTATACAGCGGGTGAAGTTATTCTACGCCATTATAAAATCATCAAAGATTCTCTTACAATCTTATAATAACATTTTCAAAATAAATTTTTTCTTTTATAATTATGAAACTTTAAATGATTTCAAAAAAAGAAATAGATATTTCTCTCAAATAGTTTTTATTTCATCTATGTCAACATCCTTTGACGGATTTTATACTTGTTTGAAGTCAATTCATTATGATACAAATATTCCATATTGTATTGAAGGTTTTTTGATATTTTTGACTATGGATGTGTTATTTTTATACCATTTATGGTTTATGTTTAAAGTATTGACATTTTTATGCTAGTTTTAATACGAATGTTTATGTTATATTTCAACCTTTTCATATGAGGAATGTATTGGACTTAGTAAGTGATGGGTGGAGCCCTCTATAGCTCCTCGACGCATCGGTAGTTCTCATGATAAAACTAGATCTGGAATTTTCCAAGTCCTTTCCCAATTTAATATATGTTTTTGGCAGAGTCCTTAATCATTTTTAGACGTCTTGGTCGAGGCCTTGAAAAAATGTTTCAGAATGTACAGAATTATACATTCCCTCATTATGAAAATAATATTGATGGTTCATGTGGTCATTCAACTTGTAGAATACCCATGATTATGTTTTATTATGGAATTATTTACTTATCTCGTATTCATGTCATAAAAGTGTTCATGTTTTTTATTGGTAAAGGCATGTGTTTTTAATTATTCACCATGCTTAATATTTATGTTATCTTCTGCTATATTGCTTACCCTTACTGAGCGTTTGAGCTCACCCCTTTCTTATGTTTCATTTTCCCAGGATATGAAGAAGTTAGTTATGAGTGACTTTCATGCATAGTCTAGGAGGCTTGGATGTTTCTAATGGAATAAATTAGTGTTTTATTTCTTTTCAAGTTGTAGAGTTGAACTTATGTATGAATATTGTTTCCAATAATACTAAACTGATCAGTATTTTGGGACATAATTTAGTTGTGATCATACCAATTTCATGTAACAATGCACTGAATCTGGGTAACTGGGTTGGGGGCGTTATATTTGGTCTTAGAGGAAGTTTATTACAAACCTTGGAAACTATATTTAGATAAACTTTGATTAGAGCATATAGCCCTAAGATAGACTTTGATGATTAGTATAGAAGAAATTCCTAGAATTTTGGTGCTATAGAGATTTTGTGAGTTTTCCAAGAAATACATCACTATCTAGATACGAGTAGGTAGAGGTGGCTCTAGCATAGATGTACCTAGGAGTAAAACCCGAAAACACCGCTTTGATCTAGACTCGAACAGGAACTGGTGCATGACAATGGGACTTGCTGCACTCTTGGTTATGACACTCCTGGGGGATATTCTTTTGATAATTATCATTTTCTTTACAAACCATTATGAAGGGTTTATGAGTATATACTTCCTAAAAGAAATTTTTTTATGATTATGTATTATATTCATAAATTTTTCAATTCATGTTAAGTTTTTTACAAGTTTGGAATTGTGTATTTTGATTCATAATCTAGTCTAGTTTATGGACTTGTTTAGAAATGGAGCATATTAGAATTAATGGAAACCATATCAATTCATGTAACCCATGTAGGGATTTCCCTCCTACTCAAGAAAATTATAGAGTATCTAGTGATGCAACTGGTTCTGATCAGTTTATTTCCATACTGGGACAACTCACACAAGTTGTGAATAATAACCTTACCCGTATGGAGCACCCTAATCCACAATGCAGAGGATCAATATTAGACTGCTTCATGAGGAAAAAACCACCAACATTAAATGGGAGTACAAATCCATTAGTGGATGAGAAATGGATAAATTCCCTGGAGAAAATATTTCACGCTTTGGGGAGTAGCGAAAGGAAAAAGGTTTTCATGGCAGTTTATCACCTCACTAAAGATGTTGATCAATGGTGGTCATTGATTCAAAACACAAACAAAGATGAAGAAGTGTCCATTATGTAATGGAGGGATTTTAAAGAGATTTTCATAGAAAAATACTTTCCGTGTGACCATCAAGTGGATATAGAAAGGAAATTTCTGAGTCTAAGGAAAAAAGAGGATGAGAATGTCACAAAGTATAAAGATGAATTTACAAGGTTAGTAAGGCATGCTGCAGATTACATACGTAACCCAATAAGTAATATTTACTATTTAATTGATGGGTTAAAACTATTTCTCCTTCAAGCATTAGTATCACAATCCTTCTCATCATAAGAAGATATTATCTTGTGTGCTATCAAGACAAAAAAGGAATTCTTCAAGTCTTACGACTTTAAATCAAAGAAATAGAAGAAGAGATCTGCTAAACACTCTGGGAAAGGAAATAAGGAAACAAGGAAGAAGGGAAGAATTGAATTTCCACCCTATGATAATTGTGGAAGGAATCACCCTAGTTCCTATCTAAAAAGAAAAATAGTATGCTACAAATGTGGAAAGAAAATCCATCTTGATGGTGATTTTAAGGGAAAGAAAGACTCTACCAATGTTCAATGCTAAAATTGAAAGGAGATGTGACATTATGAAAATGAATGTCCTAAGAGTCAGAAAAACTTACCTTAGAAAGGTCCAAGGTATCAAGGCCAAGCTTATGTGATCACTACTTCTGAGTTTGAACCTCTAAAAGATGTGGTGGAAGGTAATTTAATAGTTTCCTCAAGTTTATCTAATGCTTTATTTGATTCTAGATCATCGCACTGTTTCATATCTTCCCAATTTGTTAAAAAAATTAGATATTTCCAATTTGATTTAACAAGGTATTTGTCAGTCAAAACTCCTAAGGGAAGTATCATTGCAACAAAGTTTTGTGAATCAGTTACCATTAGGGTATATAAATGTTCTTTATCTGTTGATATCATCATCATACCCATGATTGAATTTTATATAATCCTCGGAATGGATTGGCTTTCAGACTATAATGCAAAAACTTATTGAAATAAAAAGAAGGTTAAAATTTTTTATGATGATAAGTAGTACCTTATCTTTAGAGAAAAAACGTCACCACCTCATTCTTATCTAGATCCACCCCCAGTATATCAACTAAATTCAATTATTAGGGATGAAGAGAATGAAATAATTTTGGGTGGGGAAAAGAAAGTTAAAATAGAGGATGTACCTATTGTGCAAGAATGTGTTGATGTGTTTCCATAAGATTTACCTGGATATCCTCCAGAATGAGAAATTGAGTTTTCCATTGATTTAATTTCTGGTTTAAGGCCCATATCGAAGACCCCTTATAGAATGGCCACTGTGGAATTAGTGGAACTAAAGAAACAACTAAAGGAATTGAGTAAAAAGGGATTTATTCTCCCTAGTGTTTCTCCATGGGGAGCCCCTATTCTTTTTGTTAAGAATAAAGATGGATTTATGAGGTTTTGCATTGACTACAAGGTGATCAATGCTATAATAGTAAATAAAAAGTATCCCCTACCTCTCATTGATGATTTATTCGACCAAATTCATGGAGGTCAATATTTTTCAAAGATTGACCTTCGATCTAGATATCATCAGTTATGTGTGAAGAAGGAATAAATTCTGAAAACAGCATTTCGAACCAGGTACGGGCATTACGAGTTTATAGTAATTCCTTTTGGACTGACTAATGCACCCTTTATTTTCATGGATCTAATGAACAAAGTTTTCAAGGAATATCTTGATGACTTTGTAGTGGTATTTATTGATGATATCCTGGTATACTCCAAAAGCTATAAAGATCATGAAAATCACTTGTGCACCATTCTGAAAACCCTTAAAAGAAATGATCTATACGAGAAGTTTAGTAAGTGTGAATTTTGGCTTCAGGGGATTTCTTTACTTGGCCATATTGTTTCTAAGGATGGAATCTCTGTTTATCCTTCTAACACAAAGGCAATCCAATAATGTCCAATACCAACAAGTATAACTGAGGTACATAGTTTTATTTGTTTAGCAGGTTATTATGAACGTTTCGTCCATAATTTTTCCTAATTAGCTAACCCATTAACAAAGATCACACGTAAAGGGGTTAAATTTTTTTGGACAAAAGAGTGTGAAGAATGTTTCGAAGAACTGAAGAGAATACTAGTCAATGCTCCTATCTTGACTCTACCATCAGGGAATGATGGGTTTGTTATTTATTTTGATGCCTCAAAGAAATGACTTGGTTGTGTCCTTATGAAGAATGATAGAGTTATTGACTATGCATCATGATAGCTAAAAATTCAAGAGAAAAACTATCCTAATAATGATCTTGAGTTAGCAGCTGTAATCTTTGCTTTGAAGATTTGGAGACACTATCTCTATAGTGAAAAATGTGAGATTTATACTGATCACAAGAGTTTGAAGTATATTTTCTCTCCAAAGGAACTCAACATGAGGAAAAGGATATGGCTTGAACTACTCAAAGATTATGATTGCATGATACACTACCACCCAAGGAAGGAAAATAAGGTGGCAGATGATTTGAGCAAAAAGGATCATGGAGTTTTCAACAAGATGAGAGTTTAAAGGGATCCTATTTTCATGGATCTAGAAAATATGGATATGTTAATAACCATCGAAGGTGAAACATCAATGATTTTTCAAATGGTTTCGAAACCATATTTACTAGAAAGGATAAAAATTTCTCAGGCTAATGATGAGGAATTTCAAAAGAAGATTAAATCTGTGAATGATGGAAGATTGATCGACTTCGTATATGAAGATGGGATTTTGAAATTTGGGAAGAGACGTTGTTTTAAAAATATACCTTATCTGAAAATGGAATTTTAAGATGATTCTTATAGCTCTAATTTCTCTATACACCTTGGGATCACCAAGATGTATAAATATTTGAAGGAACATTTTTGGTGGGACAACATGAAGAGGGAGATTGCTGATTTTGTCTCAAGATGTATGGTTTGTCAACAAGTGAAAGCTGGAAGGCAACAATTATGAGGAGTTATGCTACCTATTCCCATACTTGAGTGGAAATGGTATAATATCGCGATGGAATTTGTCAAGGGACTACCAAAGACTCCTAGAAGGAACGATGCAATATGGGTCATTGTTGATCATCTTACCAAGTCAGCACATTTTCTTTCTATAGGAGAAGATTTTACACTTGAACATTTATCAAGACTCTATATTAATGAATTTTTAAGACTTCATGGAGTACCCCTATTGATTTTTTATGATCGTGATCCACATTTTACAACAAGATTCTAGAAAACTCTTTAGAAATCCCTGGATACTGAACTTTGTTTGAGCACTTCCTACCACCCTCAAACTGATGGACAATCAGAATGGACTATTCAAACCATAGAAGACATGTTGAGATTGTTATCACTTGACTTTAAAGGTATGTGGGATCAATATTTACCTCTGGTATAATTTTCCTATAACAATATCTTCCATTCAAGTATTCAGATGGAACCATATGAAGTGTTATATGGAAAGAGATGTCACACACCAACCTGTTGGGGTGATGTTGGTGAAAGAAAACTTATAGACCCAGAACTTGTGGAGGAAATGATGGATAAGTTGAAGGTTATCCAAACCCACATCAAAGCAGCTCAATGTAGGAATAAGAGATATGCCGATAACTAAATGAATGATTCAGAATTTCAGGTAAGAGATCATGTTTTCTTGAAGGTATCTCCATAGAAGGGAGTTATAATATTCGGTAAGAAGGGAAAATTAAGTCCCAGGTACATCGGACCTTTTGAAATTCTATAATGAATTGGGGATATATCTTACCATTGGGAAATGCCTCCAAGTCTCTCCAAAGTTCATGATGTGTTCCACGTATCATTGTTGAGAAAATACATGACTGACTTAACGCATGTGTTCACCTATGAGGAATTAGAATTGGAACCTGATCTGTCTTATTGCGAAGAGCATGTCAAGATTCTTGATACAACAGAACAAGTGTTGAGAAACCGGATGACTCGTCTGGTAAAAGTTCTATGGAGAAACCCTAAAATGGAAGAGGCAACATGGGAACCTGAGGGACTTATGATGAATAACCACCCAAAATCTTTTTATACAGTAATATTCTAGAAATTTTGAGAAAGAAATTATTTGAAGTAGGGGAGAATGTAACACCCCAAGCTTCTACGGTACATTTCCAATTGAATAATGCAATAACTTGCATTGTACGCAACTTCGAGATTCTAACACACTACAACCAATCAAACTAGCCATTATTAATAGTAATACCAACTTTTTGAAATTTTATAAATTTTATTTTTCAAAATTTACTTCATTTTTGGATTCGGAATATCGAAATTAGCTTAGAGTGAATTTTGGGTATTTTTCTGAAAACTTTCAATTTTTGATGAATAGTGAAAAACACTGAGTTATAGTTTAAAACCAACTTTTTATTTAAATAATTATTTATTTTATTTAAATTTATTTTAGTTCAAAATATATACATAATACCTATATAATTTCAATGTAATTCATTAGAGTCAGTTTATAATAATTTTAGATATATAAAAAATTTATCGAACTTTTTATCGTATTTTACCCACCTCCTAAGAGCATCTGCAAATTGGCATAAAACTTAATTTTACCACTTCTGTGAATTGAATTTCAAAAATCCGAGAGATTTGGTTGATATCAGTAAGTAAAATTTGGTTCAATAAGATAAAAATAATTTTTTGTGAATAGTAACTTTTGACTTTTATTCACCACGATTAAAAGTAAATAGAGTAATTAAGGGTAAAAATGATATTATTATTACCATAAAACATCTCATAATTCTATTGGATAAGTTTAATTTTACCACAAACAACCTTAGGAGTAAAATATTATCTTTTAGGTCCACTTGGATTAGATTAGGACATTTATTATTATTTAATTCTAAGAAGAGTTAAAAGTGTTAAAATCAAAGTTTAATAACTAAACCATTTTTAATATAGGTTTATACATAATATAAATTCTACTGTGAATATTCATTATAAAGATAAAAATATTTCCTACATAATTTTATTTTATTTATAATTTTTATACATTAAATACTTTAATTTATTTATAACACAATGATGATGCAGCAATTACCTTATTAATAAAATATTAAAATAATTGATATTATAAATACCCAAATAAATGTAATTTGAGACTTTTTATGAATTAAACTGATTTTATAGGTTAATATGACATGTTAGGGTTGATCAAATGAATTTTTATTCGATGTTATAATGCAGTTATGAATTTAGAAAAAACAAAATACCAAATAGTTTCAAAATTGACATAAAAGAGTTTTTAAAACAAATATTATATTATTAATTGGTATAATATTCCTAAAAATATAAGGTTCGGCCAAATTACTTAGATAAGGTTATATATATTAATAATGAACCACTTGGGTTTCTATTGTAAGTTTATAGTATGTTTATTAACCATATAATATAAAAATACAAAGAGACATGCTAAATGTAAAACTATTTAACTAAGAGTTAAATCTAAATGATAAGGTTAAATGGTAACCTAAACTTGTCTAAAACCTATTTTTTGAGAGTATTTCGACCCATACCCACCTTATACTCGAAATAAATAATTTTTAAGCCATTAGAAACCGAAAATGAGTCTATTATAAAATAATATTTTAATCTTTTCCTAAGGTTCCTCTCACCCCTCTTATAAAAGGGAACTTCCCCTTCTATCACACATTAAAATCCATTTGGCTCATACAAACCCTACCCAAATATTCTCTCCATTGTTTTAATTGCATCCTAGAGTACTTACGTTAGTCATAAATCCAATCTAAGGATCCCTTTTGGTCAAATCAAAAGGAAGAACCATAAGAAGAGGTAAATATTTCATCACCTCTTTCATGTTTTTTCCACTTATTCTTTCCTTATTGTTTCCATTATAAAATAATAAATGTATTATATTCTATATACTAGGATTTTATTATAAATATGGTACAACCATATTCATTATTCTATTTATCCTTTGAATGACATGTCACCATACGTGTGTATATACGGCTTACCATCTCCACGCTGTGGTGTAGTTATTATTCAATACATTATTATTTGGATGGGTATAATAATGATGTATAATTGATGTAAATAATAAATATAACATTATAATGATTCTTTATATATGATATAAAATTTAATTAAATATGATTTTAATATCAAAAGAATGATATTGTCGCTCCTGCGTACGTACGGAGTACCGTCTCCACGAACACGATGAGATCCATTTCCCATCGTATCCATTCAAGAATAATTTTCATTTAATGATTAAAAATAATGTTTAAAGACTTAATATAATTATTAATATGAATAATATACATCCTATCCATAAAAAACATTACTTATGTAACAAAGCATATAAAGGAAAACGAATCAGTTAACACCCAAAACGACGACAATACTAAAATATTATTAACAAAACAATATTAAATGATCATATATGATATCATATTAATTTATATGGTTCTTTTATAATTTAATAAAAATTATTTAACCATTATATAGGAGTTTAACCTACTATTTACTAATTAAAAGTACAAGTTAAGGGTTAATTCTACAATATCTTAATTATCCGAGGTTGTTTTTACTTAAGTATCTATTGGGACCTCTTTATCATCCACATCCATGTTTCTTAAAAATTCATTTCAAAACATTTTTAATATTTACTAAAAAATGGTTTAAAGTCATTTATACCTTTATTTAAACTTATATGTTTTGAAAGGAATCTTTCAGTCGTTTTCCAAACAAGGTACTTTACGACCTTTTCGACAAAATTAAGGTATGAATGTCTTTTTTATCTTATACGGTGGGTGCGGTTATTTTCCGTTGTTATAACATCATCAAAGATTCCCTTACAATCTTTCAAAAATATTTTAAAAATAAATGTTTTCTTTTATAATTATGTAGCTTTAAATGATTTCAAAATAAGTAAGAGATATTTCTCTCAAATAGTTTTGATTTCATCTATGTCAACATCCTGTGATGGATTTTATACTTGTTTGAAGTTGATTCATTATGATACAAATATTCCATATTGTATTTAAGGTTTTTTGATATGTTTGACTATGGATGTGTTATTTTTATACCATTCATGCTTTATGGTTAAAGTAATGACATTTCGTATGCTAGTTTTAATACGAATGTTTAAGTTATATTTAAAACTTTTCATATGAGGAATGTATTGGACTTAGTAAGTGATGGGTGGATCCCGCTATATCTCCTTGATGCATCGATAGGTCTCATGAGACAACTAGACATGGAATTTTCTAAGCCCTTTCCCAATTTGATATATGGTTTTGGCCGAGGCCTTAATCATTTTTAGACATATTGGTCGAGGCTTTGACAAAATGTTTCAGAATGTCCGGCATTATACATTTCCTCATTATTAAAATAATATTTATGGTTCATGTGGTCATTAAACTAGTTTAATACCCATGATTATGTTTTATTATGGCATTATTTACTCAACTCATATTCTTTCCATAAAAGTGTTCATGTTTATTATTGGTAAAGGCATGTGTTTTCAATTATTCATCATGCTTAATATTTATGTTATCTTCCATTGTATTGTTAACCCTTACTGAGCATTTGAGCTCACCCCTTTCTTATGATTCATTTTCCCAGGATATGAAGAAGTTGGTTATGATTGACTTTCATGAATAATCTATGAGTCTTGGTTGTTTCTAATGGAAGAAATTAGTGTTGTATTTCTTTTCAAGTTGTAATTTTGTACTTATGTATGAATCTTGTTTCAAATAATACTAAACTGATCGGTCTTTCGGGACATGATTTCCTTGTGATCATTCCAATGTCATGTAATAATGCAACGAATCTGGGTAACTGGGGTCGGGGCGTTATAATTTTAAGGAAAAAACCATTAGAAATAAAGGTAAGCAACAAAGCTTTCAGAACTAGTTCAGCTAGAGTGTGTGAACAATTATAATGGTAAACTAGTGGTAAGTATACTTCATAATATTCCTTTAATGTGTTTAAGTAATGTGAAAGTTAAGTATGGTATATTCTTGGTTAATGATATGAAATGTTTCAGGCTGGTATATTGAAGAATATATTGACCAAACATTCATCGATCAATATATTGTAGTGTTGAGTAATTCATAAATGAAAATTACATTATCCACATTAGGGTTATGATGCTAATTAAGGGATTGATGATGAGTCTTACATGTGACCATTGATCAACAAAAATATAGTGTAGATTATTTTCTAAATGTACAATTCCTTATACACATCATATTCATGATGTAAGTAAAATGAACATCAATTTTAAAACTCATTCATTACAAATAATTCTATTTTTTCAAAAAAAAAATGCATTAAAAATAATGGTGTTTTCCCATTACCAAATAAAAAATAATTAAAAATGCATATCATATGAGTTTTAGTATGATATAAATACATTTTTTTTCATAAGAACGTGTGTTTAGATGCAATGATTTTTTGAGGATATAAACAAACTTGCAAAAAGTAAAAGACAATGTGAATCTAAAGTAATTATCCTAAATGTTTCATAGGATATTACATAAATCCATATGATAGAAATATATAGTCAATTTATATAATATATTTTTATAAAGATTTGTGCATCTCTATTTGATATAGTGGGATCTAGAATGACTTGGGTTTAGTCAATTCCAGAGATGCACAAATATTTTACATAGGAACGAGTTCCACAATAGGTGTGGATAGAATTTTTATAGAGACACATAATGCGTAGGAAGGATGGAACCATTGTGATGGTTTTATATTCACTGTAGTTAGTGATACATTATTCATTGAGAATAACAATTCCTACAGGTAGGCAGTATATGGAAATTAGCTAAAATTGACAATATAAATTAAAATTCAATAATGTATTCCATGTATCTAAGTGTAGAAGTTTGTTATTTTGAATATTGTGGTGGGTATTAAAGTGATTCTATACATGGACTGTACAAGCATCATACCAATAAGGCTCGATTGGTAATGACAAGTCATTATGCCTAATACCATTATAATTTTAATTTACATGGATACTTTCTATGATCATGTTATTGAACATTGGATGTCAATACTACCAATCATGGAATGTGTCTATATGGTGAAACCAAAAATGGATGGTGATTCCAAATAATTCCAATAAGGGGCACAAGTTGCGAAAATCCAAATCATGATTAAAGTAAGAAACTAAATCATAGAATATTCAATTGTAATAAGTCTTTAACATGTTTATACCATAAGTTAATGGGAGCTCCATGGTTTTCCATGTTTAATATGTTAGGTAGCATATGGAAAATGGTAATTGGTCTTACAATAAGATAAGACTAGAATGAAAGTAATTTTCTAGTGATCGACTTAAAGTAGCAACCTAAGTGCTAGGGAACATGATCAACTGAGGTAAATCTAACGGTTTCTTAAACCTAGTAAATCATATATATACTAAAAAGGTTTTAAAAAATATATTCTAGGCCAATTTTATATAGAATTGTGACCAAAGTCACATGACATAAATCTCTAAAAGAATACTTTCATGGTCATAGGAGGAGATTAATGTAGTGAGTTTAATTTTATATGCTTCAGCAATGGATCAATCACATATTACATGATATCTAAAAGATATTATATTGAAAACATATAATTTATGGTAAAAAAATATTATTTATATATAGTTTAACAACAAGGTATAAAGTCAGAATTGTCTAATTTTACTTGTACAAAGCATGTTTACTTAGTATTTGTAGTGGAAAATATACTAGTTTTTAGGTGAAATAAACTATAATTCCTTGGATAAATGTGATCTAATATCGCAATCAAGCTAAGGTAATGAGTAATACAAGATCATAAAATATAATGGTATCTATTTCTATAAATACCGAGTGTGTTTTGGCTTCTAGAAAAAATAAATTATTTTTATTATTGAAGGAGTACAAAAAAACCTGGTGGTCTACAAAAGTGGTGACCAAGGGCATCGTCTATGATAATATATGCACCTCTTGTAGGTAGGGAACAAAATATATGAAACACCTTCAGTGGGGTCTCCTCGGAGGATTTTGAATCCCTAAAATCAACCACACATTTCCCTTAACACCACATATGTAAGATCTCAATGTCATGTGTGAGGAAGGCCTTACATTTTCGGAATAGGTATGTGATTTTCCAAGGAGTGGAAGATAGGACCTTAAGGTAGCTCCATATGATCTTTGAGTCTATCTCTATAACTACCAAAGAGACCTATTTAGAGGAATATATTTTAAGACTAAATATCATTACCTCTTCTTCCTCCCTAATAGAGTTACCATCCCCATAATAATAATTGAAACCAAGAACTAATGATCTTGTAGGGTCACGTACCACCCTACCTCCCTATATGAAATGACTACATGAACCATCGATATTTAGTTTAAGGCCAATATGTGGGGGTTCCATATAACCTAGTGTCCCACCGATTGGGACCTAGAAATATTGAGGGGGTTCATTCTATCCATGAAGTACTTAAGGGATGGATAATCGTCCCACTAGCCTGAGATACTAGCCAGGTCAACCATAGGTTTTTGGTTCTCACCTCCAAGTCCAAGACATAGGGCGGTACCTTATGCCTAGATTGATTTCTTGCCTCCCAAATGAACCAGAAACCCACTAAAAGTAGGAGGTAGTGTGCTTCCATCTTCTTTTTATTATTATTAAAACACATAAACCACTCCTAAAGGAACTCCTCAATAGAGTACACCACCAGGTTGTATTTGAAAAAAGTCACCCAGCAACCTCCACACTTTCCTTTCCCAATTTCTTAAAAAGAATAAGTTTATTTTGGTTTCTTCATTATGGTATATATAGAATGAGAATTTGGAAGCTAGATTTATGTCTTTGAATTTTATTTCTATATCATTGGTGATGGAACAATTTCAGATTCTCCAAATAATAAAGTTGAATTTCATTGGGATGTACCTGCACCAAAGAGATTCTCTCCTCATGTCGTTGGCCTGATTCATGGATGTCGTGTTCCTATAGGCTTTGGCTATGAAGATACTTGAAGCATTACAAATGAATATATAAACATCTACCATCCATACTAATTCCATCAAAGAATCTATATTTAGTGGGATTGATAATGGATTGAATAAATGAGGGGTGATATATGGAATTTTTGAAGGTATAGTCGGGAACGGGACACCCTAGAAAGCCTAAAATATCACATGTCCAATTAAAATCCCATAAATTTAAGTCTCCATATCCAACCATCCACCATGAGTACTATTACAAAATAGGGACTTGGACCTTTAGTGACCTACATAAGGTGTAAGGGTTCCCTATAGGCACTTTGGGATCATTTTCATATTTACCATTGATAAAATTAATTCAAAGGGAGAATCCCTCAAGAACATCCCAAGTGATCTTTTATTGGATATGATACATGGTATCTAATACATTTCTCACATGGATTCCCCCATTATTAATTGGTCTTGATAATTTCTTCCGTGAATCCCAATGATATTTCCCCTCTCCTTACACGTCCCAAATAAAGGCACTTAAGGTTTTTTTCAATCTATTTTATAACCAATTTAGGCACTTTGAGCACTGAAATAATGAACATGGTTATATAATTTAGAACACAATTGATAAGGCTAATTCTATTATCAAATGAGAGGAATCGATTATTCCATTTATTAAATTGGTTGATGATATTTCTAATAAAGACATATAAATACCTAATTCAGATTCTTCTGGGGATAAATAGGGCCTCCCAAATATTCCATGGGAAAGGCATTCTTCTAGATACCCAAAATTGACTCAATGATACTTCTTATGTTGTCTGAGCATACTGACAGGAGGAACACATGACTCTTCCCTTTGTTAATGATTTGCACACTCCATCTTGTGTACTGCTCTATAATTGTGTTAAAACCTCTAATAGAGGAGCTTTAGTCGTTGATGAAAAATATCATGCCATTGGCAAAGAAAAGATGATATCCCATAGAGAAATTAGTTTCATTGTGGAAAGGATTGATGATGCGTCATTAATAGTAGGATTTAACTAATCTACTAAGGGAATCTTGAGACATGATGTAGATAGTGGGTGAGAGAGGATCACTTTTTCTTAATCCTCTATTAGGTTTGATAAATCCACACTATCACCCCCTAAAGATAATGTTAAACTAGGAAGAACTGTAACACCATAAAATCAAATCAATAATCCATTTAGAGAATCCCATACTCCTCATAGCTTTAATAATAAAGTTACATTCAATGAGATCATATTATTTTTCCATATCTAGCTTTATGGTGATGTTTTATCCCACTAATTTCCTATTTATTCCCCTTATCATTTCCTAGGTGATGCCCATTTCCACTTAAATGGAGCATCCCTAGATAAAATCATGTTGTTATTCAGATACCTAGGATTGGATAAACTAGGATAGTCTTCTATTGATGGTATTAGACAACACCTTTTAGGCTATATTGTATATATTGATAGTTCAATATTATGAAATGGAATATGGGTTCTTCACCTTTTTGATAAGGATTGTGGTAGTAGCATAGAAAACCCATGGAAGAGTCCCACCATGAAATATGTACCAAATATATTCAATAAGGTATTCCTTAATAATTTCCCATGAGCAAACATAGAAGGCCCCCAGAAAACCATATAAACCTGG
This sequence comes from Viscum album, assembly GCA_963277665.1. Lineage (NCBI taxonomy): Eukaryota > Viridiplantae > Streptophyta > Magnoliopsida > Santalales > Viscaceae > Viscum > Viscum album. The sequence goes on along the minus strand of OY728137.1, from coordinate 1,693,845,233 downwards.
TAAGCTTTCCTGGTTAATATATTTGGTAGCTTCTCAGATTTCCTTATCTTCTAGATATTTTTTCAGGAGACTTTTGACATGGGAGGATACCAATTGTATAATAATATCGAAAATTTATGCCAACCATTGAGGATAGTCATTCTAAATGGAAGCATTAGGCAAACATAATAGGGATTTAAAATTAGAAGTCAGCATACCCACAATCACATCTAAATCTTTATAGAAGTATCGATTATTCCAATAGATTTTAAGGATGCTAACACATTGTTTTTATTTTAATAATTCATGGAAGAAGCAGTTTTCCTGGTCACCCTCCCAAATCCATGTGGTTTGGGGACTTTAATGGATGAACCTTCCCTTCTCTAGACACATATCACTATATTTTTTCTTCTTGATCTTAAAGAAAAAAAATAGTTCTTAATCCCAAGTATCTTCCAAGTTTAATTAAAATTTATCAATATACCTATTTATTGTATCCAAGTTGTGATAACCAGAGAGGATAGCATTGACCCACTTTGTAAGATATTTTTTCAGGTAATGCATTTGTTATGCAACTTGATCTAGATTCTTCCCTGGGTTGGTTTCTCCCATGATTCATATACCTTTGGTAGGAAATAATGATGGAGTTACCACTAGGTGGAGAAGAATAATTTTACTCCTAGATATTGGAAGCTTATGATATTGAAAAGAATAGGGGAATGATCAAATAATTTATAAACCATGTGGGTGATTTCCATGTTGGGGAAAAGATGAGATAGCTTGGAGGTTACTAAAATAGCTGTCCAGCCTACACCATGTATGTCAGCTACCTTTCTGGTTGTTAGACTTTGTGTATCTGTCACCTGAGAATCCCATATCCCATTGGATCTCTTTATCCATGAAGGAAGAGAATGCAAGCTTGTTATTATAAGAACTGAAGCCTCTTCCCCTATTTTTTGAATCATCCAATTGAAATCTTTGAGGTCATCCAAAAGGGAGTGACATAGCCTTGGATCACATTTTAAATAGATAAAAGAGAATAATCAAGCCTCATTATCATCAGCCACTCTAACTAAAATCTATTGATCAGTGACCTCAATATTCTCCACAAACACAAAATATTTATAGAATACCTGAATATACTGGTTCATGGGATCCCCATGCATGGAATGGCTCATTTTCATTCTATTTCAAAATCCCCTAACCCTAGAGGAGCTTTGTTTTGGTTCAAGGAATAAGACCACCAAATATTTGTTCATTGATACCATATTGGATAGGTAATCTATTTTAACTTAGGATCCCAAGTCTTGGGCATTCCATGTGATTTGGGAGATCACTGAGATATGATTCACCTACTACAGGCCCCCGGAGAGGTGATCCCTTGCCTTTGCAATTTAGATCCAACAAACCTCCTTCTATATTGAGATCTGGTGCACACTCCATTAGAAGCTAGATATGGGGAGAAGGGATACCAAATCTCCTCCGCCAAGGGAGAATAATAGCATCAAACACCCTTCTTCAATGGAGGGGGAGGGGGAGTGCTCTCTTACAAATTCACTAGAGAACTGTAGCTATTTGAAAGATGGACTGGGGATAATGAAGGGCAAGTTTCATGAGGAAGGATTCTTGAGGGTGATCCATGCACATGATTTATTTCTCTTTAAACTTCACATTGATCCTCATTCATGATTGGGGAAGTATACCAGAGACCAAGGGAGGAGGATGTAATTGAAGAATGGGATGAGAATTTTTCACGGGGATCACCACGTGTGAACTTCACAAGAAGAAGTCTCAATACTTATGATACCCCAACACCAGATATCCATACATCTACAATTTCCAGTCACTAAGATGTATCTAGACCATAGGGAATGTATTTAAGATTAATGTCATAGTATCTCAAGGTTCTCATTATAGCATGGGATTTTCTATAACATTTTGATATGAAAAATAATATATGGAAATTACTATTAAAAATTATAAATAGAAATGTCTACACTATAATGTTAAGTGTACATTATGCATATATCACTGTATACATGAAATGTTAATTGAGAAGATATAGTTTGTTTATTTTAAGTTCAGTAAGTAATATATCTACCTAAGTTGATCAAGATGGTAGTACTTTCATAAATCCATGTCCATGGTGTTCAAAGGTAAACCCATCCAGCTAGATCAAGAGATAATAAAGCAAGTAATGATGATGACACAAGTGAGAATCCTTCTTTATGAGATATTGAATGAAAAGGAGATTATATTACACAGTGTGTGTTCATAGGTTGGTTGTCGTTGTTATGATTATTACTTGTCTCTTTAGAGGCCTTGATGGTTTTCTAGACTCTGCTCTTTGTCTATAAATATTATTCACTACTATCAAGATAAGGTTCTAGAGGGTCACACACAATAGCATATTCAAGAATCTACCATAATGTGGTGAATAGGTATATAGGAAATGATGGGGCCCACCATTGGGTTTGAGTGTTTTCCAAGTTTTATCAATCATCGATAAATAAATAAATTATTATTATTAAAGTAAATAATAATTTGGTTGAATTTATTTATTAAACATATTTATAAGTGTTTAAGAAAATACAAGGAAAATATTGTATGAAAAAATATTATTTTAATATTCAAGGTTCATTTAATATTTTTGTGAATTATGAGTCTAGTTAATATCTTTTTTTATCATGTAATATATTCATTAAATTAAAATAAAGTGATAAAAATATAAATGATATTTATGATTTGGTACAGTAGTCATAATATATTGTTTATGGTTTATATAGTGAGTAATAAATATTTAGAGGTTGGGGAGCCTTTTTTTGGAAATTTCATAAGTCACTATATATGTTAGAAGAGGGTAAGTCACAGTATAACTATTCACTACAAGATCTTGAGAGCTTATCTCTCATCTCCTAATTTCTAGAGAGTGAATCTCTCAATCCAGGTGATTGGATCAACCTCTCCCTCACACATTGTAAAAACATCGATGTGGTAATATTTGGCATTTAAAAAACATCATTGGATATCTGTGCTAGCACTTGGAATTCGATAATCGATGCTCCAAGATATTTTTAAAGCATTTATGGATGATCTAGAGAGATTTAACTTCATATTCTTCAAGTATAAATCGCTAAATATGAACAGATGAAGAACACTTGTCTTTAGTTCGAACTAGGTATTTATGGTTTAATTTTGTGCTTAAAATTATTCAATATAACTATATTTATATATTTATATATTATTTTTAATTAATTTTTTTTTAAGTCGACCCTTTATCAGTGCTTTTAAAAAAAGCGTTGATAAAGGGGGTCCCTTTATCAACACTAGAAAAGCACTGATAAAGGGGGTACCAATATCAGTGCTAAAAAAATCCCTGATAAAGGGGTACCTTTATCTGCACTTTTTTTAGCGCTGATAAAGGTACCTTCCTTTATCAGTGCTTTTTTGTTAGCGCTGATAAAGGTTGGCACCAGGAAAAACTTTTTTTGTGGTAGTGTTTCTAATTGAATATTTTGTGTGGTCATGTTGGCCTCGTCTGGTAATGAATTTTTTTAAAATTAAAAACTTTAGAATGTATTATACCCAAGTCAAAATCCCATTGTACAAGATTGAACTTTTGGAAGAGGTTCCCCTAGTGGGGTTCCTTGACAATAATTTGACATTGTAATTTTTTAAAAAATCCAATGTGAGAGTATATTTATAAAAATTAAGTGAGTAAGGTTAATGGAAGGCCTTACTTGGTACCTTTTCCTTGTTTAGAATAATTTTTATTATATTTTGTAATTATTTCAAAGTGGTTTAATGTGAAATATGATTCTAATTGAGGATTTAGAAATAAAATTTCATAATATTTGATATTCTAAATAGAATTTAGAATGTTTTTTTGGAAATGGTAATAGTTTGAATTTTTAAAATGTAAATGGGAAATGGGGTTGATTTCATGTGTTTGGTATTTTGGAAATAGGTATCTAGAATTTTTATTTTGAAATGTTTCTCAAAAATAGTATTTTGGAAACGTTTCAAAAATGGTATTTTAATTTAAAATTTAAAAGGTTTTTGAAATGGTTTTGGGTAAAGTTAATTAGAATTGTTTTTAGAATAGAAATATTAAATGATACTTCATGCCCTGTATTTTTATATTTTTTGACATGGAAATAATGTATTTTTTCCATGTGGTTATGATGGTTAAATTTGGGGTGAAAACAAACCCTAGGTGTACAATGGTTGATGGATAAAATCAGGGTGAACATAGACCTCGGGTGGACAATGGTTATAATAGTTAAACCCGAGACAAACGCAGCCCCTGGTGGAAGTTGGTTTATGGTTAAACTCAAGGTTAACATGGATATTGGGTAGATGTTGGTAACTAGGGGATGGGTATATTTCCCTAAATTTTAGGTTTTTTAATGGGGATGGATATATTACCCCTCATGGGATATGGTTATCATGTTCATCATGATGTACCTAGAGATACTTCGGCACTGGATGAAGTAGGTATGTACCATTCCCAGGGTGAACCTGGCCCTTAGTTTCGAAATTTTTTATGTATTTAGTTTTAAATATATTAATGGTTATAATTTTATTTTTTATCTGGAGAACTTTTTTAATAACATTATACATACTATTTATTTTTAGGGACATCATTAATGGTGACCTACTAAGTTGTACTCACATCCTGCTCAAACCTCCATGGAACTTGGGTACCCAAGTAGTTGTTCACTTGATGTAGGTATAGGTAGGTCTAAGACTTTGGATATCATGGTTAAGTGTGATGGATCAAATGATTTTAGATATCAGGATGTGGTATGGATCAGAGTTTCATGGGAGCCTTGTATTTTTATTTTTATTTATTTCTAGCCTATGTATGTAACCAGCCTAGTGGATGGTATGTTTCTTTGACTATTTCAAAATTTTATCATTTATATTATCTTCAAATTACTTATTATTTATATATAATATGATGTAAATGATGTGTGTGATTTTTGGTTATTTATTTTATTTATGATTTTGTCCTCTAATTGTATGGTTATAGACTCCCCACGGTACCTCCTCAGACCCCCACTACTAGTCGGTGGACTTTGATGTCTGGGTAGGCATGCTAGAGGTCACATATCATTCCATTCAGGTAAATATTCAGAGATTGAGATATTATAGTATGTTATAAAGTGGTATTAGAACTTTTTTATTTTTACCTTAATGTTTTAGGGGTTGGTAAACAATAGATATAGGAATGTGTCAGAGCTTGTGATGGAACTCGGACCAGTGCATCTCTAACACCATTTTTGATGGAATTATAGGGTACCATGGGTGTGGAATTGATGATCGTGTATTTTTTTTATTGTGGTTGTTGTGGTTTTCATGTAGCATGATTCATATGATGTTTGAGATTTATGATTTTTGTTTTATTGGATTCTTGTATCTTATCATGTTAGTAAGAGTCTGGTTATTGGAATTTTGAATCTTGACCTATAGAGGAAATAGGTGTATCATGCATCATACTAATCACATTGTATCTACATAAGATAGGCCTACTAGTGTGATTTTTATCATTGAATACTAAGTATAAACTGTTTAAAGTTTCAAAAAATGTTCATATGATGTTTTCCTATATAAGTGCTTGGTGGTATTCTACTCAGTTGGGATGACTTGTATATATCTTTTATTCAAGTGGTTGGTCTTATGGATCCTATAATGAGATGGATTATGGTGATGGTGACATAGTTCCTTTAATAATGAAAGAGTAGAGACCCTAAGGGGTCAGTAGTGGAATTTTATGCCTTAGAAAATAAACCCCTTGGGATGATTAATTTATAGGTTTTGTTATTTAAAGTTCTAGTAACAAACTATATGGTGCTTTCCCATATAAATTTGAATTGAATTATAATTAACTGAGATAGTGGATTCATTTCACTGGGTATAGATCATATAGGATTAAATTTTTGGTTGTAGAAAGTTTTTTCCATTGAGATAATGATTCTACAGGGGTAGTTCTATGTGACAATGATTATGATAATCGCTTCCCATGTTGGAAGATGGCTTTGAAGGACATGTATGATGTGTTATGTTCTGTGAGACCCTAGAGATGGGTGGTTGGGCATATGTGTTGCCATGGGTTGAGACTATTACATGGATTAAACCTAGTGAACTATGACCTTCTATGAGTTTTGGTTTTGATCTTGGTGGGAGACAAAGAGACCTTGTGATATAACTAGGTCTTTAGTGAGACGCAAAATTTTGGTTGATCGAGGGTGAACTATGAGAGGGGTTGCCCTAGATTTATTAGTACCTTTGAGGTATGATACATTGGTATGTTATTTATGGTTTGATATTGGTGGACATAAAGTGATACCATGTGTGCATCATAGGCATAGAGATTCCTTAATGGGTATTACAAGTGAATACACCTTGAGTGCTTTGGTACTAAGGTTGTCTTGAAAGGGAGGGACTATTTGGATTAATAGACCTATTTTTATATGTTTATTTATTACATAATGATATAATGGATAGAAACTCATGGGTTTACAATAGAACTGGATGGTGGTTAATTGTGTGGGTGAGTTTGATATGCCTCATAGCATTGATGGATTCCTGTGGTTTAGGAATGACCCCTGTATAGTGGGTGATTGTGAGGGAAATCAGGGCACAAATGAAGTAATCCTTTTGAAGAGGAATTCCTATCGTGATATAGGTTGGTTGTAGATAACATTAAGTAGGGTTTCATCAGTAGTCTTGAAAAGTGATCCTTAACATGGGTGAGATGTTATTCTACTTTTTGGATGAGATAATTCATGACGATTTTGGTACTGTGGAACTGGCATCTAATAGACATAGTTAACCAAGAGACAATTAGGTTATATGATACATAGTTAACCAAGATACAATTAGGTTAACCAAGAGAAATATTTAACCAAGATACATAGTTAACCAAGTTCGATGGTTTGAAACAATTAGGTTAGATGAGATGATAGTGTCAAGAGCATTCCACATAGCCATAAATGTAACGCCCTGACCCTAGTTACCCAGAGTCGGTGCATTATTACATAACATTGGCATGATCACAAGAAAGATCAAATCTAGAAAGACCGATTGGTTTAGTATCCCTGGAAACATTATATATATTCATAAAGTTTTACATTACATCATAAAAATGAAAACTACAACAATATAGTCTCCATATTCCACACTCATATCCCCACATACTATACCTGCAGGTCATTCATAAATTACTTCTTCACATCCTGGGAAAAATAAAACATAGAAAAGGGCTAAGCTCAAATTCCCAGTAAATATAACAATATAGCGGAAACTTTCATAAATAAGGATAAACATTTAAGGCAGTGTATAACTAAAACAAAAGAATTTTAAACTTGAACTTCAATATAGTATGGAAAAAATAAAATGAAATAATTCCATTTACTTATTCACATGGATATTCTACTAATTGAATAATCACATGCAATATCAATAACCACTTTCATAATGATGGAATGCATAATGCCAGACTATCATAACCACATAGCCAAGGCCTCATGTCAAGACTACAAATAAGATTTTGCCAAGGCCTTGTGCCAAGACACTAGTTTGTCTCATGAGAACTACCGATGCATCTAGGAGCTATAGCGGGCTCCACCCATCACATATTAAGTCCAATGCATTCCCATATGAAAAGGTTTAAACATAACATAAACATTCGTATTAAAACTAGCATACGAAATGTCAATACTTTCACCATAAAATATGAATGGTATAAAAATAGAACATCCACAGTCAAACATATCACAAAACCTTTAATACAATATATATGTTTTTTATCATAATAAATCAACTTCAAATAAGTGTAAAATCCCTCAAAGGATGTTGACATAGATGAAATCAAAACTCTTTTTAGAGAAATATCTCTTTCTATTTTTGAAATCATTTAAGAGTCATATATTTATAAAATAAAACATTTTCTTTGAAAATATTCTTATAAGCTTTAAGTGAAGCTTCTATGATTTTATAATGGCGGAAAATAACCGCACTTGTCGTATAAGTTAAAAAAACATTCTTACCTTAATTCTGTCGAAAAGGTAAAAAGCACCTTGTTTGGAAAACGATGGAAAGATTCCTTTATAAACCTCTTATAAAAATTCAAACAAGGGTATAAATGACTTTAACCCATATTCTAGTAAATAGTAAAAATGTTTTGAAATTCATTTTTAAGAAACATGTATGTGGATGATAAAGAGATCCCAGTAGATTATTACGTATAAACAACCTCGGATAATGAAGAGATTGTGAAATAACCCTTACCTTGTACTTTTCCTTGGTTGGGTTAGGTTAAACTCCTATATAATGGTGAAATAATTGTTATTAAATTATACAAGAATCATATACATTAATATGATATCATATATGATCTTTTAACATTGATTTGTTAATAATATCTTAGTATTATCGTTGTTTCGGGTGTTAACTTACTCGTTTTCTTTTATATGTTTTGTTACGTAAGCCATGTTTTTAATGGATAGGTTGTACAATATTCATATACAGAATGATATAAATTCCTTAAACATAATTTTTAAATCATCAAATGATAATTATACTTGAATGGATACGATGGAGAATGAATCTCATCGCGTTCGTGGAGACGGTAGTCCATACGTACTCACGAGCGACAATATCATTATTTTGATATTAAAATAATATATAAATGGATGGTATATCATATATACATAATCATTAACATGTTATATTTATTATTTACATGAGTTACACATCATTATTATACCAATCCAAATAATAATATATTGAATAACAATTACACCATGACGTGGAGACGGTAAGCCGTACGTACGCACGTATGGTGACATGTTATTCAAAGGGTGGATAGAATACTGAATATGGTTATACCAAATTTATAATAAAATCACAGTATATATAAGATACTAGATTTATTATTTTATAATGGTAATAACAATGAATGAAGAAGTGGAATAAGAAAGGAACTTGAAAAGGGGTGGTGAAAACATTATCTCTTCTTCGGGTTCTTCTTTTTGATTTGATCAAAAGGGCTCCTTAGGTAGGATTTATGATCAAAATAAGGCCTCTAGGTTGTATTTAGGGGAGTTGGGAGAGTATTTGGGCAGATTTTGGCCGAACCAAAAGGCTTTTAAGGTGTGAATAAATGAGAATGAGGAGTTCCTTTTTATAAGAGGGGTGAGGGGCACCTTTGGAAAAGCTAGAAATATTAATTTATAATAAATTCATATTCAGTTTATAATGGCTCCAAAGTGGATTATTTAAATTTTAAGGTGGGTATGGGTCTAAAACCACTCAACCAATAGAATTTATACAGGTTTGGGTACTTATATTAACCTTATCTTTAAGTATTAACTCTAAGTTAATTATTTTCACTTTTACAATGTCTCTTTGTATTTTTATATTATATGGTTAATAAACTTCCTATATACATCAATGTGACCCCCAAGTGGTCCATTAATGATATAAATATCATGATATAAGTCTCTTGGTGTAACCTTAGATTTTTAGGAATTTAATATCAATTAATAATATAATATTTGTTTTAAAAAACTCTTTTATGTCAATTTTGACACTATTCAATAGTTGATTTTTGTGAAACTCATAACATAATTATTACTTCGAAAAAAGTATATTAAATAAATTCTAATATGTCATATTATCCTATAAAATTATTTTAATTCATTAAAAGTCTCAAATTATATTTATTTGGATATTTATAATATCAATTAATTTAATTTGTCACTATTATGGTAATTACTGCATCATAATTGTGTCATAAATAAATTAAATTATTTAAAGTATAAAAATTATAAATAAAATATAATTATGTAGGAAATCATTTTAGATTTATAATGAATATTTATAGTAGAAAATCCAACATATATAACCCTATGTAAAAATTGTTTTTCTAAAAGATATATGCTTATGTCATTTTTGTACTTATTTTAACTTAATTAAAATTAAGTGTCCCTATCACCTACAAGTGGCTCCATGGGGTCCCAAAATCGACCCAAATATGAATATGGTTGAACATTTATCAACCAATAAGGCTAGGACACGTTTTAGGGTAATTTATTATTATTATAATATTATTTTTTAACCCTTATTTACCAGATTTACCCTTAACCATGGTAAATAAAATATTTACCGAAGTAATTATTCAAAATGTCTAAAAATAAAAGTTACCTATTTACACAATTTGAACATCCTGATTCCAAATATGGAATCCATTTTTCCAAATTCAAAACACAGAAGTGGCAGAAATTAATTTTAAATTAATTCTCGTTGTTAAAACAAAAAGCGTGTTTTTAAGAGATAATAACTATCAAAAGATTGACACTTGTTTATGTCCGGTTTAATTGTAAAATTATGTCCAATGACCAAAATTTTATTAAATGGTAAAAATATATTCTAAATATACTTTAAAACCACTCAAATTAATAATTTATCACTATTAATTATTTTGATTAAAAAAGTTGTTTTTAATTAAAATTTAGTAATTTTCACTATTCATCAAAATATTAAAGTTATCCAAAAAGTACCAAAATTTAACCTTAGGATAAATTAGATATTACAAATCCAAAAATGAAGTCCATTTTGAAATATAAAATATATATAATTTCAAAAAGTAGGTATTACTATTCATAACGGCTAGTTTGATTGGTTATGGTGTGTTAGAACTCGGTGTTGCGTACAACACACACTATCACATTATTCAAAGAGAAGAGTACCATAGAAGCTTGGGGTGTTACAATAAAGGTTATGGTGGTACAATAGTGTATAATGGTTATGTTTAAGGGGGATAAGGTATAGCATGTGGTTCACACACAGAATTTATTGAGTTTGGATCAGGGAATAGTCATGTGATATGAGGGTTTAGGAGTTTTGACATAATGATTATGATCATGATGGATTGGGGCTTGAGGTAGGATTTTGAAATTTCCCTATATTTTATATTAGATAGTGGAAATGGATTGGGTCTAGTGACATGGTTGATTAAGGATTTGGTTGAATACAAGTTTTTCTTTGGGTGAGGTGAGCATGGATTGGGAGGAAAATCATGCATGTTTGGAAATAGAACACACTAATAATATGATAAGGGAGAGATTTATGTAAATCCATGTGGTGGTGAGTGAACCAAGGGCCGGTTGAGTGTGGTGACTCTTGTTATGGATAGACATTTGGTGGGTGCTGAGAACAATGCTCTCATGGTCCAATAATGGGTAATGAGATACATTTCAGTTTGGTGTTCAATAATTCATGGGTTGGACATGTACAGTCATCACATTTGGGGATAGGTAAGATGAGATCCATGGTATTTGGTTTTTAGTTAAGAAAATCTATGACATGGTCACTCCTATGGTGGGGACCAAGATGTTAGTGATAGGTGACATGACCCTTATGAAACCATGGGTGTATGAGATAAATAATTTTATGATCATTTTGGATTTATAACATCGGTTAATAAATGGAAACAAATACATTTATATTTCTTATTGAAGGATAATTAAAAAAAATATGGTATCAGGTGGATTTTGAGCATGGGAATCAGTCTTAGGATGGTTGTAAAGATCTGAAGATTATGGACAAGGTTTATATTGGAGCTGTCAGTAGGGAACAACAGTGGTTTTGGATTGTGGAGGATCTGGTCATGGAATTTCACCAAGGGTCGAGTATGGACTTAAGTGGTCAATTATGGATGATCAAGGGGTGTATCCTAGAGAATTGGCACTATAATTGAGTGTTTTGGACATTCATTGATGTTTGGAGTCTGAGTTTTGATGTCAGGCTTTGGATGAATTGAGATGACCAAAACATGATCGGGTTGGGTAACATTGGTTCTCATATCATAGAATGATGGTGGGTGTTAAAATATGAGATCTAAATATGGAGTTACATCATGATTTAGGGATAGACCTCAAAAAGTGTCTTTAAATCGTCTCATGGTTCCACGGATGTTTAAGTATTATGGTTGGGTGAATTTGAGAATATTTTGGTGGGTATAGTTGAGTATTTTGAGGTAGGTTAGGAGGAGGAGGTATGTCTAGAAATTTTATGTATAATTTGACAAAAGTAAACTAAAAAATGAACCGGGTGAATAATTTTGGACATGATGGGTATGCTTCAGGTTTTTTCTAGATTTTCAGAAAATATTTTGTGTTCTCATGTTATGTGTGAATAGTGTGTGCATGTCCTCTTAACTTGGAATTAAGAAATGAGGGTGAGTTATGTAATCCAACAACATTAACATGTGTGGTCAGGAATGGAGAGATAAAAACCATATTGGGAGCATCATTGGGATTTGGGAATGGAGTTTCAATACATAATTCCAATGGTGGAGGAACTAAAGTTCTAGAAATGGAATTTATGACCTTATTCCTATTGTGGGGAGCACCATAGACTGGCTGATCTGTTGAATGATGATGCGTTCATGTATCAGTTTAGATGGGCTCATGAAATCATTGTCCTTGGGTTTTGATTTTGATTATGATAATTGATTCATGTTTTTTATAGTTTAAGAACCTTATATTCAAGTCACGCTTTATAATCATGTTAGGAATTCAAGAATGGAACATGTTCATTTTAATGGTAATCAGTGATTGGGGTAGGTTGTTAAGCATAATTCTATGAAAATAAGGACTTATTAGGGATGAGAAGTGTTATGGTGGGGATCTTATAATGCCTTGTGTCCTTAAAGACGGTTTGAAGTTCAAAATTAATTTTAATTTTAATTATTGGGCAAGAAAATCTTTCAACCGAGGATCGAAATAACATTTTAAGAGTTTGGTTAGCTTAAACAGGTGTTGTTGTACATGGAATTGATCATGGAAGCTATGATAGAAGGTTAGAGTAATTTTACAAGAAGGTCAGGTTAGATGGGGTGCATAGTGGTTATAGCCTATAACCACCAGTTCACAAGTGGGATGGTCAGGGTCTAGGATTACTACTTGGGCTCACCTACTAGCCCATATCCTAGTATCATCTATCCAGTGGGGTTAAAATGGTGAAAATACCCTTTTACCCCTTAGGTTTTTAGAATTTGAATCCCCTTCCCTCCCTTTTGTTTCTCTCGTATGACCAGGACCCCCCCCCCCCCCCTTCTCCCTTCTTTAGGCCCTTGAAATTGGGTGTTTTTATATAATTTTTGTAGTGATATAAGTTAATATCTAGCCATCAGTTTCCTCCTTCATTCTTCCCTTATATTTACCTTTTTTCATTTTTTCATTTTTCCTAGTTTAGGGATTCGATTATCATTTTATTAGAGGATAGTGAATTTTCTAAATGGGTTAGTTCTTTCTTTCTGGTTGTGATGAGGGTGTCCCAAGATTCCATATACACTCAGTTTCTTCGTGATTTAAAAAAGGTATGTATCCATTGTGGATTTTTTTAGTCATTTCCCTGAATTTCAATTAAATTAATTGTATATTTTGTGTCAAAGTTTGGGTATTTGGATAAGATTGGGTTAGGGGTGTGTTGATAGTGGCTGGTATCCCATGGATTGAGGCTTTGAAAAAAATAAGGCTCATTGATTTACCTGGGCTCATGATGAGTTCTTTTAAAACTAATTTATTAATTAAAAAATTTATAATTAATTAATTTGGGTGTTATGGTTTGAGATAGGATATAGGTAGTTGTCATGGGTTTGGTTGATCATGGTAAGACCTACTAGACCTAGAAGTTGTTTTCATCTATTAGAATCAAATTAGAAATCTTCTAAAAATGAAATATAGTCCCCAAAATTAACCCATAGTTTTTTATTGTTTCTAAGAGCATATGTTGTAAAGCTATGTCAGCCTCACCAGTTAATTACTAGTTTTGAAATTAAATTCTTTATAATTACTTCTACCCTATTAAAATTGAGTGCCTTAATGATAATTTTACCCTGTAATTTTGGAAAAAAAACAATTGGAGGGTATTTTTATAAAAATTAAGTGATTAAGTTTAAGAGATGACCCTTCATAGAACCTTGGCCTTGTTTGGCATAATTTTTATTAAATTTTATAATTGGTTTTAAAGTGGTTAAATGGTAAATATGATTTTAATTTAGGATTTTGAAATTGACTTTCATAATATTTGATAATATAAATGGTATTTGGAATATTTTTTAGGAAATGGTAATAGTTTGGATTTTGGAATTGGAAATGGGAAAAGGTATTGATGGCATGTTATTATTATTTTTGAAATGAGTATCTAGAATTGGTATTTTCAAATGTTGTTCAGAAATGTTATTTTTGAAATGTTTTGGAAATTTTATTTGGATTTCAAATTGAAATGTTTTTTGGTAATGTTAATTGGCACTTTTTTCAGAAAGAAAATTTAAAATTATCTTTTATGCCTTGTATTTTTTTTATTTTATGACATGGAAATAATGTATGTTTTGTTCCATGTGGTTATGACAGTTGAACCCAGGGTGAAAACAACCCCCATATGGATGATGGTTGATGGTTAAACCTGAGTTGAACATGGCCCCTAGGTGGATGTTGGTTTTGATGGTTAAACCTGGGGTTAACACACCTCCTTGGTAGATGTTGTTTGATAGTTAAACCTAATATTAACACTTACCTTGATGAATTATAGGGACCAGAATATGGTAATATTACCCCTAGGTGATGGTTATTGGTTGGGTATGGATATATTACCCCTAGTGGGAGATGGTTTTCATGGTCATCATGAAATTCTTAGAGATACCCCAACATTTTTCAAAAAAATTCTTATTATTCCCTGAGTGAAGCCTACCCCTAGGTTTATATGTTTGTTTCATGAATTTATATTTAAATGTATTAATGATTTTAATTGTAATTGTTATTTAGAGAACTTATTCATGCATGTTATATAGACTGGTTATATTTAGGGATGTTGGTGGTGGTGGTGGTGGCCTACTGAGTTATAATCAAACCTTAATTAGGCATCCATAGAACTTTGGTATGTGAGTAGATGTTTACATGATACAGGCAAGATTTGGGTTGAGTCTCAAGAAATCATGGTCATTCGGGATAGCTTAGATGATGTTTGAGATTGGGATGTTGTATGGATAAGAATTTCAAGCGAGAATTTTATTTTTATTTTTCTTTATTTCTGGTCCATGTATATAACTAACCAAGAGGTAATTATGTTTGTATACTATATTTTGGCATTTTATCTTATATATAATCTTTATCTTATTATTATTTCTATGTATTCTGATGTGATGGATGTGTATAGTGTTTGTTTTTTATTGATTTCATAATCTAATACATTGGGTATAGCCTCCCCACGGTACCTCCTTAGACCCCCACTACTAGTCGACAGCCTCTTTCATTCAAGGGGGTTTTCCTAAGGTCATGTATATTTCTAGTCTAGTTACTATTCATAGAGTGATTCATGTAGGAAAATTATAATAAATCCTAAATAAAAGGAAACAAATAATCTAAAAAATATTCATGGGGATTTCCCAAGATGTCATTGCCTCCTTTTTTAGATTAATAGAAATACCATCTTCAAATAATACATGAACTATAAAATTAACCACTTGAATATAAAAGTGCCACTTAAATAGATAGAATAAAGATAATGAGCCCAAAAAATGATTAGTATAACCTCCGTATATTCCCAATGTAACTCCAAGGTATGGTAGTATACCATATTATCATCTACAAACATCACAACAAATGATTCTAGTTAGGCATATAATATCCAATTTGTGAGGTCCATGTACATCAATATCACATTAGTTAGAATAAATGAAATCACCAAGAACTTTTATATATAATACATGCTTCTATAAATCTTCTCTGGTATTTCCCTATCCCTCACTTGAAGATAATAATGGCCCCATCATAGAACATATTAGATAACCATTGAGATCCCTTTAACTAATAAAACAAAAAAATTATCCATGGAATTGTATATTTTTTCTTTATAGTGACCTTATTAATCTTCCTTTAATCCATTTACAACCTCATGTATTTGTTTCATTTCTTGGTGAACAATACCAAAGTACCCCATATATATGTACTCATATGTATTAATCTATTCACCTCATGGTCCTCAAAATAAATATTCAAATCTCTCAACTCGATCGATTCTATATGATATAAGGGTATTGATATGGGATCAGCGCCTAACATGAGATCTATAGAGAATTTAATCTCTCTCATAGGATTAAATATGAAAATATCATCAAGAAATAAATCTAATAATGATCTATTATAGGAGTAAAAGTATGTGTAACTATTTACTATTCAGATCCAAATACTATATTTTCTTTATAGGCTATGATAGAACCCAAATTCTAGAGTTCGGCTATTACTTGATCTACCTAATAATCCCACTCTACTATGAATATATTCTCATCACATATGATTTAATTAAAGTAAACTCACCTTTAGTAGAAATAAATGTGATCTTGAAATAGATTCATTCATTCCATGTCTAAGATGAAATCAAAACCTGGAAAATTCAGCATTAATAAATCCCATAAGTGATCATATCCACCACCCACCACAAAACACCCAAGTTTTATACTAACCTAATCCAACCTCTTTTAAGAGGTGTTTCCAAAATCAACATCTCAACTAAAAACTCTAGAACCAACCCTAAACTAGTCACCAGACAATACAAAAAAAATAATGGGTTACCCCTTTGAAAAACAAGGTATCTGATAATATAGATGTAATAAGAATTATACCTCCCACTATCTATGGTACCTTGA
Source organism: Viscum album (assembly GCA_963277665.1). NCBI lineage: Eukaryota > Viridiplantae > Streptophyta > Magnoliopsida > Santalales > Viscaceae > Viscum > Viscum album. Next base: position 1,693,828,537 of record OY728137.1, on the reverse strand, counting down.
CATCATTTTTTATAACCTAATCTAGTTCAAAAAAATTCTTATATTTAACCTATATCTATACCCCCAGTATCCCTTACCATGTATATACATAATCTCTTCTAGAAATAGGGGTTGTTGACCCTTGGATCCTCGGTCACCTCCTCACCCTAATCGGATCAATGATTTTACACTATCTATTTAAGATGTTCCCCATGACCAAACTTGTGAATAATGGGTTTGGACAATGCCTCACCATGTACTTGACTAGAGGTGGGTAAAAAACCTCTTGAATCAACCCAAACCACAAACTAAACAAAATTAAATCGAAATAGTTTTTTCTTATAGTTTAATTTGTGGTACAAATTGAATAGACCCATAATATTTGTGATTTATTTCTGGTTCCAAAACAAAACTACACATGTTAATCTAAACTACATATGTTTTTAAGAAAAACGTAATTTTCTATTTTTCTTTTCTTCTTATAAAACCTAATTGTACCTATTATGGGTTCTAATTACAAGATAAATTTCATTATGGAAAAAAGTTGCATTTTAATAGAAAGTCAAGGATGATATCATGTCATCATGTTAATGATTTTGTATGAATTCTATTTAAATTACCATCTAATAATTATAAAATATAATGAACCCATATCTAGGGTGTTAGTATAAAAATGGGTTGATCCACATTTTGAATCAAACTAAAATTAAAATTAATATTTTATAAATTATCTAATTCAACTCAAAGTTCAATTAAATGGTATGGATTATATATATAAAAACTTAATCATAAATTATGGTTTGGTTTAGTTTTTATTGAAAACCAATCCTAACCAATTTTCCCACCCCTATACTCGAATAAAGAAACCTCCTACAATAGTGCATAAAATAACATTGACATGTGATAATAATAATCATAACCCATGATATCCATACATCAAGAGTCAAAATAATTATCACTATAGGTGGTTGATCTCATAAATGATAATGAGAAAAGAAACAAAATATAAGATTATTTTCTATAAAAAATGTCTAATTACATGTCTCGTCACTGATTCCATGTAAAATTCAATCTATCTCATCTTGACCACCTATATTAGGTACTTTCTTCTTACTTATATCCTAAACAGTGAAATATTCATTTCCACCATTCTTTATGTTTAGGGTGTGAGTACAAACCTAATTATGATACCACTAAATTACCCTTAACATAAAAATTATACTATATGTGAGTGCATGTACTATTAAATTCGTGTATATAGATGGACCACTAAGAGGGGGGTGAATTAGTGGTATTATTATTACAAATTTTTTACCATTTAATTCAACTTATTGATCTTATTAAGGTTCACAATCCACTCAATAATTTCTCACATTACTCACCTCATGTGCAATAAATAAATGAAAGATACCAACACATAGTATTTAAAAGGTTTATCTTGAAATACTAATTCTTTCCATTTTATTTATACCCCCAAACATGGATTTTTCACTATATTAAACAAATGTTTAGAAGAAATTATATTTCAATCCTATCAACAAGAAGTCCACTATGTTCTCTTTAATAAGTATTTTACAACATAGAATCTATTATATGCCCACTGCTTCTAGAATCTACTAGAAGAGTATTAACTTCTTCAATGATGATCTAGTAAATAAATATCTTCCTCTCCTTGGTCTATTCTACACCACTTAGAAATATTATCTTCCTCCATGAGTCAATGTATCAGTATGTTTGGATGTGTACAACCTTCAACAACATTTGTAGAAACCAATGTTGATTAGAACTTCTAGTCTCAAAAATCACCTAGATCCTAAATTATATGATTCATTCTTATTATAAATACCAAGGAAACTAATATTCTTCGATAGTGAATTGTCCTCTAGATTTGAATATTATATTTATTTGATATTGTATGGTATCGGGACGCTCAGAATTACCTTACACTATGTATGTGAGTTTTATTTATTTTTTTCACCGTATCCTTATTTCAAAACCTACATATACTAATAATCACATAATAATATTATGATAATATTCAGTTTATATTCTAGTGAACCCATTCACTGGCTAGAAATCCGATGCACTTCTGAAGTCCGGAAATTGGAATAGAATTTTATGGCCAAGCCTATTTTCCACACATTTTTTAAAATTAGGAATTTATAATAATCATTATTATTATTATATTTAAAATACTATATCAATATCCTTAATAAAAAAATATATGACTTTTATTAGAAGTTTGATCCAGCCAAACACAAACAAAAAAAATAAAAAAGGGACTTGGGAAAAACATATCAATATGCCAAATAATATTTTAAAAAAGAGATAGAGTCTTCCTAAGGAATACTCTATCCCCAAGTGGTTCCCCCCTTTCTCTCTTCTCTATCTCTCGAGTTTCCTTCCCTCGACTGCATCAACCCCCTATGGTCATTGCTTCATAACCTTTAGAGATCTCCCCCAACCAGATCTGCATAGGAATGTCTCTCCACACCCACTTGCATTATTAGATGCATGTGACTGAGTCTCCACCACCACTTATAGAAACCGGCGTTGTCCCAGCCTCCCTCTACCACATCAAACTACCATCGGGCTCCTATAATCTCACAACTGAGTCGAATATCTCCCTACCATGACAGGTAACCCCCTTCCAGGATCCTTAAGACTAGATATGCACCACAATGAGTTAGGTTGCGTCTTTCTGACCCGAAATGGGTCTGGGTGGACCGGCCTGGCCCAGAAAACCTCTCTACGGGGTCTGTACAGCCCGATATAGGTCTTCAAGGGATCGATATGAACTAAAATGGGTCTATCCAGGGTTTCGGGTAATGGGTTGCTTTTTATAATCAAAATTAAATAAGTTTATTAATTTAATTTCACAATTAAATTAATTAAAAAATATTTTTTGGTTTAAAAAATATATTTTAACACCCTAGTTTAAATTAATTTAATTTGTGTATTAAATTAAATTAATTGATTAATTTAATTTGTGGAATTAAAATTAACTTAATTATAGTACCAAATAAGAATAAATTATTTTAATAAATTATTTTAATTTAATTAATTTATTTAATTTATTTAAATTTCTCTCATACTTTAAATTTATAGTAATTTAATTTTATCATGCATTTATAGTATATATCGACCAGTCTGGAGCAATTGATCAACCTTACATGTCTTGGTTCTTTAATTAATTTATTATTTATTGTGTGTGATGATTGAAATAAGTAGTTAATTAAAATATATTATTTGCATCATCTTTTCATTCAATATGTATAAGGTCATGGATGTCTAATTTATCTGTTGTATATTTCACTCCCTATTCCCCCTCACATGCATTTGAATATACATGTATAATTGATGATGATATTATAATATGTAGACCTCAGTAAGATGAGGTGAAATCCATACAATATGTGGATACACTACATGGGGGATGAGCTTTATCATGACTCAAGATGAAAATCAAGTATGATTCCCATAGGTCATGGTTGATCCATTGAGTTTAAGTGGATCAACCAATATAAGATTCTTAAGACCAATCGGGTTTTTTTATTTCTTTTATTAATTGGTTTATTATTTTATATATGTAAATGAACATATTAACATAAATGGATTACATTCATAAAAAAATATTAAAACCCTCATGGAAATATTAATTCACAAACACATTCCATAATTTGAATGTGGACAATCAGCTATAGTTGAGGGTGTCTCCTACTACTGTGGATTTCTTATGATAATGGTGGGTTGACTTCACTGAAGTTATTAGTAAAAAAGTAGCCATTTCTATCTTGTTGAAAGTTTAGATTAAATCATTGATTAAATCATATTTATGATTTTATAAGATGGGACTTCACTCAAAAAATCAAGGATTCATGAGTTAATGTGTTTGGTTGGTCAAACGGCTACTTTAAACTCTCTAAGTAGTGTAATAGCAATAACTTGTAGAATATAAGGGGGTTCAATGATCCTTTCCACTAGAATACTCAAGCTATAGATTATTATGATTCTAGTATAGTGTGCTTCAAGATTGAAATAAAATAGTGGGAGATATTTAAATATTTAATTAATTGATCAATAATGTATAAATTGGTAATCAAGATGAAAATTACTCGTCTGGTAGATTTTATTTTTTTTATATAATATGGAAATTAATACCACAATAAATAAAGTGATATTTATTGGATAAATTAAATTAAATATCCATAATTTATTTCCAAAGGGTAGTACATGCACTTGTGTACAATATTATGATATAGTAAATTCAAGGCACTTGAGTCCCCAATACATGTTAATCCACCTTGGAATGTGGGGGTGTAAAAATTCTATACAGAAGACTCATGAATGATGCATATGTTGGTTATTTAAAAATTCTATCATCAATGCCTGATGTGAGTTGTGGATACTATATCAAGACATGGATTATATTACATGTAGTCTCATCTTTGAGAATCTTTTGAGGAAAAAGTGATGCACAGATATGAATGAGTGATGATTATACTAGATATGTTCAAATTGAAATATGTATCACTATCTTTCAATGGATCTATTTCCCATATCATTTTCACCCATATAATTCAGTTTTTTTAAGATTAAAAAATGAATAGTACAGAGAAAATACTTTGGTAATGTTCTTCAAGCAATAATATCATTAAAGAAATATTAATCTTTAGTTATTATGGTGAACAAGATTAAATACAAGGAAAAAAGACCAATGAAAAGTGTTACATAAAAAGGAACAATATCAAAATACTTCAAAGAAAGAGGTATTAAATATAAGGTTATTTACTTCATATATCATGAAATAAATTCTATAGAATATAAATACAATGAACTAGATAGAATAAATAAGTACTCGATTTTTCTTCAGTGAATATTCATAAACTGCAACAAATGTTTCTATTATACATATTAGGTATTAAATTAAATATGACAATAGTATATGTGTATTTGAATATAGAAACCAAGTAAGTGTATAATTGTTACTATAAGTAAGGTGTATTCTCCAAGAAGCTGAGAAAGGGTGGTTTTAAAATCAGTAGTGAGAAGCACATAACTTTTAATTTCCATGTTTAATGATTCTAGTAGAACTTTTATTGAGTATTACCAAAAAAAATATCTCACGTGTCATTTTCAAACAAGGATACATTATTACAATTTCTGAATGAATGTTTTTTGTGGTGTATAATACTAAATTAATTGTTTAGTCATACAAGAATCATTGGAAATACATGATGAATATAAAATGTAAGACTTATGTTCCTAGTTGTGAAAAGATAATAAATTTTCAAGAAAAACTAATTAGATTTCAAGTATATACTCAATATGGTTTTAGAATATTTGTATTTAAATACATTAGGTATTATATACACACTTATGTACTTAATTTTTGTAACACCCCAAGCTTTTACGGTATGTTCCCCTTTGAATAATGCAATAGCTTGCATTGTACGCAACTTCGCGATTCTAACACACTGCGACCAACCAAACTAGCTGTTATGAATAGTAATACCCCCTTTTTGAAATTTTATAAATTTTATTTTTAAAAATGGACTACATTTTTGGATTTGGAATATCTAAATTAGCTTAGGGTGAATTTTGGGTATTTTTCTGAAAAATTTCAATTTTTGATTAATAGTGAAAAACACTTAGTTATAGTTTAAAACCTACTTTTTATTTAAATAATTATTTATTTTATTTAAATTTATTTTATGTAAAAATAGATACATAATACCTATATAACTTAAATTTAATTCATTGGAGTCAATTTATAATAATTTTAGATATATAAAAAAATTATCAAACTTTTTACCATCTTTTACCCACCTCCTAGGAACATTTACAAATTTTCATAAAACTTAATTTTAATGTTTCTATAAATTGAATTTAAAAAATTTGAGAGAAATGGTTGATATCAGTAAGTAAAATGTGATTCAATAAGATAAAAATAATTTTTGGTGAATAATAACATTTTACTTTTATTTACCACGGTTAAAAGTAAATAGGGTAATTAAGGGTAAAAATGATATTATTATTACCATAACACATGTCCTAATTCTATTTAATAAGTTTAATTTGACCAAAAACAACCTTAGTAATAAAATATTATCCTTTAGGTCCACTTGGATTGTATTATGACATTTATTATTTTTAAATTCAAAGAATAGTTAAAATTGTTAAAATCAAAGTTTAATAACTAAACCATTTTTAATATAAGGTTATACATAAGATAAATTAAAACATAAATATTCATTATAAATATATAAAGATTTTATACATAATGGTATTTTATTTATAATTTTTAGACATTAAATAATTTAATTTATTTATGACACAATGATGATGCAGTAATTACCTTATTAATGAAATATTAAAATAATTGATATTATAAATACCCAAATAAATGTAATTTGAGACTTTTTATAAATTACACTAATCTTATAGGTTAATATTAAATTTTAGGGTTGATTAAATGAATTTTTGTACAATTAATAATGCTGTTATGAATTTAGAAAAAACAAAATACCAAATAGTGTCAAAATTGACATAAAAGAGTTTTTAAAACAAATATTATATTATTAATTGATATAATATTCCTAAAAATATAACATTTGGAAAAATGACTTATATAAGGTTATATATATTAATAATTAACCACTTGGGGTTCTCTTGAAAGTTTATAGTAAGTTTATTAACCATATAATATAAAAATACAAAGAGACATGGTAAATTTCAAACTATTTAACTAAGAGTTAAATCAAAATGATAAGGTTAAAATGGTGAACTAAATTTGTCTAAAACCTATTGGTTGAGATTATTTCCACCCATACAAACCTCATCCTCGAAATAAATCATTTTGGAGCCATTATAAACTGAAAACTGAGTTTATTATAAAATAATATTTCAATCTTTTCCTAAGGTGCTCATCACCCCACTTATAGAAGGGAACTTCCCCTTCTCTCAAATTCACACCTTCAAAGGAATTTTGATTAGCCAAAACCTACCCCAATATCCTCTCCACTATCCTAAATTCATCCTAAAATCCTTAATTTATTCATAAATCTAATCTAAGGATCCATTTAGATCAAATCAACAGGAAGAACCCGAAGAAGAGGTAAATATTTCATCACCTCATTCAAGTTTTTTCTACTTCCGCTTCTTCTTTACTTGTTGTTTCTATTATAAAATAATAAATCCAATAAATTCTATATACTTTTATTTTATTATAAATATGTTACAACCATATTCATTATTTTATCCATCCTTTAAATGAGATGTCACCATACGTGCGTATGTACGGCTTATCGTCTCCACGTCGTCTTGTAGTTGTTATTCAATACATTATTATTTGGATGGATATAATAATGATGTATAATTGATGTAAATAATAAATATAACATTATAATGGTTTTTTATATATGATATACCATCCAATTATATACGATTTTAATATCAAAATAATTATATTGTCGCTCGTGCGTACGTACGGATTACCGTCTCCAAGAACACGATAAGATTCATTCCCCATCGTATCCATTCAAGACTAATTTTCATTTGATGATTAAAAATAATGTTTAAATACTTAATATAATTCTGAATTTTAATAATATATATCCTATCCACAACAAACATTACTTACATAACAAATCATATAAAGGAAAACGAATCAGTTAACACCTGAAACAATGATAATACTAAAATATTATTAACAAAACAATATTAAAAGATCATATATGATATCATATTAATGTATATGGTTCTTTTATAATTTAATAAAAATTATTTCACCATTATACAGGAGGTTAACCTACCCTCGACCAAGGAAAATTACATGGTAATGATTAATTCTACAATCTTATTATTATCCGAGGTTGTTTTTACGTAAGTATCTACTAGTACCTCTTTATCATCCACATCCATGTTTCTTAAAAATTAATTTAAAAAAAAATTTACTATTTACTAAACAATGGGTTAAATTCACTTATACCTTTATTTGAACTTATATGTTTTTAAAGTAATCTTTCAGTCATTTTCCAAACAAGGTACTTTACGACCTTTTCAAAAAAATTATGGTAAGAATGTCTTTTTTAACTTATACGACGGGTGCGGTTATTCTCCACCATTATAACATCTTCAAAGCTTCCCTTAAAATATTATAATAATAATTTCAAAATAAATGTTTTCTTTTATAATTATGTAACTTTAAATGATTTCAAAAAAAGAAAGAGATATTTCTCTCAAATAGTTTTTATTTCATTTATGTCAACATCCTTTGATGGATTTTATACTTGTTTGAAGTCAATTAATTATTATACAATTATTTCATATTGTATTTAAGGTTTTGTGATATTTTTGACTGTGGATGTGTTATTTTTATACCATTCATGGTTTATGGTTAAATTATTGACATTTCGTATGCTAGTTTTAATACGAATGTTTATGTTATATTTCAACCTTTTCATATGAGGAATGTATTGGACTTAGTAAGTGATGGGCAGACCCTGCTATAGCTCCTTGATTCATTAGTAGGTCTCATGAGACAACTAGATGTGTAATTGGCCAAGGCCTTTCCCAATTTTATATATGGTTTTGGTCGAGGCCTTAATCATTTTTAGACGTCTTCGACAAGGCCTTGAAAAAATGTTTCAGAATGTACAGCATTATACATTCCCTCATTATAAAAATAATATTTATGGTTCATGTGGTCATTCGACTAGTAGAATACCCATGATTATGTTTTATTATGGAATTATTTACTCATCTCATATTCCTGTCATAAAAGATTTCATGTTTTTTATTGGTAAAGGCATGTGTTTTCAATTATTCATCATGCTTAATATTTATGTTATCATTTGTTGTATTGCTTACCATTACTGAGTGTTTGAGCTCGACCCTTTCTTATGTTTCATTTTCCTAGGATATGAAGAAGTTATTTATGATTTAATTTCATGCATAGTCTAGGAGGATTGAATGTTTCTAATGGAATAAATTAGTGTTGTGTTTCTTTTCAAGTTGTAAAGTTGAACTTATTTATGAATCTTGTTTCCAATAATACTAAATCAATCCATATTTTGGGACGTGATTTAGTTGTGATCATGCCAATGTCATGTAATAATGCACCGACTCTGGGTAACTGGGGTTAGGGTGTTGCAGTTGGTCTTAGAGGAATTTTATTACAAACCTTGGAAACTATATTTAGATAAACTCTGGTTAGAGCACATAGCCCTAAAATAGACTTTGACGATTTGTATAGAAGAACTTCCTAGAATTTTGGTACTGTAGAGATTTTATGAGTTTTCCAATAAATACATCCCTATCTGGATACGATTAGGTAGAGGCGGCTTTGGCATATATGTACCTAGGGGTAAAACCCGAAAACACCGCTTTGATCTAGAATCGAACGAGAACTGGTGCATGACAATGGGCCTTGTTGCACTCTTGGTTACGACACTCTCGGGTGATATGCTTAGGACAATTCTTATTTTCTTTACAAACCATTATGAAGGGTTTATGAGTATATACTTCCTCTAAGAAAACAGTTTTATGATTATGCATTATATTATGAAACTATTCAATTCATGTTAAGTGTTTTACAAGTTTGGAATTGTGTATTTTGATTCATAAACTAGTCTAGTTTATGCCATTGTTTAGAAATGGAGCCTAGTAGAAGGAATGGAAACTGTATCAATGCATGCAATCCATGTAGTTATTTCCCTCATACTCAAGATAATTATAGTTCATCTAGTGATGCAAATGGTGCTGATCAGCTTATCACCATACTGGGACAACTCACATAGGTTGTGAATAATAACCTTACCCATATGGAGCACCCTGATCCACAATGCGGAGGTTCAATGTTAGACTGCTTCATGGGGAAACAACCACCAACATTCAATGGGAGTAAAAATCCAATAGTGGATGATAAATGGAAAAAATCCCTAGAGAAAATATTTCACACTTTGGGGAGTAGCGAAAGGAAAAAAGTTTTCATGGCAGTTTATCGCCTCACTGAAGATGTTGATCAATGGTGTTCATTGATTTAAAACAAAAAGGAAGATGAAGAAGTGTCCAATATATAATGGATGGAATTTAAAGATATTTTTTTAGAAAAATAATTTCCGCATGGCCATCAAACGGATATGGAAAGGAATTGTCTGAGTCTGAGGAAAAAAGAGGATGATAATGTCACAAAGTATGAAGTTGAATTTAAAAGGTTATCAAGGCATGCTGCAGATTATATATGTAACCCAAGAAGTAATATTTACTATTTCTTTGATGGGTTAAAACCATTTCTCCATCAAGTATTAGTATCACAATATTTCTCATCATATGAAGATATTGTCTCGTGTGCTATCAAGACAAAAAAATAATTCTCTAAGTCTTACGACTTTAAAGAAAAGAAAGAGAAGAATAGATCTGCTAAACACACTGGGAAATGAAATAAGGAAATAGGGAAGAAGGGAAGAATTGAATTTCCACCCTGTGATAATTGTGGAAGGAAACACCCTGGTGCCTGTCTAAAAAGAAAAGGAGTATGCTACAAATGTGGACAGAAAGGCCATCTTGCTGGTGATTTTAAGGGAAAGAAAGACGCTACCAATGTTTAATGCTAAAATTGAAAGGAGATGGGACATTATGAAAATGAATGTTCTAAGCATCAGGGAAACCTACCTTATAAAAGGCCAAGAGATCAAGGCCAATATTATGTGATCACTACTGCTGAGGTTGAAGCTCCAAAAGATGTGGTGGCAGCTAATTTTATGGTTTTATCAAGTTTAACCAATGTTTTATTTGATTCTGGATCATCGAATTGTTTAATATCTTCCCAGTTTACTAAGTAAATTAGATATTTCCAATTTTATTTAAAAATGAATTTTTCAGTCAAAACTCCTAGGGAAGTATCATTGTAATAAAGTTTTGTGAATCAGTTACCATTCGATCATATAAATATTCTTTATCTTTTGATCTCATCGTCATACCCATGATTTAATTTGATATAATCCTCAGAATGGATTGGCTTTCAGACCATGATACGAAAATTTATTATAATAAGAAGGAGGTTAAAATTTTCGATGATGATAAGGATTACCTTATCTTTAGATAAAAAACGTCACCACCTCATTCTTATCTAGATCCACCCCCAGTAGCTCAACCAAATTAAATTATTGTGGAGGAATAGAATGAAATAATTATGGGTGAGGAAAATAATGTTCAAATAGAGGACGTACCTATTGTGCAAGAATATGTTGATGTGTTTCCAGAGGATTTACCCGGACATCCTCCAGAATGGGAAATTGAGTTTTCCATTGATTTAATTCCTAGTTTAAGGACCATATAGAAGAACCCTTATATAATGGACACTCTAGAATTATTGGAACTAAAGAAACAACTAGAGGAATTGAGTAATAAGGGATTTATTCCCCTTAGTGTTTCTCCATGGGGATCCCTTGTTCTTTTTTTAAGAAGAAAGATAGATATATGAGGTTGTGCATTGACTATAGGGAGATCAATGCTATAACAATAAATAACAAGTATCCCCTACCTAGAATTGATGATTTATTCAACCAACTTCATGGAGCTCAATATTTTTCAAATATTGACATTCAATCCGGATATCATCATTTATGTGTGAAGAAGGAAGACATTCTGAAAACAGCATTTCGAACCAGGTACGGGCATTATGAGTTTACAGTAATGCCTTTTGGTCTGACTAATGCACCCTCTATTTTCATGGATCTAATGAACAAAGTTTTCAAGGAATATCTTGATGACTTTGTAGTGGTATTCATTGATGATATCCTGGTATACTCCAAAATCTATGAAGATCATGAAAATCACTTGCGCACCATTCTGAAAACCCTCAGAAGAAATGAATTATACGAGAAGTTTAGTAAGTGTGAATTTTGGATTCAGGGAATTTCTTTTCTTGGCCATATTTTCTCTAAGGATGGAATCTCTATTGATCCTTATAATATAAAGGCAATCCAATAATTTCCAATACCGAAAAGTATAATTGAGGTACGCACTTTTATTGGTTTAGCAGGTTACTATCGATGTTTCGTTAAGAATTTTTCCTAATTGGCTAACCCATTAATGAAGATCACACGTAAAGGGTTTAAATTTGTGTGGAAAAAATAGTGTGAATATTGTTTCAAATAATTGAAGAGAATATTAGTCAATTCTCCTATCTTGACTCTACCATTAGGGAATGATGGGTTTTTTATTTATAGCGATGCCTCAAAGAAAGGATTTGGTTGTGTCCTTATGAAGAATGATAGAGTTATTGCCTATGAATCACAACAGCTAAAAATTCAAGAGAAAAAATATCCTACTCATGATCTTGATTTAGAAGCTGTAATATTTTCTTTGAAGATTTGGAGACACTATCTCTATAGTGAAAAATGTGAGATTTATACTGATCACAAGAGTTTGAAGTATATTTTATCTCAGAAGGAACTCAACATGAGGCAATGGAGATGGCTTGAACTACTCAAGGATTATGATTGCATGATACACTACCACTCGGGGAAGGAAAATAAGGTGGTAGATGATTTTAGCAAAAAGGATCATGGAGTTTTGAACAAGATGATAGTTGAAAGGGATCCTATTTTCATGGATCTAGTAAATATGGATATGGGAATAACCATGGAAGGTGAAACATCAATGCTTTTTCAAATGGTTTCCAAACCATATTTACTAGAAAGCATAAAAATTTCTTAGGCTAATGATGAGGAATTTCAAAAGAATATTAAATCTGTGAAAGATGGAAGATTGATCGACTTTGTATATGAAGATGGGATTTTGAAATTTGGGAAGAGAATTTGTATTACCGATATACCTGATCTAAAAAGGGAATTGTTAGATGATGCTCATAGCTCTAATTTCTCTATACACCTTGGGATCACCAAGATGTATAAATATTTGAAGGAACATTTTTCGTGGGACAACATGAAAAGGGAGATTGCTGATTTTGTGTCAAGATGTATGGTTTGTCAACAAGTGAAAGCTAGAAGGCAACAACCTGGAGAAGTCATGAAACCTCTTTCCATACCTGAGTGTAAATGGGATAATATTATGATGGAATTTTTCAATGGACTACCAAATACTTCTATAAGGAACGATGCAATATGGGTCATTGTTGATCATCTTACCAAGTCAGCACATTTTCTTGCTATAAGAGAAGATTTTCCTCTTGAACGTTTATCAAGACTTTATATTAATGAAGTTGTAAGACTTCATGGAGTACCCCTGTCGATTGTTTCTGATATTTATCCACATTTTACATCAAGATTCTAGAAAAGTATTTAAAAATACCTAGATACTGAACTTCGTTTGAGCACTGCCTACCACCCTCAAACTGATGGATAGTCAGAACGGACTATTAAAACCATAGAAGACATGTTGAGATCCTTCTAACTTGATTTTCAAGGTATGTGGGATCAATATTTACCTTTGGTATAATTTTCCTATAATAATACCTTCCATTCAAGTATTCAGATGCCACCATATGAAGCGTTATACGGAAAGAGATGTCACACACCAACCTGATGGGGTGATGTTGGTGAAAGAAAACTTGTAGGCCCAGAACTTGTGTAGGAAATGATGGAGAAGGTGAAGGTTATCCAAACTCACATAAAAGCATCTCAATGTAGGTAGAAGAGTTATGCCGATAAGTGAATGAAAGATTTAGAATTTCAGGTAGGAGATCATGTTTTCTTGAAGGTATCTCCATAGAAGGGAGTTATAAGATTCGGTAAGAAGGGTAAATTAAGTCCCAGGTACATCAGACTTTTTGGAATTCTAGAACAAATTGGGGATGTAGCTTACCGTTGGGAAATGCCTCCAAGTCTCTCTAAAGTTCATGATGTGTTCCATGTATCACTGTTGAGAAAATACATGCCTGACTTAACCCATGTGCTCACCTATGAGGAATTAGAACGAGAACATGATCTATCTTATTGCGAAGAGCCTATCAAGATTCTTGATACAAGAGAACAAGTGTTGAGAAACCAGACAACTCATCTGGTAAAAGTTCTATGGAGAAACCATAAAATGGAAGAGGCAACGTGGCAACATGAGGAACTTATGAGGAATAACCACCCAAATCTTTTTATTCAGTAATATTCTAGAAATTTTTAGGACGAAATTATTTTAAGGAGGGGAGAATGTAACACCCCAAGATTCTATGATACGTTTCCCATTGAATAATGTAATAGCTTGCATTGCACACAACTTCGAGATTCTAACAAATCGTAACCAATCAAACTAGCTGTTATGAATATTAATACCCACTTTTTAAAATTTTATAAATTTTATTTTTCAAAAATTACTTCATTTTTGTATTCGGAATATCGAAATTAGCTTAGGGTGAATTTTTTTTATTTTTCTGAAAAAATTTCAATTTTTGATGAATATTGAAAAACACTGAGTTATAGTTTAAAACTGACTTTTTATTTAATTAATTATTTATTTTATTTAAATTTATTTTTGGTAAAAATAGATACATAATACCTATATAAGTTCAATGTAATTCATTGGAGTTAGTTTATAATAATTTTAGATATATAAAAAATTTATCGAACTTTTTATCGTCTTTTACCCACCTCCTAGGAGCATTTACAAATTTGTATAAAACTTAATTTTAATGCTTCTGTTAATTAGATTTCAAAAATCCTAGATATGTTATTGATATCCTTAAGTAAAATGTGGTTCAATAAGATAAAAATAATTTTTGGTGAATAGTAACTCTTGACTTTTATTCACCACGGTTAAAAGTAAATAGGGTAATTAAGGGTAAAAATGATATCATTATTACCCTTAAACATCTCCTAATTCTATTGGATATGTGTAATTCGACAAGAAAAAACCTTATTAATAAAATATTATCCTTTAGGTCCACTTGGATTAGATTAGGACATTTATTATTATTTAATTCTAAGAAGAGTTAAAAGTGTTAAAATCAAAGTTTAATAACTAAACTATTTTTAATATAGGGTTATACATAATATAAATTCTACTATGAATATTCATTAGAAATATAAAAATATTTCCTACATAATGGTATTTTATTTATAATTTTTATACATTAAATACTTTAATTTATTTATGACACAATGATGATGCAACAATTACCTTATTAATAAAATATTAAAATAATTGATATTATAAATACCCAAATATATGAAATTTGAGACTTTTTGTGAATTAAACTTATTTTATAGGTTAATATTACATGTTAGGGTTGATTAAATGAATTTTTTTTGCAGTTATAATGCAGTTATAAATTTAGAAAAAACAAAATACCAAATAGTGTCAAAATTGACATAAAAGAGTTTTTAAAACAAATATTATATTATTAATTGATATAATATTCCTAAAAAACTACAGTTCAGACATATTACTTAGACAAGGTTATATATATTAATAATGAACCACTTTGGGTTCTATTTGAAGTTTATAGTAAGTTTATTAACCATATAATATAAAAATACAAAGAGACATGGTAAATGTCAAAACATTTAACTAAGAGTTAAATATAAATGATAAGGTTAAATGGTGACCTAAACTTGTCTAAAACCTATTTTTTGAGATTATTTTGACCCATACCCACCTTATACTCTAAATAAATCATTTTTTAGACATTAGAAACCGAAAATGAGTCTATTATAAAATAATATTTCAATATTTTCCTAAGGTGCCCCTCACCCCTCTTATAAAAGGGAACTTCCCCTTATCTCAAATTCATGCATTTAAATCCATTTGGATTAGCCAACCCCTACCCAAATATCCTCTCCATTGTTCTCCCTTCATCCTAGAGTCCTTTATTTATTCATAAAGCCAACCTAATGAGCCCTTTTGATCAAATTAAAAGGAAGAACCCGAAGAAGAGGTAAATATTTCATCACCTCTTTCAAGTTTTTTCTTCTTCCACTTCTTCTTTCCTTGTTGTTTCCATTATAAAATAATAACTCTATTATATTATATATACTGTGATATTATTATAAATATGGTACAAACATATTAATTATTCTATCTATCCTTTGAATGACGTGTCACCATACATGCATACGTACGGCTTACCATCTTTACATCGTGATGTAGTTATTATTCAATACATTATTATTTGGATGGGTATAATAATAGTGTATAATTGATGTAAATAATAAATATTAAATTATAATTATTCTTTATATATGATATACTATACAATTATATATGATTTTAATATCAAAAGAATGATATTGTCGCTCGTTTGTACGTACGGATTACCGTCTCCACGAACACGATGAGATTCATTCCCCCATCGTATCCATTCAAGAAAAATTTTCATTTTATGATTAAAAATATTGTTTAAAGATTTAATATAATTATTAATATGAATAATATACATCCTATCCATAAAAAAATTACTTACGTAACAAAGAATATAAAGGAAAACGAATCAGTTAACACTCGAAATGACGATAATACTAAAATATTATTAACAAAACAATATTAGATGATCATATATGATATCATAGTAATGTATATGGTTCTTTTATAATTTAATAACAATTATTTAATCATTATATATTAGGTTAACCTACTCTATACCAAGTAAAATTACAAGGTAAGTGTTAATTCTACAATCTCTTTATTATCCGAGGTTGTTTTTACGTAAGTATCTACTGGGACCTCTTTATCATCCACATCCATGTTTCTTAAAAATGTATTTCAAAACATTTTTACTATTTACTAGACAATGTTTTAAATTCATTTATACCCTTATTTTAACTTATATGTTTTTAAAGGAATCTTTTAGTCATTTTCCAAACAATGTAGTTTACGACCTTTTCGACAAAATTAAGGTAAGAATGTCTTTTTTATCTTATACAGTGGGTGCGGTTATTCTCCGTCATTATAACATCGTCAAAGTTTCCCTTAAAAGATTATAAGAATATTTTAAAAATAAATGTTTTCTTTTATAATTATGTAACTTTAAATTATTTCAAAAGAAGAAAGAGATATTTCTCTCAAATAGTTTTGATTTCATCTATGTCAACATACCTGGATGGATTTTATACTTGTTTAAAGTCAATTCATTATAATACAAATCTTCCATATTGTATTTAATGTTTTGTGATATTTTTTACTATGGGTGTGTTATTTTTATACCATTCATGGTTTATGGTTAAAGTATTGACATTTCATATGCTAGTTTTAATACGACTGTTTATGTTATATTTCAATATTTTCATATGAGGAATGTATTGTACTTAGTAAGTGATGGGTGGAGCCCTCTATAGCTCCTCATGAATTGGTAGGTCTCATGAGACAACTAGATGTGGAATTGGCCAAGGCATTCCCCAATTTGATATATGGTTTTGGCTGAGGCATTAATCATTTTTAAACGTATTGGCTGAGGACTTGACAAAATGTTTCAGAATGTCCGGCATTATACATTCCCTCATTATGAAAATAATATTGATGGTTCATGTGGTCATTCAACTAGTAGAATACCCATGATTATGTTTTATTATAGAATTATTTACTCATCTCATATCCCTGCCATAAAAGTGTTCATGTTTATTATTGGTAAAGGCATGTGTTTTCAAATATTCACCATGCTTAATATTTATGTAATCTTTGGATGTATTGCTTACCCTTACTAATAATTTGAGCTCACCCCTTTCTTATGTTTCATTTTCCCAGGATATGAAGAAGTTAGTTATGATTGACTTGAATTCATAATCTAGGATTCATGGATGTTTCTAATGGAATAAATTAGTGTTGTATTTCTTTTCAAGCTATAAAGTTAAACTTATGTATGAATCTTGTTTCCAATAATACTAAACATATCGGTCTTTTGGGACATTATTTCCTTCTGATCATGCCAATTTCATGTAATAATGCAACTACTCTGGGTAACTGGGGTCGGGTTGTTACAATTTTATGGAAAAATCATTAAAAATAAAGGTAAGCAACAATGCTTTCATAACTAGTTCATCTAGAGTGTGTGAAAAATTATAAGGGTAAGCTAGTGGTAAGTATACATCATAATATTCCTTTAATGTGTTTAAGGAATGTGAAAGTGAAGTATGGTATATTCTTGGTTAAGGATATGAAATGTTTCAGGCTGGTATGTTGAAGAATATATTGACCAAGCATTCATCGATCAATATATTGTAGTGTTGAGTAATTCATAAATGAACATTACATTATACACATTAGGGTTATGATGCTAATTAGGGGATTGATGATGAGTCTTACATGTTAACATTGATCAACAAAAATATAGTGTATATTATTTTCTAAATGAACAATTCCTTATACACATCATATTCATGATGTAAGTAAAATGAACATCAATGTTAAAACTCATTCATTATTGATAATTATATTTTTTTCAAAAAAATACAATGAAAATAATGGTGTTATCCCATTACCATATAAAAACTAATTAAAAATTCATATCATATGAGTTTTAGTATGATATAAATACATTTTTTCATAAGAACATGTGTTTAGATGCAATGATTTTTTTAGGATATAAACAAACTTGCAATAGGTAAAACACAATGTGAATCTAAAGTAATTATCCTAAATGTTTCATAAGATATTACATAAATCCATATGATAGAAATATATAGTCAATTTATATAATATATTTTTACAAAGAGTTGTGCATCTCTATTTGAGATAGTGGGAGCTAGAATGACTTGGGTTTAGTCAATTCCAGAGATGCAAAAATAGTTGACATAGGAACGAGTTCCACAATAGTTGTGGAGAGAATTTTATAGAGACACATAATGCATAGGAAGGATGGAACCATTGTGATGGTTTTATATTGACTGTGGTCAGTGATACATTATTCATTGAGAATAACAATTCCTACAAGTAGGTAGTATATGGAAATTAGCTAAAATTGACAAGATAAATTAAAATTAAATAATGGATTCCATGTATCTAAGTGTAGAAGCTTATTATTTTGAATATTGTGGTGGGTATTAAATTGATTCTATACATGGACGGTACAAACATCATACCAATAAGGCTCGATTGGTAATGATAATTCATTATGCCTAATTCCATTATAATTTTACTTTACATGGATAATTTCTATGATCATGTTATTGAACATTGGATGTCAAGACTACAAATCATGGAAGGTGTCTATACGGTGAAACCAAAAATGGATGGTGATTCCAAATAATGCCAATAAGGGGAACAAGTTGTGAAAATCCAACTCATGATTAAAGTAAGAAACTAGATCATAGAAAATTCAATTGTAATAAGTCTTTAACATGATTATACCATAGGTTAATGGGAGCTCCATGTTTTTCCATGTTTAATATGTTAGGTAGAATATGGAAAATGGTAATTGTTCTTACAATAAGATAAGACCAGAATGAAAGTAATTTTCCAGTGATCGACTTAAAGTAGCAACCTAAGTGCTAGGGAACATGATCAACTGAGGTAAATCTAACGGTTTCTTAAACCTAGTCAATCATATATATACTGACAAGGTTTTAAAAATATAAGTTAGGACAATTTGATATAGAATTGTGACCAAAGTCACGTGACATAAATCTCTAAAATAATACTTTCATTGTCATAGGAGGAGATTAATGTAGTGAGTTTAATTTGATATGCTTCAACGATAGATCAATCACATATTCCATGATATCTACAAGATATTATATTGAAAACATATACTTTATGGTAAGAAAATATTAGTTATATCTAGGTGAACAAAAAGGTATGTATTCAGAACTATCTAATTTCACTTGAATAAGTACAAAGAGTGTTTACCTAGTATTTGTAGTGTAAAATATACTAGTTTTTAGGTGAAATAAACTATAAGTCCTTTTATAAATGTAATATAATATCACAATCAGGCTAAGGTAATGAGTGATACAAGTTCATAAAAGCTAATGGTATGCATTTCTATAAATACCGAGTGTGTTTTGGCTTCTAGAAAAAATAAATTATTTTTATTATTGAAGAATTGAGTACAAAAAAATATGGTGGTCTAAAAAATTGATGACCTAGGGAATCGCCTATGACAATATCTGCACCTCCTATAGGTAGGGAATAAAATATATCAAACACCTTCATTGGGGTCTCCTTGGAGGATTTTGAATCCCAAAAATCAACCACATAGTTCCCTTAATGCCACATATGTAAGATCTCGATGTCATGTATGAGGAAGGCCTTACATTTTAGGAACAGGTAAGTGATTTCCCAAGGAGTGGAATATAGGACCTTAAGGGAGCTCCATATGATCTTTGATTCTATCTCTATAACTACCAAATAGACCTGTTTAGAGGAGTATATTTTAAGACTGAAGAGCATCACCTCTGCTTCCTCCCTAATAGAGTTACCATCCCCATAATAATAATTTAAACTAAGAACTAATGATCTTGTAGGGTCACGTACCACCCTACCTCCCTACATAAAACCTTGACTGCATGAACCATCGATATTCAGTTTAAGTAAAATATTTGGGGGTTCCATCTAACCTTGTGTCCCACCGACTGGGACCTAGAAATATTGATGGGGTTCATTCTATCCATGAAGTACCTAAGGGAGGGATAATTATCCCACTAGCATGAGATACTAGCCAGGTCAACCATAGGTTTTTGGTTCTCACCTCTAAGGCCAAGACAGAGGGGGGTACCTTATGCCTGGATTGATTTCTTGCCTCCCAAATGGACCAGAAACCCACCACAATCAGAAGTTAGGGTGCCTCCATAATCTATTTATTATTATTATAACACATAAACCACTTCTAAAGGAACTCCTCAATAGTGTACACCACCAGTTTTTATTTGAAAAATGTCACCTAGGAACCTCCACACTTTCCTTTCCCAATTTCTTAAAAAGAATAATTGTATTTTGGTTTCTTCCTTATGGTATATATAGCATGAGAATTTGGAAGCTAGATTTATGTCTTTGAATTTGATTTCTATATCATTGGGGATGGCACAATTTCAGATTCTCCAAATAATAAAGTTGAACTTCATTGGGATGTACCTGCACCAAAGATACTATCCCCTCATGTCATTGGCATGATTCACGGATGTCATGTTCCTATAAGCTTTGGCTATGAAGATACCTGAAGCAATACTAACGAATATACAAACATCTAGGATACCATCCATACTAATTCCATCAAAGAATCTGTATTGTGTGGTATCGATAATGGATTGAATAAATGAGGGGTGATATGTAGAATTTTTGAAGGTATAGTTAGGAACAGGACACCCTGGAAAGCTTAAAATATCACATGTCCAATTAAAATCCCATAAATTTAAGTCTATATATCTAACCACCCACCATGAGTACTATTTTAGAATAGGGACTTGGACCTGTAGTGACCTACATAAGGTGTAAGGGTTCCCTCTAGGTACTTTGGGATCATTTTCATATTTACCATTGATAAAATTAATTCAAAGGGAGAATCCCTCAAGAACTTACCAAGTGATCTTTCCTTAGATATGATACATGGTATCTAATAAATTTCTCACATGGATTCCCCCATTATTAACTGGTCTTGATAATTTCTTCCAGGAAGCCCAATGATATCTCTCCTCTCCTTAGACGTCCCAGATAAAGGCACTTAAGGTTTTTTTCAATCTATTTTCTAACCAATTTAGGCACTTTGAGCACTGAAAAAATGAACATGGTTATATAATTTAGAACACAATTGATAAGGGTAATTATATTGTCAAATGAGAGGAATTGATTATTCCAGTTATTAAATTGGTTGATGATATTTATAATAATGACATATAAATACCTGATTCAAATTCTTCCAGGAGAAATAGGGCCTCCCAAATATTCCATGGGAAAGGCATTCTTTTAGATACCCAAAATTGACTCAATGATACTTCTTATGTTGTCTGAGAATGTTGACGGTAGGAACACATGACTCTTCCCTTTGTTAATGATTTGCACACTCCATCTTGTGTACTTATCTATAATTGTGGTAAAACCTCTAACAGAGGATCCTCAATTGTTGATTAAAAAGATTATTCCATTAGAAAAGAAATGATGATATCCCCTAGATAAATGAGTTGCATTGTGGAAAGGATTGATGATGCGTCATTGATAGTAGGAGCTAACTAATCTACTAGGGGAATCTGGAGACATGATGTAGATAGTGGGTGAGAGAGGGTCACTTTTTCTTAATCCTCTATTAGGTTTGATAAATCCACACTATCACCCCCTAAAGATAATGTTAAACTAGGAAGAAATGTAACACCATAAAATCAAATCAATAATCCATTTATAGAATCCCATACTCCTCATAGCTTTAATAATAAAGTTACATTCAAGGATATCATATTCTTTTTTCATATCTAGATTTATGGTGATGTTTTATCCCACTAATTTCCTATTTATTCCTCCTATAATTTCCTAGGTGATGCCCATTTCCACTTTAATGGAGTGTCCCTAGATAAAATCATGTTGTTCTTCAGATACCTAGGATTGGATAAACTGGGAGAGACTTCTATTGATGGTATTAGACAGCACCTTTTAGGATATATTGTATATATTGATAGTTCTATATTGTGATATGGAAGATGGGTTCTTCACCTTTGTGATAAGGATTGTGGTAGTATCATAGGAAACCCAGGGAAGAGTCCCACCATGAAAGATGTCCCAAATATATTCAACAAGGTATTCCTTAATAATTTCACATGAGCAAACATAGAAGGCCCCCAGAAAACCATATAGACCTGGTAAGATTTCCTGGTTAATAGATTTGGTAGCTTCTGAGATTTCCTTATCTTTTGGATATTTTTTCAGGAGACTTTTGACATGGTAGGAGACCAACTACAGAATCATATCAAAAATTTCCGCTTACCATTCAAGATATTCATTCTAAATGGAATCATTAGGAAAACATAATAGGGAGTTAAAATGATAATTCAGCATACCCACAATAACATCTAGATCTTTACAGAAGTATCCATTATTAAAATAGATTTTAAGGATGCAAACACATTGTTTTTATTTTAAGAATTCATGGAAGAAGCAGTTGTCCTGGTCACCCTCCCAAATCCATGTGGTTTGGGGACTTTAATGGATGAACCTTTCCTTCTCTAGACACATATCACTAAGTTTTTTCCTCTTGATCTTGAGGAAAAAAATAGTTTTTAATCCCAAGTATCTTCCAAGTTTAATTAAAATTTATCAATATACCTATTTATTGTATCCAAGTTGTGATAACCAGAGGGGATACCATTGACACACTTTGAAAGATATTTTTTTAGACGATGAATTTTTTTATGAAACTTGATCCAGATTATTCCCTGGGTTGGTTTCTCCCATGATTCATATACCTTTGGGAGGAAATAATGATGAATTTACCACTTGTTGGAGAAGAATAATTTTCCTCCTAGATCTTGTAAGCTTATGAGATTGAAAAGAATAGGGGGTGATCAAATAATGTATGAACCATGTGGGTGATTTCCATGTTGGGGAAAGATAAGATAGCCTAGAGGTTACTAAAATAGCGGTCCAGCCTACACCATGTATGTCATCCACCTTTATGGTTGTTAGACTTTGTGTATCTATCACTTGAGAATCACATATCCCATTAGATCTCTTTATCCATGAAGGAAGATAACGCAAGCTTGTCCCTATAAGAACTGAATCCTCTTTTCCTATTTTTTGAATCATCCAGTTGAAATATTTGAGGTCATCCCAAAGGGAGTCACATAGCCTTGGATCACATTTTGAATAGATAAAATAGAATAATCAGGCCTCATTATCATCAGCCACTCTGACTAAAATCTATTTATTAGTGACCTCAAGATTCTCCACAAACACAGAATATTTATAGAATACCCGAATATATTGGTTCATGGGATCCCCATGCATGGAATAACTTATTCCCATTCTATTTCAAAATCACATAACCCTATAAGAGATTTTTTTTGGTTCAAGAAATACAACCACCAATTATTTGTTCATTGATACCATATTTGATAGGTAATCTATTTTAACTTAGGATCCCAAGTCTTGGGCATTCCATGTGATTTGGGAGATCACAGAGATATGAGTCACCTACTACTAGCCCCCGGAGAGGTGATCCCTTTCCTTCTCGAGATAAATCCAACAAACCTCCTTCTATCCTGAGATCTATTGCACACTTCATTAGAAGCTGAAGATAGAGAGAAGGTATACCAAAGCTCCTCCACCAAGGGAGAATAATAGAATCAGACACCCTTCTTAGATGGAGGGGGAGGGGGAGTGCTCTCTTAAAAATTCACTAGAGAATTGTAGCTATTTGAAAGATTAACTGGGGATAATGAAGGGAAAGTTTCATGAGGAAGGATTCTTGAGGGTGATCCATGCACATAAATTTCATTCCCTTTAAACTTCACATCGATCCACATTGATGAGAGGGGAAGCAGACCAGAGACCAAGGGAGGAGAAGGTAACTGAAGAATGGGATGAGAATCTTTCATGGGGATCACCAAGTGTGAACTTCACAAGAATAAGTCTCAATACATATGATACCCCAACACCAGATAGCCATACATCTACTATTTCCAGTCAGTAAGATGTATCTAGACCATAGGTAATGTATTTAAGATTAATGTCATAGTATCTCAAGGTTCTCATTATAGCATGGGATTTTCTATAACATTTTGATGTGAAAAATAATATATGGAAATTACCATTAAATATTGGACATAGAAATGTATAAACTATAATTTTAAGTGTATATCATGCATATATCACTGTGTACATGAAATGGTAATTGATAAGATAGAGTTTGTTTCTTCTAAGTTGAGTAAGTAATATATCTACCTAAGTTGATCAGGATGGTAGTACTTTCATAAATCCATTTCCATGGTGGTCTAAGGAAAACCCATCCAGGTAGATCAACAGATAATAAAGAAATAAATGATGATGAAACAAGTTTGAATCCTTATTTATGAGATATCAAATAAAAAGGAGATTATATTACATAGTGTATGTTCGTAGGTTGGTTGTCATTGTTATGATTATTACTTGTCTCTTTAGAGTCCTTGATGGTTTTCTAGACTCTTCTCTTGGTCTATAAAGATTATTCACTACTATCGAGATAAGGTTGTAGAGGGTCACACACAATAGCGTATTCAAGAATCTACCATAATGTGGTGAATTAGTATATAGGACATGATGGGCCCCACCACAGGGTTTGAGTGTTGTCTAAGTTTTATCAATCATCGATAAATAAATAAATTATTATTAATAATATAAATAATAATTTGGTTGAATTTATTTATTAAACGTATTTATAAGTTTTTAAGAAAATGCAAGGAAAATATTGTATGAAAAAATATTATTTTAATATTCAAGGTTCATTTAATATTTTTGGGAATGATGAGTCGAGTTAATATCTTTGTTTTATCATGTAATATATTCATTACATTATAATAAATTTATAAAAATATAAATGATATTTATGATTTGGTACAGTAGTCATAATATATTGTTTATGGTTTATATAGTGAGTAATAAATATTTAGGGGTTTGGGAGACTTTTTTGGGAAATTTCATAACTCACTATATATAGTGTAAGAGGGTAAGTCACAATATAAATATTCACTATAATCTCTTGATAGATTATCTCTTGTCTCTTACTTTCTAGAGAGATAATCTCTCAATTTTGGTGATTGGATCAACCTCTCCATCACACGTTGTAAAAACATCAATGTGGTAATAGTTGGAATTTAAAAAACATCATTGGATCTCTGTGCTAGCACTTGGAATTCGACAATCGATGCTCCAGAATATTTTTGAAGCACGTCTAGATGATCTAGAGAGATTTATCTTCAGATTATTCAAGTATAAATTGCTAAATATGAACAGATGAAGAACACATGTCTTTAGTTAAAACTAGGTATTTATGGTTTAATTTTGTGCTTAAACTTCTTCATGCATGATTCTCAAGATTAAACTGCAACAGTGCTTCACCAGCGATGACATTGTTATGTCAATAATCAGTAAAAAATGAATCCTCTTTCCACTGGCTTCTATTGAGAACCCCAGTACCTTCATATATTATATCCATTATCATGGTCAGATAAAACTAAGATTGATGTATATGTAAAACTTATCTTTAACTCCTAAAATTCGTCACTTCATGGCTCATTCTACTCAAATTTCACCCCCTTCATAGTCATGGTAGTCATAGGAACTTATAAAGAGGATAAATCTTGAATGATTTGTTGATAATAACTATAATTCATCATGTCTTTATGGATGGTTTGGAGTTTAAGGTAATTTTTAATTTCAATTAGTGGGATGTAAACTTTTAATTTGAGGTTCAAAATCAAATTATAAGAGTTTGGGAAACTAAAATAGGTGTTATGTATGTGGAATGGAGATTAAAATATAAGTCAGGAGGTTTATGAAGTACTAATGAAGGATGGGGTGGCTAAGCTATATGGTGGTTGTAGCCTACAACCACTGGCTAGCTTCTAATACGAAATCGGCTTGTCAGGGGATCGGCCCATAGCTAGGATTGCTTCTCAGGATAACTAGCTAGATGATGGGGTTAAAATGGGGTAAAATCCTCCTTTTCCCCCTTAGGTTTTTAGAATGGGTAACCCCTCCCTCCCTTTAATTTCTCTCATGCGGCCAGGAGGATCCCTTCCTCTTCCTCCCTTCTCCAGGCCCTTGTAAGTGGGTGCTTTTATTAAAAAAAATTAGCAATATAAGGTAAGATACAAACTCCATTTCCTCCTCCTTTCTTTCATTTTGTATACTTATATTTTTATTTTTCCCAGTTTAGGTATTTAATGACAATTTCACCAAAGGATGGTGAAATCATCTGAATGAGTTGGAGTTTTATTTCTATTTTTGATGAGGGTATCCTAAGATTCCATTTACACCCAGCTGATCATAAATTCATTAAATTAAGTCTATGTTGTGTATTTTCTTAGGTTTTATCCCAAATTTCAATTAAATTGATTTTGGTTTTGGTGATGAAGGTTGGGTATTTTTTCGGCTTGCATTACGAGTGTTCTAAGGGTGGTGGACACCCCATAGCTTGAAGATTTGATGGATGGATAAGGCCCAGTGAGTTATCCAACCCAATACATATATGGTTTTGAATTAATTAATTAATTATAAATGTTATAATTAATTAATTTTGGGGATATGGTTTGAGATAGGAGATGAGTGGTTGGATAGGGTTTGTTTGAGCATGTTTGTTCTTTGGTGGGACCTAGAAGCTACTATCAACCCTTGGAGTCAAATTATAAATATTTTAAAAATAGTATATGATCCCTATACTTGGCCTATAGTATTTTATTGTTTCTAATTGAATATATTGTGTGGTCATGTTGGCCTCATCTGGTAATGAATTGTTTTAAAATTAAAAACTTTAGAATGTATTACTTCCAAGTTAAAATCCCATTGGACAAGATTGAAATTTTGGAAGAGGTTCCCCTAGTGGGGTTCCTTGACAATAATTGGACCTTGTAATTTTGGAAAAACCCCAATGTGAGGGTATATTTAAAAAAATTAAGTGAGTAAGGTTAATTTAAGGCCTTACTTGGTACCTTTTCCTTGTTTGGAATAATTTTTATTATATTCTGTAATTGGTTCAAAGTGGTTTAATGTGAAATATGATTCTAATTGAGGATTTAGAAATAAAATTTCATAATATTTGATATTCTAAATAGTATTTTTAATTTTTTTTGGAAATGGTAATATTTGAATTTTTAAAATGTAAATGAGAAATGGGGTTGATTTCATGTGTTTGGTATTTTGGAAATAGGTGTCTAGAATTTTTTTTTAAATGTTTCTCAAAAATAGTATTTTGGAAACGTTTCAAAAATGGTATTTTAATTTGAAATTTAAAATGTTTTTGAAATGGTTTTGGGTAATTTGAATTAGAATTGTTTTCAAAATATAAATATTAAATGATACTTCAGGCCTTGTATTTTTATATTTTGTGACATAGAAATAATGTATGTTTTTTCCATGTGGTCATGATGGTTAAATTTGGGGTGAAAACAAACCTTGGGTGTACAATGGTTGATGGATAAAATCAGGGTGAACATGGACCTCAAGTGGATGATGGTTATGATGGTTAAACCCGAGACGAACACATCCCCTAGTGGAAGTTGGCTTATGGTTAAACTCAAGTCTAACATGGATATTGGGTAGATGTTGTCACCTATGGGATGGGTATATTTTCCTCAATTTTAGGTTTTTTAATGAGGATGGGTATATTACCCCAGACGGGATATGGTTATCATGTTCATCATGATGTGCCTAGAGATACTTCGGCACTGGATGAAGTAGGTATGTACCATTCCCAGGGTGAACCTGGCCCTTAGTTTCGGATTTTTTTATGTATTTAGTTTTAAATATATTAATGGTTATAATTTTATTTTTTAGATGAATTACTTTTTTAAGAAATTTATACATACTATTTATTTTTAGGGACACCATTAATGGTGACCTACTAAGTTGTACTCACATCCTGCTCAAGCCTCCATGGAAATTGGGTACCCAAGTAGTTGTTCACTTGATGTAGGTATAGGTAGGGATAAGACATGGGATATCATGGTTAAGTGTGATGAATAAAATTATTTTATATATCAGTATGTGGTATGGATCAGAGTTTCATGGGATCCTTGTATTTTTATTTTTATTTATTTCTAGCCTATGTATGTAACCAGCCTAGTGGATGGTATGTTTCTTTGACTATTTCATAATTTTATCTTTTATATTATCTTCAAATTACTTTTTCTTTCTACATACTATGATTTGAATGATGTGTGTGATTTTTGGTTATATATTTTATTTATGATTTTGTACTCTAATAGTATGGTTATAGCCTCCCCACGGTACCTCCTCAGACCCCCACAACTAGTCGGTGGACTTTGATGACTGGGTAGGCATGCTAGAGGTCACATATCATTCCATTCAGGTAAATATTCATATATTAAGCTATTAAAGGATGTTAAAAAGTGATATTATAGGTTTTTTATTTTTACCTTAATTTTTTAGGGGTTTGTAGACTATAGATATAGGAATGTGTTAGAGCTTGTGATGGAACCCGGACTGGTGCATCGCCAACACCATTTTTGAAGGAATTATAGGATTCCATGGGTGTGGGATTGATGATATTGTATTTTTTTGTTGTGGTTGTTGTGATTTTCACATAGCATGATGCACATGATGATTTAGATTTATGATTTTTGGTTTATTGGATTCTTGTATCTTATCATGTTAGTAAGAGGCCGGTTATTCGAATTTTGAATATTGACCTATAGAGGAAATAGGTGTATCATGAATCATACCAATCACATCAAATCTACATAATATAGTCTTACTAGTGTGATTTTTATCATTTAATACTAATGATAAACTATTTAAAGTGTCAGAAACAGTTCATATGATGTTTTCCTATAAAAGTGCTTGGTGTTATTCTACTCAGTTGGGATGACTTGTATATATGTTTTATTCAAGTGGTTGGTCTTATGGATCCTATAATGAGATGGATGATGATGATGGTGACATAGTTACTTTAATAAGGAAAGAGTAGAGACCCTAAGGGGTCAGTAGTGGAATTTTATTCCTTAGAAAATAAACCCCTTGGGATGATTAATTTGTAGGTTTTTTTATTTAAAGTTCTAGTAACAAACTATATGGTGCTTTCCCATATAGATTGGAATTTAATTCTACTTAACCGAGCTAGTGGATTAATTTCACTGGGTATAGGTCATCTAGGATTAAATTTTTGGTTGTGGAAAGTGTTTTCCATTGAGATCATGATTCAATAGGGGTAGTTTTATGTGACAATGATTATGATAATCTCTTCCCATGTTGGAATATGGCTTTGAATGACATGCATGATGTGTTATGTTCTGTGAGACCCTAGAGATGGGTGGTTGGGCATGTGTGTTTCCATGGTTTGAGACTGTTACATGGATGAAACCCGGTGAACTATGACCTTCTATGATTTTTAGTCTTGATCTAGGTGGGAGACAAAGAGACCTTGTGATATAACTTGGTCTTTAGTGAGATGAAAAATTCTGGTTGATCAAGGGTGACCTATGAGAGGGGTTGTCCTAGGTTTATTAGTGCCTTTGAGGCATGATTCATTGGTATGTTATTTATGGTTTGATATTGGTGGACATAATGTGATACCATGTGTGCATCATAGGCATATAGATTCTTTAATGGGTATTACAAGTGAATACACCTTGAGTGCTTTGGTACTGAGGTTGGCTTGAAAGGGGAGGACTATTTAGATTACTAGATCTATTTTTATATGTTTATTTAGTACATGATGAGATAATGGGTAGACACTCATGGTTTTACAATAGAACAAGATGGTCGTTAATTGTGTGGGTGAGTTTGATATGCCTCATAGCATTGATGGATTCTTGTGGTTTAGGAATGACCCCTGTATAGTGGGTGATTGTGAGGGAAATCAGGGTAAAAATTAAGTAATCCTTTTGAAGAGGAATTCCTAGAGTGATATAGGTTGGCTGGAGATAAAATTACTTAGGGGATCATCTATAGTCTTGGAAAGTGATACTTAACATGGGTGAGATGTTAGTCTTCTTTTTGGCTGAGATAATTCATGACGATTTTGGTCTTGTGGAACTAACATCCAAGAGACATAGTTAACCAAGAGAAAATTAGGTTATATGATACATAGTTAACCAAGATACAATTAGGTTAACCAAGAGACATAGTTAATGAAGATACATAGTTAGCCAAGTTCTATGATGTGAAACAATTAGGTTAGATGAGATGATAGTGTCAAGAGTATTCCACATAGCCATAAAGATTATGGTGGTACAAGAGTGTATAATGGTTATGTTTAAGGAGGATAAGGTATAAAACGTGTTTTACACATAGAAATTATTGAGTTTGGATCAAGGAATAGTCATGTGATCTGAGGGTTTATGAGTTTTGACATAATGATTATGATCATGATGGATTGGGCCTTGAGGTAGGATTTTGAAATATCCCTATATTGTATATTAGATAGTGGAAATGGATTGGGTATAGTGACATGGTTATTAAGGAGTTGGTTTAATATAAGTTTTTCTTGGGGTGAGGTGAGCATGGATTGGGAAGAAAATCATGCATGTTTGGAAATAGAACCAACTAAGAATATGATCAGGGAGAGATTTATGTAAATCCATGTGGTGGTGAGTGTACCAAGGGTTGGTTGAGTGTGGTGACTCTTGTTATTGATAGAAATTTGGTGGGTGCTGAGAATAACTCTCTCATGGTCAAATAATGGGTAATGAGATACATTTCATTTTGGTGTTCAATAATGTATGGGTTGGACATGTACGGTCATCACATATGGTGATATATAAGATGAGATCTATGGTATTTGGTTTTTAGTTAATAAAATCTATGACATGGTCACTCCTATGGTGAGGACTCAGATGTTAGTGATTGGTGACATGGCACTCATGAAACCATGGGTGTATTAGATAAATAATTTTATGATCATTTTGGATTTATAACATTGATTAATAAATGGAAACAAATACATTTATATTTCTTATTGAAGGATAATTAAAAAAAATATGGTATCAGGTGGATTTTGAGCATGGGAATCAGTCTTAGGATGGTTGTTAAGATCTGATGGTGTTGGACCAAGTTTATATTGGAGCTGTCAGTAGGGAATGAGAGTGTTTTTGGATGGTGGAGGATCTGGTCACGGAATCTCACCAAGGGTCGATTATGGACTTAAGTGATCAATTATGGATGATCAAGGGGTGTATCCTAGATAATTGGAATTATAATTGAGTGTTTTAGAAATTCATTGATGGTTGGAGTCTATGTTTTGATGTCGAGATTTGGATGAATTGAGATGAACCAAACATGATCGGGTTGGGTAACATTGGTGGTCGTATTATAGAATGATGGTGGGTGCTAAAGATGAGATTTAACTATGGAGTTAAATCATGAGTTAGGTATTGACCTCAACGAGTGTCTTTAAATGGTCTCATGGTTCCACAGATGTTTAAGTATTATAGTTGGGTGAATTTGAGAATGTTTTGGTGGATATAGTTGAGTATTTTGAGGTAGGTCTAGAGGAGGAGGTATGTCTAGAAATTTTATGTATAATTGGACAAAAGTAATCTAAAAAATGAACTGGGTGCATCATTTTGGACATGATGGGTATGCTTCATGTTTTTTTGTGGATTTTCAGAAAATATTTTATGTTCTCATGTTATGTTTGGATAGTGTGTGCATGTCCTCTTAACTTGGAAATAATAAATGAGGGTGAGTTATGTAATCCTACAACATTCACATGTGTGATCAGGATTGGAGAGATAAAAACCATATTGGGGGCATCATTGGGATTTGGGAATGGATTTTCAATACATAATTCCAATGGTGGAGGCACTAAAGTTCTTGAAATTTAATTTATGACCTTATTCCTATTATAGAGAGAACCATAGACTGTCTGATCAGTTGGATGATTATGCGTTCATGTATCAGGTTAGATGGGCTCATGAAATCATTGTCCTTGGGTTTTTGTTTTGATTATGATAATTGATTCATATTTTTTATAGTTTAAGAACCTTATAGTCAAGTCACACTTTAGAATCATGTTAGTCATTAAATAATGGAACATGTTCATTTCAATGGGAATCAGTGATTGGGGTAGGTTGTTAAGAATAATTTTATTAAAATCAGGACTTATCAGGGATGAGAAGTGTTATGGTGGGGATCTTGTAATGCCTTGTGTCCTTAAAGATTGTTTGGAGTTCAAAATTAATTTTAATTTTAATTAGTGGGAAGGAAAATATTTCAACCGAGGTTTGAAATAACATTTTAAGAGTTTGGGTAGCTTAAACAGGTGTTGTTGTACATGGAATGGATCTTGGAAGCTATGATAGAAGGTTAGAGTAATGTTACAAGAAGGCCAAGTTAGATGGGGTGCATAGTGGTTTTAGCCTATAACCACCGGTTCAATAGTGGGATGGTCAGTGTCTAGGATTACTACTTGGGCTCACCTGCTAGCCCATATCCTAGTATCATCTATCCAGTGGGGTTAAAATGGTGAAAATACCCATTTACCCCTTAGGTTTTTAGAATTTGAATCCCCTTCCCTCCCTTTTGTTTCTCTCACACGACCAGGACCCCCCCCCCCTTCCTCCCTTCTTCAGGCCCTTGAAATTGGGTATTTTTATATAAATTTTTGTAGTGATATAAGGTAATATCTATCCATCATTTCCCTCTTTCATTCTTCCCTTATATTTACCTTTTTTCATTTTTTTCATTTTTACTAGTTTAGGGATTCGATGATCATTTTATCAGAGGATAGTGAATTTTCTAAATGGGTTAGTGCTTTCTTTCTGGTTGTGATGAGGGTGTCCCAAGATTCCATATACACTCAGTTTCTTAGTGATTTAACAAGGTATGTATCCATTGTGGTTTTTCTTAGTCATTTCCCCAAATTTCAATTAAATTAATTGTATATTTGGTGTCAAAGGTTGGTTATTTTGATCAAATTTGGTTATGGGTGTGTTGATGGTGGCTGGTATCCCATGGATTGAGGCTTTGGAAAAAAAAATAAGGCTCAGTGATTTACCTGGGCTCAAGATGAGTTCTTTTTAAACTAATTTTTTAATTAAAAAATTTATAATTAATTAATTTGGGTGTTAAGGTTTGAGATAGGATCTAGCTAGTTTTTGTGGGTTTGGTTGGTCATGGTCAGACCTACTATACCTAGAAGTTGTTTTCATCTATTAGAATCAAATTAGAAATCTTTTAAAAATGAAACATAGTCCCTAGAATTAACCCATAGTTTTTTATTGTTTCCAAGAGAATATGTTGTAAAGCTATGTCAACCTCACCAGTAAATTACTAGTTTTGAAATTAAATTATTTATAATTACTTCTACCCTATTAAAATTGGGTGCCTTAATGATAATTTTACCTTGGAATTTTGGAAACAACCAATAGGAGGGTATTTTTATAAAAATTAAGTGAGTAAGTTTAAGGTATGACCCTTATTAGAACCTCGGCCTTGTTTAGCATAATTTTTATTAAATTTTATAATGGGTTTTAAAGTGGTTAAATGGTAGATATGATTCTAATAAAGGATTTTGAAATTGACTTTCACAATATTTGATAATCTAAATGGTATTTGGAATATTTTTTAGGAAATAGTAATAGTTTGGATTTTTGAATTGGAAATGGGAAATGGTATTGATGACATGTTATTATTATTTTTGAAATAAGTATCTAGAATTGGTGTTTTCAATTGGTGTTCAGAAATGGAATTTTGGAAATGTTTTGGAAATTTTATTTGGATTTTAAATTCAAATGTTTTTTGGTAATGGTAATTGGAACTTTTTTCAGAAAGAAAATTTAAAATTATCCTTTATGCCTTGTATTTTTTTTTAATTTATGACATGGAAATAATGTATGTTTTTTTCCATGTGGTTATGATGATTTAACCCAGGGTGAAAACAAACCCCATGTGGATGATGGTTTATGGTTAAACTTGAGGTGAACATGGCCCCTAGGTGGATGTTGGTTTTGATGGTTAAACCTGGAGTGAACACACCTCCTGGGTGGATGTTGTTTGATAGTTAAACCAAAGATTAACACCAATCTTGATGAATGATAGGGCTCCAAATATGGTAATATTACCCCCTAGGTGATGGTTATTGGTTGGGTATGGATATATTACCCCTAGTGGGAGATGGTTGTCATGGTCATCGTGAAATTCTTAGAGATACCCCAACATTTGTCAAATAAAATTTTTATTATTCCTTGGGTGAAGCCTACCCTTGGGTTTATATGTTTGTTTCATGAATTTTTCTTTAAATGTATTACTAATTTTAATTGTAATTGTTAGTTAGAGAACTTATTCATGCATGTTATATAGACTGGTTATATTTAGGGATGTTGGTGGTGTTGGTGGTGGTCTACTGAGTTATACTCAAACCTTAATTAGGCTTCCATGGAACTTTAGTACCTAAGTAGATGTTTACTTGATACAGGCACGATTTGGGTTGAGTCTCAGGATAACATGGTCATTCGGGATAGCTCATATGACGTTGGATATTGGGATGTTGTATGGATAAGAATTTCAAGCGAGAATTTTATTTTTATTTTTCTTTATTCCTGGTCCATGTATATAACTAACCAAGAGGTAATTTTGTTTGTATACTATATTTTGGCATTTTATCTTATATATAATCTTTATCTTACTTATTATTTCTATGTACTCTAATGTGATGGATGTGTATGGTGTTTGTTTTTTTTATGATTTCATAATCTAATAAATTGGGTATAGCCTCCCCACAGTACCTCCTTAGACCCCCACTACTAGTCAATAGCCTCTGTCATTCAAGGTGGTTTGCCTAAGGTCATGTATATTTCTAGTCTAGTTACTATTCATAGAGTGAGTCATGTAGGGAAATTATAATAAATCCTAAATACAAGGAAACTAATAATCTAAAAATTATTCATGGGGATTTCCCAAGATGTCATTGCCTCATTTTTGTTTAGATTAATAGAAATACCATCTTCAAATAATACATTAACTATAAAATTAACCACTTGAATTTAAAAGTGCCACTTAAATAGATGGAATAAAGCTAATGAACCCAAATAATAATAAGTATAACCTCCAAATATTCCCAATGTAACTAAAAGGTATGGTATTATACCATAATATCATCTACAAACATCACAATAAATGATTCTAGTTATGCATCTAATATCCAATTTGTGAGGTCCATGGACATCAATAGCCCATTAGTTATAATAAATGACATCACCAAGAACTTTTATAAATAGTACATGCTCCTATAAACCATATCTAGTATTTCCTTATCCCTCACTTGAAGCTAATAATGGCCCCATCATAGAACATATTAGACAACCATTGATATCACCTTAACTAATCAAACAAAACATTTATCCATGGAATTGGATATTTTTTTCTTTATAGTGACCTTATCCATATTCCTTTAATACATTCACAACCTCATGTATTTGTTGCATTTCTTGGTGAACAATACCAAAGTACCCCATATATATGTACTCATATGTATGAATCTATTCACCTCATGATCCTCAAGCTAAATCTTCAACTCTCTCAACTCAATCGATTCTATATGATATAATGGTATTGATATGGGCTCAGTGCCTAACATGAGATCTATAGAGAATTTAATCTCTGTCATAGGATTAAATATGAAAATATCATCAAGAGATAAATCTAATAATTATCTATTATAGGAGTGAAATTATGTGTAACTATTTCCTATTCAGATCCAAATACTATATTTTCTATATAGGATATGATAGAACCCAAATTCTAGAGTTCGGGTCTTACTTGATCTACCTAATAATACCACTCTACTATGAATATATTCTCATCAAGTATGAGTTAATTAAAGTAAACTCTCCTTTAGTAGAAATAAATGTGGTCTTGAAATAGATTCATTCATTCCATGTCTAATATGACATCAAAACCTGGAAAATTCAGAATTATTAAATCCCATAAGTGATCATATCCACCAGCCACCACAACACACCCAAGTTTTATACTAACCTAATCCAACCTCTTTTAAGAGGTGTTTCCAAAATCAACATCCCAACTAAAAACTCTAGAACCAACCCTAAACTAGTCCCCAGACAATACAAAAAAAAATTGGTTACCCCAATGAAAAACAAGGTATCTGATAATATAGATGTAATAAGAATTATACCTCCCACTATCTATAGTACCTTTCCATCATTTTTTATAACCTAATCTAGTTCAAAAAAATCGTATATTTAACCTATAACTCTACCCCCAGTATCCCTTACCATGTATATACATAATCCCTTCTAGAAATAGGGGTTGTTGACCCTTGGATCCTCGGTCACCTCCTCACCCTAATCGGATCGATGATTTTACACTATCTATTTAAGATGTTCCCCATGACAAAACTTATGAATCATGGGTTTGGCCAATGCCTCACCATGTACTTGACTAGGGGTGGGTAAAAAACCTCTTGAATCAAACCAAACCACAAACTAAACAAAATCAAATCGAAATAGTTTTTTCTTATAGTTTAATTTGTGGTAAAAATTGAATAGACCCATAATATTTGTGATTTATTTCTGGTTCCAAAACAAAACTACACATGTGAAACTAAACTACAAATGTTTTTAAGAAAAACATAATTTTTTGTTTTTCTTGTCATCTTATAAAACCTAATTGTACCTATTCTGGGTGCTAATTACAAGTTAAATTTCATTATGTAAAAAAGTTTTATTTTAATATAATGTCAAGGATGATATCATTTCATCATGTTAATGATTTTGTATGAATTCTATTTTAATTTCCATCCAATAATTATAAAATATCATGAACCCATATCTAGGGTGTTAGTATAAAAATGGGTTGATCCACTTTTTCAATCAAACTAAAATTAAAATTAATGTTTTATAAATTATCTAATTCAACTCAAAGTTCTATTAAATAATATGGATTTTATATATAAAAAATTAATCATAAATTATGGTTTGGTTTAGTTTTTATTAAAAACCAATCCTAACCAATATGTTCCCACCCCTATACCTGAATAAGGAAACCTTCTACAATAGTGCATAAAATAACATTGACATGTGATAATAACAATGATAACCCATGATAGGCATACATCAAGAGTCAAAATAATTATCACTATAGGTGGTTGATCTCATAAATGATAATGAGAAAAGAAACAAAATATGAGTATTTGCTTTAAAAAATGTCTAAGTACATGTCTCGTCACTGATTCCATCTAAAATTCAATCTATCTCATCTTGACCACCTATCTTAGGTACTTTCTTCTTACTTATATCCTAAATAGTGAAATATTCATTTCCACCATTATTCATGTATAGGGTGTGAGTAAAAAACTCATTAGGATGCCACTAAATTCCCCTTAACATAAAAATAATACTATATGTGAGTGCATATACTATGTTAAATTCCTGAGGACAGATGGACCACTAAGAGGGGGTGAATTAGTGGTATTATTTTTACAATTTTTTTACCATTTAATTCAACCTATTGATCTTGTTAAGGTTAACAATCTACTTGATAATTTCGCACATTACTCACCTCATGTGAAATAAATAAATAAAAGATACCAACACATAGTATTTAAAAGGTTTGTCTTGAAATACTAATTCTTTCCATTTTATTTATACCTCCAAACATGGATTCTCCACTATCTTAAATAAATGTTTAGAAGAAATGATATTTCAATCCTATCAACAAGAAGTCCACTATGTTCTCTTTAATAATTCTTTTACAACATATAATCTACTATATTCCCACTACTTCTAGAATCTACTAGAAGAGTATTAACATCTTCAATTATGATATAGTAAATAAATATCTTCCCCTCCTTGGTCTATTTTACACCACTTAGAATTATTATCTTCCTCCATGAGTCAATGTATCAGTAAGTTTGGATGTGTACAACCTTCAAGAACATTAGTAGAAACCAATAGTGATTAGAACTTCTAGTATCAAAACTCACCTAGATCTTAAATTATATGATTCCTTCTTCTTATAAATACTAAGGAAACTAATATTCTTCTATAGTGAATTATTCTCTAGATTTGAACTATTATATTTATTTGATATTATATGGTATCAGGACTCTCAGAAATACCTTGCATTATGCATGTGAGTTTTCTCTATTTTTTCACCGCATAATTCTTTAAAAACCTACATATGCTAATAATCACATAATAATATTATGATAATATTTAGTTTATATTATTATTTGGAAACTCTACAACATTTAGGAGTGATATTCTTTCATTTTAATTGGTCAAAATATTTCCTGCTTTATTACTCACTTGAATGGACATATGGATCTTCTTTTAAACCGCCTAAAGACTCAATTTTCATTCTTTCATGTGATATATAAATATATATGTCCTTATTAATTCCTAAAATATTACTGCTTCTGAATATCTGGATGAATTAGGCTCCCATACATTATTCTTCAAATTGTATTTTATTTTCTGCATCTTCTTCTCCTCGGATCTTGCTTCTACAAAATCATCTGAGATCTCTATATGAAAGAATTCATGCATCTTTGACATGTGGATATTCCTATTTTAAAATTTTAAGATTCTAAACATCTCATATAGTATGTAAGGATATAATCCCATATGTCATTCTCAAATTCCTACATGAATTATATATGGTGCATGAATTCACCTATGTGGTTTACTTTGACTATGCTACAAAATTCCCCTATATAGTTCACTTCAGCTACACGATATCATCTTACTATGTTGCAGTATTCCCTTACATTGGCTCAAATTACTAAATGAGTTATAAATCCAAAATTTCTATATAATTATGCTACATCGCTTTTCATATGTAGTAGCATTTATATATATATATATATATATATATATATTCACCTACTTATTTTCATACTCATTAGTATTTGAATATGAAAATTTTCCTATGAGTAAAAACCATACAAGGATATTTCTTTATGTGAATAATATATGTAAATTCATATATATGGCTTTTTACTTCATCAAAAAACTTCTTTAACTTTATATTTTTCCTATTCTTCCTTCATCCATCTTTAATCTTTATCCAAGAAACTCTTTAAAATAATCATGATAACTGTTATCATGAACTCATTGAAGTTTCATACTCATATAAGGTCATAAGTATTCATGATATCAATCATAATTACTCATGAAAACTAAATTTTTCATAGAAGTTAATTACATGGATTATCATTCCATATGTATTTAGTAACATTATTATGGAAGATTTAAAAAACTCTTCTAAATTAACTCCACTCACATAGATGATAGTGACATAATATTTACCAATACTTGTTATACTTTCCTTGAAGATCAATATTTCAATCTCGATAAATATACTTTTCCAAATTATCATGAAATCTTATACTCGAGTCCTTCAAGTTGTATCCTTATTATTATATTTTCATTACATGGATGATTTATTAATCATGAAATATAATTCCTTACCATGAATCTATAACCATATTACAAGTGACATCATCACCACACTAAACATGTATTAAACCATTGATATCAAATACAATACTCCCTCGGGTATAATAATATCCCCATTTGAATTTTTTGGTTATACTATAACTCTTCAATGTCAATATGTGTTCTTGAATGTATTATTCCTTCTCCCCATTATTGAAAATAAAATTAAAAGGAATAATATAGGGGTTTTATCATATTTTCTTTGACCCTCATACACTTCTCACCACTTTTAAATTTTGATAAAAGGATGATACCATGTGAATTTATTAAAAATAGCCTTTAATTAAAAAAATCTATGACTAAATGGGATATCCTAGTGTAGAGAACAAGAGTATATATCTTGGGTGATCAATGTTGTCCCTAAAATCCAATACATGTGATACAATTCTTAGAATATTCTTATTTTTCAAATAGGGACTATATAACACATATTATTTTCAAAAAACATATAACCTATACACATCTCAAAAAACCATCAAAAATTTTAATTTTCAAGTCACATAACTCCCCCTCTTATAATTTTTTTATTAACCAACACTCCCCCTTAGATAAATGAATTTGATATAGTCATAATCAAGGGTATTAAGTGTGATTTTCATACCTAAAACTTTAGGTTTTCAAAGTTGTAAAATAATTTAAAAAAAATAGAAGAAACATATTGGTAGAGACCTTATTCCCCTAAAGGTATTCACTTTTTTTATTTCCATAATGGATGATTTTATTCATAAGAAATCCATGAGAAAATTAATATTTCTTATTTTATAGAGGTGGTAACACTTGAATTTTTTCTTTTTTTAGTATGTATAAATCTAATTACACTCCATAAATTCCTTAAATGTTGCACCATAGATAAACAAGAATAATATGGAATAAAGATATAACTTATTTTATCCTCTATAAGAAGAACTCAATCTAAGAACTTCTTCTCAACTAGTACTTCTTGGATCCTCTAATATAATCAATTCTCTCCTTATTAATAGTCTGGATTGGTTACATGCTAGGTTTATTCTATTGTATTCTTATAAGTATACAAAAGTTCTATTTACCTCAGAAGTTAAGGAAACCACATTTTCATATACCTACTTTTTCCTCTTTAAACTTTCTCTTTTGGATGGTAGGATAGTCATATAATCCTCTAGACTATTCCAAACTTTCTCACATATTTCATACATTCTCTTTTGGAATTTTCAGTCACCACTTATTAATGACTCCTCAAGTACCTTGGACTTACCTTCTTGAACATTTTATTTCCCTTTTTCTTGATCATGATTATTAATTTCCTATAATTTTTTTGTAAAATTAAATTGATCTATACAAACAACTAGGAATTCTTTATTGACATTCTTAGCCTTCTCAAAATTTTCACATAACTTCACACTATTTTTATTTTGAAATCTATTACCTTTCACATCATAGATAACTTCTCCTTCTAATCCTATTATGATTAGATTAACCTTGTTACCTTAAAAGATGAATCTGTCATATACTTCTTCCAAAACCTAAAAAAAAGTTTTGAATAGGTAGATTTAGTGTATATTTGTTCCCCTATGAGATTTTTTCCTCATATTATCACCAAAACTCCTTCTTGGTTCTTGTATCTTTTCTATTAGATACATATTGAACTATCAAGAATTGGACTTATTTCCATGCTTACCACAACACTAGGAAAAACCCCTTGAAAATTTGATCTTATATATTTTTTTATAGATCTCTTCAAATTTATGTT
The DNA here is from genome assembly GCA_963277665.1 of Viscum album. Taxonomy (NCBI): domain Eukaryota; kingdom Viridiplantae; phylum Streptophyta; class Magnoliopsida; order Santalales; family Viscaceae; genus Viscum; species Viscum album. The sequence continues at coordinate 1,693,786,789 of OY728137.1, read as the reverse complement.
ATGGACTTGTTGAAAATTATGCCTTATTTTATCCTGAGGTTAGTGGTCATATTATCTCACATATTATTTCTTTTAGTGTGTAATATTACCTTTCATTATTCTATTAGTCCCAAAAGGTAAGATGAAATATAGCCAAGAGGGGGGTTAATTAGCCATTTTTTAATGATTTTTAAAAACTATATCAAAGTTATAAAGTTAATTTAGTATAAATAAAGTAAATAGGTACAATAGATTTTTATAGTGGTTCAAATCTAAATGATCTCAGACTAATCCTCATCCCTCTTATGAACTAAGATAGACAACACCCACTATAACCACTATAATGGAATATTATAATAAATTTTACACACATGGAGTCAAACCCAATTAAAAATCCTTTTTCCCCCAATAGGATTAAACCAAAATATTCCTTCCTTTTTACCACCTGGAGGCATAACTCGAACAATTTTTATTTTTTTCACCTAGAGGCACAACCCAATCTCTAAATTTTTTTTGTGAGTTATAACACAAAATACTACCTTTTAATGTGTAGTGTAACCCTTTACAATTATACAAGAATAAAGAAATAAAAATAAGTAAATCCATATAATTGGATGAACACTTCACAGTTTGAGTGTTAATATACAAAGAAACTCTACAATAGAAAATGATAAAATGATTTTAGTTCAGCAGAGAGCAGTAGTTGATATCCAAAAAATTTAGCACCTTTACAACATAAAAAAATATTAAACCTCCTGTACTAAATTAGTTGGTTTTATCTACTCTATGTATATAGAGTTTCTTAATTCACAGTAGCTTTTAAATTTGAAATTTTTTGCATCTTTGTTTTTCTAATGAACTACTTCATATTTTTCTATTCTTGTTTCCCAGATAATATTCCAATGTAAATATTTCATAAATAAAAGGTAACATTCATGTGATTTTTCCTAAATATTATATAAAAAAACAATATCCTGTATAGTAGAACTCATAAGAATAATTAATACAATATTAAATAAAATGTATTAATAACTTTGGAAAACTCCAAGATAATATTCAATGTATAACCTTCACATTTCAGTATATTTGAATTGGAATATTTAATTTTCTAAAACTCTAGCATGAATATCAATACAAGATTAATCCCATGTAAATCAAATTCCTTTAAACATGAAACAATTTAAAATATATTTTAATGGATTATAAATAATTAACACATAATTTTAGAATAATTAAAACATTAATAATATTCATAATAAACTTAAAGTAAGTGAAAATATAAAATAATATGAAAACAAAGAGCACATTTCAATGTTTAGAACATTCTATAGAATTATAGGTAAATTATTAGCTACCCTTACATGAAACACACATGCTATATTGGGGTAAAATATTTTACCATGATGTTTCTTACTACCCTTATGTAAGTATTGGAGAACCAGGAATACTTTTATGTGAGATTAAGTTTACCCTTATATGGGATTTGAAAAAGTTTAGGTGTACTTATATAAGTAATGGAAACACTCTGGTACCATTTCTCAAGTATACTGATACCCATACATAGGTATTGAAAAAAAAAATACTATGATTACACAAGATTCAGTTAACCTTACATAATAAATAGAATTTACAAGTTACCTTAATGAAAAATTCAGTTACCCTTACATGAGAAATATAATTTAAAAGTTAACCTTACAAAAAAAATTAGTTACCATTACATGAGAAATAGAATTTATAGGTTACCCATACATAAGGTTCATGTTACCTTTATGTGACAGAGATTACCCTTACATGGTTTTAGTTACCATTACATGAGACAGAGAGTATCCTTACATGTTTATAGCTCTATAAAATCCTTAAAATTAAAAGGTTACCTTTAAATGACTAATGGAAAGTAATTTTCAGATTTATATAACTAATTAAAGGTAATTCTTACCCTTATACAACTAATATACAGTTATAATTACCCTTACACAACTAATTTAAAGTTATACTAACCCTTACTAAAATAATAAAAAAGTATAGTTACCTTTATACAACTCATATAAAATGTTACTTACTCATACGTAACAAATATAAACATAAGTTTACCTTTACGTAACTCTATAAAACTCACTCCAACATTATGTAACCTATATAAACATAAGGTTAACTTTATGTAACACTATAAAACTATGTAAAAAATATTTAAGGGTCCAAATGACCTAATTATCCTAGTGAATCAACATGAAACTTATAGAACATGTTATAAATAATCAATACATTAAATCTAAATATATTTTAAGTAAAGGATAATAAGATATAACCAAATTTAGTTATACTAAAGATAACACTTAGTAAAGATGTGAAAATTATAATTAATTATTAATATAATATTTTGTAATTATAAAAACATAATTTAATAAATGTTATCCAAGGATCCACTTCAACATTATTCTCATTTTTATAATTAAAAAATAGTTTTAAAACTCGCCCACTTTTTGAAAATTCCAAAAAGATAAATTTGTAATAAAAAAATCCTTCTTTGAAATAATAATGTTTCTCCCTATAATTATTTAAAACAATGTTAGAAATATATTTTACTACATAAAAATGAATATAAATAGTGTATATATTGTATTTCATAACTTTATTAGACATTTATATTTTAAAACTTAGGTTAAGAAGCCACTTTGATACCTTTCAGTGTTATATAGTGAGAATAATTTTAAAAAATATTTATGAAAAATAATAATAATACCTTCAAAAAATACCCTTTTATGGTAACTAAAAGTTTAATAAATAAGTTAAAATCATCTATTATGTAATATAATAATTAAAATAATAATATAATAAACAAATATATGTAGAAATTAAAAAATATTAAACTAAAAAATAGATTCCAAATTTTACAAATTTCATCTAAATATGAAAATTTCATCATATAAACATATTCAAACTCCCCATAAATTCATGCTAGATAAAATTAAATTTTAAATCCCCATCATAAAAAGATTAAAATTTATTTTCTTAAACTTGGTAAAATATAGGGTCTTAGTAATGATATCAGAAAACTAATTTTCTATAGAAATAAATTATAGATTTATATTTCATTTTTGAACATGTTCCCTGAGAAAATTAAATTTTTCATCAATGTTATTTGTCCTATAGTGTTGTAAGGTATATTTTTAAATATAATTAATATAATTATTGTCACTAAAAATAGAAATCATATCAAATTAAAATTCAAAATTATAAAGTGTTCTCTTAATATGTAATGATTGAATAGAATACGATACAACATCTATATATTAAAATGAATTAGTTTAAGGATAAAAAAATTCTTTAAATCCTAAGAAAATAAATATTTATCAAGTAAATGACACATACCTAAATTTATTTTTTTTATCTATCGTGTATCCACTAAAATTAGAATCAAAATAGCTTGTCAAATAAAAATTATTTTTAGTAGGATAAAATAAACCAAGATTAAAATATCCTTTATGATATCTAATAATCTTATTAATAGTTTTACTATGAGTTTCCTTAGGGTCACTTTGATATCTAGCATATATAAAAACTAAAAACATGAAACTAGGACTTCAAGTAGTTAAGTATAACCAACTTCTAATCAGGCCTCTATAGGTTTTAATATCAAGAGATTTTCCAGATTTATCTAAATATAATTTTTAATTACTACTCATGGGATTATTTAAACTTTTAGAAGAATATAAATCAAATATATTTGTTAACTCTTTATTATACATGGATTAATTTAGAAAAATTAAATCATTTATTTAAAATATTTTCAAACCAATAAGAATTTCAATTCCCCGTCATACTCATATCAAATTTAAAAGTTATTAATTCTAAAAATTTAATTAAAATATTTTCACATGAATATCCAAAAATAATATCATCAACATTAATTTACACAATCAAGATGTCATTAAAAAAATTCATAATAAAAAAATTAAGATCAAACTTTCCGTTCTCAAAAAAATTCAAGATAAATTTAGTTACTCTTTCATAAAAAGCTCAAGGAACTTGTTTAAAATGATATAAATACTTGGAAAGTTTAAAAATATGATCATGATTCTTTTAAATTTCAAAACTAGAGTATTTCTAACATATATTCATTTATAAATGTAACCATTTAGAAAAGTGGCTTTAAAATACATTTGAAATAAATTGAATCCATTAACAACCATCATACGATAATAATATTCTAATTATTTTTAATCTAGAAAAAGATGAAAAATATTCTTCAAAATAAATACCTTCATCTTGAGAATATCCTTGAGAAACTAATCTAGCTTAAATTTTAACTATATTTATATATTCATCAATTTAGTTTCTAAAGATCCATTTTTTCTAATGACATGATAATCATTTGGTGGAACAACTAAATTCTATACATTTTTCTAGTAAAATTATTTCACTTATCTTTTATAGCTGATATCCGATTATAATTATTTAATTCCCTATCAATATTATTATGTAAAATTTTAGAAATAAAATCATGATAAGAAAAAATATTCATAACATATCTTCTAGTTTGAACATTTGATTTAGAATTAACAATAACATTATCTATAGAATGATCTCTGTAAGCCTTCCAAGGTCCTCTGTGAATAGTTTTAGATTGATAATAAATATTCCCTCCCTCAATATGTGATTCTTTATCTTAAGGATCTTCCTCTTAAAATTTAAAATCTCTAAACTAATCCCCAATTTGATCCATATCATCATCCCTTTTATTCAAAGATTTTTCATCAAACTTTACATGAATTGATTCTTCAATAATCATGGTTCTTTTATTTTATACTCTATATTTATTACTATTGTATGAAAATCATAAGAAAATAACTTTATCATATTTCTAATAAAATTTATCTAAAGAATCTTTAGTGTTGAGTATAAAATATTTACATCTAAACACTCTAAAATAGCCAATTTATTTTTTCTTCCCTTCTAAAATTGATAAGGTGACTTTTACAAAAAAAATGTATTAAAATAATTCAATTGGTAACATAATGAGGTGTATTCATATTTTTTGAAAAAAAATATTTAAGTCGGTTAAACTCATTTAACAAGGTCTTATTCATTTCTTTAAGTGTTCTATTTTTTAATTAAACTATACCATTTTGTTGTGGTGTTCTAGGGGATGAAAATGTGAATATAAACATCTTATTCACAATACGGAATAGATTTTAGATTTTATAATTCACCACTATTATCACTTATTAATTAAGTTTTATTTCTCATTTTTAACCAATTTAGAAAATGTGATAAAATTAGATAATGTTTCATATTCAATCGTAAGAAAATAAATTCATGTGCATCTAATAAAATCATAAAAAATAAAAAATATCTATTACCACCCAAAATAAAAGGATTAATAGGACCAAATAAATCTAAATTAATAAGATCAAGATTCCTTATAGTTTTTACTACTTTAATTAAATTGAAACTAATTTTTTGTTCTTTATCTTTCAAGAAAGATTCAAAACCCAAGGTGTTTTCCACTTTAAGTTTTGCTAACTGTAAAAAGTTTTGGTTCTTTTATAGATTGTTCATCAACCTAAAATTACCATTTATAAACCCCCAATTCCAAAAAAATTATTAGATTGTATATCATTCAAACATTTAACATTTTGATCGGTTAATTTAGTAAAATTAATTTAATATATGTTGTCTTTTCTATTTTAATATAAAAATATATATTTTTCCTTAAATACAATTCAATTTTCATTTTGAAATTTAACAAACATTCCATCATCACATAGTTGTGAAATTCTTATTAAATTGTGTTTCAATCCTTCAACATGTAAAATTTTAAAAATAATAGTATAATTTTAAATTTTAACCCCACCAAAACCTCTTACCTTTCACTTAGAATTATCACCAAAAGTAACAATACCTCCATCACATTTATTTAATTATATAAATTTTGATATATCACCTATAATATGTCTTGATAATACACTATCCATGTACCAAATATCCTTTTTGATGCTTCCAAGACAAATTTCCTATAAAAATGGATTTAAGAAGATTTGGTACCCATTCAAATTTGGGTCCAATAGGATTAGCATATATTTTCTTGGGAATACAAACTAATTTCAAAATTTTGTTTATATAAAATATAGAAGATAAATATTTAGAAATTAGATCCTTAGTATGTCCAAGATAATATGAAATTTTCAAGGAAAACTCATTTTCATAATGACCATTCATTTGAAATATAAAACATGTAGCAATATATGTAATTATATTGGTGATTTTTATAAAGAAAGACTTGTAAATTTTGGGTAAATTATTATTATAACTGTGAATATATCTCTTTTTGTTAATGTTATTGAAACTAGTCATTTTATCAAAGTTTTATCTACCTTGAAAAAATGGATAGATTTGAATTTCAACTTCTAATTTTATTTTTGATATATTCATTTTCTTTAATAACATTATATAAATTACTTATTTCCTCTTCAAGGAACATTTTCATGAAATCAATTTCTATATTTAAATTTTCATTTTTAGTATAAGAATTTTTAAGATTTTCTTGAGTAGTTTCTAGATCAGAATGTGAATAATTTATGTCATTATGGATAGATTTCTTCATATTTTCATTTTCCTTAAGAAAAAACTTATGTTGAATATTAAGGTTATTATATATACCAATATTTTCAAATTTATTATCATTTCTATATATACCGTTAATAATTAATCTACATTAGGTTTTTCATAATCAGATTCAGAAGATTAATAATAAGTAGAGTCACTTACTTGATTTTATAAATCTGTTAAGCTCAAATTTTCCACATTCTTTTCTAAACTAGATGCTTCATCAAAACTTGAATACTCAGTGAAAATCCATATGAATACCATTTTCTTATTTTATTTCTTATATTGATTCCTAATATTTTTCATTAATTAATCTTGGAAAATCAGTATTTATGTGCCCCCTTTTCCTACATTTATAACAAATTACATATTGAGTATCATAAGAATTAAAATTACCTTTATTATTTTTCTTTTGAAAAAAATTAGGATAATTCTTTTAGGATATTCTTGAATAGTTATTATTTCTACTATTTCCACCATTTGTAACATATGTATTATTATTCCATTCACTTATCTATTACTTATAATTAAAAGAGTGATTAAAAACAAATGACTTAAAATAAATTCCCTTTTTCTTTATATTATCTTCTTCAACAATATTTTTAATTTTTAAATCATATTGTAATAATGATCCAATAATATCACAAATTTTATATTCCTGTAAGTTCATACTTTTATATATAGAAATATTTTTAGCATGAAACATATTAGGAAGTTCTCTAAGTACTCTATCAACATGAACAGAATTTTACAATGTTTATGAAAACCAATTTCATTAATACAATTTATTTAATTATTTATTGCATAAATATACACTTAATATAATAATATAATATCATGATGCCTAGTGTATTTGGGTAATTAGGTATATATCATAACAACTTGAAACAAAAATATAAATACATAAAATAAAACTCTGTAACATGCCTTAAAATTTCCTTGGTCTTCTAAAATTGCATGGGATAGCATAGGGTGTACATAAGAAAGTGGAGATCTATAAAGCCCATTAAGGGAATAATAAAATAATAACATGATTAAAGTAATAAATATGCATCAATAATCATATCAAAGAGACATAAAAGCGTAGATAATCTTAAACATGGTCATCAAGGCATTATATATGATGATGACATGAAGGAAATATAGGAATGTGGCCACAATATAAAACATCACATCATAAGAATAATTTAAGTATAATCCCAAATAAATCATAACATAGTGTTATTAAGATATAATCCCATGAAAAATACATGGAATATCATGAGATAAAAACATTACCCAATTCATTAGAGGTCGATATAATATCGGTCCCACCCATCACATTCATATCATGTACATGCATAAGTGTGGTACATAGATCATACAACATAAAACTTTCTTTCATCACTTTTAATACCATGATTAAATAGTGTGGGTTGTATAAATAGAATTACCAAATAAATGAAGGATAGTTAGACTTAGTTAAATACCCTTGAGTGGAAATGGGTATGGTTATTCACTATACAAATGTTTGGCATGGAAAAATCACAGGATAATTTTGACAGTATAACAGGGATACATAAAGATTCATGGAAGGGTTTAATGAGAGTAAAATGGGTATCTCATTACTTAGAAATCATAAGTATGGTAAGAGGTATGTATAAAAACATATCACAATATGAATAGTTGGGAATAAAATAGCATAATATAAATAAAGTTCTTTAATAAAGAGGAGAAAGATAGGATCCCTTTCTTCGGCGTAATAACGGCTTAGGTAAAGGTTATAATAAGAGTGTATAAATGATCTATAATTTTTGAAAATCAATTGGAAAATAATTAGATATTTATAAATACATGAAAAAATAATCAATTGAGATTTAAAAGGCTAAATACAAAGAAGGTTATTGAATAAAGATGAGAAGGATAGGATCTCTTAATTTGAGAGGGTGCTTCTAAAATATTTTGAGGAGTTTCTTAAGATATTGGGGGAACCTTGGGAGGGATATAGATAGATAAGTTCATATTAAATTCATGTTCCAAGGGTTTTTAGTGATTAGTAATGGGAGGTTGGGTGGGTTTATATAGAAAAAGAGAGGGTAATTCTTTATTAATTTCTAAACTTAGGTTTTGGACTCTGTATGATAAATTAATCTGAACCACAAACCATAACATGGTTTTTTCAATATTTTTTCTAATAAATAGCAGTGTATTTAATTATTTTATAATGATAATAACCTAAATCTTTAAAATAATACACTTAGTTATGTGGAAGTGAGTTGTGTTTATAATTAATTTATTTTAAAACCTTAAAATATAATATCGGTTTTGGATGATTCATTAAGGGTTTATAAAATTAATCAAATAACTTCAAAAACACATTATTTTAAATTAAAAATATAATTTTGTATGTGGATATTTTTTTTAGTATTTATCACATCACTTTTGGTCTTTTAGTATGTGGTAGTACATACCATATATTTATATCGCATTTAATTTTTACTTAAAAATTATATTATCTCAAAAAATTATGAAAAATTCACCGTTGGATAATTTTGAAATTATTATTTCAAAAATAATATTTATTTTATAAAAATAATACTATATATGTGATAATTTAAAATTTTGAATCAAAAATACTCATTTATTGAAAAATATTAGTGTCTTTGATAATAACAGTTTTATAACCCTTATAAAAGTTATATTTGTCTTCATAAAATTATATTATAATTTATATTTAATAAATATTATTTTCTAATAATATTTTATTAAAATGTAATTTATTTTAAAAATTATTGAATTCATAAAAAAGAGTGTTTTTATTGAAACTATATATTTCCCAAAATTAAAATTAGTGTTTTATCATATAAAAATTATTATTTAATCATTATAATGTAATAATAAAAGATGAATATAATAATTAATTTATAAAAAATAAAAAATCATATTGTTAGTGTCTAGATACATATCCCTTTATTACACCAGTGAATTCCCTAAGGGTATGGTGTGTGCTGGTGAGATTTTATTTTGGTGGTTCAGAAAACAATGTTTGAGTCGTGATCGCAATGAGCTTAAACTTATCTTATAATTGGTTTCTCTTGTGATTTAGTTGTTGAAATTTTAACTTGATCTTGGTGAAAGGTAAATCTTAGTGATTTTATCTCCCTTATAAACTCCAATAAATGGGCTTCATAGTGTATTATCCTATTGGTCAAGGTCTTCACTTCCTTTGTTTGTGTCAAATGGATTTATCATAACCCTATATATATATATTAATCATTTGATCATTATATAACAATTATACTATAAATGGTAATGATATTTAATAGTCTTTTAAATATTATAGGATATAAATTATAAAGGTACAAAATTACCAATGTAGTTCATGTGTTTTCTATAATTTTATTCTTAATAAGGTATTCACTAATTTAAAAAGGGAATTTCATTTATAAATGTTCAGGTCATTACATTATTCCACCTTCAGAAAATTTACTCTCTAAATTTAATTCATACACTAAAAAAGATTATGGTACTTATGTTTCATCGCCTCTTCTAGTTCCCAAGTTGATTCCTCAAACTTTTTTTTCACTATAACACTTTGACCATGTGATCTATCTTGTTTCACATAACTCTGTCTCTTTGATTTAATATCTTCACCAAATACTCATGATAAGAAATATCACTCTCCAACGGTACCACCTATGGATTTTTTACATGTGATGAGTCTAGTATGTACTACCCCAAGAGGGATACATGGAACAAATAATGTACGTGAGATAGGTTATGTGGAAATGAAAGTCAATAGTAAATTGTTCTAATGTGATCAAGGATATCAAAGGGGCTAATGTATCTAGGACTAAGATTCCCCTTCTTCCCAAACCTCATGAATTTCTTCCATAGTGATATATGAAGGGACACCTTATCTATAACCTCAAACTCTAGGTCTCATCGATGATTGTATTAATATATTTTCTGTTGACTTTTTTCATATTTTATAGGATGTTGAATGGTTTGAATCTTCTCTATCATATTTTGGACAAGATCAGGTTACACCATCTTACACTCTCCAAATTCACCCCAACTTGTTGGATTCTAAAATATTTTCCCATAAAGAGCCTTATAAGGTTCCATTTTAATTCTTAAATGGAAACTATTATTATATGAGAACTCCACTAGGGGAAGTTGTTGATACCAACATCCTTGTAAATCTATTGAACAAGATCTCAACAAATCTTCTAAAGATTGAATATTTCTTTCAGAATAGCCATCTATATGAGGGTGATAAGAAGTGCTAAATCCAAAATCCAGATCCAATTCTTGCTAAAGGATTCTTCATAACTTCTATGTAAACCTCATATCTCAATTATATACAATAGAGATGAAAAATACATGTTGTCTTACCACATCCCTTATGTATATATTATAAAGTTGTTCAAGTGAAAAATATTCCTTGATATAAATGAAATTATCTGACTTTTTTAGGAGATTTAAAAACACACAAATGGTGTTATTTCATTTAGTGGTATTGAGAGTCCTATGACAAAATCCATGGTTATGTTTTACCATTTCTATACTGGTATGATAAATGGTTGAATCACACCCTTAGACTTCTATCATTTATCTTTAACTTGTTTGTATACCAAGAATCATGATAAAAATTCTATAATATCCTTTTTTATGTTATCCCAATAGAATTTTTTCTTAAAATATATATATATCTTAGTGTTTACTAGATGAATAGAGAAGGATGATCTATAAACATCATCCAAAAGTTCCATATTCAATTTTGGTTTTCTTGGGACACATATCTAGGTTCCATACATTATAAATCCATATTTAGAAAAGTTGAACTCCATAATATTTTCTACTCTTTTCTATATAAACTCATCATCCTTATGGGACTCCTTGATCCTCTCAAGAATAGATGATTAAGCACTCATTTTAGCAAGGTATGATGATGATACTTTTATTATTCCCATTTCTATCCTCCGTATGTCCAAGAATATTGGTTCCCTTGAAATTATCATCATGGATAGGGTTTCAAGATCCTTTCAACTCAGAGTATCTTCCACTTTTTTCACCTTCCTAGGATAGTAATGGATTGAATAATAATAATCCTTGATTATATCTAACTACCTTCATTGGTTCATATTGAGCTTCTTTTGTTTGAATATATAATTTAGGATTTTATGATCCATATATATGTAACACTTCTCACCATAGAGATAATTTTTCCAAATATTTAGTATAAAGATCACTGCATCTAATTATAGATCATGTGTTGGGTAGTTATGATCATGGATCTTTAATTTGTGATAAGAATAGGTAATCACTTTTTCATCTTGAATGATTGCACAACCCAAGACCTTTTTTGATGAATCAGTATAGATCAAAAATACCTCCCCACTGGTGGGTAATGTGAGTATATTTGTAGTGATTAAACTCTTATTCAACTCATTAAAGGTCTCTTTTTATTTTTTATTCTAGAAAAACTTAACTCCATTTTGAGTTAACTTGGTTAGTGGGCTTGAAAAATATGTGAAGTTTCACATAAATAGATGACCATACCCAGCTAATCCTAGGAAACTAAAGATTTACATCACATAGGTTGGTCTAAAACATCCTTAAATTGCCACTATTTTTAAAGGATCTATATATATCCCTTTTCTGGTGATAACATTCCCCAAGAAAGTTACTTTCTCCATCCAGAACTCTCATTTACTATAATTCTCAAATAACTTTTCCATTTGAAAAATATTCAATACATAATTCAAATTCTCCTCATGTTCCTCCTTTATTTTAGAGTATATAAGAATATAATATTTAAATACAACAAAATATTTATCGAGGTAATCCATAAAGTCTCTATTCATTAATCATGTGAATATTTTTTATCATTAGTGAATCCAAATGGCGTCATTATGAACTCATAGTGCCTATACGTTGAATGAAAATAAGTATTAGGGATATCCTCCTTATTCACCTTTACTTCATAATATCCCTATAGAATATCTACATTAGAGAATTATTGTGATCTATGTATCTAATCAAACAATTCATCAATCCATGTTTAAGGATACTTTTTCTTTATCATTCTTTTTCTGATCTCATGATAATTAATGTTGAGGCACATTGACCCATCCTTCTTCTAGATGAAGAGGACCAGTGCACACCATGATGAATCACTTGGTCATATGAACCATTTATCTAGATTCTCCTATATTTTCTTCTTCATATTCTCAAGTTCAATAGTGGGAATTATATATAGAGTCTTGGATATTGGAAAATATCTAGGTATAATATCAATTGAGAACTCAACCTCTCATATAAAAGGAAGGGTAGATAATTATTTGGGAAAAAAGTTAGTGTATTCCATCAAAATGTTATGACCCATCCCCCAGGATCCATATCGTGACTACCCCAAGTCTGCCTTCCATAGGCCAGGGGCTGGCGACTAGCACAAAAGGCATAAATCCCTAAATTAGGAAGGCATTGCCTTTATAACTGTAAACAAACACATCAGAGTACACAACTAAAATCAAAACACTAAGTAAAAATTGTATACAAAGGAAGTGATGGAAAGTAAAAGGGGCTGGAAATACAAGCTCAATAGGAAAGTACAACTAAAACTGAAAGCAAGTACAACAGAGGAAAAGTAAAGCAGTTATTGGGTCATCCTCCAAGGTTCCTACCTGAAGGGTATGTATAGATGGCCTCCTCAGCACTCCACGTTCGTTCATCCACTCCATGTACCATCACGCCGAGTGGTCCACCTCCGGGTACTGTCCAATCCTGCTACTCTCTGCCTCAGTCAGCGATGTCCATCTTCTACAACCAACACAACGATGTGCGGACATAGCTTGTGTAGGGGTGAGTATAACGATACTCGGTAGGGACCCCGAGACCCTCAAGGTCTCACTAAATTCAACAAGGATAAACCACAAAGATTGGATTCAACGGATAACCATTACTTTGGTATATGTCCATACATATACCTAAGTTATCTAGTAACCCATCTCAATCATGAGGAAAAAACAAAAGTCATTGACTCTGCTCAAACCAAGATTTTATTCTAGGGTAGTATCAAGAAACATACCCAGTCACACTGTCGGAACCTCGTCTGATGGTGTAATCCACCTTTATTGAGTACAGTGGGCATGCCGTGTCACACAAAGGTGCCTCCCACTATCCTGGATTACTGTGGTACTCCTCCTATCGAGTATTGTGGATCTGTTGCGCTCACACAGAGGTGCTCCCCACTGTGGGTCTGATGTGCTCACACCGAGGCGCTCCCCCTAATATCCTGTTGAGGTACTCCTCCTGTCGAGTACTGTGGGTCTGTTGCGTCACACAGAAGCGCTACCCACTATGGGTATGCCGCGTCACACAGAGGCGCTCCCCACTGGACTAGTTGAAACACTCCGAGTCGAACGGTCAGCAGTCGTCAGGTCTCATCCATCTACTAGGTCTTCGTACTCCGCTCACTCGTATCCAGGAGGATACGCTCCAAAAACTACAGTTTGATTATCCAATTGTCACTAAGTCCCATGAAAAAGTATCTCAAAGGTCCGCCTCGTCATAGGTGTCTCAATGCAACAGACGGCGCGTCAATCGGATGTCTGGTCTGTGAGTTATTGGCATTTCTGTTCCAGGGGCCCAGTTGGATTTTAGGTTCAAACCAAGCCAACCATACCACAACTATGATCAAACATAAATTGTGGTATTCCAAAAGAACCATCTCACTCCAATCATTCCGTCATCGTAGACGGTTTTTCGACCAGACACTTGTAGGACAATTTATAGCCGAAAAGGTGAAAATAGGCCATAGCGGGTCTGGGTCCGGTCCAACCCAGTTAGACTGACTCGGCCCAAACCGGGTCTAGACCAGGGTATGACCCGGTCCGTGGGTCCCAACCGGACTGAGGGGGAGGCCCGACTCGAGGGCGGCCCGGCCCGAGGGGCGGCCCGGCCTGAGGGGGCAGCCCGGCCCGAGTGGGCGGCCCGGCTCGAGGGCGATACAGCCCGAGTGGGCAGCCCGACCCGAGGGGGTGGCCCAGCCCGAGGGGGCGGCCTGGCCCGCACTTGGTTCGGCCCACATTGGGTCCAGCTCAGCGGCCCGCATGGACAGGCTGGCGGCTCGCGTGGTCCGACTGGCAGGTCGCGTGGCCTGGCTGGCGGCCCGCATGGCCCGACTGGCCAGCAGCTGGCGGCACCCTGCGGGGCCTGCCCTAGCTGCATGGGGGGGGGGGGGGGGGGTTTCGTTACCCCCTGAATTCCGAATAGAACCGGCTCTAGGCTCCGGTTCGGTAACTGTGGGACCAGGGAGGGTCCCCCCTTATCCGGCTGGCCGAGCATCTAGCCAGTTTTCTCCACCGACGATCGGCCTGACGTCGGACGCCCCTGCTCCTCCGCTGCGGCCCGCCCTGACCGCGGCCTCTGCACCTCCGTGTGGTTCCATGGCGCCGCGCCCCTCCGTCGCGGCCCACCCTGGCCGCGGCTCTCCTCTTCCATGTGGTGCGACGGTGTCGTGCCCTTCCGCCGCGGCCCGCCCTGTTTGTGGCCCCCTTCTCCTCTGTGTGGTGCAACGGCGTCATGTCCTCTCTTTCGCGTGGCATGGAGGTTCCAAACCCTTTCGGCAACTCATTGATCTATCACCACCGGTTTCTTCATGGTCGGCCCGTCACCGGCCACCGTTGCGCCACCACGGTTCACTCTTTCGGCGGCGCCGTTGCGACGTCACCGTCTTCGTCAACAAGCGAGGTAAATCAAAGGGGGAGGTTCGGGCTGTGTTTGTGCAGCCCGAGCCTTCCACATTATGGTGATATCAATATTCCTCAAAGAGCACAACTAACGACGAATAATGGAGGGTAAAACTCAACCATAAAACAAACCCTACCTCGTTTGTCAATCGTTGACGGTGGAAGGAGAGTTCGAAGAAGATGAAGTCGAAGACGACGTCATTGGCGTTCTTCATGGGTGATGGTTTTGTCCCTCAACCAATGGTTCTTCATTGTCGAAAGAAGTGTCTTTCATCCTTCAGTGATCGTTCTTTGTTGGATCATTATTCTCCTTCCCAAAGCTCCACCAAAATGTCAACCCAAAAATAATAGAAGAAGTTGTCTATTATTTGTTGGCACAACCATACAAATTGTTGTGATTAATTAAATGAGACAACTAATTTAATTAATGGGGTGGAATTGATTCAAATTCAAAATTAGGGGAGGTAGATAGTTTCAATTAAATGAAGAGAGTTGTAAAAAAATTAAACAATGGAAAGTTTAAAGGTTTCTCCACTTAATTGGGGGGTTCCAAGGGGTTACAAGACCGGGTGGTCCCCACTGAAAATATCCTCACAAGTGAGGTTATGTGGGGGTGGGCCTCACCACTATAACCTCTCATGGGAGGTTATGGTGTGGTGTCCCCCACCTCTAACCACCTCTTGGAGGTTTTAACCACAAATTAAATAAAAATAATATAACACTTTATTTTTATTTAATTTTATTAAAAACCCAAAATATAACTTCCATTCTCGAACAACTGTCATCAAGGTGAAAGTCTTATTAAGTGAATACAGGAACTGTGAGTTCAACAGTGCCCTTGGATTTCAGTTCTGAGCACCGGTTAAAAAGTTATAAAATCTCACCCGCACGTTTACTGAACATACCTAAAAAAACTTCAGAAATTGATTCTAGGCACACCGGGTCTCAGAATCAAGTGCCGTAAATTTTTTCGGACTCTTAAAAATCCCATGTATTTAAGAAAAAATAAATTTCCGTGGAATTTTTGTGTCTTTACATTCTCCCCACCTCAGGGTTTTATGTCCCCGTAAGCTATAACTCGAACTAAGGGAACAAATGGGGGTACTGAGCACACATCTGAGCCATCTGGTCCCATGTGCTCTCCTGGAGGTTCTCGTGCTGACAGCGAATGCGCACCAGAGGTATTGACCATCTGCGAAGGACCCACTCTTGTCAATCATCAATCTCCACTGGAACCTCCATGAAAGTCTCCTCATCATCGATGTCCAGCTCTCCATGGTCGATGATGTGGGAAGGGTCGTGCACGTATCTCCTCAACTGAGATGTGTGGAAGACGTCGTGCACTCAGTGAAACTGAGGTGGAAGAGCTAAGAGGTAATCCACCTCTCCTACTCTTCTGAGGACCTAAAAAGGTCCAATGAATCTCAGATATTGCTTTCCACCTCGGCCAATCTCTATAGACCTCGTCGAGGTGAGACCCGTAGGAAAACGTGGTCTTCATCCTCAAACTCCATAGGTCTCCGCCTCCTGTCAGCATACGACTTCTGTTTGCTTTGTGCAGTCTTCATCCACTCCTAAATGATATGCACCTTTTTTGTGGTAGCCCATACCATCTCTGGTCCCACTAATGCTGACTCCCCTTGGTCTATCCAGCACAGTGGTGATCTGCAAGTTCGACTATACAAGGCCTCAAAAGGTGTCATACCGATGGTGGAGTGATATCTGTTGTTGTAAAAAAACTCCACAAAAGGAAAGTAATCCTCCCAGATGTGACCGAAGTTGAGGAAACATGCACGTAGCATGTCCTCAAGGGTCTGAATGGTCCACTCAATCTGACCATTTGTCTGAGGATGGAAGGCGGTACTCAGATGAAGTTGGGTCCCGAAATCTTTCTGTAACCCATTTCATAGTCGGTAAGTAAAGCGTGCATCACGGTCGGAGAAAATAGAAGAAGATACTCCATGTAAATGCACAATCTTATGCATATAGAGGCATCCCAAGCTCTCTACTGAACCCTGATCTTTGGTCGGTAGGAAGTGGGCTGACTTGTTGAGTCGGTCAACGATCACCCATATCGAATCATGACTCCTGGATATACGTGGAAGACCTGTCATAAATTCCATGGATATCCCATCCCACTACCACTCTGGGACCTCTAAGGGATATACCAAGCCTGCTGGTACCTAGTGCTCTGCCTTCACTTGCTGAAAAATGAGGAATCATGAGACAAACTCAGCTACCGCCTTCTTCATACCTGGCCACCAGTGCTGTCATCGAAGGTCCTGGTACATCTTCACCACTCCTGGATGTACCACTAGAGGGGAAGTGTGTAACTCCCTTAACACTTCCTCCTAAAGTGAAACTGGTACCAAGGTATGTCCTCTGAAGAGGATGATGTGCTCCCCACCTTAAGAAAATCCATCAGGTGCCTGCCCTGTGGATATCTATGTACATCGTGTCTCACAATCATCATCCCCATATTGCGCCTCCCTGACTCGCTGAAGAAGTGGGGGAGTGACTATAAGAGACTGAAGTAAAACTAATCCATCTCTATCCATGATATCTGTAAGGAAGAAAGATGCTTTGTCACCTCTCTTATCAGTTGTATACCAATACTCCTACTGATTGCATCTGCAACAACATTTCCCTTCCCATAAGTATAGACTATCTCGAAGTCGTTGTCCTGGAGGAACTCAAGCCATCGGCGCTGTCTCAGATTCAGGTCTTTCTAAGAGAAGATATACTTGAGAATATTGTGATCAGAGTACACGGTAAAATGTTCACCCGTCAGATAGTGCTACCACATCTTCAAGGTGAAGACCACTGCTGGTAACTCCAGGTCATGGGTAGCATAGTTCTGCTCATGTTGTCTCAGCTGACGAGAACCATAAGTGATCACTACTCGCTCCTATATCAGGACACACCCAAGTCTAGTCCCTGATGTGTCACAGTAAGCTACGTACCCTACACCTTCCTCTGTAAGCCTCAAGATGGGGGGCACTAGTCATCCTATGCCTCATCTTCTGAAAGCTCTATTGGCATCTCTCCGACCGCACGAAGGGTTAACCCTTCTTCATCAAGGATGATTGTGGTTCTACAACTCTGGAGAAGTATGGAACGAATCTCCGGTAGTACCAAGCCAATCCCATAAAACTATGTACCTCCATCACACTCCTAGGTGGATCCCAAGCAAGTACCGCCTCAATATTTGCTGGATCTACTACAACTCCAGCCTCTGAGATGACATATACCAAGAAGTGAACCTCTCGAATCCAAAAATGTAACTTTGAGAGCTTAGTATAAAGCTGGTTCTCTTGGAGTGTGTCCATTACTACCTAAAAATGATAGGCATGCTCTTCCTCCATAGTCGAGTATATCAGAATGTCATCGATGAAGACCATGACAAAGCGATTGAGGTAAGGCTAGAAGATCATGTTAATCATACTCATGAACACTACTGGAGCGTTGGTTATTCCGAAGGGCATAACCAAGAACTCTTAGTGGTCGTACCAAATCTTGAAGGTCATCTTCTGCACATCCTCTTCTCGAACTCTGAGCTGGTGATAGCCAAATCTGAGGTCTATCTTCGAGAACCACCGTGATCCCTTCAGCTGGTCAAAGAGGTCATCAATCCTCGGGAGTGGGTAATTGTTCTTTACGGTCACCTAGTTCAGGAGAAGGTAGTCAACACAGATCCTCAAGATCCCATCCGACTTCTTGGTGAATAGAATCGGGGCTGCCCAGGGAGAAACACTGGGTCGGATAAACCCCTTCCCCTATAAGTCCTCCAGCTATACCTACAGCTCACGAAGCTCTGCGGGAGCCATCCGATATGCTGGTGTAGATATCGGTGTCATCCTGGGGTACAGGTCAATGTAGAAGTCCACCTCTCTACGAGGAGGTAGTCCTGGAACATCGTCAAGGAAAACATCTACATATTGATCCACCACTATAGGATAAGTCGGAATCTCCACATCAATTGCTTCGAGGGTAAGGCAAGCCAACTGGTGAGTGATCGGTTGCTCCCTCCTCCGAGTAAGTCCATCCTGCACTGCAAAGGTTCCCTTCTCGTTGATGAAGGTGAACCTGGTCCCATCTGTGTGGACACACCGCACTTTGCACCTAATACAGTCAATCTGAGCATGGACTGTAGATAACTAGTCTATACCCAAGATGACGTATTAAGGCCTCAACATCGCTACAATGAGATCCCAGCCGAAGATCCTGCCTCCTAGAGTAATCCCACACTGCCAGAACCAGTGCGTAATCATCAAGTATACTCCCTTAGGAGTCTCTAGCCATAAGGGTCGAGCCAATGGCTCCATCAGAATCTTCGAGCTCCGAACGAGGGAAGTGGCAATGAAAGAGTGATTGGCACCTGTGTTTATAAGAACTACAGCTAAGGTAGAGTAGACATAGATAGTACCTTGAATCATATCTGGAGCACCCTGGTCATATGACTCAGCTCCCTGAAGCTGAGCTCTCCCCTGTCTTCCAGCTCCCTACTATCAGGGTGATCCTCCTGGTGGTGGTGGCGGTAATACCTCAAATCACCTCCCACCACCTGCTTCTCAACTAGCTCCTCTGCCACATTTTCCTATGCCCTACGGACCACCTTGATCGAATCTCTACCTCTGCCTAGGAGGTCCCTAAACTGTATGCTGATCATCTGAACGGCGGGTCGGACAGTCACGAGCCATGTGACCCTGCCCACCGCATGAGTAACAATGTCTGCTCCTGGCAGTTAATTCACTGCCTCAAGTTCCCCTCACAACAGATCCTGAGTCCTGCGGTCATCCACTCATGGGTCTGGTCTTCTTGGACCTCTGCGTCATCTGTCTACTGTCAGCCGCAGAAGACTCTGTTGCATGTCGACTAGTAGTGGGTCTTGCTGCTGGTGACTACTCATCCAGGAAACTCTCTACTAGGAGGGATCTCCCTAACACCCCTGCCTGCGTCGGGATGATGAGGGAGATCGTCGAGGCTCTGATCTCTCGTCTGAGCTCCTGCTCGAAGGTCTGGGCCATGAAGAATGGGTCCCTCACCATATCTTTAGAGTAGTACGATAGGTCGGTGAACCTCACTGAGTACTGTGCCACTGTCATGCTACCCTACTATAGATGCAGTAGCTTCTGTATCCACACCACTGGTAGGGTCGCTGGAACAAACTCCACCCAGAATAGGATCTCGAAGTCTATCCAGAGTAGTGTCGCCTCATCATGCACCTGGAGCATTAGGATCCACCATCTGCCTACTACTGCCTGAAGGAGACTCGCAACAATGATCACCATAAGGTCTGCTGGTGTCCCTACCAGCCTGAAGACTCTCACCACATCCTCCATCCAATCCTCATCCGCCTGTGGGTCCATCTCTCCACAGAACCCGGGTGGCCTCTGGTGCTGGAACTCATGCAACGCGCTCAAGCGGCGTGCATCGTCTACTACTGGGTTTGTGGCATCGATGGACCAACAGGAAGTGGTATCACTGGTGCCTCCGCTGGTAAAGGACCCTGCACTGAGGCCTCGTCCCTCGGTGGTCTGTCAGAGCGTATGACTCTTGGGGCTTTGCAGGGAGGCATCCTAAAAGAAACAGTTGTGACACAGTCAAAAGATTATACCTGGTGAGATGACCTAGTTGAGATGACTTAAGAAAACTTTTAAATATACACACGTAATTAGTGTTTTCATGCAATAAGTCGAAAATCAGTAATCAGGGTCCTGGTGTATGGATACATCGACCGCTCTCACCAACACTGGACTCCCTGAACTGAAAACAACACTTAGTACCCTTAACACTATTACTTCATAGAAAACAGTGATCAGAGTCCGAAGTTCTGCTGTAGAACCGACTCCTCTGATACCAATTCTTCATGACCCGTCCCCCGGGGCCCGTATCGTGACTACCCCAAGCCTGCCTTCCATAGGATAGGGGCTGGTGACTAGCACCAAAGGTGTAAATCCTTAAACTGGGAAGGAATTATTTTTATAACTGTAAACAAACACATCGGAGTACACAACTGAAACCAAAACACAAAGTAAAAATTGTTTACAAAGGAAGTGATGGAAAGTAAAAGGGGCCATAAATACATGCCCAATAGAAAATTACAAGTACAACTGAAATCAAGTACAAAATAAGAAAAGTAAAGCAGCTACTGGGTCATCCTCTGAGGTTCCTAACTGAAGGGTAGGTACAGATAGCCTCCTCAGCACTCCATGTCCATCTGTCCACTCCATGTATCATCACACTGAGTGGTCCACCTCTAGTAGAATCCATTCCTACTACTCTCTGCCTCAGTCAGTGTTGTCCTTCATCTTCAACCAACACAATGAGGTGCGGGAATAGCCCGTGCAGGGGTGAGTATAACGATACTCATTAGGGACCCCGAGACCCTCAAGGTCTCACTAAATCCAATAAGGATAAACCGCAAATCATGGATTCAATGAATAACCATTACTTAGGTATATGCCCATACATATACCTAAGTTATCTAGTAACCTATCTCAATCATGAGTAAAACTCAAAAGTCATTGACTCAACTCAAACCAGAATTTTATTCTAGGGTAGTATCAAGCAACATCCCCAGTCACACTGTCAGAACCTCGGTTGATGGTGTAATCCTCCTCTATTGAGTACAGTGGGCATGCCGCGTCACACAGAGGATCTTCCCAATATCCTGGACTGCTGTGGTACTCCTCCTGTTGAGTATCGTGGATCTACTGCGCTCACATAGAGGCACTCCCCACTGTGGGTCTGCTGCGCTCACACAGAGGCGCCCCCCCTCGTAGCCTGCTGAGGTACTCCTCCTGTTGAGTACTGTGGGTATGCTTCATCACACAGAGGATCTCCCCACTATGGATTTTCTGCGTCACACAGAGGTGCTCCCCACTGGACTAGTCGAAACACTCTGAGTCAAAAGGTCAGCAGTCGTCAGGTCTCGGCCATCTACTAGGTCTCCATACTCTACTTGCTCGTCTCCAGGAGGATCCGCTCCATGAACTCCAGGTAGATTATCCAACTATCACAAATTCCCACGAAAAAAGTATCTCAAAGGTTTTTCTCTTCATAGGGGTCTCAATGAAACAGACATCGCGTCAATCGGACACCCGGTCTGTGAGTTATTGGCATTTCTGTTCCAGGGGCCTAGTTGGATTTTAGGTTCAAAACAACCTGACCATATCCCAACTGTGTCCAAACCTCAAGTGGGGTATTCAAAAAGAACCATCTTACTATAACCTTTCCATCTCCGCAGACGGTTCGTCGATCGGACACCCGTAGCCTGAGTTATGGCAGAAAAGGCGAAAATAGGCCATAGCGGCTCTGCGTCCGCTCTGACCCAGTCGAACTGACCCCACCCGACCCGAGTTCGGACCAGGGTCTGACCCGGTCCGCGGGTCTGACCCGGACCGAGGGGGAGGCCCAGCCGGAGGGCGGCCAGACCCAAGGGGCAGCCCGGCCCGACCCGACGACGGCCCGACCCGAGGGGGCGGCCCGGCCCGAGGGGGCGGCCCGGCCCGAGGGGGCGGCCCGGCCCGAGGGGGCGGCCCGGCCCGAGGGGGCGGCTCGGCCCGAGGGGGCGGCCCGGCCCGAGGGGGCGGCCCGGCCCGAGGGGGCGGCCCGGCCCGAGGGGGCGGCCCGGCCCGAGGGGGCGGCCCGGCCCGAGGGGGCGGCCCGGCCCGAGGGGGCGGCCCGGCCCGAGGGGGGGCCGGCCCAAGGGGGCGGCCTGGCCAGAGGGGGAGGTCGGGCCCGAGGGGACAACCCGAGGGGGCGTCCTGGCACGTGGGTCCGACCCGGCCCAAGGGGGCGGCCCAGCCGGAGGGCGGCCCGGCCCGAGGGGCGGCCCGGCCCGATGGCGGCCCTGCCCGAGGGGGGCGGCCCGGCCCAAGGGGGCGGCCAGGCCCGAGGGGAAGGCCCATCCCACAATGGGTCCGGCCCATGCTAGGTTCGGCCCAGCGGCACACGTGGCCTGGCTGGCGGCCCGCATGGTCTAGCTAGCGACCCGCGTGGCCCAGCTGGCAGACCGCGTGGCCCGGCTGGTTGGCAGCACCCTGTAGGGCCCACCCTAGCCACATGAGGGGGGTGGGTGCCACACCCCCTGGCTTTCGAATGGAACCGGATCTAGGCGTCGTTTTGGTAACCGCGGGACCTGGGAATGTCCCGCCTTGTCCGGCTGGCTGAGCGGCCAGTCGGTTTGCTCCACCGGCGGCCGGCCCGACGTCGACCGGCCCTGCTCCTCCACCGCGGCCTGCCCTGGCATGGCCTCTTCACCTCCACGCAGCGCGACGGCACCGTGCCCCTCCACCACGGCCCTCCCTGGACGCGGATCTCCTCCTCCGCGCGGCGCGACGGTGTCGCGCCCTTCCGCCACGGCACACCCTGGTCACGGCCCCCTTCTCTTCCACACGGCGCGACGGCGTCGCGCCCTCTCTTTCATGCGGCACGGTGGTGTCGCACCCTTTCAGTGACTCGGAGGCCTTGTTCCACCGATTTCTTCACGGTCAGCCCGTCGTCGGCAACCATTGCTCCACCGCGATTCACTCTTCCGGTGGCGTTGTTGCGCCGCCACCGTCGTCGTCAACAAGCTAGGTAAATTAAAAGGGGGGGTTCGGGCCGTGTTCGTGTATCCCGAACCTTCCACATTATGGTGATATCAATAGGCCTCAATGATCACAACTAACGACGAAGAACATAGGGTAAAACTCAACCACAAAATAACCCCTACATCGTTTGTCGATCGTTGATGGTGGAAGGAGAGTTCGGAGAAGATGAAGTCGAAGACGACGTCGTCGGTGTTCTTCATGGGTGACGGTTTCATACCTCGACTGAAGGTTCTTCGTTGGCGGAAGAAGTTTCTTTCGTCCTTCGGTGATCATTCTTCGTTGGAGCGTTGTTCTCTTTCCCAAAGCTCCACCAAAATTTCATGCCTAAAATAATAGAAGAAGTTGTCTATTATTTGTTGGCACAGCCATACAAATTGTTGTGATTAATTAAATGATACAAATAATTTAATAAATGGGGTGTAATTAATTCAAATTCAAAATTAGGGTAGGTGGAGAGTTTCAATTAAATGAAGAGATTTGGAAAAAAATTAAACAATGGAAATTTTAAAGGTTTCTCCACTTAATTGGGGGGTTCCAAGGGGTTACAAACCCAGGTAGTCCTCACCGAAAATATCCTCCCATGGGAGGTTATGTGCGGGTGGGCCCCACCACTATAACCTCTCATGGGAGGTTATGTTGTGGTGGCCTCCACCTTCAACCACCTCTTGGAGGTTTTAACCACCAATTAAATAAAAATAAACTAACACTTTATTTTTATTTAATATTATTAAAAACCCAAAATCTAACTTCCATTCTCGAATAACTGTCGTCAAGGTGAATGTCTTCTTAAGAGAATATCAGTGTTGTGAGTTCACTGGTGCCCCTGGATTTCAGTTCTGAGCACCGATTCAAAAGTTATAAAATATTGCTCGCACGTTTACTTAACGTACCTGAACAAAACTTCAGAAATTGATTCTGGGCACATCGGGCCTCGTAATCAAGTGCCGTAAATTTTCACAGACTCTTAAAAATCCCATGTATTTAAGAAAACAAAATCCACAGAATTTCCGGGTCTTTACACACAATTGTAATTTCTTCAAGGATGATATTTTCCTTAGTCTCAATCATTTGAGAAAGATATGCTTGCTTATATAGAAATAATATCCCTTCTTGAGAGGATGATACTAAATTATATTCCTCCTCCTAATTTTATTTTAATATAATTGAAGTATCATTCATGATACAGAGGGTGATTTCATTCTCTCAAAAAATTATTTTGGCTCTATATATGGAAATCCAATCCATACATATAATAGCATCAAATTATGATAATGGGAGTATCACCAATTTTTCTTGGAAATTGAGCCCACAAATTTTGACAAGGGATGAGTTATATGCTTAGGATGAAATAATTGACCCATTTATAGCATTCACTGATATCCATATTTCCATGTTTTGTGATGGTCTTTGAATAGTTATTCTAAACTTTTGTGATGTGAAGGAATACATAGAACTGTAATCACATAGGACATGAATGGATGATAATACCACCTTTCACTATTTGATTTTGGTTCTAATCATTTACTTCATCCAAAATATAAATGGGGATAAGAATATTAAAACTACTAAAAAATAAAAGGGAAACTATGAACATTAAAGGGGTATCTCATAAATGACTTATATTCCTTAACCTATGAATTTATTGGTTCTAATATAAGTTATCATGATTTATTTCCTAACAAAAAGTCCTATAGAATTTTTTGTTCCATTTATAATGGTTTGTAAAGATATTATGAATTTAAAAAGTCATATTCCCTTGAGGTATCAAACCAGGTGTGTAGAAAGGCCCATTTTTTTGCACCAGATGATGATCAATTCCAATTTAATGCACCCTTTTTAGGGTTATTACCCCTAGGTACAATTGTGTCAAAGACATTTCCACTTTTGGTATCAAGACATGGATGTATTTTCTTGGAAACCACTTACTCTATACCTTAAAAAAATATAGGTATGTTTTTTTATGTTTAGCTTTATATTTAAGGATTTCATTAGGGTTTTCTAATCCTAATACCAAAAAATAACTATACTTTTCTCTGATACCAACTATGAAAACCCAAATCTTTAATATATTTTATTTCATGATTTATTGCATAAAGATACACTAAATACAACCCCATAATATTGTGAGGTATATTTTATTTGGGTAATTAAGTACATATCATAACAACTTGAAAAAAAATACAAATACATAAACTCAAACTTTTTATCATCGCCTTAAATTTCCTTGATCTTCTAAAACTACATAGGATAACCTAGGGATGTACATAAGAAAGGAGTGATCTATAAATACAAGGGGATAAAAAAAGAATAACATGATGAAAGTAATATATGTGAGTCAATAGTAATATAAATAAGACATAAAAGGGGTTATAATCATAAATATGAACATTTAATCATGATATATGATGATAACATAAAGGAAACATAGTAATGAGGAAACAATATAAAACATGGCATCATAATCATAATTTACAACTAGCCACCAAGAAATCATAACATATTTTGGTTATGATAAACTCCCATGCACAAAAAATGTAATATCATGTGATAAAAACATTACCCAATGTATTGGAGGGATATATAATTTTGGGACCACCCGTTACATTCATAAGATGTACATGAATCAACATGCCACATTGATTATACAACATAAAAATGTATTTCATAACTTTTAATACCACAATTAATGTGTGTGGGTTACATAAATTTAATTACTCAGTAAATAAATTATAGTTACACCTAGTTAAATACCTTGAGTGGAAATAGGGATGGGTTTTCACTACACAAATTTTTGGCATAAAGAAATCACACGATAATTTCGGCAGCATAACAAGGGTACTTAAATATTCGTGGAAGGGTTTAATGAGATTGAAATAGGTATATAATCACTTGTAAATCATAATTATAGTAAAAGGGATGTATAAAAACATATCCTAACCAGAACAGTTGGTAATAAAAAGGCATAATATAAAGAAGGTTCTTGAATAAAGAGGAAAATGAGAGGATCCCTTACTTTGGAATAGCAACAGATTGTGTAAAGGTTATAATGAGATGGAATAAATTATATATCATTATTATAACATCAATTTGATAGTAATGGTAAATTTATAAATACATGAAAATGTAATAAATTAATATTAAAAATGTTACATACAAATAAGTTTCATGTGTAAACATGAGAATGAGAGGATCCCTTACCTTGATAGGGTGCTTCTAAAAGATTGGGAAGACATTATTAAGAGATTTGGGGAACCTTGGGTGGGATATATAGATGTAAGGATAGAGTAAATTCATTAAATAAGAGTTTTTAGTGAAGATGAATGGCAGGTTGGGTGGGTTTATATAGAAAAAGAGAGGGTAATTATTTATTAATGTTTAAACTTAGGTTTTGGACTCTATGTTATAAATTAATCCGAACCAAAAACCATATTATGGTATTTTTTCATGTTTTCTACCAATGAAAAGTGGATTTAATTATTTTATAAGGATAATAACCTAAATCCTTAAAATATTACTCTTGGGGATGTGGAAGTGAGCCATGTTTATAAAGAAATAATTTTAAAACCTTAAAATATATTATATAAGTATTAGAGGATTAATTAAAGGATTTATAAAATTAATAAAATAACTTCAAAAACAAATTATTTTAAAGTAAAAACATAATTTTGGTCATTTATTCTATTTATGTTATTTATCATATTAATTTTGGGCTTTTAAGATGTGATAATACATACCATATATTTATACCGTATTTAATTTTATCCAAAAATTCAACTGTCACAAAAAAATTATTAAAAATTAACCATTGGATAATTTCAAAATTATGATTTCAAAAATAATTTTTTTTATAAAAAATATTCTATAAATATGAGAATTTACACTTTTGAATCAAATTTCCCCATTTATTTAAAAATACTAGGGGGTTTAGAATAACATTTTTTAACCCATATAAAAGTTAAATTTGACTTCATAAAATTATATTTTCATTTATATTTAAAAAATTATATTTAATAAATTATATTTAATAAATATATTTAATAAATTATATTTAATAATAATATTTTATTAAAATATCATTTATTTCAAAAATTCTCGAATTCATCAAAAAGTGTGTCTTGATTGAAAATATATATTTTCCAAAAATACAATTTGTGTTTCATTGCATCAAAATATAATTTTATTAAAATTATTATTTAATAATTATAATATAATAATAAAATATAAATATGAACATTAATTTATAAAAAAAATAAAAAAATCATATTGTTAGGTCCTAGATACATAGCCCTTTATTACACCAGTAAATTCCCTATGGGTAAGGTGTGTGATGGTGAGATTTTCTTGGGGTGGTTAAATGAACAAGGTTTGTGTCCTGATCTTAATGAGCTTGAAATTATACAATAAATGTTTTCAATTATACTTTTTTTATTTAATCTCATCATGGTTTTGGTCAAGGGAAAAGCCTAGTGATGATATCTTCCTTGGAAGCTCTGATAAATGGGCTTCATAAGGTACGATCCTACTAGTTGGGACCATCACTTTATTTGTGTAAAATGTATTTATCATAACCCTATATATATATACAAATCATATGATCCCTATATAATGCCTATGCTATCAACGATTATTATTTTTAACAATATTTTAAATATGATAGGATATAAATTATAATGGTCCAAAATAACCAAAGTAGTGTATGTGTTTTCTATAATTCCATTTCTTAATAAAAAATTCGCTAATTTTAAAAAAAGAATTTCATTTATAAATATTCAGGTTGTTATAGAGTTTATCCTAAAGAACTCATACCATTTACAATACTAGTAAATATATGTAACATTTGATTAATAGTTTCATCTTCACCCATTTTAAATTTTTTATATTCATCTCTTAACATGATTAACATAGTTATAATAAGCTTATCCAAACCAAGATGATAACCTACAAAATTTTCTAGATGTCATGTGTGGTTTTACATTAAAATAAATCACTATACACATTTATATTTATTTCAAAATATAAAATATTCATCACCTTGTAATTCAATACATACTATATCACATCATTACAAACTAATGATTTAGGTTAAACTTTAGTAATTTTATAATATTTTTCCATAATCATCCAATGATCAATGCTAAGTTACTTTAAGAATTATTCTATTTCTGATTTCCAGTATTCATAATCAGTATCATCAAGATTAGGTGGAATTTAATGTATCCATCCATCATTTTAACTAGTTCCTTACATATTAAAATGATCTCTTACCATTGAGAGTTAAGTTAGGAAATTGTTATCAAAAATAATATATATATGTATATATATTGATCTTGGGGTCAATCTCCCATACGAACTGTTAGTCCTAAAGGGAATATGGGAGATTTCCAAGAGTGGGTGAATTGGCCTTTTTTAATGAATCTTAAAAATTATATTGGATTCATAAATTTAATGTAATGGAAATAATGTAAATAGGAATAATATATTTTTATAGTGGTTAGGATCTAAATGATCCTAGTTAAATCTTCACCCCTCTCAAGAACTGAGAGAGATGTAACCCACTATAACCTCTATAGTGGAATATTATAATGACTTTTGCACACCGGGAGTCACAACCTGATTACAAATAATTTTCCCCCAAAAGGCTTAAACCCAAATCATCATGCCTTTTTCCCACCTACAGGCACAACCCAAAAATTCTATCTTTTCCCACCTAGAGGTACAACCTAATGTGTTAATTTTTTTTGTGAGTCACAGCCCAAAATCCAAACTTTTAATGAGTTGTATAACCCTTCATAATTACATACATTGAAAGAAATAAAATTAAATCCACATAACTATATGAAAACTTCACAATATAGTTGTTTAGACAATAAGAAACTATTTAATAGTAAAGTATAAAATAATTTTAGTTCAGTTGAGATAAGTATTTAATCACAAAATAATTCATAACTTGTATAGATTTTGAAAATTATCAACCTCTTGTACTAAATTCAACAGTTCAGTCAACTCTATGTATATGGAGTTTCTTTATGAAAAACATATTTTAAATTTTAAATCCTTTTCATCTTCCATTTTCTAATGAAATAATTTATAGTTATCCATGTTTATTTATTAGATAATATTCTACATGTAAATCTTTGATAAATAAAAGGTAATATTGGTAATATTCATGTGAAATTTCCTTGATATTATATAAAAAGAACCTATATAATAGATTAATTTATAATAATAAATATATTAGCAGATAATAAGTATTAATATCTTTGTAAAACTTTGTGATAATATTCGACACTGAACCTTCATATTTCTGCAGATTTGAACTTAAATATTTCAATTTCCAAAATTTTAGTGTGAATATCAACATAAGTTTAATACCATGTAAATAAAATTTAATTCATCATAAAAAAAATTAAAATATGTTCTCATGGATTATAAATAATTAATAATTTATTTTATAATAATTAAATCATTAATAATATTCATAATATAATTATAGTAATTGGAAATATGAAATAATATGAAAGACTGGGAACATTTCAAAGTTGGAACACTTTATATAATAATAGGTAAATTATTAACTACCCTTATGTGAAACACACTCACTATGTAGGGATAACATATTTTATCCTTACTTAGGTTACTACCCTTATGTAAGTATTGGAGAACCTAGATTAACTTTTTGCGAGACTAAGGTTACCCTTATACGAGCTTTGAAAAAGTTATATAACCCTTACGTAATTAATAGAAACACTATTTTGCCCTTAAATAAGTATATTGGTACTCTTATGTGGGTACTGGAAAAATTTCACTACCCATATGAATGATTTAGCTACCCTTATGAAAGAAATAGAATTTATAGGCTTCCCTTATAAAAAAATTAGTTACCCTTACATGAGGAATAGAATTTATAGGTTACCCTTACATAAAATTCAGTTACCTTTTCATGTGAAATATAATTTATAGGTTACCACTACACAAGGTTCATGTTACCTTTACAAGAGATAGAGAGTACCCTTATATAGGTTTAGTTACCTTTACACAAGACTGAGAGTACACTTACACAATTATACCTTTACGCAAGCTTTGAAATTCCATGGTTACCAATATGTGACTAATTAAAAGTAAAAGTTACCATAAAATAAATAATTAAAAGTAATGAATACTCTTATATAACTAATAAAAATTTATACTTAAACTTACACAACTAATTAAAAGTTATACTCACCCTTATGCAGCTAATAGAAAATTATGGTTACCTTTACACAACTCATATAAAATGTTACTTACCCTTAACTAACCTATATAAACATAAATTTACCATTACGTAACTCTAGAAAACTCACTCTACTGATTATAACATATATAAACATAATTTTTCCTTTACATAACACTAAAAACTTGTAAAAACAATATTTAAGGGTCTAAATGACATAATTATCCTAGAAACTCAACATGGAAATTATATAACATGTTATAATAAATTAATACATAAAATATAAAGATATTTTAAGTAAAGGATAATAAGATAAAACAAAAGTTAATTATACTAATGATAACACTTATTAAAGATGTCAAAATTATAATTAATCATTAATATGATAATTTTTAATTATCAAAAAATAATTAAATAAATGTGATCCAATGTGCCACTTCAACGTCTTCTTGGTCTGAACCTCCTCAGTACTACTTTTTTTATCTACACTATTAGAGAAAAAACATATGTTTTCAATCTAATTAGGTGAAATTTTACCTTGTTCTTTTAAATCATTCTTCTCACAATTTTTAGAGGAATATACTTTGACTTAAAATAATCTGTTGAAGCCTTATCTGAATATGTTTGTCATATAATGAACAGTGAGACATATTCCATGCATCTCAAAAATTACTTATTTTGAAACTATTTTTTCTTCAGGATCAAATACCATTGTCCCTTATTTAGATATCTTTAATTTTTGCATCTTGATCTCATCAACATAGGCTACCTCCTTTCTATTCAACTCTTTTTTCTCTTTAGACACATTATTTTTCTTAAAATAATCCTTTTCATTGGGTAGTTTCTTATTATCTGTATACATATTTTTCTTTTCTTTCTTGTGCTATATAATATTCTCAAGATAGTGTTCTAGCTTCCCTTTTAGTTCCTACTCAATCTTGTTCCTTTATTATCCTTCATCTTCACTCCTTGATGAATTAAATTATTTTTTAACTTGAGAAAATATATTGACCTCATCATCTGATGAACAACTTAAGTTGAATTTTTACTTTTTTATCATTAAATTTCTTGTCTTTCTAATAGACTACTTCTTTTTATTTTATTCTTCTTATTATTTTGTTATTTCTCATCCACCTTATTAGATTCAGATTCTTTAACCTACTTCTTTGGAAAAAAAATCAATATAACCAATACCATCATAATTATAACATCTCATAAATTTTAAACATTTTCCTTTCCATTTTCTTTTATTGAATATCTTTAATAAAATATCTATGATTTGGTTGAGAGCATTACCATCTTCCTTATCATCTAAATTACTTGATTCGGTGAATTTATCTTCTTTGACTTTCCCTTTTCTCATGGATTTAAATGATATTTTATCTTTATATTTCTGTTCTAAATATATAGAATTATTTAGTTCATTTTCCTAAAAATATGAAACCTTGGGATCAAATCCATATAGTTAATTTCCCATAAGATTATTTACAATGATTAAATCCTCCAACTTTTCACCAAATCCTCAAATTTTTCTGACTATTTCATTTACCCTGGTGAAATAATAATTTATATTCTTAATATAATCCATTATTATTTATTTAAATATACTCCTAAAAACTTTTAATTTTGTATTCCTTTACTTTTATATTACCCTCATAAATATTTTTTAATTTTTCCCAGATTTATTTTGTAGTCAGAAGACCCATGACTTTGGTATAGAATTTCTCTTATAGAGACATCAGGATGTAATTATATGCTTTTACATCAAAAACTATATTCTTTTTATTATCATTACTCATTGAATCATCTTCCTCAATAAGTGGATAACCTATAGTATCAGTATCTATTACTTCTAGGCTGAGAAAAAGGTGATAATAGAGCATCTTATTGTAACGCCCCGACCCTAATTACCTAGAGTCGGTGCATTATTACATAACATTGGCATGATCACAAGAAAGATCAAATCTCGAAAGACCGATTGGTTTAGTAGCCTTGGAAACAATAGATATATTCATAAGTTTTACATTACATCATAAAATGAAAAACTACTACAACAACATAATGTATCCACAGTCCACACTATTATCCCCTCATAATATCCCTGCAGTTCATTCATAACTTACTTCTTCACATCCTGGGGAAAATAAAACATAGAAAAGGGGTGAGCTCAAATGCCCAGTAAGGATAACAATATAGCGGAACATTCAAAATAAGCATAAACATTAAAGGCAATGCATTACTAAAACAAAAGCCTTTTAAACTTGAACTTCAACATAGTATGGCAAAAGTAAAATGAAATAATGCCATTTACTTGTTCACATGGATATTCTACTAATCGAATAATCACATGCAATATCAATAACCACTTTCATAATGTTGGAATGCATAATGCTAAACTTTAATTTCTTTTCAAGGCCTCGTCCCAAGACCTTGGGGCTAACTGTAACCGGAACCCAACCCGGAGTGCCTCTAATAACCGGACACCAACCCGGAGTGCCTCTAATAACCGGACACCAACCCGGAGTGCCTCTAATAACCGGAGACCAAACCGGAGGGCTTACTTTTACCAGTTCCTAACCTGGAGGGCTTACTTTTACCAGTCCCCAACCTAGAGGGCTTACTTTAACCAGTCCCCAACCTGGAACATACTTTTCCAACACATTCATATGAAGTAAAGGTTGAAATATAACATAAACATTCTTATTGTAACTAGTATACGAAATGTCAATAATTTCACCGTAAACTATGAATGGTATAAAAATAGCACATCCACAGTCAAACATATCACAAAACCTTCAATACAATATAGAAGTTTTGTATCATAATAAATCAACTTCAAATAAGCGTAAAATCCGTCAAAAGATGTTGACATAGATGAAATCAAAACACTTTTTAGAGAAATATCTCTTTCTATTTTTGAAATCATTTAAGAGCCATATAAAATAAAACATTTTCTTGAAAATATTCTTATAAGCTTGTAAGGGAAGCTTTGACGATTTTATAACGGCGGAAAATAACCGCACCCGCCGTATAAGTTAAAAAAAACATTCTTATCTTAATTCTGTCGAAAAGGTTAAAAAGCACCTTGTTTGGAAAACGACGGAAAGATTCCCTTATAAACCTCTTATAAAAAGTCAAACAAGGGTATAAATGACTTTAACCCATATTCTTTTAAATATTAAACATGTTTTGAAATACATTTTGAAGAAACATGGACGTGGATGATAACGAGGTCCCAGTAGATTATTACGTATAAACAACCTCGGATAATGAAGAGATTGTGAAATAACCCTTACCAATTTGGTAACTTATGAAACATACAACCCATGAAAGAGGTATCATACAATGAAAATGTAAATACACATAAGGTAAAGTGTATTACACAAATAATACAATTATGGGCAGTACATACACCACACAAAAGATAATAGTGGAAATATGGCATGAATCTCACGGAAATAAAGAGTGAGATGAAAACCCCTTACCACGTTAATCAACCGAGTCGTATGAAAAAAAGTTAATAACCACCAAATGATTTACAGAATAAAATGAATATAAAGAGAATCATGATAATATATATCAAATTTCAGTACACAATACACCACTTTCAATAATTTAGTGGTGAACAATGGAAATCTCACGGAATTGAATGTGAGATAAGAAAATCCCGTACCTCGTACTTTTCCTTTGTTGGGGTAGGTTAACCTCCTGTATAATGGTGAAATAATTGTTATTAAATTATACAAGAATCATATACATTAATATGATATCATATATGATCTTTTAACATTGCTTTATTAATAATATCTTAGTATTATCGTCGTTTCGGGTGATAATCGATTCGTTCTTCTTAAATGTTTGGTTACGTAAGACATGTTTGTAATGGATAGATTATATCTTATTCATAATCATAATTATATTAACACTATTTTTAACCCTAAAATGAGAATAAGACTTGAATGGATACGATGGAGAATGAATCTCATCGTGTTCGTGGAGACGGTAGTCCGTACGTACGCACGAACGCTACTTCCATTTAATTTTTATTTTAAAAGAATCGAATCCAAATGATACATAGGTATATTACTATTCCAGTATAATATAATATTTTATATATGTTACTTAAGTTCATTAACACCATCCTTTATACGTTCCATGTGTGGTATGAACGAGTCATATCATTTTAAGGGGGTGGTAGTCCGCACTTCCAGAAATGAAATTATCGTATGTATATACAACATGAAACGAATAATGATATGAAATAAAATGGAATTACAGAAGCTTATATATAAAATATATATCATTAATATCATATTTAATTACAGTTCCATCATAATGTC
This sequence comes from Viscum album, assembly GCA_963277665.1. Taxonomy (NCBI): domain Eukaryota; kingdom Viridiplantae; phylum Streptophyta; class Magnoliopsida; order Santalales; family Viscaceae; genus Viscum; species Viscum album. Next base: position 1,693,751,322 of record OY728137.1, on the reverse strand, counting down.
CACCATGATAGGCGGTAAGATGTATTTGAACAATCATCGTTTCGTGAGGCGTTAGTTTGCCATCCACATAAACATTATGTTCATCATCCATTAGATGGAGTTGTGTGTATGTGTAGTTTGAATACTTCTTATAAAAACATCCTAGTATATTGTGGATACTGGTGTTGTTACAAAAGAAAGGAAATAAAAAGATTTTGGGGGTTGGAGAAGCAAAATAAATGAAAATAATTTAAGAGAAATCGTTACCTTTAATTTAGGTAACTCACTTTGGTTGGAACCAAAGGACTTATTGAAATGCTTTCTGCCTAAGGGGAAGCTTCAAGGAGGAGGAGAAGGATGTGAGGAGCTTATTTAGGCAGGGTTTGGACGAGCCAAGTGGCTTGAGAGGTGTGAGGAATGAGTAGAAGTGGTCTCCTTTTATAAGGGAGAGGAGGGGCTCTTTAGGAAAGAGTGAAAGTATTACTTTATAATATAATTATATTCGGTTTATAATGGTCCAAAAATCATTGAGGTCGAAGATAAGATGACTCATTTTCTAAATAACATAAACCAATAAGAATTGGACAGGTTTTAGATAATATTTTAATCATTATAATCTTATTTATTTAAATGATTTATTAATGAGGTAAACATTGAATCATTATTGTGTCATTAATAATTTAACTTATTTGATGTCTAAAAATTATAAATAAAATATAATTATGTAGGAAATCTTTTTATATTTCTAATGAATATTTATAATCGAAAATCCAACATGTATAACCCTATGTAAAAATTGTTCTTCTAAAAGATGTAAGCTTATGCCATTTTTATTTTTATTTTAACTTTATTAATATAATGTGTCCCTACCACATACAAGTGGCTCCAAGGGGTCCCCAAATCGACCCAAGGATGCCCATGGTCGGGTATGTGTCCACCAATAAGGTTAGGAAACGTTTTAGGGTAATTTTGTATTATTATAATATTATTTTTTAACCCTTATTTACCGGATTTACCCTTAACCATGGTAAATAAAATATTTACCACAGTAATTATTCAAAATGTATAAAAATAAAAGTTACCTATTTACACAATTTGGACATCCTGATTCCAAATATGGAATCCATTTTTCTAAATTCAAAACACAGAAGTGGCAGAAATTAATTTAAAATTAATTCCCGTTGTCAAAACAAAAAGCGTGTTTTTAAGAGATAATAACTATCAAAAGATTGACACTTGTTTATGTTCGGTTTAATTGTAAAATTATGTCCAATGACCAACATTATATTAAATGGTAAAAATATATTATAAATATACTTTAAAACCACTCAAATTCACAATTTATCACTATTAATTATTTTGATTAAAAAAGTTGTTTTTAATTAAAATTTAGTAATTTTCACTATTCATCAAAATATGAAAGTTATTCGAAAAGTACCAAAATTTCACCTTAGGCTAAATTTGATATTCTGAATCCAAAAATGAAGTCCATTTTAAAATATAAAATATATATAATTTCAAAATTTAGGTATTACTATTCATAACGGCTAGTTTGATTGGTTGTGGCGTGTGTTGAAACTCAAGGTTGCGTACAACACACGCTACTATTTTATTCAAAGGAAAGCGTACCGTGGAAGCTTGGGATGTTTCATTTTAAATTTTTTTGATGTCCCAATTTATTCAGATAGTTTAAAATATTTTATTTAAAAAGGTTTCACTATTAAAAGGTCATAAAAGTGCAATACTGGAAATGAATCTATTCTTGCATTATGACTAAGAAACTCATAATAGGGATTCTAAAATTATAAGGATTATATAAAGTTCAAAATGTAGTTAATACTATTCATGACCTCTTTTAATGGCTTTTTTTTGTACGTCATGGTGTGATTGAACTCGGTGTTGCGTGTAGTGCAAGTTATTGAATTATTTTTTAAGAAATAACACACTATGAAATCCTGGGGTGTTACACTTATTCCTCTAATTTTGTTAGTTTATACCAATGAATTTGGTACTCCTTTGCTATTTTTAGAATTATTCTTCTATATTTTTGAATAAGAAATATTCCTAGATCGTTAGAGGGTACCTTGGATCTGATGCCACTTGAAATTTCTCAGGATGGATAGACCACTGAGAAGGGGGTGAATCAGTGGTATTCATTTTATAAACTCTTTACCTTTTAATTCAACCTCTCCAAATTGTTAAGGTTCACAATCTACATAATAATTTCTCATTTTAATCACCTCATGTGTAGTAAATAAATGAAATATATCAGTACATGGTATTTACAATGATCATCCAAAAAGTATACTCCTTTCCATGTTTCCTATACCCACAATATGGATTCTCTACTATCTTCAAAAATTGTTTACAACTAAGGATAGTCCAGTCCTATCAACACTGAGCCCATTGTGTTCCATTCAATAATTTCCTTCCAAAACTAAATCCACTATATTCCCACAACTTCCAAAATACACTATAAGAGTCTTCAATTCTTCAATGATGATCCAGAAAAGAAATATCTTCTTCCTCTCCTTGGTTTCTTCAACACTACTTGGAAATATGATCTTCCTCTATGAGTAGATAGATCATAATTTTTTCATATGTACAGCCTTCGAGAACATCAGCAATAACCAATAGTGATTAGCAATTATAGTCTCAAAACTCACCCAAATCTGAGATGATATGGGCCCTTATTCTAATAAATACTTATGAATAAAATATTTTTATCTGGTGAATAATATCTCAACTTCAAAATAGTTTTTTCTTCAATAATGTATGGTATTAGGAATCTCAGAAATTTCTAACACAATGTATACGATTTATCTCTATTTTTCTCACTATATACTTATTTAATAACCTTTATATATTTATAATCACATGATAATATAACATGAATATTTATATTCTATTCATATTTTTAAACTCCTTAATCTTTGACAGGCCAGATATTCTTTTATCCTAATCAGTAAAAATATTTCCCAATTTATTCCTCACTTGAAATAATATCTAAATATTTTTATAAACCTTATGAAGAATGAGTCTTCATTATTTTACATGATATATAAATATCTATGTACTCATTAATTCCTCAAATATAACTAATTTTAAATACCTAAATGACTCGGTCTCCCATATATTTTTCTTCATGCATTATTTGATTTAATGTGGCTTCTTCTCCTTGGATATTAGTTCTACAAAATCATATGAGATATCCACATGAAAAACTTCATGCATCGTTAACATGTGGATCTTCCTATTATTAGAGTTTCATATTTTAAAAATATCTCCATGTACATAAGGATATAATCCCTTATGACATTATCAAATGCCTATATAAATTTCATACATGTCTTAAATTCAATTGTGTGGTTCACTTTGACTATTATATCATTCACTTATATAGTAAATTTTGGTTATGCAGCAACATTAGGTTGCATCACAACATTCCCTTGTATTGGACCAAAAACCTACGTGATTTATGAATCCGCATATAAATCATCATTTTTCTACATAAATTTTAATACAAAATAGTATTTGTATATGTATATTTTTCTATGTATTTTTATATACAGTAGAATTCAGATTTATAGATTCTCCTATATACAAAAACCATATGTGAATAATTTCTTATGTGGAGAACGTATACAGATTTTCATATGTGGCTACGATCTTATTCAAACAAATTCCCAATATTCCTCATTTTCTATATTCTTCATTATTATATTATTCACTCTTTATTGGATAAACTCTTTTCAAGAATCATAATAAACATTATCATTAACTCACAGAAGTTACATACTCATGGAAGTTTATAATTCTTTATACAGTTCATCATCATTACACATAGAAATTCATTTTTCCATGGAATATTACCGATATTCATGTGTAGGAACTCAAAAACTCTTCTTAAATGACCCACTCATGTAGATGGAATTGCTAAAATATCCACCAAAATTTGTCCTAATTTTATTTAATATAAGTACATCAGTCATCAGAAATATACTTTACCATATTTTCTTAAACTCTCCACTCATGTTCTTTAAGTTGTAGCCTCATGATTCTATTTCCATTACAAGGATTATTTTTCATTAATGAAATCCAATTATTTATCATGAATCCATAACAATCCTTTAATCATATTCATCACCACACTAAAAATATATTGAACCATTGACAAAAAAATAAATACTCACTTGGTCACAACACTATGAAATGAATGAACATATATAAAAAATTACACCTAGGTGGGGTTGTAAAGACCTGTAAAATTCAAGGGAAATTTTTTCTAAATTTTCTTTGGAATTTTACAAGAGCACGGTTTCTGACGGCACCTGATTCCGAGGCCAGGTGTGCCCGTAATCAATTTCCGAAGTTTGGCTCGGGTACGTTCAGTGAACGAACGAGCGGGATTTTCTAACTTTTGAAACGGTACCCAGAATTGAATTCCGAGGGCATCGATGGAACCGCAGCGCCGGTAATTGCTTAGGAACTCCTGTTCCGAATTTGCGTTTGCACGAGTGTTGATGATAAAAATTGTGGAAGTTTATTTTATAATTACACTACAATTTTTATTATTTTACTCTAAGTGTTAGCTCTTGATGGAAGTTGGGTAACCACCCAACCTCCCTTGGGATGTTATGAGGGTGGTGGGGCCCACACGAACCCCACCTCTTCATATCCTCTAAAACCCCCCTCAACTCCCACTTTAATTATGTTAACTTAAGTTATAACTTATTACTTAAATGTAATGAGTTTAAATGAGGTGAGTTGTGTGTGGTTATTGAATTTCAAACTCTTGAAATTCAAATGTGTTGTTGTGTTAATAAAATAAGAAAGAGTCTTATTTTATTTTTGTTAGAGTTTTGTCACCTTGAGAGAGTTGGGAAAGCATCTTCTTCTTCTTCATCTTCTTCAACCTCGACGAAGAACGCGAAGAACACCGTTCTTTAACGAAGAACCTTTCTGCCGAAGAACACGGTTCTTCCGCGATGCCGTATCCACGACGCGACGTTCTTCTTCTGCGTCGTCTCTTCCGCAACGGTTTTCCGCGACGAAATCGCCGTCAACGACTTCGAATCCTCGATTCGCGACGTCGACGTTCTTTCCCCGCGACGCCCAACCTTCGTGACGCACGTCTTCCGCGGGTCGTTGACAAACGTCGTTCCTGAACCGAGGTAGGGGGTTATTGTTATTTTATTAAATCAATTCCATTCTTGATTCTAGAATGTCGAACTTCGTGGTTAATCGAATAAATGTTATCGTTTAACGAGAGGGGTCCGGACCGCATAAACATGGCTTAAACCCCCTCCTATGTTCATGTTTGTTTCTTTGTGAATGGGACGGGATAGCGCGGTGCCGTCGCACCACGCGGGAATCACACGGAAAGTATTGTGTGGCGCCGTCATGCCGCGCCGTGGAAAGAAATTCAAGAACGCGACGCTGTCACGCCGCGTCGAATAAAATCGAAGGGGTCGTAGCCGGAGCGGGGTCGCGGCCGGTTCCGGGCCGCGGCAGAGCTTGGTGACCGGCGGCCAGTCAAGCCGCCGATGTTGGAGCCGGAAAGGGACCGGCCACTGTCGGTCCCGTTGAGGAGGAGCCGGCCGGCCAGGTCGGGCCGGCCGGAAATGGGGAAAGCCGGGGGAATTAAATTTCCCCGGCTAGCTTGAACGGCCCCCCATTATTGAGGGGGGGTTGTGGTTACACAAGGGGGGAAGGCGCCCCCCGTTTTTCCAAAAGCTCGGCCGAAGGCCGAGCTGGCAGCGCACTGGGCGCGCTGTGCTGAGCCGGACCGGCGCCTGGCCGGTCTGCCGGGCCGGGCCGCGCCCCGCCGGGCCGCGCCCGGCCGGGTCAGGCCGTGCCGGGCCGGTCCGACCCTGTCCGGGGCGGGTCGACCCGGTTCGGGCCAGCCGGGGGGTCTCGGGCCGGGTCGGCCCAGGCCCGAAACCCCCGATACCGTACTGTTTGGGTTCAAATGCCCATAACTCGAGCTAAGGACCTCCAAATGACGCGTCGTCAGCGGCGATGTGATCCTTGGATCGAGACAGTCATTTAAGTATATCGCACTCAAGGTTTCGGAATACTTTGAGTTCAGTCGGGTTGGTTCGTACACGAAACCAACCAGGCCCTCGGAGCGGAAACGCTCATATCGTGAGCTACGGACGTCCGATTGACGTGTCTTCAGCTTTGTTGAGTTCCACTTAGTGAGGCGGATCTTTTGGCATACTCCGCCCGAGGTTTGGATGCAGCTGGAGTACGGTCAGGTTGGTTTTGCCTTAAAAACCAACCGGGCCCCTGGAACGAAAAAGCCAATAACTCTCAAACCGGGCATCCGATTGACGCGCCGTCTGCGACGTTGAGTTCCTGTTGACGATACGGAACTTTTGGATACATCAACTCTGGAGTTTGTGACAGTTGATGTATCAGCCTCTCAGCTCGTGGAGCGGACCCTCCCGAACGAGCTTGCTGTGTGCGGGAACCCTAGAGCTGGCTGCGACTGCTACTGTGACTGCGACGACGACTGTGCAGAGATCCTCAGTGGATTCGACGACGACGACTACGGCACTCAGCGATCCTTTGTGGATCAGTGCTACCGATCCTGTGTGGGTCCGATCCTGTGTGGGTCAGCGCTCAGCGGTTCTGTGTGAACCAGCGCCTACAGATCCTGTGTGGGTCTGATCCTGTGTGGGTCTTTTCGGGGGTTAGTACCTATCGATCCTTTGTGGGTCCGACGACTTAGATGGATCAGTGATCATCTCTATCATCTTTCGAAGAAGTATACATGTGTGAGCTGAATCCTGTTTGCTTTCCTGTGTGGATTGTGTTGTGCTATCCTGTGTGGATTACGTTTTCTTTCCTGTGTATAATACGTATACTTTCCTGTGTGGACTGAGTTGTACTTGGGCTCGGAGGTTGGAACGTATTGTAAATGATGACTTAGGTATATGTATGGGAATATACCTAAGCAGTGTCGGTTGTTACTTCGTGATTGTATCTTTCCTTTGTGGTTTATCCTTTGTGAATTTTGGGAGACCTTCTGGGGTCTTGGGGTCCCTACTTAGTAGCTTATACTCACCCCTGCATGGGCTATGCCTGCACTACGTTGTGTTGGTTGCAGACGACGGACAGCGTTGATCGTGGTTGAGGCTTGCAGAGCAGGACAGTACCTGGAGGTGGACCACTGGGCGGGACGTACTCGGAGCGGACGGTGGGACTCGAGGAGCAGTGGAACTATCTGTACCCACCCTTCAGGTGGGATTTCCAGTGGACAGCTCGGCGTAGCAGCTATTATTTTTCAGTTGCTGTTTTCCTTTTCGAGTTGTACTTTACCTTCAGTTTGGGTTTGTATACTGGCCCATTTACTTTTCCGCACTTACTTTTGAACCAGCTTTTTACTTAGTGTTTACTTTTCTGCTTGTTTACTCTGTGGTGCTTGTTTACTTTACAAAGGCAATGCCTTCCCTTTTTACCGGGATTTACACCTTGGTGCTAGTCGCCATCCCCTGGCCTATGGAAGGCGGGCTTGGGGTAGTCACGGCACGGGCCCTGAGGATGGGTCGTGACAAATTGGTATTAGAGGAGTTCGGTTCTACCGCGAACTCTGATCTTTTCTATGTGAAGCAATAGTGTTCAGCGTATTGAGTGTGGGTATCAGTCCAGGGAGTCCAGTGTTGGTGTGGCGGCCGACGTATCCGTACACCAGGACCCTGACTTCTGATTTCCGACTTAATGCATGAAAACATTGATTGCATGTGTGTTTCAAGTTTTATTTGTGATTACTTTATATCAGCTCACCAGGTATACTGTTCGGACCATGGCGCACCTGTTTTCTTTTCAGGATGGCCCCACGACGGCAGCCTGCTAGGGTTCTGAGAGTCGAGCGTGACGACAGCCCACCGAGCGACGAGGCCTCGGTGCAGGGCCCTTTGTCAGTAGTGGCACCGGTGGTACCTCTACCCGCCGAGCCCCCGATACTTCCAGCACCAGCCGCTGACGATGCACGTCGCCTCAGTGCACTGCATGAGTTTCAGCACCAGCGAACACCCAGGTTTCATGGGGAGACGGACCCCCAGGCAGCCGAGGACTGGCTGGAGGCAGTCGTTCGAGTTTTCAGGCTAGTGAGGACACCAGCAGACCTCATGGTGATCCTCGCTGCAAGCCTACTACACGCAGCAGCGGGCCGATGGTGGAGCTTGATGCTCCAGGTGCACGATGAGGCATCTCTACTTTGGTCAAACTTTGAGAGCCTCTTCCTCTCAGAGTTTTTCCCAGCCACCCTCCGTGCGGTGCGCATTCAGGAGCTTCTTCAGCTGCGGCAGGGCAGCATGACGGTCGCCTAGTACTCGGCGAGATTTACTGATCTCTCACACTACTCAACCGACATGGTATGGGACCCATTCTTCCGGGCCTGGACCTTTGAGCAGGGATTGAGACACGAGATCAGGGCATCGCTGATCTCCCTCAGCATTCCGACTCAGACAGGAGTACTGGATCGGGCCATTTTGTTCAAGAGATTTCTTGCTGAGTCTACACCAGCGCCGAGACCCACCGCAGGGTGGCACATAGCAGAGTCTTCTGTAGCAAGAAGTCGACGGATGACTCAGGGGTCTAGGCAGACCAGACCCTCAGGCAGACAACCTCAGGACACTGGCTCAGCAGTGCGGGGCACACAGCGCGGAGCCAGTCTTTCGATAGGCAGATAGTGTTACTCGTGTGGCGGGCAGGGCCACATGGCTCGTGATTGCCCGACTCGCCGTGCCAAGGAGAAGCAGACGGTTGAGGGACCACTGAGGTAGAGGCAGAGGGTCGACCGCGGAGGTCCGCAGGGAGGAGGCGGACGAGGTAGAGGAGATGGCCGAGCAGTAGGTGGTGGGAAACGCTTTGAGGCTCTACCACCACCACCACCAGGAGGTCCACCCCGACCACAGGGAGCTGGCGGGCAGAGACAGGCACAGCTCTAGGCAGCAGAGGCCTACGACCACGGCGCGCCCGAGATGATTCGAGGTGTTATCTGTGTCTATTCTACCCTTGCTGCAGTACTTATAGACACAGGAGTGAGTCACTCTTTCATAGCCGCTGCCCTTGTTCGGAGCTCGGAGATTCCGACAGAGCCGTTGGCTCGATCCTTACGGCTAGAGACTCCTACGGGAGCAGACTCAATGATTACGCACTGGTGCTGGTAGTGTGAGCTTACTCTAAGAGGCGAGAGCTTCGGCTAGGATATTCTTGTAGCAGCATCGAGGCCTTACGACGTCATCTTGGGCATGGATTGGTTATCTACGGTCCATGCACAGATTGACTGTTTTAGGCGCAAGGTGCGATGTGTACGCACTGACGGGAGCAGGTTCACCTTCACCGGCGAGAAGGGAGCCTTTGCAGCACAGGATGGACTTCTGCGGAGGATAGGACAGCCCATCACTCATCAGTTGGCTAGCCTCATCCTAGGATCAGTTGACATGCGGAGTCCTGGTTTTCCTGCAGTGGTGGATCAGTTTGCGGACGTTTTTCCCAACGACGTCCCAGGGTTACCTCCTCGCAGAGAGGTAGAATTTTATATTGACCTGTACCCCGGGATAGCTCCGATATCGACTCCAGCATATCGGATGGCCCCCGCTGAGCTTCGAGAGCTACGGGTACAGTTGGAGGACTTGCAGGGCAAGGGATTCATCTGACCCAGTGTTTCACCCTGGGCTTCCCCGATATTGTTCATCAAGAAGGCGGACGGGAGCTTGCGACTGTGTGTCAACTATCGTCACCTGAACTAGGTGACAGTGAGGAACAAGTATCCGCTACCAAAGATTGATGACCTCTTTGATCAGCTCAAGGGATCACGGTGGTTCTCGAAGATAGACCTCAGGTCAGGCTATCATCAGCTCATAGTTAGAGACGAGGACGTGCAGAAGACGGCCTTCAGATGTCGGTATGGCCACTATGAATTCTTGGTTATGCCTTTCGGTGTAACCAATGCTCCAGTAGTGTTCATGTCCCTCATTAATAGGATCTTTTATCCATACCTCGATCGATTTTTCGTGGTCTTCATCGACGACATTTTGATCTACTCAACGACTGAGGAGGAGCACACCTACCACTTACGGGTTGTACTAAACACACTCCGAGACACCAGCTTTATGGTAAGCTCTCAAAGTTCCAGTTCTGGATACGTGAGGTCCACTTCTTGGGACACGTCATCTCTGAGGCGGGAGTTGCAGTGGATCCTGCGAAGATCGAGGCAGTGTTAGCTTGGGAACCACCCAGGAGCGTGACGGAGGTTCGGAGTTTCTTGGGACTAGCTGGATACTACCGGAGACTCGTGCCAGATTTCTCCAGTGTTGCGGCACCACTCTTAGCTTTGACAAAGAAGGGGAAACCCTTCGTGTGGTCAGACAGATGTTAGCAGAGCTTCCATGAGCTGAGGCAGAGATTGACCAACGCACCTATCTTGAGGTTTCCTGAGGAGGGAGTTGGTTACGTAGTCTACTGCGATGCATCAGGGACCAGACTCGGTTGTGTCCTGATGCAGGAGTGGGCAGTGATCGCCTATGGATCACGTCAGTTGAGGCTGCATGAGCAGAACTACGCTACCCATGACCTGGAGTTAGCAGCAGTGGTCTTCGCTCTGAAGACATGGCGACACTATCTGATGGGCGAGCGCTTTATAGTCTTTTCTGATCATCAGAGTCTCAGGTACATCTTCTCGCAGAAGGACCTGAACCTGAGACAGCGGCGATGGCTCGAGTTCCTCCAGGACTATGACTTTGAGATAGTCTATACTCCTGGGAAGGGGAACGTAGTAGCTGATTCCCTCAGTAGGAGGACGGGCATTCAGCTACTTGAGGAGGCGACAGAGCAGCTAGCCTCTTTTCAGATATCCTTCATGGATAGAGATGGAGCATCCTTCCTTCAGTCTCTCATAGTCACTCCTCCACTATTGCGGCAGGTCAGAGAGGCATAGCGTGGGGACGCTGACTGTGAGACGCGGCATGCACAGATATCCTCAGGACAAGCACCTGATGGTTTCTCCTTTGGAGTAGAGCACGACATCCTTTTCAGAGGACGTACCTTGGTACCAGTTGCTTTACGGGAGGAGGTGCTGAGAGAGTTTCACACTTCTCCCTTGGAGGTACATCCCGGAGTGGAGAAGATGTACCAGGATCTCAGACGACATCACTGGTGGCCAGGCATGAAGAAGGTTGTGGTAGAGTTCGTTTCTCGATGCCTCACCTGCCAGCAGGTGAAGGCTGAGCACCAGGTACCAGCAGGCTTGGTTCATCCCTTGGAGGTCCCGGAGTGGAAGTGGGACGGGATATCTATGGACTTCATGATTGGACTTCCACGCACTTCCAGAGGTCACAACTCCATCTGGGTGATTATCGACCGACTCACCAAGTCGGCTCACTTCTTACCCATCAGAGAGAAGGGCTCAGTGGAGAGCTTGGGATGACTTTACGTTCAGGAGATTTTTCAGCTTCACGGTGTGCCATCATCTATCGTCTCCGATCGAGATGCTTGTTTTACTTCCCGGCTATGGAAGGGATTGCAGGAGGCGTTCGGGACGCAGATACGTCTGAGCATAGCCTTTCACCCTCAGACGGATGGTCAGACGGAGAGTACCATTCAGACTCTCGAGGACATGCTCCGCGCATGTGTCCTCGACTTTGGTCGTAGCTGGGAGGACCACCAACCCTTGGTGGAGTTTGCGTACAACAACAGCTACCACTTCACCATTGGGATGGCACCGTACGAGGCGATGTACGGCCGAACTTGCAGATCTCCTTTGTGCTAGACAGACCCTGGGGAGTCAGTACTTGTGGGACTAGAGATGGTCCAAGCCATGACAGAGAAGGTCCAGCTCATCCAGGAGTGGATGAGGACAGCTCAGAGCCGGCAAAAGTCATACGCTGACAGGAGGCGGAGGCCACTAGATTTCGAGGATGGCGAGCACGTCTTCTTGCGTGTCTCACCTCGACGTGGTTTACGGAGATTTGGTCGAGGCGGCAAGTTATCTCCGCGCTTCATCGGACTATTCCGAGTCCTAAGCAGGATTGGTGAGGTGGCTTATCGTCTGTCTCTACCACCTCAGTTGCACCTGGTGCACGACGTCTTCCACGTATCTCAGCTGAGGAGATACGTGCATGACCCGACGCACATCATTGACCACGGGGAGCTTGACGTTGATGATGGGGCGACTTTTACGGAGGTCCCGGTGGAGATCGAGGATCGAAAAGAGCGGGTCCTACGTGGACAGTCGATTCCTCTAGTGTGCATCAGATGGAAGCACGGGAATCTCTAGGAGATCACTTGGAAGCGGGAGGCTCAGATGCGTGCTCAGTACCCTCATTTGTTTCCCTAGTTTTGATGTATCTTTACGGGGATGTAAAGACCTGAGGTGGGAGTAATGTAAAGACTCGTAAAATTCAAGGGAAATTTTTTCTTAATTTTCTTTGGAATTTTACAAGAGCGTGGTTTCTGACAGCACCTGATTTCGAGGCCTGGTGTGCCCGAAATCAATTTCTGAAGTTTGGCTCGGGTACGTTCAGTGAACGAACGAGCGGGATTTTATAACTTTTGAACCGGTACCCGAAATTGAATTCCGACGGCACCGATGGAACCGCAGCGCCGGTAATTTCTTAGGAACTTCTGTTCCGGAGTTGCGTTTGCATGATTATTGATAATAAAAATTGTGGAAGTTTATTTTATAATTACACTACAATTTTTATTATTTTACTCTAAGTGTTAGCTCTTGATGGAAGTTGGGTAACCACCCAACCTCCCTTGGGAGGTTATGAGGGTGGTGGGTCCCACACGAACCCCACCTCTTCATATCCTCTAAAACCCCCCTCAACTCCCACTTTAATTATGTTAACTTAATTTATAACCTATGACTTAAATGTAATGAGTTTAAATGAGGTGAGTTGTGTGTGGTTATTGAATTTCAAACTCTTGAAATTCAAATGTGTTGTTGTGTTAATAAAATAAGAAAGTGTCTTATTTTATTTTTGTTAGAGTTTTGTCACCTTGAGAGAGTTGGGAAATCATCTTCTTCTTCTTCATCTTCTTCAACCTCGACGAAGAACGTGAAGAACACCGTTCTTCAACGAAGAACTTTTCCGCCGAAGAACACGATTCTTCCGCGACGTCGTATCCACGACGTGATGTTCTTCTTCTGTGTTGTCTCTTCTGTGACGGTTTTCCGTGACGAAATCACCGTCAACGACTTCGAATCCTCGCTTCGTAACGTCGACGTTCTTTCCCCGCGACGCCCGACCTTCGCGACGCTCGTCTTCCACGGGTCGTTGACGAACGTTGTTCCTGAACCGAGTTAAGGGATTATTGTTATTTTATTAAATCAATTTCGTTCTTGATTCTAGAATGTCGAACTTCGTGGTTAATCGACTAAATGTTATCGTTTAACGAGAGGGGGTCAGACCGCACAAACACAGCTTAAACCCCCTCCTATGTTCATGTTTGTTTCTTTGTGAATGGAACAGGATGGTGTGGTGTCGTCGCACCATGCGGGAATCACATGGAAAGTATTGCGCGGCGCCGTCGCGTCGCGCCGTGGAAATAAATTCAAGAACGCGACGTCGTCGCGCCGCGTCGAATGAAATCGAAGGCGCCGCAGCTGGAGCGGGGCCACGGCGGAGGGGTGCGGTGCTATCGCACCGTGTCGGACGACAAGAGTCGCGGCCGATTCTGGGCCGCGGCGGAGCTTGGTGACCGGCGGCCAGCCGGGCCGCCGGTGTTGGAGTCGGAAAGGGACCGGCCACTGCCGGTCCCGTTGAGGAGGAGCCGGCCGGCCAGGTCGGGCCGACCGGAAATGGGGAAATCTGGGGGAATTAAATTCCCCCGTCCAGCTTGAAAGGCCCCCCATTATTGAGGGGGGGCCGCGGTTACACAATGGGGGCAGGCACCCCCCGTTTTTCCAACAGCTCGGCCGAAGGCCGAGCTGGCAGCGCGCTGGGCGCGTTGCGCTGAGCCGGACCGGCGCCAGGCCGGTCTGCCAGGCCGGGCCGAGACCCGTCGGGCCGGGCTGGGCCGACCCTGTCCGGGGCGGTTCGACCCTGTTCGGGCCAGCCGGGGGGTCTCGGGTCGGGTCGGCCCGGGCCCGAAACCCCCGATACCGTACTGTTTGGGTTCAAATGCCCATAACTCGGGCTACGGACCTCCAAACGACACGCCATCAGAGGCGATGCGATCCTTGGATCGAGACGGTCGTTTCAGTATATCACACTCAAGGTTTCGGAATACTTTGAGTTTGGCCGGGTTTTTTCGTACACGAAACCAACCGGGCCCTCGGAGCGGAAACGCTCATATCGTGAGCTACGGACGTCTGATTGACGTGTCGTCAGCTTTGTTGAGTTCCTCTTAGTGAGACGGATCTTTTGGCATACTCTACCCGAGGTTTGGAAGCAGGTGGTGTACGGTCAGGTTAGTTTTTCCTTAAAAATCAACCGGGCCCCTGGAACGAAAAGGCCAATAACTCTCAGACCAGGCGTCCGATTGACGCGCCGTCTGCAACGTTGAGTTCCTGTTGACGATACGGAACTTTTGGATGCATCAACTCTGGACTTTGTGACAGTTGATGTATCAGCCTCTCGGCTCGTGGAGCGGACCCTCCCGAACGAGCTTGTTGTGTGCGGGAACCCTAGAGCTGGCTGCGACTGCTACTGTGACTGCGACGACGACTGTGCAGAGATCCTCAGTGGATTCGACGACGATGACTACGGCACTCATCGATCCTGTGTGGATCAGTTCTACCGATCCTGTGTGGGTTCGATCCTGTGTGGGTCAGCGCTCAGCGGTCCTGTGTGAACCAGCGCCTACAGATCCTGTGTGGGTCCGATCCTGTGTGGGTCTTTGCAGGGGTTAGTACCTATCGATCCTTTGTGGGTCTGACGACTTAGATGGATCAGTGATCATCTCTATCGTCTTTCGAAGAAGTATACCTGTGTGAGCTGAATCCTGTTTGCATTCCTGTGTGGATTGTGTTGTGCTATCCTGTGTGGATTACGTTTGCTTTCCTGTGTGGAATACGTATACTTTCCTGTGTGGACTGAGTTGTACTTGGGCTCGGAGGTTGGAGCGTATTGGAAATGATGACTTAGGTATATGTATGGGCATATACCTAAGCAGGGTCGGTTGTTACTTCATGATTGTATCTTTCCTTTTTGATTTATCCTTTGTGGATTTTGGGAGACCTTCATGGGTCTCGGGGTCCCTACTGAGCAGCTTATACTCACCCCTGCACGGGCTATGCCCGCACTACGTTGTGTTGGTTGCAGACGACGGACAGCGTTGATCTTGGTTGAGGCTTGCAGAGCAGGACGGTACCTGGAGGTGGACCACTGGGCGGGACGTACTTGGAGCAGACGGTGGGACCCTAGGAGCAGTGGAGCTATTTGTACTCACCCTTCAGGTGGGATTTCCAGTGGACAGCTCGGCGTAGCAGCTTTTACTTTTCAGTTTTTGTTTTCCTTCTCGAGTTGTACTTTACCTTCAGTTTGGGTTTGTATACTGGCCTATTTACTTTTCCGCACTTACTGTTGAACCAGCTTTTTACTTAGTGTTTACTTTTCCTTTTGTTTACTCTGAGGTGCTTGTTCACTTTACAAAGGCAATGCCTTCCCTTTTTACCGGGATTTACCCCTTGGTGTTAGTCGCCAGCCCCTGTCCTATGGAAGGCGGGCTTGGGGTAGTCACGGCACGGGCCCCGAGGAAGGGTCATGATAGGGGTAATCATGGACTAACCATGATAACATGAACCCTAACCTTACCTGCTTCAGAAAATACCTATGGAAGTAGTTATTATAGAGTATATGAATACTTGGAACATATATAACAATAAGAATATAACATAAAATCACACATCTTAAGAATAAAGCTATCATCTAAACAATGAGTAGGGTATAACATATCCAATCTATTAGTAAAAAATTACACATATAATGAGGTATGACACTCATATCATCCTATACCATTTGAATAAATGAGAACATGAATCTAAATCATGAGGATTTGTAACATAGGTATCCTCTCAGGAAAGTGACCACGTTGATGGAAGCATGAATCACAAAATCATTTATCAACATCCATAATAATGAAAAGTGAATAAAAATAATGATAAGGGTGTAACATAATGAGCCTGTTGAGATCATATAAACACATAATCCTAAAATCACTCAACTATATCATGGAACGAGGAACTTGAGGAACAATTATAGCTAATCTAGAATGTTTATGCATCATAATAACTTGTGGAGTTCCATACATATTAATCCAACATAAGGTTCCACCTCTCATGGAACAACCGATCATGTTACCCAAACTCTCAACTAAGATATTATGACCATAGGCTAACTATAATGTATCATATCATCGCATCCCAAGGAAAACTAGTGTTTCTTAATTATACACACCATCACATATGAATAAAGATACCACCCAAGCTAAAGTGTTGAAAGAAACACCCACATTTACATTCCCATACTTAGGCACCCTAATTGGTGCCTAATTAACCATAATGGAAAACCCACTTGAATAACCCCTAATCCCTCATAACTTGGTTCTAGAAATTATGTAATAATCTCAAATCACTTTAATGGGGTTGTTTATGGAGGAGGTATTCCCTAAAGCCTTTATGCATGTGATTCATTTAGGATATATCATATAAAATTATATGGGTGTATTCTAAGGCATGAAATTAGAGATTTCATACCATTGGATTAATCCTATCATACTAAAAAACTTATAAATATAATAGTTCATAAATAATCACATTGTATAATTCTTATAACACCATTCGATTGTAATAGGTATCAAAATGATAATTGTTAACATTTGGCAAGTATCACACATTGGATATCATTATTATGAACATTTTATTTGATTGAATACATTATAGGATCAATGAATTCATGTGATGACTGAATGTATAATTGAATTATTAACTCATACATTATGTAATATATGAGTTAAGGCATGATCACTTGAGCAGTGTCCTCAATAGTTATATATGGAAGAATTCACCATGAGATAGTGTGTGTCTAAGCCTTATGATTACTTCCTGCTAACAGTCAATTACCAAGATCTCTATTCTTCTTATTACATTACCATGTGAGGCACTATCATGTTTTGGAGTGAAGGGAAGCCCCACCTATATGATATTTGGTTCATATCAACCCATGTATACACCAAGGATGAGGGAGTCTGATGGTTACCTCATTATAATCTTCACCAAGAATCAATTAAACAAAGAAGTATCATCCAACTTTAGTGAAATGTAAATATAAATTATTAATTTTATTTATACATGGTTTCAGTTTCAAGCATGGTATATCTTGGTAATGAGAATTATAGTTTCTTCTTCTACCTTTATTAAGTGTTAATCGATCCATAGAAACCCATTGGTGGTATCAGAGAATTTCTATATTTTTTTATTCTCAAAATCATAGTTTAAAATGAAGATATTTTTATCTCATAGATTTCATATTATTTATTATTGAAAATGATAGAAAACTGATACAATGGTTGGATTTAAAATATTTGATATCGTAGGAAGTGATATTAGTTTTTAACAGAGGTTAAAATTACATTATATGATAGTGTAATCAATTTTGGGGTTTCACTATATGATATGAGATTTCCTAGGCTATGACACAGTTAAAATATTTAATTTTTGGCATATTATAGAATACGATATGTTGTTTTGTAGCAGAAAATGATGTTGTTTCATGTGAGAAAAATAGATCTTCGTATCATCAAGGAAATATCAGGTATATCATTAAATACCAATCCTAGCATCAAAGGATGGTATAACAAATAGTTATTATCAATCATTAAAAGTGATTAAGAACATGAAAATCTATGTTTTTTGATATAATAGATATAGTAAAATATAATATCCATGAAATTTTTTAATTTTTCTAAAATTCAACTTATAATTGAATTAAATAGTTTATAAAAAATTTATAAATCATAAAGAATTTATTTTGGGATATTTATTTAATTTATAAAGGTGTTTATGAATTAATTAATTATAAAGTGTAATAATTAATTATTTAAATGTTTATGAAATGGTTATTAAATAAATACTCATAATATTTAATGTTAATATTAAATATCTTTGAATTTATATGGTATGACTTATAATTTGGATATAAATGGTTTATATAGAAATTACAATTATAATTTATAAAAGGTTTATAAATTAAAAATAAAGAAAATATAAAAGGGTTTATATTTAAATTATGAATATTTCATAATTATTTAATTTGAAATGATAAATTTCAAAATCCTTATTTGAATAAATTATTTAAACCATATCAAAAAAAGTTTTGATAATTATTATGATCAAGGTTTAAATAATATAAAATGTTTGATATTCTAAATATTTACATAATATATGAATAATTTATATATATAATGTTTATATTTAAAATAACATATATTTAAGGTAAATATCATATAAAGGATAATATGTATGAGTTCATATTAAGATAAAATATAAAGTGTTTATATTAATTTAATTATAAAATATCCATAATCCATGTATAAATTATAAAATATTTATAATATTTCTATTTATGAATTATTTGTAAATTTTTTACACATTTTTAAATTTTTGAATTGTTCGTTTATTTAGTTATTTATTTTTTTATTATTCATAAATATAATTTTTATATTATGAATATGTGTATGATTTAGTTTAATTTGATAAACTCCTTATATAAATTTATATACATGCATAGAATGAGTTATATACTTGGAATGATAATTGATTTAGTTTTTTTCTACCTTAACTTATGATTATAATAGGTTATGAGATTAAATTTAAAAGGTTAGTTATGATTTATATATATTTTGTGTCATAATTATGATGTAATTAATGTCTTTCTTGAATAAAGCATGTTTGGGTATAGGGACTTTGGGTCAAACAGATCACCGGCCTAGAGGTTTGTACCTTGGATGGAAAAGTGGAGGTTGTTTATCTATCACTCTAATATTACTCTATGGGGATTATTTATTTCATAATATTATAATATTTTACATGAAAGGGTTTTATGTACCCTTTTCATGAGATGCATTTGAATATTTATAAATAGAGTTGGATTTTAATTTAGGTTAATAACACAAGGTTTGAGTTGTGTGAAGAGTTACACATTAATATGGTTTGAACATATGGATTTGGTGGAAGGAATATGATTCCAAACTAAATCACTAAAATCATGCATACATGTAAAGGGAATAACATGTGATAATATTATGAGACTAAATCCCTTTAAAAATATTGAGTTTTATATTCCTTCCAAAGCAAACACTTATTAAGACATCAATCATCTAACTAGGTAGGTCATTCCAAAGTTGGGTGCCCCTAGATTATCTTGTTTAATAAAATAAAGTAATGGGTGACACTGATAGTATGAGGTGCCTATTTTTTAATTTTCTATAAGTTAAACTTAGATATAATACCTTAGTAGGATTAAGTTTCCATAGGAATAGAATTGAGTTTATCCATATAATGGATTGGGTAAAGATTTGTTTTCGTAAATATTTGAGAGTCGTATCGGATGTGATTCAAAATATTACCAACCTAAACACCTAAGTGGAGAGATAAACACAAAAGTAGACTCATTTATTAGTGAAATTTGGATTGTGGAACACTAATGGATATGATTTAAATCTAAAATAGGTCATCATTTTAGTGAGATTATATTTAAAAAGAGTCTTTATTAAATGATTGTAAAATATGATACACATCTGATAAAAACTTATGTTGTAGATAATATTGTATAGTTATCATATAACTTTACTTTGATATCAAAATTTTAAAATTTTAAGATAAATGAAATCAACTTCTTAGACTAGTAAAAAACATAATAAATGTTCTTAACTGAGTATGAGAAATTCTATATCTTAGAATAACCCCTTTCTAAGTAACATAATGTTGAAATTGTTCAATAATAAATGACTTGAGGGGACTTTAGTCTTAACTCATATATTCAATATTATTTAGTATGTTAAATTAATTGAAGATACTAAATTTTTTCTGTAAGGTTTGTGAAGTTCCCAGGTAAGTGGTGATGTATCACTAAGAATGGGGTAATAAACTAATGATACCCTTTTAAAAATTTCATTTATGAAATTAACCTATGTGATTGGATAAAGTCTTGATAAAATATTTTAAATATCACTCTCATATATACATAATTGAAATAAAAAAAATTAAAGTAACACATGAATTTTTTACAAGGTTCACCCCCAATGTGGGTGACTTCTACTTGTTGTATTCAGGTCAAGTCTAAGACACATATTATCACTAATAAACAAGTGATTGCAAGATATGGGAATAATACATACATGAATCCATTGAAGTTTGTAAGATAAGGGAAGAATACATCCTTAACTCCTGTAAATCTATCTAAATAATTATAAGATAAAGGAAAAATACATTCTTAACTATTGTGATAGTAGTTGTCTCTAGATTTCATTTGTTTAGATAAGATTATATCAGATCCCTATAGTATTCAATGATCATCCTTCTACTCTTATAAACAAGTTCTATAGTGTACTATTGGTTTTATCTAAATAAAAATGTAGGATCTTCTTACTCAATAGAAGGTCTTAAATGGTAATATAATTAATAGAATCATTGTATGCATAACATCCTTCTTCTCAAACATTCATAATGATTAATGTATGAATGAGATAATGTACACATACTTTTATATTCTTCCTATTCAATATAAAACATTCATATGATTATTATAACATTCTAAATTCCTTGATTCGGATTATGAATAGTAGTAGCATATGATTATTAGTCACTCTTACACTTTCTTTATCTCTAATACACAAGATTTGTAGAAAAATTAGTATCATCTTCTCTTCTTATTATTATAATTTTCTTATTATTATTCTTTATTTAATTCATATAATCACATGAATATTATTTATATAATTTGAATAATTAAAAACTCTCATTAAATTAAGTTGGCCTTATTCTCGATCTAAAACAAGTCAAAATATCTCCCAATAAAGGCTCTATTTTGATCAATGGAAATAAGTTTCAAATCATTGTATTTGAAAACCCTGGTATAATCGGGTGGTGATCTTATCAATTAATCTTCTTTTAATTTTTCTTCTT
The DNA here is from genome assembly GCA_963277665.1 of Viscum album. Classification (NCBI taxonomy): domain Eukaryota; kingdom Viridiplantae; phylum Streptophyta; class Magnoliopsida; order Santalales; family Viscaceae; genus Viscum; species Viscum album. The sequence goes on along the minus strand of OY728137.1, from coordinate 1,693,730,204 downwards.
ACTTAGCTTAAATCATGGATTAATCACCAGACTATGATATTTTTAAATTGAAGAATAATAAGGAATATTTGGATTTGATCTCTAGACATCACACATTTTCTAAAACTATTAATCATTATGTATCATGTGGATTTTTATGTTAAGTCCTATGTATTTCTATGAGAATTGGGGAATTTTTTATGTCTTCTAACTTTTGAGTACCCTTATGTATCCTCTTATGAGTACCCTTATATATTTCCTTTTACAATTATGATAACTCTTACATATCATGAAACTAACTTTTACTTATCACAGTGTGTCTCGGGTGCTTTTCCAAATCCCATGCCCTTTGAGTATTTCTATATATACATTGTGATAACCTTTACGTATTGAGAAACTTTCATTGAAATATCATCGCGTGTCTTAGAAATTTTTTTAATTTTTTTTCTAAAATTTTTGGAAAATTCCTGTATATTATATTTTCAATAGAATCTCAAAATGACTCTTACATTTCATCCTGATTTCCCTTACATATGTAATTAATATTCCATAATGCACTTACATATTCCATGACCTTTCCAATTTTCATCTCTAACTTATAATTAACTAACTTCTTCCAATCTTCTTAGAATATTCTCAATCATTCTTATTTAAACACTAATTAACTCAAAAACATTCTCAACACCTCAAAAAAATTCTCAACAACTTCAAATTATTATCAAATATGGTTTACAAAAAAATCAACACACCTTCAGTAATTTCATGGGTTCTTCAATATCCCCCTTTAGATTTGTTTTCAAACCCAAAAACTCACACTATATTTCATCACATCATAGAATTTATCAAAGATAAATGTCTTGACACCACATTGTTGGATAAATAAATTTTTATGATAGATTTTCATCACTAGATGATAATTGATTTTGAGGCTCCCTCCATTAATCAATTCTTTATTTTCTTTACCTTTTTTCAATAAAAATATCTTTGGATTAAAAATAGTAATTATTAGGAAAATCCCTAAAGGTTTCATTTCAGTGTTTTTGGATTGATTACGTTTGTTGAAAAAATCATATAACCATGAATCAGTATGGTTGGTGTTTCTGAAGTACATATTTAAGGTGGAATAGTTTCCTAGTGTTTGCCAAATTTTTGGGTCACAAATTCGGGATTTTGTTTTATGAAAAAGTAAGTTTTTCTGCAAAGGAGTCTGTGAAGAGTAGTTTATGGACCATGAAGCATAGTTAACAAACTGAAAAGGTGGTACATGGAATGGTGATGGAAAATTGGAAAAGGAAGTATTTCTGCATAGTGGTAGTATGAAGACCACAAAGTGTGCTACGTGGACCATGTCGTGAAATAAATTTACAGGAGGCTTGAAGTTTGCGGGAGGTTCATCATTTGTGGGAGACTCATTATTTACTATTGAGAGATGATGGTTTAGGATACTAAAAAGGGGGTTTTGTGGATGACATCAGCCTCCACAAAGGAGAATGGTGCTATGTAGACCGCATAGTAGTTCACAGTGAAGGTTATACCACATTGAAGTTTTGGGTAATTTGGATTAGTAGGTTTTGTAGATCTATTTTACTATATAAATTCCCCTGATCACATCATTACCAAGAGATAATTTCATTAGAAAATATCATCTCTTCAGGAAGAATTAGGCAAAGTCTGAAGTGGTTCTTGAGGGAGGATTCTACTAAGGGTGAAGTGGCTTGTGAAAACAATTCTATGAAAGCAGTTTTCAAGGATCTGTAGACTGAAAAGGAAAAGGGACTGAATATCATAGGCATTGTGTGGAAGTAAAATACATTTGAAAAGCAGGGGTGGTCCACTAAATAAGAGGCATTCTGTGGAAGTAGAGGCAGTCTGTGGAAGTAGGGGCGGTCTGTGGAAGGAGAGGAATCCCATATAAGTAGAGGCAGCCCATGGATGGATGGAGAGGTGGACTACATAAAGAGAGGTGGTCCATGAAGCACTCATGCCATGCAGTGAAATGTAGTTCACAGAGGACTTAAGGTAGTTCACAGAGGATTCAAAAAATTTATCTAAGGCACTAAAACAATTTGAGAAATTAATTTCCACAAACTAATAGTACGTGGAAAATTGGGTTCCATATATGGGTGAAAATAGAACTTCAATAGATAATCTATCGACAATTGAGGATGCATTCATTCATGAAAATGAAGAGACCTGCAAGTCCATAAACTATGTGTGGATACCTTCCAAAGGAGTGAGAAAAGGAAGAGAAAGATGGTGATCCTTTCCATAGGTAGTGATCCTGAGAAATATAAATAGGGAGTGGCTCTTGGGAAAGTAGTGATCTGACCCTAAACATTGTAAATATAGTGAGCTTGGGCATAGAATTGATCTAGCTGGAACCTTGTAATTTTGAAGTGATCCTTAGTGTAACTGGTACATCAGCACATCATCATTGTATTCTCCTTGGAAATAGCCCAATGAGGTTAAACCAAGTAAGATTGTTGTGACTCGTGCACGATTTCAATTCTATTCATACATTTCTATGGGAAAGGGGGGAAGAGTTTTTTGTTTAATTATGAAACAAGATATGAATTGGAAGTTCTTTTAATCTATCATACACTAATTCACCTCCCCCATAGGGTATTTAACCTAGTTGGGATAACAATTGGTATCAGAACTAAAGGTTAATAGTCATTGGTTCTCTCTCGGTTGAAGAAATGGAAGTTTTTAATCACAAATGGATTCCAATATTTGATGGAAAAAAATTTAATATATGGATGAATTGAATGCAGCACTTCTTTTAATCATTAGGTATAGATGTATTTATAGATTCAATGCATTGTATTTCTGTGAATATGGATAGCAATGTTTTATTAGAAGCAGAAAATAGATAATTGGATGCAGACGCCAAAGTAATTAATGCTTTAGGGTGATCCCTATCAAATACAATATATACAAAGGTGATGTCCTTTAATTAATCATATAAAATGTGGGAAAAGATGTTTAATATTTATGAGGGTGACTCAAAATTCATAGAAGAAAATTTGTTGGTTCTATGGAATAGGAATGGGGATCTTATAATGCACCCTAATGAATCTATTTATGCGTTCTTTGACCAAGTGAACATTATTGTGGAAAACATGCATGGTCTCAGAGAAATTATTAAAGATATAAATACTATTAAGCATATATTGAAAAAACTACCACCTTGGTTTAATCTGAAATTTTTTATATTGGAAGATAAATATCTAAAGGAGATGATGTAGGATAGAATTTATAGTACTCTTGTTGCATAAGAGGTAAAAAATAATGATAATGATGTTGTGGAAAAGGGGAAGTCCAATGAAGTGTCATTCAAGGCCATGAAAAAGATCATTATTGAGGATAGTCAGGAAGAAGAAAATGTGGATGATTTCATGTCATTTCTATCCTAAAATCTACCAAGAGGAAGAAGAAAGTTCAAATGGAAACATCTAATTGCATGCTTTAAATGTGGAAAGATTGGAAATATTGCAGCAAAGTTTCCTAAGAAGCTTCAAGATGATGATTAAGACAATGATGAAATTACTGGGAATAATTATTTTACTAATGTGAAAGGTAGGAGGAGTACCAAGAGAAATTTCTTCAAAAAAAGAATCTTCTATCAAAACAAGATGATATTTCACAATAATCTAAGTTAGAAGAATTGGGGGACTGTAAGGATTATAAAGAAGGTTATATGGTGGAATTTGTTATAAATTCCCAAACAAGGGAACATAGTGACAATGATGAAGGAGAATTTTAAAGAAGAGTTGATCTTTAGGTTGAATTAGAAGTAGCACATTAATAAATAAACATTTTGACAACAAAAACAAAGAAATCCAATAAGGTGGTTAATGATGAAAAACTCTATATACAATAACAAGAAGAAGAAAAGTCTGAGATAAAGGATAAAATTGAGAGTCTTAAATATATAATCCTAGAGAACTCAAAATTTTATTTTTTGAGTATAAACTCAAAATTGAAGAAAAAAAATTGATATCGATAGTTTGACTAATAATAGAAAATATCAAATAAAACTTTTCAAAAAACATAAAGAGGAAGTTTCTAGTATGAAAAATAAATTGAAAGATCATAAGAAACTCTTGATTTTTGAAAATCATGATACAAAGGAAATATAAAAAGTAAAATAATAATTCATAGTTCTAGTGAAATAGAAAAAATTAGTGTCGAGAAAGGAAAATAATTGATTAGAATATTACAGTTGTTATGGGGCTTGATCGCAAACAGAAAGTAATAATGATTGAAGTTTGACCACAAGCTCCCACTCTAAGTTTGAAGATTGATTTGGGTATGAATCGGAAACATATGATTTAAAGAACCCAAGGTAAAATCAGTAGTGTAGTATGGACACATAGGAATGCACCTCCCATGAGATGTTATTATTGTGGAAATATGGGACACTCCAAAAATGTATGCTCCATAGCTAAGTGGTACCGAAAGAAACAAGACCAACAGAGGCATCCATACAAAACTCAATATTCCATAACATCATATTATGGTCACTGTTTCGGGTTTATAGGATTCAGAGACATAGAAAAATATTTCTCATCAATAATGCATAGAAATGTGTTGAAGAAGAATGAATGCAATCATAAGAAAAAATTAAATGTATCATCAAATGAGATGAAAATGAAAAATCATTTTTGCAGCATTGAAATATGAATTCGGTCTATCATACATCAAGGAATATCAATACTCTCGGTCTATACTAGGTATAAATTCAAAAACAAGGACCAAAAAGAAGATAGTTGAACTGGCAGTGGTTGAAGAGATTGCTTTTAAAGCATTAGATTGCACTGGAATATGGATCAATTATAGTGAATGAACATCTCATATGATAGGAAATAAGGAACTAGGGATAGGAATAAGATACAAAAACGAAGTTATTGTGATATTTGGTAATGATGAAGGATTTAAAATTATTGGCTCAGGAAAATCAAGGTTTGGAGGAAAATACATGATACATGTAGATGTCTTGGTTATTGATGGTCTCAGCCATAACTTACTAAGTGTCAGTCAGTTATTTGATTCAGGAAATTTCATAATATTTTCTAAAAAATTATGTGTCATCAAGTCAAAAGACAGCATAGTTTTTTTGCAAGTAAAGAGTATGAAAGGGAATCTCTACCTCGTAAGTGGAGATGAAGATGTGTGCTTTTTGTCCAAGGAAAAAGAAAACAAGATATGGAATAAACACCTTGGTCATTTGATCCATACTTCCTTCATAGTTTTAGTGAAATATGATATTGCTCGAGACCTCCCTAGGTTATCACGTGATCATACTCATACATACAATGCTTTTCAATAAGAGAAAATCATTCAAAAGACATATAAGGAAAAAGAGAAAATGTCAACAGAATTTCTTGATTTGGTGCATATTGATGTGTGCAGACCTATTTTACCAAGATATATTAATGGGATGAGATATTATGTTCTATTTATTGGTGATTTTAGTAGAATTTCATGGGTTTCAATTATCACCCACAAAATATGAGGCATTCAATTGCATAACAACTTGTCAAATGGGAGTTGAAAAAATGATGGGTTAAAGAATTTGAAATATCCAAATAGATAATGGAACAAAGTTCAAAAATAGACAAGTAGAGGATTTTCTAGAGAAACATGTGATAAGGCACCAAGTTTCAGCATTAATAACTCCATAAAAAAATAGAGTTGTTGAGAGAAGAAATTGAATTATCAACAACAAGGCTATAACAATTCTCATTGACAAAGACCTTCCAGAGAAGTTTTAGAAAGAAGTAGTGATGAAATTAGTATACATATAAAATAGAGAGTTATTGTGTACAAAAGAAGAGAAGACTCCATATGAGCTATGGTATGGAAATAATCCAATGTTAAAGTACTTTATAGTCTTCATAAGTAAGTGTTTCATTATTAATAAGAAGAAACACATGAATATTAAATCTTTTGAAGATAATAGGATATTTATTGGATACTCAACGAAAATAAAATCATATAAATTCTTCAATGAGATATTGGGAATGGTAGTTGAAATTCATGATGTAACTATTGTAGAGAATGAGAAGAATATTCAGAAAACACATGATCGGTATTAGGAGGATAGAGATGAATAGGTAAGCATATCAAGGGATATTATAGTTTTAGAATATGATTCAAAAGATGTTTCAGATAATGAAAATAATGAGCACAAACTAATATCTGCACAAAGATAGAAGAGAAGATTTTAAATTTATAGAAATAACATAATCGGTGATCAGACAGTGTTAGTGAAGACAAGGAGGATTAAGACTCTATAGAGATAATCGTTATTATCATAGGTAAATCCAAAATGTTTTAAGAAAGTATTAGTAGATGAAAACTGGGTCCATGTCATGAATGAAGAGCTTTACCAAATTGATAAGAATAAGAAATGGGAGATTGTTTTGAGGCCAACAAATAAGAATTTCATCAGGACTAAATGGGTCTTCTGCAACAAGATGAATGAAGATAGTGTTTTGAATTAAAAAAAAGCACACTAGTGTGAAAAGGGTACTCCTAGATAGAGGGTATTGACATTGATGAAACATTTTCATCGGTTTCAAGGATAGAAATAATAAGATTATTCTTCACCATAGCAGTTCAAAGAAAGATCAAAGTTTTCCAAATGGATGTCAAGTAGGAATTTTTAAATGGGGTTCTAGAAGAAGAAGTTTATATTGAGAATCCAAATGTTTTTCTAATTCATGAATATGAGAACGTATTTTTTCTACTAAAGAAAGTGTTATATGGGTTGAAGCAAGCACTAAGAGAATGGTATTCAAGAATAGAACATTTTTTAAAGAAGCTCGATTTTCAGTGTGGTGAAGTTTATTAAAATATCTATATCAAGAATGATAGTAATAAAAGGATGATGGAGTAGATATATATCTAGGACAAAATATTATTTTGGATCAAATGAAGAACAATGCATATAGTTCGTATAATTCATAAATATTTAATTCAAAATGTCAATGATTGGTGAACTAATGTTTTTCTTTAGCTTATAGGTGATACAAGGAAAGCATGGAAAATTCATTTCTCGATATAAATTTTACAAAGACATTTTCAGAATGTTAGGAATGTATAATTCCAAATATATGACAACTCTAGTGGCTACCCAAATGAAACTATCATGAGATGATTAAGGAAATGTAGTTAATGTCATAGAATATAGGTAAATCATTAGAAGCCTATTGTACTTGATAGCAACAAGACCTATTATTGTTTTTTATGCATGCTAAGTAGTGTGGTATCAAAAAACTCCCATGGAAACAAACTTTCATTTAGTGAAAATAATACTTCATTTTATCAAGGGTACGATGGATTTTGGTTTGATGTATAATGAAAAATATCAGGAAGAGTTATTGGGATATACAGAGGTGGATTGGTCCGGTTCAGTAGATGATATAAAATCAAAATCAAGTATTACATTATATCTTAGTGGATTGTGTATTTCTTGGATAATAAAGAAAAAATATTTCATTTCACTGGGCACCATAAAATCTGGATATATTGTGGCTACTCAAGATTACACTCAATTATTATGGATGAAATAACAGCTTGATGATATGGGATTTGAAGTAAAGTCTCTGATTAAAATCCATTGTGATAATTAAAGTGATACAAATCTTATAAAAAATATATTTCATCACTCAAGGAAAAAACATATTGAAATCAAGTATCATTTTATCAAGGAGAAGGTGGAGTAAGGGCTTATGAAGTTAGAGTATGTGCCTATATAACTATAGGGTGTATAAATTATGACAAAGGATTTACCTAAAGAAGCATTTGAAAGGCATAGACTGGATTTGGGAGATCAGTTGACTCCGCGCACTTTAAAAAGTGTAGATGTGGGACCCCATCTCCTCAATTTATTATTTGTTTTTCCCTAATTTTTTGATCAGTGTTATTTACCCTATTACAGACCATAATTAAGTGACCTTCAGGTTTATTGACAAAGGTGGAGAATTTATGGATATAAAAGAGGGAGAAACTCTAGGAGAAGCTGACAGGGGGAGCAGATGATAGGTGGAGTAGCATGGTAGGGGGAGTTCAAAATCTGACGATGCTAAAGATAATTGATCAAAGGTTAAATATAATGAAAGATAAGATTCATCATGAAATAAGTTTAGTGGTTTTGGAATGAAGTGATTCATTGATTAAATTTTAATTATATTATTGTTTATCATGTTGATCATGGATCATGTGGACTTAGAGTATGTTTTGAGTAAATATTTTATTTCTATCTAAATTGAAATAAGAGAATGTTGGTAAATGATGGAATAAGCTTCAATGAGGTGTCAAAAGGAGAAGAGTTATCAATAAACCCAAAGGGTGGGATTATTGGGAAAAATCCCTCAAGGTTTCATTTTTGTGTTTTTAGGGTGATTATGTATTTTGAAAAATATATATGATCATGAATTAGTATGGTTGGTGTTTCTGAATTAGATATTTAATGTGGTACAGTTTCCCAGTTTCTTCTAAATTTTTGGGCCTCAAATTGGAATTTTTTTATGGAAAATGAAGGTTTTATACAAAGGAGTCCATGGAGCATAGTTTGTGGAACCCAAAGAATAGTTCATGAACTGTAAATGGGGTACATATAATAGTGATAGAAACTTTTTAAATGAAATATTTCCACATAGAAACACTATGCAGACCGTGAAGCACACTATGTGGACCGCGAAGCAAACTATGCGGACCCCGTAGCAAAATCAGTTTGTGGGAGGCCTGTAGTTTATGGGAGGCTCATATTTCATAAGATTCTCTTCATTTTTGGTTTAGATTCAGTGGTTTATGATACCTCAAAGGGGTTTTTGTTTGCAGATTAAATCATTTACCATAAAGGAGAAAGGCGCTATGTGAATCGCATAGCAGTTCACAGTGAAGGTGGTACCACATCAAATTTTTGGGTAATTAGGATTAGTGGATTTTTCGGATCTATTTTACCTATATAAATACCCCTAATAAATTCATTACCAAGAACGAATTTCATTTTAAAATATCATCACTTTGGGGATAATTTGGAAAATTCTAAAGTGGTTCGTGATGGAGGATTCCACAAATTGTGAAGTAGTTCACAAGAACAATTCCACAAATAGAGTTTGTGGGTCTCTATATCCCACAAAAGAAAAGGGACCACATATCATAAGTAGTATATGGAATAAAAAGGCACCCAAAAATCAGGGGTGGTCCTCAGAAGAAGTGGAATTCTGTGAAAGAAGAGGCGACCCACGGAAGGAGAGGTGATCCGTGAATCACTCGCATCATACGGTGAAATGCAATTTGTAGAGGAATCAAGGTAGTTCACAGAGGATTCAAGGAAGTTCAAAAAATCACTAAAATAGTTTTTGAATGTAATTTTTTCAAATTAATAGTACTAAGAAAAGTGTATTTCATCTTTGGGTGAAAATAGAACTTAAATAGAGCATCTGTCGAAAATTGAGGATGTGTTCATTCATGCAAATGAAGGAAACTACAATTCCATAAACTATGTGTAGATCCCTTCTATAATAGTGAGAAAAGGAATAAGAAGATGGTGATCCTTTCCATCAGCAGTGATCCAAATAAAGATACATAGGGAGTGTCCCTTGGGAAAGTAGTGAGATGACCCTAAACATTGTAAAGGCATTGAGTCTAGGAATAGAAGTGATCTATCCCAAACCTTGTAATTTTTAAGTGATCCTTAGTAGATTTGGTACATTGGAACATCGACTTTTTATGCTCATTGAATTTATCCTAGTAAGGGTAAACCAAGTAAAAAAATTGTCTCGTTCATGACTTCAATTCTATTTATACATTTCTACGAGAAAGGGAGATAAGAGTGTTTTGTTTAATGAAAAAAGAATATTTGAATGGGAGTTGTTTTAATTTTTCATACACTGATTCACCCCCCCCCCCCCCATCAAGGTATTTAACCTAGTTTATATGATAGTAATAAAAAAAATTGTGTGTTATTATTCCCATTTCATAATAGAATCTAAAGGAATATAGGGTATAACAAAGTGCCTAAAGTGAGAGGTAAAGGTTGAACATTCATATTCATCCTCAAACCTTTTAATATATCATTGAGCATGGACTTAGTGAAGATATCCATAATTTGATACATTTTAACAATAAACTCTAGCCTTGAATACCCATTTTCAACATTCTCTTTGATAAAATGATATTTGGTATCAATGTCTTTAAATCTAGAGTGCTACACTAGATTCTTGGAAAGATCAATTCCACTTTGATTATCACATCCAATTATCAATGGTTTCTAAAATTTCATATTTAGGAATTATCATTTTTCATTATTCTAAATAATCAATATGCATGCACTTATAGAAATAAAATACTCTAACTTTATGGTGATTAAAGTCACTATGATTTGATTATTTCAGTAATAACTTACAAAACTTTATCCCAGAAAGAATATACTACCTAAAATTTATTATCTATAATTACAATATCTAACCCAATCTATTTTAGTGTAACCAATCAGGTTTTAGTGATCACTTATTCTATAAATAAACCCAAAATTCAAAGTCTTTGTGACGTATTTATGAACTCACTTGGAATCTATCAAGTGTGATTCTTTTGGATTATTTTTATGCATAACACACAATGTTATTGCATAAGAAATATCAAGTCTTGAAGTTGTAATATATAGAAAACTTCCAATTAATTTTTTGATTTAATTTTGATTCACACTCAAAATTATATCATACATTCTCATATTTACCCCCACCTATCATGGGTTTGGATACCAATTTGGAATATTTTATTCCAAAATTCTTCAATAACTCATTGGTATATTTTTCTAAGGATAGAAAGATAAAATATTTTGTTTAGACGATATGAAATCCTAAGAAGAAACTCATTTCTCTAAGCATAGGAAATTCAAAGTATTTATTTATTTTTCTATAAAATTATTCAAAATAGTACTCTTTGTAACATAAAAAGTTGATTTTATTAATATAAATAAATACAATAAGAGTTTATATGCTCATTTTCTTCACATAAATATTGTTTCCAAAATTCCATTTAGTGAATTTCATGTCTCTTGAGAAACTATCCATCATTTAATACCAAGAACTAGAGGCTTGTTTTATCACATATAAATATTTCTTCATAATATAAGAAAATAGTTCCATCATTTTCAAGAAAAATACCTTTAGGTTGTTCAATAGATAATTCTTCTTCAAGTTTTATATTCAAAAATTCATATTTCAAATCCATTAGAAAAATTTTGTATTGAATTTAAATTACAACATATAGGAACATTATTATGGATTCAAGTTATAAAAAAGGATAAAATGTCTCTTTAAAATCATCTCTTTCAACCTAATAGTAGCCTATTTACAATCTAGCTTTGTTTCTTGAAAATTTACCTTTTTCACTAGGCTTATTTATGAACAACCACTTAGTTCTAATGATATTATTCATTTTTTGAATTGAAATAAAATACCAACTAGAATTCCTTAAAATCTAACCCATAACCTCATTCATTTAAATTATCCATTGTTTATTTTTAATAGACTCAATAACTATTTAGTTCTTAGGTTTTGAAACAATATTTATTTTGTTCTTGCACATAAATATTCTTTAGATATGAACCAGTGCATTCTGATTTCGAATTATATTTTTAGCTTCTACATACTTAATTACCCTCTAATATTTTAATTTATCATATTCATAAAAACCATTATCATCACTACTCTCATCTGAATCAATATAATCATTATCTAGTTCATTTCCCACTTCTTCATCATTTGTTTACTTAGAAATATGTATGTTGTACACATTAGTTTCTTAAAAATATTCTTCATTTTCCTCACCAAAATTGCGTTTATTTTCAATAATGTATACATAATAATATTCCACACAATTTTATATCCTTTTTTCCATAATTTTTACCATCTACCAATACATAAATATCCCATGAATACTCTTTCCTCTTCCTTTTCCTTAAATTTTTCCAGATCTGAACTTTTGATCTTCATAAAGCATGTAATGACAAACACTTTAAAGTAATTAATTTTAGGATTATATTTTTACCATGTTTAATATGAGTTTATGTTGGATTATTTCCTCAATAAGAATTTATTTTTAATGTGAATAGATGTACTCACAACTTCTCTCAAGAAAAAATTCAAGATCTTGAATTATACTAGCATGGTTCTACCCATCCCAACCAAGCTTCTCTTTTTCACTTTGAAACTCCATTTTGATGGGGTGTATATAGTGGAATATATTTATTATCAATCCCATGATTTAAAATATATAATTCAGATTAATATCTATTAAACTCTATTCAATTATCAGTTCTTATCTTCTTGATATAAACCCCCAACTCTTTCTCATCTTCTCTTCTAAAAAATTTAAAAATATCTATTATCTATGATTCATGATTCATGTAAAGAAAATTAATAAACTTATAAAATAATTATAAAATTTAATTAATTATAGATCAAATTTATTGTATTGATGTCTCGTTATCCCAAAAAATATAATGTATTAATTCACTTGCCCGAGTGGACTAAATTTTCACCTTTTGGTGACATCCTTCAAAAATTTTACCCTTTTAAAATATTTAAAAAATATCTTCTCTTTATCTATTAAGATGAGGAAAGTATCATATAACATCTCCCTTTATAATATTTCTTAAACTCCCTATAAAAATGTGTCTAATTTTTATATTCTAAAGATTGTTCTTGTATTCTGAGCTAAAATGGAAAGAATTACTTGAGTTATAATTTATAAAAGATTACCACTGGTTCATTATCCTATAGTAATAATTATTAAATATTTTAAACTTTTGATGATGTGATATTTTTCTCTGAAAATAAATTCATTCCCATCATTAAATATTTTTCTTACACTCAATAAATTTTTTTTAATCTCATTAATAAATATAACATATTTAGATTTTGGTTTATAAGCTTCAATCTTAGGTATACTAATTCCTTTGATTTTTAATGAACTTCCATTCTCAAAAGTAACTAAACATCCATCATTATCATAAAATTTTATTCATTATTTTTTATTTTTAGTCATATTAATGGAACAACAATCATCAAGTATCCATGTATTTCTTATCTTGTTTTCTTTAAGAGCCACCTCAATAATAAGTAAATTATCATCTTTTTATCTTATCTGGACCTTCTCATACCCAGTAGATTGAAGAGTATATCCTAGAAACTTTTTCATATATTCTTTAGCATATTGAACTTGTAAGCATTACCTTAAATGGATTTCATTTAGGAAATCAATGTTGTTCTAAGTATATAATCTTGATAGATTCATATTCACAATTTTCTTCTTCATAGAATTATTTATCATCTTTCATAGATACATCCCTCTCACTTCTTACCTCATTTGACTCTAAGAAAATGACATATTATACCATGAAGTATAGGATTTGCACCCATAGACTCCATAGAACTAGAAATGGCCTCTAAAACTTGATTTTCCATGAAACAAGTGAACCTGTTGATGAAATTATATTTTATGTATAAAAAAATTTTGAGATTCATTTTATTTCGACCGTTGGGGAAATTTCCATTATATATCTATCTATAACTCCCCTTATTGAAGAAGTGATATTATCATGATTTTTCTTAGTCTAATTTTTCCCAAATTTACCTTTATAACCTGCATTGGTACTTAAAATAGATTTAATATTTTTATGATTCATAGGTTCATATTTTATTTAAGATTTTGTACAAAAATTCTCTAAAGTTTGTGAGGGATCTCCCTTTACTTTCACATATTGTTTCTAGTCATATATCATTTTTATAAGGTATTTTTAGCTTCAAGACACCTTGATTATGTCTTATTTAATTCCTCTTCCTTTGTAGAAAATTTCTATTCAAAATCATTCAATATTTTGTCTTATTTAGAATTTTTAACTTTTAGAAGTTTTATTTCCTCAATGTAGTAATTCTCTTTTTTGTGAAATTAATTTTTACATTTATTCTTATTCTCAGAATCTTTCTTGAGATATTTTATTTCTAACTTGTATTGGGTTTTCAAATCAATGAATGCTTCAAAATTTTCTTTCAATATGTGTTTAGTATATGTTTTTCCACCTTCATCGCCACTACTTGAGTTTTATTAATGATTTTAAACATGATCCATAAGATTTCTAAAAAAATTTGTAACTTCTTTTTTGGAATTAACACTTTTAGTTGAGTAGTATTCCTCTTCTTTCCTTATTATGATTCTTATTTTCCTTCTAGTAAATAATTTCTTTCCTTAAACTTGTTAATTATATTTCTTTGAGTTATTATTTCATCTCCCCTTCCTAAAATTTTATTATTTTTCATATTCATTGTACTCACCACCTTTATTCTCAAGATAATCAATAAAAAAGTTTCTAATACTTATACACTTAAAGAATTATGGTGGTATTTTTCCTCTATACTTACCCATTCCTTTTTGGATGTTCTTTGAGATAAGATTCTTGATCCTCTTATTCTATTCATCAATTTATTTATTATCTTCATATTAACTAGAGTTCTCATCATCCACCTTGATTTTAATCTTGTTCATAAAATTGAATTTCATCTCCTATTTGATCTTCATCTTAAAAGAATAAGCCTTTATCATTTCAAAATAAATAAGAAAGTTATTTAGTTCATCAAGTGATAATTCATATCTAGCTTATATAGTAGAAAGCTTTCCATTAAAATAGTGAGGAAAGTTTCTCATTAACTTATTAGAATTGTTTGAATCCTCTATAATGTCTCCAAAACCTTTTATATTTTTGAAAATTTCATTATCCTTTTTAAAATATTCATCAATGATCACATCATCATCCATTTTAATATCTTAAAAATTTTACCAATAAATTTTTATTTTCAATTCATCCACTTTGATATTCCATTCAAAAATATTCTCAAGATTATCCCATATCCCTTTAGTAGTTTTTATTGCCATAAATTTTGTATGAACATAGTTAGACAAGGACATCAAAATTGAATTTATTAGTTTAAATAACCCTCTATGTTCCTTTTATCTAGAAATTTTATAGGATAATCTCTCTCAAATAGTTTAAAACCCACTATAACAACATCCTTAACTTCTAGTACAAGATAAAGAATATAATTTATCATTATATTCTTCTAACCATGATTATTCTTATCATAAAATATAGGAACACCTGTATTATTTAAAGGATTAATATTCTCTATATATTTATCAATAAATATTGTATATTTTATAGGGAACCTAGTTAACTCTAATACCACTTGAAGTACCAAGGTATGTGGTGATGTATCACAGAGAAAGGGGAATAATTCAGTGATACCCTTTTTATAATTTATTTAATGAAATTAATCTTTGTGGATGGTTAAATTCTTGATCCACTATTTTGAATCTCACTATCACCCATATGAAACAAAAATAAATAAATCTAAGGCACGTGGGTATTTTTGACAAGGTTCGCCTCTAATTTTGGTGATTACTTGTCACAACCCGACCCGTACCAGGGCTCGAGCAGCAACTACCCCAAGCCCGCCTCCATAGGCCAGGGGCTGGAGACTAGCGCTGAAGGCACAAAAAACTCAGGGAGGCCTTTTCCTAAGAACCTATACACACACATGCAGCTAAATCAATGAAAAAGTGCAGAGAAAAATAAGAAAGCAGGGTTCCACACTACTATAAAAAGGGAACCAAACATAAATTCATCGACCTCTAACAGTACAAGTACAAGAAAAGTAAAGCTGAAAGGGAAAGGGGAAAAATACACACCCAACTAGAAAAGTGCCACAACCCGGCAACAGGTGAAAACGTAAAATAGCTGGAAGAGTCCCACTCCTCAATCCCAAGCCATGACCATCACAAACGGTCCAATTACCACATATCCCAAAGCTCCTCTGATGTCACGATCAACCTATTCGTTGTCTACAAGGGCACGCCAAATGTGGGAAAATCCCAAGTAGGGGTGAGTATAAGAATACTTAGTAGGATGCCCCGAAGGCTCGAGGGATCAACAAGAGATGTACTGAAGAGGAGAGCAGTGAGAGAGAACAAGGTACAACAAGAGTGAACAAAAATAGTATAGCTCCACCCAATAATAGATATGATCGCTCAAAGAAACCCAAACGATAGAGTAAGGGGATCTTTATATCACAGCTCACACCAGGTATATGCCCATACATATACCCAGGGAAACCAGATATACTCTTAACTCAGACTCGTAGTCTAGAGAAAAGTCACACAACCACATACCCATGCTAGGGATCTAGTTCGAAGATTTCCATGAAGTACTCATTCTGGGAGAACACACTCCACAAGTCTGGTAGCTCTGATGATGTCCATCCGAGAAGTACTATTCATCAGGAAACTTCATGAGAGGTATTTACACTCATTACGGGAGACACACTCCTGAGTGTTAAGATCATGATAGATAGAAGCACTCATTACAGTAGACACACTCCTGAGTGGGAAAGATCGCGATACACAGATGAGGATCACTGCTAGGGTCATGGCGGATACCGTGACTCGTCCGGATTCACCAGCTAGGTGATTCACCAGCTGGGTAGAGGATCAACGCCCGATAGAGTTGGTCACATCGATTCCTGACTCTACCTAGGGTCAGGAAACGATAGAGGATCTCACTCCGGGCCTCTCGGAGGGATGTCGACTCTATCACAGAAAGTCTTGCTAAAGGGATCATACTCCTGTAGAAGGAAACGATGTCTGGCCTTCAGGGGAATGAGAAGAAGGGGCAATAACCCAAAAAAAGATGTTCAAGATACAGTGGGCAAGAAGATCAAGCCATGTACTGAAAAGTACATGACGTGTAGAAAGGTTACACATCGTGTCCTCTGACCTCGGGTACTACCCGTGTACAATGGATCATGTCACAAGGTTGGTCATGTAAAACGAAACTACGCAGCATGTAGAAAGGATCACCCATCGTGTCAAAGTATCGGGGGTCCACCCTGTGTACGCTGGTCATGTGCCCGTACACGATCTCAACACATGTACTCCAACCTGTGTAATCGGTACATAGGGTGACCCATGCAACTATCCTGGTCTGGCCATTTGATGGAGTACCGACTCCAAGGATAGGAAAACCATCTCAGAGGAAAACAAACCCACACTCATGAGGTGGGGAGTCCCACCTCTACCAGAGTAGAGGAGTAATAAATACCTGCTCCTTGAGTCGCCAAGGGAGTAGCCATCTAAGAAACACCCTAGCTCTGCTCCTCAGGTCATTGGTCATACCTCAACTTCCACCAAGATTCATAAGGGGGTAACCCAGAGGACCGTCATGTAATAAGGGTTCCAACATGACAGACGGTGCATCAATCGGATGCACTGTTTGTAAGTTATAGGCATTTTAGTACCGAGGGCCCGGTTGGATTCGTGTTCGATCCAACCCGGTCGTACTTAAAACGACACCAGATAACAAAATAGGTCACACCATTGTGATCCACATGGAAAAACACATGATATGGACTACTCATTTGTCCAAAACGGATACCCGATGAAAAAGTTGTATTTCACCACAATACATGCAAACTGGGCCTCATGGGGTCCTCGCTTCGACCTCGACTTAAATATCCATAATTGGTCTTAAAACATCCGTCTTAATTTTAGGTTCGCAACATCACATATGGTTTGTCATTCCGACACCATATGAGGGAGATATGTCGGATACAAGATCCAGTGATAATAATAATATTATTATTATTCGGTGTTTCGTGGACCCGATACATGAACCAGAATTTAGTACCCAAAATTAGACTTGAATCGACCATCTTAAAGACAGGGTCACATCACCGCTGATGGCCAGTCAAACGGACGTCGCATGTAGGAGTTATGGCGGGTCGAAGATTTAATAATATTATTAAATCTATTATTTTCCAAGCGCTTTGTGTACCTGATCCAAAAAACCAAAAAATTCATCCAATATTGGACTCGGAATGTCCGTCTCGTAATCTGGGTCGCACTGCTGCAGACAGTTTGTGAAACTGAGGTTGTACGAAAAGTTGCAGAAAAAAAAGTGTTTTAACATCAAAAGTAATAATATCATTATTATATTATTATTTTTAATTGATTTCTTTGAAGTGCCCCATGTCACGCACCAAAATCTCTCCCATTTTGCGGATCACTCCCTGCTTCACGCATGGCCAGCACACCCTTCTCTCCCTTTTTCTTTTTCATTTAATCTTATCTTTTATTTTATATCATCATTGATATATTTTTCATCTTCTCTCTCCAATCTCCATTCTCCTTCCCCAATTTCACGTTTTCTTCTCCTCCAAACCCTACCAGCCGGGCCTTCCCGCGGCTGCCTCTCATGTCGTATCTGCCACCTCCAGCCTACCGTTGTCCTGGCCTCCTACCGCGCCACCGTACCTCCCCCGGCTACCCACGCTGGTGCGCCTCAAACCAGCCGCATCGCCTGGCCCCCGTCTGCTCACCGCACTAAAACCGCACCATTACTTTTCCCCTTCCAGGATCCGTTGTATCTTCATTTTAACCACGAAAATTTTGGTGAGCATAGATTCATGATCCTCGGGTCGAGATCTCCACGTTCGCATGTCGTGCTCAATGTAACATTAATGTTTTTATGCACTTAATTATTTTGCGATGAAAAAAATGCGAAGAATGCATGGACAACGAATAATGAAAGATCGCGGTCTAAGTGCGGATCAATAGCCGTGTTAGTTTGTCCATCATTTTTTAGAATCAAGAACATGGGGAATTGGAAATTAAATATTTATCATGCTTTAAGAATCTCAAATCCAAGATAAACAAGAATAAAATTAATTCAATCAATTGTTTATTGATCCGCGAATTAATTTATTTAATTCTCGTTCATCATGAGAAATTAAACCGAGGTAAGGAATCCACAAAGATAAATACTTCCTCAAGTTTGGATAAATCATTGGTGAAGATCACGTTCATCAAGATCCGCTCGGTGTTGACGAGGATAGCACTTTCACAACGATGAGAAGAAGATGTTTTGTTCTTCGCTCTTCGATTTGCTTGGATCCAAGGCTTCGTTGTTCTTTATCCATCGTTCATCAATGAGGATAGGAGGAGAGGAGAGGAAGGGAGGGTTTACCGTCATTGGCCAAATTGAATTATGAGGCCAACCCCCTCTAAACAAAGAATTTATAACCTCTCACTAGGTTAAAATAAATAAATTAAATAACTAAATAAACAATTATTTAATTATTTAATTATTTTCTCGTGATGGCGCATATGCCAAACACCTGATGCGGAAAAAGGTTATACCTTTCATAGGGTAAAACCTATGTTCTGAGCTCATTGTTGGCCTCATATTTTTCATCTGAGTCCATGTTCTAGAGATATTCAGGTTTGAGCTATTAAATGAATAAATTAATTATTTAATTTATCCATTTAATACACCGCAAACGATCGAGGGGTCCTAACATCCTGCGCTGACTTATTTTATGTCTCTTATAGGGGAAACATTGTGTTCCAGACCCAAAAGTGGTCTCGGATTTCTGATCCGATCAACCATTTAAGAGATATCTCGTTTTCTTTAGTTAACTGTGCATGCGTAATATAAAAACACTTAACATTTTTATAAAATTAATTTCGGGAACATCGGGCCTCAGAATTGTATGCTGTCTCAGCCCTCAGCTCTGGAAATATTCTTAGAAATATTTCAAAGTCTTATTAGGCCAAAAACTGGGTTTCTAAATTATTCTTTCCTTCAATATTTTCATCCCTGAAAAGAAAAACTAGGGAAACCACTCAAGATACCGAGCCCACACTTAGCTCTCCTGATCTTAGGGAAGCCTGTACGTTTTATTTCTGCCAAGGAATATGGACCAAAGGGTTGGTCCACACTCATATGGATTTCTTGAGTTGATGATGTGTGTAAGAACACACACGTATCTCCTCAGTTGCGACATGTGTAAGGCGTCGTATACCCACTCCAAATATTTGGGAAATGGTAAGTCGGTATGCAACCCTGCAATCTCCTTGCACAGTCTCAAATGACCTGATAGAACTCGGGGGAAAGTTTGTCTCCTCGAATAGACCTCTACATCACATGTCACAACTGGAATCATTGTTTGTCACTAGGAAAAAGTATCGTGATTCCCTCTTTCAGAATATCCATATGGTGAAACACCTAAGGATATCTGGTCACACATGATTTCACAATCGATGAATCGCAACAAGGAATCTCTTACATGCTCGAGAAGCGAAGGATTCAACACCATCGAATGAAGAAAATTTATACCCTCATGTTCCACCAGGGTCAGCTGCAGGGAAGTTAACTGCTCTAAAACTTTCTGCACTAGGTGAGTCTGGGACTTCCTTCACTTCTCGCTAAGGGTGTATGCTACATAACCACACCTTTATTGCACAAGTCCGCGAGATTCTTCAACTGTGCTTTCGATATGCTACCTGGGTCCCATATGACCACATGCCTATGACTGGTCATGATAAGATCTCCTACATTGAGATCTCGTTGTCTGTCGTCTTCTAGCTGCAGTAGACGTCTCAGCTCTGTTACGCTCACTATCACAACCATATGTATGGCGTGACAGGTTTCTCTACACCATCAGTGCTTACTCCAGCACCTCAACATAGGTGGGGATGAACAAGATCACTATGATAGCATAGATCTCTCTACAAAGTCCCTGCTCGAACGTTTATTCTTGGAAACTACCGTTATAGACCAGTGGACCACTGTCTTTAGCCAAACCTCTACTATCCAAGGGTCTGACTTACTATGGAACCTCAGTGGTCTCTGGTGCTGGAACTCACGAAGTGCGCTCAACCTTTACACATCCTTAGCCTACTCAGCTGGGTTTGTCTTATTCTCAACAGGTAAGGTTGTTGTTACCTGCCCACCTGGAGAAAGGGGCTCGCATGATGGGTCCTGAACTGAGCTCTCATCGCGCAAGAAATCATCGCCACGAACCATAGCTAGTATCCCGGATGGCTGTCATCGTGGAGACATCCTGAATTTTATCAAGGAGTACCATGGTTGGATGAGCATATCTATATATATCAACAATGATGGAGAGCTGACTCGAGAAGGACAGTCAAAGACTCAATCCTATATGATGCATGTACCATTGTTCCCTGCAATAGGTGTATCATGGTGCCGAGTTGACAAGCGGGTAATCAGGGTCCTAGTGAATGGATACGTCGGCCGCCCGCACCATCATTGGACTCCCTGGCCTGAGAGCCGCTCTTGAGACACATCAACACTGTTTACCTAAACCCAACCAAGACCATTTTAGGGAAACGTCCGAACAATGTCCCAAGGGTTGAACCACCTCTGATACCACTCTGTCATGACCCGACCCGTACCAGGGCTCGAGCAGTGACTACCCTAAGCCCGCCTCTGTAGGCCAGGGGCAAGCGACTCGCACCAAAGGCACAACAAACTCAGGGAGGCCTTTTCCTAAGAACCTGTACACACACACGCAGCTAACTCAATGCAAAAGTGCAGAGAAAAAGAATAAAGTGGGGTTACACACTACTATAAAAAGGGAACCAAACAAAAATGCATCGACCTCTAACAGTACAAGTACAAGAAAAGTAAAGCTAAAAGGAAAAGGGAAAAAATACACACCCAACTAGAAAAGCGCCACAACCCAGCAACAGGTGAAAAATTAAAACAGCTGGAAGAGTCCCACTCCTGAATCCCAAGCCACGACCACCGCAAGCGGTCCAAGCACCCTGTATCCCAAAGCTCCTCTGATGTCACGATCAAACAGTTCATCGTCTGCAAGGGCACGCCAAATGCGGGAAAAGCCCAAGCAGGGGTGAGTATAAGAATACTCATTAGGATGCCCTAAAGGATCAAGGGAGCAACAAGAGATGTATTGAAGAGGAGAGTAGTAAGAGATAACAAGGTACAAAAAGAGTGAACAAAAAGAGTACAGCTCCATCCAATAATAGATATGATCGCTCAAAGAAACCCAAACGATAGAGTAAGGGGATCTTCATCTCACAGATCACACCAGGTATATGCCCATAAATATACCCAGGGAAACCAGATATACTCTTAACTCAGACTCGTAGTCTAGAGAAAAGTCACACAACAACATACCCACGCTAGGGATCCAGTTCGAAGATTTCCACAAAGTACTTGTTTCGGGAGAACACACTCCATGAGTCTGGTAGCTCTGATGACGTTCGTCCGAGAAGTACTGTTCGTCGGGAAACGTCATGAGAGGTATTTACACTCATTATGGGAGACACACTCCTAAGTGGGAAGATCACAATAGATAGAAGCACTCATTACGGGAGACACACTCTTGAGTGGGAAAGATCACGATACACAGATGAGGATCACTGCCAGGGCCATGGAGGATACCGCGACTCATCTGGATTCACCAACTAGGTGATTCACCAGCTAGGTAGAGGATCAACGCCCGGTAGAGTTGGTCACGTCGATGCCTGACTCTACCTAGGGTTAGGAAAGGATATAGGATCTCACTCCGGCCCACTCAGAGGGATGTCGACTCTATCACAGAAAGTCCTGATGAAGGGATCATACTTCTGTAGAAGGAAATGATGTCTAACCTTTAGGGGAAAGAGAAGAAGGGGCACTAAACCAAACGAAAGATGTCCAAGATATGGTGGGAAAGAAGATCAAGCCATGTATTGAAAAGTACACGACGTGTAGAAAGGTTACACGTCATTTCCTCTGACCCCGGTTACTACCCATGTACAATGGCTCGTGTCACAAGGTTGGTCGTGTAAAACACAACTACACAGCATGTAGAAAGGATCACCCGTCATGTCAAAGTATCGGGGGTCCACCCCGTGTACACTGCTGTAGATTCTCCTTTTTGTCACATTGTCTAAAGGAATGGAAAGGGAAATGACTTCTCCCAAATTGATTCATCCTTTGAAGAAAACATTAAAAATCGACAAAGGAATGAAAAAGGAGTCAAAGGACTTAGGGTCCCGCAAGTTCCCTTATTGTCGCACAAGTATACTTGCGTGCCGCCTAATGGTCACGCAAGTGACTTGCGCGCCCTAAGTGATAACCACCCAGGGTCTTCATAAGCCTATAAACAGACCTTTTGGGGCCCCCATTTAAAGAGGAATTTTTTCCAGAATTCAGATAAAGAGCTCTGAACGCCCAAGTCTCTTATTCAAGTCTTCCAAACACTTCTAAGGTAATTCTTTACCTAGAATGGAAGGTCTAAATAAGAGGAATAAAGTCTAAGTGTTAAAATTCACTAACCCTTGCGCGCCTAAGTGTTTTTACCCTTAAGGGAAAATGGAAACACTTGTGCGCCTCCTTACCTATTCATTAAAACTTGCGCACCACTCTTTTGGAAGTACCTCAGGATGATTCTAAAGGCTTTGGTCAAGAATCGCCCAAGTATTACTCTACTGGGCAAGGATCGCACAAGTACCCATGAGCCGTGCAGGTATATCTGCGCGACCAATACTTGCGCGCCCATGTAGTACCTGCGCGCCTGCCAGGACTTGCGCGCCCCTATCTTTTTGGGTGCCTTTCCTGTCCATTTCACCCCTCTTATGCCATTCCACCTCTCTTATTCAAGATTCAGTCTTCAAGACACTCTCCAAAGCCATTTATGGAATGTTTTCTTGATTGACTTCCTTATCTGAAAGGAGCTTCGTGGAATATCTCTCAAAACCTAGTGATTTACACATATTCATGTCACTAAAGTTAGAGAGTTCATTCATTCAACCTCATCCTTTAAGATGAGAGAATCCTTAACCTAGTCCTCCTTTTTAGGAGTAAGCCCTAGTCCAAATCCTCATTAACCTGGGCCTCCTTTTCAGTATTAATCCCCAGTCTTAAAATTCCCAAATATGGGCATCCTCCTTAGAAGTAAGCCCCAACCATAATTCCTTAACCTGCGCCTCCTTTTTAGGAGTAAGCCCCAGTCCAAATCCTCATTAATATGGGCATCCTCCTTAGGAGTAAGCCCCAAGTCCTGTAACCTGGGCCTCCTTTTCAGGAATAAGCCCCAGTCATAATTCCCCAAATATGGGCATCCTCCTCAGGAGTAAGACCCAAACCTTCAATCCTTTAACCTGGGTTTCCTTTTTAGTAATAACCCACAGTCTCAAATATGGGCATCCTCTTTAGGATTAAGCCCCAAGTACCTTAATTTTCAAATCCCTTTAACCTAGGTCTCCTCCTTAGGAATAATCCCCAGTCTTATTTTCTCTTAACCAGTCATAATTACTTTTGATCTGGGCTTCCTTCTCAGGAGTAAAACCCAATCATAAGTCCTCTCCTAACTTAGGAATCTTCCTTAGGATTAAGCCCCAAGATTAGAGTATCCAAATCTCCATGAAGCACATATACCTTTATAGACCCTGTTCATGGATTTCTTCCCTGAAGTAAATCTTAATCCTCATCTATTTGGGAAGTCATACATACATAAGCCCTACATCATTGCATGGAACAATTGTCCGATTTCACCAATACCTCTTGTTTCTCACAATGAGCATGACTCATGTGAGCTTAGAGTGTAAAAGTAATCATGACATCTTTCTTTGAGCCATCAATCATGCATAAAAATCATACTCCCTTACTCGAACTACGTGGGTTCTGATTCCTTTTTCAAAATTAAGGATATATAGGTAGCCCATCAGCGGGTACGATCCCAACTCTGAAATAATCCATGTCCTCCTGAATGAAAATAAACTTCAAGTGCCCCACTGAGTGGCTTTAAAACCAGTATGGTCATCATAATGACCAAGATAATTTTATATATTTAAGGATACCATCAACTAAGAATCTCTAAAAAATAAATATGATTCTCTATCGATGAAGAACCTCAAATACATATAAAAGATTCTCTAAATTTTCTTCATATCAATCATTGATTGTCAGATTTAAAGGAAAGAACATTTTATACCTGGTAATGTAATAAGGATTCATGAACATAACTTAAATCTATAAAGATAGTCCCGGAGTAGACAATAATTCCCCTCAAAAAGGTGTGATGAGTTCGACCTCCCATCCTCTCGACCAATGCAAATTCCTAAGGCTCATCAGTCCACAACTAATGAGCACCTACCTTTGGAAAGTAGGTCTAAATGGATATGGAATCATTGGATGTTTCCGGTTCTACGAACAAACCCATTAGAAACCGATTAGAATGTTTGAACCTTCAATCAACGAGTTCATCCCCATTTCCAGAGAGGAAACAGCTGGTCATGTGCCCATACATGGTATCAACTCATGTACTCCAACCCGTGTAATCAGTACACAGGGTGACCCATGCAACCGGCCTGATCTGGCCATGTGATGGAGTACCAACTCCAAGGATAGGAAAACCATCTTATAGGAAAATGAACCCAAACTCATGATTTGGGGAGTCCCACCTCTACCAGAGCAGAGGAGTAAGAAATACTCGCTCCTTGAGTCATCAAGGGAGTAGACATCTAAGAAACACCCTATCTCTAATCCTTAGGTCATCGGTCATACCTCAACTGCCACAAAGTTTCACAAGGGGTCAACTTGGAGGACTTCCATGTAATAAATGTTCCAACACGATAGACAGTGCATCAATCGGACGCACAGTCTGTAAGTTATAGGCATTTTAGTGTCAAGGGACCAGTTGGATTCATGTTCGATCTAACCCGGTCATACTTCAAATGACACCAGATAACCAAACATTTCACACTGTTGTGATCCACAAGGAAAAACACATGAGATGGACTACTCATTTGTCCAAAATGGATACCCGATGAAAAAGATGTATTTCACCGCAATACGCGCGAACCGGGCCTCATGGGGTCCGCGCTTTGACCTCAACTTAAATATCCATAATTGGTCTTGAAACATCCGTCTTAATTTCAGGGTCGCAACGTCACAGAAGGTTCTTCATTCCGACACCGTATGAGGGAGATATGTTAGATACAAGATCCAGTGATAATATTATTATTATTATTATTCGGTGTTTCATGGACCCGATACATGAACCAGAATTTAGTACCCAAAATTAGACTTGAATCGACCGTCTTAAAGACAGGGTCACGTCGCCGCTGACAGCCAGTCAAATGGATGCTGCATGTAGGAGTTATGGTGGGTCGAAGATTTAATAATAATATTAAATCTATTATTTTTCGAGCGCTTCGGGTACCTGGTCCAAAAAACCCAAAAAAGACATCCAATATTGGACTCGGAATGTCCATCTCATAATTTGGGTCGTACTGCCATAGACGGTTCATGAAACTGAGGTCGCACAAAAAAGTTGCGGAAAAAAAAGTGTTTTAACATCAAAAGTAATAATATCTTTATTATATTATTATTTTTAATTGATTTCTTTGGAGTGCCCCATGTCACGCACCAAAATCTCTCCCATTGTGCGGATTACTCCCTTCTTCACACATGGCCAGCACGTCCTTCTCTCCCTTTTTCTTTTTCATTTAATCTTATATTTTATTTTATATCATCATTGATATATTTTTCATCTTCTCTCTCCAATCTCCATTCTCCTTCCCCAATTTCACGTTTTCTTCTCCTCCAAACCCTACCAGCCTGGCCTTCCCGCGGCTGCCTCTCACGCCGTATCTGCTGCCTCTAGCCTACCTACGTCTCGGCCTCCCACCACACCGCCGCACCGCCCCCAGCTACCCGTGCCGGCGCGCCTCAAACTAGCTGCATCTCCTGGTCCCCGTCCGCTCGTTGCACCGAAACCGCACCATTACGTTTCCCCTTCCAGGATCCGCTGCATCTTCATTTTAACCCCGACAATTTTGGCGAGCGTAGATTCACGATCCTCATGTTGATATCTCCACGTTCACATGTCACTCTCAATGAAAAATTGATGTTTTGATGTGCTTAATTATTTTGTAATGAAAAAGATGCGAAGAATGCGCAGAAAACGAATAATGAAAGATCACGGTCTAAGTGCAGATCAATAGCCGTGTTAGTTTGGACATCATTTTTGAGAATCAAGAACATGGGGAATTGGAAATTAAATATTTATCATGCTTCAAGAATCTCAAATCCAAGATAAACAAGAAGAAAATTTATTCAATCAATTTTTTATCGATCCGCGGATTAATTTATTTAATTCGCGTTCATCATGAGAAATTAAACCGAGTTAAGGAATCCACAAAGATAAATCCTACCTCATGTTTGGATTGATCGTTGGTGAAGATCGCATTCATCAAGATCCACTCGGTGTTGACAAGGATATAACTTTCACAATGATGAGAAGAAGATGTTGCATTCATCGCTCTTCGATTTTCTTGGATCCGAGGCTTCGTTGTTCTTCATCCGTCGGTCATCAATGAGGAGATGAGGAGAGGAGAGGAAGGGAGGGTTTACTGTCGTTGGACAAAATGAATTATGAGGCCAACCCCCTCTAAACAAAGAATTTATAACCTCTCTCTAGGTTAAAAGAAATAAATTAAATAACTAAATAAACAATTATTTAATTATTTAATTATTCTCTCATGATGGCGCATATGCCAAACACCAGATGCGGACAAAGGTTATACCTTTATTAGGGTAAAACCTACATTCTGAGCTCATCGGTGGCCTCATATTTTTTATCTGAGTCCCTGTTCTAGAGATATTCGTGTTCAATCTATTAAATGAATAAATTAATTATTTAATTTATCCATTTAATACACCTCCAAGGAGCGAGGGGTCCGAACATCCCATGCCGACTTATTTTACTTTGCTCCTAGGGGAAACACTATGTCCCAAACCCAACCGTGGTCTAGGATTTTTGATCCGATCAACCATTTAAGAGATATACCATTTTCTTTAGTTAACTGCGTGTGCATAATATAAAAACACTTAACATTTTTATAAAATTAATTTCGGGCACACCGGGCCTCATAATTGCACGCCGTCTCAGCCCCCAGCTCTGGAAATATTATTAGAAATATTTCAAAGTCTTATTAGTCCAAAAACTGGGTCTTTACATTACTCCATGTTTTGTTTGGGTTGATTTTGAGACAAATATTATCACTAATAAATAATTGATTATAAGAGAAGGATAAAATACATCCTTGAATTATATGAAATAGATAATATAAGGGTGGAATACATAGTTAGCTCATGTGAAGCTATCTCAGTGACTACAAGAGAAGGGAAGAATAAACCCATGACTCTTATGATAGTAACTCCCTCCCAATGATAGTTGTTTTTCTAAGATTATACTTGATCCCTCAAAATTTCAATGATGCTACTTATAATTTTATAAGATATATCTACAGTTTGCTCTCAGATATACCTACATCATAATGTAATATATTCTTCATTAATGGCGGGTTTTCTATGAATAGTGAATAATTAACAGAATCTCCATATACACGTCTTCTTTTATCTTAAAATTTTAGGATGATCAATGTATACATGAGATAATTCACATATACATTGTATTTTTCCTACTCAAAAGAAACACTTTGGATGATTTCTACCAAGTTCCTCTTTCCTCAATGTAAATGATTAATGGTAGTAGTATATGCTCTTTGTTCTCTCCTAAAATTTATCTATATTCGATACATATGATCAACATCAGAATACAATATCATTTTATCTTTCTATTATTAACATTATCTTCTTATTTCTTTATTTTATTCATAGAATCACATGAATATAATTTCCATAATTTGAATATGGAAAATCCCCTTAAATTTTGGTAACTTTATTCCCCATTTAAAACTGATCAAAATACCTCCTGATAAAGGCTCTAGTTTAATCACCATAAATAATTTTCAAATCCTTGTATTTGAAAACCTTAGTATAATCAAGTAGTGATATTATAAATTAATATTCATTTAATTATCCTTATAACTCAGATTGGATCATGAATTAATCACTATCCTATGATATTTATGGTTTTAAGATCAGAAAATCATCATCTAGATTTGATCTCTAGTCATATCACATTTTCTAAAATCGTTAATCCTTACATATCATACTTATTTTTGGGTTAACTCTCACATAACATAGTAAGTATTAGGTAATTTTTTAAATCATCTTACTTTTGAGTACCCTTACATATCCTACTGTGAGTACCCTTATATATTTCCTATTAAAATTGTGATAACTCTTATGCATCATGCAGCTAACACTTACATATCATAGGGTGTATTATATACTTTTAAAAATTTTATTCCCTCTAAGTACCTTTACACATCTAATGTGATAACCTTTATGTATTGATAAAATTACCTTAAAATATCATTGTGTGACTCTTTAATTTACCAATGTTTAGTCTAAAAGTTCTAAGCAAACCTTATGTGTTATTGTCACATCCCGGTTTTGAAATTCATCTTTGGTTCATGTTCGGGTTTGGTCTCCGGCTCTTTTCTCAGAAACTAGGTGTGACAGGTTTGAATTTTTGGGACGTTGTTTCCTTTCATTCTTCTCCTGGATTTATTTACTGGTTTTCCCCTTAGGTTTTGGTGAAAATGGGTGTTTTGGGGTGGGAATACCCTGGCGCAAGATTAGCGCATGGGTTAGTAGTAATTGTGCATCGCGGCCCAGGTAAATGGGGGTAAGCTCCTGGGTGAGACAGTAGCTACCGCACAGTTATTCATACCATGTGGGTAGGCCATGTGGTCGATCTATTCCTTAGCAGTAGCAGTTTTATGGTATTCACATGGTTTGATAAACCATGCGGACTAACTGTGCAGTCTATCCATATTTATAAAATGATTTCTATATCCCTAATTTTTATACCCTAAACACCTATTTTTCCCCATTCAGCCTCCTACAACCTAGGTTCCTCCCATGGGGGACTTTGGAACCTCCAAGTCCCTCCAAAAAGGATTCAAGTGGTTTTCTTGGTGTTACTTCACCTGAATCGAAAGGTCAGGGCTTCCTTCTCCTCCTTTTTTTCTTTCTCTTCATTTTTCCTCTTCTTCCCTAACCCTAGTGGCTATGTTGGATGATTTTCATGGCTAGGGTTTCTCGATGTTTTTGGGTTTTTTCCTTATTATGGTTAATTTATGTTGAATCTAACCCCCATTGTATGCAGTTGAGGTGCGAACGAGGTTTCACACTGGATTCTGTAAGTTCTTCATTGATTGAGGTAGGATCCCTTTGAACATATTCTTTAAAGTTAATATTTCATTGATTTATTGATTTATTCACCTCTATTAATTATTAAATAGTGATTTTTCATACTTTGAATGATTTTTATAGATGAAATAAAGTGTTTTTATTAATATTTTTGTATGTGTGAAATGGATTTTATGGGTTTTTCACACCAAATGCTTGTTAAATTGTTCGGTTGGATTTTCTAACTAGTTTGTGATTTTTAAAGGGAATAGTTTGGTTTTTTAAAATGATAGTTTTATATTCAAATGGTGGTTGGTGTTTCCGAAAATGGTTTTCTAAGTTGGTTTGATTTTGAAAATGGTTTGTGTGTGGTTTTTTATAAAGGCTTTGATATGTGAAAGTGACCTCGACCCATTTGGTATTTTTCTTAAAATGGTTTCATTTAAAAAAACCCTTCAGTTGTGAGTATTTCCTTATTGGTTGATCATGGGATGGGATTTTCCTCAATATAGGACCTACCTTATGTAATACTGGTTTTAAGGTAAGCAATACTCCTTGAGGTGTCTAGGTTGAAGCTGGTTTTTGTGATGTGGACGGTGGTATATATATATGGATTGTTATTTGGAATGTGTGGAACACCCCTTTGTGGACATAGCATGGGAACCCTGCATATATAAGAGTAATTCTGAGAATTTTGTCTACAATGATAGTTCATTCACTCACCAGTGTCCCATAGTAGGTGGATATTTGGGTTTATTGCTATGGGATTGGGCCCTTCGGTCTATCCTGAGTTAGGGTAGTTGGGCATTTGGGAATTTTGATTTCATTATGTATGTCATGCTATCGGGGATGATGTATCATGTATTAGTATGTTCTAGTTTTTCTCTGAGTTTTTAGGTATTCCCATGTTCCTACATTTCTATCACTATTAGTATCATTTCACTCATTATTTGGAATCATTATCCTTGTACTTGGTTTTGATGTTATTTTGTTATATTATAAAATTGTGGTTTGTAAGAAGGGTTTTAAGAAAGATGTTTTGAAAGAATATTTATTTTCCCTATTTTCCCTTAAACATGAAAAATGAAAGTTTTCTCTTGGTTTTCTTTTTTCTTCTCTCTTATGAACCTAACCTTACTTACATAAAGGATACTTGTTTTAAAATGTGAGGGTAATGAATTTTGATCGTGATTTGTTTTCTATAAATGAAATTGTGGAAAACCGATATTTTTATATTATAGTTCAAACATACTCGTCAATGTTTATTTATTTAAAGAATGTTCATTGGGAAAAGAATTATCTGGACCTACCTACTAAGTTTTAATACTCACGTTTATATTGTTTTCTTATTTTTATCTTCTGCTATAGGTTTCAGCTTCAGTTTGATCTCCTTGAACGATGGTTCGTTGTGGATTGGAGGTTAACCTCCAGGGTCATGTGGAGATGTCTTAGGTGTCATGTTCAGTTTGGTTATTCTAGTTTTTTGTAAAGTTTTTTTGTTTTTTCTTTGGTTGTAAATGTAAATAATGTAAAGTTTGGAAATCTTACTGAGTTTGGTTTGATATTTTATTTATTATGTTATTGTTTTTTATTTAAATTGTGAGAAATAATTCCCATCGTCACTTTTTTGATTCCCTTAGTGCTTTTAGCCAACACGGGAGGATCTAGAATGCCTCTCAGTCCTTGTCGTGGTCCATCTCGAGTGACTGGTTTGGGGTCGACACGGGTTGGTTCATGACAAAATGGTATCAAAGGTAGGTTGGCTCTTTTGAGGACTTTTATTTTTGGAGTTCCCATTGTTATTTGGGTATGTCATGGTATAAGGAGTAGGATTTTTGGGCTCGAGTTGTAGGAACAGGAAGGAAGTCATGAAGGCTCACTCATTTTGAACATTGGGTTTCCATGGGATGTCCAGGTATGTTGGTGTCTTCTGGTTTTTGTGGATTATGTGTTTTGGGGAAATGAAAATAGAGTTGGGAAAGTGGCCTTCATGATCTCACAAGTCCTGGAAAGCCATGTGGGGATAGGTAATTACCCTAGAATGCTCCTCCTAATGGTGTTGTGATTGGAATATGTCCACCAACCATATGGCCAAGTAACCCATCGATTCTAGTTCCCCTTTTGTGAATCATCTAGATTTTCCTTAATTCTAGAAATTGTTTTGAAAAATTCTGTTTTTTAATTGTAAAAAGATGAATTTAAAATAGTAATGGATTTGTTTTGGATAGTAGAAAATAGATTTTTATAATCTGTTTTAAGGAGGGCTTGGGAAATTGGGTTTCTGTGAAATGAATTTTTGGGGTAAAATGGAAGTGGTTTAAAGGGATGTGTTGAACTATTGAGAAATTTTTTGAATCGAAAAAATTAGCATTTAGAAACATTTTATAATGGGATGGGATACTTTTAAAATAAATGTGTGGAGTCCTAAAATGGATTTAGTTATGTGGTTAGTGAATTTTTGTGAATTTTTATAAATCTTGAAATTGTGTAAAATGTTTTGGAAGGTATGTGTGAGGTCTTAAAATGAGATTTTAATTGAATGGTTGGTGTTTTATGGAATGTTTTTGTGAGTCTTGAATTGGGTTTCAAATTTTTGTGGTTAGAAGTTTTGAAAAGGTCTTGGAAAGTTTTGAAATGGAGATGTGGGTTGAATGCTTTATTTTGAAAGGAGTAAAAAAGGGTTTTGTTTTAAAATTTAGTGCTTTTGTGGGTGACCACATGCATGGAAATGTGTGGGAAAGTGAATGGGTTCCCAATATGGCATAAGGATATTCATGTGTGAGACTCCATGGGATTCCATCGATGAGTGTGTAACCCATGAATCTTATTTTAATTCAAAGGTTGATTTATTTTAAATAAGTTGTCTGGTGGGTCTTCCTGTGTTTTGATAATGATGGTTGTGAGGTGTTTTGAGACTAAGGATTCTTTCAGGTATATTATTGTTTCTATTTTATATTCTTATTTGTGGTTTTTCTAAAATGTGTTTTGGAAAACCTTGTTGGTGGTTTCCTTTGTGTTTTTGTGTTTGTTTGCGGTGTGTTTTTTCAAATGGATCAATTTTGTTGGGTCCTTGGTTTCTCCCTGTTGGATAGAGTGCACCCCCAAGAAGAATCAATGTATGTTCAGAATGTGGTCATGGGTGACCTCCCTAGTGGTGAACCCTCCATTTGATTAATGAAAGGATTTCCATCTTGTAATTTATAACTCGAATCTACCTCTTTCTTTTTCAGTTGAGTGAGTCCTCTCATAGCTGGTGGATAGATACAAGAGAGATGGAGGGAAACTTTAGTTTCTCGAGTGGCTTGAGTCGTTGAGGGTAGAATTTGATACTGTTGTGTCCTAATGTTCAATCTGTAAGTGGTGAAGGGAAATTTATATTTAATAAGTGGGGATACATGGTATGAAGTTGTTAGTGCTAGCCTCATTCCTAGAAATTATATCTATATCTTTCATCGATTTCTCTTAGTTAAGGTCACTCTAGGACACCAAGGTAGTGAGTTTGTTCATAAGGGGATGTTATAGCTTTTTTCAGGAATTGTGTGCTGGTTGGGAGCTTGGTTAAGATCCCTCTCACTGTAATGTTTCCCTCGGTTGTAGGGATCATGTTTAGTGGCTTCTGGTAGTGTTTCCTTCTCTTTAAAATGCAAAGGTGGATGATGTGGAGCCTTTTGGAACTTCTGTTTGATGAGATTGTATCTCTCCTTTGGGAATTCTAAGCTTCTTGGTTCTTGATAAAAGTCTTTCCCCTTGTATACTTTCTATTTTTGTTCCCTATTTAATGTGAAAATGGTGATACGTGTGAATATTCTAAGTCCATGTTGCGGTAAAGTTACATGTTGAGGTAAAGTGAGTCTTGGGGTGTGTCGGGGTCTGTTTGTTCAACCTAGAATGTGGTGTGGTTGCTTGTGGAACTAGAAGGAGAAGTTCTATTTGGGGGTTACTGAAGCCTGACTACAAGGCAGAAGATTCTTCAATCATCAGGGCTTCATCCATAGGTCTTGTAGTGAGGCTGGCATGTATTTAGGAGAACCCCAGTAGTGGTGTGAAAGGCCTTGGTTTAATCTTTGTCCTTAGTGTGGAGGATGGAGGTAGTTCAAGCCTCTGGTGTAATTGTTCTTGTTTTAATGGTTCTGTTCGGTGGAAAATGGTATGGGAACCTCATTTCCATATTGTGACCCATTTGGGTGTACAATTTTTCAATCAGTTATAGGGGAGGTATAATCATTTTGTATTCTTAAAATCCTAGTGGTTTTATCCTACTGAGTGTAAGTTTCCTTTTTTATGGCCCTTGTGTGGCCCATCTTTATGAATCGAGTGTGGATGGGTTGTGGTTATCTGGGGATGAGAAGTTTTGGTGTGTTTTTAGTTTTGGTTTTCTTGATCCATTAGTTGGGCCCTTCCCTCCCCCCCCCCCCCTAGAGGTGGGGATTTTTGGTTTTCGTGGGAAGGTTCTTGAGTCAGTTTAATATCGATAACTCTTATGGTGGGGAGACCCACTATGGGTTTCATTGAAATTCCTCAAAATGAAGTGGTGTTATTCTATCTCTTATGGTGGGGAGTCCGTTTAGGCCTTCCATTTTCAGTTTCCTAGTTTAGTCTTTGTTTTTGTCTCATGTGGTGGTTCGTTTCTAACAGTGGGGAGTCTGTTCGGGCCTCCCCATGTCAGTATCTTGGTTCTATTCCTGGTATCAGTTTGGTGGTGGATGGTTTCATACGGAACCACTAAATTCTACGTTATTCCATTGGTTTAATGTTGGAATGGGAGTGTTTTGATGGTTTTTTTGATGTATGGTTATAAAGGTATTTGTCAGATGTGGTTAGAACTTCTTCCTTGCTTAGGTGGATGGTTTTAGTTCCTATCGATGATGCTCAAGGTGATTATATTTTGAGGTTGGTTTTTTCTTTTTGAAGTTTCTATATCCTCTAAACCAATTAACTAGAGGTTTTTAAACTTATAGGGGCGGGTGTCACTTAGCAAGGAGTTCATATCGGTCTCCCACATTCATTCCATTGTCTTTTTCTAATTGGTAGAGTTTCTGTAATCTCTTCATTTGTTATTCATGAGGAACCTACTTTACTTGTAAATAAGTGGTGTATTTTATTTCGTTTTAAGCCTTAAGTTGGCCTTCTGGGGGTGGTAAGTGTTATGGTGGGGAGAATTGTCACACCCAGGTTTTGAAATTCATATTTGGTTCTGGTTTGGGTTTGGTCTCCAACTCTTTTCTCATAAACCAAGTGTAACGGGTTTGAATTTTTTTTTTTTGGGGGGGGGGGGGGGTTCCTTCTATTCTTAGACTAGCATTCTTCATTGGTTTTCCCCTTTATTTTTGGTGAAAATGGGTTTTTTTTGTTCGAAAGACCCTGGAACATGATTATTGCATGGTTAGTAGTAACCATGTAGAATCTCCTATGTGAGATAGTAGATACTATACAACTACAACACGATTATTCATACCATGCGGGTAGGACATGTAGTGGATCTATTCCTTGGAAGTAGCGGTCTCATGGTATCTTCATGGTTTGATAGACCATGCAAACTAACCATACAGCCTATCTATATTTTTAAAACGAATTTCTCTCTCCCTAATTTTTATACCATAAACCCGTATTTTTCCCCCATTCGGCCTCCTCTAACCTACACACCTCCCATGGGGGATTTTGGAACCTCCAAGGCTTTCCAAGAGGGATTCAAGGGGTTTTCTTAGTGTTCCTCCACCCGGATTGAAATGTTAGGGGTTCCTTCTCCTCCCTTTTTTCTTTCTCTTCATTTTTCCTCTTATTCCCTAACCCTAATGGACATGTTGGCCGATTTTCATGGATAGGGTTGCTCAGTTTTGGTGGGTTTTCCTTCTTAGGGTTCCTTGAGGTTGGATTTATCCCCCCTTGTGTGCGGTTTATGTGCGAACAAGGTTTCACACCGAATTCTATAAGTTCTTCATCGATTGAGGTAGGATACCTTTTCACCTATTCTTTACAGTTAATATTTCATTGATTTATTAATTTTAAAACCTCTATTAATTATTAAATATTTATGTTTCATGCTTTTAATGATTTTTCCATGTGAAATAAAAAAAATTCTTAATCACTTTGTATTTGTGAAGTGGATTTTGTGGGTTTTGTACACCAAATGATTTTTAAATTTCCTAGTTGGCTTTTCTGACTAGTTTGTAATTTTTAAAGGGCATAGTTTGGTTTTGTAAATGTTATTTTGATATTAAAATGGTTGTTGGGGTTTCTTAAAATGGTTTTATAAGTTTATTTGATTTTGAAAATTGTTTGTGTGTGGTTGTTCATAAAGGGTTTGATATGTGAAAGTGACTTGGGGATTGTATGGAATTTTTCTTAAAATGGTTTCATTTCAAAAAACCCTTTGGGAGTGATTATTTCCTTGTTTATTGATCTTGATATGGGAGTGTCCTCGGTATGGGACCTCCCTTATGTGATAATTATTTTAAGGAAAGGATTACTCCTTGAGGTGGTCAGGGTGGTGCATGTTTGTGTGATGTGGATGGTGGTATATATATATGGCTTATTGTTTGGAATGTGTGGCACACCCCTTTGGGAACATAGCATGGGGACCTATCATATAAAAAAGGAATTCTAAGAATTTTTTATGGACTAGTATTTCATGCACTGACTAGTGGCTTATAGTATGTGGATATTTGGGTTTATTGCTATGGGATTGGGCCCCTCGGTCTATCCTGAGTTAGGGTGGTTGGGCATTTGGGTGTTTTGATTTAATCATGTTTGGAATGATACCGGGGATGAGGTCTTATGTATTAGTATTTTTTGGTTATCCTATGAGTTTCTAGGTATTCATGTGTTCCTCTATTTCTAGCATCGTTAGTATCATTACCCTCATTGTGTGGAATCATTATCCTTGTGCTCGGTTTCAGTGTTCTTTTGGTAGATTGTGGAAGTGTGGTTTGTTAGAATGGTTTTAAGAAAGATGTTTTGAAAGAATATTTGTTTTCCCTATTTTCTCTTAAACATGAAAAATGAAAGTTTCCTATTGTATTCCTTTTTCCTTCTCTCTTATGAACCAACCCTTCCTTACATGAATGAGCCTTGTTTTAAAATGTGACCACAAAGAATTGTGATCGTGATTTATTTTCTCTAAATGAAAGTGTTGAAAACCCTATATTTGTACATTATAGTTCAAACTTTCTAATCAACATTGGGAATAGAATTATCTGAGCCAACCTACTGAGTTTTAATACTCATGCCTATAGTATTTTCTTGTTTTTAAATTCTATTGTAGGTTCTGGATTCGATTAGATTTCCTTGGGCAATGGTTGCTTGTGGATTATAGGGTGACCTTCAAAATAACATGGATATGTCTTGGGTGTCAGGTTCATTTTGGTTATTTTGGTTTTGTGTGTGGTTTTTTTGTTTCTTTAGTTTTAAATGTAAAGAATGTAAAGTTTGGAAATCATATTGAGTTTGCTTTGATATTTTATTTATTCCTGTATTGTTGTTTATTTATATTGGGTGAAATTTTTCCCATCGTCACTTTTTTTATGCCCTTGGCGCTTGTCGCCAGCCCAGGAGGATCGGGAACGCCTCTTAGGCCTTATCACGGGCCGGCTCGGGTGACCAGTTTGGGTTCGACCTGGGTTGGTTCGTGATAGTTACCTTTTCCATGGAATCTTGTAGTGAATTTTACATATCATCTTGAGTATCCTTATTTATGTAATATAGATTCAAGAGTACCCTTATGTATTATGTGCCTTTTCTAACTTTCATCTCTAACTCAGAATTTCATAACTTCTTCAAATATACATAGAATATATTCATGCATTATCAAGGTCTAATTAACTCAAAAACATTATCAATGCCTCAAAAGACATTCTCAATAACTTATTTTTATTCTCACATAAATAACACACCTTAACAAATTCCATGGTTTCTTCAATTTGTTCTAGATATAGAATTTATTTTGAAATCATTATTGTAAATGTTCTGATATTGTGAATGATTTCAAGAAATGTTTACCCTATTTTATAATTTTTTTTAGAATAAATTAGAATTACATGTGATGTATAGCCTCTGGTGTCATGTTTATAGTAGAATTGGGTAAAATTTCAAATTAGTAGAAGAAAAGTTAGGTGGAAATTCCAACAATGTTTCTTCAAGTAGCCACTGAAGGTCATGGAAAACTAAAAGTGATATTAGGAAGGAAGTGAAATGTTTCTATATGATATAATTGTTCTAGATACATTAAGGGGTTTGGTAAACATCATAGAATTTCTATGTTAGGTATTAATGTTATATAAATCAATTCTTCAATTTTGAAATACATGTAATACCAAATGTACATTTTACAAATGTTATAAATATATAGGAGTTCAAAATCAAGGAAATAATTCATGGGTATTGTAAGTTACATTCAAGTAATATAGAAAATGGTTTTTAAATCATGGATTTCAATGTAAATGAAAAAAATCAATCTCAGATGAATTAGAATAAATGATGCATATTTTTATCTTAGTTTTCTTATATGACACTGCTGGAAAGTTAATTATGCCAATGATTACAAACTGTTGGTATAGAATATCCCAATGGTTTACCAAAACCTTGGGTAGTGTGGCTTTGGGATACACATATACCAATGGTTTATAAATAATTGTTGGTATGGGGTACAAAACTTAAAATTTCTCAACGGTTTCTTAGAACAGTTGGGATAGATAATTACCAACAATTTAAAACTGTTGGTTTACAAAGAAAACAGTGTAATACCAACAGTTTAGTAATCGTTGGTATGTAGTTTTTGAAACGGTTATACATAACCATTAAAAAACACATGCTCTTTCAGCACTATACCAACAGTTATAAACCATTGGTATAGTATTCACCCAGATTTTCAGCTCCACAACAGCTCTAGCATTGCACACATAAACCTTCACATAGAAGCTAATATACAGAATAGCAGCTCCAGCATTGCACACATAAACCTGCACACTGAATCTAATATACATAAGCCTCCAATATTGCATACACCAGCCTCCAACATTTCATACATTGCACAAACCACAAGAATATGAAAAAACTCTACAATACCATATACAAATGTCTCCAAAAACTCTACAATTCCATATACAGAGTTTTAAAAACTAATAACAAATTCATATTTTTTATTCCATTTGAGGGGGTACTAGCATGTGTGGTGACCCGGAACAAAGAACATACCTCACTCAAAGGAATATATTGAACATACCTCACCCATGGATACGATATGTTCTAGATAGTGGGATGTTACCTACTGTATTTTGTTTGAGATGCAACCTTAGGAGCTGTGAGATATCATCTTATATCATAGTTTCTCATGACCCTTATAAGTTTATAACAAACCTGAGAGTGGGTAGTTTGGTTGAGTTTAAACCTGTATAAGTATTAAACCCTATAGAAGGTGTCTTTGAACTTAGTGATTATGATAATGGGTGTGTATCAATGGGCTTGTGTGACTTAGGGAAAGTAGTTGTCCTCAGTGTATTAGATGTCATGTGTTTTAGAATAGGGGTAGGAGTTCCTCACATGAGAAGTGAATTGTGTGAGTCTGGACCAAAGGGACTATTTTTGATAGCCTAATGATCTA
The DNA here is from genome assembly GCA_963277665.1 of Viscum album. Taxonomy (NCBI): domain Eukaryota; kingdom Viridiplantae; phylum Streptophyta; class Magnoliopsida; order Santalales; family Viscaceae; genus Viscum; species Viscum album. The sequence goes on along the minus strand of OY728137.1, from coordinate 1,693,690,641 downwards.
TAAGCATATATTAGGATAGTGTTGAGTGGGTGGCTTTAGTGATTGAGTATATCCATGAAAGGGATCAACCCGATATCATAGGTGTTTTAGATGTGTGGGGAACATATAGATTTTTTAGCATATGGAATCAATGAACAGAGGTGTTATCAAGTATATTATGTTGTTAGGGGGATGACTTAGTTTTCTTAATGAAGGTTCCTTAAGTGTTATTGCTTTGGTATCGAGGTTAGTATTGGAGGGAAGGATCATTTGGATGCTTGAACCTTAGATTATTTTTTTATTCTTTTAAGTGTAGTGTGAAATTAGGTGTACACTTGAGTATTTGAAATGACACCACATGTTAGTTGTTATTGAGGTGGTTGTATCCCTAGTGTGGCAGTTGGTATAATAAAAAAGTGATTAGATTGATTCTTCTTAAAGTTAAAATAACATGCTAAAGGGAATCTCAGTAATTCAAGTTTAAAAATTTGTCACAGCATGACATATGACCCCTATGTTTTGATTAAAATAAGTCATTAAACACTCTATATTCATGGGTATTGGGAAATTTTGAGGAAATTATTGTGGGTGTGGTGACCTGAAACTTTGGATGAGAATAAGAGGAGTGTCAGGGAATGAGCAACATGTGTGAGATGGATCTTATTACATGTTTTGGGTGTTGTTATCAGAAGCCAAAAACATGTGGTAAATTATGTTTTTACTATCTCTTAGGTGATAGAGGGATGACCACACCCAATATTTGGGTTTGGAAATTAATGGAGCATGGTTCATGGAGGTTGGGAATTTGGTCCAGTTAAGTGAAGGTAACAACATACTTATAGGGGGAGTGATGTATTAGTCATGGGAATGTGGACCTTATGATGGGAGGTCCACGAGAGTGTGGATCCGACCATGGGATGGAATGATAACATTATGATACTGGTGAATAAGTGGACCCAAATACATCTGGATTCTATGTTTAATTCCTTGTATAAATTTAGATGTGATATTGGGTGGAGTCTGAGCATGGGTGTTGGATTCAGGTTGGTTTATGATGATCCAACAGATGACATCACAGGGTGAATTAGGTAAAAACATTAGTGTGGGTACTTAAATTACCATGGGGTTCATTTAGTCTTAAATTCATTATGATTGGATATTTAGGTAGTGTGTATGTAGTAAAAGTCAAGCGTTTTCAAGAAGGGTTTTCTGATGTATATCTGACTAGTGTTTTTGTATGAGATAGATTGTGATGATCTGGAAACTGCATCAGGTGCATCTATTTGGGTATGAAGGGCGTGTTTTGAGAGTTTGATAGGGATTTTTAGGAATAGATAAAGTGTTCAGGTTTTTCCTGGATGGTAATTCATGCCCATTTTAGCATGAATAAGAGAATAAAGCATTGATACTGGTGTAAGGCTAGTGTTCTTTCACATTTCTACATGAGGGGCATTGAGAACCACACTGATTTGGTTGGTGGACCACTAGAATCATGTCATGGTAGTAAATTCCAATGGTGGGATGAAACATAACTTGGAATTAGCCCTATTACTAAGGTTCTATAGTGGGTAATACCACAAAATCAATAATCAATTGGGGATAATTCTCAAGTTAAGAATAATGGTGACTCGCCAATGGTTAGAGAAGGGATGTCCTTTAAAAATATTTCTCAAGATATCATGAAGAAATATTCAAGGATGGAAGAATATGAAAAGGGTAATAGAAGTAAGGACTATCTGAGAAGGATGAACTCCACTGAGAAGTCCTTATTGTCACTAGAAACTAGGATGGCTTTTAGGATTTCCAATCATTATGATGAGAAATTATTGCTCCCACAGACCCCCCCCAACCCATAGCAACACCCCCACCCCTTGCAGCTCCCACAGCCCCTAACCCCACACCCTACCGACACCCCCCCCTCCCCTACAGCCCCCCTCCCCCACACCCCTACCCCCCCCCCCCCCGCACAGCCCCCCTCCGACATCCCCTACCCCTGCATCCCCCCTACCTATACACACACACCCAGGACATCCTACACCCCCCACTCTCCACCTGCACATCCCACCCTCCCCCCACATGTACACCCCCCCCCCCCCCCCCCCGCATGCATAGCCCCCCTGCATAGACCCCCTTGGACACCCCCCCCCCTCCTACAGACCCCCACCCCCACCCGGCACTCCCCCACACCTTAAACAACTCCCCCACCCGCTGGATAGCCCCCCACCCCCTGGATACCCCCCCCCCAGCCCCTACAGTCTCCACCCCTCTAAACAACCCCCCCCCCCCACCCCTTGGACACCCCCACCCCCTGAACACCCCCCCCCCCCTACAGAGCCCCACCCCCTAGACACCCCCCACCCACCCTCCAAGACATCCCCCCCTGCACACCCCCACCCCACCTAGACAGCCCCCCCTGGACAGCCCCCCCACCCACCCCCCCCCCCCCCACCCTCCCAACCTGCACACCCCCCTCCCCACATGCATAGCCCACAACCTCCTCCCCACCTACACAACCCATCCCCTCCCCACCTGCACCCCCCCCCCCCACTAATTTTCAAATATCAATTAATTAATTATCTCAAGAGGAAAACCACACACTCATTTCAATCAAAAATTTCTAATTCATTAGAAAGAAACTTATTAAAACATGTCAAGTTCAACACCAAGCACTAAATCAATTTCCTCTTTAAAACATAGTTTTAAATCCATCAAAAATGAAATCAACTAAAAATATATCACACACCATTAAATCCATTTGAAAATGTATCAATGTTATTTAATAAATTCTTACAGACAAAGATATTCAATTTCAAACATGAAAACTTTAATTTCAAAAGAGAAACCATTTTTTCTAATCTCAAAACACATTTAAATATATCTCTATCTCTGTGATTGAACCCTCTACATGTGAACCATGTGGTTACTCCCAACTGTGTGAGTAAACCCTGAAACACCCAAAAAAACTCCAAAACTATAATATTCTAATCCAAATATCACTAGTTCTTGGAATGGCCCAACATATGATGAAATAAAACAAGATAATCACTAAAATGATGCTAACCAAAGGAGATACTTGAATCAAAATTGTAGCAAAACCGAATAAGAAAAGACAAAATAAATGGAGGAAAAAGATGTGATGGATATTAAGTCACAAAAAATCATCAAACATCAAATCTTAGTAATATTAGTCACAGAAATTCATCAAAAATCATATCTCAGTAATATCAGTCAAAAATGTAATGGATTAATCTATCCCTCATCACCATCATTATCATCATCATCATCATCATCAGCCCCATCCTCGTCCTCATCTTTGTCCCCATCATCATCACCACCCTCATCCCCTTCCTCATTCATGTCCTCATCCCAGACCTCCTCCCCGCCCACCTCCTCGCCCTTATCCTCTGCCTCGGCCTCCTCCTCTCCATTGTCCTTAGCGTCATCCTCGCCCTCGGCCTCTTCCTCGCCATCGCCATCACCATCGCCAGGAGCCACATCGTCTCAACCACCACAAGAAATTCCACCTGGGGCACTATATAATGAATGCATCGATGAAATATATGCATCACAAATCACATTGGTCTTTGGTGGAAGTGATGGACATAAAACTTGCATCAATTTCATGTATTCAGTGTTTTCTATTTCAACTCATTCTTCCACCAATGTGGCCCTTTTTTCAGCATGTTTTTCCTGTGCCTTAACCTTTTCTAACTCGGTGGAATTACAAACAGTACCTGAAGAGGGCCAATACCTTTTCAAGACTATACACTTCCCAGGTCGGCAGTGTACTCTTTCAAAATGCTCATCTCCCAACACTTGATGTAAATGATCATTTGGCCCAAAATTGTCAGGTTCCTGGGCATCAAGAGCCTCCAAAGCAGTATGTTACAAATTTAAATAGATTATTAAGTAACAAAATATATATTAAAATTTGAAATCATCAAATTAAAACTTACAATATATTGTTGTGTCGCTTCATTACCAGCACTTCCATATTTTTTCTTTCTACTCGAGAAAAACAATTTTGTTCGAGGCACGTGTCCTTCAATATTCAATTCATGCCTCTGTAATGAAATTGAATGTAGGAAACCATAATTAAAAATAAGTTACCAATAGTGAATTTCATAACTAAGTTTATATTAGAACTATAGAAATCGAATAAATTGTGGATAAATCAATAGAAAGTGCAAGTACTAAAAAATTATAAATTGTCGTACCTGCTTCCTCTCATGATCTGACATTGTAGTACTCCCCAAGGTGTGAAGGTATTTTTTTCATCAATGTTTTGTTTATTTTTTCTGGATGATTCCTAAAAAAATTAATAATACAAAAGATAGTATTAATGAAAGTCATGAAAATTTTCATTTAAAAAGTTCAAATGTGATTGATACCTTAAACTTGGTAGTCATCCAATGAGTAATCATTTGTCGATACTATTCTATCGGGAAGTCATCCATGATAGGTACTACCTCCAACTCTCTGTCAACTCTAGCATGTCATCCAATATACAACTCATGTTTTTAGACTCTTCAAAGCTCACCTAATTCCTATAGATGTGCTGACCGTGCACCCTTACCATTGGGGAAATTAAACTGAAGCTGACACAAAAATATTAATTTATATAAATACAAAAATAATATATTACATTAAATACAACATAATTTTTTACCCATATCTGTGCCCAAGCATTATCCTTGACTATTTTTGGAAATTGTCTCCATGAGAGCGAGCTGATGGGAATGATGTTGGAGTATTTGGCAAACATCACCAAAAAACTTCGACATTGTTGCCCTATTTTTTCTACCATTTGATTATCTTAATTGTAGTCCACCATCAACTGTGTGCGGTGGTTCCACACCTCACGCATGCGTGTGCACCCACACCCCCACCCCAACCTTATATCAGTAGATGTATTTGTTATGAAAAAAAAGTAAAAAATATATCAATACATGTTATAATGAAAATAAATTATGATATAAATTTTTTTAGGGTTCTATAAATATACATGTGGCAGTCTGATCAGTGGGTGCTACTAGATCCATAGAAACTAAAGGAACACCATGTACAGGTGGAGTGGGTCTCATTGTATGCTCTGCAGGCACAGACTTTAGTGGAGTATGAGTCAAAGAAGATGGAATATATAATCTTGGAGAGAAATAAGTAGAAGTAAAAGAAGGCATGGATGGCTGGCCAAATGCCTGATATGAATGGGGAGTTAGAATCATCATCGGGTATGGTAAAGATGGGTGAAGAGGCTCAGATGAAAATGGGTGGTGAAAATATAGGAGGCCTAAATATCCCATGTGTCCCTAATGAAATGTTGGGATCGGAATGTGGGATAGATTGTACGTTAGTGGGAGGGGCAAGGTCTAATCGGGTATACCGACTAGATCATCTAGCTCTAGTACCACCCTCACTCGTACCACTGGCCTGCGAATTTCAACCAATACTAGAATCCTTGTCAAATAATTGTCGCTTGAGTGGTGGATCCTGCAAAAACGTTTAAAACAAAATTAATCATAGGATATTATATGTTATTTAAATATATTTATTTGAAATAAAATTCTCACAACATGCACTAGTGGAGGAACGTCCATATCATCCATGCAACGGTTGTTGTTTGTCATCCTTTTTCATTGAATCTCTTTAATCAGTTTCATTTCCTGTATTTGAGAACAAATATGGTAGTAATAATAAAATGATAACTAATGTGTAACCCAAAAAAAATATAAGAGGGGTGATATAGGGATTTATGGGTTCTGGGGTCAAGCATCCATGGTCAATAAAACATTGAAATGTTCATCAAGTTAGAAATGTTGGTTTTGTAGGTTTGAATACAGTCAATTCTAAATTTGAAAATGCAATTCAAATAAAACTGCAACCAATATTAAAAATTTACATTAAGGTAAAATTGGATACAATATATTTGTAATCAATATTAAATAAATTTGAATAGTACCAACCTTAATAACCCAAGTCAAGCTAAACCAAAATAATTGAGAACATGGATAAATGATTCTATATATTTCTCACCACAACTTCAGGTTCTTAGTCAACTCTAACAATTGAACTATTATAATCATAAAAAGTAATAAATGGATCATTTCCAATGGCAGTAGGGATGGTTTCAATTCCATCATCACCATAATCAAAAATATGTCTTGGAATTACTTCAATAATGACACCAAATTCAGGTCAAAGATGATCTTTGACATAAAAAACTTGGTTCACCATTGACTCCAATACAGATGGTTCATCGGTCGCAAGAGTATGAGTTAAATCAATTACTCGAAATCCACAATCATCAATAAATGTTTCATACTTCATCATCGAATCAAACCACTGGCATTTCATCATAGTGACTCGTCTATGAGAGTAATAATCCAATATTATTATTTTTTTCAATGACTCTATAATAACCTACATTTTCAAATCGATGTCTACTATCTGATGCACTGGAATAACAGTCTGTTGTAGAAGTAACCATAACACCATCATGTTGTGTTCTCATGTTCTTTTCATGTTCATTGATAATAAATATGTACCCATCGATAAAAATTGATTTACAGTCATGAACCATGGTATTAGGAACAAAAGTCAAAGATCTTATTTCCTCAGAGATAGAGTCAGCAGGAAAACTCAATACCTGAAATATAAATGAATATTAAACTTAATTAAATATTGATTTAATTATTTAAATAGTAATATTTTTACCTTCAATTTTAACTAAGAAGAAAACTCTTTGTTATGCAAAGTCTCTCTTCTTTTCAAAGATAAATAATGATGCTTTATATTTATCATTGATTTATATTTCCTATAGATAAAAATGTGAATAGTTTAATAGATATGTAAGATATACATATTCAATTTAGTTACCTGATGTAGTTATCGAACAAATCACAGTTGAACAAAACTATGTGATGTGTCATCTCCCGCTCTTCAAGGCATAATGTCATCAATGTATATGATCCAGAAATTCCTCCTATTTGAGGAAGTGATAGAAAACTGGGTTAAATTTTCTCATACTATTCTTCTTAGTTTATCATTGGTATGTTCATTCTTTTAGTAAGATCAGACAAATACATAGAGCAGAAATCCATACATTCTTAAGCCAAGTAACCGTTAACGATAGAACCTTTGGAATGATTCCTATTTCAAACATAATACTTTAATGTGTACATATTTCTTTTAGTTGGATAAATCCAATGAAAATAAATAGATAATCCAAGAAGTATTTCAGTTGGAATATGGATAGTCAAATGCAGCATGCATGTAAAAAATGATGGAGGAAATATTTTCTCTAACTCACACAAAATTAATGGGGCATCTGTCGATTTTTTTGTAAGAAATAATTAGACAAATTATTAGCATAAATATCTCTAAAAATGGCACAACTGAATAATAGACACCCTTACATTATTAGACAAAAGATGATGGATTTCTATTAGAATCAACTCATGCAAAAGGACGTGATAATAATGAGTCTTTAAAGATTTTAGCATCAACTCTCTTCTATTGACCCATTTAGATATTCTTCTTGAATAACCATCAGGAACATTAATAATCTCTAGTACTTCCAAAAATTTCTTTTTTTTGTAGGTGTCATCACATAATAAGCACATGGAACTTGCCATTTATTTTCACTGATACACACAGGATGCAGTTCTGGTTTGATGCCCCAATCCACCAAGTCACGTCGAGATCGTATATTATCTTTTGTCTTTCCATGAACATTTAGAAGAATCGAATCCAACATTTCACATATATTCTTTTCAATGTGCACTACGTCTAAGAAATTATGTAACAAATTGGTTAACCAATAAGGAAAATCAAAGAATATACTCCTCTTCTTCCAATTATAACAGTTTTCAGTGGAAATATTCTTTCTCTTTCCAGATTTCATTTGACCCTTCCTAAATGAAAAACTGAAATCTTTCAATTCATCAAGCACATCAGTTCCAAACATATAATGAGGTGGATCATCGGTATCCATGGTATTGTCAAATCTTCAATGATTATTTCTATATGGATGGTCCATTGGAAAGAATCTTTATTGTCCTGTAAAACTGAAACTATAGAGATGTTTTAGTCTTCTAGATCGTGTATTCTTCATACAAATAATACATGATAGTTTTCCCTTCATGCTTCATCCAGACATCATTGCATAAGAAGAAAAATCATTGATTATCCACATAAGTGCAGCAAGCATCTGAAATATGTCTTTTGAACATGCATCATATATGCGCACACCCACATCCCAAAGAAGTTTCAACTACTTCTATATCATTGTTGGGATCAGAAGGTCCATATATGAGTATACTCATGAAAGTGAAAGGTTTTTTCATACACAACCATGGGGGAAGGTTATAAATGTGTATAAAAACCATCCATGTGTTGTGTGAAGTAAAAATATGCCCAAACGGATTAAAACTATCACATTAAAGACTATGCCTCACATTACGCACGTCAACTACAAAATTAGGATATCGAGCATCAAATCTCTGCCATGCCAATTCATCTGCATGGTGAACCAACTCGTCATCAGTCTTCTTTCTCTTGGTATCATTCCAACACATTTTTATTGATATTTCATCAGACATAAAAAGATTATGGAGTCTGGGGATCAATGGAAAGTGTCACATTAATTTCTATGGAACATGTGATGGTGTTCCATCATCTTTTGGCTTCTAGCGGGATGTTCCAAATTTTATACAATCATTTCATTCAGCAGTTTCCTCCCAGAATAAACTATAATCTTTCAGGCAAGCATGGATTTTCTTTCTGGAAAATCAAAGTTTCTCAACTAACTTCCATGCCATATAGTGGTTTGAAAGAATATCTGCATCATCTGGAAGTAATTCCTTCAAGAAGGTAAGAATGTAATCAATGGAAGTATTAAAAATCACATACATAATTTTCCCATGAAACAATCAGATTAAAAATTCCATCTTTTTCATTTTACCACATTGTCGATATACTTATAAAGACCCGTAAAATTCAAGGGAAATTTTTTCTTAATTTTCTTTAGAATTTTACAAGAGCACGGTTTCAGACGGCACCTGATTCCGAGGCCCGGAGTGCCCGGAATTAATTTCTGAAGTTTGGCTCGGGTACGTTCAGTGAACGAACGAGCGGGAATTCCTAACTTTTGATCCGGTGCTCGGAATTGAAATCCGAGGGCACCGATGAACTCGCAGCGCCGATATTCGCTTAAAGAGACCTTTTCGGGAGTTGCGTTTGTTGCGGGTTGAAAGTTAGTTTTAGGGGTTTTTAGTTTGAGTTAAATAAAATTGTGTAGAACAATTTTATTTTTAAACTTCTTAAAACCTACCAAAGGGAGTTGGGAGTGGGACCCACATCCACTTAACCTCCCTTGGGAGGATTAAGTGAGGTGGGGTCCACACGAACCCCAACTCCTCAAATTCTCTCAAAACCTCCCCTTTAACTCAATTCATTTAATGTTGTCAACTTGGGTTACTTAATTAATTGGGAGTTAAACCTTTTTGAATTTCAAACTTTTGAAATTCTTGTGTGTTTTGTAATAATAAAATAAGATGTTATCTTATTTTATTATGGGTTGTTTGTTTGTCTCCTGGAGAACTTTTGAGAGCTTCTTCTTCATCTTCAAGCTCTGACGAAGAACGAAGAACACCCAAACTCCGACGAAGAACGACGCCTCTCTTCTTCGTCCTCGGTGTCAACAAGAGGGAACGTCGCTTCCTCCTCGGACCTTCTTCGTCGGCATACGACGATTCGCCAACGACGTATCTCTTCGGGCATAACTCTTCGTCAACGGATTTGACGAACGACGACCGCGACGCCCGACCTCCGCGACGCCGTCTTCCGCGGAACGTAGACGAATCTTCGAATCTTAAACCCGAGGTAGGGGTTGTTGATTCATTATTTATTTATTCCATTTCTTGAACGTGGACCTCGCATGTCAAACTTGAGGCTTGAATGTTTAAGTTGAGTTATTTATTTAATGTGAGGGGGGCCGGACCGCATGAACACGGCCGAACCCCCCTCCATCGTTCATGTTGATTATTTCTTGTGAGGAAGCAAGTGGCGTGGTGTCGTCGCACCACGCGGTTGATCGTACAAATATTTTACGCGGCGTCGTCGCGCCACGCCGAGGTAGAAACTTCAAGAACGCGACGCCGTCGCGCCGCGTTGAAAAGAATCAACGCACGGCGAAGGGGCGCGGTGCCGTCGCACCGCGCCGGATGACGAACGCCGCGGCCGGTTCCGGGCCGCGGCGGGACGAGGAGACCGCGGCCAGTTCCGGGCCGCGGCGGAAGAGAAGACCGGCGGCCGGGCCGCCGGCGTCGGAAGCCGAAGGGGGACCGGAATTTCCGGTCCCGTTAGAGAAAACCGGCCGGCCAGCTGGCCGGCCGGATACCATTAAAACCGGGGAATTTAATTCCCCGGCCACCTCATAAAAACCCCCCTCTTTATGAGGGGGGGCGGTTCTTTGAAGGAGGGGGGCAGCCGGCCCCCTCGGTTCCGCACCAGCAGGCCCCCCACGTGGGGGGGGGGGGGGGGGGGGGGGGGGGGGCTTCTTTAAAAAAAAAGGGGCGCGGCCCTTTGTGCCGCGCCGCCCCTCAAAAAAAAACCGCGGGGCTTAGCCCCCGCGTGCGTGCGGCCTCCCCGCAGGCGACAGCCGCCGCGGTTCCCCGCGGCTCCCCGCGCCGCCGCGCCGCCGCGCCGCCGCGCCGCCGCCCGCCGCCGCTCCAGGGGGGGGTCGGGCCGGTCGGCCCGGACCCGGACCCCCCCGTTCGAACCAGAATTGGTTTTTTGGCCCATAACTTGAGCCTCGGACCTCCGAATGACGAACCGTCTGCGGCAACGCGATCCTTGGATCGAGACGGTCTTTTCGATATATCGCACTCAAGGTTTCGGTTAACTTGAGTTCGGCCGGGTTGGTTCGTTCACGAAACCAACCGGGCCTTCGGAGCGGAAATGCTCATATCTTGAGCTACGAACGTCCGATTGACGCGCCGTCAGTCGCGTTGTGTTCCTCTTAGTGAGACGGATCTTTTGGCATACTCCGCCCGAGGTTTGGACGCAGGTGGAGTACGGTCGGGTTGGTTTTGCCTTAAAAACCAACCGGGCCCCGGAGACGAAAATGTCAATAACTCTCAGACCGGGCGTCCGATCGACGCGCCGTCTGTTGCGTTGAGTTCCTGTTGACGATACGGATCTTTTGGATACATCAACTTCGGTCTTCATGACAGTTGATGTATCAGCCTCTCGGCTCGTGGAGCGGACCCTCCGAACGAGCTTGCTGTGTGCGGGAACCCTAGTGCTGGCTGCGACTGTTCTACTGCTACGACTGCTACTGTGACTGCGACGACGACAGTATAGAGATCCTGTGTGGATTCGACGACGACAGTACAGAGATCCTGTGTGGATTCGACGACGACGACTACAGCACTCAGCGATCCTACGTGGATCAGTGCTACAGGTCCTGTGTGGGCCCGATCCTGTGTGGGTCCTTGCGCTCAGCGGTTCTGTGTGAGCCAGCGCCTACAGGTCCTGTGTGGGCCCGATCCTGTGTGGGTCATTGCGGGGGTTAGTTACCTATCGATCCTTCGTGGGTCCGACGACTTAGATGGATCAGTGATCATCTTTATCGTCCTTGAAGAAGTATACCTGTGTGAGCTGAATCCTGTTGCTTTCCTGTGTGGATTGTGTTGTGCAATCCTGTGTGGATTATGTTTCGCTTTCCTATGTGGAATACGTATACTTTCCTGCATGGACTGAGTTGTACTTGGGCCTCGGAGGTTGGAGCGTATTTGAATCGATGACTTAGGTATATGTATGGGCATATACCTAAGCAGTGTCGGTTGTTACTTCGTGATTGTACCTTTCTTCGTGGTTTATCCTTTGTGGATTTTGAGAGACCTTCAGGGGTCTCGGGGTCCCTACTGAGTAGCTTATACTCACCCCTGCACGGGCTTTGCCCGCACTATGTTGTGTTGGTTGCAGACGACGGACAGCGTTGACCTTAGCTGAGGCTTGCACAGCGGGACGGTACCCGGAGGAGGACCACTGGGCGGGACGTGCACGGAGCAGACGGCGGGACCCGTGGAGCAGAGGAGCTATCTGTACCCACCCTTCAGGTGGGATTTCCAGTGGACAGCTCGGAGTAGCGGCTTTTACTTTTCAGTTGCTGTTTTCCCTTTCGAGTTGTACTTTACTTTCAGTTTGGGTTTGTATTCTGGCCCATTTACCTTTCCGCACTTTCAGTCGTACTCTGTTTTGTTTAGTATTTACTTTCCGCTTGTTTACTCTGTGGTGCGTGTTTACTTTTCAAAGGCAATGCCTTCCCTTTTTACCGGGATTTACGCCTTGGTGCTAGTCGCCAGCCCCTGGCCTATGGAAGGCGGGCTTGGGGTAGTCACGGCACGGACCCCGAGGGCGGGTCGTGACAAATTGGTATCAGAGGAGTTCGGTTCTACCGCGAACTCTGATCTTTTCTATGTGAAGCAATAATGTTTAGTGTATTGAGTGTGGTTATCAGTCCAGGGAGTCCAGTGTTGGTGCGGCGGCCGACGTATCCGTACACCAGGACCCTGACTTCTGATTTCCGACTTAATGCACGAAAACATTGATTGCGTGTGTGTTTCAAAGTTTTCTTTGTGATTACTTATATCAGCTCACCAGGTATACTGTTCTAACCGTGGCGCACCTGTTTCCTTTTCAGGATGGCCCCACGACGGCAGCCAGCTAGGGTTTCGAGAGTCGAGCGAGACGACAGCCCACCGAGCGACGAGGCCTCGGTGCAGGGCCCTTTTCCAGTAGTGGCACCGGCGGTAGCTTTACCCGCCGATTCCCCGATGCTTCCAGCAGCAGCCGCTGACGATGCACGTCGCCTCAGCGCACTGCATGAGTTTCAGCGACAGCGACCGCCCAGGTTTCGCGGGGAGACGGATCCCCAGGCAGCAGAGGACTGGCTGGAGGCAGTGGTTCGAGTGTTTAGGCTAGTGAGGACACCAGCAGACCTCATGGTGATCCTCGCTGCGAGCCTACTACACGCAGCAGCAGGACGATGGTGGAGCCTGATGCTCCAGGTGCACGATGAGGCATCTCTTCTTTGGACGGACTTTGAGAGCCTCTTCCGCTCGGAGTTCGTCCCATCCACCCTTCGTGCAGTGCGTATCCAGGAGCTTCTACAGCTGCGGCAGGGCAGCATGACGGTCGCTCAGTACTCGGCGAGATTTACCAATCTCTCGCGCTACTCGACCGACATGGTACGGGACCCATTCTTCCGGGCCCGGACCTTCGAGCAGGGTTTGAGACACGAGATCAGGGCATCGCTGATCTCCCTCAGCATACCGACTCAGACAGGAGTACTGGAGCGGGCCCTTCTGATCGAGAGCTTCCTTGCTGAGTCTACACCAGCACAGAGACCCACCGCAGGGCGGCACGTGGTAGAGTCATCTGCAGCAGGCAGTCGACGGATGACTCAGGGGTCCAGACAGACCAGACCTTCGGGAAGACGATCTCAGGGCACTGGCTCAGCAGTGCGGGGCACACAGCGCGGAGCCAGTCTTACGAGAGGCAGACAGTGCTACTCGTGCGGCGGGCATGGCCACATGGCTCGTGACTGCCCGACCCGCCGTGCCGAGGAGCAGCAGACGGTTGAGGGACCACCGAGGCAGAGGCAGAGGGTCGACCGTGGCGGTCCGCAGGGAGGAGGCGGACGAGGCAGAGGAGCTGGACGAGCAGCCGGTGGTGGGCGACGCTTTGAGGCTCTGCCACCACCACCACCAGGAGGTCCACCCTGACCACAGGGAGCTGGCGGGCAGCGAAAGGCACAGCTCCAGGCAGCAGAGGCCTACGACCACGGCGCACCCGAGATGATTCGAGGTACTATTTGTGTCTATTCCACCCTTGCTGCAGTTCTTATAGACACAGGAGCGAGTCATTCTTTCATAGCCGCTGCCCTTGTTCGGAGCTCGGAGATTCCGACAGAGCCGTTGGCTCGATCCTTACGGCTAGAGACTCCTACGGGAGCAGACTCGACGATTACGCACTGGTGCCGGCAGTGTGAGCTTACTCTAGGAGGCGAGAGCTTCGGCTGGGATCTTCTTGTAGCAGCGTCGAGGCCTTACGACGTCATCTTGGGCATGGATTGGCTATCTACGGTCCATGCACAGATTGACTGTTTTAGGCGCAAGGTGCGATGTGTACGCACCGACGGGAGCAGGTTCACCTTCACCGGCGAGAAGGGATCCTTGGCAGCACAGGATGGACTTCCGCGGAGGAGAGGATAGCCCATCACTCATCAATTGGCTAGCCTTATCCTTGGAGCAGTTGACGTGCAGAGTCCTGGTTTTCCTGCAGTGGTGGATCAGTTTGCGGACGTTTTTCCCGACGACGTTCTGGGGCTACCTCCTCGCAGAGAGGTAGACTTTTATATTGAATTGTACCCCGGGACAGCCCCGATATCCACTCCAGCATATCGGATGGCCCCGCCGAGCTTCGAGAGCTACGGGTACAGTTGGAGGACTTGCAGGGCAAGGGGTTCATCCGACCCAGTGTTTCACCCTGGGCTTCACCGATTTTGTTCGCCAAGAAGGCGGACGGGAGCTTGCGACTTTGTGTTGACTATCGTCGCCTGAACCAGGTGACAGTGAGGAACAAGTATCCGCTACCGAGGATTGATGACCTCTTTGATCAGCTAAAGGGAGCACGGTGGTTCTCGAAGATAGACCTCAGGTCAGGCTATCATCATCTCAGAGTCAGAGACGAGGATGTGCAGAAGACGGCCTTCAGATGTCGGTATGGCCACTATGAGTTCTTGGTTATGCCTTTCGGTGTAACCAATGCCCCAGCAGTGTTCATGGCTCTCATGAACAGGATCTTTCAGCCATACCTCGATCGGTTTGTCGTGGTCTTCATCGACGACATTCTGATTTACTCTACGACAGAGGAGGAGCACGCCTATCACTTGCGAGTTGTTCTTGACACACTCCGAGAGCACCAGCTTTATGGTAATCTCTCGAAGTGCCAGTTCTGGATACGTGAGGTCCACTTTTTGGGACACGTTATCTCTGAGGCGGGAGTTGCAGTAGATCCCGCAAAGATTGAGGCTGTGTTAGCATGGGAGCCACCCAGGAGCGTGACTGAGGTTCGGAGTTTCTTGGGACTAGCTGGTTACTATCGGAGATTTGTGCCGAACTTCTCCAGAGTTGCGGCATCACTCATAGCTTTGACGAAGAAGGGGAAACCCTTCGTGTGGTCAGACAGATGTCAGCAGAGCTTCCAGGAGCTGAGACAGAGATTGACTAGCGCACCTATCCTGAGGTTGCCTGAGGAGGGAGTAGGGTACGTAGTCTACTGCGATGCATCAGGGACCGGACTCGGATGTGTTCTGATGCAGGAGCGGGCCGTGATCGCCTATGGATCACGTCAGTTGAGGCCGCATGAGCAGAACTACGCTACCCATGACCTGGAGTTAGCAGCAGTGGTCTTCGCTCTGAAGACATGGCGACACTATCTGATGGGCGAGCACTTTACAGTCTTTTCTGATCATCAGAGTCTCAGGTATATCTTCTCGCAGAAGGACCTGAACCTGAGACAGCGACGATGGCTCGAGTTCCTCCAGAACTATGACTTTGAGATAGTCTATACTCCTGGGAAGGGGAACGTAGTAGCCGATGCCCTCAGCAGGAGGACGGGCATTCAGCTACTTGAGGAGGCGACAGAGCAGCTAGCCTCTTTGCAGATATCCTTCGTGGATAGAGATGGAGCAGCCTTTCTTCAGTCTCTCACAGTCACTCCTCCACTACTGCAGCGAGTCAGGGAGGCACAGCGTGGGGACGCTGACTGTGAGACACGACGTGCACAGATATCCTCGGGACAGGCACCTGATGGTTTCTCCCTTGGAGCAGAGCACGACATCCTTTTCAGAGGACGTACCATGGTACCAGTTGCTTTGCGAGAGGAAGTGCTGAGAGAGTTTCACACTTCTCCTTTGGCGGTACATCCTGGAGTGGCAAAGATGTACCAGGACCTCAGACGACAGCATTGGTGGCCGGGTATGAATAAGGATGTAGCAGAGTTCGTTTCTCGATGCCTCACCTGTCAGCAGGTGAAGGCAGAGCATCAGGTACCAGCAGGCTTGGTACAGCCCTTGGAGGTTCCGGAGTGGAAGTGGGACGGCATATCTATGGACTTCGTGACTGGACTTCCACGCACTTCCAGAGGTCACGACTCCATTTGGGTGATTGTTGACCGACTCACCAAGTCGGCACACTTCTTACCCATCAGAGAGCAGGGCTCAGTGGAGAGCTTGGGACGTCTCTACGTTCAGGAGATTGTGCGGCTCCACGGCGTGCCATCATCTATCGTTTCCGACCGAGATGCCCGCTTTACTTCCCGGCTTTGGAAGGGGTTACAGGAGGCGTTCAGTACACAGCTACGTCTTAGCACAGCTTTTCACCCTCAGACGGATGGTCAGACGGAGAGGACCATTCAGACTCTCGAGGACATGCTCCGCGCATGTGTCCTCAACTTTGGTCGTAGCTGGGAGGACCACCTACCCTTGGTGGAGTTCGCGTACAACAATAGCTACCACTCCACCATCGGGATGGCACCGTACGAGGCATTGTACGGCCGACCATGTAGATCTCCTTTGTACTGGACAGACCCTGGAGAGTCAGCACTGGTGGGACCGGAGATGGTCCAGGCCACGACAGAGAAGGTCCAGGTCATCCAGGAGCGGATGAGGACAGCTCAGAGCCGGCAGAAGTCATATGCTGACAGGAGGCGGAGGCCACTAGAGTTCAAGGATGGCGACCACGTCTTCTTACGGGTCTCACCTCGACGTGGTATTCTGAGATTTGGCCGAGGCGGCAAGTTATCTCCGCGCTTCATCGGACCCTTCCAGATTCTCAGCAGGATTGGCGAGGTGGCTTATCGCCTGGCTCTACCACCTCAGTTGCACCGGGTGCACGACGTCTTCCACGTATCTCAGCTGAGGAGATACGTGCATGACCCGACGCACATCATTGATCATGGGGAACTTGACGTTGACGATGGGGCGACTTTTACGGAGGTCCCGGTGGAGATAGAGGATCGACAGGAGCGGGTCCTGCGTGGGCGATCGATTCCTCTTGTGCGCATCAGATGGCAGCACGGGAATCTCCAGGAGAGCACATGGGAGCGGGAGGCTCAAATGCGTGCTCAGTACCCTCATTTGTTTCCCTAGTTTTGATGTATCTTTACGGGGACGTAAAGCCCTGAGGTGGGAGTAATGTAAAGACCCGTAAAATTCAAGGGAAATTTTTTCTTAATTTTCTTTAGAATTTTACAAGAGCGCGGTTTCAGACGGCACCTGATTCCGAGGCCCGGAGTTCCCGGAATTAATTTCTGAAGTTTGGCTCGGGTACGTTCAGTGAACGAACGAGCGGGAATTCCTAACTTTTGATCCGGTGCTCGGAATTGAAATCCGAGGGCACCGATGAACTCGCAGCGCCGATATTCGCTTAAAGAGACCTTTTCGGGAGTTGCGTTTGTTGCGGGTTGAAAGTTAGTTTTAGGGGTTTTTAGTTTGAGTTAAATAAAATTGTGTAGAACAATTTTATTTTTAAACTTCTTAAAACCTACCAAAGGGAGTTGGGAGTGGGACCCACATCCACTTAACCTCCCTTGGGAGGATTAAGTGAGGTGGGGTCCACACGAACCCCAACTCCTCAAATTCTCTCAAAACCTCCCCTTTAACTCAATTCATTTAATGTTGTCAACTTGGGTTACTTAATTAATTGGGAGTTAAACCTTTTTGAATTTCAAACTTTTGAAATTCTTGTGTGTTTTGTAATAATAAAATAAGATGTTATCTTATTTTATTATGGGTTGTTTGTTTGTCTCCTGGAGAACTTTTGAGAGCTTCTTCTTCATCTTCAAGCTCTGACGAAGAACGAAGAACACCCAAACTCCGACGAAGAACGACGCCTCTCTTATTCGTCCTCGGTGTCAACAAGAGGGAACGCCGCTTCCTCCTCGGACCTTCTTCGTCGGCATACGACGATTCGCCAACGACGTATCTCTTCGGGCATAACTCTTCGTCAACGGATTTGACGAACGACGACCGCGACGCCCGACCTCCGCGACGCCGTCTTCCGCGGAACGTAGACGAATCTTCGAATCTTAAACCCGAGGTAGGGGTTGTTGATTCATTATTTATTTATTCCATTTCTTGAACGTGGACCTCGCATGTCAAACTTGAGGCTTGAATGTTTAAGTTGAGTTATTTATTTAACGTGAGGGGGGCCGGACCGCATGAACACGGCCGAACCCCCCTCCATCGTTCATGTTGATTATTTCTTGCGTGAGGAAGCAAGTGGCGTGGTGCCGTCGCACCACGCGGTTGATCGTACAAATATTTTACGCGGCGTCGTCGCGCCACGCCGAGGTAGAAACTTCAAGAACGCGACGCCGTCGCGCCGCGTTGAAAAGAATCAAAGCACGGCGAAGGGGCGCGGTGTCGTCGCACCGCGCCGGATGACGAACGCCGCGGCCGGTTCCGGGCCACGGCGGGACGAGGAGACCGCGGCCGGTTCCGGGCCGCGGCGGAAGAGAAGACCGGCGGCCGGGCCGCCGGCGTCGGAAGCCGAAGGGGGACCGGAATTTCCGGTCCCGTTAGAGAAAACCGGCCGGCCAGCTGGCCGGCCGGATACCATTAAAACCGGGGAATTTAATTCCCCGGCCACCTCATAAAAACCCCCCTCTTTATGAGGGGGGGCGGTTCTTTGAAGGAGGGGGGCAGCCGGCCCCCTCGGTTCCGCACCAGCAGGCCCCCCACGTGGGGGGGGGGGGGCTTCTTTAAAAAAAAAAAGGGCGCGGCCCTTTGTGCCGCGCCGCCCCTCAAAAAAACCGCGGGGCTTAGCCCCCGCGTGCGTGCGGCCTCCCCGCAGGCGACAGCCGCCGCGGCTCCCCGCGCCGCCCCAGGGGGGGGTCGGGCCGGGTCGGCCCGGACCCGGACCCCCCCGTTCGAACCAGAATTGGTTTTTGGCCCATAACTTGAGCCTCGGACCTCCGAATGACGAACCGTCTGCGGAAACGCGATCCTTGGATCGAGACGGTCGTTTCGATATATCGCACTCAAGGTTTCGGTTAACTTTGAGTTCGGCCGGGTTGGTTCGTTCACGAAACCAACCGGGCCTTCGGAGCGGAAACGCTCATATCTTGAGCTACGAACGTCCGATTGACGCGCCGTCAGTCGCGTTGTGTTCCTCTTAGTGAGACGGATCTTTTGGCATACTCCGCCCGAGGTTTGGACGCAGGTGGAGTACGGTCGGGTTGGTTTTGCCTTAAAAACCAACCGGGCCCCGGAGACGAAAATGCCAATAACTCTCAGACCGGGCGTCCGATCGACGCGCCGTCTGTTGCGTTGAGTTCCTGTTGACGATACGGAACTTTTGGATACATCAACTTCGGTCTTCGTGACAGTTGATGTATCAGCCTCTCGGCTCGTGGAGCGGACCCTCCGAACGAGCTTGCTGTGTGCGGGAACCCTAGTGCTGGCTGCGACTGTTCTACTGCTACGACTGCTACTGTGACTGCGACGACGACAGTACAGAGATCCTGTGTGGATTCGACGACGACAGTACAGAGATCCTGTGTGGATTCGACGACGACGACTACAGCACTCAGCGATCCTACGTGGATCAGTGCTACAGGTCCTGTGTGGGCCCGATCCTGTGTGGGTCCTTGCGCTCAGCGGTTCTGTGTGAGCCAGCGCCTACAGGTCCTGTGTGGGCCCGATCCTGTGTGGGTCATTGCGGGGGTTAGTTACCTATCGATCCTTCGTGGGTCCGACGACTTAGATGGATCAGTGATCATCTTTATCGTCCTTGAAGAAGTATACCTGTGTGAGCTGAATCCTGTTGCTTTCCTGTGTGGATTGTGTTGTGCAATCCTGTGTGGATTATGTTTCGCTTTCCTATGTGGAATACGTATACTTTCCTGCATGGACTGAGTTGTACTTGGGCTCGGAGGTTGGAGCGTATTTGAATCGATGACTTAGGTATATGTATGGGCATATACCTAAGCAGTGTCGGTTGTTACTTCGTGATTGTACCTTTCTTCGTGGTTTATCCTTTGTGGATTTTGAGAGACCTTCAGGGGTCTCGGGGTCCCTACTGAGTAGCTTATACTCACCCCTGCACGGGCTTTGCCCGCACTACGTTGTGTTGGTTGCAGACGACGGACAGCGTTGACCTTAGCTGAGGCTTGCACAGCGGGACGGTACCCGGAGGAGGACCACTGGGCGGGACGTGCACGGAGCAGACGGCGGGACCCGTGGAGCAGAGGAGCTATCTGTACCCACCCTTCAGGTGGGATTTCCAGTGGACAGCTCGGAGTAGCAGCTTTTACTTTTCAGTTGCTGTTTTCCCTTTCGAGTTGTACTTTACTTTCAGTTTGGGTTTATATTCTGGCCCATTTACCTTTCCGCACTTTCAGTCGTACTCTGTTTTGTTTAGTATTTACTTTCCGCTTGTTTACTCTGTGGTGTGTGTTTACTTTTCAAAGGCAATGCCTTCCCTTTTTACCGGGATTTACGCCTTGGTGCTAGTCGCCAGCCCCTAGCCTATGGAAGGCGGGCTTGGGGTAGTCACGGCATGGACCCCGAGGGCGGGTCGTGACAATACTAGAGTTGTGGCAGCATCATTCAATTTTTTCACCCTGACAACATAATCATTTTCATTAGACACATCATGTGTGCTCATATCGAAGTATTATTGGGTTGGAATCATTTATTTTTCATGATGATGAATAAACGAAAACTGATCATATAAAAAATTCTCCAATCCAGTCCTCTCATTTAGATCATCGGCATTTTGAGATTTCATTTTCTCTCCATTGTGATACCACACATAGTAGTTTGTTGGAAAACCATATTTGGTTATGTGGTATCTAACTTCTTCACGGCTCAACCAAGGTCTTCCAACACAATTATAACATGAGTAATGTATGTGACCACTATCTGAAGCATTGTGAAATGAAAAATCTAGAAAACTCTCCAAATTGTTTTGAAAGTTTCTTGAGATCTGATCGGTTTCATACATCCAACTTCTATCCATTCTGTAAAAAAAATTATAAGCCATTTCGTCAAAAGAAATTCAATAATATTGAAGATTAATCGAAAATATATTGAAGTAAATGAGAATTGTTCACTTTATATGAAACCATAACTGACACACTACTCTATATGAGAATCATAATATAAAATACAATGAAATATTATATTTATAAAAAATACTATAAATTAATATAAATCTATGAAATTGACTTCAATCATAAATATAATACCATGATAGTTGTGCATATTGAGAGAAAATATATAATCTATGGGATAATTTTGAGAGTCTTATACATCTTTTGTCAAAGAGAAGGAGATATTTCAAATCCATGAGCCTTTGAAGGAAGAATAAATCAAGAATGTTTTTTTAATATTTAAAATAGAAAATATTACCTACTACTAAAGATCTTAGAGAATCCATATTTTCAATATGGAATATTTTACTCAAATGGTATTTTGTGTCAATTTATTATGCAAGTTGAAAAAACATGAAAGTAGTGGATTTTGAAATAACTTGCATAAACTGTGTGAGAATTCTGAGAGATCAATACATCATATATCAAATAAAGAGAGATATTTTAAAGTCAGGAGACATTAAAGGATAAGAAGCATGTTGTTCTCAAGTATTCATAGATTTGAGAAAGAACCATACCACTTGAGATATTTTATGTATAGTGTATTCAATTCAAAATTCAATACATACAGAATTGAATTCTGTATAACACATACAAAATTGAATTCATAATTTATAAGGTAATTAGATATGAAGATTGACTAATACTCTTCCTATGATTATGGGCTCTATTTCCTCCATTCATATCCTCTATATGATGTCTAGTCATGGGAAGTGAACTAACTACTATTTTGTATAAACCTAAATGATGTAAGTTGTAACTGCATCGAGCTCAACCTATCAAGTATGACTAAGTTGTGTAATAACAATCTAGTTCCTTTCACAGAATTTCATCTTATTCAAGTTTCATTTGTTGTTAGTGAGTCATTAGTTCAGCTCAAAAACCAAGAATGAGGTTTGGGTATTGAAAATTCACATGAGTCTTTCATTGATAATGTGTGATGGAACTGAATAGCACTAGGCATTCCATTGGAGTTATAGAATCTTGTCTCATATAATGATTCTTATGGTGGAGAGAACCATGATTTTATAGGAGGAATCAGTTTAGGACACTGTGGTGTGTTTAGTTGGACAATTGTAGTGATTGTGGTATCGAATTTGGGTGATAGTGAGATTTTGGATCATCTTATGGTGTTCATACTTGGATTCATACTAGAAAGTGTGATGGGGGGCCTCCATGGGTGGGGGTTGTCCAGGGGGTGGGTGTGTAGTGGGGTGGGGGCTGTACAGGGGGGTGGGGGTGTGTAGTGGGGTGGGGTTGTCTAGGGGGTGGGGGTCTGCAGGGGGTGGGGGTCTGCAGGGGGGGCTGTCCAGGGGGAGGTGGGGGCTGTCCAGGGGGTGGGGTGTCCAGAGGGTGGGGCTTGTCTTGGGGGGTGGGGGTGTGCAGGGTGGTGGGGGTCTGTAGGGGTGGGGTGGGGGTTGTCTAGGGGGTGGAGGTGTGCAAGGGGTGGGGGCCGTCCAGGAGGTGGGGGCCGTCCAGGAGGTGGGGGTTGTCCAGGGGGTGGGGGTGTGTAGGGGGGCTATCCAGGGGGAGGTGGGGGCTGTCCAAGGGGGTGGGGGTCTGCAGGGGGTGGGGTCTACAGGGGGGCTATCCGAGGGGCTTGTCCAGGAGGTGGGGGTGCGAAGGTGGGTGGGGGTTGTCTAGGGGGTGGGGGTCTGCACGGGGGATGAGGGTTGTCCAGGGGGTGGGGGGTTTTCTAGGGGTGGGGGTGTGCAGGGTGTGGGGGGATGTCCAGGGGTGGGGGTGTGCAGGGGGTGGGGGTTGTCCAGTGGGTGGGGGTGTCCAGCGGGTGGGGGATATGGCATCCCACCTTTTTATTACATAACTTTTCTTTACATAATACAAATTTAACATATTGGAATATCTTTTGGGTTTAGTGTCTTAGAAATTAGGAACATAATACATGAAGACAACATAAAACATTCTTCAAATCCACTTTTAAGGCTTCATCATAAGTTCATCCTAAGTACAATTACCGCATCTCATATCCTGGAGACATACATCAAAGGAAAGGGTGAGCAGAAGGCCCAGTAAGAGTAAACAAGAGAATCAGTTTACTTGTGATATCAATAAGAACACGATAAAAAATATAAAGACATGAGCAATGGAAGTATATGCATATCATAATGAAAAGAACTTGAAACATAACTTGAATATATGGCTACAACATTTAATTTAGACATTCATGAACATATCACCAAGGTTCATCCCCAAGGTGTCATAAAAATTACCAAGGTTATTCACCAATGTATCGTGAAACTTGTCATCTCTAGATATTAAATTTTTTACCCAATGCATTAGAGCGCTATCAGGGCGCACCCTTAATATGTTTTTACTTTCATGTGATCCACATAGATCATAATCATAAATTTCATAAATAAACCACGGAGAATAAAATTAATGTGTTTCATTTCAAAATCATGACATTTTAAAAGTGCTTAAAAATAAGATCATTATGTCGTTTATAACCCATGGAAAGGGAGTGAGGGTTATATATATGTCAATTCCAGAATCAAATAGATCAATATTATGTCTTGATGAATACCCCTGGAAATGAAATAGGTTTGGGTATTCACACAAATAAAATAAGATAATTTTTGTGAAAAAGAGAGAGGTTTTGAGATGAAAATTCTGCAGCATAACGACTATATAACATGATTTTAGAAAACGATGAAAAGAGAGAGAACAGGAGTCACCCACTCATAAAAAACTCACTATACAATATGGGTACAGAATAAAAAATAAATAAGATTATGGTATGGATATTTGAAGAAAATACCATATGAAAATGAAACTCGAAAGAAAAGAGAAGATGCGATTTCTTTTATGAAAATTCGGCAGCCTAACGGCGTCAATTAAAAATTCAGAAAATCGGTTGATGAGAGTGGAAAGGATCTCTCATCAATTGAACATGAAATGGGCATTAATAAAGATATATAAGAACATACTTCATCATGGTAAGATGGCAACTAGAAGACATAACATAAAGGAAGTCATGACTTAAAAAGAGGAGGGTGAAAGGTTTCATTACCTTAAAGAGTAACTTCGAAAGCTTAAAGGTCAGGACCTTGGGAGGCTTCAGGGCACCTTGGGATGACTCCTTGGGAGGTAAAAAGACCAGATATTCGTTGATAAGGATTTTATAATGAAAAGAATGAGGGAATGGCTTGGTATTTATAGGAAAAGTGGGGAAATAAATTATTAATTTCCAAGGGACACCTCATCGATGGTATTTGCAAAACCATAGGCTTGCCCATGGTATTGGCCACTTGGGACACCTCATAACATATATTACTATTCAAAAGTTGACCAAATTATTTATCATGGTTACATCATCAATGATGTCACTAAACACCTGAAACTCAAAACTGTATTTTTACTATTCACCGAAAAATCAACTATTTTAGAAAAATCCCAAAAATTCAATCTAACCTAATATCAATTCTCTAAATTCAAAAATGAACTTCATTTTATGAAAATAATTTTCTAAATATTTTTAATTTAATTTTTAAATAAAATCATTATTTATTCCAAAAATACAACTTTAAAACTATAACACATTGTGTAACACCTTAAGAAAGTAATCAAGGTCACATATAATTATTGTATAACTATAAGACAATAAAGTAAAAATTTATGATTAAATTTTATGAAAATACATTACCATTTTAAACTATTAAATTAATTATAAAATTGTAAATAAAATATTTATGACATAAAAAAATACCAAAACTTATACGATGATCGTTTTTTCACTTTTAAGATGTCTAAATTGTATTTATACATTCATGGGAGAAGTTTCTATTTTTTGGCCAATTAATATTCATTGCTATTCATAATGGTATATTACTATTCATACTTTACTATTCACTAAAAATCAAGTTGATCTTATTAGACACTAAATTTCTTACTGATCACAACTGTAAAAGACCATTTTTTGAAAATCATTTCACAAAAAAAAGTTATTTAATAATAAAATATTTTTATACTATTCATAAAAAAACACTATTCATGAAGTACTATTCATCTAATTGAAACTTCTTAGAAAATTTCTAAAAATTCATCCTAGATTAATTTTGACATTTGGAATTCAAAAATGATGTTTATTTAATCCTAATAATTATCTAAGTATGAGAAATTTGACTTTTAAATATTAAAATCCTTAGTTATTAAAAATAATTGCGGATAGAAAATGAATAGTGAAATTGCATAGTGAAATTTATAACATAAAAAAAGTAAAATTATTTTATCATTTAAATTTAAAAATAGGTGTTTTTAATCATACTATTTAATTAAAATAATCATTATTCCATATACCTTAATTTGTTATAATAATTATATCATTTTTGAAAACTACAATTTGGGTCTGAAGTAATTTGATGTGCATTTATTATAAAACAAAATAAAAATTTATTAGGAGAAAAGAGATCCATAAATAAAAGAAGTACATTTTTTGGGTCATTATAGGGGATATCATCTTCACTCGTTTGAATAGTTATATTGAAAAGTAAGTCTTATTTTATATATCATATATTGTCATATCTATTCCCCTCCCTATTAATAACATTAAAGAAAAAAATATATGAATTATTTTCTTGATCTTTTATTGTGGAAAAAATAATAAGCTCCTAAAGAGTAGTGAAGACTCATAAATGTCAAATTCCACTCCATTCCCTAAAGTGAATGTGATTGGTTATTATTAAAGTTTTATTAATAATCAATGTCAATACAACATCATTGTTGGACCCAAGTACGGTAAATACCCTAAGGGGGTGAATTAGGCTGGGTGGATTTCTTTAAATGACCTCGCCAATGATCTTGTTCTATTGTTAGTAGGAACACTTCTCTCCCTCATAGAATATATAAAGTGATAAAGAAAATAAAAGAGAGATATGATAAATTTTACTTGATTCACCTGCACTAAGCTAATCCAAGGAGCATACAATTATGATATGTTGAAGTACCAAAATCGACTAAGTGCTTACTTGTGTACAATGTTTGAAGAAGGATCATTGTACCTCTCGATTCAATTCCAATCACATTTGGATAACTCGCTACTCTCTCCATAAATCTTGCTACCTATTTATATGTTCATAATTGTCCATCCATCCATCTAATGTTGAGACTTTAATTGATAAAAGGGAAAATCCCGAAAAGTTCAAGGGGGGCTAAAATAATGAAGGCCAAGCACATCACCCTTGTAAAAGATGATGCAGGGAGGGATCCAAGAGAAGTAAAAATGGAACAAGAGTTGTCCGGAGTTTTCTAGGAGGCCAAGAAGTCATCCACCTTGTTTCCCTCCTGCCATATATGTGAAATCTCTCTGTGGGTGCAGAGCAGGCCTTTGTATTTGCAGATGAGATAAGAGATCACCCATGGGGTGATGATTTCATTGCAGATGGCCTTATATAAAGTAATAGAATCTGTCTCCACCCACTCTAGGGGTATACCGTGAGAGTGGAAAATCTCAAGACCCATGAGCATGGTTATAGCTTCCGCCATGAGGGAGTTTCCATGTCTGCAGAAACCATTGAAGGCCAGTATGACAGAACCAGTATGGTCACGAATCACACCCCCAACCCACCCCGCATAACACCTTCCCTGCACGAGCCGTCAGAGTTAAGCTTCAGACCCCTGGAAGGGGGATTCCATCTCACCCAGTTTCCATGTAGTGTCAGCCTTCGTAGAATCTTTCCATTTAGAATGAGGACTCGAATGGAAGGAGAGCGTTCCCCCTGTTTGTAAATAAGACCAAGCTCATCCGCCATGGACCTTTCCTGGATCTCCATATCCATGCATGAGCTCATTGTACTCTCATGCCTTTCCTTATTGCGGGAATTCCAAATGTTCCAACATCCAAATGAAAAAATTAAAGCATGAGATTTCCATTCATGAGGATTGACTGCCATTCCATGAAACCATGAGTGAAGGAAGTCATCACCGGTAAGATCCTGCAACACACCCCCATTAAAAATGAAAAAACACTTCCAGACTGTAGAGGTCCACTCTCCTGTGAAAAACAGATGGGAAGAGGATTCTTCTTACGGGACATGAAAGCACGTGCATTTAGAGACCATGTGAATTCCCTTGTGTCGCACCCCATTATCAATTGGAAGAGCCTAGTTGCGCAAGCGCTAGACAATAAAGTTGAGTTTTGACAGGATTTCGTTGCACCAGAGAGATGACCCCCATGTATCCTGGTTGGAGGACTACAGAGCCTGATGATATGCCTTCTAAGTGAATAGACCCAAGGAAAAGCCTGTAAAGACGAGTATGTCTGGATCAGAATTGAAAACAATACCTTGCAGGAACTCTAGCTGATCAGGATTAAGAATAGTGCTGATGAGGCCTGGAAACGTGATGTCTTGGTAGAGAGAAATATCAGGTGTTGGACATCCGTGGAATCCGAGAATGTGCCCCACCCAATTATCACTCCAGAAGTTAACAGAACCTTCTCCCACAACCCATCTAGAGTGGTCACGAAGGGCAGGGAGGTGTCTCATGATCGGGTCCCAGGTTTTTGTTCCTTTTCCTCCCGATCCAGCATTATCTACTCCATATTTTAAATGAATTAAACGAGCCCACAAGGAATTATTTTCCAAGAAATCCCACACTAGTTTTCCCTACATAAAATGCATAGTTTCTCAGACATTTCCAAGCTAAGTACCCCCATCCTCCACTTCTCTAGCCAGTTTGTCCCATGAAACCCAGTGGTACCTACCCCTTCCCTACGCATCCCAAATAAATCCTGAAATAATTATTTCAATATTCTACAGCACTGTCTTAGGGGAATTGATAACCGAAAGAACATGCATGGGTATCAAAGTCAGCACACAGTTAGCAAGGGTGATGCATCCACCAAAAGAAAGAAATCGATTTTTCTGGTTGAGGATGCAGGAAGAAATTTTATCCACCAAGACATCAAAATGATAGATATGGGTCCTACCTGGCAAGAGCGGAGCCCCCAATAATCCATGGGAAAATGTCTTCAATGAATTCCCAACCGGTCCTCAATCCTCTTCCACCTGTTTTCCAGACAGTGTTTGGAAGTAAAGAGACAACTCCTCTCTTTGCTTAAACTTGCCCACTCCATTTGGTATAAGTGTCCAGAATACAATCGATCTCATGAATAGACTGATTGTTGCCATTGGTGAAGAGGAGAAAATCATCTTCAAAGAACAAGTGAGAAATCCCAGCAATGTTGGACCTGTAACGATAATTTTGTATATGGCCCTCATGCATGTATTTATTCAGATATATACTGAATGAGTCTGGAATCAAGATAAAAATACTAGGGGATAGTGGTTCCCCTGGTGAAGACCCCGAACTGACTTGAAAAATCCATGAATCTTGCCCATGAATGTGATTGAAAACCAGGGAGAGCATATGCATCTAAAAAAGAGGTCAATAACCGGCTCAGAGAAACCCATGCACCACATAACTTTAATAATAAAACTTCATTCCAACCTGTCTTACACCTTGTCCATGCCAAATTTAATGGCAATATTAGACCCCACCACCTTTTTATCAGTGTCACTGATCATTTCTTGGGTCAATCCAATGGCCATTTGGGCTTGTTCCTCTGAAACCCACTTGTGTATATGAAAGGAAAGCCTCCTGTTAATAACAATAGCAAGGACTTTGTATGGGAATTTTCACATGCTAATGGGTCTATATTGCTTGAGGGGGGATGGATTTTTGATCTTGGGGATGAGAATTAGCGTGGTGGCACAGGCAATCTGGGAAGACTCCCCCCTCTGAAAAAAATCTTGGATGAGTTCCACAAGGTCTCCTTTGATGATGTCCCATGCAGAAATATAGAAAGAGCCTGGGAAGCTGTCGGGGCTGAGGGTGCTTCCAGGGGTTAAGGGACTTAATAGCCTCCCAAATTTCAACATCATCAGGAATGTTCTCAAAGAAAATATTGATCACCTGTGGTGTCACCTGCCGGATGGCATCAAAGAAATCATCTTGGTCTCTTGGGGTTTCATTTTGCCGGTGAGGATTAATACTTGCAAGAAGACAGGAGAAGAAAGATGCATCCATACCTCCAAACCCATTGGGGTCATTAGTGAAGGATCCATCATCAAGTAGGATGTTAGGGACACTTGACCACTTCCATTCTTTAATGAAGGCTTAAAAATAAGCAGTGTTTTTGTCACCCTGTTTCAGCCAGGTCATCCTCGAGCATTCCCTGACAACTCGTTTATGTTTAAGAATAAGTTCCACCAAACAGCCTTTCATGTTAACCAGATTGTAGAAAATATCATCATCCCATCGACCTTCCAGTCCCAACTCCGCTTGTTCAATGTCCACTTTAATACCGTTCAATTCAGCAAAGCAAGATGGTCTGTTGCCATCCCACTTAGCCGCCTTAATTTATTATGGAAGCCCACCCATGATCCATCTTCCATAGATTTGGACCAGGATGGTCTAGCTTGAGCGTTAAAGGTGTCATCATCGGCCCAACGGTTAGAGTAGAAGAATTGTTCAGATCCCGTGCCAGGACCCCCTAACCTGATGAGGAGGGGTGAGTGGTCTGAAATTGCTCGAACCAAATGTTCAACCGTAGAATTCAGGAAAGAGGAGATGGCATGGAGGTTGGCCATGCAGCGATCCAGACAACACCATGTGCAGCAGTTGCCCTTCTGGTTATTACACCGGGTAAATCTTTCACCAGAGTATCCCATATCAGGGATGCCACTCTGAGAAGCGAAAGAAGAAAATTCCCATCTATCTCTACTTGGGAAAGTAGTGCCACTCTTCTTTTCCATGGAATTAAGAATGGTGTTAAAATCTCCCCCGACCAGCCATGCCTCGTCACCCGAGTTGACATTCCCCAAATCCTTCTAGAGAAACTCCCTCTCCCTTGTAGTTCACTTAGCGTAAACAAAGGAGATGATGCAGTTAAAATTAGTGAAGCTGACCTTTACAGAAATTTGTTGATTGGAGGCCGCAAGCTTGACCACTGAAATGGAGTCATTCCAAAAAATCCAGATGTTTTGATTATCAAGTTCACCGTGCATGTATTTATGAAGACAGAGATTTAGAGAGAAATCACGAATCTTAAAAGGGTGTTGTTTGTGCTCAAGGATGGTAATGAGCAAAATCTTACTATGACGAATCTCGGAAGTGATGAAGTCCAACTTCACTAGGCACCCAGGCCCTAGGAGTTCTAGATGAGAAAATTAATCATTGAAGGAGAGGACGTCTGGCTTTAGCCCCAGGCATCAGGAAGCCCTTACTTATGTACCATGATGAGAAACTGATTGGATAAGTGAAGAACCAGAGATACAAGGATCCGTTTCCCTTAGGAGGAGAGCAGCCTCATTGCCATGCCGAGGAACAAGTTGCTGAGCTTCAGGGATGGAGGAGTCTAAAGCAGAAACTACTTTGAAATGACTGATATCATATGTTGAGCCCTGTCCTACCAATTTGGAATGGATAGATTCAATATAGCCCGAGGAGAGAGTGACCAGGCTTTCACAAAATCTTCCCGAGAAGCCAGGACCACACAAAAAGCTTTTTGATTGAGGCTGGAAACTCGTGTGGCCGACTCCAAGCCCCAGGAGGCCACAAAATTCTGAAAGAGAGAAATAGGAGGCCTGTCAACACTGAATCAGGAAACCAAAGTCCACCTATGTTGCTCCACCGCCGCCTCAGATGCTGCCACTGGAAAAAGAAATGTCGGAGATCCATCTGTTGAAGTAGATTAGGTATCCCCAAGCTAGATTTCCGGGAAAGGGTAGGGCTGGCCAGAATGAGAAGGAGGATGCTGGAGAAGAATATCCTTCAAGGACGACCTGGAAAACTCCTCAAGCGAGGGCCGAGGTGGCCCTACAAGCAAATCCAGAGGCAGGGGAGGTCGAGTCGGCCTGGGCAGAGCCGGAGGAACCACCTGCTGGGACGGACGAGATAACCCCCAGAGAGATCCGGCGCCACATCGTTCAAAGTAGACACCCTGATCCCTGATACACGAACGCTGGAAGAAGATGGATAGCCCGTCGTCATCACGGAAGGTGGAGGCGGTCGCTCTGGTGAGGGCAGAGCAGCATTAACGGGCGGAAAATTTTGAAAATCAGGAGGCACGTTCAAGGAGCCAAAATATCCATCATTTCTATTTTCACCTGATTAGCTATCATAGATTTTGTAATTTTCCATCACGATTCACTAAAAATCACTTATTTAAATATCATTTCCCTCTATTGAAGTGTACTCATTATTCATTCATTAGGTACTTTTTATGAGTTGAATGGCCTTTTATTTCACTCTAATTAGTGTGATATGAAGCTCTTCTTTCATCTGAATGATAAACTCCACTTTACCATGAATTCCATTAAGGTTCACGCAACTCACTTTCACAAAACTTTCATTTTGTGCATGAAATATGTTCACAAAACTCATATTCACACAAACTAGTGTCTACAAAACACAACCTCCTTTCTGTGAACAACTGATGATCACATAAAATGTCTTTGTGTAACGAATACATTCACGTGAGTCATAAGAAAAAAATAGAGATATGATATTTTTATAAGTCTTACTCTTATTAATGATTGTTTATCATCCTATTTATAGGAAGGACCAACCATTCATGCAAATTCTCTATGCCTGCAAAAATGTGTCACCTCTATTCTTTCTAATCACACACAACTCCATTTTCACAGCATGATTGTGAACCTCCACTTTCATGAGAGACATCATGACTCGTGCAAGAATCCTTCCTTTTCTTCAAAAATGTGGTGCACCCACATAACCAATTTCACACAACTCTATGCTTGTGTGAAAATCATTCTTTTGATCCTATATCCTATAAAAATACCAAATGCCTTCAAGTGCTTCCAGGACCACTTACCCATGAATGTTTCAACGCCTTTATGGTTTTGTAAATTTTTAAGCATGATTTGTCAATAAAAACAATGTAAAGACCCTGAATCTAGTAGCCCATAATCGGTGGTTACTTTATTAAATTAGTATTAGATATAATCGATCACATCCCAAAGGACTGAAAAGTTTAGTAGTTTTTTTAAACTAGATAAATACTTCAATCACACGTTACATTTGAAAACATAAAATAAAAACATAGTGAGAGTAAATATTATATATCCTTGAACTCATTTAAAGATTCCTTCTTATATCTTAGGGAAAGGAAATAAAATAAGGGTGATCTCAAATGCATAATAAGGGTTGTGTATAGTGGAAGCTATCTTTAATAAATAAGGTATAGTCATTATGGAAAGGTAAATAACTGAAAACTCATGTCATTTAATCAATAACTTGAGAAAAAAGAATAATATGCCAGGAATAAATGATGATAAAATAATTTCACATAAATAATCACTTGAGGTTGAAGTTAATCCATGGATATCATAACTAATCAAATACTCACACTAACATCAATACTTTGTTTCACAATGATGCAACATATAATTTTGGACATCTGAAATTTACTATCAAGGCATTACGCCAAGATAGTTTATAATGTGGGAAATCTTGCACCAAAAACACATTTAATAAGGCTAGACAACTGGTTTGCCTCATGAGACCTACCAATGCATTGATGGCTATGTAATTCCAGGACCCACACTTTACTTAATAAGTCCAATTCAATCATCATATGAATAAATAATACAACTTAATCAATACGTCTTATTCAAAAATTGTTCTTATATGAAGAACTAGCATAAAAAATGATAGTATTTTCCCAAGTAAAACTGATAATAAACTATCTAGAGAAAGATTAAGGATGTTATCATCATAACATATTCCTAGTGGATAGTAAAAGGGTTGTTGTCATTGATGAATAGAAATACCATAAAAATGTTATTAAAAAATTTTGAGGAAAAACACTTTTCACTTTGAAATTCAATTTTAAAAATTAAATATTTCTAGAATATTTGGGTGGAAATCTTTGAAAAGAACCATGGAAACTTTTAATGTAATCTTAAAATCATTTAGTGGTCATTATGGTAGGAAATTTCATTCATGTAGAAAATAAAAATTCCTTTCACATTTTCCATAAGAAGTCAATAAGTACCTTGTTCAGAAAATGAAAAAAATATTCCTTTTAAGAAAATTTGTAAAAATTATTTGATGGGTGAAAATGAATTTAAAAAAATATAGAGTAATATTAAAAAACATTCTTGAAAACATTTTTAGAAATCATGGACATGGAAGAAAAGATTCTCGACTAAAGAGGGAATAAAGTAGGTTTTTCTTAAAAATATTTTTTTATATTTTGAGCACTTAAAAGATGAAAATGAGAGTAAAACTTATAATTTTTAAAAATAAAAAAAATTAGAATAAAATATATTGGTTTTAATATAGAATGATCATATAATTACCCTAGTGAAATAAACCCTTATCGTTGTGGTAACTTTTGAATCATGATACCCATGAAAGAAATAACATAAAATTAATATTTAAATATCATTAATATAAATGTAATCATGATATATAATGTAAAATGGGTATTAAATACACCTCATAAAAGAATATAGGTGTATAACATAACATGTGTCCTAAAGAAAACAAATTGAGATGAAGAATATTTCAATGATCATAATATTGAAGTGAGAATTAATCAATAAATTGATTATGTATAAAAATTTAAATAAAAAAAAAGTGGAAATAAAAAATAAATCAAACAAAGTCCATTTCACACATAATCTTGACATAATATAATCAATGAATAAGTGATATAACCCAATTAAAGAAAATTGAGTTATGAAACACTTACTACTTGGTAACTTTCAAGTTAAATCCCCTTGGATGAAATTATTTGAATTGAAACTTAAAATACAATGAATTATGAGGTATTATTTATATAAAAAGTAAAAGTGGAAACATATTAACTATATAAAATAAATTAGGTGCTTAACATTAAAATGTTCTTTAATGAAAGGAAATTGAGACGAAATCTCTTACCTCATGTCTGACTCGTTACGTACGTTCTTTATCTTCATGAATAATAAAATTAT
Source organism: Viscum album (assembly GCA_963277665.1). NCBI lineage: Eukaryota > Viridiplantae > Streptophyta > Magnoliopsida > Santalales > Viscaceae > Viscum > Viscum album. The sequence goes on along the minus strand of OY728137.1, from coordinate 1,693,656,457 downwards.
GTTTATTATTTACTTACTTAAGAACCTTTTTCAATTTTATTATTCCTTTTATTTATTTATTACAATTTTATACTTAGTTACTTAATTAAAAAAGTTCACGTTGAATGTTTTGATAATATTGGTTCATATGTCTAAAATGAAATCGATAGGATGATTAGGGTAAAAGATTTCATTATTCCATCATCTATATAATAATAATCAATGATATAATTATCATTTTTATACATCAATTATACATTTAAAATAATCCATGAAACATGGTTATGAAAAATGGATTATGTTACAATCATGAAGATGGTAGGTCGTACATATGCATGAGTAATGTTTCCAATTTTCAACAATCATTATAGAAAGAAGGTAAGTGTTATTTTATATCTATATGATTATAATTATATAATAAATATCATATTATTTATTTTAATATTCTTATATATATCATACATTTGATATGGTAATGAAAAGCAAATCTCACCGCCTTGTGGAGGTGGTAATCCACACGTACGCACGAATGACGTTATCATCTTTCAATGAATGGAAAGGTAATAAAATATATGATATATTACTTTTAAAAAATTATAAATATTTCATGAATATAATATATATATGTATATATTAAATCCATCACTATAAATATATGTGAAAGGATATGATAAAAAATTAATTACATTAGTTCACGAGGCGGTAGTCCTCCGTACACGCGAACGATGGTTTTGATTCTCATTTGACGGAAGTGGAGATGGATATAGGTCATGACATTAACATAATAACATATTATTATATGGGAAATACTTATTTATTATATAATAATGGTTTAATAGGATTTTAAGGAGGTTTAATAATAAATAAAACAAAAATTCTTGGTCAATAATGATACCTCTTCTTCGGACAACCTCTTTGGGTTTAAACCAAAATCCTTCCAAGGAGGGTTTTCAAATAAAACCAAGGCCTCTAGGATAAATTAGGGAAGTAAGGAATTTATTTTGGTAAATATTTTCTAAACCAAAATGTTTTTTAAGTGTGAATAAAATATTATAGGATGTGCCCTTTTATAAGTGAGGGGCGGGGCACTTTTGGAATTTCATAAACTAATTAATTAATATAAATTAATTTTCATGGAAAAAAGAATAAAAAATGACATAATTAGAATATAGTATTATTATGGGTAGAAATAATAACATCTGATAAAATTTGGATAATTTTAGATTGGGTTTTTACCCTTACCTCATTATTTTAACCCATGTTAACCCCTTTTGACAATTATTGTGATAACAAAGTTTTTACTCTTTAGGAGTCAAGATAGTTACTATAAAAGGAAAATTGGAAAATGAATAGACCACGATTGATATATTAAACCATATTACAATTAATTTTCCCAAGATAGTATTTTTATTAATTTTTAATCATTTAATAAAATATTATATATTATAAAATATCATTAATGTAATTTTTGTAACTATTCATTTAATTTGAATTTGAAAACAACATGGCAATAATGTAATTTGAATATAATCCTTGAAAAAATAACTGACATGTTATATTAATCTAAAAAATTATTGTAATGAAATAATTCATTTAGTTTATATTACTTTTAATATTTTTAAAGCCATTTATTTTATTTTTCTATTAATTGCATAAATATTGTGTTAGTGTTGCATAATTATTTAAGGTAATTATTTCATTAATAAAAATTATAAATAAATTACCATGATAAAAAATAATAATTTATCTTTAAAATTTCTATTTATAACTAAACATAAGTTGTTTTTATCTCTATCATAAAATATTATAATTATTAAAAGAAAGAAAGTGACATTTTTTTTATCTTTTACTTGAATATTATAACGGTAAAAATCAAAAAAAATATGGCATTATGTGGCCATATATTTGAGAATTTGATGAAACTTTTTGTGATACACTAATATAATAGGATAAATTCAAGTTTTAAGGTCAATTTTTAGTCTTTAACATATTATTTTTAACCTTAATTACCTGAATTTCTCTTTTACCATGGTGATAAATTTTTACTATTTTATTAAGACAAAAAATAAGTTGACCTTATTAAACATTATTAATTATTGTGATTCAAAATATTAAATCTATTTTACCAAATTAAATCTCTATAATTTTTATAAATTTAATTTATAATTATCCTGCAAAGTGCGATGAAAAAAAGTGGTTTTTATGGAAAAAATATTTTTTAAGTATAAAAGTATTTTTATACTAAGATCAAGTATAAATTTTATTCATAAGTAATTAATTAAATTATTTATAACTAAATTATAATTATATTAATTAATTATCAACTTTAAAATATTATGGGTATTTTTTAATGAAAATAAATGATAATATTTGAAAAATTGCTATTTTTTACTATCCATTGAAAAATCAATATTTTCATAAAAAATCACAAAATTTCACCCTAAGTTAAATTTGACATGATTATTTCAAAAATGATATTATTTTTATAAAAAAAATCTAATAGTTCTTTAAATTAATTATAATATTTTCTCATGAAAAGAAATAAAATCCATTTTTGAAGAATAAAATGTGTTTACTAAAAATTGAGTGATTATTTACTAAGAATTTATCAATATATTTATATTGAGTAAGACCTTTAAATATATTTCAAAAATATTTAATCATATTTATATCTTCCAATTCAATGGATAGTTTATAATGTTAATATTTAAATAATATATTTCTTGGGTCATTTTAGCATGGTGTTGCATGTCATATGCGCTATCGAACATAATTTTCTTATTTTAAAATATCAGGGTGTTACATTCTCCGCATATTTAATAAATTTCATCCTTGAATTTTGAAATCTTGTTCAGAAATCAAGGGTTTGACTTTTGAAAATTCTTTTGTATAAAATCAACATCGTAAAAGGGTTACTAAAACTTTCTCTTAAAAAGAGAGGATGGGAAATACAAAGGTCATATAGAATAACATAAAACTATGTTTATGAATAAGATAACATTAATGGGAAATGAAAATATAGAAATAGAGGATAAAACTAATTCCAAAGGACTAATAGTGAGTGATGGAGAACATGATTAGTAGAAATTTAATAACCATAAATCTATAAATCTATGATGGATGAAAAGACCATTGATTCATTAAAAGTGATAGTAAATGTATAACATTTTTATTTCAAGATATTTTTACTAAAGTTGTGGTATTATTTTACTATCAATATATATAACAGTAGAAAATATACTCACTCGGTATATTTTTATTTCATAATCATAATTTCATCCTTTGGTTGTGGTTCAATAAATTTACACTTCATTTATTACTCAAATAAATTAATATATAAGATGAATTATTTATTACTGAAGCACTAAAATTAACATTTAATAGATCATAAGATCCATAAAAGAGTTGAAAGTATTTCTGTCTATCTCTAAATATTTACCAAACCCAAAATGGTTAGCATAAGTTATCCAATATAATTCATTAATCTCTAAAACCTCAATTATAATAATTAAAGTTCAACTTTATCCATTACATAAGTATTTATCCTTAAAACCCATCCAAAATACATTTGTCCTAATTAAAAATTCAAAAATTTAGAAATAAGGTCACTAAATTTCAAAAATCAACTTAACATTAATCCCCCAAATGTTATAAAGTAACTCTTAATGTGAAATACCAAATATTTGAATATCTTGATCACCATAAAACCTTAATAAAAAGATAATATCTTCCAAAATTAAATATATCATTATTCCTTAAATAAAATAAAAGATTGTCAAATATATTTCATGAATCTAAAAATTTAGTAAACTCCATCATAAATTACTTTATCACCAAATCACGAATCATTTTCAAGGTTACCAATGGTATCTGATTTAACACATTAATGTCAATCATATCTTTATCCCAAATAAAAAAAATATTACTTCAATATCAAACACATATTATGGTTTATCTTTCCCCTAAACATGAATTTTCCACAAAATATCACCCTACCTTTAAATCAATTTTATAGGTCATCAGTATCATTCAACATATGCTTTCAAATCATTAAAGAAAACTATTTTGAAACAATCCTTAGGTTTTTCATGATTCATATAACCAACATATCATTAATTTAAAACTTCTAAAATATAATTATCATATCCAAATATATAAAAACTTCAATTCATCCACTTCAATGATTTTTATGGAATATTTCTTTCCATAGTCTAAGATTTAACATATAAATTAAGTCATTGACTCAGATAATGATCATGTTCCTCACACATAATACATTAAACTGCATGGAAATTAATTACTCTATGTCCTTTATTTTCACATAGAAAACATCTTACCCTTACTTGAAGACATTCCTTAGGGTTTCTCTTTCCACATTTCTGACATTAAGAAAATTGAGTCTTCTTTCCTCCACTATCCAATATCTCAGGAAACTCTATCCTTATTTCTTTGGTGAGTAAAAGAGTTGGTTAAGGTGAAAGTTTTTAATCATATATCGTGTTAAATGATTAGGAATAATCACTATATATTAATATCCAATCATCATCCAATTTTTTTTTCTCATAATCACTGCATTTTCCATTACATTCAGTGTTAACATGATTCCTCCCAGTTCTAGTCATTGACTAAAATCAAAAATTATATTATAATCAACAATAATAATAGTGGGAAACCATATAATCATTTATAGGATGTCTAAATCATGAAACCTTATTTTAAATCAATGACACCTTAGGTTTAACCTAGGTTATTCATTATCATCATCTATTCAAATCCTTCATAATGATTTATAAAGAAAATTTGAATTAACTCATGCATATCCCCCAAGAGTTTCAAAATAGGTGTGTAGAAAGAGTACACTCGTTGTTCACTAGAATGATGGTCAAGATATATCTGATCACCTCTTTTCAGGGTTATTACCCCTATATACATCTATTCCAAAAACCACATCCATATGTAGTATCTATATAGGGATGTATTACTATGAAAAAAACATAATATATACCTTAAAAAAATTAGGATGTTATCCTATACTTAGACTTATCCTCAAATTCATTCATAGGGTTGTGTTCTCTAATCAATGATTTCATAAATCCAGTTATCAAGGTTTCTACTAAATATGATATGATACCAATTATAAAGAACCCTACTCCAGTATCCCATATTCGATGGTTACATTATTACATTGGCATAAGATACAAGTGATCGCATCCCAAAGGATCTAATAGTTTAGTAGTCTTGATAAACTAGATACATAATTGAATCTCGTATTAAATTTGAAAATATAAAATACAAAACATATTGAGAGTGAATATTATACATCCTTGAAATCATTCAAAGATTCCTTATTCATATCCTATGGAAAGGGAAAAAATAAGGTTGAGCTCGTATGCTCATTAAGGGTTACATATAATGGAATTTTTCTTCAATAAATAAGGTATAATAAATATGATAAGGTAAATAACTAAAAACTCATGTCATTTAATCAATAACCAAATCATGAAGAATAATATGGAAGGAAGAAATGATGATCAAATAATTTCATATAAACAATCACATGATATTGATGTTAATAAATGGATATCTTAACTAATCAAATAATCACAAAGACATCAATGACTGATTTTATAATAATATGATGCATAATTTCATACATCTAAAACTTATAGTTTAGGCCTTGTGCCAAGATAGTTTAAACTATGGGTAGGCATACACCCAAAAACTAGTTAATAAGGCTAGCCAATTGGTTTGTCTCATGTGACTTACCGATTCATTGATGGGATATGTAATTTTGGTCCCCACATATCACTTAATAATTCCAATACATTCATTATATGAATAAATAATACAACTTAATCAACATGACTTATTCAAAAAATGTTTTTATATAAACAACTAGTATACATAATGATAATACTTTCCTAAGTCAAACTGATCATAAACCATCCATAGGAATAATAAGGATAGTATCATTGCAATATATTCCTAGTGGAGAGTAAAGGGTTGTTATTTTTTATAAATAAAAATACCCTAAAAATTTTATTAAAAACATTCTTGAAGAAAATACCCTTTCCATTTTGAAATTCACTTTTAAAAACTAATTTTTTTCATAATATTAGGAAAGAAAATTTCTTTGAAAATAACCATGGAAACTGTAAAGGAATCATAAAATCATTGAACGTCCATGATGGTGGGAAATTTTATTCAAGATGAAAAAAAATATTCCTTTCAAATTTTCATTATAAAGTCAATAAATACCTTTTTCAAAAAATGAAACACAAATTCCTTCTAATTTTTTTTAGAAATTCAATCATGGGTAAAAATGTAACTAAACATAATTTTATCAATGGAAATTCCCTTATTATAATTATTTAATATAGTATAAATAACATAAAATCACATAGATAACATAATACAAAATTTATAAATGAAGAATGAATGAAATAAGAGGTATTTCTAGAAGTTAAGAAACATATACCAATAGAATAGTAACTTGACCCTTGGAATAGTAATATGACCATTAGGAATAGTAATCGAGCAATAGAATACTAAACTCACTTATGAAATTATAAATAAAATTTAGGCATCTTATAAATGAAAATATGATATAATTATATCATAGTATAAGTAAATAAATGTTTTTAAAATGATAAATTAAGTGTTGGTATTTCTATAAAACATAAATGTTTATTTAAAATTTTATAATTCATATAATTATTTAAAATAAAATTTATTTTCATTAAATTTATTCATAAATTAATATTTTTTTTCTTATTATTATAATATAATTTTATGAGACCTTGATTAATTTTTCAAAGTGTCATAAAATCGGTTATAATTTTAAAATCAGTATTTTTCAAATAAATGATGATTTTATTTAAAAACAAAATTCATCATACTTATAAAATTATTTTCATAAAATGGAGTCTATTTTTTAATTCTACATGTTAAAAAATGGTCAGGGTGAATTTTTGGAATTTTTCTAAAATAGTTGAATTTTTTTGTGAATAGTGAAATACAGTAATTTACGGTATTTAACAAATATATGAATTATTGGGTCATAGATGATGTATGGTTGTTGTAAGCCCTTAATCTAAAAATATCCTTAATTATTTAATATATTTAGGGATAAGGTTCAAAATATTGATAGTCTTGAGTCAAAATAATAAAATAATGAATAAAATAATGAAAAAACACCCCTCTCCTCCCCTATAAATACCACCCCTCACCGCCTCTTCTCCTCACACCTTCCAAGATTTTAAGATTGTCCAAATTCTTCCCAATCCTATTCCCAATACTATTACCCAAGTCTAGTATCTTTTTTCTCAATAAAATAACAAATTCAATTTCCCTAAGGAGGTTCTTAAGGAGAAGAAGTTCAAGAGGTGAAATCCTCTTCTGTTTTCTTTTAATTTCATTACAATTTCTTTTATTTTATTATTCAATACTTTCCTACCCTTATACAAGTATAATGATAACTAAATTATCTTATATATACTATAATTTTATTATGTTAATTTAACAATCCATCATCAAACCTCTTCTTTCTCCCTTTTTTTTCTAAAAATGAAAACATCGCCTGTGAGGTGTTAATTTATCGTCTTCGAGGACAACAAGTCTTCATTTTCCTTTACCACCTTCAAGGATAGTTATAAAACCATTATAATGGTTGAAAAAATATTTTAAAATTTATTTTATAACCTTTTTTATGTTATTAAACTAATATATATATATATAATACAAAATAATAAAACAAAACCAATTCATAATGATCGAAAAATCGTCAAATTAATCTAAACGATTATCATTAATGTTTTATCTAATGAATAATCATAATATCTATATATATATATAAATATAAGACCAAATAAACTTCTTTAATTTCATTAATAACATATAATTTCAATTCTATATAATTATTCTCATCTTACATGAACTGATATACTTGTAAACAAGTGAACTGATCATGAAAACCAAGAAACGAACACTCTTGAAACGATCTAATCAAACTATATAACTCATTATAATGGCCATAAACAAACTTAATAAAATTATATTAAATAAAATATATGTATAAGAGGTTATAGATTTATTATTTAATGGATATAATTTGATTATCCATGATATTAAAGTGAATAAATCATTCAGACATAAGGTAAGGGGATTCTCAAACTCAACTCCCTTTCTTTGGGTTATCACTCTTTAATTCCAAATTTTTGTGTGGATGTTTCCTTAAATGTTCCTTAAATATAATTTCTTGGTTTTACCATTTTATGGGATATACATATTTCAATTATAGTTTTATGATAAATAAAAATATTTTCCAAAAGAAATCTTCTTTCCAAAACACATTTTGACTCCTCTTGAGTTGTTTCTTCTTCACTCGAGAATGATGAATCTTATAAAAAATATGTTTTTCACTTTCTAATTTGGTAACCCCCAATGTTTATTCAAGAATTTATGCTGTATAAAATTAAAATCATTCATTTCCATGGGTTATTTTATGTCTAGTATTGATATATATTCTAAGTGGCATGCATGATTATGTAAATGTTATGATGTGACAGATGCGCCTGAAATTATATAGTGCTCTAATGCATTGGGTAATGTGATGTATATCATGAGATAATGTTAAATATACTTAAAAATGATGTTATATTTATTCAAAGTGATGATTTTATGATTATGAATATAAATTATGTATGAACATGATGATGTCTTTGTTCAAAACTATATGTGGTATTTGACCACTAAGACATGATGTTTCATTTTTTATACATTTCCAAATTCCATGCCTTTATCTAATGATTCATATTATGATTATTATGATGATCTCATACTTATGTTATGATGGTGATGATTATTCTAACTCATGTAATATTGATTCATGTTCTTATCTATCCTCTTATTGAGATTTTAGTTCACCCCTTTCTTTGATGTATATCCTTAAGTGACTAATTATATTAAAGAGTTAATGAGGGACACTAAGAATCTATAGAATAAGGAATTAAATAATTTTTATGTTTTATTATTTAAATTTCATGTTTTTTCATAATTTTCTTAAGACACTAAACCTTTGGATCCTATTTTTATAACACAATTATATAGTTTATCTTTAAAATGATGTAATAGTAATGTAAGAAAAAGTAGGGTATTTATAGTTGGTATTAGAGCATGGTTTAATTAATTTTGGAATTAGGATTAGAGAAAAATAGTGAAAACCCTTGGTATAAGACTATGTATATGTAAGCACCCAAGAATCATTATTTTGGAAAAATGTTAAACATAAGGATCCCATAAGATATGCCTTTAGAGTTAATTTCACAAAGTAATAAATTATTCTTTACTTGTTGACTTATGTTTTGTTCAAACCATTTATATTTTAGAAAATGGTGGGAAATAAGATAAATTAGGACAATAATCCATGTGAGAGACAATGTAGTGAATGCCTGAATGACATCCCCAATGACTTGGGAGGTGGAGTTCAAAATTTCATAATGATGCTTACCCATCTATCTTAGAATATGAACAATAACCTAAATAATGTGGAATGTCCTCCTTCACTTAAGAGGAAGAAACTAGATATTGATTTTTTTTGTAGCAATGATCACCAACATTTAGTGGATCTTTCGATCCACTAGTCTTGGAATAGTGAGTCAACTCAATGGAGATATTTTCTATGCTTTATTATTCTGAGATAGAGTAGGTGACTCTTGTCATTTATCATTTAGATGGAGAGGCTGATCAATGGTGGGTGTCGATTAAGAACACCATAACAAAGGAAAAAATTTAAGAGATGGAGTGGGAAGACTTTAAGAAAATATTTCTTAATAATTATTTCCTTTGAACCCTTCTTAGGAATATGGAGAGATAATTTATAGAGCTGAAGAAAAATGAAGGTGAATCTGGCACAGCTTATGAATCAAATTTCACAAGTATTTCAAGGTACAACTTGGGTTTTGTTATAAAAAATTATAATAAAATAGATATATTCTTTAGTGGTTTAAAACCACACCTTCAAAAGGCTCTAGAAAATTGAAGCTTTGGGAGCTATGAATAAGTTGTTCGATGTGCTCTCAAAGTGGAGATGGAGTTTCGAGAGTGGTCACATTGTTATGGTTATAATAAATGAAATATTTAATTTTGAGATAATGGATCTAATTACAAAGGTGGAAATAAAAATCAACCATTCACATGTAAAAAATGTGGGAAGAAGAATCATGGGAATTTCCTCAAAGGGTTCAAGTGTTGGAGAGAAGTCCACCAAGATCATGAATATTGGTGAGACATAAATAATCTAACCAACATGATGGAGGAAAGGAGATCACCACCCATAGATCAATGCTTCAACTATAAGTAGAAAGTAAACTATGCAGGCCAATGCACTAAACCTAGACTCCTTGAGGGTAATTGACGTTAGCATCCACCAAATCCAAAAGAGTAAGGGAAATCTTATGCCATCACTACTGCTATGGTAGATCCCGACAATGATGTGATGATAATTATGCTATTTATTCATTCAAGAATAGAAAAAGTACTATTTGATTCTGGTTCTACACATTCTTTCATATCTTGAAAGTTTAATACAACTATTTAAACACCACCTCAAAATATGAGGGTTGAGTTATCTATGAGAATAGAAAATGGGGAAAGTATTTCATCCAAATTATATAACTCCTCCCTGATTAATGTTTATGGACTGAACCTCCTAGAAAATATTTTCTTACTTCCTTTGGTAGAGTTTGATGCTATATTGGGCATGGATTGGCTATATTTATACAAATCCAACATCAATTATTGGGAAAGGGAGATCACTCTTCACATCCTAAGGAATCCTCCAAATTTGTACAAGTGTAAGGAGGAGGAGGAAAATCCTTCAGATTTATCATCTCAATTGTTGATATTATTGCCTTATGAGAAAATATATCTAGCTCAAATTATTTAGACAAAGTAGAGAATCATTATTGAGGACATTCCTATTGTAAGGGACTACACTGATGTATTCTCTAAAGATTTTTTAGGTATTCATCTTAACCTAGAGGTTTAGTTCTTAGTTGAACCTATTCCTGGATCTCTACCTATATCAAAGACACCTTATAGAATGCACACCATTGAGTTGGAATAAATGAAGAAGCAGTTACAAGAGAATCTAGATAAGGATTTCATACACCTGAGTGATTCACCATGGGGTGCGCCAGTCGTACTTGTCAAGAAGAAGGATGGATTGATGAACCTATGAATTGATTATCTTGAGATCAACAAAATCATGATAAAGAAAAATTATCTCCTTCAATAGATAAATTACTTATTCGATCAACTACATGGGGTTAAGTATTTCTCTAAGGTGGATCTTTGGTTGGGATATCACCAATTAATAGTGAGGAAGGAAGATATTCCCAAGACTTCCTTTAGAACGAGGTATGGACACTATGAGTTCATAGTGATTCATTTTAGACTCACTAATTCTCAAGAAATATTCATGGACTTAATGAATATATTCTTTAAATATTACCTCGAAAAAAATTTGGTAGTATTTATTGATGATATTATGATATACTCCAAGAGCAAGGAGGAACATGAGGAGCATTTGAGTACTGTGCTAAAGACCTTTCGAAGGGAGAATCTATATGAAAATTATAGTAAATTTGATTTATGTATTTAGGAAGTATCATTATTGGTGCATGTTATCATCATCAAAGGAGTATCTATAGACCCTTCCAAGATAAAGGCAATCAAAGAGTGGCCTGGTCTAACATATTTAATAGAGATCTATAGTTTCCTTGGTATATTTAGGTATTATTGACGATTAGTGAAGAATTTATCATGATTTTCAAACCCACTAACCATGCTAACTTGGAAGGGAGAAAATTTTGTCTGGACCGGTGAATGTAAAGACTACTTCAAATAGTTAAAAAAACAGGCTTATCACCACACTAGTACTCACACTTATGATAAGTGGGGAACTCTTTATGGTATACAATGATGATTCAAATAATTTATTAGGTTGTGTACTGATGAAAAATGATAAAGTGACATCCTACACTTCAAGGCAGTTTAAAATTCATGAGAAAAACTACCCACACACAATTTGGAGTTGGAAGTTATGATCTTCACATTGAAAATATGGTGGCATTATCTCTATGGAGAGAAGTGTGAGATATATATTGATCATAATAGCCTCAAATATATATTCTCATAGAAGGATATTAATATGCACCAGTAAATATGGTTATATCTCATCAAGGATTACACATGCTCAATCCACTACTATCCTGGTAAAGAAAATAAAGTGGAAGATGCTCTGAGTAAAAATGATCTTGTAATATTATCAATAATGAGAATTAAGAAGGATATAATCTTATTAGATTTGAAAATTATGGGCATGGGAATCATTAATTAAATAATATCATAAATCCTTTCTCAAATTATTTCTCAACCATCCCTCATGAAGAAAATAAAGGATGCTCAAAGAAATGATATGGAAATTCAGAAGAAGGTGGAAACTATTAGAAATAATAAATCCTCAGAGTTAAAAATTGACGAGGAAGGAGTTATAAGATTTAGTTCACGACTATGTGTACCATAAAATCTAGAGATAAAGAAAGAGATTATGAATGATGTACATAGCTCAACTTTATCTATTCACCCATGAATCACAAATATATATCCAAATCTCTGAGAGAACTATTGGTAGGACAATATGAAGAAAGAGATTGTAGAATATATATCAAAGTGCCTAGTATTCCAATAAGTGAAGGCTGAAAGGAAAAAAGTATAAGGGGGTGATACAACCATTACCCATACCAACATGTAAATGGGAAAACATCACCATGGACTTTGTAACCAGAATTCCAAAGATATCTAGAGGAAATAATTCTATATAGGTTATTGTGGATCATCTTAAAAAGAAAACTCACTTTATCAAAATTCAAGAGGACTTCTCACTAGATCTACTTGCACAGATATACATCATAGAAGTGGTAAGGATTCATAGAGTACCATTATCAATTGTTTCCGATCGACATTCAAGATTCAACTCCAAGTTTGGGAAAATTATCCAATATACTCTAAAGACTAAGTTGAACTTCAGTATGTATTATCATCTAAAAACTAATGGAAAATCTAAGAAAACTATTTAGACACTGTAATACATGTTGAGAGCATGTATGGACTTTAAAGGAGTATGGGACCAACATCTACCTCTGATTGAGTTCTCTTATAACAACAGTTTTTCACTCAAGAATACAAATGGATCCATATGAATCCCTTTATAGAAAAAATATAGAATATCATCATGTTGGGATGAAGTCGGCGAAGGTAAGTTGTTAGGACATAAAATGGTTGAAAAATGGTGGAAAAGGTGAAAATCATTCAACCACACATAAAGGCATCCCAAAGTCGATAGAAGAGATATGAAGACAATCATCGACGAGACCTATAGTCTGAGGTTGGATACATGGTATTCCTCTACATATCTCCATGGAAGAGGGTCATGAGATTTGGGAAGAAAGGAAAGTTGAGTCCCAGGTGCATCGTCTCCTTTGAGATTATTGATCATGTTGGAGTTGTGGCCTATCTACTGGCACTTCCACCTACCATGTCTCAAGTACACGATGCATTCAATGTATCCCTCTTGAGGAAGTACATACCAAATCCCTCACATGTACTAAATCTGGAGGTGGTACAACTGGAGAATGACCTCTCGTATGAAGAGAAACCGATGAAGATATTAGACCATAGAGAAAAAGTTATATGCAATAATACTACATACCTGGTCCAAGTATTATAGAAAAACCATAAGTACTAAGAATCAATATGGTAACTAGAGGAAGCGATGAAGGATAAGTACCCTTTCTTTTTCACCATAGTATGTAAAATGAAATTTCAAGGGTGAAATTTCAAAAGGGGGAAGAATGTAACAACCCAAATTTTTATCAATGGAAATTCCCTTATTATAATTATTTCATATGGTATAAATAAAATAAAATCACATAGAGAACACAATACAAACTTTATAAATAATGAATGAAAAAAGAGGTATTTCTAGAAGTTAATGAACCTATACCAATGGAATAGTAACATGCCCTTGGAATATTAACATGACCATTAGGAATAGTAATATGGCCAATAGAATAGTAAATTCACTTATAAAATTATAAATAAAATTTAGGCAACTTATAAATTAAAATATGATATAACTATATCAAAGTATGAGTAAATAAATGTTTTAAAATGATAAATTAGGTGTTGGTATTTTTATAAAACAAAAATGTTTATTTAAAATTTTATAATTAATATAATGATTTAAAAGAAAATATATTTTCATAAAATGTATTCATAAATTAATATTTTGTTGTATTATGATTATAATATTATTTTATGAGACCTTAATTAATTTTTCAAAGTGTCATAAAATAGGTTATAATTTTAAAATCAGTGTTTTTTTGAAAAAATGATGATTTTATTTAAAAACTAAATTTATCATATTTAGAAAATTATTTTTCATAAAATAGATCCTATTTTTTAATTCTACACATTGAAAAATGGTTAGGGTGAATTTTTGGTATTTTTCTAAAATAGTTGATTTTTTTTGAATAGTGAAATACAACAATTTACGGTATTTAACAAATACATGAATTATTGGGTCATAGATGATATATTAATTATTTAAGCCCATAATATAGAAATATCCTTAATTATTTAATATATTTACCGATAAGGTTAAAACTATTGGTAGTCTTGAGCCAAAATAATAAAATAATGAAAAAACACCCCTCTCTTCCCCAATAAATACCACCCCTTGCCACCTCTTATCCTCACACCAACCAAGCTTTGAAGATTGTAAAAATTATACCCAATACTCTTCCCAAGCCTCTTCCCCACATCCAAGAGCTTTTTTTCTCAAAAAAAATACCAAATCCAATTTCCCTAAGGAGGTTCTCAATGAGAAGAAGTTCAAGAGGTAAAATCCTCTTTTGTTCTCTTTTAATTTCATTTCAATTTCTTTTATTTTCTTATTATCTTCTCACCTACCCTTATCCAAGTGTAATGATAACTAAATTATCTTATATATTATTTACTTTTATTACATTAATTTAATAACCCATCATCAAACCTCTTCTCCTCTTCTTTTTATTCTAAAAAAGAAAACATCATATGTGAGGTGTTGATTTATTCGCCTTCGAGGACAACAAATTTTCATTTTCCTTTACCGCCTTCATAGATGTTCATACAACCATTATAATGGTTGAAATGGATTTTAAAATGTATGTTATAAAATTTTTTATGTTCTTTAATTAAAATATATATATAATACTAAATAATAAAACAAAACCAGTTCGTGATGATCGAAAAACTGCCAAATTAATCTAAAATATTGTCATTAACATTTTATCTAATGAATAATCATCATATAGGAAAAAATATATATATAATACCAAATAAATTTATTTAAGATAATTAATAACATATAATTTCAATTCTTTATAATTATTCTCATCTTAAATGATCTTCTATACTTGTATACAAGCGAACCGATCATGAAAACCAAGAAACGAACTCTCTCTGAATGGAGAAATTGAACACTATAACTCATAATAATGGCCATAAAAAAACTTAATAAAGTTATAATAAACAAAATACATGTATAAAAGGTACTTTATTTATTAATTAATGAATCTAATTTGATTATCCAGGATATCAAAGTGAAGAAAGCATTCAGACATAAGATAAGGGGATTCCCAAACCCAACTCCCTCTCTTGGGTTATCACTCCTACATTATAAATTTCTATGTGTATATTTCCTTCAATGTTACTTAAATGTAATTTCGTGGTTTTACCCTTTTCTTTTTGGGTATATACATGTTTAAATTATAGTTTTATGGAAAATAAAAATATTTTCCAAAATAACTCTTCTTTTAAAAACACATTTTGACCCCTCTAGAGTTATTTCTTATTCACTAAAGAATGATGAATCTTATAAAAAATATGTTTTCCAATTTCTCATTTGGGAACCCCAAGTTTATTAATTTATTTATTCTATATGAAATGAAACCCATTCCTTTCCATGGGTTATTTTATGTCTAATATTGATATACATTCTAAGTTTCATGCATGATTATGTAAATGTTATGATGTGATGGGTGCACCTAAAATTATATAGAGATCTAATGCATTGGGTAATGTGATGTATCTCATGAGATAGTGTGAAATATGTGTTAAAATGATGCTATATTGTTTTACAATGGTGATGATTATGTGCATATGTTATGCATGAACATGATGCTAGCTTTGTTCATAACTATGTGTGGTATTTTACCACTAAGACGCGATGTTTCATTTTTTATGAATTTACACATTCCATTCCATTGTATAATTCTTCCTCTCATGATTATGATTATGTTCCCATACTTATGTTATGATGATGATGATTATGATCACCCATGTTATATTGATTCATGTTCTTATCTATCCTCTTACAGGGATTTTAGCTCACCCCTTTTTTGATTTATATCCTCATGTGACTACTTATACTAAGGATTTCATGTGGTCTGATAATAATATATATAATAAGGAATTAAATAGTGTTTATGTTTTATTATGTAAATGTTATGTTTGGTCCTAATTTTCTCAAGACATTAAACCTTTAGATCTTGGTTTTGTAACACTATTATATTGTTTATATTTAGAATGATGTAATAGAAATGTAAAAAAAATAAGGGTCTCTATAAAAAATTTCTTTAAAAAACCATATATAGATATTAAAAAAATTCTTTCAAACATTTTTATAAAACATGGACAAGGAAGAAAAAGCTTCCCAACTAAAGAGTAAATAGTATATTTTTCTAAAAAACTTTTTTTTTTGATATTTTGAATTCTTATTAGAAGAAAAATGAAAGGGGAACTTATAATATTCAAAAATAAACATAGTAGAAGAAAATATATTGGGTTTAAGATAGAAATATCATATAATTCCCTCAGTGAATACATAAATATAAACAATCTTGAATAATGATGAGATTGTGAAATAAACCCTTAGTACTTTAGTAACTTTTGAGTCATAATCCACATGAAAGAAATAAATTCAAATTAATATTTACATAACATTGATATAAATGAAATACTGATATATCATATAAAAGTTACAGTAGATACACCTCATAAAATAATATAGGTGTATAACATAACATGTGTCCCAAAGAAAATAATTTGAGATGAAGAGCTGTTATAATGATCATAAAGTTAAAGTGAGAACTAATAAATAAATTGATTATGTATGACAAATATAAATCCACAAAAAAAAGTGTAAATATAACATAAATCAAATAAATTCTATTTCACACATAATCTGGACGTAATATAATCAGTGAAAAGGTGATATAACCTAATGAATGAAAATTGAGTAATGAAACACTTACCACTTTGTAATTTTCAAGTCAAATACCCTTGGATGAAATAATTTTAATTGAAAATAAAAATACCATGAATTATAAAGTATCCATTATATAAGATATAAAGGGTAAAAATATACACTATATAAAATAAATTAGGTTCATAATATTAAAATATGCCTCAATGAAAGGAAATTGTAATGAAATCCCTTACCAAACATCCAACTCGTCATGTATGTTCGTTATCTTATTGAATAATAAAATTATGTTAATTATTTAATTACTTAAGAACCTTTTTCAGGTTTATTATTCCTTTTATTTATTTATTACCATTTTATATTTAATTACTTAATTAATTAATTTCACGTTGGATGTTTTAACGATATTTGATTCATAACTCTAAAATGACATCGGTAGGTTGATATAGTAAAAGAAGTCATTATTAGATCATATATAGAATAATAATCATTAAATAATAATAATTTTTATATATAAATTATAATTTTAAAACCAACCATGAAATATGGCTACGAAAAATGGACTACGTTGCAATCTTGGAGATGATATGTTGTATATACGCATGAGTAACATCTCCATTTTTCAACGGTTATGATGGAAAGAAGGTACGTGTTATTTTATCATTAAAAATGATAATTATATTAGAAATATATTTTTATTTCTTTAAATTTACTTATATATACCATCCATGTAATGTGGTAATGAAAAATGAATCACATCACTTCATGCAGGTGGTAATCCACGTGTACGCACGAACAACATTATCATATTTCAATGAATGAAAAGGTAATAAAATATATGATATATTAATTTTCCAGAATGATAAATATGTCATTAGTAATATATATATATATATAATAAATTCATCATCATAAATATCATTTAAAAGAGATAATAGAAAATTAATTACATCTGTTCGCAAGGTGGTGTCTATTGTACACATGAATGATGGTTTCATTTCCCATTTGATAGAAGAGTATATGGATATTGGTCATGCCATTAACTTAATAAAATTTTATTATATAGGAGATAATTATTTTATTATATAATTATATTTGAATAATATTTTAAGGATATGGTAGAAGAAATAAAACAAAAATTCTTGGTTAAAAACGATATCTCTTCTTTGGACAACCTCTTTAGGTTTACACCAAAAGCCTTCTTGGGAGGGTTTTCTAATAAAAAATCTTATAGGACATGGTAAATGAATTAATATATTTGGTTAGGTATTGGATGATCCAAAATTATGTTTAAGTGTGAAGAAAATAGGATATGAGGTTCCCTTTTATAATTGAAGGGAGGGTCACTTTTGGAATTTCGTAAAATATTAAATTAATATAAATTAATTTTCATAGAAAAAGGGATAAAAATATATAAAATTTAAAGATATGATGATTATGGGTCAAAATGATATCATTAAATTAAATTTTTACAAGTTTATATTAGGTCTTAACCCTTATCTCTTTGTTTTAGCCCACATAAACCATGTTTGACAATTATCGTGATAACAATGTTTTTACTCTTTAGGGGGAAAGATAGTTACTATAAAAGAAAAATTGAATTATAAATGGACCATGTTTGATATTTTAAATTATTTATAAATTAATTGGATGAATTTAGGTTTTTTATGAATTTTAAATCATTTAATAAAATAATATTTATTATAAAATATCATTAATGTCATTTTTGGAACTATTCATTTAATTTTACTTTGAAAACAACATTACAACAATGGAATTAAAATATAATATTTTTACATATCACTATAATTTATATTTATCTAAAAAAATCATGGAACATAATAATTCATTCAATTTATATTACTTTTAATATTTTTAAAATCATTTATTTTATTTTTTTATTAATTGAATAAATATTGTGTCAGTGTTCCACAGGAAATTAAGGTAATTATATCATTACTAAAAATTATAAATAAATTAAAATGACAATAAAATCATTTATATTTAAAATTAAAATTTATAAATGAATATCAGTTGTTTTTATACCTGTAAAAAAAATATTATAGTTATTAAAATAAAAAAAGTGACATTTTTGTCATTGTCTTTTACTTAAATATTATAAAGGTCAAAATCAAAGAAATATGGAACCATGTGGCCATATATTAGAGTATTGGATTTAATGGATGAAATAAAATCATAAAATAGTATAAAGGTAAGTTTCAGGGTTTTTTTATCCCTTATCATATTATTTTTATCCTTAATTACTTGATTTACCCTTTTACAGTGTTAAAGTTTTTTACTATTTTTACTATTCATTATGAACAAAATTAAGTCAAACTTAATAAAAATATTAATTATGATGATTCAAAATATGAAATCTATTTTACCAAATTAAATCTCTATAATTGGTTGGAATTCATTTTACAATTATCCCGCAATGTGCAATGAAAAAATGGTTTTTTTGCAAAAAAATACCTTTATAAGTCTATAAATATATTTATACTAAGATCAAGTATAATATTGATTTATATGTAATTAATTATATTATTTATAACTATAGGATAATTATATTAATTTATGATCAAATTTAAAATATTATGGGGCTTTTTCAATGAAAAAAATGACGGTATTTGAAAATTGGTATTTTTTTACTATTTACTGAAAAATCAATCTTTTTGGAAAAATAAAAAAAATGACCCTAAGTTAAATTTGATATTATGATTTAAAAATTTATATTATTTTTATAAAATAAAATTTCTAAAAGTTCCAAAAATTAATTATAATATTTTCTCAAGAAAAGTAATAAAATCCATTTTTAAAGAAATGTATTTTTTGAATAATAAAATGATTTTACTAAAAATTGAGTGATTATTTACTAAGAATGTATTGATATATTTATATTTATTAGGACCTTTATATATATTTAATAAATTATTTAATCCTATTTATACCCTCTAATTCAACGGTTAGGTTATAATGGTCATATTTAAATAATATATTTCATGAGTCGTTTAAGGTTAGTGTTGCATGTCGTATATGTTATCAAACATAGTGTTATTTTTTTTAATCTCTAGAAATTATGCACAAAACTAAAAAATTTACATATCACATTAATAGATTTATTCTAATATCATCCCTCTTTGGGCTTGTTGACAACGCTTCAAACTCCTTCATTTTTATATTGAAAAAAATACACACTTTCTACTTCAACCACTATACACCCTACAAAACTTCATATAGCAATAAAAGACTCACCCAAAACATACTATAAGACCACATGAGTCCTCATAAGTGTGATAAAGAAGAGTGAAATGCAAAATCTTATCAATTAATCACTTCATTCCACTCTTGGGATCCACTTGATCCTAATTCCAAACTGATTGCATCATGATTCCTTTTCATGATATTGTGACCATACTAGAATAAATTCAGCATCATCATGTTCTCTACTCCACCAGAATATTTTCTCCCCCCCCATATTTTATAATAAATATATCTCCCCATTTTATCTTCTTTACTCATACCATTAGAGGGTTTGAGAAATAAGTCCCATTTTCATGAAGAATATATCTATCAATTTGTGAATAAACCCAAAGGTCATTCCTTTATAGGATGATAGATATAGAATGATTATCAAAACATAGATAAATTCATACCATGCCTTGGGAAGTGGGGATCCCATGACCACATTATCTATGTGTTGGGGTAAGACCTTTGTCACGATATCTATGACTTGAAGTTCAGTAAGAACATACTCTAACTCCACTAACCCACATTCAACTTTCTCCTTGATAAAGTGATATTTGTTTTTATGTTCTCTATCCTTGAGTGGTGTATGAGATTTTTGGTAATATTAATAGCACTTGAATTTTCACAATTGATTCTAATCAGATACTTCACTTCAACTCTCTTCAAGATGTTACTTTATCCACAATAGTTGTGTGAAAGATTGAGTGGACACATTATATTCATCTTTTACAGTGATAAATGAAATGTATTCGCGTTTCTTGCTAATATAATAAATTAACACTCCACCAAGATATAATGCACTACCTAATATTGTCTTTCAATAATCTGTTAAACCGACCCAATCCTCATTTATAGCCTAATAATTCCTATTGTGATGTTCAATGATAGAGTATCCCAAATTCCACAGTATTATTGATATACCGAAGTACTATTTTCACTACTAATGTATGGATATACTTGGGATATATTTAGTATCATGTAGTTTGTAATGAGGCAAAAACAATGGCAGGTTGTGTTGTTATTAAGTACAAGAGCCTCCTAATAACATGCCCGTACTCCATGATATTTACCTCCTTACCCCCATCATATTTTGATGAATTTATATGGGTAGTTTTTGGTGTTTTTATTATCCTAGAATTGTAACGTACTGGTTCTAGAAGCCACCCAGAGGTTCCCCGTACCTAGTTGTTCGCATGGACTCAATCACATTTCCCCGAACACCAGAGGCTTCCAACTAGAAGTGAGGTCCTTGGGTGTGATAGTAGGGAAATCATGCGCTCATTAGCAAAGTAACACAGTGGAAGTAAAATATATTGCAATAGCAGATGTCGTAAACCATGTAATAGGTAAATAGAGGAAGTAATAAACAAATGGAGCACACACACACACACACACAGACACACACACATATATATATATGATTCATGATACATATGTCTAGAAAATCAGCCAAACAAGTCACAATGTTGGAATACAATACTAAACCAAAGTACAACAGAAAATATATAAAATGCTCTGCAGCATCACAAGCCTCAGCTTGGTCCCATGCTCCCCAACTCTGCAGCAATCAAGTACCTAAAGTATAAGGGTGCTTTCCCTTATTTATACCTGCAAAAATATAATCTATTTGAGCCCAAAATCATGACCCAAATAGGGTGTGAGACTAAATCCCAGTAGGCAACCACCCAAATATCTGTGCCTAACAGTCAGTGAATATATATGGCAGGCTATAATCAAAATAAAGTAGTAAAAAAGTAAGTACTCAAAAGTAAACAATCCTACAGTTTCAAATGCATTCAAATATCAGATATCAAGTAAGCAGCTAATCATAAGTAAGGAACCCTTTGGAAAGTAATCATATTCTAACCCCTCTGGTCCAACCAAAACAAACACAAGCAACCCTCTGGGAAGTACACATAGTCTAACCCCTCTGGTTCAGCTTTTGCACAGACTCTCTGAGGAAGAACTCACTGTTAATTCCCCCTATAGTCTCGTATCGGTAACTAAAAGGTGCTTTGGGGAAGTACTAAACATCCAATTCCCCCTGTGGCCCACATCGTGGAACTATGGAAACTTTGAGGAAGCACTTACGTCCATTCCCCCTATGGTCTAACATCATAACAGTAAACAGACACTCTGGAGAAGCCATCAATGTCCATTCTCCCTATGGTCTACTACACTAGGTTCTCACAACCCTGTGTAAGTCAATCGAGCACATAAATATATAACGACCAAAGTATACCTCAAGAACTACTTGGTTAAACAGTCTACAACATAACAACATGTCAGATAAAATAATATTACTCTATCTTATTAGCACTAGGAATGAAAATCAAGCATCCTAACAAGATAAGCAAGACCAAATGGTCATATACAATAAAATCATGGGAGACATCCATAGCATAGAAATTAACCCTATTCACATTCAATTGACCTCTACTCAAGCATATAAATCATAGCAGGTAATAATAGGGTTAAAACCGTAAACACACAATACCCCGATCAAGGGTATTGGGCACTTTTTCACATATAACTCAAAAACTATCTAGGAAAAGGAACAAACCACCTACCTCGACATTGTATGGTCGATATAATTAAGTTTATTCCCTTGTATTGGCCTATAATGTGGTAGATCTACAAAAATGTCTAAAATTTTCAACTGAGGATAACTTGAGAAAGAAGATGAATCAGGAAACGAAGCTCTAGAAGAAGAAATATATTATCGTGGCGATCCCAATGTAATCAACAGCGGTGGATTCAGAGAACAGATGCTCGATCAGGAGCTCGGGGAAATATCATGGTCGTACGAACTCTCTCGGACGAAGAAGGTGAAGAAGAAGTGTGTTCAGTCTATCAAACACGACCCCGGTATGTTTAATGAAAAAAAGAAAGTACACAACTTGTACTTTTGAAGTACATGGTGTGTACTCGCCTTATTCGGCCCCCGCATAAGGCGGTCTCCAGGTTACCACACACGGCTGTGTGCTCGGCTGTTATGTGGCCATCACATGGCTATGTGAGGCAAAAGAGTACACGGTGTGTACTTCAAAAAATTCCAGAAACTCCTCTTTTTCTCAAAAAACACCAGATAAGAGAAAAATATACCTAAAAATAAGACTTGGGTTCTTACAAGAATCCACCATCTCAAAAATCTTGATGGCTAATTTGGAATATTTTTATTGAGAAATAAATGTGTCATCTTTTCCTTGAGTTACCTATAGAACATGAAAAAATGTTAACTCCCCAAACATGGTCATTTCAAACTCACACCTCATATATTATACAGACATATAGAACTACGCATCATCTAATTTTATAAATATTAAATCATTAACATAGATGATCACTATAACACTCTGATATTTTAAAATAAGAACATTTTGTTTGATAACGTGTAGGACATGTAACGTCAAGCTTAAACGAACCAAAAATATTATTATTTCAATATTAACATTATAAAAAAACTTTTTAATTAGTGGGTATAAATAGGATTAACCATATTATGATATATATATATAAAGTTAATAATCAATACAAATTTATTAATTAATTATTATAAAATAAATACTCAATTTTTAAAAAAGATATTTTTTTATTCAAAAATACATTTTCTTCAAAAATGGAATTTATTTATTTTTGTGAGTAAATATTTTAATTAATCTAAAACTTTTAGAAATTTTATTTGATAAAAATCATATAATTATTGAAATTATCATATCAAAATTAGATTATGGTGAAATTTTGATATTTTTTTGAAAATTTTGATTTCTCAAGGAATGGTAAAAAATACTATTTTTTATTAAAAATTGTATTTTCTTATAAATTAAAATTATATTTTTTACTAGTTTTAAAATTTTAGTAGTTAATTTTTATTAAAAACAACTCAATTATATTCTTTAGAGTGAATTTTATACTTGAATTTAGTATACAAGCATTTTTGTACTTAAAAAGACATTTTTTTCTGAAAAACTGTTTTTTATCACGCTTTGCGGGTTTAATTTTAAATTAAACTATGACAGTTATATATTTTTAATCTTGAAAAATGGATTCCATATTTTTAATCAAGATTTTAAATTTTTTATATATTTCCATTTTATATTTATTCATTATGAATATTAATCATAGTAAGTTGAATTACCACGATAAAGGTAAAATGGGTTAATTAAGGGTAAAAATAATATGATAAAGAATAGAAAGTTAGGCTAAAACTTGAATTAAATTTATTTTATGAGTATATTTCATCCATAATCATCCAAAATTTTAAAATATGACCATTTATTTCCATAAGTCCGTGATTTTTACCTTTATAATATTTTAAGAAAGAAAAGTAAAAAATGGCAATCTCTTTATTTTATTGTCTTTAAATTTTTGACATAGGGATAAAAAGAAGGTATGTAATAGCCCAAGTAATTTTGATATAATTTTTTTTTCATATATTCATTGGTTATATTTTTTAGAGTTACATTCATTATAAAAATATTATATAATTTTTTAGTCAATGGAAAAAGATTTATTTCTAAACAGAATGGGTTTTCATAATTTATATGGTTTTATTTAAAAGATTGATTTCCAAATTATTAAATTTTAATTTGAAAAAATAATTTTTTTTAATTCATAGTCTCAAAATTATATTAGGATTAATTTTTGGTATTTTTTGAAAATATTGATTTTTCAGTGAATACTAAAAATTACCGATTTTATAAAACTGTATTTTCTTTTCATTAAATAAAGTAATTTATGATTACAATTTGATCTCAAAGTAATATGAGTATTATTTAATTATATATAATATAATTAATTACATTTTAATCATCTTTATACCTTATTTTTTTATAAGTTCATTTCGGGGCTTAAAAATAATTTTTTTCAAAAACTGTTTTTCATTGCATTTTGAAGATTTAATTTTAAATTAAATTATACCCCTTACATGTTTTTAATTACAAAAAATGGATTCCATGTTAGTAATTAGAGTATAAATTTTTTAAATATTTACCTTTTATTTTTGGACATTGTGAATAATAACATTAGTAATTTTTGTTATCATGGTAAAGGGTAAATTGGGTAATTGAAGTTAAAAATAAAATGATAAAGACTAAAAAAATACCCTAACACTTGAATTAATTTTTTTGAATGAGTATATATTTTCTATAATCATCCAAAAGTAAAATATTTTTCATTTTTTCCATTTAGACATGATTTTGACTTTTATAATATTTAAGTGAATATAATGCCAAAAATGTCACACTCTTGATTTTAATAACTATAATATTTTAAAAAAAGAGATAAGCAGAATATATGTTAAGTTATAAATTTTTATTTGAAACTTAAATGATTATTTTTTATTATGGTAATTTATTTTTAATTTTTAGTGAAAAAATAATTATCTTAAAATCTTACGCAACACTGATATAGTAATTATTCAATTAATGGAAAAATAAAATAAATGATATTAAAAGGTTAAAAATAATATGATTTGAATGAATAATTGTGTTCCAAAATTTTTTAAAATAAAAATTAAATATTATAGAGGTTTTTTTATTTTATTCAGACTAATTTTTTTCTTTATGTTATTAAAGTCAAAGTAAATGAATAGTTCTAAAATTGATATTAATAATATTTTATAATAAATAATATTTTATTAAATGATTTAAATTTTATAAAAATCTTAAATTAAACCAAATTAATTTTATATTTTTAATTACATCAACAATGGTCCATTTATGGGTCATTTTTTATTTTATAGTTACATGATTAACACTTAAAGTGTAAAAAACTATAATATTACAGTAATTGCCAAAAGAGTTAACAAAGGATTAAAAAAAGATAAGGATAAAAATGTGATTCAAATATGTTAATATTTTATTTTATGAAATTATTTAGAATAATAATCATAATATATTTAAATATTATTAATTTGAATCCCTTTTTACTAAAAAATAATTTATATTATTTTAATATTTTAAGAAATCCTAAGAGTGCCCTTCTCCTCTCTTATAAAAGTGCGCCTCTTATTCTCATTTATTAAGACATAAAAAGTATTTTGGTTAATCCAATGCCTACTTAAATCCCTTACTAGAATCCCTCACCTAATTTTAGAGGTATTTTTTAGGCATAATACTAACTTTACAGTGCTTAAGGTATTAAGAAAATGAGACTTTCCAAAGAATAGGTATAGTTTTTAACCGCATGTTTTAGTTTTATTTCTTATTCCACCTCCTTAAAATATTATTAAACCATACTAAAATAATAAAAACTAATATAATAAATATAATTATATGTTATTATATTAATGGAATAACCTATATACATCTCCAACCTTCATCAAATGGGAGAGCAATTCATCATTTGTGTGTACGGTAGACTACCACCTCACGAATCGATGTAATTCGATTTCCATCACCACCTCTCAGGGATGGTTATAATGATGTATTTAATATTTATATATGATATTAATGACATATTTATAATTATTAAAGGATAAAATATCATATACTTTCTTACATTTCTATTCATTTAAAAATGATAATGTCGTTCATCCATACATATCGACTACCACCTCCACAAAGTGATGTGATTCATTTTTCATCACCACATTACATGGATGATGTATATAAGTATAATTAAAGAAATAGAATAATATTTTTTATATTATTATAATTCTTAAAAGATAAAATGATACTTACATTCTTTCCATAATGATCATTGAAAAATGGAAACATTACTCATGTGTATGTACGGTCTACCATCTCCTTGATTGTAACATAGTTTAGTTTTCATAATCAACTTTCATGATTAGATTTAAAAGTATAATTGATGTATTTAAATGATGATTATTTCATTATTATTATAGATATCATTTATTAATGACCCATTTTACCAAAGTAAACTTACCAAATCCATTTTGGACTTATGAATGAATATCGTCAAAACATCTGATGCGAATTTAATTGATTAAATAATTAAATATAGCATGGTAAGAGATGAAATAAAAGGAATAGTAAACTTAAAAATGTTCTTAAGAAATTAAATAATTGACCAAATTTTATTATTTGGGAGGATAGAGAATATACGTGATGATTCAGACTCAAGGTAAGGGACAATTTACTTTAAAAACAACATTTTAAATGTTTTAAATATTTATTTTCTAAATATTTTTATTTCATGTCTATATTCTTAAAATTATTTAATAAATGTATTTATTTGTAAACAAAAGAAATATAAATGAAATTTTATTTATCTTTTGAATTTATTTTAATTGTTTTCAAAAATAATCTTTTATAGAATGGTTTGACTTTCTTTAAAAAAGAAAAAAGGAATATTCTATTTTAACATATACACTGACTATCACTTATACAACTGTTATTTAATGTTTTCATTACTTTATAAGGTTAGATATTTTATTAAAAAAATACACTTTATCTTTTTTCTAGTAAATTATTTTTGAAAATTGGGTTTTAAAGGAAAGGCATATATCAATATCTGAAAATGTTTTATTATGGGTGTAAAGAAAATTTTTATGACATGAGATTTTATGTATTCTATTATGATTCTTGGGAATGTTTTATGATGATGGATGTTTCTATTATAAAATTAGGGTGGGTTATCTTATTGTATATATTAAATGAATTGGGTAAAGTTATGAATTTAAATTATTATGTTTCTCCTAAGAGATTATGGGAATATGATGTTGTGGTTATTCCAATTGTAACTATGATGGTTATTTTATGTGTAACTATGATAGTTATTTTATGTGTAACTATAATTTTTATTCTATCTATAATCATGATGGTTATCCCATTTGTAACATTGGAATGAAAATTATTTCCCAAGTTAGCTACATGATTTAATTATGCTTGTTATGAGTTTTAATATAAATCTTACGATTTCATAATGTAAAGGAATGTATATGCTACTTCATAAGTTTTAAAAGTATAAATTTGTGAAAAAATTATTATGAGTTTTTTATTATTTCAAATAAAATTTTATGGGTTTTATTTTTACTTTAATATTTCTTATAATTTTTTTTATGAAAATATTTGGGAAGAGAAGCTGATTTCTTGGGTAAAATTGTTTATTTTGAGAACAAAGTTTATTTTGAAAAAGGAAATTTTCAATAAGTATTTATGGACTAATGGTTTATGTATTTATTTTTATGTCCCTTATTGAGATTTTTTTTCTCATCCTGCATTTTAAAATGTTTTATACAGGATGATTAGGGATAAGGATTAGGTCAAGATGAAAAATATAATTATGTTTCATGAATATAAAACATGTTTTTTTAAAGTTTTGTTTTATAGGGAAAATGGATACTGAATAGAAGTGTCCATTTTGTAATAAATGGGTTTTTTATTTAATATTTATGAACTATATCTCTAAAAATATAAACATAAAATATCTTTGAGAATGTAAGAAAATAAATTCTAGTTTAAATTCACTAGAATATGTAATTTATAAGGTCAGGTCCTTACATTTGGTATCAGAGCAAGGTTTAGAAAACTTTAGGGGTTATGATAATGTTAATAGAATACCCTTAAAATATTTTACATTATGGTTAAGTTAAAATGATATATAATTTAAATATTACCATTTTGCTTCATCTAAAATATGTATATTCAGAATGGTTTTCCATAGAGGAAACAAGGAAGCTGGATTAGGAAGGCACTGAGGGGATGATCTCTTTCTAAATCTGTAACCCAGAATGGTTATAATTGTAACTATGAAATTTATTATAGTTATGGATTAGTTGAAATAGGATATAAATGGTGTTGGTATCCATACTAGAGAGAATCCAGATCTATCATAGAGGAACATGAAAATTGTAGAGTATTTTATGATTTAACATCCTCTAACATTCAATAGATCTTCTGACTCTGTGGCAGATAAAGGATTGATTAAACCCTATAGAATATATTTGATGTAATGGGAAGTTCAGATCATAAAAAGGTAATTCTTTATATTTACCATTTTGAAGGTGAATCTGACTATTGGTGGTCAATAGTTAATAATATCAAGGAAAGAGAGAAGATTAATTTCTCAGAATGGGATGAATTTAAGCATATCATCCTTGAGAAATATTTTCTGAAAGATGTTATACTTAGAATGTAAAATAAATTATTATAATTGAGGTAAAGGGGGTAATATTTAGTGGTTGTTTATGAGGAAAACTTAACATAATTGTTAAGGTACACACCACATTTTATCCATGATCTTGATAGAAAAATTAATAAGTTTTACTCAGGATTGAAGCCAAGATATCGAAGGGCATTTGCTTCTCCTGAATTCAAAAAATTATGAGAAAACTTTTGTGATATGTTGAGAAGTTGTAATTGGAGTTTATTGATGATCATGTGTAATTTGAAAACCAACAAAAAAAAGAGGTTCAAGTAGTAAGAAAAGTGGAAGAATGGATCAAATAAATCAAATGGTAAGAAAATTAAGTTTTAAATTTATGAGAGTTGTGGTAAAAAGAACATTGGGTAATGAATTATAAAGTTTGGTAAGTGCTTCTAATGTTTTAAATTTTGGTATATGGATCATAATTTCAATGAATAAGATCTTGGTAGTGTTAAATATAATTCTAATAAAGAGGCAATAAAGTGTTTTAAATTTAATGAGATGGGTCATTATACACATTTGTGCTAAAATAAAAACCCTAATAATGGGAAGTAGAAGGAATATAAGCATAATTTTGAGTTGAAATCATTTTCAACCACTTCAAAATATATTATTCCATCAAAAAAAGTGGTATCAAGTAAATTTATTATTTATTTATATTTTTTAATGGCTTGTTTTATTCAGGTTCTACACATTCTTTCATTTCTAAGATTTTTTTTGGAAAATTTTAAATTCTACCTAAATAAATAAATCTATAACTTATTGTAAAAACACATGGGGAAGTATTATGGTAAAAATAAATTATAAGAATATTCCTATCATTTTTTTTGGAAAGTCTTTACCTAAAAACCTTGTTTCCTTGCCCCTAGTATAGTTTGATGTCATTATGAGAATGGATTATCTCTTTGTTTACCATACTAAGATAGTGTGTATAGTTAAAGAAGTTTCTTTCATAAAGTGTTTAAGTTTGTATAAAAGAATAAACCCATACCTTTGATAACATATCAAGAAGCTAAGAAAATGTTAAAATATGTGAATGAAATTTATATTTCCCATATTGTTGAAAATAAGGGAATTGTTCATATTAATGATGTTCTAGTAGTAAAAGAATATATGGATGTTTTTATTGATGATTTTCCTAGTGTTATACCTAATTGAGAAGTTAAATGTACTATTGACTTAGTTCCTGATGTTAAACTAATTTCAAAACCCCCTTATCGAATGGCTCAAGTAAAAAAATTGGAATTGAAAAATCAATTGCAAGAGCTACTTGATAAAGGTTTCATTGATCATATAACTTCACCATGGGGTTATCCTATTTTGTTTGTTAAAAATAGATATGGTTCTATGAGGATTTTCATTGGTTATAGATATTTAAATAAAATTAAAATTAAGAATAAGTATATGTTTCCGAATATCAATGCTTTTTTATTAGCTTTAGAGAGCTCAGTATTTTTCAAAGGTTGACCTAAGTTTTGGGTTTTATCAGCTGAATGTGAAGGAGTATGACATTCTAAAAATAGCGTTTCAGAAAAGATGCGAGTATTATGAGTTTGTGGTTATTCCCTTTTAGTTTATAAATTCCCCATATATATTTATAGATCTTATGAATATATTCTTCTATGAATATTTGGATAAATTTGTGGTTTTTTTATTAATGATATCCTAATTTATTCAAAAATTTATGAGTATAATGAAAAAAATCTAATAATTTTTCTGTAAACCCTGAAAGAAAAGAAGTTATATGGAAAATTTGTCAAATGTGATTTTTGGGTACAACTAATTTTATTCCTTGGAAACATTATAAATAAAGACAATATAATAGTTGATCCTACTAAAACTAAAGAGATTAATTAATGAACAAGAACTACAAATGTTATTAATATTCATAGTTTTCTTGGATTATCAAGATATTACTAGTGGTTTGTTGAAAACAATTCACAGTTATCTGGCCCAATGAGAAAGTTAACTTGAAAATGAGTTAAATTCATCTTGGAAAAAAAAGGTTATGATTGTTTCTAGGAACTGAAAAAAAATATTAGTTAATGATCCAGTTTTGGATCTACCCTAAAAAATAGTGACTTTTCATTTATGGTAATTATTCATTAAAAAGGATCATTTGGTTCTATATGTGGAATGATTAGTTAATTTATTTTGTTTCACATAAATTAAAACCATATAATAAAAATTATTCTACACATGTCCTTGAACTGGACTCTATAGTTGTTTATTTAAAAATTTAGAGACATCATTTATATGTATCCAAGTATGAAATATATACTAATCATAAAAGTCTAAAGTATATATTCAATCAGAAAGAGTTAAACATGAGATAAAGGAGATGGCTATAATTGATAAAGGATTATGATTTCAAAATTCATTATCATTCTAGAAAATAAAATAAAAAAGTAGTTGAAGCTTTGAGTAAGAAAATTAATATTGAATTAACCATGTTATGTTTGTAATATGACCCATTGGTTAATGATTTGTTGAATTTTGGACTAGAATTTGTGAATTCAAGTTATTCCTCTATTTTTTTTAGGTGTCAATACAATCATATTTGTCAAAAAGAATTAAGCAAGCTCATAAGGAAGATAATGAGTTACATGAAAATGTATAATTGGTTATAAGGTTAAGTTTCCTAAATTTAACATTGATAATATTATGTTTTGAGATTTGGAAAGAGATTATGTGTGACATGTGACTCCTATTTAAAGAGGGAATTTTTTAGTGAAGATCATAGCTCCCTATTTTCTATTCACCTTGGAAGCACTAAGATGTATAGGTACCTTCGGGGGTATTACTGGAGGGATGAAATGAAATGAGATATTAATAATTTTATCATGAAAATTTTAACTTGTAAATAGGTTAAAGAAGAATGAAAATTACCAAAGGGGATGATGCAACCTTTTCTAATACCATAATAGAAATTGGAAAATGTATCTCTGGATTTTATAGTGGTTTTTTCAAATACATCTCAAGGTAATAATTTTATTTGGGTTATTGTTGACTGATTAACTAAATATTCGCATTTCCTTCCCATTTGAGATAATCTATCCTTAGATCAAATTTATTTATTTCATCTTAAAGATATATTTAGGTTACATATATTTCCTCTCTCCATTATATCTAACTGTGATCCTAGGTTCACTTCAATTTTTTTTAAAGGACTTCAAAAGCAATTGAGCACTAAATTAAATTTTAGTATAGATTTTTATCCTTAGTCTAATGGACAGTCTGGGTGAATGATTTAGACCTTAGAAGACATGATTTTTTTATATTAAATGGATTACTAGGGAAGTTTGGATCAATATATTTTTATAGTTTAGTTTTATTATAATAATATTTTTCATTCTAGTATAAAAATGGAACCTTTTGAAGCATTATATGGAAACCAGTGTCAAACTCTAGCTTTTTGGGATAAATTAGGTGAAATAAAGTTAATGGGACCATAATTGGTTGAGGAAATAGTTGATAAGGTGAAGATAATTCAGCAAAATATGAGGATGGCTTGTATAATATAGAAAATTTATGTGGATAACCAAAGGAAATATCTTTCCTTTGAGGTAGGTGGTCATGTTTTTCTTAAAGTATCTCCATGGAAAAGTGTTATATGTTTTGGTAAAAAGGGAAAGTTAAGACCATGTATAGTTGGACCATATGAAATCCTAGATAAAGTTGGGTCAGTTTCTTATTAATTAGATTTTCCTAAAATTTTATCCTAGTTACACAATGTTTTTCATGTTTCAATGTTAAGAAAGTATATATCAGATCCATCTCAGGTTTTGAGCCCTGGGGTAGTTTAGTTGAAATATAACCTTTCATGTGAGGAATAGCCTATTTATATTCTTGATCATAGATATAAAGTATTGTAGAATGATTTAATTCACCGGGTTAAGGTTTTTTGGAGAAACTATATAGTTCAAGAAGCAATATGAGAATCTGAAAATGCAATGAGGGAAAGATATTTCCACTTATTTAATAAGTTAATAAAATTGTGAGGAAAAAAATTACAAAATGGGGGGAAGTATGTAATAAAAAATTAATTTTGATATAAAAAAATTTCATATATTCATTAGCTAGATTTTATAGAGTTACATTCATTATAAAAATATTAGACAATTTTTCAGTCAAATGGAAAAAGCTTCATTTCTAACCAAAATGGGTTTTCATGAATTATAAGGTTTTATTTAAATGTTTGATTTCCAAATTATATAATTTTAATTTGGAAGAATTAATTTCATTTTTTGAATTATCATGTCAAAATTATCTCAGGATGATTTTTTGGGATTTTTTGGGAAAAGGCTAATTTTTCATTGAATGCTAAAAATACTAATTTTATAAAACTATCTTTTCTTTTCATTAAATAAAATAATTTGTGATTGTAATTTGTTCTCAAAGTAATATAGAATTATTTATTTATATATAATCTAATTAATTACATTTTACTCATATTTATACCTTAATTTGTTATAAGTATGTTTTGGGGCTTAAAACGCATTTTTCAAAAAAAACTGGTTTTCATTGTGTTTTGTGGGTTTGATTTTAAATTAAATTACATAAATTATGTATTTTAAATTATTAAAAATGGATTCTATATTAGGAACCAGGGGGTTAAAATTTGGTAAATATTTTTATTTTATTTTTGGACATTATGAATGGTAACTTTAGTATTTTTTTAGCAGAGTAAAGAGTAAATCAGATAATTAAAGTTAAAAATAAAATGTTAAGGGAAAAATGACCCTAAAAATTGACTTAGTTTTTTTGTATGATTATAGATTGTCCATAATAATTCAAAAGTATAATATATTTCATTTTTTCTATTTGGATGTGATTTTTTCCTTTATAATATTTTAGTGAATATAAATCCAAAAATGCCACACTCTTGCTTTAAATAACTATAGTATTTTTAAAATAGGTATAAACTGAGGATATATTTGGCAATAAATAGTATTTTTAAATTTAAATGATTTTTTATCATGGTAATTTATTTTAAATTTTTAGTTAAGAAATAATTACCTTAAAATCTTACACAACACTAATGGAGTAATTATTAAATTAATAGAAAAAATAAATAAATTATTTTAAAAATGTTAAAAATAATATGATTTGAATGAATATTTAGGTTCCATGATTTTTTAGAAAACAAATGACATGTTATAGAGGTTTTTATGCATTTTATTCGAAATCCTTTGTTTTATTTATGTTATTAAAGTCAAAGTAAATGAATAGTTCTAAAATTGGAATTAATGATATTTTATAATAAATAATATTTTATTAAATGATTTAAAATTAATAAAAATATTAAATTTGGAAAAATTAATTGTATATTATTAATTAAATCAACCATGTTACATTTATTAGTTTTCTATAATTTTATATTGACATTATTAACCCTTAAAGGGTAGAAACTTTTAATATTATATTAATTGTAAAAAGGGTTAATGAAGGGTTAAAATAAAAATACAAGGATAAAAATTTTATTCAGACTTGTCAAAATTTTATTTTCTGAGAAAATTTAGACTTATAATAATATTATCTTTTAATATTATCAATTTTTATCCATTTGGATATCAAAATTAATTTATATTAATTTAATATTTTAAGAAATCCCAAGAGTGTCCCCTCCCCTCTCTTATAAAAGGGAATATATTCTTCTCATTGCTTCATATTTCAAAATCCATTTGGTTTGGAAAATACCTACCCAAATACCTTAATATAATCATGACCATCATTAAAGTGGTCTTTTTTTAGACATAATACCAACCTCATATAGATTAAGGTATTAATAAAAGGAGGCTTTCCAAAGAAGAGGTATCATTTTTAATCGCATGTTTTTGTTTTCTTTCTTATTACACCTCTATAAAATCTTCTTCAAACATGGTAAAATAATAATAAAAATTATATTAAATATACTTAGATGTTATTATGTTAATAAAATAACCTTTATCCATCTCCAACCTCCATCAAATGGGAGAGTAATCCATCATGTGTGTGTACAGTGGACTATGGCCTTGCGAACCAATGTATTTCATTTTCCATCATTGTCTATCATGGTTTTTTATAATGATGGATTTAATGTTTATATATGATATTCATGATATATTTACAATTCTAAAATGATATAATATCATATACTTTCTTACCTTTCTATTCGTTGAAAATTGATAACTCCATTTGTGCGTATGTGTGGGTTCCACCTCCATAAAGCGATGTGATTTTTTCCATCATCACATCATATGGATGATATATATGAGTATAATTAAAGAAATAATGTGATATTTATGATATTATTATAATTATTAAAGTATAAAATTATACTTACCTTCTTTTCATAATGATTGTTGAATAATGGAAATGTTACTCGTGTGTAAGTACGATCTACCATCTTCATGATTGTAACATAGTTCATTTTTCATAATCATCTTTCATTATTGGGTTCAAAAGTATAATTTATGTATAAAAATGATAATTATATAATTATTATTATTTTAATTTCAATATATAGGTCTTGGTACTCAAAATTTTATAAAAAAATTATTCTAGATATGATGGAATAATTACCTATTTGACTATAGTCAACTTACCGAAGCCATTTTGGAATTATAAAATGAATATCATCAAAACATACAATGTGAATTCAATTGATTAAATAATTAAATATATAATGGTATGAGATAAAATAAAAGGAATAATAAACTTTAAAATGGTTATTAATGTAATGGCACGGACATCTCTAGTCCATTACTTTGTGAAAATCCAGTGTTTGGGTGTTCTAGGGGCTATTAGTGACTCATTCTGAGAAGTTTACCCAAAAAGTATAATTTTTCTATTGGAATGTAATTTTGAACTATCAGTGTCAGCGTAACATTTTGAACTATCGGTGTCGGTGTGTCGTTTTGAACTATCGGTGTTGGTGATTCATTTTGAACTGTCAGTGTCGACGTGTCATTTTGAACTATCGGTGTCAGCATGTCTTTTAACTATCAGTGTTAGTGTGTCTTTTAAACTATTGGTGTCGATGTTTCATTTTGAAATGTCGGTGTTGGCGATTCATTTTTAACTGTCGGTGTCAACGTTTCATTTTGAACTGTCGGTATCAGTATGTCATTTTGAACTATCGGTGTCGGTGTGTCATTTTGAACTATCGGTGTCAGTGTGTCATTTTGTATTGTCAATTTCAGTGAGTCATTTTTGTATTGTTGGTGTTAGTGATTCATTTTGTATTGTTGGTGCCAGCGAGTCAATTTTATACTATCAGTGCCAGTGTCGGCGTCGACATCAACGTCGACATTTGCGTCGACATCAATGTCAGCGTCATTTCCATTTTTCTTAGGTTTTTTTCTGATTTCACCCCTCTTATGTGATTTTCATCGTTAAATGAGAACCTATAAACTCTTATCCCTTTTAATGCACTTTCCACCATCTCTAAGGAGAATAATTAAATTCTCAATATCTATAACGTCTCACAAAACCTTGTAACCGCCTAGCCGCGTGGTCAAACCACGATCCGATTTTCATGTACTTTGAAATCTTCTCCCTAGTTATTAGGATCTTGCTATTTCATAAGCCAAGATCTCTTATTTACTTAAACTCTTTCATTCTCTCTTGGTGCTCTTGGGGTCCCTCTTCCTCAAAAAGTTGTGTGCTTGTGCTATAGAACCCTCCCTATTCAGTTTTCCTTGGAGTCTCCTACTGCTCGTGCAGCCCCCTATTTGGCGTAAGGAGGATTTTCAGTCACCTGTTGTTACAAGTAGGGATTTTAATTTATCTCTCTTTAATTGTGTATCATGCAGGGTGGGTGTAGTAATTCTTCTTGGGAGAGAACAGATAAATTATTTCTTTAACAAGAGTAATAAATGAGGGGGGAAGATGAAGATAAAAAGATAACGGGACCTGTTATGATAACATGTAGTGGACTAAATATAGATGAATGTTGAGCGTTGTTTTATTTTTTTATCCTTGTTTTCCTGTTATAAATTGTTGTGGCTATAAGGCCTTCTTAAAATCATAGTCATTGGTGGCCTTTTCTTGCATACTGGTGATGTTCTTATTCTTGCTGTTGATACTCTGTGAATAATAGAAAATGTAAATCCATTTAATCAAAAACACTGGGTTAAATAAATGGATTCCCTAGGATCAAACATGTCTTGTGATCACCCATGTTATTTAAAGTGGAATTAAAGAACCCCTCTTGCTAAATATGAATATGCTTAGATTAATGGTGTGGTTGTGTGTTTTGTTTGGTTGAGTTTTTTATTTTGTGGGGGTTATGTGAATTGGTTGTTGGTAGCTTTGTTATGGGTATGGGGGTGGATAGAGGGAATGACTTTGTGTATGGGGTGGTATAGGAGGTGTAATGGAATCTATAGTTGAGATATTGTTTGAATTTGGGATGGATAAACTTATAGGCCGTGGGACTGCCTTTATTTGTGTTGTGTCCATCGAGCGACATTGTGCAGTGGGACTGCAATGAGGTTATGTGTTGTTTGTGCAGTGGGATTGCATCTTGACTTGATTTTTGTGTTTAGAATGGTTGCAGATAGTGGTTACCTGGGTAGTGCTGGAATTAATTATAGTGAACTCCTTAATAAAGAATCACTAGTGATTAAATGAAAAAATGGGTTGGGTTTATGCTTTGGTTGTGACTGTTGTGCAGTTGTGAATACATTACAAAAAAATTGACCACATTATAAGGGGTTATTTTTGACTTTAGAAGGGTTTATAACCTCTTCTAAAGACATTAGCAGTGGTTATGAGGAACTGTCATTAATGTACCCGCCTGTTGTTAGTAGAGACAATTTTGAGCAAGTGCTAGTAAATTCATAATGAATTTAGTGGAAGTTACATTAGAGGGGGTTTAACCCCCCTCTAATGTTGTCCTAGATTTACCACAAATAGTTGAATTAGGGGTGGTTATTACTTAAACTGCCTCTAATGGATGGATTTAGGGGCGGTTTGAACCGCCCCTAATTGCGGTCGCTTTTTTGGCGATTTTCACACAACTTCCCCTAAAACTTATCTTTTTTTATTAAAAACCCCCACCCCACCCTCTAGTACCACAATTCCCATGCCTCTCCCCTCCTGTCCCCCCTGTGAAGCACCGCGATCCCGACCATGTCCCACCCTCCAGTACCGCCACCATTCCCTCATGTTCCCTCATGTTTTCCAATTACCACCACAATCCCTCCTGTGTTGTGTCCACACAGGACCAACAGTATCACCCCGTCCAGAAAATTCTACAGCACTCGGCATCACCCCATCTAGCAAATTCTGCAGTACTTGTAAAATTTGAACCCGACAGGTTTTGATCTACTGAACCTTCGGCTTATAACCCCTGCTCAAATCACTACCCCACTTTACTTTTTTGCTTATTTAATGTATATATTATTGTATTTATATATATTCATAAGGTTATTAAAATAAAAATTATTTAAATACATATACTAATTTTATTAAAATAAGCATATATATTAATAAGCATATATATATTAACAAATTTACACATACAATTTATATATTATAGTATTTATATATTCATAAGTTTATTAAAATAAACATTATTAAAACAATATATTTAAATACGTATAATAAGTTTATTAAAATAAGCATATATATTAAAAACATATATATATTAACAAATTTAAACATATAAGTTAGATATTATTGTATTAATATATATAAATTAGTTTATTAATATAAAAATTATTTTCATAATATATTTAAATAAATAACATGTATCTATATTTATATAAATATAAATATATATGTATACTTATATTTTATTCACACCTCTATAAAGTATATTTTTACATATATTTAAATAAAATTATGTTTTTATTTATTTATAAATTCATTTATATCAAACACACACACAAACAAAAATGTGTATTTAAATATTTATTTGTAATTGTTTATATTTATTTGTATACACGTATATATATATATATATATTTTACTCAGATATATTATGAATATATATATATATTTATATATTATATTTATATGTACACAATTAATAAAAATATATATTTATATTTATATTACAGATTTATGTGAATAAAATATATTATACATTTTATAAATACATTCATATGTATACAATATATACTATAAATATATAATATATATATTATATATATACATATAATATAAAATAATATTTATATATAGATAAAATTTTATGAATATTTATACATCTATACATATATTTATAAATTTATATCCTATATACACATATATTTAATATATCAATCTCATTATTATTTTGTATATTAATATAAATTTATTTATTTGTATATATATATAATCTATTATTAATATTATTATAAAAACTATAAAATTTTTTATATTATTTTTTAAATAAAATATATTTATGTATATATTTATATAATATATTTATGATTTTATATTATAATTAATATTATATGAAATAGAATTTCATACAAAAAAATATATATTAATGTATACACGCATTATACAATTATATTTATGTATACATATAAATAAAATTAAATACAACCATGTAAATTACTTATATTAATATATTTATATAATATGTTATAACATATTAAAATAAATTTATATATTATGTTTTTATTATATATATATATTATGAGTTTTTTTAAGAAAATAGTGGGGGTTCACAACCCCTCTGATCTCTTAAATTAGAGGGGTTGTGAAGCCCCTCTAATGTAAGACATTAGTGGGGGTTATTATAGGGGGTTTTGAACCACCACTAATGTCTTACATTAGAGGGGGTTTTAAACCCCTTCTAATGTCTTGCATTAGAGGGGGTTTTCAAACCCCTTCTAATGTCTTACATTAGAGGGGGTTGTGAACCCACACTATTTTCTTAAAAAACAGTCCATATAACACACACACACACACATATATATATATAGAACCTCTAAAATTCAATTGAATATATATATATATATATATAGGACCTCTAACCGAATATATAGTGCCTCTAACTGAATATATAGTGCCACTAATTATTAAAGTAGCGATGATTTTGACATAACCATCTCTAAAATCCAACCACATATTAAAAAATGATAAAAAAATTAGTGGGGGTTGTTCATAACCCCCTATAATGTATACATAAATTAATTTATAGGGGGTTGTGCATAACTCCCTCTAAAAAACCCCTCTAATCACACTATTTTGTTTGTAGTGATATAGGGGTAGTAGCAAAGGTGGTTGTGTGGGTCGGTTGTTTGTATGAAAACCATAGGTTGGGCTGAGTACTTGCTTACCTATATGTATAAATTTTAGTTTCTTATGATTTTCAATGTGCACCCCACCCTTGTTGAGCACTAAATATGTAACACCCCATTTCATGGGGGAGGGTGTCTTCCCAACATCCTGGTGGGAGGATGGATGGATGGTTGTTGACTTTCTTCCTCATACCCCCTTCCGTGTTCTTACCGCTCAAGGGTATTTGGGCAAGCTGTAATGGATTAAGGTTTACTATATCCCAAGATCCTTTAGGTAGGTTGTGTTTTGGATGAGGGGCCCAGGTGTATGCGGGCCAAGTTTGTTTCCCAACCATCTTCAAGATGAGGCCAAGGTGTTTTTGGGTGAGAGGTGTGGTTGTTGTGACCTAGGTGTCTGCAAGAGAGATATGTGTGGTTTTTGGACCAGTTGTGTATGGAAATTTGTGTAGTGGGGCTGTATTTGGGTAATGGTGGTAGCATCAATACTTTATTCATTAGGAATGAGCAGTTAACCAGTGGGAAAATTGGTGCGGGGTACCCAAATCATCAATGTGTTGGTATTATTACCTTACTTAACTTGCATTATTTAGTGAGTGTGCCTTGTGAGGTTGGGATGGTTAGTATTTTTCCTTAGTAGGTGTGGTTGGTTTCTGTTGTTTTCACAGGTGCATTAGTATGCTTCTCCCACTTGTGCATGAGTGACTTTGGTCTCCCTACTGAGTATACTTGTATTCTCACCCTGTGTTATAAAACTATTTTCAGGTTTCTAGGAGGACTTTGAGGACTGTTTTGGACTGTTTTGGACTTTACTAGCTCATGCGTCATGATAGTTGTTGTGTTGTAGCTTAGTCTCTTTATTTTGGTACTTTCTTTGGTGTTTTGATTGTACTTTGTGACAGTTTTGTTTAAACATGCATGGGATGGTTTTCTTTCAGTTTCCTTTATACATAAAATTCTTAGAGTTGTTTGGGATTTCAATCTTATCTCATAAACTTGTTTTAAAAAAGAATAATTCCTTCCATTTGTGTGAGATTCTATACCCTTGGTTCTAGACGCCACTCTGGGGACTATTGAAGGTGAGAATCAGGGTTCATTATCTCTCCTTTATCTTGAATAAGAAAGGGTGTGGCACCTTGTTGTCCCTTCCTTCATCTTGAAGAAGGAGGTTCGTGACAGAATGGTATCAGAGGTAATGGTTGAGAGATAATATGGAGTTCTAAGTTAGTCATAGTGAGGATTTCATGGGATGGTAGGGAAACAGTGTTAGGAAATCTTGGTACGTGAAATAGGCTAGTGAATAATGGCTAAGACATGAGATTTTAGGGGAACCCCTTGATCTGATGCAAGGGATATGGTCCTACTGAATGACCAAGTGAGGCTATGCTGATTTTAGAGTAGAAACCCTAGGAAAGGTACATGCACCATAATGACTTGTGATATTTTGTGTCTTTGGGTGTTTTTTAAAATTAAGATAAATAAATAGTTAAAATAATTCTTAAAAAAATCTGTACTACCCAGGATTAGGAGTTACTTGTTTACCTTTTCAGCTATGGCACACAGATGTCACCAATGTGTGGTATGAGAAATTGAGTCTCAGTAGGCCAACCTAATTGATCAACGGAGGGTTTATCGAGAAGAGTAATATAACTTGTGGTAGAAGACCCTTTGTGATTTCCAGTAGCAGACCTTGAGGAAGTACAAAGGAAATGTTTCAGACCTAGAGACAGAAGGATGGCTCGAGCAACTTGCGATCACCTTTAATTTTATATGTGCTCTGAGGGAGTATTGGGTTCCTCTGGTGGTGAGCCAGATGAGGGGAGTGGCGCTTCAGTGGTGGATTCTCTACCTCAAGGAGAGTAAGGATACTGATATTTTGTGGACTGACTTCGAAAAGGAGTTTAAGGAGAAGTTTCTCTCCTCAAAAATGAAGGCCGAGAAGAGACATAGCTCTCCCTTTATCAAGGAAGTATATCAGTGAGGGAACTGAGGATCAAGTTTAAGGATCTCCTCCATTTTTCTCTAGACCTCTTTCTAGATAAGGAGTCTTGAGATATATTCTTTGAGGATGTCCTTTGAACTTTTCTTCAGTATTCAGTTACCCCCTTCACTCTGCCAACATACTTAGAGGTTCAGAATAAGGCAGAGGTAGTAGAGAAGATGCACTCGTGGGGAGGTTTACTATGAGAGGGGTTCCATCCGAGTTCATCAAAGGGGAAGGAATTCATTAGCAAGTATCTGGCATCAGAGCCTTCTAGGTTTCAGCCAGCGGGGAGTAAGCCTCAGCAGTTCCAGTTCTAGTCTCCTGGTCCTCCCCCTTTCCCCATGGGATTGGGACTAAGGTGATTTTTCTATGGATATCATAGACATCTTTGGATCTAGTGCCCAATTAAAGCTCAGTATAGTGGAGGTGGAAAGGTTCAGTACCCACCTCAGCAACAGTTGTTGTCCATACCCTTTCAACAGCAGGGATAGTGGGCTCCTATTCTACTGAGGGAAGATGGTGCAGGAGGAGGGTGACCACAAGGAGCTCCTCAGGGACCTCGACTAGGGTGTTTTTGGGGAGGCAACCAACAACCGAGTGGTAGAGGAGCTAGGCGTGGGTAGTTTTATGCCATAGTGGCAACAGTTCCAATCGGGTTGGAAGTTGTTTGAGGTACGATCAGTCGGCTTAGCACTCTTTTTTGTGCTTTGATTGATTTATGAGCTTCTCACTCCTTCATTTCGCTCAGTCTTCCCCATGCCTTTGGACTAGATGTAGAGAGAAATTCTATTCCCCTCGTGTTAATCATGCTAGTTGGAGGTCAGACTAGTTTGCTTGATGTTTGTCAGGGATGTAGATTGATGTTGGGGCCACATCAGTCTAGTGGGGATCTTCTTCTTCTAAAGATGCAGTCATACGATGTCATCCTTGGAATTGACTAGTTGTTTTTGTTGCATGCTTTTATTTAATTCTTCTAGAGAAGATTTTTGTTTTCATATGTGAAAGGCCAACCTATATCTTTTTTTGGAGAGTGAAGCTATAGGGTGGGAAGATGGTGCATAGAGCCTCTTCTTTCCATGTTGGCCGAGATGTCATTGGAATCAGAATAAGCTAATATGGTGGAGGTTTCGGGATTTTTAGGGGAATTACTAGATGTTTTCCTCGATGTGGTTCTGATTCTACCCCCTCGACATGACGTTGAGTTTGGGATAAACTTAAAGCCTGGT
The DNA here is from genome assembly GCA_963277665.1 of Viscum album. Taxonomy (NCBI): domain Eukaryota; kingdom Viridiplantae; phylum Streptophyta; class Magnoliopsida; order Santalales; family Viscaceae; genus Viscum; species Viscum album. The sequence continues at coordinate 1,693,612,318 of OY728137.1, read as the reverse complement.
GCTTCTCTGATTTTGATGACTCCTTATCAGATGGTGCCTTCTGAGATGTGAGAGTTATGGATCTAGATTGAAAATATAATGAGGAATGGATTTATCCATCCAAGTGTGTCACCATGGGGTGATTCAGTCTTGTTTTCAAAGAATGCGGATGGTGGTCTGAGGCTGTGTATAGACTACCGAAGGTTGAACTAATTAACATTCAAGAAACGTTACCCTCTCCCAAGGATAGATGATCTTTTTAACCAGCTTAGGGAAGTGAGTTGTCTTTCCAAAATCGATATGCAGTTTGGATATCACTAGTCGAGGGTGATGGAGGGTGAAATCCAAAAGGCTACTTTTAGGTGAAGTTATGGGCACTTCAAGTTCATAGTTATATCATTCAGTGTTACAAATGCACCAGCCATGTTCATGGGGATCATGAACTTTTTCTTTCATGAGTTTCTAGACCGTTTCATTATTGTATTCATTGATGACATTATAATCTACTCAAGATCATAGGAGGAGCATACTGAGCATCTCAGTATTGTCCTAGAAATACTTTGGCACCACCAGCTCTACGAAAAGCTATCCAAGTGAAAGTTTTGGACACGAGAGGTCCACTTCCTTGGGAATTTGGTATCTTAGCAGGGTGTAGTGGAAGACCCTTCAATGGTTAAGGTAGTTGTTTCTTGGGAATAACCCAAGATTGTGGAAGAATTTCATAGTTTTCTCAGTCTATCAAGCTACTACTGGAGATTCATACCTAATTTATCTTAAGTAGAAGCTTCGTTGATGGCTCAGACTAGAAAAGGGAATGCCTTTGTGTGGAGTGATCAGTTTCAGGTAGCTTTTAGCTATTTAAAGGGGAAGTTAGTTAGTTATCCAGTGCTCATGTTTCCACAATAAGGGGTGATGTTCAAGGTGTTTTGAAACGCTTCCTATTTGGGCTTGGGTTGTGTACTGATGCAGGAATGGGTAGTGATATCTTATAGTTCTAGGCAGTTACATCCCCATAAATGTAACTTTTCCACCAATTATATAGATCTTGAAGTGGTTGTGTTTGTGCTGAATTTTTAGCGATATTACCTCATCAAGGAGTGATTTTTGTTCTTCACAGATCACAAGATATTGAGGTATATATTCTCTCAGTGAGACCCGAACTTGTGGCAGCAGAGGTGGATGGAGTTTCTCCAGGACTATGACTTCTAGATCTCTTATACCTAAGGAAAGGGGAACGTGGTGGCCGATTCCTTGAGTAGGAAGTCACGAAAGGAGGTAGTTTGGGAATCCATAGATGCTTGGAAGGCAATGGGGGATTTGGCTACTTTTCATCTGGATGGGAGAGTGGATGGCAGTAGTGGCTATCTATTTCAGATGACAGTGCAGTCTTCTCTGATGTGGCAGGTGAAGGAGTCTCAATGGGGAGACTCAGAGGCTAAAGTGATGTGTGATCATGTTGTCCAGGGTGATGCTCTTGAGGTATGGTTGGAGGATAGTAAAAATAAAATGGTGTTCCATGGAAAGCTATTTGTCTCGGTGGTGATGCATGAGGTAGTTCTCCATGATTTCCATAGCTAACCCCTAGTGGTACACCCAAGAGTTTACAAGATGTACTGAGGACTGAGGTAATATTTTTGGTGGCCCAGGGTGAAGCGGGTAGTGGTGGGGTTTGTGGAGAAGTTCCTAGTGTGTCAGCAAGTGAAAGATAAGCACCATATTATGGTGGTCTGTTGTATCCCTTAGATGTCCCTGAGTGGAAGTGGGACGACATCTTGATGGATTTTGTCACAGTACTACCCAAGGATCAGGGAGGCTATGATTATATCTAGGTAGTGGTGGATGGGCTGACGAAATCATCTCACTTCCTGGCGATCAAGGATTCGAGTGCAGTGGATGCCTTGGAAAGGAGGTATGTAGACAAGGCAGTGTTGATACATGGGGTTCCAAGATCCATCATCTCATATCAGGATGCACGATTAACCTCACAAGTCTAGAGGGGATTACAACATGCTTTTGGCACCCATATATGCCTTAGAATTGTTTTCTACCCTCATATGGATGGGAAGAAGGAGCAGACTATCCATAATTTTGAGGATATGTTGTAGGCATGTGTTCTATACTTCATATGATCGTTGGTATGAAACTTTCCTCTCGTATAGTTTGATTACAATAATATCTATCACGATACCATTGGAATGGAACCATTCAAATCCCTGTACAGAAGGACGTGTCGTTCACCTGTGAGTTGGACAGAGGTTGGGGAGGTAGGTGTTATTTTCCCATAGGTGGTGCAGAGCATGACAGAGAAGGTTTAGCTCGTGCGTGAGAGGATGAAGGCAGCTCAAGACTAGCATAAGTCATATTCTGATCATAGGAGGAGGCCTTTTGAGTTAGAGGTTGGAGACCATGTGTTTTTTGAAGTTTTCCCCTCAATGTGGGTAGTAGAGTTTTGTTAAGGGAAGCAAGCTTTCTCCTAGGTTCATCTTTTGAGGTGTTGAGACAAGTTGGTGAGGTGGAATATCAGCTAGAATTGCCACCATGGTTGGGTAGGATCCATAGTGTCTTTCACATATCTCAGCTTTTTCGGTATCTACATGATGACTCTCATGTCATTGACTGGGGGGGAGATGGATATCAAGGGCGACGCGACATTCATGGAACTACCGGTGGAGATCCAAGACCATTGGGAGAAGGTGATTCATGGATAGAACATTCCTTTGGTTTGTGTGTTGTGGAGGCATGGTGTCCTTAAGGAGAGTACTTGGGAGTGGGAGGCATAGATGCGCTCCTAGTACCCAGATTTGTTCTGAGTTTTTCTCTTGTGTTTTTCTTTACACTTTGATTACTTTGTAATGCTTGACCTTGTTGCTATGAAATGATTTGTTTCATTTTCTTTGATGTGTGAGAAGTCCCAACATAAGGGGAATGTAGTACATGATCCCTAATCAATATGCATTAATTCATATGTGATTAAACCCTTGTGGGAAAGTCAGTGTCACCCAAAGAGGAAAGTATCTTGACATGGGGGAATAAATTACATAATCTATGTGTCTCGATAGTGTGACCTCTAGTGTCCATGTGGATGTTTGGGGTTGGATATATTGGGGAGGTGTTCTTGGATTTCGAGGTTTTTACTCTAGTTTTTAACAACACAGGGTGGTTTATCCCTAGGAGGTATCTTACGGGGAGGTTGTTTGGACCCCTCTTATTTATTTTGGTTGGTTTTAAATTCTCAAGGGATAGAATGTTTTGAGAGGTATCTAATGTAATGTCACAAACCTCTCCAATCTATTACTTTGTGAAAATCTAGTATTTGGGGTGTTATGGGGGGCATTGGTGACTCATTCTGAAAAGCTTACCCAAAAATTCTAGTTTTTCTTTCAGTTTGTCATTTTAAACTGTCGGTATCGTTGTGTCGTTTTGAACTATCAGTGTCGGTGTGTCATTTTGAACTATCGGTGTCAACGAGTCCTTTTGAACTATCGGTGTCGGTGTGTTGTTTTGAATTGTCGTTGTCGATGAGTCATTTTGAACTTTTTGTGCCAACGTGTCATTTTGAAATTTCGGTGTTAGCAAGTCATTTTGAATTGTCAGTGTCAGCAGGTCATTTTGAACTATCGGTTTCAGTGTCATTTTGAATTGTCTATGTCAGTGTGTCATTTTGAACTGTCAGTGTCGACGTGTCATTTTGTAATATTGGTGTTAGCATTTTATTTTGTACTTTCGGTGTTGGAAATTCATTTTGTAATTCCAGTGCCGAAAATTCATTTTTGTACTGTCGGCATTAGTTTCAGTGTTGGTGTCAGCATCGGCGTCGGTATCAGTGTCAGTGTCGACGTCAGCATCATTGTCATTTTCGGTTTTCTCAGGTTTTTTTTTCAGTTTCACCCCTCTTACGTGTTTTTCATCGTTAAATGATAACCTATTGAATCTTATCTCTTTTAATGCACTTTCCACTATCTCCAAGGAGAATAATTAATTTCTTAATATGAGTAACGTCTCGCAAAACCTTGTAACCACCTAGCCACATGGTCAAACCACGATATGATTTTTATGCACTTTGAAATCGTCTCTATAGTTATTAGGTTCTAGCTCTTTCTTAATCTGATATATTTTATTTCCTTACACTCTTTCATTATCTCTTAGTGCACTTGGGGTCCGACTTCCTCAAAGAGTCGTGCGCATGTGTTGTAGTGCCCTCCCTATTCAGTTTTCCTTGGAGTCTCTTGCTACTCGCGCGACCCCCTATTTAGCGCAAGGAGTTCTGGTCGCTTGTTGTTCCAAGTAGGGATTTTCCTTTATCTCTCTTTAATTGTGTATCATGCAGGGTGGGTGTAGTAATGCTTCTTGGAAGAGAATGGATAATTTATTTCTTTAACAATAGTAATAAATGAGGGGGGAGATGATGATAAAAAGATAATGAGACATATTATGAAAACGTGCAGGGGATTGAAGATGGATGAATGTTGAGTGCTATTTTATTTTATTATCCTTGTTTTCCTGTTATAAATTGTTGTGGTTGTAAGGCCTTCTGAAAATTATAGACATTGATGGCCTTTTCTTGAGCACTGGTGATGTTCTTATTCTTGTCATTGATACTCTATGAATAATTACAAATGTAAATCCATTTAATCACATACACTTGGTTAAATAAATGGATGCCCCAAGATCAAACATGTTCTATGATCACCCATGTTATTTAAAGTGGAATTAAATAACCCCTCTTACTAAATCTTAATATGATTAGCTTAATAGTGTGGTTGTGTGTTGTGTTTGGTTGGGTTTTGGTTTTTGTGGGGGTTGTGTGAAGTTATTTCTGGTAGCCTTGTTATGGGTATGGGGGTGGATAGAGGGAATGACTTTGTGTATGGGGTGTTATAGGAGGTATGATAGAATCTCAGGTTGAGAGATTGTTTGATTTTGGAATAGATGAACTTGTAGGTAGTGGGACTGCCTTTACTTGTGTTGTGGCCATCGATCGACATTGTGCAGTGGGACTTCAATGTGGTTATGTGTTGTTTTTACAGTGGGACTACAACTTGACTTACTTGTTGTGTTTAGAATGCTTGCAGATAGTGGTTTCCTAGGTAGTGCTGGAATTAATTACAGTGAACTCCTTAATAAAGAATGATCAACGATTAAATGAAAAAGGGGTTGGGTTTATGATTTGGTTTTGGTTGTTGTGTGGTTGTGCATATATTGGTAGCAGGAAAGGTTTTTCTGTGTGGGATTATTGTTTTTTTGAAACCCATAGGTTGGTTTGAGTGCTTATTAACCTATATATGTAAATTGTAGTTTCTTGTGATTTCCAATATGCACCCCACCCTTGTTGTTCACTACGTGCCGAACACCCCCATTTCATGGGGGTGGGTGTCTTTCCCAACATCTCAGTGGGAGGATGGATGGATGGTTACTAAATTTCTTCTTCTCACCCCCTTCCAAGTTCTTACCACTCAAGCCTATCCAGGAAGACTGTAATAGCTTGAGGTTTAATATATCCCAAGATCCTTCAGGCAGTTTGTGTTGTGGATAGGGGCCCAGGTGTCTGCGGGCTAGGTTTGTTTCCCAATAATCTTTGGGATGAGGCCCAAGTTTTTTTGGATGAGAGGTGTGGTTGTTGCGACATAGGTGTCTGCGAGTGGGATATTTTTTCTTTGCGGCCCAGGTGTGTGAGGGCGGTTGTGTAGTGGGGCTGAATTTGTGGAAGGGTGGTAGCATCAAGACGTTAGCCATTAGGAATGAGTAGTTAACCAGTGGGAAAAGTGGTGCGGGGTACACAAATCATCGATGTGATTATATTATTACCTTACTTTACTTGGGTTATTTGGTGAGTGTGCTTAGGTGAGTTTGGGATGGTTAGTATTTTTACTTGGTAGGTGTGGTTGGTTTCTGTTGTTTTCATAGGGGCATTAGTATGCTTCTCTCACTTATCTAGGAGTGACTTTGGTCTCCCTACGAAATATACTTATATGATCACCCTATGTTATAAACCTATTTTTAGGTTTCCATGAGGAATTTGAGGATCCTGTTGGACTTTACTATATCGGGTGTCGGGATAGTTTTTGTGTTGTTGCTTCGTCTCTTTATTTTGGTACTTGCTTTTGTGTTTTGGTTGTACTTTTTGATAGTTTTGTTTAAACATGCATGGGATGGTTTTCTTTTTAGATTCTTTTATACATAAAATTCTTGGAGTTTTTTGGGATTTCCATATTATCTCACAATATTGTTTTCAAAAAAAATGTTAATGCCTTCCATTTTTGTGAGATTATATACCCTTTGTTCTAGTCACCACTCTAGGACCTATTGAATGCAGGACTCGATGGCCATTATCTCTCCTGCATATTAAATAAGAAAGGGTGTGGAACCTTGTTTTCCCTTACTTCATATTGAAGAATCAAGGTTGTGACAATTAATCAAGTTAATAAATAACCTAAGTTTATTATTCATGAAGATAAAGAATGTACATGATGAGTCAGACTCAAAGTAAGGGGCACTTTACTTTAAAAACCTCATTTTAAATGGTTTAGAGATTTATTTTATAAATATTTTTCTTCCATGTACATATTATTAAAATTATTTTATAAATATATTTATATGGATATAAAATAATTATAAAGGTCATTTTATGTCTCTTTTTACTTTTTTTCAGTGGTTTTTAAAAAGAATATTTTACGGAATGTTTTGACTTTATTTACAAAATAAAAAAAGGAATGTTCTATTTTAATGTATATGGAAACATCTAATTTTCCTACCACTATAATAATTATTTGATTTTTGGATTACATTATAATCTTACAAGTTTTATTTAATGGAAAAACATATTTCCCTTTTTTTGGGAATTTGAGTTTTGAAAAATGGGTTTCAAAGGAAAAGGATATATAAATATCTAAAAATGTTTTGTTATGGGTGTAAAGAACATTATTATGATGAAATATTTTATGTATTTTATTATGGTTCTTAGAAATTTTTTATGAATACGAGTGGTTCTATTATAAATTGAGGGTGGTTGATCCCATTATAGCACTCCAATGCATTGGGTAAAGGGACAGAGTTAACTGATTTGTCTTCTCATAGGAGATTATGGGAATATACTATAACGGTTATTCCAATTGTAACTATGATGGTTATTTTATATGTATCCTTGATGGTTATTTTATGTGTAACCATGATGGTTATTATATGTGTAACCGTGAAGGTTATTCCATTTGTTATAGTGATATTAAGATGATTCCCCAACTTACCTGCATGATTTATCTATACATGGTATAGGTTTTTATGGAAATCTTATAATTTCAAAAATTAAAGGAAAGTATATGCTACTTTGTAATGTTGAGAAGTATAACTTTGTGAAAAAATTATTTTTAGTTTTTTTTAAAGAAACCTTTATTAGTTTTATTTTTCATTTAAGATTTCTTATTAAATGTTTTATAAAAATATTTGGGAAAATAATTTGATTTATTTAGTTATAAAATGTTTATTTTGATCCTAAAGTTTATTTTTGAAAAGGAAAATTTATATTAGTATTCATGGACTGATGATTTATTTATTTCTTTTTATGTCCCTTACTAAGATTTTTTTTCTCATTCCATGTTTTAAAATGTTTTTCATAGGATATGTGGTCAAGATGAAAATTGTGAAGATGTGTCATGAAAAGAAAACATGTTTCTTTTTAAAAGTTTTCTTTTATGGAGAAAATGGATACTGAATAGAAGTTTCTAATTTGTAATATATGGTTTTTATGTAATATTTATGGCCTAACTATCTAAAACTATAAACCTAAAAGATCTTTGGGAATGTAATAAAGTGAATTTTGGTTTAAAGTCACTAGAATGTGTAATGTATAAGGCTGGTTCCTTACAAGGTATGTTCAGTTCTAAATATTAATTTTAAATATAAATGATTTTTATTTATCATGGTAAATTATCTCTAATTTTTTTATGATGAAATAATTATCTCTAATTCCTACACAATGCTGATACAGTATTTAATCAATTAATAGAAAAATAAAATAAATGGTTTTTAAAATGTTAAAAGTAATATGATTTGAATGGATTATTGTGTTCCATAATTTTTTAGATAAAAATGACATATTAGATAGGTTTTAATGAATTTTATTGGAATTCCATTTTTTTCTTGTGGTTTTAAAATTCAAATTAAATGAATAGTTCCAAGATTATCATTAATTTTATTCTATAATAAATAGAATTTTATTAAATGATTTAAACATGAAGAAAAATATTATGATTGGAAAATTGATCGGGATATGGTTTAAAATATAAATAATGGTCTATTTATGATCTAATTTTCTGTTTATGGTAGCTTTATTTACCCCTAAAGAGTAAAACCTTTAATATCGTGGAAATTGTCAAAAAGGGTTATACGGGTTAAAAAAAATGATAAGGGTGAAAAAATCACCTAAACATGTTCAATTTTTATTATATGGGAGGATTTAGACTAAATATCATATTAAATTTTAATATTATCAATTTGGAGTCATTTGAATATGAAAATTAATTTATATTAATTTAAAATTTTAAGAAATTTCAAGAGTTCCCCTATCCTCTCTTATAAAAGGGAATCTTTTATTATCTTTTATTAATACTTCAAGAACCATTTGGTTTCACCAAGATATACCCAAATACCTTCTTTACATACCTCTATATATCCTAGAGCCCTTGTTTTAATCATAAAACCACTTTAAGAAATATTTTGGTGTAAAATTTAATAATTTTACTAAAGAATAAGAAGATAAAGAACGTATGTGACGAGACATACTCAAGGCAAGTTACTTGATTTTTAAAATAATCCTTTAAAGTTTCCCTTAAAAACCCATTCTCATTCCATGTCCATGTTCTTATAAATGTTTTAAGAAAATTCTTATTTATGAATCAATGGTTTCCAAAGGTCATTTTTACCCAATTTAACTTGCTTTACAAAGTTTTAAAAATTAATCATTTTATGGTTTTCTGTAAGGGATACTTTACCTTAAAAACCTCATTTTAAAGGTATTAAATATTTATTTTATAAATATTTATCTTCCATGTACATATTTTTAAAATTATTTTAAGGCTATATTTATATGGGAATAAAGAAATTATAAAGGTTATTTTATGTTAATTCTTACTTTATTTCAAAGTTTTTCAAAAGGAATATTTTCACATATTTTATATGGAATGTTTTGAATTTCTTTATAAAATATAAAAGTAATGTTCTATTTTGTTTTATATGGAAAAAATGAGTTTTCCCACCACTATAACCATTATTTTATATTTGACTTCCTATATAAACTTCCATGTTTTATTTAAAGAAAAAATATCTTTCCCTTTGTTCTAGAAATTTTAGCTTTTAAAATTAGGTTTTAATATAAAGGGATATATCAATATCTAGAAATTTTTTCTTATGGGTGAAAATAATATTTTTAAAACTAAATGATTTTATGCTTTATGATTATGTTATGGTTATTGGGAATTGTTTATGATGGTGGGTGGTTCCATTATAAACCAAGGACAGGTAGGTCTATGATATCTCTCCAATGCATTTGGTAAGATTTATGTTTGGAAGTTGACCATGTGGGTTATTCCAAGTGTAACCATGATGGAAATTATAAGTGTAACTATAATGGTTATTCCAAGTTTGACCATGAAATTTATTCCATGTATAACTATGAGGGTTATTCAATTTATAACAATCAAGGTTACTCTATCTATAAGAGTGATATGAAAATGATTCCTCAAGCCACCTACATTATTTATTTATGTTTGCTATGGTTTTTATGAAAATATTATAATTTTCCAATGTAAACTAATGATTTTATGTTTAAAGAAAAATATTTTCTACTTCTTATAGGTGAAAAGTATAAATTTGGAAAAAAGTTTTCATGAATTTTTCATGATTTCAAAGAAACCTTTATGAGTTTTATTTTTCCTTTAAGATTTGTTATTAAATGTTTTATGAAAATATTTAGGTAGAAAAGTTTATTTCTTGGGTAGGAAAATGTTTAGTTTGAAACCAAATTTTATTTTGAAAAAGAAAGATTTTTATGAGTATCTATAGACTAATTGTTTTATTTCTTTATTTTTATATCCCTTACTAATCTCTTTTTTGCTCATCCCATGTCTTAAATTTTTTTCATAGGGTTTTAAAAATGAGTAGAGACAAGGATAAGGTCAAAATGAAAATTGTGAAGATGTTTCATAAAAAGAAAACTTGTTATATCTTAAAAGTTTTTTTTGTGGAAAAAATGGATACTAAGTGGAAGTTTCCACTTTGTGATGCAATATTTATTTTCATAAGGGTGGTGGTTTAATTATCTAAAACTATAAACCTAAAAGATCTTCAAGAATGAAAGAAAATAAATTCTTGTCTAAATATGGTATAATATGTATTTTTTAAGGTTAGTTCCTTATAAGAACCAACATCCTTTGATCGTTATCCTTATTGATGTAGAGATTGTGATGAACTCCACCTTACTAGAATCTTAGATTTATTAGGTATTGATCAATCTTAGAATATTGGTCCTTTGGTTCTTACTTCAGAATATACAAATTCATCTTCAACTTATACAACTTACTATCATCTTCATCTATAAGAAACCCATATAGTCATTCAATAGACACTCCATCCTTAATAAATACAATGAGGAATACTGATTTAACATCTATATGATACACCTTGAATCAAATTTTCACTTATATTTCCAAGAAAAGTCAAATATTTTCTAGTTGGGAAATAGGTGAAAAAGTCTCATCAACATTGATTCTTTTAATTTGGGAATACCCCTTACACACCCGTCATGCTTTATTACCAGCCACCTTGTCATATTTATTGAGTTTATTCTAGAACATCCATTTTATTAGATGAAACCTTAATCTTATAACCTTAGAAAAATTCCCACATCTGATTATTTTTTATTTGGTAAAACCCTTCATTCATAGATTAAACTCAATTATCATCCTTAATACTGAACTCAATTCTCATCCTTAACATCATCTTAAAAAATCTTGGGATCTTATTGATAAAAAAGTGAAATTTGATATATAGAATTCATTCTCCTCACTAGTTTTGTCTGGTCATCGATAATATTTTTATCATCGATTCTCTCTCTTCTTTTCTGCTTCTATATAGCTATAGGTCTAGCTCCATTATACACATAATCAGTGCCTTCCTTAGTATCAATATTATCTCCTTGTGCTCCCCTTGAGCTACTCAACTCCTTGTTACTCTCTTACATAATTTGTTCATTATTTTAATCTATATTATACCAAATCTATACTATATTGATGTATTGACTTTAATTAACTTTTATAAGACATTAATTGAAACACTTGTATGAATTTATCTTAGAAGAGTATATGAGAATAATCACTTCATCTCCATGAGACTCATACTTTATATGTTTCTTTTTATTGAGAATAAATCACTTACTACTAGTGATTTGAAATTATTTCAATTTTTTATGTACTATATATCATATAGTATTTTCTTCCCCTATACACAATAAATATCTATTGGAGATATATACCAACGTTAGGATTTTTTCCTTCTAAAACTTATCTGGTAGGTCTTTCTCAAAGCATCATTCTCACCATATTATTTATGATATTATTTCTCCTCTCATCCACACCATTTTTTTAGGATTACTCGTTATTTAAACTTGGTTCATTATACCATGATTCTCATGATAATCCTACATGTGACTATTATCAAACTATGCTCCATTATTTATTCAAAATTTTATAATATTCTGATCAAGTATCTTTTTATCCTTCATTTGATACTGTTTAATGCAAATGAATACCTCATACTTGTGATTTATGGACATTAAACATTCCATGCTATTAATATCATCAATAAACATCACATATTATATCTTCCCATTATTTTACCTTAGTGATAATGGTCCACACACATCAATATGCACTAATTAAAGCATGCTTATTAACTCCTGTCCTTTTTAATTTCATGTCTTCTGAATAATTTTTCATTATTAACAAACATTACATATGTTTCTATGATCATGTGACGGTTTGGGGATATAACAACCTTAATTGTTATTCACCAAATATTGTAAAGACTACTAGATCAACTAACTAATCCATTTATATCATAATATATTTTCTTCCTCCTTGGATAGAAAGCACATATCTTATTCTCCATCAATTAGGTAATGATTCCCCTCTATGTTCTTCCCTTTTATTTCAATTGTACCATATTTTTCATTTATTTTACATTTATTCTTAGAGAAATTTACTACATGTCTGAAGTCACACAACTAACTTATACTCAGAAAGTTATGACCAAGATCTTTAATAACCAATACAACCTCACATATTATATATTTACCCCCAAATTTAGCTTTCCCTAATCTAATAATTTTTAAACCTTTATTACTTAAAAATTGTATGCCACCTTCTTCTTCATATGTGATGCTTGTGACTAGATCTTTATTTTCGTCATATGGGAGGTACATCTACTGTTTAGAATCCATGCACCATCTTGATCTGATGATTTTGAAGAAATATTTTCAACCACTTCCTTCTCAACTATTTTCTTTTTTATCCATATTTTTTTATTCACATACAGTGATGAACTATAAATTTGATCATCCAATAAAAATGATAGACCAACTTCATTTTGAAATGTGGTAAATTGATTTTGTGTTTCTAACCTGATTAATGATTACTTGAGCTACTATGTATAACCACTTTGGGTCTCTATAGAAACATTCCTCTACATAATCAATGAGAAATAACTATATATATTTCTATATCCTCCACATCAAAAATAGTGGTGACACAATCCTATCATGGGGTGTAGAAAAAATAATTATTTCTCCTACATTAAATATTGTTATAGTGTTAACCCTAGGTTATCTCCTAAGAAGAGTTTGCAAAATTAGTTTCCAATTTTCTTTAGAGTTAGAGAAAGATATTTTTTTTCAATTCTTTAATTTTTAAAACAAAAAAACTAATGAATAAAGAGATTGAAAATAGTTGTATGATAAGGGTGATTAGGTTAGAGTTGGTTTTACAATTGCAATGTTATCTTAGTCTCTAATTTATTCAAATATTTTTTTATTAACTAATAAGTGAGAGGATCCATGATACCTTCCCCTCTCACCCTTGGTTGAATATGAGGGCGAGTATATATTCCTTATTAAAATATAATCTTGGTCTTCACTCCATAATTTATGTGTGATAATTGTTGTCAATAACCCCAATTAACTTAAGAAATAATCAATTAGGTATGTTTCCTCCAAAAAAATAAATAGTATCCATTACCCCTTCCACACATACTGAAAATCACTAAGTACTTCACCACTTATCCCTAGTCTAATACATTGGGTATAAACCAAAACTAAATAGAGATATATTATGGATCATTAACCAAAGTAACAAATGATAAAAATAATTAAAACTAAAAAAATCATATTTTATAATAAGAACTTCTACTGAGTATTGAAACTTGTAAACAAGAAAGTTGTAATTTTTATTCTTTAAGGTATCAAAACTCAAGCATCACAGAAGTAAAATATAAGTACTCAGCCTTGAACAATACATAATCTAGTTAATTAAACTAGAATTCACTTTTATACTTTCCCAAAGATATTTTTGGTTTAGATTTTAGATAATTAGGTCATAATTCATACATATCAACCCATAAGAATACAAATTTTATACTGATAAAACAATATCCATTTTTTCCATGATAAAAATTATTTAAAAATAAAACGTTATTTATTTTCATGAAAAATATTCACAACATAAATCTTGGATTATTTTTTTCTCATACCCAACCCTAAAGCCTGTGAAAAAAAAATTTAAAACTTGGTGTGAGCATAAATAACTTAGTAAGGGATATAAAAATAATGAAAGAAACCATTATTCTACAAATACTTATAAACACGTGAAATATATACTTCTCACCCTTTAAAGTAACATATACTTACTTTATAATAACATGAGGTTTCCATAAAACATAGCAAGCATAAGCAAACTATTTCGGTAACTTCAGGACTCATTTTCTTAACATGGATACTTATGATTATATTACACTCAAATACCATATGATTTGTAACCCTCATGACTACTTTACAATGTAACCCTCATGACTACCTTATGATGTAACTAGCATAGTTACACTTGGAATAACCATTACGGTCAACTTCCAACATACTCAATGAATTGGAGTGATATCACAGAACCACCCATATTTGGTTTATAATGTAACTAAATATCATCATAAACAATTCCCAAGAACCATAACATAATCGTAAAATTTTAATACTTGCATCATAAAAACATTCCCTGAGGAAAATCACTTAATTCAAAGGAATACTACACACATACAAAGTAAAAAAAATTTATTTGAAAATAACCAAGTAATCTTGTAAAAGAGTCTTAAAAATTAATTCATCATGAAAGTGGGAAAATCCACTCATTTTTTATAAGATAAAAAACATTATTTTTAAATTTTGTAAAAAGAGACATTAAAGATGATTTTAAAAGAAATTCCCTTACCTTAGGATCTAATTCCTTAAAACATGTTCAAACCTCTTGTATAATGGTTTAAAAAGTGATATTAATTTATTACAGAACTATATTAATATTTTCAATACATTATATGATCTTTTTATAACATCTTTCCATCCATTTATTAATAACATTTTGTTATTTTCATTATTTTGGATGCGTTCGTTTTATGGTTTCATGTTTGGTTCATTTTGGATTTTCTTATAAAATGGAAATAATACTCTATAATATAGAACATATATATATAAAGGTAATTTTAAACAATTATAAGTGAATTTAAACTTTCCATGAATGCGGTAAAGGAAAATGAAAAGTCATTATCCACAAAGGTAATGAATTGATACACCATGGATGACGATTTTGTTTTTAAGAATAAAATGAGAAAATATGAGATTTGATGATTGATATACCATTAACACAATAAAATTATAGTATATATATTATACTGGATTTATCATGAAACTTTGGACAGGGGGTGAGGATAAGGTATAAGTGGGAAAGAATTTAAAATAGAATAAGAATAAATTTACCTCTCAAATATTTCTCCTTTAGAACCTCCTTAGGAACTTGGAATTGGTCTTTTTCTAAGACTAAAAACACTAGAATGTATAAAGGTATGAGGAAATGGGAATTTTTCATAGTATATTTAAGCGATAAGTCTCAAGGTGATGAAATTAAGTGAAGGAAAGAGTCTCTTTTTATAATTGTGGTGAGGGGATATTTAGGAATTACTTAAAATATTAAAATATAATAATTCTATTATAGGGGTAAAGACTTCCAAAATGACTACAAATCTCATTAGATCACATTTTAGACCAAATATAATCATATTTTTACTTGTTAAATATTTTTTTTATTTTTAAATAATTTAATAAAATATTTTATTCATGGAATATAATTTTTTTAAAATTTAACACTATTAATTACTATAAAGTTAAAAACATCAAAAAATATATATTATATCTTACACATGTCATATTTATCTAGATAATTAATATATCAAATTAATTAATTTATAATATATTTATTTTAATATTTTTAATATCATTTATTTTATTTTTCCATTAAATTAATAATTATTGCATCATTGTTGTGCAAGCCTTTAAGGTATTTATTTGTTTCATAAAAATTAAAAAAAAATACCATGATTAAGATAAACCTTTTATATTTCCAAATACTATTTATGGTCTAAAAACTCTTCTGTAAAACCTTATATTAAAAATTTAAACTAATTGAAAACCATAGTGTGAACAACTTAACTTTCTTTTAAATAAAATATTATAAAGGGATTAAAGTGATATAAGTGGATCCAAATGGTCCAAAATTCTAATAAAAATAATATGATGTCCAAAAATTACTCATAAAAAATATTTATTGAAATTTTTAGGACATTTAGTGGTTCTTATAATTTTAATTAAAATCATTTTATTGATTTTTTTTCTGCTTGCACAAGCACTGCATCAGTGTTCTATAAGAATTAAAGTAAATTATTTACTAAATAAAAATTAAAAATAAGTTAATATCATAAAAATAACTTAATTAGGTTCAATATAAGATTTTATATTCATTAATTATGTATATTTACTCATATCCATGTCAAGATAACTTATTTAATTTGTTAATTTGACTTTTCTTACATTACGGAAGCATTGCACAGGAATTTGGATAAGATTCAAGTTATATAACTCTAAAATTAAAAATATCATCAAAAAACATAAATTATACATAATAATTAATAAAAAAAATCATTAAAAAAATTTTAACACTCAATTATTATCTATAAGGAACCAAATTTGACTTTTCCAATGCTACAAAGACACTACGTTGGCACTGACAAAGATTCTTATATTTATCATGAAATAAATTATAATATACATGTTCTGAATTATTATTATAAAATATTTATATATTAATATCATAATTTAGTCATTATATAAGTTTAATAAATTTTATATCATAATTATGTCTTGATTATGTCACAAAAATAATGTATTTTTTTAAACTATATTTTTTACTATTCACCAAAAATATAAATTTTTCATAAAATTCTCAAAAATTCATAATAAGATAATTTCAACATGATTAATTCAAAAATAAAATTATTTTTATCAAATTTAAATTCTATAATTTGAAAATTAATCATTTAAATATAATAATATAAGAAAGTAGTTTAATAAAATTATTTACTTTAAGAATTATTTATTTTAAGAATTACATAACATAATGAATTTAACTATTTAATTCAAGAATTATAATATGAAAACAAATTATTCTATTTTTTCATGGTTTTTTACACCCCCCCCCCTAAAAATTATGTCCTCATAAGTTATTCACTTATTAAATAAATGGGGATATCTTTCTCTCATAGCATTTTTAGATTCTCATGTTGCTTCTTAAACCATGTGGTTTCTACAAAAGACCATAACCTGGTGAATTAACTTTTTCCAAAATACTTTATCTCTATGATCAAGAATCTGAATAGGATTTTCCTCATAAAAAAGGTTCTCTTCCAGTTGAACTACTTTTGGACTCAAAACATGAGTTTAATCTAGCACATAATTTCTTAACATCAAAGCATAAAAAACATTGTATACCTTGTATAAACTCAAAGGTAATGCTAATTGGTAGGAAACCAATCCAAATTTTAAAGGATTTAATAAGGTCTAATGAAAGACGAACTTAGATTTTCTTTCTTACCAAAATACATAACACCTTTCCATGGAGATATTTTAAGGAAAACATGGTCACCTACCTTGAAAGAAAGATCTTTCCTCCTATTATCTGTATAACTTTTCTACTTACTCTGAGCTAACCTCATATGTTTTTTAATCATCTTTAATTTAGTAGACACTTCCTTTACTAATTCTAGTCCCATTAACATCCTTTCCCCGACTTTGTCCCAAAATTTTGGAGTTTGATACCACTTTCCATATAATTCCTCAAAAGGTTTCATCTGTATACTAGAATGAAAGCTGTTATTATAATAAAAATCGACTAAAGAAAGATGTTGATCCCAACTTCCTTGGTAATCCATTGAATAATCTCAAATAATATCCTCCAATATATTGATTTTTCTCTCTTACTATCCATCATATTGAGGATGAAAAATAGTGTTGAAATTTATTTCATTTCCCAAGGACTTTTTAAGGTCTTTCCAAAAGTTATAAGTGAACCTAGTGTAGCGAACCAACCCTAGATAGCCTAGAGATGGTGTCTACTACTAAATACATTGTCATTATTATAAGGAATAAATCCCCAAAGGACCAATTAGTTTAGTAGTCTTGGTAAACCATATATATAAATTAGACTTATTTTACAAATTACTACACTAATTACAAAATATATTTTTTTCTTCTTTCTAAATAAAAAACTTTGAGGATAATCTCTAATCCTTATAGTATATTCATGTATATATTTCATACTACATTTCTTGGATTCCTTGGGAAAGGAACATAAAAAGGATAATCTAAAATTCTCATTAAGGGAAAAATATAGTGTAAGAAATAATTAATTAGTGAGAGTAATAATTATGGCATGGTAAATAACTAAACACACATACCATGTAATCAACAAAATTTCAAGGAACATAATAAACAATATGGAAATGAAATAACTAGAAACACACTCCATTAAATTAAACAGAGAAGGAAAAATTAAATATTTAAAGGTATGAAACTAAAACACATTCCCTTAATTAATTAACTAAAATTAAATGTATCCATAGATATGTCGATGAAAAATCTCATGGATGAATAATAGCTGAATCTAAATATGAAGGCAATTCTTTCTTAAAGGATGTCATGTCTAAGGCACATTAGGACCTATTACCATCAATAACTTTCACAAGATGGTTTAAAACTAAGGTTAGAAACCCATTTTCACAATTATTTGTCTCGTTAGAACCTATCGATGCATCGAGGAGCTATATAAAGTCTGGGCTCCACCCATCATTACCAATCCAAAGAATTTCTCATATTGAATAACCAAAATAAATAATATGCCTTATCAAATAACCAAATTGAATGAGTAATATGGATATATCAATAATTACCCAATTAATCAAATAACTATCAAACTAGTCACCATATGTAAAATGGTATATGGTTTAGGAAATATCAATATCCATGAAAAATTAAATGGATAATAAGGGGAAATTCAATGTTCAATGATCATATGAGATTAAATATTTCAAGCAGATTAACAAATAAATACAAGAAGAAAATGTGAATACCATACTTGGAAAAACCATTAATAACCCATCCAGAGGAAGAACAAATATGGTATCAACACAACAAATCTCATCTCGGGTAAAATATAGGGTTATTATCATTAATGAAATAAAAGAATAAATTCTAAAAATATTCTTGAGGAAAATATACTTTGCTTTTGAAAAACTATTTGAAAATAATTTTTATTAAAATTCCATTTAAAAAACATTTTAAAAAGAAATAAACCATTTAAAATTTAAAAGGATACTTCTAAGAAATGATGGTGGATAAATTTGTACATGTTTTACGAGGTAAAAATAATATTCCTTTTGTATAGTAAAAGGGTATAAAATGCCTCGTTTGGAAATAGAAAATAAGATTCCATTGAAAACATTAGTAAGAGAAAAAAATGTTAAAAATTTATTTACCAAAACATTTTTGAAAACATTTTAATAAAACATGGTTTTTAGAAGAAAATAGGTTCTCCGACTAAAGAGAGAAATAAAGTCGGGTTTTCTTAAAAAAAATCTAAAACACTTTGAGTACCAAAGAGTGAAAATGGTACCAATACATGAAAATAGTAATTAATAACTAGATAATAATGAAATTTTTTATTTAAAAATGGTTATATAATTTTCTTGAATGGAAATTCCATTGAGAGATCATTAGGATTAGTCTTGAGGAAAATAATCTTTAAACATCTCAAAGTGTCTTATACCACTTTGAAAATTTTTAAATAATAACCTCATTAAGAATTAATATTGAATGAAATTTATAATATCATGAGAGTAATGATATTCATGATATGTAATTTCAATGGAAATATATACACCATATAAAAGAAACTAGGTGCATAATAATACAATATGCCTTAATGAAATGAAATTGAGACGAAATCCCTTACACATGAATCAAAAGATACAAAAGTGTTAATGATAAAATTTAACATCTAAATAAAATGAATATAAATGAATTCATGACATAATATATCAAAATGGGAATTAGTTACACCACACAAAATAAGTAAGTGGTAATTATGGAATTTATCTCACAGATGTAAAAAAGTGAGATGAGAATCCTTACCTTGAGTTTTCTTTCAGGTGAAAATCCTTTAACTTCCTATAAAATAAACTTATGTTGATTTTCTAATTGCTTCAGAAGATTTTTAATGTTTATAATTACTTTTATTTCACTTATTACCATGTTTTGTACAACTACTTAAACAATTAATTTTACGTTGGGTGTTTCAACCAAATTCAGTTAATGTATCAAAATCAACTTTGTTAGGCCAACTATGGTCAAATGGGTCATTATATAATATATACATAATGATAATAATTATATTATTATCTTATATACTCAATATATATGTATTTATAATAGTCTATAATATTTGGATATTAGAAATGAAGTGCACTGTTTATAGAGACGGTAGGTCGTACGTACACATGAACGCTACTTTAATTTCATTGTTGTATTTTGCCCGAATGGCATGAAGGACTTCATTTTTATTGATTTTTGATCACTTCACTTTCAAGGGATGAGGGGGAACCCTTACAAGGCCTGTAGACTCAGAGATTACATGGCCCCTAGGATTAGGTGATTACATGACCCGAAGGTCTTAGGAAATTCAACTAGACTATCTACAAGGAACTGCTCCTCCCCAGCATCTGCATCATGATAGTAGCTCTCCAACTTCGCATGGTCATCTGGCTAGGCTTTCCGTACAAGCACAGGCTGGTCCTGATGGAAAATCCATACCCTCTCATTCTAACAAATCCATTTGGATCTACTCTAGTGAGTTCACCTAATCTGAATCATTTTCTGGGGCTACTCCTTTTTTGTAGTGTGTCTGGGGCAACTGCATGTGGCCCTAAGGCCTTGAGGTGGCCCGAAGGCCTTAAAGGTGGACCGAAAGCCCTACTGACCCAAAGGATTGGGTGGCCAGAAATCCTTAAGGACTCCAAGCCCAAACTGGTGGCCCAAGGTGAATAGTTCCAGTTGTTACAGTACCAAATAGTACTTGCTACAGTAACTTATACAGTACCCGCACAATGTACAGTTCTGCTACAGTGCCTGTATAGTTTTGCTACAGCACCTGCTACATAGGAAAGCATAAAGGTATGTTCTAAATAAAAATTAAATAATCATGGATAAAATATAAATATAATATATATATCATATATAAATATATTTTCCATCATAATGGCTGACCTGATAGGTGGTAGGAAAAATTGAATAATCATCATTTCGTGAGGTAGTAGTTCGTCGTACACAGAAACAGTATGTTCTTTGGCCATTAAATGGAGGTGTGTGTAAGTGTAGGTCAAAATTTTAGTATAAAAACATTCTATTATATTTAGTATACTGGTTTTGTTATTTAATACTAGAATAAGGAGAGTATAGGGAGTTGGTAATGGGAATGAAACTAAAAATCATGAGAGAAGGTGTTACCTCTTAATCAGGTAACTTCTTTTGGTTTATACCAAAAAGCTTCCTTGGGAGGATTTCTGCCCTAATATAGTCTTATATTAAGAGTTTAAGGATTTTATGAATATTTTTGGGCAGATATTGGAAGAACCAAATAGTTCTTGAAGTGTGGGTATTAGATAAGAGTGGGTACCTTTTTATAGGATAGGGGAGGGGCACCCTTGGGAACTCTTAAAATATTAAATTAATATAAATTCAATTTTGGTTTAAAATGGTCTCAAACTCATTTATTTAGAATATAAGATCCTTTTTGGTCAAATAAACATCATTCAATTAAAATTATAAAGTTTTGAATTTTTTTTAATCCTTATATTTTTGGTTTAAACCTTATTTTATCCTTTTTAATCTTACACTGATATCATGTTATTTACACTTTGTGTGTTAATGTAATTAATATAACATATAAAACGACCATAAAAGGTGTAATTTATGCCATATTAGTACTTATACTAACTACTTGTTTGAATCTTAGATTTTTAGGAATTTTATAACAATTAATAAACTTTTTTTTATATTTTAAGTTACGAATTATGTCAATTTTTGACACTATTCATAATTGAATTTTTAAAAAATTCATAACAACTTGATTCCTCAAAAAAATACATTAAATCAATCCTAAAAAGTCATATTAATCCATAAAATTTGTGTATGACATCAAATATTTCAAATAATATTTATTTTAATATTTATAATATCATTTATTTGATTATTTCATTAATAAATCTATTGTTTCATCATCATTGTGTCATAAATAAATTTAATTATTTAATGTTTAAAAATTATAAATAAAATACCATAATTTAGGTAATATTTTTATATTTCTAATTACTATTTATAGTTTAATATGACACTTATATATCCCCATATAAAATTGTTTTAGTAATGATAGACATGTTTATGATATTTTTTTCCTTTACTTAAAATTAAATGTTATAAATGTCTTAATCACACCCAAGTGCCTTACAAAGTCCAAAATATCGGATCAAGGATTGTATTGGTCAGACACGAATCATACAATAAGGTTACTATAAGTGTTAGGGTAGTTTTATATTATTATAATATTATTTTTACCCTTTAACTGTGGTAAATAAAAATAATTACCAAAGTTACTAATCATAATGTCCAAAAATAAAAGGGACCTATTTATATAATTTATACCTTATGATTAAAAATATTGAATCCATTTTTTCAAATTCAAAATACATATTTGATAGAAATTAATTGAAAATTAATCCCTGTGACAGAATAAGAAAACTGGTTTTTTAAGTAAAATGTTTGAAAGTTCACATTGTTTTTATATTTAATTTCATTGTGAAATCGATTTCAATGATAAAAATTGAATTAAATGATAAAAAATTTATTTAATTATACTTTAAAATAAATTAAAAATATAATCTAACTATATAAATAAATTATATGAAAAGACAATTTTGAATTAAAATGCAGTATTTTTCACTATTCATTAAAATATAAAATTTATCAGAAAAATACCAAAAAATAAAGTGAAGTAATTTTTTATTTACCAATTGAAAATAATAATTTTATTTTATCAAAAATATATTATAAAAGTGTAAAAATTTTGATTTAAAATAGGTTCTCCATTAATAGTCGGTAAAATTATTTTTATAAAAATATGTGTTTTTATGTGTAATATTGGGTTTGTTCTTATCTTATGAATATCAAAACTAATGGGTGAATATAAAAAAATATTTCATTTATATAAAATATATATTTCATTAAAATCATTTACTAATTTTAATTAATTATTTTTATTAAGATAAAACACCTTTGGAATCATAATAATATTTCTTTTTATATCCAATTGATTCTTATTTTTATTTATCATTAATTGGTCACCCATGAATTAATTTTATATTTATATAAAACATATATTTTTATAATTTAGTTAATAATTTTCATAATGGCTAGTTTATATCTCATTATGTTAAATAATAATATTTTAATAATATATCATTTTTTGGTGAAACTCGGTCTTGCGTACAACGTAAGCTATAGAGGAATGTCGCTCTTGCATGTAACACACACAAAATCGGTGTTGCATGCATTGAATTACTTAGAATATATTTTAAATATTAAATATATAATAATGTATCTATATATTATATTATCTTACACGCTTGATGTTTCGTGTCATACGTGCTATCGAATACAAGGTTCTTACTTTAGTTTTCTGGGGCGTCACACCTTAGATCACAGTCAGATACAATGGAGAGAGGAACTCCATGTAACCAAACTAATTATTTAAGATACAATTGATAAAGTTTATCTAAATAAATAGTGTCTTGAATAGGAATAAAATGTAAATATTTAGTCAACCGATCAACAGTAACCCAAATCGCATTTTTACCTTGAGAATTATTTGGTAGTCCCACCACAAAATCCATGGATATATTTTCTAATTTCCACACTAGCATTAGAAAAGTCTGAATAATCTCATTCAGTAGTTTCTACTCTACTTTAATCTGTTAAAAATTCAAACATTTCATGGTAAAATCAGTAATATATCTTTTAATTCCATCTCACCAGTAATACTCCCAAAGGTCTCTGTACATCTTAGTACTACCAGGATGAATTGAAATGGAGAACTATGAGCTTCACTTAACAATTATTTATTCAGATGTGAATCAAAAAGCACACATGATCTCCTTCCAAAATTTCAATAAAAATCTTCATTAACACAAAATTTAGGAAACTTATCTTTCTTAACTAATTATACCTTTTTCTATAACTCAAAGTCTTCCTTCTGAGCATGCTTAATTCTAGATGACAAAGAAGATTGCACTGACACCAAAAACAAAATAGATGAATTTCATACACCCACAACTTCTAGGACAAAAATTTATCAAATAATTAATTAAAGGGTCATGTTCAACATGAAACATGGTTAATGATGAATGATGTTTTCAACTCAAGGCATCTTTCACTTTGTTTTCTTTTCCTGAATGGAAATTGATCATGAAATCATAATATTTTATTAGTTCCATCCATCTTCTCTACCTCATGTTAAATTAATTATGAGTAAATATATACTTTAAAGGGTCATGTTCAACATGCAACATGGTTAATGATGAATGATGTTTTCGACTCAAGGCATCTGCCACTTTGTTTTCTTTTCCTGGATGGAAATTGATCATGCAATAATAATATTTTATCAGTTCCATCCATCTTCTCTACCTCATGTTAAATTAATTATGAGTAAATATATACTTTAAACTTTTATTATCAGTATATATTTCACACTTGGATCCATATAAATTATGCCTCCAAATTTTTAAAGAAAAAACAATAGAATTCAATTCCAAATCATGTGTAAGATAATTTAACTCATGAGGTTTCAGTTTTCATGAAGAATAAGAAATTTACTGATCATTTTACATTAGAACACAACTAAGTCCCTTCAATGAAGAATCAATGTAGATAAAAATAATAATAATTTTTGGAATTCAAGTCCAAAACTGGAGCTTCATCAATATTCTTTCTAGTTTTTGAAAACAAACATCACATTCTTTTGTCCAAATAAATTTAACTTCTTTTCATGTAAACTTAATTAGTGGGATAGATAACCATGAAAAGTTTTTAAAACCCATAATTAATGGACTTCTAATCCAATAAAACTATAAATATTAGTAACATTTTTAGGTATTGTCCATTCATTAACCACTTTTGTTTTGGTGGGATTAACTGTTATGCCATCCTTATTTACAATGTTCCCAAGAAAAGAAATCGGATGTAACCAAAATCACATTTACTAAATTTCTCATATAACTTCTTTTCTTTGAGAGTTTTTAGGATAATCCTTATATTTTTTTCATGATCCTCATAAATTTTTGAATAAGCCAAAATATCATCAATAAAAACAACCACAAACTTATCTAAATATTCACAGAATATTCTATTTATAAGATCCATAAATATAGCAGGGTAATTTGTCAAACTAAAGGTCATAACAAAAAAATCAAAATGACCATATCTAGTATAAAGTGTTGTTTTTTTAATGTCATCATCCTTTACATTCATCTAATGGTAATCAGATCTCAATTCAATCTTATAAAAATAATGAGATCCCTAGAGCTGATCAAACAATTCATCGATATGAGGTAATGGATACTTAGTCCTAAAATTAAGGCAATTCAAAGCTCTATAATCAATGAAAATCCTCATGAAACTATATTTATTTTTAATAAACAAAACTAGATCACCCCATGGTGAAGTTATAGGATGAATGAAGCCCTTATTAAGAAACTCTTGAAACTACTTTTTCAATTCTATAAGTTCCACTTGAGTCATTCGATAAGGGGGTTTTGAAGTTGGATTAGAATCCTGAACTAAGACAATATTAAATTCAACTTCCTAGTTAGGAATAACATTGGGAAACTCATTATAAAAAACATCCAAGTATTCATTTACCACTGGTACATCATTAATATGAATTGTTCCCTTTTTTAATCAATATTTTCAAGATAATTTTCATTTCTATCTTCTAATAGTTTCTCAGCTTCTTGATATTTTATCAATTATATGGGTTAATTCTTGTGTAAAAACTAAAAAACTTTATAAAAAACAACTTATTTAGCTCTATAATCACTCTTAGCATGGTAGACAGATAGCTAATCCATACCCAGAATAAAATCAAACTCTACTAGGGTTAAAACAATAAGGTTTGCAGCTAATTATTTCCACATAAAACAATATAAAGATTATTATAATTCCTTTTTGCTTTAATATTTCCCCTAGTGTTTTAACCATAAGTTCTAGTTTCATTTCTTAAGGTGAAATTTCCAATTTATCAGAAAATTATTTAGAAATAAAGGAATTTGTAGACCCGATATCAAACAAGACATTAGAAAAATATGATTAAACAAAAAATTTACCTAATACCACTTCATTGGATGACCCAACATCTACCAAATTAATTGTAAAGTATTTCACTACACCTTTCTTCTTATATTCTGGTTGTTTCCCATCATTCAAATCCTTTTTTGGGTAGGTATGTTCATAATTCCTTATCTCACCACATTTAAAAAACTTTATAGTTTTCTTATCAAAATTAAACATAAGATAATTTTTATTGAAATCTCAATCCATATGTCCAAAGTTACCACATTGAAAGCACTTCCTATATTTTTTAAGTCATTCTATATGGTTCTTTTTACCACACTTTCAACAAATTGGAAACTGGATTTCTTACCTTTAGATTTATTTGATTTATTCTTAAAAATTTATTTCTATTTGTAATTTTCTTATGCTTGATTTAAAAGTACACATGATCATCAGAAAAATCCATTTATACCATTTTATCTTATCAAACAAGTTTCTCATAGATTTTTAATTCATGTGAATTTAATTCCCTTTGATATCTTGGCTTTAATCCTGAGTAAAAGTGATTGATTTTTCTATCAATATCCTAAATAATATTTAGAGTGTACCTTTCCAATTGAGTAAATTTTAATTCATACGTGTCCATTAAATCTTCCTCATTTTGTTTCAATTCTAGTAATTTATTTTCTATCATAATTCAAACCACCTTAGGAAAATATTTTTCAAGGAAAATATTCTTAAATTCATCCCATCCTAAGGCATCAATCTCTTCTCTTTCCCTATATTCTTGACCACTGACCACAATTGGTCGGCTTCACCTTCAAAATGATAAATATAAATACTAACCTTTTGATTATATAAATACACCTTGACATAAAATATCTTTTCAAGGTATTTAATCCACCTTTTAGATACCACTAGTTCAGAAGATCCACTGAAATCAGAAGGGTGTTTCCTCATAAAATGTTCCACTATCATCATGTTCCTTTTTGGTAGCTCTAGATGTTCTCTTACATAGATTCAAATACCATTTATAGAGTACTTAAAGTGATCCATTACTTTAACAAACTACTCATTTCCAATTCCCACCATTCTAGGTTACTGATTTAGAAATATATCATCCTCTTGGTTCCTTCCTACACCAGTTTCCCCATTTCTTCTACGGAAAACCATTCTGAACAAACATAATTTAGATGAAGAAAGTGGTAATATTAAAATTCTATATCATTTCGACTTAAACATAAGGTAAAAATAATTTATGGTATTTTATTAACATCATCCTAACCCCTAAAGTTATCTAAATTGTGCTCTGATACCAACTTTAAGGATCTGACCTTAATCATTACAAAATCAAGTTAATTAAACTAGAATTAAATTTCATACATTCCCAAATATCTTTTTGATTTAGAGTTTTATATAATTAGGTATTAATTTATATATATCAACTCACAATCAAAAAAAGTGGATACTACTAAAAAAAATATCCATTTTTTCCATAATACAAAAGTCTTTAAAAATAAAATATGATTTCTTTTCATGAAAAATCTTGACAACATGCAGCTTGGCTTCTTATTTTCTCATAACCAACCTTAAACCCTATGAAAAAAATTTTAAAACTTGGTATGAGAAAAAATAGATTATTAAGGGACATAAAAATAATGAAATAAACCATTAGTCCATAAATACTTATAAACACATGAAATATATACTTCTCGCCGCTTAAAGTAACATATACTTACTTTATAATAACATGAGGTTTCTATAAAACATAGAAAGAATAAACAAAACATTTAGGTAACTTGGAGAATCATTTTCTTACCATGCATCATTATGATTGTAACAATCATGGATACTATATGATTTGTAACCCTTATGGATACCTTAAAATGTAACCCTCATGGTTACCTTATGATGTAACTATCGCAGCTACACTTGGAATAACTGTTATGGTCAAATTCCAACATACCCAATGAATTAGATGGATATAAAAGACCCACTTATCTTTCGTTTATAATTTAAACACCTATCATCATAAACAATTCTCAATAACTAGAACATAATCACAAAATGTGAATACTTGCATCATAAAAACATTCCTTGAGGAAAATCACTTTATTCAAAGGAATATTGCGCACATACAAAAGAAAAAAAATTCTTTGAAAATAACCAATTAATATTGTAAGATAGGATTAAAACATTAAGGTTTCATGAAAGTGTGAAAATACACTCATTTTTTATAAGATAAAATCATTTTTTAAATTTTTTTAAAAAGAGACATTAAAGAGGATTTTAAAGAAAGTCCCTTACCTTAGGTTTGAATTATTTCAAACGTGTTCAAACTTATTGTATAATGATTTAAATAGTGTTATTAATTTATTAAAAAACTATATTCATATTTTTAATACCTTATATTATATTTTTATAACATATTTCCACCCATTTATTAATAATATTTTGTTATTTTCATTATTTTGGGTGCATTCGTTTCATGGTTTCATGTTCGTTTAATCGTGGATTTTCTTGTAAAATGGAAATAATAATACATAATAAATAACATATATATATTTAGGTCATTTTAAATAATTATAAGTGAATTTAAACTTTCCATTATTGTAGTAAAGGGAAACAAAAACTCATCGTCCATGAAGGCAGTGAATTGACACACCATGGATGACAATTTTGTTTATAAGAATAAAAGGAAAAAATAAGAGATTTTATGATTGATATAACATTAACATGATAAAATTACTGTATATATATGATATTAGATTTATAATTCAAATTTTTATAGGGGTTAGGAAAAGGTATAAGTGTGAAATAATTTAAAAGAGAAGAAGAAGGAATTTGCCTCTTGAATATTTCTCCTTGAGAACCTCCTTACGCACTTAGAATTGGTCTTTTTGTGATACCAGAAACACTAGAATGTGGAAAGGGATTATTATAATGTAATTTGGTAGATTATAGTAAATTAAGGAGGCTTAAGGTGATGAAATTAAGTGAATGAAAGAGTCCCTTTTTAAAATTGAGGTGAGGAACAATTTAGGAATTACTTAAAATATTAAAATATAATAAGTCTATTATAGGGGTAAAGAATTAAAAAGGACTAAAAATATATGTATATCACATTTTAGACCAAATATAATCCTATTTTTCCTTATTTAATATTTTTTTATTTTTAAATAATTTAATAAAATATTTTATTCATGGAATATATTTTTTGTCAAATTTAATACTATTCATTACTATGGCTTTAAAAACATCAAAACAAAGATGAAAATTCTAAAAAAATATTTTATTATATCTTATACATGTTATAATTATCTACTTAATTCATTTATAAACTTAATTATCTCATATTATATTTATTTTAATATTATTTATATTATTTATTTTATTTTTCCATTAAATTAATAATTACTACATCATTGTTGTGAAAAAATTTAAGGTATTTATTTGTTTCCTAAAAATTAAAAATAAATTATCATTATTAATATAAATATTTTATATTTATAAATACTATTTATGGTCAAAAAAATATTCTATAAAACCTTATATTAAAAAGTTATACTTATTAAAAATCATTGTGTGAACAACTTGACTTTATTTTAAATAAAATGTTGTAAAGGGATTAAAGTGGTCCAAGTAGATACAAAAGGTACCAAATTAAAATTAAAATAATATAATTAATGAAAATTACTCATCAAAAAACATTTATTTAAATTTTTAGGTTATTTAAGGGTTCTTATAATTTTAATTAAAATTATTTTATTGATTTTTCTTCTATTTGAACAAGCACTACATCAATGTTGTACAAGCATTGAATTTAATTATTTCATATATAAAAAATTAAAAAAAATTAATATCATAAAAATAACTTAATTAGGTTCAAGATAATATTTTATATTCTTTTATTATTTATATTTACTCATATCCATGTCATGAAAATTTCTTTAATTTGTTAATTTGGCTTTTCTTGCCTTACACAAGCATTGTACAATAATTTGGATAATATTCAAGTTATAAAACTCTAAAATTATAAAATATCATCCAAAAACATCAATTATACATAATAATAAATAAAAAATTCATAAAAATAATTTTTATCACTCAATTATTATCTATAAGGAACCAAATTTGACTTTGTCAACACTGCGCAGGCACTACGTCGGCAGTGAAAAGAAATTTATACTTGTTATAAAATAAATTTTAATATAAATTTTATAAATTATTATTACAAAATATTTATATATTAATATCATACTTTAGTCATTCCATAATTTTAATAGATTTTATATCATAATTATTTCTTGACGATGTCCCAAAAATATTGTATTTTTTTAAAAAACTATATTTGTTTCTATTCACCAAAAATATAACTTCTTTAGAAAATTATCAAAAATTAATAATAAGATAATTTCAACATGATGAATTCAAAAATTAAATTAGTTTTTTCAAATTAAAATTTTATAATTTGAAAATTAATCATTTAAATATAATAATATAAGAAATTAGTTTAATAAAATTATTTACTTTAAGAATTATTTATTTTAAGATTTAAATAACATAATGAATTTAACTATTTAATTCAAGAATTATAATATGAAAAAATATATTATATTTTTACATGGGTTGTTATATAAATATCCCCTTCCCCAATGGATTGAAATTTTACCCCTACATATGAAGTGTATCTGAGAAGAATATGGAAGGAAAGGGCATTACATAACTAAGAAAATAGAAAATGAAAATCAGTATAACTTTAGCATTTTAATTATTCATAATATCCCCTCTCTCCTTTTAACTCATTTTAATTGAAGTAGGAACTCATATTTATAAATTAAATGTGAGTAAAATTTTCCATCCAATTTTCATTAATAGAATTCTTTAGCATATTTGGACCCCAAGACCACTAAATATAAAAATGATTTCTCCTTCAAAGTTATTTGAAAATGTATTTTTGTCCATACTCTAAATTTGAGATTCATTTGACACGTTTAGAAAAATATATCTATTAATTACTTGAAAAAACCTTTTCTATAAAAATAGACAAATTAAATGCCTCCACTTTCATGTGCTCATCCACTACCTTAATGATCTAAGTTTTCCATGAAATTTAATTTCAGTGTACAGAGTTGAGTTCTATATAATTTTCAATTAGAATCAACTTATTTAGAGTTTTTTATCCTGATATATGATTCTTTTAATGATTTTTTATCAATTATTTTTCCCAAAAAAGGTTTCCACTTTTCATGAATTATTTTAGCCTAATTAACTTTGAATAAGCTCTTGGTCCAGTTTAGAGAATGAAATCCCATGAACCAAGGAAACCTAAACAAAATTAATTTGGAGTAATATGAAAAATGTTATGGCCAAAATATCAATGTTATAAAAAATAGTTAAAATCCTAGAAATAAGTCATTTTAACAATTTATATCAAAACATCCATAAAAATAAAAAATGATGTAATTTTATTCAAAAAGGAAAAATATTAGGGTTTTAATCATTGAAATGCACATGAAAAATATTTAAAATATCAGTTCTATCATGTGGCCATTGAAATCATACCTGTAATTTTGAACTCTACTTGGAATCATTCATTACTCTTGTACCCTTTAATACCTTTTAGTTATGGAACCCACATTCTGGGTAGGCATCTATAGTTTTTAATCATGAACCACTCTATTGGATTTATTTGTATTAACTCTACAAACATTTATTCCATTGAGTGCAGCTTCAAACTCTGCTTAGATATCAACTATCCCTTATACCTTTATCTCATCATTATTATTTTCTTCCTTATTTTTTGACATGTCTACAAAAACTATAAAAAGAATATTCTTTGAGATATTTTCAAACCCTAATATCTTCTACCACTATTTATTTTGAGCTATTATTCTCTTGTGAAAATAAATTATTCTTCTTGAATAAATTGGACTTAATACTTCTCACACACTTTACATTAGTTGAATACTTATTCATGGGAAATTTATAATCCTCATAATAATCTTGAAACTTATTAGGAAACTTTTCTATAAGGTTTAAAACCTTTTTATATCAAGAGAACATGAGTGTAAGTTTCCCTTTGAAATTTCTTTTTCCCCTTTTTGGATTTTAGGAAAGGAATGACATGACTTCATCAACCTCTTCACCTTTCTGTCTATCCTCCTTGGTGAGCTTCTTCAATTCCATTAATTCCACCTCCTTAGACTTACCCTTTTCCATAACCTAATTTTCAATGTTACTCATCTCATATGTAATAATAGTACTATGTAGGATATCCAATTTCAGGTCCTTTTTATATTTATCCTCAAGCATAAAGACTTTTGGATTAAACTGGGGTGGAAATCTTCTTAAGGCGTGCTTGATGATCTTCAAATCATCAAGGGTTTCTCCAGACCATGCATGTCCTATATAATCAAATTAAAACTATAAAATAATGTATCAATAGATTCATCTAGGTACATCCTAAAGTCCCCATACATGTTCCATATAATCTGAAATAGCTTCTCACACCTTTGAGGTGACTTTATAGATGTTAAGAAGATTTTCCCACATAGTGTGTGAGGATTTACATGACATCATTTTTTTATAGATTGTGTTGGATAAGGATATACCTAAATCATTTATTATTTTTGAATCTATATAAATCTATAAACACAACCAACCAAATTATAGGATATAAAGAAAATGTTTTGTTTCAATACATTCTAAAGACCTTTTACGTTTATATTTTTATAGAATTATGAAAAAAACATTACCTAAAAAAACTCATGTCTTTTTCAACTAATGGACATTTTTTCATTATATAAGAAACTTATTAATATATTCTTCCTCCAACCATTTTTTTTTGTATTTTCCAGAAATCCACTTTGAGTATTAGTGGGAACCAAACATTCCAAAGAACACAAACACATCAGCAGACATCCAAATTCAAAATTCAAAATGAAAAGATGCTTAAACCAAAACCATGATTTCAAAAACCACCTCCTACAACAAGGTATGACATATATATCCAATCACACCAACATACCCATTAGAAATAACCATCATCATCATCACAATAAAATTGTCAATAGTCAATAGCCTCAGCCCTCACTGTCACTGGTAAACCTTATTGGCGAAACCTGATCACCACTGGGTCTGATAGTCGGAACTCAACCTCACTATCGTCAAACCACCACCGGGGTATAATGATACAACACTGAAATAATAGGAAACACCATTTAAATAATGAAAAATAAGAA
Organism: Viscum album; assembly: GCA_963277665.1. Taxonomy (NCBI): domain Eukaryota; kingdom Viridiplantae; phylum Streptophyta; class Magnoliopsida; order Santalales; family Viscaceae; genus Viscum; species Viscum album. Next base: position 1,693,579,027 of record OY728137.1, on the reverse strand, counting down.
CAAACATCCAAAAAACTAGAGGAAACTCAGAACTCGTGATTCATGCACACAAAAAGCATCAATCAAGGACCATCGCAGCTCAGAAGAAAACCAACTTTGGAAACGCCTCCTGGAACACTGACGACTGAAAAACCTAAACATCCCAAAGCCTCTAGGAATCCATCGTATAAGATTTATAGGGATAATTATGGAGGAACAGAAATCCAAAGTAGCATTTGAATCGATCAAGGGTGTCACCAGAGAAGCTCATCTTAGTTGGGCAATAAACCCCAAGCGTTGAATCCACCGCTTTTTGAAAATCACAACTGAAAAATAAATATAAGAAAGGGGTGATCTAAAATGATCGATAAGGGTAAACATAAGTGATAATAATCAAATATCATACGTGATCATAAGATAATCATATAGTTATAATTAGGATATATAAGAAAATTATACCCAACAAATCATAGATCATAAATCATGGAATAACATAAGAATATATCATAAAACGCCTAAGGTCATAGAAATATGAAATACTGTAGATTTTTAGAACATCCATAAGTATATAAATCATAACATAGTTGATTAGGATTCACTCACCTGTTTCACTTAATGGATTGGGTTTCACTCGCCTGTTTCTCATAGTGGATCAGGCATCACATCCTGTTTCCCATTTTGGATTGGGCATCACCACCCATTTAACCATTATCTCATGAGATTTAAATATTTTATCAATGCATTGGGGGGATATATAGGTCCCACCTACCACTTAAAGATTAACCATACACATGTGTTCCATAATAAAGCATCTAACCATCACATTATTAAAACTTGGGAATAATAATGGGTTTCATAAAACTTTCAAATGAAAATCATTTAATTTTTATATCATAAAGAATGCATAGAATGAAAATGGATTTTATATCCTTTTAAAATGGATTCATCTAAGGAAATAATTAATAATTCCATCAATAATCATAATATGATAAACCCATGGAAAATAAATGATTATCCAATGATATTTATTAACTTTTTAGGTAAATACAATTCAATCAAGATAATAAATCATATGGAATTTATACAATATAGATAAATTGTATACAGTTAAGATAATAATTTCCCAAATCAATCGATGAATGACATCTATATGAATACCCTTAAATTAAAGAAATAGAAAATAGGTTATTCAAAAAAGAAAAGGCATTGGGAGAAAAGTTATATTTATTCACAGTGGATGGTTAAGAAATACAAAGGCAGTGATGGATCATATATTTGATATAAGAGAAAATTACATGATTATTATAGAGAAATAAGGTGGATGATTTAAAAAAAACATATTCCTAGTGTAATAAAGAAAACTTGGAAGTATGTTGGCATAGATTAAAAACATCATTTCAAAAGAATTATTTTAATGGTATCATATAAAAAGGGACCAAGAATTGAATTGTTTGTTACTACAAGTTCAATCCCCCAAATTATAGATATATATATTTATTATAAAATAAATCATATAAAATAAATCCCATGAGTGCAAATATTTTTGAATATGAAAAATAAAATAGTGGTGAAAACTTAAAATTGTCTTTGGAAAACTTTTTTAATGTTGATGTAAAATACAAACTTATATTTCAATTTAAATTTAACATTTGAAAAGGTGAAGTGATGGATTTTGAAAATTGTTTCTTTTAAAAAGAATCTACAATAATTGATCCATGAGAATGACATAAAGTTTTATATAGTAAATTTTTAATCAAAGATAAAATATTTTATTATGAAAGGAACCTTTTTAATACATTGAAATTAACTTTGTTGAAAGTATGAATTGTAAAAAGAGTAATAAAACCTTCTTTTTAATAAAAAAATAATTTTCCCAAATTGGATTTAAAAATAACATATAATAAAATATTGGGGTGGTTGAACCCAATTATGGAAGAACAAAGTTCAAGATAAAACTTTATAACTCAAAGAAAGTAAATTTGAGTTATCAATATTCCTTACGGGCAACAAACTCTGTAAGGTAAGAAATATTCAATAAGGATTTATGTTGTAGAATTGTAAATCCATGAAAAACAATGATAGAATACCAAATAACACAATAAATGGTATAATATACCCAAATTATATAAAATAAGTTCAATATAATGATCATAACTCAATAAATGAAAATTGAGTTACCAAAAACTCTTACAACTGGGGTAATAATTGAAACAAAAGTCATTTGAAGAAAGGAATATGATTTGTCATAGTATATCCCATAAATTACAAAAAAATATTATGACAAAAATATATCCATGGGTAATAAATACACCATATAAGGAAAAAATGGTGCAAAAAATGCATTATGTCTCAAATAAAGAGAATTAAGACCAAGAAAACCCTTACCTTTTTTCCTCACATAGTCAAATGCACTCTAAGAACCTATATAAAAAACATAAATATCTTAGTCACTGATTTTATATACTTATTCATATACATAACATTTTATAAAATTAATTTATAATTATTATATATATTTATATTAGTTATTTATTATCTATTTTCCATATCAAGTGTGAGTAATCTTGTTTATTTTGAACTAGTTTCATAAAATTGGTTTTGTTCTTCATTATTCTCCCAAATTTCACCATTACAAGATCATAAAGGTGCTATAATTGATGTTTTATAATTATTTAGAATTTAATTTTATGAAAGTTTTGTTTATGATATTTAAATATTAATTTGTAAATGAGCATGTTTTAATAATTCTTAGCAAATGAAGGGTGTTTTCTTAAATAATGAGTTAAATTTTTATATTACCATTCTGGAACCAAAAGTGAACAGGGATGGAGTTTTTTTAAATACCCAAAATTTTTAGATAATGGGAAGTCACTCTCAAGATAAATGTGTCCAATATTGATAAATAATGGAGGGGGTAAGTGATAATGTTGATAAAGGTATTAAGCACACATTCCTAAACATTTTTTAAACATTATTGTGGTCTTTCTATCTTAGATTTATACTTTTACTAATTTTGATTTTACTCTGGTAACTAGTTTTTACCTAAGGTAACTTATCCTTTATAGACAATAATAAAATAGAAATTATTACATAATTTAGATCCACTGATTACAAATTTAAAATCCATTTTTTTTATCCAATTTATTAAAGTGATAAAAATTAATTTTAAAATACTAAATGTACAATGTATTAAAAATAATTATTTAAAAAATATAACTTAATTTATAAAATAAAAAATATGGGGTTTTTAAATTAAAACCAACATTTTATAATTTATAAATTCACTTATAAAATACATATTTGGTCTTATAAAAAATATTTCATGAATTTAAAATTCATACTTATATACTAATAATTTCATAAAGTCGTGTTCTTTGTAAAAATGGTATTTTTCACTATTCTCCAAAAAAATAAATCTTTTTAGAAAAATCCCAAAAAATATCCATAAGATAATTTTGACATTATAATTTCAAAAATGAAGTCTTTTTATCAAATTTAATTTATAAAATTTATATACTTAGTTATTTAAATAAAAATAAAAAAATATTAAAAAAATGACTTCTTAAACTTCAAGAGTCTTTAATCTTATTTCATATAAATTTATAAATAATTTAATATTAAAATAATAGTTTAAAAATATAAATATTTCATAGTATAATAAACTTTTAAATGTGATAAATTTAATTTATTAAGGTAATATATTATATTCTTTTTTAAAATGGTTCTTTGAAAGCCATCCTTTTTTAAAATATTAAAGAAAAATAATAATATATAATTATTTTAATTGATTATTATCTTTTTATATACTAATGACTATAATCATCATGTAATTTTAATATGTCGTAGTTCATTTCAGTTGGGTGTTGTGTTAGTTTTGTGTTGTGTGCGACATGATCTATTGAAGATAATATTAATTTAAAGGATCCAAAATCTTGGGTTGTTATAGCATCGATATCCATCTCTTTATGATCTTATTCTGATAGATCTACATTTTTTATACTGATTAAATCCCATGTCTATCATTTTTTAAACATCCATACCTAATGATATAAAATATTATTGAAACTAATTCTTCCATAGATGAAAGTTGTCTCCATCAAAGATTATAATTCCTTTGTGATTGACTACTTTCATATATTCCACTCAATAGAGAGTTCCATTAACTTAAACTTGTAGCTTTGATACCACTTATTGGTCCCATACAAGGTAAATACCCTAAGGGGGTGAATCAAGGTATGTCGATTTCTTTAAATGGACCCCACCAATGATCTTATACCATTGTTAGTAAGAATGTGTCTCTCCCTCATTGTTGGTTTTTTTTGATAAAGCAAGTAAAAGTGAGGTGTAAGAAAATTTACTTGGTTCACCCACACAAGTATAATCCAAGGAACATACAATGATGGTGTTCCAAAGTACCAAAATTCACTATATATCTGCTTGTGTATAATTTTTTGAGTAGATACATTATCCATCATGGTTCACTACTAATCACATTTGGAGAAATCACTACTCTCTCAATCAAGATCACTACTTTTTTACATGTTTGGGGTGGACCCACTATCCCTCTTGGTTAAAAACCAATCACTTGTTAGAATCTCACTACTTTCTCTGCTGAAGTGTGCTCATTATTCCTTTAATAAATACTTCTTCTGATTATAATAACCTTTTATTGCACTATAATTGGTGTGTCATGAAGCTCTTATTTCATCCAAATGATGAACACCACTTTATCATGGAAATGTTGGGTAATTACCTTGTGGTTTGTGAAACTCGATTTCACAAAACTCACTTATTTTTCATGAAATATGTTCATGTAACTCATATTTTCACAAACCCTTATTCATTAAACACACCTCCTTTTTGTTTGAAACTAACAATCGAGTAAAATGGATTCACATAAGAAATACATTTGCATAAGTATTATGTGATAATAGAGATATGATATTTTATCTAAGTCTTTCTCCTATTAATTATGGATTAGTGGTCTATTTATAGGTGTGACTAACCCTTCATTCAACTTCTCCATGCTCACAAAACGTGTCACCTCCATTCTCTCTAATCACATGAAACTCCATTTACACAATGCATTTATACAAATCCACTTCCATGAGAGTTTGCCTAGCTTGTGCAAGAATCCTTATTTTACTCCATAGATGGGATGTATCCATGTCACTGATTTCATTTATCTCCACACTTGTATGAAATTCCTTTCTTTTCTCCAGTTTTCTATGAAACTTCCCGAACACCTTTCAAGTGCTTTTAGGATCACTCATTCATGAATGTTGCAAGGTCTTCTTGATCTTAGAACTTTGTTAACATACTTTATCAAAAAACAAAACCACAAAAACTCCTAGCCATAACCTTGAGATATTTGCTCCAACAATCATTAATTAAATGAAAATATTAAATGAGTCCACTAAAATTGGTTGAATTATGGACATCATGTACCTATCGTATGCCAAAGTGTTGAAATAAACTTTGCTAATCATTCCATGGATAATTAAATTTGATGTATCTTATTTCTTTTTACAACCTAAAGGTGTTGAACTTGACTATTATGTATAAATATTCATGATGGATAGGGTTTTTATTTTTTTATTTTTAATTAAATATTGTACTATTATTTTTTCTCTTTAATTATATTTCTTATTATATATTTGAGAGAAATTAAGTGTTCATGAAGAACAAAATAAATATATTTTATTGATATTCATCCCCTAAAGTGGATGAAAATGTTTAATTGAATATTAATTATATTTTATTGAAGATACCATAAAACTCGATCAAATAATTTTATTTTGTACCCTAAAATGAATTATATTTTGTTTAAAATTATTCTATTTCATTCTATGAACTGAATGAAAATATACATGATTTTATTTTAAATCAACTTTTGGGGGAATGTTATATTTTTCAATGATCGTTATTCCTTATTTATAAAGAAAATAAACAAATAATAAAAAATATATCCACCATAAGTGGTTTTATTTCAATAAATATTTAAAAATCATAATGAATTTTATTAATATTTATAAAATAGTATTTTATTTAAATTGTGTTAAGGAATATAATTTTTTATCAAATTTTACTCATGTAGCATCAATATCAAGAAAAAAATTGTTATTTATCTCATTCTTATGGATGATAAATATCTTCTCATGTAATTCATCCAATTTTATCCCCCTATGTGTATGTTATACTTTTCATAGTTCATAAATTATATAATAAAGTTTCGTAACTTTTATAATCCAATATATTTTTTGAAACTAAGTTTACCACCTGAAGTGGTTAAACAATGGTATTCATGATAAATAGAATTAGTATTTTTATACAAGATGATAATTATTGATAAATAATGAATTATCATTCATGAATCGTGATATTAAATTAATGAATGAATTCCTCAATGAATATTTTGGGAGTTATGATATTTTATCAAATGATTTCTCCTTTATTTTCTAAATTGAATTTTATTATAAAAATTATTTTATGGATTATAAATTATTTTCATGATGAGGTGTGTGTTTTGAGTCTAGAATATTCTTCCATATTACTTTTCATGCCATATATATACACCTTAAAAATGTGGAGGTGCATCTCTCTAGTAGTTATATTTTAAAATGTTTGGATTAAAATTTCCAAAACATAAAATATCTATTATGTGATGGGACTAACCCATTATAATTATATTGTGAATTCATTAATAGATTATCAATATCTAAAAGTGATAATTAAAATAATAATTAAAAACATGAGTATTTCTATTTTTCATTACATACCATGAATATATTAAATATGAATAATGGAAATATCTTTAAGATCTTATGCATGTCAATATTAAAGAAAAAAATTCAAATATTATTTTAATTAAATGATTTAAAAAAATATTATGTGTTTATTATTAATGAAAACTCTCAATAAGTTAGTATATTTACATGTAATTATATTTATTAGTAGAGAAAATTATTCAATTTCACTACAAGAGAGAATATATTCCTACCTAATGACATTATTATTTAGTTCATGCATGATCAATTATAATGAGAAAAATTTATACAAGTATACATGAGCATCGATTTATTGATAATATAGAAGACATTCATCAGGGGGATAATGGTGAATTTACTTAATGTATGGATGAATTTATACTAAATTTTTACTTATAAGAGAACTATTCATTCTGGTTATGTTATTATAAATTCCCCATGTATGATTATTTACCATGGGTTACCTATTATTAAGGTAAATTATTTATATCATCTCCATCTATATTGGAAGTGAATTTCCAATATTTATATAAAGTGTTAATATAAATATTTATCATCACATACCATATACAAAATGGTTTAACATAACCATTTATAAGATACTCACAACACTTATATGGATAATTCATATTGAGAGTGTTGATAATCAATTATATAATTATACACACCAAAAGTTTGGATAACTGGTTATATAAAATCACTTTTCATCATGAGTGGAAAGTAATAAATATATTTTCCCTTGAAGAGGAAAATGAATGTATTGAAAACAATATATATTTTTATATATTCTCTTGGAAGTGACATTGGAACTAGATAAATCACAAGATCTCATTAAATGTTGTTGATGATATATTTTAATTTTTAAATGCTTTCAAAACTCATTGATGAAAATGGATTTTGAGAGATGTTGACATGAAAATAAATATACAAATTGATGGAGGGAATATGTGACATGTTCAAAATATAAATTTTTTATTGGTTATACAAACTACCAATACTATTGAATGTGTATGAGATTATTATAAGAAATTTTCTTCCGTATAAATTTGTATATATATATATATGGATTTTGTCTAATTGATTTCTTCATTGTTTATCTATACAATAACATTGATTACTTTTGGAGTTGGTACTCTAGAACAAATTACTTTTTATTTTAGATTGAATGTATATTCATTGATTTGAATATTAATAAATTCCTTATCACATATTTATTTTCTTCTATAAAACATTAATGTGATAATGTCCTAGAGTATCTATCACATTGAAAAAGGCCATGTGAAATTCTCTACTTTGATGAGAACCTTGATATGAAATGATGGTATTCTTAAACTTAGTTCTATGATTGAATAACATTCTATGGTGGGACATGTGATATATTTATTTTTAGGTGTGAGTACCCATAAATGGGTGATACTTCATCTCATAAAGTTAGTACTTAGTAATTTTCAAGATGGGAGGTCATGAGAACGGGACTGTCTGTAGTAAATCCATATGTTTATATGTCATTGGATATTATTATCTATGATCATGTGTAATAATCCTTAGAATTTAAGATTATTATTACTGTATGTCATGACTCGTGCACTTTTATATATTGATCTTGTGATAAATATGTATTTATGTGACTGTAAAATAATATTTATCATTATGGAGTTTAGCACATTCCATGAAATAAAATAATATTATTATTATTTTATATGGAATTGGGTATATTATGGGTTTAATATAATATTAAGGGACTTTTTATAATTAATTAATATTAAACCCTAGCCTCTTCACTATATATATACACTTATGAGAATTATGTGAGGTTGGTTATTGTGAACAACATTCTCCTCCCTACAGAATTCTTTATCAATGAAGAATTTCTCTAGGGTTTTATCTCAATCTCAAGAGAATCTCCTCATCCTTTCTCCCTCTCTCAAACCAAAGAGATCAAGAGATGATCCTTCTTAGTCGAATGGATCGTGGTAGTGATCAAGGGAGTGATGTAAGATGATCAGTACTGCTATGATAGCACCCAAAGTATCTTCAATGATGTTCTGAGATAAAAGGAACATGTGTGGTTCACTACTAAAGGGGCTCTACTTTGTATTCTCATTGTCATAATGAAATTGAAACTTAGAGGTGTTTGAATGATCAACACCTGCATCGAAGAAAGAACTCAAGATCGAGGTATTACTTATTTTTATTAAATTAATTATAAATTTAATTTGAAATATCCTCTTGGTCCTGACATCCTTATTTGTCTAGTTTCATTGGAAAAATTTCATCAGTTATACCAATTCATCATTATGATGATCCATTAAATCCAAAAAAAATCCAAGTTGGACATATTCCCAATAGGAACTTTTGTTGAATCTAGAACCTTCAAGTGGTATCAAAGAAGTCACAATTAAATGTATAATTAGTTATTATTTGTTTATTTTTTATGCATTTAATGTTAGATTTCATTTCTGGTTTATTCATTATTGTAATTTTATTGTTTATATATCTTCTTCACCTATTTGTTTATTGATCATATAACTGAGATTAGTTAATAATATATGAAGAAAATTTGAAGAACCAACCATAGGTGGCACATGTTTTTCAAGGTTATGTGACTTGTAACTCGCTAACATGTCATGAAATCTCACATGATGAAATGGTCATGTGGTAAACACACCTAAAATAATTAATTAAATAACACACTAAATAATTAATTTACATTCAATGTAATTAATAAACACACGATTCAATTAATAAGCACATAATTTAATTAATTTACATGATTTGTAATTAATTCACATATCATGAAATTAATTCACACATTATGTAATTAATAAACATATGGTGTGATTAATATGCTGTTTTTGAAAAATATGTCCATCACGGTGCTAGTATGATTGATTGTTGGGGTTTTAATATTTCATAATCATTCATGTCGGGTTCACTACTTTTATTTCATTTCATAATACCACATAAGGCTAGAATGGAATTTTTTAGTGTTAGTGGGACAACCTTAACATCAAACACATATACCCACATCTTTTATGAGTGGTTTCCCACAAGGTTTGTTCATGGATTCGGAAACACCCAAAAGTTTTCATATTTGTGATGACTCGTGGAATTACTTTCCAAATGCAGGTGCTCGTTGTGTAAATTGGTCAATGATACTTAAGAACTCACATTGGTCTAGAGACTGAGAGGTTGAGCTCATCACACCATTTTAGGGGGAATTTCTGCACACTCTAGGAATCTCTTAAATATTTAAGATATGTTTGAAAATCCTTCATTAATTCCCAAGTATGACATAGGTCACTATTGAATTAATAATCAGTTAATAGTATTCATGGAACTTAGAATCATATGTGGGTGTCTTGGGTTCTTCATCGATGGATATATTTGTATGTATCCAAGGTTATCCATTAATGGTGCCCTTTTTTGAATAGATTTGATATTATTTTATCATTTATTATTATAATGATGGTTTTGAGTCACATAGTGGGGTGCTCTAGATTTTATCATCATCTAGGGAGATGAGAGTTGTTTTGATGTCAAGATCAGACCCATAATATGGGTTTCCTACATATCCATGTGAAAGTAATTGGAACCCATGTAGTTTGGTGCTACTTAATGAGACACATCATACCTTTTAAGATCATGTGATGAGGACCAAATGGTGTAGTTTAACATCATGTTGTAAGGATGTTTGGGAAAAATGTGCCTAGTCAAAGTGAGGTGTGGGGCTTACGTCGAGGAATCCTAAGGGACTTGGAAGGGATGTGGGCTCCCAAGTTGGATATGAATCTATTGGGAATGTGTCCCATAAAATAATTAGGTTTGATTTCGGGATGTTGGGTTTTGACCTCATGGAGGCTTCCTATATATCCCATTTGTATAGGAACCAAATCCAACTTAGTTTTTTTGTGATGACCCATGCCTATGAGGGGCCTCTGAAGGTTTTTCTCATAGGGGGTGTGGACCTTTGATAGGATTAAAAAAATGATTTAAAGTCTTACAATGTTTAGGAGTATTTCCTTTAACTTGCTTCATCGGGAGTATGGCCCCTTTCGAGATCAAGGGTTGGTTTCATGGATTACACTGTATAGGAGGATTCCATTTGAATTGGGGCCATGAGGAATTTCATAACTCATGGAGATTTGAAGTTTTGGTTAGAGCTTACACCTAGGAGGATTCCCTTATTTCTGGAACCATGAGTAAAGTATTGACTCGGGGTGATTTGGAGGTTTGGTTGGGGATTACACTTAGTATTATACCCCTTTAACTTGGATACATATATTTGAGGACCCATGCCTATAGAGGCCCTCTAGAGAAAGGCAAGAGGAAGATCTGAAGAAATATTCTCTTCCAGTACATGCATCTGATCGTGCAGATGTCATGATCATAGCTAACCTCTAAGACCATGTAATTTATGCTCGGATGTGAGAAATAAGAGGAAGCAGAGGATATGGAAAACCACACAATCTCCTTCATGCACTGGTGGATGAGGTCGAGGCTATGGGAGAAGAAGGAATGGATTTTATGTGCCTACTCCCTCTCCCATTTCATATCTAGGATAGTCACATTAAACTACCCATATTAATATTTATCATAATAAAAGGCCAGGATATTACTCCAAGAGGGGTTACCTACTCCTAGATATGGATAAAAGAGGAGTATAAGACACTATACCTCAAAGTTAAAGTAAAGCTTGATCCTCTCCCTCTTCACCTGGAATAAGGGGTCCCTGGTCTTAGAGAAGATTAGGTAAGGACATGGTCATATCCCTAGTATTTGAGACCAGTAGATCTCTAACACTGCCCCTAGGGTTGAGGTGCTCATGACTGATAGGATGCATATCTGCATGAATCCTGAGGACCCTACCAATCATATAGGATAAGTGTAGGAAACCTATGACCAATGGAATGCATATCCGAATAGGAAACATAGTGGTGTGTCTCTTGCCATGGTTTTTCAAGTCCAATAGATTTGGTGGAGGATTCAATTTGGTCCCCCTAAAATGATGTATCCAAAGAAATGGGAGCCCTACCATTGGTGGATTGAAAGAGGCCTTGGGAGGTTTCTTTCACATGTCAAGGTTTGGAAAGTAGGAGGTTCTCTACACAGGACCTAGGAGGGTCTGGAAGTTCTTCATGTAGGGTAAGCCTGTGTGAGCTGGAGATGCCTTGGGTGATGGAAAACTTGGGCAACAACATTTGGGTGAGGCCTTACTCTAGGTACCAAGGGTTTCCATAGGTTTCCTTGGAAGGGTCTCATGTAGGACTTGGGTATGGGAAGGGAGATTTGTTCTAATGATTTTTAACTAGGGTGAAAAGGGGTCCTCATGTAGGTGTCTTGTGTTTCATAACTTGGAGGTAATTTGATCCCACTATCCCCATTAATTTCCTCTTTTCTTGGGTTATAGAGGGATACTTGAGGGGTTTTTGAGGACCTGGATGAAGGGGATGCACAACTAGTGTTTGGATGATTCTTCCATTTTTCTAGTCATTCAAATGAGGAGACTCAAGGTCCTGTTTATAGGAAAACATGGGGCCCTGGCCAAAAGAGTTTGTCTATAGAGGTACCTGGTGCAGGTACCCCATGTAGGGGTGGATACTCCTTCTGGGTTTCATTGTCAGGGCATGTGTGGGCCTCTTGGAGTGCAAGGTTAATGCGTGAAGAACCACCTTGGTGAACCTTCTACTCCATATCTCGGGGTTTAATCCCCCCTTACCCCTACTCGGAATCAATGTTGGGTTATGGTCACAGCCTTTCGGGCTAGGTTGAGGATGTTTTGGGTCATAATGTATACAGCCCCATCTACTCAAACTTGACATTTGGTGTCTAATTGAGGATAACATCATGAGTTATTCGACAAAGTGCATGGAACACATTTCATGGTGTCAACATTCACACATGGTTTAATTAATTTACACATGATGTAATTAATTTACATGTCACATAATTAATTTACACATGGTGTAATCAAATCCAAGTGGCATAAATAATCCATACCCATTTATATGGAATTCATGTTAATCCAAGTTGTACACCGCATAAATTAATTTATATGGAAAATTAAAAATTAATTTATTACTCTATAAACCTCAACATTATGTATTTTTTGTGTCATTTATTAACTCATACATTCCATATGATAGGTTTTATATGATATTAAATCCTTAATTAATTTTCATGTAAAATTCAGTACTATAAGTCATATTTAGTTGTTATATATTATATACTCAATGTGAATTAAATTTATACAAGTAATGTAATTTTCATGTGTATCATGTGTCATTTATTGATATTGTATTCCATGAAATTATGTCATGTGTTGTATGCATGATATTATTTTGAGCGAACTATATATAAAAAGGACTACGTTGTATAGTTCATACGGGTATACATTGTATTAGATCAAAGTACAAGTTGTGTACTTAATTAAATTTTAAATAAAATTAATTTATTTAAAATCATAGTGGATGACTATATCTAATACATATTGTATAGATATTAAGATAATATAAATTAATTGATTAATTAGATGATTAATTGAATTAATTTGAGTGTGATTTATCTTAATAAAATAATGAATCTAAATGAATGTTATCCAGTTATTTTAAATTTTCATGCATTGCATAAGTGGATGATAATGAGATTAGACCGACCTATGTATGTGTGTAGTATTTTAAAATTTATTTATTATATGGGTTTTTCAATTATTATTATTAAATTAAAATGATGGTTTGTGAATCATCCCTCCCTCTTTGTTATGTTCAATCCTGCATGCCTATAATTTATTTTATGAAAAACCTTTTATGATTCCCTTCACCTACATGGGAAGTAAATGAATTGTAAGGATGGAGATAAAAGGTTCATGGGTTTGGTTCAAGATAGAGATAAGGTGAAACTAAAGCTAGAAGATACATAGATATAGGTGAAATGTTGTAACTTGAGCCCAGACTGGATCAAGGAGTTTTCTTTCACCTAGGGTCAATGGTTTGTTTATTTTCCTCTCAATAAACAAACCAATAGTTAAAGATCATGATCATTTCATATTTAATTTATTTTATTTCTATCTATTGTGTGATTTATTTAATAGATACAAGACTGTGATCACAAAAATAAATGGATTAACATGCAAAAAGAAAAATAAGTAAAAAGGATTATTCATAAATACTTTATCAGTGGGTGGTTAATCACTTAAGTAAAATCCACTTAATATTAAAAAGACATGTAAAAGATAAAATTATAAATTTATGTATAATTAATAAAAATAACTCAATAAAATATTAAGTCATACTTAGACCGCTATTATTTGAGTTAATATGGACCCATGGTTATAGTTTCAGTTCAGTCCTTTGTCAGGGGTGCAATCAATTATCGAGAAGTCTAAAAAAAGATGATGGTTTTATTTAACCAAGATTGTATTGAATTTAACAACTGTTTTCTATTCGATAAAAATTTGGAGGCAAGTGTTGAGGAAATCTGAGTCATGATTTTTGGAATGGGGAGTCCACTCAGAAGATCAGAGAGTTTCATGCCTGCTGTTGGAAAATCCACTTAAATAAATACCTTCTTATAATTTACATGGACTTTGTCTATATTATAAGAAGGAAAACATGGATCCTTTCCAATAGAATGTTTATGTAATAGTACATTATAAGTTCAATGGTGATACCCATTGAGACTTGATAAAATAATGAGATATTTAATAATAAAATTAAATTATTTTGTCTCAAATATATTGTAATCAAGTAAATTACTAATCATCTATTTTAATTATTATAGAAAAAAAATGGAAAGTGAAATCATGAAAACATTGCAATAATTTCTCAACTCAGGGAATATCCTTACAGGTAGAAATTTCCCAAAGTGGCATAGATGTTCATAGACTACTTTACTATTGAAAAATTTGTATTGTGAGTTAGAATCTCTTATTCCTATTCAACTTTCACAATAAATAAGTAAGTTGAATGGGATTCATATCATAGATATATGAATTAGGTGTCCTATATCCATTGTATCATGTTGTCATCTTTTTCAGATAAATAATGATTCAATACAGAGACATGGATGAGTATACCATGATATATCATCTCTTATCTCTTGATATGGATAATGAGAGGTGAGAGATAAATGAGATTTTCACTACACTGTTTCAAGTGTAAACTCAAAGAAGTCAATTTAGTTACTGATCATGTCTTCAAAATGCTAGAGTATATTGATCAGCTAAAAAATTAGGATTCAATTTAGATAATAAATTATCCATTTATCTCATTATCCTTGCCACTGTAGTTATCTTTATTCATATAAGATCGAATGAATAATAGGGATAAATTGCTTAGGGATATTTTGTATATACTTTTCCATACATATAAGGATTGGTTGGAATGGGGTTCTCTATTCCTTATAGTGAAAATATTGAAAGACTGAGTTAAAAACCCATAGCTGAATAAAGCCAATGGTGTATTTACAACGTCCTATAAAGAGACAAAATAATAAAAAGGAAATCAATAAATAAGAGGCTATTTTCTTCTTGTATGGTAAGAAAGGTCATTATAAGAAGAATTCTGATGAATTAAAGAATAAACAATTAGAATCTTATACTTTAGTAATATTCATAATCACATATAGTTTTTCAAATATACTTATTGGGTATAGGTTTTTGGATATATGTATTTAAAATATAGGTACCAAGTAAGTATAGAAATATTAAAAGAAGTAATGTGAATTATTAAAGGAGTTGGATAAGGGTGGTTCCTAGATCAGTTAATAAAAGCATACAACTTATGGATTTCATGGTATAATGATTTAAGTTAAACTATTTTTTTGTACTAAGAATCATCAAAAACATTTATCTTAGTGTATAAATTAGATGTAATGAGACACTATTTCATATTTTAAATATATATTGTTATGGTATTTCATACTTGACTAATAGTTTAGTAATTATAGATCATAAACATCCAACTAGTAATAATGATGAATAATATAAAACTTAATTACTTAATGATGGAAAGATAATTATTTATCAAGAAAAACATATAGTAACTGACTTGAATATTTCCAAAAAAAATTGTTTTCTTCTCTATTGAACTAAGATGCAATGTATACTAGAAAAATACTTATCATGTTTTGATAAAGAAACATTTATAAATAAAGGTACACCATAAAGATATTTAGTTAGTTCAACAAGGCCACCTAAACTATTTTAATAAAAGATATAGGTAAAATTCATTTACTTCATGAGATTCCTTTAAGAAATTTTAGAAATTCTTAGTGAAGTAAATGAGTGTTCTTGGAAAAGATAGAGAACTCTATAAGTTTTATTATCTTAGAAAACCTTCTCTAAGTGATCATTGATCATATAAATATAGATTTAAGGTAATACAAAACTCACATTTCCATATATACATCAATATATTGATAGTATTAAAATGAATATTAATGATTAGTCTTATATGTTTTAAAATTATTCAATATTTATTCCAAGGAATTTTCCTTAAATAGCAGTGAAAAACTAACCATATTCCAAATACATTGACTAATGTATATCATATTAGTTGAAATATTATGATAGTCCATTATGTCAAAAACTTAAGTGTTTATTTAAATTTTTTTGTTAAAATATGGTTTTAGCTACAAACAAACATCAAACACTTAGTGCATCTTAGTTAACGATCTTATAACCACTAAGTATATTAAACATACAATCAAGACCAACTATGATTCTATGAATAAAACCTATCTCTTTTGAGATAGTGGGATTATAATTAACTTATATGAGGTTAATCCTTTGAATTCACATGAGTCGGCATGGTAATACTTGATTGTAACACCCTTACCCTCACCCATTGTCTTGGGAAGATATAGAGGTTCTTCTAGACTTAGGTGACATCCCTAAGATGAAAAATGATGGAAATAAATACTAAGATATTAAGATATCATTGGGGTTGATTTTCCCTAAGATCCCACACAACCTATTAAGAAGTATACAACAACCTTGACAAACTAAATGATGCATTAATAAACAATCACATAACTCCCTAAAATCCTAATACATGAAAAATATAAGAGTACAATGGAAAAGTAAATAAATGTACAAGGATAAGATGATAAATAGAAAGATATTATCATCAAAATGGCACCTTCCCAGACCAAGATGTAGAAACTCCTCGACTCTAACTTCAACAACCAAACCATGATGTCAAGGATCACTACTAGAGAAGTATGACACATGACCCTTCCCAGTATCTTATTAGAAGAAATCTACAAACACACCAAACTTCCAAATTTTTGGTGAGTATATCACTCAGTAGGATTTTCCCAAAAACTTACCAACACACGCCACTAGGAAAATAATAGGTTAGCACATTTTATATGAAATAGGAGAAGATAAGATTAACAGTTTATATCAAAACCATAAGAAACTTTCATTGGAAACATTAAATAAATCATTTCAAAAAATTCCTTAGTATTTGGAATAACCATTACAATTCCACACCCATGCATAAACATGATACATAAAATCATGTAACTCCCTATACTCATGATTTGTGAGTCATCCTGTCACTAAACCATCACTTAGTGACCCAAATTAACATTGGTACTTATGACCATGATCTATCCCAAGTTAATCATTAATTAATGATGGTACTTCTGACCACTTCCCAAACTATATAAACATGAACACACACCAACACATTTATGAAAAATGTCTAATAAAACATTTATTTAAACAAAATATCATCTTTCAAAACCCATCCTTTTGAAATCACATCAAATAAGGGTTTTCTGAGCCAATCCCACAAGATATTTGCAACAACTATAAAAAATTATATAGATCAATACAATAAGTTCTATAATGATATGGTAATAGATAAGACACCTACCTCGATTAGGTTTTCAAAAATGATCTTAAATTATTTCGTAGATAAACCTATTCCTTCCATTCCTTTTTTATTTCATGAATGAATGCTCAAAGATTCATTACCAATGGAGTTTGGATGTCAAATTTCTCTAGAAATAACTTAGGGTGGACTTGGAAGTTGAGAGGGATAATAGAATACCAAATAAGAAAAAATTACACCCACAATCAAGGTAAAATTATCTAGGCTCAAAAAATTAATGATGTGAAAAGTTTTTATGTCATAAATTCTTCAAAAGGCCTCTTACACTAATATTCTCACCACCTTACCTTATTTTACATGAGAAACCGATTTCATATCATGAATGTTTCTCATGCTGTGTATCTCCCCAGATACACTCAACAAAACCATTCATGCTATGAAATAACCTCACAACATTTTCCTTGCATTATTCATGTCATGAAACCCATTCATGATGTGAATAAGTTATGAATCTAGAATGTAAGTTTCTTTCCCTTTAATCCTAACACTTCTAGAATTTTATCCAACCAATTTTATCCAACCAATTTTAAACATGAAAGACAAAAAGAGTAAAATTGTGGTAAAATATAAACTATGGGTGCTATATTATCCCCACCATTGGTATTTTCAATCCTTGGGAAGCTGGGACAAATTAGTCCATTTCTCCTGCATAAAATTTTCTCATTCACATGTTTCCTCTTGAACCTAACCATACTGCCATAGTACTCACACCAAGGAAATAGATCTCCCTAGAAAGTTTTGTTCCTTCTTTCCCAAAACCCATACCAGTTTGTGGATAAAATTCACATATGAATTACGGGTAACATGATCCCAACTGATCACATGCCATGGATTGGGATAATACTTCTTTAGTTAAGAAACATGGAAGATGTTATGAACCACACTTAATCTTAGTGGTATTTCTAACCAGTAAACAATAATTACAACCCATTCTATAAACTGGAATGGTCCCACATGCCTTGTAACTAGCTTCCCTTATTTCCCCAAGTGTCGATTTCCAAGTTTCAGTGACACTTTCAAGAAAACATGGTCATTGACATCAAAAGATAAAGGTCTATAATGATTATCTACATAAAAATTATGTATGCTTTGTGTCATAGACATCCATTTCTGGATCATCTGAATTATCTTTGTAGTCTCATAAATAATACTAGGACCAACCAAATATGTCCCCCTTGTTTCCTCTCAACATAAAGGACAACAATAAGGTCGGCCATACAAGGCCTCAAATGGTGGAATTTGTATTTTCACCTGATAATTATTGTTATAGGAAAATTTGACCAAAGGCATATGATCCTCCCATGAACCACCAAATTCCATGATACATGCTCTAAGCATATCTTTTGATGTTTTAATAGTACATTCTGACTACCCATATGTCTATGGATGATATGTAGTGCTCTTAGTCAATTTATTTCAAAGAGCCTATTGCAACGATCTCCAGAAATGAGAAGTAAAACGGGAGTCTCTTTTAGATACAGTTGAAGATGGAACTCTATATAATCTAACTAATTATTATATATACAATTTTTATAATTTATTTTCCATGTTGGATTCTCTAATAGTGATAAAGTGTGCTAACTTGGTAATATGATCCACTAATACACATATAGAATCATGTTTCTATAATGTTCTTGATAGGCCTATTACAAAATCTATCACAATCTTCTCCCACTTCTAGATAGGTATAGGCATAGTCTTTAGCATACAATATTGCCTTTGATTATTTTCTTTTACCCATTGGAAATTTAGGTATTTCATCACATATTTTTCAATATTTCATTTCATACCAGCCCTCCATAAATTTGTTTGCATCACCTTGTACATTTTCTAGACACCTAGATGAATAGACCATTTAAAATAGTGGTATTCCAAAAGGATATATTTATAAAAAGATTGAGGTACTGAAATTTGATTCTGAAATAATAGCATATATTTTTCATCTTCTATCTGGTTGCAGGAAGTCTCCCCACCATTTAAGTTTAACCTAATGGTGACACAATCATAATCTCATGTCTGAGCTTCTTTAACTAAATTTATCAAGTTTGGAACAATATTTCCTAGAAATAAAATTATATTATCACCCTATTTAGTACAATTTAAATTCATATTAGCAAGCATGATCATCAACCACCATTGGTCAGGAACTTCTCAGACCACTTCACTATAAGATTTACAACTCATTGCATCTTCTATGGAATTCCATTTAATGAGTGTGTATACTAAGTCAAAATTAGAAATATTTAGGTAATCCATCCATATTTTGTTGCTTCAAGTTCAATTCTCACTAATAAATATGTATTTCAAACTCTTATGGTCGGTGAAAATTGTGAACTTATCTCCAAAGTGGTAATGCCTCCAAGTCTTTAAGGCATGAACAACCACATCTAATTGTAAGTTATGTGTAGGATAATTATTATCATGCACTCAAAATTTCCTAAAAACATAGTCCAAAACATGGTATTCTTTCATAATAACATAACCAAGACTAGATCTAGACACATCACAATATACCACATAGCATTTATATGATTCTAGAAATATTAGGATGGGTGTTGAGGTGAGATGAGTCTTGAGTTACAAAAATAATTTCTGACATTCACCATTCTATATGAATGGAGCACATTTACTTATAAAAATAATCATGGGATAAGAAATTCTTGAGAAATCCTGAATGAAGTGGTGATAATATCCTGCTAATCCTAGAAAACTGCATACATCAACAACATTCTTTGGTGTTTGACAAGAGACTAATTATTCTATATTTCCAGGTTCAAATGATATTATTTCTTTGTAAATAACATACATGAGGAAATGTACTTATTTAATCCATAAGTCTCACTTAGAAAAATTCACATAAAAACTATGATCTCATAATATACTTCGTACAATTTCCAAGTTCTCCTCATGGTCATTCATATTTTGAGACTATACCAAAATATCTTAAAAAATAGAACAAAACAAAAGTCAAGATACCTATGGAATATATGGTTCATCAAAGTCATGAAATTTTTTGGTTCATTTATTAGACTAAAAGGCATGATGATGCATTCATAATTTTCATAGCAACTTTGAAATGTTGACTTCAGAATATCCTCTCTTCTAACTCTAAGATGATGATATCCTAAGAATATATAAATTTTAGAGATCCACTTGTCTCCCTTTAATTGATCAAATAGATCATCTATTCAAGTAAAAGGATATAAATTTTTAATTGTTGGTTGATTCAGTTTATGATAATCAACACATAAGTAGAGATTATCATCTACTTTCTTTACAAATAAAACTAGTGCAACCCAAGGTGATGTATTAGTCCTGATAATTCCTTTACTTTCCAAATTTTCTAGTTCTAATTTTAATTCCCATAACTCAGTAAAATCCATTATGTAAGACAATAATGAAATAGGGATTATCCATGGGAGTAGGCTGATAGTAAATTTGATTTCCCTTTCAGGTGTTAACTTAGAGAAATTGTTTAGAAAAACATTCAACTATCGATCCACTATTTCAAGAAGAGTATCATTCCTTATTTCATCAATTACGCTCAAGTTCATTGAATCTAACTGGCTATAGATGGTTCCATCAACTTCAACAAAATTTACTTATCTTCCTACATTTATATCCTTATCCCCCTTGAAAAGGTAAAGGAATCCATCTAGCTATGTAAACATGTAGCAACTCGAGTTTTTGGCCCTGTTAGACTTTGAAATATTTCTACGAATATTTCTAGAGCTAGGCGCGAAGACGGTGTGCGATTCCGAGGCCCGGTGTACCCAGAATTAATTTTATAAAAATATTAATTATATTTATACTATGAACATGGTGGGGTTGTGTTTTCTACTAAACAGTATCTCAGATCAGAAATCTGAGGGCATGATTGTGTCCGGAGCATGCCGTTTACCCTAGGTGTGGTGTAAACTTTGCAGGCATGGGCCTGCTGTGGAAAAAGACACCAGGGGTGTTTTTGTAAATAAATGGAAAAATTTACTTATGAGTGTCAGCTCAAATAACTCATGAATAGAGTCTCAGATTTCAATTTTGAGTTTGTTATTATGTTCAGAATGTCGCGTTTACCCTAGAGACGACCTAATCTCCTCCGCGCCGGGAGGTCTGGTCGGGAGTGTTGATTTAATTAATTTAATTAATTAATTAATTAATGAAAATCAATCAATACCCCTCCCCTCCCCTTTGTTGTGCATTCCAGAAGGAATCCACACCAGGAGCTCCACCCCCCCCCCTCCTCTTCTCAACGAACCGACCAAATCAAGCAATCAAGGTGTCGTTGAGCTCCGATTTTGACGGCGGTCACTCCTAGATCAAGCAGCGGCAGCAGCAGAGCGCGCAAAGCATCGACAATCCTCCAAAAGGTAGGCGGTTTGATTTTTAAAATACCGGATCCCATTTATGAATTGTTTTTATTCAAATCTCTATAAGGGTTGTGTAGTTCGGGTCCCGAGCTTTCCGAAACATGTTACAGATCTGAATTTGGAGCACCGGGGTGCTCTCGGTGGCTCCCGAAAGTTTTCTGGCGGAAATTCTGGTCTCCAGTGATGGCCATGGAGGATTCCGGCATGGGCGGTGGTAGCGCGGTGGATTCCGGAGAGGGTGGTGGTGGCGTGGCGGATTCTGAAGGCGGCGCGGTGGTTTCCAGCGAGGTAGGCGGTGGTCCGGCCTGAATTTTTCTGGGGGTTCTTTAAACCCCCGTAACTCGCGAACCGTAAGTCCGATTTGTGAACCATTTGCGACGACGCAATCCTCATGATGAGATGAACCCATTGAGGTTTTTTCAGAAATTTTATGAGTCGTATTTTTGTCCTGGGGCCATGAAACTTTGAAAATAGTAATAATATTTTATTATTTTCAACTTCGACCCGTCGTAACTTTTACACTGAGTGCCCGATTGACGTGTCGTCAGTGAAGTTGTGACCCTAAAAGTAAGGTAAACTTTTTAGGATAGTTTCTAGGTGCTGGGATAGAGATTAGGATGTGCGCCCCATGAGGCTTGTTTTAGGTGTTTACAGGGAAATGCGACTTTTTTTTCGGGTGTTCGTTTTGGACGAATTAGTAGTCGATCTCGTGCATTTTTTCAAGGGGATCGCAATGGTGTGGTCTACTTGATGAGTTTCATGATTAATGTGTGAGCCCCACCTGGTCTATCTACTGTGAACAATACCTTTTTCACCGATTATCCGTTTGGGGTGAGTAAATAGCCTATCCTGTGTGTTTTTTTCATGTAGATCGCAGTGGTGGCCTCGGTATAGGCCTAGGATGTGCACAGTGTGGCAATGTTGTGGGTTGCTTGGGTTATCTATGTTTAGACCAGCATTGGTTGAGTGTACTCCCTTTGTTCATTCCTATGAGGGTTCGTGTGGCATTATAACCTTAGTATAGGTTTGTGATCCCCTCTATAGGATGTTTTCCTGATAGAGTTGTGGCATCCCTCTAGAGGGTTCGGAGTGGGATCCTCTAACTCCCTTTCCCTGGATCGGGTTCTTGGTATCGTTGTTACCGCTTATCCACAGGTGGCGATCCCCTATCTAGCAGGTTAATCTCGTAGGGTTTGAGGCATCATCAGGAATATTATCCCCTATGTAGTGGGTTGTTCATTGTAGGGTTGTGGCATCGTTGGGTATATGATCCCTTACTCAGCATGTGGTTTATAGTAGGGTTGTGGAATCGTCAGGTATATGATCCCCTAATCAGCATGTGGTTTATAGTAGGTTTGTGGTATCGTCGGGTATACGATCCCCTACTCAATGCATGGTTCAGTAGGTTTGTGGAATCGTTGGTTATACGATCCCCTATTCAGTGCGTGGTTTTCAGTAGGGTTGGTGCATCATCGGTTCGATCCCCTACATCGTGAGTTATACCATATGGGGATTCCGATATTGTCATGACCATCTTCACATGGGTGAAAATCCTCTATCTGAGTGATGTGAACTGTAGAACATCAGATCGGGTTCTGGTATCCCCCAGCGGATCCTGGGAGTGATACCCTATCTGTGAGATCTTCGAGATACCAAAGTGGGTTCTTGTATCCCCTAGTGGACCCTAGGAGTGATCCCCTATCTAAGAAGTTTAGTGTTTCCACTATTTCAATGTGATGCTCTCAGTGACAATATCTGACGAGTGTGATCTATCAGATGGGCATCTGGGATGTTGGTGTGAGACCCGATGGAGTGTATCTCTCGGATGAGTGTCATCTGGGATGACAGAGCTCATGGAGTGTGTTATCCTAGTTATCTACCTATCACAGGTGTTGTGGATGGAACCACATGATGCTTGGTGCATGGAATGAGTATATCTGGTTGTTCATGGTATATGTATGGGAATATACTTGAGCGGATGTTCATGGTGTATGTATGGGCATACACCTGAGCTGAGCTAACTAGTCATTTTTAGCCAAGGATGGTCTCGAGCTGAGCAGATGTTCATGGTGTATGTATGGGCATACACCTGAGCTGAGTTGACTAGCCGTGTTTAGCTGAGGATGGTCTCGATATGGAGTTTCACTCTCTTTTGGGTTCCCTCTGGCTGGGATGAGCTTATTGTTGCCTTTTAGTTTCTCCCTTTTATTTTGGGGTTTTTTGGGGGTTCCTACTGAGTATTTTTATACTCGCCCCCACACGGGCTTTGACCACACATGTTTGTGTCTCGTGCAGACCACAGGTCATTCGACGGAGTCCCAAGAGGACCCGGAGCAGGCGGATCTTAGTGAGCGAGACTGACCGGGGTGTTTACCAGAGTTGTGTCGAGGAGCTTACCAGCAGGTGCATTTGTCAGCATTTCCCTCCTTCTAAGAAGGTTGGATACATTTTAGTTTCCTTTTGGTGGGTCCTGTTTTTCCCTTTTGTAATTTTTTTGTACTCTGGTTTTGGGTTAGATGTATGCATGCATTTATTTTTAGTTTTTATATATATTTCTGCACTATTTCATGGAGGTGTATGTGGGTGCGTGTGTATAGGTACCTTAGGCTAATGCCTCCCATGTTTGTGACAGCCTACTCGGTGCTAGTTTCCAGCCCCTAGCCTATTAGAGGCAGGCTTGGGGAGTCGTGGGTCGAGCCCTGTTGGGTCGGGTCATGACAGAGTGGTATTGGAGGAGGTTTCACCTTTGGGATCTTTGAGTGTAGGTTTTCTAGCTGTGAGTTTGGTTTGGGTTTCATAGTGGTAGTGTTAGAATGTTTCAAGTTCGGCTTTCAGGCCAGAGACTCCAGTGTTGGTGCAGTGGTCGACGTATCCATTCACCAGGACTTTGATAACCTGCCTTTTGAATTGGGACATTAGGACACTAGTCGTAGGTACATAATGGTACATGCATCATATAGGACTGGGTTTTGGGTTTCAATTATTCTTCTTGAGTCAGCTCCCCAGATATACTCTTTGATCATGGTACGTCTTGATTGTATAGCAAGATGCCTCCACGGCGACAACCAGCAAGGGTTCTACAGCAGGATTGTGGTGATGATCCACCCAGCGTAGAGGCTATGGACCAGGGCGCAGGTTCTGAGGCTGGACCTCCAGGTGGTCCTCCAGTTGATCCACCACCTGTCGAGTAGCTAGTTATGCCAGTAGTGCAGGATGAGGATGTGTGCAGGCTGAGTGCGTTTCACAAGTTCCATAGGTAAAGACCTCTAAGGTTCCAAGGTGATTCTGACCCACAAGCAACTGATGACTGGCTCGAAGCAGTCACCCGAGTTTTTTGTCTGGTGAGGACACCTCCAGATCAAATGGTGGTCCTAGCGGCGAGCCTTCTGCATGGTTCAGCTGGGTTATGGTGGAGTTTGGTGATGTAGTACCCTGAAGAGGAGACACTCACGTGGGAGGAGTTTGAGTGGATCTTTAGGGAATAGTTATATCCAGTGAAGCTGAGGTCAGTGTGGATCTAGGAGCTTCTACAGCTTCGGCAGGAGGGCATGACTATTTCAGAGTACTCAGTGAGGTTTACAGACCTATCACACTACTCCCTAGATATGGTTTGAGACTCGTTCTTTAGGGCTCGGACCTTCGAGCAGGGCCTATGCAGAGACATCTAGGAAGTTTTGGTTTCCTTGTGTCTGCCCACCTATGATGGAGTGCTGGAGCGAGCCTTGGTGGTGGAGAGCTTTCTAGCTGAGCAGATTCAGCCCGTCAGTGTTGGGAATGTGGCAGCTGAGACCTCAGAAACTGGTATTCAATGACAGGTGCAGGGTCTGGACATGCCCGACATTTCAGGAGGCGACCCCAGGATGGAGGACCTAAGGCTCAGGGTTCTCAGGGCTCTCAAGCCAGTTTTGGTCAGCCGCGGGAGAGACGATGTTACACTTGCGATGGTCGAGGACATCTTGCTAGAGATTGTCTGACCCTTCATGCTACTGAGAGAGAGTCAGTCGATAGGCCACCTTAGCAGCACCAGTGTCTCGAGTATGGAGGTATGTAGGGAGGAGGACGTGGCGACGGAGCTAGTGCAGTAGTGGGAGGTGGTAGGCGGTATCAGATGTCACCACCACCAACCCCAGGTGGTCCACGCCGAGTTCTGGGAGCTGGAGGGTGAGGGAAAGGACAACTGTAGGCCTTAGAGGCTGTTGACTCAGAGGATCCATGGATGGATAGAGGTACGCCTTGTGTCCTTTCTACTTTCTGTAGTAGTTTTAATAGACATTGTTTAGCGGTACTCTTTCCCTTCCATTTCTTGCTTGAGTTTTATTCAGGGCGTTGGTAAGACCATGTGTGGGTGTTGTTTGGCGTGCTTCAAATTCATGAGTAAGAGATATCCTTCCCCCACCGAGATGTGTTTTTGTGACGCGATTAAAACTATGTGGGTGATTTTGTGCCGCCCAAAGTGGATAGTGTCGAGGTGTGGTGGACGAGTTCGTCTAACTGATGTGTTCAGGTAGGGGTGTGTGTTGGATAACTCGTTGGCGTGTGAGTCCTAGTTGAGAGTTTAGTTGATTTCCTTGTGCTTATGGCCTTTCGGGGATGAAAAGTAATAAGGTGGGGAGGATGTAGTGACTTGAGTTTTAGCCCTGTCAGACTTTGAAAATTTTTTACAAATATTTCTAGAGCTAGGCGCGAAGACGGTGTGGGATTCCGAGGCCCGATGTGACCAGAATTAATTTCAAAAATATTAAGTATTTTTATACTATGCACATGGTGGGGTTGTGTTTTCTTCTAAACGGTAGCTTATATCATAAATTTGAGGTCACAGTTGCATCCGGAGCATGTTGTTTACCTTAGGCAGGGTGTAAACTTTGCAGGCATGGGTCTGCTGTAGAAAAATCCACCAGGGGAATTTTCGTAAATAAATGAAAAATTTTACTTATGAGTGTCGGCTCAAATAAATCCTGAATGGAGTCTCAGATCGCAATTCTAAGTTCATCATTTCGTTCAAAATGTTGTGTTTACCCTAAAGACGACCTAATCTCCTCCGTGTTGGGATTTCTGTGTGGGGGTGTTGATTTAATTAATTTAATTAATTAATTAATTAATGAAAATCAATCAATACCCCTCTCCCTCCACTTTTTTGTGCATGCCAAAATGAATCCACTCCGTGAGCTCCTCCTCCCCTCCTCCTCTTCTCAAGGAACAAGCCAAATCAATCAATCAAGGTATCGTTGATCTCCGATTTTGACGGCGGTCACTCCTAGATCGAGCAGCGGTTGCAGCAGAGCGCCCAAAGCGTCGGCGATCCACCAAAAGGTAGGAGGTTTGAGTTTTAAAATCCCATATCCTGTTTATGTGTTTTTTTTTCTTCAAATCATTATAAGGGTTGTGTAGTTTGGGTCCTGAGCTTTCTGAAACATGTTACGGATCTGAATTTGGAGCACCAGGGTGCTCCCAGTAGCTCCTGGAAGTTTTTTGGGGGAAATTCTAGTCTCTAGAAGTGGCCATGGAAGATTCCGGTGAGGGAAACGGTGGCGCGGTGGATTCTGGTGAGGGCGACGATGGCACAGCAGATTCTGGAGGCAGCACGGTGGTTTCCGGTGAGGCAGGCGGTTGTCCGGCCAGAATTTTTCTGGGGGTTCTTTAAACCCCCGTAACTCGCAAACTGTAAGTTCGATTTGCGATCCGTTTGTGGAAATGAAATACTCGTGACAAGACAAACCCCTTGAGGATGTTTTAGGAATCTTATGAGTCATATTTTGTCCTGGGTCTATAAAACGTTGAAAATAATAATAATATTTTATTATTTTCAACTTCGACCCGTCATAACTTTTACACTGAGCATCCGATTGACGTGCCATCAGTGACGTTGTGATCTATATAGTAAGGTATAATTTTCATGATAGTTTCCAAGCACTAGGATGGAGATCATAATGTAGGCCCCATGAGGCTGGTTTTAGGTGTTTGCAGAGAAACGTGACTTTTTTGTCGGGTGTCCATTTTGGATGAACGAGTAGTCGATCTTGTGTGTTTTTTCGAGAGAATCGCAATGGTGCAGTTCTCTTGATGAGTTTAGGGATCGAGGTGTGGCCCCACCTGGGCTAGCTATGGTGAATAGTACCTTTTTCACTGGTTGTCCATTTCGAGCAAGTAAATAGCCTATCCTATGTGTTTTTCCACGTAGATCATAGCGGTGGCCTCGATATAGGCCTAGGAGGTGCACAGTGTGGCAATGTTGCAGGTCACTCGGGTTAGCGATGTTTGGACCAATAGTGGTTGAGTGTACTCCCTTGGTTCGTTTCTTTGAGGGTCCGTGTGACATTATAACCTTGGTATAGGTTTTTGATCCCCTCGATATGATGTTTTCTTGATAGAGTTGTGGAATCCCTCTAGTGGGTCCGGAGTGGGATCCTCTAGCTTCGCTTCCCTAGATCGGGTTCTTGGTATCTATGTCACCACTTATCCATAGGAAGAAATACCCTATCTAGAAGGTTAATCTCATAGAGTTTGAGGCATCATCAGTAATATGATCCCCAACATAGTGGGTCGTGCATAGTAGGGTTGTGGCATCGTCGGGTATACGATCCCCTACTCAGCATGTGGTTTATAGTAGGGTTGTGGCATCATCAGGTATACGACCCCCTACTCAACATGTGTTTTATAGTAGGGTTGTGGTATCTTCAGGTATATGATCCCCTACTCAGCGCATGGTTCAGTAGGGTTGTGGAATCATTGGTTATATGATCCTCTACTCAACGCGTGGTTTTCGGTAGGGTTGGTGCATCGTTGGTTCGATCCCCTACATCATGAGTTATACTAGATGGGGTTTCTGGTATCATCATGACCATCTTCACACAAGAGAAAATCCTCTATCTGACTGATGTGAACCGTAGAACATCAGATCGGGTTCTAGTATCCCCTAACGGTTCCTGAGAGTGATCCCCTATCTGTGAGATCTTCAAGATATCGGAGTAGGTTCTTGTATCCCCTAGTGGACCCTAGGAGTGATCCCCTATCTGAGAAGTTTAATGTTTCTGTTGTTTCAGCGTGATGTTCTCAGTGACGATATTCGATGAGCGTGATCTCTTGGATGGGAATCTGGGATGTTGGTGTGAGACCCGATGGAGTGTATCTCTCGAACGAGTGTCATCTGGGATGACAGAGCTTGTGGAGTGTGTTCTCCTAGTTATCTACCTGTCGCAGGTGTTGTGGATGGAACCACATGAGTCTTGGTGCGTGGAATGAGTATATTTGGTTGTTCATAGTATATGTATGGGCATATACCTGAGTGGATGTTCATGGTGTATGTATGGGAATACACCTGAGTTGAGCTGACTAGTCGTGTTTAGCCAAGGATGGTCTCAAGATGGAGTTTCACTCTCGTTTGGGTTCCCTCTAGCTGGGATGAGTTGACTGTTTCCTTTTAGTTTCTCCCTTTTATTTTGGGGTTTTTTTGGGGTGCCTACTGAGTATTTTTATACTCACCCATGCACGGTCTTTTCCTGCACATGTTTGTGTCTTGTGCAGACCACAGGCCATTCAATGGAGTCCCAGGAGGATCTGGAGCAGGCAGATCTTAGTGAGCAAGACTGACCAGGGTGTTTACCAGAGCTATACCGAGGAGCTTACTAGCGGGTGCATTTGGCAGTGTTTCCCTCCTTCTGAGCAGGTTGGACGCTTTGTAGTTTTCTTTTGGTGGGTCATGCTTTTCCCTTTTGTACTTTTTTGTGTATTCTGGTTGTGGGTTAGATGTATGCATGCATTTCTTTTCAGTTTTTATATATATCTCTGCACTGTTGCATGGAGGTGTATGTGGGTGCGTGTGTACAGGTACCTTAGGCTAATGTCTCCCATGTGTGTGATAGCCTACTCGGCGCTAGTCACCAGCCTCTGTCCTATTGGAGGCGGTCTTGGGGAGTCGTGGTTCAAGCCCCGTTGGGTCGGGTCGTGACAAAACGTTATTTTTCGTGGGATTTAAATATCACAATTCAATCTATCCCAAATATTAGATCAAAAACATCCATCTCTAGGACCATAAAGTCCTCTAGAAACTACACTACATCAATGGTAATGGAACATAATGGGAATTTAAAATCTCTACATGACCACTGTCTAATGGGTATCTTGATACTCATGACATAAGGAATCATTTATACATGAAATACCAATTGTTTAACCATAGAATAATCAATGAAATAATGTGATGTGCCAGTATCAAACAATACATTCATAAGAGTAGAGTTTAGAAGAATGTCACCACAAGTCATAGAGGGGCATGGTTGCTCACTAGAAATAGCATGTTCTTCTCCATATAAATATTTCTCAGTTGTCATAGGATAGATTTTTTTACCCTGCTAATGTGTCTACTTAACAACCAATGTTTTCCTAGAAACATAATGTCTCACCTGTGTCTTTACACATGAACAAGTCTGATGGGATTGTTCTGTTTGAGAATATGAAAGATACGGTTGAGTTGATCCTATTCCACTTATTGATCTCATAAGTTTATGACTATTCTTCTTGATATGTCCTTTATTTATATAATGATGAAAATTACTTAGTGGTGCAGTGCATTATTTCTTTTTATGTGTTAACAAACCGCACTGAAAACAACATGGTTTAACATTGGATCTTACAGGAAAATTAACTGATTCTGTAATCTGAGTCTAAGATGTGTTACCTCTATGAGATTAAATATCTCTCTTTCTCTTATTTCCATCACTAGATTTGAAACTTGTACCCATGGGAACAAATAAACTACCTCACATAAGATTCCCAATAAGATCCATTTCTACCACTATTACTATAATGTCCCGGATTTTTCTATGTATTATTTTAATATTATATGGGAATTTATTCGAGACTAGGCTCTGAGACGGCGTGCAGTTCCGGGGCCCGGTGAGCCCGAAATAAGTGTATGAATTTAATTTAATAATTAAAAAACATGCACGTGTGGTTTTCCTAAAAAAAGTGGAATAACTCCCGAATGGGTGCTCGGATCAGAAATCTGAGGGCACCGTTGCATTCGGAATAGCGATTTTACCTTATACAAGGCCTAACATTAGCCGGCATAGGTCGGTGGTGGAATCCAGTTTTTTTGGACATAAGAGTAATAAAATATTTAAATAAAAATATTTTATTCTGTAATGAAATCTTTTAAATCTGCTGCAACAGATATCCCTTACCTTTTTAATTAAAGTTTGGCTCAAGGGTGTAGGGTTACAAACCTCATAACACTAAAACCCTTGGCGGATTTGGAGGCTCTGGAGAAAACCTCCCAATGCGGCGACGATGACGCAATGATCGGATCATCACCGACGAATGCCACAGAATCCAGGTAGGATGTTTGTTTGTGATTTCTTCCCCGTTTTTGTTTTCCACGACGAACGTGGACTAATCCACGAACAGATTAGCCCGCGGATCGATCGTTCTTGCAGGATGGGATATTTGAGAGAATCGTGGGGATTCGATTCTTGAAATTATTTTGGTTTTTGTTCAACCTTCTAACGGTGATGAACCAAGATCGACATGAATATCGATCGAGGTTCGTCCCTCTCAATTGTTGTGTTTTTATCTCCCGGTTCTTAAGCGTTCTTCGTGTACGTTCTACGCGTTCTTGGAGGAAATAGATCGTTGCACATTCGTTTATTGGCGCAACGATCTGAAATTCAAGATCCAACACTGAGACGGCCTAGAGGAGGTGCGATGGCGATGGCGGCGGACAAATCGATGTGATTCGGAATTTCCATTCTTCGAGCATTTTCGTGCGGATGGATCAGGATTCCCTAACAAGGACAATCGGGAGCCTGAAACCGACGGAATCGGTTTCGTAGGGGTGAGATGACCCCAAATCCGGAGTTTCATGATGATCGAGCCGTAGGATCAAGATTTGGAGAATCGGCCGAGGCGCGAGGAGGAAGACGACGCTTCTGGAAATTTACCGACTGCACGCCGTGTAGTATGGGCTACACGGCCTGTGTTCGTCGACGGACCACCTGGCGTGTACTACGGGAGTACATAGACACGGGTTGGGTACACGGTCAAGGACACGCCGTATATACCCCTCCCCAGCCAGACCCGGCCAGATACACAGGTTACCCCGTGTACTGGTACACGAGCAGGCGACACGGACATGGGCAGAGACCACGTACAGGCACATGGACAACATACACGGAGTGAGTCCAGGTGCTTGGACACGGTGTGTGATTCTTCTACACGCCATTTAGTTGCTTTCTATCTGACAATCCGAATGACACGGGCCGATTACACGGGCAGTACCCGGGGTCAAGGAACACAACGTTTACTTTTTCTACACGCCGTGTAGTTTGGTTTTACACGGCTTGAATGAATGACATGGGAAGTACCCAGGGTCAAGGAACAAGGCGTGTAACCATAATACATGCCGTGTAACCTTTTCTTCATGGATTGATCCACTTGTCTTCTGTGACTTGGACTAGTTCTTAGGGTTCGTACCCTTGGTCTTTTCCCTGAAGGTTCTGGTATCATTTTCTTTCTACAGGAGTATGATCCCTTCAGCAGGACTTCCTAAATAGAGTTTTTGGAATTCCCCCTGTGAGACTTAGAGCTGGATCCTCTATTCATTCCTGGAACCCTAGGTAGAGTTCTTGGTATCAACGTGATCAACTTTACCCAGGCGTTGATCCTCTGCTTAGCGGATTAGCTCAGACTGAGTTTTCGGAATCACCCCATGACTTGGTTGTGATCCTCATATGAGAATCATGTTTCTCAAAGTGCTTGTGGAGTGTGTTCTCCCAGAACGAGTGTTTCGTATCTCTCTATTCAGACCTAGGAGTGTGTTCTCCCGGGTGTATGCTTTGTGGAATTATTCGAGCTGGATCTTAGTGGTGGTTTCGCGGTAGTCGATCGTGTATGAGTATATCTAGATATTCTTGTTATATTTTCAGTAAACATATATTGTGTAGAGATGACTGTATCTTTCTTTGTGGTATTTCCCTTGTTGTATTTCCTTTGTGGTTTTGGGGTGTCCTACTGGGTATTGTTATACTCACCCATGCACGGGCTTTTCCCGAACATGTCGTGTCTTGTGTGCAGACGAGCGAGCCTTTGACAGGATTCTAGGTGGACCAAGACCAGACGGTGCTCAGTGAGATCAATCGGGCCGAGGTGTGTTCCTACAGCTACAGATTGCAGTCCCAATACCTTTCCTTACAGGTTGGACTTTTTTACGGACTTTCTTTTGGTGGGCTTGTACTTTTAGCCCGGGGTTTTACACTTGTTGTACTTTACTTCCTGTCGTACTCTGTTGGTTGAGATTTTTAGTATATGCATGAATTTCCATTTTTAGTAGTTTTTACTTTTCATCTTTGTGGGCTTGGACGTGTGTGTGCATGTGTATAGGTTTATAGGCAATTCCTCCCATGTTAGTAGCATGCCTACTCGGTGCTAATCACTAGCCCCTGGCCTATTGGAGGAGGGATTGGGGAGTTGCGGCTCAGGCCCCACTGGGATGGGTCATGACAGAGTGGTATCAGAGCTGGTCGGTTCTAACTTAGGACCGAGAGTCTGTGAGTTGGTTTGGGGAAATAGTGTTAAGAGTTTTGAGTTCGGATTTCAGGCCAGGGATCCCATTGTTGGTGCGGGCGGCTGACGTATCCATACACCAGGACTCTGATAAGTTTCTTTTCGAATCGGAACATGAGAACACTAGTTGCAGGGGAAAATAATGGTACATGCATCATATAGAAATGGGTTGTGGTTTCCATGTCCTTTTTGAGTCAGCTCTCCAAATATACTCACTGACTGATATACATCTTGTTTCTTTAACAGGATGCCTCCTCGACATCCGCCCGCTAGGATCCAGTATCTCGATCACGAGGATGACCCCCTCAGTGATGAAGCCTCGATATAGAGACCGGATCCCCCAGTTTTACCACCAGGTGGTGTGCCAGTTATCCCGCCGCCTGTGGAGTAGTGTTTAGTGCCTGCTGTACCAGTGGAGGAGGAGCGCATGCTGAGCTCACTCCATGAGTTTCAGAGACAGAGACCCCTCAGGTTTCGAGGCGAGCCTGACCCTCAGGCAGCAGAGGAATGGCTTGAGGTAGTGGCCAGAGTCTTCTGTTTGGTCAGGACACCAGTAGAACAGATGGTGATCCTGGCAACGAGCCTTCTGTAGGGATCGGAAGGACGATGGTGGAGTTTGGTTATCCAGACCCACGACGAGGTGACACTTTCATGGTCAGAGTTTGAGCATCTCTTCAGAGAGGAGTTTTCACCAGTTACCCTGAGAGCAGTACGCATACAGGAGCTTCTTCAGCTCCAGCAGGGAACCATGACGGTGGATGACTATTCATCGAGGTCTACTGACCTCTCACGGTACTCAATGGATATGTTTAGAGATCAGTACTTCAAAGCTCATAATTTTGAGTGGGTATTGCGCAGAGATATCCGAGCTAGCATAATCCCTATGAGAATTCCTACTTATGTTGGGGTGCTCGAGTGGGCTCTGGTGGTCAAGAGCTTCTTGGCAGAGCAGAGACAGCCGGCAGATGTCAGTAGTGGGCGAGCTGGAGCAGAGACCTCGATAGTAGGAAGCCGACGTCAGGGACCCAGGCATGGGAGACGTTTTCAGAGGAGATCCCAAGACAGGGGATCTGTCATACAGGGTTCGTAGGGTGCATCCATCCATCCTCAAGAGAGGCGATGCTACTCATGTGATGGAAGGGGACATCTTGCTCGGGATTGTCTGACCCGCTATACTACTGACACGGGAGCAGTGGATGGACCACCGAGGTAGAGGCAACGTGTGGAGCAGACAGATCCGCAGGGCGGCGGATGTGGTAGAGGAGCTAGGAGAGTAGCTGGAGGTAGTCGGCGTTTTGACCCTTTGTCGCCACCACCCCCAGGAGGTCCACCCCAGGCCTAGGGAGCTGGTGGACAGAGGCTGGGATAGCTGTAGGTGGCAGAGGCTTATGACCCAGGTACTCCCAAAATGATTAGAGGTATTATCTGTGTCTTTTCTACTTTGGATTCTGTTTTGATAGAAATAGGTGCTAGTCATTACTTTCTGGCTGCTTATCTTGTTCGAGACCTTGAGATTCCATTTGAGTCATTGACTCGACCCTTATGCTTAGAAACACCGACTAGAGAAGATTCAAAGATCACACACCTCTGTAGACAGTGTGACCTGACCCTTATAGGCAAGATTTTCGGTTGTAACCTCTTGGTGGTAGCGTCGAGGCCTTACAATGTCATTCTTGGTATGGATTGGCTATCCAAAGTTCATGTCCAAATTGACTATTTTAGGAGAAGGGTACGGTGTGTCCGCAGTGATGGAACGAGGTTCTCTTTTGTCAGGGAAAGAGAGACCCAGGCAGCGCAGGATGGACTCGTTCATAGGAGGGCACAACCGATTTCACATCAGTTGGCTAGCCTAGCCCTTGACGCAGCAGATGTTACGAGTTTTCGGTTTCCAGGAGTAGTGGATGAGTATGAGGACGTCTTTCTGGAGGATGTCCCCAGGCTACCTCCATGTCGGGAGATATATTTCTGTATTGAATTGCAACCCGGGATGACACTGATATCAGTATTAGCATATCAGATGTCTCCTGTAGAGCTTCTTGAGTTGAGGGTGCAGCTGGATGACTTGCAGAAGAAGGGATTTGTGAGACCCAGTGTTTCACACTGGGCAGCCCTAGTGTTGTTTTCCAAGAAGGCAGATGGGAGCTTGAGGCTATGTGTGGATTACCAGTGCTTGAATCAGGTGATCGTGAAGAACCGGTATCCACTACCGAGGATCGATGACCTCTTCGACTAGTTGAGAGGGGCACGATGGTTCTCGAAGGTTGATCTATGATCAGGCTATCACCAGTTGCGATTATGGAAGGAGGATATACCGAAGACGGCTTTCAGATGTCGCTACAGTCACTATGAGTACTTGGTGATTCCCTTCGGCGTAACGAACGCCCCGATGGTGTTCATGGGGCTCATGAACCGGATTTTTCAGCCCTATCTAGACCAGTTTGTTATGGTCTTCATCGATGATATCCTTGTGTACTCTGTGCCCGAGGAGGAGAACTCGAGACACCTAAGGATGGTTCTGGACACACTCTGAGAGCACCAGTTGTATGAGAAACTCTCGAAGTGTCAGTTCTGGTTACAGGAGGTCCACTTTCTGGGACACGTTATCTCGGCAGATGGTGTAGTAGTGGACCCAGCCAAGGTGGAGGCAGTGCTAGCATGGGAGCCACCCCGGAGCGTGATGGAGGTGCGGAGTTTCCTTGGGTTGGCAGGCTACTATCAGAGATTCATCCTTGATTTCTCCAGGATTGCAGCACCCATTATAGCTTTGACCCAAAAGAAGTAGCCTTTTGTGTGGACCGAGAGATGCCAACAGGCTTTCCAGCAGTTGAGACAGAGTTTGATGAGCCCCTAGATCTTGAGATTACCGGAGGAGGGTGTCGAGTATGTAGTGTTCTGCGACGCATCAGGAACTGGGCTTGGTTGTGTCCTGATGCAGAGGCAAGCAATGATTGCCTATGGCTCACGTCAGTTGAGGCCACACAAGCAGAACTAATCGACCCATGATCTTGAGTTGGCAGCGGTAGTCTTCGCGTTAAAGATGTGGCGGCACTACCTGATGGGTGAGCGGTTTACCGTCTACTCTGATCACAATAGTCTTAGATATATCCTTTCTCAGAAGGATCTGAATTTGAGATAGAGGCAATGACTTGAGTTCCTTCAGGATTACGACTTTGAGATCATTTATACTCCTAGGAAGGGGAACGTAGTGGCAGATGCTCTCAGTAGAAAATCCAGTTCGCAATTGCTGGATGAGGTGACGAGGCAGTTGGCCTCCTTACAGTTATCCTTCGTGGATAGAGATGAGGGAGACAACCTTCAGTTGATGGTTGTTACCCCTCCACTCTTACAGCGAGTCAGGGAAGCACAGTGCGAGGATGCTAGCTGTGATACTCTACGTGCTTAGATATCCACAGGTGATGCTGCTGATGGATATTCAGAAGATGGGGAGCACGTTGTTCTTTTCAGAGGGCGCACGGTAGTACCAGCGACGTTGCGGGAGGAGGTTATGATGGAGTTCCATAAACCCCCTTTAGAGTTGTATCCAGGCATATCAAAGATGTATCAGGACCTCTGACGTCAATTCTGGTGGCCAGGAATGAAGAAGGGTGTGGCAGAGTTTGTCTCTCGGTGCCTTACTTGTTAGTAAGTAAAGGCTGAGCACCAGGTGCCAGTAGGTTTGACTCAGCCCCTTGAGGTTCCAGAGTGGAAGTGGGACGGGATATCCATGGACTTTGTGATGGGTTTACCATGTACGTCCAGGGGACATGAAGCCATCTGGGTGATCGTTGATCGACTCACCAAGTCGGCCCACTTCCTAGCCATACAGGAGCAGAGTTCAGTAGAGAGCTTGGGACACCTCTACGTGCAGGAGATAGTTCGACTTCATGGAGTTCCATCCACGATCGTCTCATATCGTGATGCTTATTTCACATCCCGGTTGTGGAAGGGATTGTAGGAAGATTTTGGGACTTAGTTACACTTGAGCACAGCGTTTCATCCCCAGACTGATGGTCAGACAGAGCGGACTATCCAAGTCCTGGAGGATATGCTTTGAGCTTGCATACTTGACTTCTGTCATAACTGGGAGGATCACCTACCATTGGTGGAATTTTCTTATAACAACAGTTATCATTCCACTATTGGTATGGCACCATTCGAGGCTCTGTACGGGCGACCTTGCAGGTCACCACTTTGCTAGACTGACCCAGGAGAGTCAGCACTTATGGGCCCAGAGATGGTGAGAGCTACTATAGAGAAGGTTAAGGTTATCCAGGAGTGGATGAAAACTACACAGAGTCGGAAAAAGTCTTATGCCTATAGGAGGCGGAGGCCCTTGGAGTTCGAGGAAGGAGACCATGTGTTCCTTCGGGTCTCACCTCGACGAGGATGCGAAGATTTGGACGAGGTAACAAGCTATATCTGAGGTTCGTTGGCCCTTTTTAGATTCTAAGTAGAGTTGTCGAGGTGGCGTATCACTTGGCTCTACCTACTCAGATATACCAGGTACACAACGTCTTCCATGTGTCGCAGCTACGGAGGTACGTGCACAATCCATCACACGTTATCGACTGGGGCGAGCTGGACATCGATGATGGGGTGAGATTTGTAGAGTACCCAGTAGATATCAAGTATTAACAGGAGAAGATCCTTCGTGGACGAGATATTCCCTTGGTGCGTGTCCAGTGGTAGCATGAAAATCTCCTGGAGAGCACGTGGGAGCGGGAGGCTCAGATTCGCATGCAGTACCCACATCTTTTTGAGTAGCCCTTATTTTGGCTTTTCAGGGACATAAAATCCCTAAGGTGGGTGTGATGTAATGTCCCGGATTTTTCCATGTATTATTTTAATATTATATGGGAATTTATTTGAGACCAGGCTCTGAGACGGCGTGCAGTTCCGGGGCCCGGTGATCCCAAAACAAGTGTATGAATTTAATTTAATAATTAAATAACATGCGTGTGCGGTTTTCCTGAAAAAAGTGGAATAACTCCCGAATGGGTGCTCAGATCAGAAATCTGAGTGCACCGTTGCGTTCGGAACAATGATTTTACCTTAGACGAGGCCTAACATTGGCCGGCACAGGTCGTTGGTGGAATCCAGTTTTTTGGACGTAAGAGTAATAAAATATTTAAATAAAAATATTTTATTCTGCAGAAAAATCTTTTAAATCTGCTGCAACAGATATCCCTTACCTTTTTAATTAAAGGTTGGCGCAAGGGTCCAGGGTTACAAACCTCATAACCCTGAAACCCTTGGCGGCTCTGGAGGCTTTGGAGAAAACCTCCCAACGCGGCAACGATGACGCAGCGACTGGATCATCTCCGATGAACACCGCGGAATCCAGGTAGTATGTTTGTTTGTGATTTCTTCCCCGTTTTTGTTTTCCAGGATGAACGCGGACTAATCCACGAACAGATTAGCCCGCGGATCGATCGTTCTTGCAGGATGGGATATTTTCGGGAATCGTAAGGATTCGATTCTTGAAATTATTTTGGTTTTCATTCAACCTTCTAATGGTGACGAACCAAGATCGACACGAACATCGATCGAGGTTCGTCCCTCTCGATTGTTGTGTTTTTTTCTCCCGATTCTTACACGTTCTTCATGTGCGTTCTATGCGTTCTTGGAGGAAATCAATCATTGCACATTCGTTTGTTGGCGCAATGATCTAAAATTCAAGATCCAACACTAAGAAGGCCTAGAGGAGGTGAGACGACGACGGCGGCGGACAAATCGATGTGGTTAAGAATTTCCGTTCTTCGAGCATTTTCATGCAGATGGATTGGGACGCGCTAACAAGACCGATTGGGAGCCTGAAAATGACGGAATCAGTTTCATAGGGGCGAGATGACCCCAAATCTGGAGTTTCGTGATGATCGAGCAGTTGGATCAAGATCCGGATAATCGGCCGAGGCGTGAGGAAGAAGATGATGCTTCTGGAAATTTCCCGACTACACGCCATGTAGTATGGGCTATACGGCGTGTGTTCGTCGGCGGACCACCTGGCGTGTACTCCGGGAGTACACGGACACAGGTTGGGTACACGACCAAGGACACTCCATGTATACCCCTCCCCGGCCATACTCGTCCAGATACACGGGATACCCCGTGTACTGGTAAACGGGTAGGCGACACAAACACAGGCAGAGACTGTGTACGGGAACATGGACAATGTACATGGAGCGAGTCCAGGTGCTTGGATACGGCGTGTGATTATTATACATGTCGTGTAGTTGCTTTCTATCCAACAATTTGAATGACACGGTCTGGTTACATGGGCAGTACCCGGGGTCAAGGAACACGGCGTGTACTTTTTCTACACGCCGTGTAGTTTGGTTTTACACGGCTTGAACGAATGATATGGGCCATTTACACGGGCAGTACCCGGGTTCAAGGAACACGGCATGTAACCATACTACATGTCGTGTAACCTTTTCTTCATGTCTTGATCCACTTGTCTTCTGTGACTTGGACTAGTTCTTAGGGTTCGTACACTTGGTCTTTTCCCTGAAGGTTCTGGTATCATTTCCTTTCTATAGGAGTATGATCCCTTCAGCATGAATTCCTGAATATAGTTGTTGGAATCCCCTCTGTGAGACTTAGAGCTGAATCCTCTATTCATTCCTAGAACCCTAGGTAGAGTTCTTGGTATCGACGTGACCAACTTTACCTGGGCGTCGATCCTCTGCTTAGCAGATTAGATTAGACTGAGTTGTCGGAATCACCCCATGACTTGGTTGTGATCCTCATCTGGGCATCATGTTTCTCAAAGTGCTTGTGGAGTGTGTTCTCCCGGAACGAGTGCTTCGTATCTCTCTCTTCAGACCTAGGAGTGTGTTCTCCCGGGTGTATGCTTAGTGGAATTCTTCGAGCTGGATCTTAGTGGTGGTTTCGCGGTAGTCGATCATGTATGAGTATATCTGGATATTCTTGTTATATGTTCAGTAGACATATACTGTGTAGAGATGACTGTATCTTTCTTTGTGGTATTTCCCTTGTTGTATTTCCTTTGTGGTTTCGGGGTGTCCTGCTGGGTATTTTTATACTCACCCCTGCACGGGCTTTGCCCGCACGTGTCGTGTCTTGTGCAGACGAGCGAGCCTTTGACAGGATTCTAGGTGAACCAGGACCGGACGGTGCTCAGTGAGATCAGGTGGGCCGAGGTGTGTTCCTACGGCTACAGATTGCAGTCCTAGTACCTTTCCTTATAGGTTGGACTTTGTTACAGACTTTCTTTTGGTGGGCTTGTACTTTTGGCCCAGGGTTTTACACTTGTTGTACTTTACTTCCTGTCGTACTATGTTGGTTGAGATTTTTACTGTATGCATGCATTTCCATTTTTAGTAGTTTTTACTTTTTATCTTTGTGGGATTGGAGATGTGTGTGCGTGTGTATAGGTTTATAGGAAATGCCTCCCATGTTAGTAGCATGCCTACTCGGTGCTAGTCACTATCCCCTGGCCTATAGGAGGCGGGATTGGGGAGTTTCGGCTCGTGCCCCACTGGGACGGGTTGTGACAATTACCCTATTTATTATCTTTGTATAATCCATAATACCGAGAACAACTATATTAGATAAAATCTTTGGTCATAATTCCAACTCAAAAGATATTCTCCTTCAAGGATGCATTCATAGGTAATTCTGGGGTTAAATGAACTAAGTTTATAAACTTAGATGAATACTCTATCACATAGAGGTTTTCTTACTTCAAGCTAAAGAAAACTGTGGTTATTTTTATTTTGAATTTGTGTGGGTGGAGTTGTTTATTAAACCATTCCTCAAAATACTCCCACATAAGTCCTTGGTCAGATTTATCTTGGACAACTAAATCTAACCATTGGTGCATAATATCTATAATGACTCTAATTTTTCAATGTATTACTTTGAATATTATATGGATTATTTTTATATCTAGGCACTGATATGACATGTGATTCTGAGTCCCGATGAGCCCATAATTAAATTTTTAAATTTATTAAATATATTAAATACCACGCATGTGAAGTTTTCCTAAAAAAGTGGAATAAATATTAAATATAGTCTTGAATAAAAAAATTGGAGGTTGTTGTTGAGATCGTAGCATGAGTTTTACTCTAGGAATGACATAATCATTGCTAGTGTCATACATTTGGTTAAAATCCATGATGGGTATAAATAATAATATAAAATTATTTATTTATTTATTTTATTATATTGACACGGAGACCTATTTTTCCTCTATAAATACACAGTTATGAGGAGATTTCTGGGTTATCCACTTAACCATAGAGACCTATAAGACCATTGGAGGAGAGCATTCTTGACATATGAAATCAGATCGAGATCAAGGATTGTTGTGCCATCATAATTTGAGAATCTCTCCAACGACAATGAAATGAATTAGTTCTTCATCATAAATCGATCCATCTTGAGGTAGGATGTTTGTTTTATGTGGATTTATCACTATTTTATTATTCCTATAATGAATGTGAATTAATTAACAAACAAATTGATTTGAGGATCGAGCATGTTGTGGGCATGAGTTAGATTTATCCAGGAATGGGGGTTTCCATTGTTGAGTATATTAT
Source organism: Viscum album (assembly GCA_963277665.1). Classification (NCBI taxonomy): domain Eukaryota; kingdom Viridiplantae; phylum Streptophyta; class Magnoliopsida; order Santalales; family Viscaceae; genus Viscum; species Viscum album. The sequence goes on along the minus strand of OY728137.1, from coordinate 1,693,536,890 downwards.
ATCTCTTTGTTCTTCATTATAATGGTAATGAATTGAGGACTACACTGACATTGGATGAGTTTTATTCCTCATGTTTGTGTTTTGTTTATTTTTTCTCCGGTTCTTCATTCATCACAGGAAATTCCTTTGTCCTGTAGTTCAACGAATACCCAAAAATCAATTGTTGTGCACTTGTTTCTTGGTGCAACGGATTGATACCATAGATCTGAATTCGGATTGATGATGGAATCGAGCTACAATGATGTATTAGGAGTCAAAAATTGTGCTTTGGGAATACGGCACTGAAGAGGCATGACGGTGGGTATTTACTGGGCATCAGATACACCTAGAATATGACCAGTGATGGTGAAGGAGTTTCAGTCAACCTAGATCTATGATGAATGAAACATTTCATATCAAAATCGAAGGTATTTTAGGCATGGATTAAGATTCATAAAGAATCTAATAGGTTCTATGAAAAACCTGACTACACAGCTTGTAGTCCTATGAACACATGTCGTGTAGTCCATTTTGTGTGATGCTAGAGTTTTAAAATAGAGATAAGTATCACACACTATGTGACTTGAGTCACATGTCATGTGAAAATTACTGACCAACTCGGCGTGTATAGGGTGTAAATGCCTAGGAAGTCAGGTGGCGTTACATACTATGTGGTCCATTCCACACACTATATATACTCTGGAAAGCGGTTTGACATGTATAGGTGGTACACACCCAGGAGACTGTGTGGGTCCACACTCCATATGGTGGGCCACACTCTATGTAATCAAACAAAAACACAAGTACAGGTCGTGTTACATGGGTAGAACCCGATGTCGAAGGGACATATCGTGTGCTCATATTATATAATGTATACCCTCTTAAAGAAGGCGTGTCTCCATTTTCCTCTTCAGATTGTACAAGTTTCATTAGGGTACATTCCTTTGATCCTCTTCCTTATGGTTTATTATGGGATCACATCTTGTGCATAGGATGGCGATCCCATCTGAGGAACTTTAGTCTTGGATAAAGTTGTTGGAATCCCTCCATGAGGCCTGGAGTGTGATGCACTATCATCATCATTTCCCTAGGTGGGGTTCTTGGTATCATTGTGACCAACACTGCATGGGCATCGATCCTCTAATTATTAGGTTAATCTAGATTTGGTTGTTGGGATATACCTTGTGGCATTGGGTGTGATTCACATTTGTATATAAATCTCTTAAGACTTATAGTGTGTACTTATTATGAAGAGACTTGATGAGCATGACATCTCAGATGGACGCCATTAGTTATATCTAACTCATGGAGTGGTTTCTCCTAGATGGGTGTTACATGGAACCTTGAAGCAGGAATCCTAGGATAGATTTATAATTGTGACCTTACCTTGAGTTTATGTGTCTACTATGAGTATATCTGGATATTCTTGTTATGTATGTTTTTGACATATCCCTTTGATGAGATGACTATTATTCTTGATGTTATGTGCTTAGTAATTTTGAGGTGTCCTACTGGGTATTGTTATACTCACCCCTATATAGTATTTTCCCATATGTATCATGTATTATGCAGATGACCAAAATTTTTAAGGAGCCCTAGAGGGACCAGGACTAAGTGGAGCTTAGTGAGACAGACAAACCAATGTGTGTTTTGGTGGTTGCATTTATAGCAGTCCTCTCCTATATCACAGGTTGTACTTGTTTCAGTTTCTTTTGGTGGTCTTGTATTTGACTCTTGCTTTCCATTAATTTGTTTTTATACTTTAATGGTGGAATTTTAGATGTATGCATGCATAGTTATCAGTTGTTTTACATTTCATAATTGTATGGGCTTGGAGATGTGCACATGTGTGTAGGTATATTAGGCTAAGGCCTCCCATGTGTGTGATATTCCTACTTGGAACTAGTCTTCATCCCCTGGCCTTTTGGAGGTGGGCTTAGGGTGGTCACGGTTCGGGCACCGTTGGGATGGGTCGTGATAGAGTGGTATTAGAGGGGGTTGGTTCTTCCTTATGAACAGAGTCTATGATATTCGTTTAGAGAAACAATGTTAAATGTTTTGAGTTCATCTCTAAGACTAGAGACTCTGGTGCTGGTGTAGCGGCTAACGTATCCCTTCACCAGGATTCTGAAAAATTTCCTATTGACTCAATACATGTAAAAACTAGTTGCAGGTAAAACATTGGTACATTCATCATATAAGAATGGTTTATGGTGTTGATATCCTTCTTGAGTCATCTTTCCAGATATACTTATTGATCATGGTACATTTTATCTATTATGGGATGCCTCCGTGATGTTTTCTAGCTAGGATTCAGCAGTAGGATCATGAGGATAATCCCCTTAGTGATGAGGCTTCGATAATGGGATCAATTTAGGAGGTGTTACCTCCAAGTGGTGCACTAGTCATACCGCCACCTATTGTGCAACATATGGTACTATAAATACCAAAAGATGAGGTGCATAGGATGAGTGCGATTCATGAGTTTTAGAGATAATGACCCATAAGTTTCTGAGGTGATCCCAACCCCTAAACAGTTTAGTATTGGATTGAGGTAGTGACACAAGTCTTCTATCTTGTCAAAACACCTGCAAACCAGATGGTGGTCCTAGAAGTGAGCCCTCTCCATGGATCTATAGGATAATGGTGAAGCCTAGTGACCTAGTCTTACAATGAGGCGACTCTTGCATGGTCAGAGTTTGAGTGACTTTTAGAGAGGAGTTTTCTTCAACAATGTTGAGTTTTTTTCGAATCTAGGTGCTTCTACAACTTAAGTGGGGTAGTATGATTATGGATGAGTATTCATCGAGGTCCACTAACCTCTCTCAATACTTGATGGATATGGTGTGTGATCAGTTATTTTGAGCTTGGGATTTAGAGAGATAACTACACAGAGACATCTAAGCCAATGCGATACCTCTATGAATTTCTAACTATAATGGGGTTTTGGAGAGTGTATTGGTGGTTGAGAGTTTCTTAGCTAAGCAAACATGGATAGTTGGTGTTAGGAGTGGGAACATGGGAGTTGAGACTTCGGTAACTAGAAACTGATAATAGATATAGAGACCTGGATATGCAATAAGTTTCAGGTGGTAATCCCAAGACAGAGTTTATAATGACCCAAACATTTATCAATAGAATTTATCCCTTCTTATAGTAATTTCATATAGTATAAATCACATAAAATCACTTATATACCATAATAAAAACTTTATAAACAAATAATTAAATAATAATTATTTCTAGAAGTTAAGGAACCAATATCGATGAAATAGTAACTTGACCTTAGGAATAGTAATATGAACCTTATGAATAGTAAACTGGACAAATGAATAGTATCCTCACCCATGAAAGTATAGATAAAATTTAGGAATCTTATAAGTGAAAATATGATATAATTATATCATAGTATAAGTAAGAAAATATTTTAAAAATTATTAATTAAGTGTTGGCATTTTTGTAAGTCATAAATATTTAATTACAATTTTATGATTAATTTAATAATTTAAAAGAAAAATTATTTTCATAAAATTTATCTATAAATTAATATTTTTATCTCTTATGATTTTAATATAATTTTATGAGACCTTAAGTTATTTTTCAAAGTGTTATAAAATCAGTTATAATTTTAAAATATATATTATCCAAGTAAATGATGATTTTAATTAAAAATTAAATTACTCATATTTAGAAAATTATTTTCATAAAATGGAGTTTATTTTTTAATTCTAAAAATCAAAAAATGGTTATGGTGAATTTTTGGGTTTTTTCTGAAATATTTGAATTTTTATGAATAGTAAAATATTATAATTTTCGATAAATGCTAAATACATGAATTTTTGAGTCATTGTTGATGTCAGTATGATGTAAGAACCATTGGTTCAAACTAAAATGATCTAATTAATGTATTTAGTTTCAATAATTAACACTATTTCTTATCTTGAGCAAAATAATAAACTAATGAATTAAATAATGAGAAAACACCCACCCCTCCACTATAAATATCACCCCTCACCACCTCTTCTCCTCACACCTCTCAAGATTTGATACTTGTCCAAATTCTACTCAAAACTCTCCCCAATAACCTCTCCCACGTACTAGATCTCTTGGTCTCATCAAAATACGAAAACATTTTTTTAAGTGGGTTCTCAAGGAGGAGAGATTTAAGAGGTAAAATCTTCTTCCTTTTTCTTTTAATTTATTTTCAATTTCATTTATTTTATTCTCTTATCCTCACCTTATCTTATCCAAAAGGAATGATAAATCCAGTATGTTTGATATGCTATAATTCTATCATGTTAATTTAATATTTATCATCAAACTCATTTCTCTCTCTCTTTTTTATTCTAAAAATGAAATTGTCGTCCATGATGTGTCAATTTAACAGCATCGTGGGCGATGCACTTTTATTTTACTTTAACGACTTCAAGGATGTTAATAAAATCATTAAATATTTGAAAAAATATGCTAAAATTTATTTTATAACCCTTTTTATATTTAGTGAGTAACATTTATACATAATACTAAATGATAAAACAAAATGAATTTGTTGTGATCGAAAACCCGCCAAAATTAACCTTAAATGATCATCATGAACTTTTATCTAATGATTCATCCTCATACCATATAAAAAAATTATAATATCATTAAAACTTTTTAATATCATTAATAACATATAATAACAATTCTTGATATTTATCTTTATTTTACATGAACTTCCATTCATGTATACAAGTGAACCGAACATGAAAACCATGAAAATGAATGCTCCTGAACGAAGAAATTAAACTCTATAACTCATATAAAATCTCATAAATGAACTTAATAAAACCATAATGAATAAAATTATTGTATAAAATGTTCTATAATGTTAATTAATTAATCTAATTTGATTATACAAGATATTAAAGTGAAGAAAGCATTCAGAAATAAGGTAAGGGGAATTATCGAACCCAACTCTCTTTCTTTGGGTTTTCCCTCTTTCACCCCATTTTTAGTATGGATATTCCTTAAATATAATTTTATTCATCATTATATTACATTTTCTGGGATATAAATGTTTTCTTTTTGAGGTTAAGACAAACACAATATTTTCTAAAAGAACTATTCTTTCAAAAAAATACACCTTTTACTTTTCAAGATTATTTTTTCTTCACTCAAGGTTGATGATTCTTATATCAAGTATGTTATTTCCTCTTTAATTTGGGAACCCAAATTTTATGAATTTATGCTTATTAAATGAAACCCATTTCTTTGCATGGGTTATTTTATGTTCAATATTAATATATGTTCTATGTGGCATGCATGATAATGTAAATGTTATGATGTGACGGGTGTGCCTGGAATTATATAGGGCGATGTAAATATTATGATGTGATGGGTGTGCCCAGAATTATATAGCACTACAATGCATTGGATAATGTGAATAATATCATGAGATAAAGTTAATTATGCATGAACATGATGTTATCTTTGTTCACAACTATGTGTGGTAGTTGACCACTGAGACATGATGTTTCATTTTTATGCATTGCCACATTCCAAGACTTTTATTAATGATTCCTCTCATGATTATGATCCTATGTCTATGTTATGATGATAATGATTATTTTTGACCCCATGTTATATTGTTCCATGTTCTTATCTATACTCTTATTGGGCTTTTAGCTCGCCCCTTTTTGATGTACATCCTCAGGTGATTGTTTATACTAAGGAGAATGAAAAGACCTCTAAGAAGCTAGTGAAGAAGGAATTAAATAAATGTTTATGTTTTATTTTGTAAAATTTGTGCATGGTACTAATTTTTCCAAGACACTAAACCTTTGGATATTATTTTTGTAACTCTTTTATGTTTTTCATATTTAAAATTATGTAATAATAATGTAATAAAAGCAGGGTCTCTATAGTTGGTATTAGAGCACGATTTAGTTAATTTGGAAATTAGGATTAGAGAACCTTAGTGAAACCCCTTATTATGAGGATAATTATATGTAATCATGCAAGAATATTTTCTAAACATTGGGATCCCATAAGATATGCCTTTAGAGTTAATTTCACAAAGGGATAAATTATTGATTACTTGTTGACTTATGTTTTGTTCGAACCTTTTCTATTTTAGAAAATGGTGGGAACCAGGAGAAACCAGGCCAAAAACCTGTGCAAGGGACAATGCAGTGATTTCCCGAATGACATACATAATTCTTTAGGATGTGGAGTTCAAAATTTCATGGCAATTATTACCAATTTGTCTCAGGTTATGAATAATAATTAGAATAATGTGGAACGTCTACCTTCACCTGAGAGGGAGAAACTAGAGATCGAGTGTTTTATGAGGCAATGACTACTGATGTTTAGTGGATCTTATGATCCACTTGTTACGTAATAGTAGGTCAACTTGATGGAGAAGATATTTTTTGTTCTTAACTATTCTGATATGGAGAAGGTGAATCTTGTTATTTATCGTCTATATGGAGAGGTCGATCAATGTTGGGATTTGATTAAGAACACCAAGTCGAATGATGAAATTGAAGATATAGAGTGGGAAGACTTCAAGATAATGTTTCTTAACAAGTATTTCACTTGAACTCTTCATAAAAAATGGAGAGATAATTCATAGAGATAAAGAAAAAGGAAGGATAATCTGTCAGGGACTGTGAATAAAATTTCACAAGGCTTTCAAGGTATACTTCTGGTTTTGTTATCAATAATGATAACAAAATTGATAGATTCTTTAGTGGTTTAAAACTACACATTATAAAGTCTATTGCAATTCAATAATTTGGGAGTTATGAATAAGTTGTTCTATGTGCTCTCAAAGTAGAGATATATTTTGGAGAATGGTCCCATGGATATGGTGATAAGAAACGAAAGATGAAGTTTCAAGATAGAGGATCTCATGAGAAAGGTAGAAAGAAAACTCAACCACCCACATGTCAAAAATGTTGGAATAATAATCATGGCAATTTCATCAAATGGATTGGGATATTCTTCAAGTGTGAGAGAGAAGGAAACCAAGATCATGAATTTCGAAAAGACATGAGAAAGTAGGAAATTGTGATGGAGTAAAGGAGAGCACCACCCATGGTCCAATGCTACAACTGTAAGAAGAAAGGGCACTATACAAGACAGTGCACTAAACCTTGAGTCCTCGAGGGTAATCACATTAGTATCCAAAAAATCCAAAGGATCAAGGAAAGGCTTATTTCATCACTACTGCTAAAGTGGAGCAACAAAACAAATTCATACAAGGTACACTTCCTATTCACTCAATAATGAAAAAATTATTATTTGATTCTGGTTCTACACATTACTTTATATCTTTAAAGTTTTATAGAACTATTGAATCAAATCCCCAAAAACTTGAAGTATATATATCTGTAAAATCACCTAGTGGTGTAATCATTGCAACCTAAGTGTTGGAATCTTATCCTATTGGCGCATGTGGGAATATTCTTCTAGAAAAACTCGTAATACTTCCCTTAGTGGAATTTGATGCTATACTGGGGATGGATTGGTTCTCATTATATAGAGCACATATCAACTATTGAGAAATGGAAATATCTTTTCATATTCTGAACCATCCCATGCACCTATACAAATGCAAGGAAAATCATGAATCTCCTTTTAAAAATCCTTCAATGGTGTGGGTGTTGATTCCATACAAAGAAGCATACCTCAATAAAATAGTTGAGTCAAAGGAAGTTATCAACCTAGGGTAAATTCCCATTGTGATGGAATATAGTGATGTATTTCCTGAATAGTTACTCGGACACCCCTCAGATCGTGAGGTAGATTTATCAATAGAACTCATACCTGGAGCTACTCATATCTCAAAGTGTCCCTGTACGATAGCTCCTATCAAACTGGAGGAGTTAAAGAATCAGTTACAAGAGCATTTGGAAAAAGTGTGTATACTCCCTAGTACATCACCTTGGGGTGTGCTAGTTCTCTTTATTAATAAGAAAGATGGATCAATGTGGATGTGTATCGATTATCGAGAACTCAAAAATATCTCCATAAAGAAACAAGTATCCTCTTACAAGGATTTATGACTTGTTTGATTAGTTACAAGGAGCTTAGTACTTCTCAAAGGTGGATCTTTGTTTTGGATATCATCAACTAAAGGTGAAGAAGAAGGATATTCAGAAGACTAACTTTCATACAAGGTATGGGCACTATGAGTTTCTCATGATTCCCTTTGGACTTACTAATGCCCCTGAAATCTTTATGGATTTTATGAATAGAGTCTTTATACATTACCTTGAAAAATTTGAGGTAGTGTTTATCAATGATATTTTCATCTACTCCAAGAGAAAGGAGAGACATGAAGAACATCTAAATCTTGTGTTGGTGACATTAAGTAAGAATAAGTGGTATGATAAGTTCAGAAAGTGTGACTTTTGGATGCAGAAAGTCACATTATTGGGACATGCGATCACAAGTGAGGAATTTTTTGTAGACCCTTCAAAAACAAAGGCGATTGAGGAATTGCCCAAACCCTCTAGTGTAATAGAAATCCACAGTTTTCTTAGCTTAGAAGGGTACTATCGACATTTTGTGAGAAATTTCTCATGATTGTCAAGCCTGCTAACTAAGTTAACAACGAAATGAGTAAAGTATATCTGGATGTAAGAATGTAAGTAGAGCTTAAAGGAGCTAAAGATAAGGATGATCACTACAGTTGTACTCACATTACCGAGAAGTGGAGAGAGTTTTTTGATATACAGTGATTATTCAAATAAAGGATTGGTTTTTTTACTCATGAAAAATGATAATATGATAGCCTATGCCTCACGGCAATTGAATATTCATGATCAAAACTATCTGATGCATGATCTAGAGATAGCAATTGTGATTTTTTCCTTGAAAATATGGGGTCATTTCCTTTATAGTGAGAAGTGTGACATATATACCAATAATAAGATCCTAAAGTATATATTAACATAAAAGGATATCAACATGTGTCAAAGGAGATGGTTAGATCTAATCAAAGACTAAAATTGCTCTATTCACTATCATCCTAGAAAGGCGAAAAAGGTAGTTGATGCTCTTAGTAAAAAATAACTTACTACTCTATCCATGTTGAGGATTGAGAAAGACCCTATCTTTATGGATATGAAAATTATAGATTTGGAAATCATAATGGTAGGGAATACATCCTATATTTCCCAAATTATTTCCCAACCATCTATCTAGGATAATATTAAGGAGTCACAAAGGGATGATCTAGAGTTAAAAAATAAGGTGAATGCAGTAAAGGAAGGGAAAATGCAAGAGTTCTATATCGATGATGATGGTGTGATTCAATTTGTAAAAAGGCTTTATGTGCCTTTATCACCTGGGAGAAAGAAGGGGCTATTGGATAATTCACATAGCTCAATTTTCTTTATCCATCTCGGGAGTACCAAGATGTATTGTGATCTATGAGAACACTTCTGGTGGGACAACAAGAAGAAGGGGATTATAGGTTATATCTCAAGGTTCTTGATATGTCATCAAGTTAAAGTCAAGCGATAGAAATACAAATGGATGATGCAACCATTTCCTATACCCATGTGGAAATGGGATAGTGTCACTATAGACTTTGTCATGGGTTTCCCAAAGACATATAAAGGAAATAATGTGATATGGGTTGTGGTGGACCAACTCACCAAGACTGCACACTTTATATCTATTCGGTAAGATATCACACTTAAATAACTTTCAAAGATATATGTGAAGGAAGTTGTGAGACTACATGGGGTTCCACTCTAAATTGTATCTGATTGTGATCTCAGGTTCACATTTAAATTCTAGAGGAGTCTTTAAAATGATTTGAGTAATGAATTAAATTTCAGCATGGCCTATCACCCCCAAACTAATGGCCTATATAAAAGGACTATTCAGACACTCGAAGATATTCTAATATCCCGCTCTTTAGAATTCAAAGGTGTATGGGATCAACATCTCCCATTGGTTAAGTTCTATATAACAATGGCTTCCACTCAAGTATTTATATGGCTCCATAAGAAGCTCTATATAGAAGAGATGTAGAACTCCAACCTGTTGGGATGAAGTTAGTGATCGAAATATACTTAGACTGAATCTTATGCAAGAGATGATAAATAAGTTTCAAGCCATCCAGCAACATATCAAAGCTTCTCAAGGTTGGAAAAAGAGCTATGCTGACAACCATAGAAGATACTTGGAGTTCTATGTTGGAGATAAATTCTTCCTCCGAATATCACCATAGAATAGAGTCATGTGGTTTAGAAAGAAAGGGAAGTTAAGCCCAAGGTACATTATTTCCTTTGATATCCTTAATAACATTGAATTAATGGCCTATCATCTTTCACTTTCACTGAATATGGATCGAGTTCATGATGTGTTCCATGTAGCACTCCTAAGAAAGTACATATCATACCCTTCACATGTACTGCACTCAGAGGTGATACAGCTGGAAGATGATCTCTCTTATGAGGAGCAGCTAGTAAAAATTATAGACTAGAGAGATAAGGTTCTACATAACAAGATAAACCACCTTATCAAAGTGTTTGGGAGGAACCATAAGTATGAAGAACAAACTTGGGAACTGGAGGAGGCAATTAATGAGAAGTGCCCTCACTTGTTTTTGTAAAAAGAAATTTTGAGGGTGAAATTTCAAAAAGGGGGATAATGTAATGACCCAAACTTTTATCAATGGAATTTCTCCCTTCTTATAGTAATTTCATATAGTATAAATCACATAAAATCACTTATATACCATAATAAAAACTTTATAAATGAAGAATTAAATAATAATTATTTCTAAAAGTTAAGGAACCAATACCGATGAAATAGTAATTTGACCTTAGGAATAGTAATATGTCCCTTATGAATAATAAACAGGCCAAATGAATGGTAGTATCACCCATGAAAGTATAAATAAAATTTAGGCATCTTATAAGTGAAAATATGATATGATTATATCATAGTATAAGTAAGTAAATATTTAAAAAATTCTTAATTAAGTGTTGGCATTTTTAAAAGTTATAAATATTTAATTACAATTTTATGATTAATTTAATAATTTAAAAAAAAATATTTTCATAAAATTTATCCATAAATTAATATTTTTATGTCTTATTATTTTAATATAATTTTATGAGACCTTAAGTAATTTTTCAAATTGTTATAAAATCAGTTATAATTTTAAAATCTGTATTTTCTAAGTAAATGATGATTTAAATTAAAAATTAAATTACTCATATTTAGAAAATTATTTTCATAAAATTGAGTTCATTTTTTAATTATACATGTTTAAAAATTTTAGGGTGATTTTTGGGATTTTTCTGAGATACTTGAATTTTTTATGAATAGTAAAATACGATAATTTTCGATAAGCGCTTAATACATGAATTTTTGAGTCATTGTTGATATAAGTTTGATGTAAGAACCATTGGTTATAACTCACATGATCTAATTACTATATTTAGTCTCAATAATCAATACTATTTCTTGTCTTGAGCAAAATAATAAACTAATGAATTAAATAATGAGAAAGCGCCCTCCCCCCTCCTCCACTATAAATACCACCCCTCACCACCTCTTCTCCTCACACCTCTCAAGTTTTGAGTCCTATCTAAATTCATCCCAAACCTCTCCCAAATACCCTATCCCACATCCAGGATATCTTGGTATCATCAAAAGACCAAAACCTTTTTCCTAAGGAGGTTCTCAAGGATGAGAGATTTAAGAGGTAAAATCCTCTTCCTTCTTTTAATTTCTTACAATTTCATTTCTTCTCTTATGTTATCCTCACCTTATATTATCTAAAAGGCATGATAAATCCATCATGTTTTATATACTATAATGATATAATGTTAATGTAATATCCATCATCAAAATCCTTTCACTCTCTCTTTTAATCTAAAAATTAAATCGTCGCCTGTGATGTGTCAATTTATCGACAATGTGGTTGATGCACTTTCATTTTCCTTTAATTCCTTCAAGGATTTCAATAAAACAATTAAATGGTTGAAAATATATGATAAAATTTAATTTTATAACCCATTTTATGTTTTGTAAGTAACATTTATACATAATACTAAATGATAAAACAAAACGAATTCATTGTGATCGAAACCCCGCCGAAATTAACCTAAAACTATCATCATTAACTTTTATCAAATGATTCATCCTCATAACATATGACCAAATTATTTATAAGATAATTAAAAAATATTTAATATAATTAATAACATATAATAAAAATTTTGTATATTTATCCTCATTTTACATGAAATTCTATTCATGTATACAAGTGAACTGATCATGAAAACCATGAAAACGAATGCTCCCAAACGATGAAATTAAACTCTATAACTCATCAAAAAGCTTATAAATGAACTTAATAAAACCATAATGAATAAAATTAATGTATAAAAGGTTATTTAATGTTAATTAATGAATAAAATGTAATTATACAGGATATTAAAGTGAAGAAATCATTCAGAAATAAGGTAAGGAGAATTCTCGAACTCAACTCTCTTTCTTTGGGTTTTACCTCTTTCACCCCATTTTCAGTATGGATATTCCTTAAATATCATTTATTCATAATTATATTACCTTTTAAAGGATATAAATGTTTTATACTTGATTTTATGACAAACATAATGTTTTCAAAAATAACTCTTCTTTCAAAAAAAACACACCTTTTACATATCGAGATTGTTTCTTCTTCACTCAAGGTTGATGATTCTTATATCAACTATATTATTCACTATTTCATTTGGGAACCTAAATTTTATGAATGTATGATTTTGAAATTAAACCCATTCCTTTCCATGGGTTATTTTATGTTCAAGATTGATATATGTTCTATGTGTCATGCATGATAATGTAAATGTTATGATGTGACGGATGTGCCTAGAATTATATAGCGCAATGTAAATTCTATGATGTGAAGGGTGCTCCCAGAATTATATAGAACTCTAATTCATTGGGTAGTTTGAATAATCTCATTATATAAAGTGAATTATGTGTGAACATGATGCTATATTGTTCAAAACTATGTGTGGTAGCTGACCACTGAGACATGATGTTTCATTTTTATGCATTGCCACATTCCAAGCCTTTTATTAATGATTCTTCTCTTGATTATGATCTTATGCCTATGTTATGATGATAATGATTATTCTCACCCCATGTTATATTGTTTCATGTTCTTATCTATCCACTTACTGGGATTTTATCTCACCCCTTTTTGATGTATATCCTTAGGTGATTACTTGTACTAAAGAGAATGCGAAGACCTATAAGATGCTAGAGAAGAAGGAATTAAATAAATGTTTGTGTTTTAATTTTTAAAAGTTGTGTATGGTTCTAATTTTTCCAAGACATTAAACCTTTGTATCCTAGTTATGTAACTCTTTTGTGTTTTTTATCTTTAAAATGATGTAATAATAATGTAATAAAACACTGGGTCTATATAGAGGTTATGTGTTTTAGGGCTCACGTGATGGATCTAGTCAGCCTAGGTAGAGGCGGTGCTACTCTTGTGGCGGTCGGGGACATCTTGCACAAGATTATCTAACCAGATGTTCAAATGATAGAGACATAGTGGATGGGCCACCTGGGTAAAGGAAATGGAAGGAGAAGGTAGGTCCATGGGGTGGAGAACATGGTATAGGAGCTAGAATAGTAACTATATGTGGTAGAAATTATGACTTCTTACCACCACCACTCCTAGGTGGTCCACGCCAAGCTCAAAGAGATAGGAGATAGGGGTGAGGGAGGCTGAAAACAGTCAAGGATTATGACCCAGAGGCTTCATATGATCTATTAATTATCTACATTATCTATAATATTAATAGACATGGGTGTGAGCCACTCCTTTCTTACCACTTATCTAGTTCAGTACTTAGAGATTCTAGTTGAGCCTTTGGCTCGACCCTTGCACTTGGAGACTTCTACTAGAGGCGACTTAGGGATCACATACTTCTGTCGATGGTGTGACTATAATCTTAGAGGTGAGATTTTATTTTGGTATCTCTTTGTATTAGTGATAAAGCCTTATGATGTCATATTTTGTATAGACTGGTTATCTGTAAAGACCTGAAAATTCCATGTATTTTTTTAAAAATTATTTGGGATTATTACGAGTTTGTGAAAATTGATGGTGCGTGATTATGAGGCCCGTTGTGCCTGAAATGAATTTATGAACTTTTTTAGGTACGTTCAATAAATGCGCGGGCGGCATTTTTTATCTTTTGAACCAGTGCTTGGATTAAAAATCTGAGGGCATCGTTGAATCCACAGTGCCAGGATTCTCTTAAGGGGGGCTTCACTTAAATCACATTAGGTCAGGAGAAAAATTTAGTTTTTGGACTTTTTAAAGAAAAGTAAAATAACATGTAATTGTTATTTTATTTTATTTTTCTCCAATATATGAGAGGAGGTGGCGGGACCAATGACTTGTCAATCCAATTAATGTCTTGACTCATCAACTATGTAACTCCACCATTGTGAATTAAAAGAGGTTCATTAATTCATTTAATGAACCAGATTAATTCCTCAATGCGTTACTCACCTTTCCCCCTCTTATTTAAATGGATATCGGGGAGGGTTTCTTGCACGACTTCTTCAGGCGAGAAACTCTGGAGAAGTTCTGCGACAACATCCACTGACAGAGGATGCAAGCTTGGGCAGAAACGATCCAGGATCGACGAACAATGACGACTCCATATAACATGGATTCTCTTCCTACCGCAACCACGACACATCCAATGGATCTCGAGGTATGGTTTTTGATTGAAATGGGTTTATTTAATATTTAATTTTAGAAAAATATTATCCTTATTATTATCATGTAAACACGGAGGTCACGAGCTGAGAAAACAATTCTCCGACCCTCTTCCACTTCATTCATGTTGCGTTCTTTGGGGGTGGGTTTCCTCAATTGGATGGAAACATGAAACAACAGGTCCCGCTATAACGGTGGCATCCTGGGAGACCCATAGGCGCAGTCGGGAGTGGAAACAGAGCTCTGGAGCATCGTTGGATCCCCACGTAAGATCCACCAGCGCGGTACCAGCACAGATGCATCGACGATCGGTGTTGGTGAGCGATGGCGGCGGCCGGCATCGGCCGGCTGCAGCGGTAGTATGTGGCACATCGTTGCGCACCGCAGAGGGGAGCCGCGACATTATGTCGCGGTGGCTGCAGAAGGTGGACAACCCTCGGTCAGCCACGGAGGTAGAGGTAGTGCGCTGTCGCGCACCGCGTTGAAGGGTCGTGGATTTGAAGTCGTGACGGTGGTGAAGGTCGGGACTCGATCCCTGTGGGTTCCATGGGTGACGAGGCGGCGCTATGTGGCGATGCCAATTAAAGGATCCAAATGGATCCTTTGAGCCATTCGAGAGCAGCGGGTCATGCCGGACAGTGGGTCGGGCTGGGCCAGGTCAGACCTGGACAATGTCGGGTTAACCCAAACTGGGTTCGTTCAGGTCAGTCCTATTGGGTCGGACTGGACCCGAACCCCTCACGAGCCCAGAAATGCTTAAGTGAATTTAACTTGCGAACCGGACGTCTGTTTGATGAACTGTCTGCGACATTGGGATCCTTGGAGAAACACAACCCTTTTGAGATAATCCACAAGAGTTTTAGAGAAAGTTTGAGTACATCCAGGTTGGATTAACTCTGAATCCAACCGGGCCCTCGACACTAAAATGCCAATAACTTACAAACCGGGCGTCCGGTTGACGTACCATCTGTTGCATTGGAACCCTTATGGTGTGAAGAATCATCGGGTTAATTTTTAGTGGGTATTTGTGCCATTGAAAATATTATTGATGGCTTGAGGAGCAGTTTTCCCAAAATCAAGCGTACTATGAGCAGGAATCCAGTGGCTGGTAGTGAGGCGGAGGTTGGAGACAGATCATACGAAGGTTAGTACCAAGCGATCCTGTATGGATCAGCACTTACCGATATTATGTGGGTCAAATCCTGTGTGGGTCAGTGCTCAACGATCCTATGTGGGTCAGCACATACTGATCCTATGTGGGTCAGATCCTGTGTGGGTCAGTGCTCAGCGATCCTATGTGGGTCAGCGTATATCGATCCTGTGTGGGTCAGCGGGGGTTAGTTACCTATCGATCCTGGGAGGGTCAGACCCTGTGTGGGTCAGTGGGGGTTATTATTTATCAATAATGTGTGGTTCATACTTCGTATGGTCAGCAGTAGTGCCTCTCGATAGAATAAGATGATCTAGCTTCTCGACTAACCATCTGTACTTTTGTGCTTTACTTATACCTAGTTTGAGCTGAGTCTTTTGATTTGTGATTTGTGATTGATATCATGCTTTGTGGATTTCATTTGTGAAATTCTAAGAGACCATAGGGGGTCTTGGGGTCCCTAATGGGTATTTTTATACTCACCCGTGCACGGGCTTGGCCCGCACCTTGTTGTGTCTTATGCAGACGACGAGCGGCTTGTCTGATTCTTGAGGGAGCTAGGACCAGGCGGTACAAGGAGGATATTGGCTGACATGGAAAGCAGTGGAGATGAGTTATAACTTCCCTTCAGGTAGGATCCTTGGTGGATGATTCCAGGAGTTGTTTTCTGCTTTTCAGTTGTAGTTGTACCTTTCAGTTGGGCTTGTATTCCGACCCCTTTACTTTCAGTACACACTTTTACTACAAAAGTTTTTCTTTGTAGTTGAATCTTGTTGCATTCTAGTTTGTGTGTTTGTATAGGTTTAAAGGCAATGCCTTCTCATTTTATGGATATTCCTTTCCAGTTCTAGTCTCTAACCCCTAGCCTATGGAAGAATGGCTTGGGGTAGTCACGGCACAAGCCCCGAGGGATGGGTTGTGACAAAGTGGTATCATATGAGTCAGTTCTGTCAAAGAACTAGGACTCTAATATTTTAATGGAGCAATAGTGTTAAGTGTTTTGAGTGTTGTTTTTAGTTTGGGGAGTCTAGTGTTGGTGCAGCGTCCGATGTATCCATACACCAGGACCCTGAATTATGATTTCTGGCTTGGTGCACGAAAACACTAATTGCATGTGTTTTGGATATGTTTTTACTTTGATCTCTTTTGAGTCAGCTCACTAGGTATAACTTATTGACTGTGGTGCACCATTTCTTTTCAAGATTCCTCCACATAGACATTCATCCAGGATTCCCGAGAGAGTACATGATGACGGCCCACCGAGCGATGAGGCTTCGGTGTAGGGCCCTCTTATTGTGGTATCACCTTCAGGTGGTACACCAGCAGCACCACCAGCCGTTGAGAATAAAATGCCACCAGCCCCACTAGAAGACCATGCACGATAACTAAGCACGTTTCATGAGTTCCAGAGACAGAGGCCTCTGAGGTTTCAAGGCGAGACAGATCCCCAGGCAGCTGAGGACTGGCTAGAGGTTGTGGCTAGAGTTTTTCACTTGGTTGAGACACCGGCAGAGCAGATGGTTATCCTAGCTGCTAGACTTTTCTAGGAAATAGTAAGGAGATGGTGGAGATTGATGATCCAGACACATGTGACCCACACTTGGACGGACTTTGAGAGCCTCTTTAGGGTAGAGTTTGTTCTAGCATTACTACACTCAATGTGCATATAGGATTTGCTACACTTACAACAGGGTAGCCTGACAGTAGCCAAGTACTTGGTGAGATTCACCAACCTCTCACGCTACTCCACTGACATGGTACAGGACCCATTCTTCAGGGCCTGGACCTTTGAGTAGGGTCTCGAGTGAGATATCGGAGCATCGATGATATCGCTGAATATCCCAACGTAGAATGAAGTGCTCGAGCAAGCATTATTGGTGGAGAGCTTCATAGCTGAGCAGGCACCAACGGCGAGAGCCACCACCAAATGACAGATAGCTGATTCATCTACAGGAGCCAGTAGACAGGTAACGCAGAGGTCCAAGTGGGCCAGAACCACTGGTGGATAACCCCAGGATGCAGGGTCAGAGGTACGGAGCTCAAGAGTCAGAGAAGATCAGCTGGGAGGAAGACTGTGATTCACGTGCGGAAGGCAGGGCAACATGGCTTGTGACTTCCTGACCCGCCATAATGACGATTAGTAGATAGTCGAGGGACCACAGAGTTAGAGGCAGAGATTCAATTGAGGAGGTCCGTATGGCGGCAGATGAGGCAGAGGAGTAGGCCTTATAGTAGGCAGTGGGTGATGATTTGAGGTTCTACCGCCACCACCACTAGGAGGTCCACCCCAACCACAGGGATCAGGTGGAAAGGGGCGAGCACAGCTATAGGTAGCAGAGGCCTATGACCATGGTGCTCCATAGATAATTAGAGGTATGATCTATGTCTATTCCACCCTAGCTTCAGTACTTATAGAAACAAGTGTCAGTTACTCTTTCATTACCATAGAACTCATTCAGAGTTCAGAGATTCTGATGGATTTGTTGGATCAATCCTTGCGATTAGAGACTCCTATGGGAGAATATTCGTCGATTATGCACTGGTTCAGACAGTGTGAGCTCACTCTAGGAGGGGAGAGCTTAGGCTGGTATCTCCTTGTAGTAGTGTTGAGGTCTTACGATGTCATCTTGGTTATGGACTGGAAATCTGCATTCCATGCTCAGATCGATTGTTTTAGGTGAAAAGTGTGGTGTGTCTGTGAGGATGAAATCAGGTTTATCTTCACTGGTGAGGAGGAAACCTTTTCAGCATAGGATGGACTATCTTGGAGGAGGGTTCATATGATTACTCATCATTTGGCTAGCCTTACCCTCAAAAAAGTTGACATGAGGAGTCTGAGATATCCTGTAGTGGTGGACCGGTATGTTAATGTCTTCCCTAATGATGTTCTGAGACTACCTCCTCACATAGAGGTAGAGTTTCACATTGACCTGTACCCTGGGACAACACTGATATCTAAACCAGAATATCATATGGCTCCCATGGAGCTTTGGGAGTTGCGGGTATAGCTGGAGGACTTATAGGGAAAAGGATTCATAAGGCCAAATGTTTCTCCATGGGAATCCCTGATCTTGTTCACCAAAAAGGTTAATGGGAGCTTGAGGTTTTGTGTGGACTATTGGCACCTGAACCAGGTGACCTTGAATAACAAGTATCCACTCCTGAGGATTGATGATCTCTTTGACCAACTGAAGGGAGCTAGATGGTTTTTGAAGATAGACATCAGATCAGGCTATCACCAGCTCGGAGTATGAGATGAGAACGTACTGAATACAACCTTCAGATGTCGGTATATCCATTAAAAGTTCTTGGTGATGCCTTTCATCATGACCAATGCTCCGGTGGTGTTCATGGGGCTCATGAATAGGATCTTCCATCCATACCTCGATCGCTTCATGGTGTTATTCATCGAAGACATCTTTATATACTCGGCATCAGAGGAGGAGCACGCCATGCACCTATAGATAGTCCTGGATATGCTCCATGAGCACCAGCTTTATGGAAATCTCTCAAAGTTTCAATTCTGGATACGGGAATTCCACTTCATGGGGCATGTTATCTCAGAGTTTGGAGTCATAGTAGATCCGGAAAAGATAGAGGCAGTGCTTACTTGGGAACCACCCAGGAGTGTGATCGAAGTGAGGAGTTTCTTGGGATTTGTTGGGTACTATCGGATATTTTTACCTGACTTCTTTAGGGTAGTGTCACCCTTGTCATCCTTGATGAAGAAGGGGAAGCCTTTCTTGTGGATAGAGAAGTGTCATCAGAGTTTCTAGGAGCTGAGGCAGATACTGACGAGTGATCTCATCTTTAGGCTACCAGAAGAGGGCGTTGGGTACATATTTTACTACGATGCATCAGGGATCAGACTGGGTTGTGTCCTGGTGCAGGAGAGAGCGATGATCACCAACGGCTCATGGCAGTTGAGACAGCATGAGCAGAACTACGCTACCCATGACCTGGAGTTAGCAGTAGTGGTCTTTACACTAAAGATGTGGTGGCACTACTTGATGGGTGAACATATTACTATTTACTATGATCATAAGAGTCTCAGGTATATCTTCTCACAGAAGGACCTGAACTTGAGATAATGAATATGGAAATATTTCATTTAGGACTATGACTTTGAGATAGTCTATACTCCTGAGAAGGGGAACGTAGTAGCAGACGCACTCAGTAGGAGGTCTGGTCTACAGCTGCTGAGTGAGGCGACAGAGCAACTAGCCACGTCTCAGATATCCTGCATGGATAGATATGGATCATCTTACCTTCAGTCTATGACTGTCACTCCCCTAATTCTATGGTGATTTCAGGAGGCATGACTTGGGTATGTTGACTACGAGGCCCGACGTGCTCAAATATCCTTAGGACAATCTCCCGAAGGATTTTCTGAATGTGGGGATCATGTTGTTCTCTTCAGAGGACACATTATGGTACCAGTGATGCTTCTAGAGGAGGTGTTGAGGGAGTTCCACACATCCCCTTTGGTAGTACATCTTGGAGTGGAGAAGATGTACTAGGACCTCTGATGTCAATACTGGTGGCCAGGGATGAAGAAAGTAGTGGCAGAGTTCATATCCCGATGCCTCACTTTTCAACAAGTGAAGGATGAGCATCAAGTACTAGTGGTCTTAGCTCAGCCACTTGAGGTACCAGAGTGGAAGTGTGATGGTATATCCATGGGCTTTGTGACGGGGCTACCACGTACGTCCAGGGGCCATGATTCCATCTGGGTGATCGTTGATTGACTCACCAATTCAGCTCACTTCCTACCCATCCAAGAGTAGGGATTGGTAGAGATCTTGGGATGCCTCTATGTGCAGGAGATAATGCGACTCCATAGAGTTATATTGACGATCGTCTCAGATTTCGACACACATTTTACATCCAGCTTGTGGAAGGGATTATAGGAGGCGTTCGGAACTCAGCTACACTTGAGCACTGCTTTTCACCCTTAGACAGATGGTCAGATGGAGCGGACCATACAGACACTCAATTACATGGTTCATACTTGTGTCCTCAATTTTTTTCATAGTTGGGAGGACCACCTTCCACTGGTGGATTTTTCATACAATAACGGTTATCACTCCACCGTCAGCATGGCATCGTTTAAGGCCTTGTACGAGCGACCATGCAGGTCACCTCTTTGCTGGACAGACCTAGGGGATTCAACACTTATGAGTCCAGAGTTGGTAAAGGCTACCATAGAGAAGGTGTAGGTCATCCAGGAGTGGATGAAGACTACAAAGAGTCGGTATAATTATCATACTGACAGGAGATGGAGACCCTTGGAGTTTGAGGAGGGAGACCATGTCTTCCTACAAGTTTCACCCCGACGAGGATTACAAATGTTTGGACAGGGTGGAAAGCTATCTCTATGGTTCATCGAACCTTTCCAGATCCACAGTAGAGTAGCCGAGGTGATGTACCATCTAGATCTCCCCCAAAAGATGCACCAGGTGCATAATGTTTTCCACATGTCACAGCTGAGAAGATACGTGCATGATCTGTCACACGTTATCGACTGGGGAAAGCTAGACATCGATGATGGGGTGATGTTTGCAGAGTTCCCGATAGAGATAGAGGATCGAAAGGATTGAGTCCTTCATGGGTATTCGATTCCTCTGGTGCGAGTTTGTTGGCAACATGGGAATCTACAAGAGAGCACATGGGAGAAGGAGGCTCAGATACGTGCTCACTACCCCCATTTGTTCCCCTAGTTTTTTTTATAGCTTTTGGGGATGAAAATCCATAATGTGGGGAGAATGTAAAGACCCAAAAATTCTATGTAATTTTTTTTAAGATTATTTGGGATTATTATGAGTCTGTGAAAATTGACAGCATGTGATTCTGAGGCCTGGTGTGCCCGAAATGAATTTCAGAACATTTTTTTAGGTACGTTCAGTAAACACATGGGTGAAGTTTTCTATATTTTGAACCAGTGCTTGGATTAAAAATCTGAGGGCACCATTGAATCCGCAGTACTGGTATTCATTTAAGAGAGGATTTACTTCGACCGTAGTAGGTCGAGAGAAAAATTTAGTTTTTTGACTTTTTAAAGAAAAGTAAAATAACATGTAATTGTTATTTTATTTTATTTTTCTCCAATGGATGAGTGGTGGTGGTGGGACCAGTGACTTTTCAATCCAATTAATGTCTTGACTCGTCAACTATATAACTCCATCGTTGTGAATTAAAAGAGGTTCTTTAATTCCTTTAATGGACCACATTAATTCTTCAATGCATTACTCACTTTTCCCCCTCCTATTTAAATGGAGCTTGGGGTGGGGTTTTGGCATGGCTTCTTCAAGAGAGGAAACACTGGTGAATTCCTATGGCAACATCCACCGACGGAGGATGGAAGCTCGGGCGACAATGATCCGGGATCGACGAACGCTGACGACTCCATTCAACGTGGACGCTCCTCCCGCCGCAAATGTGACACCTCTAATGGATCTTGAGGTAGGGGTTTTGATTGAAATGAGTTTATTTAATATTTAATGTTAGAAAAATATTCTCCCACTTATTATCATGTTAACATGGAGGGCGTGGGCAGAACGAATAAGGCTCGAACCCTCCGCCGCTTCGTTCATGTTGTGTTCTTCTGGGACGGGTTTCCTCAATTTGACAGAAACACAAAACAGTGGGTCACACTATGATGGAGGCATCCAAGGAGACTCGTAGGTGCAGGAGGGAGTGAAAACGGAGCTCCAGAGCATTGTTAGAGCCCCACAGAAGATCTGTCAACGTGGCACCGGCGCAGCGGCACCGACAACCAGCACCGGTGAGTAATGGCGGCAGTCGGCCGCGGTGGCAGCAGGCGGTGCACCGTCGCGTTATGCGTTGAAGGTCCATGACGGTGGTTAAGTCTGGGACATGCTCCCTATGGGCCCTGCAGGTGATGAGGTAGCACCATGTGGCACCACCAATTAAAGGATCCGAATGACTCCTTTGAGTCATTCGTGAGCAGCAGACCATGCGACCCCTGCGGGTCGTGCCAGCTAGCAGGCCAGACCGCCCGGTGGGCCAGGCCAGTCTATGGCCCAGCCCACTTGATATGACCCAGTCTGGTTTGGGCTGGGACAGGTCAGACCCAAACTGGGTCGGGTCGACCTGAACCGGGTCAGACCGGACCCGGACCCCTCTCAGGCCCAGAAACCCTTAAGTGACTGTAACTTGCGAATCAGACGTCTATTTGACAAACCATCTATAGAGATAGGATCCTTGGAGCTAGAAGGTCCTTTTGAGATACTCCATGAGAGTTTTGTAAAAAGTTAGAGTATGGATGAGTTTTATTAGCTCTGAATCCAACCGGGCCATCGGCACTAAAATGCTAATAACTTACAGATCGGGCGTCTGGTTGACGTATAGGCTATTGTGTTGGAACCCTTATGGAATGACATATCATAGGTTTACTTATTCCTAGGACTTAATGTCAATTAAAATATGACCGATTTATTTAGGAGTGGTTCTCACAGAATCAAGCGTACTATGAGTGGGAATCTAGTGGCTGACAGTGAGGTGGAGGTTGGAGACAGATCATACAGAGGTTAGTACCGAGCGATCTTGTGTGGTTCAGCACTTACCGATCATGTGTGGGTCAGCACTCAATGATCCTGTGTGGTTCAACGCATACTGATCTTATGTGGGTCATATCCTGTGTGGGTCAGTGCTTAGCGATCTTGTGTGGGTCAGCGCATACTGATCCTATGTGGGTCAGATCTTGTGTGGGTCAGCGGGGGTTAGTTACCTATCAATCCTGGGCGGGTCGGACCCTATGTGGTTCAATGGGGGTTATTACCTATCAATCCTATGTGGGTCAGACTTTGTATGGTCAATAGTAGTGCCTCTCTATAGAATAAGATGATCTAGCTCCTCGACTAATCATTTGTACTTATGTGATTTACTTATACCTGGTTTGAGCTGAGTCTTTTGCTTTGTACTTTGTGATTGAGATCATGCTTTGTGATTTTCCTTTTTGGAAATATAAGAGACCTTCAGGGATCTCGGGGTCCCTACTAGGTATTTTTATACTCACCCCTACACGAGCTTTGCCTTCACCTTGTTGTGTCTTGTGCAAATGATGAGCATCTTGGCTGAGTATTGAGGGAGCCAGGACCAAGCGGTACATGGAGAAGATTGGATGATGTGGAGAGCAGTGGAGATGAGCTATACCTTCCCTTCAGGTAGGATCCTCAATGTATGATTCTAGTAGTTGTTTTCATTTTTTCAGTTGTAGTTGTACATTTCAGTTGGACTTTTATTACGACCCCTTTACATTCAGTACACGCTTTTACTACATCAGTTTTTCTTTGTGGTTGCATCTTGTTGCATTCTATTTTGTGTGTTTGTACAGGTTTAAAGGAAATGTCTTCCTGTTTTAGGGATATGTCTTTCTGGTGCTAGTCGCCAACCCCTGGCCTATGGAAGGCGGGCTTGGGGTAATCACAGAATGAGCCTCGGGGGAAGGATCATGACGTTATTTATGGTTCATGCCCAGATAGACTGTTTTTGGAAGAGAATGTGGTGTGTACACATTGATGGGATGAGGTTTTCATTTGTGGGTGTTGGTCGGAGTGGATACTCAAGAGGGGGTGAATTGAGTTCTAATTAAAATTTCTGTTAAAAACTTTTAGGATTAAACTCCCCCAAATTAAAACGGCCTAGTAAATTAAGGTAGTATAGATATAAGTGACTTATTGTTCAACAGGTTTCTCAAAGGTTTATTACTCCTCAGTTGAATCAGTATGAGAACTAATTCGACTTTTGAAACAAGTTTACTAAACAAATCAGATATACACTCTAACCAGAACTAACTATCAGAGTGAATGTAAAAACTGATTTCTGTCTTTGAAAATATAAGCACAGCGGATAAATGTAAAACATAGTAAAGGAAAGATGAACACAACAATTTAAACAAGAGGTTCAGTCTTAAGACAAGACCTAGTCCTCTCCACTTGGTGATCACCAGCCACCAAGCAATTATATTAGAAAGTGATACACATCCTGTATCGGGCTTTACAACAGTTTTCACAAACTGTCCAAGTTTTGCAACATCTACCATAGTTATACGTGGGAAAAATATAACAACCAAGCCACACCAGGCTTCTTCCACAGTTATACGTGGGAAAAAATGTAAAGAGAGTTTGTTATGGGGATTTTTAGCATCCCTCAGTTCAAGCACAAAAGTAAGTGTGTGTAACACATCCACACTACTCACAAATGCAAAATACTTAAACACAATAGAGCTAAAGATAGTAGTATTAGGTTTAGAATGCTCTGTTGTGTTGGAAGATCAGCTCTGGACTCGTTGGTATGAAGGAAATGAAGTTTTGGTCTTTCTCTGCAAGTTTCCACCAAAACAGAGTGTCGCAACTTCCAAGTTCTGACTTCCAGATGTAGATATGATCAGCTTCTTGGGTTTGAAACTCTTCGCAGTACACCACCACAGCTTGAAAAAGGTTCTTTCAATAGATCTTCGTGAAGCTCTCTGTTCTTCAGAATGAGTGCTTGAGTGTTCTTCTTCAGATTGTGTATGTTTCTCTCTTATGATTGTTCTGTGTATATTCAATATGTCCACGCTTTTTTTTATTATATATATCTACACATATATATATGTGTACACTTTTCAGATCAGCTTCTTGGTTTTGGTTCAGCAGAGGCCGATAAGAGAAATGTTTCAACCATGTGTGGTCTTCCTCGTACGTCGTACTGTCTCCTAATATGCCTGAAAATAACATTAAATAATGTCAGGTGCATTCATTTGTCCATACATGACTGTTATAATAATAATAATAATTGGTAAATAAAATAATAGAATATCATTAGACTGGTAGCAGATATATGTCACACGGTATACTTCAACGGTAGCCTCTACAACTGTGGACTTCATCTGTAGGCTCTCTGACTGTAGGCTTGTAACGGTGAACTTTGTGTTAGTGGATGTCTTGTAACGGTATCTGTTACTCTATGTAACAATAGATCCTCATCAGTAGACTTCATCGGTAGGCTATTCAACTGTGAGCTTCATCAGTAAGCTTTATTAGCGGTAGACTCCAACAGTAAGCTTCTAACGGAAGATTTGCAACATCAGAATACTTCAACAGTGACCTTTCCAACTGTAGAATTATCTCAACAAGTAATTTCATTAACGGTGGAGTATGTCCATCAGTAGACTTTGAACAACAGTCAACTATCTCGACAGTAGGAGTTGTATAGAGGTAGCCTTATATTAACGGTAGACATGTTCAATTGTAGACTTGAATAGTGAGGTTCTCAATAGAAGACTTGATACAGAGTCTGATAGTGAACTTCTAACATAAGCCTTGCCACAACAGTGACCTTGTGATAGTGACTCTTTGTCTGTGAGCTTTGATAAGTAGATCAACGGTAGACTTGTGATAGTAACCTTGTACCGGTAGCCTATATTAGTGACAGAAAATCTTCAACAATAACCTTCTTGGATCATTGACCTATAGTAACAGTGAGCTATAACTGTAACTTTGAATAGAAGACTCTAACCAGTAGCCTTTAACAGTGAACTTATATTTAGATAAATGTAAACTGTAAGCTGATGCAGCAAAGTCATGAGACTAAGAGTATACACTGTTCAGGATAAAATAATTATAAATACAGATTAAAAAGAGTTAGCAAAGGACTTAATATATCATGATCAATATTTAAACATGATTTGGGATTATCAAAACAGGTGAGTCCAAAAATCTCCCCCTTTTTGATAATCACAAATTATGCCAGTATGTATTAAAGATAGATATCACAGTTACTAAACATAGATCAAAAATGTCTCAAGTATCAGAGATTAATAAGAGTGTAAAACCATAAAATATTGGTACATGGGATCAGAGAGAAACGCAGAAAAGATTCAACATAGTATTATATTAGCATATTATCATATTTCTCCCCAATCACATGATTAGTCTAGAATTAGCACAATATTTCTCCCCCTTTGTGATTAGCAAAAAGAAACACAAAATAGAGAAAACCGAGAAAGCTTGTATTAATAAAAGTACAGTACATGACCCAAATAGAATACAGAGTCCCTATCAAAAGATATAAATAGACTCAATCCACAACATCTGTAGGTAAGGGATCTTTCTCTTTGGAAGAAGAAGATAGAGGATGAGCCGGTGGATCAGCAGGTTTAGGAATTACTGCAGGAATGACTAGAGGGGCAGCAACAGAAGCTCCTGTGGGTCTGTAGTGGGTAGCTCATTGACGTATTAGTGGAGTAAGGCTTCTAATATCTTTATTAGGAGACATCGTAGAAGAACCACTGGGTTGAGATGCAGGTAAGGCAGGAGGGATGATGAAAGGGGTGCAATCCACATGGAGAAAGGGTAGAAGAAGGTTTCTGAAATCCATAATAATGCTTCCACCTCTTTCCATAGCAGATAAAAAATCATCTTTATTCTCCAAAAATTTATCCAAAGCAGGGGTCAATTATCTCAGTTTGTTGACCTGCTCCCTAAATGCCTGATTCACTGGAGGTAGCTTCATATTCTCTATCAAAATCTTGAAGTGGTTGGTCATTTGGTGCTTGGTATATATCTTCTCAAAGTAAGAATCTACCTTATTCTTAATGGATTCCTGAGTAGAAGTAGCTTCTTTCAAATGTTCATGAACATAACTATTGACTTCCCTAGTGGTAGCAAGTACTTGAGAATCAGAGGTGCCACAGGTACTAGCCTTAGCAAGTTCTTCCTGGATCACATTTCTGATCTGGTCAATGTTCATAGAGGATCTAGATGAGGGAAGGGGTTTGACTGAGAAGGCTACTATCTCTTTGAAAGACTGAGTCAAGTTACCAATAACCTTTTGAACAAGTGCATCCTAACTGTTCATATGTTCTTTGACCGATATCTTAAAATTCTCAAAAACTTCCACAAACTGCTTGACTATCTCTTTGATATATCCAATCTCAGCATTCACTTGGTTTTGAGAACTACTCATGGTAGTCAATGAAGCAACTGATTGTCTCAAAGAAACCACAGCTCCTGTCCATCATTCAATTTGAGTATGGAACACTTTAACCTCATCCATCGTTTCTTTCACTAGACTAGACACAACACATCCTAGAGATAGCTCAAAGGATTTCTCCACATTCCTCAGCTCTTCAACAAGGCTATTCTTCAAATCTGCCACTGATTCTCTCACTGCCTTTTTCATTTCAACTTTCAAGGACTCAAGGTCCTCCTTGGTTGCCAAATTGTCAGACACAACTACTGGAATACTTTCAGGTAGGATAACAGAATCCCTTTGAGGCTGGTCTTCCTCATCAGAATCTCTATAATTGAGTCCAAGTACCATGTATCCTGGATCTGATGACCAACCTTATATTCCATATAGCATAGAAACTGAACCAAGATGCTCCCCCTCACTTAAAGCTCTCTCCTGAGTATTCTCCTATACTTTTTCTGCTCTAGGTAACTCCACAGCCTCTTCTGCAACTCCAGAAGTTTCAACAACAGTTTGTACTGTTGGTTTACTAGTGGGGTGAGTCACAGCCTTTACTGAGTCATCAATGACTTCCATATCAATGGAAGTAGATTCCACTCTTGCTTCCTGATCAGACACTGCCTTGTATGTATTATCTATCAGAGGGCTCAAACTGAGCTCTTCTTCTTCATTGTCCTCATCATCAACTTCAGCAACATCCTCCTTTCCTTCATCCTTTTCACAAGATTCCTCTACCTATTCCTCTTTAGATGTGTCCTTGACAATATTCTGATATGATTCTTCTTCTTCAGTGGTCTCAGTGTCACTGTCCTTCAGAACAGTCTCTCTTCTTGGTAGTTCTTTTGGAGGGCTAGTTGCTCTGAAAGCTACTGTCCTTACAGGACTGTGAGTAAAATCAGGATCACTCCCATCATCAATGGGGGTGTTTTCTCTTTCAGGGTCCATAGCACCTTCAACTTCCTCCTCCTCATCTGAATAATCCGGTTCTGGCTTATTAGGCTTCAAACCTGGATCTCTCTGGTCTTTTGGCCTAGATGGGTGTGTAGTAGGGTCAAACTTTTCATATACCTTTCCTTCATCATTTACCCATGCCTTCTTCGAGGGATTCCAGCTAATTTTCATGAATTTTCAAATCACCTTAGAGATACAAACACTTTTCTTGGCCACTATCATCTCTTCTTGATTTCTGGCCACACCCTTTACCTTTAGTATTACTGAAATAAGCTTGGCATAGAATAGGGCATTGGATTTTGAGCTTGTCTTAGTCATATCCTACAATTGTGCCATCAGTAACCTATATAGGTTAATCTTATTTCCATGATTCAGTAAGTACATCAGGAATATGTCCCGGTACTTCAGTACTACAAAATCTCCTCTCCTGGGACTAAGTACATGCTGAATGAATTTGAATAAAATCATGTCTTCTCCATTCATCTCAGCTTGAATGATATTCCTTGATTTTCCATTTCCTGTCAGTTCTTCAAGAGATTTTTCATATTCAAAAACATCACTGTCTGGAGGATCCAATCCAGAGTAGTAATCATATATTCCTTCATGGGGAACTCTCAAACAGGCAGCCCACTCAGCAGATGAGAATCTGACTTCATTGCCATTGACTCTGGATATTAGCCTATGCACATCATCTTCCTCTTAGAACTTCAGATATTCATAGAATTATTTCACAAGATTCGGGTAGTACGGTCCATTGTTTTTGAAAAAAAATCGGTCTATCCTTGGGCATCTAGTGCTTTCATCACTAATGACTTGCTCAACAGCAGCCATTCTTTACTTAACTCCTTCTCAGCAAATATTTCTCTCTTGGTCAGATGTGGGTTGATAGGTCCTGTCAGAGTATTATTGGTGCCACTGGATTCGGCTCGAGTCCTCTTTCACCTTGGCGCATCCTCATTGACAGTCGGGGGTCTCTTGGTTATAGTCATGGAGATTGAAGGAGGTTTGAGGGTTCAGGTGAAGGGTTGGGGTTTAGGAATTTCAAGAGCAAGGTTCGAGATTGAGAGAGGAAGGTGGATTGAGATACATTCGTCGCCTTTGGTTTTATCATTTAGGGATTAAAACAAAATAAAATAGAAATAATAAATAGGAATAAAAACAGTTCAAATTCCCGCAAAAATAAAGACAAACAGCGAGGTATCCAATAGTGAGATGTACCAATAAGGTACACTAGTGAGGTGCAACGGTGAGGTGTAATAGTTGAGTTTATCAGTGAGGTCCAACTGTGAGGTCTATCAGTGAGGTCCAACTGTGAGGTTTAATAGTGAGGTCCAATAGTGAGGTCTAACTGTGAGGTCCAACTGTGAGGTCTAACAGTGAGGTCCAACTGTGAGGTCTCCTATGCTAAAGTTAATCACACCTAACTCATGTTTGATGTAATTTAATCTCTCATAATTCAAAGGCTTTGTGAATATATCAGCCAATTGATGTTCAGTGCCAATGAATTCAAGAGTGATATCACCCTTTTGATAATGATCCCTCAAAAAGTGATGTCTCACATCAATATGCTTTGTCCTAGCATGAGATACTAGATTTTTGGAAATGTTAATAGCACTTGTATTTTCACACTTTATAGAGACATGTTTGAATTGATATCCATAGTCCAGTAAAGTGTGTTTCATCCACAGAATTTGTGCACGGCAACTACCAGCAGCTATGTATTTAGCTTCGACAGTGGATAATGCAACATAATTCTTCTTCTTACTACACCAAGATACTAGTGACTTGCCTAAAATGTGACATGTCCCAGAGGTGCTTTTTCTATCTAACTTACAACTAGAAAAATCAGCATCAGAGTAACTCAACAAATCAAATGATTGTCCTTTTGGATAAAATAATCCTAAGTTGGGAGTATGTTTGAGATATTTAAAAATCCTTTTTACAGCAGTTAAATGAGACTCTTTTGGATTGGCTTAAAAGTGAGTACACATGCATACACTAAACATAATGTCAGGTCTACTAGCTGTAAGATAGAGTAGACTCCCTATCATACCTCTGTAGTTGGTTTGATCCACTGGTTCTCCAGCTTCATCAGTATCCAACTTACAGGTGGTACTCATAGGTGTGTCACTACCTTTACTACCATCCAAAGAAAAATGTTTTAAAAGATCCTTAATATATTTACTTTGATTCAAAATAATGCCATTTTTATTTTGAAAGATCTGAAATCCAAGGAAAAATTTGAGTTCTCCCATTAAACTCATTTCAAACTCATTTTGCATCATTTTTGAAAAATCAGTACATCATGAATTTTTAGAAGATCCAAAAATAATATCATCCACATAAATTTGTACTATCAAAACATATTTAGAAATCCATTTAATGAAAAGAGTAGGATCAGATATCCCTTTGGTAAAACCTTTTGAAATAAGAAAAGAGCTGAGCCTATCATACCATGCTCTTGGAGCTTGTTTTAAGACATATAAAGCTTTATATAGTTTAAAAACATGATTGAAAAAATGGGGATTTGTAAAACCAGGAAGTTGTTCAACAAATACATCCTAAACTATATACCCATTTAGAAAATCACTTTTAACATCCATTTGATAAATTTTGAAATTCAAATGAGCTGCATATGCAAGTAGTATCCTAATAGCTTCTAATCTAGCTACAGGTGAAAAGGTCTCCTCATAGTCTATTCCTTCCTCTTGACTATATCCTTGTGCAACTAGTCTAGATTTATTTCTAACTATATTCCCAGACTCATCTACTTTGTTCCTAAACACCCATTTAGTGCCTATGGTCAAGGTGTCCTTAGGTCTTTCCAATAATTCCCAAACTTTGTTTCTTTCGAACTGATTTAGTTCTTCTTACATATCCATTACCCAAAATTCATCATTGATAGCATCATTAATATTTTTGGGTTCAAGCTATGAAAGAAAAGCTTGATGTTCAACCTGGTTTCTTAGAGAAGCTCTAGTTTGTGTTCCTCTTTTAAATCGCCTACAACAGCATCTAGAGGATGATTCTTGAGAGTCCTAATACCTTTAGGAAGGTTTGAACTAGATTCTTCATTGTTGTCTATTGGTTCAGAATCAGCAGGAGAAGATTCTAGAAAATTTCCATAACTGGATACTTTTATAAGGGATTCACTATTCTTATCATTAAAGTTTAGATTTGACAAATCTTCCTCAAGATTTTCAAGAGAGGTTTTAGGCTCATGTGGATTAGTCTCATCGAATTTGACATGAACTGATTCTTCCACACATTTGGTTTTTTTATTGAACACTCTATAGGATTTACTTGAGATAAAATAGCCCAGGAAAATTCCTTCATCACTTTTGGAAGAAAATTTGTCAATATTATCTTTAGTATTAAGAATAAAGATTTTGCAACAAAAAACTCTAAAGTAATTAACCTTAGGCTTCCTATTATTCCAAAGTTTATAAGGGGTACTTTTTAGAACATGTCTAATTAAAACTTTGTTGATAACATAACAAGCTGTATTTATAGCTTCAACCCAAAAATAAACAGGTAAGTCATACTCATTAAGCATAGTTCTAGAAATTTCTTGAAGGGTCATATTTCTTCTTTCTACAACTCCATTTTGTTGAGGTGTCCTAGGGGCAGAAAATTTGTGACTATAACCATTATGTGAGCATTAGGATTCAAACTCATGATTCTCAAACTCACGGCCATGATCACTTCTCAGGGTCTTAATTCTATGTCCACTAATATTTTCTACAGACTTGGAATATTTAATAAAGAGCAGACTTCACTTTTGTGAGATAAGAAGTATACCCAAGTATACCTAGAAAATTCATCCACAAGAACATAAACATAGTGCTTTCTGTTTAGACTTGAAACTCTTGATGGTCCAAAAAAATCCATGTGAACCAACTCAAGTGGTTGAGAAGTTTAAAATTCTTTATTTGGTTTGAAATAAACTTTGTGTTTTTTTTCCTTTTGACAGGGATTACACACTTTATCAATTGGGAATTCTAATTTAGGTAAGTCTCTAATTAAACATTTCTTAGATAGCTTCCTAATTGAGTGCACATTACAGTTTCCTAATCTTCTATGCCACAACCAAGACTCTTTATGAAAAGCATTTAATCAAGAAACATTTTGTTTGGATAAGGAATTTAAATCAACAGCATATACATTCTCATTTCTACATGCAGTGAAAACTAAATCATTTTTTGAATTAAAAACATGGCATGCATCATTTTCAAACTTAACATTAAAGACATCATCACATAACTGAGATATGCTAAGTAAATTTTACTTTAATCCATAAAAAAAAGTACTTTAGAAATTAATATTGTATCAGGGTTACCAATCTGGCCTAAGCCGATGATTTTTCCTTTTGCATTGTCACCAAAGGTGACATGCCCACCATCAACTTTAATTAGATTCTTTAAGCAAGAATAGTCTCTTGTTATATGTCTTGAACATCTATTGTCCAAGTACCATAGGGTCTTATAGGAACTCTTTAAGCAACTTCCCTGCAAAATAGATTAAACATGGGGTAATTTTGGTACCCAGATCTTTTTGGGTCCAGAGAGGTTAGCTAGTAAAACTTTGGGAACCCATATTTGCTTTATAGGTTTTCTAAAATCATCAAACATATTTTGATACATAAATACCTTGTTAGGTCCTTTAGAAAATTGTTTCTCAAAAGATGGTCCAGAACTAGCAGTGAGCTGTCCAGATTTTGGAACAAATTTGGTTTTGCTAATTTGTCTCTGTCCAGGCTGATATCCTAGACCTGTTGTATATTTTGGAGTAATATGTTTTCTTAGAAACTGTATCAATTTATCCCTACCAGTAGTGAACTTCTCAATATACTTTCTTAATTGTTCATTAGATAATTTTAGTTGAGTGTTCTCTTTCAACAGTTGAGCATTATTTTCTTTTTCTACACTTAGATCTGTTTTAATATCACTAGTCAAGGCATGTTGTTTCTTCAAAGATTTATATTTATCTTTTAGTTCATTGCAGGTATCTTCCAGTATATTGAAATATTCAAATAGTTTATTCTTAGACATATTTTCCTCATTATCTGAATCACTATTATTTCCAGAATAATAAGTATTATTCATAGGGGAATTAATTGTTACCTCAGATGTCTCTACCATAAAACATAGATTGGAATGTTTGTTCTGTTCTGAGTCTGAAGCATCATATTCACTCGAACTGTCTTCTGAAGTGCTCCAGGTTGCTTTCATATCCTTTTTATAACTTTTTCCCTTATAATCATATTTATTTTTGAATTTTAACTTCAGACAGTCATCCTTGATGTGTCCTTTCCTCTTTCATTCATAGCAGACTATATCATCTTCCTTATCATATTTCTTTCAATCCTTCTTCCAATGTCCCTTGTTGTCATACTTTCCTTTGTAGTTTGATTTTCTGGAAAACTTCTTCTTCCTATAGAACTTCTTAAATCTCTTGGCTATTTGAGCCATTTCTTCATCACTTTCTGAATCTGAATCTTCATTGGTTGAACTTTCAGTAGGTACATGTATTTTATCCTTATCTTTGCTCTTTGAAGTAGTAGACTTGAATGCTACGGATTTTCTCTTGGGTTCATCATCTTATTCTTTGTTCACCTTCAGTTCTTCTTCATACATCATTAGTTTACCAATCAACTTCTTAACAGGTAGCTTGCTGATGTCACATGACTCTCAGATAGACACAGAAGTGCCTCTCCATCTGTCTGGCAAACATCTCAATATTCTCATGATCTGCTCCTTTTCTGGAACATCTTTTCCCAGTGAACTCATGGTGTTGACAATCTCATTAAACCTAAGGTACATATCAGAAATGGGTTCATCTGGTCTCATCTTAAAATTATCATATTTAATAGTATAAGTATTCAATCTCATTTCCTTGACATTGGTTGTTACTTCATGAGAAACAGCTAAGGTGTCCCAGATTTCATGAGCTGTTTTACATGCAGAAATTCGGTTAAATTCATCATCTCCTAAAGAGCAGTAAAGGGCATTCATAGATTTATAGTTATTATTATAGTTAGACTTTTTAGCATCATCCTAGGTAGATCTAGCAGTTTTGGGGATCTCATATTATGATTCTATAGTAGACCAAATATCAAAACCAATACTTTCCAAAGGAATTTTTATTTTAATTTTCCATTGATAATAATTCACACCATTAAATAAAGGTGTCCTGTTAGTAGCAGCACCTTCTAGTCTATTGTCCATAACTAGATTTTAAAGAATATCAAAGAGATAAAAGTTAGAAATAATAGAAATTTAAGATCTTTAATATAAAACCAAAATCAAAATTTGAAAAACAGAGGGTTTGAAGACTTTTTATAAATAAGAATGTTTCCTCTGATACCAAATGTTGGTCGGAGTGGATACTTAAGAGGGGGTGAATTGAGTTCCAATTAAAATTTTTGTTAAAAACTTTTAGGATTAAACTCCCCCAAATTAAAACGGCCCAGTCAATTAAGGCAATAGAGATATAAGTGACTTATTGTTAAACAGGTTTATCAAAGGTTGATTACTCCTCAGTTGAATCAGTATGAGAACCAATTCGACTTTTGAAACAAGTTTACTAAACAAATCAGATATACACACTAACCAGAACTAACTATCATAGTGAATGTAAAAACTGATTTCTGTCTTTGAAAATATAAGCATAGTGGATAAATGTAAAACAGAGTAAAGGAAAGATGAACACAACAATTCAAACAAGAGGTTCAGTCTTAATACAAGACCTAGTCCTCTCCACTTGGTGATCACCTGCCACCAAGCAATTATATTAGAAAGTGATACACAGCATGTATCGTGCTTTACAATAGTTTTAACAAACTGTCCAGGTTTTTCAACCTCTACCATAGTTATACGTGAGAAAAATATAATAACCAATCCACACCAGGCTTCTTCCACAGTTATACGTGGGAAACAAATGTAAAGAGAGTTTGGTATGGGGATTTTTAGTATCCCTCAGTTCAAGCACAAAAGTCAGTGTGTGTAACACATCCACACTGATCACAAATGAAAAATACTTAAACACAATAGAGCTAAAGATAGTAGTGATAGGTTTAGAATGCTCTGTTGTGTTGGAAGATTAGCTCTGGACTCATTGGTATGAAGGAAATGAAGTTTTGGTCTTTATCTATAAGTTGCCTCCAAAACAGAGTGTCGCAACTTCCAGGTTCTGACTTCTAGATGTAGAGATTATCAGCTTCTTGGGTTTGAATCTCTTCACAGCACACCACCACAGCTTGAAAAAGGTTTTTTCAAAAGATCTTCATGAAGCTCTCTGTTCTTCAGAATGAGTGCTTGAGTGTTCTTCTTTAGATTGTGTATGTTTCTCTCTTATGAGTGTTATGTGTATATTCAATATTTCCACACTTGTTTTTATTATATATCTCTACACATATATATATGTACACTTTTCAGCTCAACTTATTAGGTTTGGTTCAGCAGAGGTCGACAAGAGAAATGTTTCAACCACGTGTGGTCTTCCTCATACATCGTACTATCTCCTGATATGCCTGCAAATAACATTAAATAATGTCAGGTGCATTCATTTGTCCAGACATGACCATTATAATAATAATAATAATTGGTAAAGAAAATAATAGAATATCATTAGACTGGTAGTAGATGTATGTCACACGGTAGACTTCAACGATAGCCTCTACAACTGTGGAATTCATCTGTAGGCTCTCTGACTATAGGCTTGTAATGGTGAACTTTGTGTCAGTGGATGTATTGTAACGGTAGTTGTTACTCTATGTAACAATAGCTCCTCATCAGTAGACTTCATCGGTAGGCTATTCAACTATGAGATTCATTAGTAGGCTTGATCAGTGGTAGACTCCAATAGTAATCTTCTAACGGAAGCTTTGCAACATCAGACTACTTCAACAGTGACCTTTCCAACTGTATACTTATCTCAACAGGTGATTTCATTAACGTTGGAGCATGTCCATCAGTAGACTTTGAACAACAGTCGAATATCTTGATAGTAGGAGTTGTCTAGCGGTAGCCTTCTACTAACTGTAGACATGATCAATTGTAGACTTGAACAATGAGGTTCTCAACAGAAGACTTGACACAGAGTCTGACAGTAAACTTATAACATAAGCCTTGCCACAGCAGTGACCTTATGACGGTGACTCTTTGTCTGTGAGCTTTGATAAGCAGGTCAATGGTAGACTTGTGATAGTATCCTTGTACTGGTAGCCTATATTAGTGACAGAAGATCTTCAATAGCAACCTTCTAGGATCAGTGACCTATAGTAACAGTGAGCTATAACAGTGACTTTGAACAGAAGACTCTAACCAGTAGCCTTTAACAGTGAACTTATATTTAGATAAATGTAAACTGTAAGCTGATGTAGCAAAGTCATGAGACTAAGAGTATACATTGTTCAGAATAAAATAATTATAAATACAAATTAAAAAGAGTTAGCAAAGGAATTAATATATCATGATCAATATTTAAACATGATTTGGGATTATCAAAATAGGTGAGTCCAACAGTGGGTAAAAAGGAAACTCAGGTAGAGTGGGATGAGCTCATGCATAGGATATTGTATTCGATTACACACCATCTGGCTAGAAATACTCTTAGTGTAGTGGATGTTATGAGTTTTCAGTTTCCTACAGAGGTGGAGGAGTACGAGGATGCCTTTCCAGAGTACATTTTAGGCTTACCTCTCCAACGAGAGATAGAATTATGCATTGATCTACACCTCAGGATGACCTTGATATATGTTCCATCATATTGGATGGATCCTTCAGAGATTTTTGAGTTGAGGGTATAGTTAGATGACTTATAGAGGAAGATATTTTTTCAAACCCAGTGTTTCACCCTAGGCAGCCCCAGTGTTATTCTCTAAGAAGGCAAACAAGATCTTGAGGTTGTTTGTGGATTACCATTACCTAAACCAGGTGATTCTAAAGAATAAGTACCCACCACCAAGGATATATGATCTCTTTGATTTTTTGATAGGGGAATTATGGTTCTCAAATATTGACCTCAAATTAGGCTATCACAATCTATGAGTATAGGACAAGGATATACTGAAGATGAGATTTATATGTCACTACAGTCACAATGGGTACTTGGTGATTTCGTTCATCATGATGAACACCCCAGTAGTGTTTATGGGAATCATGAACCAGATCTTTTAGTATTTCTTAGACTAATTTGTGGTATTCTTAATTGATGATATTCTAGTATACTCATCGTCTGAGGAGGAGCACGTGAGACACTTGAGGATAGTCCTGGATGTACTCTGAGAGCACCTTCTTTACATGAATCTATCTAAGTTTTAGTTCTAGATTTAGGAGGTCCACTTTCTAAGACATGTTATCTCGTCAGATTGTAAAGAAGTGGACCTAGTGAAGGTTAAGGCATTGTTATCTTGGGATCCACCCAAGAGCATGATTAAGGTACAAATATTACTTGGTTTTGTAGGCTACTATCAGAGATTTGTACTTTATTTATCCAGGATAACATCTCCCATGATAGCTTTGACCTAAAAGGGATAGCCTTTCATGTGGAATAATATATGTGAGTAGGATTCCTAAGAGTTGAGGCATATATTGATGAGCACTCCCATCTTTATATTTCTAGAGGAGGATGTCGAGTACGCAGTGTTCTACAATGAATCGGGGATCGGGTTTATTTTTTTATGATGTAGAAGCAGACAGTGATTTCCTATGATTCATGCCATTTGATAACACATGAGAAAAACTATACGAATCATGATCTTGAGCTTGTAGAGGTAGTTTTTGTAGTGAATATATGGAGACACTACCTTATAGGTGGGAAATTTATCATATATTCTGACTATAAGATTCTAAATTATATCTTTTCTCAAAAGGATCTTAACTTGATACATAAGAGATGGCTAGAGTTCCTCCAATATTATGACATCAAGATTTCCTATACTCTTGGGAAGGGGAATGTGGTAGTAGATGCCCTCCGCATGAGATCTTTCTCACAGTTTCTGAGTGGACATCAGAGCATTTGGCCTCATTATATTTATCCTTTGTGGGTGGGGATGAAGCATCTTACCTTTAGTCGATGGTTATAACCCCTCTTCTTTTATAGTGAGTCGGGGAGGCACAGCTTGGGGATACTGATTGTGAGATCGTACATACTCATATATCCATTGGACATGATCATAATAGATTTTCTAAAGGTGGTGATCATGTTTTTATTTTCATAGGATGGGTGATGGTACTAGTTTCATTGAGAGAGGAGGTGCTGAGGGTTTTCATACTTTATCCTTAGTGGTACATCTAGGTGTGGAGAAGATGTAACAGGACCTTAGATGGTAGTTCTAGTGGTCAGGGATGAAGAAGGGAGTTGTAGAGTTTGTCTCTTGATGTCTTACTTGTCAAAAAGTGAAGGATGAGCACTAGGATCTAGTAGGTTTAGCTAAACCCCTTGAGGTGATATATTGGAAGTGGGATGGGATGTCTATGGACTTCATGATTGGGTTACCACATACTTCTATGGGACATGATGTTATCTAGGTGATCGTATACTGAATCACCAAGTTGTCCCACTTACTAGATAATTGAGAGTATATTTCAGTGGATATCTTGTTATGATTGTACATATAAGAGATAGTATGGATCCATGGAGTTCTCTCGATGATTGTTTCAGATAGTGATGATCGCTTCACATCATAGTTATGAAGAGGATTATAGGAGGACTTTGGGAATCAGTTGCGTTTAACTATGGAGTTTCACCCACAGACTGATGAACATATTGAGTAGATCATTCAAGTCTTAGAGGACATGTTGTGGTCTTTCTTGTTAGACTTTTTCCATATTTGGGAGGATAACCTACCCTTGTTATAGTTTTTGTACAATAACATCTATCATTCTACCATCGGTATTGAAAAATTAAAGGCTTTTATGGGCGAACCTACAGTTCACCACTATGTTGGACTGACCTAGGAGAGTCAGTACTTATGGGCCCAGAGTTGGTGCAACCCATGGCAGAGAAGGTGCAGATCATCCAGGAGAAAATGAAGACTACACATAGCTATTATAAGTCCTATGCAGACTGACAACGGAGGCATTTGGAGTTCGAGGAAGGATATCATGCATTCTTTAGGGTCTCACCTCGATGTAGGTTATCAATATTTAGCCACAGTGGAAAGTGATATCTGAGATTCATTGGACCTTTCTAGATACTGTGTAGAGTTGGTGATGTGGCTTATCACTTAGATCTACCACAACAATTAGACCAGGTATATGATGTCTTCCACATGTTGCAACTTAATAGGCATGTGCATGACCCATAGCATGTTATATACTAGGGCGAGATGGACATCAAGGATGGAGCTACTTTTGCAGAGTATCTGGTATATATTGAGGATCAGTAGGAGTGGATCCTCTATGGGTGAGTGGTTCCTTTAGTGCATGTCTGGTGGAAACATAAGAATCTTCAAGAGAGCACCTAGGAGCAGGAGACCCAAATACATGCTCAGTACCCAAATCTCTTTTTTTAGTCTTTTTTTTAGATTTCTAGGACATAAATATCCAAGGTAGGAAGAATTTAACAACACTTATTTTTCTATGTATTACTTTGAATATTATATGGATTATTTTCAATGATAGGTGTTGAGATGGCGTGAGATTCTGAGGCCTGGTGATCCCATAATTTATTTTTGAAATATATTAAATATATTAAATATCACCCATACACAATTTTCCTGAAAAAGTGGAATAACTCTTAAAAAAATGCTTGGATCAAAAATATGAGGCCACTGTTGAGATTATAGCATGGGTTTTACCCTAGGCGCGACATAATATATATCAAATTTGGACATTTGGTTAAAATACATCAAGGGCATAAATAATAAAATTAATTAATTTATTTATTTATTTTATTATGTTGATGTAGAAACCTATTTTCCCTATATAAATACACAGTTATGAGTAGATCTTAAGGTTAGTTTCTTAACCTTGGATACCTAGAGGACCATTGGAGGAGATCATTCTTTGCAGACAACATCGGATCGGATCGAGATTGAGGATCATTACACCATCAGAATTTAAGGATCTCACCAATGATAAGGATGAAGATTTATTCTTCATCATCGATCAATCCATATTGAGGTAGGATGTTTGTTTTATGTGAATTTATCCTTGTTTTATTATTCCTATGATGAACGTGAATCAATTAACTAACAAATTGATTCGCGAATTGAGTGTGTTGCGAGCACGGGTTAGATTTATCCAGGAATGGAGGTTTCTATTATTTATTATGTTATATCTCTTTATTTTTCATTCTAATTAAAATGAATCAAGGCCAACATGAACATTGGTTGAGGTTCAATCCTCATATTTTTTGTGTGAATTTATTCCCTTGTTCTTCATTCATCATGGGAAATTCCTTTGGATTTTGGTTTAATGAATACTCATAAATCAATCATTACACACTCATTTCTTGGAGAAATGGATTGATACCATAGTTATAGGTTCATATTAATGATGGAATCGAGCTATAATGATGGATCAAGAGTCTACAATCATGGTTTGGGAATGCACCACCGACAAGGCCCGACGGCGAGTATTTCCTGAGCACCAGATATAGTCAAAATCCAACCAGTGACAACAAAAAAGGTTTAGTAAACCTAGATCTACAATGAATGGTGCCTTTCATGGAAGAATCAAAGGGATTAGAGGCATGGAGTAAGACGTGTGAATAATCCTATGGGTCATGTGAAAAAACTAACTATACGACATGTATTCCTATGAACACATGTCGTGTAGTCCCTTTTTATATGGTGTTAGGGTTTTAGCACAGAGATAACTATCACACATCATGTGACTCAATTAACACACCATGTTAAACTTTCCAACTAGCTCGGCATGTATAGTGTGTACATGCTTAGAAATCTAGGTGGAATTACACGCCATGCAGGCCATGACACACATCATGTACAACCTGGAAGGCGGCTAGGAATGTATAGGTGGTACATGCCTAGGAGATCGTGTGGCTCCAAAATTCATGTGGAAGGCCACACACCACACCGTGGACTAATAAATGGACATAGGCATAGTACATATTACACGGGTAGAACCCGATGTCAAAGGGACACATTGTGTACTCATAGTACACACCGTGTACCCTCTCAAAGAAGGCTTGGAGCCCTTTTCCTCTTTACCTTGGACAAGTTTCATTAGGTTATATTCCCATGATTGTTTCTCTAAGGGTTTTTTATGGAATCATGTCATGTTCATAAGATGGTGACCCCATTTGAGGAACTTCAATCTTTGATAGAGTTGTTGGAATCCCTCCATGAGTCCTAGAGTGATATCTTCTATCATTATCATTTCCCTAAGTGGGGTTCTTGGTATCGTCGTTACCAACACTATGTGGGAGTCAATCCCCTACTTAGAGGGTTAATCCATATTGGTTTGTTGGTATACCTCATGGCCTTGGGTGTGATCTCTACCTATTTATCAATCTATTAAAACATCCAGTGTGTACTTCTTATGGGGAGACTCGATAAGAATGATATCTCAGATAAACTTTATCAATGCTATCTGACTCATGGAATGTGTTATCCCAGACGAGTGTTATATGGAACCATCAAGTAGGAATCATTGGCTGGATATATAGTTGTAACCTTACCTTCAGATTTTGTGTATACTATGAGTATATCTAGTTATTCTTATTATGTATGTTGTTGACATATCCCTTTTATGAGTTGACTATTATTCTTGATGATATATGCTTAGTGATTCTAGGGTGTCCTACTAGGTGTTGTTATAATCACCTCTGCATGGGATTTTCTTGCACGTCTCGTGTCTTATGCAGATGAATGACCTTTTACGAAGTCCTAGAGGGGCTAGGACCAGGTAGAACTTATTGATTCAGATATACCAAGGTGTGTTCCAGTGGGTACATTTACAGCACTCCTCTCTTACTTCACGATTTGGACTTGTTTCAGTTTCTTTTAGTGAGATTTTATTTGGCCCTTGTTTTCCAGTACTTTGTTTTCATACTCTAATAGTGGGATTTTAGATGTAAACATTCATGGCTATCATTTGTTTTACATTTTATCATTGTATGAGCTTGTAGATGAGTGTGTGTGTGTGTGGGTATATTAGGCTAAGGCCTCCCATGTGTGTGATATGTCCACTCAGCACTGGTCATCGTCCCCTAGCCTATTGAAGGTAGGCTTGGGGTAGTCATGGTTCAGGCCCCATTGGGCTAGGTTGTGACAAGATCTTCCAACATATAGGTTTCCAACTAAATGTTCAGATCTACCAGTGTACCGAAAAAATCAAAGATTCTATTTATTTGATCGAGTCACACCTCTACTTTTTCAGGTTCAAAATCCCCTCAAAACACAGGTGGATTCTACTTTTGAAACTGCACCAAATGGTCCACTTTCCTGGACTCATCATTTTTATTTCCTTTGTCAACAGCTTGAAACACTTACTCAATACTCTATACAAGTTGTTGGTTCACATGTGGCTCAGGTTCAACCACATTCTTAGTAGCTTATTCTTGTTTATTTCTATAGAATCTTCCTAGTTACATTTCTATAAATATAATAATACACCATTTAGACCATTTCT
The DNA here is from genome assembly GCA_963277665.1 of Viscum album. Taxonomy (NCBI): domain Eukaryota; kingdom Viridiplantae; phylum Streptophyta; class Magnoliopsida; order Santalales; family Viscaceae; genus Viscum; species Viscum album. The sequence continues at coordinate 1,693,493,470 of OY728137.1, read as the reverse complement.
CTCAACTAAAGGCTTGAATAAATTCCAAAACATTATAAACAATTATCATCATTATGTGTAACAAATTGTACAACCATAATTTCAAGAATAACCCATTTTAATAATTTTCAAAAATCAGTTTAACAATAGAAAAATAATTTAGTCCAAGTAGGAATTTTTTATACTAATGAATGATATGAAACACTCGTCATTTAAACCCATGATGATGAGATAAAAACACCTCTAGAAGTTTCTTAAAACACTTTTGTACCCAGATGCCCTAATAACTTGAAGTTTAGCATAAAAAAGGTTAGATGTATCCTTTTAAGATATACATTTAAAGTTCCAATAGTCATATATCCTTGCTACCAGCCCAACTCAAGGACCAAACAAACTGATACCATTTGTAACACCCCTCACCACACTCATTGGATTGGGAAGAGATGGAGGTACTACTGGCCTTAGGTAACACCCCCAAGACACCAAAGGCTAGAAATAAATTCTAAGGTCTTAAGAGAATATTGGGGGATTATTTTCCTTAAGAACCCGCACAACCTTTAAGGAATTATACAACAAACATGTCAAACTAAATTATGCATGAATAAACAATCACATAACTCCATAAAATTAAATACATGGACAATAACAGAGTAAAATAGAAAAGGGAATAAAGTTGAAAGGCTAAGAGTCTAAATATAAATACATTGGAACCAAATTGGAACCATTGGAAACCAAGATATAGACACACCCCATCTCCAGCTTCAACAACCAAACCATGATGTCAAGGATCGCCACTAGAGAAGTATGACACATGACCCTTCCCAATATCTCGGTAGATGACATCTATAAATGCACTAAAGTGACTAAGTAGGGAGTGAGTATTGGGGTGTAATTGATTTGAGTCAATTCAATATAGGATTATACTCGAGCTCAAGCTCGATGCAAAATTTCAATACTTGATACATGGATCAACTCGATGAGAGCCTAAATTTAAAAGCTCAAGGTCAACTCGAATATTAAAATGAGATACTCTAGCTCAATATATTAGGATAAAATAATTTGATTAACTCAATTATCACTCAAAATTGAGCTTGATTATCTCATAGCTCTAACTCAAGATCAATTTTACCATAGCTCAAGCTCAAACTCGAGCTCATCTATTAGATATATAAGTATAATTAAAAAAATTATTTTTTAGATTAGAATACCATATTTAAAAATACTTACAAAAATAAATAAAAACTAAAAAAATAATCCAATTATTTTAAGGAATCTCTAAAAATGTATTATTTTCATATTAATTTCCATACATTGGAAAACAATAAAAAATGGTAATGGAATCTAGTTATGGACACAGGAAGCATGCCATAATATTTCATGCTGGAAAGATCTCCAAACAAGGTTTGGCAGGATAAAAAATTTCTAAGACTCAATAATATATGAACAAATAACAAAATAATAGCTCCTCACTCATCACATCAGTCCCTTCAAGATCTACATCATCACTCCTTCAATCGGGTGTGCAACAAAAGGATAGCTCCTGGACTCCCTTCAGTATCATCCCTGCCAACATCTACACATGTCATAACCTATTGAAAAACTAAAATATGTTGTAATCAAACATAAATATGAGTAAATGGGTTGTAATTATTTTAAAAAGTTCTTATAATAAACACTTATAAGAATAAACCATTAAAATTGATTATGAGACTTATTCATTATAATTACTTAAAAAATATTTTGAAAGCTGAACACCTTTTTTAAAATAATGTCTCTTGAAAAATACTAACATAGAAATGACTTACAAGAAGAACCATTCCCCTTAAGATACTCTATTTGAAAAAAATAAATAAATGGAACTCATTTAAAACTGGGTGCAACCGTGAAAGTGGCACATGACTCATTAAAATGGAACTCATTTATATTTTAGGGAAAATGATAAAACTACTTAAGGTTGTTTGGAAATTACAATCAAGGAATATTTTTTATTACAATTATTATTAAAAATAATCTTAAATAAGTATGTCATGTTGAGGTGTCATAGAATATGATTGGTAGTGAGATGAAGACACATATTAATGTGATAAATATGTATGGTAATCAAGTACAAAATCATTGGATTGAAGGAGACCATATAAATGTGGATGGGGGTTTGTTATAGTTGGGGTTGTATTAGGTGAGTGGTTGTTGGGACTTCCACAGCCTTTGGATTGAACATTATTAATAAAGGCCAAGGGTGTTAGATTAAGTGACTATGGAAATGATATAGAAGGGTGTCATTCTACATATAGTAGTGATGTGGATAGTATGTGATGTATTTAATCATATTATTTCATCACTGTTTATTAAATAGAATTAAAAAATTAATACAAATCAGTACAAAAACATACTAAAAACCAAATTATAGGACCACTTTCAGTCTTGAACATCCCTAAACTAGAATAAAAATATTGAAACATATATTAAAAAATATGAAACTAGAAACTATGGTATTATTTGAACAAGATATATAATATATCGGTATGGATACACAAGTAATTACATCTTCCATTTTAGTTGTCACTACAAATAATAACAGAAGTAGTTAAAACTTGATAAAAAATAATAAAGATAAAAAAATATTATGTTCATCCATGAATTTAAAAAAAATCACCATGTTAGTGAAATCTTAGTTGTTTTTCTCTCATTCTGCATAAATGAAAAAATAGAAATAAAAATGAAAAAGATTAATGATCAAACGAAAAATAAATTAAATAAAGCTACCTTATCATGTTTTTTCAAACTATGAATATTGAGACACCAATATTCTCCACAAAGTAAAGATTTAAGTGTCTAAAGAGAAAACAAGGATCAATAAGTGACAATAACTTCACTCCTCGCACTAAATGTTTCTTCTGAAGAAACTATTGTGATAGGAATTGTAAGAATATTAGCATCCATCTTAGAAATAATCAGATACTTCAAATTATTATCCTTCCACCACTATAATGCATTAAATTCATGGAATCCCCTTCATAAACGAAGCATCCCTCTACTAAATAAATTTCCAAATCTGATTTTTTGTGGCTAAATAGTCTCAACATTCTTTACATAATTTGAAAATTCATACCATTCTGAAGTAGATGGCACTGCACCCCAACTACTAACAACACAACCAACTCCAAGTATAAAACTTCTTTCACCAGTACCCTTATATTCAGTAGTACACTTCTCAAAAATTTTATAGAAAATTTTACAAAAAACAAAAATATTTTCCCTTTGTTCATTTTTAGGATGCATTTTAGGAAAACAAAACTCAATCACCCTCATTTTGCACCTGGAATCCAATATTGCAGCAATAGACATACAAAAAATACATTCTCCCCAATATTTTTCAAATTCATTTTTGCATATCCCCAACCATTTTTTGAATAAAATTATCCTAACCTTTTTTTTCTTATCCAAAAACACTTTTATTTAGTATAATTCATTTAAAAAAATTGAAGTTGGATAATTACTACTGGAGATAATCTTAGTAGGATAATTAAACACTTCTGAAATGTGACAAAAAAAATTCCAGTTTAACTCAATCTTCCTCACTTGGAAAATAATGCTAATGAGTCTCTCATTACTTAAACCTCAAAATACCTATTTGAATTTTATTACAACTGATAACATTTCAAATGTTGAATTCTAATGAGTCTTGCATTCAAGAATCAATTTTCTATGTGGAAACCACAATTATTGTGCTATCTCAGAAAACAATTTCAATCTTACCTAATTTTTATTGATGAAGTTAAAACTTTCATAAACATCTTATATATCATGATTAATCATATAAAGACCATCTTGAACCCTGAGATTCAAGATATGAGCATAATATCAAACATGAAACAATTTCCCATCACAAATTAATCTTATATTTCCTAAAAATGTATCTTTGATAATTCGAATATCAACATCATTGTTTGAATCATTATCTGTGGAAATTTTAAATATTTTATTTTTAATTTTCCATTCTTTCAAACATTTGAAAATACAATCATTAATATCAACACCACGACGGGGAGGAGATATGTGAAAAAAACTTATAATGAGCTTTTGTAATCTTCGATTGATATAAATAAAGTGCATAGTGAGAAACATGTATTCAATTTTTAATTAGTTGACTTCTAAAAATTGGTTTTAAAACTAATCTTATAAATGCCACTCAATAATCCCATGATTTTTTTCTTTTCAGTTTCATAAATTTGTATGTAATCCTTATTAACAGTATTTCATGATATTTTCTACCACTTTGGTATCCTGCATCTTTGCATCATGTTAAACCCTTCTTTTTACACAATTGAAAATGTATGTTCATGCATGATAATCCATTGTGTATTTTCCTCCCTTGTTTTTTCTATATCAAACTTTCCATATGTTAGAGAAATCAATATTTGTACACTTACACTAATGATAGTAGGCTGTAAATTTATCCTTCGTTGTTGATTTTGGTAAATTTTTCATTTCAATCAAGTGTTTAAATGTCTACTAAATTGTGTAGTGAATTTACTTATACTCATAACTAATTTCCTCTTGTAATGAACACACTCACATTTTTTAGAACTATTAGGAAGACTAACTTCATTGAATTATAACCAAACAACATAAGTTTTTTTGCCTCTTTTCCCTACTAACATCATATTATTCTTTAACATTCTCTAGAATAATATAATCACCATCCCATTATTTATTACTAATTCCATTGGATGGAATATTCACATCAACATTACAATTTCCTAAATTTTGGCTCTCATATGACTCTAACTGATGTTCCAAAGGTGTAGATGAATGATGGAATGAGATTCACATATTTAGCTCTCTAGAGAGAAAAATCTCATTATATTTTTTTTTCAAGGCACGTTGGATTTAATTTTAATTACCAAAAAATGTAACTAAAAAAATAAGTTCAAAAAAATGCATATAATAAATAATTTGACAAAAAAATCAGAACTTTTTATAAACACTAAATTTCAGTTGACAAAAAACTCATTTGAAAAACAAAAAACAAATTCAAAACTTGTAAGAAACAATACATTTCAATTGAAAAAAAAAGAAATTCATCTGAAAAAAATAAGAACTTATTTGAAATAGTACATTTTAATTGAACAAAAAAATCATTTTATAAAAGAACAATCACATTAAAAATAATAAGCATATCATATATAATAAATAATTAAATTCAGAAAACAATTCAATATTTTTAAATTCATAATTGACTATAATGTGTGAAACACTAAGAAAAAAATTGGGTTTTTTTAATTCATTATTGACTACAGTGTTATGAAAACTAAGTTATAATAGTGATAAAATGATAAAAAAATAGCGATGAAGAACACAAAAATGAATACAGTATAAAATTCAATATTTTAAACCTAATAAAATTCATCAAACAATTCATTATTTTTACCCTAACATTAAAATAAAAAATAGGAATGTAAAATTAATCAAACAATTCAGTATTATTACCCAACCATTTAAATCAAATAGTGGTGTATAGGTAAATAAGATAATGAATAAAGATGGATAGGGGAATGAAATTTTTACCAAGATAATATAGGTAAGTGGTGGGTTGAGGAACTCTAATAAGGCTTGATAATTAGATTACTGGGTGAGGGAATAGTGAGGGGTCTGATGGTGGCAGGGGGAGATAGCGTCAATCAGCGTATGTGAGGTAGAGTTCGGGTGAGGAGGCCCATGGAGGAAGAGGTGATAGACATAAGGGAGTGGAAGGCTAAGGTATTCGGAGCAATCACATGAGGGAGTGAAGAAATTGGGGGCATGGGCGGTGAGGGTTTCAATGGTGAGGGAGGGAGAGTTGGTGTTGACAAGGGTCTCACTCGAGGGTGAGAGAGTGAGAGTTGGCGTCGACGAGGGTCTCGCTCGAGGGTGAGGGGCTTAGTGAGGGTGAGGGAGGGAGGGAGGGAGGGAGGGAGAGGAGAGGAGAGGATGTGGTAATGGTATCATCTTATCTCATGTGTAAGGGTGGGGATAAGGGGAAGGAAATGTAGCGGGTTAGGTGGGAGGAAGGGTAAGTGCAGTGCAGGCACTGACTAGGGTTTCATACTTTTTAAGTATAATTTTTAAGTTAAATATATACATTGATGTTTTTATTGATCAAATAAGATCATAAGATACTGGATAACATTATTTTGTAACTCGAACTTGACTTGATGAGGTTCTCAAGTAGCTTAAGATCAATCTCAACTCGAAACAAATTAATTTTAACTTGAGTTTTTTTCGATTCAAGATCGAGTAGCTTATGAGTACCATTGTATCATTTACACCCCTAGGTGAGTATATCACTCAGTAGGATTTCCCAAAAATATTCCCAACACATTTCATTAGGACAAGAATAGGTTAATACATTTTATATAAATCATAAGAAGATAAGATAAATATTTTATATCAAAACCAAAAGCAAATTTCATGGAAAACATCAAATAAAGATTTTAAAACAATTTCTTAGTTTTTTGGAATAATCATTCCAATTACACACCCATGCACACACATGATTAATGCAACCATGGATATCCCTATACTCATGAGTGGGGATTCATCCTATCACCAGGTTATCACATTGTGATCTAATTTGATGGTGGTACATTTGACCATGATCCATCCTAAGTTTATCATTAATTTATGATGTTACTTTTGACCATTACCTGTCCCATATAAACATGAACACACACCAACACCTTTATACCAAATTTCCAATAAAAACATGTATTTAACAAAAATATAATCTTTTAAAACCCAACCTTTTGAAATCACATCAAATATGGGTTTTCCAAATCAATCCCACAAAATATTTCCAGCAAGCATAAACAAAATTTAGAAAATATCAAGCCAACAAGTTCCAAAATGGTAAAGTAGAAGATAAGCCACCTATATTGATTATGTTTTCAAAAAGGATCTTAAACGATTATACAGGTCAACCTCTTCCTTCAATTCCTCTTTTATTTCATGAATGAACGCTCAAAGATTCATTACCAATGAAGTTTGGATATTGAATTTCACCAGAAATTGATTAGGGTATCCCTGAAAGTTGAGAGGGAGAATAGAATGTTGAATGAGAAAAAATTACACCCATAGGATTGGTAAAACTATTCGGGCTCGAAAAATTCATGATGTGAAATGTTTTCACATTGTGAATTCCTAAAAAGGACTCTTACACCAATATTTGTGAGAAAATAGTTTTACTTCATGAATATTTTTCACATAATGTATCTCCCCAAATACACCCAGTGAAACCATTCATGCTATGAAATATCCTCACAACATATGTCCCATATTATTCACATCGTGAAAACCATTCACAATGTGAATAAGTTCTATAGCCAAACTATAAGTTTCTTTCCCTTTAATCCTATGAACACTTCCAAAACTTTATCTAGCCCATTTTAAACATGAAAGATGAAAATCATAAAATGAAAACGTACCACAAACTAGGGGTGCTACATAAACTCTACTAATCTTAGTGAGAGGGGTAGTTCTAGAGATACATACTACATAGAAATTCATAACTAAATAAGTGTTTTATTTTCACCATAATGAGTGATACATATATTATTCTTTCAAAATAATGATTATTATAAAGAAGAAATAAATGGAACATACTAAGATTTATAAGTATATATGAATTATATAATTGATTCCATGTATCAAGATTCAGGGAATCCATATTTTGGATGTTTATAATACTTGATATCACTGGTGAGTATTCAAGAGAAACTATACATGGATAGTACAAGATGACACCAATAAAGCATGAATGATTATTAAAAAGTTTAGTTTATGAAAAAACATATACACCAATCAACATGAATAAAATATTTTTAAATTATAATTGTAAAATCATATTTTTATTATCATTATATTAGGTTATTGATTGAAAAGGCCGACTCATTTATAGGAAACCTTATAGAAGATATCTATATGACATGACCAAAAGGATACATTATAGTATATATCTATATAGAATAACTAGAAAAGGTTGGTGACATTAATAAATTCCAATAAGATGTGAAGATTACATAAATTCATTTATAGAAAAGTCATGCATAATGATCATAAAATATTCGTTTGGAAGCAAAGGAGTGGCATGTTTCTATAATAGGTTATTAGGAGTGTTATAGTTTTTAATATAAATATATTGATAACATATGGAAAACAAATGTTATGTCTTACCAAATTGTTAAGACTAAGGGATGAATTTATCAAAGAATGACTTTAAGTAACAACCATGTTCTAAGGAACAAGATATATAAAATAGATCCATGGGTTTTCTAAATCTATTCATAGTACATATATTGACAAAGTATTGAAAAATAAAAGTTGGAACAATTAAATACTGAATTGTATGTGGCATATAATCTTTATAGTGGAACATGTGTGGGCATAGGAAAGGATTATTGAGATAAAATAATTTCACAAGCTTAAGTTCTAGGAATTTATCTCATATTTCATGATATGTATTGATGTTTGATATTACTAATGCATGATTCATAGTAGGTGGATACGAAATAGATCCAACATAATTGTATCGACTTGTAGTTATAACTATCTGATAGTACATGAAAAAGGATAGTTGGATGAGTTATTGTTGTTTGGATAAGTGGGAATACTAGTGATAAAATGAAATTGAAAACTTGTCATAATTTAGTTTAATTTGATCTACTATCAGAGTAAGGCTAAGGTAATATTAAAGACAAACTTATTACAGTCGGTGGTTTATATATCTACAATATCCAAGCACTTGAGGCTTCTAATGCAGCTTAAAAAAGAAGTTTAGCAACATATTGTTCCTATTTTGGGTTATACTAAAAGTAAGAGTTTTATTATTATATATATAGTCTTTAAATATGGACTTGATTAATTTGTTAGGTTTCTGATAAGGGAATATATAGCAACCCTGATTTTTATTACATTATTATTACATCATTTTAATGATAAATAACATAAAATCATTACATGACCAGGATCCAAAGGTTTAGTGTATTGAAAAAATTAAGACTATACATAACATTTACAAAATAAAACATAAACATTTACTTAACTCCTTTTATATCTTCTTAGAGGTCTTCGCATTCTTATCAGTACAAGTAAACACCTGATGATATACATCAAAAAGGGGTGAGCTAAAAGCATGGTAAGAGGATAGATAAGAACATGAAACAATATAACATGGGGTGAGCATAATAATTATCATCATAACATAGGAATAGGATTATAATCATTAGAGTAATCATTAATAAAATTCTTGAAATGTGCCAATGCATAAAAATGAAACATCATGTCTTAGTGGTTAACTACCACACATAGTTGTGAACAAAGATAGCATCATGTTCATGCATATTTCAATTTTCTCATGAGATAAATCACATTACCCAATGCATTGAAGTGCTATATAATTCTGGGTGCACCTGTCACATCATAACATTTACATTATGCTATATAATTTTGGGTTCACCCGTCACATCATAACATTTATATTATCATGCATGTCACATAGAACATATATCAATATTAGACATAAAATAACCCATGTAAAGGAATGGGTTTCATTTCATAAAGCATAAATTCATAAACTTTGGGTTCCAAAATTAAATAGGGAATAACATACTTGATATAAGAATCATCAACCTTGAGTGAAGAAGAAACAATCTAGAGAAGTAAAATGTGTGTTTTTTTGAAAGAAGAGTTTTTTTTTGGAAAACATTATGTTTGCCATAAAATCAATTAGAAAACATGTATATCCTAAAAAATGTAATAAAATGATGAATAAGTGATATTTAAGTAATATCCATACTGAAAATTGGGTGAAAGGGGAAAACTCAAAGAAAGAGAGTTGGGTTCGAGAATTCTTCTTACCTTATATTTGAATGGTTTCTTCGCTTTAGTATACTATATAATCATATTAGATTAATTAATTAACAAATAAAGAAACTTTTATACATTAATTTGATTCATTATGGTTTTATTAAGTTCATTTATGGGATTTTCAATGAGTTATAGAGTTTAGATTCATCGTTCAGGAGCATTCGTTTTCATGGTTTTTATGATCAGTTCACTTGTATATAGGAATGGAAGTTCAAGTAAAATGTGGAAAAATATTCAGAATTTTTATTATATGTTATTACTAATCATATAGAAGTTTAATTTATCTTATAAGTAATTTTTTTATATGGTATGAGAATGAATCATTAGATAAAAGTTAATGATGATCGTTTTAGGTAATTTTGGTGGTTTTTCGATCACAATGAACTCATTTGGTTTTATCATTTTATTTTATAATTTAGTATTATGTATAAATGTTAGTTACAGAACATAAATAGGTTTTTAAAATACATTTTACAATATGTTTCAAGCATTATAATGGTTTTATTAACATCTTTGAAGTGTGCATCACCCTCGATGTCGGTAGATTGACACATCACGGGTGATGATTTCATTTTTTGAATAAAAGAGAGATATGGAGGAGTTTAATGAATATTAATACATTAACATGATATAATTATAGTATATAAATGATACTTGAGTTATAATACCATTTTGATAAAGGTAAATGAGTATAGAATAAGAAAATAAATGAAATGAAAAAGAAATTAAAAGAAAAAAGAAAAAGGAGTTACCTGTTGAATTCTCCTCTTGAAAACCTCTTCAAGGAACCTAGGCTTGGTCTTTTGATGAGAACAAGAGATAATGGAAATGGAGAAGGGTATAGGGAAGATTATTGGGTATAATTTGGGCAAGGCTCAAATCTTGAGAGGTGTGAGTATAATAGGGGGTGAGGGGTGGTATTTATAGTGGATGAGAGGGGTGATTTCTTATTATTATATTCATTAGTTTATTATTTTAGCTCAAGACTATGAATAGTTTGAGAATTATCTATAAATATATTAAAATAATGAAGTATAGTTTGATATTTTGGGTTTACATTATCCTTACATCATTTATGACTCCATAATTTATGTATTCAGCTTTTATTGTAAAATCGTATTTTATTATTCATCAAAAATTCAAGTCTTTTAGAAAAATACCAAAAAATCACCCTAAATATTTTTATATGTTTGGAATTAAAAAATTAACTCTATTTTATGAAAATAATTTTCCAAATATGAGTAATATAATTTTTAATTAAAAATTATCATTTACTTGAAAAATACAAATTTTAAAATTATAACTGATTTTATAACACTTTGAAAAATTAATTAAGGTCTCATAAAATTATCTTAAAATAATAAGACATAAAAATATTAATTTATGGATAAATTTTATGAAAATAAATTTTCTTTTAAATTATTAAATTAATCATAAAATTGTAATTAAATATTTATGACTTACAAAAATGCCAACACTTAATTAATAATTTTTATAACATTTATTTACTTATATTATGATATAATTATACAATAATTTCATTTATAAGATTCCTAAATTTTATTTATTCTTTCATGGGTGAAGTTACTATTCATTTGACCGGTTTACTATTCATAAGGGTCGTATTACTATTCCTAAGGTCAAGTTACTATTTCATCATTATTGGTTCCTTAACTTCTATAAATACTTCTTATTTCATTAATTATTCATTTATAAAATATTTATTATGGTATCTAAGTGATTTTATGATATTTATACTATATGACATTACTATAAGAATGGAAAAAAATACATTGATAAAATTTTGGGTCGTTATAGAACAGGAGGTGGATACTTGGTATACTTGAGGGATTTTCTCAAGGTAGTGATGTCGTAGTAAGAAAATTCAACATATGGTCATTTGGATATACCAACCCTAGCCATGAAAAAGTGTTAATCCCAACATCTATAATTGTACTCAGCAGAGTTATGTTTAACATGTGAGAACTAACCAGTTGTTAGTAGTTGGCTCTAGTGAAAGTGGGAGTTTGTTGTAGTTGGTTCCCTATAACCAATTAATTTGTACTTTAGATTGTCTATATATTCATAAATTTGAATATAAATAAATTCCTTATCACATATTGATTGTTCTTCTACATAAAATTAATATTATAATGTCCTATAATATATGTCTCATTGAAAAAGGCCATATTCATTTCTCTGCTTTGATGAGAACCTTGATGTGCAATGACGATATTCTTAAACTTAGTTATCTATTCAAATAACATTCTATGATATGAAACATAGAATGTTGATTTTTAGGTGTGAGTACTCGCAAGCGGATGAGACTTTATCTCATGAAGTTCACACTTGGTAATCTTCAATACAGGAGATTATGAGAACAAACTACATATAGGAAATCTACATGTTTATATGTCATTAGATGTTATTGTTTGCGAGCATGTGTAATGATCCTTAAACTTTAAGATTTTTGTTAATGCATATCATGACTCACACACTTTGATGTATTGTTGTAAACCATGATGATATATGATCACAAAGAAGTTGGGTATGTTGGGTGCATCACAAATGACATTTTATTAATAGATAAGTCAAGGAAATATTTATCCCTTTCATATTTATGAAAGTTGATATCTTAGCCCTTTGATTGAAATCGAACCATAACATTAAATTCTATGGTCATGGTGTATAGACGAGTTTATTTCAAATAGATAAAAAAAATATGTATCAAGCGTATAGGTTAATGACATGGGTGTGCAACTTGCTTGATGTGATATCATGATGAAGGGATTGTATCACATAGTGAGTGTTTGTATGTGGTAGTTGTTGTTACAACATATATTTTTCGTCTATGTGTGTCTTGACCCGTTGCTAGACAGTGATCTTGAACTTTAGACAAGATCGTCTAATGACACTAAGAAAGAGGTCTATAGGGTCACACACAAAGTGTTCCTGTTGATCTCAGTTAAATATTATTTATATTTAATGTTTAGAATAAATATTATTCTCCAGATTGAGAAGTTATATTTATTCAGAATTTATTGACCATAAATATTAAATAAATATTTATTCGTAAGGTAATTTTCTAATTATGAAAATATATAATATTTATTTATCTCTTTTTATTTTCAAGGTATTAAATAATTATTTATTTATTAGTAAATAATTTATTTAATTATGCGGATATTAAAATAATTGTTTTATTTTTCATACCATTGATATAATATTTATTTTCTTATTTATTGAATGAATGTTATTTATTTAAATGTTTATTCAGAAAATAAATAAATTTCAATAAGGAAGAGTGGACCCGGTTATTGGTCCAGTGATAAATATTTATTTACCATACTGTAAAATGATATTTATCATTATGTTGTTTTACACACACCATGAAATAAAATATTATTATTATTATTTTACATGGAATGAGATATGTTATGGGTTTAATATAATATTAAGGGACTTTGTGCAATTAATTAATATGAAACCCTAGCCTCTTATCTATATATATATTTGGTTATGGGAACTGTGTGGGGCTGGTTGGTGTGCACAACATTCTTCTCCCTACAAAATTCTCTCTCAATAAAGAATTTTTCTAGGGTTTTCTCTAAAGCTCGAGATAATTTCCTCCTCCCTCCTCTCAAGTCGAGGAGATCAAGAGATGATCATTTCAAACCGAATGGGTCATGGTAGTGATCAAGGGAGCGGCGCAATACAATTAGTATTGTCGCACTAGCACCCGGAGTACCATCGACAATGTTTCAAGATCAAAGGAGCACGTGTGGATCGCCACTAAAGGGAATCCACTTTGGGTCCTAATTGGCCCAATGAAAGTGAAATGGAATGACGTTCGGATGATCAACACCCGCATCGAAGAAAGAAAACAAGATCGATGTATTTATTATTGCTATTAAATTAATTATAAATTTAACGTGAAAGATCCTCTTGTTTTTTGTATCCTTATTTTTCCATTTTCATCAGAAAAATTTCTTTGGTCGTAGCATTCATAATCATGTACATTGTGGATAATCCATTAAATTTGAAAAAAAAATAAGTTGGTCATAGGGCCAATAGGTGATTCCACTACACCTGAAACCTTTAAAACCCATTGATGACAATGGATGATATATTTTAATTTTTTGAATGCTTTCAAAACTCCTTAATGACAATGTATTTTGAGAGATGTCGACATCAAAATAATGGAAGGACTAGAGGAATATGTGATATGTTCAACATATATAGTTTATGATTGGTTATCCAAACTATCAAGACTATTGAATGTATATGAGCATATTATAAGAAATGTTCTTATTTGTAAATTTAAATATATATATATATATATATATATATATATATATGGATTATATCCAACTGATATTGTTATTGTTTATATATATGGTAACATTGATTACAACATCTATATATGAATCCCTGAAGGGTTCAAAATGCCTGAATCATATTCAAAATTATGAAATTTTTACCCAATTTGATAAATTATTGTATGAGGTGAACTGAATAAGATAAATTTCATATATTCGTCTTAAAATATCTCCATATAAGGAAGAATGAATAATTGATTTTATCATCACATGGTTTGTATAAATCAATATATTTAATCATCATGTTATCAAGATGTTTTGAATAACATCAAAAATGGAGAGTTTACAAAATAAATGAGGCGTTTAATGATAAAATTATAAGGAATGTCCTTGTATTTTTAATTAACCATCTTGAAGATGAAATATTAAATTTTGAAATGATTTTACATATTTATGAAAATATCCTAAACAATTAAATCTCTTACTTCCATGAATAATATATTTCATACATGAGGGGATGATGAAGAACATATTTATTCCAAAAGGATTAAATATAAATGCATATTTTATTTATCCACGAAGTATATAAATGTATTTATGCATATCTACCTTGAAAATAATAAGAGATCTTATTATGATAATTTTACATGCAAGGTAATGTTATTCCCTACTCATCAAGATTTAAAGGGTATAAATGATCACTTATTCCAATATTTGTCTAATCTATATAAAGCTAGATCTTAACTTGAATATTTATTCACATATGGTGGAACTATCATTTCATGACTTTCTACAAAAACAAACCATCACTATGAGAAAAATGGCTATTTGCAACGGGTCAAGGGCCCGTCACAAATAATCCGTCGAAGTTATTTACGATGGGCAGATTACCCCGTCGCAAATAACAATTATTTGCGACCGGCACTTACCACCCATCGTAAAAGGTTTGGCACGAAATACACGTCAAACCACAGGTAAGGGTATTTGCAACGAATTCCTATTCCCGTTGCAAATAACCGACGACGATTTTTTAGTATTTGTGATGGGATACTTGCTCCATCGCAAATTAATGCGGGCATGGTCATTTGCGACGGGCCCCATCACAAATATCACTATTTGTGACGGGTAGCCCGTCACAAATAATCTAACCTATATATACCCTCGTCTGTTTTTCCTCTCATTTCACTCTTTACTCAACTTCTCTCTCTATCTCTACTGGAAAAATTTCTTCTAAAATTTTTCATAGTTTAAACTTTTAAATCAGAACATTATTTGCGACTTTAATACTCCAAAAGCTTCACTTTCAAGGTATTTATCTATTTTTATTGTTTAGTCAATTTATATTATTTATAATTTTTTATAATTTTTTTTTAATTAGATGTAAATTAATTAAATTAGAATTAAATATCTATTTTTAGTATTTTTTATGAATAGTTATATCTAAGTGTTAATTAGCTATAAATTGTAATAATTAGTAATAATTTTAAATAATTTGTAACAATCAGTAATAACTAGTATTAATTAGTAATAACTAGTAATAAATTGTATTAACTAGTAATAAATTGTATTAATTAGTAATAATTATTAATAATTAGAAAAAAATAGAAATAATTAGTAATAATTAGAAAAAATTAGAAAAAATTCGTAATAATTACAAATAATTATGAATAATTAGTAATAATTAGGATTAAATAGTAATAATTAGGATTAATTAGTAATAATTAGTAATAATTAGCAATAATTAGTAATAATTGGCAATAATTAGTAATAATTGGTAATAATTAGTAATAAATTTTAATAATTAGAAATAAATTGTAATAATTAGTAATAATTAGTAATAAATTGTACTAAATTGTAATAAATTGTAATAAATTGTAATAAATAGTAATAAATAGTAATAAATAGTAATAAATAGTAATAAATAGTAATAAATAGTAATAATTAGTAATAATTAGTATTGATTAGTAATAATTAGTAATAATTACTAATAATTAGTAATAAATAGTAATAAAGAGTAATGAATAGTAATGAATAGTAATGAATAGTAATGAATAGTAATAATTAGTAATAATTAGTAATAATTAGTAATAAATAGTAATAAATAGTAATAATTAGTAATAATTAGTAATAATTAGTAATAAATAGTAATAATTTGTAATAATTAGTAACAAATAGTAATAAATAGTAATAAATTGGAATAAATAGGAATAAATAGGAATAATTAGTAATAATTAGTAATAATTAGCAATAATTAGCAATAATTAGTAATAATTAGTAATAATTAATAATAATTAGTAATAATTAGTAATAATTATCAATAATTAATAATAATTAGGAATAATTAGCAATAATTAGAAATAATTAGGATTAATTAGCAATAATTAGGAATGATTAGCAATAATTAGCAATAATTAATAATAATTAGGAATAATTAATAATAATTAGGAATAATTAGCAATAATTAGAAATAATTAGGATTAATTAGCAATAATTAGAAACAATTAAGAATAATTAGTAATAATTAGCAATAATTAGTAATAATTAGGAGTAATTAATAATAATTAGGAATAATTATCAATAATTATCAATAATTAGGATTAATTAGAAATAATTAGCAACAATTAGGAATAATTGGGAATAATTAATAATAATTAGGAATAATTTAACAATAATTAGGATTAATTAGCAATAATTAGAAACAATTAGGAACAATTGGGAATAATTAGGATTAATTGGGAATAATTAGGACTAATTGGGATTAATAAGGATTAATAAGGATTAATTGGGATTAATTAGAATTAATTAGGATTAATTAGTAATAATTAAGAATAATTAGCATTAATTAGGATTAATTAGCAATAATTAGGATTAATTCAGAATAATTAGGAATAATTTGGATTAATTAGGATTAATTAGGTTTAATTAGTAATAATTAGGATTAATTAGTAATAATTAGGATTAATTAGAAATAATTAGGATTAATTAGTAATAATTAGGATTAATTAAGATTAATTAGAAATAATTGGGATTAATTAGAAATAATTAGGATTAATTATAAATAATTAGGATTAATTAGCAATAATTGGCAATAATTAGAAATAATTAGCAATATTTAGTAATAATTATAAATAATTAGAAATAAATCATAATAAATCAAAATAAATTCGAGTACATTGATAAACTGACAAAATTTCCAGTAGATTGGTGGCATTCCTTTTGATCGATGCCTCGTCTCCTTGCAACTTTCTTCCACTGAAATCAATATAAAAAATCTGCTCGGACATATGTCAGAGCAGATTTTTCATAGTGATTTAAGTTAGAGAAAGTTGTAATGAGGTGATTCATCAAACAAAAGAGGCTCTTTTTCCTGACGAATCATCCCCTTGCAATTTTATACGACTGAAATCACTATGAATAGTCTACTCCGACATATGAATATTCATTTTCATATGCACGAGATCATGGAGAACAGTGCGATGATTCCTCCCTGCTCTCCATCCTTGTGCATAAAAAATGGATATTTGTACATCAGAGCAGACTTTTCATAGTGCTTTTAGTCATAGAAAGTTGCAAGGGGATGAGTCGTCAGGTAAAAGAGTTGTTGAAAATATGTTGGAAATTATGTCACTGGTAATTAAGAATAATTAGTAAAAATACTTGAAATTAATAATAATTAGTGGTAATTAGTATAAATTTTTATAAATGAGATAGATTAGTATAAAAGCTTAAAAACAGTATAAATAACTATAAAATAATAGAAATTATTATAAATTTCTAGAAAGGAGAATTTTATTGTCTTCTCTTTTTTGTATAGTGTTTATCTTATATCTAATTATAAAAAATAACTAATTACTTCATATTTTTTAGAAAAATATGGAATAAGCAAGTCAACAAGAGTCAATATTAGATGATTGTGCTTGGATAACTCAGTACAGGAATCCAAATGATTCTAGGTTAAATCTAATATGTATTGAGGGTGTTCAAGATTTCTTATCATTTTCATCATCGAAACCAATTTTTTTTTCAAAAGGTACAATTAAGTATCCTTGTAAAAGATGTTCTCTGAGGATGTATGACACATTTAACAATGTTGGAGGTCATTTATTGCATTTTGGTTTTCAATCAGATTATGTTTTTTGGAATCAACATGGTGAACACAATTCTAGAGAAGATATTAATAATTTGGTTTCAAATCCAGCACAGTTTCAAAGTTTAGTACATGATGTGGTAGGTCCGTCTGTCCAAAAAACTAAAACTCAAGATGATATTGATTTAACTCATGAGTTGGAACCATCTCATTTATATGAGTTGTTGAGGTCCACTGAGAATTCCTTATATCCTGGTTGCAAGATAAGCAAGTTTGAAGTAGCTGCTAAATTTATGGCTATTAAATCAGATAATGGAATGTCAAATAGTTATTTTGATCAGATATTCTCTTTGTAAAAACATTGTTACCTGGATGAAATGTGTTGCCTACAAATTTTTATGAGAGTAAGAGGTTGGTTCATAATCTGGGTTATGGTTATTAGAAGATTCATGCATGTTCAAATGACTGAATCTTATATTATGGTGAAAATGAGTTGTTGGATAGTTGTCCTACATGCGGATAATCAAGGTATGAAGAATCTCAGTTAGAGAAGTCTGGATTTTTTTCTGTAAAACAATTGAGATATTTTATGCTCACACCCAAATTGCAGCACTTATTTATGTCTCAAAACATAGCATCATTGATGTCATGAAACAAAACCAACATTTCAACTAGTAAAAGCTTAATTCATCCATCTGATGGTGATTCAAGGAAGCATTTTGACCAAGTGAATTCGTTGTTTTCTTTAGAAGCCCAAAACATGCAATTAGGTCTTTCTACTGACAGTTTCTGTCCATTTAGTTCTTACGGTAGTAAGTATTCATGTTGGACTATCTTTATAACTTCGTATAATTTACCTCCATGGATGTTGATGAAGGAGCCATATATCTTTTTGACCTTATTAATTCTAGGTCATCTGAAAAATAATATCGATGTTTATTTGAAACCATTGATTGATGAGTTGAATTCACGATAGAGTAATAGTGTTAGTACATATAATGTTGCTGCAAAACAAAACTTCCTACTGAAAGTTTCATTGATGTGGACAATTAGTGACTTCCCATAATATGACATGTTATCTGGATAGAGTACACATGGTCCAAAATCATGTTCGTACTGTATGAGCGATAGAAAAGTGTTTATGCTCGTCAATGAAAAAAAAACTTATTTTTTTGACTGGCAGTGCAGATTTCTTCCAACTAATCATACTTTTCAAAGAAACAAATATCATTTCAAAAAAGGAACAATTGAAAAAGATGGGCCTCCAAAAATGATCTTAGGTACAAAGTTGAAATCAATTGTCACTTCATCACCTCCCATCACATTTAGACCAACAATAAACCAACAAAAAATTGATGGGTTTGGAAAAGAGTGCAATTGGATAAAATGAATCATTTTTTGGGATTTTCCATATTGGTGTGATTTATTGGTCCGTCACATATTGGATGTGATGCATATTGAGAAGAAATATTTTGATAATTTATTTCATACAGTTTTGGATACTCCAGGAAAGACCAAAGATAATTTAAAGGCATGATTAGATCTTTCCCAAATTTTCAAGTGACCAAAACTTGAACTGTTTGAAAATGTCATATTACAGAAGTTAATGAATCCAAAAGAATCTTATACACTATCCAAAGAGAGTTGCTTATTATTTTCTCATTAGATTTCATATTTGAGACTTTCATATGATTATGCTTCCAATTTGGACAGATGTGTCAGAAATGGTCATATTACTGGATTGAAAAGTCATGATTGTCATGTTTTAATGAAAATACTTCTGTCAATTGGATTAAGAGGTTTGTTAACTCCTATAATTTGGGATGCATTTATAGACATATCATTTTTTTAGACATTTATGTGTCAAAATCATACTACGATGCCATAATCAAACTACAATAAGATGTCGTTTTGATTTTATGTAAACTGGAAAAAATCTTCTTGTTAGGTTTGTTTGACTCAATGGAACATTTGATATTATATTTGCATCATGAAAAAAAATGTGGAGGTCCAGTATAGTTCTGATGGATGTACCCATTTAAGAGATGCATAAAAAAATTGAAAAAAAAAAGTACGTAACAAAGAATCAGTTGAAGACTCAATTGCATAAGCTTATTTGCAAGAGGAAATTTATTTTTTCTACTCTCATTACTTTCAATCTAAATATCCTTCAAAACAAAACTCCATGATCCATAATAAGGTAAATGTTGACTATGAAATGAGAAATAAATTATCAGTTTTTAATCATCCCAAACTTGGCTTCGGTGGAGTTCATGAACAATGGATTTCAGATGATGAACATCACAGAGCTCATAAATATATTCTAATCAACTGTGAAGAAACTACACCATTTGTACTGTAAGTGCTCCTATCACTTATTCTATAATTTTTATAACAATAAATTAATATTATTTTATTTGTAGGTTATATGATAATCATATCAAGAAATAGTTTCCACAAATTACAGTAGTTTCTCTTGAAGACCAGCTTCAAAAAAAATCATACTTGTTCAAAAAACTGGTAGCATAAATTATTTTTCATTTCACATAAAAAATAAATTTAATACTTTTTATACTGATAATTGTTTTACCACATTTCAAGTATCTCAATATGCTGATAAAATTGATAATTGATTATATTTATTGAGTAACCCACCATCAAAAATGGTTAAATATTATAATGCATATGTGGTAAATGGTTTTTGATTTCATACACGTGCATATGGGGAATAAAAAATAATGAATATTGGTGTTTTCTTGAGAGGATCACATCATAGAGAAACTAAAGTTGAATTTTATGGCATGCTGGAATAAATCATTAAACTGTGTTATCTGAGACAACATTACATAACGATGTTTAAATGTTAGTGGTTGGATACTGAGAGAGGCTTGCATGTTCATATGATCCATGGAATCGTTGATATTAAATATAAAAGTATTATTGTAGTAAATGAACCATTTTATTGGCTCATTAGGCACATCAAATTTATTATGCAAATTACTGTGCTATTTTAAAGGATTTGGGTGATTGGTGGAGCATAATAAAAATTAAATCTCAAGAGAATCAGTTTACTGAAAGTGAATGTGGTCCCGCTGAAGTGAAGGGAATTAAAATTTTTAAAGAGACTGCTCGGAATCCATATTTTTTAAGAAGAGACACGAATATCATTGATGACACCCCATAGTTAAGGGTCGATGGTGACGATGATGTTAATGATGTTACAACTGAATTTGAAATGACAAGAGATGATTAAACTGAAACTAATATGGAAATTTATGATACTGAGGAGGAAGAAGAAGACATTAACATCAATAGCTTTGAAGATGAGGATGAATATGGACATTGACATAGTAAAATGCTGGTTATAATCACATATAATATATATTTATATATAATAGTTATTTTCAACTATTTTATAACAATAATCATTTCATGTTTCAGATAGATGATGATTTGTATCGTATGTTATAGGAGGTTGATCTGCCTTTAGACAAGCAGGAGGTCGGATCAGCCAACCCTCAGATTGTTGGCAATTTAAGGGGCACCCGACGGGGGTGTGGTCGTGCCCAACTGATGATTCCCGACCCTATACCCAAGCGACGTCCACATCTTGGGTTCGATCCACACACGCATAGGTATGTTTACCTATGAATTTTAGTTAGTTTTCATTGATTTATTTATATTCTAATTATTTTATTTATTATTCTTTTTTTCATAACTTTACACGTATAGTTGTTGGACAGGGGAGCGCTATATTGCGCAATTATTTTTCTGATGCAAGGGTGTCATGGGATGAGATTCCCGTTGATGTTCAACAACACATGTTTGAGCATTGACTGGTATGTAAATAAATAATATTTATTTTGAAATTAATTTAATTAATAACTTAATATAATAAATTATTTTTAGGGTTTATGGTATTCCATTGAGGAGAGCATGTGTGGGGTTATTTGGAAGGCATGTCAGGGAGTTATGCATCCGTGTTGCACTCATTTTTTGCACAATTTGAAAAGGAAAGCAATGAAGAAAGATGAAGTGCAAGAGTTTGAAGAGACATGTCGTGTCCACCGACCTGATTATATTTCATCTCAAGTTTGGGATGGATTATGTACACACTGGTTGAGTATGCGGTTTCAGAGTAGATCATCAATAGGTCGGTAAAATCAAGGGAGACAGGAGGTGACACATCGAGATGGTAGTTGTACGTTCAGTACGCATAAGGAGCATATGATAAGTACATTTTTTTAAATATTGTATATAACTTTAAATGTAAACAATTTATTTTATATTCATATAGGCAGTCGCACAACCCGATATTACATAGTACGACGTTTATAGGAGGATGTATAATGATCCAACCATTGGGGAGATCAGAGGTGCTTGCCAGCGTCAGATTGTGGTCAGTATAGGGTTTTTTGAGTTTTAAATTTAACTAAAAATAATATTTTAACTATTTTAATTTTAAATTGTAATTAAAGGAGTCATATGAGACCACGACATCTCAGAAAAATGTTGAGAATTAGGCTGAGACCAATAGTCAGACTAGTGTCCCCTGATTTGATGAGGTAACATGAATGCAAGCGACCTAGTATGGCTTCGAGAAAGGATGAGTTGTTGGTATCAGCTCTCGAGTGACCCTTGGGGGTTTTTATGGCACCTTTGCGATGTCAGCGTCTAACTCGAGAGGAGCTCGCAAAGATTCATCATCATTTCGTGCACAATATCAGGAGCAGTTGTGAGCTCAGAGTGAGCATATAAAGACTATGCATAGGGAGTAGGAGGAGATGTGTCAGTGGTAGCAGCAGCAGTAGGAAGAGTTCCTCCGACAACAATAGCAGTAGATGCAGGATGAGATGCGTCGATGGTGGCAGGAGCAGGAGTAGGAGATGGAATACATGCGACGTCTGACTCATACTTTAGAGATGAAGTTCTCTCCACCATCTCCTCCAGCTCCTCCAGACGACCCTCCCCCTCAGTGATGTATTTTTATTTTATGATGAAATATTTGAATTTATTTTTATTGGAATATTAACTATTTATTGTTTTAAATAGTGTGTGTTTATATTGTCTCAAAAATTACAACTTTTTATTATTTATTTAATTTTTTTATTGTATTTATTATTTTATTAATTAATATATTATTATATTTTTGTGAATACTTGGGTTTTTATTATATTACTAATATTATTATTTCATTAATATTAATAATCATATTGTTATATTAATTAATTATTTTATAATTAATTTTATTTTACAAATATTAATATTATTATTTTATTTATATTCATATTATATTATATTTATTATTTTATAAATAATTTTATTCTATTAATATTAATATTGTGATTGTATTTATATTAATATTATATTAGTATTAGTATTATTTTATTTTTTAGTTTTTTTTAATTTTTTAACTATTTATGACGGTCCGTCGCAAAAGGATTTTTTTTATATTTTGAGGATTAATTGTGATGGTCCATCGCAATTACTAATTGTGACGGTCCGTCGCAAAAGAGTAAAAACCAAGAAACTATTTGTGATGGGTTACTAATCCATCGCAAATAGTTTCTTAAAAAAATCACTGAATGATTTTTGCGATAGGTCTATTTTCCATCGCAAATAATAAGTTTTTGCGACAGTCCATCGCAAAAAAGTAATATTTGTGATGCCATTTTCCACAACGGGTCATTTGCGACGGGACCCCATCACAAATGACACATCGCAATAAGCTATTTTTCCAGTGGTGCATTTTCACGACATCCTAAAAACATGTTGATTTAATTGTGATTCATGAGGTAAGTCAAGAAAGTGTTTGGCAGACATCAATTATTCATTATGTGGATTAGATAATGATATTACCACTATATTATATGAATATAATTTCATTTTTATAGCACAATTAAAGAGTGAGTATATCAAAAGTGATAAGATAAAACATATCTCACCAAAATTCTTTTCACTTATGAACTTCAAATGAATGATGAGATTGATATCCAACAAATAAGGTCTTGTGATAATCTTGTCAATTTCTTTACAGATCCATTACTAACTTCAACTTTTGAGAACTTTATTCATAAAATTGATATGAAAAGACTGAAAAGTCTATCATGATTTTATGAGGTGAAGATGGAAAAACTCCACTCTTTTTCCCTTCATCAGGTTTTTTCCCACTTGGTTTTTCTGATAAATTTTTTAATGAGATAACATGATATGAAATTCAGTCACTTTTCCTTTACATGTTTTTTCCCATAGAATTTTTTAATTGAAAATAATATAATATTCCATGAAATTATGACATTCAAGGGGGTGTTCTATGAAATAATAATAATTATGTGGACGTTATAATGCCCCTTAATTCCTAATGTGATAGAAACCCCTAATTCCCAATAGTATTTTCATAGGATAAACTTTCAATTTCCCCAATCATTGGTATTCCAACCGTTAGAATCAATATAAGAGATGGATATTGATCTTGTTCATTGATTATAATCTCATGTACCCTATATATATGTGTCATTATGGAAATGGAATGTGATCTTTGGTTTTATATGTCTTCTTTTTATTTTTTATCTATATCTTTTATATTAGATTTTTCATTCATCGTTGTTATTAAAAATATTTGAATTTAAATTTTATCAATGCATCCCTTCGCCTATGGTCAGGATCGGCCCAAGGGAAAGCCGGGTGAGCCCCTAGTCTCAGGCTACACAATAGGTAGGGGCAACCACGTGATTAATATCACCCCATCATTTCCACTTTTCTTCTCACTCTCAACCTGATCCATTCCACTTTTCTACCCCCACTCTTCACACTATACGATGCACACCTTCTCCTACAATCTCCCCCACACCCTCCATAGTCTTTTGTAAGGTTGCACTATCCTTACCACCCCCGGTACCATCCTCTTCTCTCTCTCCTCCTCGCTCACCTATTTTCTTGCCTCATGAGCCTCACCTCTCTATCATGTGTCACGACCCGTCCCCCGGGGCCCATGCCCTGACATACCCCAAGCCCGCCTCCCAAAGACTAGGGGTTGTTGACTAGCATTGAATGTGTCAACCTGAAAATGGGAGGCATTTTCCCGAGTACCTGTGCGCACACACACACAACCACGCCCCAAATATGGAAAAGTAAACATGCATGTCACTAAACAACCACTGAGTGGAAGTACAAACTGTAGGTCAAATGGTCCAGAATACAAACTCAACAAAGTAAAAACTAAAAATAGGAAAATAATAAGAAATTATGATACCTTTCCACTGTAAATACCACATTATGGGTAAGTATAGAGTAGTTTTCAGAAGCCGTAGAAGCATGTCCCACCTATCTGACCTCACTGGGCACCGCCCGGTCCTGGGCCACCAAGTCCTCCAGCAAGTCGTTGGTCATCTGCACCAGACACAACACTTGCATGTGAAGCCCGTGCGGGGGTAAGTAACAAAATACTCAGTAGGTACCCCGAAACCAACTCAGGGCTCACAAAAATCCATAAAAGAAATCACAAAAAAATGCACAAAGATTAGAGTCACTAGAGTCAACTCAACACAGGTATAACTTAAAGTGTTGATAATAAAACCAATAGTTTCAAACAATGAACATCAATCACTACAAAGTCACTCTTCCCTGATGAGTCCTTTAGGCTATCTAGGTCGCCTAGACCTATTCAGTAGCTGAGTCACGAAGCCTCATTGGGTAGCTGAGTCGCGGAGCCTCACTGATAGCTGAGTCACTGACAGAGAAAATTTATGTGCATATTTTTAATCCAATAATTTTTATTTTTTTATTTTTTAAAATGATAAAACTCATGCATTTAAATTTTTTATTAAAATAATGGGTAATTTGGATTATAAAATGAAAATTATCTAAATGGTGAAAAGGGCTTAGTTCTAGATTTTTGACAAATTTTTACATCAAGGGTATTTTGTTCATTTCTTGAATAATATAATTCTAAATCGAGTGATTATTATTTTTATAAATTTATTTTATTTACTTAATCTTTATCTTCTGGACCAGGGTCTAAATTGATCATCTATAGGCCTTAAAAAATCAATGAAGTTGAAGACTTTTCCGGGCGGACAACATGGACCCCACCACTGTAACAGAAGTACATCTTAGACTAAACACCTCCAATTGATGTGATTCTACCTTTGATAGAACAATGAAACATATGAGTACCTCTACAATTAATTTGAGGGAGTTTTAAAGTCATTAAGGTTGTCATTGGATGTTATAATTTTGGAGGAAGCTTCCTGGAACCTGCGTCCAGAAAAAAAATCTGCCAATGAAAAAATCATAACTCATACATTAGATAGACAATTAATCTCAAAATTGTAGGGTGAACGTAAAACATATTCATGAAAAACTTTTATGAAGGGGTCCATGCATTAATCTTTCAATTAATGGGTCAAAAACGTGTCAACATTCGTAGGATAGAAATATTCCTATAAAAGGGGAGGATCACCTTCCTCTCAAATCATTCAAATCTATCTCATTCCATCCAGGACAACAAGGAGAGGAGGAAAAGGTCCATTTAGGATTTTTTATTTCATTATTTTATTTTTAGTTTTAGTTTTATTTTCTCATGTAATTCATTCATGTTTTTATATTAAAGTGTTCCCCTTTCTTCTTTCACCCCTTTTCTCTTCCAATCTCAATCTCATTCTCTCTCTTCCATCTTTCCATCGTGATCACTATGCACTTCACCATGGAAAGTGACTAACTCGAGGTTTGGACCCAGGGGAGGTTTTCACATTATTCTTCATTATTTAGCTTCAATTTAAAAAAATTTAATTTTATTTGTGGTGGATGGAGGAGTATTGCATGGGTGCGGCAGTTGTCCACCGCGACACTATTTCAAAATCCATTCCTTTCCATTGATTCATTCTTTTTTCCCTCCATTCACTTGGTAAAACCCTTAATACAGTGAAGTTGGGGTTTCCTAAAGGTATGAAACAAAATATGGTGGAGTTGGGTCTTTTAGGAATAACATTCTTAGTTGAGGTGTTACCCTACTTGATCATTAGGGGAGGTGTGGTTTGGTGTGTCAGACGCATACTAAAATCACACTCTTTAAATCAACGTAAAGTCATTCATTAATGAGGTGTCACTAAATATATTATCAAATTTAATTTAAACAATAAATAAATAAAAAATTAACTCGTGTTATCCAACCCTAGGACCAAGATATTTCTTCCCTAATTTCATTCTGTTTACATCTAGATTTGAATTCTTCATTTCATTATTTTAATTGTATGTTTTCCAAAACCTTTAAAAACTTAATTTTAAATAAATATTAAAAAAATAATTAGATTAGGTTAATTAGAATTAGTGATTAAACCAACGGTGATGCTCTTCAAGTGAGATGACCCTGAATAGCCACTATGCTGCATTAGGAATATAAATTTTCTTTTGTCATGACCTACGACAGGCGTGCGTAAAAACTAGCATCGTTTCCAGGGATCTAAGTATTTACTTCAATCACTTATTCTAAATTCACATTTTTGTAAATATTTTTCTTTGTTTTCCTTCAAAAATATAAAAAAAACAATTAATTTTCCATTATGTATTCAAATTCAAATTTTTATGCATGGGAAGATTACTCATAGGTGTAATATCAAGAACCAGAAGTGGATTATAGAGATCTAAATGACCGGGTGGATAAGATGAACAATACTATGGATGACTTGGGGAGGAAAATGGAAGGAGAATTTGACTATGTTTGTGCATTAATGAAGCAACATGACCCTGAACTAGAAAAATAACCCGAGGTAGTGGTGGAAGAAATTTCACCACTCATCATTGAAGAACCAGAGGAGATAAATATGGAGGTACCTAAAGACTCATTTATCCTCACTCAACCAATTATACTTGAGATAGATGAAAAGGAGGATGAATTACCTACTGAGCCACATGTGGGAGATCAATAGGAGTTGGATGGATTTTGAAATGAATCTGAGGAACTGCTTGATCTTCCCAAGCCTTGTGAAGAAGAAGAGCTAGCACCACTAAAAGAAGACACCACCCAAGAGGTGGAATTTGAACTCAAGATGGAGGAGCCTGACTACCTACCTTAATCTAGTAAATATCAACTCCAAGAGGCACTTTCAATTAAAGAGGATATTAAATTTGAACCGACTTAGGGAGATAATACAATCTTGAACTCAAACTCTTAATTTTATTGAAACTAATTTGAGTATCACCCCTAATAATTTTGAATTTTCAGATTCGGTCATCTCGTACTATGCCCTGGAGGATGAGGAAGAAAAAGAAGATGCACCTATTGAGAAACACATGGATATCCCTAAAGACATTGAATATTTATTAGAGGGAGTACATGAAGAGATACCAGTGGATCTGCCTGAAGAACCAAAGATACATACTACTTCACATCTGGAGAAACCACTGGAAGGAGAGGGAGATGTTGCACAAGTAGCAATGAAGGAGGATGAGGATTTGTACTTTATCCTACCCCCACCATGCAATTTGTACCATATTTCAAAGGGGGTGGATCCGGTGTACTCTATCTATGGAGTTCTCCTCAACAAGAACAAAGAACCGTAAGCTAGGAAGAAGAACATGTGGTGATTCATGTCAAAGAAGATCCACCCACCAACAGATTATGGATAACAACTGGTACTGCCTACTAGAGGTAGTAAAAATTTAGGGCCCACTTGGGGGATCATACCAAGATTTATCGTTACATAATTTTTATATTTCAAATTCATTTTTTATATTAGTCCATCATACAACCCACTCTTCCTTATCTTTTTGAGAATTAATAACATGATCCTTATTCTTAAGTGAGTAATTCTCTTTTGTAGGTTCGTATATGGGAAAAGGAAGAATTAAATAGAGGAATAGGGCCAAAGCCTTATTTCAAAAGGGAGTTCACTTTTAATGTTTAAACATTTAAACACCTTACATTTTTTGGTCCAAAACATGTTTTGAGATTTAAAGATAAAATTTCATGTCCACACTTGAATTATTACTTTACTTGACTTATCTAGGAGACATGAGTTTCTTATGAATCCTATGATGCCATGTTTTAGATTTCAATGATAATGATATTGAATGAGTAAAATGGAAAATTGAATGTTTAAAGTGAAACATGGATATTAAAATGATAACTCGTTATTTAAGGGAATTAGTTGATTTATGTAAATGAAATGTCCTTACCATTTTTCATACTTTGAATTTCTGAAATTCATGTGAATTGATTTGTTGTTATTAATCATACCTTGAGTGATTGTCTAATATCATATTTCACATTTTTGAGAGGATTTATAGACCAAGTGCTTCCTATTTATTCTTGATCATATTTGTTGAGTGATATTGGGACATGTCACCTACCAGAACTTGCATTGGAACTTGTCAAAGTTGTGATTGTACAAAAACACATTTAAAATGATTGATGCATCTTTTGAAAAATCCTTATCCTTAAATACCACATTTACATCTATCATTATTTTAGCCCATAGAGACCATGAATGACCTTTATAGGGATGATCCACATTTCAATCCATTTTTATCCATTCCTACCCTACTCTTGGTATTTGTATGATATTTTAAAAATGAAGTGTGGGGGTGAATGTAATCATGGTGTAAGGTATGTTATACATTGTAAGAAAAAAGTGTGGGGGTGTTATTGAGAAAATTATAAAAGGTTTTGGAAAAATTAATTTTACTTCATTGTTTTCCCCTCTTGAATTTAAAAAATAATAAAAATGACAAAAAAGAACCAAAAAATGAGAAGAATGGGTCGTGATTTGGGGGAAAAATCACCATTTTCTAGACCGGTGGTACTCTTATCGTATATGTTTAGGTGATGGATGTGAGGTTTGATTTAATCATAACTTTCAAAAAAAAAGAAAAAAATACAAAATTTAAAAAAAATCAAGAGGGTTCATTAATTATTCATTATGTTTTACTTTCATTATGACCTTACTTTGAGTTTTGGGGGAAGTGGGTGTTGCTACTTTGAAGGGGAGAATTTCGTTACACTTTTTGATATCATGCATTGTACATAAGAGATAAACCTCTTCCTTGAGACTTAATTTTTAAAACATTAAATCCTACCAACCTTAAGCCTTAGAGTTATTTAAACCTTTATTGAAAATTCCTCATGATTTTATTTGTCTTTTGTCTTTAGAAAGTGGAGGAAGTAGTTCTTTTACAAACTTATGAACAAGGTGCATGTTCACATGATATGAGCATTACTCTAATTGAATTGTATCATGAGAGATGAGAGTCAAAATTCAAAGGTGAGGTAAATCACGATGTGGAATGTTTAATAATAATGAATTGAGATGCTTGAATGAATGAAAGAAGAAGTTCCATCATTTTTTTTTCAAAGGGGGAAAGTAAAATATATGAATTAATTATTTATTTAAAATTTGGGAAATTAAATTGATATTTTATATGGATTTTTGAAATTTTGATTTGACATTGATTTTTTTTATTACTTTGGAATTTGAATATTGGTAACATTGATGTCCCCTGAATTCTATGTTGAGATTTTATGCTTGAGGGCAAGCATAATTTAAGTGTGGGGTATTTGATAGAGAAAATTTATGTGCGTATTTTTAATCCAATAATAATTAATTTTTTATGTTTTTAAATGATAAAACTCGTGTATTTAAATGTTTTATTAAAATAATGGTCAATTTGGATTATATAATGAAAATGAGCTAAATGGTGAAAAGTGCTTAATTCTGGATTTTTGACAGATTTTTACGTCAAGGGTGTTTTGGTCATTTCTTGAATAATATAATTCTAAATTGTGTGATTATTTTTTATAATCCTTATTTTATTTATTTCATCTTTGTTTTCTGAACCAGGTGTTGAATCTATCATCTAGAGGCCTTAAAAAACAATGAAGTTGAAGACCTTTCTAGGCGGACAGCATGGACCCTACCACCCTAACGGAAGTCCATCTCATCCTAATCACCTCCAATTGATGTGATTACATATGTTATAGAATTAGGACACATATTCTCACCTCTAAAATTAATTTGAGGGAGTTTTGAAGTCATTAAGATTGTCATTAGATGTTATACTTTTGGAGGAAGCTTCCTGGAACCTGTGTCCAGAAAAAGAAACCACCAATGAAAAAATCATAACTCATACATAAAATGTTTAATTAAGCTCAAATTTGTATGTTGAATGTAAAACACATTTATAAACAACTTTCATGAAGGGTTTTATGCGTTAATATGCTAATTAATGGGTCAAAAACGTGTCAACATTCAAAGAACATAAATCTTCCTATAAAAGGAGAGGAGTTCTTACCTCTCAAATCATTTCAATCCACCCCATTCCATCTGGGACATCAAAGAGAGGAGGCCAAAGTCCATTTAGGATTTTTATTTTGTTATTTTATTTTTAGTTTTAGTTTTATTTTCTAATGTAACACATTCGTATTTTTTTATATTAAAGTGTTCTCATTTCTTCTTCGACCCCTTTTCTCTTCCAATCTCATTCTCATTCTCTTTTTTCCATCTTTCCATCGTGATCTCTGTGAACTTCGTCATGACAAGTGACTAACTCGAGGCTTGGACCTATGGGAGGTTTTCATGGGGTTATTCATTATTGATATTCAATTTAAAATGTTTTAAATTTATTTGTGGTGGATGGAGGAGTATTGCATGGGTACGGCAGTCGTCCACCATGATACTATTTCAAAATTCATTCATTTCCATTGATTCATTATTTTTCCCTCCTTTATTTTGGGAAAACCCTTCATACGGCGGAGTTAGGGTTTTCTAAAGGGATAAAACGACATACGGTGGAGCTGGGTCTTTTCGGAATAACATTCTCGGTTGAGGTGTTACCCTACTTGATCATTGGAGGATGTGTGGTTTGGTGTGTCAGACACATACTAAAATCACACACTCTTTAAATCAACAGAAAGTAATTCATTAATGAGGTGTCACTAAATAGATTATCAAATTGAATTTAAACAATAAATAAATAACGAATGAACCCATGTTATCCAACCCTAAGACCAAAACCTTTCTTCCCTGATTTTATTCTGTTTGCATCTAGATTTGAATTCTTCATTTCATTATTTTAATTAAATGTTTTCCAAAACCTTTAAAAATTCCATTTTAAATAAATATTAAAAAAATAAAAAATAATTATATTAGGTTAATTATAATTAGTGATTAAACCAACTACGATGATCCTCAAGTGAGACGACCCTGGTTAGTCATTGTGCTACATTAGGAATATAAATTTGTTTTTTCCACACCCTACAATAAGCGTGCGTCAGTCACAAAGTCTTGCTGATAGCTGAGTCACGAAGTCTCGCTGGGTAGCTGAGTCACGCAGACTCACTGATAGTTGAGTCATGGAGTCTCACTGAGTAGATGAGCCATGAATTATTGCTGATATCTAAGTCACAGAGTCTCGTTGGGTAGCTGAGTCATGGAGTCTAGTTGATAGCTGAGTCATAGAGTCTTGGTGGGTAGTTGAGTCACGAAGTCTCACTGATAGTTGAGTCACGAAGTCTCATTGGGTAGATGAGTCACGAAGCCTCGTTGGGTCAACTTCCTTGAAATATTACTTAGAGGATTTCATAAGGACCGCCCCGTTACGTGGGTCCCAACACCGTAGACGATGCATCAATCAGATGCACGGTTTGGGAGATACGCCCCTTTTTGTAAACAGGGGTCG
Organism: Viscum album; assembly: GCA_963277665.1. Classification (NCBI taxonomy): domain Eukaryota; kingdom Viridiplantae; phylum Streptophyta; class Magnoliopsida; order Santalales; family Viscaceae; genus Viscum; species Viscum album. The sequence continues at coordinate 1,693,460,509 of OY728137.1, read as the reverse complement.
GTTGCGTCCGGGCCCTGTCCGACTAGTTTGGACCGACCCGACCAACCCAACTCGGGGTCCCGCATGACCCGATCCTGTCCGTCTATCCCATTAGAATGACCCATTGGGACTCACTGGACCCGACCGAGGTTGGTTGTGGGTCCAATTAGTTCGGTCACCCAGTGACCCGAATTTATCCGACCTGCCCCGCACTAGCGGGCCGGTCTGTTTTCCTAGTTTGGTTGGGGCACATGCAACCAAATAGTCGGTCACCCCCCGTGGTCAGCATGTGGACCATATGAAGCGGGCAACTCCTCCTATACTATGCCACATTAGTGCCACGTCCTGCCAGCTGTCGCGGCCGACGGGCTGCAACCCACCTCTACCATGGCACGCGTCAGGCACACCGCCTCCACCAGCATGGCCAGTGAGGGCCGACCGCTTCATCTCGCATGTGGCGCCGGTTGGCACTGCCTACGGCCACCGTCGCGCTGGTGGCAACTTCCACGGGCCACCAGGTCCACTCTGGTGGTTCGATCTCAAATCTGTCTGCATCCTCGGGCCTCTCAGGTCGCCACCATCACTACCACAGCCTTGGATCCACCTTGATGCCATTTCAAGGATGCGACCATGAAGAACACACAAGCGGAGGGGTTTGGGCCTTGTTTGTGTCGACTCGATCCCTCCATGTTAGAAGTTTAAAATAGGGGAGACTTGGGATCATAGTTTTTATCGGATAATCATCAATCCTGGTGCAAAAACCCCAAGGTAAACACCCTCCTACAAGAACACATGATCTGTGGATCAACATGTTCGTGGGTTGATCTGCGTTTATTGTTTTAGAATAAGAATGGGGAAAACTTAATACAATTAAACCCCTACCTAGGTTGGATCATTTGTTGGTGATGAACGGTGTCACTGCATTCGTCATTCTGTGATCCTCTATTTACGATCATTATTCGATCTTCGTTGGTGATGATCCATTCAAAAGGGGGTTGGAATTCGTCATCGTCACCCACCAGAGCTTCAGAGCAGAACCAGGATTGTGCCAACAATCCTACGTTGTATGCTTGGTCATTAAAGGAAAAAACACGAATCAACATTTCAGTTAAATTTCTGTTATGAAGTTATTATGTTGTTTCATTTAATGAAACAACGTATTAAGTTTATCTTGGTTGGAAAACCATTGAGCTACAAAGTTTTGAAAATTCAAAAAAATAAAACAACTTTATTTTATTTTTAACTTTTTATTTAAAAAGTCTGAAAAATAACTTTTTCCCTCGACCTGCGCCGGTCGAGGTTAGGTCCATTCTAGGAGAATTTCTCCATTCTGAGTTCAACAGTGCCCTTGTATTTTTGATCCAATCACCGGTTTAAAAGTTATAAAAACTCACTCACGTGTTTATTTAAATGAACCTTAAAAATAGTTCAAAAATTAACTTTCACCCTTGACCTGTGCCGGTCAATGTTAGGCTCCACCTAAGGGGAAAATGCTCTCACAAACTCAACAGTACTCTCAGATTTCCAATATGAGTTTCCATTTAGGAGTTATAAGGATTTGACAATAAAATAATTGTTACTTAATTATTTTATGGCCAAAAACTAACTTCCACTATTGGCCCACGCCGACCAATGTTAGGATCTTCTTAAAGAAATTATACTCTCATGAGTTATAAGCATTTAAAAAATAAAATTATTTTATTTAATTATTTTATTTACGGTTATTCCATTTTAGAGTTTTCTCACTAGAGGTCTGCACTGACTAAACTTAAGTTGCGCCTAGAGTAAACTCGTCATCATGAACGCAACGGTGCCCTTGAATTTATGATATAGACACCCATTTAAGAGTTATTCCACTTTTTTCAGGAAAACCGCTCATGCGTGCTATTTAAAGCTTAACATTTTTCGATGGATCATTCCAGACACTCCGGGCATCGGAATTGCTCGACATCTCAGCACTTGGTCTTGAAATAATTATATATAATAAAAAAACACATGGGATTTATAAGACATTACATCATGACTCTAAATCACATTGAGTACTCAATGGTCAAACACTATCCTGTCCCACCTTTCATCTCACCTCAGCTTGTTTGAGCCTCCCCAACAGGTTGTTGTTTCCCTATCCGTCCACTTTGGTGCCCGTGTCCTGCTGTCAAGACCCCATCCCCCTATCGGTCGGCATGCAGCCCCCACCCCACCCCAGCTGTGTTTGAGGTTCTTTTATAACCAATTTTTTAAATTATCATGGTTATTTTTTTATTAATAGTTTTGTTTAATTTTTAGAAATTATCTGAATTTCAAATTCACTGATTCCCTTTTTGTTGGTCTAATTTGAAATTTATGATTTGCGATTCATGATTTTAGATTTGAGACAGTTTGTCTCATTTGTCAATTGGTAATTAATTTCACATTTATATTTCATTTATTTTATAGTTAATTAATTTGGAAATCATATTAGTTGATTGGTTTATCAATTTTACAAAAAAACAACTTTGATTTACACATTATTTAATCTTCCTAATCATACATACATTTTTTATTTTATGTCACTTTATTTTTATTTTATTTATTTATTAAATTGAAAGTAATAACACATTTGTAAAAATATATATTATTATTAAAAAAATATATATTGCATTTAGTTTTAGATAATATTTATTGTTTTATTTTTTTAAACATGCATTACACAATCTATTGGATTATATAAAACTAAAAATATTTTTTTAGGAAATGAAAATGTTATACTTTTAAAATGAAAGAAAACTAAAATTCATTTGGTTTTACAGAATATTTTTTCTTTAATTTTTTAAAACATGTTAGAAAGTATGTTATTTTACCTTTTTTATCACATCATGATAACTAAAAAGTGAAAACAAGAATAATTTTTCAAAATATAGTCTAACATTACAATTTAGTATTTTAATGTTAAATTTTTTCACTTTTGAATAATTATATTTAAAAATTTTGATGTAGTTTATACCAATTTGAGTATAATTTTTCTAATTTTAGCTATTAAACATATTTATTGATTTATATTTGTTGTTTTATTTTTTTATAGAAATATTCACAATAACTATTGAATATTTAATTAAAAAATCAATTAGTTAGAATATATAGTTTTATTTTTGAAATACAACTAATTTAAATATGTTATAAACACAAATGAATTATAATTATTATATGAATACTAATTCATACCTTTTAGGCACTATGATGAACAATATTCAAAAGTCTAGATCTCAAAACAAAAAAAAAACAAGCAAAGAAATAATGAAATGAAAAAATCACTAGTGGGTTAAATTTATAAACTATTTACTATAAGAAGTTAAAAAAGAGAGTCCATCCATTCAATTTAATAAGAAATCTATGTGTGACAATGTTTCTAGGGTGAATGGACAATATATAGAGGAGATAAGGGATCTGAGTGTCGGTATGATAAATGAAGGTGTGGATGTGAATTATAAGACATGTTATAATGAGGATGGTATTCCTATAATTCATGATATTAGAGATTAAACCATGCTTGACTTTGAAAAATATGTGGATGTGAATTATGATCTGGGTGGGGAAGTATTGATGGTGACTACAGAATATTGTTTGTTCGATGTAGCCTGATTAAAATCTTAAAAGAAAATGATTCATTTTCTAAGGAAGTTAGTTATGGGAAATGCTTTGCATTTAATCTTTATTTTTATCACCTTCTTAATGGTTTCAAACATGAAAGGAATTTACTTGTGTATTCTAATGAGTTAGACATGGTATTTTGTTTTTATTTTAAATTATTTAAGTCGATGAAAAGTGATTTGACCAAAGGAGGAATAAATGATTGACACAACCATCCAACAAATATTAAAGAGTGTGAAAGAAATTTTAAACACGTTTCTAATGTTGTGAGGTGGTTGTAATTGTAAATGAGAAAACAATTGACAAAAACATTGAATGTTTGAGAAAGAAATATTTTGTTGAAAGATGGTTTTTACTAGAATAATTGGAGTTGTGATGGTACTTACACAAACTAACTTATCATTTTGGGGAATAAATGGGTATATTTCTTATAAGGATAATGGAATTTTTTATAAAATTATTGAATTTGTTACTGAATTTGATCCAGTTATGAAAGATCATGTTTGTCGTGAAGTTAATAATGAATTTCAAAAGCATTATCACAGTCATGTAATTCAAGATAAATTAATAATTTTATTGGAGAATATGATTAAAGAAATAATCGTGAAGAAGATCACGAGAGAAAAATATTTTTCAATTATCCATGATTGTACTCCAGATCTAAGTCATAAAGAACAAATGTTAATTATCACAATATGTGTGGATATTGAGGAATAATTTAAAGCAAAAGTGGGGGAATTTTGTATTTCCTTCATAAATGTTGATGACATGTCTGATCTTAGGATTTTCAATTCATTTGAAGATTCTTTAGTTTATCTTAAACTCAACATTGATTACATAAGATGAAAAAGTTATGACAATGGAATAGACATGAAAAGAAAACATCAAGGTGTCCAAAAAAATACTTCTTGATGTAAATCCTAGAGCATTTTACACTCCATGTGGATGTCATAGCCTAAATATTACTATATGTGATATGAAAAAATCTAGTGTGAAGGTATGAAATTTTATTGCATATGTGCAAAATATTTATACATTGTTTGCAGTCTCACCACACTAATGAGATATTTTAAGGACTTGTGTGAAAGTTTTGACACCAATGCCATTATCAATAACTCATTGGAAAAGTTACATTAAAAGTATTGGAACTGTAAAAAGACAATCACCTGGGTTAAGAAATGCATTGGTTGAAATTTTCCATATTTATAAACATAATGATGTTGTGATGTCAGATGCTAATGAATTATTTTCCAATTCATTAGATAATTTTTAATTCATAATTAGCTTATGAATATTGTAAAAATTCTTAGATAAAGTCAGACATATTATTAAAATACTTCAAAGGGAATATATGGACATCAAAGATGAAAGTGAAAAAATAATTGAGTTGATTTTATTCTTTGAAAAACTTCGGGTGGAGGGGTTCAAATATTTAATGAATGAAGTGAAAGAACTTGCACTTAAAGTTGGTATTGATCCAATATTTGAAGAAAAAAGAGTTGTTTGTGGGAAGAAACAATTTGATGAGGATGTGGAAAATCATGTTATTAGAAATTTTTCTATGGAGGAAAATTTTAGAACAAAATATTACTTTCAAATTATTGATCAAACTCTTATGTAATTACAAGAACATTTTTTGTATTTTAGACTCTCTGAAGCAATATTTAGATTTTTTTTGAAGTCTAGTCTTATAAATATTTCTGAAGAACAATTGAAAAAACACTGGACTCAATTTAAAAAATTTCTAAAAAGCAACGAACATAATAATATTTTTTGAGATAAATTATTTCAAGAGATATGTAATGGCCCAGACCCTCCTAGTCCATTACTTTGCCAAATCCTGATTTTTAAGGCATCCTAGGGACCATCATTGACTCATTTAGGAGTTTTCCAAATTTCAGGTTGAACGAATGATGGAACCAATGGGAATTGGTTCTAGGGTGATGGTGTTAGGGTGTTAGTGACTCACCCATCGATGAGTCCTTTCCAGTCTCTCCCGGATCTTCCAGTTTTGCTCCAGTAATGTATATTTTGATGTAAAAGTGTTTTAATACCCCTTTCAAGGTGGTTTAAGGCCCTTAAAATAAGTTTTAAATCTCCCAAGAGTTATGCGACCCTTGAATTACCAAAACGTGTGTCCTTTTCATCTATTTCACACCCTTTTCCATGTTTTCCAGCCTCTTGTGTTTTCCAGTTTCATCCCTGTTATGTTTTTTTCTCTATTTAAAGTAAATCTATCAACTCACAACTGTCTTCTGGTCTATCTCCATCATTTATGAACGGAATTATTAAATCTCAATTAATCCCAATGTGTGTAACTGCCCAGTAGCGTGGTCGAACCACTATCCAATTTTCAAGCATTTCAAGATTGCACATCCCCTAACTCTAAGATCATGCCTTTTTTATCACACCGAGATCTTCTTCCTTGGTCTTTTTCTTTTCCCTTGGTTCACTTGGAGTCCCTATTCCGGAGACGAGTCGTGACTGCATGAGAGCCCTCCTGTTCGGTTCTTCTTGGAGTTTCCTGTCACGCCACCCTAGTTCTTAGAAAAAGGATAAGACTTTGATCATTGATCATTCAAGTAGGGGTTCTTCCTTCATCCCTATTTATTATGCATCATGGGAGGTGGGTATAATGATGTTCCCTCATGTCTTATATGAAACCAACTTTAATGAAGATAATAAATAGACTTTTAAAGATTGAAGGGGTGGAAATTTGATGATGTTGTTGTGTTTTACCTATGTTTTTATGTTGTGAATTGTATGGGCACATGTCCATTGAAAATTGTGGTTGTTGTTGGTCCTTTATTATTCACTAATGAAGCTCTGTTTTTCTGGATAATATTGTGATTGAATAACTGTATCATGAAAACTGATTAATCGTGTAAACTTGGTTGATTAAATGGATTCCCAATGGATAAGAACCCTTGTGTGATCACCCCAGTTAACCAAGCAAAGAAGGAACTTAATGGATGGTGTTGGATAAATATGAAAACTTCCTTAATTTTCTTGGTGATATGTATGGTTGTTTTGTTTGATGCCTTGTGGGGTGATGTATAGGAGAATGGAATCTTTGGTTGATAGGTTGTTGGTTTGTGAATCTAAGGCCGTGTGGAGCCGGTGGTAAATGTTCTGGACCCCATATGTTGGGGCTTGGTTTGGTTTCAGTACTTCGAGGGATATCACAGATCCCTTTTGATGTTGTTACTTACAAGTGAACCGGGAGTGAATGCTTAAATGCTTGCTTGTCTATTTCTTTAAATTGTTGTTTCGGCTTATAGTTATGTTTGTTAGTTGCTTGAAAGTGAAGTAATATTTAAATGGAATCATTTGAACATGATAATGAGAACTTGTATAATGGGGAACTATTTTCCAGAAATGGTTTGTGCTCTGGTTGTGACTGTTGTGTACTTATGCATGTAGGGATAGCAGCAAGAGTGGTTATGTACAAGCTGGTTGTTAGTTTCAGGACCCCTAGGTTGGGATGAGTGCTTGATTATCTATATGTATAAAATTTAGTTCTTGTGTTTCTTATACTCACCACACCCATGTTGAGCACTTCATGTTGAACACCCCCATTTCATGGGGGAGGGTGTTTTTTCCAACATTCCTATGAGTGGCTGGTTATTATCTCATTTCTTCTCCCTCTCTCAGGTAGCCCAAGGCTGTGATGGCCTAAGGTTTTTTTGTCCTAAGACTTTTCAAGTAGGGTGTGTTGTGGTGAATTGGCTCAGGTGTGTGTGGGAAGGTTTGTTTCCCACGTGTATTTGGAATGAGGCCCAGGTGTCTTAGGGTGTGACTGTGGTTGTTGAGGCCCATGTGTCTTCAGGCATGGCAGTGGTTGTTGTGGCCTAGGTGTCTGTGGTCATGGTTATGTATGTTTGTTATGGTCTAGGTGTCTGCGGGTATGGTTATGTGTGGTTGTGGTGGCCTAGGTGTTTGTGTGCGGGATAGATGTGCGATTGGGATGACCCATGGGGTTGTTGTGGGGGCAGCAATGGGACTACAGTGGGATCTGTGGGGGGGGGGGTATAATGCATAGGATTTCCTAAATAATCAGTGGGAAAGTAGTGCAGGGTACCCAAATATCGATGTTCTATTAATATTATTTCACCTGGATTGCGTTATTTGGGGAGTGTGCCTTGGTGAGTCCGGGTGGATAGTTTTCCTTGCTATGTGTTTTGGTTACCTCTTTTATCATAGGGCATTAGAATGTCTCCCCACTTGTTCACAAGATCTTTTGGTTTTTCCTACTGAGTATACCTATATACTCACCCTACGTATATAAAACTATTTTTAGGTTTCCATGAGGACTTTGAGGACCGTGTTGAACCATATTAGTTCAAACGTTGGGACAGTCGTTGCTACTGCTTTTCTTTTCCTTTCTCTTAGTACTTTCCTTTGGATTTTTTATTGTACCTTGTATTAGTTTATTTGGACATGCATATGGGAATGAATTTTGGGTTTTACTTTTATTTTATTCTTTGGAGTTGTTTGGGATTTACTATCTTATCTCCCATTATTTTTCTATAAAAAGGGGTAATTCCTTTCATTTGTGTGAGATTATATACCCTTGGTGATAGTCTCCACTCTAGGGCCTACTAAATGTGGGACCCAGGGGTCATTATCTCTCTTTTACCTTGAAGAAGGAAGGGTAGGGGATCTTATTATCTGTTCCCTCATCTTGGAGAATACGGGTCATGATAGAATGGTATCAAAGGTGATGGTTGAGAGATAGGATGGTTTTCAAGGTTAGGCACAGTGAGGATTGCATGGGATGGTAGGACAATAGTGTTAAGAAATATTGGTGCCTGAAATAGTCTAGGAAATACCGGCTAGGACATGGGATTTTAGGACCCCCCATGATCTGATGTAAGGACTATGGACCTACTGAATGACCAAGTGAGGCTACACTGATTGCAGGGTAGATACCCTAGGAAATGTACATGCATCATAATAACTTGTATTCTTGTGTTTCTTGAGTATTTTTTGAATTTTAAAATTAATAAAATTTTTAAACAAGTTTAAAAATAAATCTTCTACACTACTCGGGCTTAGGAATTATTTGTTTCTCTTTTCAGTTATGGAACCCGGATGACATTTACGAGTAGTGTGGGAAGTCAAGGCCTAGTAGTTTGATTTGGTTGATTAGTGGGGGGATGATTTAGAAGAGGAGGATGTCCAGTGGTAGAATATGCTTTGTGCCTTCCATCAGCAGGCTCTCGAAAAGTATGAGGGCAAAATCTCAGACATAGAGACAAAGAGTTGGCTTGAGGAGCTGGTGATTGCTTTCAGCTTGATCCAGGATCTGACAGAGTACTGGTTTCCTCTGGCTATGATCCAAATGTAGGGATTGGTGTGTTATTGGTGGACGCTTTATCTCATGGAGAAGAAGGAAGCTGAGGTTTTGTGGACTAACTTTGAGAAGGATTTCCGTACAAAATTCCTTTCTTCCATGATGAAGGCCAAAAAGAGGCAAGAGCCTCTCTCCCTCCAGCAAGAGAGTATATTGATAAGGGATTTAGGGATCAAGTTCAAGGATCTCCTTCATTTTGCTTCGGACCTCTTTACAGACGAGGAGTCGCTGACAAGACGCTTAGAGGAGGCACTCTGACCTTCTCTTCATTATGTTGTCACTCCCTTAACTCTACCGACGTACTTAGAGGTTCAGAAAAAGGATGAAGTGGTGGAGAGGATGAACACACTGGGAGGTGTTCCGTGAAAGGGGATCTGATTGAGTTTGTCAAAGGGGAAGATTGTCAGCAGTAGGCCTCCAGTATCAGGGCATTCCAGGTTACGGCCAGTAGAGAGCAGGACTCAGCAGTTTCAGTTTTGATCTCCCGGTCCTCACCCTTTCTCCATGGGCCTAGGACTGAGGTGTTTTACCTATGGAAATTATGGGAATATTCAGAATTGGTGTCCTGTCCAAGTGTAGTATAGTGGGGGTGGTCAGGTTCAATGCCCACCTCAGCAGCAGTAGTTGCCAGCCAGGCCCTTCTAGCAGCAGGAGTAGTGAGCTCCTGCTCCACCGAGGGTGGACGGTGCCAGAGGAGATCGACCTCAGGGTTCTCCTCAGGGACCTAAACTAGGGCATAGTTGGGGAGGCGACTGATAACTAAGGGGTAGAGGAGTTGAGCATGGGTAGTTTCACGCTGCATATGTAACATTTTCAGCTGGGCCATAAGTCCTTCGAGGTACGATTAGTTTGTTTAGTACTCTTGCCTAATCCTTGTTTGATTCTATAGATTCACACTCATTTGTTGCACTTAGTCTATCCCATTCCTTGGTTATATACATAAAGATAATTTTCATTCCCCTAGTATTGAGCATGTCAGTTGGAGGTCAAACTGGCCTTTTTGATGTTTGTCGAGGATGCAGACCGATGTTGGGGCCGCATTAGTCCAGTGGGGATCTCTTTCTACTGTAAATGCAGCCATACAATGTCATCATGGGCATCAACTAGCTATTTTCCGTACGTGCTGTTATTGACTGCTTTCGGATAAGGTTTGTGTTCTTAGATATGGGCGACCAGCGTGTAACTTTCTTCAGTGAGTGGGGTTTCCAGGAGGGCATCCGGCCTGTAGAGCCTCTTCTTTCCTTGTTATCTGATATGTCAATGGAATCATCAAACTTATAGATATTGTAAGTTTTAGGGATTATCAATAAGTTCCTAGATGTCTTCTTCGAAGAGGTTGTGACTCTACCTCCTAGACGTGATGTTGAGTTTGGGATAGACTTATAGCCCTGTGATCGTCTGATTTTGATGGTTCCCTATCGGATAGCGCCTTCTGAGTTGCGGGAGTTGCGGATTCAGTTTGATGACCTGATGAAGAAGGGTTTTATCTGACCAAGCACATCGCTATGGGGTGATATAATCTTGTTCGTAAAGAAGGCAGACGGTGGTCTTAGGTTGTGCATAGACTACCGAAGACTGAATCAGGTGATATTCAAGAATCGTTGCCCCCTCCTGAGGATTGAAGACCTTTTTGACCAGTTTAAGGGAGCAATTTGATTCTTTAAGATCGACCTAAAGTATGGATATCACCAGTTGAGGTTGAAGGAGAGTGACATTTCAAAGACTGCTTTCAGGTGAAAATATGGGCAATTTGAGTTTGTGGTCATGTTGTTCGGTGTTACGAACACGCCAGCTATGTTCATGGGGCTCATGAACTCTATTTTCCACGAGTATATGGACCGGTTCACGGTCGTGTTCATCGATGACATATTGATCTACTCAAGGTCAGAGGAGGATCATGTCGAGTATCTAAGGACAGTTTTGGAGGTCCTCCGACACCACCAACTCTATAGGAATTTGTCTAAGTGCAAGTTCTAGACACAAGAGTTGCACTTCCTTGGACACATGGCATCCTAGTAGGGGATAACAGTGGAACCATAGAAGGTCAAAGTAGTTGTTTCTTGTGCAACACCCAAGAATGTGGTAGAGGTTCATTGTTTGCTGGGACTGGTAGGTTACTATTGAAGGTTCGTACCTGACTTCTCTCGAGTTGCAGCACCTTTGATGGCCTTGACCAGAAAATAATAGGCTTTCATATGGAGTGAGAAGTGCCAGACAACTTTTAGTTATCTGAAAGGGAAGTTTCTTAGTGCCCCAGTGTTGAGGTTTCTAGAGGAAGGGGTAACATTTTAAGTGTTCTATGATGCTTCTGGTCTAAGTGTGGGGTGTGTGTTGATGCAGAAACGAGGAGTGATTTCTTATGGGTATAGGAAGTTACGTCCTCACAAACATAACTATGCCACCCACGACCTGTAACTTGAAGTGGTTGTGTTTTCTTTGAAGGTGTGGGGACATTACCTCATCGTAAAATGCTTTGTGGTCTTCATATATCATAAGAGTCTAAGGTATGTCTTCTCTCAGCGAGACCTGAACTTGCGGCAGTGGAGGTGGATTGAGTTTCTCCAGGATTATAACTTTGAGATATCTTATACCTCGGGAAAGGGGAATGTGGTGGTCAATTCCTTGAGCAGGAATTCACAAAAGTACGTGGTTCGGGAGTCAACATATGCTTGGAAGGCAATGGAAGAGTTGACTACTTTACATTTGGGCATGAGAGTGGAGAATGGTAGGAGTTGTCTATTTCAGATGACAGTGCAGTCTTCCTTGGTACAAAAGGTGGAGGAGTCTCAATGGGGAGACTCAGAGACCTATGTGATGCATGATCGCGTTAGCTAGGGCAATGCTCTAGAAGGATGGTCAAAGGATGGTCATAATCGGATGTTATTCCATGGGAATTTGTTTGTCTCAGTGGCAATGCGCGAGGGAGTTCTCAGTGAGTTCCATAACTCACCCCTGGCGGTACATCCGAGAGTCTCCAAGATGTATCGAGGCTTGAGAGGTCAGTTTTGGCGGCCCTTAGTGAAGCGAGTAGTGGCAGAGTGTGTGTAAAAATGCCTTGTGTATCAGTGGGTGAAGGTTGAACACCACCTGGTGGTCTGTTACAACCCTTAGACGTTTTTGGGTGGAAGTGGGAGGACATCTCAGTGAATTTCTTCACAGGACTACCCAGATATGAGAGAGTTTGTGATTTCATCTGGGTGTTGGTGGACTAATTGATGAAATATGCCCACTTCTTAGTTGTTAAGGAGTTAAGAGTAGTGGATGCCTTAGCATAGAAGTGTGTGGGTGAAGTTGTGCGGCTACATGGAGTTCCCAGAACCATCGTTTCGGATTGGGATACACGCTTTAATTCATGAGTCTGGAAAGGATTACAGTGTGTTTTTGGCACCCGGCTATGTCTTAACACTGCTTTACACCCTCAGACGGATGAGCATATAGATAGGACCATCCAGACATTGGAGGATATGCTATGAGCGTGTGTTCTGGACTTTGGAGGATTGTGGGTATGACACTTGCCTATGGGAGAGTTTGCCTGCAATAATATCTATCACTCTACCATTGGCATGAAACCGTTTGAATCCTTGTACGGGAGATCATTTCATTCATCCGTGTGCTGGACAGAGGTTGGGGAGGTAGGTTTTCTTGGCCCAGAGGTGGTGTAGAGCACGAAGGAGAAGGTTTAGCTTGTGCATGAGAGGATGAAGGTGGCTCAGGACTGGAAAAAGTCATATGTCAATCATAGGAGGAGACCCTTGGAGTTCGAGATTGGGGAACATGTGTTCCTAAAGGTCTCCCCTTGGCATGGTCAGTGGAGGTTTGGCAGGGGGAGTAAGCTTTCTCCCAGGTTCATCAGACCCTTTGAGCTGTTGGGATGAGTCGGCGAGGTAGCATATCAGCTGGAATTACCACCGCAGTTAGAGAAGATCCACAACGTCTTTCATGTATCTTAGCTTCATTGATATCTACATGATGACTCCCACGTCCTCAAATGGGGAGAGTTGGATATCGAGGATGATGTGACATTCATGGAGCGACCGGTGAGAATCAAGGATTGTAAGGAGAAGGTGCTTCGTGGATGGACCATTCCCTTGGTTCGTGTTTTGTGGAGGCATAGTGGCCTCGAGGAGAGTACCTAGGAATGGGAGGCACAAATGTGTGCCCAATACCCATAGCTGTTTTGAGTTTTGATCTTGTGTTTGCTTTGTGCCTTGCTTATGATGTAATGTTTGACCCTACTTGTTGAATGATAAGTTGTTTTCTTATTCCCTGTTTTGTGTGAAAAGTCCTGACCATGGGGAGGAGATAACCTAATCCCTAATCAAGATGCATTAATGTGGATGTGATTAACCACATGCAGGTGAGTCAGTGCTGCCCAAAGCGGATAGTATCATGACAAGGAGGAAATTGCTCTCTAACCCATGTATGTTGACAGTGTGACCTTTTTGTGTTGTGTGGTTACTTGAGGTAGAGGAGCGGTAGTGTTTCTGCAATTTTTTGGGAGATAGATGTGAGAATAATGTCCTTGTATGTCGAGGTTTTATTTTGGCTTTCGAACAACTCTAGGGTGGTTATCTGTGAGAGGTATCTTATGAGGTGGTTGTTCAGAACCCTCTTTTTTTCAGGGTTAATATTGAATTCTCAAGGGAGAGAATAGTTTGAGAGGTATATGATGTAATGGTATATACCCTCATGGTCCATTACTTTTCCAAATCCTGATTTTTGAGGCATCTTGAGGACCATCAGTGACTCATTGAGGAGTTTTCCAAATTTCATTTTGTAAGAACCTGGATCTTCGTTTCAGGTACGCCTTTCTTTTTCTGGAGTTTTTGAGAAAAATAAACTTTCTAGAAATTTTTGAAGTACATGTCGTGTACTTTCTGAGCACACGCCATGTACTCTTCTCCGGCTCGAAGTCGTGTGTTGGCCGTGCCCGGGCCACACACACAGTGTGTAGGGGTGACGTGGAGGCCGATTTTGGCGGAGTATGGAAAAGACCCAATACACGTCGTGTACTCTAAAAGTACACGCCGTGTACTTTCTTTTTTTTCACTAAATGAACCGGGGTCGCGCCTAACGCACAGAAACACCTCCTTCTAGGTTTTGTTCGTCCGAGAGCGACCCGTACGGCCAGATCTTTGACGAGCTCCCACCTCTTCATCTGTTCTCTGATTTGAGCAAGGTCGACTGCATTGGAATCGTAGCTATAAGATCTTCCTTCTGCTTGAGCTTTTTTTTCTGATTCCTCCTTATTTTTGAGTTATCGTAGTTTGATCATTTTGTGCGTTTTCTCATATCTATGACGTTCTAAGGGGAATAAATCGTCGTGGTTCACGTATATCGATCTCCTAGGATTGAGGTAGGTGGTTTGTGCCTTTCTATAGGAAGTCTTTGAATATTATGTGTGATTACCACTAAATTCCCTTGAATGGGGAATTGTGTGTTTCCTGTTTTTCCCCTACTGGTTGCCTACTTTTCTTGATTGATGTAGTAGAGGTTTATGCTTGTGAGTAGAGTAACTTATTTTGTGCTCAGGTTGCTTTGCCATGCTTTTTTTACTTTTTGGCCTTTGCCAGTTTCCATGCCTAGTTTTAGGATAGTGGAACTATTTCTTTGTTATACTATTGATCCTTAGAATGGTATTCAAGTAGTTCTTGAGGTTTACTTGGACGTTTCACATGCACTGAGCATGTTTCTTTCACACAGGACTGTGAGAACCTAGTGTAGTAGACCACAGGGAGAATAGACGTAAGGGATTCTCCAGAGTGTCTTTTAATACGATGCGAGACCACAGAGGGAATCGATGATGAGTGCTTCCCCAGAGAGTCTATAGTTCCTCAACGCGGGCCACAGGGGGAATGAGACGTTGATTGCTTCCCCAGAGATCCTTTAGTACGATACGAGACTATAGGGGGAATTGACGGTGAGTGCTTCCTCAGGGAGTCTATTAATTTTGTAGCTGAACCAGAGGGGTGAGACTATGTGTGCCTCCTAGAGGGTTGCTAGTACTTATAGGTTTAACCATAGGGTTTAGGTTGTGAGAGATACCCAGAGGGTTACCTTTTTCCTTATTATTGCTGGTTGTTTACTTGTGTACTCTGTTTGTTAGAACTGTGGATTGTAGCTGCTTGTGGTTTCCTATTTACTGCTTCTTGTTTTATTACTGTCATGTATTCATTGACTGTTAGGCACAAATATTTGGGTGATTACCTACTGGGATTGTATCTCACACCCTGTTTGGGACATGCTTTTGGGCCCAAGCAGACTATGTTGCTGCAGGTATAGATAAGGGCAAGCGCCCTTCTACTTCAGGTTCTTGATTGCATTAGAGTTGGAGAGCATGGGACCGAGCCGTGGCTTTCGATGCTGAGGAGTTTACTTTGTTTTCTTTTGCACTTTGTTTTCAGTTGTACTTCAGCATGTTGGTTTGTTTACTGATTTCCATAGACATATGTATCATGATGCATCATCATTACTTTATACATTGCTTCCGATGTTCAGTTCAATTGTTGTATGATGTTTATTGTTTCCACTATTGTGTCTGGTTGTTCTTCTGCTATATACTTTACCGAATGAGGGCATAGTTTTCCCACTGACTCACCAAGTCCCTCGCTGCTAGTCAGAAGCCTCTGGCGTTTGTGGAAATGCGCTTGAGGTCATGTGGCGAACCGGGTACGGGGCACCAGTGGAGGGGCTCCGGATTCGGGTCGTTACAAAGTGGTATCAAAGGAGTTCTTTTCTCTTGCTTTACTATTTGGAGACTTTATCTAGGGATAGGACGGATTCGGTACTTGGTATTAAGCTGTGCTCGGGAGTAGCTAACCCGTGTGCAGGAAAAAGCCATACTACCTCGTTAATTACAGTTTGTTGATTTTGAGTTTTTACGGTTGATATGACTTCACCTAGAGTGATTCACATGACTTGTTCTATTATTGTTTTGATATTTTGGTTCTATTTCTATCACAACCTGATGAGATGAGGGTATGTCATCTCATGCATCATATAGGCACTTGTATAATCACATGTCATGCATTCTTGTCATGCCATCTAGGGTGTATTAGCGATTGCATGTTGTTGTGATAGACTTCGTGTAGATTATGCATGCTATTGTGATATATGCTTGATAGAATCTCTGCTGTTATGTTAGAGAGATGTTTTTTTCCTTTTATGTGACTGTAGGAGATTCCAAGCTTTGATTCTCGGGGAGTATGGGCCCTCACAAATCGGAATTTGGCACCTCTTTTCCTTGTTTTTAGTGTTTCTGGGGTTCTGTGCAGTTTCTGAGCTACTGCCCAAAAAAACCAAGAATACACGGCGTGTACTTTTTGGATACACGCCGTGTAGTTTCCAGGCCATGTCAGTGACTGTGTGAGCAGAAACACAGTGTCGTGAGAATATCTTTAGGAACACACCGTGTATGGTAGGTACACGCCGTGTAGTAATGAGCCGTGTACCCAGCCGTGTCACTAACAACATGGGTCAGGGCAGCTTGGGTAGCACACACCGTGTGGTAATGGAACACGCTATGTAGTCCCTTCCAAGTACCCAGCCATGTCTCGAACAACATGGGTCGGTGTGATCTTCTCTCAAACACGTCGTGTTGCTTTTGGAGCACGTCGTGTAGTCTTGCCAGGTACCCGGCCGTATCACGAATAACACGGGACGGTGTCACCTTGCCTGTACACGCTGTGTTTATTCGGAGAACGTCGTGTAAGGTTCAGCCATGTAGACGGTCGTTTGTTTAACAACACGGGCCGTCGAAGCCTTGTCCACTACACGCCGTGTCCGAAGGGAACAGGTTGTGTAGTCTCAGTTTAAGAAAACCGTGTGGGTTAGCCGTGTAAGGGACTCAGGTAGGGGAACAGGTCTCAAGTACACGTCATGTGTGGGGTCAACATGCCATGTGGTTTGAGGTGTACACGACTTGTAGGGCAGGAGTACACGCCCATGTTAGTGGCTTGCGAAGACACGCCATGTAGTTTTATACATGCCATGTAGTCTAGTTTTGTAAACTTGTGTGTTTTCCTTTCCCTGTTTCCATTTTGTAATCTTGTGTTCTTTGTCCTTGTTTTCTTAATCTAAGGTGTACTCTTGATCTTTCAGAGTTATGCCTCTGAGACATCCTTCGGTCATACGTCTGTCATCAGGCAGTGATCAGACGCCAGACAGGGTTGATCAGGGAATTCCTACCGATCCTCTAGTCGGGCCAGCCTTGGCACCAGCTGTTATACCAGTTGCAGGCGTTGATGTGTAGTTCTCAGGGAAGGTTTTATGAGGATGATGCATACCTTCCTGGGAGTGTCGCCTCCTGCCACGACTATGCCAGACCTGACGCGGGTTTTTCAGCAGTAGCATCCTCCCACATTCTCGGGGGAAGGATGTAACACCCCAAGCTTCTATGGTACGTTTCCCTTTGAATAATGCGATAGCGTGTGTTGTACGCAACCTCGAGTTCTAACACACACCACAACTAATTAAACTAGCCGTTGTGAATAGTAATACCTAATTTTTGAAATTATAAATATTTTATATTTGAAAATGGACTTCATTTTTGGACTCGGAATATCGAATTTAGCCTAAGGTGAAATTTTGGTACTTTTCGGATAACTTTCATATTTTGATGAATAGTGAAAATTACTAAATTTTAATTAAAAACAACTTTTTTAATCAAAATAATTAATAGTGATAAATTATGAATTTTAGTAGTTTTAAAGTATATTTAGAATATATTTTTACCATTTAATATAATGTTGGTCATTGGACATAATTTTACAATTAAACCGAACATAAACAAGTGTCAATCTTTTGATAGTTATTATCTCTTAAAAACACGCTTTTTGTTTTGACAGCGGAAATTAATTTTAAATTAATTTCTGCCACTTCTGTGTTTTGAATTTAGAAAAATGGATTCCATATTTGGAATCAGGATGTTCAAATTGTGTAAATAGTTAACTTTTATTTTTAGACATTTTGAATAATTACTGCGGTAAATATTTTATTTACCATGGTTAAGGGTAAATCCGGTAAATAAGGGTTAACAAATAATATTATAATAATACTAAATTACCCTAAAACGTGTCTTAACCCTATTGGTTGATATATGGTCGACCATGGGCATATTTGGGTCTATTTTGGGACCCCATGGATCCACTTGTAAGTGATAATGACACATTATATTAATAAAGCTAAAATAAAAATAAAAATGGCATAAGCTTACATCTTTTAGAAGGACAATTTTTACATAGGGTTATACATGTTGGATTTTTGATTATAAATATTCATTAGAAAGATAAAACGATTTCCTACATAATGATGTTTTATTTATAATTTTTAGACATTAAATAATTTATTTTATTTATGACACAATGATGATGCAGTAATTACTAAAATAGTAAAAAATTAACATAATTGATATTATAAATACCCAAATAAATATAATATGAAACTTTTAATGAATTAAACTAATTTTCTAGGATACTATGATATATTAGGATTGATTTAATGGACTTTTTTCGAAGTAATCAATCTGTTATGAGTTTCACAAAAATCAACTATTGAATAGTGTCAAAATTGACATAAAAGAGTTCTTAAAACAAATATTATATTATTAATTGATATTTAATTCCTAAAAATCTAAGGTTCGGCCAAGAGACTTATATTATGATAGGTTAATCATTAATGGACCACTTGGGGGTCGCTTGGATGTATATAGTAAGTTTATTAACCATATTATATAAAAATACAAAGAGACATTGTAAAAGTGAAACTAATTAACTTAGAGTTAATACTTAAAGATAAGGTTAATATAAGTACTCAAACCTGTCTAAATTCTATTGGATGAGTTGTTTTCGACCTATCCTCACCTCATCCTTTGAATAGTCAACTTTGGAGCCTTTGGAAACCGAATATGAATTTATTATAAATTAATATTTCTAGCTTTTCCAAAAGTGCCCCTCACCCCTCTTATAAAAGGGAACTCCTCCTTCTCATTTCTTCACACCTTCAAAGCCTTTTGGTTCGGCCAAACTCTGTCCAAATACTCTCCCAACATCCCTCAATACAACCTAGAGGCCTTAGTTTGATCATAAAGCCAACCTAAGGAGCCCTTTTGATCAAATCAAAAGGAAGAACCCGAAGAAGAGGTAATGATTTCACCACCCTTTTCTAAGTTCATTTCTTCTTCCACTTCTTCTTCCTTTGTTCTTACCATTCTAAAATAATAACTCCAGTATCTCACATATACTGTGATGTTATTATAAGTATGGTACAACCATATTCAGTATTCTATCCACCCTTTGAATAACATGTCACCATACGTGCGTACGTACGGCTTACCGTCTCCACGTCGTGGTGTAATTGTTATTCAATATAATATTATTTGGATGGGTATAATAATGATGTGTAACTCATGTAAATAATAAATATAACATGTTAATGATTCTGTATATATGATATACCATTCATTTATATATTATTTTAATATCAAAAGAATGATATTGTCGCTCGTGCGTACGTACGGACTACCGTCTCCACGAACGCGATGAGATTCATTCTCCATCGTAACCATTCAAGTATAATTATCATTTGATGATTTAAAAATGATGTTTAAGGACTAGATATCATTCTGGATATGAATAAGATACAACAACCATGGCTTATGTAACAAAACATATAAAGAAAATGAGTAAGTTAACACCCGAAACGACGATAATTCTAAGATATTATTAACAAATCAATGTTAAAAGATCATATATGATATCATATTAATATATATGATTCTTGTATAATTTAATAACAATTATTTCACCATTATACAGGAGGTTAACCTACCCCAACCAAGGAAAAGTACAAGGTAAGGGTTTATTTCACAATCTCTTCATTATCCGAGGTTGTTTATACGTAATAATCTACTGGGATCTCTTTATCATCCACGTCCATGTTTTTTTTAAAAATGTATTTCAAAACATTTTTACTATTTACAAGAATATGGGTTAAAGTCATTTATACCCTTGTTTGACTTTTTATAAGAGGTTTATAAAGGAATATTTCCGTCGTTTTCAAAACAAGGTCCTTTTTAACCTTTTCGACAGAATTGAGGTAAGAATGTTTTTTTTAACTTATACGGCGGGTGCGGTTATTTTCCGCCGTTATAAAATCGTCGAAGCTTTCCATACAAGCTTATAAGAATATTTTCAAAGAAAATGTTTTATTTTATATGGATCTTAAATGATTTCAAAATAAAAGGAGATACTTCTTTAAAAAGAATTTTGATTTCATCTATGTCAACATCCTTTGATGGATTTTAAGATTATTCGAAGTTGATTTATTATGATACAAAACTTCTATATTGTATTGAAGGTTTTGTGATATGTTTGACTGTGGATGTGCTATTTTTATACCATTCATAGTTTATGGTGAAATTATTGACATTTCGTATGCTAGTTTTAATACGAATGTTTATGTTATGTTTAAACCTTTTCATATGGGAATGCATTGGACTTAATAAGTGACGGGTGGAGCCCGCTATAGCTCCTCGATGCATCGGTAGGTCTCATGAGACAAACTAGTGTCTTGGCACAAGGCCTTGACAAAATCTTATTTGTAGTCTTGGCACGAGGCCTTGGCTATGTGGTTATGATAGTCTGGCATTATGCATTCCAACATTATGAAAGTGGTTATTGATATTGCATGTGATTATTCGATTAGTAGAATATCCATGTGAACAAGTAAATGGCATTATTTCATTTTACTTTTGCCATACTATGTTGAAGTTCAATTTTAAAAGGCTTTTGTTTTAGTAATTCATTGCCTTAAATGTTTATGCTTATTTTGAATGTTCCTCTATATTGTTATCCTTACTGGGCATTTGAGCTCACCCCTTTTCTATGTTTTATTTTTCCCAGGTAGTGAAGAAGTAAATTATGATTGACTTGCAGGGATATTATGAGGGGTTTATAGTGTGGACGTTGGAAACATTATGTTGTTGTAGTAGTTTTTCATTTTATGATGTAATGTAAAACTTATGAATATATCTAGTGTTTCCAAGGCTACTAAACTAATCGGTCTTTCGAGATTTGATCTTTCTTGTGATCATGCCAATGTTACGAAGTAATGCACCGACTCTGGGTAGCTTGGGTCGGGGCATTACAGTTGGTATCAGAGGAAGTTTAGTACAAACCTTGGAACCTAGATTTAGATAAACTCTGATTAGAGCACGTAGACCTAAGATGAACTTTGAGGATTAGTATAGAAGAACTTCCTAGAATTTTGGTATTGTAGAGACTTTGTGAGTTTTCCGAGCAATACATCCCTGTCTGGATACGAGCAGGTAGAGGTGGCTCTGGCACAGATGTACCTAGGGGTAAAACCCGAAAACACCGCTTTGAGCTAGACTCGAACGGGAACTGGTGCACGACAACGGGCCTTGCTGCACTCTTGGTTACGACACTCCCGGGGGATATGCTTAGGATAACTCTCACTTTCTTTACAAATCATTATGAAGGGTTTATGAGTATATACTTCCTCAAAGAAAACATATTTATGATTATGGATTATATCCATAGATAGTTCAATTTATGTTTAGTGTTTTATAAGTATGGGATTATGTATTTTGATTCATAAACTGATCTAGTTTATGCCATTGTTTAGAAATGGCGCCTAGTGGAAGAAATGGAAACCATATCAATGCACGCACTCCATGTAGGGATTTCCCTCCTGCTCAAGATAATTATAGTGGGGCTGGTGATGCAACTGGTGCCGATCAGCTAATCACCATACTGGGACAACTTACTCAGGTTATGAATAATAACCTTACCCGTATGGAGCACCCTGATCCGCAGCGTGGAGGATCAATGTTAGATCGATTCATGAGGCAACAACCACCAACTTTCAATGGGAGTACAAATCCCTTAGTAGCTGAGCAATGGATAAATTCCCTAGAGAAAATATTTCAGGCTTTAGGGAGTAGTGAAAGGGAAAAAGTTATCATGGCAGTTTACCGCCTCACTGGAGATGCTGATCAATGGTGGTCATTGATTCAAAATACAAAGGAAGATGATGAAGTATCAAATATGGAATGGAGGGAGTTCAAAGAGCTGTTTTTAGAAAAATACTTCCCTCGCGACCATCGAGCAGATATGGAAAGGCAATTTCTGAGTCTGAGACAAAAGGAGGATGAGAATGTCACAAAGTATGAGGCTAACTTTACAAGGTTAGCGAGGTACGCTGGTGATTATATTAGCAACCCAAGAAGTAAGATTGATCGTTTCTTTGATGGGTTAAAACCATTTCTCCGTCGAGCATTAGTCTCACAATCCTTTTCATCGTACGAAGACATTGTCTCATGTGCTATAAAGACCGAAAAGGAATTCTCTAAGTCTTATGACTTTAAAGCAAAGCAAGAGAAGAAGAGACCTGCTGATCAATCTGGGAATGGAAATAAGGGGAAGAAGGGAAAGGTTGAATATCCATCTTGTGGTAAATGCGGGAAGAAACATCCTGGTACTTGCTTGAAGGGAATGGGAGTCTGTTACAAGTGTGGTGAAAAAGGCCACCAAGCTCATGATTGCAAGGGGAAGAAGGAAGCTACCAACGTTCAGTGCTACAATTGCAGGGAGATGGGGCATTATGCAAATGCATGTCCTAAGCATCAGGATAACTTACCTCAGAAAAGGCCAAGGGATCAAGGCCAGGCTTATGCTATCACTACTGCTGAGGTAGAAGCTCCGAAAGATGTGGTGGCAGGTAATTTAATGGTTTCCTCAAGTTTAGCAAATGCATTATTTGATTCTGGATCATCGCATTGTTTCATATCTTCCCAGTTTTCTAAGAAAATTAGATATTTCCAATTTGATTTAATAAGGGAGTTGTCAGTTAAAACTCCTAAGGGAAGTATCGTTGCAACAAAGTTTTGTGAATCAGTCCCCATTAGAGCACATAAATTTTCTTTATCTGCTGACCCCATCGTCATACCTATGATTGAGTTTGATATAATCATCGGTATGGACTGGCTTTCGGACTATGATGCGAAGATTTATTGTAAGAAGAAAGAGGTTACGATTCTTGATGATAATGATAAGGAGCACCTTATTTTTAGAGCAGAATCGTCACCACCTAATTCTTATTTAGATCCACCCTCAATAGCTCAACTAAATTCAATTATTGGGGAGGAAGAGAATGAAATAACTGCGGGTGAGGAAAGGAATGTTCAAATAGAGGATGTACCTGTTGTGAAAGAATTTGTAGATGTATTTCCAGAAGATTTACCTGGACATCCTCCAGAACGAGAAGTTGAGTTTTCTATTGATTTGATTCCTGGATCAAGGCCTATATCGAAGACCCCTTATAGAATGGCCACTGTAGAGTTAGTCGAACTAAAGAAACAACTAGAGGAATTGAGTAATAAGGGATTTATTCGCCCTAGTGTTTCTCCATGGGGAGCCCCTGTTCTTTTTGTTAAAAAGAAAGATGGATCTATGAGGTTATGTATCGATTACAGGGAGATCAATGCTATAACGATAAAGAACAAGTATCCCCTACCTCGTATTGATGATTTATTTGACCAACTGCATGGAGCTCAATAATTTTCAAAGATTGACCTTCGATCTGGATACCATCAGTTGTGTGTAAAGAAGGAAAACATTCCGAAAACAGCATTTCGAACCAGGTACGGGCATTACGAGTTTACTGTAATGCCGTTTGGATTGACTAATGCACCCTCTGTATTCATGGATCTGATGAATAGAGTTTTCAAGGAGTATCTCTATGAATTTGTGGTGGTATTTATTGATGATATCTTGGTATACTCCAAAACCTACAAAGATCATGAAAATCACTTGCGCATTATCTTGAAGACTCTGAGGAGGCATGAATTATATGGAAAGTTTAGCAAGTGTGAATTCTGGCTTCAGGAGATTTCTTTTCTTGGCCATATTGTCTCTAAAGATGGAATCTCTGTTGATCCTTCTAAGACCAAGGCAATCCAAGAATGGCCAGCACCTACGAGTATAACTGAGGTATGTAGTTTTATTGGTTTGGCAGGTTATTATCGGCGTTTCGTCCAGAATTTTTCCCGATTGGCTAACCCATTAACGAAGCTCACACGTAAAGGGGTTAAATTTGTTTGGACAAAAGAGTGTGAAGAATGTTTCGAAGAACTGAAGAAAAGATTAGTCAATGCTCCTATATTGACTCTACCATCGGGGAATGATGGGTTCGTTATTTATAGTGATGCATCGAAGAAAGGACTTGGCTGTGTCCTTATGCAGAATGATAGAGTTATTGCCTATGCATCACGACAGTTGAAAATTCATGAACAAAACTATCCTACTCATGATCTTGAGTTAGCAGCTGTGATCTTTGCTTTGAAGATATGGAGGCACTACCTCTATGGTGAAAAATGTGAGATTTATACTGATCACAAGAGTTTGAAGTATATTTTCTCACAAAAAGAACTCAACATGAGGCAAAGGAGATGGCTTGAATTACTCAAGGATTATGATTGTACGATACACTACCACCCGGGGAAAGCAAACAAGGTGGCAGATGCTTTGAGTAGAAAAGACCATGGAGTTTTGAACAATATGAGAATTGAAAGGGATCCAATTTTCATGGATCTAGTGAAGATGGACATGGGAATAACCAGGGAAGGTGAAACATCAATACTTTTTCAAATGGTTGCCAAACCATCTTTACTAGAAAGGATTAAGAGTTCTCATACCGATGATGAAGAATTCCAAAAGAAGATTAAAGCTGTGAATGATGGGAGATTGAGAGACTTTGTGTATGAAGATGGAATTTTGAAATTCGGGAAGAGACTTTGTGTTCCCAATATACCTGATCTAAAAAGGGAATTGCTGGATGATGCTCATAGTTCCAATTTCTCTATACACCCTGGGAGCACCAAAATGTATAGAGATTTGAAGGAACATTTTTGGTGGGACAACATGAAGAGGGAGATTGCTGATTTTGTGTCAAGATGTATGGTTTGTCAACAAGTGAAAGCTGGAAGGCAACAGCCTGGAGGAGTCATGCAACCTCTTCCCATACCGGAGTGGAAATGGGACAATATTACGATGGACTTTGTCATGGGGCTACCAAAGACTCCTAGAAGGAACGATGCAATATGGGTTATTGTTGATCGTCTTACCAAGTCAGCACATTTTCTTGCTATAAGAGAAGATCTACCCCTGGAACGTCTAGCAAGACTATACATTAATGAAGTTGTGAGACTTCATGGAGTACCCCTATCAATTGTTTCTGATCGTGATCCCCGTTTTACTTCAAGATTTTGGAAAAGTCTTCAGAAATCCCTGGATACTGAACTTTATTTGAGCACTGCTTACCACCCTCAGACAGACGGACAATCAGAACGGACTATTCAAACCTTAGAAGACATGTTGAGATCTTGCTCACTTGACTTTCAGGGTATGTGGGATCAATATTTACCACTGGTAGAATTTTCTTATAACAATAGCTTCCATTCGAGTATCCAGATGGCACCATCTGAAGCGTTATACAGAAAGAGATGTCGTACACCAACCTGTTGGGATGACGTTGGTGAAAGAAAACTTGTAGGCCCAGAACTAGTGGAGGAAACGGTGGAAAAGGTGAAGGTAATCCAAAATCACATTAAAGCAGCTCAAAGTAGGCAGAAGAGCTATGCCGATAATCGAAGGAAGGATTTGGAATTTCAAGTCGGTGATCATGTTTTCCTGAAGGTATCTCCATGGAAGGGAGTCATACGTTTTGGAAAGAAAGGTAAATTGAGTCCCAGGTACATCGGACCTTTCGAAATTCTAGAACGAATTGGGGCTGTAGCTTACCGATTGGCAATGCCGCCAAGTCTCTCCAAAGTTCACGATGTGTTCCACGTATCTCTGTTGAGAAAATACATGCCTGACCCAACGCATGTACTCACCTATGAGGAATTAGAACTGGAACCCGATCTGTCTTATTGCGAAGAGCCCGTCAGGATTCTTGATACAAGAGAACAAGTACTGAGAAACCGGACGACGCGTCTGGTAAAAGTTTTGTGGAGAAACCATAAGATGGAAGAGGCAACGTGGGAACCCGAGGAACTTATGATGAAGAACCACCCGAGTCTTTTTATGCAGTAATACCCTAGAAATTGCGAGGACGCAATTATTTGAAGGAGGGGAGAATGTAACACCCCAAGCTTCTACGGTACGTTTCCCTTTGAATAATGCGATAGCGTGTGTTGTACGCAACCTCGAGTTCTAACACACACCACAACTAATTAAACTAGCCGTTGTGAATAGTAATACCTAATTTTTGAAATTATAAATATTTTATATTTGAAAATGGACTTCATTTTTGGACTCGGAATATCGAATTTAGCCTAAGGTGAAATTTTGGTACTTTTCGGATAACTTTCATATTTTGATGAATAGTGAAAATTACTAAATTTTAATTAAAAACAACTTTTTTAATCAAAATAATTAATAGTGATAAATTATGAATTTTAGTAGTTTTAAAGTATATTTAGAATATATTTTTACCATTTAATATAATGTTGGTCATTGGACATAATTTTACAATTAAACCGAACATAAACAAGTGTCAATCTTTTGATAGTTATTATCTCTTAAAAACACGCTTTTTATTTTGACAGCGGGAATTAATTTTAAATTAATTTCTGCCACTTCTGTGTTTTGAATTTAGAAAAATGGATTCCATATTTGGAATCAGGATGTTCAAATTGTGTAAATAGGTAACTTTTATTTTTAGACATTTTGAATAATTACTGCGGTAAATATTTTATTTACCATGGTTAAGGGTAAATCCGGTAAATAAGGGTTAAAAAATAATATTATAATAATACTAAATTACCCTAAAACGTGTCTTAACCCTATTGGTTGATACATGGTCGATCATGGGCATCTTTGGGTCTATTTTGGGACCCCATGGATCCACTTGTAAGTGATAATGACACATTATATTAATAAAGCTAAAATAACAATAAAAATGGCATAAGCTTACATCTTTTAGAAGGACAATTTTTACATAGGGTTATACATGTTGGATTTTCGATTATAAATATTCATTAGAAAGCTAAAAAGATTTACTACATAATGATGTTTTATTTATAATTTTTAGACATTAAATAATTTATTTTATTTATGACACAATGATGATGCAGTAATTACTAAAATAGTAAAAAATTAACATAATTGATATTATAAATACCCAAATAAATATAATATGAAACTTTTAATGAATTAAAATAATTTTCTAGGATACTATGATATATTAGGATTGATTTAATGGACTTTGTTCGAAGTAATCAATCTGTTATGAGTTTCATAAAAATCAACTATTGAATAGTGTCAAAATTGACATAAAAGAGTTCTTAAAACAAATATTATATTATTAATTGATATTTAATTCCTAAAAATCTAAGGTTCGGACAAGAGACTTATATTATGATAGGTTAATCATTAATGGACCACTTGGGGGTCTCTTGGATGTATATAGTAAGTTTATTAACCATATTATATAAAAATACAAAGAGACATTGTAAAAGTGAAACTAATTAACTTAGAGTTAATACTTAAAGATAAGGTTAATATAAGTACCCAAACCTGTCTAAATTCTATTGGATTAGTTGTTTTAGACCTATCCCCACCTCATCCTTTGAATAGTCAACTTTGGAGCCTTTGGAAACCGAATATGAATTTATTATAAATTAATATTTCTAGCTTTTCCAAAAGTGCCCCTCACCCCTCTTATAAAAGGGCACTCCTCCTTCTCATTTCTTCACACCTTCAAAGCCTTTTAGTTCGGCCAAACTCTGCCCAAATACTCTCCCAACATCCCTCACTACAACCTAGAGGCCTTAGTTTGATCATAAAGCCAACCTAAGGAGCCCTTTTGATCAAATCAAAAGGAAGAACCCGAAGAAGAGGTAATGATTTCACCACCCTTTTCTAAGTTCATTTCTTCTTCCACTTCTTCTTCCTTTGTTCTTACCATTCTAAAATAATAACTCCAGTATCTCACATATACTGTGATGTTATTATAAGTATGGTACAACCATATTCAGTATTCTATCTACCCTTTGAATAACATGTCACCATACGTGCGTACGTACGGCTTACCGTCTCCACGTCGTGGTGTAATTGTTATTCAATATAATATTATTTGGATGGGTATAATAATGATGTGTAACTCATGTAAATAATAAATATAACATGTTAATGATTCTGTATATATGATATACCATTCATTTATATATTATTTTAATATCAAAAGAATGATATTGTCGCTCGTGCGTACGTACGGACTACCGTCTCCACGAACGCGATGAGATTCATTCTCCATCGTAACCATTCAAGTATAATTATCATTTGATGATTTAAAAATGATGTTTAAGGACTAGATATCATTCTGGATATGAATAAGATACAACAACCATGGCTTATGTAACAAAACATATAAAGAAAATGAGTAAGTTAACACCCGAAACGACGATAATTCTAAGATATTATTAACAAATCAATGTTAAAAGATCATATATGATATCATATTAATATATATGATTCATGTATAATTTAATAACAATTATTTCACCATTATACAGGAGGTTAACCTACCCCAACCAAGGAAAAGTACAAGGTAAGGGTTTATTTCACAATCTCTTCATTATCCGAGGTTGTTTATACGTAATAATCTACTGGGATCTCTTTATCATCCACGTCCATGTTTTTTTTAAAAATGTATTTCAAAACATTTTTACTATTTACAAGAATATGGGTTAAAGTCATTTATACCCTTGTTTGACTTTTTATAAGAGGTTTATAAAGGAATATTTCCGTCGTTTTCAAAACAAGGTCCTTTTTAACCTTTTCGACAGAATTGAGGTAAGAATGTTTTTTTTAACTTATACGGCGGGTGCGGTTATTTTCCGCCGTTATAAAATCGTCGAAGCTTTCCATACAAGCTTATAAGAATATTTTCAAAGAAAATGTTTTATTTTATATGGATCTTAAATGATTTCAAAATAAAAGGAGATACTTCTTTAAAAAGAATTTTGATTTCATCTATGTCAACATCCTTTGATGGATTTTAAGATTATTCGAAGTTGATTTATTATGATACAAAACTTCTATATTGTATTGAAGGTTTTGTGATATGTTTGACTGTGGATGTGCTATTTTTATACCATTCATAGTTTATGGTGAAATTATTGACATTTCGTATGCTAGTTTTAATACGAATGTTTATGTTATGTTTAAACCTTTTCATAT
Organism: Viscum album; assembly: GCA_963277665.1. Taxonomy (NCBI): domain Eukaryota; kingdom Viridiplantae; phylum Streptophyta; class Magnoliopsida; order Santalales; family Viscaceae; genus Viscum; species Viscum album. The sequence goes on along the minus strand of OY728137.1, from coordinate 1,693,431,283 downwards.
GGGAATGCATTGGACTTAATAAGTGACGGGTGGAGCCCGCTATAGCTCCTCGATGCATCGGTAGGTCTCATGAGACAAACTAGTGTCTTGGCACAAGGCCTTGACAAAATCTTATTTGTAGTCTTGGCACGAGGCCTTGGCTATGTGGTTATGATAGTCTGGCATTATGCATTCCAACATTATGAAAGTGGTTATTGATATTGCATGTGATTATTCGATTAGTAGAATATCCATGTGAACAAGTAAATGGCATTATTTCATTTTACTTTTGCCATACTATGTTGAAGTTCAATTTTAAAAGGCTTTTGTTTTAGTAATTCATTGCCTTAAATGTTTATGCTTATTTTGAATGTTCCTCTATATTGTTATCCTTACTGGGCATTTGAGCTCACCCCTTTTCTATGTTTTATTTTTCCCAGGTAGTGAAGAAGTAAATTATGATTGACTTGCAGGGATATTATGAGGGGTTTATAGTGTGGACGTTGGAAACATTATGTTGTTGTAGTAGTTTTTCATTTTATGATGTAATGTAAAACTTATGAATATATCTAGTGTTTCCAAGGCTACTAAACTAATCGGTCTTTCGAGATTTGATCTTTCTTGTGATCATGCCAATGTTACGAAGTAATGCACCGACTCTGGGTAGCTGGGGTCGGGGCGTTACAAAGGAGGACCTCAGGCTGCAGAATCATGGATGGAAGCCATGCTGACTATCTTCGACCATCTGGAGACGTCTCCAGAGAGGCGGGTTAAGCTCACCACCTACATGCTACGAGACTCTGCCAAGAGGTGGTGGGACGTGATCTCACAGGCGGGTCAACAAAAGGCTATGGCTTGGGAGGATTTCTAGCGCGTGTTCTATGACTACTTCTACCCGGAGACCCTAAGGGCTGATCGAGCCCAGTAGTTCATGAGCCTCGAGTAGGGTACTCTTTCAGTTATGGAGTATTCCTCTCACTTCACCGAGCTGCAGTGTTTCACACCCCTCCGGGATGGAAGTGGGGTGTTCTTACCAAGGAAGTTTGAGGATGGTCTCAGGAGGGAGATCCGCTCGCAGGTGAACATCTTCCAGCTGACTTCCATCACTTCCATCGTCAACCAGGCACTGATTGCGGAGCACAATCTGAGAGACTCTAGAGCTGTGAGCCAGGGCGGTTCTGCTTCCAGAGCTAGTTTTCCTCTAGATGACAGCAAGAAGCACTGTAGAGAGTCTACGTGCGGTGACCCGAGGAAGCATGATGCATCGTCAGGCAGCCAGGTGACATGCTACTAGTGTGGCCGGTCAGGTCACACGAGGCCGAAGTACCAGAGGGACCCCGTGGAGTGCCGATCTTGTGGCAAGTTGGTTCACCTTCAGTGTTTCTGCCAGGTTTTCTCACTAGCAGCTGGTGATTGGGGTTCTTCCATGACTCCTCGTTCAGGAGCAACACCACCAGTTTCTCACCAGTCGGGGAACTGGAGTTCTTTCGGCCGTTCGGGCCGAGGTGGAGGTCGAGGCCATGGCGGTCAGCCACCAGTCCCTCAGTACCAATAGAGAGGTTTAGCTCAGAGTGGTCAGCTAGGGGCACAGGGCCGCGGTGCAGGTCAGTCTTTCTCTGTGGAGCAGATTTATCAGGATCCCGACCCTTCTACAATTCGAGGTACGATTTTAGTGGCCTCAATTTTATCTTCAGCCCTTTTTGATATTGGTTCTACACATAGCTTTATCTCTGTTTCTGTCGTGGAGAGCCTTGGGCTCTGCATCTTTTCTTCTACCGACTCGTTGACACTAGACACACCTTTGGGGATGAGGACATCTAGTGCACGCCAGTGTAGAGAGTGCCCTCTCGAGGTTGCAGGGTATCATTTCTTATGGGACCTCTATATCTTAGAGATGACAGGCTATGATTTCATCCTCGGGATGGACTGGTTGGTTCCCTTCTAGGCAGTCGTCGACTGTTATCGCCGCAGAGTGAGTTTCGTTTCACCAGAGGGTGAGTCTTTTCTTCATAGAGGCGAATGAGATGTTTAGGCGAGTCGAGCGGGAATCGAGCATCATGGGCTAGGAAAGGTGACGGACCAGATTGCTAGTCATTATATAGATGATCAGGGGACTTCGCAGTTGGACTTTCCTCCAGTGGTGGATCATTTCAGGGACGTCTTTCCAGAGGACTTTTCAGGTTTGCCTCCGGAGCATGAGGTAGACTTTTCTATTGAGCTCGTGCCAGGAGCAGTACCAGTGTCCATTCCTCCTTATAGTATGGCTACACCTGAGTTGCAGGAGCTCAAGAAGCAGTTGGAGGAGTTGTAGGCAAAGGGTTTCATCCAACCCAGTACTTCTCCTTGGGGTTCACCTGTTCTATTTGCGAAGAAGGCAGATAGTACCCTTCGGCTTTGTGTGGATTATCAGAAGTTGAACCAGTTGACGGTCAAGAATTGATATCCCTTGCCGAGGATCGATGACCTCTTCGATCAGCTTCGAGGAGCCCAGGTGTTCTTGAAGATCGATTTGAGATCAGGTTATCATCAGTTGCACATTAGATCATCAGATATACCTCTGACGGCCTTCAGGAGCAGGTATGGTCTTTACGAGTATATAGTTATGTTGTTCGGTCTCACGAACGCACCAACAGTTTTCATGGCACTAATGAACCGAGTGTTCCATCCTTATTTGGACTCCTTCGTTGTGGTCTTCATGGACAATATCTTGGTGTACTCTCACACTCGACACGACCATGCCACACATCTTGAGATCGTTTTGAGTACACTGAGAGAGCACCGACTTTATGCTAAAATCTCGAAGTGCCACTTCTGGATGAATCAGATTTACTTCTTGAGTCACGTCATCTCAGAGGCAGGAGTATCAGTGGACCTAGAGAAAGTGAGAGTTGTAGTTTCCTGGGAGCATCCGAAGAACGTCTTTGAGGTATGGAGTTTTCTAGGGCTGGCTGGATACTACAGACACTTCATTCAGGACTTTTCTCGTCTAGCAGCACCTTTGATAGGTCTGACCAAGAAGGGGTCGAAGTTCTTATGGTCAGATTCTTGTGAGTCATCCTTTTAGGAGCTGAAAGGGAGGTTGACGTCAGCACCGATACTAGTCTTTCCAGAGCCAGGCAAGAGCTACACTATTTACTGTGATGCTTCAGGTATCGGGCTGGGAGTTGTGCTTATGCAGGAAGATGGAGTCATTGCGTATGGGTATCGGTAGTTGAGGCCACATGAGAGGAACTACCCGACACATGATCTGGATTTGGCAGCTTTTGTCCATGCCCTACGCTGTTGGAGACACTACCTACTGGGAGAGCACTTTGTGGTCTTCACCGACCACAAGAGTCTCAAGTATATCTTCACTCAGCATGATCTGAATCTGAGACAGCACAGGTGGGTCGAGTATCTTCAGTCTTTTGATTTCGAGCTTGCCTATACGCCAGGAAAGGGCAACGAATGATGCATTGTGCAGGAGAAATCAGGTTCAGGCAGTTCAGAAGGCCAGCAGTGAGTGGAAGCTCATGGCTCTGTTCTCTGAAATGCATCTGGAGGTGCATGACAGACAGGGACAAACTTTTCTATCTTTGGTAGTTGTTACCTCTACACTACTTGATCAGGTACGGATGAGGCGACTGTCAGACTCAGAAGGCTTAGTCCTGCGGGAGAGTGTGTCAGGAGAGGACCCTCTTTCTGGGTGGACAATGGACGAGGATGAGATCTTGTGTTTCCAGGGATGCGTATGGGTGCCGACAGATATACGCGAGGAGATGATGTGGGATTTTCATTCCTCAATATGGGCAGTTCATCCTGGTGTCACCAAGATGTATCGGGATCTCCATCGCCAGTACTGGTGGCTGGGTATGAAGAAGGATGTTGTTGGTTTCGTCATGCGGTGTTCTACTTGTCAGCAGGTGAAGGCAGAGCACTAGCGACCAGCATGCCTTTTACATCAGTTACCCATTCTATAGTGGAAGTGGAACGATGTTGCGATGGACTTCATGATCGGGTTTCTGAGGTCGCCTCAAGGGAACAATGTTGTTTGGGTTGTCGTCTACAGGCTTACGAAGGTTGCCCACTTCTTGCCGATCAAGGAGACCTTCAGTGTCGATGATCTGGGATGACTTTACATCAGAGATATTGTTCATATTCATGAAGTTTCACACTCTATTGTTTCATACAGAGATGCACGCTTTACCTCTCGGTTCTGGCAGGGACTTCAGAAGGCCTTGGGTACACAGGTACTTTTGAGTACAGCATACCATCCCCAGACTGATGGCCAGTCCGAGCGCACGATCCAGGTGCCTGAGGATATGCTCCAAGCTTGCATCATAGACTTTGGTGGTTCTTGGGAGAAGCATATTTCTCTGGTGGAGTTCACCTACAACAACAGTTTTCAGTCGACTATTTAAATGGCACCATACGAGGCTTTGTATGGTAGGTCATGTTGATCACCCTTATGCTGGCTGGAGGCAGGAGAGGCAACTTTGTTGGGACCTCGTCTTGTTCAGGAGACCTTAGAACAGATATAACTAATTCGGAAGAGGATGGCTATAGCACAGTCTCGACAGAAGTCTTATGCTGATCATCGGAGACGACCCCTGGAGTTTGAGGTTGAAGATCAGGTTTTCCTGCGTGTCGCACTAAGGTTGGGACACAAAAGGATTCGGAGACAAGGTAAGCTTTCACCGCGGTACGTCGAACCGTTTGAGGTATTGGAGAGAGTTGTTCTGGTCGCCTATCGGTTGCAACTACCTCAGAGGTACCGGGCCATGCACGACGTCTTCCATGTCTCTCAGCTCTGACGCTACTTTTCAGACCCGTCTCATGTCTTTCAACCTGAGGAGGTTGAGCTTGAAGCGGATGCATCATTTGAGGAGCATCCTATCTGGATTGTCGATCGCAGTACGAAGGTTCTCCATGGGCGGTCTGTCCCTCTTGTACGAGTGATATGGCAGCATGGGCAAGTACAAGATGAGACCTGGGAGAGGGAGGTCGATGTACGATCGTAGTAGCCAGAGTTGTTTGGGGTTTCTTCTTCTACGCCTCACTAGGGAAATTCGGGGATAAATTTCTTTAAGGGGGGAAGTTTGTAAGAACCCGGATCTTCATTTCAGGTATGCCTTTCTTTTTCTGGAATTTTTGAGAAAAATAAACTTTCTGGAAATTTTTGAAGTACACGTTGTGTACTTTCTGAGTACATGCCGTGTACTCTTCTCCGGCTCGAAGCCGTGTGCTGGACGTGCCCGGGCCACACACACAGTGTGTAGGGGTGACGTGGAGGCCAATTTTGGCGGAGTACGGAAAAGACCCAGTACACGCCGTGTACTCTAAAAGTACACACCGTGTACTTTATTTTTTTCACTAAATGAACCGGGGTCGTGCCTAACACACAGAAACACCTCCTTCTAGGTTTCGTTCATCCGAGAGCGGCTCATACGGCCAGATCTTCGACGAGCTCCTGCCTCTTCATCCGTTCTCCGATTCGAGCATGGTCGATTGCGTTAGAATCACAGCGGTAAGATCTTCCTTCTGCTTGAGCTTTGTTTTCTGATTCCTCCTCGTTTTTGAGTTATCGTGGGTTGAGCGTTTTGTGCGTTTTCTCAGATCTACGACGTTCTAAGGGAAATCAATCATCGTGGTTCATGTATATCTATCTTCTAGGATCGAGGTAGGTGGTTTGTGACTTTCTGTAGGAAGTCATTGAATATTATGTGTGATTACCACTAAATTCCCTTGAACGAGGAATTGTGTGTTTCCTGTTTTTCCCCTGATGTTTGCCTACTTTGCTTGATTACTGTAGTAGAGGTTTATGCTTGTGAGTAGAGTAACTTATTTTGTGCTCAGGTTGCTTTTCCATGCTTGTTTTACTTTTTGGCCTTTGTCAGTTGCCATGCCTAGTTGTAGGATAGTGGAACTATTGCTTTGTTATACTGTTGAGCCTTAGAATGGTATCCAATTAGTTCTTGAGGTTTACTTGGACGTTGCACACACACTGAGCATGTTTCTTTCACACAGGACTGTGAGAACCTAGTGTAGTAGACCACATGGAGAATAGACGTAAGGGCTTCTCCAGAGTGTCTTTTAATACAATGTGAGACCACATGGGGAATTGACGATGAGTGCTTCCCCAGAGAGTCTTTAGTTCCTCGATGCGGGTCACAGGGGGAATGAGACATTGAGTGTTTCCCCAAAGATCCTTTAGTACGATACGAGACTATATGGGGAATTGACGATGAGTGCTTCCTCAGAGAATCTATTAATTTTGTAGCTGAACCAGAGGGGTGAGACTGTTTGTGACTCCTAGAGGGTTTCTAGTACTTATAGGTTGAACCATAGGGGTTAGGATGTGAGAGCTACCCAGAGGGTTACCTTTTTCTTTATTGTTGCTAGTTGTTTACTTGTGTACTCTGTTTGTTAGAACTGTGGATTATAGCTGCTTGTGCTTTCCTGTTTATTGCTTCTTATTTTATTACTGTCATGTATTCATTGACTGTTAGGCACAAATCTTTAGGTGATTGCCTACTGGTATTGTATCTCACACCCTGTTTGGGTCATGTTTTTGGGCCCAAGCAGACTATGTTTCTGCAGGTATAGATAAGGGAAAGCGCCCTTCTACTTCAGGTTCTTGATTGCACTAGAGTTGGAGAGCATGGGACTGAGTCATGGCTTGCGATGCTGAGGAGTTTACTTTGTTTTCTTTTGCACTTTGTTTTCAGTTGTACTTCAGCACGTTGGTTTGTTTACTGCTTTCCATAGACATATGTACCATGATGCATCATCATTACTTTATACATTGCTTCCGCTGTTCAGTTCAGTTGTTGTATGATGTTTATTGTTTCAACTATTGTGTCCGGTTGTTCTTCCGCGGTATACTTTACCGAATGAGGGCATAGTTTCCCCACCGACTCACCAAGGCCCTCGCTACTAGTCAGTAGCCTCTGGCGTTCGGGGAAATGCGCTTGAGGTCATGTGGCGAACCGGGTACGGGGTACTAGTGGAGGGGATCTGGATTCGGGTCATTACACATGTTGAACGAATGGTGGCACTGATCGACATCGGTGGAATTGGTGGGTATCAGTGTCACTGTTGGGCATCAATTCCAGGGTGTCGGTGACTCACCCATCAATGAGTCATTTCCAGTTTCTCCTGTATCTTCTAGTTTTTCTCCAGTAACGTATCTTTTGACGTAAAAGTGTTTTAATACCCCTTTCAAGGTGATTTAAGGCCTGTAAAATATGTTTTAAATCCCCCAAGAGTCAGTAGACCCTTGAATTACCAAAATGTGTGGCCTTTTCATCTATGTCACACCATTTTTCACATTTTCCAGCCTCTTGTGTTTTCCAGTTTCACCCCTGTTACGTGTTTTTCTCCGTTTAAAGTAAATCTATCAACTCACAGTCATCCTCTAGTCTATCCCCACTGTTTCCAAGGGGAATTATTAAATCTCAATTAATCCCAACGTGTGCAACCACCCAACCGCGTGGTCGAACCAAGATCCACTTTTCAAGCACTTCGAGATTTCACATCCTGTAACTCTAGGATCGGGCCTTTTTTTATCACGATGAGATCTTCTCCCTTGGTATTTTTCTTTTCCCTTGGTGCGCTTGGAGTCCCTCTTCCGGAGACAAGTTGTGCCTGCATGAGAGCCCTTCTGTTCGGTTCTTCTTGGAGTTTCCTGTCGTGCTACCCCAGTTCTTAGTGAAAGGAGAAGACTTCGATCATTGATCATCCAAGTAGGGTTTTTTCCTTCATCTCTCTTTATTGTGCATCATGTGGGGTGGGTATAATGATGTTCCCTCAAGATGTAGATGAAACCAACTTTAACGAAGATAATAAACGGACTTTTAAATATTGAAGGGGTGGAAAGTTGATGATTTTGTTGTTTTTTACCATCATTTTTATGTTGTGAATTGTATGGGCTCATGTCCACTGAAATCATGGCCATTGGTGGTCCTTTCTTGCACACTAATGAAGCTTTGTTTTTCTGGATAATCTTATGATTGAATAATTGTAACATGGAAACTAGTTAATCACATAAACTTGGTTGATTAAATGGATTCCTGATAGATAAGAACCCTTGTGTAATCACCCCGATTAACTAAGCAAAGAAGAAACTTAATGAATGGTGTTGGCTAAATCTGAGAAATTTCTTGCTTTTTCCTGGTGATATGTATGGTCGTTCTATTTGATGCCTTGTGGGGTGACATAGAGGGGAATGAAATCTCTGGTTGAGAGGTTGTTGGTTTGTGAATCTGAGGTCGTGTGGAGTCTGTGGTAAATGTTCTGGACCCGGTATGTTGGGGCTTGGTTTGGTTTTAGTATTTCGAGGGATCTCACAGATCCCTTTTGATATTGTTACTTACAAGTGAACCGGGAGTGAATGCTTAAACGCTTGCTTGGCTGTTTCTTTCAGCTGTTGTTTCGGCTTGTGGTTATGCCTGTTAGTTGCCTGGTAGTGAAGGAATATTTAAATGGAATCATTTGAACATGATAATGAGAACCAATACAATGAGGAACTATTTTCTAAAAATGGGTTGTGCACTGGTTGTGGTTGTTGTGTACTTGTGCATGTAAGGATAGTAGTAAGAGTGGTTGTGTACGGGTTGGTTGTTAGTTTTGGGACCCTTAGGTTGGGATGAGTGATTGATTGTCAATATGTATAAAATTTAGTTCTTGTGTTTCTTATACGCACCTCACCCATGTTGAGCACTTCGTATCGAACACCCCTATTTCATGGGGGATGGTGTTTTTTCTAACATTCCTATGAGTGGCTGGTTATTAGCTTCTTTATGCTCCCTCTCCCAGGTAGCCCAAGACTCTTCAGGAAGGCTGTGATGACCTAAGGTTCTTTTGGCCCAAGACTCTTCGGGCAGGGTGTGCTCTGGTGAGTTGGTCCAAATGTGTGCGGGGAGGTTTGTTTCCCAAGTGCATTCAAAATGAGGCTTGTGTGTCTTCGGGCGTGGTCGTGGTTGTTGAGGCCCAGATGTCTTCAGGCGTGACAGTGGTTGTTGTGGCTCAGGTGTATGTGGGCGTGGTTATGTATTGTTGTTATGGCCCAGGTGTCTGTAGGCGTGGTTATTTGTGGTTGTGGTGGCCTAGGTGTTTGCGGGCGAGATAAATGTGTAGTTGGGATGACCCATGGGGTTGTTGTTGGGGCGGCAGTGGGACTGTAGTGAGATCTGTAGGGGAGGTCTGATGCATAGGATGTCCTAAATAACCAGTGGGAAAGCGGTGTGAGGTACCCAGATATCGATGTGCTATTACTATTATTTTATCTGGCTTACGTTATTTGGAAAGTGTGTATTAGTGAGGCTGGGTGGATAGTTTTCCTTGCTAGGTGTTTTGGTTACCTCTTTTCTCACGGGGCATTAGAATGGATCCTCACTTGTGCATGAGAGCTTTTGATTTTCCCTATTGAGTATACATGTATACTCACCCTACGTATATAAAACTGCTTTCAGGTTTTCATGAGGACTTTGGGGACCGTGTCAGACCATACTAGCTCGAACGTCGGGATAGTTGTCATTGCTGCTTTTCTTTTCTTTTCTCTTGGTACTTTCCTTCAAAGTTTTTCTTGTACTTTGTATCAGTTTACTTGGACATGCATATGAGAATGGGTTTTGAGTTTTACTTTTATTTCAGTTTTTTGAGTTGTTTGAGATTTACCGTCTTATCTCCCGATATTGTCCTATAAAAGGGGTAATGTCTTCCATTTGTATGAGATTCTATACCCTTAGTGCTAGTCGCCACTCAGGGGCCTACTAAAGGCGGGACTCGGGAGGTCATTATCTCTCCTTTACCTTGAAGAAGGAAGAGCAGGGCATTTTGTCGTCCTTTCCCCCATCTTGGAGAAGGTGGGTCGTGACAAGATCAAACATTTGAAATTGATAAATGAATTGATAAAATCAATTGAGATTCTTGATTTTATCAAGCCCTATTAGAAAGATGAGGGTCTCAAATGACATGAATGACATGTCGAATTTTGTTGACTATACTTGTTACAATCGCATCATCAAAAAGAAACTTTTCTATGATAATGTTGATCAAAACTTATATTCAGACTAATGTCACAAGAGAGATTTATGTTAATTGACAATGATTTCAATTGAAAATGATTTTTTGATGGTTTCAATTATTATGAGTTGATTGAAGAATTGACATCAACAAATGTAAGGAGAAGTTTTTTCCTTTAAATTGGATTATAAAGCACCGTAATTGGGGTTCATGAGGCACTATAGCTTGCTCCGGTATGTCATGATTTGTTTCATTGTGATTTTAGATTTTCTATGCGTTTTTTGTTTTTTAGGTTATTTTAGTTTTTTTGGTCATTTTCAAATTCTATTTTTGTCAATGAGAAGCTTTGGTTTGTGGTATTCTCTTCCTATTTGAGGCTTTTATTTAAAAAAATGTGTATTTTAATTTCAGTGTTTTTTTATCGTATTATGCTTGTTACTGTGTTAAAAGTCATCATTTTTATAATTAGTCTTACGCAACAAGATTACTCGATCCCATCCTATCCATGTTCAATCACACATTTCTGATTTCAAAATTTCTTACAGGTTCAAGTGGTGTTCGGTCAATTTAATAATAAGATGATCATATTAAGAACACACCCTATTTTTAGTTAACCTTCACTCACGGTGAACCATAAAAGCTTAGTGTTGTGTGTTATTTTATAAATAGATTAATTTATAACAATATGGAAATTGAAAAATAATAATTATAATATTTACTCGACGTTAATTTATGAACAAAGAAAACTGGTGCAACAAAAAAAAATAAAAAAATAAAAAAAAAATAAAAAAAAATAAAAAACCCTTCTATCACGGGCACTTACACGAGGCAGACTGCGTCGAAAAACGGTTGACATTTTATCTCCGAGGACGACGAATGGTGCCGCTCGATGCCTCTCATCTTCGCATCTGAACGAAACTCCCGAGGCCATGCCTTCGCCTTTTCTCTCGGATCTTTCAAACCCTCGTAAAACTGATGGCGCGCTCACTGAGGACGGAGAATCAGCAGCAGCAGCGGCGGCGCCGGCGGCGACAGCCGAATCAGAATCAATCGGGTTGCCCCCCGTTCGTGTTCCGATGCGGGCGGACCCGAGGTCGACTGCATTCCACGGCCTATCCTCTTCCCGCAGCCGTCCGGGATCTCCCAGAAGTTCCCCCACTTGGTCCGCCCGTGAATCGGGCCCTACTCGTTTCTCGGCCCCGTACAAATCTCGCCGCCGTTCCCGTTCTGGCTTCTCCGATTTAGTTTCTGAGGTTTTGGATTTGTTGCGCGGGCAGAAGCAGGTGCAGACGGTGCAGTCGAGACCACCGAAGATGGTTAAGGGGCGCGGGTATGGGAAGCGGGCGAAGGGCTTTCTGGCTCTGATGGGTTTGGTTCTGTTGTATTTATTCGTCAATTGGCGGATGCTTTTGAGTATTCAGTATGATTCTGCTCGAAATGGCGGCGGGTTTAATTCCGCAAATTCATCTTCGATTCAGGTTCTTTATCGCCTAATGCTAGTAACCAACTAATACAGGCAACGAAGAAAAACGGAATCTCTTATATCTTGGGATTATTAAAGTTTACGTCTCGAAGAAGTTTATACATTTTCAGATCCCGACTTATGCCCAATGTAGAATAAGTGGAAAACCCAAACAACTTGGTTGGAATTTAAATGATTGCTATTAAATTCATTTGAACCCTTGAGAGAAATTGCTAAGAACTCTCTTCTGTATATTATTTTGCAACGAGCTGATCTTGATAATACAGCTCCAACTTGGTTAATTCGTTTCCTTTGTTTGGATTCTGCCTAACTAGACGGAACCAAAACAAGGGGTGTAATCTTTTGGCCTTTTCTTTTCCAGGTTAAATTGAGAGAGATTGATAAAGGTCAAAGGCAGCAAAATGTCTTATACAGAAGGTTACTATCTTTGGCTACCCGTGCATTGGGAGAGGTAGGTTTCTTGGCGCTACATTAACAATCTGAAATAATTTTTTTTTGGAATATCTGTATAATTGATCACATCTCTATTGCTTATTCTTTTTATTCTATAATCATTTCCATGCACAGAAAAAACCTGAGCCAAAGGACTTATGGTTGGAGCCACTGGTTTCTGCCTCTGCATGGAGACCTTGTGCTGACCAACATAACTGGAAACCTAGTGGTCTCTGTCTCTTCCCTTTGCATCTCTTTTATCCTTGACACCCATATCTTGCTTCAAGTGTTATTTATTCTTCTAATCCTCCTTTTCCTTAAATTTGAGCAGCAGGAAGCAATGGATACATAATGGTTAGTGCAAATGGTGGAATAAACCAGCAGCGAGTAGCGGTGAGTAGTCAGTGAATTCCTTGCCTTCTAGGTCATGTGTGAATGTGATGGAATATATAGAATTCGGAATAAAATTGCCCAGAAAACCTTCCAAAACACAACCGAGAAATACAAATTCAGTCTTTAGCTAAAGTATTTATCCAATATTTATTAACCACAGTTCGAGTCACGACAACAACAGACAATTAATAAATCAAAACGAACATAGAAAACAATAACACCGGATCTTTGTTAACGAGGTTCAAATCGATTGATCCTATGTCCTTGTGGGTGCACCCATGACTTTCTAATAAGAAAAAACTAAATCAAAAACTATTTAAGATGTTCGAGATGGCCGTCGAATCCCATCTTGATCACATCCATCAGTTGAAGTTGGTGGCCTAGATTCAACTACTTTGTACTTTATGATAAACTTGTATTCAATTATTTGAATATTATTAAAATACCTTATCACATCTTGATTGTTTTTTTGCGTAACAATGCACGTGATAATGTCCTAAGGATAACTGTTGCACTAAAGGGTCATAGCGGATCCCTGCTACGATGAGATTCCGAAAGTGTCATAACACTATTCTTGAATATATGTTCTATGGTTGGATGATGTTATTTGAGGGACACAAATAATATAGGCCATTTGGGGTGAAAACTCATAAAACTTTGAGATACCTACTCATGGTGTGCACTCTTGGTAATATCCATAAGGATATTATGAGAACAAAACCCGCTAGTAGGAAATTCACATTTCATAGTGTCATTGGATGTTCTTATCTGCGGACGTGTGTATTGGTCCTTTTAAATTATTATTAATGGATATTACAACTCGGGCACTTAGATGTATTGACGAAAACTGTGACGACACACTATTCGCAGCGATGTAGGATATGTTGAGTGTATCATGAGTAATACTGCATTAATAGATAATGCGAGAAAAGATTTGCCCCTTCTGTTCCATAACATAAATTGATATCTCAGGCCCTTTGATGGAATTGATATAGCCTAAATAAATTCATGACCATGGTAAAGAATGAACAAGTTCATTTTTGAGAAGTCAAAGAAAGAATAATCGAGCACATGAGTTGATGACACTAGTGTGCAACCCGCTTGATTTGAGATATCAAGACAAAGAGATTTCATTACACGGTAAGCGTTTGTATGAGGTGACACGTCGTTGCGGCGTTAAATTCTTTTTCTATGGGTGCCTTGGCGTGTTGCTAGACGCTAACCTTGGACTTTAGGCAGACTCCGCCTAATGCCACTGAGAAAGAGGTCTAGAGGGTCACACACTAAGCATATCCAAGTATCTCAGTTAAATATTCATTTAACAAGTTGAATAAAGATTATTCCCGATTGTGGTTTAATAATTATTCAAGGATGCTTGATCGTATTTATTTCGACACTGGTTATTCGAGAGAATATATTGTGGGCGAAATAATATATTTATTAGCGAGTAATGCAATGATATTTATTTGAGAAATAAATAGTCATTATTCAAGGTTTAATAATTGTGGTAGAAGGAATAAAGAAAATGGAAAAACAAAAGTACACGCCGTTTATATTAATATACACGTTGTGTAGTTTTTCTGGGAATTTGTGAGAAATGGTATTATTTATTTAATTAAATAATATTAGGTGTAATTCGCTGGGCGCATGTAAAGTAATAATAATAATCAACGCTATTATTAAACAATGAATTTTACTAAGAATTAAATGAAATAAATAAATACCTATGGGTAATTATTTTATTTCATTATTCTAAGTATTATAAATCCCAATTACATTATTCTCATTAAGTCTAGCCATTCTTTGTGGTTGTGCACAACGGATCTGGAGAAAGGTCTCAAGCCAAGAGAGAATTTATTTCCTCCAAGAACGCTATCAAGTTACGGGAGAGATCCTCCTCCACCGGATCAAGGAGAGCGCTTTGGAAGCGGCTCTCAAGGCGATTGAAGACAGATATCGCAAGCGAAGACTCTTCCACGCTAGCACCCGAAGATCCCTTTGGCGATGTCCAGAGATACGTGGAGCACGTGTGAATCACCGCTAGAGGAAACCTACACTTGTCTTCTACGACGCAACGATGAATCACATTGGATCGTGACCGGAAACATCAACGAAGAGAGAATTCCATCAAGGTAATTCTTGTCTTTTAATTAAATTAATTATAACCAACATACGATGATCCTCTCTGTGGTTCCGGGACTTCCCTCTTTCCTTTTCGTTCGTTCTATTCTGAAGATCTGACGTTTTATCATCGTGACGGATCTCGGATTGATCGTTGTTAACGGTAAAATCAAGTTGGGTACACCTATCAACGCGTTTCCGCTGCGCTCGGAACCTACAGGTAGTATTATAGGGGTCATATTGTTGATTATAATTATTTAGTTTTTTCGTTGATGATTTACGCATTTAATAATTTAGTTTCAATTCAAGTTAATCGTTCTGTAAATCTGAATCTTGAGATATGTTCCTCCTCTCGTTTCTCGTTCATTTTACAGAAATGATTTTTCCCTTTTTAATTTTGATTAAAATAAAACAAAGGATTTCATCCGGAGGTGCCAAAGGTTCCTGACCGTACAACACCAGAACACACGGCGTGTATTCGGCAGTACACGCCGTGTAGTCAAGGTTCAATGCATCGGGACTGGTCCGCCAAACCAAGCTGTGTGATTGAAGTTTCTCTAAGTGTTAATGACTCAGTGTGTTGACCAGGAACAGGTGGCCCACGGTTTTCAGATCACACGCCGTGTGGCCCACTGGACACAGCGTGTAGTCTCTTCGGGTTAGAGTTGGACCGTGTACCCCGTACACGGCTTGCCCGGTTGGAGATCGTGTAACGCAGATACTACACGACGTGTGACCCACTGGACACGCCGTGTACTCTGAAAATTTCCGAAGTACATCTACACGCCGTATCCCCGGGCGTGTACTTCGGATGGACGGTGAACGATAGTACACGCCGTCTAGTAGGAACTACACGCCGTGTATTCATCCAAATTACGCAGATTTATTAAAATTTATTATTATATTATACAAACTCTTGAGACGTGTACCATGGTGCGAGCGTAAAACTGAGGCACAACACGTGATAGATGTTTTATATATATGTGTTTAATTTAACATTTGCGTAATATTCATTTCTACTCATTGAGTAGTTATGAACGAGAATTCACCGGGTTGCCTCCAAGGTATAAGTTACGTACAAAGATAATTTTAAATGAATTTATTTGTTTAAAATTATAATGAATGAAAATCTCAAGGAAATTCAGAAAATGGTTTAAGATAAAAGGATTGATTAATGAAAGATAATAATTAATTGATTCGAGTGTGATTTATCTTAAAAAAGAACTATTAAAGAATTGACGTACAAAGATAATTTTAAATGAATTTATTTGTTTAAAATTATGATGAATGAGAATCTCAAGGAAATTCAGAAAATGGTTTAAGATAAAAGGATTGATTAATGAAAGATAATAATTAATTGATTCGAGTGTGATTTATCTTAAAAAAGAACTATTAAAGAATTGAATGCTAGTTTTATTTATGCGTAAATATCGTTGCATGTATGGATGATCATGAGCTAGACCATGACCTTTGTATGTGAATGGTTTCTTTTAATTTATTTATTTAAATTAAAATTGTTGGCCTGTGAGCCTTCTCCTCATTAATATGTAGGGTCTGCGTGCCCAAAGTTTCTTTCTTGTAAAACCCTGTTTTACCCCTCATCTGCGTGTGAGATAAAAACATATGCAGTGGATGAAGCTCCAAAGCTAGTGGATGTGACTCAAGTTAGGAGCCAAGGTGAAACCAATCCAAGGAGATACAAAGGTGGACAAAGTGGAAAGGTGTAAACACGAATCCAAAAGGTTCAAGGTGTTTTCTCCCCTAGGTCTTGGGTTAGTTTATCAACCGCTAGATAAACTAACCAAAAGAACAAGCTCATGATCATGTCATTTATTTTATTTCTGTAAGTTGTATGATTTATTTATTGTGGGTGTGTTGTCACGATCACACAATTAATGAATTAAATAAGCATGCAAGATGAAACTAAAATAAGACCGACTTATGCATAAATATTAACTTAGACATGGTTAATCACTTAAGTATATCCTACTTAATATTAACAAGCATGTAAGAAAGATAATAAAATGACAATTTACGTATAAGGATAAAATTACTCAAAGAAATATTAATTCGGTATAACCTTTCATAATCTTGGTTAGAATCGAACCATAGTTCAAAGTGCTTGACCAACCCTAGTTGGGGTGATTTCAATTATCGGGGAATTCTAATTCAAGGTTTTGGGTTGGGTTGACTTGACTTGGTTCACATCAAGGGTTGACTGTCACAACAGGACTTGGTGTGACCAAAAGGCAAAGGTTGAGGAAATCCAAAATAAAAGAATTTTAGGATTAAGGAGTCCAATTAGCGGATCAAGGAGCTGCTAGTTAATGCAGTTGACAATGCCTACCTAAAACCTTTCAAGTTGCTTGACCAACCCTAGTTGGGGTAATGTGAAGGGCAATATGGATCCTTGCCACTAAAATATTCAGGCAACAGAAAAATTCGAAGTCAATGGTGAGGGCTATTGGATTTCAATAAATTAGTGAGAGGCTAATAAGTATTAATTTATTTATTTGTCTCAGTTTTATCATGATAAAATACTAAATCTTTGCTCATCTTAATTTTTAGAAACGACAAGAAAAATGACATTAAACATATCATTGCGAACCATATTCAAGAAGGAAAACCTTCTCACCGGCATCAATTTTCAGGAGTGGCAGAGGCGTTTACGCGTCATCCTTCGCCACAAGAGGAAATTGTATGCGTTGGAGGAGTCTGTTCCAGTTGCGCCCGGAAACGAGGCTAGTGATGATGAAATATCTCTCTATATGAAACATTTAGATGATGCCACAGATGTCCAATGTTTCATGCTATCGGCCATATCTAATGAGCTCTTGAAGCAACATGAAAACATGAACGCGTATAACATGATGTCTCACCTTAAGGATCTTTATCAAGAGAAGGCGAGACATGAAATATATGAGATCTCCAACGCTTTGTTCACAACTAAGCTTGGAGAGTTTGCGCCAGCTGAGCCTCATGTAGTCGAGCTTATTGGCTACATTGAACGCCTGACCATCTTAGGGATTAAGTTCCCGGATGAGTTGCGAACAGATCTCATCCTATTATCACTGCCCAAGTTTTATTGTCAATTACAACATGAGCAACAATGAGAAGCGTCTATCGGAACTTCTGACATTGATTCGCCAGGTAGATAAGGACATAAGGCGTGACAAACCCGCAATCCTTATGGTGAATAAGAAGATGAATGACAAGACAAAGGGGCTAAGGATTTATAAACGGTCTGAAGTCCCCGAGCACCGTCCCTCCAAGAAGGAGAAGATCCAGAGGCAGAGCAAGGAACATGAGGTAGTATGTTATGCATGTGGCAAGCCAGACCACTGGAAGAGAAACTGCACCCAAAAGCGTGGGGACGTTAAACATGCGTTTGTTATCGAGTGTAATCTTTTCATTTCTACACATTGGGTATTAGATACAACATGTGGGGCTCACATCTGTATTCAAATGCAGGAACCAAGTAAATTTAGAAAGATTTTCAGAGGAGAGGTGGATCTTCGAGTTGCTAATGGCGCGAGGCTGGCCGCGTTGGCCATAAGCGATTACCAACCTCTCATTGCCATCTGGGATGCTTTTGGTTTTACATAACTATTTTTATGTACCTAGTGTTACCAAAAACACAATTTCTGTATCATGTTTGAATATGGATGGATTTATTTTCAAATTTGGAAATAGAGGTTTTTTTTATAAGAACAACGTATGTTATGGTATGACTCATTTAAATAGCGGTTTGTATGTATTAAATTACGAAAACCAAGTGCTGACAATCGATATCGAAACAAACTCACATGACTCATACAACACCCGGTTGTGGCATCACCGTCTCGATCATGTAAACGAGAAACACTTGACAAAGCTCTGCTAAGATGGTTATTTAGACTCTACTGAGCTAAAACCACTTGATAGATGTCACGCTTGTTTACAAGGGAAAATGACCAAGCCGCCTTTCGGTGGACAAAGTGAAAGAGCCACAAAGCTTCTAGGATTGGTACACACGGATGTGTGTGGACCATTTCCAGTAGAAGCTAGAGGTGGATACTCTTACTTCATTACTTACTGATAATTTGAGTAGATATGACTATATCTTACTTAATGAGGTATAAGTCGGAATCCTTGGAGAAATTTAAGGAATTCAAGAATGAAGTAGAGAATCAGCTTGGTAAGAGGATAAAAAGGCTTCGATCGGATCGAGGTGGAGAATATCTGAACCAAGAGTTCATCGATCTTGTACGGGAGTTTGAGATTCTATCTCAACTCACTCCTCCTTATACACCACAGTGGAATGATGTTAGTGAAAGGAGGAACCACACCTTGTTGGACATGGTGAGGTTGATGGTGAGTCATGCAAATCTTCCATTATCCTTTTGGGGATATGCATTACAAACTGCAGCATACACATTAAACCGAGTATCAACTAAGACGACAAATGGAATTCCCTCTGAGTTATGGAATGGAAAGAAACCCATTTTGTCACACATACGTGTATGGGGATGCGAGACGTTTGTTAAGGCCTTCTCAGACAACAAACTAGCACCCAGGGGCACGAGGTGTATCTTTATAGGATATCTCAAGGAAACGAAAGGATATTACCTATTTAATTCTTCAGACAAGAAAGCGACTGTCGCCAGACAAGCCGTCTTTCTTGAGTGGGAGCACATCCTCAAAAAGGATAGTGGAAGCAAGATTGACTTTGACGAAGTTGATGCTCAAAATACACAGGAGTTGGTGCAGGAACAAGTTCCACAGGTCCCTGTGGAAGATGTTCCAGAAACACAAGTACTGCGTAGGAGCTCAAGTGAGGTAAGAGAACCAGTGAGATTTGGTTTCCAAGTTACCGAGGATGATGAATCATTATTGTTGGACAATGATAACCTCTATCCTACAAGGAAGCAGTAGAGAGCTCAGAAGCTGCAAGATGACTAGAAGCTATGAATTTTGAGATGGATTCCATGTATCAGAACCAAGTTTGAGTTTTGGTTGATGAACCAGTTGATGTAAAGCCTGTTGGATGCAAATGGGCTTTCAAGAGAAAGCTGGACATAGAAGGTCAAATTAGCACCTATAAAGCAAGGCTAGTGGCTAAAGGATTCTGACAACGTCAATGAATTGACTATGATGAAACCTTCTCGCCAGTTGCCATGTCTAAATCCATAAGAATAATACTTTCCATAGCAGCTTACCATGACTACGAGATTTGGCGAATGGATCAAAACAACATTCTTCAACGGGAACCTTTAAGAAGATGTCTATATGACACAATCAGAACGGTTTGTGAACACCAGGTGAAGCCAAATGGGTTTGCAAGTTGCAGAAATCCATTTATGGATTAAAGCAAGCATCCAGGTCATGGAACATTCGATTTGATGAAGCCATAAAGGAATTTGGTTTCATTAAGAACGAATGTGAGCCATGTGTTTATAAGAGGTTTAATGAGAATGCGGTCGTTATCCTAATAGTAAATGTTGGCGATATATTACTTATTGGAAACGATATACCAGTCTTACAGTCAGTTAAGGACTGGTTGAACAAGTGTTTCTCCATGAAGGACTTAGATGAAACAGCCTACATTCTAGGGATCAAGATCATTCGTGATAGATCCCAGAGGTTGCTTGGACTAAGTCAAGGTACATACATTGACCGGATATTAAAGAGATTTAGTATGGAACAATCCAAGAGGGGATTGGTTCCAGTGTTACATGACCTATATCTTTCTAAGAGAATGTGTCTTCAAACACAACAAGAGAAAGATAAGATGAGTAAGATCTCATACGCTTCGGCTATAGGATCCATCATGTATGCCATGTTATGTACCAGACTTGATGTTGCCTATGCACTGAGCATGGTAGACAAATATCAAGCAGATCCAGGAGAACAACATTGGACTGCTGTTAAGACTATCCTTAAGTATCTGAGAAGAACTAATGATATGTTCCTGGTGTATGGAGGAGACGAAGAGCTTGTCATCAGAGGGTATGCTGATGCTGGTTTTCAGACAGATCAGAATGATCTGAAGTCGCAATCAGGATATTTTTTCTGTCTCAATGGAGGAGCTGTGAGCTGGAAGAGTTCAAAACAGCTAGTTGTCGCCGATTCTACAGCGGAGTCCGAATATAGCGGCCAGTTGTCGCCGATTCTACAGTGGAGTCCGAATATATAGCGGCTTATGATGCAGCCAAGGAAGCCGTCTAGATTCGGAATTTTGTCCAGGAGCTTGATGTGGTACCTAGCAGTAAAGACCCCATCACATTGTATTGTGATAATATTGCAACGGTGACTCTTGCAAAAGAACCAAGGTCACATCAACGGACAAAACACATTCTCTGGAAGTATCGCCTCTTGAGAGATTTCTATCAAAGTAGTGAAGTTGCTGCGAGTAGAGTGTCCACGAAAGAGAACGTGGCAGACCCCATGACTAAAAGCCTATCTCAGCAGAAACATGAATATCATGTGAGAGCTAGCGGGTTAAAGGTTGTTAGCAGTTGGCTTTAGTTCAAGTGAGAGTCTGATGGAGTTGGTGGCCTAGAACAAACTACTTTGTACTTTATGATAAACTTGTATTCATGGATTTGAATATTATTAAATACCTTATCACATCTTGATTGTTCTTCTGCGTAACAATGCATGTGATAATGTCCAAAGGATAGCGGATCCCTGCTATGATGAGAACCTGAAAGTGCCATAACACTATTCTTGAATATATGTTTTATGGCTAGATGATGTTGTTTGAGTGACACAAATAATACAAGCCATTAGGGGTGATGACTCATAAAATTTTTAGGCACCTTCTCATGGTGTGCGCCCTTGGTAATATCTAGGAAGATATTACGAGAACAAGACCCGCCAATAGAAAATCCACATTTCATAGTGTCATTGGATGTTCCTATCTGCGGACGTGTGTATAGGTCCTTAGACTTTAAAATTATTATTAATGAGTATTACAACTCACACACTTATATGTATTGACGAAAACTGCAATGACACACTGTTTGCAGCGAGGTAGGATATGTTGGGTGCGTCACGAGTAATACTGCATTAATAAATATTGAGAGAAAAGATTTGTCCCTTCTGTTCCATAACGGAAGTTGATATCTCAGACCCTTTGATGAAATTGATATGGTCTAAATAAATCCATGGTCATGGTAAGGAATGAACAAGTTCAATTTCGGGAAGTCAAAGAAAGAATAATTGAGCACATAGGTTGATGGCACTAGCATGCAACCCGTTTGATTCGAGATATCGAGATAATGAGATTACACGGTAAGCGTTCGTATGGGGCGACACGTCATTGCGACGTTAACTTCTTTCTCTATGGGTGTCTTGGCGTGTTGCTAGATGCTAACCTTGGACTTTAGGCAGGCTCCGCCTAATGTCACTGAGAAAGAGGTCTAGAGGGTCACACACTAAGTGTATCTAAGTATCTCAGTTAAATATTCATTTAACAAGTTGAATAAAGATTATTCCCGATTGTGGTTTAATAATTATTCAAGGATGCCTGATCGCATTTATTTTGACATTGGTTATTCGAGAGAATATATTATGGGCGAAATAATATATTTATTAGCGTGTAATGCAATGATATTTATTTGAGAAATAAATAGACATTATTCAAGGTCTAATAAATGTGGTAGAGGAAATAAAGAAAATAGAAAAACAAAAGTACACGCCGTGTATATTAATATACACGCCGTGTAGTTTTTCTGGGAATTTGTGAGAAATAATATTATTTATTTAATTAAATAATATTAAGCGCATATAAAGTAATAATAATAGTCAAATGCTGTTATTAGACATGAGGTCTTACTAAGAATTAAATGAAATAAATAAATACCTATGGGTAATTATTTTATTTCATTATTCAAAGTATTATAAATCCCAATTACATTATTTTCATTAAGCCTAGCCATTCTTTGTGGTTGTGCACAACGGATCTGGGGAAAGCTCTCAAGCCAAGAGAGAATTCCTTTCCTCTAAGAACGCTTTTAAGTTACGAGAGAGATCCTCATCCACCAGATCAAGGAGAGCGCTTTGGAAGCGGCTCTCAAGGCGATTGAAGGCGGACATCGCAAGTGAAAGCTCTTCCGCGCTAGCACTCGGAGATCCCTTCGGCGACGTTCAGAGATATGTGGAACACGTGTGAATCACCGCTAGAGGAAGCCTACACTTGACTTCTACAACGCAATGACGAATCACATTGGATCGTGACCGGAAATATCAATGGAGAGAGAATTCCATCAAGGTATTTTTTGTCTTTTAATTAAATTAATTATAACCAACATATAATGATCCTCTCTATGGTTCCAGGGCTTCCCTATTTCCTTTTCGTTCTTCGTTCTATTCTGAAGATCTGGTGTTTTATCATCGTGACAGATCTCGGATTGATCGTTGTTAACGGTAAAATCAAGTTTGGTACACCCATCAACACGTTTCCGCTGCGCTCAGAACCTACATAGTCATTGTTGGGATCGTGAAGACTCTTCTCGAGCTGGAGTTGGTTTATTGGAAGGAGAAACTCTAGAGGACCATTCGGCCTTGTTAGAGCAACAACAATCTTCAGCAGTCTGACAGTGAGGTTATCGGAAGTTAATGAAGTTTCAATAGATGCAGCATGACAGTCGATCTGTTAGAAGTTCATCTAGTGTTGTGTTCATCGGAAGGGCGATGATGTCTACATTTGAATGACTCTTAACATGGTGTTTGTGGGAAAAGAGTGAGGCGTAGGAGCACTACTCATCTATCAGTGATTGGCGATCAGGCCAATGAAAGCAACAAGGGATCAATAGTTGCACAATGCAACGAATGGACCCCCGTGGTCGTAGGAAGTCGGTGCAACCGAATGACCGGGTGAGACCGTCTCTAAAAGAGGGACGAGACCACATTGATGAGGTGTTGTGCGATTATTTGTGTTAGCGATTTGCATGGCTGCTTAGTCACAGTGATTGTAACCTTGTACTTCCGATGAAACGAAAGTGTGCAATGATTCTCCTGTGGACGTAAAAAGAGTCCGAACCACGTAAAACCTCTTGAGTTCTTTACTTGCTTTCAACTCTCTTTTTTGTTTGCATGTGAATTTTTGTGTGAGTTTAGAGTAAACAAGTTAGAGTAAGGTGCGACTTAGTGCGGTGATTAGGGTGGAGGTGTTTCTTCCTATTTCCAGTACCTTGAAGTGGCGAGGATTCCATCCGGTGATGTGTTTCCGCTAATGTGGTCTTTCGGTCGACGAACTTCTGGTGTGCGACGTTTGTACTTCTCAACATTTGGTATCCGAGCAGTAGGAGGTTTCTCAGAGGCTCAGTAGTTTTCTCAACAACAGCTTAGGTAACATTCTTACTTGCTTAGACGTTTTCGATTCAGTGAGAACCATTGTGTCAGAAGGCGTGGTGTTAAAAGATAGCAAGGTCCGGATCGACAGATTCGATGGAATGAATTTCAGTTTCTGAAGGATGCAGATGGGGGACTATCTCATCCATAAAGATCTGGAAGTTTAGTTGGAAGATGTTAAATCAAAAACAATGGAGAAAGGAGAATGAGAAAAGCTAGAATTAAAGGCTTTTGGTTTGGTGAGGATGTCATTAGCCAGGAATGTGGGTTTGAACATTTGGGAGAAGAAGACTACAACAAAGTTAATGTTAGCCCTATCAGATATTGACAAGAAGCCTACAACACTCAACACAGTGTGCTTGATGCGACGACTGTTCATCATGAGGCTATAGGAAGGAAGATCTGCAACGGATCATGTGGATGACTTCAACTTGATTCGGAGCCAGCTTAAGTCTGTGAAGGTAACTTTTGTGGATGATTTTTGGGCCCTATTGTCGTCATTATTACCAGAATCTTGGGATGCAACGGTGACAATAGTGAGCAACTCTAGTGGATAAAACGACTTGATATTCGACGATGTCCCGAACTCGATTTTTAATAAAGAGCTCCAGAGAAGGGAGCTTCAAGCACCTTTCGGAAATGCATTTAGTGCAGAGGGAACAGAGCGCTCGCCTCATCGAAGAAGTTGAAGACGATCAAAAGTTAAGCCACCAGAGAGGAGTCGTGGTAAATCTACTAGACCCGGCCCAGCCTGTTGGCACTGTGGTAAAAGGGGTCACCTACTCAAGAAGGATTTTCGCGAGCTCAAAGGGAATTTTGGGAGACCAACTTCCGTAGGATTAAGTTCTGTTGGTACAATTGGAGAGAGTAGTGCAAATCTACTATTGATTGTCAACACTTTGGTGGAATCTTGGATTATAGATTCCGGAACATCTTTCCACTCCACTGTGAAAAGGGACGCGTAAAAAATTATGTGTCCGAAAGTTTTTGAAGAGTACATTTAGGGGATGATGAGCCTCTTGACACTGTGGGGGAAGAGAGAAGTGAAAGTTCAGTTGAAGAATGAAAGTTTTTTTGTGCTGAAGGAAGTTCGTCATATTCCAGGCCTTCTGAAGCACTTGATTTCAATTGGCCAGTTGGATGAAGCTAGGTATGAAACTACCTTTACAAATGGAGTGTGGAAAATCACTCGGGGTTCCTTGGTCATAGCTATAGGTATAAAGGATGACACATTGAATCTGACCGAAAGGGTAGTTGGAGCTACACTTGCCGAAACTTTAACTTCCGGAAGTAAGGATTTGTGGCACCTGTCGGCTGAGGCACCTTAATGAGAAAGGTATGAATATTTTAGCGAAAAAAGACATGTTGAAGATGGATTCAGACTTCTAAAGTTATGAGGATTGTGTACGGTAAGCAACGAAAGGTGAGCTTTAATTTGAGCGGAAGAACACCAAAATGCCAGAAGCTCGAACTAGCACTATAGATGTTTGGGACCTACCCCAGTTATTTCTCATGGTGGATCACGATATTTTGCGACTTTCATTGACGGCTCCATGAGGGAAGTATGAGTATACTTCCTGAAACATAAATTAGAAGTGTTTGGAGTGTTCGTGCAATGGAAAACTATGGTTGAATGAAAGGGAAATATGATGCAAGCTGAGATGCTTGAGATCAGACAACGGAGGTGAGTACACTCGAAAAAGATTCCAAAATTTTTGTAGACACAAAGGCTTTAGGTATGAGAGGACTGTACCTGGGACACTTGAGCAAAATGGTGTAGCTAAGTAGATGGACCGAACATTGATGGAAAGAGCGTGGAGTACGAAATTGCATTTAGGAATGCCCAAGGCCTTTTGAGCAGAAGCGGTGATTACAATAACCTACTTAATCAATCGAAGCCCATCAACACCAACGGGACAAGAACTACTGGAAGATTTGTGGACAGGGAACACACCGGAATTATCCCACCTCAAAGTTTTTGGAAGTTTAGCCTATGTTCATGTGAATGCCAAAGATAGAGACAAGTTTGAGGCTCAGTCTCGCACATGCTTCTTTGTGGGCTATGAAGATGAAGATCTCGGATTTCAACTTTGGGATGATGACAAGAAGCAAGTCACCAGAAGTAGAAATGCGCTCTTTAATGTGCATGTCCTATGAAAGGATTGAAATTTGGAAGGAAAGAAACTTGAAGACAAAGAATGAACTTCAATCCAAGTTGATCTGAATGGGGGATCCAAAGGAGATCAAATTTCGGAGTTCAGATAGCTCCGAGTCTATCGAAAGTTTGCAAATTCTCAGAGGATAGTTCAGAGGGTAGCACATAAGACTCGAGATTGAGATCAGCGGAAGATATACCTAAAAGCTCGAGAACCGGTGAAGCTCGGTCTAGAGTTCCGAAGGATGAAAATCTAGAGGTTTTAGTTCCAGAGAGATCAGAATCGCATGCTACATTGCGAAGATCTACAAGAGTCAGACGACTGATATAGAGATATGAAGTTGATTTGAACTTTTTTCTTTTAACGAATGGCGGAGAACGAAAAAGTTTGGAAGAAACAGCTAGCCTTGGTGATTCCGACAAGTGGAAGTTGGCCATGCAAGAGGAGTTGGATTCGCTTCATGCGAATAACACTCAAGAGCTAACAAATTTACCACTCAGAAAGAAGGCACTTGAAAGCAAGTGATTTTTTCTGTTAAAGGATGAAACTGACGGAAGTATAAGGTATGCTGATTTGAACTTTTTGCTTTTAACGGATGGTGGTGAACCAGAAAGTTTGGAAGAAGCAGCTAGCCTTGGTGATTCCGACAAGTGGAAGTTGGCCATGCAAGAGGAGTTGGATTCGCATCATGCGAATAACACCTAGGAGCTAACGAATTAACCACTCAGAAAGAAGGCACTTGAAAGCAAGTGATTTTTTCAGTTAAAAGATGAAATTGACGGAAGTATAAGGTATAAAACAAGGCTGACAATCAAAGGTTTTCAACAGGTTGAAATTGATTTCTTTGAATTTTTTTCTTCGAATAACACCTGGGCATGGGGATTGAGTGAGATAGGAAGACCGAAAGTTTGGTTTTATCTCAGAAAGAGTATATCTGGAAGATCGTTGAAATTTTTTGGATGATTTGATATAAATCTGTTTCAACACCTCTTGTTGGACACTTCAAGGAACAAACACCATGGTTGAAAGAAAAAACAAAACACATGATGAGAATACTGTATGCATCGGCGGTAGAAAGTCTCATGTATGTCATGGCGTGCACTTAATCGAATCTTGCCCATGCAGTGGGAGTTGTCAATCGGTTCATGTCAAATTCAGGGAAAGAACATTGGGAAGCTGTGAAGTGGATCCTGAAATATGGATTGAGCGAGATAGAAAGACTGAAAGTTTGGTTTTATCTCAGAAAGAGTATATCCAGAAGATCGTTGAAAATTTTTGGATGACTGGATACAAATATGTTTCAACTCCTCTTGTTAGACACTTCAAACTCTCGAAGGAACAAACACCATGAATGAAAGAAGAAACAAAACACGTGATGAGAATACCGTATGCATCAGCGGTAGAAAGTCTCATGTATGTTATGGCGTGCACTCGATCGAATCTTGCCCATGCAGTGGGAGTTGTCAATCGGTTCATGTCAAATCCAGGGAAAGAATATTGAGAAGTTGTGAAGTGGATCATGAGATATCTTAGAGGAATGGAAGATACCGCCTTTTGCTGATGATTCATTGGTTGGGTATGTTGATGCAAGCTTTGGGGAGACTCAGATTCACGGAAAAACTTAATTGGTTATATCTTCACCTTTGGTGGAACCATGGATAGTTGGATGTCGAAGCTGCAACCGATGATTGCTCTCTTCACAACGGAAACAGAGTATGTGGCTGCTACGAAAGCAAGCAAGGACATGGTGTGGTTGAAGTGTTTGATTGAGCAGCTCAGAAGTAGTTGGGAAAGTGCATTACTCTACCGTGACAGTTGGAGTGCAATACATGAGGCCAAAAATCCGGTGTTTCCATGCGAGGGCGAAGCACATCGACCTTAAGTACCATTACATTCGAAAGTTGCTTGAAGATGGAGTGTTGGGGTTGTGGAAGATAGCTGGACGACAAAATCCGGAAGATAGAATGAAGAGGAGCATTGCACACAACGAAAGTTTGGAAGGTTGTCGTTTGTCAAAGTGTTGGAGGATGTCGTGAAGCAGTCTTCAAGTGAGTGATTGTTAAGATTGTGAAGATTCTTTTTGAGCCGGAGTCAATTTACCGGAAGGAGAAACTTCAGAGGACCCTTCTACCGAGCAACAACAACAGTCTTCACCTGGATGACAGTGAGGTTGTCGGAAGTTGATGAAGTTCCGATGGATGCAGCATGGTGGTCGATCTACCGGAAGTTCATTTGGTGTTGCGTTCACCAAAGGGAGGCGGTTTCTGTTTGAATCACTCTTTAGCATGGTGTTTGAGGGAAAAGAGTGAGGTGTGGGGACACTGCTCATCTACCGGTGATTGACGGTCTGGCCGAGGAAAACAATAGGGGGTCGGCAGTTGCACAGTGCGACAAATGGACCTCCGTGATCATAGGAAGTCGGTGCAACCGGATAACCGGGTGAGACCCTCTAGAAACGGGAGATGAGACCACATTGCTGTGCGATTATCTTTGTTAGTGATCCACTTGGCTGCTTAGTCACAATAATTGTAACCTTGTACTTCCGATGATATGAAAGTGTGCAATGCTTCTCTTGTGGATGTAAGCCGAAAGTCCGAACCACGGAAAACCTCTTTCTTTACTTGATTTCATTTCTCTTTCTTGTTTGCATGTGAATGTTTGTGTGAGTTTAGAGTAAACAGGCTTGAGTAAGTGCAACTCAGTGCGCTGATTATGGAGGTGTTTCTTCCTAGTTCCGGTACATTGAAGTTGCGAGAATTCTATTTGGTGACTTGTTTCCGCCAATGTGGTCTTCCGGTGGACGAACTTCCGGTGTGTGAAGTTTGTACGGGATTGTCAACGGGCCTTAAAAGAAGGATACAAATACACCATAAGAAAACAAATCAATAAGAAACAGGTAAAAGTGAAAAACATCACTGAACCTTTTTGCATCTCTCTTCCTCTTCCTCTTCCTCTTCCTCTTCCTCTTCCTCTTCTCTCGAATCTCCCAGTTCTCTTTCTCCCTTTTCTTTCCCCTCTCTTTGGAATCCCAAATCTTCCTGAAACCTCGATCTCTTGATTTTTTCTAAACTAATCCTCGCTGATGTATTTAAATTTCGTTAGCGTTGAATCGAATTTCTCCCATTGATCTACTTGTCCCTCCAGCTGTAAATAATCTACAACTAATGAAACAAATTAACTAAATTAGTTAACTACAGCAGACAGGACTTAAACCCAATTAACCGAATTAGTTAAAACCATCCAAAATTAATTGGCTAAACACCTCATGGCCAGTGCAGCGAGTAGAGGGGATGCATCGGGTCGAAATATCGGTCTTGTTGGTCTTAGACTGATACATTTAGTAGAACTAGTGTGAAAGCTCTTTGCATGAAGTAGACTTTGCAGTTGTGTTGGTAGTTACCACTGCGTTGAGTGGAATCTGTGTGCTTCTTGGTAGCAACTGCTGCATCCTGTAGAACAAAACCGCACAAAAAACATGCTCTGTGCAACCAGCATAGAGCATTTGCATCTTCAACTAAACTAGCTGGCATTGAGATCCCTGCACAGAACATTTAACATCTGCATAGAACACCCAGGAAATATTCATTCAATGAAATTTATGTACATGACACTATTCTCACAAACTTCACCTTGACATGTAGATCAATTTGGTGGGTCTGTTTCTATGAAACTCTAAACAGGTGATCAATTTCCTTCTAACATATGTAACATATCCAGACATTGCCTGAATTTTCCAATAGGTAATGGCTAAGCATATCAACATGATTATCCTTAGTGTCTATTTTCTCTACTGAAACATGGCTGGTTTCTATTATTTTTCTTATGAAATGAAGTCTAACGTCAATATTCTTTTGCCTTGAACGACGCACTTGATTTTTAAATGAGTGAAGAGCACTGTGGTTGTCCTAATAAAAAATTATTTCAGAATTTGATAACCTTAGTTCACTTACTAAGCCTTCGGTCCATATAGCTTCTTTTACAGTCTCAGTTAAAGCTATATATTCGGCCTATGTTGTGGAAATGCCGTAATAGATTGCACATTGGATTTCAAGTTATTGGTCCTCCACATGCTGTAAATACAAAAACCAGTTTCTGACTTCAGAGTGTCTATATTAGCTGCAGAGTTAGAATTTACAAATCCTTGAATTTCTATATTAGAATATTTACCATAAACCTGCTTATACTGCTAACTTCAAAATCCAAGCCAGGGCGAATGCAAACTATAACGTACATACAACAATATTAGCATATGAAACACTGTCCATAAGTTTTTTTATCACAATCAGTGGTAAGAGCTTGTGAATTCAACAATTTAAAATGAGTCATAGCAATATACACAGGCTTGACATTATTCATTCCACAAATTTATTCAAGACATTAATTAAATACTTATCTTTTTAGAAAGATAACCTTCTTTTCTTCCTATTCCTCACAATATCCCATACCATGTGTCTTTAGTAGAGCCCTAGTCTTTCATTTCAAATTCAGCTTGAAGCAATTCTTTCACATGATTAATAAGGTCCATGTTCTCGCAAGCAATGAATGTATCTTCAACATATAGCAGCAGGTATATCGTATGATTATCAAATAAACTTCTATTTAATGCATTTTCAGCATATAAGAATCAAGTTTCTTGTACCAAAATATTTCTGTTTTAAATAATCTTTTGGAGATTTCATACAAATTTGTTCCTTCGAGCTACCATGTAAGAACGTTGTCTTAACACCCATTTGTTCCAAATGAAAGTCCAGGGAAATAGTAAATTCCAAAAAACAATTTAAAGGAGCTATGTTTAACCACTAAAGAGAAGATTTCAGTATAGCCACCCCCCTCTCTTTGAGTGAACCCCTTTGGTATCAACCTCACCTTAAACTTGACCCCCCCTTTCCTTGAGGACTCTTCTCTTTGAGTGAACCCCTTTGGTACCAACCTCACCTTAAACTTGACCCCCCTTTTCCTTGAGGACTCTTCTTTAACTTTATATATGTAGATTGCGAATTCCCCTTACCTCAATGTGAGGCGGAGATATTCTTTTATAGATGAGTGAAATAAATTACAAGGCGGGATATTCCGATGTGGGACTTGGAAATACCCATTATACTAAAATGGGGTCCAACACTCCCCCTCAAGCTGGACATGCCCAGCTTGGACTGAGAGTCCCACAAAAAGAAAAACAAGACGATATCGAACAAGGTCATACATACTCCCCCTCAAGCTGGGCCGTGGAGGCTGTGAATACCCAACTTGGTAGTGAGAGAGTCTAGGCGAGCTCCTGAGAGGCCTTTTGTGAAGATGTTGGTAAACTGATCCGCCGTCGGAATATGACCAAAATTGATATGGTTCTGCTCCAGATGGTGGCGAAAAAAGTGACAGTCCACCTTGATATGGTTCGTTCGTTCATGGAAGACGAGATTCGATGCAATCTTCGTGGCTACCTGATTGTCACACCAGATATGAGCAGATGTCCCCGCTTGGAAACCAAGCTCATGGAGGAGATGACGTAGAGGATCTCAGTGGTGACTGTGGCCATGACACAATATTCTGCCTCTGCATTAGATCTGGAGACGACAGTCTGCTTCTTGCTGCGGCATGAGATGAGGTTATCGGTTGAGAACACGACAAATCCAGAAGTAGACTTGCGGGTAGCAAGGCAACCTGCATAGTCCGCATCACAGAAGACCTTAATATCCAAATGAGCATGATGTGAGTACCGAAGGCCACATGTAGGGTCTTTCTTTATGTATTTGGCAATGCAGAGGACAACATCCCACTGAGATCTGGTTGGATGCTCCATGAACTGACTCACTTTGCCAACAACGCAGGCAATGTCAGGTCGTGTCATGGTGAAGTAGTTGAGTTTGCCCACCAGTCGACGATAGCTTTCTGGGTGAGGAAAGGGTGCCGATTCGGCATGGAGAGAGCGTTCCCCAGGCTCAAGAGGAGTGTCCACTGTAGTCGCTTGGCTCAATCCTGCATCCTGTAAGATATCAAGAGCATATTTTCATTGACAGAGAGAGAGTGTCCTCAGAATGGGAGACCTCGATGCCAAGGAAGTAGGTGAGAGGACCAAGATCTTTGGTGTGAAAGTGGCGGTGAAGGTGTGCCTTGAGTTGGGCGATTCCATTGGAGTCGCTCTTTGTGATGATGATATCATCAACATATACCACCAGCAAAATACAACCGTTTGATGTCGTACGGAAGAAGACGGTGTAATCCTTCATACTGTGAGAGAGGCTAAAGGCTGTGACGACAGTGCTGAAGCGGCCAAACCAAGCACGCAGAGACTGCTTGAGGCCATATAGGGAGCGACGGAGGTGGCAGACATGGGAGTCGGCTCCAGAGGCATGAAAGTCGGGGGGCTGCTGCAAGTAGACTTCTTCGTCAAGAAAGCCATGGAGAAAGGCATTCTTGACATCCAGTTGATGAAGCAGTCAATGATGATGAGCGGCCAAAGATATGGATAGCTGGACAGGTGGCAACCGGAGAGAAGGTCTCAAAGTAGTCGATGCCATATGTCTAAACAAATCCCTTCGCCACAAGGCGAGCTTTGAGGCGATGGAGAGTGCCATCGACATTGAGACAGATCGTATAGATCCATTTGCAGTCGACCGCCTGTTTGCCTGCAGGGAGGGGGACCAGATCCCATGTATGGTTGTCATCCAGAGCCTGCAGTTCATTCCGCATCGCCTGGAGCCACCCTGGGTGGGATTTGGCATCGCCAACCGTGCGGGGGATAGATATCGTCTCCAGTGTTGACAAACCACTGTATGAAGATGTAAAAAGAGTAGTCTGGCAGGAGCGAGTACCTTTCCGTAGGGTAATTGGCAAGTCGTCTGGTGCAGTGGTAGGAGCATCGTACGAAGTGGGAACGATGGTGTCCTCGGTCGGGATGAGGGGGGCAGTCGATGGGCGACGTGAGTAGACTGTCCCAAAGCGATTACCAGTAAGGGAAGACACCAGATGAGGGTGAATGATTAGAGAAAGACACTCATCGATGGTAGTGTCTGGAGGAGGAGAGGGAGGAGAGAAAGGAGCGCTCTCAATAAAAGATACGTCAGTGGAGACGAGATACCGTCGTAAGTTCGGAGAGAAGCAACGGTATCCACGTTGAGTGCGTGAATATCCGAGGAAAATGCAGCGAAGGGATTTAGGAGATAGTTTGGAGAGGTTGGGACGAGTGTCACGGACATAACAGAGACATCCGAAGACTCGGAGTGGAAGTGAGTGAGGAGGGAGAGAGGGGAACATAGTACGAAAATGAGTCTCCCCCTGAAGGATGGAAGAAGGAAGGCGATTGAGGAGGTAAGTGGCAGTGAGGATGACATACCCCTAGAAGAGAAGAGGCACCTTGCGGTGGAAGAGGACACGAGTAGTCTCCAGAATATGCCGGTGTTTTCGCTCGGCCACTCCATTTTGCTGAGGGGTATCGGGACAGGAGGTCTGATGGATGATGCCGTGTGCCTGGAGAAACTGCTGAAAGGGAGTGGACAAGTACTCTCGTCCATTGTCGGAGCGTAGACATTTTACAGAGATGAAAAACTGTGTCTGGATCTCATGGTAAAATGTCTGAAAGGTGGAAAAAACTTCTGTCCGATCGCGAAGAAGGTACAATCATGTCATACGCGAAAAATCATCAATGAAAGAGATATAGTATTTGTACCCTAATCGACTCGAGGTGGCACATGGATCCCATACATCAGAATGAACCAAATCAAAGGGTTTTACAGTCCGTGTGTCCACTCGAGGAATATATGTAGTGCGATGATGTTTCGCAAAGGTACAAGACTCACAATGAAAAGATAAATGCTGACTAATATCTGGATAGAGCTGATGAAGGGCGGAGGCGGAGGGGTGACCCAACCGAGAATGGAGGTCCAAGGCACGAGCAGAGACAGACGTGCAGACGACTGATGTCGGGCCATCGTACATGTATACTCCATCCCGAAGCTGGCCTCTACCAGGTTCCCGGTTCGTCGTTCGCTCCTGAAACATAACAGTAGACGATGTAAAGATAACATTACAATTGAAATCCTTGGTCAGCTTACTAATGGATAGAAGGTTGAAAGGACTGCATGGTACATGAGCCACCGATGATATGTGAAGAGATGAGGTCAGGGAGCATGTACCAAAGCCTGCAATGGGGATAGTGGAACCATCAGCGACAGTGATGGCTGAGGAACCAGTATGGGGACTGTAGTTGGAAAGCATACCTGCATCACCGGTAAGATGGTCGGACGCACCTGAGTCAAACATCCAGGCGGGGGAGCGATGATTGACAAATGCAGTGGAGCCACCAGAGTGGGCAAGAGATGCCGATAAAGAGCCCGGTAGGGAGGTGGTCCTATGATCGTGAATCATCTGGATCTCAGCCATGGAGAGATCCAGAGATGAAGGAAGAGCTGCAGCAGATTGGGATGCATCCTGGACCACAGTCTGGCCCTGCCGTGGGTGCTGAGAGGGACGACCATGAAGGACCCAACAACGGTCAACCAGGTGGCCGAGCTTACCACAGTGCTAGCAGAGGGGACGAGGTCGACCCTCTCCACGTCCGCGTCCATGAGGTCCGGTAGAGCGGCTACTGCCACGACCCAGGAGAGCAGTGTGATCAAGGTTAGGGGTGGGTGGGGCAAGGGTCCGATGAGCCTTCCCAAGGCGATGATAGACCTGCGGAATCTCGAGGGAAGAAGGGATGACTAGCATCTCCGTAGTCTTCGTCACATATTCTGGGTCGAGGTCGTGGAGGAGGTTGAAAAGACATAGCTGGTCCTGTTGGGCTAATGCTTCCGCAGGTATCTGTGGAATGGGCCAAAGCTCAAGAAGTTCATCCCGTAGAGCCTTCCATTCCATGAAGTATGCCAGAAATGGATGGGCTTGCTGGCGGAGGAGGAACGGCCGCTGAAGAAGATCGGATACCCGAGCCAAATTATTGGTCTCGGAGTACATGAGAGTCAAGGAATCCCATAGCTCCTTGACTGTGTTGGCTGTCCGGGTGACGTCTTTGACATAGCGGTCCATAAAATTGGCCAGCAAGGCAAAGATTTTGCTGTCCGTAAGCTTCCACGGACGATATTTCGGGTCGGTAGGTAGGGGTGGTGGATCCTCGAGGTGGGAATCGAGGTCCATGCCGGTTAGTGACATTAGCATGGTCTTCCGCCAGACAGAGAAATTTGTGGAGTTGAGCCGCTCATCGACCAAGCGGGTGGAGGCGGTGATAAGTGGAGGCAGGACCGAGGCGGCCATCAGAGGGAGATCTTTGGGAGTTGCTGAGGAAGTCGACATTTAGCGCCGGAAGGGCGCACTGTGAGCGGGTGCCGGCAGAATGGGAGACGCTGGGAGAGGCCGGGAGACCGCAGGAAGGGCGCCGGGCGGGTGGGGGGTGGTCTGCCTGGACAGAGCCAGGAGGGCAGGCGTTGGGCAGAATTGGGAGAGTCTGCCGATCGATCGCCTGGAGTGCTGCGGGAGAGCCGTTGGGAGGGAGATGCCCGTCGGGATGGAGGCCGAAGCAGGAGAGCTCCGTCGGGAAAGCATCGGGAGACCGCAGGAAGGGCGCTGGTCGAGTGGGGGGGGTTCCGCCTGGAAAAACGAAGAGGAGCCGCGAGAGGGCGGGACGCCGTCGGGGCGGAGCGTAGCCGTCGGGAGGGACGGGGATCGCCTGGCGGGAGAGGAGGGAGCCAACCGTTCTGCTCGCCTGGAGATGCGGGAGCGGGTGCCGGCAGTTGTGGGAGCCGGAAAGACCGCCGGGTAGGGCGGGAGCCGCTGAGGAGGCGGGGCTGGTTGTCGCCGGGAGTTCGCAGGAGAGACGGTAGTGGGGAGAGTACGCTGCGGGAGGGAGGAGCGGAGATGCGCCACGCTGATCGGAAGGCGGAAGGAAGGGTGGGGTCGGACAACGCCGGAGGGAGCCGCTGGGATGGGAGCCGCGTAAGGTAGGAGGGGGGTGGGGTGGCCGCGTAGGGCAGACCCGGGAGAGTGGGTGGGGGGGTGGCCGTGTTCCTTAGGGCAGACCTAGGAAGAGGGGTGCCACGTAGGGTAGAGTCGGGAGGAAAAAAAATTCTAAAGGGATTTTCCCTTTGATACCATGTAGATTGCGAAATCCCCTTACCTCAATGTGAGGCGGAGATATTTTTTTATAGATGAGTGAAATAAATTACAAGGCGGGATATTCCGATGTGGGACTCGGAAATACCCATTATACTAAAATGGGGTCCAACAATATCTATTTTTAACCTATCACACCCTTCCTCAAGATGAAGGAGAGATAATGACCCCCGAGTCCCGCCTTCAATAGGTCCCGGAGCGACGACTAACACCAAGGGTATAGAATCTCACACAATATGGAAGACATTACCCTTTTTATAGAATAAGATTGAGAGATAAAAACCTGAAAACAGTTTTATATATGCAGGGTTAGCATACAAGTATACTCAGTTGGGAAATTAAAGTCACTCGTGTACAAGTGGGGGAAACATACTTATGTCCCTGTGAAAACAGCAGAAACTCAAAAACACCTATAAAGGAAAACTAACCACCCAGCCTCATCAAGACACACTCACCCAAATAACGCAAGTCAAGTAGAGTAATAGTATAAGTATATTGACATTTTGGTACCCCACACCGCTTTCCCACTGGTTAACTACCAATTCCTAACGGCTAACGTCTTGACACTACCTCTCTTCCCATACGCAATCCCACTGCCACAACCTGCCCGCACACACCTGGGCCTCAAACCACACACAAAACTCCGCCCGCAGACACCTGGGTCACAACAACCACACACTACGCTCGAAGACACCTGAGCCTCATCCCGAAGATGCTTGGGAAAACAAACCTGGCCCGCAACCACCTGTAGCCCTCGTCCAAAACAAACCTGCCCGAAGAATCTGGGACTACGGTAAGCCTCAAACCATTACAGTCTTCCCGGATACGCTCGAGCGGTAAGAACCCGGAAGAGGGTGCGAGGAAGAAAGTCAGTAACCAACCATCCATTCTCCCACCTGGATGTTGGGAAAGACACCCCCCATGAAATGAGGGTGTTCGACACATGGTGCTCAACAAGGGTGAGATGTGTATAGAAATCACAAAGAACTACAATTTATACATATAGGTAATCAAACACTCAACCCAATCTACGGGTTTCAAACAAACAAACAAACAAGCCCACCAGTACTACTTTTGCTGCTTCCCCTATATGCACAACCACACAACAATCACTGCCAAGTATAAACCCAATCCCTTCTTCATTTAACCACTTACCATTTGTTTATTTAAGGGATTCACTTTAATTTATTTTAGCACTACCGGACAACTACCGACCACAACCATATCAAAACAACAAGCAAAACCAAGCTTCAGTCCCACTACACAACAACACAAAACCAGATTTGCAGTCCCATTGCACGCCCCCGTTCAACCACTGCCAACTACCATTCTTCAAAGTTATACCGCACAATCCTTCTCTCACAACCCGGTCCCGTAGCCCCGCTGCCCAAACAATTCCCAGGTGCAGTCCCACTGCATACAAGTTCATAGCCACCCCGTAGTCCCACTGCCCAACGTCGCTCCTACGATCACAACACAAAGGCAATCCCACTGCCTACAAGTCCATCCATTCCACAATCAATCGGTCTCTCAACCTGAGACTCCAATACACCACATGTACCGCCCCACGCACCTAACCCACGACAACTACCATTTACCCACAGCCCCGCTGCACACACGTCTGACACCCTTCTCAAAAGAACCAACTCCTTCGTCCACCCCTGTACCCATAATCGTGATCCCAATTGCAGCACCACACAACTCACACAAGGTCACATAACCCAACAAAACACAACACTCAGCCACACCTATCAAACATGACATATTCAGATTTGGTAAATACCGTTCTTTAAGTCTTCTTGATAAACAGAGGTGATCACACAAATGTTTTCATCTTGGGGCATCCATTTCAATTAACCAAGTGTACGCGATTAAACAGATTTCATGTTACAACCATTTATCAAGTATCATGATGAAGCAGAACGTCACCTGTGCGCAAGCAAAGACCACCAATGACCGTGATTTTCAGAAGGCATACAGCCACAACAAACCTTAAAGAAACAAGGATAACAAAAGAAAACAGGTGAGCAAATATCAAACCACTCTCTGCCTGTTATTTTATTTACCTCTGTTATCTTTTGATCATATTCCTTTCTTATTTATTACTTGTTAAGAGAAAAGTGTTCAGCCGTTCTTCACAAGGAATCATTAGTACACCCACCCCGCATGATGCACAATTAAAGAGAGACAGAAGAAATTCCTACTTGGATGATCAAAGGATCAAAGTTCTTCCTTGTGCTAAGAACAGGGGATCACGCGAGCGGCAGAGTACTCCAAGAAAGCTGAGCTGGAGGGGCTCTCGCACAGGCTCACGACTCGTCTAGGGAGGAAGGCTCTAGACGCACCAAGGAGAAACAGAAAACACACTGGGAAGATTCCGGCTTTGAAGAGCTCATAAATGAATGGCCCGGGGAAATCCGGGTCATTACACAGGCTGTTAGCTCAACTTGCCCAAACCTCACAAGGGTCCTGATTGCCCTCCTAGCTCTATCCCTGGTCAACTGATAATCAGAAACTCTGAATACTGATAGGTTCTGGTGAAGATTTCTCATGATGAGTTTCAACTGTCTCAGGTTCCGGTGAAGTTAAAACCTCAATCTGAACAACCCCTTCATCCCAAAATTATGCTTCCTAGGGAAAGACAACCCACAATTTATAACCTTTAACCCCATCTTGATAGAATGAGAGAGAGAAGATCAAAAGAATTCTACTGTTTATGCAACAATGACGGACTGGAATGACAATAGAATAGAGAAGGAGAAGAAGAAATTAGGGAAGAAAAAGGGAGAATCCTCGAAAGTCGCCGCTCCACGAGGCCTATGGCCTAACCCACCGAAACAGCTGCTGTTGTGGACTCACCAAATACAATCGTACCCCCCTCCCTTCCCTCCAGCTAGCTTGTTAAAGAAGATCCCCTAGACACCCTACACCCATACAACTGTAAACTAACTACTTTTGCATGCTATTTACAATTCTGCCCCCTGACATTTAAGCCCCCCCCCATCATTGCCCCCCCCTTAAATTGCCACCTTGTCCTCGAGGTGGTGATTAGGGAACCACAAGTTGAAATAGGTGAGCAGTACGGCCTGTCCCTTGCTCGCACCTCCACTAGGTCTTCCTTCTCCTCATTCCATGGCTCCAAACACTCCCACACCATCAACTTGAGTCCCTTCTCTGGACACCTATGCTCCAGACTGAATTTCTGTCCACAAGCTTAACACAATCCTTTCACCTTCCGTTCCTCAAATTCCGCCTTAGACGAATTTTGGACTCCCCCCACCGTGCTGCACTATCTTCCCGCTTTTCCTTCTCACCCTTTGCCACTGTAGGGACAACTTTCACTGTACCGGAACTCCAACTCCTTCCTTGGCCATTTATTACATTCGTTACATTCGTCTTACCCTGGGGTTCAGGCTGCTCTATTACTCCTTTTGCCAACAGCTCCAGTTCTACCCTCCTGGTCAGTGTAAGCAACCATGCCTTGTTCGATGGATCATGCGTCAAAACAACACTACCGATTTCCGGTTTCAAACCCCCAATAAACATACTAATGTACCACCTCTGTAATATCGGGAATTCACAGAACTGCACATTCAAATTCCTCGATATACGCACCGACATGTGCTGTTTGCTGTAACTCTTTGATGAGCATCACCGGATCTTTCTCCACATCACCGTCGTATCGCGTGAGAAGCTCTTCCTTGAGCTACGACCAGTAAGCTCTGCTTTGTTCGATTTCAGCAACGTGATCTAATACTGGACCATTCCTTCAATGCAGAGTTGCGCCATCGGCACCTTGTACTCTTCTCGCGTGCGATAAATTGAAAACTATGTTTCAGCTATGGTTATCCAAGTAATCGGATCTCCTTGGGATCTCCCGGTCGTCTGCCACTGCACGCATGCTCCAAATCGTCCGTTCACTTCTGCTGCGTATGCTGCGACTCGTTTGGTTGTTTGTTACGTCAACTTTGAACTGCTGAATTAAGAAACTCAATCTTCTTGAATTTCTCTCGCTCCAGAATCGTCTTCTCAATGAAAGCACCAATTGATAGGATGCGACAGAGTGGATCAGAAGAATTCTATTGTTTATACATCAATGACGGGCTGGAATTACAATAGAACAAAGGAGAAGAAGAAATTGAGGAAGAAGGGAGAATCATCGGAAGTCACTGTTTGACAAGGCTTGTGGCCTAACCCACCGGAACAGTTCCTGCTGTGGACTCACCAAATACAATCGTACCCCCTCCCTTCCCTCCAGTTATCTTATTAAAGAAGCTTCCCTAGACACCCTACACCCATACGACGGTCAACTAGCAACTTTTGTATGCTATTTACAATTCTGCCCCCTGACATTTAAGGCCCCCCCACTAAACTGCCCTTGTACATTGCCCACCCCTTAAATTGCCACCTTGTCCTCGAGTTGAAACTGCCCGGCCGGACGGCCCGTCCCTTGCTTGTACCTCCACCGGGTCTTCCTTCTCCTCATTTCATGGCTCCAAACACTCCCATACCCTGGACTGAATTTCTGTCCACAAGCATAACACAATCCCTTCACCTTCCGTTCCTCAAAATTCCGTCTTAGACAAATTTCGGACTCCCCCTACATCGTGCTGCACTATCTCCCCGCTTTTCCTTCTCACCCTTTAGCATTGTAGGGACAAGTTTCACTGTACTAGAACTCCAGCTCCTCGTCCATTTATTACATTCATCTTACTCTGGGGTTCAGGCTGCTCTATTACTCTTTTGCCAACAGCTCTGATTCTACCCTCCTGGTCATTGCAAGCAACCGCACCTTGTTGGGCAGATCACGTGTCCAAACAGCACTAGATCTTCAGTTTCAAATTCCCGATAAACATACTCATGTACCGCCTCTCTATAATATCGGAATTCACTGAACCACACGTTCAAATTCATTGTATATGCATCGACAAATGCTATTTGTTGCGGCTCTTTGATGAACATCACCGGATCTTCCTCCGCAACACTTCCATATTGCATGAGAAGCTCTTCCTTGAGCTGTGACCAGGCAAGCTCTGCTTTGATTGACTTCAGCGATGTGATCCAATACTGGACCATTCCTTCAATCTAGAGTTGCAGCATCGACACCCTGTACTCGTCTTGCGCGTGATAAATTGCAAAGTATGTTTCAGCTTTGGTTATCCAGGTAATCGAATCCTCACCAGAAAAAACAAAGCATCTCCACCTGCCTGGTAACGACTCGCATCTCCCCATGATCTCCCGGTCGTCTGTCCTTGGTCGCTGGAGCTTGCCATCCTCCACTGCCTGCGTCTCCATCAGATTCTTGCAAACAGGAAGGATCTACTTCGGTATCTCTCTCTAGAAACCTCCCTACCAGGCAAAGACGTTTTCCTTTACCACGAGTGCTTTGTCCACCTACACCGTGTTCGTTTTCTTTAGTTGTTGCGACTTGTCTTCCACTGCGCGTACGCTCCAGATCGTCCGTTTACTTCTGCTGCGTATGCTGCGACTTGTCTGGTCGTATGCCACGTCAACTTTGAA
The DNA here is from genome assembly GCA_963277665.1 of Viscum album. Lineage (NCBI taxonomy): Eukaryota > Viridiplantae > Streptophyta > Magnoliopsida > Santalales > Viscaceae > Viscum > Viscum album. The sequence continues at coordinate 1,693,389,763 of OY728137.1, read as the reverse complement.
CTGCCGAGTCAAGAACCTCAATCTTCTTGAATTTCTCTCGCTCCAGAATCACTCTTTCAATGAAATCACTAATTGATAGGATGCGAGAGAGAGGATCAGAAGAATTCTACTGTTTATACAACAATGATGGACTGAAATTACAATAGAACCGAGAAGGAGAAGAAGAAATGGAGGAAGAAGGGAGAATCCCCAGAAGTCGCTGCTCCAAGAGGCCCGCCCACCGAATCAGTCGCTGCTATGGACTCCAAATACAATCGTACCCCCCTCCCTTCCCTCCAGCTAGCTTATTAAAGAAGCTACCCTAGACATCCTACTCCCATACAACTGTCAACTAGCAACTTTTGTATGCTATTTACAAATCTGCCCCTTGACATTTAAGTCCCCCACCACTAATCTATCCATGCACCTATGACATCTGAATAACCAATGAAATTGCACTTGATAGCCCTAGGCTCAAGTTTGTCATTTTTAATGTGTGCATAGACAACACAAATAAATACCTTAAGGTAGTCATAGTTAGAGGGTTTTCCAGACCACATTTCTTCATGGGTTTTTAAATTGATACCAACTTGTTATTGAATTGAAATCAGAAAACCGGAACCCCCATGTGAGGCCGGTACTATCTATTTATAGGAAATAAAAAATAAATACAAAATATTTGGCCATAACTAAAGACTATGGACCAAACCCAAATTTCTCTGACATCCCCCCTCGAGCTGGGTCATATATATTCATCATTCCCAACTTGTTACATAAAAAATGCACTCGTGGTCCCAAAACTCCCTTCAGTTAAAACACCATCGAGTTGTTCTCTTCTCTGAATGTAGCCAAAATTGTGTTTTTTCTTGTCAAGGTTCTCATGAAAAAATGATCCCAATCGAATAACCCATCCCATGTAAAATCTATCATTTCCATTATACCTCTACATGATTCATTGCGCGATGCTCAGGCTTTGCACTCTATTGGGACACCATAGTTATTTACGGCGCATGGCGCACAACGGCGACAAGCGCCCCCGGCGCAAAAGCGCATGGCGCGGCGCACGGCACGGCGCACGGCGCGGCGCACGGCGCGGCGCACGGCGCGTGGCAATATTAACTTGCGGCGCATAGAAGAGATGCATACATATATCAACAATAGCAAATAATAAATTATACAACAATTATATAAATATAAAAGATTTGTGTCAATAATTCATATTTCATCCGTCAAAAAACAAAATTCAACAATGACACACAAAATAGGAAATGCAAACAAAGATTAAAACATATAACATTTAAGGACCGAGGGTTCTCTCATTATCACTCTCGGAATCAGCAGGAGAGACTTCATCATCCCCAGATGATTCTTCCCCACCACAAGGCATCTCTTGAACATCTTCATCTTCTTCACTTGTTTCATTCTCAATCTCTTCCTCTTGCGCTTCTTCTTCTTGTTATTGAATAGTATCTATTGATTTCTTTTGTAAACACTTGGTGTGAGAACTTGACGCTCTAGTCGTATGGGCTAATTCTTCTGCACCGGAAGCCAAAGCCACATCACCCCAAGTCAAATCATCGTCATCAAAAACAAAGTCATCAGCTGCATCACGCTCCTCATCCACGGCACCAAGCAACCACTCATTGCAGTCATCAATTTCCTTCAAAGAGATAGGGTCAATGGAGTCTCGTTCATTGAATCTGCGCATCAAGGCTCTATTATACTTGATAAAAACCAAGTCATTCAATTTTGCTTGAGCAAGCCTATTTCTCCTTTTTGTGTGAAGATTTTCAAAAACACTCCAATTTCTTTCACAACCTGAAGCACTGCATGTAAGACTGAGCACTTTTATCGCAAAAATGTCTCAAGTGTGAAGCTGATGCACCATTAGTTGCCCACCAATCAGCAGGTGCCCTCAATTTCCTATTTCTTATTGCCAAATCAGTGCCAAGAGTGCCCAATGCCTCTCTATATTTTGTCAAGTCTTCAGCAATCTTATCCACCATCACTATATCAGGTGTCAATCTTTGAATGCATTTGATCAAATCCATATTTACCTCTTCATCAGCATCAATGTCAGGATGATCATAGAAGAACTCTGGATTCAAAAAGTATCCTGCAGCATGCAAAGGCCGATGAAGTTGAACTTCCCATCTTTGATCAATTATTTTGAAAATCTATTTATATTTTTCTTCTCTATTGTTGAAGGCTTTTGCAATTGATTCTTTTGCTCGATCCATGGCTTCGTATATGTATCCCATAGGAGGCTTTCTTTCCCCATCAACCAAACGAAGCACTTCAACAAGTGGAGCACCCACTTTGAGAGAATAATTGACATTGTTCCAAAAAGAGGCACTTTGCACAATCAAAACAACATCTTTCCCTTTCCGCTCCTTTGCCCATTTACTTTGATTCCATTCATCAGAAATGAACATCTTCCTCAAATTAGCTTGTTGGGTATACATGCTAGAAAGTGTGATCATGGCAGTGGCAAATCTAGTCTTTCCAGGTCTAAGGAGCTCCCTTTCTTTGGTGAATTGTCGCATCAAGTTCAATACACCGGCATGGTTATAAATGAAACCACTAATTGTCACCGCCTTCTTCAAAGTTTTAGCAAGCATAGGAATTTTCCAAATATCTTCTAAGATGAGGTCAATGCAATGAGCGGCGCACGGGGTCCAATACAAATTAGAATAAGTTGCCTCCAATAATCTCCCTATTAAAAAATAGAAAATAAAGAACTCATATTAGTAAGTAATAAAAATCATTGAAAAAAAATAAAAGTTTAAAAAAATATCAACGTAAGTATTGTTGACAACAATGATATTTACCAGCAAAAACATTATTTGAAGCACTGTCAGTGACAACTTGTATCACATTGGATGGTCCAACCTTCTTGACAAATTTATCCAACAAATCAAACATCTTTGTTTCGCTCTTTACATAAGAAGAAGCATCAACCGATTCAATAAATACTGACCCCTTTGGGCTATTAACCAAGAAATTTATCAATGTTCTCCCCCTTCGATCTGTCCAACCATCTGCCATGACTGAACATCCTTTTCTTGCCCACTCCTCCCTAAATTCCTTCAACAGTAAATTTGTATGTTCTAATTCCTTTTTAAGCAAATGAACTCTTACCTCATGGAAGCTTGGAGGTTTCATACCTGGTCCGCATTGTCCAACTGCCTCAACAAATGCCGAAAAACTATCATAATTGACAGCATTGAAAGGAATTCCGGCATCATACATCCACCTTGCAAACAATTGGCAAACATGATCTCTTTTCTCCTTCTTGTATGCATCCATGACAGTTGTTTGTCTAACATTAGACAATTTTCTTTGTTGTACAACTTCTTCTGGACTTGGAGTGAAAAATGCATCTATAACTCCCTTTGCCTTGGATATAGGATCATTATTGCTTCCTTTTTGAGAACCTGATCCTTGTGGCACGCGACTGTTACTTGAAATGGCTTTCCTTTTCTTTCCACCATCAAATGTTGTACGTTCTAGACCTCGCACCTCTTCTTCTATAAGATCATCATCAATTGCATATATCCCGGGCCCGGCTATATTCCTTTTTTCCTTCAAAGCCCTTCTATCTTCATCAATTTTTTTTATCTCCTCCCTCACATGTGTCGGACAATTTTGGCATGCGGTTGTGTTTCTATATCCACCGGCCAAATGTTGTTTGGCTCTTGTAATACCTCCCTTCGTTACTTTTCCACAAAATTTACATGTTACTGAATTTTTGTCTAAAGGATCCGTTAACATGCAATATTGCCAAGCAGGGTCTTGTTGCCTTGCTTTAGACATTTTGAAATATCAAATTCCTGAAATATTTAGAACAAACAATTAAATATTTTAAACCATATATCTAAAAAAACAATAAACAAAAAATAAAAAAATGAAGCATCAAAAAAAAAAACAATGAACTGCCCTCAATGGGGCGGGCAACATCAATTGAAAAAAAAACAGCGAACTGCTGAAAAAAAACACTGAGGCGCACAGACAGCAGAAATAGAAAAAAAAATTAGAAAACATAAATAAAAAAAATCAGAACTTGTTGTCGCAGCTGCGCCTGCCTTGGACGAGACGAGGAGGGGTGGGTCGTCGTGGTTGGTTGGCCTCGATCGGAAAGCAGTGTCGAGGGAGGCGACTGGCACCGAGGGGCCGGGTCACGGCTTGCGGGAAGAGGAAGGGAGGCGACTGGATGTTTGGGTTTTTTTAAATCGGGTGGGATAGGGTACAATGCGGGTTAAAAAAACGAAAAAAAAATTAAAAAAAAAAATCAATTTGGCGCAGTGGCGCGCGCCACGCCACTGCGCGCCATGGCGCATCATAGCGCGCGCCACTGAGCGCCTTTCCAGATGCGCAATGGCGAAGCCTTTGCGTGGCGCACGGCTTCATGGCGCGCGCCATGGCGCGTGCCATTAATAACTATGTGGGACACAACAATCCACTTCTTGCTATGCCAAGAATTAAGATTACCTCTGACGAACACAACATATCCAAATATAGATTTTCTAAAGGATAAACACTTTACATAATTGGCATCACAAGATGCCTCTCTCTATTTGCCCATGATCAAAATATAACATGCCTAGACTTGGTTCCTTCTTGGTATGTCTAATAATACAAAGAACTGCATCCTAATGTAATTTAACAGGGTGTTCCATAAACTGTCTAACCTTGATAATGCGAAAACAATATTCGGTGTGGTCATAGTGATGTAGTTTAATTTCCCAACCGAATAACGATATCTATCTAGTGAGGATGATTCCTTATATCTCAGTGTGTGGAGTCTTTTCACCCGAGTCAAGAGGAGTATCAATGGTGCAAGCGCAACACATACTTGTATCTTAAGTCTAGAGCATATTTTCTCCGAGACAAGAAAATACCTTTTGAACATCTAGAAACCTCTATCCCCAAGAAATACTTTAGTAACCCCAAGTCTTTGGTATGAAAATTATGATTAAGAGTGGACTTGAGACCATCAATTCCCGCGGAATCGTTGACTGTTGACTCTGAGCACACTGTCATTAACATAGGCAACCAACAAGATACTATTGATCAGCGACTATTCATAAAAAACCAAGGGGTCATTCAAACTCTGCATGAGGCCAAAATCAATCACAACTAATGGTATAGAAGCAACCAAACCAGACATGTGGATACTGTTTAAGACCATAAAGAGAATGATGAAGACGACATATTTTTGAACTGTCCCCCTGAGCAACAAACCCAAGATGATTCTTCATATAAATCTTATTGTCAAGAAAACCATTAAGAAATAGATTTTTTACATCCAACGTATGGAGATGCCTTTGATTGAGAGAAACTGATAGATACCCTCACACGAACAGGCAACCAAGAATAGACTCCTTTGTATGTAAAACAGTATGGTAATCGGAATTACATAGGCGCAGAAGGAGAAGAAGAAGGAAGACTCGAGAGGCTGTGCAAGCTCTCCTGCCCAAGCCAAATGGTCGAACTCACAATATTCCCTTCCCTACTCCCTCACAACCCCCTGCTACTTATTTATAAAAAATCCCCCCTCCTCCACGTGGTCCCAACTAACAAAATACTAACCGCATTCCTAACTAATATTCTCCTACTATAATGACGCTTATACCCCCTACTTTCCTATAGCAGGTCTCTATCACTGCCACCGTCCTGAAAAACCATCTTGTCCTCAAGGTGGTGGATCCCGTCGTCATGCCAAACAATCTCCCATACCAGTCGTGCTCCATGTAATTAAGGACAAGGTACACCGATTATGCAGTCGTGCCAAACAATTAGCCAAATGACCCTCCCTACTCCATTGGCCCGCAACGCTTGTTGGTAACGCATCGTGACTTCACTTATTTCCCAGTCAATCTCCCAGAGGGACCTTCCAACATTGTGGACCCTTCGTGTGTGTTGTTGCCCGAGGATAACTACTTTTCAGGCAATTTTCCATATAGTCCTTCCCAGATGATGATCATCCTGCAGAAGGTCTGTCAGCGGTTTGCGATGTTGCTCCTTCCTGTGTGAGGGGTTGTGATCCGTCATGTGGTTCCGACGGTTCCCAGGGATCTCCATCAGAATAACTTTTGCCCCCTCCAAATGAGGCTGAGGGAGTGACATGTGCTGCTTCGTGGATGGCGCAGACGGTGTTTGTCGAAGCGAATGTGCTGCCACCCTCATTGTGCATTCTGGCACCATGACAACATTATGCGCTATCGGTGGCGTCACTGCGTCCGGCTGCCCCTTGCTCACAAGCACTAATGCGGGTGTGCCAATGACCAACTCGTCTCCTTGCTTTGTCGTTGCCTCCCAATGGCATAGCCCCCGACTGCTTGATATTCCGCTACACAGGCGGGCCATAATTCCACCGTCGATGCTTGGCTAGACAACGCCCCCTCATCAAACTGCTTTGCCGCCACACCGCTCAAAGTTGAAGTTTGCATGTTGCCAGTAACAGGGGTCGCGAAAAACGCATCCCGTTGTGCGTCTGCCCCTCTCGATCCACCAGCGTCAGCGCCAACGACAAACTACACGGAGACTGAGTGCACCTTGTGTTGTGTGGTCATCAATGGTAGCGGATGCACCGCTTGTGAACCTGAGTTGACCGCCTCCGTAGTCGGCGCCGACTGAGTTGTTGCCTTGCGATACTCCGACATATCCTCTGGCTCACGTTGCTGCAGTGGCGGGTTAGCAAATTTCGTTGGCTACTGCAACTCCTCTCGGCGACTCATCCACAGTATCGTTGTTTTCTGAAATTCCGCCTCCTCACGCCAGTGATGATCCCATTTTTCCTCCCACGTTTGCTGGTTGGACTGTATTTGTAGGAGTTGAAAGTCGTCCTCCATTAGGAATATGTTTTTTTTTTTGCAGTAACGTAGCGGACAAGTGGGCACAATGTTTTTTTTTAAAATCGTCCGTCTCCACCTTGCGCAGGAGGGCTTCGCTGCGTCAGGCGGTAAAAGCGGGATCGCCACGGGTTGTGCGTTTCCTCCTCGCTCGCTCACCTCCTGCGCGAGTGAAACACGATGGCCGCTCCTCAAATCTCGAACTCGCGGCTTGCTCTGCGGAAGGCGCCTACAATGGCGATGGTGCAGGGGGTGCGTTGGTGTGGAAACGCCGTTAGTGCGCACGACTGTGGCCGCTGTTGCTGGTCGTGTTGAAGCAAAGTTGAGAACCTGCGAAGCCTCATTGGTGCGGTTTGTTGGCAGTGGTCGGCTCCTTCATGCGCGTTCGGTCGCCTCTCTCCCTCGCCAGTTGTGTGGGACTTCCAGGCGTGCGCGGCCTATGAATGAAAGCCGAGCAAAGAGCGCACGTCTTCGCTGGTTGGGAGCGGGCAGCGCGCGACTCCTCTGAGCGCACCTCCGCCTGATGAAGTGCTGTGCAACGACTAAAATGGGTGGACAGTGCACGACTGTTCTGGTTCACCCCGCCGATGAAGATCAGAACGACGCCTAGAGTGCGTACCATCGGACGTTGCTGCCTTCGTGAATGAGAACAGATGCGCACGCAGGCGCGCAGGCCAGGAGCGGCTCCTCCGTGTAAATTTCCAGCACTGCGGTGTGCACTGCCGCTGGATGCGAAGAAACCGGTACTGGAGATGAATGGAAACGAACAGAAACAAAGAGCAACATGTCGCGCATCCGAGGGAAACGGCAGGTCAGACCAAATGATAGATACCCTCACACGAACAGGCAACCAAGAACAAACTCCTTTGTATGTAAATTAGTATGGTAATCGGAATTACAGTGGTGATGAGTCGAAGGCGCAGAAAGAGAAGGAGAAGAAGGAAAACTCGAGAGGCTATGCAAGTTCTCCCGCCCAAGCCAAATGGCCAAACTCACAATATTCCCCCTCCTCCACGTGGTCCCAGCCTAACAAAATACTAACCGCATTCTAACTAATATTCCCCACTATAATGACGCTTATACCCCTACTCCCTATAGCAGGTCTCTTTCAGAAACGTATGCAATAAACAGGTGAACATAAACCATTTTTGCAACATAAACCAAGCCAGATGGAAGAGGGATCAAATCCTAAAATGATTGGCCTTGAGAGGACGTCAACTCATCAAGCATTGCAGAGAATCACCCATGTAAACCTCATTGTCAAGAAAACCATTAAGAAATACATTCTTCACATCGAACATATGGAGATGCCTGTGATGAAGAGTAACCTATGAAATAAACAGGTGAACATAAACCATTTTTGCAAATAAACCAAGCCATTCAAAGAGCCATTTGCATTAACTCATGTAGTATAAACCCACTTACAACCGATGACCTACGTACTAGACAGAAGAGGGATCAAATCCTAAAATGATTGGCCTCGAGAGCACGTCAACTCATCAAGCATTGCAGAGAACCACCCATATAAACCTCCTTGTCAAGAAAACCATTAAGAAATACATTCTTCACATCCAACGTATGGAGATGCTTGTCATGAAGAGCAACCTATGAAATAAAAAGGTGAACATAAACCATTTTTGCAATAAGTGAAAAGGTATCAAAGTAGTCAATCTCATTAGCTTGAGCATAACCCTTGGCAACAAGCCAAGCCATTCAAAGAGCCATTTGCATTAACTCACATAGTACAAACCCACTTACAACCAACGACCTACTTACCAGACGGAAGAGGGATCAAATCCTAAAATGATTGGCCTCGAGCACGTCAACTTATCAAGCATTGTAGAGAACCACCCATGATGAACTTCTGCCTCAGAAAGAGTACATGCTACTGAAATATTATCCAATGCGACAACCAATGTAGATGTGCAAGTAGAAAAGCTACGTTAAGGAGTAAACACCTTATTGTAGCGGGTACTTTTTCGAATATCAATAGGCAAATCATCAGCGAAGGGTGGAGAATGAAGCATGCACATCGACATCATCAAGTAAAGTAGTAGGTGTAGGTCGTGATCTGTAGACACCTCCAAAGGAGGTGGGGCCAACACCATTGTGTAAGGAAGCCTGACATCAAAGTTGGGTTCAGAAGGCTCAGACAGAATATGTGACTGAAACAATAAAGACTTTATGAAGGATGCGTCAGTAGAGACCGCAAAATGTCCCAGGTCTAAAGGGTATCAACGATAGGGAATGAGGTTGTCTCGAACCAACAACGAGCTTAGTAGGGGGGGTGTCTCGAACATAACATGAACATCCAAACACACGTGAGGGGAGTGAATGAGGTGGATGGGTGGAGAATAAGGCATGATAAGGTCTATCCTCTTGAAGGGCCGTTAAAGGAAGATTAACAAGATAAGTAGCCGTAAGGATGAAATCACTTCAAAAGGCGGGGGAGATCTTCATCTCGAACAAGAGGGTCCAGGCAAACTCCAAAAGGTGATTCTTACCTTCAGCAGGACAAGAAGTCTGCTGAATAATGTCATGGGCAGTTAGAAATGTGTGAAAAGCATTGGATGCATACTCATGACCATTACCTGAGTACAAACACTTAATTGAAAGAGAAAACTGTGTCTTTATTTCATTATAAGATGAAGAAAACACAGAAAGGTGCTCATAACTACCCCTTTAAAGATAAACCCAAGACATTCAAGAGAAATTGTCAATGAAAGACACATAGTAGCAAAACTTCAATTTACTAGGAACAGGACAAGGGCCTGAAACATCTGAATGCACAGGTGCGAAATGGACTCAACACCTGCTTAAGACCTGAGGTAATAAGTAACTCAACGGTGCTCAACAAAGTGACATAACTCACATTCAATGAGAGAGACAGAACCCAACCGAGGACAGACTTGTTGAAGAACAAATGACGTTAGATTACCATAAAGACAATCAATCCTTTCTTCCTACTACTCCTTTCCTTGGTCCTCAGATCTCTCTTTCTTTCCTCTCTCCATGGAACTCTAAATCTCCTAGAAATCTCAATCTCTCGTTAAATTCTCAAATAATCCCTTTGGGATGCATTTCAATTTTCTTAATCTTGAATCAAACATCTCTCATTGATTCACATGTCCCTCCAGCTGTAAACAGTTCTGTTGGATTGGTGTAGCCCGATCAGGTTGGGCCGAATGCTTGTGGGCTGTAACTGTCGCGGGTCGAGCTCCGCGGTGAGCTCGTTGGGGGTTGCAGGGGGCAACGCGCCCCTACTCCAGGGGTCCGGGGGCCGAAGGGCTCCGACTCAATTTTTCGGCACTGTAGCATCTCTGACCACTGTAGCGGAGCTGACTGACCGACACCGACAGACATTGTAGCAGTGCGGACTTCGGAGTCAATAGTACTATAACACTTTTGACTTCCAAACGGCAGCCATTGTAGCGCTTTTGATAAAGGTGGTCACCGTTCACTGTAGCGGCGCAGACTTACTTTTCGGAACAGTGATCGTCTTCTCCATTTTATAGCCCATTTTCGGGCTAGGGTTACTACTGAAAAAACTCTGTACTTTGTGCTCCCGAATTAGTGGAGTTCTGCCTCTCCGTGGACATAGGGATTTTTCCCGAACCACGTAAATCGTTGTGTTCTGTGTGTTTTCTTTTCTTCTGCATTTTCTGTCGTTTCTCATTTCTGTCGTTGTGACTCTCGACGATTTCGCAACAAGTTAATGGCTAACCAAACAAATTAATCAAATTAGCTGAAACAATCCAAAATTAATCCTCTAAAGGCCACGCGGCCAGTGCAGCGAGTCGAGGAGATGCGTTAGGTAGAAATCTCCGTCCTGTTAGTGGCAGAGCGATACGTTCAGTAGAATTCGTGTGAAAACACGCTATGTAAAGTAGACACTGCAGTTGTTTTGGTAGTAACCACCATGCCGAGTAGAATCCGTGTGGCTGTTGGTAGCAACTACTGAGGCCCAAAATATTTCCAAGGAACACATCACTGAATACATCTCTCAAGCACAAAACATGTTTTGGATGCAAAGTAAATGTGGACAGAACATATTCATTCAATGAAATTTATGTATGTGACACTATTCGCACACTATGTTTGGTACTATGTAATAGTAGTCTGAGAAAAAGAATGTGTCAAGGAACATTTAAAAATTATTCTTGGTATGTGACAGAGGGAGATGCCGAGGGATTGTTAGTTTTATCGTTCAAGAGAAACAAAATTTCTTCCAATTTGGATGAAATGTTTATTCTCAAATTATATATATATATATATATATACATTTTATTATATATTTATATTATTTAACATATCCGATCACACATTTTACATATGAATTTCAAACAAACCATTGGCTCACAAATCTCTTTTTGCATTCAGTCTCCCGCCTTTTCCATTTTCATCAGAAAAATTTCTTCGTACCAAACGTAGGCTTAATCCTACTTGCATTTTTTATTCCATAACTAAAGCCTTGGTTCAATGATTGGCATATTAAATTATGTTTACCATTTCTGTCGGCTCAGAATCTATTGATTGGCCACAGGTATGCAATGCTGTTGTTATTGCTCGGCTACTTAATTCTACCCTTGTTGTTCCCAGATTTCTGTACAGTAGTGTCTGGAAGGATGAAAGGTACTATAATACATATTTTGCGGATTCTTTTAAAATATGTTTTATATTTCTTTCCTGTTCCATTGTAAATGACTGCATTTATCACTGTTTAAAATCGAATTGGAGCTTGATGTTATTGAAGTGTATGCTGGAATTAAATGTATAAGAATGTGTGTCAATTACAGTTTACAATAGAAGGCATCTCATTTTTGTTTCATGTCTTCAGCTGACAGTGTTCTCGTCTGTTTTTCAGTCAATTCAACAATATCTACCAGGAGGATCATTTCATTGATTATTTGAAACCAGATATTCGGATAGTGAAAGAACTTCCCAAGGAGCTGCAATCCTTGGATTTTGGAGCAATTGGCAGTGTAGTAAGTTTCTTTTAAAAAAACTGAATGAATAAATTATGAGCTTCATTGTTGAGCAGTGGCTTGATTGTTCATCTCCTGTTTCAGGTCACCGATGAAAACATTACCAAAGAAGCTAGCTTTAATTTCTATCTGAAAATTATCCTTCCCATACTACATCGAAACCGTGTCGTCCACTTTTTTGGGTTTGGTAACCGTTTGGCATTCGACCCGATACCATTTGATCTGCAGGTAAATTTCTGTCCTTTCAGCATCTGTTCTTCAACATGTTGGTTCTTGTGTAAGTTAATGAATGTTATGTGCCTTGATTCCTGATTAAGGAACTTCATCTAGAGACTCCGATGCAGATGTAATTTCCATGCACTGAAATTTGTTCCCAAGATAGAAGAAACAGGGGCCTTGCTTCTTAAACGGATGCGCAAGAACGCAACACATTCCGGGCTGTTGGATCGTCATCTGGTGGGTCCGTTTGAAGAATCAACGAAGCAAACAAGGAAGGGTGGCGCTGCAAAATCTACCCGATACTTGTCTCTGCATCTTAGGTTTGAAATAGACATGGTGGCTCACTCCTTGTGTGAATTTGGCGGGGGTGAAGATGAGAGACGTGAACTGGAGGCTTATCGTGAAGCCCATTTCCCCGCACTGGCTCTTCTGAAAAAGGCCGCCAATGTGCCTTCTCCGGAAGCCCTGAGATCGGAGGGGCTTTGCCCATTGACACCCGAGGAAGCAGCGCTCATGCTCGCTGCTCTTGGTTTCAGCCGCAAGACAAACATATATTTGGCTGGAGCAGATATATATGGTGGAAGTTCCAAGTTAGGGGTACTGACTCGGTTGTACCCTAATTTGGTTACGAAGGATAAGCTGCTCTCACAATCTGAAATTGAGCCCTTCTTGAATTTCTCTTCTCAGGTAAACCTGCATCCTTGTATGTCTAAACCTGTTCTTTGGATCTTTTGATGTATGATTGGATGGATTGTGGCACAGCTTGCTGCGCTGGACTTCATTGTGTGTGGTGCGGCGGATGCATTTGCGATGACGGACCCGGGGAGCCAGTTTTCGGCATTGGTGTCGGGTTATCGGGTTTACCATGGCAGGGGGAGGATGCCGACCATACGGCCGAACAAACGGAGGCTGGCGGACATTTTGTTGAAGAACTCGAGCATAGGATGGAAGGTGTTTGAGCAGAGGGTGAGGAAGTCTGTGAGACAAACGAAGAGGGCCAGGACCCGCCCCCTTTCAAGGAGTGTGTATAGGTTCCCCCGATGTGAAGAGTGTATGTGCTTTACAGGTTGAAAATGCTTTCTGAAGAAAGTAACATTAATTTTTTAAATTCTATTTTGTCCCAATTCACTGACTTTAATATTATCCTGCAAAAGGCACATTGGGCAAGTTTTGGTGAAAGGAAAAGGTGTCAATCTCTTCAAAACGAAACTCTTCCTAAAGTTGACGTTTTGTTGTTGTTGATGAAGGTGGATTGTTGTTGCCATCAGCATCAACAGTAGTCGATGGCAGTGTGCCTCCATTGGGCTCGCATGTGTGTATGTGTTTGTAATTGTAAGTTATCATTTATTTTAAAAAAATATAGGATTGAAATCGATCAGTTGAAAGTTTGCCGCCTACCGCCCCCACCCTTAATCACATGTGTGCTAGGCATGTTAAGTGTTGCTCTATCTTTATGAGTAAAGGAAAAACAAGTTCCTATAACTAGGATTTCTTCGTTTTTAACCAAAAGCTACAAAAACTTCTCATGACCATATATGATAGGTACAACATTTATTACAAACATGGATGTGCATTAAACAGTATATTGTATTCTATGATATACCCAGGTCGTATACCATGACATGCATATCATAGTATATGATACGCCTGCATCGTATGAAGCAATGAGTTGCTTCTGTTAACAAATATCGCATCGTACGATTGACTTACGATATGGGGATACGAGTGCATGCATGATGTAAAGCCTCGTGTTCCGTACGAATGTTCAGTTTTGAGGAAAGCTTGAGTTTTTCCATTTGGTGGAGGGGACAGTTCTTCCACTGAGGATCAGAGTTGGTTTTCGAGGTTTGGAACCCCTCAAGAGTCATTTTGAATTGGTGTTGAGGTGCCCTAGGGGTTCAGGAGGTCTCGATCGAGTTCAGGATGAGCGGGAAGTGGCCGTGGCATGCAACCAAAGGATTGCAGTGTCATCGGCTCACCAACCAGGTGGGCTCCTAAGTGTTTTTTTTAAATATGGGGCAAAAGGGTCATTAGACCCATCACCCCTCTCCTTTTTATCCAAGAAATGGCCAACTTAAGGGTCATTTCTAGGTGTCTAGAGCTCTCATCTCCCAGTCCCTTGGCCATGGTGGATCTCCTCCGTTCTTGGTCTGTTTCGCTCGTTGTCGAATGTGTTGGAAGCCTAGAGGTGAGTCTAAAGAGTCTGCTCCCCTCTTTTCTTTGTTTTTTTTCTGTCATGTTTCCTCGCGTCTTTTATGTGAATTATGTCCTATTTTTAAGGCGTTTTTCCGCTTCTTCGATTTCTCTTGTTTAAGCTTGAACCGAAGGCCGATATCAAACGAGTGGAGCTTCATAAGATTAAGTTAGGTGCTCTGTCAACCTTGCATTTGAATTTTAAAAATTATATTGCCTTAATTCATAGCCCTTAGGTTAATTTAGTGCCCCTAAACGCACCCATAGTGCAGTGAAACGCCGATGGATTGAGAATGGTCCATGGGAGAATTGTAGCTTAACCTAGACTCTAGAAATCATATGGACCAATTTATGACCCTCCTTTAATTTCACTCGCTAAGAGTGGCTAGGTAATTAATTCAACTCGTTCCATGGACCAAGTAAGGTCATGGAAGAGTCTTGACTTATTAAATGCGCCACCCATGAGGCGCCCTTCTTGAATTAGTTGAACCTAGTGCATAAGAATAACATGTAAGGAGATGGACCCAATGACCTTATGTTCTTTAGGTACCAGGGTGTGAAATGTGAATATTGAAATGTGAATATTGAATCTAATGAGTTAATGACTAATGGAAGTCTTAGGATATAATTCAAATGAATGGACTTGAGCCATGATGCATGTTTGACGTAATTAAATTCCCCTTTCCTCCAAAGGGACACTATGCTTTGTAATCCCTTTTAATATATTGGAACAAGTAATGGATTAAAAGGCATGCCATGGGTAAGTCTTGGATTCCATAGTCGAATGCCAAGTGTGAACCTAATGGATGCCATACTATTTATTGATGTAAATGCAATGGGTAAGCCTTGTTAATATGATGAAATTGGATATGGATTAAAAGCGAGGCATGCCATGAGTAAGCCTTGGATTCCTGGTTTGAATGGCAAGCACAAACCCAATGGATGCCCTACGATTCATTGATGTGAGGGCCATGTGTTGCCCCGCTTTGGATTCGATCAATGTCTTATATTCGTGAATGCCTCAGCCTGACGTCGTGGATTCACCTAGAAACTCTGGAAAATTAGAATGCTTGGGATGAGCTCTTAGATTCGGCTTGAGGTCCTTGAACCTAGAATGCCTTGGATTACCTCCTTGGATCCCAATCAAGCCCCTTCCTGAAATTACCAAGGACATACTCTACTACTACAAAACAGGTCTTTAACAGCCTTGACCTTTATCAACACTTTATTTTTAGCGCTGGTAAGGGTCCCGAATAAAATGAAATAATTAAACAAATAAAAATTTAAAATGAATACATTTAAAAAATATTACCAATTTTATTAATTAAATAGTTATTGATAAAAATGAATAAATTTAATACACATACATATAAATTATAAATATTAACAAATAATATATTATATATATATAGACATGTAAAATGAATAAAATGAAATAACTAAAATAAAAATCAAAAAATGGGTAAATTAAGAAAAATATTATACATTTTATTAATTAAATAAATATTAATAAAAATAAATAAATTTAATATACATATATATAGATTATAAATATTAATAAATAGTATATATTAAATATAGATATATAAAATGAATAAATTTTAATAATTAAACAAAAATAAAAATAAAAATGAATAAATTGTAATGATTAAACAAAAAACTTAAAAAAGAATAAATTAAAAAATTATTAAAAAATTTATTAATGAAACATTTATTAATAAAAATGAATAAGTTTAATATATATATATATATATATATATTAATTATAAATAGTAATAAATAATATATATTAAATATAAATATAGAAAATGAATAAAATGTAATAATTAAAAACATATTAATGTCTTATTCATTTTTAATGGTTTTTATACATAATTATTTATTAATACATTTAATATAGAAATATATTCATATATATTTCTCTCTCTATATATATGAATGTATAAAATATTTCCTAAAATATGATTTATATAATACAAAATATTTATGTTTACATTAAATAAGTCATATTTAGTGAAGAATGGTTTATAATTAAAAATTAAAAATAATTAAAAATATTAACTAATTGCATCAAGTAATGAACATAATTTAATGTCGTTTGATTTTTCAATTTAACATATATCAAACATGTGTTACATTGATTTCACATACATATACGTAATTAATGCATTTTTAGATACAATGCACACACATAAATATTTATGTAATTAATGAAATCTTAAACGGAAACACATACAACTAATATTTATGTAATTCATTCAAATTTTAGTATTCATTTTAGAATTTCATTATAACATGATACATTTAATATATTATGTTTTTAATTGATAAATTTTATTTATTTATTTTTAATATTATTACAATTAATAGCTTGTGCTACACGCAACACCGAGTTTGAGCGCACCACAACTTATCAAACTAGTCGTTCAAAAGCGGTTATGAATAATATTAACTGAATTTTGAATTTTATATACTCCATATAATTTTAGAATTCATATTATGTGTTTCTTAAACATAATATAAGAACAAATTCATTTTTTTCAGATAAAAGAAGTATTTTTCAAAAAATGCAATTTTACCACCTTCTAATGACAAACCCTTTTTAAAACCAATATTTGACACTTTTATATATTCAATTTAATGAAATTAAATTATTCTTTAGAATCGGGACATAAAAAATTATTACTTTTCTGATAACTTTCATATTTTGATGAATACTAAAAAAATACTAAATTTTAATTGAAAAAAACTTTTTTAATCGAAATAATTTATAGGGTTAAATTATGCATTTGAATGGTTTGGAAGTATAATTAGATTATATTTTTATCATTTAATACAATGTATGTCATTATAAGTATTATCACATTTAAATTTGACATAAACACATGTCAATCTTTTGATAGTTTTTACTTTTTAAAAACCCGCTTTTCAGTTTCGACAACGAGAATTAATTTTAAATTAATTAATGCAACTTCTATTTTTTGAATTTGGTAAAATATAATTCATTTTTGAATTCGGAATATCAAAATTATCTAAGGGTGAATTTTTTGTATTTTTCTGAAAACATTCAATTTTTAATGAATAGTGAAAAACACTGCGTTACAATTTAAAACCGACATTTTATTTAATTTTATTTTAAATCAAAATAGATATATAATACCTATACAAGTTCAATGTAATTCATTCAAGTCATTTTATAATAAAATTATAAGTATAAAATTTTATTGAACTTTTTACCGTCTTTTACTCACCTTCTAGGAGCATTTGCAAATTTGCATAAAACTTAATTTTACCGCTTCTGTGAGTTGAATTTCAAAAATCCGAAAGACACGGTTGACATCAGTAAGTAAAATGTGGTTCAATAATATGAAAATAATTTTTGGTGAATAGTAACTTTTGACTTTTATTTACCACGGTTAAAAGTAAATAGGGTAATTAAGGGTAAAAATGATATTATAATTACCCTAACACATGTCCTAATTCTATTGGATAAGTTTAATTCGACCAAAAAAAAAAACCTTAGAAATAAAATATAACCCTCTTTGGTCCACTTGGATTAGATTAAGACATTTATTATTATTTTATTTAAAGAAGAGTTAAAAGAGTTAAATTCAAAGTTTAATAACTAAACCATTTTTAATATAGGGTTATACATAAGATAAATTCGACTATAAATATTCATTAGAAAGATAAAAAGATTTCATACATAATGGTATTTTATTTATAATTTTTAGACATTAAATAATTAAATTTATTTATGACACAATGATGATGCAGTAATTACCTTATTAATGAAAGATTAAAATAATTGATATTATAAATATCTAAATAAATGTAATTTAAAACTTTTGATGAATTCTACTAATTTTCTAGGTTAATATGACATGTTAGGGTTGATTAAATAATTTTTTTTCGAAGTAATCAGACTGTTATGATTTTCACAAAAACCAAATACTAAATAATGTCAAAATTGACATAAATGAGTTTTTAAAACAAATACTATATTATTGGTTGATATAATATTCCTAAAAATCTAAGGTCTATCCAAAGGGATTAAATAATATTATATATGTAATTAATGAACCACTTGAGGTTATTTTGGAAGTTTAGAGTAAGTTTATTAACCATATAGTGTAAGAATACAAGAAGACAAGGTACAAATTAAACTATTCAACTAAGAGTTAAATCTAAAAGATTAGGTTAAAATGGTAACCTAAACTTGTCTGAAACCAATTGGTTGAGATGTTTTCGACCCATCCCCACCTTAGCTTCAAAATAAATCATTTTGGATCCATTAGAAACTGAAAATGATTTTATTATAAAATAATATTTCAAGGTTTTCTTAAAGTGACCCTCACCTCTCTTATAAAAGGGTACTTACCCTTATATTAATTTCACACCTCCAAAGCCATTTGGATCAGCCAAAACCTGTCCAAATATCCTCCCAACTTTCCTCACATCAACCTAGAGTCCTTACTTTGACCAGAAATCCAACCTAAGGATCACTTTTGATCAACTCAAAAGGAAATACCTGAGGAAGAGGTAATAATTTCACCACCCTCTTTCAAGTTATTTTCTTCTTCCAATTCCTCTTTCTTTTTTTATTTACATAACAAAATAATAAATCCAGTACCTTGTACATACTGTGATGTTATTATAAATATGGTACAACCATATTCGTTATTCTATCCATCCTATAAATGAAAAAGTCACCATACGTGCGTACGCACGACTTACCGTCTCCACATCGTGGTGTAGTTTGTTATTCAAACACTTCATTATTTGGATGTGTATAATAATGAGTATAAATGATGTAAATAATAAATATAACATGATAATTATTATTTATATATGATATACCATCCAATTATATATGATTTCACCATCAATATAATGATATTGTCGCTCATGCGTACGTACAGATTACCGTCTCCACGAACACGATAAGATTCATTCCCCATCATAATCATTCAAGAACAATTTTCATTTTATGATTAAAAATAATGTTTATGAACATAATATCATTCTGTATATGAATCAAATACATCATATCCATAACAAACATGACTTACATAACCAAGCATATAAAGGAAAACAAATCAGTTAACACCCGAAATGATGATACTACCGAAATATTATTAACAAAGCAATATTAGAAGATCATATATGATATATTATTTATGTATTTGGTTATTTTATAATTTAATAACAATTATTTCACCATTATAAATAAGGTTAACCTACCCTATACTAAGGAAAAGTACAAGGTAAGGGGTTTCTTATTTCACTTTTGATAACGTGAGATTTCCATTGTTATCCACTTATTTATTGCATGTGGTGTATTGTGTACTTCCATTTGATATATATTATCATGATTCTCTTTATATTCATGGTATTATATGATTCATTTGGTGGTTATTAACTTTTGGTCATACGAATTGATTGATTACAACATGGTAAGGGGTTTTCATCTCACTTCTTATTCCCGTGAGATTCATGCTATATTGCCACTATTTCCTTTTGTGTGGTGTATGTACTTCCCATGATTTTATTATTTGTGTAATATACTTTAATTTATGGGTATTTACATCTTCATTTTATGATACTTCCTTCATGTGGTGTATGTTTCATAAGTTACCAAATCGGTAAGGGAATTTCAAATTTCAATTTCCACTCATTGGGCACTACGCATACTTCATTGATTATTTTACTCCAAGATTATGTGTGAAATAAATATTTATCATTTATGTAGTAATTTAAACTCCCCTTTATGTGGATATACCTTTGATACACATAATAAATCCATTGATAAATTCACATTCCATTGATATGAACTTTTTAAGGGTAATCTTAACTCAGTTTCCATTCATTGAGTTAAACATCAAAGTCATTGGTTTTGTTTTTACAAGAATACGTGTGAATGTAATCTGATTGATTTACACTGAATATCCAATTATATTGAGTGTATTTATATTTTCCACACATAATTATTTCATTGATTTATCCTTAATCCAAGGATACGGTCTTTATAAGGTATTTTGTCTCAATTTACATTCCTTTGAGACCTCTTTGTTGTTATGCACCAATTCACTTTTATATGGTGTATATACTGTCCTTTGACATATTATATCATGAATCCCTTTATTCTCATGATATTATGATGTTTTGATTAATTTTATTTCTCAATTACTTGTATTCAAGCGTCTCTTATTTGGCTAGGAACTCTTTAACTAAAATATTGATTTAAAAGTTTTAAATATTTATTCTTCTAAATCTTTCTGATTAATGTCCATGTTTTAAAAATGGTTTTAAGTATTTATTTATATGGACATAAATGTTTTGAAATTAAAATTCCTTTTAAATGTTTCAAAGTGAACTTTTATTCAAAAATCTCTTTTAAACGACTTCTTTGATAAATAGCGCGACATTTAAATGTTTTCAAGAAAAAGAGGATATTTCTCTCAAATAGTTTTAATGACTATTTTCATCTATTTCAATATCCTTCAGTGTATTTTATTCTTGATTGAGGTTGATTTATCATAATACAATCATCCATATTGTATTGAATGAGTTATGTTTGATCGTGGATGTGCTATTTTTATGCCATTCATGGTTTGTGGTTAAAATATTGACATTTCGTATGATAATTTTAATATGAATGTTTAGATTATGTTTCACCCTTTCATATGAGGAACGCATTGGAATTAGTATGTGACGGGTGGAGCCCACTATATCTCCTCGATGCATCGGTAGGTCTCATGAGACATACTAGTGTCTTGACATAAGGCCTTGACAAAATCTTATTTGTAATCTTTGCATAAGGCCTTGACTATGTGGTTATGAAGTCTGGAATTATACATTCCATCATTATAAAATTGGCTATTGATATTACATGTGATTATTCGACTAGTAGAATATCAATGTGAATAAGTAAATGGAATTATTTGATTTATCTTTGCCATATTATGTTGAAGTTTAAGTTTAAAAGGCTAGTGTTCTAGTCTTATACATTGCCTTAAATGTTTGTTCTTATTTATGACAGTTTCTGTTATATTGTTATCCTTACTGAGCATCTGAGCTCACCCCTTTCTTATGTTTTAATTTTCCCAGGATGCAAAGAAGTATATTACGATTAACTTGCAGAAATAGGATAAGGGATATAAGAGTGTTCAAAGGGAACACAATGTCATTTTTTATTTCATGATGTAATGTAAAACTTATGTGTGTATCTAGTACTTCAAAGGATACTAAACTGATTGGTCTTTCGGGACATGATTCCTTTTATCATGCTAATGTTATGTAATAATTCACTGATTCTGGATAACTGGGGTTGGGGTGTTGCAATTGGTATCAAAGGAAGTTTAGTATAAACCTTGGAAGCTAGATTTAGAGGAAAAAAAACTCTGATTAGGAAACACTACCCTAAGATAGACATTGAGGATTAGTATAGAAGATCATCCAAATTTTTTGGTAATGTAAATATTATGTGGGTTTTCCAAGCAATACATCCCTGTCTGGATACAAGCAGGTATAGGTGGCTCTGACACATATGTACATAGGAGTGAAAACTTAGACAAGGAGTTTCAGGCTTGACCCGAGGTATCTTGGTACACGACAACGGTCCTTGCTGAACTCTTGGTTACGACACTCCCGGGGGATATGCTTAGGATAATTCACATTTTCTTTATAAACCGATTTGAAGGATTTTAATATAAGATGAGAATAAATAAACTTGGTTATTCCTAAGGTGTTTTAGATTGAAAATAAGGTGTTATGATATTCTCTAAATGATTTTATGACTCACATTATGCTTTCTTGTGTTAGTCAATAGTTGGATTCCAAGGAAGTCATAGTAATATTGAACATGATGTATAAGGTGGTCACAGTGGTGGAAATGATAAAAGAAATGGATTGTTGATATGTGTAAGAGATATCGTGTTCATGCCAAATCAGTTTTCCAAAAATATGATCAACAACATATATATTAATAAACTCCCAGACTCAAAAAAGAAGAGAAAGGCTGTGAATGATAAGAGTTCCAGCAGGGGAGACCATTGAGAAAATAAATCTCAATTTCCATCATGCAGGAAATGTGGAAGGATAAACCTAGGAAAGTGTCTCAATGGAATAAAGAAATTATTTATGTTTGGGAAAGAAGGACATAAATTAAAGAAATGCCAAGGAAAAATGAAGAGTACTATAGAAGAAAATAAAAATTATCCCAAGAATCCATTTACAAATTTTTTCCGTAAATGTAGGGGACCTCAGCATTACCCAAGTGAATTACCTATTCTTTTGGATAACCACTTGGTCAAGGAAGAACCTATGTGGAAATAAATAGATGGCGAAATGTTTAAAAGTATTAGTGCTCTTTGTTTATGGGATTACTTTGGAAGAATTCTCTCTTTTATGTGTAACCCTACAGTTTGTTATGTGAAAATTCTATTTTAGGAAGAATTATCTTTTCTATTATAGTTATAAGTAACCATTTGGGTCTATATGATCCTAGAATTTGAGGAAATTACAAGTTATTAAAATTTGGGATGAAAATGCGAGGTATGAGATAACATTTGTGGTGAAATTATGTTAGGGTTATTTTGAAGAATTTTTCTCATTTTGGAAATGTTATAAAATATAGTTTTTAAAAAAGGAGAACACTCAGACTGTGTGAAAACCCATCGCATCGGACAAAGCTGCAGGAATTGAACCCATAACGAGAGTGCGATTGGGATTTATCGCCTACCACTGGACTACGTGAAGTCCTTGTTTAGTGTGACTAATTATTTTTAGTTAAATGATTTTAATGATCAATAATAAGTTGATTTGGGATCTTATTTCTTATCAAATGGATATCCTTAGTATAAGAAAATGATTTGGTGATTAAGTGATAAATGTTATTTTGTAAGATGTTCGCTCTGTTGGGAACACTATATGCCTAAGGAAAATAGAATACTATGAGATTTAATTTGAGGAGTAATGGTGGATTTTTATCTATGTTTTTATTGTGGATTTATAGTGATTTGGGTTATTTATGGAAATGATTAACCTATCATAGAGAATATGTGATTAGGTTAATAACTTTAAGTATGTGACTTTAAGAGTAGTCGATGTTATTTGGAGATACAATTTAATGTGGAATACTACATAATCAAATTATTATAAGTTTTGGGTTTAAATATTAGTTTGGATTATATTGAAGGATTTTAAGGACAATTTTTTATTGAATGGTATTTATTGAACTTTGGGTATTGTTGGTTTAATTATAGAAATTGAGATTAATATTTCTTTCTCTAAAGGATTATCCATTTTGGGGATCATCTGATCTTGTACTAACCATTTTGGTTTTGGTTAATCTCTAAAGACAAAGTAAATATATAGTTTATCCATTATGGATCATGTTATTCTCTAGAAGTTGATTCTAGTGCTTCAGGTGTGACCAAGTAATTTTAAATACTCATCGTTTGAAAAAAAGATGAGTTAGTGGTAGAAATTTATTAAAAGATGAAACTGTACATAAAAAGTAATCATATCACTTTATGTTCTTAGTCAATCTCATAAATAAATTCCTCAAATTTATGAAATGGAACTTAAAACAAAAAAAATGTTGTCTGTTTACTTTTCCTACTGAGAAACTAAGGATCGTTTATCCCATCATAAGTTTGTGGTTTTCTTGTTGTTAACTTTCTCCTGATCATGTTTTATATCACTCTCTATCAGAACTTGACACTTAGTTTATCTTCCATATCTATGTTTTCCTACATGTAATCCTAGCATGGGTTATCTCGGGTGACCTTTGTACTTCTCTTTCTTTCTTTTAAAGTGATAGTTTTATTGACTCTTTTTCCGATGTGGGACTTTCAATGAAGTTCCCAAGACCAATTTAAAAATTGCGAGGACACAATTTCCAAAATGGGGTAATAATGTAACGCCCCAAGATTTAATAGTAAGTTATTTTCTTTAAAGTAATTCAATAGCTTGCGCTACACACAACACAGAGTTTGAGCACATCACGACTTACCAAACTAGTCGTTCAAAAGCGGTTATGAATAGTAGTAACTGATTTTTGAATTTTATATACTCCATATAATTTTAGAATCCATATTATGTGTTTCTTAGACATAATATAAGAACAAATTCATTTTTTTCAGATAAAAGAAGTATTTTTCAAAAAATGAAATTTTATCACCTTTTAATGGAAAAACCTTTTTAAAACCAATATTTGACACTTTTATATATTCAATTTAATGAAATTAAATTCTTCTTTAGAATCGGGACATAAAAATTTTTGGTACTTTTCTGATAACTTTCATATTTTGATGAATACTGAAAAATACTAAATTTTAATTGAAAACAACTTTTTTTAATAAAAATAATTTATAGGGTTAAATTATAAATTTAAATGGTTTGGAAGTATAATTAGATTATATTTTTATCATTTAATAAAATGTAGGTCATTATAAGTAATTTTACATTTAAATTTGATATAAACACATGTCAATCTTTTGATAGTTTTTACTTTTTAAAAACCCGCTTTTCGGTTTCGACAACGGGAATTAATTTTAAATTAATTAATGAAACTTCTATGTTTTGAATTTTTTAAAATAGAATTTATTTTTTAATTCAAAAAATGAAAATTATCTTAGGGTTAATTTTTGGTATTTTTCTGAAAACATTCAATTTTTGATGTGAAAACACTGCGTTATAGTTTAAAACTGACATTTTATTTAAATAATTATTTATTTTATTTAAATTTATTTTAAGTCAAAATAGATATATAATACCTATATAAGTTCAATGTAATTAATTGGAGTCATTTTATAATAAAATTATATGTATAAAATTTTATTGAACTTTTTACCGTCTTTTACCCACCTTCTAAGAGCATTTGAAAATTTGCATAAAGCTTAATTTTACCACTTTTGTGAATTGAATTTAAAAAAACCTAGATAAACGATTGAAATCAGTAAGTAAAATTTGGTTCAATAAGATGAAAATAATTTTTGGTGAATAGTAACTTTTGGCTTTTATTTACGACAGTTAAAAGTAAATAGGATAATTAAGGGTAAAAATGATATTATAATTACCCTAACACATGTCCTAATTCTATTGGATAAGTTTAATTCGACCAAAAACAACCTTAGTAATAAAATATGATCCTATTTGGTCCACTTGGATTAGATTAGGACATTTATTATTATTTTATTTAAAGAAGAGTTAAAAGAGTTAAATTCAAAGTTTAATAACTAAACCATTTTTAATATAGGGTTATACATAAGATAAATTCAACTATAAATATTAACTAGAAAGATAAAAATATTTCCTACATAATGGTATTTTATTTTCAAATTTTAGACATTGAATAATCAAATTTATTTATGACACAATGATGATGCAATAATTACCTTATTAATGAATGATTAAAATATTTGATATTATAAATATCCAAATAAATGTAATTTGAGACTTTTTATGAATTCCAATAATTTTATAGGTTAAAATGACATGTTAGGGTTGATTAAATATTTTTTTTCTAAGTAATCACGCTGTTATGATTTTCACAAAAACCAAATACTAAATAATGTCAAAATTGACATAAATGAGTTTTTAAAACAAATACTATATTATTGGTTGATATAATATTCCTAAAAATATAAGGTTCGGTCAAAGGGATTAAATAATATTATATATTTCATTAATTAACTACTTGAGGTTCTCTTGGAAGTTTAGAGTAAGTTTATTAACTATATGGTGTAAGAATAAAAGAAGACACGGTAAAAGTTAAACTATTTAACTAAGAGTTAAATCTAAAAGATAAGGTTAAAATGGTAACCTAAAATTGTCTAAGTCCTATTGGTTGAGAGGTTTTTTACCCATACCCACATTATATTCAAAATAAATCATTTTGTATCCATTAGAAACTGAAAATGATTTTATTATAAAATAATATTTCAATGTTTTCCTAAAGTGATCCTCACCTCTCTTATAAAAGAGTACTTCCCCTTCTCTTAATTTCACACCTCCAAATCCATTTGGCTCGGCCAAACCTTACCCAAATATCCTCCCAACTTTCTTCACATCAACCTAGAGTCCTTAATTTGATCATAAAGCTAACCTAAGGAGCCCTTTTGATCAACTCAAAAGGAAACACCCAAGGAAGAGGTAATAATTTTACCACCATATTTCAAGTTATTTTCTTCTTCCACTTCCTCTTTCTTTTTTTGTTTCCATAAAAAAATAATAAATCCAGTAACTTGTACATACTGTGATGTTATTATAAATATGGTACAACCATATTTATTATTCTATCCGTCCTATAAATGACAAAGTCACTATACGTGCGTACGCACGACTTACCGTCTCCACATCGTGGTGTAGTTTGTTATTCAAGCACTTAATTATTTGGATGTGTATAATAATGAGTATAAATGATTTAAATAATAAATATAACATGATAATTATTCTTTATATATGATATACCATCCAATTACATATGATTTCACCATCAATATAATGATACTGTCGCTCGTGCGTACGTACAGATTACTGTCTCCACGAACACGAAGAGATTCATTCCCCATCGTAATCATTCAAGAATAATTTTCATTTTTGGTTAAAAATAATGTTTATGAACATAATATAATTCTGTATATGAATCAAATACATCATATCCATAACAAACATGGCTTACGTAACCAAGCATATAAAGGAAAACGAATCGGTTAACACCCGAAACGATGATACTACTGAAATATTATTAACAAAGCAATATTAGAAGATCACATATGAAATAATATTTATGTATTTGGTTCTTTTATAATTTAATATCAATTATTTCACCATTATACAGGAGGTTAACCAACCATATACTAAGGAAAAGTACAAGGTAATAGTTTTCTTATCTCACTTTTGATTCCGTGAGATTTCCATTGTTCGCCACTTATTTATTGCATGTGGTGTATTGTGTACTTCTATTTGATATATATTATCATGATTATCTTTATATTCATGGTATTATATGATTCATTTTGCGGTTATTAACTTTTGGTCATACGACTCGATTGATTACAACATGGTAAAGGGTTTTTATCTCACTTCTTATTCCCGTGAGATTCGTGCTATATTGCCACTATTTCCTTTTGTGTGGTGTATGTATTGCCCATGATTATATTATTTGTGTAATATAATTTAATTTATGGTTATTTAAATATTCATTTTATGATACTTCCTTCATGGGGTTTATGTTTTGTAAGTTACCAAATCGGTAAGGGAATTTCAAATTTCAATTTCCACTCATTGGGCATTACGCATTCTTCATTGATTATTTTACTCCAAGATTATGTGTGAAATAAATATTTATTATTTATGTATTAATTTCAACTACCCTTTCTGTGGATATAACTTTGATACACATAATAAATCCATTGATAAATTCACATTCCATTGATATGAACCTTTTAAGGGTAATCTTAACTCAATTTCCATTCATTGAGTTAAACATCCAAGTCATTGGTTTTGTTTTTACAAGAATATGTGTGAATGTAATCTGATTGATTTAAACTGAATATACAATTATATTGATTGCATTTATATTTTTCACACATAATTATTTCATTGATTTATCCTTAATCTAAGGATACGGTCTTTATAAGGTATTTTGTCTCAATTTACATTCCTTTGAGACCTCTTTGTCGTTATACACCAATTCACTTTTATATGGTGTATATACCATCCTTTGACATATTATATCATAAATTCATTTATTCTAATGATATTATAAAGTTTTGATTAATGTTATTCCTCAATTACTTTTATTTAAGCGTCTCTTATTTGGTGAGGAACTCTTTAATTAAAATATAGTCTTAAAAGTTTTAAATATTTATTCTTGTAAATATTTCTTATTAATTTACATGTTTTAAAAATGGTTTTAAGTATTTATTTATATGGAAATAAATGTTTTGAAATTAAAATTCATTTTAAAAGTTTAAAAGTGGTTTGGGACACTTTGATTCAAAAATCTCTTTTAAATGACTTCTTTGATAAATAGTGCGACATTTAAATGTTTTCAAGAAAAAGGGGATATTCCTCTCAAATAGTTTTAATGACTATTTTCATATATGTCAATATCCTTCAGTGTATTTTATTCTTGATTGAGGTTGATTTATCATAATACAATCATCCATATTGTATTGAATGAGTTTTGTTTGACTGTGGATGTGCTATTTTTATGCCATTCATGGTTTGTGGTTAAAATATTGACATTTCGTATGCTAGTTTTAATTCGAATGTTTAGATTATGTTTCACCCTTTCATATGAGGAATGCATTGGACTTAGTATGTGATGGGTGGAGACCTCTATAGCTCCTCGTTGTGTCAGTAGGTCTCATGAGACAAACTAGTGTCTTGGAACACGACCTTGACAAAATCTTATTTGTAGTATTAGCACAAGGCCTTGACTATGTGGTTATAAAGTCTGACATTATGCATTCCATCATTATGAAATTGGATATTGATATTACATGTGATTATCCGACTAGTAGAATATCCATGTGAATATGTAAATGACATTATTTGATTTATCTTTTCCATATTATGTTGAAGTTTAAGTTTAAAAGGATTGTGTTCTAGTCTTATACACTGCCTTAAATGTTTGTTCTTATTTATGACAGTTTCCGCTTTATTGTTATCCTAACTGAGCATCTGAGCTCACCCCTTTATTATGTTTTATTTTTCCTAGGATGCAAAGAAGTATATTACAATTTAGCTGTAGGAATAGGCTAAGGAATATAAAAGTGTTCAAAGGGGACAAACTGTTGTTTTTTTATTTCATGATGTAATGTAAAATTTATGCACGTATCTAGTACTTTGAAGGCTACTAAACTTATTGGTCTTTCGGGATTTGAGTCCTTGTATCATGCTAATGTTATGTAATAATGTACCGATTCTGGGTAACTAGGGTCAGGGCGTTACCGAATATATTTACTATATATATATATATTTATTATATATATAATTATATAAATATATATAATGATATAAATATATATAATGATAAAATATATAAATATTATTTAAAAAAAGTATTTATTTAATTATAAATAAATAACTATATATTTAGATAATCATAAAATTATAATCAATATATTTAAATAATGAATATATTTACTATATATATATATTTATTATATATATATAATTATATAATACATATAGTGATATAAATATATTTATAGTTATAAAATTATAATAAATATATTATTTAAATATATTTATTATAATTTTATAACTATAAATATATTATATATATATATATAATTATATAAATATATATAATGATATAAATATATTTATAACTATAGATAAATAAATATAAATAAATTTACAAATATATTTATAAATGTATATTTACTATATTTATAAAATTATACATTTATAATTATAAATAAGAAAATATTTTTTTTAAAAAGTATTTATATAATTATAAATAAATAATTATATATTTAAATAATCATAAAATTATAATTAATATATTTAAATAGTGAATATATTTACTATATATATATTTATTAAATATATATATAATTATATAAATATATATAGTGATAAATATATTTATAACTATAAAATTATAATAAATATATGTAAATAAGGAATATATTTACTATATATATATATTGATATATATATTTATTAAATATATATATATAATTATATAAATATATATAATGATATAAATATATTAATAATTATAAATACATAAATATTAATATATTTACATATATATTTATAAATGTATATTTACTATATTTATAAAATTATATATTTATAATTATAAATAATAAAATATAATTTTTTAAAAAGTATTTATATAATTATAAATAAATAATTATATATTTAAATAATTATAAAATTATAATAAATAAAATTAAAATTATATAAATATATTTTCAATTTTTTATTTATAATTATAATTATAAATCATTTATCAGTGCTAAGACTTTAGCGCCGATAAATATGACTTTTATTAGTGTTTTTTATCACTGATAAAGCTCTATCTTTATCAACGTTTTTTAGAAGCGCTGATAAAAGTCTCCCCAATCTATTTAAAGAACCCTATCTGCGACTATTTCAGTCGCAATATCTCAAGTTTTCAACGAAATACACATGATTTCGGTGCTCCACCTCATCGAATCTTGGTTCAAATCAAGGCTTGAATCAAGTTTCGAATGCATCCAAAGCTCGAATCCAAGGCTCGAACGAATCAAGTCTCGAGCGAATCCAAGGCTTGAATGAATACAAGATTTCACACACGATATCTCCACTTTCTCTCGAATGAATCAAAACTTGAATTCAAGATATGTTATTTTCTCCTCCTCACTTGTTGATTGCTCGTTTGGGTTGCATAAGGCGCTTTTGACTATATATTTTCCAGCAGCTAGGGAATTTAGGAGTTTCACCGTTTTCATTTCTTTTTATGTTCTTTTATTTATTCTCTCTCACTATTCATTACCTTTTTCCACTGTGGTTCCATTGTTTCTTTCCCACTCACTGTTGCTGAAGGTTTTGCATCATCTACGATATCCCTAGGTAGGTGTATTTATGATTTATCTATTCCCTAATTTGTTTCATGTTCTTGTATGTTTGAAATTGGTTTTTCTAAAATTATAATTGTTATTTGGGTTTAATTGGATTTAAATATTCTTGTTTCTCAAGGTTTTTAAGGGATTATAATTGATTTCCAATTGGGTTCTTGTGGATTTGGCCTTGTTTTTTATCTGCATTCAAAGGATAAATTATTTTTTTGGCCAATAAAATATTTATAACGGTTTTCATAAAGTAATTTAGTGTTTTCAAATTATTTGAGGTTGTTTATGAAATATATTCAGATAATGAATGAGTTTATGACATTGATTAATTGGGGTTTTATTGTTTGAGAAGTTTTTTATGTTTTATTTTGTTCTTGTGTTATTTATTTATGTCCAATGTTATGGATTACTCTTTTCATGTTTTATTCTTATACCCATATGTATTGGTGTATATATATATATATATTATAAACATGTACATATTCACATTAAAATATGCGAACATTTGTATTGAGAGCTATTTAGATATGTATGTGTGTAATTTTATATGCTTATAAAATTTAAAGAGAAGTTTTCAAATTTAAACATGTTGATTAAATTTGGTTTTCTTATATAGGTTTTTATATAGGGGTTTTAAATGTTTTTTTCATTTAAAAATAGTTTTGATCTTAACAATTTTTTTAAATGGTCTCAAGAAAAATGATTGCTTTTCTAGTGAGCTTTCAAATGGTTTTTCAAAAAGAGGCATGGTTTCAATTATGTTCTTAATTGTGGGTTGTTATTGTTAATGGAATTGATGATTTCTATGTGGATTGTTTTGTGGTTTTCAAATGGGAGATTGTAGATAGGATGGTAAACAGATGGGTGTTGCTCTAGATTAATTTAGTTATTAGCTAGGGGTCATTTTTGGTTTCCTCAAGAGGTCTGGGTTGCATTATTTGTTTTGGTCACATAACAAGTATTCTATGAGTAAGTTAGTTACATTTAGAACCTACAGGTCAGAGCTCCTCCCCATGTGTTGTGGCTTATACTTTTTCTATTATATATATTTTTTGGTACCCACTTTCACTTTTATGAAAGGTTGTTTCCATCACCCTTATTTAATTTTATTTCTTACATCATATACACTTTATTTTCTTATTTGGATTTGTTTTATTTATTTATTTCATTTTAGTTACATTTTTTTATACTGGATTTTCCTTCTTAGTGCCATTTATTTAAAAAAAATCCAAAAGGGATTTCTAAATGTGTGTTTTTAATAAATAAGGGGCGGTCTAAGGAAAATTATTTTCATGTGATTATTTTCATTTAAGAGGAAAAAAAATAGTTTAATAAAGGTTTTTAAATACTTGTTTAAAATATTATTCATTTTTAAAAACCGATGCTAGGAAAAGCTCATGGTTGTATTTTATTAAAAGAATAAAAACATATTCTTCATATGTATTTCAAACTTGTTTTCTTGGAAATTGATAAATGGTATCCTTAGTTTATAACAAGGATGGTTTTATAACAAGATTTCCACCCATATGAGGTTATGATCTCAAGGTATAAAAGGGAATACTGAACTAAGTATATTCATACCATTTAAACTCATGATTTAAAACTAAATTCAGGTTAAATAAAAGTAATCAAGATATCAGAACATAAATTTGTACCAAATAATAATTTTATTTCTTGAACAAAGGTTTAATACATATGAATATTTATGTTAATTTATCAAAATAAAGTGAGGTAACATAACCCAAAAATTTGATAGCTACATTCCTTTATGGATCTTAAAATGATTTGGAGCTTATAGAATTTATAAGCATAAACTTATATAAATGAAATAATGTAAATAACTAAAAAACACAAGTCCAAATTTAATTTCATAGAATAAATAATTTTAAAACAAGTAAACATGTTTAATAGACTTTATACAATAAACCAAGCATAAATATATAACGTGAAAAGCACATGTAATGTGGTTTCCATATCACAACACCCAATCTCATGAAAAAACATTATTTGGTCATACTCTAGATAAATTTTCATTAAAAATGCTCAATTAAACCTATCAATGCGCTATCTCATCACTTTGCCACAATTCCTAAATAACCGAAATCATCCCATGATCATCTAAACACCCACAACAATGTAAAAACTCAAAACGTGGTGTAACTTCATGGTTATTTCATTTACAAACAAAAACCAAATCCTCCATCTTTATCTCATCCCGAGTACTAGAGAACCTCCAATTCGACTCACACTTAGATAAATTCAAATCAAACCTAAGCCTGATATCACACACAGACTCTGTTTAACACATGATTATATTTTGGAAAATAGTTTTCAATGTCATGAATATTTTTAAAACCTTCTTGATGTTGATTCTTGAATAAATTATATGGAATGAGAAATCTTGGATTTTTGTCTTCTTATGTGATATTTGATGAAATTGAGTTTTGATAAATGAATAGTCTCTTGATTAAATTATGAAAGAATCCCATGGAAACCTTTGTGTTTAGGTGGGTAGTCCAGGACAATCATGTTAGGATTTAAATTGTTAATTTACTACTGTCTTATGAAAAATGTTTTATTCATGTCATCTTTATAAAATGTTTATGACATGTTTAATAATCATGCTTTGATTTAGACTGGATGGTGACTTACTTAGCATTTTTATGGTCATGCCTATTTTAAATTTTAGTTTTGAAAAAGGAAACTTAGTTTTAAATGTTAAAGTGTGTTTTGAAATGAAAAAAATGATGAATTTACTTAAAATGAACTAAAATGGATTGGGTGTTTTGAAACTCATGAAGTAATTTCAAAGTGAACCTATAAAATTTTAAACATTTCAAAGTGTACCTCTTTCCATGGAAATAGTTTTAAACTTTTAATTTCTTGTTAATGTTTTTTTAATATTATTTTAAAGATTTTCACTTGATGCTAACATTTTTTATAGAAAATTGGGTTTGTATCCCATTAATCATTTTAAAAAAATTGGTAGATTTTCATGTGGAATTAAAAAAACATATTTCAAGTGGGGTTTTAAAAATTAAAAAATCATTTTTTTGAATTTTTGAAAGTGATTTTGAGATGAAATTTGAAATTTGAAATTAAGATATAGAAATTTTAAAAGTTTTAAAGAGAAAAATTTCATCCTCATAAAATTCATTTATTGAATAGTTATTGTTTTATTTTGTTTCTTGACACTCACCCCCATCTCTTCTAGACATGCACTTATGTTGCTTGAACTACTCTGAGTAGTGGTCATCCCATACCAGGTACCCGTGATCATTTTGGATCAATTAAAAGGATAAAACCTATAATGAAGTAAATATTCTTAAGTTCAATTACCCATTTCCTTTAAACCATACTAAAATTATTTGAAACAATCAAATGTCGGGTTCCCCTTATTAGAGTTATCTATAACTTTCACCTTTGATAATGAATATCTTATATGTATTTATTTATTTTTTGTACAAAAAGAATATTTTATGAACCCAATATGATGGGTATGAATAAAAAATGGATGCACGCTAATCGTATAACAAAATAGTATGAAGATGGAATTAAAGAGATCATCAAGTTTTCAATAGATCATGCGTACAAACCTTCTCAAATCCTTTTTATGTGTTTATGTTGTTTTTATTCAATAAAAATTAGTCTAAAATAGTTTGAAGAACATTTTATTTTTCATGGAATAGACCAGAGCTATAAATATTGGACTAAACACGGGGAAAAAATGAATGTGCACACCAATTAGGATGATACTGTGGTTTATGGATCATTTGATATGAATACCAGTGTAAATAATGATGGAGATCACATGGAATAAATGGAAATAGAAATTGAAGATGACCTTCATGATTCTCCAAAGTTTTTTGAGATGTTAAATAGTTGTGCTAAGAGACTATTGTATATCAGTTTTACTAAATACACAACATTGTCAGTTGTATTGACGTTATATAATTTGAAAGTTGGTATTGCATGAAGAGACACCATGTTTACAGAACTACCTAGTCTCTTGAATGATATGATACCAGAAGAAAATGAACTTCCATTTTGAAAATATGACACTAAATGAATGCTACGTTTAATGGGCATGATCACTAAAAAAATACATGCTTTTCCAAATGATTTCATATTGTTTCACAAGGACCATAAATCACTTATAAAATACCCTAAGTGCAGCAAGGATTGATACAAGAAAAATGAATCAAGTCCTTTGAAAGATTTATGACAATTTCCTATCATTCCATGGTTTAGAAGACTATATGGATGTTAGGAAATTGAGAGATAATTGAAATGGAATATAAATACAAGAATTAAAGATGAGAACCTATGTCATCCAACAAATTCGTATTAGTGGAAGAAAATTGATTAAGACTATCATGAATTTGGAAATGAGTTGAGAAACTTTCATCTTGTGTTATCTATAGATGGAATAAATACTTTTGGTGTAGAGAGTAGTACTCATAGTACATGGTCTGACATATTGGTAAATTATAACTTGCCTCCATGGTTATGAATAAATAATAAATACATTATGTTGTCTCTACTTATATCTGGACTAAAGCAACCTAGTAATGATATTGATATCTGTTTGGATCCATTAATTGAAGAACTAAAATTGATATGGGATACATGTGTTATAATATATTATGCTCATAAAAGTGAAGAATTTACATTGAGGGCCATGTTATATGGGATAATAAATGACTTTCTTTCTTATGTAAAATTTTCAGGATACAACATTAAAGGAATATTGGGATATCCAATTTATGAAAAATGAACACACTCAGTTTGGTTGAAACATTCCTCAAAGAATGTTTTTAGGGATTTTTTTTACCTTGATGATATAAATACCGATCCTAGATGATAACATTGGATGGGAATGTCGAACAAGGTATAACACTATCTCCACTAACAGGTGATCAACTGTTTGATAAAGTAAAAGTTATTGACACTGTTTTCAATAAACCATTTTCAAAAAACCTCATGAAATCAGGTTGAAAAAAGTGATAAATTTTATTTGAATTACTATATTGGAATTGTTTGTATGTAAATTTTTTTCTTGATTTCATGCATATAGAAAAATATATATTTGATAGTGTTATTGACACATTACTAAATATTCCTGAAAAAAAATATGGCATGAAGATTAGGTTGGACATGATTTAAATGAGGATAAGGGAAGATTTGACACTGGTGAAGGCTAAAGGCCAGCCTTTTCTTCCTCTAGTAGCTTACACTCTATCTAGATAGGAAAAATTGCAATTTTTCATTTTCCTTAATGGTGTAAAATTTCTAGAGGGGTATTCATCAAGTATTAAGAATGTTGTGTCAATGACTAATTTGAAGGTGCATGGACTAAAATCACACAAATTTCATGTTTTGATGCAAGATTTGATGCCTATTGATTTACATTTCATTATACCAAAAAATTTATGACATACATTAACTAGAATCTTCATCTTTTTCAAAGCCATATGCAGTAAATTTATAGACCTAGTGAAGTATCCAATCACAAATAAGGAGGTTGAAATTATATTATGTGAATTAGAGATGTTTTTCCCACCATCATTATTTGATATAATGACCCACTTGATGATTTAATTGGTTAGAGAGGTTCAACTATATATTCCTAGCTAATACAGATGTATGTACCCCATCAAATGGTATAAAAATATTTTAAAAGGGTATGTCAAGAATTGAAGTCGACCAGAAGGTTGTATTGCAGAATGATATATTATTGAAGAATATATTGAATTTGTATCAATCACCTATCAAATGTTGACAACATCAGTCTCCCAAAGTCTCATCACAATGGGTGCCTTATGGGCAAAGGGATTTCCAGAAGAGATGTTGTTACAATTACCATCACAGAGTGGGAGAAAGTGAACCTTTACATTTTACATAATAGTAAAGGTGTTGATCCATACATTTAATACTACAAAGCAATTATTATAGTTTTAAATCCATCAAGGGATGATGGATGGATATCAAATACACATAATCAATAATTTATAGGATGGTTCTAAGATAAAATTTATAAGGAGTTATCTAAAAATATGAATTCAATTTTTGAATGAATTCAATGTCTAGTCAAGGGACCAAATGAAAATGTTATATCTTATACTGGTTTTGTAATCAATGGTTATACATTCTATACAAAAGAACATGCTGACTGCAGTATGATGAAAAATAGCGGATTTATGCTTATAGTGAAAGTAATGTACATATCTAGTTCCAAGGATAGAAATATAATTTATGAGAATATGTCATATTTTGGCATTATCAAATAGATATATGAATTAGATTATATAACATTTCAAGTGTTGATTTTCCATTTCAAATGGGTTGATAATAAGAGTGCGGTTAAAGTTGATGAAATGATACTCATGAAGGTAAATTTTAGTGTGGATGGGGAAAAGGATGAGCTGTTCATAATGGAATCACAAGTAGTGCAAGTATTTTATATATCTAATCCAGCAAATAAGAATTGGTTGATTATCCTACTAGAGACTAAAAAACTATAGTTTTAGATGAAAATTCAGTCGAGGATGACCCTTTCATTGGGAGATCACAATTAGTCCATGCCATTACCAATGCAGATAATGTATTATATATTATAGGGGACCTCAAAGAGGGGATTTGGATTCTCGATAGAGAAGACAAATCCCTTCAACCTTTAAAAAAATAAAGAGAGTTCAATGAGAAGGTTAAAGCTTTTTTTAATATACTATGTTTTTCTCATAATATTATTTGTTCTCTACTATATTGACATAATCAAAATTAAATGTTTGACTACTCATGAAGACAAACAATGTATTATGCACATGATGATGTTACCAATCCCTAGGAATAACAGATTATTGATGATGAAACTACAAGATTATTATGGGATCAAAAACATATTGATGAAAAGAACAATAATGATGCAACCTCATAGTGTTGAATAAAATTATCAAGGAAAGCAGTAAGGGTATGCAATTTTAAGTTTGTTGGAATAAATGCAGCCAACCTGTTGACCCCAACAAGTCAATGCTATTAGTTATATTGGGGTCACAATGAGGAGTAATGTTCTAAATGATATAGATTCATGGCGACACATCAAATATTTAATGAAGAAAACACTTTGGGAAGATATAAATGTAATGTTATGATATAATTTCTCTATTTTACTAAAAAATTATATAATAAAAAATTGATTTAATTTTCAATATTCCTTGTAGAGTTCATTTATTTTAGAAGATTTTTGTAATAAATATGTCTCAATGGCCACTAAATAATACCATAGAGGCTTCCTGAATCTTCTTACCAAGTTACATGTTAGGGATGATAAGGGGAAAGTAAATCCCCACCCACTAGTTAGTTATGGACACATTATAAAGTAGAAAACATGGAATGATTTCATCAGTAGTAGCAATGATAATTCATTTCAGGTGCATTGTAGTTGATAATATATTATTTATTTTATCCAATTTGATTCAAAATTGGTAATTTATGAAACAATAAAAGAGTGATGAAAATAAAGAATGTACATCAAAACCAATGTCCCCCTATCACAAAGAAAGGATGGGGTACACTTCACTAGTGAAGAAATTGGTATGTATTTTAAATCAATAATAAAAGTTTTATATTATATTAAATAACATATGTTACTTTATTTCTATGCATATTTATGAATCATAATCCAAAGCCACTTCCATCCCATATCATGTGATGTGGAAGGAGGATCACGTAAATAAGGAGGGTAAACTAGTTGATGAAAACAAAAAAGCAGTATGGGAAACATGTGTAAGTATGAAATTATAGTAATTCGTTATTATTTATAGTAGTATTATATAAAAAATATATATTTATGTTCATATGTTTTTTTATATGTTTTAGACATAATAATTGGTAGTGACCATACTGGTAGAAAAACTAATTTTAGTAGATTTGAAGCAACTGGGACAATATGGTTGCATTAGAGGGGTAGGTTTTGGAGTGTCTCAATGAACATATTTTGATAAGAAAAAACCAAAAGAATATGAATATAATATGATGAAAGGATTGTAGAAACAAGTATATTCTTTGTAAGATATTATTTTCTGGTCTAGTTTGGCAGACCAATATTTGAGAAAGGATCAAAGTGAACCAGTGGTGGAACAAATATCCCCACACAGAGAACCAAATTACCTTGCTAGATTTGAGGCTAGTCATTCCCCTCAATCGTATACCTTACCTAAGGTAATCAATTTTTTCATTACTTTTTCTCTTAAATGTGAATCAAATAACTTTCGATAAATTTATATTACTAAAATTATAAAGGGTAAAGTTGTATGTGATTTATATATGTCAAAATCCATGCACCACCTTATTGTGTGGGGTATGGTGTATAATATCATGAGATACAAGATACACAATAAATAACTCTAAAAATATCACATGAGAGTAGGGATTGAGGTAGCTCATGAGCCGGACACTGAGTAACCTATTCCCCTCCAGTTCCACATAAACATTTATTATCATTACAACTTCATGTAGAGACCATATTTAAAGATGAAAATATGTATTATATTTAATACAGAGAAGAAATATTTGTAAATTTCATTACATAAGTAGTTATTATCAAGAGTATAAATGATATTATCAAGTTTGAATGGATGGGAGACTCAATTATGAATACATATATAAGGTACATTTTCATAATACGTCTATCCAAATAGTGATCTAATATGTTTATTAAAGTTAATAAATTTTCATATTTTATATAGGTGTTTATATTACTACTATATAAAGGGAAAACCATGCAAATAACAATTTGGATTCATTAATCCATGTATCATTTCTACACATTTTTTTTGGAGAAGGAAGAAATTGATAAGAATAAAGATGATCTATATAACGTGTTTGAGAAAAAAATAACAGACGATAGACACTTCTTAATGCCTACAATGTATGAGTAAAACTCTAAAATCTAATCACATATAATATATTTTTATCTTTTTCATTACTTATTTTTTTTCTTAGAAAACACTGGATGTAGATCGCAGTCAATATGGATACCCACAATATTTATTTTTTGGATCAAATGCATGGATATCCAAAAAACCGAACACACATATGTGTATTGTTAATTTTTAATACACAGAAATAAAAAATTTATAGATAAAATTTGAATTATATGTTTCAGTCTGCATTTCGACAAGAATTTTGTTATGATAGGATGGTTTCTAAATATAGGATAATTCATGACATGGAGTTGGTTATTGAACATAAAAGCCTATGTATTACTTAAAATGGAAACAGATTAAGGTATATATAGAAAGATTTAACAATCAAAACATATTTCAAAATAATTTACTTTTTTTTTCTCAATTTTTATGCAGTTTTTAAATCAAGATAATGGAAATGATTATGGATATTATATTTGAAAATTTATGAGAGATCATAAACTATGAAAAGGTTAGCATCCCTAAATATGTAATTTCCAAAGGTAATTACAATTTCCTTAAAAATATTTCTTAATAATTTGTTTTTCTATATTTTCTTAGTACTACCAAGATTTATGCCAACCTTCATACTCAAAAGAAGAAGTAAATTTGTTTAGTGATGAGTGGGAAGTGTACATGGTTTCAAAATGTTTTTCAACAACAAATTTAGGTGATTACCTGCTATGTTTGTAATATACTATGAGCTATGACTTTAGAAATATATTTGGGGTTTTAAGCATTAATATTAGAAATATTATATATTATTTTTGATTTGTTTTTCAAAGAGGATTATAATGGAGGAAATTAATTTTTTTAGAAACAAATGCGCAAAATACATGGTGTTAGAATGTATATAGTAATCATGAAGAGGTGACTTCCTACTAACTATTTAGTTAATTTTCTCATCATTTTATATAATTTTTTTATTTAATTTCCTTATCATTTTTAGAATAAAATTAGACTAATTCCCTCTCGAGGGTTCCATCATGAGTAGGGTTAAATGATAGAAGAAAATAACAATACAATGGTTTCACTTTGGTGGGTGGTGGAATTATTTTGGCTATACGATCATTAATTAGATGCATGATATAATATTACAAATGATTGTAAAATCCATACAAGTAACACATAAAGTTTGTATTAGTGAAATGGATTTAATAAAACTGATTATTTTGAATGAACATGATGTGAAATTAAATCATCCCATAATTATATCACATAAAATCTCACAATCATTACATTAGTAGAGGTGTTTAATTTATCCTTATTATGCATATAGATGATTTTTCACTGGATAACCATCAAAAAATGTTTCCACTAGTTTTTTACTAATATTCATGTTCATATTCATTATATAAAATGATCCATGTTCAAAATCTCATTAATAAAAAACTCATAATCATTCTCAATAAAAAATACATGAGAATAGGGATGTTACCATTTTGATGAACAAATAATGATAATGTTATGTTAGAGTTTATCATCACCCAAAATATTGAAAAGGATATACTAATATATTTTACAATCCATGAAGACTTAATGGATTTACTAGATTTTAGTGTCATTTGGATGCTATAAAGGGCTATATTGATGTTTAATATTGTCAAAAAGGGGAAAAATTTAGAGTCATGTCATATTGACTAAATTAATTGTATTTATTTTAATATGATCAAGTATAATTATATTATAGTTTAATGATATATAACTAGAACAAATTGACTTTTAGTTGATTTTACCATCATTTTATCTACTTTTTTTTAGTTAATTTCCTCATTATTTTTATCTAATACTTATTTTTTTTAATTTTTACAGAGATCATGAAGAAATGACTTTTTTAACAAGGAAATGGGTCAAGAATGTATAGAGAAATTATGAAAAGGTGAATTCCTACTACTTATTTAGTTAATTTTGTCACAATTTATCTAATATTTTTAAGTTAATTTCCTCATCATTTTTATCTAATAATTTTTTCCACAGATCCTTTGGTAAGTCATATTTTCATTAAATATTATGTAGAAATATAGAAAATAGAGAACATGTTTCTTTTGGATGAGCTATTTTAGATAGCATGGGGTTTCCTCTTCCATCTAAATGGAATATTTCTTTCTTTTTTGGCTTGGTTCAGAAAATTGAAAGAAAAACACATATCACATACTCAATTAGCCACACCTCAATCAAATATATAGTGTGATTGGTATGAATTGATCTATATGTTTTTAGTTTATAATTTACATTTTAGTTTAAAACACACATCACATACTCAAAACTGAGCAAAAAAATTCCCCAATATACGAACTACATTCACCTATATCTATATTTTATCAAAGAAATTTAGTAAGTTAAAATACAACTTGGTTGGTTGGTTATTTATGAATATTTAAAAAACTTATTCTCTTTCATAGGTGTTCCAATATTGATGTTT
The DNA here is from genome assembly GCA_963277665.1 of Viscum album. NCBI lineage: Eukaryota > Viridiplantae > Streptophyta > Magnoliopsida > Santalales > Viscaceae > Viscum > Viscum album. The sequence continues at coordinate 1,693,347,562 of OY728137.1, read as the reverse complement.
TCATAGTAAAATAATTTTCCATAGAAGTAATTTGTTTTTTCATATTTATGTTTAATTTGTTTCTTTTTAGTATTACTAACATAATAATTATTTTCTTATACAGGTGGATTATTTTGTTCAAGTTGAGGTTGTTTGTTCAAATTTACTCATGCTCACGAGAGATTAGAATTTGATGTTGCAACTGTCATAATGAAAATAAGGAAATGATTCAAGAATGTATACAACCATCATGAAAAGGTGTATTCCCAGTACTTATTTAATTAATTTTGTCATCATTTTATCTACTATTTTTAAGTTAATTTCCTTATCATTTTTATCTAATAATTATTTAGTTTTTTCACAGATATTTTGGGAAGTCATATTTTTATTTCAACTATCTGAAACAAGATAGAAAAGAGAGAACACGTTCCTTTCTGATGGAATAGGAAACCTCATACTGCCTATAATGTGAAGTGTTGAGGCAACACGAGGTTTCCTCTTCCATCAAAATGGAACATGTTCTATATTTTATAGTTATTTGCAGATAGGTTAAAGAAGAACACATATCACATAATTAATTATCCATACCTCAATTTGATACACAATGTTATTATTATGACTCAGTTTTTAGTTTATAATTTACATTTTAGTTCAAAACACACATCACATACTCAAAATCGAGAAAACACATTATTTTTTTTGATAATTTGAGAAAATGATTCATAATTCATTTTTGATATGTATGAATTAGTTTCACATAAAACCAATGTACGATGTGATTCATATGAATCAAAGTGCGCGTTTCCAGTTTGAAATGACATTTTAGTAAAAAACACAAGTGACATACTCAAAAATGAGAAAATACATTCAAATTATTTTGATAATTTAGGAAAATGATACATAAATCATTTTTGAAATGTATTAATCATACTAATCTCAATTTGATGCATGGTGTGATTGTTATGACTCCAAGTGTGTCTTTTTATTTAAAATTGACATTAATTTTAGTAAAAAAGAAAACTGACATACTCAAAACCTAGAAAACACATTAATATAATTTTTATACATTATGAAAACGATCAATAATTATTTTTTTTATGTGTAGGAATTATCCTCACATCAATCCTATACACGATGTGCCCGGTATGACTCAAAGTGCCCATTATCAATTTAAAATTGACATTTTAGTTCAAAAAATGTTACTCACTAAAAAAAACACTTGGATTATATTAATAATTTAGGAAAATTATTCATAAGTCATTTTTGATGTGTAGGAATTAGTCTCACATCAGACCGACATATGATGTGACCGATATGACTCAAAGTGCATGTTTCGAGTTTAAAATGAAATTTTAGTAAAAAACACAAGTGGCGTACTCAAAACCAAGAAAATGCATTTATATTGTTTTGATACTTTATTAAAATGATAAATAGGTAATTTGGGACATATATAAATCATACGCAACTCAATCCTATGCACGATGTGATCGATATGACTCCAAGTGTGTCTTTTTATTTAAAATTGTCACAAATTTTAGTAAAAAATAAAATTTAAGTACTCAAAACCAATAAAACACATTCATATTATTTATATACTTTAGGAAAAATGATCCAAGAATAACCTAAATCTGATATATGATGTTCCCAGTATGACTCAAAGTGTCTATTTTTAGTTTAAAATTAATATTTTAGTTCAAAAAGTTCCACTCACTAAAAACTAATAAAAAACACTTGGATTATCTTGATAATTTATGGAAATGATTCATAAGTCATTTGTGAAATGTAGGAATCATTCTCATTTAAATCCTACACACGATATGACCAGTATGACTCAAAGTGCGTGTTTATAGTTTAAAATGACATTTTAGTAAAAAAACAAGTGATGTACTCAAAATCAAAAAATTAATTTAGATTGTTTTGATACTTTATGAAAATGATCCATAATTCATTTGGTACATGTAGGTATAGGCATAACCTCAATCTGATGCATGGTGTGACTAGTATGACTCCAAGTGTGTCTTTTTTATTTAAAATCGACATTATTTTTAGTAAAAAAGACAATTGACATACTCAAAACCAAGAAAAAACATTTTTATTGTTTTGATACTTTAGTAAAATGATCCATAAGTCATATGTGATATTTAATTATTATACGCAACTCAATATGATACACGATGTTCCCAATATGACTCAAAGTGTTTATTATCAGTTTGAAATTGATGCTTTTTTTCAAAAAGTGTTACTCATTGAAAACTAAGAAAACAAACCCAATTTGTCTTGTTAATTTATTAAACTAATTCAAAATTAATTTGTGACATGTAGGAATTAGTCTCACATAAAACTGACACACGATGTGACCAATATGACTTAAAGTGCGTTTTTTTCAGTTTAAAATGACATTTTAGTAAAAAACATAAGTGATATAGTAAAAACTGAGAAAACACATTATTATTATTTTTACACTTTATTATAATGATCCATAAATAATTTTGGATGTGTAGGAATCATCCTTACCTCAATACGATGCACAGTGTGACCGGTATGACTCCAAGTGTGTCTTTTTATTTAATAGTGACATCAATATTAGTAAAAAAGACAATTGACATACTCAAAACCAAGGAAATGATTTCATATTGTTTTTATACTTCAGTAAAATGATCCATAAGATATTTTTGATGATGTAGGAATCATCCTCACCTCAATATAATACATGATATGACTAGTATGACTCAAATTGTCTGTTATCAGTTTAAAATTGACATTTTAGTTCAAAAAGTATCACTCACTAAAAATCAATAAAACACACTCAAGTTGTATTGATAATTTAGTAAAATGATTCATAATTAATTTTTGACATGTAGGAATAAGTTTCATGTCAAAACAACATACGATTAGTAATGAAAAATAGATGGATTGGGGCAGGGCGGGGCAAGCCCATGCGGGCTCAAGCCCACGTGGGCTTGAACCCACAAAAACCCACATATCAAATAGGTATACTTAAATAACTCTACCCGCCCCACAGTGGATGTGGGTAATCCCAAGGGCAAACCAAATTCCTTATTATTTTTATTTTTTTATAAATTTGTAATTATCTCACCCAGACCCACAATAACTATAGGTAAACTGATAGATTCATATAATTTAAAAAAAATTAAAAAAAATGATCTAGTATGAAAATGGGTGATAAAAATAGAAGAAAAATAATAATTTTTAATAGTATTTTAGAACACAACCCAACTTCCACCCACTGTTGGACCTCTATCCTCCTGTTATGGACTACCAGATGAACACCAGACCTTTGAATCCCACTGCGTAAGCCCCTCTATCTGTTAGTGGTAGTGATGAAGCAAATACACAAGCAACGACACACCTGGTGTGAACTGAGATGGTGATCTAAGATGAGGGATGGTGGGCTTAGAGAAAAGGTGATATCAAATGATCTATGGTGTGCATCCGCCTGGTGTAAACTATGAAGGCGTGGGAAGGCACTGCTGTTTCAAGTTAAGAGGAAGGGAGGTAGGTGACCAGTGGATGAAAACTTGAAGAGGACCTCCTTGAGAGAAGGTCGATTAGAGGACCAAATCATTAGCACATGCAGGATATGGGATTTGTTTTGAGAAGAGGATAGATTTGTCAAAATGGGAAGTGAGAAAAATAAAGATGCCTGTGGGATCTTGGATCCAGTGTGAGTGAGGTCAGGGTCGATGGGATGAATGAAGATACTTGCAGGAGTATGGATCCATTTCATGAAGAGGATAGGTTCAATGAGATGAAAAAATACACCTAGGGGAGATTGAAACCATCACGAGGAGAGGTCAAGGTTGACGAATGAGAAGGTTTCATGGTCATTGTGTAGGGGTGGTGGCCTAATGCGGTGAAATGATATTTAATAGAGGAGAGGGAGGGTTGGAGACAAACTACAAAGTCATTGGAAATTAGAGATTCAGAGGGGGAGGATTTCAGGGTAGGAGTTCCACACATGTTGGGTGCATCTAGGTCTCATAACTTGGAAAAATAATCAAACAAGGGATAATATACATATTTTTTAATTTAAATTAAAAACCCACAAGCTAACCCATATCCGCACGGGTTGGATACTTATGTGGGTTTTCCAATATGGCCCATATTTAATATGATTTTATTTTATAAAACCCACCCCACCCAAACCCACCCCATGCCCACTTGCCCCATTGTCCCAAAACTCATTTCTCATTGCTACACATGACGTAACCAGTATGGCTCAAAGTGTGTTCTTTCAGTTTAAAATGAAATTTTAGTAAAAACACAAGTGATATACTCAAAACCAAGAAAACACATTCTGATTGTTTTGATACTTTAATAAAACTATCAATAAGTCATTTGGGACATTTATGAATCAACTACACCTCAATCCAACGCACAATACGACTGATATGTCTAAAAGTGTGTCTTTTTATTTAAAATTGACACTAATTTTAGTAAAAAAGTACAGCTGAAATAATCAAAACAAAGAAAACAAATTCAGGTTGTTTTGATAATTTAGTAAAATGAACTATATTTCATTTTTTACATTTAGAAATTAGCCGCACCTCAATCATATTCACAATGTGCCTGGTATAACTCAAAGTGTCTGTTATTAGTTTAAAATTGATATTTTAGATCAAAAAGTGTCACTCAATGAAAACCAAGAAAATATGCTTAGATTGTATTGATAATTTAGAAAAATTATTCATAAGTCATTTTTAATGTGTAGGAATCAATCTCAAGTCAAACAGACACACGATGTGACCGATATGACTCAAAATGTGTGTTTCTAGTTTAAAATGACACTTTAGTAAAAAAGACAAGTGACGTACTCAAAACCAAGAAACTACATTAATATGGTTTTTATACTTTAGGAAAACAATCCATAAGTCATTTAGGACATGTAGGAATCATCCAAACCTAATTCCTATGCATGGTGTGACTAGTATGAATCTAAGTGAATCTTTTTATTTAAAATTGACATTAATTTTAGTAAAAAAGACAACTGACATACTCAAAACTAAGCAAACACATTCAAATTGTTTTGATAATTTAGGAAAATAATCCATAAATAATTTTTGACATGTAGTAATTATACACATCTCAATATAATACATGATTTTCCAGGTATGAATCAAAGTTCCCGTTATTAGTTTAAAATTGACATTATAGTTTAAAAAGTTTCACTCACTGAAAACTGATAAAATGAACCCGAATTGTCTTGATAATTTAAAAAAATGATTCATGAGTTATTTTTGAAATGTAGGAATTAGTCTCACATAAAACTGACACACAGTGTGACCAGTATGAATCAAAGTACATGATTCTAGTTTGAAATGATATTTTAGTAAAAAACCTAATTGATATACTCAAAACTGAGAAAACACATTCAGATTGTTTTTATACTTTAGTAAAATGACTCATATGTAATTTGGGACATGTAAGAATCATCCTCACCTCAATCCAATACACAGTGTGATTGGTATAACTCCAAGTGTTTCTTTTTATTTAAAATCAACATTAATTTTACTAAAAAGACAACTGACATACTCAAAACCAAGAAAATGAATTCATATTGTTTTTATACTTTATTAAAATTATTTTTAAGTCATTTTTTATGTTTGGGAATCATACATACCTCAATATTATACATGATGTTCTCGATATGACTCAAAGAATTCGTTATTAGTATAAAATTGACATTTTAGTTCAAAAAGTGTCACTCACTGAAAACTAAGAAAACATGCTTAGGTTGTCTTGATAATTTAGTAAAATTATTCATAAATTATTTTTTATGTGTAGGAATCAGTATCATGTGAAATTGACACATGATGTGATAGATATGACTCAAAGTGCATGTTTCCAATTTAAAATGATATTTTAGTAAAAAACACAAGTGACATACTCAAAACTGAGAAAACACATATGGATTATTTTTATACTTTATGAAAATGATCCATATGTTATTTGGGACATGTAGGAATTATATGTACCTCAATCCAATTCATGGTGTGACCTATATGACTCAAATTTCATGTTTTCAATATATAAGTATTATTTTAGTTTAAAACATGCATCACATCGCCAAAACTGAGCAAACAAGCCTATATTGTTTTATCATCATTCTATATAATATTACTTAATTAATTTAATTATAAATTTTATCTTATAATTATTTAGATAATTTTCATAGAGATAATGCTTGAATATGAACAAAAAATGGTGTTATGTACAAGAATAAACCATAACTCAATTCGAAACACGATGTTCCTGATATGAATCAAAGTTTAGTTTAAAATTATCACTTTTAATTTAATTTATTTATTTATATTATTAATAACATAATAGTTGTTTTCTTATATAGGTGTGTTATTTTTCTTGATCAGGGGTGGTTTGTTTGGCAATATAATGAGTCAGGGTCAGGGGCTAAAGATAAAGGAACATTAAATGTTTTTGAATGTATGTGATATTTTTTACTTACTCATGTAATTGTATAAACCAATTTTTGAAATGTCTATATTAGTTTTTTTCTTGTATTTTTTTTTAAATTTTATTTCATTTAAAATAAGTATTTTTACCTATTTTTTCCACTTTCTAGTGTTGTAGTGTGCTGTAAATTTAATAGCACACTACAATATTCCCATTTATTAGTGCTTAATAAAGGCACTGATAAACGGGTTCCTTTATTAGTTCTTCTAAAAGAACTGATAAACACACCCTTTATCATAGGTTTTTTAGCACTGATAAAGGAACCCTTTATTAGCACTTTTCTAATGCTGATAAAAGCCTTGGGATTTTAATTATACTATAGCAGTCAATGATTTTCTAGCATTGATAAAGGAAAATTTTAGCAATGTTAAAAGAATATTTTTTAGTATACTTGAGTTTAGTTAGATCCCCTTTATAAATTTGAATAATGAGGGTTAATACCTCAAATTCTAATCTATATCTATACACCATGTCTTTATCACCATAGGTTGGCATGCTAGACTCCACACCTATAATTCCTTGGAGATTTAGTTGGATTCGTATGGTTACATTACATGAGAACTCCTAGACCCATTTTGTGACTTCACCTATGATGATTATTGTTGGATGCCTAAGCTTATTGCCATGGGTCCTGTGACTTCTTCTCAGATTCCATGTTCAGAGATAGTCAGTTTAGGCTGAAGTAGGTAGGGTCTGTCGGGCACCACCTATGGGACCATGCTCGACTCCATTTCACTACTTCATTGATTTCTTTAATATTATATATTACAAACTATATGTTTTATACTCACTGACTAAAAATGCATTAGGCATAGTTGGTGGTGTACTACTAATTTTTACTCACACCCTATTTGGGATGCTGCTTGGTGCTCAAGAATATCTCTTGGCTATAGGTTAGTAGCTTGGTTAGTGCCTCTTTACTATTACTTGATTTGGTCTAAGACTTGGCATGGGAGATGTGGAATGAGCATATACTCGGAATGCATACAAGAGATAGGTTGAACTTCTTATTTATTTATTTTCTCATATCCCTACTGTATGTGTATCTCCTATTATATAAATTGACCACCTTGTACTTTTAGCATCATCCATTCTTTCATGGTTGGATTTTATTGGCACTTGTTGAGTTGTTAGTTTATTATCATATACCTACTATTATTTTCATTTATTTTTCTGTTGTATTTTAGTACTAAACCAAAGGGTATAATTTCCCCACCATACCACCATTAGATCCTCACCACTAGTTTGAAGAATATGACATACAAGTATGCACGCTTGAGGCCATGTGGCCTTCTGGTTTAGTTACTTATGAGTGAATTGGGTTGGGGACATCATAAAGTGGTATTAGAGAAACTTTTTCCCTTTTTCTTACTATTTTGGTTTGGTAGATAAGAGACTAGGAATGTATTGAAACTCGGTAAATAACTAGTTTCTTGGAATGGATAACCCATTCATGGGGGGAGAATAAGTTTCTGGGGGTGGTAATTACTATTCTTTAATTCCATTATTACAATTGATTATTATTTCACCTTGATTCATTGCGCATCATTCTTCAAGTTATCGATATATAGGATTTCTAATCATAGTCCAGTATGGCATGAGGGCATGTGTTTATGAATCATTTAGAGACATAGGATTCACATGCCATTAACATTATTGATTTTTTTCTTGTGTGTTTTCTTTCCTTTTTTATAGCTATAACTTATGGATGGTTAAATAAAGTTTCTGCATCACCCTGAATGACATTTTCCAGTATATCTTTATGGTGACATTATATCTAAATATCCTAAAATTAATTAAAGAAATAAAAACATTTGAAAATAGTTAATAAATTAACTATAATGAGAATCCTTAAAGTTCAAAATGAATTAGATTTTCTATGAAAAAAATCCAAGTGATTAATGATGGATGTTAGTTAAATGGTGTTCCAATTGTAACTTATAGTGTGTTTCTGCTATAACTTTGGAATAAAAAAACATATAACTGAATCCTTATATGCTTGTTTTGACCCCTGTAGTTTGATTTAGAATTATATGTCCATATAATAAACTATTTAAGGGTTTGTATTAAAATACTTGAAAATTTAACTATTAATGGGTTGTACTTAAATGAGATATCAATTACAAGAGAATTCATGTCACAAACCAAGTCGAGGTTCCATCCAACCCGACACTCAGCCTGGCCTGTGACATGTTCCTATGGGTGTTCCTAATCCCCATAGGTTGGAAACTAGTGCCTGGGTATCAACAATGCACTCTTGGGAATGATTTCACCAATTATAAATATCCAAAAAAACAATTCTTATAGAAAAACAACATACCATAGTCAATATACATAACCAAAGGAGGTAAAAAAATTTCAAGTTAAACATTTTACAACTTTGACCAAAACCAAAACAAACCAAAGCACCAAAATAGGTGGGGAACCAACTAGACCATCACCCAAAAACCTCCATGAAACAAGAGGTCCACCACCCTCAAGCCACCTCCACCAACACCTATAACAGAGGACCACTAGCAACTGAATCCACCATCACCACCATGAAACATCTTTCCTTTACCTAGGTTATACATAAAAAAGTTTATATACACCCAAGGGTGTATGTAGGGTGTGATCCAAATCCTAGTAGGATTCCACCCAAAATAAAGATTCCATACCATAACATTAGAAGATAAATTAACATGCAAGTTTTAAGAAATGAAACATAAACATTTTTAAGGAAAGATTTTAAGGAAAACAATTTAAAGAAAATATTTCCAAAAGAAACATTATTTTCAATTATAAAGAAAGAAAGGTCCACTGTATTTTGAGAGTGATCAACACATCACAAGAGAGAACCACATCATAGGAAATCCCTATAGGCTCTAGCTCTAATGGGACCCTAGGAACCTCGTATCTTGGTGAAACATGGTATAACAACCACAAACCACAATGTCCTCATGCACGATCCACTAGATGGGAATCCATATCAAGGTCCAATGGTCTCTAAACATCATCAAGTTTAGTTAGTTTTGTATCTTCAATATTGATAGAAGAAACCAGGACTCTCCCCCAATGATCCAACTAGTGTACTAGTCTTAGTAAGCCCACCCAGATACTTAGGATTCCCTTTGTGCCCAATTTCCATTCCACATGTCACATCAATTACCACTTTCACATACACATAAAAAGCAACATAATTACACATGAAAACCACCATTTTATATAATAAAAACCGCTTTCAAATCTATATGCACACTAAATCCATTTGACAACTTGCTTCACACCACTTAAATATTTCATGGAACACTTTTAAGAAGAAAAATAAGGAATCACACTTGAATTACAACCAATTTCATTTGGAAAACCATATTTCATCACATACATACTTAAAAACCCTTTAAAAACACATTTCAAACCATTTGTATAATCCATAGTTTAAATTCAAGAACCAAATAAAGCATACCAAAATAATCTAATAATGATAAAACATGGAATCACCTACCTTAAGCTTGGAAGATTTTAGAATCTGATGGAAAACCAAAACAACACCACAAGTAGACCCTATAAAGAAAAAATCGAGCCAAAAACATCAAGATTTTACCCAAAAACTCAATATTAAACCCTTATTAGGTCAAATAGTCTTTTGTATAAAGAAGAACCCAAGAAGGAGGGAATAAGAACCCTAGAAGAAGGAAGAAATCAAGAAAAGAGAGACTTACTTAATGATTCTTGAAGATCCAAGGAAAAAACCACCCAAAAATTAAAGGTCCAAGGGATCAAAGAGGAAGGGAGGAGGCTCCTAGGGATGAAAATCCCATATGGTTCTAATTAGGGGTGATTTGGGGTTAAAATCGGGGAAGGTTAGAATGGTAATTCACTATTTTTTATGACCTAGATAGGTTGCATAGTTAGCCTATACAGTTTTCCAAACCATACAAAAACCATACATCCCTCTCTATCTAATGGGAATAAGGTTGCATGGTTTACTTGGGGAGGTCACATGCCCATGCGGCTAGTCATGCAGCTTGGACAATGTCACTATCCAAGGCGTACCGTTTCCTTTGGGCCAACACACTGTTTCCTCTAACCATGTGCCATCTACTGCTGGGATAAAAAACTCTATTTTCACCAAAAAATCACGGGAAAACTAATGGGTAAACATGAGACCAAAAATAAACAAAGGAATACCTCAAATAAAATCATGGATGTGACAATTCTCCTCACCATGGAAACTTTCCATCCCTGGAATGTCAACTCAAAGTTTGACCGGAGAATAAAAACTGGTACTGCTCCTCAACCTAAGATTTCCACTCCCACATCTCATTATCATAATTACCATGCTTCCAAGGTACTTAGAATAATGGTATGGACTTCCCATGATACACCTTATCCTAAAAATCCATAATCTATACTAGCTACTAAAATATAGATAAATCTAGATCAAACTCCAATTCTTCCTAATTCAACACATGGGAATGATCTAGATTATAATTTTCAGCTTCAAAACATGGAACACATCATGAATTGATGTCAATTAATAAGAAAAAGCTAATAGGTATGCCACTTTACCACCTTTCTCAATAATATCAAAGGGTCCAACATACCTCAGTGTTATCTTTCCTTGTTTACCAAGATGACAGTGACCCAAGCGAGGTGCCTCTTTCAGAAACACCCATTCACCCATAGAAAATTCCAAGGATTGGCGTCAATAATTAGAATAAGAATTATGGAGACTCTATTCTATTAATAAATACTACCCAATTAACTTAACTTTATAAGAAATTTCCTACACAAGGATTGGTCCCAACAACGAGGTCTCACCCACCTTTTCCTAGCATAAAGGTGACCAACATGGATGACCATAAGGTGAATCAAATGGAGCCATTAAAATTGAGTAATATTAACTATTTTTATATGAAAACTCATCCAACCCCAATTGGCTATCCCATGAATCTCCAAAATCCAACACACATGCCCAAAGTATGTCTTCCAAGATCTAATTCATCCGATCTGTCTAACCATCCATTTGAGTATGGTATGCCATGATCAACTTGATTTGTGACCCCATTGCCTTATTAAGGATTCCCCAAAAATGAGAGGTGAAATGGGGGTCCCTGTCTAAAATGATAGCTTATGGCACACCATTAAGCCTCACTATCTCCATAATATACAACCTACCCAAATCATTTACATTTGATGAATCCCTAATTAGAATGAAATGGGATAATTTGGTTAGTTGACCAATCAATAACCAAATGACATTCCTTCTCTGAGATGTATGAGGTAATCCAATGATAAAATCGATGTCGACTTCATCACACTTCCAAGTAGGAATGGGTAATGGCTAAAGCAAACTGGAGGGTCTATAGTGATCTAATTTAACCTTTTGACATGTATAACATTGAGATATGAAGTTAACTACATCCTACCTCATACCTACCCACCAGAAATATTAAAGAACAACATAAAACATATTGGTGGTTTTGGGATGAATGAACCATTGAGGCTGGTGTCTATTCTGCATCACCACCTTCCACAACAACAAAGGCACTGCAAAGTGACCCTTGAGACACAAAACTACCCCATGAGATGTTGACCATTCACAGGGAACCTCCCCACTATTTAGGAACTACATAAAATGATTTCACAACTCATCAATCACCTATTATTGCTGAATAAACTTCATAAGGGAAGGTTTCAACTGAACACTGGCCAAGAATGATCCTCTACTATGCTCCTTGGTATCCAAATTCAATTGGGAAAAAAGAACCATAAAAATACACTCATCACTGGAATCCTTTAATGTTTTCACTAACACTCTCCTGCTCAAGGTTTCTGCAACCACATTAACTTTTCCTGGGGTATAGATGATATCAAAATCAAACCTCTAAAGGTACCCAACCTAATGAATATACCTTAGATTCAGATATTTTTGGGATAATATGTAATCTAAACTCTTATGATCTGAATAAACCAAAAAATTTTCCCCAAAAAGATAACAATGCCACATCTTCAAGGCATTAATCACTGCAACTAACTCCAAGTCCTAAGTTGGGTAATTATTTTCATGTGGTAGGAGTTAGAGAGAACTATACACCACTACATGCTCATATTGCATCAGCACACAACCAAGACCCACAATTCAATAATCACAATAGACCACACATCCCTTTCTAGATTCCAGTAATATTAAAATAGGGGTTGTGGTCAACCACCACTTAATCTCTTCAAAAGATGCATGACACTCTGGGCTCTATTCAAATTTAACCCCCTTTCAGGTGAGCACCATCATGGGAGAGTCAAGGTGAGATAAATATCCGATGAGCCTAGAAATTTACTAATATCAAAAACATTATTCTGCTTCTCCCATGAAATCACTACACTAATATTCTCAAGGTCCACCGAAACCCCTAGTTCCGAGGTCACATGACCCTGAAACTTCTCCTACATGATCCAGAAGGTACACTTGGAGAACTCTGTGTAGAGAAGATCATTCTGAAGAGTTCCTAACATGATCTTTAAATTCCTCTCATGCTCCTCCTTAGTCCTAGAATATACCAAGATATCATCCAAAAATACCATGACAAAGGAGTCAAGATACTGGTGGAACACCCTATTCATAAGCACCATAAATAACGCTAGAGCATTCGTCAATACCAATGGCATGACCAAATACTCAAAGTGAATGTACCTACTTCAAAAATCCATATTAGGAAAATCTGAATCTCTAACTTTGACTTGGTGATACCTAGAGAATAAATAAATCTTGAAAAACCACTTCACCCCCTTAAGCTGATCAACAAGGGCATCAATGTGGGGAAAATAGTATTTTTTATCGATCGTTACCTTTTCAACTTTCGGTAGTCAATAAAAAGCTAAAGAGATTTTTCTTCCTTCTTAGAAAATAGGATAGGGGTAGCCCAAGGTGAGACACTCGAGTGAATGAATCCTTTGGATTCTAAATCATCCAACTACACCTTTAATTCCCTCAACTCAGTGAGGGCCATACAATATGAGGGAAGAGATATTGATTGTGTTCTTGGTGCCAAATCAATGGATAAATCCATGTCCCACTCTAGAGAAAAACCTAAAAAGTCATATAGAAATACCTCTAGGAACTCATCCACCACAGAAGGTAATCCACCTTCAGGGACAATACCATCATCCTCCAATATGAGTGATGAGATCTGAAAAGTGTGATTTCCCAATTTTGGAAGTGGAGGTCTAGCACATCCCAACCAATGATCCCATTAACCCTAAAAACCTAGGTACCCCCATCAGGATCCATGAAAATCAATCACCAATGATAACAATTGATATGCACCTGAAAACCCACCATCCAATCCATACCTAGGATCACGTCAAAGAGGTGTATCTCTAATACCAGGAAGTACCATTCTAGATTGACCCCTAACAAAATGAGTGTACAATATGGAAACATGAAACCTTACTCTCTATTCTTTAAAATCATCTTCACCAACTCCATCATATACGAAATAATTTCTATTGAAAATTTCAACACATCTACAAGATGGACGAAGATAAAAGAAATAGATGCACCGGTTTCAAATAAATAAACTATAGACGATGCAATAAGAATAGTACCTCAAACTATGGAAAGTTTTGCATCTGATTATATTGGTTCTTGTTCCACAACATAAAGATTCCTTGTCTCTTCTTGAACCAAAGGATGACCACTGTCCTGTAGCTCTTCATTGAACCAACTCTATCTAGAAGGAGATCCAGCCCTGGCACCATGACCACCAAACCCATAACCCACCATTCTAGATAGATCTGACTAGGCTTAAATCCCCATGGAAGCTATATATCCTTCCCCACTCTGATATGGGAACACTACCTTTCAAAACTATTTCTAGTTTCTCATAGTCCCACACCGATGGGTTAGGAGGGGTGGAGCTGAACACACATACCACACATTGTCCACCTTTTCTCACTAATAGTACAGAAATGACCTGACATCTAAAACCAAAAACAAAGATAGTCAGGAAGGATGACCTGAACTACCACCTCCCTTATTTTCCTTCTCATCACGCTTCTTATTCCTTTCAGATGAACTGCTGCTTCCCTAGTCCACTGCTAGCACTGCTCTAGAAAAACCAAACTTTCCACTATGATCGATCTCCACCATTAAAGATTGATCAAATACCTCAGAAAAAGTGTTAAACTTGAACAAGAAGAATTTATATTAGATATTTTTCCTAAACCCCATTTATAACTTTTGAGACTTCAAATTCTTTTTGGAAACCACCTTAGGTAAAAATCGAACTAACTCTATAAAGAGGTTAGAATACTCCATCATAGTCCGACCACCCCTGACGATGATCCAAAAAATCCTAGGTCTTGGTGAAGTCCAAGATCTTTGGGAAATAATTCTCATTAAAGATAAACTTGAAATCCTTCTAACCCATCTGCTCGTGCATCCCATCCTGGACCACTGAGTCCCACCACCTTTAACTGGGACCTTCCAACAATAAGGAAGCACACTTCACCTTCACTGCCTTAGGAGTGTTAAGAAACCCAAATATCCTATCTATTTTATAAATTGACTCTTTTACCACCTGGAAAAAAAATGCTAACTTATTAGGATGAAGGTTTGTTGTTGAGATAATCCTAATCCTTGTCCTATTCTAGACATGGTTCGGCTTCCCTGACTTGAGCAGGTTCAGAGACCACTCCCTGACCCAAGATTTGGATGACTTGGACCACTGCTTCCACTAGTCTCTAATCAATTTTAGAAGGAGAACTATCTCTGGCCTCTTCCTACATTTTCACAAGAAGTATCCAGGGAGTCAACTTGCTACATAAAGCAACAAACACATGGGAAAACTATCAATACACCATTATAATTTTTTTAGCAGCAACAAAAAATTTCAAACACTTACATAGATCAAAACATAATGAAATCCATTATAATAAAAATACAACCAAACCACTTTACCCCCACCTGGTGTCCATGCACAGTCTGAAGCCTATATGTACCACCCGAAGGAGAAGTCAAACCAAACCCCAACATCCCATGGTGACTCAAGGTCCATTATAAGGTGCGTTGCCTAGAAACCCCACTTTTAACCAGAACCCCAAGCCCTGACAGTCCTAGCTTCTGTCTATCTAGACTCTTCCCAAATAACATGACCCAAATAAACGGTGAAAACCTCATTTGATACCATTTTTTCATGAATAATCCAGGGTTCCATCCAACCCAACACTTGACCTAGCCCATGGCATGATCTGAAGGGCGTTCCCAATCCCCATAGGCTGGAAACTAGTGTCTAAGTATCAATAATACACTTTTGGTAATGATTTCACCCATGATAAATATCCAAAAAATAATGTTCAAAGTAAAACATCATACCAAGGTCAATATCCATAATTGAAGGAGGTACAACAATTACAAGTTAAACATTTTACAACTTTTACCAAAACCAAAATAAACCAAAGCACCAAAATAAGAGGGTAACCAACTATACCATAACCCAAAAACCTCCATGAAATAATAGGGCCATCACCCTTAATCTACCTCCACCAACACCTATAAGAGAGGACCACTAGAAACTGGATCCACCATCATCACCACAAAATATATTTCCTTTACCTGGTTCATATATAACAAAGTTTACATACACCCAAGGGTGTATGTAGGGTGTGAGAAAAATCCTAGTAGGATTATACCCAAAAGAAAGATTCCATTCCATAATATTAGAAGATAAATTAACATGAAAGTTTTAAGAAAGGAAATAGAAACATTTTTAAGGAAATATTTTAAGGAAAATTTTTTAAAGAAAACATTTTCAAAAGAAACATGCTTTGAAATTATAAAGTAATCAAGGTCCACTGTATGTCGATGGTGATCACCACATCACAAGAGTGCACCACATCACGGGAAATCCCTATAGGATCTAGCTCTAGTGGGACCCTAGGAACCTTATATATTTGTGAAACATGGTATAAAAACCACAACCCACAACATAATTATGCATGAGCCACTATAGTGGAATCCATCCCAAGGTCTAGTAGTCTTCAGACATCATTAATTTTAGTTAGTTTTGTGTCATCAATCCTTCTAGAAGAAATTAATCCTTAAACCTACCAATCCAACTAGCGTACTAGTCCTAGTCTACCCACCTAGACACCTAATATTCACTTTTTGCTCAATTTTCATTCCACATGTCACATCAATCACCAATTTCACACACATATAACAAGCAACATAATTACACATGAAAAACACCATTTTCCACAATCAAAACCTCTTTAAAATCTATATTCACACTAAATACATTTGGAAACATGATTCAAACCACTTATATATATTTTTGGAACATATTTAAGAATCACAAAAATTAATCACACATGAATTACAACCCATTTCATTTAGAAAACCATCTTTTAACACATACGCACCTCCAAACCCTTTGATTTTTTTTCAAACATTTCACACAATCCATATAACACATTCAAAAAGGAAAGAAAGAATACCAAAATCATATAATAATGATAAATCATGGAATCACCTACCTCAAGCTTAGAAAATTTTGGAATCCAGTGAAAAACCACAACCGCACCACAAGGAGACCCTATAAAGGAAATATTGAACCACAAACATCAATATTTTATCCAATAACTCAATATTGAACCCTTATTAGGTTAAAAAATCCATTTGAGAAAGAAGAACCCAAGAAGGAGGGAATAATATCCCTAGAATAAGGAATAAATAAATAAAAGAGTGACTTAATTGACGATATCCAAGGCCAAAATCACCCAAAAATTGAAGGACCAAGGGAGCCAAGAGGAAGGGAGGAGGCTCATAGGGATAAAAATACCATATAGTTTGAATTATGGATGATTTGGGATTAAAATTAGGGGATGTGAGATCAATAATTAACCACTTTTTATAACCTAGATAGGATGCATGGTTAGCCCGCACAGTTTTCCAAACCATGCGGAAATCATGCATCCCTCTCCATCCAAGGGGAAAAAGGCATCACAATTTCCTGGGGGAGGTTTCATGCCCATGCAGCTAGCCATGAATCCTATACATTTCCACTTTTCAAGACACATGGTTTCCTCTAGGATGGTACACAGTTTCCCTTAACCATACACCAACTGTGCACCACTTTCTTCCAGGATTGAAAACTGCATTTTTCACCAAAAATTACCAAGAAAACCAAGGGGTAAACATGAGACCAAAAATACAAAGGAATACCTAAAATAAAATCATTTATGTGACAATTTACCTCCATAACATGGGAATGAAAACCCATATAGCTGAACCCATTTTGGCATCAAATAACCCTCATAGTTTTATATTATATTTATATGTATTAGTAATTAACCCTTTGGGGGTATGTATCTATTAAATTGGATTTAGTTGTTTAAAGCGTCAAAAGAAGTTTAAATAGTGTTTTCCCATATAGATTATTAGTGGAATTATACTTAGCTGAATCCTATAGCTTTAATTACTTGAGACATATCATTCAGAGTGATGTTTCCCTATGTATATAAATAAATAATTGAAGACTACATAATTGGATTAGTACCAAACTTCTTGTATAACAAAAGTTTTTTGGCGTTGTGGTTTGGGATCCATCCTTAATACTTATAGTAAATGTAAAATGATGAAATGTCTTAAATAAAAAATTATAAATATATTTTTATAAAAGAACCTAATGTGGGGGTTATTTTAGAGTTTCCATGTGATATTCTATGGGTGGGATTGTGGATGTGTCCCGTGAGTCCTAGTTGTCATTTTTTATTGACTGAATGCAAATTATCTTTTTATTTGATTTTAAAAAAGGTGGGATACATTAGTGGTGATCCAAATTAAAAATACAAGATTCAAAAATCCAGCAATACAAAATGAGATCTAACACATCAGTTGTCTCACTATATATCATCGTCGCCGAACACATCGTCATCATCCCCAATTAATCACCACATTTTCATCATCCCAATTAATCACTGTATCAAAATATCAGAGGCAACCCATCATCGGAAAACATCATCAATGCCAAGAAAAACCATAACCGAACACCACAGAAACAATGAAAAACCACCAAATCCAGAAAATATCTTCCTACAGGGACACCATCTTACGAATCAATCTGTTTTTCACCATCAGAAACTTCTCCAAAAATGTAGTCTAAGACAAAATATAATGCTGCCGACATCGAAGGACTCACGTGCTAGATCTGACTAGGAGAGGTGCATAGGAAATTAGGGTTAGAGTAGGTTAAGAAACCAAGGAGTTCATCAGCACAACTGGCCCAAGAAGATCTATGAAAGAAGTTGGTGATGACACGAAAGGGAACCAAAGCACTATCACTAAGAAGACGTGAGGTCTAGGGAAAAAAATGAACAAAAACAGACCCACCATAGAAAATAAGAACACCAAAGACACTAAAAACCCCAACCCAGGAACACCAAAGACCCAAACCAATGTGCCACCGACACCATTTGAAGCCATCATCATAACTATTGCACTAGACCAATATGGGGTCTATCATGATATGGAAGAATAAAAGTACAACAGAGGAGGGAGATTGAATCTTCGTCCCTATAACACCAAAAAAGAATACACAATGAAATAAACCCTAAAAATAAAAAGGAAGAATAGAGAAAAGGGATAGAGGAGAGCCTGGAAAAGTTGGAGAATGCCCCATGCTAGGAGGATCCACCACGACCGCTAGATGTTTCAGGGGAAAACCCTTATTGTCACCGAGATAACTGAGAGGCTCTCCTTAGAGAATGCAGAGCCATAACTAGGACCTCATTTTTTTATTTCACATGGAAGTTAGGTAGGATATCCTAGTGTACTTTTAGTAATGATCATATATTTAGATTCGATGCCTCATGTTAAGTGAGGGGGTTTAACCCATTCTTATTCTTAGTTGGTAATATAGAGCTTGGATGGAAGCTTTAGCTTGTGAAATTAATGAACATGAGGTACTATCGAGTGCATGGTTTTAGCTCTTTATATGTTTTTAGCTTCATGAGGAAAAGAACTTGGTGTTTTAGAAACCTTAGTTTTAAATACCATTTTGGAAGGAAGTACTGTTTGAATTCCTAGCTAATTATATCGTAGTGGATCTTTGACATTATGGTAATTAATGGACCTAAATGGGAAGGTACAAGTTTAGTGGTTTGTTGTGAGACACTCTGGTTCCAGACTGAAGAATAGGGTGTGTCTGGTAGCTTGTGTTTTAGTCATGGAAGTTCCTTTGGTATACCCTTATAGGGTTTGGAGGAAGCTTGTGGGTTTCCATGTCTTTGGGGTTTATAGTTTTTTAGGTGCTAGGGCTCTTGAAGTCTTGGATAAATATGAGTGCGGGATCAGTGTGATGCCTGGACCTTGGAATTTCAAATAATTGTAGTATGAATCGATCATAGTTAATCACTTTGTATTAGATTTATTCCTAGGTGATGTGTGGTCTTGATACAAGTTGTGAGTTGTTCAGGTTCTTGACCCAATTTGTGATCTGGAATCAGTATTGTATGACTCAAGTGTGGTGAGTCATGGGTTGGAAGTGGTTAATAGGAGAACATTAGACCCCTAATATTTTATATGAATCATGATGGAAAGCCTTAGTTGGAATGACATGGTGTATTTGAGGTGATTGGTTTAGATTTATTGAGAGTGAGTATCCATTTATTTTCTAAAATAAAGGTACTACACATTAGTTGTGAGCAAGGACAATTGGTTGGGTTTGGTAATAGGTCACATAAGAGTCTATGGTAGATTGTTAGGGTATCAAAGGAGCTTGAGAAATGTAATGACAATAGTGTTGTGATGACCATGGGTTCATGACTGCCTAGTGGAAGTTCAGGGGATGATAATGTTTTTGGTTGAAAATTTCCTCTTAGAGTGAGGTGATCGAGGAATGAAAGATGTTTTGGGAATGATTGTTTGGATTTTGTTTGTGGTTTAGAAATTTTACCTTTTAGGTGGTGACAATTTCATGAAGGATCTAGGTGCATTGGAACCATCGACCCTAGTTACTCCTAATGGAGGAATTGAGGTTTGGTGATGTTGGTGAGCATAAATCAAAGGAACTGAATTACATGCGATTAATCCCATAAACCTGCTTTGAGGGAGGCATAAGTAAATCCATGTGGTGGGGAGTACACTATAGTATGTTTTTTTGGTGAAACCATCTTCTTGAGAGGGGTATCAGTGGATATCGTGTATGGTGTTATTATAATCCATAGATGAAAAATCTATTTTTTATGTGTTTGGAGATTGGGTTTGAGTGGGATGGACACATCCTACCATTGCGTACAATGGATGGTAGGACATGGTCTGTGGTGATCATGAGTTTTGTTATTTGGACGACGATAAGGAAAATCCTTATTTGGGAGTATAAAATTAGTTATGGGAGGTTCAGTATTGTTTTATGGTGCAAGAGGTGTGATGAGACTACCAATAAAGACAGTGGACCTAAATTCTCTACATTCTACAAATAATTCTAAGAGAAAACTCTAGTGTGATATTAATGAAGATGATCTTAGATGTCATATTAATACATTCTAGAAATTTTATAAGGGTTACTCTAATCGATGGAGAATTGGTTCTCATGGTAAAGCATGATGAAGGGATTGTTTAGTTAGAAACTCAATTGTGGAGCTTTACTGAAGATCATGTTGGAATACAATAATATTACTTTGGATGGTTAGAGGATGTATCCAATGTAAAAGGTATTGTGATCAGGTGTATTGACAATGCATTGGTAGATATGGATGAGTTTTGGGGTGGTTGGTTAGTGAATGTAAAAGTGCTATTTTTGAATTGTGAATGGACATTGAAAGTTCAATATTATAGGTTTCTTGAGTATTGAACTAGGATTTTTGGAAAAAACTAATGTTTTTAGAACCTACAGATGGGGATACTAAAACTTTTTGGTTTAGTTAGGGTTCTAGAGTGAGGAGTTGTGCTAGGTCTTTTCCAGTGATGCATTTGACCGATGGGTGTTATGTGGCGGTGAACAAGGTTGGAATATTAGGTAGACCAGTTTGAGATAAGTATCCAGGGGTGGTTTTCCTTATCTCAAACAATAGTCATGTTGTATTTCACTATGTTGGTAAAAGTTGAGGCAAGTATTGAGTTAAAATTTGATCAAGTGGTATGAGTGAACCATTGGTATGCTAATGGTTAGTAATTAGGATATCCTATGATAGGGAGAACACATGGGATAGTTGAGAATATGGTACTCATTTCAAGTAGTTTTTGATGAATTATGGGAATGATAGGTTGAAAAATATAGCAGGCAAGGGTTTAGTTCTTGGAGGACACCCATGTGCAGGTTTAAATTGTTTTGTTGGGCTTGGAATTAGTTGGTTTGAGGTTGGTGATCAGTCATCATGGGATGAAGGTCAAGTTTTCATACTGAATGTGTGTGTGTCTAGATATAAGATAGTGGGTGACTATTTATATGAGGCTTCAGTGTTTTAAGGTGACATGTCAATGTCAGCTTTGAGGTGAGGCCTCATGAGATGGTTGGTCTCGAAGGGAGACTACACTTTTGGGTTATGAATTTGGTAAAAATGGTTGAGTGTAGACCTATTAACTCAACCCATGGGATGTGATATTAATCAATTAAGGGTTCTAAGATAACATTGGTAGTGGGGAATCATGGTTTTTTTGGGTGTGAATCAATGCCATGGTATATGGGCCAATGATAATTTTTAATCAGTGGTGATAATTGGTATAGTGTTCGTATGAAAATAAGCATTGACTGTATAATTATCATTCATGGTTCGAGGCTTGGTGTTTCTTGGGTATAAAACTTGGGTATGAGCTATCTTAGGGTGGGGATATTTCATAGACCCATGTTCTATATAGGTGTTTGATTTTGAGGAAAGCTTGACTTTTTCCATTTGATGGAGGGGATAGTTCTTCCATCAAGGTAAAGAATTGATTTACAAGATTTAGAACCCCTCAAAAGATCTATTTTGGATTGGTGTTGATATTCCCTTGGGGATTGGAAGGTCTTGGGTGAGTTTTAGATGAGCATGTAGTGGCTGTGGCATGTAGCCAAAGGGTTGTAGTGCCACTAGCTAGCTAGAGGCCTTCCTGGAGGCAATAATTTCTGTCTGGTCTCACCGGATAGATGGTAAACTCAGCACCAGCTAGCTGATAGGATCCTGGGTGTTTTTTTAAATAGGGTAAAAAGGACCATTTTACCCCTCACCCCTTTTCTTTTTACCCAATAAATGTCTAATGTAAGGGTCATTTCCAAGTTACTAGAGATCTCCTCTCCCTCTCCCCTGGACATGGTGGATCTCCTTAATTCTTGGCCTATTTTGATCATCATTGGATGCATTGTAATCCTAGAGGTGATTCGAAGAGTTCTCTCCCCCTTTTCTTAATTTATTTTTTTTCATGTTTCCTCATGACTTTTATGTTCATTATGACCTATTTTCAAGATTTTTTTTTCTACTTCTCTAGTTTCTCTCATTTCAGATCAAACCAAAGGATGATATAGGATGAGTGAAGCTTCCCAAGATTAAGTTAGGTGGTCCAAGTACTTTCTCTTAAAGTATTTATATTTAATAATACATATCAATGGTGAGTTGTGCCAATGTTCTATGTTGGCCCTGTATTTAAATTTTAAAAATTATATTACCTTAATTCATGGAACTTAGGTTAATTTATCAACCATAAATGCACCCATAGTGTATCGAATCTCCCATGGACTAAGAATGGTCCATGGAAAAATTATGGCTTAACCCAGACTCAAGGAATCATTTGTAATAATTTATGAACCTCATTTAAGTTCACTTACTAAGAGTGGAAAGGTAATTAATTCAAATCATTCCATAGACCAAGTAAGGTCATGGAAGAGTCTTTACCTATTAAATGTGTCACCCATTAGGTGAAATTCTTGAATTAGTTGAACCCTATGTATATAAATAACATGTAATTAAGATGATGAACAAGAGGCACTTGCTTTTTCATATTGAACCTAGCTTGAATTAGGGTGTTTTAACAAAAAATATAGACCCAATGACCTTATTTACTTTAGGTACTAGGGTGAGACCTATGTTAATTAAATAAATAATAACTCCTAAAAATACCTCATTGTGTATTAAAAACTAACAAATGGATATTGATACATTGAGATGACTTGAGGTAAATAAATTAAGGTACTAGTGTTGGTGAATTATGATACCCTTAATTAAATAAGATAGTTAGTGAAATGTGGATATTGAATCTAATCGGTTAATGAATAATGAAAGTATTAGGATATGAATAACCTTTGTGATATTTTTTTTAACAAAGTTTTTTTATTTTATGACAACTAACATTTTTGTATAAGAATGTTTTTTTTTATTTAGGAAAAAAGTTTTATTCTTAAGAAGGTTGTTTTTCAGACTCAGAGGATCATACTGAGAAGCACCAGACTCAGAGAATCAGATCCATATGCATCAGATTCAGATCATTAGATCCAAAATAATCAGAGTCATAAATTATTGTTTGCTGGAAGTATTTCTTTTCCATAATATGAGAAAGAAAGGAATATTGAAATGAGATGATAAAGAAAAGAATATTGTAACGAGTAGAAGAAGAAAGGTATATATCAATGATCTGAGAAATAAAGGTATATCATAATGAGATGATAAATAAAGGTAGATTGTAATGAGTTGATAAATAAAGTTAGAACATAATGAGTTTATAAATAAAGTCATACCATAATGATATGAGAAATAAAGACAGATTGTAATGAGTTGAGAAAGAAAGAAAAATCTTAATAACTTGAGGAATATACATCATATTGAAGCTGAAGAAGTTACATCGAATTGAATAAATGTTAGAAATTCCAAGAAGGCTGATTACAAATAAGATTAAAAAATAATATTCTATAAGTTTAATGAAGATTCGAAGAGGTAAAACTTGAAATTCAATTTTACATAAATCTCATAGAAATATAAGGGTGATTGAAGAAGTCAAAGTTGAAGTTTAAATGAAATATATTTTTGGATTTTTGAAATATGAGGAAGTGGGGAAAGTTTTAAAGTTTCCTGCTCTTGTTTTTATGAGTCACCTATAAATAGTTTCTCAGATTATTCATTCATTGTAACTTTTCATGAAAGTGAAAAAGGTGGAGCATTGAAGAATTTGAAGTGAAATTTCCCATCAGACTAAGGAATTTAAAATTGAGCATTTGAGCAGAGTTTGAGTTTTGCAGATTGAGAATGGATTCATCGTATTGAGTCCATCATATTAAGTCAATCAGACCGAGGAATATCAAACTGAGTGTTTGAGAAGAGTTTTAGAATTATATATTGAGTAAGGGAGAATTGTATTGAACTCATCAGATTAAGAGAATTGGATCCAAGAAAATCGGACTGAGGATCCAGACTGATCTTTTGTGAAGAAAATTGAACAAAGTCTTATTATTTTGTTTTGTCTCAATTTTTTTGTAATAAAACTTTGTAAACTGATGGGAGTCAGTATAATATTTACTATCAAGAGATATTAGGTGTCTAAAAAGAGTTGGAAAAAGTTGTATTCACTTATTTATAATAGTTTATTTCTATAGACCCACTAAAGTGTCTGAAAAGGAAGTAGGTTCTCACACTGAGGTAGAAATTTGTAAATCTTGTGTGATTTACTTTATTTCCTAATTTTTCATGCATTAGTATTTACTAAAAATTTGATAAGTAAATAAATATTAACAGGTTATAGGAGTTAAGTGAACAACTAATTCAACCCCCCTTCTTAGTTGTTATTCAATCCTTTGAAACTTTAATTGGTATCAGAGGGAGGTTACTTTGTTGAATAATTATCATGTATTATATCAATTATGTAAAAATTAGAGGAATTTCTACATTTTATGGAAAAAATTATTATGGATGAAAAAATAGGATGATTCCCTTTCTTCTATCTCTTGGTATGGAAGTTGTTGATGTTGTAACTACTGGTTTTTCACCTATTGATAAAGATGATCCTATAACATTTACTGATAAGATAAATGTATAAGTTGATGGAAAGGCGAGAAATGAAATCTTTATGTCTTTTTTAGATAATGTTTATCAAAATTTGATGGGTCTCAATACTTAAAAAAGTATCTTAGACAAGTTGGAAATAATTTTTGAAGGTAATACTAAAGTTAAGGAATAAAATCTAAAAATATGGTGTAGTAAGTATGAAGAAATTAGAATGAGAGACGAAGAAACTATTGATGAATACTTTACTAGAGTAAATGAAATTGTTCACAACATTATAGGATTTGGATATGTCTTGGAAGATTATATAACTGTGAAGAAACTTATTCGAAACTACCTGAATATGTTTGATTCTAAAATTTACTCTTTATAAGATAAGGATGATTTATCTCTTAATGAATTGCATAAATTTGTTGTTGCTTATGAAATGAGAAAATATCCAATGTTTAAAAAGAATATGAAACATGAAATAGACTTTTAATATATGAGAAAGTTGAAAATTAAATATGTTGAAGATGTTGATACTTGTGACTCTAAAGGTAAAGATGATGATGAGTTAAATGATAAAATCAGGTCTATTATATCTAAGAAATATCAAAGAGGAATAGGAAAGTATGGAGGTAAAGTTCCTCTCAAATGTTTTGAGTGTGGTGGAATTGGACACTTTGATATGAATTTCCCCAAGAAGAAATTTGGAGAATATCAAGATGATTCTGATGAAAAATCTTAATGGAAAAAGTGGAAAAAAAGTTCTAAATAAGAAAAGTCATCCAAAAAATACTTAAAGAAGTTTACTGGGAATAAGAGAAGTATGTTTAGTAAGAAATATGAATTAGAATCAACTTAAAATAATTCTTTAGAATATGAAAGTTCATAATAATTCATAACCTTCATTTAAAAAGTTTAGAAAGTTGAATTCACCTCAAACAGTGAAAAAAAGAGGTTAAAAACCTTATAGAGAGTATCAAATCAGAATATAACTTATTTAATATCTTGAGAAAAAAAAATCTCTCAATAAATAAATCATAATGATAAAGAAATAGTGTTAAGAAGTTACTAAAGAAAGAAAATATTTTATCAAGTAGGAGGATGAATACATTCATCATATCTTAAGTTAAAAAATTAGAGTTTATAAATAGGAAAATATGGTTGAAGATCTTAGTAAAAATCTTGTAGTTAAGGAAGAATAATTTAATTAGTTTTAATAAAAACTTCTTGAGTCTGAAAAAACCTTAAGAAAGATGAATTAAAACTTCAACAAAGCCTTATAAGTAAAATCAAAGACTTTTAAAGTTACTGAGAAGAATAAAATCAAGAATCAGTTGAAATCCTCCCCCACTAAAAATAATATTTCATCCATTTTTCTAACATTTCAGGTTCCTAAAAAATTATTGGGAAATATTGGGTGGAAAAAAGATGTGATAAACCTATCATATCTATAAAAGTTGATAACTCACCTAGGAGGAAAGATGGTCCATGACCAGATTATCTTGAAATAAGAAGTTATCAACCTCAACAAGTCTTGTACAAAGACAATTCTTAATTAAATATAAAATCAAGATTTGATGGATTTTGCTGGTGTTGTGGAATCTATTTCTATAGAGCTTATAATTTTTTTTAGAACCTATCTCTTCCTGAAAGAAGGTTTGATAAAAGAATAATGAATAAATTTTTTAATCCATAAGAAGTTAGAAAAGAAAAATCTCAATATTTTAGAAACCTTCCAATAAAAAATCAATTTGAATGTTTGGAAGAGGTTTGTGATGTGATGAGGATGGTCATCAACAAATTTCTCATGGTGGAAAAGAAAATAAAGTTGTAAAGAAAAAATCTAAAGAAATATATTTTTTTTTGAGGAAAATTTAAAAGAAATTAAAAGGAAAAAATCATGGATACTTGATAGTGGTTGTTCTTGACATATGAAAGGTGATATGAAAATATTGAAACATGTTGAAATTTATAATGGAGGGGAAGTTACCTTTGGTAATGATAGTTCCTTAAAAATAAGAGGAATCTGAATAGTTAATATTGAAGAAGAAAAGTTGAAATCTAAGGAAGTTTTATTTCTTGATAGGCTAAAACATAACTTACTTAGTGTAAGTAAACTTTTTGATGATGAAAAATAATTAATATTCACAAAATATTCTTGTGTTATCAAAAGTGTGAAACATTTCAAAGTGATTACAAAAGGGGAAAGAACCAGTGAGAATATTTTCAAAATAGGATAATTTAACAACTCCTGTTACTTAAGTGATGAAGATGAAAATAAATTATGGCACTAAATACTTATCCATATTGGACAGAAAAACATGAAAAGATTTTCTAAATTTGATGCTATTGGAAACTTTCCATAATTGAAAATAATAAAATAATATGTTTGTATTACTTTTTAGAAATGAAAAAATAATAATAAAAATTATAAGAGAGTTTAGATTCAGTCTACTAAATATCTTGAACTTATTCATTTCGATTTATGTGGGATAATGAGACATCAATCAATAAAAGGATATTTTTTTACTTTATCATTTTTATTGATGATTTCACTTGGATGAAAAACATCATATTTATGAAACAAAATTCATAGGCTATGAAAATGTTCAAGTTTTTTAGAAAACAAGTTGAGAAAGAAATGAGGGTTTATATAAAGAAGTTGAGAACAAATAATGGTACCGAATTTACCAAAAAATATTTTGAATATTATTTGAGAAAACATGGTATAAAACATCAGTATAGTGCTCCCTATACTCCACAAAAAATGGAGTATAATAAATAAATAATATAATATTTGTGGAAATGGTAAGAATTATGTTAATAGAATACAAACTTTCAAAGTTTTAATGGAAAGAAGCTGTTAGTACTACTGTACATGTTCAAAACAAATGTTTGATGAGAAAGATGAGGAAGTAACTTTTATAGGTTATTCACCCAATAGAATAAGTTACAAATGTTGGAACAAACATTTATAAATTTTTTTGGAATAATATGATGTGAAGGTAATTTAAAATAAAAATTACTTAAATTTTTTTTTGAGAATGTCGAGGAGGATAACTGGATATTTCCAACAATAGTGAAAGTAAATCAAAACATACTTATATAGATTCAAAAAATTCATGTGATGAGGAAAGTTTAGTTGGGAAAGAAACTTTGAAATTTTCTAATTTACAAAAACATATTGAGTCCAAAAACATTATTGGAAATCAGAAGGCTTCATTTGAAACAATAAGAAAGTTGATATTAGGAAATCAAACTTTACTTATCTCTAAATTTGAACTGGAATAAATTTTATAAACTATTAAACACAAAGAATGAGTGGATTATATGAATGAAGAGTTGGAT
This sequence comes from Viscum album, assembly GCA_963277665.1. Lineage (NCBI taxonomy): Eukaryota > Viridiplantae > Streptophyta > Magnoliopsida > Santalales > Viscaceae > Viscum > Viscum album. Next base: position 1,693,318,810 of record OY728137.1, on the reverse strand, counting down.
CATATTGAGAATAATGAAACATGGGAACTTGTTCCAAGGAAAAAAAATAAAAATGTTATCGGAATGAACTGGGTTTAAAGAAATAAGTTGAATAAACATGGATAAGTTTTAAGAAACAAATTAAGGCTTGTTTTTAAAGGATATTCATAAGTGGAATTTGTTAATTTTTAGGTAATTTTTTCCAAGTTTCAAGATTATAAACTATTAGAATGTTTCTTTCAGTGGACGCACATTGAAACTACAAATTTTATCAGATGGATGTAAATTGAGCCTTCTTAAATGGTGAGATTGAGTAAGAAGTTTACATTGATAAACATTGTGGATTTATACTTGATGAGTATGAAAACAAAATTTTTTAACTAAAGAAATATTTTTATGGGCCAAAACAAACTCCACATTCTTGGTATTCAAAAATTGAAAATTATTTGAAAATGTTAAATTTTTTAAAAGGAAAGTTTGATAGAAAATTATATGTGAAATATATTAACTCTAGAACTCTAATAGTAATTGTTTATGTGGATGATATAATTTTTTTTCTGGGGATAAATAAGATGTTTGTAAAACATTTTCTAAATAAATAAAGAAGAATTTTGAAATGTCAATGTTGGTAGAATTAACTTTCTTCCTTGGCTTACAAGTTTAAAAAAATGAAAAATACATATTTTTATCTCAAGAAAAGTATACTACGGAATTGTTAAAGAAGTTTGGGATGAAATAATCTAAAAATGTTTATACTCCTATATCTGTGAGGAAAAAGTTGAGTAAAGATGAATTTGGAAAAAGTGTGAATTAAAAATACTTCCAAAATCTGATAGAAAGTCTACTTTACCTTATAACCTCAAGGCCTGATATTGTTTTTGCTGTGAATTTTTGTGCCAAGTATCAAAGTAATCTGAAAGAATCACATATATTGGTAGAAAAGAAAATTTTGAGATATTTCAAAGGAACAACTTCACTTGGGTTGTTATATAAAATAAATTTTGAGATGAAGTTTCATGGTTATACTAATACCGATTGGGCTGGATATTATAATGATAGAAAATCAACCTGAGGAGGACCATTTTTCTTAGGTGAATGTTGTGTAAGTTGGCATAGTAAGAAATAAAGTTTAATAACTTTGAGAATATTTGAATATGAATATGTTTCAGCTACTCAGGCTTCTACTCAAATTTTGTAGATGAAAGTTCAGTTGGGAGATCTGAAATTAAAAGTTTCTAAACTATTGAAGATAATTTGTAATAATGATAGTGAAATTGATCTTTCTAAAAATCCTATCAAACATTAAATATCAAAACAAATTGATATAATGTTTCACTTTATAAAAGATAAATTTTATTCTGGAGATTTTATGATAAAATACATCTAAAAAAGTATTAAATTGTAGATATTTTCAAAAAATCAATGTCTAAATAAAGATTTTTGGAATTGAGGCTATAACTTCATGTTTAACCTCCTCCCATGACTTCCTAAACCTCATAAGGAAGGACCCATACTGTTCTTTGGATTATATTGTCAAAGGGGGAGAGAAAGTAACAAATTTATTTTATAATAAGTTTTTAATTATCTTTATTTTAGGAATCTGAAGCCATGGTTATCAAAAAATGGGGTAGATAAAAAGAAAATTGAGATAAAAAAAAAAGTGAGAGAAAAAAAGTGATATAGGAGAAGATAAAAGTGAGGAAAGTTTATCTTTACATAGACACAAAAGTTTCTTGCCTCCGAGGGATGAAATTCATTTAAAAAAATTACTTTATCCTATAGTGTGGTGTCAAGACACTCTTTTTGAGAAAGGTTGTGTTTCATTAAAATTCAAAAAACTTGAGTTTTTTTATAAAAGTTGAGTTGTAAAAAATTTACGAGACTTGAAAAAGTTGTTAACAAGGATTGTCAATAAATCCAAATTGGGAGATTGAAGAACCTTTTTGATAAATTGTTTTATCAAAGTTTTTTTATTTTTTTAAAAATAACCTTTTTGTATGAGAATATTTTTTTTATCTAGGAGAAAAGTTTTATTCTTAAGAAAGTTGTTTTCTAAACTCAAAGGATCAGACTAAGAAGCACCGTACTCAGAGTATCAGATCCATATACATTAGATTTAGATCATCAGATACAAAATAATCAGAGGTAGAAATTGTTGTTTGATGGAAGTTTTACTCTACCATAATATGAGAAAGAAATGAAAATCAAAATGAGCTAAGAAAGAAAGGAGGATCGTAATGAGATAAAGAAGAAAGGTAGATTTTAATGAGATGAGAAATAAAGGTAGATCATAATGAGTTTAGAGATAAAGACAAATTATAATGAGATGAGAAAAAAATACAGATCATAATGATCTAAGAAAGAAAGAAATATCATAATAACCTGAGGAAGATACATTTTATTAAAGATAAGGAAGTTATATAATATTGAATAAATGTTAGAAAGTCTGAGAAAGCTGATTATGAAGAAGACTTAAAAAGAAGATTCCATAAGTTTTTTGAAGAGTTAAAGAGGTAAAACTTGAAATTTAATTTTTTCATAAATATTAGAGAAATATAATGAGGATTGAATAATTCAAAGTTAAATTTTAAATGTGAGAGATTTTTGGAGTTTTAAAATCTAAGGAAGTGGGGAAAGTTGTAAATTTTCTTACTCTTGTTTTTTTGAGCTTCCTATAAATAGTTTCTCAGATAATTCGTTCATTTTAACTTTTCATGAAATCACAAAATGTGGAGCATTAAAGAATTATAAGTGAAAGTTCCCATTGGACTAAGGAAGATCATATTGAAAATTTGAGTAGAGTTTGAGTTTTGCAGATTGAGAATGAGTTCGTCATATTAAGTTCATTGTATTGATTTAATCAAAATGAGGAAGACCATATTGAGTATTTTATCAGAGTTTAAGAAGTGTAGATTGTATAAGGGATAATCATATTGACCTCATCAGATTGAGAGAATTAGATATAGGCAAATTGAATTGAGGATCTAGACTGAACTTTTATGGAGAAAATTTAACAAATTATTATTCTTTTGTTTTGGAACAATTTCTTTGTAAGTAAACTTTATAAACTAATGGGAGTCAGTATAATCTTTCCTATCGGGATATAGAATGTGTCTAATGGGAGTTGGCATAAGTTGTGTTTACTTATTCATAATAGTGGATTTCTATAGACCCATGGGAGTGGCTATGACAAGGACGTGGGTTCTCACAATGAGGAAAAAAATTATAAATCTTGTGTTATTTACTTTATTTCCTAGTTTTCATGCATGAGTATTTACTAAAAAGTTTATAAGGAAATAAATATTAATAGGTTACTGGGGTTAAGTTTTAAAAAGCATTGAAACATATAAAAAGTGAACAACTGATTCAACCCACCCTTCTTAGTTGTTATTAAATCCTTTATAACTTTAGGATATAATACCAATGAATGGAATTGAGCCATGATGCACATTTTCAATAATTAAATCCCCCTTCCTCTAAAGGGACTTTATGCCTTATAAGCCTTGTTAATATATTGGAACTAGTTATGGATTAAAAGTAATTCATTCCATGGGAAAGCCTTGGATTCTAGATTGGAATTCCAAAAACGATCCTAATGGATGACATACTATTTATTTATGTAAATGAAATGGGTAATCCTTGTTAATATGATTAAACTAGATATGGATTAAAAGTGAGGTGTGCCATGGGTAAGCCTTGGATTCCTAGTTTGAATGGAAATCATAAACCCAATGGATTCCCTATGATTAATTAATGTTAATTCCATGGGTTTTACCACTTTGGATTTAGTAAATGTATTATATTTATGAATACCTTGGCCTATCATAATGGATTTATGCAAAAACTCTAGAAAATTAGAATGCTTGGGCTGAGATCCTAGATTTGGTTTGAGGTCCTAAGACCCGAAATTCCTTGGATTACCTCCTTGGATCACAATAAAGTCCCTTCCCAAAATTACCAAGGACATTCTCCATGGGTTTAGTTAGAGAACCTTTATAAAGTGGAATTCTGAGGGTTCATACCTTATATTCTACTCAAGATCTATACACTGTGGCTTGATCACCATAGGTTGGCTAGTTATATTCCACACCTAGAATGCCTTGGAGGTTTCCTTGGATTCGTATAACTATGTGATGTGGGAATTCCTAGAACCATTATGTGAATTCACCTATGATGCTTGTTTTTATATTCATGGGGTTATTTACATGGTTTCTATGACTACTTATCAGGTTCCATTTTAAGATATTTCTAGTTTAGGCCTAAGCATATGGGTTCGACCAACCTCCACTTATAGGACCATGCTCAATTCAATTTCACTACTTTACTTCTTTATGTAAGATTATATAATACACACCATATGTTTTATACTCACTAAATTTAAATTCATTATAAACTATTAGTAGTGTCATATTAATTTTTACTCACACCCTGTTCAGGTCACCACTTAGTACCCGAACAGATCTCTTGGCTATAGGGTTGGACCTTGGCTAGTGCCCCTTTACTGTTACTTGATTTGGGATAGGACTAGGCATGGGATCTGTGGACCAAGAATATAATCGAATGACATATAGAAGTTGGTTTAACCGTCTTATTTATTTATTTTCACCTAGACCTATTGTATGTGTATCACCTATTGTATGTATTGATTGAGTTGTACTTAAATAATCATCTATTCTTACATGGTTGATTTTTATTGTCACTTACCAATTTTTCAGTTTATTATTATTTTCCTTCTATTTTTTTCATTTATTTTTATAATGTATTTTGGTATTAAACTAGATGGTATATTATTCTAACCATACCAACATTAGATCCTTACTGCTATTCACCAGCCTCAGGTATACATAGAGGTGCGATTGAGGCTATGTAGCTCTCTAGTTTGGATACTTATGAGAGAAATAGTTCGAGGATGTCACACATGATGTTACATCTTCCTCATATTTTTCATCAATAATGAATCATAGGATTATTCATGCATGTATTTTATTACTTATGCTTATTGTATTATTAAATGAATATTACTCCAATTGGTAGTAATGTACAAGTTCCATGAGATGGAACCTAATATAGATGGGACTTTTCATTTAATTAAAAGAGTTAGGAATTTCCTATAAAATGGAAGAGTTCCCTTCATTGGATATCATACTCTTTTCATCCCATAAGTTAAATCTCACTTCATACTCAAATTACTATTCATCTTTGAAATAATGTTCCAACACCCCTTTGGTAGGTTCAAGCTCTGATTTTATGAATGAGGATCCAATGCTGGATCACTACTTATAGAGGATAGATCCTTTTATTGATTTACTTATCTACATCAAGCATCAAAGATTTGTGATAGATTCAATCATGTTTTAGGTACTCCATTCCCATAATGCTCTTTATATTCATTTCATATTGATACTATTAAAGATAGATTGAGTTTATATAGAATTTTTTACACTAATAACGATCATAAGATAATCTTACTAAACCCATCAATGGTATTATATCCTTATTTTTAATCATATAAACATGTTATTTTTATGATTTTTCTAAGAAAATATTAGTTGTAATGAGTTAGAGATGATATTGTAATGTATAATATGAAGAAAATATTCTATTTTGATTAATCAAATCCTATGATTGATACATATAATAAGGTACAATATGTAGGAAACCCAAGGATTTGAACCGTACCATGTTATATGATATAAAATATCATAATATATGATTCAATCCCATTTTTATGAAAAATAAAGTAACACAAAGTAATTATGATATAAAAGATATCATAAAAATATGATTGATTCATTATAATATCACTAGTCATATTCGGTAATTGAAATCATTGCTTATAATTGGATTTATATAATAGAAAATTATTGATACATGGTATATATATCCCCTGTATCAATTTTAATTTATGATAGATAATTCCTATTATTAGTAGTAAAATATGATACAGGTGAAAAAATTTAAAAAAATTATATATTGATAAATTTTCTTATAGTTTATAAAATGTTTATAATTTATAAGTGTTAGGACATGTAAAATGGGATTTTTTATGACTACATTAAATATGAAAATTTCATATTTTTATCTCATTCTTTTTAAAATAAATAAAGAGTTTATTTATTTTTTAATTCCTTTAGAATATTTATTTTTATAATGTATTTATAAATTATGAATATTTCATATGCTAAATTTATGTGATTAATGTATTATAGTATATTTTTAATCCTTGCATTTTATGTTAGGTGAGATTTCATAAGATTTAGTTTTCATCTACCTTGACCTCAATTTATTATTGAAGTTATGAGAATCAATTTAGTTGTTGAATATAGTTTTTACGTATTAGGTTTTAGGTTTACTATGAATTGGATTTTCTCTTGGGTAAAGTATACCTTGGGATAGGGACTTGGGTTTGGACTTACCACTGTCTTATGGGCTTATTCCTTATTCTATAAAGGTAGAAGTTAGCTATCCATCACTCTAGGATTACTCATATAGAGATTTCTAATCTAATATAAATCTATGAATTTAAATGAAGAGTTCATGTAACTTATGCATGAGATATATTCATCTATGTATGAATATGTTTGGCTTACAATTTTGAAAGAGCAATAAAAAATTATGGGGTTTATAAATATTTACACATTAATGTGGCGTAAACAGATTAATTTGGTGGATGAAATAGGTATTTGAAAACTAAATCATTAGAAACATGCATAAATAGTGGAATAAAACATGAGATAATTAAGATTTCACATGATTAAATAGTTATTAATTTAATATTCATATGATTTATATTAAGTTTTTGAGGATTTTAATAAAACCCCCCCTTAAATACTAACTATGAGATTCTTTCCAAAGAAGCACATGTTAAGATCTTGATCATATAACAAGGTAGGTTTTTATATAGCTAGGGTGCCCATGAATTATATTGTGTAAGACATGGTGGAAATAGATAACCATAAAAGTTAGGTAACCAAATCCCATTGTGTTATTTGGGTGAAAATTTTCTAGAAAACCCTAAGAGTTCAGATATTAGAGAAATAGAGTTGAGTCTATCCATATTATGGATTCAAGAAAAGGGATTCCCCCTCAACTATCCAAGAATCATAAAAACAATGATTGGGATGATTCCTTACCTAAATAAATAAGTGTAGAGAGTAATTTCATACTAGACTCATTACTTAGTGAAATATGGATCTTGGATCACCAAATAGATATGATGTACGAGGTCATCTTTTTTAGTAGGAGTAATTTCATTAAAATTTCTTGATGAAATGATATAAAACATGATACTCATCCATAAATATGTCTTTTTTTAGATTATTTCATACTTCATGATAATCATATTGAGATCACATATAGGTATGGACTATAAAATATTCTGGGATTGGTATCTAGGATTAAGAAGTGTTATCAAGGAAAACAATTATGATCATTTTAATGTGAATGTTCTAGAGGTCTATTTGACAAAATATGACTTATAGGTGTTAGATACTAAGTGTGAATCACACATTTGTGATAATTAACAAAAGAATCAGAGATAATAGTTCATTTAAAAAGTGTGAAATAGATATTCATGTCGTCAATGGAGAAATATTTATTGTATTAGAAGTCATCACTTATGATCTGATTCTACAAAGTGGGTTAGTTCTAGAATTAGAGAACTATTATTATGTTTCCCCTATAAAAAAGAATATGATTGCTATATTTTTTTTGGAAAATAAGGTATTTTTATTCACTATTAAGAATAAGATTTGATATATATATAGATATATGAATGGAATGTTTTATAGCATTGAGAATATGATAAACAATTTATATATTCTAGATATGGATAATCCCATCTATAACATTTAGAATAAGAAGGGTTAGGGTTGATTCTAATCCCACCACCTTTGAAATTATTTACTTGGACATATAAATGATAAATGCATCCAAATAATCCATAGTGATGGATTATTAGAAGCATTCGATTATGGATCATTTGATACTTGTGAATATTGTTTATTTGAAAAAATGAATAAATCACATTTTAGTGGAAAAGATGAAAGGACTAGTGTACTATTAGATCTAATACATAGTGATGTGTGTATACTAATGAGTACTCAATAATTGATGATTTTAGGTGATTAATTACTTACAAATATTAATTTATTTGGTATGGTTATGTGTTTATTATGATACATAATCATTAATATTTTGAAAAGTTCAAATAATTACTTCCATGAACCAAATAGGTCCACCATTAAATTGGGCACCCAAGTTGACCCATGACATACTTGAGGTGTGTTCCCAATCACCCCAGGCTTGAAACTAGTTCTAGGGTTCCAAGAATACACAATTGGGAATGATTTCACCCTCTGAATGATATAAATCTCAATAAAAATAAAACATCCAAACAAAGTACACAACAATAATAAGTAAATCATCACATAAACTAAAAAAAACAAAACTACAAAAAATAAATAGTAATAACAACCGAAATATCATATATAGATTAAACAAAAAATAAATCCAATCCAATAGACTAGTACAAAAATTCCCCAAAAATAAAAAAAACAACCTGCTACCATCATCCATGTGAACCCTTGGTCACACTCCACATCTTAATCCAACCACTATGGAACAACTTAAACACTCAACATGGGAACGACCAACTATAAAGCACCTGAAATGAAATATAATAGTTACATACAAAAAATGCTGTATTCATAGTGTGATCAAAATTGATCCCATTAGAATCTCACCAAGGATTTTGTGTTATTACTTTCAAATGAAATTTTATTTTATGATTGCTTGAAAAAAATTAGAAAATAAGTTTTTTGTAAAAATGAACATAAAATACAATATCACTTCTATAACCATTTTATAAAAATCCCTTTTTTATTTCCTTTAAATGAAAAAAAATCACTTTGAAAACATTTTCTCAACCAAATCCTCTTATATTAAAAACACTCATTTGAAATACACTTTTAAACCACTTTTAATACATATTTTCAAAGATCCTTAGAAAAAAATTAATAAAATTTAAATTCAAGAATAATAAAACAAAACACTAAGACACTTCATCAATAATGAAATAAAATAGAAACACAGAAGACACAGTGCCACAAATGTCAATTGAGATAGGAAAAAAAAAACAAAAGTCCCATATGGAGGCACCTGGTATCATGGGAAACACACTAGTTCCAAATTTAAGATAATTCCTAGGATTTAATAGTATTGGGTACTAACTTTAATCCTATATTATATCCTAAATAACATAAGACACCTGACTAGACTGCACCCAACATCATTAGGGGAACTCCCCATCTAGTCCTATCTCACCCCAAAGGGGACACTATTAGTATGTGGATATATAGTGTAGTATAAGTATAGACCTATCAATCAGTACCTAATATACCCATGAAAGAACAAATAATAGGTGATCAATCAATAAATACATACATGAATCAAAAATAATAAATAATAAATCTCTCTTGCCTCCAATTCCATCACAAGAAATATCCCCAATGATGTCATTCAATAAAATGGTAAGTAATTACCCCCTTAAGGGTCACAATCCATTTCAAAAAGGGGATCAATAGGGTATCCTACACAAATAATGAAATCCAACTCAAAATTTCCAACTGGTACTTATCAAAATTGGATTAAATTACCGAGCCACTTCATTTCCCTTTTAAGATTCAATTTTGAAATAATCCTTTAAGAAAAACCATTTAAAGACTCATTCAAAATCATTTTAAATACCAAACACTTTTATAATAAAAACCATTCAAGAAACAAAAATCTTCACTTTAATCAATTAACAACCCAAATGAGGTAAAATCCATTTAAAGTAACAAATTCAATTGAAACAAGTCATTAAAGTCTTTTTACAAGAACTTAGAATTCAATTAACATTTTATAAATTGAAACCCCTCAAAAATACCCCTTATTACAAGTGAAGAACCAACCCACACCATTTTAAAATCCATATTGGATAATATATATAGACTTTACTAAATAAATAAATCATTTTAAAACATAAATCACTAAGTGATATTCCAAATAAAAGAAACAGACAAAAAACCAACCTTGGTTCAATGAAAATCAAGCTATAAGTCACCATCTTTGATGGAGAACACCCAAAAAAGCAATGAGGGAATCTGAGAAATCCCAAAAAAGAAAAAAACACAAGACTAATCCACCTATAACCATAAATATGACCCTATAATCTCCTAGGGTTCATGATAGAGAAAGATACCAAAGGAAAAAATGTGGGGAAAAAGTATAAAGATGAAATAAGGGGAAATGAAAAGTTTACCTTGAGAAATAACTTGATAACAAGGATGGAGGGGCTCAAAATCATCAAAGGGAGGATTGAGATCTCCCCTTGTGTGCATCTAGCTCGATCAAGTGAGAGGAGGAGAAATAGAAGTCCCTAAGATTTTAAAATTTGAAGGTTAAAATTGGTAAAACCAAATATTTAAAAATCTAGGTAGAAAGGATCCACAACATAGCCCCAAGGTTTATGGCATAGAGCTACCCCAAAATCTCCTCCTACAATATATCCTAGGTGATACACTGTAGAGAACCTCCACTAAGAAGAACGATGGGTTATAACCCCTAGTAATTATAGTGTATCCCATATCCATTATGGTATAATGCACCTTCCAAGAACCCCAACACATTGAGGACCATAAATTAGCTCCAAACCTCTCAATGTTTCAGACAAGAGAAGCACCAAAGACCACCAGGACACTATAGAGAAACCCTATTTACTACGACATGGAGGCCCTCACTAAACACCCTCCATGATGTATCCGTCCCCTCTTTGATATGTACTATCCTTTATACCCCTAAAAAAAATCCATTCTACCTTTACATACCACCCTTAAACAACTATGGACTTACACTTATGAAAATCCAAAACTTACACTTATATAGTACCCACCACGGTACTGCCTAAACCCTGTGGCATGGCCTTCGTCCCTCACCTTCACATGAAACCTCTATGAAACTCCATGTCTATCCTTACGAAACCCCCTTCATAGTGTATCCTCATCCCTATATCATATCCTTATTACCTAACACTTATGGACACATCCATGTAACACTCCACTATGTCTAAACGCTCTCCACTATGCCATGGTGTCCAGCTATGATCCAACCCCACACTATAACTCCCCTACTTGTGGTGCGGTATCCTTCAGACTTCATAATTTTGTAGAAACTCAAGAAAATCTCAGAAAAACTAAACAAACATGTAAAATTCTCAAAATAACTCAAAATTAAATAAAATTAAACAACAGTAACACAAGGGTGTTATAATTCTATATACCATGTCACTTTCTACCACTATAAAGTCCTCAGTTCAAGAATAATGAATGAGAAAGAAAACCACTATGATGCCTTATATCAAGATGTGGGTGGGCGGGAAATCAACTAGAAAAGGTTTGAAGGAAATAATCTATTAAAAATAGACAAACACTCTAATCTGATTTAAAAAATCACATAAATCTCCAAATCTCTCCAAGCACAACACAACTATGATTACAAATGATGGAACCTAAGGAGATAGAGACCAATAGTAGGTATCTACAACATTTAGACTTAATCTAAAATGTTAAAATAGATACATGCACCTCAAAGTAAAGAATTATCTAGAAACACTATTCCCAATGAAAACCCAAAAAAATACTAATGATCCATGAAACTAGCTCTAACTCCCAAGGCAATCATGACCCAAAGGGAACTAAAATCTAAAAATTGAAAACCATCACCAAGATCCACTATAAGAATCAAAAGAAACCAAACACCACAAGCCTCAATACAAAACAACATGAACTCTAGACCTCATGTCACTATAAGCAATAGGTAAACTAGGACCTCCAACTCGAAACACCATCTGGTGATGAACCAAACAAATAGAAACCAACACTAACAAGTGCCCAACTGGCCTAAAGACACAATGGTCCTAGTTACCCAATAATATAACCAAAGGTATCCCATGTTCAAACCATTAAGAACAAAAATACCAAAATAGAAACATCACATCCACACATTCAAGAGTCTATAACCCAAAAAATTAGGCACACAAAAACCACATTTAATTACCATCCACAAAAGAACAACCCAGAAAACCTCAATACATACTAGTTAAGAGTTTCAAGACAAAAAATAGTATCCCAAAACCTAATTACACCCAATATTTACCTTTCTGAATTTTGAATTTAAAAAACCACTGAATATGACCCAAATATCCACATTAAAGATAAGCCCTCGAAGCTTTACTATAATAAGACTTAGAATTCCTAGGAGCTCCACACTAAAAGCACAAGATATGTAACACCTTAAGATTTTAGAATAATTTTTTATATAATAAATTTGATGTGTTTGATAGATTGTGAAGTAGGAAACACTAAAATTATTTGAATAATTCTTATAAATTATAAAATGAACCACATTATATAGTATTTATATAAAATATAACTATCGAAAAAATTATCAATTTCACTTAGGAAATACAATTGATCCTAAAAAACCATTTTCAAATTTTTTATTTATGAGCATAATTTTTATCATATATAAGTTAATTAATAGTATTTAACTTATTAAAAAGTATTATTTTCACATGTATAAAAATTAATTCATTGGTTATCAATTGATTAAAAATGAAAATAACATCATTTAAAGGTAAAAGAGATATTTTTCATGTGCACAATGTATTTTTATCTTAATAGATAAATAAATAAATTTTGATGAATTAAATTACTAGATTATATAACCAATCAAATGAATTAACATTCATTTAAGTGTGGTTATTATTCAAGTAATGAGAATAATGTCATTTTATGATTCAAAATTACATTTTCTTCAATAATGAATTTTATTACATTTTGTGCACGAATATTATAATTAATTTCTACCAATTTTAGAAATTTTATTTTAAAAAATTGAAATAATTTTTTAAATTATAATTTTAAAATTGTTATTTTTTTTAAAATATTGATTTTTGAGTGAATAGTGAAAAATCTTGATTTTTGAAAAATCATAATTTCTTTTCTTTAAATCAGGTAATTTAAAACTATAATTTTGTTTTAGATTTTTTTCTAAAGTAAAATAAGATTAATTTTATTAAATATAATATAATTAATTCCACAATAATCTTAATTTTATTTTGTTTTGGCATAAGTTCATTTTTATTCTTAAAAATGCATTTTATTAAAAAATATTTTTCTTTATGTTTTGTGCATTTATATTAAAATTAGTCCCTACCAATTATGAAAATGGAATCTTAAAAAATATAATTCATTTTTTTTAATTTTTAGGTTTAAAATTTATTAATGATTTCAATTTCATTTTTGGTCATTATGAATAGTAACATTGGTAAAAATGTTGTCACAATGGTAAAAGGGAAAAATTAGTTAATTAAGTTAAAACTTTGTGATAAGGTATCAAAATATCATATTAATTATTATTTTATGAGTTTATTTATACTATTATCACCTTATCTTAGAAATTTAATTGTTTTAGTTCCACTTGACCATTATTAAGACACTTATAATATTTAAAATTAAAGAATAATTACAAATGTGCCACTCTACTCACTTATAAAAGGGAACCTATGATTCTCACTTATCCACAAAAATTGAGCACTCTAGTTCATAAAATACCTAAAAAAATACCTTAAAAACTTTCATTTTCATATCCTATAGGTTCGGGTCTCATGAAAATACCAACCCAGAAGGCTTAAGGTATAAGCCAAAGGAGGTTTTATAAAGAAGAGGTATAACTCTTAATTGAGTTCTTTCATGTTTATTTCTTATTATACCTCATTAAAACCTATCATAACCATGATGGTATAATAAAATAAATATTTTCAATATAATGAAATTTTATTATGTTTATTTTATACCCCCTTTTCACATTTTTTTTTATCTTATGAGAAATACAAACGTCGCTTGTGCTAATGTATGGACTACCGCCTCCATGAAGCGACATGTTTCATTTTTAATCAATGTATCTCATAGATGGTTATATATAATTATTTATGGATATATATTATTTTTATAAAATAATTATGATTCTTAAAAGGTAAAATATTATCTACCTTCATACCTTCCCATCCTTTGGAAAATTATTACATCGCTCGTGCATACGTGTGGACTACCACCTCCACAAAGTGATGTGATTCATTTTTCATTTTTTTCTTAAAATGTATGGTAATAAGGATATATTTAATGAATACATATGATATTTATGACACTGTTATTATTATTTAAATATATATTATTATTTACCTTTTTTTAATTTAAATCTATTATAAAATGAAAACATTACTCATGCGTGCATATAGACTACCACATCCATGAAGTGATGTAATTCATTTTTCATAACCTCTTTATATGAATGGTTATAAAAGTTTATATAATTAATAAATATGATACTTATTATATTATTAAGATTTTGGATATGATGAAACCAATACCAGGGTTCAAGGAATGGAACCACCGAACCAAAACATGCATAAAAAATGGAACAGTTAACACTTGGAACAATGATATTAATGAAGAATTATTAATAAACGAGTGATAAGATATTATAAGTAAATTATATTTGGTATGATAAGTATAATATGGTTCTATTATAGATTTATAATAAATATATATTTATTCTATAATAGTTTAAGAGTATGTATAGAGTAATTTATAACTTTAGTTAAGTGTAACACCCCAAGATTTTAAAGTAAGAGCACTATGTTCGATAGAGTCTTCAACACATAACACCGAGCTTAAATGACACGCGAAATATATAACCATTATAACCTAGCTATTAAATTGGTGGGTATTGTAACAAATAAGGTAATTAACTAATAAATAATTTTAATGTTTATTAGTATTCTTTAATTATGTAGTTATATTCATTATAAATATATTAAGTAATTCTTAAAATCAAAATGGAAATGGTTTTATTAATCTCATTTTTATAAGGTTTTATTTAAAAGTTTAATTTTAAAATTATAGAATTTTAATTTTACAAAATTAATTTAATTTTTAAATTCAATATGTTAACATCATATTAGGATTAAGTTTTGATAATATTATGAAAATAATTGATTTCGCAAGGAATAGTGAATAAATACTACTTTTTATTGAAAATTGTATTATATTTTAAAGTATTTAAAATATAAAATTATGTTTTGGATTAATTTTAAATTTTAATTAGTTTATTTTGATTTAAAATAATCCAATTATGGTTTTTGAAATTGATATTATACTTAAATTTAGTATTAAAACCTTTTATATTTAAAAGGTTATTTTTCTGAAAAACTGTTTTTCGTTTCATTTTTATGGTTTAATTTTAAATTAAATTCTGAAACTACTGTGTTTTGAATTTTTAAAAAAGGATTAAATATTTATAATTAGTGATTTCAAATTTAGTAAATATTTCACTTTTATTTATGGTCAATATGAATAGTAAACTTATTAATTTTATTACGACGGTAAAGGGAAAATCAGGTAATTTAGGCTAAAAATAAAATGATAAGAACCATAAAATACAACAAAAAACTTACCTAAGTCTTATTTTATGAGTATATATCGACCATAATCATCCAAGGGTCGAATTTATGACCATTTAAGGCCACTTGGATGAGATTATGACCTTTATAGCATTTTATATAAATAAAAGTAAAAAATGTCACACTTTTGTTTTTAATAAGTATAATATTTTTAATACGATGTTATCCAAATGATATATTATACTATAAATATTATTTTTAAATATAAAATATTTATATTCATCATAGTAATTTATTTTTTAATTTTAGTGAAGAAATAATTACCTTAAATGCTTACACAACACTGGTGAAATAATTATTCAATTAATGGAAAAAACAAATAAATGACATTAAAAATATTTAAATAATTATAATTTGATGAATTTTCTATACTAACATGAAATTTTTAGAATATAATAAAATAATTGGTTTTAATTTTACTTTTTTTATTGATATTTTTAAAGTCAAAGTAGTGAATAATATTAAAATTGATACTGATGATATTTTATGAGATTAATATTTTATTAAGTTATTTAAAAGTCATAAAAATATTAAATAAGAACAAAGGGGATAATATATGGTATAAAATTTCACCCCATATGTATTTATAGGCAATTTGGAAGCATTTGTCTCTAGAATAGTCTTATTATATTTCAATATTTTAAAAAATTCTAAAAGTGCCCCTCACCTCAATTATAAAAGGTCACCCCTTACTTCAATTCTTTACACCACTTTGATCCATATATATCTACCAAAACCTTTCCATTACTATTATAAAAACCCTTATACAAGTTCTAGGGGTTCTTTTCCTTCCAAAAGACCAACCCTAGAACCCTTAATAATAGATCTAAAGGAAGTCTACTGAAGAAGAGGTAATTGTCTTTGCCAAATCTTTTAAGTTTATTTATTATTGTACTTCCTATTAATGTGTTTTTTACACAATAAATTAATAAATACATAATAATATATATACTTATATTCTATTATTATTATTATACAACCATATTTCACCTTTTATCCATCCTATTAAAATTGAAAGCACCGTGCATGCGTATGTATGACTTATTGTCTCCACGCAGCAGTGTAATTGTTTTTCATAACCACTTTACTTAGATGGTTATAATGATGGAAATAATGGATATATATGATAATTATGACATTATATTTATTTTTTAAAATTAATATATCATCCACTCCCTTAGCCTTTCAACCATTTATAAATGACGTCATCATTCATGCATACGTATGACTTACAGTCTTCACGAGGCGATGTGACCCATTTTCTATGTCCCATTTTAAAGAATGATTATAAAGATGAATATAATGAATAAATATGACATATAAAACCTTAAATTAATTATGTATATGATATAATTATATTCTATTCACAAGAATTGAAATTTACATGAAAAAATATGCATGGGAAAATGAAGCTGTTAACTCCCCAAACAAGGGTAATAAGAAAATATTATTAACCAATGGGTGATATAATGATATAATAGGATCATATATGATATTATAAATATTAATATGGTTTTTTATAAATTAATAACATGATTTTAACCATTATAAATGATTTTAAATTATGTTTAACTAAAGTAGAGTGCAAGGTAAGGGTTTCTCGTATCACTTTTACTTCTATAAGACATATGCCCTATTCACCACTTATTTATTTTTTGGGGTGTATATAATGAATATTTGATATATTATATCATGAATCTCATTGTATTTATGGTATTTAAAGTTTCATTTGATGTTATTTATTTCATGGGGTTTATGATTAAAAAGTTACCAAAGCGGTAAGGGTTTATTTCACAATATCGTAATTATTCGGGATTGTTTATGTTTAAGTCACTAATGGGAAATATTTCTATTCAATGTATATGTTTTATAAAATTTCTTTCAAAAAGTTTTTTACTATCATACTAAAATTTTTTAAATTCATTTTAACCATGTTTTACTTCTTACAAAACAGTTTGAAATAAATCTTTTTGTCATTTTCTAAACGAGGTACTTCGTGACTTTTTTGAAAAATATATGGAAGAATGTTTTTTAACTTATACAACATGATTGAATTTTCTTGACAACATGAAAAATTAATTATTTAAATATTCCTTTATAAGATTAAAATATTATTTTCAAATAAAATATTTTCCTTCATATTTTCATAGTCTATTTTTAAAAGTGAATTTCAAAGAGAAAAAGATATTTTCCTAAAAAATGTTTTTAATGATCTTTTTATAGTAATTTTATTCATCAATGACAAAAAACCTTTATTTTAATTATTCAAAATTGAGTATATGTTTTAATTATACCATCCTTTTAATCATTAAATTATTTTTGATAATTGAATATTTCATTTCTCTTAAATATCCATATTCTTGTATCATGGATATGATTATTGCTTAAGCCTTATACCATTTCAACATATAGTGTTACATTTTGAAAGTATTTGATTGATTATAGAATTATTTATAAATTCACATTCTTTACTCAATATGGATATTTTTGATAAGGAATATCGATTCATTAATTAAATCGATTATTTTGATATATGAGGAATGCATTGGAAATGCTATGATTGGTGGCCCCTAGAATTATATAGCCTCTAGGTGCATCAGTAGGTCTCTTGAGACAAATCAGTTGGAAAAATTAAATGGGTTTTTACCCATAATGATTAAACTATCTTTTGAAAGGTATTAGTAGTATAAATAACATGGTGTATGAGATCACGAAATCCAATATTAAGAATTTCCTTAATTAAGAATTCAGTTATTATTATCCATGAGATTCTCACTATGATATTATCTATAGATTCATATTGTGAACAAGTTATTGATTAAATGGTTTTTTTTCCAATTATTTACATCAACATAATGATTATGCCTTATTTTATAATGATATAAAAGTTATTGATTAAATGGAATGTTTTTTTGGTTATTTACCTTTCCATATTAATTATGTATTATTGATTCAAGATAGATTACACTATATGTAACCCTTACTAAGAATTTTAGATCACCCTTATTTTGTTTCCTTTTCTTAGGATATGAAGTATAATACTTTGAATAAGTTTAAGGATAATGAATGTTTTCCATTAATATGTTTTATTCATTGTCCCCAATGTAAAATGGGTGTCATGTATGTATCTGGTTTTCCAAATCTACTAAACTGATTGGTTTTTTGGGATTTGACTACTTGTATTTGTGCCAATTTAATAAAGTTAACACTGACTCTAGGATTTTGGAGTTAGTGTTGTTACAGTTTCTATGAAAGGAAGTTTCATAGAAACCTTAGTAACTAGATTTATTAAATTATAGATTTGGGTATATAACCCTATGGCTGACTTTGAGGATAAGACTAAGTAAATAATAAAAACCTATATATTTGGTAATGACCTTGGATAACCTAGGTTAAACATAAGTACTCATGGATTGAGAATAATTTGTCACAATTTAGACATTATTTGAATAATATTTCATGATTATTTGATATCTCACATAGATTATTATAGTTTTATGCTTACACTTTGATTTTTGGTTTTAGTCAATGGATAGAACCAAAAGGAACCATATTAACATCGAATGTGATAGAAAATGTAGTGATCCTGAGAAACCAAATGGAATGATAGTGGGAGTGAAAGATATTATTATTATTCCTAATTAGTTATCAAGATATATGATTAACAACCTACACCTTAACCAACTCTTAGAATCATAAAAGAAAAGAAGGATAGATTTTTCTGATAACTCAGGTGTGGAGGCCATGGAATAAAAAAGGATCAATTTCATTCATATTAGAAATGTGGAAATAGACACCTTAGAGAATGTATCAAAAGAATGGGAAAATGTTTTAAGTGTAAAAAATATGGACATAAAGCAAAAAATTTCTAAGAAAAAATGAAGAGTAATATGTAAGGAAATAAAGTCCATAATAGGGATGCATTTAAAGTTCATTGACTTAAATGTGGGGAACATGGGAATTATTAGAGTCAATGACCTATTCCAAAGGTTAAATCTTAGACCAAGGAGGGGTTTATATTTTTATTTTACAATCATTAAAGTGGAATGATGACACTATTATGTATTTTTATTCAATAATTATATTGTAGAGTATTTTACCAATGGTATTTTAGTTATAATAATCATAAAATGTCTAAGGATTGTGTTGAGTTTAGAAGCATATATGTATTCATTAACTTAAGAGTTATAGACACCATCATGGTTTTATGAGTTTAATATTGATCATAAGTTTAAATTATTAAATATACTTTTTAGCTTTTATGTTATAGGAGTTAAACTAGATTAAGAATATTTTGGGATACATTTGTGGCAATACAACCCAAGTATAAGTTTTAGTGAAAAATATATTTAAGGAATAACACCTTTATGTTTTGTGAACATAAGTTTAAAGGTACCTTTAAGGTTTATCTTATATTTGATATTGAGGTAATTATGGGTTATTAAAATTAGGGAACATTATAGGAATTATATTAACATATATTTGGAAAAAGGAAAACCCGCATGCCGGGTGACAATCCGTCGCATCCAGCAAGGCCGTGGGGCTTGAACCCACAACCAAAGGGTAACAAGGGAGTCATGCCTACCACTAAACTACACGAATTCCTGGTTATTATGTCATTTTATTTTTAGTTAAATGATTTTATGGATTAAGAATAAGTTTATTTTTGGAACATATATTTTATCTTATAGATAATCATTATGTTTGGAAAATGATTTGGTGATTAAGTGATTAATGTTATTTTAGAAGATGATCTTTATAATTTTTTGAGAATGTTATAGGATTAAGGTAAATAGAATATTATGGGATTTTATTTGATAAAAAAATGTTGAATAAGGATGGCATGAATACAACATATACTCAATGGAGTATATTTAAAATAAAGAGTTGTTGTCATTAATTAATATAAATACCATAAAAATGATCATTAAAAACTTTCTTAAGGAAAATATAATTTTAATTTTAAAAATAACCTTTAAAAAAATAGTTTAAAATAAATTTATTTGAAAATAATATTTGACACTTATAAATTAATATTTAAAAAATTTGGTTGGTCATGATGTCTATAAATTCCATTCATGTCATACATGTTAAAACAAATATTCCTTTCACTTTTTTTGGTAAAATCCAAACATGAATTGTTTTGAAAATGAGAAGAAGATTTATTTAATTTTTTTAAAAGTAAAAATGGGTAAATTTTTTTTAATAAATAATTTTTAAAAAGTTAAAAACATTTTTGAAAACATTTTTAGAAAATATGGGTTTGGAAGAAAATAGATTTCCAACTGAAGAGAGAAATGAAGTCAGATTTTCTTAAAAAACATTTATCTATTATTTCAAGTACCAAAGAGTGTAAAAAAGGTATTATTACTTTAAAATATCATGAATAACCAGATTAGAATAAAATTAAATGGTTTTATTAGAAAATAATCAAATCATTTCCTTTAATGGGAATTCAATCATAAATAATCCCGATTAAAATGAGATTCTCAAATAGACCCTTAAAAAGATCATAACGTTGAAGTGAGAATTAATAAATGAATATATTATGTGAACCAAATGTAAATAATCATATAAAATGTGTAAATATAACATAATATAATCAAAATTAATTATATAAATAATATTAGAATATCAAAGGAAAATAAAGAAGTATTATAACCCAATGAAAAGAAATTGAGTTATGAAATTCTTTACACTTGGTAACTTTCTTGTCAAATATAATTGGATAAAATAATTTAAATTAAAACTTAAAATACCATGAATTATTAAGTAATCATAATATTAAATGCAAAAGGTACAATATATACACTATATAAAATAAATTAGGTGTATAATATTACAATATGCCTTAATGAAGGGAAATTGAGACAAAGTCCCTTACAAAGATCATATCATTAAAGTGGGGATTAATAAATGAATTAAATATGAGAATTAAATGTAAATAAAAATAAAAAATTGGAAATAAAACATAAAATAATGAAAGTTCATTATGCACATAATCTTAGCATGACATAATCAATAAAGTAGAAGTTTAACCCAATAAATGGAAATTGAGTTAAGAAATACCCTACCTAGTGCTTCTTTTTGGTTGAACATGATTTAACCTCATATATAATGGTTTTAAACATGTTATTAAATTATATTAAAACCATATTAATAATTATAATATCATATATGATCCTTTATTGTAACGCCCCGACCCCAGAATCTTGGAGTCGATGCATTATTTTATTACATTAGCATGATTACATGGAATCAAATCCTGAAGGACTGATCAATTTAGTAGTTTTTGAAAACTAAATTACATACATGATACCCATATTACATTAGTAAAATAAAATAAAAACATGATACATAATAAAATGAATTAAAAAACATCCTTGAAACTCATTTAAAGGAATCTTCTTTATAACATGGGGAAAACATAATAAGGGTGAGCTCAAATGCTTAGTAAGGGTAAGTAAGGCAGAAAAAATAATGAATTGATGATAATAATAAAAATTTAAAGGTAAATAACTGATAACACATTCCATTCAAATAACTATATAAGGCAATATCAATATGGCAAGGTAAGAAACTGAAACACATTTCATTTAATCAATAAATTGGGAATAGAATGTATCCATAGATATGTCAACTAAAAAATATCATGGATAAATTATAACTGAATCTAAATGAGGTAAATTCTTAATTATTGGATCCCATGTTTCCTAATTACATGGAAACTTTACTGTCAAGACCTTCACAATATGGTTTAGCATATCAGGTAAAAACCATCTAATTTGGCCAACTAATTCGTTTCATGAGACTACTGATGCATTGAGGGGCTATCTATAACTAATCCCCACCCATGTCATACTTGTCAAAATAATTCTTCATATATTTAATAATATATTTAACTTATGAAAAATTTTCCTTATCAAATATCCATATTGAATAAAATATGCAGATTTATCAATAATTCCCTAGTTAATCAAATAACTATCAAAGTGAACACAATATGTAAAATGGTATTAGGCTTAGGAAAAAATAATATCCATTTCATAAGAATATGAATATTTAAAATAAATTTAATTTACCATAAAATGATCATAAGAAAGTAATTTTTTCAATATAAAGTTAACAATCACAAAGAAAGTGATATTATAAAGGTAATCATTAAACACATTCTTGAGGAAAATAATCTTTAAACATTCCAAAGTGTCACATACCACTTTGAAACATTTAAATAATAATTAGCATGAAGTAATAAAATTAAATGAAAGTTTTGGATACCATGAATATAAAATGGTTCATGATATAATACATCAAAATATGAAGTAGATACACCACACAAAAGAAGTTAGTGGTAAATATGAAATTTATCTCATAGATGTAAAAAGTAAGATGAAAATCATTTACATTGAGTCTGACTTGTCACGTGTGTCTTTATATTCCTAAATAATAAACTTATGTTAATTATTTACTTAATTTAGAATTTTTTTAAGTTTATTATTACTTTTACTTCACTTATTACATTGTTTTATACATCTAACCAAACAATTAAGTTTATGTCGGGTGTTTTTGACCAAATTTTGTTCATGTGTCAAAAACGACTTTGTTAGGTTGACTATGGTCAAATGGGTCATTATATATACATATACATAATAATAATCATGACATAATTATAATATTTATACATAAATTATACTTTTAATACATATAATGAATTATGGTTTTTAAATTTTAACCAACATTAAAATCAAGGAGACAGTAGACCATACGTACGCATGAGTAATATTCCCATTTTTTAGTGATCATTATGGAAATAAGGTATGTAACACTATATATTTACACAATTATCATTATATCATAAACACCATGTTATTTAATCATATATACTTATACATAGAATTATTTTGATGTAAAAGGAATCACATCGTGTGAGGGAGGCGATAGTCTAGACATCCACGACCGACATTATCACATTTTAGTGTGTGTGAAAAGGGTAATGAAGAAAATGATATATTATATTTTAAAAAGGTAATTATTTCATTAATATTATATATATTTCATTTATGTATCATATTTTTAATTAAAACCATACTTTATTTATTCCATGTATTGTGTGAACGAATCACATCGCTTTTAGGAGGCGATAGTCCACACAACCACAAATAATGTTATTGTATTCCCACAAAATGGAAATCATAAAGGTAAATTATATATAAAAATTATAGAAGAATAAAGAAATAATAAATATCATATATATCCTATATAAATAGAGTTTCCATCATAATTCCCAACCATGAAAGCTGGTAAAGGAAAAATGAACAACTTCATTTCGTGAGGCGGTAGTTCACCGTACAGAAGAATGGTAAGTTTATTACCCATTATATGAAAGTGTGTGTAAGTGTAGGTTGAAAAATCAACATAAAAAAATATAAGTATATTTAGGATACTTTTGTTGACAACCACAAAACCTTAAACCACTGTTATGAAAAAGATCATTGATATCATAAAAAATGATGATAATAAGACATTTTTTTTGTTTTATGACCATTTTACCTATATTTGAGGAATTATTTCACTCTATAATAATATAAGTAAATATACAATTCTATTTAATAAACAAAATATTATCCTTTGGTTGTTCCTTGAACCATTTCTACTTCATTTCTTAGAACATTATGCATCATATGGTGAAGTAATACATTAACCACTGAAACCCTTTCCAAATATCATCTTAAAAAATTTCATAAATTATTAAAATTTCAAAAATATTATGATCCAAAAATTTAGAAGAAGGTCACCAAATTTACAAAATAGTCTTATAAAAAAACATGAAGTGTATTTTAATCATCACATACCAAAAATGTGAATATGGTAATTACTTGAATCACCATAAATCTATATTTAAAAAATTCATGATTCTTATACCTTAAATAGAATATATATTATTAGATATATTCCTTAAATAAAAAAATGATGTAAAATCCATCAATGATAGCATAAAACACTTTTTCAATAAATCATTAATCAGTTCCAAGTTAGTTATAATTTATCCAATTTACATTATCCAAACCAATCATTTATTTATCTAAATATCATTGTCTTAACATTAGAAACATATTAAGGGTCATCTTTCCCTCGACCATGTGTTTTCCAGAAATCTTTACTTTCGAATAAAAAACTTTTTGTGGTGCAATTCAACATATGATCTCAAACCCTTAACAAAAAAGTACTATAATACAATAATCATATATTACATAATTCTTATAACCAATATATTACTGATAAAATATTCAAGTGACATAATTCTTGAATAATTATATTAATCATTCCTCTTCATCTACGACAATGAAATAGCTTGACCATTACCCATTAGCATATTTTGGTGTATATTCCTTTGATTCTTGAGACATTTATTTTCATAGTGTCCCATATCCTTGCAGTTAAAACATTATACATTGGAAACCTTTTTATTACCCTTGAAATCATTAGCATGGTGGATTTTATTTCCACACTTATAACAAACTCTCATTCCTTTTAAGAAAGTACCAGGGTGTTTATTTCAGAATTATCACATGTGGGAAAGTAATTATTTCCCTTATTCCCTTCACTATTGGAAAATGAACCTATACCCATAGTTTTAAACCTTGTCCAATTAAGGAATCACAATAGACCTATACCCACAATTTTTATAAAACCATCGATATAGGTCAGATGAATTTTTTTATACCCATGGTTTTATTAAACCATGGGTGTAACTCTATATCCACAATTTTAAAACTGTGGGTATATGCATTCCTTTAAAACAAACTATACCCACAGTTCTATAAGCCGTGGGTATAGGCTACTGCCTGTATTTAGAAGTAGCACCACCACCTGATTCCCCAAATGCCTGAACTTGTAAATCAAAGAAACCAAACAATATACATTCAATACAGTACAAATTTTCTACATTTAGAATCAAACCAAAAAGTTTTAATGATTTTTAAACCATATAAAATACTAAAATATACATATAAATCCATAAAAAAATAAATTTAAGTCATTATAGAACTGCATAAGTCTACTTCCTACTAATTAAAAAATAAAGGGGGATCAATATCTCCCTCATAGACAACATCCTCATCCTAAACATTATTAGAAACATCATCATCATCATCATCATCATCATCATAATCAGTAACAGTAATATCCTCCCAATAACATCATCTTGAGCAACAACATTATCACCACCACCTTCAGATCGATCACCACTAGGATCATCATTGGCAGTACTCGAGGCATAATTTAAACAACACATAGATTCCATATATGAATCAATAGTAGTAGAAGCCACTTATGAAAGTGATTTTCTAACAACTGATATAGATTTCAGAAATTGTTCAGTGATCATCTTACTTTCTTCATGCTCCTGTTTAATTATTTTTCACTCCTCTAAAGATATTTTTTTTCTTCAGTTGCTTCTGCATGAGCACTTTGTATCTCAATGGTATAAGATCCTTAAGAGGAGATAAATTAGGACTAATACCTGGAGGGTATAATGTTATTCCATGGTCAATATCAGACTCTACCTTGGTGATCATCACCTAAAACCTAACTCAAATGATCATTCGGCCCAAATTTGTCATCTTCTTTTTCATCAAGGTCCTCTAGGGAAGTCTGTTGAAAATATAAATAGGATATTTAATTAGGAATTTCATATAAATATTTGAAATAAAAATAAAAAAATCTTACAATATTTTCTTATGTTTATGCATTTACTTCACTTTTATCTTTTTTCTTCATACTTGAACAAAATAATTTCGCTCGAGGTACATGACCCTTGATGCCCAATATAGATTGCTGCAAATGACATTGATTAGTATACACATATTAACATTGTAAAAATTTTCTAATCTTGAATAATAATAAAATGGAATAACATTAAAATAAATTAAAAATTCATAAAAATAAACTCATGTAATCCTAAAACCCTCCTATATAAATTTGAATCTAATATGTGTATGCATGATAACCATTATATATAAAAATAAACACTGAGTAAAAAATTGATACTGATGAAACTCTTCTAAGTAACAATACTAATTACCTTTAATAGAATTTTTCAAATGATACTGATTAATTTTAATAGATATTTAATAAAATTAAATAATATGATCTTTAGGGCACTTGAAATCTCATGATTATAAATGAGGAAGAGAGATTACACTATTTTCCAATTTAGTATTGATAGGAAATATAATATTTAATTTTATCTAGCAAAACATAAGAATTATAAAGTAGTTTTGTGTCATTTGGGAAGGTGAAAGGTTTATATAACACTTATATTCCATTAACAAATTATAATGTTTTACACATGAGTCTAGTTCCATCCATGAAAGTGAATGTTTTACACTATAATTTTTCACTATCTTTAAAGGTAAAAGTATTTGGATGGTTTTTACTACCATCTATGAAGGTAAATTCTATACACTAATGTTTTTCCATCTAGGAAGTTGTGAGGTGTATGCTGTTGAATATTTTTCATCCAGGAAGGAAAAAGGTTTATACTGGAGTTTTCTATCATCAAGGAAAGTGAAAGGTTTATGATAGAATTATTTTTAACCAAGGAATAAGATTATGTTTGAGTTTTTTGCTATCAAATAATTAAAAAGTTTATGTTATATCTTTGTTCCATCTTAGAATTACAATGGTTTACACTGTAGTTTTCATTAATCAAAGAAGGTGAAAGGATTAAGTTTTATTTGTATGCTATCAATGAAGATGAAGAATTAATATAGTAGTGGGGTGTTATATGGTGTTGTGAGTACACCAGGAGAGGTCTTTCTATATATCCCCATTTAGGAAAATAAAATTTCATCCATTTTTGTGTCATGGTTTAAATCAATATGTCAATGAGTGATAGACATATTTAAAAAATAATGATTAATAATTATTACATATCAATATAGAATAACATGTAGTTTAAATCTATATAGTAATGGAATGAAACTAATCATTAATAATTATTCTTATAGTTTAAGTCAATGAAAGTGATCATTCCTTGTAGTTTAATGTCATGTTGAAATGATGATAGGATATGTAGTATTAGGTTATGTAGGAAGGACTGCTCAGTATAGTTTAAGGCCATACGAGATGGAAAATTATCATGCCATTTAATGTTAAGTAACCATTAAAATTTTCATACAATTTATATTCGCGTGATAATGACTATTGTCATTCATTTTTTGGAAAATATATGGATAATTTTTTTTATATTTTAAGGTCATATGATTAATATCACTAGATAAAAGAATCTAACAAATGGAAGGATTTTGGGATTAATCATACAAATCTCTAGTTAGGAAAGCTCAATGATTGATTTGAAGGTAGTATAAGAAGTTTTATGAATAATGGAATCTCAAAAGCATGAAAATAAGAATCATTCATGATCTATACTAAAAGGAGAAAATATAACTAGTTAAAGGTATATATAGAAACCAATGGGAATTGGAATCCACTTCAACATCTGTGCCAAAAATCATGGGCTTGGTGGCATGCCATAGGAACTTTAAAACGAAATATACTTATTTTAAAGGGAGTAAAATGTTGGACATACATTGAGGAAATAAATAGAAAGATTAGAACCATGGGTAATATCTTTTTTAAGATAAAAAAACTTCCTTATTAAGGGGTATGTGACCGAGTAAGATCAAATTATCCATTCAATGGAATTAATGAAAAAAACTTAAATAGTCATTCAATAATTATTTGACGTAGGCTTAAATGATCTCTAGTTCTAAAATAATTTCATGGGATGAAATGTTTTATACCCCAATGGGGGGTACATAATCAATAATCCTTAGGAGGATATGAAATTGATTGATAAAAACAATCCTCCCTTTCAGAGTATATGTTGGTTCTACATGATTCTTCACCAATTTGGAGTGTCTATGCATCCATTATGTAAATTACATATTAGGGGTTACCCAATTGAGTATTAATATGGGTAAAATAATGAAGGTTCATGTGAAATAACCTCATATCACAATGCCTTTTTTCCCATGGTTTTACCTATAAGATTATGAAACATCCTCAAATGGTGTATGTGATTCATGTAGGTAGATCAAGACTTTGAATTCATACACAACCTCAAGTGGTATAAGAAATACATATCCCTAACCTATACCATGTGATTAACATATGTAAGGATATTAAAAAAAATTACTTGTGTGCTACAAACACTCATAACTTAATCTTATAATCAGTGTCTAGGGATCAAATATATTTTATGTTTTTGAAACTTTCCCAACCCACCCAAAAAAATGAAACCCTTTTGGGGTGGAAAGGGTGAAATTCTAAGGAAAATTGAATCACTTTATATAATTTCTTCCACTTTTACAAAACTCATATTTGGAATGGAAATTATATGTTAATAAATAATAGTGAATTAAACCCATCAAGGGTACATAAAGTATAAATCCTTGTAAAACTCACCTTTTTTGTTCCACTCATTATACCTTAACATTGGATGTGAATGAGCATAAGAATATGGAGCTTCTATGAAATTAAATAATTAACTGACAGCTAGGGGGATTTATGAGGTGATATAAGCCTTGTATAATTTTACTTACAAGTATGGAAATATCATTTTTGGTATACTGGGACAATAAAACCCATGGTGAAAACATTAAAAATTCTATATGGTGAGGTTAAAATTAACAAATGAGATGTCTAGAAAATTAGTGTATCCCCTTGTTTGTGGGTATATGTAATGAGATCCTTGAGGATAAGTAAAATAACCCTAATTTATCATATCAATCATTCATTGCTGCACATATTATAATGTTGAATGAATCCCATCTAAATGATGATATATCATTCAAAAATAGGGTGTGAATTATATTTGGAAAGTTTTTATAGGGAGATGGTGGTCAAGGGATCAAGAGGATTCCAAAACCATCATAATATTGGAATTACTAGAGAATATTGGCTCACTCTTTTGAGAAAAAATTATAAAGCATAATTTTAGAGATGAAAGTCTAGTTTATATAGACAATTATCGGTAGATAGATTCCATACAATGTGGTTAATTAAGAACCTTCTACCAGTTTATGATCCAAATTAGGCAGTGTCACTTTCAAAAATTTATTGAATATATTAGAGAATTTAATGGTATGGATAATGTCACACAATTATCCCATTATATAAAGTTTAGGGATGGATATATGTTCAAAAAATTACTATAATTTCTAAAATATAACTCCCATAATTTAAAAAACTATTCATAGCATTCATTCAATGGATCTCTAGAGCTTTTCCAACTAGGGGAATGTCTAATAATGGCTTATGAAACTACATAGAGAGGTTTCACATGATGTACCTTTGGGATTATGTGATGTACTGAATTGATGGAGACTACATTGAGGAAAAATATATGCATTACCAGTTCTCTCAATCATTTCATTTATTACAATACATAAGTCTTTTCCTTTAATCCATTTTAAAGTAGATCAAAACATAAGATATAGAATCTTCAGCATCAAAAACTGATCTCCCTATCTTTGCACAAGATCTATGGCCACCACAATTTTGTCAATAATACATTCTTATAGCTTGGTATCTATTTGATTCTCAATTATAGATATTTAGAAAAATCAGTTTATTGGATTCATAACAATTTGATATCCTAATATATTGTTGAATTCAGTAGGTCCAAAATATATAAAGGCTTGACAACAATGATCACATACATCACAATATGACTTCATGTCCTCAACATATTATCTCTTCTTCTTTTGAAGATTCTAGAATAATGGTTTTTTCCTAATCTTATTCTTTCTTCATCTTCATTACCTAGATAATATTCTATTTATTCCACTATCAGATCCTTCTTGTTTATTTTATTTAATAGATCTAGGTAATTCTTCTATTTTCAGGATCTCAGATCATTGACTCAAACTACTCTCCTATCAAATTCTTTTACTTTTTATACATTGGTCAATAGAAAATATTATTTTCTATATTTAGAATATATAAAATATATATGAATCATTTCTCATGACCTCATTTACCTTCCTATATTACTTTTTTATACATGGGATTTCTATAATATTCTCAATTTATTTTTGTCTCCTAATCCATGGTCACCTATACATTTACAAGAGCTCATTTTAATTTTCATTTATTTTTTAAAAATTATTAGAAGTTAGTTAATTTATACTCTTCTTAAAGGAGTCTCAGGTTCTTACAAATCTTATTCTCAAAATAAATCACTAAAATATATACCCCAAAATCATTATAATTATATATAAACAATCATACAATTTTTTTTTCTTATTCACAAAATTAATCTACTAAAATAGATCAAAATAATCTTATTCATATCACTAAAAATACTTAAAAAAACAAAATATTTGTATAAGAATTATTCTATATTCAGTTCCAGAGTTTACCTTATATATTTCTATCTTCAGATAATCTTAATAAGTATGTATAGGTTTACCAATTAAATCTTAAAATATTGAATAACATCTAAGTTTAAGGTTAAATAATTCTTAACCTATACAGTAATAAGTGGAATTATATTATTTTGAGTATAGGAGGAGAAAAATATGTTATTGTAACTAAATCCTATGACATTGGGATGGACATTATTTTAATTAATATTAAAGTACCTATCGCCTCTCATGCTCATGCATCATAGTGCACCACAATGTGTGTACATATGTCATTGAATCTTTGTTCTTTTTGTTTTCACCTGAAGATTTATAAAAAAATTCTAGTACAAGTAATAAGAATTAAAGTTTATATGAGAACCATTAAATATTGGTAATACCTTAACCTATTAGTCTTTTAATGTGAAATTATTTTTTAATATTGAGTTTTTGGACAGTCAGGAAATTTTGGTACACCCTCTAAATCAGAACCTACTCTGCTCTTCCAAACAATATACAACTCATTCTTGTATGATCACCATAACTCCTTAATATCCAACAACCATGCAGTATTAGTAGATTCTCCATCAGGAAAGTTAAACCAATTCTACAACGAACATTCTATTTCATATAAATACAAAATTAATATATATATATATATATATATATACATTTATAAAATTTTCTTACCCATACATGCTCTTATGATTTGTCCTTGATGTCTTTACTGACATGTCACCATGACAATGGTTCCACCAAAATGATATCATAGTATTTGAATAAAGTGTTCATGAAACTTCTAAACTAACTTTCATTTTTACCTACCATATTATTTTCTTTATTTTAATCCACCATTATCTATGTCTGGTGATTCCAGTCTTTCTGTATATGAGTGCACCCACATCGTCTAGAAGAATATCCCACTGAATAAGAAAAGAGGGGGAAAAAGAATAATTAAGTCATGGTACAATATAAAAAAAATTAAGTGATATAATTTGACACGGTTATGATAAAAATAACCCATTGCAAGTTTCTCAATATACTATGATAGATCTATAGGATATCCTTGATCAATATCCTCTAAAGGT
Source organism: Viscum album (assembly GCA_963277665.1). Taxonomy (NCBI): domain Eukaryota; kingdom Viridiplantae; phylum Streptophyta; class Magnoliopsida; order Santalales; family Viscaceae; genus Viscum; species Viscum album. Next base: position 1,693,286,771 of record OY728137.1, on the reverse strand, counting down.
AGTGTCTATTCCAATGCATTATCTGTGTGGTCTTCATGTAGTGGAGTGGTAGTTGAAGGAACAAAATCATCATATGCTGGATGGATGATAGGAATTGGATGTGGCATAGACATGGAAGAATGTGGGTAGTAAGATAGAGGATACATCATCAAATATGGATATGGTAAAGGTGGGAACATCTGTGGAGGCAGTTTGGATTTGGAATGGGAAGAAGAGGGTAAATGAGATAATGGAGGCATCCATGGGATCATACCTAGATGTGGAATAGAAATGGTATGTGAATAAGAGGGAATCTAGGACGATGATGGAGGAATGGATAATAAAATCCACAGATACTCAACCAGAGGATAAAAAGGTGTGGTAGATAGGGTTTCTGCAGGAGTGTTAGTGTGAAAACGGGTATGACGTGTGCTCTGTCTTGGTCTAGGATCATCTCCACTCTGACCCATGCTAATAGGATGATGATTCAACCTTGGCGGAACTAAATATACCTAACATTTTTTTGATAAATAATATTAACATAAAATTATATATAATATGGAAGAAAAATATTACAATTATTATACTCACTGAGGGAAGTGAATGAAGAAATGTACGCTCGCACACCTATTGATTGGGATCAAATAGTCACTTACTTTGAAGGTCTGAATCATTTTCCATAATATGCATAATAATGAAATGTAATTTTTTTAAAAACTGTTTTTATAATTCAGACATACAACTTAGAAGTCAAAGAAAGAATAAGCAATGTCATGACATATTTTAGTAAAAATAATTTTAAACCAAGTTATACATTTTAAAAAATCTCATTTCAAACCCAATTATCTAAATTTAAATTAATCTAATTAAATGAAATGACACCAGACGATACTAAAAAAACATATCATTCCAAACCAAAACTAAATTAAAGTAATTACAATAATACTAACCTACGAAAATCATGTGAACTTAAATTAAATGAATAGTGAACATATATAGTTGCTTCTATATATTACCCACCACTACTTTAGGTTCAACATCAACTATCACAATGGGAAAATTTGAATAATCAAATGAAATATTTTGATCAACAACAATGGGGGTGTTAATGGTGGCAATTTCATCACCATCATCATGGAAAATATGTCTTGGGATTAATTCATTAATGAAACTGTAATCAGGTCTCTAATGATCTTTCACATAAACACTTATTTTTCCATTGATGCCAAAATGTATGGTTTAACGGTATGTAGGAATCAAATCATGTCAATAACTCTGAATCCAAAATCATAAATAAATGTACCCTATCATATTATCAAATCAAACCATTTATATTTCATCATAGTGACTTGACCCTGAGAGTAATAATCCAATAACGATATTTTCTTAACAATTCCATAATAATACACATCTTTATATCAAGGAATAATATCAGATGCACTATCATAAAATTTCGTTGAAGTAGTTAACATAATTCCATCATGATTTGTTCTCATTTTCTATGCTCGATCAGTTGTAAAAAATTTATATACATTGATTATTAATGATTTTCATTCACGAACCAAAGAATTGGGACCAAAAGACAAAAATATTAATTCTTGAGACATAGAGTCAATAGGTAAAATCAAGACCCAAAACATTTATGAATAGTACAATTAAATGGATATCAATAATTTAATCTAATTAAAGTAATGGTCATACCTTTGATTTCAACCAAGCAAGAAACTCTAGGCTATGCAAAACCTCTTTCCTTCTCAAAGGAAAAGATTGATGAACTCTACTTATAATTTTTTTATTTTCCCTACATAAAATGATAATAAAATTATAAGGTATATGTGAAATGTCATAACATGAGATAACATATAAATATCCAAATTACTTACTTGATCTAGTCATAAAACAAACCATAGTTAAACAAGACTATATTATGTGCCATATCATGCTCTTCATGGATCAATGAAGCCAATGTATAAGACCCAAAAATTCATCCTATTTTGGGAAGATATGGAAATAGGGGATAAATTTACACATACTGTTCATCTTCATTTCTCATTAGCCGATTATTTATGGTTCTTAAATGAGGCAAATACATTGAACAAAAAACCATACATTCTTGAGCCAAATAACATATCATAATAAAAAATTCTAAATAATTCTGGTTTTAGACATATGTTTTATTTATGAGCATATTTATTTCAGTAGTATACATCCACAAAAAATCAACTTGTCCCCTAAGAAGTGTTTTAGTTGGAATATGGACTATTAAATGCAGCATGTAGGTGAAAAATAATGGAGGAATTTTTTTCCATACCACAAAAAATTAATGGCACATCTTGCTGTATTTTTATCAATAATTCCTTGGATAAAATTTTTGCACAAAGGTATCTAAAAAATGGTACAGGTGAATCAATATCACCTTTACATTATTGGTTAAAAAATGCCGAATTTCTATTGGAATAAATTCATGAAGAAGGATGTGATAATCACGAGTTTTTATGGATTTTAGTTTCAAATCCCTTCTATTGAGTTGTCTAGATATTTTATTGGAATAGAAATTAAGAACCTTCATATTCTCTAATACTTACAGATATTGACATTTCTCTGACAGTGTCATCATATAAGAAGCACAAGGGACTTTCCATTTTTTTTCACCGATACACAAAGGATGTAGTTCTGGTCAAATACCCTAATCCAACAAGTCCTGATGAGAACTAAAGTCATCTTTGGTATTTCCCTTGATATTTAGAATAATTTTAAGAAATATTTCACATATATTTTTCTCAATGTGAATTATTTCTAAATAATGATGTAACAAATTGGCAGACCAATATGACAACTCAAAAAAGATAATTCTCTTTTACCTATTGTAAGTGGATTCAATGTCAACATTATTTATCTTTTTAGATTTCTGCTGATATTTCCCTAATAAAAAACTAAAATATTTCAATTAATTAAGCACATCACTACCTGACATACATTGATGTGTTTGTTCAGTTTCAATAGTATTATCAAACCTACGACAATTCTTCCAATTTTGATAATCCATTGGAAAGAATCGTCAATGCCTCATAAAATTGAAACTATGATGATATTTAAGCCTTCTTAATCGTGTATTATTCATACATATAGGAAATGATAGTTTTAACTTTGTGTTCCAACTAAAAATCATTCCATAATAAGGGAAATAATTTATAGTTCATAGAAGGGAAACACGTATATGAAATATATTTTTTGAAGAAACATTAAATATCCACACACCCATATCCCAAAGATGCTTCAAATCTCTTATTAAAGCCTACAAATAGACACATATATCATTACTAGGATCATAAGGTCCATATATTAGTGTACTCAAGAATGTGAAATATTTTTTCATACACATCCATAGAGGAAGATTATAAACATGAATACAAATTAGCCACGTGCTGCGAGTAATAAGAATATGAAAAAACAGATTAAAACCATCACATGATAGACCCAACCTGACATTACACACCTTAGATGAAAAATTAGGATATTGTACATCAAATTCTCACCATACCAATCCATATTAAGGATGAACCAACTCAACATAACCTTTAATTCTATTAGCACCACGAAATATCATATTGGCTGAGATTTATGCAGACATGAATATACTTTGAATTCTAGGAATAAATGGAAAGTGCCACATGACTTTCCATGGCACATAAGATGGTTTTACATCTACATTTTCCATCCATAGAGATGTACCATATTCTTTATAGTCATTATGGTCATCTATTTCCTCCCAAAATAAACTAAAGTCTTTTGGACAAGCATGGACTTTATTAGTAGAAAATACAATGGGCTTAATTAACTTCCATGCCTTATAATGATTTTAGGGAATATCTACACTACCAGGAATAAAGTCCTTCAAAAAGGTAATAATATAATAAATGGAAGTATTATAAATTCCATACATGGTTTTTTCCATGATATAAATTCATTAAAAATTCTAACTTGGTCATTTTAGTACATTCTTGATATACTGGAGTTATGACATCATCCATTAAAATTTTCACTCTCTCAACATCATAATATTCGGTCTTTTCTTCATGTGTATTGAAATAATTATATTCTTACACTTTCATACTATCTATCTCATGATTATTCAAAAATGGAAACTAATCAAATATCAAATTCTCTATACCAGTTCTTTTCTTTCATTTATGAACAGTAGAAGATTGTCCTGTCTCTTTATAGTGATACCAAATAGAATAGTTTCTTGGAAATCCATATTTTTTATATGGTAGTTAACTTCTTCCTAGATTAACCACGGTATTCTAGCTCAATTATATAATATACAATGTATACAACCTCTATCTTAAGCATTGTTAAATGAAAAATCTAATTTTTTTACAAATTATTTTGAAATTCAGTTGAAATTCGATCAGTATGATACATACAACTTCTATCCATTCTATTATAAGGAAAAAAGTTATCTTCTAATAAAAAATGTAATCCACAATTAAAAAATTCATTCCAAATAATTTTAATATTAAAGTCATAAAAGCATACTAGTAGCTAGAAAAACAAAGAATAAGAGAAATAATACATGCTATAAGAGATGACTATAAATAACGAACCAAGGTGGATATCTATGTGCGATAATGATTATAATTTCTATTCCATTTTAGATAAACACTATAAAAATAATCAAGAATCAAACATGTTGGTAGGAAATGTGTTTTAGGTCAATAATATATACGTATTGAAAATTATATATTGAAAATTAATTTTTTCTTTTGGAATTGATGAAATTTATTATTTTATTCTAAAAGGAAACTCTAAAACTAAAATATCTTAATTGAATAATAGTTTCAAAATTATACTTAAAAAACTATATAAAATATATTTTAATATAATAATATAATTAATAATTCTAGTGGTTTATACAATGAGGTTTTTTATAATTGCATTATTACAGATGTGACATGTCCGCCTTCAAGATTTTATAGGCGATTGAATTTCTAAAAGTAACTAAGATATGCTTCATACATATGATGTTAATATACTAAGTAAAATCATGAGATTCTATCTTAGGGTATAATTGATATAATTATATTTTTAATCTAGATATATTGTAACACAAATGATTTTAAGTATAGTAATGTTAGCTAAAATAGATTTTGGAACCCATATTATCCTTTTTATGTTATTTTCTCAATAATGTAAAAGAGAAGAAAACTATTTTAGGCAAAATATAACAAGTATTTATTGAATTTAATTCATAAAAAACATGAAAAATTTTATGAAAATAATTAAAGAGCCTATATTGATATGATTCTCTTTTTAGAAACATATTGGATAATTTTAAGTATTTCCAAATTAGTTTTTATAAAAATGTAATTATTTTATTCATTCGTTATCTACGTATAAATCTGGCCAATACATCCTTCCCATTTTTCTTCATTTCCATCAAAGAAATTCTTGGTTAATTTATGATATAATTAGGTTTTTCATCATTATTTTCATTATGTAAAGTAAGACGATCCTACTCCTATTAAATTTTAAAGAATTTATTTACCAATTGGATGAAATTAATTACTTTCTTTAACATTCTAATTGAGACTCCAATAAATTTATTTTCTACTCTCATTTTACTACTATCATAACTCAACACTACTAGAACCCATTCTAAGTTAATAATGAAGTCAGGTGTTCCCCCTAAATCTTACCTCTAATTGGTTATGGGTTGGAGACTAGAAATGAGGTTATAAAAAATGTAATCTAAGTGACAATAACATCTTTAATCACTATAATGGAAGAAAATATACCAATAAACACCAAAAAACATGGAATAAATTAACCCAATATCTTAATCAAAATATAAATATCCACATAATATCATACAAATCACTGAAACCCTAAATATTTGTGTCCTAGATAGTATATATGGTATACATATCATATTAGGATAGATTAACCAATCAAAACCAAAGGATTCTAATTTAATTAATAATTTAAATTAACCAAAATGACACTAACATGTCAAATGCATGAAATCCTGGAAAGAAAAATATATAGGAGAAATTTGAAACTCTAACCTAGCTAAAAACTCCATCCAAGATACTAAAAAAAACACCAATGATCTAACCTATAAATAATTAGAAAATTTTGGTGGGTTGAGAACTTTGAGAATAATCAGTAATATCATCATTCCAAAAAAATTTGACACATGTGTGTAATGAATATTCAAGAACATACATGAGTACAAATAGATAAATAAAAAATAATAAAACATAAAAACTAGTATAAAATAGAATAAATAAAGAGTAATTTATGGTAAAACATCAACAAGATAGAATAAATATAGAAATAAGATTTAAAATAAATGAATTTCCTTCCACTATTGTTCCTTCCATTATCCATGCACATCCCCCACTTATTCACCATAAAATTCTCGTCATTGGGTACATTGCATGCCACTCCCACACCTTACATGGTCGTACATACTATGATCCATTGAATCCCATAAATATATGTAACCATTGCGAACCATTATAACCCATAAAAGTATATTTTCACTGTATATTCACTTATTTCCCACCATTCAAGAATAAATACTCCATATTTATAAATAAAACATAACAACCATATATCAAGAATCATAATTTTACTACAAATATGACATCATTATTTAATAGGGGATTAACATAAACACATCACACTAAGTAAAGTCAGTAAATAATAATAATAAAACAATAGGTTACCATATTTCTACTATACTCATTTAAATTACCAAGTTTGATTAATTATTCAAATGTGAAGGTGTCAATACCCATCAATAATAATACCAAAAAAACATAATAGTCAGAAGGATGACAGGGAAGAAAATCTTACCTCAAAAAGATCTTAGAAAAAAATTAGAAAAAAGGGAATCATATGGGTGCAAGGTTGTCTGGGGGATGCCAACTTTTCCAGAGAAGGGTAGGGGGAGGATGAAATCAACTGAGGATAGGAGGGGGATTCCAAATTCAGTTGAGCTAGAGAGGGAGGATCCAAAATCAATTGAGGTGAGGGGGGAAGCGTAGACGTATGTGGGGGGGGGGTGCTTGGGGAGTTTTAGGGTTTGAATGAGGATTATGGGAGGAGGATCTCAAGCGACCTTGAAATATTGAGACACCTATACCAATGGTTTGTAAAAACCATTGGTATTGACAAACATATACTAATAGTTTTTTTAAGAATCGTTGGTATATACTTGGGAAGAAAGCCTATACCCATGGTTATTCAAAATTGTGGGTCTAAGACCATTGGGATAAACGGATTTTCCAATAGTGCTTTACCAATATTTTTCTCTACCATCCTATTCTTCTATTTATTCCCTTTTAAGTAATAATACTTGGAAAATTATTTACCTATCTTGTTAGAAAATGATACTATTTCCTCATATGATGATAATACCTGGGAGACTATTTCCCTTCAAAATTTTGTATTAATACCATAAAAGATATGGCCCTTCTTACTATTTGGATCAGATGCATTGGTGGAGTTCACATTATTTATTCTAGGAACCATTTATAAATAATTACATACACTAAGTTAGATAATATCATTATAAAACATAATGTATAACCCCAAAACTAGAAAAATACTTAACATAAATTGAAAAATTTATTCTTTTCTAATCTAATAATAATAAACATGGTTTCTTTGGGGAAACTTTTTTACTTTTAAATCCTTAAAAATGGTTTTTAAAGAAAATGTGAATTTTACTAATAATATCCACAAGTATTATGAAATCATATTCCTTGTAAGGCCTGTTTTCATGTACTAGGTTATGTTGAGTCTGGTCCAACACACCTTTTTGGAGTTGTTACTACTAGGTACATCTATTCTAGAACCATTTCCACTTGTAGTATCCGATTAGGGATTTATTTATAGGAATACCCACATAATATATACCTTACCAAAATTATAATATGTCATTATATACTTCTCATAAAAGTATATATTAGGGTTATGTTCCCTAATCTAAGTCTTCTAAATTAGTTTCCAAGTTTGCTGCTAAAATTCTATTGATACCAACTGTAACTCCACGACCCCATAAGTTCGGAGTTGGTGTATTATTTTATTACATTGGCATGATTACAAGGAATAAAATCTCAAAGGGATAATTAGTTTAGTAGTTTTGGAAAACTATATTATATACATGATAACCATATTAAATTGGGAAAATAAAATAAAAACATGATACATAATAAAATGAAGTAAACATTATCCTTGAAACTCTTTCAAAGGAATATTCTTCATAACATGGGGAAAAGAAAAATAATAAGGGTGATCTCAAATGATCAGTAATGGTAAGTAAAGTATAATAAATAATTAATTGATTAGAATAATAAACATATAAAGGTAAATAATTGATAATAAATTCCATTAAAATAACTAGATAAGGAAATATAAATATAGAAAGGTAAAAACTGAAACACATGCCATTTAATCCACAAATTGAGAATAGAATGTATCCATAAATACATCAATGAAAAAATCTAATGGATAAATTATAACTGAATATAAATGTGATAAATTATTAATTGTTAGATTCCAAGTTTCCTAGGTATATTGAACCTTTACTGTCATGACCTTTCAAAAGATGATTTATAATATCAGGTAAAAATATATCTAATTTGGCCAACTAATTCATATCATGAGAATAATGATGCATCAGGGAGATATCTATAACCATACCTCACCTATGCCGTACCTATCCAAATAATTACTCATATATTGAATAATATATTTAACTCATGAACAATGTTCCTTATCAAATATCTGTATTGAATAAAAGATTCAAATTTATCAATAATTCCTCAGTTAATCAAATAACTGTTAAAGTGAACATTGTATGTAAAATGGTACACAATTTAGGCAATAATAATATCCATTGAATGAGAATATTGATATTTAAGAAAAATTTAATATACCATAAAAGGATCATAATAAAGTGATTATTTTAAGAGAAATTTAACAATCATAAAGAAATAAATATTTCAAAGTTAATCATTAAACACATTCTTGAGGAAAATAATCTTTAAACATTCCAAAGTGTCCCATACCACTTTGAAACATTTAAATCATAATTCCCATGAAGGAATAACATTAAATTAAAGTTTTAGATACCAATAAGATAAAAGGGTTTATGATATAATATATAAAAAGGGGTAGAAGATATACCACACAAAAGAAGTGAGTGGTGAATATGGAATTTATCTCATAGATGTAAAAAGTGAGATGAAAACCCCCTATAGTGAGTCCAATTTGTCACATGTGTATTTATCTTCCGGAATAATAAACTTATTTTAATTATTTAATTTATTAAGAAAATTTTTCAAGTTTATTATTACTTTTAATTAACTTATTACATTGTTTTATACAACTACCTAAACAATTAAGTTTATGTCAGGTGTTTTTAACCAAATTCAGTTCATATGTCAAAAAAGAATTTGGTAGGTTGACTATGGTCAAAGGGGACATTATATATACTTATAAAAAATAGTAATACTGAAATAATTACCATATTTATACATAAATAATAATTATAATAATAATAATGAAATATATTTATAAAAAATGAACCAACGTTACAATCATGGAGATGGTAGGCCTTATGTGCACATGAGTAATGTTCCCATTTTTTAGTGATTGTTATAGAAAGAAGGTAAGAAACACTACATATTTCCAAAATGATCATTATATCATAAATAACATGTTATTTAATCATATATACTTAAACATGTAATTATTGTGATGTAAAAGGAATCACATCGTGTTGGGGAGGCGATAGTCCACATGTCGACGACTGACATTATCACTTTTTAGTGTGTGTAAAAAGGGTAATAAATAAAATGACATATTATATTTAAAAAAAATGTAATTATGTCATTAATATTATATATATTTCATTTATGTCTCATATGATTAATTAAAACCATCCTTTATACATTCCATGTATCACATGAATGAATCACATCACTTTTAGGAGGTGGTAGTCCACACTTCCACAAATGATGTTATCGTATTCCCACAAAACGGAAGGCATAAAGATAAGTTATATATAAAAATTATAGAAGAATAAAGTAATAATAAATATCATATATATCATATATAAACATATTTTCTATCATAATACCCAACCATTAAAGGTGTTAAAGGAAAAAAAGAATAACTTCGTTTCGTGAGGTGGTAGTTCACCGTACACAAGAACGATAAGTTTGTTACCCATTAGATGAAAGTGTGTGTAATTATAGGTAAAAAAATTAATATAAAAACATATAATTATATTTAGGATACTGGTTTTTTTATATAATCATAGAATAAAGATAATTAAAAGAGTGGAGAAATAAAATAAAAGCAAATAGCTTGAGGAATGATGTTACCTCTTATTCGGGTAACTCCTTTTGGTTTTCACCAAAGGGATTCATTGGTTTTATTTATTCCCAAGGTGATAATTTTATGATGAGTATAGGTATGTTGAGAAGATATTTGGGTATATATTTATCAATCCAAAGTGTCTTGATAGGTGTGAGTAAGTGGGAGGTTTGAGTGCCTTTTTTATAGTGGAGGGGAAGTGGCATTCTTGTAAATACCAAAAGGTATACATTATTGGGAGGTCTCACTTACCTAATGTGCCACAAAAATGAAAAAATATGGATAAAATGGGAATAATGGTTTATAAAAACTTCCAACACAAAAAATAAGTGTATTTTTATAATTTTATTCTTTAACTTCTAGGATTCCCCAATTTTATCATTTTGGTTTTTATTAAGGTATCTAGTTTTCTATCCTAAGTAATTTAACCCTAAAGAATAAATTAAAGTGAGTTTTATTAGAAAATATATACCAAATTTATCATAAATATTATATCCAATTTACAAAATAAAAATCCCATGTGTCCTGGAAATTAATTTTAAAACAAGCGCATGTAACGTATAAGAACACTGTTTTAACCCGAACCATGCTAACAATGGTTTTACTATCTATGGGTTAATATGTCAATTATAAAAGATAAATTGGTCCATTGATAGAACATATTTTAAATTTATTTAATCATAAAAATAAATTGGAAGAATATAGGATTTTTATTAATTTTAAATCATTTAATAAAATATTATTTATTATAAAATAACATTAATGTTAATTTTGATATTATTTATTTAATTTTAATTTAAAAATCTCAAAACAATATTTTAATTAAAATATATTAAGTTAAAATCTGTGTAAAATGATATATTATTCTTCAAAATTAATTAAAGATAATAATTTAATCAATTTTATTTACTTTTAATATTTATAGTACCATTTATTTTAGTTAATTATTAGTTAAATAATCACTGTGTTGGCATTTCTTAAGCATTTTAAGTAAGTAATTCATCTATAAAAATTAATGATAAACTATTATAATAAAAATAAACCATTTATATTCAAAAAAATATGTATAACCTAAAATATTATGTTTTTTCCATATCTCAAAGTTTTATTAACGTTAAAGGCTAAGAAGGTTCCTTTTTTGTCTTTTTTCCTTACTTAACTTATCATATAGGGATATTTCATGAAATATTATCCCAATAACCAATAAAATTATAAAAAACATGGGATATGGTCTAAAAATTTATATAACATGGACTTTTTAAAATTTTCCAGGTCATTTTGGACCATAATTTTAAGCTTTAGTCCCTTATTAAGCTTAATTTTACCTTAATTTCTGTAATTAATTTTAATCAATTTCACTAATATTTTTGGTCCAAAACTAAGTTGATATTATTAGAATAAAAATAAAATACTTATTAAAACTTTTTATGTCCATTTTTTAAAATTAAATTCACATAAGTGGATAAATTAAATTTAAATCTAATCCCATAGACATGGCGAGAAGGCGAGTTTTTAAAGTAAAAAATGTTCAAAAGATCAATAAGTTTTTATAATTGAATTCAACATAAAAATGATTCCAATGATCTAAATTTAGATTATATATGTATAATTTATATATTTTAACTTAATTTAAAATATAATTTAACATTAATAATTATTTAAATGAAAATTCAGTTTTTAAATAAAATACAATATTTTTCACTATTCATCAAAAAATGAAACTTCTCAAAAAAATATGAAAAATTTATCCTAATATAATTTTGAAATTATTAATTAAAAAATTATGTTTATTTTTACAAATAAAATTTATAAATGTTCAATAAATTGGATTTAAAATAGGTTCCTCATTAAAAGGCGGTAAAACTCGGTCTTGCGTGTAATGTAAGCTAACTCAGTGTTGGCTGCAGCATAAGTTTAAAATAGTGTTGCATATAATGAAATATAGGAACAAAGATTAAATTTATTCCAAAAGAAAAATATTTTTTAAGTATTGATATGTTACATTTATAACATCATATCAGCCATTAGATAATAATATTTCATTATTTTTATTGCTTTGGGTGTTAATTGCATGGTTTTCTCATTCATATTTTTTCATGAAAGTTACAGTTCTTGTGAATATTATATAGTTTAATAATATTAAGAATAATAATCATGAAATAATAATCATATTTATCCAAAAATTATTCTTTTAATACTAATAATGAAATATGGTTTTGAGAAATGATGTATGTTATGATCATGGAGACAACATGGCCTATGTACGCATGAGTAACATTTCCATTTTTCAATGATAATTATAGAAAGGATGTAAGTAATATTTTATCTTTCCAAAATGATAAAAATATCATAAATAACACATTTTTTTCTTTTAAATATACTTATATATATATCATCTAGGTGCTGTGGTGATGAAAAGAGAGTCACATCGCTTTGTGAAGGCGGTAGTCCACACGTACATGAATGATGTTATCATCTTTGTATGAGAAAAAAGATAATAAAAAATGATATAATATCTTTTAATAATGATAAATATGTAATTAATATAATAATTATTTCATTTATATCACATATATTCATTAAATATATCCTTATTACCTTCCATGTAAAGCATTCGTGAAAAATGAATCACATCGCTTCATGAGGTGGTAGTCTACTATACACAGGTGCGACGTTATCGTATCTCATATGAATTGGAAAGTAAAAAAGGTATATATGATATAATGATTCAAAAGGTATAATTATGTTATAAATACCACATATATACTTTATATACATCATCATACACAACCGTGAGAGGTGGTAATGGAATAACAAATGACATCGATTCGGGAGGCGGTAGTCCGATGTACACATGAGTGATGATTTCATAACCCATTTGATAGAAGTGGGGATGACTGTAGGTAATTAAATTAACATAAAAAAATATTATTATATGGAATATATTGATGTTATTATATAATCATTTTTTAATAATAATTAAAGGAAGTGGATGAAGAAATAAAATAAAAATGCTCATTAATGAACATTACCTTTTCTTCAGGTATCCTCCTTAGGTTTGCACCAAAATCCTTCATAAGTTGGTTTTATATAAGGGACAAGATTTAAACATTACATAATCATGAGTTAAGTCAAGAATTAAAATTGAGTATATTTTCAGGTTTAGAGTTTTATATAATTAGTCCACAACTATTACATAATAGACCCAAACATTACATGCAGATAGTTACACTCAGTATCCACTTTTTCCAACAAAGGAAACCGTTTAAACAAAACATGTTTTATTTTTCTTGATAAAAATATTCTTGACTTACTAATTTCTCATAACCATCCTTATACCATGTGGAAAACATTTCAAAAAATCAGTATGAGCATAAAAATATCTTCAAGGAATATAAAATAAGGAATAAAACTGTTTGTCCATGAATATTTAAAACCCATGATTTTTTTAAAAAATCATAATTTTTACCCATAAAACAAAAACTACTTAGCTTACATCATGTAATCATAAGATTCCTAAAAAAATCATAAAAATCATAAATAATAATGTTAACTTGTGACATCCATATCATTGTAGAGACCCAAGCTTGACGTACATAGGCATTACATTACTTTTGCAGAATACTTAATACATGACAAAAATAGACGCCCAAAGACCGTATTAGTTTAGTGTCTTTGGAAACTCAGAAACATAATCTTCTAATCATGGTAAAATATCTTCAACATCTCACATAAAGATATTCCTCTTTTGTTTTCTTACCTAAAACCTTTATTTATATCCTGGGGAAAAGAAACCATAAAAAGGGTGAGCTCAAATGCTCAGTAAGGGTAAACACAGAGAACATAAAACAATCCATAAACATTTTAACGTAAAAACATGAACATAAAACATGAGTAATGACATAAATCTTGGCAGTACATATGGAATTGATCACAAAGTAACATTAATCATGATAAAATATCATAGGAATAAAACATGTAATTGTGGAAAACCATTAAGCACATGATATGATTTCCATAGTAGCCAAGACATTTCTACCAAGACCATCATAGTTGACAAATTCTATTACTGAACCTGGTTTAATTGCTATTCCAGCCCTCTATTACTAAACTCGATTCACTTTTCATTCCATCCATGTCTATATCATGAGATATAAATCTTTACCCAATGCATTGGAGGGAGATATAGGTCCCAACCATCTCATAATGAAATAATTCTTACATGTTCCACAAAATAAATAGAAATAATTCATCATAACCTAAAGAATAAAATGGGTTTCATAAACATCATCCCATCATAAAACAATCCATATAAAACAAATGGATATCATTTCATCATAAGAATAATCAAACCATGTAAATAACAAAGACATTATACTTGAAACATAAACATACTAAATAATGTCATCTTAGATGTAAAATAGTTTTGATAAAACACTTGAAATGAATTCTTGAGGAAAATATCCTTTCTTCTTCAAAATAATTTTCTTTTCTCAAAATGCCATTAAATTTTAAGAGAAAAGGATTTTGTTGAAATTAATCATAAAATATTGTATAGGAAGCTTCATGGAAATAAGGCATTATTAAACCCTAAAAATCCATTCATGCTGTATAAGTTAAAAAACCATTCTCCTCGTACTTTTGCCGGAAAAGTCAAAAAGTACATCGTATGGTAAAAAAAGAATGATTCCTTCCATTCACCATAGTAAAAGTCAAAAAGGGGTAAACATGACTTTAAAAAAACATGTAATAATATCAAACATTTTATGAAAACATTTTTTGAAAACATGGACATTGATGATAAATATAACCCCAGTAAATACTTAGGAATAAACAATCTTAGATAAGAACAAGATTGGAATAATTATCCCTTAACTTATGTCCAATTTTTTCCATATGTGTCCAAGAATCCTGTATAGTGGGTTTAAACATATTATTAACATGTAACAGAACCATAATAATATTTATGATATCATATATGATTCACTTCGACTTTATATTACCCGTTCATTTGTCAATTCCATGTTAAATTAGCGTTTTGGGTAAAATAGTTTCATTTATCATCCGTGTTTTGACTTTTAATTATTCATATGATTACTTAGATCATGATTACTTACTTAAATAATGTAAAACATGATTTATATTTATTCATAATATAATAGATCGATAAATGGAATGAAATACACCATTCATGGAGACGGTAGGTCGTATGTAGGCATGAACGCTGTTTTCCTTTCGTTATTGACTTAAATGGAAGTAAGTAGATGACATATATATATATACACATAAATAAAGTAGCATTATTATGTAATATATATTCATTATTATTAAATATATATACTTTATAATCATTCTTGAATGGTTAACATGAACAATGAATCTCATCGCGTCGAGGAGACGGTAATCCGTACGTACGCACGAGCGATGATATAGTTCCCATAATTATTGAATGGTATTGGATGGGATGATAAAGTATCTCAGAATTAGTATCATGTTATAATAATCATATATTGTTATTATTTACACCATTATACTCATCTAATTAAGGTGTTGGTGGAAAACAGATTACACTACGGCGTTGAGACGGTATTCCGTACGTATGCAGGTGCGATGATTTCATTTTTCATAGGATGGATAGAAGGTGAAATAAGGTTGTTTCATATTTATAATAACATATAAGTATATTATTTATACTTATGTTATTACTTTATAAAGAAACAACTAAATAATAGGAAGTAGAATAATAAAGAAACTTGAAAGAATCGGTAGAAGAGATGACCTCTTCTTCGACATACCTCCTTTGAACTTCCTTTTAAGGGACTAGAGTTGGTTTTTGAGAAGACCAGAATCTAAAAAATGTTACTAGGAAAGTTGAGAAGAGTAATGGGCAGGGGTTTTCCGAGCTTGAAGGCTCAATATTGTGTGAGGAGGAGAGGGGTGAGGTTCCCTTTTATAAGAGAAGAGAGGGGCACTTTTGGAAACCTCAAAAATATTAATTAATAATAAAATCAAACCCCACATAAAAACTTCCAAAGTGACTAAAATTAGAATATGAGGTAATATAGGGTTTTAATCTCATCAAACAATTAAATTTATACATGTTGGGAAATTATTTTAAACCTTATCAATTTGATTTATCCTTATTTAATTTATTTAATCTTATTTGTGGTAATATTATTCTAAATTTTAAATTGTTATAAATACTTACATATGTGTTGTTAATTGTACATAATTGGATAATTTATGAAATTTTAGACCATATAAATATCAATTTATAATTTTTAAATATTTTTGTGATTTTTAAAAAATTTAATAACATGTTATTTTTATAAAATTTCAATAGTGTCAATTTTGACACTATTCATTTATTTGAATTTAAATAAAATCCAAACAAAGGATATATTCAAAACAAATTATTTAATAGATTTATAACATGTCATATTCATATAAAAAATTTGTTTATAACATTAATTAGTTAATATAATATTTATTTTAATATTTTTAAGACCATTTATTTGATATTTTTCTTTATAAAATAATTACTACAATATTATTGTATAATTATTTAATATACATATTTTTTGCTTAAAAATTAATAATAAAATAATATGATAAGGGTATATATATTATATTTCATAAGAATACTTTTAGTAGAATTTATCTTCTAAAAAACACAACTTTTAAAATGATATTTTTATTAAATTATGAAGGTGACAACTTTGACATCATTTAAAATAAAATAATATAAATGTCATAATCTATTTTATAAGGCTCCAAATAGTACAAAAGTAGACACTTGGATTAATAGGGTATAGATATACTCGACCAATAAGTTTTGGTCAAGTTTATGGTCCTTTTGATGGGTATTATTATTTTAATAAAAACTATATTATTGATTTTTCACTAAATAAATTATTTCTACATCATTAATGTATAAGCTATTAATGTAATTATATATTTTTTAAAAATTACAAATAAATTACCATGATGAAGAAAAACATTTTATCTTTCAAATGAGTATTTGTAATCGAATTTATATTCTGTATATCCTTATAATAAAAATACTTTAATTATTAAAGTTTGAGTGAGACATATTTCACTTTCTTTAAATAAAATAAATTAAAGGTCTTAATCACATCCATGTGGGTTCCAAAAGATACAATTTTGACCCAAGTATATTTTAGGACGAAATATAATCATCAAATTATATTAATACAAGTGTTAGGGTAATTTTATAATATTATTTTTGCCCTTAATTATCTGATTTACCTTTAACTGTAGTTAATAAAATTTACCGTAGTTACTATTCATAATGAGTAATAATAAAAAGTATCTGATTAAAATAATTTGGACCTAATAATTCCAAATATGGAATACATTTTTCCAAATTCAAAACACAGAATTTGCAGTATTTAATTTAAAATTAATCCCGCTATTGAGAAAACGAGTTCTAAAAGTTAAAACATTTCAAAAGATTGAAATGTTTTTACCTATGAATTCAATGTGAAATTAGTGATAATGACATAAATAATATTAAATGGTAAAAATATATTCTATTTATAATTTAAAACCATTAAATATTATAATTTAACCATATAAATTATATTACTGAATTTTTTTTAATTAAAATTTAGTGTATTTTTACTATTCATCAAAATATGAATGTTAATAGAAAAATATTAAAAAATTATCCAAAGTAAAATTTTATATAATTATTTCAATTAATAAGTTTATTTTTTCAAATTGAAGTCATAAATGTGTCAAAACTTAGATTTAAAGTGGGTGCGCCATCAAAAGGTGATAAAACTGCATTTTTTGAAAAATAGTTATTTCACCTGAAAAAATTATTTTGTTCTCATAATATGTTCTAGAATATGTGTAAGATGAATGATATTGTTATAAAATTAAAAATATGGTTAATAATATTCATAACGGTTAGTTCATAATAATTTTATAACAATATATCGTTGTTTAGTGAAACTCGATATTGCGTACAACACACGCTATTGAGGAAGGTTGCTCTTGCGTGCAACACAATCCAAGAACAATGTTTGTGTATACTACAAGATAATATGGTGTTGAGTATAGTGAAAGATAATATTGGTGTAGCATACAACACAAGACATCAAAAAAATTAAAAAGAATATTTCTCATAAAATCTAGGGGTGTTACATTCTACCCCCCTTAAAATGAATTTCACCCTCGAAATTCATTGGGGTTATAAATCGTTTACTAATTGAAAGTTTATTTCATAGAAATCCACATCCTAAAAAGTAATACTAAAACTTAATTTTAAAAAGTAAATTTAGAAACATAATGGTCACCCAAAGTAACTCAGCATTAGGTTTCCACATAGGAGAATATAGGTGAAAATATGGATATGGAAGACAAATCTAACCATCATGTTCTGATGAATAGTGGTAGAGAACATGGCTATGAAAAATCCAACAATAAAAAATCCATAAATTTTTGATGATCAAAGGTACCATTTGATTCATCAGATATGAGAGTACTAGGAAAAAAATTTTAGTTTTCAAGATCATTTCCTTAAAGTTGATGAATTTTTACATAAGGATAAATACTTACTTGATTTTAGTGTAATATCATCATTGGTCATTCCATGAAAAATTTCCACTTAATCCATTATTTAAATAAATGAAGTTGAATTTTTCATTATTGAAGTATTAGCAGATCATGTGATATAATAATAGGTCACTCCATCTGTCTATATCACAAAAAAAATGTTAGCACAAGATATTGAATATACATAAGTCCATCTATGGTGAGGTTAATCATATATGGTTCCAAAAAAGGTCTTATACTTCATTTTTCATAACGCTTAATAAAATAAAACTAATTTATACAAACCAAGGACTTCCTATTGGACAATGGTAGGAGATAAAGGCCTGCTGCACTTCAGTTGTGGGTTCGATTCTCGTAGCCTTGTTGGATGTGATGGGTTGTCGACCTTCCTATATGTTGTCCATTTTATAAAACTATACTATTATAACATTTTATAAATAATATCAAAAAGTTCTATCCTTAAACAGTACTATCTGATGTATAACTAAATTCATTCCAATCTTTAGGCATATCCAAAATACTTTTGTCCAATCTCATAGTGTAAAGAAAAATATTACTAGAGTGGTCATCTACCAAGCATGTGAATACCATAATTTATCCCCCATATATCATAAGATTTATCTTGTTGGTCACATTCCTAAACTGTAAATACCTTAATCATGTATTCTCTTGAAACATGAATTACCATAGAACCTTAGTGAAAATATGAATACTGTCAAAAGTTAACTCTTTCCCCATAAGAAAATCCCAAAATTTATATATACTCAAACCATGATATAACTTTGTCCTTATATCAGTCTTGAGCTCATTAATACTATCAAACATCTCATTATCTCCTTATCCCTTAATTATTTGCATATCATCTACTTTCCAAAAATATTTGAATAACCTTTCATGGTTATCGATACCATTCAACGTATACTTTCAAATACTCAAGTAAAAACAATAGTGTAAAAATCCTTATATTTTTCTTTATTACTTAGTACCATACATTATTCTTGATAAACATGAAATCATTCTACTACCTTCTTACACCATTGACTGAGCTTCATCATTTTATTCCTCAACACTTCTATTATCTTATATATCATTTATAGTATCCTCATCATCAACAACATAAATAATACCCATAAGAACTTGTTGATTCTCCTCATGAGATTTTACCTTAGGTAATCAATTTTCATAATGCCCATACATTCCAAATTTAAAACATTTAACCATTGTTTATGTGTTAGAAATACCATTATCCTTGTCCACGGTATAGACTGAACCTTTTCCTTTGCAATTATTGGCTTTGTGTCCTTATTTTCCACACCCAAAAAATCTTCCAGTTCCTTTGAAACATTATCCTCGATGCCTCTTCCTACATGATTTACATGAGGGAAATTGAACTTTCTTTCCTCTATAATCATCATGAAACTCCATCTTTCTCTAATTAGCCGAGTTAGGAAACTTACCAAAGTTGATATTGTTGATCATATTATGAGATTTCTGATTAGGAATAATGACGATGTTTCACCTTCCAAATACTGTTTCATTTGTTTTCTCATGAATACTATCTTTATATTGTCCATCATATTCTCCATTAACATAAATATTCCTGTTTCCATCCATTTTCTAAAACCCAAAAAGAATAGCGTGAGAGGCAAAAATCATACTAGGAAAACAACATAATCAAGGGGGAGTACTTCCAATATCTAACATATTAGGTTGAATCCTAGGTAATTCACGATCATTACCATAAATTTAGGATTATAACCTATACATTATACTTAACTTTATGGACATCCCTAGACATACCTTAGAAATATCTATAGGGATCACACTAAAATTTTCACATCCTAGTTTCTAAAGGTTGACTAAATCTTCACTCTGATACCAAATATAGAGACCCAAGATTGACATACATAGACATTACATTACATTTTCAGAATACTTAATACATGACAAAAATAGATGCCCAAAGACCGTATTAGTTTAGTGTCTTTGGAAATTCAGAAACATAATCTTCTAATCATGGTGAAAGATATTCAACATCTCCCATAAATATATTACCCTTTTGTTTTATTACCTAAAACCTTTCTTTATATCCTGGGGAAAAGAAAACATAAAAAGGGTGAGCTCAAATGCTCAGTAAGGGTAAACATGGAGAACATAAAACAATGCATAAACATTTCAACGTAAAAACATGAACATAAAACATGAGTAATGACATAAATATTAGCAGTACATAAGTAATTGATCACAAAGGAACATTAATCATGATAAAATAGCATGGGAATAAAACATGTAATTGTGGAAACCATTAAGCACATGATATGATTTCCATAGTAGCCAAGGCATTGCTTCCCAGACCATCATAGTGGACAAAGTCCATTACTAAACCGTGTTTACTTGCCGTTCCAGCCCTATATTACTGAACCAGATTCACTTACTATTCTAGCCATGTCTATCTCATGAGATATAAATATTTACCCAATAAATTGGAGAGAGATATAGGTCTCACCCATCTCATAACGAAATCATTATTACGTGTGCCACAAAATAAATAGAAATCATTCATCATAACCCAAAGAATAAAATGGGTTTCATAAACATGATCCCATCATAACATAATCCATATAAAAAAATGGATATCATTTCATCATAAGAAAAATCAAACCATGTAAATAACAGATACATTATACTTGAAACATAAACATACTAAATAATGTCATCTTTGATGGAAAATAGTTTTGATAAAACACTTGAAATGGATTCTTGAGGAAAATATCATTTCTTCTTCAAAATTGTTTTCTTTTCTCAAAATGCCATGAAATTTTAAGAGAAAAGGATTTTTTTTTAAATTAATCATGAAATATTGAATAGGAAAATTCATGGAAATAAGGAATTATGAAACCGTAAAAATCTGTTCATGCCGTATAAGTTAAAAAAACATTCTCCTCGCACTTTTTCCGGAAAAGTCAAAAAGTATATCGCATGGTAAACAAAAGAAAGATTCCTTCCATTCATCATAGTAAAAGTAAAAAAAGGGTAAACATGACTTTAAAAAAACAGGGGATAATAGTAAACATTTTTTGAAAACATGGACATTGATGATAAATATAACCCCAGTAAATACTTACGAATAAACAATCTTGGATAAGAAAGAGATTGGAATAATTATCCCATACCTTATGTCCAATTTATTCCGTATGTGTCTGAGACTCCTGTATAGTGGTTTTAAAAATATTATTAACATGTAAAATAACCATAATAATATTTATTATATCATATATGATTCACTTACTACTTTATATTACCCGTTCATTTGTCAATTCCATGTTAAAATAGCATTTTGGGAAAACTTGTTTCATTCATCGTCCGTGTTTTGGCTTGTAATTATTCATATGATTACTTAGATCATGATTACTTAATTCCAGAATATAAAACATGATTTATATATATTTATAATATAATAGATCGATAAATGGAATGAAATACACTGTTCATGGAGACGGTAGGTCGTACATACGCATGAACGCTATTTTCCTTTCCTTATTGACTTGAATGGAAGTAAGTAGATGATATATATATATATAGGCACATAAATATAGTAGCATTATTATATAATATATTTAATTATTATTCAATATATATATACTTTATAATCATTCTTGAATGGTTAACAATAAGAATGAATCTCATCACGTCGTGGAGACGGTAATCCGTACGTACGCACGAGCGATGATATCATTCCCATAATTATTGAATGGTATCCGAGTGGATGATAAAATATCTCAGAATTAGTATCATTTTATAATAATCATATATATTTATTCTCTACACCATTATAACAATCCAAGTAAGGTGGTGGTGGAAAACAGATTACACCACGACGTGGAGATAATATTCCGTACGTATGCACGCGCGGTGATTTCATTTTTCATAGGATGGATAGAAGGTGAAATATGGTTGTTTCATATTTATAATAAAATATAATTATATTAGTTATACTGAAATTATTACTTTATAATTAAACAACTAAATAAGAGGAAGTGGAAGAATAAAGAAACTTGAAAGAATCAGTATAAGAGATTACCTCTTCTTTGACGTACCTCCTATGAACTTCCTCTTAAGGGACTAGAGTTGGTATTTTTAGAATACCAAAATATCCAAAATGTTACTAGGGAAGTTGAAAAGATAAATAGGCAAGGTTTGGCAGAGCTTAAAGGCTCAAAATTGTGTGAGGAGGAGAGGGAGAGGTGCCCTTTTATAAGAGAAGAGAGGGGCACCTTTGGAAACCTCAAAAATATTAATTAATAATAAAATCAAACCCCACATAAAAACTTCCAAAGTGACTAAAATTCGGATATGAGGTAAGATAGGGTTTTAATATCATCAACCAATCAAATTTAGACATTTTGGGATATTATTTTAAACCTTATAAATTTGATTTATATTTATTTAATTTATTTAATCTTATTTGTGGTAATAATATTCTAAATTTTAAATTGTTATAAATACTTTCATATGTGTTGTTAATTGTACATAATTGGATACTTTATGAAATTATAGACCATATAAATTTCAATTTATAATTTTTAAATATTTTTGTGATTTTAAAAAAATTTAATAACATGTTATTTTTATAAAATATCAGTAGTGCCAATTTTGACACTATTCATTTATTTGAATTTAAATAAAATACAAACAGAGGATATATTCGAACCAAAATATTTAACAGATTCCTAACATTGCATATTAATCTAAATTTTTTTGGATAACATTAATTAGTTAATATAATATTTATTTTAATATTTTTAAAACCATTTATTTGATATTGTTCTTTATAAAATAATTACTACAACATTTTTGTATAATTACTTAATATACTTATTTGTTGCTTAAAAATTAATAATAAAATACTATGATCAAGGTAGATCTATTATATTTTATAATAATACTTTTATTCGAATTTATATTCTAAAACACCCAACTTTTAAAATGATATGTTTATTAAATTATGAAGGTGAAAACTTTGACATCATTTAAAATAAAATAATATTAATGTCATAATATGTTTTATAAGGATTCAAATGGTCCAAAAGTCTACAATTGGATTAATAGGTCATAGATATACTCAAATAATAAGGTTTGTTCCAGTTTCTGGTCCTTTTTATGGGTATTATTATTTCAATAAAAACTATATTATTGATTTTTCACTAAATAAATAATTTCTGCATCATTAATATATAAGCTATTAAGGTAATTATATATTTCTTAAAAATTAAAAATAAATTTTCATGATGAATAAAAAAATTTTATCTTTCAAATGAGTATTTATAATCGAATTTATATTCTGTATATCCTTATATTAAAAATACTTTAATTATTAAAGTTTGAGTGAGACATATTTCACTTTCTTTAAATAAAATAAATTAAAGGTCTTAATCACATCAAAGTGGGTTCCAAAAGATACAGTTTCGACCCAAGTATATTTTAGGACGAAATATAATCATCCAATTATATTAATACAAGTGTTAGGGTAATTTTATAATATTATTTTTACCCTTAATTACCTGATTTACCTTTAACTGTAGTAAATAAAATTTACCGTAGTAACTATTTATGATGCCTAAAATAAAATTTATCCTATAAATATAATTTATACCTATTAATTCCAAATATGGATTCCATTTTTCTAAATTCAAAACACAGAAGTTGCAGAATTTAATTTAAAATTAATCCTGCTGTTGAGAAAACGGGTTCTAAAAGTTAAAACATTGCAAAAGATTGAAATGTTTTTACCTATAAATTCAAGTTAAAATTAGTGATAATGACATAAATAATATTAAATGGTAAAAAATATTATATTTATACTTTAAAACCATTCAATATTATAATTCAACTATATAAATTATATTGCTGAAAAAATTTGTTTTTAATTAAAATTTAGCGTATTTTTACTATTCTTCAAA
Organism: Viscum album; assembly: GCA_963277665.1. NCBI lineage: Eukaryota > Viridiplantae > Streptophyta > Magnoliopsida > Santalales > Viscaceae > Viscum > Viscum album. The sequence continues at coordinate 1,693,261,854 of OY728137.1, read as the reverse complement.
ATACGAATGTTAATAGAAAAATATTAAAAAATTATCCAAAGTAAATTTTTATATAATTATTGCAATTAATAAGTTTATTTTGTTAAATTGAACTCATAAACGTGTCAAAAACTAGATTTAAAGTGGGTGCGTCATCAAAAGGCGGCAAAACTGCATTTTTTGAAAAATATTTATTTTACCCAAAAAATTTATTTTGTTCTCATACCATGTTCTAAAATATGTGTAAGATGAATGATATTGTTATAAAATTAAAAATGTGGTTAATACTATTCATAACGGCTAGTTCATAATAATTTTATAACAATATATCATTGTTTAGTGAAACTCGATATTGCGTACAATACACGCTATTGAGGAAGGTCGCTATTGCGTGCAACACAAGACAAGAACAATGTTTGCATATAATAAAAGCTAATAAGGTGTTGATTATAGTGAAAGATAATCTTGGTGTAGCGTACAACACAAGACATCAAATAAATTAAAAAGAATATTTCTCATAAAATCTCAGGGTGTTACATTCTACCCCCCTTAAAATGAATTTCGCCCTCGAAATTCGTCGGGGTTATAAATCCTTTACTACTTGAAATTTTCTTTCATAGAAACCCACATCCTAAAAATTAATACTAAAACTTAATTTTAAAATGGAAGTTTAGAAACATAATAGTCACCCAAAGTAACTCAGCGTTGGTTTCCACATAGGAGAATATAGGAGAAAATATGGACATGGAAGAGAAATATAACCATCATGTTCTGATGAAGAGTGGTAGATAACATGGATATGAAAAAGACAAAAATCACAAAGCCATAAATTTGGGATGATCTAAGGTACCATTTGATTCATCAGATATGAGAGTACTAGGACAACATTTTTGGTTTTCAAGATCATTTCTTTAAAGTTGATGAATTTTTACATAAGGAGAAATACTTACTTGATTTCAGTGTAATATCATCGTTGGTCATTCCATGAAAAATTTACACTTCATCTCTTATTTAAATAAATGAAGTTTAATTTTTCATTATTGAAGTATTAGCAGATCATGTGATAGAATGATAGGTCATTCCATCTGTCTATATCACTAAAAAATATTAGCACAAGATATTTAATATACATAAGTCCATCTATGGTGAGGTTACTTGTATATGGTTCCAAAAATGGACTTATACTTTATCTATCATACCGCTTAATAAAATAAAACTAATTTCTAAAAACCAGAGAATTCCTGTTGGCCAATGGTAAGCGATAAAGGCCTGTTTCACTTCGGTTGTGGGTTCAATTCCTGCAGCCTTGTTCGACACGATGGGTTGTCGCCCGTCCTACAGGTTGTCCCTTTTCTAAAACTATACTATTATAACATTTCAGAAATAATATCAAAAATTTCTAGCCTTAAAAAATACTATCTGATTTCTAACTTAATTCATTCCAATATTTAGGCATATTCAAAATACTTCTGTCTAATTTCATAGTGTAAAGAAAAATATTACTAGAGAGGTCATCTACCAAGCATGTGAATACCATCATTTATCCCCTATATATCATAAGATGTATCTTGTTGGTCACATTCCAAACATGTAAATACCTTAATCATGTATTTTATTGAAACATGAATTACCATAGAACCTTAGTGAAAACATGAATTCTGTCAAAAGTTAACTCTTTCTAGATAACAAAATCCCAAAATTTCTATATACTCAAACCATGATATAACTTTTTCCTTATATCAGTCTTGATCTCATTAATACTATCAAAAATCTCATTATCTCCTTATCCCTTCATTATTCACAAATTATCTACTTTCCAAAAATATTTGAATAACCTTTCATGGTTATCAGTACCATTAAACATATACTTTCAAATACTCAAGGAAAAAAATAGTGTAACAATCCTTATATTTTTCTTTATTACATAGTACTATACATTATTCTTGATAAACATGCAATCATTCTACTACCATCTTAAACCATTGATTGAGCTTCATCATTTTATTCCTCAACACTTCATTCATCTCATATATCATTTGTAGTCTCTTCATCATCAACAACATAAATGCTACCCATACAACCTTGTTGATTATCCTCATGAGATTTTCCCTTAGGTAATTGATTTGCATAATGACTATACATTACACATTTAAAACATTTAACCATTGTTGATGTCTTAGAAATACCATTATCCTTGTCCAAGGTATAAACTGAACCTTTTCCTTTGCAATTATTGGCTTTGTGTCCTTCTTTTCCACACCCAAAAAATCTTCCAGTTCCTTTGAAACATTCTCCTTTATGCCTCTTCCCACAGGATTTACATGAGGGAAATTGAACTTTCTTTCCTCTACGATCATCATGAAACTCCATATTTCTCTTATTATCCAAGTCAGGGAACTTACTAAAGTTGATATTGTTGATCGTATTTTTAGATTTATGATTAGGCATAATAACAATGTTTTGACTTCCAAATCTCATTTCATTTGGTTTCTAATGAATAATATCATTCTATTGTCCATCATATTCTCCATTAACATAAATCTTCCTATTTACATCCATTTTCTAAAACCCAAAAAGAATAGTTTGAGAGGAAAAAATCATACCAGGAAAACAACATAATAAAGGGGGATTACTTCCAATCTCTAACATCTTAGGTTTAATACTAGTTTATTCATGATTGTTACCATAATTATAGGATTGTAACCTATATACATTATACTTAACCTTATCAACATCCCTAGACATACCTTAGAAATATCTCTAGGGTTTACACTAAAGTTTTCTCATCCTAGTTTCCAAAGGTTGAATAAACCTTCACTCTGATACCAACTGTAGAGACCCAAGCTTGACATATATATATATATTATATTAATTTTGCAGAATACTTGATACATGACAAAAACAGACGCCCAAAGACTGTATTAGTTTAGTGTCTTTGGAAACTCAGAAACATAATCTTTTAATAATGGTGAAAGATCTTCAACATATCCCATAAAGATCTTCCCTTTTTTTCTCACCTAAAACCTTTATTTATATCCTAGGGAAAAGAAAACATAAAAAGGGTGAGCTCAAATGCTCAGTAAGGGTAAACATAGAGAACATAAAATAATCCATAAACATTTTAATGTAAAAACATGAACATAAAACATGAGTAATGACATAAATATTGGTAGTACATAAGGATTGGTCACAAAGGAACATTAATCATGATAAAATATAATGGGAATAAAACATGTAATTGTGGAAAAATAAATAGAAATCATTCATCATAACCCAAAGAATAAAATGGGTTTCACAAACATCATCCCATAATAACATAATCCATATAAAACAAATGGATATCATTTCATCATAAGAAAAATCAGATCATGTAAATAACAGAGACATTATACTTGAAACATAAACATACTAAATAATGTCATCTTATATGGAAAATAGTTTTGATAAAACACTTGAAATGAATTCTTGAGAAAAATATCCTTTCTTCTTCAAAATCTTTTTCTTTTCTCAAAATGCCATTCAATTTTAAGAGAGAATGATTTTTTTGAAATTAATCATGAAATATTTCATGGGAATCTTCATGGAAATAAGGCTTTATGAAACCGTAAAAATCCGTTCATACCATATAAGTTAAAAAAACATTCTTCTCGTACTTTTTCCAGTTTAGTCAAAAAGTACATCATGTGGTAAACAAAAGAAATATTCCTTCCATTCATCATAGTAAAAGTAAAAAAGGGGTAAACATAACTTAAAAAAAACATGGAATAATAGTAAACATTTTATGAATTTATTTTTGAAAACATGGACATTGATGATAAATATAACCCCAGTAAATACTTACGAATAAACAATCTCAGATAAGAACGAGATTGTAATAATTATCCCTTACCTTATTTTGAATTTCTTCTGTATGTGTCCAAGAATTATATATAGTGGTTTTAAACATATTATTAAAATGTAATAGAACCATAATAATATTTATAATATCATATATGATTCACTTAAGACTTTATATTGCCTGTTCATTTGTCAATTCCATGTTAAAGTAGCGTTTTGGGTAAAATTGTTTCATTTATCGTCTGTGTTTTGACTTGTAATTATTCATATAATTACTTAGATCAGGATTAATTAATTCTATAATTTAAAAAATGATTTATATATATTCATAATATAATAGATCGATAAATGGAATGAAATACACTATTCATGGAGACGGTAGGTCGTACGTACGTATGAACACTATTTTTCTTTCCTTATTGACTTGAATGGAAGTAAGTAGATGATATATATATAAACATAAATCGAGTAGAATTATTATGTCATATATTTCATTATTATTCAATATATATACTTTATAATTATTCTTTAATGGTTAACATGAAGAATGAATCTCATCGCGTCATGGAGACGGTAATCCGTACGTACGCACGAGCGATGATATCATTCACATAATTATTGAATGGTATTGGAGTGGATGATAGAATATCTCAGAATTAGTATCATGTTATAAAAATAATATATGGTTATTATTTACACCATTATACCCATCCAAGTAAGGTGGTGGTGGAAAAAAGATTACACTACGGCATGGAGACAGTATTCCGTACGTATGCACGCGCGGTGATTTCTTTTTTCATAGGATAGATAGAAGGTGAAATAAGGATATTTAATATTTATAATAACATACCAGTATATTATTTATACTTAAGTTATTAATTTATAATTATACAACTAAATAAGATAAAGTATAAGAATAAGGAAACTTGAAAGAATCAGTAGAAGAGATTACCTCTTCTTCGACGTACCTCCTTTGAACTTCCTCTTAAGGGACTAGAGTTGGCCTTTTTTGAAGACCAAAATCTCCAAAATTTTACTAGAGAATTTTAAAAGAGTAATGGGAAGGGGTTTTCCGAGCTTGAAGGCTCAATATTGTGTGAGGAGAGGGATGAGGTGCCCTTTTATAAGAGAAGAGAGGGGCACTTTTGGAAACCTCAAAAATATTAATTAATAATAAAATCAAACCCCACATAAAAACTTCCAAAGTGACTCAAATTTGGATATGAGGTAATATATGGTTTTAATATCATCAACCAATCAAATTTAGACATGTTGGAAAATTATTTTTAACCTTATCAATTTGATTTATCCTTATTTAATTTATTTAGTCTTATTTGTGGTAATAATATTCTAAATTTTAAATTGTTATAAATACTTTCATATGTGTTTTGAATTGCACATAATTGGATAATTTATGAAATTGTAGACCATATAAATTTTAATTTATAATTTTTAAATATTTTTTGATTTTTAAACAATTTAATAACATGTTATTTTTATAAAATATCAATAGTGTCAATTTTGACACTATTAATTTATTTGAATTTAAATAAAATCCAAACAGAGGTTATATTCGAACCAAAATATTTAATAGATTCTTAACATGTCATATTAATCTAAAAAATTGTGGAGAACATTTATTAGTTAATATAATATTTATTTTAATATTTTTAAAACCATTTATTTGATATTTTTCTTTATAAAATAATTACTACAAAATTTTTGTATAGTTATTTAATATACTTATTTTTGCTTAAAAATTAATAATAAAATACTATGATGAAGTTAGATATATTATATTTCATAATAATACTTCCAGTCGAATTTATCTTCTAAAACACCCAACTTTTAAAATGATATGTTTATTAAATTATGAAGGTGACAACTTTGAAATCATTTGAAATAAAATAATATAAATGTCATAATCTATTTTATAAGGCTCCAAATGGTCCACAAGTAGACACTTTGATTCATAGGGTATATATATACTTGACCAATAATGTTTGGTCAAGTTTCTGGTCTTTTTTATGGGTATTATTATTTTAATAAAAACTATATTATTGATTTTTCACTAAATAAATAATTTATGCATCATTAATGTATAAGCTATTAAAGTAATTATATATTTATTAAAAATTACAAATAAATTACCATGATGAATAAAAAAAATTTAAATTTCAAATGAGTATTTATAATCGAATTTATATTATGTATATCCTTTTATTAAAAATACTTTAATTATTAAAGTTTGAGTGAGACATATTTTACTTTCTTTAAATAAAATAAATTAAAGGTCTTAATCACATCCAAGTGGGTTCCAAAAGATACCATTTCGACCGAAGTATATTTTAGGACGAAATATAATCATCCAATTATATTAATACAAGTGTTAGGGTAATTTTATAATATTATTTTTACCCTTAATTACCTGATTTACCTTTAACTGTAGTAAATAAAATTTATCGTAGTTACTATTCATAATTCCTAAAAATAAAAAGTATCCTATTAACATAATTTTAACCCACTAATTACAAATATGGAATCCATTTTTACAAATTAAAAACACATATTTTACAGTATTTAATTTAAAATTAATCCTGCTATTGAGAAAACGAGTTCTAAAAGTTAAAACATTACAAGAGATTGAAATGTTTTTACCTATTAATTCAATGTAAAATTAGTGATAATGAAATAAATAATTTTAAATGGAAAAAATATATTCTATTTATACTTTATAAAACCATTCAATATTATAATTTAACCATATAAATTATATTACTGAAATAAGTTGTTTTTAATTAAAATTTAGCGTATTTTTACTATTCATAAAAATATGAATGTTAATAGAAAATATTAAAAAATTATCCAAAGTAAATTTTTATATACTTATTAAAATTAATAAGTTTATTTTTTCAGATTGAACTCATAAATGTGTCAAAAACTAGATTTAAAGTGGGTGCGCCATCAAAAGGCTGCAAAACTGTATTTTTTGAAAAATATTTTTTTTACATGAAAAAATTATTTTGTTCTCATACCATGTTTTAGAATATGTGTAATATGAATGATACTATTATAAAATTAAAAATGTGGTTGATACTATTCATAATGACTAGTTCATAATAATTTTATAACAATATATCGTTGTTTAGTGAAACTCAGTATTGCGTACAACACACGCTATTGAGGAAGGTCGCTCTTGCGTGAAACACAAGCCAAGAATAGTGTTTGCGTATACTATAAGCTAATACGGTTTTTAGTATAGTTCAAGATAATCTTGGTGTATCGTAAAACACAAGACATAAAATAAATTAAAAAGAATATTTCTCATAAAATCTCGGGGTGTTACATTCTAGCCCCCTTAAAATGAATTTCGCCCTCAAAATTCGTCGGAGTTATAAATCCTTTACTACTTGAATGTTTCTTTCATAGAAACCCACATCCTAAAAATTAATACTTAAAATTAATTTTAAAAAGGAATGTTATAAACATAACATTCACCTAAGGTAACTCAGCACTGGGTTTCCACATAGGAGAATATAGGTGAAAATATGGATATGGAAGAGAAATATAACCATCATGTTCTGATGAAGAGTGGTTGAGAACATGAATATGAAAATTCCAACAATAAAAAATCCATAAATTTGTGATGATCTAAGGTATCATTTGATTCATCAGATATGAGAGTACTAGGAAAACATTTTTGGTTTTCAAGATCATTTCCTTAAAGTTGATGAATTTTTACATAAGGATAAATACTTACTTGATTTTAGTGTAATATCATCATTGCTCATTCCATTAACAATTTCAAATTCATATCTTATTTAAAGAAATGAAGTTGAATTTGTCATTATTGAAGTATTAGCAGATCATGCGATATAATGATTGGTCATTCCATCTGTCTATATCACAAAAAAATGTTAGCACAAGATATTAAATAAACATAAGTCCATCTATGATGAGGTTAATCGCATATAGTTCCAAAAATGGACTTATACTTCATCTATCCTACCGCTTAATAAAATAAAACTAATTTCTATAGACCAAGGACTTACTGTTGGCCAATGGTAGGCAATAAATGCCTGCTGCACTTCGATTGTGGGTTCAATTCCTACAGCCTTGTCCGACGTGATGGGTTGTCACCCGTCCTACGAGTTGTCATTTTTCTAAAACTATACTATTATAACATTTTAGAAATAATATCAAAAAGTTCTAGCCTTAAATAATACTATCTGATGTCTAACTTAATTCATTCCAATCTTTAGGCAAATCCAAAATACTTCTATCCAATCTCATAGTGTAAAGAAAATATTACTAGAGAGGTCATCTACCAAGCATGTGAATACCATAATTTATCCCACATATATCATAAGATTTATCTTGTTGGTCACAATCCAAACATGTAAATACCTTAATCATGTATTCTATTGAAATATGAATTACCATAGAACCTTAGTGAAAACATGAATGCTGTCAAAAGTTAACTCTTTCCCCATAACAAAATCCCAAAATTTCTATATACTCAAACCATGATATAACTTTGTCCTTATATTAGTCTTGAGCTCATTAATACTATCAAACATCTCATTATATCCTTATCTCTTCATTATGCACATATCATCTACTTTCCAAAAATATTTGAATAACCTTTCATGGTTATTGGTACCATTCAATGTATAATTTCAAATACTCAAGGAAAAACAATAGTGTAACAATCCTTATATTTTTATTTATTACATAGTACCATACATTATTCCCGATAAACATGAAATCATTCTACTACCTTCTTAAACCATTTACTGAGCTTCATCATTTTATTCCTAAACACTTCTTTCATCTCATATATCATTTGTAGTCTCTTCATCATCAGCAACATAAATACCACCCATACGACCTTGTTGATTCTCCCCATGATATTTTCCCTTAGGGAATCAATTTTCATAATGCCCATATATTCCATATTTAAAACATTTAACCATTGTTGATGTCTTAGAAATACTATTATCCTTGTCCATGGTATAAACTGAAACTTTTCCTTTGCAATTATTGGCATTGTGTTCTTCTTTTCTACACCCAAAAAATCTTTCCGTTCCTTTGAAACATTCTTCTTTATGCCTCTTCCCACATGATTTACATGAGGGAATTTGAACTTTATTTCCTCTATGATCATCATGAAACTCCATCTTTCTCTTATTAGCTGAGTCAGGAAACTTACCAAAGTTGATATTGCTGATCATATTATGAGATTTCTGATTAGGCATAATAACGATGTTTCACCTTCCAAATCCTGTTTCATTTGGTTTCTCATGAAGAATATCCTTATATTGTCCATTATATTCTCCATTAACATAAATCTTTCTGTTTCCATCCATTTTCTAAAACCCAAAAAGAATAGTGTGAGATGCAAAAATCATACTAGGAAAACAACATAAACAAGGGGGAGTACTTACAATATCTAACATCTTAGGTTTAATCCTAGGTTATTCATGATCATTACCATAATTCTAGGATTTTAACCTATACATTATACTTAACCTTACAAACATCCCTAGACATACCTTAGAAATATCTCTAGGGATCACACTAAAGTTTTCACATCCTAGTTTCCAAAGGTTGACTAGGCCTTCACTATGATACCAACTGTAGTGACCCAAGATTGATGTACATAGACATTACATTACTTTTGTATAATACTTAATACATGACAAAAATAGACGCCCAAAGACTGTATTGGTTTAGTGTCTTTGGAAACTCAGAAACATAATCTTTTAATCATGGTGAATGATCTTTAAAATTTCCCATAAAGATCTTCCCCTTTTTTTCTAAAACCTTTCTTTATATCCTGGGGAAAGAAAACAAAAAAAGGGTGATCTCAAATGCTCAGTAAGAGTAAACATGGATAACATAAAACAATCCATAAACATTTTAACGTAAAAACATGAACATAAAACACGAGTAATGAAATAAATCTTGGCAGTACATAAGGCATTAATCACAAAGGAACACTAATCATGATAAAATAATATGGGAATAAAACATGTAATTGTGGAAAACCATTAAGCACATGATATGATTTCCATAGTAGCCAAGGCATTGCTGCTAAGACCATCATAGTGGACAAAGTCCATTACTGAACCAGATTTACTTTCCGTTCCAGCCTTCACTTTCCGTTACAACCATGTCTATCTCATAAGATATAAATCTTTACCCAATAAATTAAAGGGATATATAGGTCCCACCCATCTTATAATGAAATAATTCTTACACGTGCCAGAAAATAAATAGAAATCATTCATAATAACCCAAAGAATAAAATGGGTTTTATAAACATCATCCCATCATAACATAATCCATATAAAACAAATGGATATCATTTCATCATAAGAAAAATCAAACCATGTAAATAACAGATACATTATACTTGAAACATAAACTTATTAATAATGTCACCTTAGATGGAAAATAGTTTTGATAAAACACTTGAAATGAATTCTTGAGGAAAATATCCTTTCTTCTTCAAAATCATTTTATTTTCTCAAAATTCCATGAAATTTTAAGAGAAAAGGATTTTGTTGAAATTAATAATGAAATATTGCATCGGAATCTTCTTGTAAATAAGGTGTTATGAAACTGTAAAAATCCATTCATTCCGTATAAGTTAAAAAAAATTCTCCTCATACTTTTTCCAGAAAAGTCAAAAAGTACATAGTATGGTAAACAAAAGAAATATTACTTCCATTAAACATAGTAAAAGTCAAAAAGGGTTAAACATGACTTTAAAAAACATAGAATAATAGAAAACATTTTATTATTTTTTTTGAAAACATGTACATTGATGATAAATATAACCCCAGTAAATACTTACGAATAAACAATCTCGGATAAGAATGAGATTGGAATAATTATCCCTCACCTTATGTACAATTTCTTCCATATGTGTCTGAGACTCCTTTATAGTGGGTTTAAACATATTATTAACATGTAACAAAACCATAATAATATTTATGATATCATATATGATTCACTTATGACTTTATATTACCCGTTCATTTGTCAATTCCATGTTAAAGCAGCGTTTTGGGTAAAATTGTTTCATTTATCGTCTGTGTTTTGACTTTTAATTATTCATATGATTAATTAGATCATAATTAATTACTTATAGAATGTAAAACATGATTTATATATATTCATAATATAATATATTGATAAATGGAATGAAATACACCGTTCATGGAGACGGTAGGTCGTACGTACGCATGAACACTGTTTTCCTTTCCTTATTGACTTGAATGGAAGTAGATGACATATATATATAAACATAAATACAGTAGAATTATTATGTCATATATTTCATTATTATTAAATATATATACTTTATAATCATTCTTGAATGGTTAACAGGAAGAATGAATCTCATCGCATCTTGGAGACGGTAATCCGTACATAAGTACGACCGATGATATCATTCCCATAATTATTGAATGGTATTGGAGTGGATGATAGAATATCTCAGAATTAGTATCATGTTATAATAATCATATATAGTTATTATTTAAACCATTATACCCATCCATGTAAGGTGGTGGTGGGAAACAGATCACACCACGACGTGGAGATGATATTCTGTACATATGCACGCGCAGTGATTTCATTTTTCGTAGGATGGATAGAAGGTGAAACAGGGTTGTTTCATATTTATAATAACATATAAGTATATTAGTTATACTTACATTATTACTTTATAATGAAACAACTAACTAATAGGAAGTATAAGAATAAAGAAACTTGAAAGAATCGGTAGAAGAGATTACCTCTTCTTCAACGTACCTCCTTTAAACTTCCTCTTAAGGGACTAGAGTTGGTCTTTTGAGAAGACCAAAATCTCCAAAATGTTACTATGGAAGTTGAGAAGAGTAATGGTCAGGTTTTGGCCAAGCTTGAAGGCTCAAAATTGTGTGAGGAGAGGGATGAGGTTCCCTTTTATAAGAGAAGAGAGGGGCACTTTTGGAAACCTCAAAAATATTAATTAATAATAAAATAAAACCCCACATAAAAGCTTCTAAAGTGACTCAAATTCGGATATGAGGTAATATAGGGTTGTAATCTCATCAACCAATCAAATTTAGATATGTTGGGAAATTATTTTAAACCTTATCAATTTGATTTATCCTTATTTAATTTATTTAATATTATTTGTGGTAGTAATATTCTAAATTTTAAATTGTTATAAATACTTACATATGTGTTGTAAATTGTACATAATTGGATAATTTATGAAGTTTTATACCATATAAATTTTAATTTATAATTTTTAATAATTTTTGTGACTTTTAAAAAATTTAATAGCATGTTATTTTTATAAAATATCAATAGTGTCAATTTTGACACTATTATTTTATTTGAATTTAAATAAAATCCAAACAGAGGATATATTTGAACCAAAATATTGAATAGATTCCTAAAATGTCATATTAATATAAAAAATTTGTGTATAACATTAATTAGTTAATATAATATTTATTTTAATATTTTTAAAACCATTTATTTGATATTTTCTTTATAAAATAATTACTACAACATTATTGTATAATTATTTAATATACTTATTTGTTGATTAAAAATTAATAATAAAATTCAATAATGAATTTGGATCTATTATATTTCATAAGAATACTTTTAGTCTAATTTATCTTCTAAAAAAACCAAATTTTAAAATGATATTTTTATTAAATTATGAAGTTGACAACTTTGACATCATTTAAAATAAAATAATATAAATGTCATAATCTGTTTTATAAGGCTCCAAATGGTCCACAAGTCGACACCTGGATTAATAGGGTATATATATACTCTAAAAATAAGGTTTGTTCAAGTTTATGGTCCTTTTGATGGGAATTATTATTTTAATAAAAACTATATTATTGATTTTTCACTAAATAAATAATTTTTGCATCATTAATGTATAAGCTATTAAGGTAATTATATATTTCTTAAAAAATACAAATAAATTACAATGATGAATAATTTTTTTTATATTTTAAATGAGTATTTATAATTTAATTTATATTCTATATATCCTTATATTAAAAATACTTTAATTACTAAAGTTTGAGTGAGACATATTTCACTTTCTTTAAATAAAATAAATTAAAGGTCTTAATCACATCCAAGTGGGTTCCAAAAGATTCCATTTCGACCCAAGTATATTTTAGGACGAAATATAATCATACAATTATATTAATACAAGTGTTATGGTAATTTTATAATATTAATTTTACTCTTAATTACCTGATTTACCTTTAACTGTAGTAAATAAAATTTACCGTAGTTACTATTCATAATGCCTAAAAATAAAAAGTATCCTATTAACATAATTTGGACCTACTAATTCCAAATATGTAATCCATTTTTCCAAATTCAAAACACAGAAGTTGTAGTATTTAATTTAAAATTAATCCCGCTGTTGAGAAAACAGGTTCTAAAAGTTAAAACATTGCAAAAGATTGAAATGTTTTTACATATGAATTCAATGTAAAATTAGTGATAATGACATAAATAATGTTAAATGATAAAAATATATTCTATTTATACTTTAAAACCATTAAATATTATAATTTAACCATATAAATTATATTTCTGAAAAAATTTGTTTTTAATTAAAATTTAGCATATTTTTACTATTCATCAAAATATGAATCTTGACAGAAAAATATTAAAAAATTATCCAAAGTAAATTTTTATATATTTATTACAATGAATAAGTTTATTTTGTCAAATTAAACTCATAAATGTGTCAAAAACTATATTTAAAGTGGGTGCACCATCAAAAGGCGGTAAAACTGCATTTTTTGAAGAATACTTATTTTACCTGAAAAATTTATTTTGTTCTCATACTATGTTCTAGAATATGTGTAAGATGAATGATATTGTTATAAAATTCAAAATGTGTTTAATACTATTCATAACAGTAAGTTTATAATAATTTTATAACAATATATCGTTATTTAGTAAAACTCGATATTACGTACAACACACGCTATTAAGGAAGGTTGCTCTTACGTGCAACAGAAGCCAAGAACAATGTTTGCGTATACTACAAGCTAATACATTGTTGAGTATTGTGCAAGATAATATTGTTGTAGCGTACAACACAAGACATCAAAGAAATTAAAAAGAATATTTCTCATAAAATATCAGGGTTTTACAATCATACTAACATTGTAGCTTTCATAGCTATATAGGGAGAAACTTTGATGGTTCTGTTTGGAATACCCATCACAGTATATTCCCTAATTATATTAGGATAAACCTTATTATTTACCTCTGTCACCTTACCCAATACATTGGAGATATATCAAGGGATCACCCACCCTTATTTTATCATGGAACCACCCATATATATACACAATTCCCAAGATCCATAACATAATTATAACACATAAAAGAAGCATAAAGGAAAAATAAAATTTCCACTTTGAAATCACATTTCATCTCTATTAACCACACACTCATAAATGAAAACAAATTATTTTAAAATAAAATGGTAAATTTTTAAATTAAACATCAATACATAATAAAGACATAAAATCAATAAATTTTATTCATGACATATAAGTAAATAAGACATTCAAAATTATTGAAATAATGAATCCCGTTTTAAAACACATTTAAAAAATTTTAAAAGAAGATTTTTGAATCCAAGTGTCCCATAAAAATTTAAAAATTTTAAAGGAATTGAAATTTTAAACAGTTAATTTCCATATAAATAAATATTTAAAAACAATTTTAAAAGATGAACATCAATGAGAATTATTTAGAATAACAATTCTTTAAAACATTTAAAACGATGTTTTAGTTAAAGAGTCCCTTACCACTTGAGAAATAATCGAATAAAAATAATTTAACAATAACATTAAAAAAAACTTATAATATCATAAGAATAAGGATATTCATGATATAATATGTAAAATGGAAGTATATACACTATATAAAAGTGAGTTTGTTCATAACAACAAATAAGTCTTAATGAAATATAAATTGAGACGAAATCCGTTACAAAGATTGTATCATTAGATTAAGGATAAATCAATGAAATAAATATTTGTGAAAAATATAAATACAATCAATATAATTGGATATTAAGTGTAAACCAATAATATTTTATTCACACATATTCTTGTAAAAACAGAAACAATGACTTGGATATTTAACTCAATGAATGAAGATTGAGTTAAGATTTCCCTTACATCGAGTCCGACTTGTCTTGTTCATTATTTATATTCCTGAATAATAAAATTAGGTTAATTTATACTTGTTTAAGAACCTTTTTCAAGTTTATTATTCATTTTATAATACTTATTACCTTTTTATATAAATTAGTTAATTATTTGAGTTCATATCAGACGTTTTGTTGATGTTCGGTAAATGAGTCAAAAATGAACTTGTTATAATTAAAAATTATCCATGTGGTAAAAATTAAATCATATATAGAATATTATTCATGATTTAAATATAATATATATCTTTTATATATGTATTTATAATATTCCATAACATTTAGAGATAAGAAATGAAATGCACCGTTAATGGAGATGGTAGGTCATACGTACACACGAACACTACTTTCATTTCTTTTTCATATTAAAGAAATGAAAACTAAATGATACATAGATATATTATAATTATAGTACAATATATATGTTATATATGTTATATAATTTCATTAACTCCATCATTTATACATTCCATGTATGGAATGAATGATTCATATCACTTTGAGGGGGCGGTAGTCCACACTTTCTCAAAAGAAATTATCATATTTACACATTATGGAAATCATAATGGTATGTTATAAATAAAAATGAAAAAATCATATAGATAATATAAATATAATATATTTTATATATAAATATATTTCCATCATAATGACCACCATGGGAGGTGGTAGGATAAAATTAAACAATCATCATTTCGTGAGGCAATAGTTCATCGTACACCGAAATAATATATTCTATATCCATTAGATGGAGGTGTGTGTAAGTGTAGGTAGAACCATTAGATTAAAAAAATCATATTATATTTAGGATATTGGTGTTTTTATAAATAATGGAATAAAGAGAGGTTAGGGTGTGGGAGAAGGAAAATAAATGAAAGGAGTTTGAGAGAAGATGTTACCTATAAATCAGGTAACTCCTTTTGATTTGAGCCAAAAGGATTTGTTGAGTTCTTTTATGCCAAAGGTAATTCCTCTAGGATGAAGTGATGGATTTTGGGATCTTATTTCAGCATAATTTTGGCTATCCAAGGGGGTTAGAGGTATGTGTAAGTGGGTAGATGTGGTGGCCTTTTATAAGAGGGAGGAGGGGCACTTTATGAAAGTATTGAAATATTATTTTATAATAAAGTAATTTAAGAATTATAATAGATAAAAGGCGATATATTTCAAACATAATATGAGTATGGGTAGAAATAATATAAACCAATAGGTTTTAGAGAAGTTTAGGTTAAAAATTTAACCTTATATTTTGGCTTTAACCCTTAGTTAAATAAATTAACTCTTACCATGTATTCTGGTATTTTTACACTATATGGTTAATATAGTTACTATAAAATCCAAGAGAACATATATTGGATCATTAATGCCATTTTTAATATTATCTAAGTCATTTGGACTAATCTTATATTTTTATGACTATTATATCATTTCATAAAATAGTATTTTTTTTAAAAACTCATTTATGTCAATTTTGACACTATTTAATAATTAATTTTTGGCAAAGTCATAAAAACTTGATTCATTCAAAAAAACTATATTAACTCAAATATAAAACATAATAATAATCCAAAAAATTAGTGTATGGTATCAAAATTTTCAAATTACATTTATTTTAATATTTATAATATCATTTATTTGAATCTTTCATTAATAAGGTAATCACTGCATCATCATTGTGTCATAAATAAATTTATTTATTTAATGTATAAAAATTATAAATAAAATACCATGATGTATGAAATATTTTTATATTTATAATAACTATTTATATTCCAAGATATCACTTATATAACCCTATATTAAAATTGTTTTAGTAAAAAGATTCATGTTTATGTTATATTTCTCTTTACTTTAAATTAATTATTATAACATGTCATTATCACACCCAAGTGGCTCCATGGGGTCCAAAAATAGAACCAAGGATTCTTATGGTCAGAAATATCTCATCCAATAGGATTAGGACACATGTTAGAGTAGTTTTATATTATTATAATATTATTTTTACCCTTATTTACCTAATTTACCCTATAACTGTGGTAAATAAAAATAATTACTGAAGTTACTATTTATAATGTCCAAAAATAAAAGGTACCTATTTACATAATTTATAAATTTTTATTCTAAATATGGAATCCATTTTTCCAAATTCAAAATACAGAATTGGCAGTAATTAATTTAAAATTAATTCCCGCGGTCAAAACTAGAAAGCGGGTTTTTAAGAAAGTAAAAACTACCAAAAGATTAACATGTGTTTATGTCCAATTTAGATGTGAAATTAATTATAATAACTAAAATTTGATTAAATGATAAAAAAATAATCCAGTTACAATTTAAAACCAATTAAAAAGATAATATAACTATATAAATAAATTAGATGAAAAGACAGTTTTGAATTAAAATGCAATATTTTTCACTATTCATTAAAATATGAATTTTAATTAGAAAAATACCAAAATTTCATCCAAGGTAAATTTTGATATCATGATTCCAAATAATAAGTTTATTATGTCAAATAGAAATTATAAAATTTTCAAAAACTAGATTTATAAAGGGTTCTCCATCAAAAGGTGGTAAAACTATATTTTTTGAAAAATACTTATTTTATCCCAAAAATTGAATTTGTTCTTATATCGTATCTATAAAATATATAATATGAATTTAAAAAATTACATTGAATATATAAAATATATTTCTTATTAAATAAAAATCCATAATGGGTGATATGATTTTATAAATACAATTATTCTCTTTTAAATATGTTTTCATAAAAACACATCCTTTATATTCAATCGGTTTTTATTTCTATTTATAATAAAATTGGTAACCAATTAATCATTATTTAAATATGTGTGAACCATATTTTTATAATTCATTTGATACTATTCATTCCCACCACTCCAACGACTAGGTTATAATGGTAACATTTAAATAATAATATTTAGTTGTTCGTTTAAGATCGATCTAGCGTATCATGTACACTACTGAACATAGTGTTTCTTTCTTAAAACTCAGAATGTTACATACCCCCTTTAATAAATTGAATCCTAAAAATTTTAATTTGGGGTTGGTAACTAGGGTATGACTTTTCAAAATACCTTTATTGCAATCCCAAATCGGAAAAGGTTTAATAAAACTACCACTTTAAAAGAAAGAAGAGAAGTACAAAGGTCACCCAAGATAACACATACTAGGGTTCCATATAAGAAAACAAGAATATGGAAGAAAAAATAATTGTCAATTTCTAATAGATAGTCATACACTTTAAAATAA
This sequence comes from Viscum album, assembly GCA_963277665.1. Classification (NCBI taxonomy): domain Eukaryota; kingdom Viridiplantae; phylum Streptophyta; class Magnoliopsida; order Santalales; family Viscaceae; genus Viscum; species Viscum album. Next base: position 1,693,243,496 of record OY728137.1, on the reverse strand, counting down.
ATAAAGAGAAGTACAAAGGTCACCCAAGATAACACATACTAGGGTTCCATATAAGAAAACAAGAATATGGAAGAAAAAATAATTGTCAATTTCTAATAGAGAGTGATATAAAACATGATAAGGATAAAGTTAAAAACAAAAAAACCAAAAAAATTTGATGGGTTAAATAGTCTTTGATTTCATAGTAGGAAAATGTAAATAGAAAACATTTTTTATTTAAGACACACTTAATAAAGTTGAGGAACTATTTTACTATTTAGAATAATAACAGAAGGAAATATACTTACATGACATGTAGAGTTTCATCCATTAATCAAATTCCACCACAAACTCATATTTTTCCCAAATCGATGAGTATTTAAGATGAATTGGTCACTCATGAAGCACTAGAATAAACTTCTAGAGAATCAAATAATCCACAAAATATGAACTATATATTTCTTCTATCTTTAGACATTTACCAAAACCAAAATTTTTAGTACAAGATCAGATAATCTCAGAAAGAGAATAATCCTTTATAAGGATAAGGACTACTTTTAATCCCCAACAGTAATACCCAAGTTTTACATAGACCATTCAAAAAAAAAGTTTCCTTAAATCTTTTCAAAATAATCCAAACTAATATTGAAACCCAAAATTCATAAGGATTTTATCACATAGTCTCCCATGATAAATCTTAACATTTATCTCCAAATAACATTGACTAATCTTAAAGTCTCATACATAAAAGTAATTAATATAATCACATATTCTCCATGATAGGTTAATCATTTCAATAAATAACCCAAATACCCATATATCCATAATAAAAACATAGATTCTTCCAAAATAAAATTCAATCTTTACTCCTTAAATGAAATACCATAGTATTCTATTTTCCTTAGGCATATAGTGTTTCCAAAAGAGTGAACATATTCCAAAATAACATTTATCACTTAATCATCAAATCATTTACCTATACTAAGGATATCCATTTTATAATACATAAGTTCAAAAAATCAAATTATTCTTAATCCATAAAATAATTTAACTCAAAAAATAAGTCATACTAACTAGGGACTTCACGTAGGCCAGCGGTAGGCAATAAATCCCAGTCGCACTTCGGTTTTGGGTTTGATTCCCATATCTTTGTTCAATGTGACAAGTTGTCACATGGTCTGCATGTTGTCCTTTTTTAAAAACTATATAATTTTATAACATTCCAAAAAATTAGATAAAATACTCAAACATAACCATAACATATTTTAACCACCAAGTTTATCTTATTCCTTTCATTTTGAATCCCAAAAAGTAATAAACCATAATTTCCTCAAAGGTGAATGTCTCCAAAAATACCATTATTCACCTTAATATTTCAGATCATAAAGCCTCAAAATGGGTTTCTAAGACATTAAACTTATGATATACCTTAAAATTATAAACCCATGATGTTATCCCTAACCCTTAAGAAAATATCCTAATTTCAAAAGTTGTCTAAACCATCCTCTAATACCAACTATAAGGCCCCAGACTTAAACATTACATAATATTGAGTTAAGTCAAGAGTTAACATTGAGGATCTTTTCAGGTTTAGTGTTTTAGATAATTAGGCCATAACTATTAAATAATAGACCTAGACATTACATGAAGACAGTTACACTTCGTAGCCACTTTTTCACCAAAGGAAACCCTTTAAACAAAATATGATTTATTTTTCTTGATAAAAATCTTCTTGAATTATTCCTTTATCATACCCATCCTTATACCACATGTAAAACATTTCAAAAACTTGGGATGAGCATAAAAATCTCATTAAGAAATATAAAAGAAGGAATAAAGTAGTTAGTCCATGAATATTTAAAACATATGAAATTCTTTTCACAAAATCATAAATTTCACCCATAAAACTTAAATTACTTAGATTACATCATGTAATCATAAGATTCCTAAAAACATTCATAGAAATAATAAAACATAAAGGTAACTTGTAGAATCCATACCATACTTATATTTTAGCTTTCACAGCTATATAGGGAGAAACCTTTTTGGTTATGTTTGAAATACCCATCAAAATATATTCCCTAAATCTCTTAGGAGAAACCTTATCATTTACCTCTATCACATTAACCAATGCATTGGAGAGCTACCATGGGCTCACCAAACCTCAATTTATCATATAATTACCCATATATATACACAATTCCTAATATCTATAAAATAATCATAACACATAAAACAAGCATAAAGGAAAAATAATATTTCCACTTTGAAATCACATTTCATCTCTAAAAGCCGCACACTCATAAAAGAAAAAAAATTATTTTAAAATAAAATGGTAAACTTATAAAGTAAAAATAAATACATAATAATGACATAAAAGTGAGAAATTACATTCATGATTTATAAGTTAAATAAAACATTCCACGTTATCGAAATAATCAATCTAGTTTTGAAGCACATTTAAAACATTTAAAAAGAAGATTTTTGAATAAAAGTGTCCCATAAAACTTTAAAACTTTTAAAGGAATTAAAATTTTAAAGCATTAATGTCCATATAAATAAATCCTTAAAACCATTTTGAAAACTTGGACATCAATGAGAAATATTTAAAATAATAATTCTTTAAAACATTTAAAACGATGTTTTAGTTAAAGAGTCCCTTACCACTTAATAAATAATTGAATAAAATTAATTAAAGAATAACATTAAAAAAACTTATAATATCATGAGAATAATGAGTATAATTATATAATATTTTAAAGGTCAGTTTATACACCATATAAAAGTGAATTGGTTCATAACAACAAATAAGTCTCAATGGAATGTAAATTGAGATGAAATACCTTATAAAGATTGTATCATTTGATTAAGGATAATTCAATGAAATAAATATGTGTAAAAAACTTAAATACACTCAATATAAGTGGATATTAAGTGTAAACCAATAATAGTTCATTCACACATATTCTTGGAAAAACAAAACCAATGACATGGATATTTATCTCAATGAATGAAGATTGAGTTAAGATTTCCCTTACCTTGAGTCCGAATTGTCTCGTTCATTATTTATATTTCTTAATAATAAACTTAGGTTAATTCATAGTTGCTTATTTTTTTAAATTTTATTATTAATTTTCTATTACTTACTACCATGTTATAGAAATTAGTTAATTATTTGAGTTTATATCAGACATTTTGTCGATGTTCGGTACATGAGTAAAAAATAAACCTGTTATAATTACAAATTTTCCATGTGGTAAAAAGTCCATCATATCCAGAATGTTATTGATTATTTAAATATCATATATATATATAGTATATATTTATTTATAATAGTCTATAACATTTGGAGATAAGAAATGAAATGCACCGTTCATGCAGATGGTAGGTCGTACATACGCATGAATGCTACTTTCATTTCTTTATCATATTAAAGGAATAAAAAATAAATGATACATAGGTATATTATAATTAAATTATAATATATATGTTATGTATGTTACATAATTTCATTAAATACATCATTTATATGTTCCTTTTATGGCATGAATGATTCATGTCACTTTGAGGGGGCGGTAGTCCACACTTCCTCAAATAAAATTATTGTATTTACACATTATGAAAAGCATAAAGGTATATTGTAAATAAAAATTACAAAAGAATAGAGACAATATAAATATAATATATTTCATATATAAATATATTTCCATCAATATGACCACCATGAAAGGTAGTAGGAGAAAATTAAACAATCATCATTTCGTGAGTCAGTAGTTCACCATACATAGAAACACTATATTCTATATCCATTAGATGGAGATGTGTGTAAGTGTAGGTAGAAAACTTAGAATAAAAACATCCTAATATATTTATGATACTGTTTTTGTTATAAAAAAATGGAATAAATAGATTTTAGGGTGTTGGAGAAGGAAAATAAATGAAAGGAGCTTAAGAGAAGACATTACATCTAAATCGGGTAACTCCTTTTGATTTGAACCAAAAGGATTCCTTGAGTTTAATTCTACCAAAGGTAAGGATTATAGGAGTAAGGTATGGATTTTGGGATCTTATTTCAGTATAATTAGGGTGAGAAAAGGGGCTTGAGAGTTGTGATTAAGTGGTTAGAGGTGGTGGCCTTTTATAAGAGGGAGGATGGTCACTTTAGAAAAGTCCTGAAATATTATTTTATTATAAATTTATTTTCTAATTATAATAGATAAAAGGTGATATATTTAAAGGATAATATGAGTATGGTTATAAATTCTTTCAACCAATAGGTTTTAGACAATTTTAGGTGACAAATTTAACCTTATCTTTTGGCTTTAACCCTTAGTTAAATAAATTTACTCTTACCATGTCTTCTTGTATTTTTAAACTATATGGTAAATATAGTTACTATAAAATGCCAAGAGAATATCAAGTGGATAATTAATGGATTTTTTAACATTATATACTTCATTTTGATGAATCTTACATTTTTATGACTATTATATAATTTAATAAAATAATATTTGTTTTAAAAACTTATTTATGTCAATTTTGACACTATTTAGTAATTAAATTTTGGTAAAGTCATAACAACTTGATTCATTCAAAAATACTACATTAACTTAAAGACAATATGTTATAAGTATCCAAAAAATTCATGGATGGAATCAAAATTTTCAAATTACATTTATTTTAATATTTATAATATAATTTATTTGAATCATTCATTAATAAGTTAATCTCTACATCATCATTTTTTTTGAAGAGGATGGTGCCTTGGCCAGAAAACCAAGGTAAAAATATTATAAAAGAAAGAAATTAAAAAATTCTAAATGACGGAAACATAATACAATCCTTATTATAAAGGGGGAGTAAATAAAAATAATTACAAAAGTTACTATTCATAATATCCAAAAAATAAAATATACCTATTTAAATTATTTGGAACTTAGGATTTCAAATATTTAACCCATTTTTCCAAATTAAATACAAAAAATGGGTATAAATTAATTTAAAATTAATTCCCGTTTTCAAGACCAGAAAGAAAGTTTTTAAGAAGTGAAAACTATCAAAAGATAGACATGTATTTATGTCCAATTTAAATGTGAAATTACTTCCAATGACCAAAATTGGATTAAATAATAAAAATATAATCCAATTACACTTTAAAACCAATTAAAAATATAATCTAACTATATAAATAAATTATATAGAAAGGCAGTTTTGAATTAAAATACAATGTTTTTCACTATTCATTAAAATATGAATTTCATTAGAAAAATACCAAAATTTCATCCAAGGTAAATTTTGATATCCTGCTTCCAAAGAATAAGTTTATTATTTCAAATATAACTTATAAAATCTTTAAAAACTATATTTAAAAATGGTTCACCATTGAAAGGTGGTAAAACTATATTTTTTTTGAAAAATAATTCTTTTATCTGAAAAATTGAATTTGTTCTTATATAATATCTAGAAAACATATAAGATGAATTTAAAACATTAAATTGAATATATAAAACATATTTTTCATTAAATAAAAAACCATAAATATTGACATGATTTTATAAACATAATTATTCTCTTTTAAATAAGTTTTCATAAAAACACATCCTTTATATTCAATTGGTTTTTTATTTCCATTTCTAATAAATTTGGTAACCAATGAATCATTATTTAAAAATGTGTAAACCATATTTTCATAATTAAATTGATACTATTCATTCCTACCATTCCAATATCTAGGTTACAACTGTAACATTTAAATAATAATAGTTAGTTGTTCGTTTAAGCTTGATGTAGCGTATCATGTATGCTAATGAACATAGTGTTTCTTTATTAAAACTAGGGATGTTACATTTTATGTCCAAAATAAGGATTATAGTACAAGTTTATGAATTTTTTGAAGTGATTTAGGTCGGTAATGGATGATCTAAAAGGGTGTGAAGGTGTGAATAATAGAGGATAGAGGGTGACCTTTTATAAGTAAAGTGAGTGGCACACTTGTAATGTTTGAAAGGAAAAAGGTGTACCCACGTCTTTCACATGAGAAAAGGGTCCAAAATTAAGTATTTAAGATAATTATAAAAAATATGGTCAAAATATGGCCATAAAATATATTTTATACAAGTTATTAGGTCATTTTAACCCTTATCTTTTTAGTTTAACCTCCCAGTAAACCCATTTTTTTTACCTTAACCGCGATAAATATATTTTTTATTATTTTTACTATTAATTATGGTAAAAAATTAAGTTGAACATATTAGATAATATAAATTTATCTATTTAAAAATATTTAATCCATTTTTCCAAATTCCATTCACATAATTGTAAAAATTAATTTAATATTAATCCTGCAGAAGTGATGAGAAAGTAGGTTTTCAAGGAGAAAATGTTCCAAAGTCTACAAAGTTCTTATATGAAAACTAAATATAAAAATGAATAAAATAAACTAAATTTTATTAATTTATATATAATTGAACAAATTTTATATTAAAACTAATTTAAAACATAATTTAAATTTATAAATAATTTAAACAAAAATGTAGTTTTTTAATAAAATTTAGTATTTTTCACTGTTCATCAAAAATGAAACATTTCAGAAAAATAATAAAAATTCACCCAAGTAATTCTTATATTCTAATTTAGAAAATTAAGTTCATTTTATCAAATAAATTTTCTAAAAGTGGTAAAAATTAATTTTAAATTATGTGCATAAAGAGAGACTAAACTGCCTTTTAGAAAAAATAATGTTTTTCAAAAAACATTTATTTTTTTTAAATTATTATTATTTTATTTATAATAAATAAATAACCATAATTTTCATAATTTATTTAGTAATATTCATACCCACCAATTTAACAACTAGGTTGTTATGGTATACTATATTACAGTTCATTTAGACTTGAGGTTGCGTGTTTCACATGCTATCAAAGATATTAAATTTAAAGAAATATATTTCATGGGTTGATTAAGATCAATGTTCCATGTCACATATGATATTAAAAATAATTTTCTTATTTTAAAATATCATGGTGTTACATTCTACCCACCTGAAATAAATTGTGTCCTCTCAATTTAAACTTGATCTCGGTAATCAAGGGTTTGGCATTTGAAAAAACCATTATTATAAAACTCACATCATAAAAGGGTTAGTAAAATATCCTATTAATAAGATATAAAGTGAGGTACAAAGGTCTTATATAATAACACATAACTAGGTTTTTTAGGAGGAGAACATTGGTGGAAAGTGAATATATATTCATGGAAGAAAAGCATAAATAATTATAGAGAGTGATATAGGTCACTGATCATAAGAAAATGAATGGTCACAAGAAAGGTAAGGACCTTTAAAACATAAATATGTGATGATTTAAAAGACCATATTATTAATCAGATATTAATGTAATAGGATAATTTTTTTTGTTTAAAGATCATTTTTCCTAATGTTGAGGAATTCTTTTACTATCTAATAATATAAGGAAATATATTTACTTGATATGTTTCTATCTTATAAGAACAATTTTATGCTTTTATTATGCTTCAATAAATTCCCAATCCATCATTTAATCTAAGAAATGATATCAAAAAATGATTTTTTTTATGCCCAAAGCACTAAAATTAACTTTTAAAATATTATAAGATCTATTAAAGAGTGAAAATCGTTTACATTTGTCTCTAACTATTTTACAAAACCAATTTAGTTAGCACAAGTTATCCAATATAATACATTAATGTGAAAAAATCAATAGTAACACCATTGTTTCATCATTAATATTTATTTTTAAAATCATTTAACTAATGAAATATTAATTAGGATATCACATATGATAATGTTAGTTTTTAAACTCTTATCTTCCTTTGGTTGTGAGTTCAAGCCTCACGGCCTTACTAGAAGTGATGGGTTGTCACCGGACATGCATGTTTTCCTTTTTCTAAAACTGTATCAATATAATTTCTATAGAGTTTCCAAAAAAAATATGATGGAAATACTTGAAATAAAATTAATAATTAAATAACATTTTTAATAAGGTTTTCAATACAACTTATTTTTTCCCACAATGTCTAATAATCTTATTTGACTATTATTACAGTTTCATTAATGATCATATTAACCCTAAAGGTTATCAATGGATTTAAACTTGTGTCTATAAAATGTAAAGGGATTATTCCTCAAATAAATTTTCCACTAAAACATATACTCTCCATAAATTTCTCCCAAAATATCCTTAATATTAGTAGAATCCAATCACATAAAATTTTAAAAGGGGCATTTAAGACTTTGAACTTACGATCAATTTTAAACTCATAAATCTATGATGGTATATAAAACTCTTAATCTAATGAATAAACATATGCTTCTAAAATTTAACACAATCCTTATATGTTTCATGATTCTTATAACCAAAATACCATTGAAAAAATACTTTAATAATTTAACTCTTGAATCAAAATATATAAATAATTCATCCATTTTATTTCAACATAGGTCATTACTTAGTTAAGGGGTTAAACTTTAGTAGAGATAATTGAATAAGATCATTCATAGGTTCTCTACATTTAATAAAACAAACTATAAATGGATCCCTAGGATGAGATTTATTTCCTTATATCGTACTCTTCCTTTTCCCTTAGTAATTCATTACTTTATAACCTATTTTTCCACATATAAAAATTTGTACCATTGCATTGTGGCACTTTACTTAATATTTCTTTACACATCTCTCACATGATATAAATCAATACTTATTTCCTTTATATCCTCCACAACTCAAGCTCTTATAAAACTCCATCCTTCTCATATTTGGTGAGTCTTAGGGTTGGTTAAGGTATAGGTTGTTAATCATATATTGGGATAACTTATTATGAATAATCAAAATATCTTTAAATCATGTCATAATCCCATTTGGTTTCTCATAGTCACCACATTTTCCTTCATTTTTAATGTTAACATGATTTCTTAGAGTTCCATCCATTGACTAAAACCAAAAATCATAGTGTGAGCAATAACAATCGTAGTGGGAAAACATATAATCATTCCTAGTATATTTAAATCATAACACCTTATTTTGAATCTAAGATGCCTTAGGTTTAACATAGGTCATTCATTATCATCATCTATTCAAATCCTTTGTAATGTGTTTTAAAGAAAATGTGAATTATCCTAATCATATCCCCTAGGATTGTCAAAATAGGTGCGTATTAAGGCCCATTGTAGTGCCCCAGGTGATGATTGGGTTAAGACTAATGCTATATTTTCAGAGTTAATACCCCTAGGTACAACTTTTATAGAACCACGTCCACTTTTAGTATCCACATTGAGATGTATTTCTAGAAAGAAACATATAATATCTACCTTATAAAAACTTTATGATGTTCTTCTATGCTTATCCTCAAAGTTGATCATAGGATTAAATTCCTCAACCTATTTTTTCCTTAATCCAGTTCCCGAGTTTTGTACTAAAATTCATCTAATACCAACTATAGTAACCCCTAATCTAGTAACCCAAATCCAGTGTCTACTTTATCACATTGGTATAAGATATAAGGAATCACATCCCAAAGGACTGGAGAGTCTAGTAGTATTTTCAAACTATATGCATACTTGAGTCTTTCATTAAATTTAAAAACAAAAATTACAACATATTTTTTTATAATAATATTATTTCCTCTAAAACATCATTTCATATCAATCATATTACCCTTCATATATTCTTAAAAAAAGAAACAAATTAAGGATGAGATCAAACTCTATGGTTAAGTAAAATAGAAGATATTAGGAATCAATAAAGAATAATCAATATGGAAAGGTAAATATATGAATAAACATTCCATTTAATAAATAACTTGGATATCATAATCAAATAAGGCATACTCAATATAGAAAGGTAAATAACTTAAAACATATTCTATTTAATTAATAAAATGATAATTAAATGCATCCAAAGACAATATAATTGTGAAAATATCATTTATAATAGTAACTAAATTCTTAATTAAGGAAATTATTAATTATTAGATGTCATGATCTAATGTATCATGATAACTCTACCATCAAGACATTTCACAATATAGTTTAAAACTATAGGTATAAGCATGTTTAATGATAGATTGTTTATTCACCTATTGAGAATATCGATGCATCGAGGGGTTATATAATTCTGTACCCCACTCGTCACTGTATGTAAAAATAATTCCTCATATATCAAATATTTTTTTTAATTAATGAACATTGTTCCTTGTCATAAAATATCCACATTGATTAAAGAATATATATTTATCATTATTTACATAGATTAAAAAAATAAATTTCAATATAGAGCACCATATTTAGAAATTATATATGGTTTATGCAATAAGTATATCCATTATAAATAATATAGATATTTAGGGGAAATTTAATTTCCAATGATCACAGGAAAGTGAATAATTCAAGGGTAATCTAATGACTAAAAAAACGAATCAAGGAAGTTAATATAAATACAATCATTGGTAAAAATAATCATAAAACATCAAAATAAAGAATAAGGATGGTATAAATACATCATATCTCAAGTGAAGTATATATAAAATAAAGGTTTTTTTTTTCAATTATGAATAAAAAAACTATAAAAAGGATCTTTTAAAACATTCTTGAGGAAAATATCATTTTAATTTTGAAAATAACCCTTTAATTTTTTTTTGAAAATAAATTTCTTTGAAAATAATATTTTAAACTTATAAAGGAATTTTTAAAAAAATTAGTGGTCATGACAACTATAAATTACATTCACTTCATATATGTTAAAATAAATATTCCTTTCACTTTTTTAATAAAATCCAAATGAGAATTGTTTTGAAAAATAATGAATATTCCTTTAATTTTTTTAAAAAATAAAAATGGGTAAAAATTTATTTCATAAATAATTTTTAAAAGGTTAACACATTTTTGAAACCATTTTAGGAAAACATTGTTCTGGAAGAAAACATATTTCCGACCAAAGAGTGAAATAAAGTTAGATTTTCTTAAAAACATTTTATCAATTGTTTTAAGTACCAAAGAGTGAAAAATAGTATTGTTACTTGAAAATATCATGAATAAATAGAGGATAATATAATTAAATGGGTTTATTATAAAATTATCAAATAATTTCCTTTAATGTAAATTCAAGCATAAGCAATCCTGATTAAAATTAGATTGTGACACTACTGGAAATACAGTCTTTCCCAACGGTTCTAAACCATTGGGAAAGGCTACAGAACCATTGGTATATGTTATACCAACAGTTCTGCAAACCGTAGGGAAGTAAGCCATTGGAAAAGATTTTCCCAACGGTTTACTATGAACCGTTGGTATAGGGTGGGGAAAGCCCACCCTATACCAATGGTTGTGCCAAACCATTGGGATAGTTTTTCCCAACAAGTTGGCTTGAACTGTTGGGAAATCCCAAGGATTCTCCTCTTTTCAAATGGTTTATAAACTGTTGGGAAATGTTTTTTACCAACGGTTCATTGAACCGTTGGTAAAAAAAGCACCAGAGATGCTATGCCAACAGTTTGAAACCATTGGCATAGCCTATGTTGTTCAAATTGCACAATAGCCTACAATTTTCACAGTAGCTCTGAAATTTGGATAGTAGGCCTCATTTTATGCATTCCCTTCCATTTTCAATCCAATTATTGTATCTACAATAAACTAACACATACATATACAATATTTATACCTGCAATAACCAACTAACACATAAATATAGAAAACAAATTCATACACATTTAACATACAATGCATCATGGAACTATACACATCCATAATTAAATTAGAATTCATAATGTAATTATAAACATACATAATTCATTTAGAATTCAATTTAACATTTAGATGACAATTATATGTGGAATTCGGAATTCAATTCATTATTTGATCGGTTTTTTGTATACCATATATTTTTACCTGAAATGATGTCCATTTAAAACAAAATACATACACCTAGAGTCATAACGGCCACACCATGCCTCAGATTGAGGCGATATTAACTAGTATACGTCACAAATGACCCATCGATCATTGTCCTAAAGTATCAACATATTCTGAAAGCGTTTGCTCGGTTTTCCGTATGTTAGTTGATGGTTTTTACTTAAAATGATGTCTTTTTGAAACAAAAGACAGACACTTTGAGTAGTGCCGGCCACACCGCGTCTCAGATTGAGGCGGGGTTGATTCGTACACGTCACATATATACCATGGATCGTTATCCTAAAGATTCAATGGAAACTGAATGCGTTTGGTCGGTTTTCCATATGTACTTAAAATATTGTCCATTTTAAACAAAAGAGAGACACTTAGACTGATCCTGACCACAACGTGACTCGGATTGAGCTCAGGTTGGCTCGTACAGGTCACATATGACCCATGAATTGTTGTGATAAATTATCAATAGATTCTGAATGCGTTTGGTTAGTTTTCCGTATGCCAGTTGTTCTTTTCACTTATAATCCTGTCCATTTTAAACAAAAGAGACATAATTAGAGTGGTTTCAGCCACAACGCGTATCATATTGAGGCGAGGTTGACTCGTACACGTCAAATATGACCCATGGATCGTTGTGATAAAGTATTGACACAATATTAATGCGTTTGGTTGGTTTTCCGTATGCCAATTGATGTTTTCACTTAAAATGACGTTCTTTTGAAACAAAAGACAGACACTTTGAGAGGTGGTGGAAACACCGTGCCTCGGATTGAGGCAGGGTTGACTCGTACACATTACATATTACCCATGGATCATTCTCCTAAAGTTTCAACAGAAACCTAATGCGTTTGGTCAGTTTTTCGTATGTACTTAAAATATTGTCCATTTTAAACAAAATGGATACACTTAGAGTGATCACGGCCACACCATTCCTCAAATTGAGCCCAAGTTGACTCAACACGTCACATATGACCCATGGATCATTGACCTAAATCATCAACACAATCCGAATGCGTTTGGTCAGTTTTTCGTATGTCAGTTTTTCTTTTCACTTATAATCCTGTCCATTTTAAACAAAAGAGAGACACTGTGAATGATGTCGGCCACACCGTGCCTCATATTGAGGCTGTTTTGACTAGTACACATCACATATGACCCATGGATCGTTTTCATAAAGCATCAACACATTTCGAATGCGTTTGGTCAGTTTTTCGTATGCCAGTTGATCTTTTCACTTATAATCCTATCCATTTTAAACAAAAGAGAGACACTATGAAAGGTGTCGGCTACACCGTGCCTCAGATTGAGGCAGGGTTGACTCGTACATGTCACATATGACCCATGTATTGTTGTGCTAAAGTATTAACACAATCATAATCCGTTTGGTCGGTTTTCCGTATGTACTTAAAATGTTGTCCATTTTAAACAAAAGAGAGCCACTTAGAGTGATTCTGGCCACACCGTGTCTCAGATTAAGGCAGGGTTGACTCATACACGTCAAATATGACCCATGGATTGTTTTCATAAAGAATCAACACATTTAAAATGTGTTTGGTCGGTTTTTCGTATATCAGTTGTTCTTTTCACTTATAATCCTGTCCATTTTAAACAAAATACATACACAAGGAGTGATCCTACCACACTGTTACTTGGATTGAGGTGAGGTTAACTCGTACACGTCAAAAATGACCCATCGATCGTTGTCCTAAAGTATCAACATATTCCGAAAGTGTTTGCTCAGTTTTCCGTATTCCAGTTGATGTTTTTGAATTAAAATGACGTCCTTTTGAAAAAAAGGCAGACACTTTGAGTGGTGTTGGCCACACCGCATCTCAGATTGAGGCGGGGTTGATTTGTACATGTCACATATGAACCATGGATCATTCTCCTAATTTTCAATAGAAACTGAATGCGTTTGGTCGGTTTTCCATATGTACTTAAAATGGTGTCCATTTTAAACAAAAGAGAGACACTTAGACTGATCTCGGCCACACCGTGACTCAGATTGAGCCGGGGTTGGCTTGTACAGGTCACATATGACCCATGGATCGTTCTCTTAAAGTTTCAATAGAAACTGAATGTGTTTGGTCAGTTTTCTATATTTACTTAAAATGTTGTCCATTTTAAACAAAAGAGAGCCACTTAGAGTGATTCCGACCACACAATGCCTCAAATTCAGGCGGGGTTGACTCATACACGTCACATATGACACATGAATCGTTCTCCTAAAGTTTAAATGGAAACCGAAAGCGTTTGGTCAGTTTTCCGTATGTACTTAAAATGTTGTCCATTTTAACCAAAAGAGAGCCACTTAGAGTGATTTCGACCACAACGTGCCTCAGATTAAGGCGGGGTTGACTCGTACACGTCACATATGACTCATGAATCATTATTCTGAAGTATAGACACAATCTGAATGCATTTGGTCAGTTTTTCGTATTCCAGTTGATGTTTTTCACTTAAAATGACGTCCTTTTGAAACAAAAGACAGACACTTTGAGTGGTGGTGGCCACACCGTGACTCAGATTGAGGCAGGGTTGACTCTTACATATCACATATGACCCATGGATCGTTGTGATAAAGTATCGACACAATCCGAATGCGTTTTGTCGGTTTTCCGTATGCCAGTTGATGTTTTTAAATTAAAATGACGTCCTTTTGAAACAAAAGATAGACACTTTGAGTGGTGTCGGACACACCGCATCTCAGATTGAAGCGAGGTTGATTCGTACATGTCACATATGACCCATGAATCGTTCTCTTAAAGTTTCAACAGAAACCAAATGCGTTTGGTCGGTTTTACGTATGTACTTAAAATGTTGTCCATTTTAAACAAAAGAGAGACACTTAGAGTGATTCCGGCCACACCGTGCCTCAAATTAAGGAGGGATTGACTCGTACACGTCACATATGACCCATGGATCATTGTGATAAAGTATAGACACAATATGAATGCGTTTGGTCGGTTTTCCGTATGCCAGTTGATGTTTTTCACTTAAAATGACGTCCTTTTGAAACAAAAGACATACACTTTGAGTGGTGGCGACCACACCGCACCTCGGATTGAGTTGGGTTTGACTTGTACATGTCATATATGACCCATGGATTGTTGTGATAAAGTATCGAAATAATCCGAATGCGTTTAGTCAGTTTTCCGTATGCCAGTTGATGTTTTTCAATTAAAATGACGTCCTTTTGAAACAAAAGATAGACAATTTGAGTGGTGATGGCCACACCACATCTCATATTGAGGTGGGGTTGCTTTTTACATGTCACATATAACCCATGAATCGTTATCCTAAAGTTTCAACGGAAAACTAATGCATTTGGTCAGTTTTCCGTATGTACTTAAAATGTTGTCCATTTTAAACAAAAGAGAGCCACTTAGAGTGATTATGGCCGCACCATGCATCAGATTAAGGAGGTGTTAACTTTTACACGTCACATATGACCCATGGATCGTTGTACTAAAGTATCGACACAATCTGAATGCGTTTGGTCGGTTTTCCATATGCCAGTTGATGTTTTTCACTTAAAATGACGTCCTTTTGAAACAAAAGACATACACTTTGAGTGGTGGCGGCCACATCGCACCTCGGATTAAGGCAGGGTTGAGTCGTACATGTCACATATGACCCATGGATCATTATGAAAAAGTATTGACACAATCCGAATGCGTTTGGTCGGTTTTCCGTATGCCGGTTGATTTTTTTTCAATTAAAATGACGTTCTTTTGAAACAGAAGATAGACACTCTGAGTGGTTCCAGCCACACCACGCCTCAGATTGAGGCGGGGTTGACTCGTACACATCACATATGACCCATGGATCGTTGTGCTAAAGTATCAACACAATCCAAATGCGTTTGGTTGGTTTTCCGTATGTACTTAAAATGTTGTCCATTTTAAACAAAAGAGAGACACTTAGAGTGATTCCGGATAAACCGTGCCTCAAATTAAGGCAGGGTTGACTCGTACACGTCACATATGACCCATGGATCGTTTTGCTAAAGTATCTACACAATACGAATGTGTTTGGTTGGTTTTCTGTATGCCATTTGATGTTTTTCACTTAAAATGACATCCTTTTGAAACAAAAGACAGAAACTTTGAGTGGTGGTGACCACAACATGCCTCGGATTGAGGCAATGTTGACTCATACACATCACATATGACCCATGGATTGTTGTGCTAAAGTATCGACACAATATGAATGCGTTTGGTTGGTTTTCCGTATGCCAGTTGATGTTTTTCAATTAAAATGACGTCCTTTTGAAACAAAAGACAGACACTTTGAGTGGTTCCGGCCACACTGAGTCTCAGATTGAGGCGAGGTTGATTCATACATGTCACATATGACCCATTAATCGTTCTCCTAAATTCTCAATGGAAACTGAATGGGTTTGGTCAGTTTTCTGTATGTACTTAAAATGTTGTCCATTTTAAACAAAAGAGAGACACTTAGAGTGATTATGGCCACACCGTGCCTCAGATTAAGGCGGGGTTGACTCGTACACTTCACATATGACCCATGGATCATTGTACTAAAGTATTGACACAATCCAAATGCGTTTGTTTGGTTTTCCGTATGCCAATTGATGTTTTTCACTTAAAATAACATCCTTTTGAAACAAAAGACAGAGCCATTGAGTGGTAGTGGCCACACCGCACCTTATATTGAGGCGGGGTTGACTCGTACACGTCACATATGAACCATTTATCATTGTGCTAATTTATCGACACAATCCGAATGCGTTTGGTCGGTTTTCCCTATGCCAGTTGATTTTTTTCAATTAAAATGACGTTCTTTTGAAACAGAAGACAGACACTTTGAGTGGTGCTGGGTACACCGCATCTCAGATTGAAGAGGGTTTGACTCGTACACGTCACATATGACCCATGAATCGTTCTCCTAAAGTTTCAATGGAAACCGAATGCGTTTGGTTGGTTTTCCGTATGTACTTAAAATGTTGTCCATTTTAAAAAAAAGAGAGACACTTAGAGTGATTCTGGCCACAATGTGCCTTAGATTAAGGTGGGGTTGACTCATACACATCACATATGACCCATGGATCGTTGTGCTAAAGTATCGACACAATCCGAATGCGTTTGGTCAGTTTTCCGTATGCCAGTTGATGTTTTTCACTTAAAATGACGTCCTTTTGAAACAAAAGGCAGGCACTTTGAGTGGTGGCGACCACACCGCACCTCAGATTGAGGCGGGGTTGACTCGTACACATCACATATGACCCATGGATCGTTGTGATAAAGTATCGACACAATCCGAATGCGTTTGGTCGGTTTTCCGTATGCCAGTTGATGTTTTTCAATTAAAATAACATCCTTTTGAAAGAAAAGACATACACTTTGAGTGGTGACGGCCACACCACACCTCGGATTGAGGCGGGGTTGACTCGTACACATCACATATGACCCATGGATAGTTTTTCTAAAGTATTGACACAATCCGAATGCGTTTGGTCAGTTTTCCATATGCCAGTTGATGTGGTGCCGGCCACACCGCATCTCAGATTGAGGCGGGGTTGATTCATACACATCACATATGATCCATGAATCATTCTCCTAAAGTTTCAATGGAAACCGAATGTGTTTGGTCGGTTTTCCGTATGTACTTAAAATGTTGTCCATTTTAAACAAAAGAGAGTGACTTAGAGTGATTCCGACCACACCGTGCCTCAGATTAAGGCGGGGTTGACTTGTACACGTCACATATGACCCATGTATCGTTTTTATAAAGTATCGACACAATCCGAATGTATTTGGTTGGTTTTCCGTATGCCAGTTGATGTTTTTCACTTAAAATGACATCCTTTTGAAACAAAAGACAGACACTTTGAGTGGTTCCAGCCACACCACGTCTCAGATTGAGGTGGGGTTGACTTTCACACATCACATATGACCCATTAATCATTCTCCTAAAGTTTCAACAGAAACTGAATGTGTTTGGTTGGTTTTCCGTATGCCAGTTGATGTTTTTCAATAAAAATGAAGTCCTTTTGAAATAGAAGACATACACTTTGAGTGGTGCTGGCCAAACCACATCTCAGATTGAGGCAGGGTTGATTCGTACACGTCACATATGACCCATGGATCGTTCTCCTAAAGTTTCAACAGAAACCGAATACGTTTAGTCAGTTTTTCGTATGTGCTTAAAATGTTGTCCATTTTATGAGAATCCTCATGTGTCTATTAGTGGAATGGTATTTACTTAAAATCTTGTGAAAATTCATATAAAATATTTCTATATCATTCTTAGTATGGATTAGATTTTAGTTTATCATGCTATGATACTTTTCAGAGATAACAATGTCATGCCCAATGAATACATCTCTTTTATAACATACCAAGAATCTATGATATTGATTAGATGTGTAAATGTGATTTACAATGATTATCATGATGAAAATAAATAAAATATATATTATAGATTTTCTAGTATTAAGTGAAATCAAGGAGGGTGGGGGGGATGTCCGGTGGGGATGTCCGGGAGGCGGTTCAGTGGGTGTCTGAGGGGCTGTCTAGGGACCAAGGAGGAGGGTGGGGGGGCTGTGCAGGGGGCTATCTTGGGGGTGTTTGGGGGGTTGTCCGGGGTCCAAGGAGAAGGGTGGGGGGGGGGGGGCTGTTCGGGGGGCTATCTGGGGGCTATCCGAGGGCTGTCTGGGGGGTGTTCGGGGGGTTGTCCAGGGTCCAAGGAAGAGGGTGGGGGGGGGGGGGGGCTGTTCGGGGGGCTGTTCGGGGGGTTGTCCGAGGGGTGTTTGGGGGGTTGTTCGGGGTCCAAGGAAGAGGGTGGGGGGCTATCTGGGGGGCTGTTCAGGGGGCTGTCCGGGGGCTGTCTGGGGGGTGTTCGGGGGGGGGGGGGGGTTGTCCGGGGTCCAAGGAAGAGGGTGGTGGGGGTGGGGGGCTGTCCGAGGGGCTGTTTGGGGGGCTGTCCGGGGTCCAGGGAGGAGGGTGGGGGGGGGGGCTGTCCAGGGGGTTGTTCGGGGGGCTGTCTAGGGGCTGTCCGAGGGGGTTGTCCGGGGTCCAAGGAAGAGGGTGGGGGGCTGTCTAGGGGGCTGTTTGGGGGGCTGTCCGGGGTCCAGGGAGGAGGGTGGGGGGGGGGGGGCTGTCCGGTGGGCTGTTCGGGGGGCTGTCCGGGGGCTGTCTGGGGGGGGTGTCCGGGGTCCAAGGAGGATGGTGGGGGGTTTTACAGGGTCTAGGAAGGAGGGGGTTCCCAAACACACAACCACTAAAAGACAACAACATCCATTAAAACAGATAATATATAAAAATAACTCAACTCCAATACGATACTATGAGTCTAGATAAAACCAAAAACTAGAATAGATTAAATATCAAATCTTAGTAATATTAGTCAAAAATGTAATGGATCAATTTATCCCACATCACCATCACCATCACCATCACCATCATCATCACCCTCGTCCTCATCCCCATCATCATCATCGCCCTCCTCAACGCCCTCCTCCTCGCCCTCGCCCTCCTCCTCGCCCTCGCCACCCACCTCGCCCTCCTCCTCTCCCTCCTCTTCCGTATCAGACTCCTCGCCATCATCATTGTCAAGTTGGAAATCGTCCTGAACACCACTAGAACTTCCACTTGGTGCACCATATATAGAACGTTTCGATGAAATATATTCATCAAAAGTTGGGATGGCCTCTGCTGGAAGTGTTGGACGTAGAACTTCAATAAATTTCATAAACTCACTGTTTTCCCTAACAGACTATTCTGCCATCTCTGTGGACCTTTTCTCTGCCTGTTCTACCTATGCCCTAACTTGCTGTAGCTCAGTGGCACTACAGCTCGTACCTGAGGAGGGCCAATACCTTGTCGGGGCTATCCTATGTCGGCAGCATACTCTGCTAGAATGCTCCTCTCCCAACACCTGATGTAAGTGATCTGTTGGCCCAAAATTATCTGGTTCTTGGGCATCGAGGGCCTCTAAAGCAGCCTTTTACAAATATAAATATATCATTAAGTTACAAGATAGATATTAAAATATAAATTCAACAGATTAAAACTTACAATCTTCTGCTGAGTCGCTTTGTTGACGGCACTTCCATAATTTTTCTGTCTACTCGAGCAAAACAGTTTTGCTCGAGGCACACGTACTTCAATATTTTGTATTTTACTCTATAATGACATTGAAAACTAAAGTTATATGAAAACTTTAGCAAACTATTAAATAATTGAGGAAAAAAAGAATGTTTAAGTCGTAAAGAAACTTATAAAAAATTGTCATACCTGCTTCCTCTCATGATCAGGCATCGTAGTGCGTCCTAGTGTGTGGAGGTATTTTTTTTTGCATCAATGTTCTTTTTATTTTTTTCAGATGATTCCTAAATAAAATTCAAAAATGAAACCAATAGTATTAATGAAAAACATAAAAGTTATTATTTAAATACCTCAAATGTTATTAATAACTTAAACCGTGTACTCGTCCAATGAGTAATCATCTGACGATACTGTTCTATAGGACAATCATCCACCACTGGTACCGCCTCTAACTCAGTGCCAACTCTATAAACCCATCCAATATAAAACTCATGCTTGTAGGCTCTCCAAAGTTCGCCTAAATCCTTTAGACGTTCCGGTCGTGCACCCTCACCATCGGTAAAATTAAATCGAAGATGACATCAAAATATTAATTCATATAAATAAAAAAATAATTCATGGCATTAAATAGAACAGATTTTTTACCCATATCTCTGCCCAAGCTCTATCCTTGACCTCATGTGGAAAATGTCTCCATGATAGCGGGCTGACGAGAATGATGTCAGAGTATTTGGAAAGCGTCGCAAAAAAACTCCGACATTGCTGCCCTGTTTTCTCAACCATTTGGTTGTCTTCATTATAATCCACCATAACCTGTGTGCAGCGGTTCCACATCGAACGTATGCGTGTATGCCCCCGCCCATTCCTCCTGTTAGTATATGTATGTTTCATGAAAGAAAAACAAATATTTTATCAAAACATGTTATAATGAAAATAAATATTGCTATAAAAATTTGTTAGGGTTCTATAAATATACATGTGCCGGTCTGATCGCTGAGCGCCGCTGGATCCAGAGAAACTGATGGAACACCCTATAGTGGAACAGGAGTTGAAGATGATGGAATATAGAAGCTCGGAGAGATAGAAGTATAAGAAAAAGAATATGGGACTGCTGTCTGATCGGAAGCTGACTAGGGAGTGGGAATCATCATGGGATGTGAAAATGATGGGCCAGAAGATGCAGAAGGTAGCGAAAACATGAGAGGCCTAAATATCCTATGTGTCCCTAATGATACACCAAGATTAGAATGTGGGAAGGATGACATGTCATTGGGAGGGGCAGGGTCTAGTCGGGTACGCATAGCTGCTTGTCCACCTCTGGTACAAACCCTCCTCGTACCACCAGCCTGAGTACTAGGACCAGTACTAGGATCCTCGTTGAATAACTGTCGACGTATACGTGGATCCTACAAAAATGTTTACAAAAAAATTAATCACATGACATTATATATTCTGTAAATATATCAATTTGAAATAAAGTACTCACTACAGGCACTAATGATGGAATTCCCAACTCTGTCATTCTACGATTGTTCTCCATCATTTTTTTCCTTTTCCTCTCTTCAATTGGCTTTATTTACTGCTTTTGAAAACAAATATGTAATTAATTAGAAAAAGGAAACTAATGTGTAACCCAAAAAACTAAATATATGAAGGAATAGGAGGATTCATTGGTAATTTAGCTATCAATTGTTTTAGAAGAGATTGAATGGATTTAATAAATCATACAAGTTGTAATGTTCACCAAGTTAGAAATATTGTTTGACTATGTTTAAATACAGTTCAATTCCAAATTAGAAAATGCAATTAAAATAAAACTGCAACCAATAAACATTGAAAATTCACATAACGGTCAAGTCAGCTATTAATTTTTTTTGAAGAGATTGAATGGATTTAATAAATCATACAAGTTATAATGTTCACCAAGTTAGAAATATTGTTTGACTATGTTTGAATACAGTTCAATTCCAAATTAGAAAATGAAATTCAAATAAATCTGCAATCAATAAACATTGAAAATTCACATAACGATCAAGTCATCTAAAACATATTTGTGATCAATACTAAATCAATTTGAATATTACCAACCTTAACAACCCAACTCGAGGTAAACAAAAATAACCGAGAACATGGATGAATGATTCTATATATTTTCAACCACAACTTCAGGTTCACAATCAAATCTGACAATTGAGCTATTGGAGTCATCAAAAGAAATAAATTGATTGGTTCCAATGGCACTAGGGACAATGTCAATTCCATCATCACTATCATAAAAAATATTTCTTGGAATTACTTCAACTATGATACCAAATTCAGGTCAAAGTTGGTCTTTGACATAAAAAACTTATTTAGCCATTGATTCCAACACATATGGTTCTTCGGTAGCAAGAGTTCGAGTCATATTAATTACTCAAAATCCACAATCATCAATAAATGTGCCATGTCTCATGATTGAATCAAACCAATGGAATTTCATCATTGTGACTCGTCCATGAGAGTAATAATCCAATATTATTATTTTCTCAACAAATCCATAATAACCCACATTTTCAAATCGTGGTCCACTATCTGATGCACTGGCATAACAATCTGTTGTGGTAGTAACCATAACACCATCATGTTGTGTTCTCATATTCTTTTCTCATTCAGTGACACTAAATTTGTACCCATTGATAACAATTGATTTACAATCATGAACCAAGGTATTAGGACCAAAAGCCAAATATCTTATTTCCTGAGAGACAGTTTCAGTAGACAAACTCAATACCTGAAATATAAATGACTATTAAACTTAATTAAATATTGATATAATTATTTTAAAAATTAATTTTTTTACCTTCAATTTTAACCAAGAAGAAAACTCTTTTCTATGCAAAGTCTCTCTCCTTCTCAAAGAAAAAGAATGATGCTTCCTATTTATCATTGTTTTATGTTCCCTGTAGATAAAAAATATGAATAGTTTAACAGATATATATGTAATATATACATAATCAATTTAGTTACCTGATATATTCATCGAACAAATCACAGTTGAACAAAAATGTGCGATGTGACATCTCCTGCTCTTCATAGATTAATGTATTCAATGTATATGATCTAGGAATTCCTCTTGTTTGAGGAAGTGATGGAAAACTGGGTTCAATTTGCTCATAATTTTATTCTTCATTTCTCATTGGTATGTTCAGTCTTGTAGTAAGATCAGAAAAATACATCGAGCAGAAATCCATACATTCTTGAGCCAAGTAACCTTTCATGATAGAACCTTCAGGATGATTTCTGTTTTGGACATAAGACTTTAATGTGAACATATTTATTTTAGTTGGATACATCTAACGAAAATAAACAGGTCCTCCAAGAAGTATTTCCGTGGGAATATGGACAGTCAGATGCAGCATGCATGTGAAAAATGATGGAGGAAATATTTTCTCCAACTCACAAAAAATTAATGGGGCATCTGTCAACATTTTTTGCAAGAAAGACTTGGAAAACTTCTTTTCACAAAGATCTATAAAAAAATGGAAAAACCGAATAAAATTCACACTTAAATTATTGGAAAAAAGATTATGGATTGATATTGGAAGCAACTCATGCAGTAGAACGTGATAATCACGAGTCTTCAAAGATTTTAGCTTTAACTCTCTTCTGTTGACCTGTTTAGATATGTTTTTTGAATAGCCATCGGGAAATCTAATAGTCTCTAATACTTCCAAAAATTGTTTTTTTCCCATAGGTGTCATCACATAAGAAGCACATGGAAGTTGCCATTTATTTTCACTGATACGCACAAGATGTAATTCTGGTCTGATAACCCAATCCACCAAGTCACGCCGAGATTATAAATCATCTTTTGTCTTCCCCTTGACATTTAGAAGAACCGAAAGCAACATTTAGCATATATTATTTTCAATATGAATTACGTCTAAGAAATGGCGTAACAAATTGGTTAACCAATAAGGAAAATCAAAAAAGATACTCCTCTTCCTCCAATTGTAACAGGTTTCAGTGGAAACATTCTTTCTCTTTCCATATTTCATTTGACCCTTCCCGAATGAAAAACTGAAATCTTTCAATTCATTAAGCACGTCAGTTCCAGACATACACTGAGGTGGATCATCGGTCTCTATGGTATTATCAAATCTTGGACAATTCATTCTATATGGATGATCCTTTGGAAAGAATCATCGATGTCCCATAAAACTGAAACTACAATGACGTTTCAGTCTTTTGGATCGTGTATTCTTCATATAAACTAGACATGACAATTTTCCCTTCGTGCTCTATCCAGACATCATTTCATAAGCTGGAAAATCATTTATCATCCACATAAGTGCAACACGCATCTGAAATATGTATTTTGAACATGGATCATATGTGTATACACCCACATCCCAAAGAAGTTTCAACTCTTTTATTAAAGGTTGCATGTATACATCAATATCAATGCCGGGATCAGAAGGACCATATATGAGTATACTCATGAAAGTGAAAGGTTTTTTCATACACAACCATGGGGGAAGATTATAAATGTTTATAAAAACTGGCCATGTGCTGTGCGAAGTAAGCATCTTCCCAAATGGATAAAATTTGTCGCATGAAAGACCCAGCCTCACATTACGCATGTCAGCTACAAAATCAGGATGTCGAGCATCAAATCTCTGCCATGCAAATCCATCTACAGGATGAACCAACTCATCATTAGTCTTCTTTCTCTCGGTATCATGCCATCTCATTTTTATTGATATTTCATTAGACATAAAAAGATTCTGGAGTCTGAGGATCAATGGAAAGTGCCACATTACTTTATGTGGAACGTGGGATGGTGTTCCATCAGATTTTGACTTCCAGCGGAATGTGACATATTTTATACAATCATTTCGTTCAGTGGTTTTATCCCAGAATAAACTGCAATCTTTCGGGCAAACATGAATTTTGTTTCTTGAAAATACAAGTTTCTCAACTAACTTCCATGTCATATAGTGGTTTGAGGGAATATCTGCTTCATCTAGAAGTAAATCCTTCAATAGGGTAAGAATGTAATCGATTGCTGTATTAGAAATCCCATATATAGTTTTCCCATTAAACAATCAGATTAAAAATTAAAGCTTTTTCATTTTATCTCATTATCGATATACTGGAGTTGTGGCAGCATCATTCAATTTATTCACCCTATCAATATCATCATTTTCACTAGATGCATCAGCTGTCCTCATATCAAAGTCTTCTTGAGTTGAAATCCTTTATTTTTCATAATGACGAATAAACGGAAACCGATCATCTAACGAATTCTCCATTCCAGTCCTTTCATTTCGATCATCACCAATTTGAGATTTCATTTTCTCCCCATTCTGATACCACACAAAGTAGTTTTCTTGAAAACCATTTTTGGTTATGTGGCAGCTGACTTATTCACGGCTCAACCAAGGTCTACCAACACAATTAGAACATGGTCAGTGTATGCGACCACTATCTAAAGCATTGTGAAATGAAAAATCTATAAATCTCTCCAAATTGTTTTGAAAATCACTTGAGATCCGATTGGTTTCATACATCCAACTTCTGTCCATTCTGTAAAAAGAATTTATATAATTCATTTTGTCATAAAAAATTCAATAGGATTGAACTTTAATAGAAAATATCTTTCAAAATCCATTTTAAATAATAAAATCCCTTTGATCATTTTTAACAAATATTTGGAGTATTCTCAAGGCACCCCCATTTGGAAAAGTCACATTAAATGCCCAATTTACATGCCAAACCATTGAAAACAATTAACATGAGACAATCATCGACCACAAATAACTTAACTGGAAATTAAAAAAATAGAAACCAAATGTGATATAGAATTTAATGTTAAGTTAGGGGAAATGAGATTAAATAGAGACAACAACATCATAACTTGTTCCAACATCATAACTTTTGATTAAAACCACCCATAATAGGAATGGGAATGCCTCATACAACTAATCCCAAATAAAACAAACCAAATCTCAAATTAAAACATTTAATTTAGGGTTTCCACCCCACTTGGATAGCCCTACCCCCACCCCACCCACCCTACTTGGACAACCCTACCCCCACCCCACTTGGACAACCCAGCACCCCCACCCCACGTGCACAGCCCTACCCCCACCCCACTTGGAAAAACCAGCCCCCCCACCATACCTGGACACCCCTACCCCCCACAACCCACTTGGAAAACCCAGCCACCCCCACCCCACCTGGACAGCCCTACCGTCACCCCACTTGGACAACCCATCCCCCCACCCTACCTAGACAGCCCCTCCCCCACCCCACCTGCACACCCTCCCCACCCCACTTGGACAACCCTACATGGACACCCTCCCCCACCCAACCTGCACACCCTCCCCAACCCCAAACAGCCCTACCCCCACCCCATTTGGACAACCGATCCCCCTCCCCCACCCTACCTAGACATCCCCCTCCCCCACCCTACCTAGACATCCCCTCCCCCACCCCAAACAACCCTACCCCCACCCCATTTGGACAACCCAGCCCCCTCCCCCACCCTACCTAGACAGCCCCCTCCCCCACCCTACCTAGACAGCCCCTCCCCCACCCCAAACAACCCTACCCCCACCCCATTTGGACAACCTAACCCCCTCCCCACCCTACCTAGACATTCCCCTCCCCCAACCTACCTAGACAACCCCTCCCCCACCCCAAACATCCCTACCCCCACCCCATTTGGACAACCCAGCCCCTCCCCACCCTACCTAGACAACCCCTCCCCACCCTACCTAGACAGCCCCTCCCCCACCCACTTGGATAGCCCTTGACATCCTCCCCCACCCCATCTGCACACCCTCCCCCAAATAAAATTGAAACATAAATTCATTCAAATTAAAATCCAATTTTCAACTAAAATAAATTCCACCAAAAGTACCATATCACCCCAATAAACAAACCCTTTACCATGTTTGAAGTGTAGAACAAAAAACATAAAAAAAATCCAAGGGTTTCGTAGATAGCAACCCTAATTTATCCTAAATGAAAACATCAAACACCAAAAAATAGAGAAATAATGCTAAAACTAAGGTAACACTTACTAATTTGAAGTGTAAAATAAGATTTTGTTTGATTGAAGATGGATCTTGGGTGGAATGACTGTCGCGGCTGAGAAGAATTCAAGACCTCGATTAGGTTCTGTCTGCAATCGGTCTGTAATCAGGTTGGGTTGGGGTTCGACTGGTCTGTATTTGGAGGAAATCTTTCCCAACGGTTCTTAAAAACCATTGTGAAAGATAGAGTTTTCCCAATGGTTTCATTAAAATGTTGGGAAAACTATTTTTTCCCCACCTTTCCCAACGGTTTGATGAAACCGTTGGGAAAAATTGGTTTTTATAGATCAATACCAATGGTTAATGCAAACTGTTGGTAAAGATCACCTATACCAACGGTTCAAAAGAACCTTTGGTATACAACTGTTGGGAAAACCATGATTTCCAGTAGTGTGAAATAAACCCTTACAAAGATTATAACATTGAAGTAAGAATTAATAGATGGATAGATTATATTTATCAAATGTAAATCCACATATAAAAATTGGAAATAAAAAATATGATAACAAAAATTAATTATAAACATAATCTTAGAATATCAAAGGCAAAAAAAAGTAATATAACCCAATGAAAAGAAATTGAGTTATGACATTTTTTACCACTTGGCAACTTTCAGGTCAAATATCCTTGGATGAAATAATTCAAATTGAAACTTAAAATACAATTAATTATTAATTAATCATGATATTACATGTAAAAGGTTCAGTATATATACCATATAAAAGAAATTAGGTGCATAACATTACAATATGCCTCAATGTAGGGAAATTGAGACGAAGTCCCTTACCAAGATCAAATCATTGAAGTCAGAATTAATCAATGAATTGATTATGAATATAAAATGTAAATCCAAATAAATAAATTGGTAAAAAAACATAAAATGATCAAATGTTATTACACACATAATCTTATAATGACATAATCAATGAAGTCTAAGTTTAACCCAATGAATGGAAATTAAGTTAAGAAATCCATGACCTCATGCTTTCTTTTGGTTGAATGTGATTTAATTTCATGTATAGTAGTTTTAAAAATGTTATTAAATTATATAATAACCATATTAATATTTATAATATCATATATTATCCATTATAAAATATTATCACCCATTTGTTAATAATATTTCATTATTTTCATTTTTTTGAATGTTAATTGCCTTGTTTCTCATTCGTATTTTTTCATGAAATTTTTAGTTATTGTTCATATTATATAGTTAAATAATGTACATAATAATAATAATGAAATAATTATTATATTTATACATAAATTATAATTTTAATACCAATCATGAGATATGGTTATGAGAAATTAAGTACCTTACGATCATGGAGACTGTAGGTCGTACGTACACATGGGTAACATTTTCATTTTTAAATGATCATTATGGAATAAATTTAAGTGATATTTTATATTTTAATAAATATAATAATATTATAAATAACATATAATTTATTTAAATATAATTATATATATCATCCATGTGGTGTGGTTATGAAAAGAGAGTCACATCGCTTCGTGAAGGCGGTAGTCCACATGTGCATGAATGATGTTATCATCTTTAAGTGAGTGAAAAGGAAAGAATGAAAATGATATATTATATTTTTATAATGATTAATATTTAATAAATATTATAATTATGTAATTTATATCACATATATTCATTAAATATATCCTTATTACCTTCCATGTAAATCATTAGTGAAAAACGAATCACATCACTTCGCAAGACGACAGTACACCGTAAACCCGAGTGACATTATCGTATCCCATATGGAATAGAAATTAAAAAGGTATATACGATATAATTAATAAATAGGTATAATTATTTTATAAATATAAAATATATACTTTATATCCATCATCATACCCAACTATGATATGTGGTAATGGAATAATGAATGACATCGGTTCATGAGGCGACAATCCACCATACACATAAATGATGATTTTGTAACCCATTTGATGGTATTGTGGATGATTTTAGGTCATTAACTTAACATAAAAATATAATAGTATATGAAATATACTTAGTTCATTATATCATCACAATTTAATAATAATTTAAGGATGTGGATGAATAAATAAAATAAAAACACTCATTAAAGAACGTTACATATTCTATGGGCATCCTCCTTAGGTTTGCACCAAAATCCTTCCCAGGTAACCTTTAAGCTGAAAATAATGATTCTAGGATGGTGTGTTGGAATTTGGAAAGTTATTTGTGAATTTATTGGCTCAACCAAATGGTTGTGAAGGTGTGAAGAAGAGATAAGAGGGGATGACCTTTTATAAGTGAGGTGAGCGACACACATATAATTTTTGAAACGAAAAAGATGTACCATCGTTTGTCATGTGAAAAGGGTAAAAATTGAAGTATTATAAAGAATTATAAATTATAGGGTCTAAATATTTCCATAAAATAGTTTTTTGTAAGTTTTTAGGTTATTTAAACCCTTATCTTTTTAGATTAACCCCTGGTAAAACCATTTTTATCTTAATCATGTTAAATATATTTTTACTATTTTTACTATTTATTATGGTCAAAAATTATTTTGAAATTATTAAATAATATAAATTATTATTATTTAAAATATTTAATATAGTTTTAAAACTTCCATTCATATAATTGTAAAAATTTAATTTATAATTAATCCCACAGACGCGACGGGAAATCGGGTTTTCAAAGAGAAAATATTTATAAGTTTACAATGTTTGTATATGAAAATTCAGTATGAAAATGATTAAAATTACATAAATTAGATTAATTTATAGATAATTTAACTTATTATACTTTAAAAACAATTTAAAATATAATTTAACTTTATAAATAATTTAAATGAAAAGGCAGTTTTCAATTAAAATTCAGTATTTTCACTATTCATCAAAAAATAAAACATTTCAGAAAAATCCCAAAAATTCAACCGAAGATAATTTTTATATTATAATTTTAAAAAATAATTTCATTTTATCAAATAAATTTTCAAAAATTAGCGAAAATGAATTTTAAATTATGAGCACAAAGGTCGACTAAACTGTCATTTAGAAAAAATACAGTTTTTCAGAAAAAATTTATTTTTATTTTAAATGATTATTATTTTATTTATAGTCAATAAATAAACATAATATTAATAATTTATTTATTACTATTCATACTCACTAATATAAATTCTAGGTTATAATGGTATACTATATGACAGTTCATTTAGACTCAGGGTTGCGTGTTCTGCAAGCTATTGAAGAGATTAAATTTAAAGAAATATATTTTATGGGTTGTTTAAGCTCAGTGTTTTGTGTCAAATACGATATAAAAAATAATGTTCTTATTTTAAAATTTCATGGTGTTATATTTATCCCCACCTTAAATAAATTTTTCCCTCACAATTTAAACTTGATCTCGGTAATCAAGGGTTTGGCATTTCGAAATACCATGATTGAAAAACCCACATTATAAAAGGGTTAGTAAAATATCCTCTTAATAAGAGAGAAATGGAAGTAAAAAGGTTATATTTAATAACACACAACTAGGTTTCTAATTAGGAGAACATTGGTGGAAAGTTAATATATTTTCATATACAAAAAGAATAAATAATTATAGAGAGCGATATTTGGTCATTGATCACAAGAAAGTGAATGATCAGTGGAAAGTTAAGGACCTCAAAACCATGAATTTTTGATGATTTGAAAGACCATATAATTCATCAAATACGAATATAATAAGATAAAATTTTAATTTCAGGATCATTTTTCCAAAAGTTGAGGAATTATTTTACTATCTATGAATATAAGTAAATATATTTACTTGATACATTTATATTTAATAAGTGAAATTTCATCCTTTGGTTATGATTTAATCAATTTATAATTTATTTCTTATTCCAATAAATGAATATCCCAAAATGAATTTTTTTATGATTGAAGCACTAAAATTCACTTTTAATGGGTTGTAAGATCTATAAAAGAGTGACAATTCTTTTTGTATATCTCTATGTATTTTCCAAAACCAATATAATTAAGACATGTTGTACAATATAATACATTAACCTATAAACCTCAATAGTAACACAACTTTTTCATCATTAATATTTATTTATATAAATTTTTAACTTATGAAATATTAACCAGGATATCATATAGGATAATGGTAAACATTAAACTCTTATCTTCCTTCGGTTGTGGGTTCAAGACCCACATAATTTTCAGATGTGAAGAGTTGTTACCCAACATGCAAGTTGTCCTTTTTATAAAACTATTTTAATATAATTATTATAACATTCCAAAAAGAAACATGATGGAAATCCTTGAAATAAAATTAATCATTAAATAACCTTTTTACTAAGGTTTTTAATAAAACATATTTTCTCTCAAAAAGTTTTATAATCTTATTGGAATGTTATTACAATGTCATTAATGATAATACTAACCCTAAAGGTTATAAATACCTTAAAATTATGTATATAAAATGTAAATACATTATTCCTCAAATAACCTTTCCACTAAAACATATACTTTCCATAAATTTATCCTAAAATATACTTAATCTTGGTAGCCTTCCATAACATAAAACCTAAAAAGGAGTGTTTAAGACTTTGAACTTAGGATCAATATTAAACTCATAATCCTATGATTGTATCCATAAATCTTATGTTAATAAATATACATATTCTACTAAAATTTAATACAATACTTAGATGTTTCATGATTAATATAACCAAAATACCATTGGTAAATTATTTCAACAATTTAATCCTTGAATCAAAATACATAAATATTTTATCCATTTTATTTCAATATAGGTAATTCCTTGGTTTGGGGGTTAACATTTTGAATTGGGAATTGAATTAGATAATTCCTAGGTTCTCCAATTTTATGTCCACAAAATATAAATAGATCCCTAGGATGAGATTTATTTCTTTCTATCATACTAATCATTTTCCCTCAGAAATTTATTACTTTATACCCCACTTTTACACATAAAAAACATTTTCACATTCC
The DNA here is from genome assembly GCA_963277665.1 of Viscum album. Taxonomy (NCBI): domain Eukaryota; kingdom Viridiplantae; phylum Streptophyta; class Magnoliopsida; order Santalales; family Viscaceae; genus Viscum; species Viscum album. Next base: position 1,693,211,436 of record OY728137.1, on the reverse strand, counting down.
ATAGAGACACTTTCCTTAGTGTATCTTTAAACATTTCTCACATGATGGAAGTTGATCATTCTTTCCTCCATGTTCTCCACCACTTGAGCTCCTAGAAAGCTCTATCCTTCTCTTATTTGACGAGTTTGAGAGTTGGTTAAGGTATAAGTTGTTAATCATATATTAGGATAAATGATTAATAATAATCATGATATCTTTAACTCCTATCATCATCCCATTTTGTTATTCATAATCACCAAATTTTCCTTCATGTTCAATATTAACATGATTCCTTCAGGTTCCATCCAATTATTAAAACCAAAAATCACAGTGTGAGAAACAATAATCATAGTTGGAAAACCATATACTCATTTATAGGTTGTTTAAATAATAACACCTTATTTTAAATATAATAAACCTTAGGTTTAACCTAGTTCATTCATTATAATCATCTATTCAAATCCATTATAATGGGTTTTTAAAAAAAATGTGAATTTTACTAAGAATATCCCCTGTGAGTGTCAAACTAGGTGCATAATAAGGACTGTTTTTGTGCATCAGGTGATGATTGGGTTAATCCAAATGCTCCCTTTTCAGAGTTATTACCCCTAGTAACAACTATTCCAGAACCATGTACACTTTTAGTATCTAGATTTGGATGTATTTCTATAAAAAACCACATAATCTATTCTTTACCAAAACTTTAGGATGTTATTCTATACTTATCCTCAAAGTCTATGATAGAGTTACATTTGATAATAAATTTTTTTTAATCTAGTTGTGAAGGTTTATACAAAACTTCCTCTGATACTAAATATAGATACGCCATCTACAAAAACCCAGAGATGGTGTCTACTTTATTACATTGTCATAAGATATAAAGAATCACATACCGAAGGACCAAATAGTTTAGTACTCTTGGTAAAATAGATACATACTTGAGTCTTGTATAAAATTTGAATACACAAATTACAAATTTTTTTTGGAGAATAATGTTATTTCTTCTTCTAACACCCCAAGATTTCATATTAATTTATTTTATTTAAAGTAATTCAATAGCTTGCGCTACACGCCACACCGAGTTCGAGCACACTACGACTTACAAAACTAGTTGTTCAAAAGTGGTTAAAAATAGTATTAACTGAATTTTGAATTTTATATACTCTATATAATTTTAGAATACATATTATGTGTTTCTTAGATATAATATAATAACAAATTAATTTTTTTTAGATAAAAGAAATATTAAAAAAAAAAGCTATTTTACCACTTTTTAATGGAAAACCTTTGTTAAAAACAGTATTTGACACTTTTATATATTAAATTTAATGAAATTAAATTCTTATTTATAATTGGGACATAAAAATTTATTTTTGATAAATTTTTGGTACTTTTCTGACAACTTTCATATTTTGATGAATACTGAAAAAATACGAAATTTTAATTGAAAAAAACTTTTTTAATTGAAATAACTTATAGTGTTAAATTATTTATTTGAATGGTTTAGAAGCATAATTAGATTGTATTTTTATAATTTAATACAATTTAGGTCATTATAAGTAATTTCACATTTAAATTTTATATAAACACATGTCAATCTTTTGATAGTTTTTACTTTTTAAAAACCCGTTTTTCAGCTTTAACAATGGGAATTAATTTTAAATTAATTAATGAAACTTATATGTTTTGAATTTGGTAAAATATAATTCATTTTTTAATTTATAATATCAAAATTATCTTGGGGTAATTTTTTGGTATTTTTCAGAACACATTCAATTTTTGATGAATAGTGAAAACACTGCGTTATAGTTTAAAACTGACTTTTTATTTAAATAATTATTTATTTTATTTAAATTTATTTTAATTAAATATATATATATATATATAATACATTTATAATTTAAATTTAATTCATTGGAGTCATTTTATAATAAAATTAGATGTATAAAGTTTTATTGAACTTCTTACCGTCTTTTACCCACCTCTTAGGAGCATTTTCAAATTTGCATAAAACTTAATTTTATCACTTCTGTGAGTTGAATTTAAAAAATCCAAGAGACATGGTAAATATAAGTAAGTAAAATTTTGTTCAATAAGATGAAAATAATTTTTGGAAAATAGTAAATTTTGACTTTTATTTACCCCGGTTAAAAGTAAATAGGGTAATTAAGCGTAAAAATGATATCATAATTACCCTAAAAAATGTCCTAATGCTATTGGATAAATATAATTCGACCAAAAAAAACCATATGAATAAAATATGAACCTATTTGGTACACTTGGATGAGATTAGGACATTTATTATTAGTTTATTTAAAGAAGAGTTAAAAGAGTTAAATTCAAAGTTTAATAACTAAACCATTTTTAATATATGGTTACACACAATATAAATTAGACTATAAATATTCATTATAAAGATAAAAATATTTCCTACATAATGGTATTTTATTTATAATTTTTAGACATTAAATAATTTAATTTATTTATAACACAATGATGGTACAATATTTATCTTATTAATGAAATATTAAAATAATTGATATTATAAATATCAATATAAATGTAAATTGAGACTTTTGATGAATTAAACTAATTATATAGATTTATATGACATGTTAAGGTTAGTTTAATAAATTTTAATCGAAGTGATAATGTTTTTATGGGTTAAAAAAACAAATACTAAATAATGTCAAAATTGACATAATTGAGTTTTTAAAACAAATATTATATTATTAATTGATATAATATTACTAAAAATATAATGTTTGGATAAAGAACTTATATAAGGTTATATATATTAATAATTAACCACATTGGGTTCTCTTTTCTTGTTATAGTAATTTTATTAACCATATAATATAATAATAAAAAGAGACATGATAAATGTCAAACTATTTAACTAAGAGTTAAATCTAAAAGATAAGGTTAATATGATGACCTAAACCTGTATAAAACCTATTGTTTGAGAGGTTTAGACCCATACCCACCTTATACTTTAAATAATTCATTTTGGATCCATTATAAACCAAAAATTATTTTGTTGTAAAATAATATTTCAATCTTTTCCTAAAGTGACCCTCACCTCTCTTATAAAAGGACACTTCCCCTTCTCTTAATTTCACACCTCCAAAGCCTTTTTGATCGGCCAAACCCTGCCCAAATATCCTCCCAAATTTCATACCTTCAACCTAGAGGCCTTAATTTGGTCAAAAATCCAACCTAAGGAGCCCTTTTTATCAAATCAAAAGCAAGAACCCGAAGAAGAGTTAAATATTTCATCACCTCTTTCAAGTTCTTTTCTTCTTCCACTTTCTATTTCTTTGTTGTTTCCATTATAAAATAATAAATATAGTATCTTATATATACTGTGAGTTATTATAAAAATGGTACAACCATATTCATTATTATATTCATCATATAAATGACAAAGTCATCATACGTGTGTACGTATGGATTACCCTCTCCACGTCGTGGTGTAGTTTGTTATTCAAACACTTCATTTTTTGGATGGGTATAATAATGAGTATAACTGATGTAAATAATAAATATAACATTTTAATGATTATTTATATGTGATATACCATCCAATTACATATGATTTCACCATCAATATAATGATATTATCGCTTGTGCGTACGTACGAATTGCCGTCTCCACGAACGCGATGAGATTACTTCCCCATCATAATAATTCAAGAATAATTTAAATTTTATGATTAAAAATAATGTTTTTGAACTTAGTATAATTATGTATTTGAATAAAATACATCCTATCCGTAGAAAATATGGCTTACATAACCGAGTATATAAAGGAAAACAGATCAGTTAACACCCGAAATGATGATACTACTAAAACATTATTAACAAGGAAATATTAGAGGATCATATATGTTATCATATTTATGTATATAGTTATTTTATAATTTAATAACAATTATTTAAATATTATACATGAGGTTAACGTACCCTTTACCAAGGAAAATCAAAAGGTAAGGGGTTTCTTATCTCACTTTTAATTCTGTGAGATTTCCACTGTTCGCCACTTATTTATTGCATGTGGTGTATTGTGTACTGCCTTTTGATATATATTATCATGATTATCTTTATATTCATGGTATTCTGTGATTCATTTGGTGGTTATTAACTTTTGGTCATAAGACTTGATTGATTACAGCATGGAAGGGGTTTTCATCTCACTTCTTATTCCCGTGAGATTCATGCTATATTGCCACTATTTCTTTTTGTGTGGTGTATGCACTACCCATGATTGTATTATTTGTGTAATATACTTTAATTTATGGGTATTTACATCTTCATTGGATGATACTTATTTCATGGGGTGTATGTTTCGTAATTTACCAAATCGGTAAAGAAATTTCAAATTTCAATTTTTACTCATTGGGCTTTACACATACTTCATTGAATACATTACTCCAAGATTATGTGTGAAATCACTATTTATTTACTTATGTAGTAATTTACACTCCCTGTTTTGTGGATATACTTTTTATACACATAATCACTCCATTGATAAATTATCAAGTCATTGATATAAACTTGATAATAGAAATTTTAACTCAATTTCTACTCATTGAGTTAAACATCCAAGTCATTGGTGTTGTTTTTATAAGAATATACATGAATGTACTCTGATTTATTTACACTGAATATCCAATAATATTTAGTGTATTTATATTTTTCACACATAATTATTTCATTGAGTTATCCTTAACCTAAGGATACTGTCTTTATAAAGGAATGCATCTCAACTTACATTTCATTGAGACTTCTTTGTTGTTATGCGCCAATTCACTTTTATTTGGTGTATATAATATACTTGGACATAGTATATCAGGAATCCATTTATTATAATGGTATTATAAAGTTTTTATTACCTCAAATATTTTTATTCAATCATCTCTCATTTGGTTAGTAACTCTAACTAAAATATCCTTTCAAGTGTTTTAAAAATTTATTCTTCTAAATCTTTCTCATTAATGTTCATGTTTTAAAAATGGTTTTAAGGTTTTATTTATATGGAAATTAATGTTTTAAAATTTAAATTACTTTTAAATGTTTCAAAGTGGTATGGGAAACTTTGATTCAAAAATCTATTTTAAACAGCTTCTTGATAAATAGTGAGACTTTTAAATGTTTTCATGAAAAAGGGATATTTCTCTCAAAGATTTTTACTGATCATTTTCAACTATGTCAACATCATTTACTAAATATTATTATTGATCAAGGTTGATTTATTATTATAAAAATATTTCATACTGTATTGAAGGTTTTGTGATATGTTTTACCGTGAATGTGTTATTTTTATTCCATTCATGGTTTATGGATAATGTATTGACATTTCAAATGCTAGTTTTAATACGAATGTTTATGTTATGTTTAAACCTTTTCATATGAGGAATGTATTGGACTTAGTAAGTGATGGGTGGAGCCCACTATAGCTTCTTGATGCAACGGTATGTCTCATGAGACAAACTAGTGTCTTGGCACAAGGCCTTGAAAAAATCTTATTTGTAGTCTTGGCAAAATTACTTGACTATGTGGTTATGAAGTTTGGCATTATGCATTCCATCATTATGAAAGTAGCTTTTGATATTGCATGTGATTATTTGACTAGTAGAATATCCATGTGAATAAGTAAATAGAATTATTTGATTTTATCTTTTCCATATTATAATTAAGTTTAAGTTTAAAAGGCTTTTGTTTTAGTCTTATACATTGCCTTAAATGTTTATGCTTATTTATTAAAGTTTACTCTATATTATTATCCTTACTGAGCATCTGAGCTCACCCATTTCTATGTTTTATTTTTCCCAGGATGTGAAGAATTATTTTATGGTTGACCTGCATGAATAGGCTAAGGATATAAGTGTGTTTAAAAAAGGGACAAAATGTTGTTGATGTTTTTATTTCATAATGTAATGTAAAACTTATGAATGTATCTAGTACTTCCAAGGATACTAAACTGATCGGTCTTTCGGGACATGATTCCTTGTATCATGCCAATGTTATGTAATAATGCACTGACTCTGGGTAACTGGGGTCAGGGTGTTATAGTTGGTATCGAAGGAAGTTTAGTACAAAAATTGGAAGCTAGATTTATAAATACTCTGATTTGAGAACATTACCCTAAGATAGACTTTGAGAATTAGTATAGAAGAACTTCCTATAATTTTAGTACTGTAGAGATTTTTTGAGTTTTACAAGCAATAAATCCCTATCTGGATACGAGCAGGTAGAGGTGGCTCTGGAACAGATGTACCTAGGGGTAAAACTTGAAAACACCGCTTTAAGCTAGACTCGAACGGGAACTGGTGCATGAAAACAGGCCTTTCTACACTCTTGGATGCGAAACTCCTGAGGTATATGCTTAGTATAATTCACATTTTTTTTACAAACTAATTTGAAATATTTTAATATAATATGAGAATAAATAACCTTGGTTAATCCTAAGGTATTTTAGATTGAAAATAAGGTGTTATGATATTCTCTAAATTTTTTGATGAATCACACTATGCTTTCTTGTATTAGTAAATAGATGGATTTCAATGAATTCATAGTAACATTGAACATGATGTAAAAGGTGGGCACAATATTGGAAATGATCAATGACATGGAATGTTTATAGGAGTAAAATATATCATGTTCATGCAGAATCAGTTTTCCAAAAATATGATCAAGAACATATATATTAACCAACTTCCAGACTCAAAAAAGAAAATAAATGCAGTGAATGATAAGAGATATAACAATGGAGACCATGGAGAAAAGAAAGCTAAATTTTTATCTTGCAGGAAACGTGGAAGGAGAAACCTAGGGAAGTATCTCAATGGAACAAAGAAATGATTTATGTGTGGGAAAGAAGTACATAAAGTAAAGAATTGCCGAGGAAAAATGAAGAGTACTATGGAAGAAAATAAAAATGATCCCAAGAATCCATTTACAGTCATTTTCTGTAAATGTAGGGGAACTGGGCATTACCTGAGTGAATTCCCTATTCTATAGGATAATCTATTGGTCAAGGAAGAACCTATGTGGAAATAAATTGATGGTCAAATGTTTAAAAGTATTAGTGCTCTTTGTTGATGGGATTACTTTGGAAGAATTTTCTCTTGTATGCTTAACCCTATAGTTTGTTATATGAAAATGCTATTTTAGGAAGAATTGTCTTTTCTATTGTTGTTATAACTATAAATAACCATTTTGGTTTATATGATCCTTGAATTTGAGGCAATTACAAGTTATTAAATTTTGGGATGAAAATGCGAGGAATGAGATAACATTTGGGGTGAAATTATGTTATAGTTATTTTTAGGAATTTATCTCATTTTGGGAACATTATAATATATAGTTTTTGAAAAAGGACAACACATAGACCATGTGACAACCCGTCATATCGGACAATGCTACAAGAATCGAACCCACAACTATAGTGCGATTGAGATTTTTCGCCTACCACTGGACTTCGTGAAGTCCCTGGTTAGTGTGACTAATTATTTTTAGTTAAATGATTTTATTGATCAATAATAAGTTGATTTGGGATCTTATGTCTTATAAAATAGATATCCTTAGTATAGGAAAAATTATTTGATGATTAAGTGATAAATGTTATTTTGGAAGATGTTCGCTCTGTTGGAAACACTATATGCCTAAGGAAAATAGAATACTATGGGATTTAATTTGAGGAGTAATGGTGGATTTTTATCTATGTTTTTATTGTTTATTTATAGATATTTTTGTTATTTATGGAAATTATTAACCTATCATAGAGAATATTTGGTTAGGTTAATTAATTTTAAGTACGTAACTTTAAAAGTAGTCGATGTTATTTGGAGATACAATTTAACATGTAAAACTATGTAATAAAATTATTCTAAGTCTTGGGTTTCAATATTAGTTTGGATAATATTAAATGATTTTAAGGAAAATTGTTTATTGAATGGTATTTATTGAACTTTGGAAATTGTTGTTCTAATTTTAGAAATTAATATTAGTATTTTTTTCTCTAAAGGATTATCCTTTTTGGGGATCACCTGATCTTGTACTAATCATTTTGGTTTTGGTTAATCTCTAAAGACAAGGGAAATATATAGTTTATCCTTTGTGGACCATGTTATTCTCTAGAAATTGATTCTAGTACTTCAGGTGTTACCAAGTCATCTTGAATACTCATCGTTTGAAAAAAAGAGATGAGTTAGTGGTAGAAATTTATTAAAAGATGGAACTCTACTTAAAAATTAAGTATATCCCTTTATGTTCTTAGTCAATATCAAAAATAAATTCCTTAATGTTATGAAATGGAACTTAAAACAAAAAAATTCTATCTGTTTACTTTTTCTACTAGGAAACTAATGACCGTTTATCCCATCACATGTTTGTGGTTTTATTGTTGTTAATATTCTCCTGATCATGTTTTATATCACTCCCCACCAGAACTTTACACTTAGTTTATCTTCCATATCCATGTTTTCCTACATGGAATCCTCATATGGGTTATCTCGGGTGACCTTTGTACTTATCTTTCTTTTTTTAAAGAGATAGTTTTATTGACTCTTTTTCCGATGTGGGACTTTCAATGAAGTTTACATGAACAATTTTAAAATTGTGAGGATGTAATTTCTAAAAGGGGGGAAGAATGTAACACCCCAAGATTTCATAGTAAGTTATTTTCTTTAAAGTAATTCAATAGCTTGCACTACACGCTGCACAGAGTTTGAGTGCACCAAGACTTACCAAACTAGCCGTTCAAAAGTGGTTATGAATAGTATTAACTGAATTTTGAATTTTATATACTCTATATAATTTTAGAATACATATTATGTGTTTCTTATACATAATATAAGAACAAATTATTTTTTTTTCAGATAAAAGAATTATTTTTAAAAAAAATACAGTTTTACCACATTTTAATGACAAACCTTTGTTAAAACCAATATTTGACACTTTTATATATTCAATTTAATGAAATTAAATTATTATTTATAATCAGGACTTAAAAATTTATTTTGTATAAAATTTTATTACTTTTCTGATAACTTTCATATTTTGGTGAATATTGAAAAAATACTAAATTTTAATTAAAAACAATTTTTTTAATAAAAATAATTTATAGTGTTAAATTATGTATTTGAATGGTTTAGAAGTATAATTAGATTATATTTTTATCATTTAATACAATTTAGGTCATTATAAGTAATTTCACAATTAAATTTGACATAAACACATGTCAATCTTTTGATAGTTTTTACTTTTTAAAAACTCGCTTTTCAGTTTTAACAATGGGAATTAATTTTAAATTAATTAATGAAAATTATATGTTTTAAATTTTTAAAAATATAATTCATTTTTTAATTTAGTATATCAAAATTATCTTAGGGTAAATTTTGGGTATTTTTTTTGAAAACATTCAATTTTTGATGAATAGTGAAAAACACTACGTTATAGTTTAAAACCAAATTTTTATTTAAATAACTATTTATTTTATTTAAATTTATTTTAACTAAAAATAGATATATAATAGCTATATATGTTCAATGTAATTCATTAGAGTCAAATTTATAAGAAAATTAGATGTATAAAGTTTTATTGAACTTCTTACCGTCTTTTACCCACCTCCTAGGAGCATTTACAAATTTTCATAAAACTTAATTTTACCGCTTCTATGAGTTGAATTTAAAAAATCCAAGAGATAAAATTAATATCAGTAAGTAAAATGTAGTTCAATAAGATGAAAATAATTTTTGGTGAATAGTAACTTTTGACTTTTATTTACCACGGTTAAAAGTAAATAGAGTAATTAAGAGTAAAAATGATATCATAATTCCCCTAACACATGTCCTAATTCTATTGGATAAGTACAATTCGACCAAAAACAACCTTAGGAATAAAATATGAACCTCTTTGGTCTACTTGGATGAGATTATTACATTTATTATTATTTTATTTAAAGAAGAGTTAAAAGAGTTAAATTCAAAGTTTAATAACTAAACTATTTTTATTATTGGATTACACACAATATAAATTCGACTATAAATATTCATTATAAAGATAAACATATTTCCTAAATAATTTTATTTTATTAATAGTTTTTAGAAATTAAATAATTTAATTTATTTATGACACAATGATGTTGCAGTAATTACCTTATTAATGAAATATTAAAATAATTGATATTATAAATATCCAAATAAATGTAAATTGAGTCTTTTGATGAATTAAAATAATTTTATAGATTTATATGACATTTTGAGGTTATTTGAATAAATTTTATTCAAAGTGATAAAGTTTTTATGGGTTTCAAAAAAAATACTAAATAATGTCAAAATTGACATAATTGAGTTTTTAAAACAAATATTATATTATTAATTGATATAATATTACTAAAAATCTAATTTTCAGAAAAAGGAATTAGATAAGGTTATATATATTAATAATGAACCACATGGGGTTCTATTGGATTGTTATAGTAAGTTTATTAACCATATAATATAATAATAAAAAGAGATATGGTAAATGTCAAACTATTTAACTAAGAGTTAAATCTAAAATATAAGGTTAATATGATGACCTAAACCTGTCTAAAACCTATTGGTTGAGAGGTTTTAGATCCATACCCACTACATAATTTAAATAATTTATTTTGGAGCCATTATAAACCTAAAATGATTTTATTATAAAATAATATTTCAATCTTTTCCTAAAGTGACCCTCACCTCTCTTATAAAAGGACACTTCCCCTTATCTTAATTTCACACCTCCATAGAATTTTTTCTCGGAAAAAACCTGACCAAATATCCTCTCAACTTTACTAATTTCATCCTATAGGCCTTACTTTTGTCATAAAGCCAACCTAAGGAGCCCTTTTGATCAAATCAAAAGGAAGAACTCGAAGAAGAGGTAAATATTTCATCATCGCTTTCAAGTTCTTTTCTTCTTCCACTTTCTCTTTCTTTGTTGTTTCCATTATAAAATAATAACTAATGTATTTTCTATATAATTTGATGTTATTATAAAAATTTTACAACCATATTCATTATTATATCCATCCTATAAATGACAAAGTCATCATACGTGCGTACGTACAGATTACCGTCTCCACGTCGTGGTGTAGTTTGTTATTCAAACACTTTATTTTTTGGATGGGTATAATAATGAGTATAACTGATATAAATAATAAATATAACATGTTAATGATTCTATATATGTGATATACCATCCAATTACATTCTATTTCTCCATCAATATAATGATATTGTCGCTCGTGCGTACTTACGGATTACCGTCTCCACGAACGTGATGAGGTTCATTACCCATCGTAATAATTCAAGAATAATTTTCATTTTATGATTAAAAATAATGTTTATGAACTTAATATCATTATGTATATAAATAAAATACATCCTATCCATAAAAAATTTGACTTATTTAACCGAGTATATAAAGGAAAACAGATCAGTTAACACCCGAAACGATGATACTACTAAAATATTATTAACAAAGCAATATTAGGAGATCATATATGATATCATATTTATGTATATAGTTATTTTATAATTCAATAAAAATTATTTAACTATTATATATGAGGTTAACATACCCTTGACCAAGTAAAATTACAAGGTAAGGGGTTTCTTATCTCACTTTTACTTTCGTGAGTTTTCCATTGTTCGCCACTTATTTATTACATGTGATGTATTGTGTACTGAATTTTGATATATATTATCATGATTCTATTTATATTCATGGTATTATGTGATTAATTTTGTGTTTGTTAACTTTTGGTCATACGAATCGATTGATTACAACGTGGAAAGGGGTTTTCATCTCACTTCTTATTCCCGTGAGATTCATGTTATATTACAACTATTTACTTTTGTGTGGTGTATGTACTACCCATGATTGTATTCTTTGTGTAATATATTTTAATTTATGGGTACTTACATATTCATTGAATGGTACTTATTTCATGGGGTGTATGTTTCCTAAGTTACCAAATCGGTAAAGAAATTTCAATTTTAAATTTCCACTCATTGGGCTTTATGCATAGTTCATTAATTACCTTACTCCAAGATTATGTGTGAAATCACTATTTATTTAATTATATAGTAATTTACACTCCCTGTTTTGTGGATATACTTTTGATACACATAATCACTCCATTTATAAATTCTCAAGTCATCGATATAAACTTGATAAGAGAAATTTTAACTCAATTTCTATTCATTGAGTTAAACATCCAAGTCGTTGGTGTTGTTTTTACAAGAATATGTGTGAATGTAATATTATTGATTTACACTGAATATCCAATAATATTGAGTGTATTTATATTTTTCACAGATAATTATTTCATTGATTTATTCTTAACCTAAGGGTACTATCTTTATAAAGGAATTCATCTCAACTTACATTCCATTGAGACTTCTTTGTTGTTATGTGCCAATTCACTTTTATTTGGTGTATATACTGTACTTTGACAGAGTATATCATGAATAAATTTATTCTCATGATATTATAAAGTTTTTATTACCTCAATTATTTGTATTCAAGCATCTCTCATTTTTTTAGGAACTCTAACAAAAATATCATTTTAAATGTTTTAAAAATTTATTCTTCTAAATCTTTCTCATTAATGTTCATGTTTTAAAAATGGTTTTAAGGTTTTATTTATATAGAAATTAATGTTTTAAAATTGAAATTATTTTTAAAAGTTTAAGATTGGTATGGGACACTTTGATTCAAAAATCTATTTCTTTTAAATGTTTTCATGAAAAAGGGATATTTCTCTCAAAGATTTTTACTGATCATTTTCAACTATGTCAACATCATTTACGTGATATTATTGTTTATCTAGGTTGATTTATTTTGATAGAAATATTACACACTGTATTGAAGGTGTTTTGATATGTTTTACTGTGGATGTGTTATTTTTATACCATTCATGGTTTATGGATAAAGTATTGTCATTTCGTATGCTAGTTTTAATACGAATGTTTATGTTATGTTTAAACCTTTTCTTATGAGGAATGAATTGGACTTAGTAAGTGATGGGTGGAGCCTAATATAGCTCCTCAATGCATCAGTAGGTCTCATGAGACAAACTAGTGTCTTGGCACAAGGCCTTGACAAAATCTTATTTGTAGTCTTGGCACAAGGCCTTGACTATATGGTTATGAAGTCTGGCATTATGCATTCCATCATTATGAAAGTAGATTTTGATATTGAATGTGATTATTTGACTAGTATAATATCCATGTGAATAAGTAAATGGAATTATTTGATTTTATCTTTTCCATATTATGTTGAAGTTTAAGTTTAAAAGGCTTTTGTTTTAGTCTTATACATTGCCTTAAATGTTTATGCTTACTTATAAAAGTTTCTGCTATATTATTATCCTTACTGAGTATCTGAGATCACCCCTTTCTATGTTTTATTTTTCTCAGGATGTGAAGAGGTATTTTATGGTTGACCTATATGGATAGGATAAGGATATAAGTGTGTTTAAAAAGGTGAAAAAATGTTGTTGATGTTTTATTTCATAATGTAATGTAAAACTTATGAATGTATCTAGTACTTCCAAGGCTACTAAACTGATCGGTCTTTCGAGACATGATTCCTTGTATCATGGTAATGTTATGTAATAATGCACTGACTCTAGGTAACTGGGGTCAGGGCGTTACACTTCTAGAATATTCTTACATATCAATCATAATATACTTTATGGATTCTTGGGAAAGGAAAAAAATAAGGGCACGATCAAATTCTCAGTAAGGTTTAAGTAAAGTGAAATCTATAATGAATAAATAAAGAATAATAAATATGGTAATGTAAATAACTAAATACACATTCCATTTAATCAATAACTTGGCTATCATAATTTGATAAGGCACAATCAATTTGTAATGGTAAATAAATGAAAACATATTCCATTTAATAATAAAATGAGAATGAAATGAATCCAGAGATAATATCATTTTAAAAATATCATGGATAATAGTAATTGGATTCTAAATGAAGGAAATACTTAATTATTGGATGTCATGATCTCAGGCATCATAATACCTCCACCATTAAGACCTTTCACAAGATGGTTTAAAACTATAGGTAGAAACATATTTAATGATAGATTACTAATTTGAATCATGATACTACCAATGCATTGAGGTGATATATAATTTTTGGCTCCACCCCTCACTGAATGTCCAAATTATTCCTTATATATTGAATAATAAATTTAATTCCTAAAAATGTTCCCTATCGTCAAATATTTGTATTGAGTAAATAATATAAATTTATCAATATTTCCCTATAAAAAAATCTTTAAATATAGAAAATAATATGTAGAAATGATATAAAATTTAATAATAAGCATATACATGATAAAGAGTATGAATATTTTTGGGAAATTTAATATCCAATGATCATAGGAAAGTGAATAATTCAAGGGAAAGTTATTGACTAAAAAAATGAATCAAGGAAGTGAATGTAAATACTGTACTTGGTATAAATAATCATAAAACATCTAGATGAACAATAAGGATAGTATGAATACAACAATTCCCTAGTGAAGTATATACAAAATAAAGGGCTGTTTTCATTAACTACTAGAAATACCATAAAAAAGATATTTAAAAATATTATTGAGGAAAATATCCTTTCATTTTGAAAATAACATTTTAAACCAAAACATTTTGAAAATAATTTTCTTTGAAAATAATATTTTAAATATATAAAATAAGATTTAAAACATTTTAATGGTCATGATGTCTATAAATTCCATTAATGTCGTATATATTAAGATAAATATTCCTTTCAATTTTTCAGTAAAAGTCAAATAAGATTTTTTTTGAAAAAAATAAGAATATTCCTTTAATTTTTTTTTAAAAATTAAAAATGGGTAAAAATGGATTTAATAAATCATTTTGAAAATTTTTAAAATATTTTTGAAAACAATTTTAGAAAACATGGTTTTGGAAGAAAATATATTTCTGACCAAAGAGAGAAATGAAGTTGGATTTTATTAAAAACATTTTATCAATTATTTTAAGTACCAAAAATTGAAAAATGCTAATATTACTTGAAAATATCCTGAATAACCATATGAGAATAAAATTAAATGGATTTATTATAAAATTATTGAATATTTTCCTTCAATGGAAATTCAAGCATAAAAAATCCCAATTAAAATGAGATTGTGAAATAAACCCTTACAACAATCGCAACGTTGAAGTGAGAATTAATCAATGAATAGATTATATGTATCAAATTTAAATCCACATATAACAAGTGTATATAAAACATAATATAATAAAAATTTATTATACACATAATCTTATAATATCAAAGGAAAAAAATAAGCAATATAACCCAATAAAAAGAAATTAAGTTATGAAATTATTTACCACATGGTAACTTTCATGTCAAATATCCTTGGATGAAATAATTCAAATTTAAACTTATAATAATAAGAATTATTAAGGGATCACTATATTATATGTAAAATGGTCAGTATATATATCATATAAAAGAAATTAGGTGCATAACATTATAATATGCCTTATTGAAGGGAAATTGTGATGAAGTCCCTTGCAAAGATCCTATCATTGAAGTGAGAATAAATAAATGAATTAATTATGAATAGAAAATTTAAATACACATAAAACAAGTGTAAATAAAACATAAAATAATCAAATGTCATTATACAGATAATATTAGCATGACATATTTAATGAAGTAGAAGTTTAACCCAATGAATGGAAACAAAGTTAAGAAATCCCTTACCTCACTCTTAATTTTGGTTAAAAACGATTTAAACTAATGTATAATGGTTTTAAACATGTTATTAACTTATATCAGAACCATATTAATATTTATAATATCATATATGATCCTTTATAACATCTTATCACCCGTTCGTTAATAATCTTTCATTATTTTTATTGTTTTGGGTGTTAATTGCTTTGTTTTATCATTCATATTTTATCATGAATGTTTTAGTTATTGTGTATATTATATAATTACATAATATACATATTAATAATCATTAAATAATTATTATATTTATACATCAATTATACATTCAAGACCAATCATGAAATATGGTTTTGAAAAATAAATCACGTTACGATCATGGAGATTGTAGGTCATAAGGAAACATGAGTAACGTTTCCATTTTTCAACGATCATTATGGAAAGGATGTAATTAGTATTTTAGATTTAAATAATTATAATAATATCATATATAACATATTATTTCTTGAAATATACTTATATATATCATCAATGTGGTGTGGTGATGAAAATAGTGTCACATCGGTTTGTAAAGGCGGTAGTTCAAACGTACACGATGGATGTTATCATATTTGAGTGAAAATGTGGGAACTAAAATGAAATATTATCTTTTAATAATTATAAATATATCATTAATATCATAATAATATCATTTATATCACATATATTCATTAAAGTTTTGCTTATTACCTTCCATGTAAAGCGTTAGTAAAAAATGAACATATCGCTTCGCGAGGCGGTAGTCCGCTGTACACATGAGTGACATTATCACATACCTTATGAAATGGAATGTGAATATATATAGATATAATTAATAAAAAGGTATAATTATGTTATAATTATCGCATATATACTTTATATCTATCATCATACCCAACTATGAGATTTGGTAATTGAATAGCGAATGACATCAGTTTACAAAGCGATAGTCCACCGTACACATGAATAATGATTTTATAACCCATTTTATGGAAGTGGGGATGGTTTTAGGTCATTAAATTAATATAAAAACATATTATTATTTTTTATATACTAATTTTATTATATTATCATGTTTTAATAATAATTTAAGGAGGTGGGGGAAGAAATAATATAAAAAAACTCATTAAAGAATGCTACATCTTATTCGGATATCATCCATAGGTTTTCACCCAAATAATTCCAAATTTATATTTATTACAAAACTAATGATTCTAGGATATGTTTATGGAATTTGGGAAGTGATTTGGATAGGTATCGGCTAAACCAAAATGGTTTGAATGTGTGAAGAAGAGACGAGAGGGGGTGGCCTTTTATGAGTGTGGTGAGTGGCACACTTGTAATATTTTATAGGAAAAAGGTTTACCCATGTTTTCAAATAAAAAAGGGTCCAAAATGAATTATTATAGATAATTATATATTATAGGGTTGAAATATTTCCATAAAATATATTTTATACAAGTTTTTTTGATCATTTTAGCCCTTATCTTTTTAGTTTAATCCCTGATAAACCCATTTTTACCTTAATTTTGGTAAATATTTTTTACTATTTTTAATATTAATTATGGTAAAACATTAATTTGATCTCATTAAAATCCATTTTTTAAAATTCCATTTACCTAATTGGAAAAATTTAATTGAAAATTAATCCCATAGACACGATGAGAAAACTGGTTTTCAAAGAGAAAATGTTCAAAATTTTACAAAGATTTTAAATAACAATTCAACATAAAAATGATTAAAATAACATAAATTTAATTAATTGATATATAATTGAACTAGTTTTACTTTGAAAACATTTTAAAATATAATTTAACTTCATAAATAATAAAAAAAGGAAAATTTCAATTAAAATTCAATATTTTTTACTATTCATTGAAAAATGAAACATTTGAGAAAAATAAAAAAAATTTACCCTAAGATAATTTTGATATTATAATTTTAAAAAATGAATTTAATTTTTTCAATTAAATTTTCTAAAAGTGATAAAAATTAATTTTAAATTATGTGTGCAAAGAGAGACTTAATCGTCTTTTAGAAAAAATACAGTTTTTTCAGGAAATATTTCTTTTTCTTTCAAATGATTCTTATTTTATTTATAATTAGTAGATAAACATAATTTTAATAATTTATTTAGTACTATTGTTACCTTAAAATTTTAAATCTATGTTATAATGGTATACTATATTATGGTTCATTTAGACTCGAGGTTGTGTGTTCTTCAAGCTATCAAAGAGATTAGATTAAAAGAAATATATTTCATGTGTTGTTTAAGATCAGTGTTACATTTCACATACACTATCAAAAACAATATTTTTATTTTAAAATATTAGGGTGTTAGAAAATACATTGCTTCTTCCATCAAATGGGATACAAAATCATCATTTTTGTGTATGACAGACATCCACCTCACGAACCAATATCATTTGTTTCCCATCATCACCTATCATGACTTGTTATAATGATGGATTTAAAGTATAAATATTATATTGGTGACATATTTATAATTTTAAAGTTATGATATCATATATTCTGCAACGTCTCGACCCAGGTGCCACACATTGATTCCCCGAGCCGGTCGGTCACAAGACCTCAAACGTGCCTCCCCATATGCTAGAGGCTGCCAACTAGTAGTGAGGGTATAATATTGATCATGGGGATACCACACTTTATTTATCAAAGTATCAAAAAAGATGAAGTAATATAATAATAACCAAATGATATAAACCATAACCAGACCAAACCAGTATCACATGATGAAAAAATAGAAAATATAATATCCAAAAATAAACAATAGATATGTCATGAAAAATATGTGTAAAGTGTCAATATGTAAAACCTAGAATAAATAGAAACTAAAAACTATCAAGAAAGTCCCAAATCATGTCTGGTCCCCTCATCCATGATCTAACCGATATTATCCATCTAACATAGGGCCCTTTTCCTTAACCTGTCCCACAACTATGAAATCTATTTAGGTACTGATCAGGCAGCCTGAGTAGGGTGTGAGTACAATTTAGTAGGCCACCACCAATGGTTTATAAGAAAATATCCAATCAATAATAGTGTATATAGTTGTATAAATAATAATTACAAAAAATATGGAAACAAATTTACATATTTTCAATTATTCTTTATTTAACCACAGAAACCCTCAGGTTCTCAAGGACAGCCAAACTATCAATACCTACTTTAGACCATGACAGAGTCTGAACCATATCACATACTCAATTAAAAACTTATTATAATATAGGTACTTTTATTATCCATTTCATTTCAGTTTATAATATGGAAAGTTAAAACCATAGTCTAATGACAACATTTTGGGCCTAGAACACCATGACTAGGACCCCGTGGGTATTTGAAGCATCAGTTCGTGTCCCAAAACCCATTTATCATGAAATAACACAAGTGGTATTTTGAAGCAGTAATCTATGCCCCAAAATCATTTATCACATGCATTCATTTGGATCTAGAATGACATGTATAGAACCCCATGGGTATTTGAGGCATTAATCCATGCCCCACAACCTGTTTATCAATAAATCATATAATTGGGATTTTGAAGCAACATTCCATGTACCATAAAAATTTATCACATATATCACAATATAAAAAATATCCCAATATCAAATTTATCAAAATATCACATGTACCATAATTTCATAAACATCAAGGTTAAGAATTATTATCCTTCTCATAGAACATTATCATTAATGTGTAGCATTTCAATTCATTAAAAAAACAAGGTTTAACACTTTAATTCATATGGAATAATATGAAAAATCACCATTAAACCATTTATCATCATTTAATCATATAACTCATTAACCCATTTAGGTCAATCTAACAATATCACATACCCCTTTATCCATTAATTCATAATCACATTAATTGACCCATTGCACATACCCATTAATTAACCAAATCAACATTCAATTAATCAATCAACTACACAATCACAAAATTACATTAATTAATTCAACAATTAATTAATCCAATTTTACAATAAAAATATCCCATTAACTAATTCAACAATTAACTAATACAATTTCACAATCAAAATATTCCATTAATTAATTTAAAAAATTAATTAATTCAATTTAAGGAATTTAATTGATAGATGTTAAATAGAAATTATACAATTACAAACATGTAATTGAAATCAATAATTTTTAATTTTAACAATAGACCACCTACCTCAATATTTATGATGAGAACTCACCAATGGAAAACCCCAAATTGAAGCAAAACATTTAATTTCACAATAGAGATTGAGATCTAGATCAAAAATCTAGACCAGATATCAAATATATTAGATCTAAAAAAACTAGATATATATCCACAACAATGGAGGAAAACATCCCTTTATATGGTGAGATAAAGATATGATAAGGATGGGAAACCATATGAGATGAGAATCTCTTACCAAGAAGGGTTTAGATCTTCAATTCAGGATTAAAATCATTAATAATGGAGGTCATAAGCCCTATGAATCTATCCGAGAGCCTTTAAAAATGAGATAATTCATTTAGGGATGAGTTGGGTCAATTTTGGGTGAAGTCCGTGGGGTTTATAATTTTAAAAATTAATTTTTAGAATATTAAAAATCAGGCACATGGTTTCTTGGGAAGGGGTGCATGGTTTTACAAACCATGCACCTTTTCTAGGGGGTGCATGTTTTCTCCTAAGAGGGTGAACAGTTTGACAAACCGTGAACTGATCATGCAATATCTCTCTGTCTAGGGTTGCATGGTTTGATGGTATAGGGTTCTTTTTTTGGGAAAACCATATACCAACTATACATTCCCCCACTTCTTTCCAAAATTCTCCAATTAACCAAAAAAATCTAAAAGGTAAAATGCAAACAAGTTATTATCAAAACAAAATAAAAGAATACCTGAAAATGAGCTTGAGACATCTCTAGAAAATTTTCGGATCTTACAATATCCCAACCTCATAATAATGCATCCTCAAACTGTACTCCCTAGAATCTCTAAGATTCTGATTAAATAATATCAGTCCATTGAGCTTGCATATCCACATCTATCTCCCATGTTTCCTCTTGAATATTACCATGATTCCATAGTACCAAACTATCAGCATCATATTTATCCACAACACTTTCTCACCGTGATCCAACACACATATCATATACTCCTCAAAGGATGCATTAGTCTCAAACTCAAAATCATCCAAATAGATCTCATGAGAATGGTTGAGGTGATTCTATATAAGTTGTGGCATAAGAAAAACATCATGCATAACACTGTACCTATATGGAAGATCCAATCAGTACACCACGACCTAATTCTCTTCACAACCTCAAAAGATCCAACAAACTGGGGAACTAACTTTCCCTGTATCCATATCATGCAGTTAACCAATCTAGGAAACATTTGAAGGAATAAAAAATCAACCTATAAAAAATCTTGGGGCAATCAACATCTATCAGCATACAACTTCTATTTAATCTAAGCTGTATCCATCCACTTATGAATCAACTAAACATGCTCCGACACCTCCTACATGAGGCTCAGTCTCAAAAACTCTGAGTCACCTTCCTCCATCCAACTTAGATGTGATCTTCATAGCCTACCAAAAAGATCTGTGTATGGTTCCAACTGAATAGTTTCCATATAACTATTGTTATTAGAGAAATAAATAAGTGCTATGTGATTCTCCTAAGACCCACCGAATTCTATAACACATGCTTGTAGCATAACCTCAATCAACTATATAATATTCTCTGACTTCCCATCTATCTATGGGTGGAAATACGTAATCAGTAAAACCTGTGTACCAAGAGCCTTTTGTAATCCTGTCTAGAAGAGCAAAGTAAAATGTGATTCATGGTGTGAAACAATACTCCATAACACCCCATACAAACATACCATATCCTGAATATATAATTCTCCCAACTTATCCACTGATAAAGTCTATCATATCAACAATAAATGTGCTAGCTTTGTAAAACGGTCCACAATCACCCAAACAACATCATTCTTCTGAGGCATCCTTGGGATATCCACCACAAATTCCATAGTAAATTAACCCCACTTTCATTTTAGAATGAACAATGACTATAGTAAACCACCAATTTATTGATGCTTGGCCTTCACCTGTTGATAGGTGTAGCATCATGTCACAAACCCTACTATCTCCCTTTTCATGTATGGAAACCAAAATTACCATCATAGGTCATGGTACATTTTGGTCACACTTGGATACACCGCCCACTTCGAGGCATGAAGTTCATGTATCAATTCCTCTCATATGATCATAGGCACAACATCCCACTTCCTAACATATAAGATATAGTTCCCATCCATAGTCTAATATTAATGATAACCCCTAACTTAAAGGCTTTCTATCAAGGTTAAAAATTATGGATCCTTATATTTTATGCCTCTAATCCAGATCAGAAGTGTGAAATCCATTGAAACTAAAAAGAGAGTCATCTACTCATGAATCTCTTAAATTACAACATTCATCTCATCTAGTAAATTAATTTTCTTCCACTAAACACTAGACTCCTGAACTGGTTGATTATGATCTTTCATACTTAAATATTTAACAACACTTTTTCCCTTGCTGAGTGTATATTCTAGCTTAAAATCAAATGAATTCATATAATCAACCCATCTCTCCTGCCTGAGATTCAAATCTTGCTGCGAAAGGATATACTTTAAACTATTGTGATCGATATACACAGTGAAATTCTCACCCCAAAGATAATGCTACTAAAACTTCAAGTCACAAACAACTATAAATAATTTGAGGTTGTGTGTAGGTTATTTCCGTTCATGCGGCCTCAACTTCCAAGACCCATACGCCACAACTCAATATCCTTACATCAACACTGCTCCAAGCCCGATCTTAGAAGCATAAAAAAATACTGTATACTCCTCACCCAACTCAAGTAGGATCAATATTGGTGCCATAATCAAGCTTTTATTCAATTCCTAGAAAGCATTATCACATGATCTAGACCATTAAAACTTTATCCCCTTCAAGGTCAGGCCCGAAAGTAGTGCTTCCAATTGGGAAAATTATTAGATGAACCTCTGATAATATCTTTATAATCCAAGAAATCTAGGGATATCAAAATCATTCTTAGTATTATCCAAAGACACAATTACCTAAAATTTATCTGGGTCTACAGACACACCTTCCTCCAATATAGTGTAACCTAATAAGTGTACCTAATCAATCCAAAGTTGACACTTAGATAGCTTGGTGTATAGCCGATGCTCTCTCAGTGTACTCAGGATGAAGTCAAGATGTTGTGCATGATCATCATGAGTGTTGGATTACATAGACATGTCATCCAAAAACACAACTAAAAATTGATCTAGGTATGGGTGGAAGATTCTATTCATCAAGGGCATAAACACTACTGGAGAACTCTTCAACCTAAACAACATTACGATGAACTCATAAAGGCCATGATTACTTCTAAAATTATTCCTTGGTATATCAGAAGGTCAAACTCTCAACTGATGATACCCTAATCTTAATTTGATATTGGAGAAGAAAAAAGCTCCTCTCAACTAGTCAAATAAATCATCGATACACAGAAGATGATACTGGTTCATCACAGTCATCTGGTTCAACTTCTGGTGATCGACACACAAGAACAAGGTTTCGCCAGTCTTCTTGGAAAACAAAATTGGTAAAACCCAATATGATATACTTAGATGGATAAACCCCTTACCCACAAACTATTATAGTGAAGCATTTAACTTCAGAATCTCTATTGGTTCCATTCTGTATGGTGGAATATAAACTAGATCAAACCCCAGTTTGAGCTCAATCATAAATTCCACATCTCTCTTAGATGAAAAACATGATAAGTATTTAGTAAACACATCCTAAAACTGGTCCACTAAGGGTGGAAATACATCAATATTCACACCCCATCATATAGAAATAGACTAGCAACCTGTCCAGTGAGCTCCCCTAGTTGCTGATGAAATGGCCTTGCACGGTCTGCCTAGATATCTCACTCTCCATGGTGTATATATTTGTAACCCTTAGAAGATGTAAAGGTTAATTTATTATAATAACAAAATATGTGGTCTCATAATGATAGTAACTATACCATACCCATAATCAGGTTGAATCTTGAAATATCTCGAATGTAAAGATCCCAACTGAAACGATACTCCTCGATCTTAAGAGAACACCCTTTACACAAATAGATGTATCTCAATCGTACTCCCAAAGGTGTATATATCATCATTACCCCACTTAAGAACTCCACCACTAGGATTAATCCATTTAAAATTTTTGTAGATATAAAATAATTAGAGGAACCAATATCAAACAAGACACTAGAGAGAATATAATCTACTAGAATAGTACCTCTCACTGTCGATGATCCTACCTCACTATCCAAAAGTGTAGGATTATCTACACGTATCTATACTTTCCCTCTTCCATGTGATGTAGTCTGACTCCCCTGAGATACACCACTCTTCTAATATGGGTGCTCTTTCCTAGAAGCACCATTCCCACTTCCTTAATCACCACGACTAGTATAACTTCAACTGCTAGTCTGGTATAGTGTAGAAGATCCCCTTCCCCGCACTCTAGTTCTATCTAACTACACCATAGTTACTTATCTACCATGGGTTACTAAAAAACTATATAGATTCCCTATCTTTCCACAAGCTCTCCACTCTATAGGTGTTTGTGGACAATGTCTATGAATCTGACTTGGCTTACTAGACTAGTGACAACTTAGTTAGGAAGGGTCTTGAGTAATTGACCCTTCTCCATGGCCACTCTACTTGCTATTTCCCCGGCTGAAATTATTATATAAATTATTCCTACTCTCAAAATACATACTTCATAGCCATAAAAAAAACCACTTATCCACCAATAAAACCCCCCTTCAAGTTCCCCTCCTAAATGAGATCTCAATTTACCACTTATGAAAACTTATTTAGCCCGAAGATGTTCACTTGGGACTTAATTTTACATTTAATCCCATCCTAAAACCATTTTCCACTATAACCTCATCTCCTACCAACTATGGAGAAAATCACTACAAATCTATGAATCGTCTAGCATAGTCCATCAATGACATGCCCCCTGAGTCAATATCATGAAACCAACTACTCTCTTCCACCTGAGCATCTCCAAATAAAAGTTCTCCAAGAACTTCTATAGAAATTCCTTCCACTATATAGTCTCCCCTTATCCATCCCGAGTCTGGATTTTACACAAACACTTCACTTGAGCACATAAAATTTAAATAAAAAATTTGTATATATTCTCAAAAATATTCTATAAGTGGTCAAGAATCATCTGGATAGACTCAATTTATAACTCATCTTCTTCAAGTCTACCCTCTCTGGTGAAAGTTAGAGGACTCTACAACCAAAAATTCTATGTCAGGTCATACATAATCTTCACAACCCTCTCTGGGCATCTTTCCATGAACTACATGAACCAAGAAAATTTCTCTCAAAACTACTCTAAGACTTCCTCACCTAAAACTATTGGTACCTTAGGTTTCACCATTGGAGGCACATTTCCAGCCATGTCCTCATGCCGTCCTATCAACAAACATCATCATGGAGGCATATCTTTACAATTAAAAACACATTCCAAGGGACATAAAACACAAATTTAACACATTTAACATAACATGGATTAACAATATCTATAACAAGTCTTTCCCCCAAACCCCACCACAAGGTCAAAACTAAGGTGTTATCACTACCATTAACCATCCTACATCTAGGTCTTGGTTATAAGGGAAATCAAATATCATCATTCATGTTTCTCATTATAAATCCATTTATTCACATATTTTATCATTTACAATTCTTAATTTCAAATTAGGAACCCTTTTTTATTTAAGTCACATAAGAAAAGAAAATCATTTCAATTCAACAACTTACCCAAAACCCACTTTTTCGTGCATTCATAAAAATAATTCATGTCATAATATAATCTTGAGTGCCTAGAATGATGAATGAATACTCAAATCTCATTCCATACTCAGACACAATTCAATATCGGTAAATCTCAAAAACATTTATTAGATCACACAATAAGAGCATCTTGAGGTGAACTAACATCCAACTATAAAAACACACAACAATAACAACAATACCACCTTGGTTACTTAGATTTTACCCTCATACATGGGTTAGATACTCCCAAGCATTACATCTTAACCAAGGCCTGACTCATCCTATTATCTTATCCACCTTTCCTAAATAGTAAGACCAAAATAAAATAAAGGAAAACCTACCTTTGATATCACTTTGTAACATCTTGACCTAGGTTCTACACACTAGTTCCCCAAGCCGATTAGCCACATGACCTCAAGTGGACCTCCCTATGCACTAGAGGCTGCTGACTAGCAACGAGGGTCAGATATCAATAATTGAGATACTATACCCTCTTTATCAAAGTATCACAATAGCGGAAGTAATATAAGAAAAAACAATTGATATAACCAATAATAAAACTAAAATAGTATCACATGTTGACAAAACATGAAATACAATATCCAAAACTAAATAGTAGATATGTCATTCCAAACATGTGTCAAGTGTCAATATATAAAACCCAAAATAAATAAAGACACTGAGAACTCCCAAGAGGGTACCAAATCATGTATGGTTCCCTCATTCATTCTCTAACCCATATTATCCATCTAACAAAGGGTCCTTGTCCTTAACCTGTCCTACAACCATGAAATCTCTTTGAGTACTGATTAGGCAGCCCGAGTAGGGTGTTACTAAAACTTAGTAGGCCACCACCAACGATGTATAAAATAATATCTAGTCAATAATAGTGTATGAAGTTGTATAAATAATAAATAAAAATAATTAGGTAAATAGTTTACATATTTTCAACTATTATTTATTTAACTACATAAAACCCTGGGTTCCCAAGGACACCCAAACTCTCAATGCCCGCTTCATCCATTTCTAGATTCTGAACCATATCACATACTCAATTCAAAAATCATTATAACATAGGGATTTCATTATCCATTTAATTTCAATTTATAATACAACCAATTGGAACCATAGTCCGATGCGAAAATTTTGGGCCTATAATGCTATGGCTAGGACCCCATGGGTATTTAAAGAATCAATTCGTGTCCCACAATCCATTTATCAAGTAATAAAATGAGTGTGATTTTTAATTAATAGTGCGTGTCCCACACTTATTTATCACATGCATGCCTTTGGGTCTAGAATTCCATGTATAGCTCCCTGTGGGCATTTGAATCACCATTCCATGTCCCACAACCCATTTATCAATCAATCATACAAGTGGTATTTTGAAATAGCAATCCATGTCCCATACATGTTCATCACATATATCAAAATATCAAAAATATCCTAATATCACATGTATCACAATATAAGATGTACCACAATTTCATAAACATCAAGGTTAAGAATTATTAACCTTTTTTCAAATGCTCTCATTAAGGTGTACCATTTCAATTCATTAAGCAAACAAGGTTAAACACTTTAATTCACATGGAATAATATAAAAAATGACCATTAAACTATTTATCATCATTTAATCATATAAATCATTAACCCATTTAGGTTAAGACAAAAATCTCACAAACCCCTATGTTAATTAATTCATAATCACATTAATTGACCCATTACAAATACCCATTAATTGACCAAATAAACATTCAATTAATCAATAAATTACAAAATCACGACATTAAATTAATTAATTTACCAATTTATTAATCCAATTTCACAATCCCAATATCCCATTAATTAATTCAATAATTAATTAATCCAATTTTACAATCAATATATTCTATTAATTAATTCACTAAATTAATTAATTCAATTTATGGAATTCAATTTATAGTTTTTAAATTGAAATTATATAATTACATATATGTAATTGAAATCAAGAATTTGGGATTTGAAAAATATAACACCTACCGCATGATTGATAATGAATGCTTTTCAACAAAAAACCCCAAATTCAAGTAAAATGTTCAATTGCACAATAGAGGTCAAGATGTAGATCCAAAAACTAGATTCAAGATCAGAAAAATTAGATCTACCAAAACTTATATCAATATACAAAACAATATAATACAAATTCCCTTAAAAGGATGAGAGAAAGATAAGAGAAGGATGCTAAACCATACGAGATTAGAATCTCTTACTAGGAGTGGTGAAGATCTTCAATCCAAGTTTCAAATCGTTAATAATGGAGGTATAAAGCCCTAGAAATCCATTCAGGAACCTCTAAAAATGATATAATTCATTTAGGATCTACCTAGGTTGTTTTTTACTAAATTATAGGGGGTTCAGTATATTTAAAACTAGTTTTTAGAATATTAAAACTGCACGCACAGTTTCTTGGGCAAGGGCGCATAGTTTTCCAAACCATGCACCTTAATCATATGCCTATTATAGGGGGTGTTCATGGTTTCTCCTAATAGGTATCATTGTTTAACAAACCATGTTACATTCTTTAAATAACTCACTATCTATGTTTTCATGTTTTACTGGGCCATGGTACATGGTTTGGGAAAACCACACACCAACCATGCACTTCCCTTCTTCCTTCTGAAATTATCCAATTTTATAAAAAAACTCCCCTAGGTAAAACCCAAAAAAGATATACTAAAAACATGAAAAAATAATACCTAAGAAATATCTCAATATATCTTCATAAAAGGTCATGATCTTACATATACCTTCTTACTTTCCATTCAATGGGGGATGTGAAAACGTTGCTCATGTGTACAACAGACTACAGCCTTGTGAATCGATGTGATTTGTTTTATATAATTATTTTTTCTTAAAAAAACAAATGGATGATATATATAAGTGTATTTAATAAAATAATATGATATTTATGATATAATGATAATTATGTAAAAATAAAATAATACTTACCTTATTTTTATAATGATCGCTGAAAGATGGAAACATTACTCATCCTTACGTATGACCTACCATCTCCATGATCATAACATAAATCATTTTTCCTAACCATATTTCATGATCAGTTTAAAAAATATAATTTATATAAAAATATGATAAATATTTCATTATTATTATTTTGGATATGTTGAAATAATGACCACTTTAACCATGATCAACACACTGAATCCGTTTTGAAATAACGAACCGAATGTCCTCAAAATCCTTAACATGGAATTAACTAATTAAGTATTTAAATATGTAATTAAAAATAAATAAAATAAATGATCTAACTATAATTTATTAAACCTACAAATTTTTATTAATAAATAAAATAATTAATACAATTTTATTATATAAGAGGTTCGAACACATACAAAGAAATTCAGATAAGAGGTAAGGGTTTTCTCATCACACTTTTATTTTTGTGAGACATATGCCATATTCACCACTCACTTTTTTTGTGGTTTATATACTAACCATTAATTTATTTTATAATTATTTAAATGAAAATTATTTGGATTTAGGAATAAATATGAGGTTTTTATCTTTCACAAGGGTTTGATCCAAAGATTACCAATGCAATAAGGGATTTCATCTCATTTTCCTTTCATTGAGGCATATTTTATTGTTATGAACATAATTTATTTTACATGGAGTATATAATACCCATTTTCATGTAATATCATGAATCCTTCATACATAATGGTATTTTAAGTTTCAATTTGAATTATTTCATCCAAGGGTATTTAAATTGAATGTTACAAAGTGGTAAATAATTTCATAACTCAATTTCTTTTCATTGGGTTATATTAATTATTAATTATATTTGATATTATATGATTTATTGTATAATTAATTCTGATTTTATTATGTTTTAGTTCCACTTGTTTTATGTGTATTTAAATTTTATACACATAATCTTTCATTGATTAATTATAAAATTCAATGGTATGATTTTTGTAAGGGTTATTCATCGCAAATTATATTTAATTGAGACATAAATTTATGATATGAAACTATATTCATTTATGAGGTGTATATAATGACCTTTTACATGTTATATAATTAAAATACTTATTTTAATTATATTTAAAGTATTATTTTATGTTATTATTTCATGGGGATTATGATTAACGAGTTTCCAAAGTGGTAAAGGCTTTATGTTATAATCTTATTTCATTTAAGATTATTTATGTTCAAGGTTATTTTGGAGGAAATGATGTGATATTATATTCTTAAAAAATATATATTTTATTATAATCTATTTTTGAATGTGGTTTAAATGGTCAATTTTAATTTTCTTCAATATTTATTGAATAAAAACCAATAAAGTCATTTATAAGTTATACTGATCTTGTATTTTCTATTAGTTCATGTATCTTTTTCTTCCATATCCATGTTTTCTAAAATGTTTTTAAAAAATTTATTTTTAAAAAATAAATTTTCTCCTATATATATTTTACATGATATTTTACTCTCTTTTAAAATGTTTTACAAGGAAATTTCTTAATGTTTCCCAAATGTGTCACTTTTGAGTCCCTTTTTAAAAATGGTTTGAAATGAATATTTATTTTTAACATTTATGACATGAAAAGATTTTCCCACCATCATGTCCATTATTTTTATTGACGTTTACTTTATATTCTCACAATATTGTTTTCAAATAAAAGTGTTTTCACAATATTTTTTGACTTTTTAGTTTTTAAAAGTGATTTTCATAGTAAAAAATTATTTTCTTCAAGAATGTATTTAGTGATATTTTAATGGTATTTCCATTCATCAATGACAATAAACCTTGATGTTACATACACTCCATTTTAGATATGTGATATTTATACCATCATTAATTCTTTATATTAATGTATTATGATATTGAAATGAAACACATTTATTTCCCACAAGTTATTCATGTTTCAAATAGATTATCGTGGAACTCATTTCTTTTCCATGATATAATCAATTTATGAAAGTAATGATGGATTTTTTATGAGTTTTATGATGAAATATAAGAAATATATACTTTATTCATGATATTTTTCTTGGAAATTGATGATAACAGGTGGTTTTATTATAAACCAAGGATGTATGGTCACATTATTAACCAAGGATGGGAAGTTTCATGATAAACCAAGGATGGGTGGTTCCATGATAAACTAATGATGAGTTGGTCCGTGATGGTCCTACAATGCATTGGGTACTCCATAAATGTAATTTGACCATACTAGTTATTCAATTAGTAAGATTAATATGAAGATAATTTTCTAAGGCAACAACATGTATAATTTATTATTGATATGGTTATAAATGTTTATTTTAACCAAGATTAATATCACATGGATCATGATTATTGATTATGATGAATCTTTCCTTTGTAAAAGACTTATTCCATGTTTTCATGTTTGATGATCTAGGTACTTCTGGGTATGAATATTATTATAATGTTATGCTCATTCACTTTTATTATTCATCATACCCTTATTCTCATCTTATTCTCATTGATGAAATTAAATTGTTAACACATATGTTTACCCTTACTGAGCATTTGAGATTACCCTTATTATGTTTCCTTTTCTCATGTTTATCAAGAATTATATTGAATGAATTATTTCTATAAGGGTTTCATATGGATGATTGTGATGAATTAATGTGAAATAATAAGATCTAGGTTAAATGTGAGAAATTACCATTTAAAGAAATGGGTATTGTTTATGTACAAGTTTGTCCCAATTCTATTAAACTATAAAACTAAAAGATCCTTGAGAATACAAGAGATCCAATATTTAATTTTTATTTTGTAATTTTTTGATGGTAAAAATTGGTTCACCTTCATCGGTATCAAATCTGTAAATATAAAGTTTATGGTTTCAACATCATATCTGAGAGTGTGGGTTCAGGGCTATTATATTAAGGGTCCTTTATCTTAATATTGTCTTGTTGAGACATGTTTAATGTTATGAACCTATTTGTTCTTATATGGTGCATATAATACCAATATGATATATTATATCATTAATCTCTTCATATTAATGTAATTTAAAGTTCAATTTTATCTTTTTATTTTCTAGGGTTTTATGATTTATAAGTTACTAAAGTTGTAAAGTTTTATATTAAAATATCAATTACTCTTAGTATTGTCTATGTTAAATTTATAATGATAAAAATTATATGATCCTTATATTTTAAAACCCATATTTTTTATCCTATGTTTATTTCTAGGATTTTGAAGTTTTTCTTACATTTTCCTCTATATGGTACTTAAAATGAATAAGATTTTTTTTAAGAAAATCTCACTATTTTCCATATTTTTCTTCCATATCCATGTTCCTAAAATTGTTTTATTTTTTACCTATAATTGAAATTTTCTAAAGTTTATTTTCACCACTTTTGACTTAATTAACAAAATTTTAAAATGAATATTTTAAAAAGTTTTCCAAAAAATCTGTTTTTGAATTTTTACAAAGTATAAAATGAATGTTCTATTTTCACATATATGACATGAAATTTTTTCCCACCATTATTTTATTCATCATTAATGAAGTTTCCTTTATAAGTTTCAAATTTTTTACAAATAAAATACTATTCCCTTTAGTCTATAAATTTTAGTTTTTAAAAGTTACCAAAATAAAAGGGATTTTTCTCTTGATTTTAAAAGAATATTTTAAATGATTTTATAAAAGATAATTTTCATTTATGTAAATATAATTTAAGGTTTTTATCCTTAATTGGGGATATGATGTTATGATACCATCCACTTTATTTCTCTATATGTCTTATAATGATTATGTTTTATGGAAGATTCTATGAAATATGTTAATTTCCATAGGTTAATTAATTTATGATGAAATATTTATAGAACCTATTTCCATTCCATGGTTTATTCTATGATGAATGTTTTTATAATCTTTTTGAATGATTATATATGGTTTTAAATATATTATTGGTCTAGATTATATATCCCTCTAATGCATTGGATAAATTTTTATATCTCGTGAGATAACTATGTTAAGTGCAAACCTGATTTTATGTTCACAACATTAATCATGGACCTATTAATATTATTAAATGTTCATAATTTTACATGTAAACCTAGTTTCATGTCCATAATTTTATGCAAGGACCTGATTTCATTTTTATAACATGATGAGTGGAACTATTTGTGTTTATAGATGTTCACAATGCTATGGTTTCCTAGGTTTATACTTGTTCCACATTCCTATGTTATATGATCATGTTATGCTCCATGTATTATGATTTTTGATTCATGATTATAAACATGTATTACATGAGGCTAAAATAATTATTCCATGATTCATGATTTATGGCATTGACTGATTGGGTTTAATTTTTTTGAGTTATGATCATGTTATCATACTTTTATACTTATCTTATTATCTCTTAAGATCATTGAATAATATCCCCTATGTTTACCCTTACTGATCATCTGATCTCACCCATTATTTTTTCCACTTTATCAAGGTTATAAATAAGGGTATTAATAATAATAAGCCTAGAAGGGTAATATATGTGAAGAATGTTGTGTGATATTTTTAAGATCATGAAATATATTGTTTATGTATATATTATTTAAATATAATAAAACTTTACGATTCTGTGGAATGTACTATTATGATATATATGGAATATTAATATAAAACGTTTTAATATTTATGTCTTTAATACTTAGGTCACCTTGGTTAAAATTATAGAAATATTTTGTTATTTTTTGAGATTAGGTTATAAGGAATATAGGGAAAAAACCATAAGAAACCTATAATGAATTGAAATTGATGTAGGAAGAAACTAAAGTGTCATAGGTTGATAATATGGTGTTATAATTTAAACCATATTAGGAATGATTTTCATGATTATATGATTGTTTACACTAATTTGTTTTTTGAAAATCACATTGAGTTTTTTGGTTCTAGTAAATGGATAAAACTTGGAGGAATCAAGTTAACAATTAGTGTAATGTATAATGTGATAATTATATGAACAAGAAAATGATCATGATAGAAGTTGGAGTGAAAAATATTATGGTTATATATAAATAACTATCTTTATTTATGATGAATAACATAAATCTAGGTGAGTTTCCTAACACACATAATGGGATAAAAATAGATTTTTATGTGAGTTCGAGTGATGAAGACCATAGAGGAAAGGAGATTAAAATTTTTTCATGTCAAAAATATAGAAAGAATCACCAAGGGGAACTTATCAAATGAACAAAAATATGTTTTATGTGTGTAAAATAAGGTCATAGATTAATAAATTATAGAGGAAAAATGAAAATTTTAGTCAATTTAATGAAAGAAAATATAGTTTTTTCTAGGGGGAATGCTCAATAAGGGGATTTTAAAGGTCATATGAATAATTGTTTAATAGGTAAAAATGAAAAAAAACTAAAAATAACATATTAAAGGTATGCAATATTTTAATAGTATTTCTTATTATAAAAGTATGAAACATTATTAAGTTGATATTGATTAATATTAGAACATGTTTCATATTTCATATTGTAGGAATGAATTATTAAGGAATAATGATTTTCTAAAGTTATATGAAAGAAGTTGAATGATTAAAGTGTTTATGTATTAGGTTTCAAGAATTATGATTTAATCAAAGATATTTTGGATTTTGATACATATAAGGATTATTATGTAGTAGTCATATGTTGAATGGTATAGATAACCTTGAAAAGTGATTTTGTGACCATGTGATATTTTTGGAGATATTTATTTAAGAAAATAATATTTATGGATAAATAACACTTAGGGTTAATATGTGTTTTATATTGATATATTGATGGTTAGTTGGGATAAAGAGTTGATCGATATTGATAAAGTAGGTTGGATAGTATTGGTGTCCTTGAAATTGATTAGTGATTTGATGAAAAAGTGATTCATGTTATTTTTAGTGAAGTTTATTGTATTTTTTGTATTTATGGTATATATTGGATATTCTATGATTTTATTATTCGATGAATAAAGATATAATTAATTTTTAGATTCATATGTTATTTTTCTATAGTTTTATATCATGGTGATGAAGGATGTTTTGGGAAAAGTATATTTTAGTGAATATATATTTAGGGTATATATATTTAGGCATGTGACTATATGAGTGATTAATGTTGTTTAGGAACAAAATTTAATTTTAATTTAGAAGGATATACGATCAAATAATTTTGGTTTTTGGATTTCAAATTTGTTTAGGTACATTTTGAAGAGTTATAAGTTAAACTTATGGTGCTTATGTTTGATAAATTCAAAATTTTCCTTTTTCTTATAATGGTTTATTCATGATTACGCTAAAATTTTGATTTTTAGTATTCATATTGAAATAATAATATTAAATTTTAATCCTTTTTTATTTCTCATAACCTATTAGAAGTCGATTTTAGTACTTCAAGCATGAAATATTCATCTTTATTTTTAACCATTAAAATGAATACGAGGTTGATACTATTCAAAACACATAACCAAAGGATGAAAATTTCCTTATTTAATTAAAATAAATAAATTAATTATATTTTCTCATATTATTTTTCTTAATAGAAAGATAAATTAGTCAAACTTAATAATCAATATGATGAAACTATCAAGTATTATGCGGAAAATATCACTCAAATATAAAGGTACGTCTTTGGAAACTTATTCAATAAAAAAGTCTCATAAAAGAATAGTTTAAGAAATATTTATTTTATAAATGATTGGTTTATTAGTCTTTTATTAGAAATTAAAGTTATTTATTAATTTTATATATGATATTATGATGATATACTTTCATTTTCGTATGATAAAATTTAAAATTATGAGGATGCAATTTATATAAGGGTTGTATAATGTAATGCACCGAGGTTTTAGAATATATTTATCTTTAATGAATTCAATGTGTTTGATGGATTTTGAACTGAAAAATACTAAAAATATGTGAATAATACTTATAAATTATAAAATTAAGCACATTATATGGTATTTAAAAAATATAATTGTCAAAAATAATTATCAATTGCACTTAGGAAATAACAT
The DNA here is from genome assembly GCA_963277665.1 of Viscum album. Taxonomy (NCBI): domain Eukaryota; kingdom Viridiplantae; phylum Streptophyta; class Magnoliopsida; order Santalales; family Viscaceae; genus Viscum; species Viscum album. Next base: position 1,693,175,694 of record OY728137.1, on the reverse strand, counting down.
TGATCCTAAAAAAATATTTTAAAAAGTTTTATTTTTGTGAATTATTTTTTCCATATATAAGTTAATTCATAGTATTAAAATTTTGTAAAATTATTATTTTAACATGTAGAAAAATTAATTCACTGGTTATCAATTTGTTATAAATGAAAAGAAAATCATTTAGAGATAAATGAGATATTTTTCACGTGTGTAATGTATTTTTATTTTAATAGAATAAATTAATAACTACATATTAATGAAATTGTTAGAGAGATGGTTACATAGGGGTTTTGGTCCATACGGTTAGGTGATCGTGTTTTTTTCCTTTTAGGGTTCTTCCCAGCTTTCATCAGAGTTTCATCCCCGGTTCTGTTTCTCCTTTTTGGTGGTATCTGTTCTCATCTTCGGTTTTGCTTTTTGTTTTGGTAATTTGTAGTATGAAGATGTGTTAGTGGAGTCAGATGGTGCTGTTGATGGGTTTCGGTGTTTTGTTGGGATGTTTTTTCAGCGGAACCAGTGGATTTTTGTCTGGATCTGTTGGTGATTTTCAGTTGTGGCTTCTGTGATTTTCGTCATTCTGGTGGTGTTCAAGATGGTTTCCACTCAACTCTGCTCTAGATTCAATGTTCTATTCTACCTTTCGAGTCGGTCTGGTGTGATGGTTCAGAATGAGCCTTTGGGAGGTGTTGTTCGAGTGACTGGCACCATTCCAGAGGAGGTCTAGTGGTATTGGTGATTTCTTCCTTGTTTTGGGGTGATGTTTCCTCAATGAAGATGGTGGTTTCCAGTTTCCAGCGATGAAGATGATGATTGGGGTGAGTGTTGATGTGATGATGATGGGTCAACGACGATGTCAATTCTGTTCTCACTGGCGACCTGATTTGATTGGAGACGTGAGAAGGGTTCACGACTCGATGTAGTTGTGCGACACGAGGTGGACGCGTGGCATGGGTTTGGTCAAGTTTGCGCTCAAAATTTGAATTCTGGAAAATTCTGAATTTTGAATTTTGATATTTGTGTGGAATGTTGGGTATTGCGTTTGTCTGTACGGTTACTGTTAACCCTTAAACCGGCTTTTTAAAAAATGAAGAAAAATGGATTTGGATGAATGGTTTTATTGTATTTTGTTTGCAAATATTATAATTAATTTTTTTACACTTTTTGTAGTTTTATTATAAAAAATTGAAATATTTTTTGAAATAATAATTTAAAAATTATCTTAGAGTGAATTTTTTATATTTTTTTAAAAGATTGATTTTTGATTGAATAGTGAAAAATAATGTTTTTCTTGAAAAACAGTTATTTATTTTCTTTAAATTTAATAATTAAAAATTAAAATTCTATTTTTTATTTGGTTTTAAAGTGAAATAATATCCATTTTATTAAAAATAATATAATTATTTCCATAGGCATCAACATTTTATTTTATTTTGGTATAAGGTCATTTTTATGCTTAAAAACTCATTTTTCTAAAAACCATTTTCATAGTGTTTTTCATAGTTAAATTAAAATTAATTTCCAAAAATTATAAAAATTGAATATTTAAAAATGTATTTAATATTTTGAATAAAAATCTTCAAATTTATTAATGTGTTCAATTTCATTTTGGCCATTTAAATAGTAACCTTAGTAAAAATGCCAATACCACAGTAAAAGGGTAAAACGAGTTAATTAAGGTTAAAAAATGTGATAAGGTAATAAAATATCATATTAATTTTATATGATAAGTATATTTCAACCCTAATCAACTTATATTATAAATTTAATTTTTTTAGTGCCACTTTACTATGAGTAAGGCACTTGTAATATTTAAAAGTTAAGAATAATTACAGTGTGCTACTTCCCTCACTTATAAAATGAAATATCATATGATTATTTAAATACACCACTTGATATTTATAGTTAATCCAATCCCAAACCAATCCATTCCAAAATTTCATCCACATGTTATAGAGGTTTTTTTCCCACCAAAAGACCAACCTAGAAGCCTAAAAGTGTAATCCAAAGGTGGTTTTGTAAAGAAGAGGTATAACTCTAAACCAAGTTATTTCATGTTTATTTATTCTTGTAACCACTTAAAACCTATCATAACAATGATTTTATAATAACATCAATATCTAAAATATATTTAAATATTATTATATTTATATTATTCCCCCTTTTATATCATTTTCCATCATATGAGAAATGAAAAATCGCTCATGTGTACGCGTGAACTGCCACCTCCACGAAGAGATGTGTTTCATTTTTATCACCATATATCATGGATGTTCATATATATATATATATATGTGTGTGTATTTAATTTATATATTTTATTTTTATTAAATAATTATGATTTTAAAAAGATAAAATATTTTTTACTTTTTTACCTTCCCATCTGTTGGAAAACGGTAATGTCTCTTGTGCGTATGTGTGGGATATGACCTCCATGAATCGATGCAATTAATTATTAATTTACTATTAAAATGGATGTTAATAATTATATATTTAATTAATATTAATGATATAATTATTATTACGTAATTTTATATTATTATTTACCTTTTTTTCTTTCCATCCATTAGAAAATGAAAACATCACTCATGCGTACGTATAGACTACCGTCTCCATGAAGTGATTTCATCACCGCTTTATATGAATAATTATAAAAGTTTATATAATGAAAAAATATTATAATTATGAAATTATTAATATTCTATATATTATGAAACCAATACCAAGGTTTAAGTATTGGAACCACCAAACCAAAACATGGATGAAAAATGGAACTGTTAACACCTGAAATAATGATTTTAATGAAGAACTATTAATAAATTGATGATAAATTGTTATAATTGAATCATATATGGTATGATAATTTTTAATATAGTTATGGTATATATTTATAACAAATATAAATTTAATATACAAAAGGTTAAGAGAATTTACAAAGAAAGTCAGCACTTGAGGTAAGGGTTTTGCCTTAATATTGTTTCTTGGAGACATGTAACATGTTATGAACCAATTTGTGTTTATATGGTGTATATACAACCCTTTTATATAATATATCATGAATCTATTCATATTAATATAATTTTATGATCTATTTTAATCTATTTATTTCATGGGGTTTACGATTAAAAAGTTACTAAAGCGGTAAGGGTTTATATTATAATATTATTTTTTAGGATTGTCTTTGTTTTATTTAAAATGTGTAAAATTATATGAAAATTATATTTTAAACCCCACATATTTTCTTATCCTTTGGTTATTTATGGATATTTCATGTTTTCTATACATCTTCCTCTCTATATTACTTAAAATGATCAAGAAAATATTTTTAAGAAAAGATAACCTTATTACCTCTTTGGTCAGTGAAATTTTTCTTCTATATCCATGTTCTTAAATTTTTTTATTAAAGTTTTTAATTATACTTGAAATGTTTTAAAAGGTAAAATTTCACTACTATTTAGTTTATTTACAAAGTTTTAAATGAAATCTTTTTAAAAGTTTTCCAAACAAGTTGTTTTTAACTTTTTGTAAAAGTGTTAAAATAATGTTCTATTTTAACATATATATCATGAATAGATTTTACCACTTTTATGTACTTCCTTATTCATGAAGATTAATTTATAAGTTTCAAAGATTTTACATAGAAGATCCTATTCCCATTTTTTTTTGGAAATTTTAGTTTTTAAAAGTTACCAATATAAAAGGGATGTTTTCTCTTGATTTTCAAAGTGTATTTTAAATAATTTTATATAATATATTTTTCATCTTTTTCAAAATAATTTAAGAATTTTTATACTTCATTGGGGATATGATCTTATAATACCATCCACTTTATTTTTCTATATGTACTATGCTTATTATGGTTTAAGTATGATTTTATGAAACCCATTACTTTCCATGGGTTAATTCAATTATGATGAAATTGTATGAAACTTATTTCTTTTACACATGTTATGCTATAATTAATGTTTTTATGATCATGTGTAATGCTTATGTATGTTTTTTATTATGTGATGTGTGGATCCAAAATTATATATCTTTCAAATTCATTGCGTAACGATTTATATCTCATGAGATAAACATGTTATGCATGAGGTAGATTTCATGTTAACAACATTAAATGTGGACCTATTCATATTATAAAATGTTCAAATTTTAAATGTGGACCTAATTTAATATAAATAATTTTATGTGGAGACCTAATTTCATGTCCTAAATATTATTATTGGACCTAATAGTGTTTATATATGTTTAAAATTCTACGATTTCATAGTTTTAAGCTTATACCACATTCCTATGTTATATTCTCATATTATTCTATATAGATCATGATTTTAGATTTATGATTATACCCATGTCTTATGTTAGGATAAAATATTTAAGTCATGACTCATGATTTATGAACTTGACTGACTGGGTATGATTTTTATAAGTTATAATCATGATATCATACCTTTATTCTTATCTTATGCTCACTTAAGATCATTGACTAATATCCACCATGTTTATCATTAATCAGAATTTGAGCTCACCACTTCTTATGGTTCCACTTTTCCTAGATAATGAAAAGGGTATTAATTATTATATACCTAAAAGGATACTATATAAGAATATTTTTTTCAGTGATGTTTATGTTCTATAATGAAATAAGTTATTTTTGTATCTATTCTTGAAATACACTAAACTTTTATGGTTATGGGGTGTGTATTATTATGAGATGTATTGAAATTTCATCTAAAATGATGTAATATTTATATATGTAATGATTTAGATTCATTATTTGGTATTAGATTAGGGTTTAGTTATTTTTTTATATTAGGTTATGAGGAATGGGGGATAGAAACTTAAGAAACCTATAATGAATTAAAATTGATGTGGCATAAACCTAAAGCATGAAAGGTTGATAAGAATGTGTCATAATTTAATAAATATTAGGAATTATTTTCATGATTATATGAATGATTAAATTGTATATTATTCTTTAACAATCACACTAATATTTTTTGTTTTATTAAATGGTTAAAACCAGGAGGAACCAAGTTAAAAATAGGTGTGAAGGACAGTGTTGTGATTATCTAAATGATCAACCAATCGATATAGAAGTTGAAGTGAAACATATTATGGTTATTACTAACTATATATATTAATTTATGAATAAAAACCTAACCCTAGGAGAGTTTATTAACACATATAATAAGATAAAAATGGAGTTTATAAGAGTTCTCGTGATAAAGACCATAGAGGAAAAAATATTCAATTTTTTTCATGTCAAAATATGTGGAAAGAATCACCCAAGGGAATGTTTGAAAGGAACAAGAATATGATTTATGTGTGGAAAATAAGGGCATGGATTAGTAAATTGAAAATATAAAATTAAAATTTTAGTCAATGGAATGAAAGTTAATAAAGTTTTTTCTAGCAGGAATTCTCAATAAGGGGATTAGAAAGGTCGTACAAAAAATGCGTTTATGGATAAAAATGATCAAACTGAAAATAATATATGAAAGGTATGAATAATTTTAATAAAATTACTTATGTTAAAAGTTCTAAGATTCATTAAATAGAGATTTATGAATCTTAATACATGATTCAAATTTCATATTTTAGGAATGAAGCATTAATAAATAAGATAATAAATGTTGGTTAAAAGTCTTTGAAGGAATTTGAATGGTTGAAGTGTCTATATATTTGGTTTTTAGAATTATGATTTAACCAATGATATTATAGATAATTAAATAACTAAGTATTTTTTTAGTATTTTAATTTAATAATTTGTAAACATATTTTTAATGGTATATATAACCATGAAAAACGATTTTATGAAAATAGAATATTTTTTTAGATATTTATTTAAGAACATATGATCGATAAATAAATAACCATTAGGGTTAATATGTGTTTAATTTTGAGATAATTATGGTTAGTTGGGATAAAGTGTTGATTGATATTGAAAAAGCACATTCTATTATATTGGCGGCCTTAAAATTGGTTAGTTATTTGATGAAAAAGTGATTCATGTTATTTTTTAGTGAAGTTTATTTCATTATTATATTTATGGTATATATTGGATAATATGTGATTTTATTATCTAAGGAATAAAGAGATAATTTATTTTTGGAATAATATATGATTTTGTTGTGGTTTTATGTCATGGTGATTCAGGATGTTTTGGGAAAAGTATATTTTAGAGAATATATGATTAGGGTATATACATATTTGGTTATGTGAATATATAGGTGATTAATATTATTTAGGGTAAAAAGTTTAGTTTAGTTTAGAAGGATATATGAACAAATATTTTTGGATTTTAGGTATCAAATTTGTTCAAGTATATTTTTAAGAGTTATAAGTTAAAATTATAGTGTTTAGGTTTGGGAGATTCAATTGTTCCTACTTCACATAATGGTTTATTCATGTTTATACCAAAATTTTGGTTTTTAGTAATTATATAGAAATAATAGGAATAACCTATTATCCTTTTATACTTTTAAAGAAACATTAGATGTTGATTTTAGTACTTCAGACATGAAAAATATATCTTTGTCATTCATTTTTGGAATGAATCATAGGTGGATAATTATAAACACACATGGACAAAGGATGAAATTATACTTATTGAATGGGAATAAATCAAGTAAGTATATTTTATCATATTTTTTTCTCGATGGAAAGAGAAATTCCATAGAATTAATAATGAGGATGATAAATCTATTGATTATTATTCAAAAAATATCACTCAAGTATCAAGGTAAGTATTTGGAAACTTATTCACTATAATACAATCGTAAAAAATGGTTTATGAAATATTTATTTCATAAATAATATATTCTATGGACTTAACCTAAGAATTAAATTTCTTGATGAATTTTTGATGATTCAATTAGATTATTATTATGATATATTATATTTGTTTTTAATGGCTTTTAGTAAATCCAACGAGTTAGTTAAAGGTGAATAGGTTTCCTATAGATTTTCCTCAAAAATTACACATGAAGAATCTATTCTAGAAAAAGGATCCAATAGAAAAAGGTGATCTAGATATGTATGGTCTGTTTTTAAAAGATATAGAGAATTAATGAATAAAATTTTAGGCTAGTTCTACTGATGGATAAAGTATAATTACACTAAAATGTTTATACCCTGAAGCATCAATTCCTATTAGATAATTTCATAAATGAGAATCATTGTATTCATGGATTGTGATGAATGATGAATAATAACTATAAATATCTTATTAATTTAAATAATTAAGTTCTATAATATGAAGATTTTGAATATATAAATGAATATTTGAAAGAATATTTGTTCACTAGAGGATTTGAAAGATCTACTGAAGAAAGTAAGACTGAATGTATATCCATTGGAATAATAAAAATGAAGTTGAAGAAACTTGGATAATCAGAAGTTCATAGCACACTAAATATTTTTTAAGTCTCTATGATTCATTACTAAAGAATGTAAGATGAGTTCACATTAAAAATAGTGTTTTATAAATATAGTAAAGGTATAAAGTGAAAAATCATTAGAAGATACACAAAACATAATATGATAAATGATCTCTTTAATATGATTCTATAAAAACTGTTGATAAACTCATTGGATATTCTAAAAAAAGTTTTTATGGAGTTCACAAAAGTAACATGTTGTATTAAGTGTGGAATAATTTTGAAAGGTTATAAAATAAAAATATACAAATATCATTAGGTAAAGTTGTAACTATACAAAGTATTAAGTGATGAAGGTGTAGTTTTATACAGTTCAAAGTGATGAAGTTGTATCTATAAAAAGTTCTAGTTATGAATTCATGGGTTGTGACTATATAACGTTTTATCCCTGAAGTTGTAATTTTATGATCAGATGTAGGATGATCAAATTAAGGAAAGCTTATGAGTTTACTGGATAAACTTTTGTGAGTTCATTGGATGAAGAAAATTAAATGATGAAAATATTAAGAACACTGAATAGAGAAATGTGACTTCATTTGTCTGAGATAGTTAGATGTAAGATAGAGGAAACATATAAAGATAATCTAAGACATATAATGATCATCAGATAGAAAATATTGAGTTAATCAGACATATGTTTCCAGATAGGGTGGATCTTGATGAAGGGGTTCCAGATAAAGAAGATCCATATAAAATATCTTTGGATTAAGATTTACTACATGGAGGAGTTAATATGACAAAATACCAAATGGAACATTACAAGACATATGATTTTGTATGAAGAAAGACCATATAGAGGTTTGAGAATCTTTATAAAAAGTTTATAAATCCATACATTGTGATGATGCTGAGTCGGACATTAAATGACTCAGTTATTATTAAAGAGAGATCATGATTCTCATTGATATTTGAGTAAGGTTTGAAGATAGATGATTCCAAAGATTTTGGGGCCTATATAAAAGTAAAATAACTATATCTTTAGAATATATATTGAAGGCGATAAATTTAAGAGTTTAGTTAGTGGGAATTTCAAACTAAAGCCCATGAATTCCCTAAATCTATCAGAGGAGGTTTTACTATATGAAGAGGGTAATAACAATTTAGTTGTGTGTTATAATTGATATTTAGAGGATGTTTTATTATTAGTTAAGTGTGAGTTACTGACTAAGAATTTAATTAGTTAAATAACAAGAGAAATAGAAAGACATGCACTAGAAAGAGGCGTAAAAGACATAACATACTGGATATAGGTGAATCAGACATAGGTGCATTGGAAAAAGGAGCATCAAATAGTGGTTCACTGTATTAAATATAACTAGACACAAATTCTAGAATGCACACCAAAGAGAGGTGTAATGGATAGAGGTATACCAAATTGAGGGGTACCAAACACAACATATAAGTCCTAAAGTTTGAGAGATCTAGAAGAACATTATACTAGATGGAGGATAGAGCCAATATTTTTATTTATTTAAATATAATATTTTAATCTAGTCATATAACTATCCATTAATAATTTTGATCAGAATACTTGAAGACTAGTGGTTCTAGTTTAAATAATGCCAACATTCCTATAAGGAGATAGGAGGAGCTTTTTAAAAGATAGATCAATGGTGGGATGCAGTATAAAGATCCTTTACTTGTGTAATATATTGAAGTATTTGGGTTAAGGGTGATTCCTTCCCACACCACTTTTAATCTATGATTGATATATACGCATAATAATTCATGAATTTATGGGAGTCAACATGATAAGTTGTAGGGCCCCACATTGAGGATAAACCTTGTAGAAATCCCTATTTTATGTTTACTTTATATTATCTGAATAATATAAGAGAAAAATAGTGACAATGAGTTTTATAAAGATCCATACATCCTAATTGTTGGACTCACCTATTTTGATAATATTAATTATGTTTAGATATGATTTGATAATCCCAAATAATGTCTATCTATATATTAATTATACTTTCTAATTATGAAATCATACTAATGAGTTGATATGAATATCAAAATGATCATATTATATCATTGGAATATGTTATTAAATGTTTACTTATGATTATAAATGTTTAAAATTGATTAATCGTGATACTACCTAAATCTGGAAATGAAATGCACAGAACAAACACTTTATAAGCATTCGAGTTTTAAAGTCACTAATATAGACAGAGCTACCGATAAACAGAGGTCACCGATATACTAAGTCTACTGATAGACAAGGTCATTGATACAAGCTAACGATATAATGAAGCTACTGATAGTGGAAGATACTGATAGAGAGAGCTACCACTACCGATGTTAACAGCCACTAATAGCTAAGAAGAGCTACTGACAGAAGTTCACCGTTACGAAGAGCTACCGATATATGGAGCTACCGATATAAGGATATACCGCTACAAATAGATCTACTGATATATAAAGTTACTGTTATAGAGAGTAATAGCTACTAATGCAAGACCTACCATTACAAGTCCACCGCTAGAAGTTTATTGATACAAAGAGCTACCGATGGAAACCAGACACTGTTTCTCTAAACTCTATCTCTCTGTTTTATTCTTAGCAACAATCATATTTTATGCTTTTAAAGAAAATGATATTAATTAATGATGTATGTTGGATGTCAGGGAACCATACCTCATTCCTGCAGAGGTAATCACATCTTATGTCTGAAATTAATTAATGATGTTTGTTGGATGTCAGGGAACTGTACCTCGTACCTGCAGAAGTAATCATGACTTATGTCAAACCATCACATGAGATATAAAATAAATATCAAAGATTCATATAAAGTGTGACATATAGGATGCACAAAGAGACACATACAAGAATAACACATGAATAACTCGAAGGAAAATCAAGAACAGAACCTCAAAGAGGAGGTTCAAGTGTTGAAAGGAATACTATCACATTCAAGTTGAACACCTATACTGGAAGTAAAGGAACAGAACCACGAAAATCTATTTTCTAGAAAAATTTTAGAGAAGGACTCAAAGCTTCATCTGTTTCAATCCAAAGGAGTCCAGAGCTGCATTGACATCACACAAGAGCATTCTAAACTCATCTCCATATTATTTCTCTACTGTGATCATTTTTATTACATTACGAGCAGTGTGTGTGATTCTATCTTCTTGGACACACACTGACTCCAAAGATGAACCGGAGGATACTGAAATACTCACACCAAACTCTTTATAACTCTGTGTTTCCCACATAGAACTGTGGTAAAGGTCTGAGGACCTGGACAACCTATGTTATATTGTTGTTTCTTTCCCACATAGAACTGTGGTAGAAGTCTGAGGACCTGGATAGTTTGAGTATTGTTGTAAACCCCGATCTAGGGTGTGGATCAATGTTTTATATAAACTGTTTTAGAGGACTAAGTCTCAGCTTGAGACTGAACCTCTTAGTTAAAACTGATGTGCATCTTATTTCAGTTTAAACTATTTTCTATATTCCACTGCTAATTACTTTGAAATTGAAATATGTTTTAAAGTAACTTTGATAGTTGAACTAGCAAGTGTTTGTAATTATTGATAGCTAGTAAGTTAGTTTCAAAAGCTAACTTAACTTCAGATTAAGTTAACTGAGAAATAATCAATCTTTGAGAAACTAATTGAACACTCACAATCTTTTTAAATTAACTACAATTTAACTTGTTTTATGAATTGGGGGATTTCAATATAAATCATTTAAACGAAAATTTTTAATAGGAACTCAATTCACCCCCTATTGAGTATCCACTCTAACCAACATTTGGTATCAGAGGAAGTAGATAAAAGTTTTTTTAACACTCTGTTTGTTTGTGAAAAATTTTCAACTGTGATTTTAGTTGTATATTAAAGATCTCAAAATTTCTATTAATTCTAAATTTTTATATCTTTATATATCTTTTTAAAACTTAGTTATTATAGATAACATATTAGAAGGTGTATCTACCAATATGACACCCTTCCTTAATGGTGTAAATTATGCCCAATGGAAAATCAAAATGAAACTTCACTTATAAAGTCTGGGATTTGACATATGGACTACTATAGAGACTCAATATACAATTCCATAAACTGTTAGAAATACTTGGGATGAACCTACGAAAGCTGCTTACAATAATAATTATAAAGAAATGAATGCCCTGTATTGTGATTTAGGAGATAAAGAATTTAATCGAATATCTTCTTATAAGACTTCTTATGAAATTTGAGATACTTTGGCTGTTTCCCATGAGGGAACAACCAATGTTAATGAAATGAGACTAAATAAATACACTATTAAGTATGATAATTTTAAAATGAAACCTGATGAATCTATTTATGATATGTATATTAGGTTTAATAATATAGTTAATACAATGAGGTCACTGGGAAAATCTATTCCAGCAAAAGAGAAAATCATGAGGATACTGAGATGCCTACTGGACAGATGGAGGGGAACCACTATTTCTATACGAGAATCATGTGACATTGGAAAGATACCTCTCAAGGAGCTGATTGGTAAGTTGATGATGTATGAAGAAAAGATGAAGGTAAACAAAGAGGAATATGATGAACCTAATAAGAGTTCAGTGACATTTAAGTCTACTGCCACAAATACCAATGACAAGGAGAAAGTTCACATACATGTCGAAAGCTCAACAAGTGAAGGTTTAGATTCAGATAGTGATGAAGTGATGGCTCATATAGCTAGGAGATTCAAGAAATTTTATAGGAAGAAGAAAATTTTCAGAAAATCAAATTATAAGGGTAAGTATGACAAATGAGGTAATTAGAAGATAGATTGGAAGATAACTGATAAAGATGATTAGATAGTCTGTTATTAATGTAAAAGGAAAGGAAATGCTAAGGCTAACTGTCGAAAATTGAAGTTTAAGAAGAAATACGATTTCAAGAACATGAAATACAAGAAATACATAAAAGATACATAGAGTTATTCTAAAGATAGATCAAGTAGATCTGAAGCTTTTGATTCTTAGGAAAAGAATCATGCCAACATGTGTTTCATGACTGAAACATCTAAGGTAACACTTAATTCTCCTTTGCACAATGATTATTATTTTGGGAATGAAAGTGATTCAAATAACGATGATAATATTTCTAAAGATGAATTATTTGAATAATGTAATATGTTGGAAGATACTTGTAATGAGCTGAAAGATAAGTAAAAATCATTGAAGAAACAATTTGCATTGACTAGTACTATTAAATCAGATATTAGTATAGAAAAGAAAAAGAATGCTCAACTGTTAAAGGAGAATACTGAACTTAAATTGTCCAATGAGAAACTTAGAAAAGGCATAGATAATTTCAAAAATGGAAAGAATAATCTCACTCAAATGCTTGGAAAACAAGTTTCAACAAAGCATACTACTGGTTTAGGATACCAACTTGGATAGAGACAGATTGTTAAGAATAAATTTATCCCAAAATCTGGACAGTATGCTGCTAGTTCAAGTTCTAGAAATTCTTATCCTTCATCTAGCTATTCAAATTCTTATAGACCAAAAAATTTTTATTTATCAAAATTGCTTGAATCTGTTGATTATAGGAAACCCATTAGACAAATATGGGTGCCTAAAGTTTTACTTGCTAACCTTTCTGGACCCAAGAAAATCTGGGTACCAAAATTATCTTCAGTCAAAATATTTTTTATAGGAAACTTGCTTGAAAAGTTCCTGTAGAAAGATATGGTACTTGGATAGTGGATGTTCTAGGAATATGATAGGATACTACTCATGATTTAAGTTCTTAATCAAAGTTGATAGAGGACATGTCACCTTTGGTGACAACTCAAAAGGAAAAATCATCGGCTTAGGCCATATTGGTAACAATGATTCATTATTAATTTCTAAAGTATTATTTATTGATGGACTAAAACACATTCTAATAAGCATTTCTCAGTTTTGTGATGATGGGTGCAATGTTAAATTTGAAAATTATGCTTGCAATGTATTTGATTCTAAAAATATTTTGGTATTTACTACTTTAAGAGATGAAAATGTATATACTGTAGATTTAAATTATTTATCCAAACAAAAGGTTACTTGTTTAAATAATTTTAATAAATAATCTTGGCTATGATATAGAAGATTAGGACACTGTAATGTTCATTCACTTAAGAAACTGACTAGGAAAGGTTTAGTTAGAGACCTACCTAAACTAAAATTCCCAATAGACAAAGTTTGTAATCCCTATAAAAAGGGAAGGCAACATAAAGTTTCTTTCAAATCAAAGAAATAATTTTCAATTTCTCAGCCTCTCGAGTTGGTTTAAATGGATTTATTTGGACCATCTAGAGTTTCTAGTTTAAATGGTAAGAACTATGTTTATGTTCTAGCAGGTGATTTTTATAGATACACTTGGGTATACTTTCTTGCTCACAAAATTTAATATTGTTCTTATTTTATCAAATACTCCAAGTCTGTACAATACCTTAGTGGACTTAATATTAAGACCTTGAGAAGTGATCATGTCTGTGAGTTTGAAAATCATGACTTTGAAACCTATTGCTCACACAACGGCTATAGTCACAACTTCTCTGCCCCTAGGACACCTCAATAGAATGGTGTAGTAGAAAGAAGGAATAGAACCCTTTTGCAAATTGCAAGAAATATGCTCAATGAGTATGACTTACCTATTTACTTTTGGCCTGAAGCTATAAATACAACTTGTTATATTAAAAATAGAGTCTTGATTAGACCTGTTCTTAAAAAGACCCCTTATGAACTGTGGAATAATAGGAAGCCTAAAGTTATTTACTTTAGAGTTTTTGGTTGAAAAGTATTTATTCTCAATACTAAAGATAATATTGATAAGTTTGAATCCAAAAGTGATGAAGGAATATTTCTAGGTTATTCTATATCTAGAAAATATTATAGAGTATTTAATAAGAGGACCAAATGTGTGGAAGAATCTATACACATCAAATTTAATGAAACTGATCCACATGAACCTAAGACCCCTCTTGAAAATCTTGAAGAATATATGTTAGTTCTAAACCTTAATGACAAAAACAATGAACCTGTTGTTAAGAAAACCAGTTATGGAAATTTTCCCGAACCTGTAAATGAACCATAAATTCCTATACCTACCTTTACTAGACAAACTAGGACCCTTAAAATCCATCCTTTAGATGCTGTAGTAGGAGATTTAGATAGAGGAACTCAGGGTAGGGATTCTATAAAAAATTAGGTTGAACATCAATCCTTTCATTCACAGTCAAAACCTAAAGATATAAATGATGCTACTAATGATGAATTTTGGGTAATGGCTATGCAAGAAGAGTTAAATAAATTTTAAATAAACAAATTTTGGTAATTAGTAGATAGACCTAAGTAAACCTTGACCATAGGCACTAAATGGGTTTTTAAAAATAAATTTGATGAGTCTAGAAATATAGTTAGAAACAAAGCTAGGTTAGTTGTATAAGGATATAGCCAATAAGAAAGAATAGACAATGAGGAAAAATTTTCACCAGTAGCTAGGTTAGAAGCTATTAGGATTATAATTGCTTCTTCTACTCATCTGAATTTCAAGTTATATAAAATGGATATTAAATGTGCTTTTCTAAATGGTTTTATAATTTAATATTTTTTTTGAACAACCACCTAGATTTACTAATCCTCATTTTCCAAATCGAGTTTTTAAACTTTCTAAAGCTTTTTATGCTTTAAACAAGCTCCACGAGCTTGGTATGATAGACTTAGTAATTTTCTTATTTCAAAAGGTTTTATTAAAGGGATTGCTGATCCAACTCTTTTTATCAAAAGTATTTCCAAAGATATTTTGATATTACAAATCTATGTTGATGATATTATTTTTGGATCTTCTAAAAATGATTTATTTATTGATTTTTCAAAGAGTATGCAAAGTGAATTTGAAATGAGTTTAATGGGAGAACTCAAATATTTTCTTAGATTTCAAGTCTTTCAAAATAAAAATGGTATTATTTTAAATCAAAGTAAATATACAAAGGATATTTTAAAATGTTTTGGTTTGGATAGTAATAAGGAAAGTGATACACCTATGAGTACCACTTGTAAATTGGATACAGATGAAATTGGGAAACCAGTGGATCAAACCAATTATAGAGGTATGATTGGGAGTTTACATTATCTTATTTCTAGTCCACTGGATATTATGTTCAGTGTGTGTATGTGTGCAAGATTTCAAGCTAATCCAAAAGAGTCACACTTGTTTTCTGTTAAAAGGATTTTCAAATATCTTAAACATACTTCTAATTTAGGATTATTTTATCCAAAAGGAAAATTATTTTATTTAACAAGTAATTCAGATGATGAATTTACTGGTTGAAAGTTATATAGGAAGAGCACTTCTGGAACATGTCACTTTCTAGGTAAGTCCTTAGTATCTTGGTGTAGTAAAAAGCAAAATTCTATTGCATTGTCTACTGCTGAAGTAGAGTATATAGCTACTGGTAGTTGCTGTGCACAAATTCTGTGGATGAAACATACTTTATTGGACTATGGATATCGATTTAGGAATGTATCTATAAACTGTGATAATAAAAGTGCGATCAATATCTATAAGAATCCTATATCTCACTCTAGGACTAAGCACATTGATGTAAGACATCACTTTTTGAGGGATCATTATCAAAAGGGTGATATTAATCTTGAATTTATAGGAACTGAACATCAATTAGATGAAATATTCACCAAGACTTTAATTTTACAAAGGCTAAGTTACATTAGAAATGAGTTAGGAATGATAAACCTTCCTGAAACCTCACTGTTAGAAAATCCTCACTGTTATAGAAACCTCACCGTTAGGATTATCACCGGTAGTTGTCACCGATATGTTTTTGCGCTGTCTGGATTTCTTATTTTTAATGGAATTCTTTATTATTTTTTAATGAATTTATTTTTATTACATCCTGATTTCTAAATGATAAAAATTAAGTCTAAGTCACATTTCAATCCACCTCGAACCCTTTACCTTCAAACCTTAGCTCCCAAACCTTCATTTCTCTCTAACCCTAAACCTCACGATTTGCAAAATGGAATGAATGAAGAGACCAACTATCAGTAAAGAGGGTGATGATTTGAATGCCAAGAGACTCAAAGGAGAGTCTAGTGGTGACAGTGAAGTGAAGAAACCTATAAACCCTCATCTCATGAAAAGGGAAATAGTAATCGAGAAAGAACTCTGTGCAGAATGGTTCCTTCCTAGAAAATCCTTGATTCTAATGATTTTGGAGGGACAAGGGTGGCTTGAATGTTTTTTGAATAACAATGGTCCTAATTATCCTAAATTGGTAATGGAATTCTATGAGTTTGTTCATTTTGAGAAATTTAAAAGTGAGAATAGAATGGTATCAGTAGTGAATGAAAAGATAATATCTTTTTCTTCCATTGAATGGGCTCAGTGCTTGAAAGTTCCACACGAGGTTGAGTTTGGATATTTCTCAAAGTTAGTACCTCCCAATAGTGACATTTTTGAGTATAAAACAACTTTGGAAGAGGTCAATGGAGATGGAACACCAAGAAAAGTAGTTGCTACAGAAATGGATGGAGAAAACTGGTTGCTGTTCAAATTTATCCAGTATCTGTTAAGTCCAAGAAGAGAGGACTTTGCAAACCTAAGATACCAAGATATATTATTTTTGTATCTTCTAAGGCATAGTGTCAAAGTGAATTTGTGTAGGCTTCTGATGATTCAAATCAAAGATATGACCAGACCAAAATTGAAAACAAATGCTCTATTCTTTGCAAAGCTGATCTCTTTGATGATAAAGGTAAAAGGTGTGTCTAAGTCTCAGGATGAGACAATGGTTATAAGAGACAATTTTTTTATTACAAAAACAGTTTTTAAGTACATGAAGATTGTCTGGAACCCATGGAAAAGGGAATGGGTAAATGATTATGAGAAAATTTATGACAAATTTAACACTATTGAGTATCCCAATCGGCCAAGAGATAAGAGAGATCCAGGTCTAGGACCTGATGAGGAAGAACCTCAACACAGTGATGATGATGTTGAGGAGGATACCTCTATAGAAGATGGAGGGGATCCTGATTTGCCTCCAATCCCACCTGCTAAAAAGGTATCATATGGAAAGGAAAGTCCACCTGTGAAGGAAGCAGTTCAAGGATAAAGTGTTGAATAAATCTCTGTAAATGGGGAAGACCTTCCTAGATCAGATCTTAAGGAGACTGCTCCAGATTCCAATAGTGTAAATGATTAAGAGGAAGAAGTATTTGAGAATGGAAGTGCCTGTTTGATTATTAGTCCTCTGATTGAGAGATATATTATGCCTATTGAGGAGATTCCTGTAGTGGACAGACCAGTACCTATTGCTAACATACCCCAGCCTATGCAACCTGGTTTGGATATGAATTTGGTTATAGATGAATCTTCTAAAGAAGAAGTACCCAATGAGGCTTCTGCTGCTGTTGCAGATATAGTGATGGAAGCTCAGGTTGAGGGGGAGAAACCTATAAGGATAGGATCAGTTTCTGTGACCTATGAAGTGGAAGATTGGTATGTGGATCTTGGATTTCTTATATTGGGAATAGAATATACTGATTCTAATGATGATACACCCATTAGAAGGTATCCTGTATCTTATGATATTTTCTTAGAGGAAGTTACTGCTCAACAAATAGCTCCTCTAGCTCTGCTTGAAGACATTGTCAGAAAATGAGATCTTGAGGTACTGAAATATGAATTGAAAACCTATTTTGTTGAAGAGATAAGTAATATGGAAAGTTCTTTGGTATCTTCTCTGAGAAATTTTTTGTTAAGTTCTATGAAAAAAGTGATGGATGAAGTAAAAGAATGTCAAAATAAAGTTAAAAGTTTGACAAAGGTTGTTGATTCCTTTAAGAAATATGTGGCTTCATTTGACACCTTCATGAGTTATAAATCTCAAGTTGATACTGACATCAAATACATTAGAGGTGTAGTGAAACAGTTCATGGATGTGTTTGAAGATTTTAAGAATACCATAAAAACGCATGTCAGTACTCATGATTTTGTTGTGAAGAATTTGATAAGTAGTTTGACACAATCCTTCAAAGAAATAGTAGCTTTTACTATAAAACCTCTTAGTACCTCCAGAGTTTCAGTTGATGTTGAAAAGTTTAGATCTGTGCTGAAAGAAGAACTTGGTCATGTTAGTAACAATAAATCATCTAATTCCCAGGTGTAGGGATATCAGAAAAATCATCCAAGATTATATGGGAGATGCTACTGCAGCCCAAAAGGAAATCAAAGACAAAATTGATTACTATTTTCAAAGAGTGTACACCAAGCATCAGCTAACCAATCTTTTCAAGCTGCTGTTAGAGAATCTAAAACTACCCCCAGTTACTCAAGCCTTCAAAGAACAAGTTAGTAAGCTCAGGGATTTAACCCCTACCTTGGACAAATTTATAGAGAACAAGGATGATTTTAGCTCTTCTATGGAGATAGGGGGAGGTATCATCATGGATTTCAGGAATCTCTTTCTACCCTTTCTACATGTGGATAATACCTCAATTATTGTACCTCCAGCCCTGCCTGCCTCTGGTCAGTTTGCTTCTACACCTCAGTTGACTCCATCTCAATCTATCAGAAGTCTTACTCCTGTGATCACACAAAGGAGTACTCATTATAGGCTCGAAAATGTTTTAGTATCTCAACAACCTTTGATCATCACTGGTGTTCCCAAGCCTTCACCTATGCCTACCATGCCTGCATCCTCTTCTGATCCCAAAGAAAAATGAAAATTACTTATTGAGGAGGTTGATTGATTAGTGGCTAAGACATTTGTTAAAAATATTTATACTTATTGTATTTATTTTGTACTATCTCACATTCCTTTTTCATGTGAATTGAAAATATCTATTTTCTCTCTTCTTCTTTTATACTTTGCAGCATTGTTTTTTCTCTTTTTGATAATCACAAAGGGGGAGAAAAATTATAATATGGGGAGAAATTACACTAAGGGGAGAAAATTCTAATATGCGTCTTTGGGGTAAATGGATATTCTATTTATTTTTTACTCTTATGTTTGTCTATATTTTAACACTGATACATTTGAGGTGCTCTGATACATTTGAGAGTTATGGTCTGAACACACTGAGAAATTACATTAGATGTATTTTACTCTGATTCATTAAAATTTATTCTCGATTATAATGCCATAATTTGTGATTATCAAAAAGGGGGAGCTACCGCTACCAATGTTAACAACTACTGATATTCAAAAAGAGGTACCGACATAAGTTCACCATTACGAAGAGCTACCAATAGATGGAGCTACCGATACAAGGAGATACCGCTACACATGGAGCTACTAATACATAAAGTTACTATTACAGAGATTAACATCTACCGATGCAAGACATACCGTTACAAGTCCACCACTACAAGTTCACTGATACAAAGAACTACTGATATAAACCCGTCTCTATTTCTATAAACTCTGTCTTTCTATTTGATTATTAGAAATAGTCATATTTTATGCTTTTAATTCAACTCATATTAATTAATTATGTTTGTTGGATGTTATGGAACTGTACCTTGTACCTGCAGAGGTAATCACATCTTATGTCTGAAATTAATTAATAATGTTTGTTGGATGTTAGGGAACCATACCTCATACCTGCAGAAGTAATCATGACTTATATAAAACCACCACATGAGATATAAAAGAAATATCAAAGGTACGTATAAAGTGTGACATAGAGGATGCAGAAAGAGACACATATAAGAAGAACACATGAAGAACTCGAAGAACACTCAAGAATAGAAGTTCAAAGAGGAGGTTAAAGTGCCAAAAGGAATACTCTGACATTCAAGTTGAAAACCTATACTAAAAGTAAAGGAACATAACAATGACACTCTTTTTTTCAGAAAACTTCCATAGAAGGACTCTAAGCTTCATCTGTTTCAATACTAAGGAGTCCAGAGCTGCATTGACATCACACAAGAGCATTCTAAACTCGTCTCCATATTATTGCTCTGCTATGATCATTTTTATTATATTATGAGCAATGTGTGTGCTTAAATCTTCATGGACACACACTGACTCCTAATTTGAAGTAGAGGATACTGAAATACTCACACCAAACTCTTTATACCTTTTTTTCCCACATAGAACTGTGGTAGAGGTCTGAGGTCCTAGACAGACTGTGTGTTGTTGTTGTTGCTTTCCCACGTAGAACTGTGGTAGAGGTCTGAGGACCTGGACAGACTGAGTACTGTTGTAAACCACGATTCAGGGTGTGGATCAAAATTTTATATAAACTGTTTGAGAGGACTAAGTCTCAGCTTGAGACTAAACCTATGGGTTAAAACTTCTGTGCATCTTATTTCAGTTTAAACTATTTTCTATATTCCGCTGCTAATTACTTTGAAATTCAAATCTATTTTAAAGTAATTTGATAGTTGAGCTAGCAAGTGTTTGTAATTATTTCTAGCCAGTAATTAATTTTCAAAATCTAACTTAATCTTCATATTAAGTTAACTGAGAAATAATCAATCTTTAAGAAACTAATTAAACACTCACAATCTTTATAAATTTAGTACAATTTAACTTGTTTTATGAATTGGGGGATTTCAATATAAATCTTTTAAATAGAAATTTTTAATAGGAACTCAATTCACCCCCCTCTTGAGTATCCACTCCAACCAACACTAATCAATAAAATAGGTTTGATCATCTTAAATAAAGTAATATTTTAAGTTTAATATATTCAGTAAAAGTTGTCCAACCCTAATTCACCCCCTCTCAGGGTGACCACACAATCCACTGAGGAATATAAATTGGTATTAGAGTGGGTTACCTCTATTTAGATCTAAAAGTTATAGTTACTAGTTTCATTGAACTATTATATATGAAGTGAAACTTTTAGAAAGTTGAATAAAGTATTTCTATAGATGATAATAAATTTAAGACTGATATGATGAAAAAAAAGTTATCTTTGGTTGTAGTAACATGAAGGTTTCTGTAAAAAATTTAAAGAACCAAAATAACAAAGAAGATTAAAATTAGCATATGTCGGCCTATAAAAGGAAAAATGGTGGATCCACCACTACAAAGAGTTAAAGTGTGTGGTAATAATTCATGTAAATATAAAAAAATTAATCCTTTGGTATAATATTTCTCAAGATGTGAAGACTATGATTTAGTGGAAATTATTGTATATTTTTACTCTAAAATCACAAATTACATGAGAAATATACATATTTAATTTATTACATATATACTTACATATATCTATTGAAATTCGGAGGAAATATCACAAATAAAATTGGAACTTGATAAGGTAGAGAGTACATTATTAAATAAGTATTGATAGTGTAAAACTCTTACTATAGTCACTGAAGGCAAAGAATACAAGGTACTACATTCTTAAAAAAAGTTAAAAGTTATAAAAGAAATATTTTAAAGTATTTTATGTGAGAATGTGGTTGAAAATTAAGTTTTTAATGAAAATATCCATGAACTAGAAGATACTCAAAAAGTAATTGTTGAGGTTAACAAGATTTAACTAGAGATCAAAGAATATTGGGTAAAGGAATATTATCTTTCCTTGAAAATGGTATGTAAGTTGTATAAATAAAATATAAAAAAGCTAAAATTTGAATTTAAAAATAAAATTATGTGTATTGAAAATAAGAATAATAAATTTCCTTGAGTAGGTGGTGATATTGAGAAACATCAAATCTACGCAAGATAAATCTTCACATGAAGCAGAGAAAAGAATCTATTACAAAGTTTCTAAGGAAATTCATACTTCTAAAAATACTCATTAAAATTATTGTAAGAATATTAAAGCATCCAAATAATCATCATACAATAAGTTTAAGAAAACAGTAAACCATAATTCTAATGAATTTGTATACACTAACTCCCATACTTTGAATATTGAAGGTTATAGTTCTAGATAATGATGGTTGAATAAAAGTAAAAAACCCACCACTTATATAAATGTGGAATTAAGATAATAAAAATTAAAGAGTTCCCCCAAATATATTTAGAAAAACGATGTAAATATACATAAGAAACAAGTTTCAAAATAAGTATCCACTAGTTAAAATATAACACACCATAATAATCCAAGGCTTATTGGCTACAATTCATGTTGTGAAATGTTTAGACATATGAGTATCGATTGTTAAAATAATATTCCAGGTTTGTAAGATAAATAATGCCAACATTAAGGTGG
This sequence comes from Viscum album, assembly GCA_963277665.1. Taxonomy (NCBI): domain Eukaryota; kingdom Viridiplantae; phylum Streptophyta; class Magnoliopsida; order Santalales; family Viscaceae; genus Viscum; species Viscum album. Next base: position 1,693,153,104 of record OY728137.1, on the reverse strand, counting down.
ATAAAAGTGAATAGAAAATTAAACTTAACTAAGTTTATCGAACCTTCAAAAATTAATAAAAATCTATTGACATATAATGGATTTGAATATATTTAAATGTTTAGTAGAAGTTGTAGAAGAATTGGTCAAGGTAAGTGCTAGTTTACTTATAGAAATCACAAATAAACATACACTAATAGAATAAAGACACAAAATATGAAATAAAATAAAAATAATATAGACTATAAGTCCATATTAAGGTGAAAATAATCACAAACTACAAGGAAGGTTTCACCTAATAATAATTTTTAGAAGATGTTATTCCCATGAAAAAATGATACTTTTTTGGAAGAAAAGGACACTTCATAGAAACTTGTAAACTCACAATGATTGTTCATGTTAACAAAATAAATATCAATAAATAAAGTTAATCAACCTAAGAAAAACAAAAGAGGATTGGAATTATGGAATACATCTTTGATAAAAAATTTGAAGTTCATCTGAAGTTACTTATGAAGAGTAACTTATTAGAAGATGAGAAGATATGTGGAAGGTGTAAGTTGTATAACCAAACTCCTAAAAAGTGCATGAAAATTTTACAAAGATAGGATAAGTTGGTAAATAAAAGTATGAAAATATTTAAAGTAAATAAATTTGAACATATTCTAAAGGTTTTCATGGTTGTATGAAAAAATCAGTTAGATTAAGTAAGGAAGTTTGAAGTAGAAGAAAATAAAAAAAGTGCATATTCCTTTTTAGATGAAGTTAAGAAGAAACAACCACACAATGTTAAAATAAAATTTAAGGATAAGAAACCTATGCTTCCCAAGAATATTAATTCATAGAAAAATAAGTGTGGAGTTATTATTAAGAATGGAGTTAAATTAAAAAGAGTTTACTAGTTGAGAAAACTTTCTAAACCTCACTAATCTATCAGATGAGAAAAGAGAAGATCCAACTTATTCCCTTATATGTTTCATAGAATCTATATTGAAAATAGAATTAAAGGTGGTGTTATTCCAGTGGATCCCTAAAGTTAAGTATAGTTTGGTGATTATAGAAACTTAATAATGTTGAAATGAAGAGAAAAATTCTAGGAAACCAAAGTTTATGAAACTAGATTTTGAAGTTTCATTACAGTAAACATTGAAGTACCTAGAGAATGAAGCTATAAATAATGATGAAGTATTTATAGATATATAAAATATAGACAATTTTAGTCTTCTATCATCCTTGAGATATGATTTGTATACTACCCTATCCTTATATAAAACTTTAAGTATAAATTTAAAGGGGGAAAATTGAATTACTAATGAAAAAATTTGAATTATATTTAAACTAGGGAGAAACCTACCCACATTTATGCTTGATTTTTTTATTTTTTTGTTAATATGGATGTAGAAATGTAAATTTAATGAAAATCCATTTAACTTACCCCTAAATAATATTTTATAAAATTTGGAATCACCTGATGTTTTTATGGACAACTCTAATGTCCTAGTTAATCACTCTTATTTTCTATAATGAGTATGGATAATGTAGACTTAGATATGGTTTATTTATGGGTTTTTTCATTAATAAAAGTTATTCTATACTTATATCAAGAAGGTCAAGGTTTATATTTAGTTCAAAGGAAGAAAATAAGAGAAGAAGAAAATGTGTGAATAAAGTTCCTTCCTCACCTCAAGATGTCACTAAATAGGGATTCAAATTCAGATCATTAAGGGGGAGAGAAAATTATTCCTTCACTTAAAGATCTTTTAATAAATATACTTTGAATTTATTATCACCAAGGTAGGATAAAAATATCATTGAATTTAAATAGAATTTAGTATTCACAAAAAATAAGAAGGGAGAGATTGAAGCTCTTATTGGATGATGATAATGATATATTGTATTTGTTTTCAACACTTTGTAGAAAATCCAATGAGTTAGTTGAAGGTGAATAGGTTTATTATGGATAATATAAACAATCCCAATAGAAGAACATATTTTTGAAGGATGGAAAAATAGTAAAAGGACCTCCATAGATGTAAGGTATAATTATGGAAGATATAAAAAAGCAATGAATAAAATTTTAGGTTAGTGTTAGTAATGGATAAAGGATAAGTACATTGAAATTTTTATATCAGAGAGTATCCATTCACATTATAAAATTGAAAAACTAAGCATCATTAAATTCATGAATAGTGATAAAGTATAAAGAAGAACTATCAACATCATATTAAATTGAAGAAGTAAGTTCCAACAGATGAAGAGTTTTAATATCTTAATGAATATTTGAATGAATATATTTTCACTAAATGATTTAGAAGATATATTGAAGGAAGTAAGCCCAAAGGTAAATACATCAGAATAATAAAAATAAAATTTAGGAATATATAAAAATAATAAGGAGGAAATACACTATTGGTTTGTTTAAATCCATAGGATTAATTCCAAAATAATGTAAGGAGAGTTCACCTTTAAAAGTGAGTTACTGTGATAAATATAAAAAAATACATGAAGTATAGAACCAAAAAAAGATACCCTGAACATAATATGATAAATGATCTCCAAAAGATATTGCTATAAATAATGTTAAGAAACACAAAGTATATTCTAGAATGATCTTTTATAAAGTTCACCAAATAAACACGTTGTAGTAAGTGTGGAGTAATTTTGAAAGGTTTCGAAAGGAGAATATACAAAAACCACCAGATAAAGTTGCATCATTACAAAGTATGAAGTAATGAAGTTATAGATGTAAAAAAGTTCTAATTGATAAAGTTGAAACAATAAAATGTTTGAGTTATGAAGTTATGGGGTTTTATCTATATAAATTTTTATTCATAAATTTATAATTCTATGATCGAATATAGGATGATTAGATAAAGGAGAGTTTATGAGTTTACCATATGTACTTTTATGAGTACCTTAGATGGAGATAACCAGATGGAGGTAATCTAAAGATCATTAGATAGATAATTGCAACTTTAATAGATTTATATGTTTGGATAGAATATAGAGGAAACATATAAAGATCACCTAATAGAGAAAAGTGATGATAATTGTACTAAGAAATATGAAGATCACAAGATTGAAAATATTGAGTTCATCAGAAATTGGTTTATGGACATGTTTAATTTAGATGAAGGAGTACTGGATGAAGAATAATTGAAAAAAATATGCTCTATAAATATATTTACTAGATAGATGAGTTCTCATGGTGAACCACTCGATAGATAATTACTATATATAAAAGTTCATAGGAAGAATAACTGCAAGGAGTAGGTTTGAAAATTGAGACCAAACCATGTGGAAATACTCATGAGATATTTAATTTACATTATGTACATAGTAAAAGGGAAAATTGGTTAGGGTGAGTTTCCAAATATTTATACATCCTAACTGATAATAGAGATTCGATCAACTTCAAGAAAATAATAGTTTAAGTTTAATATATATTATAAAAGTTGGTCACCCATGATTTACCCATTTCCTAGGGTGACTATGAGATCCACATGGGAATCTAAACTTTATATATAATATTAAGATGATATACTTTCTTTTTTTGTAAGAACAAATTGAAAATTGTGAGAAAAAAAATTAATTAAGAGGGTATAATGTAAAAACTTGAGATTTTAGAATATATATCTATTTAATAAATTCAATATGTTTGATATATTATAAAGAAAAAACACTAAAATTATGTGAATAATTCTTATAAATTATAAAATTAATCACATTATATGGTATTTAAATAAAATATAATTTTTGAAAATAACTATCAATTTTACTTTGGAAATATTATTGATCCTAGAAAAATATTCTCAAATGATTAATTAATGACATTTTTTTCATATATAACTTAATTAAAATTATTAAACTTTTGAAACATTATTATTTATACATTTATAAAAATGAATTCATTGGTTATTAATTGGTTGGAAATGAAAATAAAAACATTTGAAGGTAAAAGAGATATTCTTCATGCAAGAAATGTATTTTTATCTTAATAGATTAAATTAATAACTATTTCTGAATAAAATATGTATAATATATATATCTAATCAAATTAAATATCATTAATTTCATTGTATTTGTTTTTCAATTATTGAGAATAATTTTATTTTATACTTTAAATATACATTTTCTTCAACAATGGGTTTTATTACATTTTGTGCGTGTATATTTTAATTAATTTCTTCCAATTTTAGAAATTTTATTTAAAAAAATGGAAATAATTTTTGAAATCATAATTTAAAAATTATCTTAGAGTGTTTTATTAGGATTTAACTAAATATTTTTTTGAGTGAACCATGAAAAATGTTTATTTTTACAAAACTATCATTTCTTTTCTATAAATTAAGTAATTTAAAAGTCCCATTATATTTTTATTTTATTTTAAAGTAAAATAATATCTATTTTATTTAATATAATATAATTAATTTCATTATAATTAGTATTATATTTTATTTTGTTATAAGTTCATTCTTATGCTTAAAAACACATTTATCTAAAAACCATTTTCATTGTGTTTTGTGCACTTATATTAAAATTAATTTATTTAACTATTATAAATTGAATATTAAAAAAATTATTTAATATTTGGAATCATAAGGTTCAAATTTAGTATCGAGGTCAATTTTAGTTTTGGTCATTATGAATATTAACCTTAGCAAATAGCTTATCCGCACAATAATAGGGTAAAATAGGTTAATTAAGGTTAAAACATTGTGATAAAGTCACAAAATATTATCTTAATTCTTATAATATTATTTTATTTCAACCCTTATAACCTTATATTTAAAATTTAATTATTTTACTACCACTTTACCATGATTAAGACACTTATAATATTTAAAGGTTAAGAATAATTACACATTTTCAACTCCCCTCAACTATAAAAGGGAACCTCTTATTCTCACTTATACACACTAATTGAGCACTCTAGGTTGAAAAATAAATTCTAAAATACATTAAAAAATTTCCTAAACACATCCTAGATGTTCTAGTCTCACCAAAATACCACCCTCAATGGATTATGCTTTAATCCAAATGAGGTTTTCCAAATACAAGCGGTATAACTCTTAAATGAATTATTTCATATTTATTTCTTCTTCTACCTTATTGAAACCAATCATAACCATTCTGGTATAATATCATAATTATATAAAATATACTAAAAGCTTATTATATTTATATTATACCCCTTTTTATCTCTTTTTCCATCCCATGGAAAATTAAAATATTAATCGTGCATATTTGTGAACTACCACCTCCACGAAGCGACGCGTTTCATTTTTCATTATTTTATATCATAAACGGTCATATAAATGGATTAATGTATATATATAATATTTATGACATAATTAATATTATTAAAAGTTAAAATATTATATACCTTCATACTTTTTCATCTTTTGGAAAATGATAATGTCGCACATGCGTACGTGTGGACTACCATCTCTATGTAGCAATGTGATTTATGTTTCATTTATTCTTAAAATATATGGAACTAAAGATATATTTAATTAATATATATTATATTTATGATATTATTATGATTATATAAGGATATATTATTAATTAACATTCTTTATTTTCCATCGGTTGGAATGAAAAAACATTACTTATGCACATGTACGAACTACCATCTCCACAAAGTGATGTAATTTGTTTTTCATCATTGATTTATATAAATGGTTCAAAATGTGTATATAATAAATAAATATGATATCTATGAAATTATTAATATTATATATATTGTTATATCATGACCATGGTGCACGGACTGTAACCACCAAACCAAAACATGCATAAAAACAGAATAGTTAACACCCAGAACAATGATTTTAATGAAGACATATTTATAAAAAGGTAATAAAGTGTTATAAGTGAATTTTATTTGGTATTATAAGTATTAATGTGATTTTATTATATATTTATTATAAATATGAATTTATTATATAGAATATTAAGATCATGTTCGAAGCAATTCAAGGTTTAGGGTAAGGGTTCTTCGTCTCACTATTATTTTGTTGAGATATGTTTTACGTTATGCACCTATTTGTGTTTATAAGGTGTATATAACAAAAATTTGATATATTATATCATAAATCTATTCAAATTCATGGAATTTAAAGTTCCATTTAATTTTATTTCTTTCAATGGGTTTATGATTCAAAAGTTACCTAAGTAGTAAGGGTTTATGTTACAATCTAATTTCTTTTCAGGATTGTCTATTAAATTTCCAATGAGGGAAATTATGAGATAATTATATTTTAAACCCAATATATTTTATTATACTATGGTTATTTTTTTTTGATTTTCATGTTTTTCTTTAAATGATCAAGAAAATGTTTTTAAGAAAAGCTGCCCTTATTCCCACATTTTTTGGAAGAATTTTTCTTCTATATCCATGTTCCTAAAATTGATTTATGAAAGTATTTATCTATATTTTAAATGTTTTAAAAAGTTAATTTTTAATAAATTTGAATTTATTTAATTTTTTTTTAAAATTAATATTTTTAAAATTTTTCCAAACAAGTTTTTTTAACCTTTTTATAGAAGTGTGAAAGGAATGTTCATATTTTCTCACCACCATGTCCTTACTCCTTTATAAATATTACTTTATGAGTTTCAAATGTTTTATAAAAAAAATACTATTTCCATTTTTTTTGAAGATTTTATTTTTTAAAATTTACCAAAATAAAATGGATATTTCTCTTGATTTTCAAAGAGTATTTTAATTTATTTTATAACAAATATTTTTATCTATGTAAAAATTCTTTAGGGATTTTTATACTTCACTAGGGATATGATCTTATGATACAATCAAATTTATTTCTATGGATGGATTATAATGATGATTTTTAAAGGATTATTTTATGAAACACATTAATTTATATGGGTTAATTAAGTTATGATGAAATATTTATAAAACCCATTTCTTTTTCCCATGTTATGTTTTGATAAAAGATTTTATGATCTTGTGGAACACTAATATATGCTTTTAATTATATGATAGGTGGGAAAAAAATTGTGTATCCCTATGATTTATTTTAAAAATATTTGTATCTCAAGAGATAACTATGTTATTCATGAACCTATTGAGCTACTAATATTATGACATGTTTACAATTTTATGCGTGAACCTGGTTTCATGTCCATAATTTTATGCAAGGACCTAATTTCAGGTCATTAAAATGATGAGTGAACCCATTGGTGTTTATAAATGTTAAAAATGTTATAATTTACTATTTTTATTCTTATTCCACATTCTTATGATTTATGATAATGTTATTCTCCATATATCATGATTTTGGCTTCATGATTCCTCATTTGTCTTATGTTAGGCCAAAATCCTTATTCCATGAATCAGGATTTATGACCTTTACTGAAAGGGTATGATTTTCATAAGTTACGATCATGTTTTCATACCCTTATGTTTATCTTATACTCATTTAAGATAATAGAATAGTATCTCCCATGTTTACCCTTTTAGGAATTTGGGATTACCTCTTCTTATAATTCCACTTTTCTCAGGTTATAAATATGGGTATTAAGTTTGATAATCCTATAAGGGTAAGATATGTGATGAATTTTGTGTGATATTTTGATGATATTTCATGAAATAAGTTTTTTATGTATCTAGTATTTATATAAAATAAACTTTTATGGTTCTATGGAATATATTACTGTGATACGTATTGAATATTTATCTAAAATGATGTAATATTTTTGTATGTAATGATTGGGTCGGCTCATGAGATGTATATTATTATTATTATTCTTATGAATAGAATATCCCTCATCAACCTACCCTTCTAGCTTAGGCTCAACCAATAGATTATTTATATCCAATGAAGCATACTCACTTACATCAACTAAAACACCCTGACTGACCTTAACTGATAGGGATTTAGTAACTAAATACTCTTAATATGATAGACCATATTCAACTACAATAACTCCAATATCAGGACAAAGTCCAATTTGATTTGAGAAGTCTTAGATTGATTCTAGGGTTTGGGAATAATTTAGATCCACCACTTGACCATGAGTTTTAGTTGAGTTAACAAGCAATGAAACTACTCTTAAATGATGAGTGGATCCATCATAGTGCTCAACCTAACAAATAGATTTTCCACTTTTCCTCAATGACTCTCTGAGAGGAATATTACAAATAATATGAAGCATGATATCCATCAATCCATGTTTCTAAAATCAAATCACACAACTCAATGTTAAACCAAATTAACTCCCAAAGCACAACACACTTAAGAAAATTCATATTAAATTTTCCATCCAAAACCATACTCCTAGTTAATTTTTTTGAATACTCTATTTTTTATAAAATATATATTTCTTAAAACAAAAAACCCTTTAAAATATCTCATCTCATTTCAATTTTCAAAAATTACCTATTTTCAAAACCAAATCATTTTATGACTTGTTATCATATAATCAAAAAAAAATCCGTAAACATTTATTCTCATGCAATTTTTTTTTCTAATTTTATTTTAAAACTAACCCCTTTTTAAGACACACTTCAATAGAGTCCAAGAAATTTGTAAATTATTTATCAAATGGCTTTGAAACCAATTTTTTCCATATTTCATATTAAAATTAACCATTTTTGAAACATTTTTTGAAAACAAAATCTATTTAATAAATAAGCCTTAAGAATTTATTTCCAACTGAAAACATATATTTTTTTTCCAGAATACTTACTTTTAAAACACAAAACATATATTAAAACATGCTCATAAACAAGAGAAAAAAAAATTTCCACCAAAATCCAATTCAACCGCATAAAAAAATTCATAAGACCTACCTTGGTTCTCTTACCATTATAAAAAATTACTCAAAATAACCCAAGAATAAATGGGTATAAATAATAGAACCAAGTGGTATGTGAAACCATGATTGAATTGGACAAATGTTTGACAAACCATGTTTTAATTTTGAAATATTTCTAGAAAAATTTCCAAAATAAATCTCTTTGTCACTATATGAGGATTCAGGACATAAAATATAACCTCATGCCTATGATTCTTTTTCTTTCCTCCCAAAAAGTTTAAAGGAGGCCCCTTAAGAAAAAATCATACTATGACAATGATAATTAGAATACCACTATATCATATCAAAATCCATCAAAGCTAATAAAAAATTCAAATCAAGACTCAAATATCAACCACCTACAAAAACTCAAGGTTCAGTATGAATAATAGGTAGACACGAAGTTTCCCACACCCTCAACATGAGTCCTAACAGCAATCTTAATCTCCATCCTACCTAGAAATTCCCCAAATAGAAAGTGGGTTCTTGATCTAATACCATCTTATCACAAACCAACCCAGGACACCCCTAAACTAGGCACCCGAGATGACCCACGACATACCCGAGGCACATTCCTGATCACCCTGGGTTGTAAATAGTACAAGTGTATCAATAATACACAATTAGAAATTATTTGACCCTCTTAATGATATTCATATCAATAAAATAAAACATCCATAGAGTTTAAACAATAATAATAAGTTAAACATCTCATCAGATAATAATAAGGCATGAAATACATCATAAAACTTGAACATTAATGACAAATAAGATCTCATATACAAATTAAACCATAAATAAATCCAAGCTAAGAGATAAATATATAAATACCCTAAAATAAAAATAAAACAAAAAAACTACCATCATATACGTGACCCTATGTTCACACTCTGCATACCAATTCAACCATCATTGAACAACTCAAATACTTGATATCGGGAAGACTAAATCCAAAGCACCAAAAAGGAATCATAAGAGCTATATACACCAAATGGTGTATGTAAGGTGTGAGAAAAAATGAGCTCAATAGGATCTCATGAAGAAATTTGGTATTAATTTCAAAAGGAATTTCAATTTAGGATAGTTTAAAATATAATTATAAAATAGGTTTTTCATAGATGTGATGATAAATAAAAATATAAGTTCCATAATAATTTTATAAAATTTCATTTTTTATTTCCTTTAAATGAAAATAATAAATTTGAAAACATGTTCCCACCTAAAGCCTCTTTTATTAAAACCACTCATTTGAAATCCACTTTTAAACCACTTTACTAATATATCTTTTTAAATATATTATAAAAAAAGTTAAAGATGGGAATAATACAACAAAACACCAAGGAAACTCATCACTAATGGAATAAAACATGCAAGTAGAAATAATTGTGCCACAAATGTCAATTGATCTAGGGAACACAAATAAAAGTCCCATATAGAGTCACCAAGTATTATGGGAAACACAATAGGTCTAAAGGTAAGAAAAATAATAGACATTACCAATACATAGGATAAATGTTGACCTATGTTGTGTCCTAAAAAACACAAGACACCCGACTATCCTGCACCCAGTATCATTGGGGGCACTCTTCATCTAGTCCTATCTCACATTAGGTGGGAAACTAGTGGTGTGTAACTATATAGTGTATCATATTATCATCCTCTCACTTATTTCCTAATGTACCCATGAAAGAATCAATAATAGATAATCAATCAATCTATCCATACATGCATAAAAAATAATAAACAATAAATATCCTTCACCTCTAATTCCTTCATAAGAAATAGTCCCTACAATGTCATTAAACATAATGGAAAAAAATTCACCCTTAGGTGTAACAGTCCATGTAAAATAAGGCTATCAAGATGGTCTCATACACAAAATGTGAAATACAACAAAAAATTTATAAGAAAGACTTATCAAAATATACTTAGAATGATGAGGCCCTTTATTTCCCCTTTTAAATTCCATTTTAAAATTATACTTTAAGAAAAACCATTTAAAAAACCATTAAAAATCATTAAAATTCATTTCAAATACCAACCCCTATGATAATTAAAACCATTAAAAAAACCAAAACCTTACCTTTAATCAATTAATGACTTAGAAAATATCAAATCCATTTAAAATACCAATTTAATTTGAAAAAATTCATTAAAATATTTTTAGAAGCACTTAACATTCAAACATCATTTTAGAAATCAAAACCCCTAAAAAATACCCTTTCTTCCAAGTAAATAACCCAACAAATACATTTTAAAATCCACATTGGATAACAAATATATTCTTAACTAAATAAATAAATAATTTAAAAACACCAAGCACTAAGATATATGAAAAATAAAGGAAACACACGAAAGAACCTACCCTAGTTCAATGATAATCAAAACGGAAGTTGATGCCTTCAATAGTGAACAACCAAATAAGAAATGAGGGAATATTAGTAAGACCTAATAAGTAAAACACCCAATAATAAGCCACACCAAACCATAAATTTGACCAAATTACCCCTAGTGTGTTTTAGGGATAAAAATACTAAGGGAAAAAGGTGGGGGAAGAAGGAGAGGGAAGACAAAGGTGAATGTAAGAGATTAATATGAGAAATCACTAGATAATGATGGTGGAGGAACTCAAAATCATTGAAGGGAGGAGGGAGAGATCCCCTATGTGTGGCTATATCAATCAAGGGAGATGTGGAGTAATAGGAGGCTCTAAAAATTTAAAATTCAAAGGGAGAAAAATGGAAAACTAGAAATTTAAAATTTTGGGTAGAAGGGAACCATAGTCTATCCCCTAGTCTTAGGGTGTCAAGATGCCCTGAAAGTCCCTCCTATAGTGTAGCCTAAGTATTTTTCTATAGAACATGTCCACTGGGTATAACCTAGGATCCTAATCCCCTATGAATTATGATATAGACCCTCTCCCTTATGGAAAAAGGTGCCTCCCAAGAACAAAAACATGCCTAGGACCATGATGTGGCTACACACCCCTCTCTGTTTTAGATAGGAGCACCACCGAAGACCCTTGGGCCACTATAGTGTAGTACTTTATTCTATGACATAGTGGCCCTCACTAAAAATCCTCCTTGGTGCATCCATTTCCTCTACATCGTAGGCCATCCTCCATAACCCTATACAACTCCCTTCTATTGAGTTGAAAAATATTTATATACTCTTAATTTTGAAAAAAATTCACTCTTATAATATTTCTAATATTTATTTATTCCCAAGAATAAATTTATGTATGAATTATTAGTTTTACAAAGTTTCTAGTTTTTATGATTGTAGGAAATTAGTTTTACTAGATGAATCTATTCTATTTTATTAAACAAAGACTTAAAAATTATATCAAAACAACATATATAAACTATATCAGACGGATATAAAAAAATTATACCAGAAGAAATTATATAAAGTATATTGTATAAAAATATATAAACTATATCAGAGAGACATGTGTAAAACATATCAGATGAATGTTTTCAAAGTATATCAAATAAATATTTAAAACAATTACTGGATGAATATATACTAATCCTACCAGATAGAATTTTAGATAAAGAATTAAAAAGTTTCTATATCTAATGACCATTAGAAAAAGTGATATAGTATTTAACCCATAAAAAGGTGAAGATGTTTTGTCTAATTCTATTGAAACTAATATTGATAAGTTTGGAATTTTACCATTGTAGTTTTTTACACTAATGTATATAAATTGGAACACAACCACAAGGAGAAGAAGAAAAATGAATATATGTAATCTAAAGATTTATTTTAAAGTTTTTTAATGTCTCATTAAAAAGTGTGATTCATATTGTAATATTCATAGAGTTTTTATTAGATCATATACGGTGTGAGGTTTCTAGCGTAATTTTCTAAGTTTATCAATTATATTTTTTTTGTATATCTTATCATGTTGATCAAGGTGTCCCAAGGATAGAGAGACAAAGTATTATATGATTAGGAAGATATATGTATTCCAAGTCATGTAAGATAGACCTTATTATTGGTTGAAAATTAGGGATACCTAAATTCATGTTTATAGACTTCCTTATTACTTTGGGTGAAAGTGAAGACCTCAGTTAGTGGAGGTTTTGTAAGTTTTTTTATATCTTTTGTTTATAAAAAGTTATTTATATTTCCACTTCGTATTTTGTATAATGTTTATACTATGTATTATCTACTTATTTATAAATCTAAAAGTTATATAGTTTATCAAAATGAATTTTTTCCCAATTAACATTATTATAAACAAGGTGTAGGGAAGTTATAAATTTATTTTTTATAAACTACAATTCATCCCATTCTTATATTATTTATTTCGTACATTCCTAGTCAAAATTTGTATCAAATTATGTATCTATATATATTTCATTACACTAACCATGTTCTTGTAGAAAAGCATTTTTCTATAATGGAAGGTTTGTTTGTTGTAACTTTAGAGAATTTGAATCCTATTAGACCACCAATATTTGATCGTGATGATTATGAATATTTGAGAGATCACATAAATACTTTTGTGATTAATACTGGAGTTTACAATTTCATTATGACGACTAGTAACTATATAATTCCAGACAAGGAAGTGATTTATTTTAATATATAGTAGACTACATAATATCAACTAAATTATAGAGTTTAGAATACTTTTTTATGTTCAATAACAAGGAATATCTATAGTAAATATCTTCTTATGATACAACTAATAATATCCAAAGGAATGTGGAAGTAAATAATTTTAGAATTTCTAATGTTTTAGAAACAAGAATAGGAATTCTATAGGTTGATTATTAGGCCTTTTCTTTTGTACTAGGTGAGTCTGTTACTCAGATACATTAAAGGTTTATAACTATTATAAATAGTTAATAATTGATTAGAGAGAAATATTTTTCTGATGGGAAAATTATTGAGAAGATTATTGATATCATTTGAATAGATTGGGAATCCAAGACGAAAACTATATATAATAAAAAATATAAAAAGATAAGTTTACATGATCTCATTAGAACCATCATTCAATATGAGAGTAGATTTAAAAGATATATAGAGAAAGAAAAGAATAAAAATGGTGTATTTTTTCTTCTACTTCTAAAATAGTTGTAAATTGGAAGCCTATATATTGTGAAAATGTTTCAAAATATTATAATCCTAAGAAGAAAGTTAAAGATGAATCAGATACTTGTTATTCAAAGTAAATTTAAATTGATCTTGATCAACTGGCGAATTTAATGAAAATGATAGTCAGTAAGAAATATTTTCTTTATAAGTATAGGAATAATCATAAGGGAAAAAATGAGAATAAAGATACTTTAAATCTGATTTATTATGAGTGTAATAAACTAGGGTATAACAGACCTGATTTTACAAGGTTGAATAAATAGGAAATAAAACAAATGAAATATTATAAAGTAAAATGGAAGAAAATTTTGAATGCTTTAGATACTTAGAGCACAAGTGGACGAGATAAAAATTTATAAATTTATTTTGATGAAATTAACGATAATAAGAATGTTTTTGGATTTTATTATAATTTTTTGAAGACCGATTAGTTTTACATGGATAAGGTATTAGATAAATATCTTGAAAACTTAAATTTAAATAAAAATTACCCCGATAATTCTGATGATGAATATAGTTTATCTTCTTTAGAAGTAGAATTATTTTTAGATCATAGGATGGGGATAGTTTACCATATTTTGAAAAAATGACTAGATACATAACTTTAATTGACAAAAATAATTCCAAAGTTATGAAATACTATGATCATGATAAGGAAAATATTTTTGAATAAAATACTATAATTTCAAAAATTAATTTCAAAGTATCTAAACTTACACCGGAGTTAGAAAAATACTAATTATAGATCAACTCATGTGATTAATAATTTGGTTGTAAAACTTATTTTTGAGATACTTAGTCTAGAAAAAATTCAATTAAATTTTACTTATAGTAAGTAAATTTTTTATAATATTTATAGAAAATTGAGGCCATATAGAAAAAATTTCATAATAGGTTATACCTTAGGAAAACCTCATTTTTAGTTGAACTATTTTGTTTCTAAAAATACAAATTTTTATATGAAATTTGAAAGAAGAAGACATTAGAAAAACAAATATTCTTTAAATAATTATCAATATTTTAGTTTTTATAAAACTTATATTTATAAAGAAATAATTTCTATATAAAAATATAAATTTATATAGATGTGTATTCCAAGAGTTTTATTTGCTAATACTTCTAGACCCAAGAAATTATATGCACAAAAAACATAGTCTTTTTATTTTAGGGAGTAAGGATGATTACTAGTATCCAAAACATATGGTACTTGGGAAGTGGGTGTTAGAGATATATGATAGGAAACAAAAATTTCTTTAGAAAATTCATTTGATAAAAGGGAGAAGACTAACTTTTGGAGATAATGCTCAAGGATAAATATATGGAATTAGTGATGTAAAATTTATTAATAAAGATTTAATTTATAACGTTTTATATGTTTTAGTACATAATCATAATATTTACAGTATAAGTTAATTATGTGATTAAGGTTACCTTGTTAAATTCAAGAATGATAAATATACCATTCAATGTTCAGAAGGAAAGTTCATTATTTCTATTGATAGAAATGATAAAGTTTACACTTTAAACTTAGGAAACCTTGGAAAATAATATTTACCTTGTTTAAGTGAAATTTAAGATCAATATTGGCTATTCTATATAAGGTTTGGACACTAAAATGTTATAAATTTATCTAAACTGTATAATAAAGGACTTGTTAGAGATTTACTTGATCTTAGGTTTAATTCTTCAAAAGTCCAAGACCCTTATAAATATTGTAAGAAACATAATTCTAGATTTACATATATTAGTGAAATATTAACTTCTAAATATTTATAGTTAATGTAAATGGATTTATTTGATCTAAAAAATGGAAGTATTATATGAAAAAAGTACTTGTATGTATTGGTTGATGATTAAAATAGATGGACTTAGGTCTATTTTCTATCAAAGAAATTGTAATATCTCTTTTTAAAAAATTTACAGCCCACGTTAAAAATGAGAAAAAAACTACCGTTGTTTAACATAATAATTGACCATGATGTAGAGATTGAAAATTCTAATTTTGAAACTTTTTATAGAAAAAAATGAATTACACACAACTTCTCAGCTTCTAGAACTCCTTAGGAAAATTATTTAGTTGAATATATGAATAGAATTATTCATTAAATTACTAGAACTATATTTATTGATTACTCAATTGCAAAATTTTTTTTGGGCTGAAGCGTCTAGTACTTCTTGATAAACATTAAATCAAGTTTCACTTCGACAATTTCTTAATAGAACTCCTTATTATTTGTGGAATGGAAGGAAGAATTTTTTTTTCTTACTTCAGAGTTTTTGGATGTAAATTATTCATTTTAAATACTAAGGATAATTTAAATAAATATGATCTAGAAGTATATAAGGGAATATTTTATTTCTATTTTACAACTAGTAAGAAATATCATGTTTTTTAAAATACAAACACTATTGAGTAAACAATGCATGTTAAGTTTGATGAAATGAATACTTTTATTTTTAAACATTCAAATGTAATTACCTCAAATGATATTTTTGAAATGACTTTTCAAACCATTTTGGATAATTCTTCATATATAAGTTCAATGAAAGAAATAATTTCATAAGTTTCACCTTTTGAAGAATTTAAACTTATTGATAAAGAACAATGTTTTACTCATCAAATAATTTAGTCGATCTTAAATAATCATCCCATAGATTTTATCATTAGTGATGTTGATTAACCAGTAAAAAATAAAATTTCCTTAAGAAATGAATGTTAACACTGTGCATTCTTATCCCATTTTGAACCTATAACATATGATGAGTCTTTAGTTTGTGAATATTGAAGAAAGTTAATATAATATGAACTTAATGAATTTTGAAGGAAAAAAGTTTATACTTTGGTATAATGTCTTAAATAATTTTTTATGATCAGAGTAAAATAGGTTTTCTGAAATAAGTACAATGAAAATGGATGTATTGTTAGAAATAAACAAATAATTTTTGTTAAGGATTATAATCAATAATAAGGAATATATTATGATGAAAATTATTCATTGGTAGTTATACTTGAATCTATTAATATACTTCAACCCTTTTTAGTATATCTAAACTATATTCTTTATAAAATTGATGTGAAGTGTGATTTTCTTAATGGATATATATAGGAGGAATTTTATATAGAATAACCACCTTATTTTAAAAATATAAAAATTTATGAAACATGTATTCAAACTTACTAAGGAGCTTTATAGACTCAAACAAGCTCTAAGTTCCTTGTATGATAGACTTACCAAATGTTTACTTCATTTTTTTTATTTAGGGAGTAGCTGATCTAATTCTTTTTATAAAGAAATTTTTTTAAGGATAACATTATTGTTCAAATTTATATTAATGATGTTATATTTGGTTCAAATAAAAAATATCTTTAAAATTATTTTTCCTAACTAATTAAGTATTATTTAAATTAGTATGTTGGGTAAAATAACTTTTTTCCTTGGTTTTTAAATTTATAAAAAACTGGAAGGAACTTTTTTATCTCAATAAAAGTATACTAAATATTTACTTAAAAGGTTTTATTTTTAAAATGTTAAGAGTATAAGTGTTATGAGTGGGTTACCTAGACTAATTCCATTATATATTTCAATTACCATTACATGTATATATTTTCATATATATATATATATATGTATTTATCCAAACTATAATAGTGTTGATAATTCTGCATCTACAATTTACATGGTAATGTACTTAGATTATGTTTCATATCAAAAAGGCTATATTAGTTCCCAATTGAAATGAGAAACTTGAGATATTATGACAAAAATCTTAAATATATGTCCTATAGTATAGATACATCATAATAATTAGACACAAATGATGGATGACTATCAGGTATTGAGGGATCATGAGTATTGAGACTTCTTCTTATGCTATTTTCACTTAGTGATCTCAAGTAGATGTTATCATAAGGATTGGCCCACTAATATGAACACCACATGTTTCAAATGTCATTGGTTATTCCTATCTATGAACATGTGTATTAGTCTCCATAATTAATATCATTATTAATGTGTTCCATTTGATTATGTACTTTAATGTAAGTAAATAACTATAATATTGAATTCATGGAGAGTTATCTTGTATTGGGTGAATATTTAGTGGCATGAAAATGGTTGAATGACCAAGATATAATTTTTCACTTCTATGTTGAGTAAGAGATATCTCATTAGCCCAAGTTGACTAGTTTGGTTGTACCTTCATTAAATATATAGTCATGGTATAATAAGGTAAGTCCATCCAATAATGTTATAGAATATATTAAGCATCAAAAGAATGATGACACAAGTGTGCATCCTAATTTATGAGATATGTTGATACAAAGAGATTGTATTAAATAGAGTGTGATCTTGGGATTTAGTTATAGATATGAATTTTTTTATCTCCGTAGGGCACATAATGGGTTGATAGACTCTAATCTGGGCATGTGATTTGGACTCAATGCTATCAATATAAGAACCTAGAGGGTTACACACTAAGTGTATCTATAAGTTACATCCCTTTAGATGACTAGAAATTTTGGATGAAGTGATCCTCATGTTTGCGGGTAGTGAAAATCTGAGTATGAATGGTTATAAGTAATAATAATTAAATTATATTATTAATGTTTATAATAATTATGATTTAATTTATTTATTAAGGTATTCACAAGTTGTTTGATCATAAAAATAAAAATAAGAAAATATAATTTTTTGAATGAACATAATACATTCAAGGAACATTAAATTATTAAGGGTTCTTATGATCCAAGCCAATGTTTTTTATTTTATTATGTAATATGTTAAAGTTTTAAAAGTGAGTGATAAAACATTATGGAAATTTATGTCAAGTTTAATTAAGTCAAAAGTGCGCACATGGGTATAAAATCAAGGTTATAACTTTCCATGGACCAAAGTACAATTTTAGAAAGTATAACCTAAGTATATAATTAAATTTTATACTCCAGAATAGTGCACTCATTCTTTGTAATGAATTTTGAACTCTCATATCTTATATCTCAATCTCAAGTGTGAGAAATCGAAGAAAGAATAAGGTTGTATTGATCCCATATTCTTGATCAAGTATGTGTTCTTCAAGTGATGGAAGGGATATCTTAAATATAGTGACTCAAACTTTTCATACATAAATATTACATCATTTTAGTTGAATATTCAATATATAAAATTAAAATATATGCTAAAATCATAAAGTTTTAGTGTCTTAAGAGACTGGATACATAAAAATATTATTTAGGTACATTGTTCATCATCTCTCATAAATTTCTTTTCTATATGTACCCTTTATGACATACCCTAATTAAAATAGTTACTGATAACATTGGTAAAGGAAACATAAGTAAGGGTGATATCATATTCTCAGTAAGGGTAAACATGGGATATATCAATTGGTGATCATATGAAAGCATACAATAAACATAATGGTATGAGATCATGACTATAACTTACAAAGTTTATATCTAATCTTTCATAAAACATTAAAATGAGTTATGGAATAAAAAATTATCATTTAAAATGACATAAATCATAAGAGTGATAAATAATCATAAATCAATCATGAAAATTGTGTTCAATTCAAAAGTATAAAAAAAATTCATTAAAGTATAGCACTGTCATAGGTATAAAAACCATTTTATATGTCAAGGTTAACTACTAAGACCATTGAATCATAGTGTATCAACTATCACCAACCATTTACCATATCATAACACTTTATGAATCATCACCTATTTCTTATTGTGAATCAGGAATTCCTTCCTATTTCCCATAGTGGATTAAGTACATCAAATTGTTTCCCATAATTATCTCATGACATATAAAAATTTACCCAGCTCATTGGAGGGAAATATAATCTAGAAACACCTACTACATAATTAAAACCATACATATTCCGAAATATAATAAAACATTTATATTATCAATATATCACAACCCATGAAAATATAATGGATTTTATAAAATTTTTAAAAATTTATCACATCATAGCCCATGGAAAATAAATGGGTTTCATAAATATATCATCATCATAATCATAAAACATATAGATAAAGAGTAAGGATGGTATAATTGGATAATATCTCTAGTAAAATATAATTAAGAAAATATTATATTATCATTGATAAAAATTTCTTTAAAACATCCCTAGACTATTTCTTGAGGAAAATACCCTTTTCATATTAAAATCACTTATTTAAAACACAAATATTTCAAAAATATTAAGGAAAAAATTTTATTTGAAAGGAACCATAGGAAATTATATGGGAAGCTTCAAATAATTGAGTGGTAATAATGAAGATAAATTCCATTCATTCCTTGTATAATAAAATAAATATTCTATTCATATTTTTGGTAAAAATTCAAAATCCCCTCATTTAGAAAATGATAGGAAAATTCATTGGAAACATTTTTATAGAAATTAAAACATGGGTAAAAATAAATTTTAACAATAATTTGAGAATAATAAAAAACATTAATTTTTTTTAAATAATACATAGACATGTAAGAAAAAGATTACCGATCTAATAGTAAAATATAGCTAACTTCCCTTAAAAAAACCATTTCAGTCTTTTGAGCATATAAAGTGAGGAAAATGAAATGGAAACATGTTTTCCTAAAAAATAACCAGGGGATAATAAAAATTAAAGGTATTTATTAGATAAGTATCATATAATTTTCTCAATTTAAATTCAAGCATAAACAATATTTAATAAAATGGAATTGAGATGAAAATTTGTTTCCTCAAGTCTCATCTTTCTTCATATTCATTCGAATTGCATGCATAATAAATATAGATTTATGATACATGTATTAAAAAAACATAATAATATATATCATATGATATATTATTTAATTATAATATCTTATAACCCATTTATTAACTTTAATTAAAATATCTTATCACTTATTTGTTAATAATTTGTTATTAAAATAAATGTTTTGAGTGAAAAATGCTTCATTTTGCATTCATGTTTTAGTTCAATAAACCCAATTATTATACTTTGATAATGGTTAAATAACAAAAATAATGTTAATAATTTCATGAGTATCATATACACTTTTATAACTATTCATATAAAGTGGTGATGAAAAATTAATTACATCACTTTGTGGAGATGGTAGTCCGTAGGTACGCACAAGTGATGTTTCTATTTTTGATGGATGGAATGAAATAAAGTTAAATAATATTTAAACTTTCCAAAATAATTATAATATAATATATATGTCTTATATATTCATTAAATTTATCATTATTACCAACCATGTAAAATTAAAAAGAAAAATGAATCACATCACTTCGTGGTGGTGGGAGCCCATATATATGCAAAAGCAACGTTATTTTATTTAATAGATGGGAAGAAGGTGGATAATGGTTGTTGATTAATTTTAATAAAAATTAAATATATTAAAGGTACTAAATTAATTATTTTATAACATATACTAAAGATATAGAGTAGGTATAATAATAAATAAAATTAAAAACACTTGGTTAAGAGTTATACCTTTTTATTGATAAACCTAATTTGTCTTACACCTTAAGCCTTGAAAGGATGGTTTTTTGGAAATGGAAGAAGATATAGGATGAGGTGAAGGTTTCTAGGATTATATTAGTGCAGGTATTTTCCAATCCATAAGTCACAAACATTACGAATAATGAAGGACATGTGATGCCCTTTTATAAGCAAGGGGAGTGGAACTCTTGGAATTACTTAAAGTATTAAATTAATATAAATTATTTTTTATGGAAAAATATATCCAAATTGATATAATTATAATATAATATGAATATGATTCAAAATAATATCATAAAAGTTTTTAACAAGTTTTGGTTATGTTTTTACCCTTATCTCTTAGTTTTGACCCACTATTTACCCTTTTAACAATTACTACAATGTCAAAGTTTTCTACTCTTTAAGGGTTAATAAATTAACCATAAAAGAAAAATTGTCTCATAAATAGAAAATTGATAATATTTTAAACCACATACCATTAAATTTGATAATTATTGGAATTTTATTAATTATAAATAATTTAATAATATATTATTTTTTATAAAATATCATTGTTGTCATTTTGGGAACTATTATTTTAATTTGAATTAAAAAAACATGAAATAAAAGGAATTAGAATATATACATTTAAAACATACCTAATATGATATATTTATCTATAAAATTCAAGGGAAACTATAAGTATCTCAAAAAAATTACTTTTATATTTTTTAAAATCATTTACTTGATTTTTCTACTATTTTCATAAGCATTGTGTTAGTGTTGAGTAGAAATTTAAGGTAATTATTTCATCAATAAAAATTAAAAATAAATTAAATTGATAAAAAATCATTAATATTTCAAATAAAAAATCACAACCAAACATAATTGTTTTTTATTCCTATCAAAAAATATTGTACTTATTAAAACTAAAGAAGTTTCATTTTTGACTTTATCTTTGACTTAAATATTTTATAAATAAAAATTAAAGTTAAATGTAATGGTCATATTTTAAAAGTTTTGGTGATTATGTGTGAGATATAATCATATAAATAAATAAATTAAATTTTTTAATTAATTTTAATCCTTATCACATTTTTTAACACTAATTAACACATTTTACCTTTATCATGGTAATAAATATTTACTATGGTTTCTATTCATATTGAAAAAAATAAAAGGGGAATATTTACCAAATTCATACATTATGATTAAAAATATGGATTCCATTTTTCATGATTCAATTAAATTAATTAGAATAATTAATTTAATATAAAAATGAAAAATGCAATTGAAAACAATTTTTCAGAAAAATGATTTTTAAGTATAGAAATGTTTTTATAATGAATTAAACAAAAAATTTGATTAAAATAAACTTAATTGTATTATTCCTAATATAATATAACTAATTTTACTTTGAATCCATTTTAAATAAATAGAACTTTGTAAATTTCTGAAACAAAAATACAGTTTTCAATAAAAATCAGTATTTTTTAATATTTACTAGAAAATCAATCTTTTTAGAAAAATCATAAAAATTCAGCCTAAGATAATTTAAATATTATTATTTAAAAAAATTCACCCTTTTTATAAAATATACTTTCTAAAATTTCTATGAATTAATTATAATATTCTCTCACAAAAAGAAATAAAAACCAAATTTGAAGAATAAAACGACTTTACAAAAAATTGAGTACTTATTTATTTTTAATTAATAAATTTTTATTGATTATGAACTTTATATATATATATAATAATGTGGTTAATCATATTAATATCTTCTAACTCAATGGATAAGAAATAACTATCATGTTATATAATAATATTTCAATAGTATAATGCAGTTTTTTTAAACACGGTGTTTTGGGTAAAGTAAGCTATTAAAGAAATAAAATTTATTTTTAGATAAAAATATCATAAAATCTTAGGGTGTTATATTCTATCACCCTTAAAATTAATTTCTCCCTAAAAATTACATAACTTCGATACAAAAAAATTGAGGATATCTTTGTTTCATCACATCCTATGGTTCCCAAGTAGCTTCTTCTAATTTATGGTTTCAACATAAAACTTTGACTAGGTGAGTTATATTGTTTCATATAAATGTCTCTATATGATCTAGAATATCCAATGAATTTTCCTCATAAGGGATATCTTTCTCTAGTGGTATGACATATTAGTTTAGTACATGTGTAGGATTGGGTTTGTACTTCTTCTGAGAGATACATTAGACACATCATGAACTTGATAGGGATTTAGCGGAAGTTACAAACAATAAGCTAACATCCCTATGAGATCAAGAATATAAAAGGGAATGATATATCTAGGGATTGATTTTATCATCTTAATGGTTGAGTGAAAGTTGAGGTTATAAGAAAACTGAACTAGAGGATGATGTTGATCCCAATCACCTTTGAAATCCAGAGAATAAGATCTAAACATATCCTCTAGGGTTTTAATGGTTCTATTAGACTAAACATTTGCATAAGGTTGATAAACATTACTCAAAAACAACTTTGAATCTAGAACATTTTGAAGAATTCTCTATAACTTTGAGGTAAAACTTGGATCCCAATCAAATATAATAGAATGTGGAACTCCAAGAGATCTCAGAATTTTTTAATGCCTAAACTAGAATAATGATCAAGAAAGAAATATTATCTGATGGAAATTAAGTGTGGAAACTTTGTAAGGTGATCGACTACAACACACATAACATTGTTCCCTTTACACGTTTAGGTATTCTGATGATGAAATCCAAGGTAATTGTTTTCCATTTCTAATCAAGTATGGGTAATAGTTGTAACATCCCATTAGGATTATGTTTCTAGACTTAACTTGATTACATACTAGGCATCAAGACACATACTCTATAATATCCCTTTTATTATTATCCCACCATAAATACTCTTTAATATATCTATATATATTCATACTTCTAGGATGTATAGAGAATGAATAAATATGAGATTCATCTAATAGTTCATTTTTTAATTCTTATATTTATGTGAGAAATACTCTATTAATGAACCATATCATTCCATTACTATCATGGTTGAACTCAAAAACCCTCATTACCTTTTTCTATAGTTATACATTTTTCCATCCACGCCTTATTGATCCTCACATGGATTGATGGATGAACATTCATCGAAAAAATATAGGACAAGTCCCCTTCCCTTATGATTTCAAGTTCCATATTTTAAAAATCCATAAGTATTGGATCTCTTTCAATCCTAATCATGTAAAAACTTATATGGTCCTTTAGAATCGTAGAATCATCAACCTTATTCACCTTCCTAGAGTGGTAATATTTTGAGTAGTCATAATATTTAATCAATTTAAACCATATTGTTTGGAATATATTCAACTCTTTCTAAGTGAATATATATTTCAATATTTTATAATCTATATATATGTCACCCATTTTACCATAAATATAATTACTCCATATTTTTTACACAAAAATTACCACTTCCACCTCCAAATCATGATTTGGGTAATTTTGATTATGTATTTTTAGTTAGAGTGAGGCATATACTATCACTATATCATTTTACATGAGGAAACATTCTGGTACCATCTTTAATGCATCACTATAGATCAAAAATCCATCTCTAATATAGGTAAGTGTGAGTGAAAGTACACTTAACAACCTTTTATTTAGATCCTTTAAATTTTCTTCACATTCATCTATACACAAGAACTTATCCCCCTTTCAGGTCAACTTAGTGAGTGGTTTAGATATTCATGAGAAATATCACACAAAGTGTCGGTAATATCTAATAAACCCATGAAAACTATTGATATTTGTAACCATGTTTGGTATGATCCATTTATAAATAACTTATAACTTTTAAGGATCCACTGAAATACCCTCATGTGAGAGTGAAACTTTATAAATCCAAAATTCACACTTGGTAAATTTTTCATACAACTTACCCTTCCTTAGGGTCTTCAGTACAATTATCAAGTGATATTCATAATATTTCCTACTATTAGAATAAATTAGAATACAATCTATAAATAATAACAAAAATATGTCAAATTAATCTCTAAAAATGTTATTCATTAAATCTATGATGATAATAGGGGCATTAGTAAGTAAAAATGACATCACTATAAATTCATAATTCACATAGCTCATATGAATGGATGTATTGGGTATTTCTAATTATTAACTATCAATTAGTCATATATAGAATGTAGTTAAATATTTTAAAATTATTTATATCCTTGCAATTGATCAAACAAATCATCAATATAGGGTAGATGATACTTTTTCTTAATAGTGATCTTGTTAAGTTCTCAATAATCAATGAAAATATGCTTTTACCCATATTTATTATTAAAAATAGAAAAGGCACACACCATGGTTATGAAATATAGAATATGAATACCATATCAATATTATATTATAGTTTTTTCTTTAATTTATACATCTCAATTTGGACCATTCTATAAGGAGTATTTGAAATAGTATTATTACTAGTTATGAGTTCTTTTGAAAAATCAACTTCACGATTCAGAGGAAGATGAGAAAATTATTCTAGAAATACCTTAAAAAATTATAATAGAATAGGCTTATCATCAATTTTTATTTTCACCCCAACCATCTAAGATAAATACCCTTCATGGAAAGGAATTAAGACCCACAAGATAATAGTAATTTCCATTGGAAGTTTATATTCATCCTCCCACCAATAAATGATCATAGGTTCATTTGGAATATAAAATGTGACATCCATTATTTAGAAATTATTATGGGTTTCATATAAAAATTCCAATCCATTCTTATAATTACATAAAATTCAACTAGTGGAAGAACAAAAATATTTACAGGAAGCACATTACCAAAAACATCAATAATAGAATAATTATAAACACGAGTTGTGTTTATTATACCATTAAATGTCTTGACCACTAACTCAACATCCAGTCATTGAGGATATGAATTAACATCCCTTAAGACTTTTCTTAATATACAAAAATTCATATATTTGATCACAAATAGGGAACTTCAATATTTGAGCATACCTATTACCACATCACTTCATCATTCTATCTTCAATCCCATACTAAAACCAAAATGGCTTGAATGATCATAAAACATCATTAGTTAGAGTGACCAGTTATAGAATCAATAAATATCTATCATATGATGTTTAAATCATGACACCTTCTTCTCAATCTATATCTTATTTTGTTTACCTAGGTTATCTTTTCTCATTACCAAAACTTTAGGATGTTATCCAATATTTAGGTTTATCCCTAGGGATTTTCATTAAATCTATCTAGTTATAGTCTACAAATATTAACTAAACCCTACATTGATACCAACTATAGAGACCCAAATTTTTTATCCATAAATATTACATCATTTTAGATGAATATTCAATATATAAAATGATGATCCACACTAGAACCGTTACAATTTAATTTCTTGGAGACTAGATACATAAAAATATTATTTTGGTACATTATTTATCATCTCTGGAAAAGTTCTTTTCACTTTGTACTATTATTGAGATACCCTACTTAAAAATTTTCCTTATAACCTAGGGAAAGGAAGAATAAGAAAGTAGGATCTCAAATTATTGATAAGGGTAGACATGGAAGATATAAATCAATGATCATATGAAATCATAAGATAAGCATACATGTATGTGATCATGACCATAACTTAAAAAGTTCAACCCAATATATCATAGATCATAAACAAGATTCATTGAATAAAACATTATCATTTAAAAATACATAAATCACAAGAGTGATAAATAATTAAAAATCAATCATGAACCAGAGTTCAATTCATGAGAATAAAAACATATTATTAAAGTATGCCACTATCATAGGTATAAAAACCATTTCATATATCAAGGTTAACTATTGAGAAAATAAAATCATAGTGGATAAATAATCAAAACTTATATTCCATATCATAATATATTATACATCATCACCTATTTACTATAATGGATAATTCCTCCCTACCTATTTACCACAGTGGATCAAGAACATTAACTTGTTTCCTATAATTATCTCATGATATATAAATATTTACCTAACACATTTTAGGGATTTAAAATTCGAATCCTAACTTTCACATAATAAAAAGCATACATATGTGTTTCATAAGATCATTAAAAATTCATATTATCATTATATCATAACTTTTTAAAAGAAAATGGGTTTCATAAATATTTTATTAATTCATTGTAGCATAAACCATGGAAAATAACATGGTTTTGTAAACATATCATCATCATAATCACAAACCATACAAATAAATAATAATGATAGTATCATTAGACCATATACCTAGTAAAACATAATTAAAATGAAATAATATCATCTTAGATAAAAATTACTTTAAAATATCCCTGGTATATTTCTTGAGGAAAATACACTTTTTATTTTGAAATCACTAATATAAAATACATATATTTATAAAATATTAAGGAAAACAATTTATTTTAAAATAACCATAGAAAATTATAGGGGAATATTCAAAACATTGATCACTTATAATGATGGAAAATTCCATTAAAAGCATATATTATAAAACAAATATTCCGTTCACATTTTTGGTAAAAATTCAAAATTACCTCACTTAAAAAATGATAGGAAGGT
This sequence comes from Viscum album, assembly GCA_963277665.1. NCBI lineage: Eukaryota > Viridiplantae > Streptophyta > Magnoliopsida > Santalales > Viscaceae > Viscum > Viscum album. The sequence continues at coordinate 1,693,125,068 of OY728137.1, read as the reverse complement.
TCCTAGGATTTTTTTTATAGAAAGTAAAAAATGGGTAAAAATTAATTTTAAAAATAATTGGAGAATAATAAAAAACATTATTGAAAACATTTTAAAGAAAACATGTACATAGAAGAAAAATATTTCTGACCGAATAGTATAACATAGTTGATTTTCTTCAAAAAATTCTTTTGGTCTCTTGAGTACATAAAGTGAGGAAAATTAAAGAAAAAATATATTCCCCTAGAAAAAACAAAAGGATAAGAATAATGAAATGAATTTATTAGATAAGGATTATATAATTTCCTTAATTTAAATCCAAGTATAAACAATACCAAATAAAATGAGATTGAGATGAAATGCTTTACCTGAAGTCTCTTCTTTCTTCATATGTGTTCAAACCTCATGTGTAAAAAATATAATTTTATTATAGATGTCTTAAGAAACCAAAACTCATATATATCACACTATATATGATTTACTAATAAAATATTATCACCTATTTATTAACTTTACTTATAACATCTTATCATCTATTTATTTACAATTTGTTATTAAAATGATTGTTCCAAGTGATAACTGCTTTTATTTTCAAACATGTTTTGTTTTGGAAGTCCTATTAATTATAATTTAATCATGTTTATTTAATATTCATAATTTTAATCATGTCTTGATTATCATATATACTTTTATAACTATTCATATAAATTGGTGATGAAAAATGAATTACATCACTTCATGGAGACAGTAGTCAGTACATACACATGAGTGATGTTTCCATTTTTTGATGGATGGAATAAGAGAAATGTAAATAATAATTCAACTTTATTGATTCATTATCATATAATATATATCATATATATTCATTGAATTTATTCTTATTACCATCAATGTAAAATGGAAGTGAAAAATGAATCACATTGCTTCGTGGAGGTGGGCGTCTACATGTATGCACGAGCAACATTATTATTTTAAACTGAATGGGAAGAAGGTGAATAATGATTATTATGTCATCATAAAAAAATTAAGTGTATTTAATATATTTAATTTATTATTTTATAATGGATACCATATATTTAAGGGAGTTATAATAATAAATAAAATTGAAAATTTTCAATTATGAGTTATACCTCTTCATTGAGAAACCTTCATTGGATTATACTTTAATCCTTGAAAGGATAGTCTTTTGGAAAGAAAATACTATATATAGTGTGGTAAAGGAAGATAATATTATATTAGTTTAGGGATTTATTGATCTATAAGGCTTAAAAGTTTTGAATAATGAAGGAGATGAGGTACCCATATATAAGTTAGGGGAGGGACACTCTAGAAATTACTTAAAGTATTAAACTAATATAAATTAAATTTCAATGAAAAATGGATCAAAATTGATAAAATTTTAGGATAATATTATTACAGCTCTAAATAATCTCATAGAATAAAATTTAATAAGTTTTTTTTATGTTTTTACTATTATCTCTTAGTTTTAAACCCATGTTAACACTTTTGATAATTATTAAAATATCAATTTTTTCTACTATTTAATGGATAAGAATGTTACCTTAAAAGTAAAAGTGACTCATAAATGAACCATGGTTTATATTTTCAACATATCTCATTAACTTTTTTTATGAAGGGATTTTTATGAATTTTAAATCATTTAATAAAATATCACTTACTATAAACTATCTTTAATGTCATTTTTTAAACTATTAATTTAATTTGATTTAAAAAAAATATGATAGAAAAATAATTTGAACATTAAAATTTCACACAAGACTAATATTTTTTATTCATGTGACATTGTAACTCAATAAATCTATATTACTTTTAGAGTTTTTCAAATAATATTTTTGATTTTTCTATTACCCACAAAATCACTGTGTTAGTGTTGCGTAAGCATTTAAGGTAATTATTTAATTACTAGAAAATAAAAACAATTAACTTGATAAAAAAATTAATTAATATTTAAAATAAAAATTTATAACTGAACATAAGTTTTTTTATCCCTATCACATAATATTATAGTTATTAAAAGTAAGAAGGTGATATTTTTGAGTTTATCTTTCACTTAAATGTTATGATGGTAAAAATAAAATTTAAATGGAAACAAAAGGTTATATTTTCCAATTTGGGATGAATATGTATAAAATATACTCATCCAATTAAATAAATTAATTTTTTTGAATGAATTTTTATCCTTATCACATTAATTTTAACTACAATTAACCTATTTTACCTTTACCATGGTAACAAAAACTCACTATGGTTACTATTCATACTGAACAAAAATAAAAGGGACCTATCTTTCAAATTTGGACCTCATAATTTTAAATATTTAATATATTTTTAAATATTAAGTTTATATAAGTGGAATAAATTAATTTAAGATAAAAACTCAAAATGCAACGAAAAACTCTTTTTCAGAAAAAATGCCTTTTTATTTTTAAAAATGTTTTATACCAAATTTAACAATAAAATTGATTCCAATAAACTTAATTATATTATTAATAATATAATATAACTAATTTTATTTTTAAAAATTTTGAAACATAATGTAACTTTGTAAATTCTTGAAATAAAAATACAATTTTCAATAAAAATCAGTATTTTTAACTATTCACTGGAAAATCAATCTTTCCAGAAAGATCCCAAAAATTAACCCCATGATAATTTTGATATTATAATTAAAAAAACAACATACTTTTTATGAAATAAAAATTCTAAATGTTATAAAAAATAATTATAATATTTTCTCACAAAAATCAATAAAAACCATTTTTGTAGGAAAAGTATTTTTGTAGAATAAATGACTTTACTTAAAATTGTGTGCTTATTTGTTATTAGTTAATTCTTTTTTATTTATTAATATCATTATATATATTTAATAATATGTTTAATAATATTAATACCCTCCAATTAAATGTCTAGGTGATAAATATAACAATAAATAATAATATTTCAATAGTATTACATGGTTTGTTTAAACTTCGCACTGTGTGTAAAGATAACTATCAAAGAAATAAAATTTATTTATAAAAAAGTATATAATAAAATATAAAGGTGTTATATTCTACCCCCATTAAAATTAATTTCTCCCTCAAAATACCACCACTTCGGTACAAAAAATTAAGTATATATCTATTTTGATCACATCCATGAGTTCCTAAGTAGCTTCCTCTAATTTAGGGATTCTCTAGAAAATGTTGACCAAGTGAGTTATCTTGTTTCATATCACTTTATCTCTAAGATCTAGAATCTCTACCAGTTGTTCCACACAATAGTGATCTTATTCTAGCAGTACAACCTTTGAGTTTAGTATATGTGAAAGATCAAATATGTACTTCCTTATGATAGATTCATGGAACATATCATGAAATTGAGAGAGATTCGTTGGAAGTTCCAAATGATAATATATTATCTTGATGAAATCAAGAATCTAAAAGGGAACAATATATAAATTATTTAACTTTACCTTATTTCAGAATATCATAACCTTCTTCCAAGGAGATATTCCTAGGAACACCTTTTCACCAAGTTCGAAGTCCATATATCATCGGCAACCATCAACATAACTTTTCTATCAACTATGATATTCTATTATGCACTGATTAATTACTTTAACCTTATTTGTAATTTCTTCATCTATATTAGGTACCAATAATATTAATTTTCTAAATTCATCCTAGTATATAGGTGTTTTTAATTTACTACCATATATGGATTCATAAGGATTCATCAAAATGATCAAGTGAAAGCTATTATTGTAAGAAAACTTTATTTGAGGAAGGTTTTGATCCCAACCACCTTTTAAATCTAGAGAACAAGATATAAACATATCCTCCAGGGTTTGAATGGTTCTCTTATATTGAACATCTAACTAATTATGATAATTAGTATTGAAACACAACTTTGAATCTAGTTATTACCGAAGACTTCAACAAAACTTTGAGGTAAACCTCAAATCATGATAAAATACAATAAAATGTTATACTCTATGTATTATCACCACTTCCTTAATATTTAAATGACCAAGATGATCAAGATAGAAATAATATCTAATGGAAATATATTGTGATGACTTTTTAGGTGATTTACTAAAACCCAAATAGAATTATTTGATTTAAATATTTCAGGGAATCTAAAGAAGAAATTCATGGTAATGTTTTCCCATTTACATTCATGCATGTGAAATGGTTATGAAATACCCTTATACTTATATCTCCTAGAATTAACTTTATAACAAACTAGGTATCAAGATATATAATCTATAGTATCATTTTTCATGTTTTCCCACCATAAATACTCTTTCTCATCTCTATACATCTTCATACTTATAGTATGTATAGATAATGATAAACTATGGTCTCTATCTAACAATTAATTTTTCCAATTATGGTATTTATGAGGCACATAATCTATTTATAAACCCTATAATTCCATTACTATCATGGTTGAATTTTAGAACACTCCTTAATTTTTTCTTCAGTTATACATCTTCCCACTGTGCCTCTTTAATCCTTTCATGGATGGATGATTAAACATTAATCTTAGAAAAATAGGACCTGTCCCATTTCTTGAGGATTTCAAGTTCAATATTTTGAAAATCCATAAGTATTAGATATATTTAAATCATCATCATGGACAAACTATCATGGTAATTCTGACTCAGAGCATCATCCACCTTGTTCACTTTCCTATAGTGGTAATGTATTGAGTGGTCATAATCTTTAATCCATTTCATATATCTTCTATAGTTACCATAAAACTCTTTTTGATTGAATATATACTTCAAGATTTAATTATCCATATATATGTCACACCATTCACCATAAAGATCATTCCTCTATATATTTAAATAAAACATTTATTACTACCAGCTCCAAATCATGATTCAAATAATTTTACTCAAGTATTTTCAATTATCATGAGGTATATGATATCACCATATCATTATACATGAGTAAAAATCCCAAAAACTTCTACAAAACATCACTATAGATTGAAAAAACTTCTCAACTATAGGGTAGTGTGATAATAGGTGTACTAAACAACCTTCTCTTCAAAACATTGAAATTTTATTCACATTCATCCGTCCATAAGAAATTAACACCCTTTAAGTAAACTTTGTGATTGGATTAGATATTCATGAGGAATATATCACAAATTATTAGTAATATCTACCCAAACCAATAAAACTAAAGATCTTAGTATCTGTGGTTAGTTTATAACATTTCTCAATAACTTCCATCTTCGATGGATCCACCAAAATACCCTCACATGAGATTATATGACCCAGAAATGAAACTTTATGAAGATAAAACTCACACTTGGTATTTTTTTATACAACTTATCTTTCCTTAGGATCTTTAGTACAATTATAAAGTAATCATAATACTCTTACTTACTCTTGTAATATATAAGAATATCATCTATAAATAGTACCATGAACTGGTTAAGATAATTTATAAATACTCCATTCATTAAATCCTTAAACATATAAGGGGTATTAGTAAGTCCAAATGGAATCACTATAAATTCAAAATGACAATACCTCGTATGGAAGGTTTTATTTAGTATTTCGTTGCTATTAACCCTCAATTAATGATATCTATAATCGAAGTAAATATTGTAAAATTATTGATCTCCTAATAATTAATCAAGAAAATTATTGATGAATTATATAGGATACCTGTTCTTGATAGTGATATGAAGGTGCTTATCAAAATGTCGGTGACGATAGGATCCTCCCGATTTTGAGGAATCTTGCAATTCCTAAATCAGGCATTGTAGAGATTTATCATGGGTTCCTTTGATCCTCAGTGGGAGTTCGCTTCACTCCCTCTAAGGGTATTGGGTAATGAAGCGCTTACAGTTGCAGACTTGGATCATGCGCCCAGGGCCAAAGGTGTCTCCTTCTCGAAAGAACTGAAGGGCGTACCCTGCAATATGGATGCTTCTCAAATGCAGTCGAGTTCGGTCCCTAGGCAAGTTGACGATGTCTTCTCAGTTCTTTCTGATCAAGATGCTATTAATCAGCGGCTCGAAGCCTGTAAGTTTTCTGCATTAGGTCGAATTTATCTTGTTAAGGGTGATAAGCCCTGGACTAACTCGGACCTTAATCTGAGGCTTTATCAATCTTGGGGGGTTAGGGATTTCAAACTAATCCCGATTGAAAGGGTTTTTTTCCACATAGTCTTTAACAACAGGGATGATCTTCAGATGGATTGGAATAAGGGGGTGACCTCTCTTAAACCAGGTAGTTTTAAATTGGCTAAGTGGGATAGGCACTTCAATCCATTCACTCAATGCCAAACGGCAACCCAAATTTTGATTTGTTTACATGGTCTAAACTGGTTTTATTGGCATCCTAAAATACTGAGTGATATCTATTCTTGTGTGGGGATCCCCTTGAAGATGGAACATCACACTATTGATGGTGAATTTGGGTTCTTTTCCCGTGTTCTTGTGGAAGTAAACATGGATTCCAAATTGCCAGATGTGGTCAATTTCTTAGATAATGATCAGAATTTCGAAATCAGAATCGAGTATGACCAGAAACCCCCCCATTTTTTGACTACTGTAAAATAGTAGGTCATGCTATCTCCACTTGTAGGAATATTCAGAAGCAAAAACAGTCTGTTAGAGACTCTTCTGCTGACAAGGTGAATCAATGGAAGATGATTGGAATGAAGAACAAGGTCAGGGAACCTACAACTGAAAAGGGGGAGAACTCTGTTAAGGATCAACAGGTGCGAATGGAGGGCCCCCTATCTGCTGCTCCTACTGGTGGTGCCCCCTCCATCCCACATCCTATTAGAGTTGATGATGAAGAATCTGAGATAGATATGGATTTCATTAATTTAGTTTATAGTTGTCTTGCTGCCGCCATTTTCTCTGTGGAGGATGAATTGAAAGACTGTGGAAATGATACACCTATCACTTTGGATGTCCCTTTGATGTTCAGCTTACCTGAGGAAAAGATTAAAAATGCTTTGAACTCTTCGGGGGATGCAGCTCTATGAAAATCTGCAAGTTATGCTAGGAAAAGTTAGAGTGACATGGTTGAGGAGGATGAATCTTTACAGGCCAGAAGTGCACCCTCGTGCTCCACGGAGGTGAATGAACACTCTCTGAAGCCTTTTCATACATTAATGAGTATTGCTAAGGGTTAGGTCCATAGAATGCAAATAAGGAGTCTCACCAAGCTCTCGACTGGTTCCAAAAACTCTTCAGGTAAGAAGAAGGCAAAGAAGAAAAATAGGAAGGAAAACTTCAACTACAAATATGGTTCAAAATGAATATCCTGTTCTGGAATTGTTAGGGTCTTGAGAACTCCTCCACAGTCAACGCCCTGCATAGGCACATTCTGATTCATAAGCCGAAGCTTCTGGGAATTTCTAAACCCAAATCCTCATTCTCTTTGGGTTTTGCGGGTCTCAACAAATATGGTTTCCTTCTAGTTGCCACAAATGGTTCAAATGAGAAGGAGGAAAGTTTATGGGTCTTTGCACATGCTTCTATTGGCTCAGTTGATATCATTTATATTAATGACCAGGTGATATCTTGTTCTCTGCAATGGGAGTCTGTACAGCTGGTGGGATCTTTTGTTTATGTGAAAAGTAGATACCATGACCGTAGAAGGTTGTGGCAGGAGTTGGGCAATTTGGGAGGCATCTCTTCCCCTTGGTTTGTTATTGGTGATTTTAATACGATACTTTGTTCTAGTGATTAAACTGGTCCGGTTCATTCTCAAATTTCCCTTAGGGAATTTAAGGAGTGTGTTGATAGAAATGATTTGACTGAAGTCAGCTTGGTTGGTGCTAAGTTCACGTGGTACAGACGATGTCTCAACCGCATGACTGCTAGAAAGCTTGATAGAGCTTTTGTAAACAATGCCACTTTGGATAAATGGAACTCTATTTCCAACATCACCCTTCCCAAATTTTCCTCTGACCACCATTCGATCCTGATCAGTTTTATATACAGAGTGTTTAGCATACCTCTCCCCTTTCGTTTCAACAATGCCTGGGCATCTCAAAGCTGCTGTAGTAAGCTGATTGAAAGCTCCTGGACCTGCATGAAGGGTGCTGATTTTCAGTTTAAATTGAAAATCCTGAAGTGAAAGCTAAAAGCTTGGAGAAAAGTTACTTATAGTGACTTGGAAAAAGAGATTCTCATGATTTAATCCTCTCTACAAAAGCTCCAAGATGAGGCATCCAATGTTGACTTCAATCTGGATTTTTCCAAGGAAGCCCTGCTTGCTTCTAAACTGAACTCTCTTCTTGATATTAAGGATAAAGCACTAAAGGAGACCTTAAAAATTAAATGGCTTCAAGATGGTGATAGGAATATTAAGTTCTTTAATTCTCTCCACATAATTAGAAAGGACAACCAGCCCTTATCCTTCTTGAAGGTTGAGGATCAGATCTTAGAAAATAGGGAAAATATTACTGATTACATTGTTGATTATTTCCCTAAGATCTTCAATGGACCTCCTTTGGGGGGGGGGGAATATGATGGATGACATCATTCCCACTATGGTTACTGATTCTGATAATGCCTTCCTCACTTTCACTCCCTTGGAATTTAAAGTCAAAGATGCTGTTTTTAGCCTCAACGCCACTAGTACCCCGGGCCCAGATGGATTCAATAACTTCTTTTACCAGAAATATTGGGATTTCATCAAGGGGGATTTTTGAAAATTAGTCTCCTCTTTCTTTTCCTCAGGGGATCTCCCTCAAGGCCTCAATTCTCAATTTATCACTCTTATTCCTAAAGTTGAGAATTCTTGTGAGATCCATCCATTTAGGCCAATTGCCTTGGTGAACACAATCTATAAGGTCATAAGAAAGATTCTATCCAATATGATCTCTATTATTGCTTCTAGTATTGTTTCATGGAACCAATTCGGCTTTATCAAAGGAAGATGTATACAGGAGTGTATCTTTTCTTCCTCAGAGTGTATTAATCTGCTCAGAATTCCTACAAGAGAAGGTAGAATGGATCTCAAGCTTGATATTAAAAAAGATTTTGACACTCTAGATTGGACTTTTATATATAAGGTCCTTGAGAAATTTGGTTTCAATGAAACTTTTTTTAAATGGATTTCCTCCCTCCTTAGTTCAGCCTATGTCTCGGTTCTTCTCAATGGCTAACCTAAGGGATACTTTTCTTGTTCTAGGGGGGTCAGGCAGGGGGACCCCCTCCCAACCCTTTTCTTCTCCATTGCTGAGGACTATCTCAGCAGACTCATTACTCATATGGTCTCTCAATGACACCTCAGGCCAATTCAAGTATCAAGGTACCTTGTTATTCCCTCTCACCTTTTTTACACCGATGATATCATATTATTTCTGCAGGGGGGAAAGAAGAATGTACGTGTCTTGAAACAAAATTTTCAGCATTATGAAAGTGTCTCTGGTCAGTGTATAATCTGGGAAAAATCTTCCATTCATTTTGGTAAGAGGTTCTCTATTCCCAGGAAACACTGGACTCTTTCAGAGTTGGTAATCAAGGAAGGATATATGCCTTTTCATTATCTGGGTGTCCCGCTCTTCTGGGGGTGCCCTAGGGCCTCTTATTTATCTGAAATTATGGATAGAGTCATTGGTCAGCTCTCAACCTGGAAAGGGAAAATCCTTTCTATGGCTGGGAGAATTTTTTTGGTAAATACGGTCATCATTTCTAAATTGTTCTACTCCTTTATAGTCTATAAATGGCAAAGAAGCCTTCTCAAATGTTTGAACACATCAATCAGGAATTTTATCTAGAGTGGTAGCATCCTGGAGAGGAAGTTAGTCACTATCCCTTGGAGGGTCTGTTGTAAACCACTCCACTCTGGTGGCATGAGCATAAAAAATATTGCTCTCTTTAATGAATCTCTTCAAGATCGCTTAGCCTGGAATATCATACATAATAATTCTGAATCTATGGTTTTCCTCAAATCTCATTTTGCTAATAACTTGAATCTTGGTAGCAATGCTTACATTGTTTCCTCCCAATGGCCAGCAGTTAAATCTTCCTTCCAGAATATTATGACCTTCTCTAGATGGATTTTCAATAGAAACTCCAACCTTAAGTTTTGGTTTGATAATTTTACAGGTAACATTATTTTTGATGAGTTTCAGCATGTTTCTCTTAGCTCAGGGGTGCAGATCTCCATCAAGGATTTTCTGGATAATCCTTCAGCAAACCTTCCAGAGGACCTTCATTATTTAATTGGTAATTACAATTTTGTCTCCGGCCCTGATTTTATAGCTTGGGATCCAGCTAGAAATGAGATTCTGACCAGCAGTCTGTATTACTCTCATGCAATTCAGGATATAAATGCTAATTTTAAATGGTTGTCTATCTTCAATAAAGTTTGGATTAGGCCTTCTCATCTAACACTTATCTAGAGGCTGGTTTATAATAGATTACCCACTGATGAGGTACTCCAATTGTTTGGTATGTAGCGATGCTCAAGGTGTGTAATGTGTCATAGCCATCGAGAGGATGTAGAGAACCTATTCCTATCTTGTGCAACAACCGCGACCATCTGGAAGCAGATTTTAGGTGCATTTGAACTGGATGGCCACATATTTTCAGGACTGCAGGCTCTTCAATGTTGATTTTCAGTTATTCAGGTTTCGCCCCAGATTCGCGCTCTCCTCTCTGTGGCTATTGCGGAAGTGTTGCACACTATTTGGCGGCTCCGAAACGCTGCTATTCACAATGGGATAGGCTATTGCTTGAAGATCTCTTTGATGCTGATTTTTGTGGTTATTAGGGATGCATCAGCTCTCTGTTTGGGGGAATGCTACAACACTATTCCAGACTTCGAAGTTCTGAAAAATATAGGTGTTAAAGGGATTTTCAAACTTACTTTGGGCACTGTGGAGGTTTTTTGGATTCCTCCATTCCCCCATTGGGTTAAATTCAATACAAATGGTGCCTCAAAAGGGAATATTGGCTCTTCGGGTTGTGGTTCGATCTTTAGGGCTCACAGTGACTCTGTAAAAGGATGCTTCTACGGTTCTTGTGGCATGACAAGCTCTCTTGAGGATGAAACTCTTGGGATAATACATGCTGTTTCTTTTGTGAAAATGAAGGGCTGGACTAACATCTGGCTTGATAGTGACTCATCTACCATTGTGCAGGCCATCAGGAATGGTGAAATGCTTATCTCTTAGTGGCTTGCAACAAAGTGGATGCATGCATGAAGATCCTTTCGACTCTCAATTTCATCATCATGCATGTCTTTTGGGAGGCTAACCAGGTTGCGGATGGTCTTGAAAATCTCAGAGTTGGGAAACTTATTACCTGGTCAGATTCTCTTCCTGAGGCTTTACTTCCTTTATATAGGGATGATTGTAATAAGATTCTGTACTTTTGTCTCTTGTAAAATTTCTATTTTTATGAATTAATTCCTCGTCCATTTGGCGGAGGAACCCTTCTTCTTGTTCTTGATAGTGATCTTTTTAAGTAACCAATAATCAATGAAAAGATACATTGGACCATCTTTCTTATTAATAAAAAATTGGTGTACCTATGGTGACTCGCTAGAGTATATAAATTCCTTATCAATATGCTTACAAAGTTTCTTCTTTAATTCTTAAAACTCAATTGGTTCCATTTTATAAGGATTCTTTGAAATAGGTATAACACTAGATATGAGTTCTATTGAAAACTCAACTTTATGATTTAAAGGAATACTGGGAAATTATTATGTAAATAAATAAAAAAACCTCCATACAATAGGAATATTCTCAATGTGGTGTTTCTCCCCAACCATATGATACAAATACCATTTATGGATATAGATTAAGACCCGCAATATAGAAGTAATTTCTATTGGAATTTTATATTCATCCTCACACTGATAAATTATCATAGGTTCATTTGGAATATGTAATATGAATTCCCTTCGTCATAAATCAATATGGTATCCATATAAATAAAGACAATACATGCCTATAATCACATCAAATTCAACTAGGGGAATAATCACAAGATTTTTAGGAAGCAAATTTCCACAAACATCAATCAGATAAGAATCATAGACTTGAGTTTCGATCATCGTACCATTAGAAGTATTCAAAGATAATTAATAAGGGTATGAGATAAAGAAAATAACTTAAAAAGTTAATAACCAATATACCCTAGATCATAGACATGATTCATGGAATAAAAAATCATCATTTCAAAAGAAATAAATCATAAGAGTGATAAATCATTAAAAATAAATTATGAACCATGAGTTTAATTCATAATCATAAAAACATGTCATTAAAGTATGGAACCACCATAAGTATAGAACAAATTTTCATATTTCAATGTTAGCTAATAAGACCATATAATCATGGTGGTTCAATTATCAACCCCTATTTCCCATATCATAACAGATCAAGAATCACTACCTATTTACTATAGTGGGTTATCCATCCCTACTTGTTTCCTATAGTGGATCAAGGACATTGACTTATTTCCCATAATTATCTCATGAGATATAAAACTTTACCCAATGAATTGGATGGATATATAATTTTATTCCCACCCATAACATAATGAAAACCATACATATATGTGACACAAGATTATGAAACATTCATCTTGTCATTATATCATAACCCATGAAAATAAAATAGGTTTCATAAACATTTCATAAATTCATCATAACATAAAACACATAATATAAATGGGTTTTGTAAACATCTTATCATTATAATCATAAACCATCCATATAAATAAAAAGGATGGTATAATTGGATTATATTCCTAGTTAAAAATAATTAACATCAAATGATATCATCTTAGTTGAAAATTCCTTTAAAATATTCATGAAATATTTCATGAATAAAATACCCTTTTTATTTAGAAATCAGTTATTTAAAATCCAAAATATTTATAAAATATTAAGGAAAATTTTTTATTTGAAAAAACAATAGAAAGTTATTAGGGAATATTCCAAACATTTATCAATCATGATGGAGGGAAATTCCATTCATGTTTTATATGTTAAAACAATGTTTCCATTCACATTTTGGGTAAAAAGTCAAAAGTACCTCGTTTGAAAAACAATATGAAGATTCCTTTAATTTTTTTCATAGAAAGTAAAATGTAGGTAAAAATTAATTTTAACAATAATTCGATAATAATAAAAAACATTCTTTAAAACATTTTATCAAAAGTATAGACATGGAAGAAAAATATTCCTAAGCGAATAATAATATGTTGTTGGTTTTCTTTAAAAAGATTCCTTCAGTCTCTTGAGTATATAATGTGAGGAAAATGAAAGGAAATATTATATTCCTCATAAATAAATAGAGGATAATAAAAAATAAAGGGGTTTATTAGATAAGTATCATATAATTTCCTCAATGTAGATTCATGTATAAACTATCTTGAATAAAATGGGATTGAGACATAAATCCCTTACCTCTTTATTCATAATTTATTATTAAAATCACTGTTCTGGGTGATAACTATTTTGTTTTTCATGCATGTTTTCATTCATAATTTAAAGTTCATAAAATTTTATTTTGGTTACATCATCTATATAATTTTAATTATTTCATGTGTATCATATATACTTTCATAAATATTCATATAAATTTGTGATAAAAAATGAATTACACAAATTTATGGAGACAATATTCTATATGTACGCACGGATGATGCTTTGATTTTTTGATGGATGAAATGAAAGAAAGGTAAATAAAAATTAAACTTTTAATAATACTTATTATATCATATATATCATATATATTCATTAAATTTATCATTATTAACATCAGGTAAAATGTAAGAAAAAACTAATCACATCACTTCATGGAGTTGGTAGTCTACACGTAAACATGAGCAACATTATCATTTTCAAAATGGTTGTAAAGAAGGTGGATAATGGTTGTTATATCACTATAATAATAATTAATTATATTAAATATAATAAAGTCTTTATTTTAGAAAATATACCATAGATTTATATGATGTAGATTAAGAAATAAAATTGAAAATGCTCAGTTATGATTTATACCTCTTTGTTGAGAAACCTTCTTTGGATTATACCTTAAGCCTTGAAAGGATATTCTTTTGGAAATAAAAGAAGATATAAGATGTGTTTATAGAATCTAGGATTATATTATGGTAGGTATTGACCAATATATAAGTTTCAAACATTATTAATAATGAAAAAGAGGAGGTTCCATTTTAGTAGTGATTGGAGGGTCCCTCTTGGAATTACTTAAAGTATTACCTTAATATTAATTAATTTTCATATATAATTATAAAATTTTAACATGTTTTGGTTATGTTTTTATCCTTATCTCTTAGTTTTAACCCCCATTAACCCTTTTGACAATTACCACAATATAAATGTTTTCTAATATTTAAGGGCTAATAATGTTACCATAAAATGAAAAGTGACTCATAAATGAAATATGGTTGATATTTTTTGTAAGATATCAAACATATGGAGAGGTATTTATGTGTTTAAATTCTAGTTTAAATAACCTAATTATGGTTAATGAAATGTTTACTTGGTGTATGAGGTGGTTCAAGGTGTTTTGGGGGTTCAGGACATGAAGGAAAAGGGAAATGGTTGTCCAGTGCATGTTTCATGGTTGGCGCATGGTTAGAAGTAACTGTGAACTCAAATCATGATATCTAGAAGGATATGTGGATGATTAATTAAACCCTGTAAGGGGGGAGGGGAAACCATGTGGGCTTAGATAAAGCCATTCTTTATGGTTGTCACACAATTTTTTAAACCGTGAGGGCTCCCCAAGTAATCGTATGACCTAGACCCTCTTAGAAAAAGGCTGCTGCATAGTTTGGAAAACTGTGTGGCCAAAATGTGCACCTCATTAAAAGTGGGATTTTACCCTTCCCCCTTTGGTATTTATGTGTTCTACTTGATTTTTCTCCCCATTTATTCTCTATAAACCGTAGTGATGAACTAAAATTCCCAAGGATTCCCAAGGATCAGTATCTTTAATTTCTAGGATTTTTGGAGTTCCGTTGGGTTTAGATCAAAGCTTAGCGTGAGTCTAACAATATTCTTTCTTATCTTTTCTGAATTAGGGCTTGTTGATTTGTTCTTATCCTTCAAAATCCTAAAACCCTTTTTTTTCTAGTAGATATTAGGCCAGGGATTCAAGGGTTGTTTGAATTCGAGTCAAAGGATAAGGTTAAGTGAGGTTTTGTCTTCAAAATCGAGGTAAGTGGTCTACAAGTTATATATCATAGTCTTGGTGTTAATTTGTGAATATATAGTTGTTCTTTTGGTTCATTATTGTTTCAATTTTGATACCCATAGTGAGTAATGATAGATCAGTTGATTAAATGAATAATTGAACCCCTTTCAATCCTCATGGGATACATTAAGTTTGTCTAGATTGGTTATAGGACCACCCATGGGGTGTGACACCATCCCAAACATGTAAAATTATAATGTTAAGCTTATAATTGACTTGTTATGAAATAAATACCATAATTAACTTATTGAAAAGATATATTGAATGATTAAAGGAAATAATGGTATTTATGTCTAGATGTTGGTAATGGCATAATGTATTATTGGTCATAATGTGAGAAAGGGCTAAATATAATACAGTTAATGTGTCTAAATATTCATGAGTTTGTAATTGAAATGTGTAAATGGGTTAATGCATGTGAATTGATGAATATGTTAAATGGGTTAATGTATGGGAATTTTGGAATACGATAAATAGGTTAAGGTATGAAAAATAGAAATGGGTTAAATGGGATATGCATGTAAATGGTAAATGTGCTAATAGATTCAGGCATAATGTTGATCTATATATTTAATGAATATAAAATGATAATGTTATGTCTATTGAATGTGTATGGTTTGTGATATGGTATATGTGGTAAATGGGTAAAGAAGAATGTGCACATGGATTGATATTTTTGGCGTATTAGACTTGAGGATCTATGCCCATGGGTTAGGTTAGACTGAGGCTCTAAACCCCACCCCGTTTAATACACATGTTAGAGAGAGGACTGAGGCTCTATGTACCTAATGGTTATATTTGATGAAACTACCTAGACTGAGGCTCCAAGGTGAGTGTGATGTAATTTTTTGTGAAATGTTTATCCCTAGTGAGATAAGGAACATGACTTATTCCATCATGCATAGTATTTGAACAACATAGGCCATAGTGTAAATGATTTAAATGCCAAACCCATAGAAATAATGATAATAATGGATAAGTGAATATTTTTATCTAATAGAACCCATTTATTCATTTTTTTAATTTTCTTTTCATTCAGTATTATAATACACTATTTTGTATAATGGATATTTTGTATAAACTATTTGTTGTGACCTACTGAATTATACTAACACCCAGCTTGAGCTACCATTGGGTATCCAAGTAGACTTCATGGTTGAAGGTGAGAACAAGGGAAATAGAACTGCACTAGTGGGTTAATTGGGCATCAGATGTGCATGGATAAGGGATCCGTACTTAGAGACAAGGCCTATTTTTAGGATTCTTCACTTTGTCTTTATTTTGAGTTTTCCTTATACCTAACACTATATTGACATTATATATCATGTTTACTTTTGGTTGTGTTCTTGTACCCAATTTTGAGAAATTATTTTTGATGCATTGTTATTTATTATTTAGTTTCATTTTATTTTTATTGTTATATAATGTGGATTACTCTGATAAAGAGGGTACAGTCTCCCCACATGATATATTAGACCCTTGCTTCAAGTTTAAAGGTTCTGGCATATGGGGAGGCATGCTTGAGGTCATGTGGTGACCCAGATTAAGGGACCCGTTTAGTGGATCCAGGGTTGTGGGCATTTCAAGTGGTATCTAAGGAGTTATTTTATGGTATTACTATTTAGGGATGGTAGAATGGAGATTAGGATGAGTCAAGGTCTTGGAAATGAGCTTATTCTAGGGAGTATCTAACCCATGTATGGGGGAAAACCCAAGCACCTAGGATGAGATTGTTGTTCTTAATGTGTGTTGTTATAGTTGAATGATATTTCACTATTGGGTGGTGCACTTGTCTTGTGATGTGACTATTTTATGATATTTTTTGTCCTGTCTAGAATGGAACAAGTTTATGAATTCATGAATAATTTTAGGCACCTAGTGATAAATGTGACATCCATCCAGGTAGGCACACATATGAAAGAGGTTTGGGATATGATAGATATAATTTTTATCTTTTTGGTTGGAAATAGAATGAAAAGGTGAATATGATAAAGATGGATAAAATGGGTAAATAGAAAGAATGTGAATGAATGGTTAGGAAATAGTTCCTAATAAAGGGTCATAGATGATTTAAGAATATTTTTGTGATAAGTTGGAAACATATAAAGGTGTCTAAAAGAGAAAGATTTATGTTGTGTAAGTGGAAAAAGTAAAATGGGTATCAAATGAAAATACCTATGTTTGTGTGATTTAGTTTACCAAATGTTTACCACGACCTAAAATAGGGATAACTAAGGGAAGCTATATGGATATGGTTATATCTATTAGAATAGTTTATGTAGGATTAGTTGTTTATGTCTAGTAGAGAGTCTTCTTTGTGAAAAAATGTGGATGTTTTATGTTAAGTGTTCTAAGATGTGTGTTTGGAATTTTATAGAAATATAACCATGACAACATGTACTGATTGAAAAATAGGAGGATATCATTGAGAATGCTCCTCCAAATGTGAGACAAGAGAACCTAATGGTATAGGGTAATCAGTGGGAGGAGCAGTTTTATGAGAACCTAGATTTTTTATGAAGACGGTGGAATAGTATCTAGGGAGAGCCATGCTGTGTATATTTGATCTGATTTGAGAGTTTTGGTTGTAACACCCTTAAATGTTGTTGGATCAGGTGGAATTGAGTGCCTACCATGTGGAAGGTTAGAACACGAAGGGACATGGGAGATGGGTGTCCCTATCATTGTGAATAGACCCTATGTATGCGTGGTTTGGGTTGTGAGAGTGCCTTAATTTGAAGACCTAGGAGAGTTTTATGTGTTGAGTAGAGGGGTGTTTTTTATTGTAACTTTGGTTAAGTCGTGCCTTGAGGTTAATATGTATACTCTAATAACATGGATGTGGTAACCCTTGTGGGTTATGATCGAGCAGAATACGTTGGGTTTTGAAATGGATGTCAAGGTTTTTGGTTCCATTAGTGGTGGTTGTGTTGTCATGGGCTTGAAGCCTAGAGTAAATGTGTTCTTTAGTGTGTTGGACACAATTATCTTTAGAATATGGGTAGGAGTGCCACCTATGAGTGGTGACTTATTGGTAGGCTGAAGTATTTGGTATAGTGAGAGGGCCTAGGGACTTGTTACCCCTAACCCTAGTTTGTGAATTTGGTATTGTTCAAAACTCAAGAGAAACCCATGATAGGGGACGAACAAGTTTTGAGTGCTCTGTGGTGCATGAGGCATAGGTGTATGTCTTGGATTTGGCCAGGTGCGAGATTGGCCTAGAGGGATACGTTAGAAGGTTAATGGTTTTGGAGACATGAATCAAGTTGTGACTATGAGTTTACAGTCTTGGGTTAATAGAGGGTGACATTAAGGAAGTTTATCCCAAAATTTTATGTGCCTTGGAATATAAAGCATGGGAGATGCTTCAGAGGAGGAATCAATGCTTAGTGAGTACCATCAAGTTTCGGTAAATGGTATGGTTGTGCCCTGATTTCTTTCAAGTAGGAACATGAGAATTTGTAGCTGGTTGTAAGGTTGGTTTCGAAGGGTTGGATCATTTGTATGTCTAACTTATCTACTTTGATAATGATGAATGGAGGCCTCAATACTGATTTTAGGTGGACAAGACAAGGGTAACCGAAGAATGGATGAATTCTTTTATAATAAAGGTAACACTCGAGGTGAGGGTGTTCACATGATTAAGATTGTTTGTATGAATGGTTTGGTTTTTGGGTGAGATTTTGGAAATTCCATGAGGTTTATGGGGATGATAGACTAAGGAGGCATGGTTAGGGGAGTAAGCAGGTGTTTGGGCGAGGCTCGGGTGATGTTTGGATTGTGTGATCTAAAGTCGTTTTCTATGTGTGGTCATAGGAAACTGTGAGAATAAAGGTACCTTAGGGGGTCCAGATGTGTACACATGATAGATATTAATGATGCCACTTGGGATACATACACATGTGGCTTAGAAGTAAGTGCCTACTATTTTCCACAAAACCAGTGCAAAATACCAGTCATGTGAGGGAATGTTTGGTTATAGATTGTTTTAATGGATATTTGTGTATCTTTTTTGAATTGAAAAATTTGTACTATAATAAATTGAGTGGTTTGGCATTGGTAGGGACAAAGGAAACTTTGTTTTTTGACTGCTTCACTGAGAGTTGTGAAGCGGTGGTGATTTTGGTTGGTAACTCCTCTTAAGTTGGGATGTCTAGGAGTTGATGAGACATTATAGGCATGGAATCTTGATACTTTTATCAGGTAAAGGTGTCCCCATAGTGGGAGGTGTCATTTATGATGGATAATTGTGGTGGTGTTCTCCAATGGATTCTTAGCTTACTTTTGGCTTGTAATGATCATGCTCAACATCTTAGCATCGTCCTAGGTACACTAAGAAATATTTGTCTTACACATAGAGACTTGAATGTGTTTTTAGGATACGGGACATCTTGGAGGTTATTATCATGGAGTGGTATATGTGGAATTGGATAGTGAGAATGTATACCATTGATCTTCTATGGTTGAGGCCCTCAGGATGGACCAAATGTCAATGAATTCCATGGGTGACTTTCTCGGAAGCCCGGAATGGGTATCAGGTGATGTTTGATTTGCTGTTTAGGGAAAATATATATGTCCACATCCATGTTTTTGAGTGCATATTATGATTTAATCACGATCCTTGTTGGTTGGAATTTCTCAAGGAAAGTGGCAGTAATGAAACTCATAAGGTAGGGAGTGATAATTCAGTCCTGGATGCGTGGAGAATATCATGGAGTTAATGGGGTGGCATCAATATGCCAATGAGAAACCTATGAGGTGCATATTTGGGTTCCTCAGAAAGGGCCAATTGGGCCTTGGATATGGTGTTTGGTCGAGTCAATCATTGTATTTAGGCTTAGGGTGGTTCTAAATGGAATTTAATATTCTTGTGTTAAAGTCATTGAAGGGCGTGGTAAGACATGATAATAGTTCGTGGCAAGGTTAGTTGGGTTCTATAACCTTGTCAAAGGTTAGTTATAGCCTCTGGTAGGTGTTCTCGGGTGACCACGGAGTGTTCTTAGGTGTCATGGAATCTTGGGAAAGTAAGGGGATGCTGTTTTAATAGTGAAGTTGAGTGTTTCCAGGATAAGTCATCTATGGAAAGATCGACTCTTCTAGGAACAAGGGAAGAAAGTGGTGAGTTATAAACCACCTTAGGTGGATTATTTAGATGGAAAGTACATATCAAAAACTGAAAATTAATTTTGATTAATAACCTAGTCGATGTTATTCAGTGTATGTATGGTGTAAGTACATGTGTTAAGAATATTGATGGGTGCTATAGAGAACAATGATGGTTTGGAGGGTAATGGACGAAGTAAAGGTGGAGTTCTATTGGAATTTAGATAATGACCCCAGTAGGTGAATTAGATTATAGTGACGGGACTTAAGTGAGAATAAATATTGGGCAGGTGAAGAGGGTAGTGCGTCAGTAATGGAAGATGGGTGTTTAGGGACATGCTAGTCATGGGTGGTCCGACATGATATGGTAAAAGGAACAGATGTGGTAAGTTATGACCCACCTCTGGTTTAATGTTATTAGTAGAAAGAAAATTTTAGAAATGAATTCAAAAATGAGAGAGGTCGAGTTGTTCTTATTCTACAAATGGATAGTTTAGGTATGTCCTTCCAGGTGGATTTGAAGGATATGATGGATGCCAATGATGGGTCAAGTCCTTATGGATGTTCAGGCGCAGTGATTTGGGAAACACATCAGGTATGTTGGGAAGGTTTGAGTTGTAGTTATGGTGGACCTCTTAGATGGTGTAGGTTCCTAACATTGGATAATGGTAGTGTTAAGATAAATCATATGGTGTGGAGAACCACAATGGGAAAGTGGTCGGTTGATAACGTGAATGCTATTTCGGGTTGGATGAAATTGAGTAAGTACAATTCTAGAGATTTTTCATTGATAAAAAGCATTGTATAGAGTTTGATCAGTTGAGTTCCTTGAGTTTTTTAGTTGGGTTTTGGATGTTCGATTATGGAATGGGACCATTGGGCCTTGAGTTGTGGACCGACACAGGTCAAGAAATTTTTTTGGAGAAAATGCGTGTTTCCATGAAGTGATGTCGAGTTTTGGGTAACCATTGGATTCTTAAAATAGGGTAAGATGGAACTAAGAGATTTTTTCCATGAGTTGTAGAGAGGATCGGGATGATGGGGTGCCAATTGACTCTTCCATGATGATATGATGATATGTATGAATCTTCCTTGTGTTGAGATTTAGGAAATATTACACAAGATTCCCTAAGGAGTTATTATGGTTGATGTTGATGCATCCTTTAAAGAGATTCTTGTTCATTTTTGTGGATCATAGTGAGAAAGTATTGTAGGGAAAGACAGTTCCTTTGGTTCGAGTGTTATGGAAGCATGGTAATGTTTAAGAAGAAACTTGGGAGAGGGAGACAAATATGTAGGACTACTATCCTAATCTATTTTATTTGGGAAATCAATGATTCTTAGGAAGAGTGGATGAAGGAAAAGATGTTATAAGGTGGGGAGGTTATAAGAACCTATACTTATAGTGAAGTACATTTTTTTTAAATTATGGTTTAAATACCCTAATTATGGTTGATGAAATGTTTACCAGGTGTATGAGGAGGTTCAGGGGTGTTCTTGGGGTTTGGGACATGAAAGAAAAGGGAAATTTCCATCCTGTGCATATTTCATGGTTGGAGCATGGTTAGGAGTAACTGTGTGCTTAAAATGTTCTAGAAAGAATGGGGGTGCATGGTTAAGTAAACCGTGAAAGGGGAGAATCCAAACTTTGGGTTTTGGATAGATCCATTTGGCATGGTTGGCACATAGTTTCTTAAACTGTGCAGGTTCCCTAGGTAACCGTGTGACCTATCCCCTCTTAGTTAGAGGCTGGCACACTATTTGGTAAAACATGCGTCCAAACTACGTGCCTCATTAAAAGTGGGATTTTAACCTTTTTTATCCTTTGGTATTTATTTCTTTTACCCTATTTTTATCCCCATTTCTTCTCTAGAAACCTTAGTGATAAACCAAAACTTACAAGGCTTCTCAAGGATTGATCTCCTTCATTTCTATGCTGTTTGGAGTGTAATTGGGTTCATATCGAAGCTCCGGGCGAGTCTAACACTCCTATTACTTATCTTATTCAGATTAGGGATTGTAGATTTGTTATTATCCTTCTGAAACCCTAAAGCTTCCTTTTCCCATTGGATATTAGGTTAGGGATTCAAGGAGTGTTTTAATTTGAGTCAAAGGCTAAGGTTAAGTGAGCGTTTGTCTTCAGAATCGAGGTAGATGATCTACAAGTTATATCCCACAGTCATGATGTTGATTTGTGTATATTTAGTTGTGATTTTGGTTTCTTCTTGTTACACTTTTGATACTTATAGTGATTAATGATATATTGAATTATTAAATGAAGAAGTGAACCCCTCTTGATCCCCATGGGATGCATTGAGTTTGTCTAGATTGGTTATAGGACCACCCATGGGGTGTGTCACCATCCCAAACATGGAAACTATAATGTTAATCATATAATTGACTTGTGATGAAATATATCCCATGATGAACTTGTTGAAATGATAGCTTGAATGATTAAATTAAATAATGGTAGTTATTTATGGATGTCGATAATAGAATAATGGGATTTTTTGGAATAATATGAAATGGGTTAAATGGAATAAAGTGAATGTGCCAAAAGACTTAAGAGTTTGGAATTGAAATGTGTAAATGGTTTGATTCATGTGAATTGATGAATGTGTTAAATGGTTTGATGTATGGTAATTGTTGAATATGATTAATAGGTTAAGGTATGATAAAATGAAATAGGTTAAATGGGCTATTCAATGTAAATGGTAAATGTACTAATTGGTTAAGGTTTTATGTTGATCTATATGTCAAATGAATATGAAATGAGAATGTTATGTGTATTGAATGTGTATGGGTTGTGATATGGTATATGTAGTAAATGGGTAATGAATCACATGCACATGGTTTGGTATTTGTGGGGCATTGGACTTGAGGATATACACCCATGGGTCAGGTTACAATACAAGAAAATGGGCCTATACCCACTATTTTTCAAAAAACCATGGGTATAGGGTACCCCTATACCCACGGTTTTAGAAAACCGTGGGTATAGGGATAATATGGGGAATTATACCCATGGTTTTGAAAAACCTAGGGTATAGTTTTTTTTAATGACCAATACCCACGGTTTTGAAAAACTGTGGGTATAAGTGTTTTTTTTCAAGACATATACCCACGGTTTTGGCCAAACTGTGGGTATAGGGTTTTTTCAGAAGACCTATACCCATGGTTTTTCAAAACCGTGGGTATTGGGTTTTTTTGAAGACCTATACCCACGATTTTGCTAATCCATGGGTATACCTTTCCCGTATTTTGGTGGGAAACAAATTTACACAGGACAACAAAAATATTTGGTAAGAACATGGTTTGGATTAATATAATTACAAAGATATACATATAAATACAAGTAATATCCATAGGTTCGTTGGTCAAGTCGTCTGAGTTGTCGAAGCCGGTCCACTTTTAAAATCTTGGTGAATTTTTTTCTAATAAATGAGTTAAAATTAATATAAGTAAATAGTTGTATGGATATATTTACAAAATTTCTACAGCTTAGTTGGCCACTCGACGTTTCCTCATCCAACCTATCATGTGTTCGATTCTTGCTTTCCTCATTTTTAGATAAGAGACTATATATATATATATATATATATATATATATATATATTGAACATGTGGTTGGCTTGGTTGGTTAGAGAGGGCGACCTACTTGTGGGGTGTCTCGTGGTTGAATCCCGCCGTCTTCATTTTTTGAATAGGAATCCCCACGGTTTGAAAAATGTGGGGTAAGTGAGGTGCCATGTTGTATAGCGATGTGCCACATTGTGACACCCCTATACCTATAGTTTGGAAATCCATGGGTATAGGCTCAGACCCCTATTGCGATGCCTCTCACCTCCACAGTTCCCAAAACCATGGGTATAGCCTATACCCACAGTTTTGGAGGCTATACCCATGGTTTTGAACTGTGGGTATAGGTCATCTTTCTAGTAGTGTTAGACTAAGACTCTAAACCCCACCCCCTTTAATGAAAAAGTTAGGGAGAGGAATGAGGTTCTATGCCCCTAACAGTTTCATTTGATGAGACTACCTAGACTGAGGCTCCAAGGTAAGTGTGATTTAATTGTTTTTGAAATTTTTATATATAAAGAGATATGGAACTTGACATATTCCATTATGTATAGTATTTTACCAGCATAGGATGAAGTGTAAATGATGTAAATTCCTAACCCATGGTAAAAATGATGATAATGGATGGGTGAATATTTTTAACTAATGGAACCCAATTATTCATTTTTTTACTTTAATTTATTTCTGGCAAACACTATCTAGTTATAATAAATATTTTTTAGTCACCGTTGGTGGTGAACTACTGAGTTGTACTCACACCTTTCTCAAGCCACCATTGGGTACCCGAACAGACTTCATGGTTGCAGGTCAAGACAAGGGAAAGAGACCATCACTAGTGGGTTGTTTAAGAATGGGATATTCATGAATGAGGGATCCAGACTTTGAGTCAGGAACCATTTTTGGGATTCATAATTTTTTCTTTATTTTGAGTTTTCCTTACACCTGACACTGTATTGACAATACATAACACATTTACATTTATTTGTAGTCATGTACCCAGTTTTTGGAAATGATTTTGGATGAATGGTTATTGGTTAGTTGTTTTTCTTTCAATTATCTTTTTATCTACTATGGATTACTCTTATAAATAGGTTATAGTCTCCCCACATGATATATTTGACTTTCCCTGCTAGTTAGTAGCCTCTGGTATATGGGGATGCATGCCTTAGGTCATGTGAGAACCTAGATCAGGGAATCAGTTTAGTGGATCCTAGGTCAGGGAAGTTACATTTTAAACCATATCCTATTCTCTTGGTCAAAGATAGGTTTTTTATTAATTTTAAATAATTTAATAAAATATCATTAATGTCATTTCTAGAACTATTCATTTAATTTGATTTTGAAATCAAATGACAACAATGATATTTGAATCTAAACCTTTCAAACATCCCTAATATGTTATAGTTATCTATAAAATTCTCAGAACACTATAAATCACTCAAAAAAAATATATTTAGTGCTTTTAAAACCATTTACTTGATTTTTTTATTTCTTTCACAAGCACAGTATTAGTGTTGCGTAAGAATTTAAAGTAAATATTTAATCCCTAAAAATTAAATATAAATTACCATTATAAAAAATTCATTAATATTTAAAATAACTATTTATAATTGAATATATGTTGTTTTTATCCCTGTCATAAAATATTATAGATATTAAAATCAAGAAGGTGACATTTTTTGACTTTATCTTTTACTAAAATATTACCATGGTAAAAATCAAAGTTAATTGAAAAATGGTCATATTTTCTAATTTTTGGATGATTATGGATGAAATAGACACATAAAATAAAATAAATTCATATGTTTGAATGAATTTAATGCCTTATCACATTAGTTTTAACCCTAATTAACCCATTTTACCTTTACAATGGTAATAAAAATTTACAATGGTTACTATTCATATTGAAAAAAAAATAAAAGGAGAAAATTTAAAAATTTTAGACCTTATGATTAAAAATATGTAATACAATTTTAAAGATTCAATTTCTATAAGAGAAATAAATTAATTTAATATAAAAATACAAAATTCAATGACAAACTATTTTTAGAAAAATGTATTTCTAAATATAAAAATGCATTTATACCAAATTCAAGCATAAAATTGATAAAAATGAACTTAATAAGATTATTAATAATACATTTTAACTAATTATACTCTGAAACCATTTAAAAAATGTAACTTTATAAATTATTGAAACAAAAATACATTTTTTAATAAAAATTAGTATTTTCACTATTCACTATAAAATCAATCTTTTTTGGAAAATTCAAAAAAATTACCCTTAGATAATTTTTATATGCTAATTTTATAAATGATATCCTTTTTATCAAATAAAATTTCCAAAATTTATAAAAATTAATTATAATATTTGTTCTCATAACAAGCAATAAAACCCATTTTTGAAGAAAAAAGTATTTTTAAAGAATAAAATGACTTTATTAAAAATTCAGTGCTTATTTATTATTAATTAACACATTTTTATTGAGTAGGAACTTTTTAAATATTTATTAATGTGGTTAATTATATTCAAAAAATCCAATTAAATGGCTAGGTGATAACTTTCACATAAAATAATAACATTTCAATAGTAAAATGTAGTTTTTTTCAGATGCAGTGTTGTGTATAAAAGAAAAATATCAAAGAAACCAAATTTATTTATAGAGAACTATATCATAAAATATACAAGTGTTATAGTAAATATATTTTTCTAGCACTATCAACCAAGAATCCTTGATCGATGATCCAAGAGTTGTGGTGCACATGTGGATGATCTAAAGAATGCCTAGTAGAGAACCTTTGAGCCACAACATGTTAATGGTGAGCTAAATAAATCAGTGATTTAAAATGGAAAAGGCACCATTTATGATTTTTTTTTATTTATGACTAAATTAAATTTCAATTGATCCTTTGAGAAATACGGGCAAGGTGTTTTGTGGATTTAGTGTTTTTAACATGAATATGAACCTAACATTTTAAATTGCATATTTTTTACACTTCCAATGCTCCTTGGATTCCTCTAATTGGTATTAGAGATATGTTTCAATTATTTATGTTGAAAAATTAAAAATTAAAAATAGTTTTTCTAAAATTATGAAATAGTGTTTCAATATAGTCTCAAGGAAACCGATGGCACATTGATCCAAGTTTGTATGACCATGATATGGCTGATCAAAGATCGATGGGTTTGGTATAAAAATTATGATGAAATTTTATCCATATATATGTTATTATATATATATATATACATGAGTTTAAATAATATATACTCATATATATGGGTGATTTGGTCTTGATGGGGTGTGGATAATGGTTGGGGGTGTGACTTTCATAGTATCTCATCATTAAATAAGACAAAAACATAACATTATTTATTTAATAAAAAGGGTGTATAAGTCCACACCCATTAATTGGGTGTGGACTAGCTTTACCCCTCTCATTTAATGGGAAGGGGATGTTTTTAAGCCACCCATTTTTTGGGTGATGCCAAAATATATATGTAATATATATATATATTATATTATAATATATTTTATAAATTATAAATTATAATATATATATATATATATATATATATATATTTGTATATTTACATATCTTGGTCCCCAAATTTGGATACCTAGTCTCTCCCCATCTTGGGTCAGACTAAGTCAGTCCAAGACCGACTTGCCCGACCTGTCAACTAGGTTAAAAGCCCCAAATTTATATATAAGGATCCAATTTAGGACTGAATGGTCTTGAAAAATTGTGATGTTTTTTAGGAATTAAATTTATTTTTATGGAATTTAATAAAATTATATCGGGTGTCAGAAGATGTGTTAATAATTAATTAAAATTATTTTAATGCAAGAGAAAGCATTAAAAATACCCTTGAGTTTAATTTTAAAAATTTAATTTTTATTATGTCATATAATTTCATGTTTATAGATCATTATCCTAGACCGATTGTGAATTCTTGGTTCTATATTTAATTAATTTAATTATTACATTTATGTTTTTAAAGTGTAATAATTATTTTATTTTGATGATATATGTATTTCACCTCTATCTTTAATTTGTATAAGGCCATGTGTGTCCACATTTATGTAATAAAATATAATTTCTCATCCTG
This sequence comes from Viscum album, assembly GCA_963277665.1. Lineage (NCBI taxonomy): Eukaryota > Viridiplantae > Streptophyta > Magnoliopsida > Santalales > Viscaceae > Viscum > Viscum album. The sequence continues at coordinate 1,693,097,060 of OY728137.1, read as the reverse complement.
ATTCCCCCTCACTTTCATGTGAGTATACATTATCAAGACCATATGAGTTCATTAAAATGCGGTTCAAGTCGATAGTCAGCATAAAACAAACAAGTGAAGTGCAAAGATGTTGAAAAAACTATAATTCATGTTAGGTATTGACTTAAGGAATTCACCTTGAGTCTAGTTTAATCCATTATTCACTATATGGATTAACCAATAGTTAATGAATCATGATCATGTCATTACTTATTTATTTTACCGTATGCATGGTTTATTATTTTATGAATGTGTATTTATTATGCGTGATCACATAGTACAATAATAAACAAGAATTCATAGAAAAAATAAACATTTTTGGTGAATGTTTACTATTTAAAGCATAGTGAAGTTGTGAGTGAGATCACATTAGAACAATCATGTTAAGTAGAAAAGAATTTCATTCACTGAGATAAATTTACAATTCCCTCAAAGAAAATATTAATTCATTAAATGCCTTCCATTATTTGAATTTAGACACAAATGATTGTTTGAGGTGCTCTTTAGATATATTTGAGGGTGTCTTCTATTACCTAGGAGTTCTTATGAGAGTATCATGTCTATTTAACTAATGTTGGTAGTAAATGAGTAGTTATAGCTATCTTGTTACAAAATTAGAGGCAAATCATTGAGCAATGCAAAGTAATTTTTATAGGATATGATACACCACACAATAGATCAAGGAGCCATGAGTTAATTCCATTGTCCAGTCAAAATACTACCTTAGACTCTTGGAGTAGTGTCATTTCCATATATTAGGCTATAAAGAGAGTTTTTAGGATCATTTCCACTAGAATAATTAGGTGACTAAGTATTTTGAATCTATTAGTTGAGGGATATATGGATTTTATAAAATAGTAAGAGGCATTTAAAGTGAATAATTTAAAAATTTATACTAGTGGTTAAAATAAATAACAAATATGCTAAGTTTATTTGTAGTAGATAAAATTAAAAACACCAAAAATTCAATTTCACTATGATCTATATTGGACAAATAGAATATAATGACCAAACCTAACTTCCAATATTGGTATAAGAACATGCACATAATACCATGCTAAGAGATGAAGATTTATGTGATAGAATACCCACTTACCACTAAGCTATCGCAAGGAGTAATAAAGGCAGATATAGATAAATAATAGAAGAATATGGGTGATATGATAGATGTTCATTGTTTCATGTTGTCATATATTGCTAATTATATTTAAAAAATGCATGAGAAAAAAGATCGTTTCCAAATGCTATCTTTTCTCCAAGAATTATACCAGGAGAACGATTTAAAAGAAATATATGAGATATATAGTGTATTTTATAGATAGAATATAACATAAAGGAATCAGGTAGGACCTCATATACTAAAGATGATTGGGTACATTGAGAGACTGGAGTCCCTTGGGTTCAAACTGAACCAAGAACTAGAAACCAATCTCATTATTTCCTCTTTACCTTATAGGTACTCAACTTTCATTATTAATTATAATATGAATAACTTGAATAAGTTACCCTGCCCAATTTATTAGCTTTAGTTTACAAAAAATATAAGGATGTGAATAATTCTAACTCTTAAATTCTTATGGTGAACAAGAAAGAGAAAGATAGGGAAAAAGTTTCAAAGTTTAAATCCTAGTCAAAGACACCGATGAAATGCTCTTTCAAGAATCCAAAGACAAAAAGGGAGAGTAATGAACAAAAAAATTATTTAAATGTGAAAATAAATTCCACTGGAAGAATAATTGTATAGCTGGGAAGAAGAAGCAAGGTGATTCTTCTACTTCAGGTATATTCTTCACTGAATGAAGTTTTTCTATATCTACAAGTTGGGTATTGGATAGTACAAGTGGTTCACACATTTGAATTCAAATGAAAGAACCAATTAGTATCAAGATGACTACAAAAGATGAGGTGGATATCTGAGAATAATATGGTTTAAGACTAGAATCATTGACAATGAGAGATTATTACTTTTCCAAGTGGAATGGGTCTTGTACTAAATAATTGTTATTATATGCCATATATTTCTAGAAACATAATATCAATGTCTAGTTTAAACACTATGGGATTTTATTTCAAGTTTGGAAATAAATATTATCTTATGTATAAGGATAACATATTTTATGATGTGGAACATCTTAACAAGGTATTATATTTACATGAACTAGAAAATATATTTTTGGAAATCAATGACAAATCCAGCAAGAATGATTCACATCCTAATCACCTATGGAACATCTTTGTAGGTTAGTAAATAAGAAAAATTTAGGAAAAATACATCAAGTAATGTATTTATACTCCACTAAGTTAAAACAACTAGATGCTTTTCATAGTTGTTTGAAATCTAAAATGACCAAATCACATTTCATTGGGAGAAGAGAAAGATCTAAAGAACCATTGGAATTGGTTCAGAGTGATTTATATTATTCATTTATAGTAGAGGAAAAGGGTAATTTTTCTTAGTTCATTACTTTTATTGATGTCTATAATAGATATGGATATACCTACATAATGATTTATAAGTTATATTCCTTTATCATGTTTAAGGAATATCAAAAATGAATTAGAGAATCAACTTGGTAAGAAGATTAAGAAACTCCACTTAGACCATGGTGGAGAATATTTTAACCCATCTTTCATCGATCATCTAATAGAGTGTGGGATAGTTTCTTAGCTCACACCTCCTTATACACCTTAGTGGAATAGTGTTATTAAATGGAAGAATCATACCCCTCTTGATATGTTCAGATCAAAGATGAGTAAAAAAACTCTAAATTTATCTTTTTAGGGATACACACTCAAGATAGCAGCATATAAAATAAACCAAGTACCAAATAAAGTGGAAGATGGGATTATATATGAGTAATGGTATTTTCATGAACCATCCCGGGTCTACCCTGAACTGGTCACTTGAGTCGGTCCAAGACATGTCCCGATGGGCGTTCTCGATCCCCTCGGGATGGAAACTATTGCCGAGAATTAGGATTAAACAGGTGGGAATGATTTGGACCATAAATGAAAGACAAAAAAATAAACAAAAACTAAACAATGAAAACTAAAAGTTTCAGTGATGAGAAAACAAAGTTGTACATACCTCAATGTAACCTTATGAGTCACCACCAACCTCAACCCAACATCACGCTATGGTGACCGAATCCAAGAAAGGCACAACACCCAAAGCTAAAAACAATGATAAAACTATAGGGATGAGTATTAAAAATCAGTAGGCATTCCCAAACAATCTATTCTCATATTTATTTCCTTTAAATAAAAGATCCATCAATTTCAAGTTTTAAATACAATGTATAAACTAGGTTTTCACACATTTTCTTATTAAAACAAATCATTGTTCATTTCCCACTTTCAATTAAAAACTGGATTCAATTTTATTAAGAACAAGACATTGGAAATTTAAAGGAGGTGATGTTTACAATAAAAAGGGAGGAAGTGTAAAAAAATTTCAAAAACTTTTTCCAGTAATCCTTTGAAACCATTTTATCACTTTTAAGAAGAATATACACTACGTAGTGAATTAAGATCAACAAACTTACAACATAGGAAATGGGAAAACACCACACAAGAATATCCAACCAGTACATGCATTTCAATCTTCCGCCATAGATAAACAAGCTCCAAACAACATGGGAGAACCTAGGAGCTCCTAAATAGTCTAGAATGTACTATGCATGTGACTCATCCCAAAGGCATTCCTACTCTCAATGACGTCATAACTCCCAAACACTCCATGTTTCCCTACCTGGACTAACCGAGGGGTCCAATCTCCTAGTAGAGCAAAGTCCGTACTAAGGGCCACTAGCTAGAGCATGGTCTAAACTAGTGTAGAATCCGTTCACAAAAAATTCTCTCTCTATTCTAGGTACCCATGTTCAAACTAGGGGGGGGGGGTTGAGCCAATAATGTCAAAAAGTATCCAATCACAAGTACATTCCTTATACACCATCAACACACACAACTAAGTCACCCCCCAAGTCACCCCAAGGAATATGTCCCTCACCTTTCAACTATTTGATCATAGGAAATTCCTACTCGGTAGACCTCCTATAACATATAACTCAACCAAATCAAGGGGACCACATCCAAGGAGAGATTTCTCTAGATAACTAGTTTTAAAAAAGTTCTAACCGGGCCTCACATGATTTTCACATACCAAACCATTTCTTAATAAATCACACGCACACCACTTTGAAAACCAGAGATACACTTCAAAACCCATTTAAGAAACCCAAACTAGCATTTTAAATCTAAACCACATTCACAAAGGCCAAAGGGGAATTTCAGTAGGTAATTGATTTGAAAACACAATCAAACCATTAATTGCAACACGTTACAAGAAATAAACCACTCCAATTCAAGACAAACAATTTTACTAACAGATCTATATCAATAATTAATAGTAAAACAATGTGAGAAATGAAATAAATAAATGATTCTTAATTTTAAAGGACAATTCATAGAGATCATACCTCAAACATGCCAATTTTTGATGGCGATGACTCAAACAGACCCTTTGCGTTTATACCCACATAAATTTATACATATACATATATATATATATATATAAATGACCCTAGCTAAATTGCACATATTCCTTGCACCATGAGGGAATATGTACAAATAGAGCATATATATATATATATGTCTTACCCTATGAAAATACATGTAGGCGTTCTTGACACCCACAACTCAAAACCACAAAGTAGAGTTCAATGCACTACACCAAAAATACTAAAAACATTAAAACAAATAAATACCCTAATTTAGATGATGCAGAACCAAAAAACAGTATAAAATCCATACCTCAGGTGGCAGCAACGAACCAAAACATTCTGAACCACCTCGTCTTTGGCGAAGGTTGACGGAATCCACAAGAATAGCTCTCATGGGACCATTCGCACAACCCTAAACCACAAGAAACCACAAGAAACCACAAAACCTGAATCAAACCCTAACCTAGGGTTTCAATTAATTAATAAATAAATAATTCCATCATTTAGTAAATCAAGGGAAAATAAATATCACATCATAAGTGATAACTAGACCTTTACTCATATCGACTACATTTGGAAATTCCTTTTAAAACAATTTTATGTTTAGATACAATTCCAAAGGAAAGTGTACACACCCTTGAACATAACCAAATAAGTAAATGAAACACCATTTCCCCTTTATAAAACCAAAACACCCCTTTAAGGCAAGGAAACCCATTTAAACACAAAGGAAGACCATCAAAAACCAATTGGTCCTAAAACCCAATGATCAAGTATATTTCATAATGAAAAAATTCATTATTATTTTTTCCAAACATAAATAGTGCATAAAACCCCATTCGAATAAAAGTGAAAGACCCCATTTTAAAATCATTTGAGGTCACACATTAATTTAAAATCAATTCAATTTAAAAGAAAATTTTCACCCAATGAAAACCCAACTATCCAAGAACCCTTTCCCCACTTTAAAACTATTAGAAAGATGCAAATTCATTTCATGGAGAGCCTAGCACACTTAAATGGTCAATTTAAATAATAAAACAAGGAAACAAGAAACCAACCATTTATGCCAAGTCCAAGAAATAAAATGGATTAAAATAAACATAAGGCTTTCAAATATATTTATACTTGCATCAAAATGAAATAAAGCACAAGAATACTAGAATTTTAGGCTTTGGTCAACAAAGAAACCTGACAAGGAAAATCTAGAAATCGATAGAGAAGGGAGATGAATCTTACCGAAGGAAACCACAAAGGCCACCATAGGGAGAAGGGGAGTCGCCAGACAAAGGTGCTGTTGGACGACACCGGGTCTGTAAGAGAGTGAGAGGGGAGGGGGTCAGCCTCTGAAGTGGAAGGGGTGGCAGGAGGAGGTCCTACATGATAAGGGTGTCATCGAGGAGATGTCGGATGGAGGGAGGGCGACAATTTCACAACTGCTAGATGGAGGGAAGGGGGTGAGGCTGAGGATGAGCTCCTGTCATGTGATAGGGAGGAGCCACCATAGGTAAGGCCTCTGGGTTAAGGGTCACATGAGGAAAGAACCCATTGGGTGGGAGGTGCGGTTGTGCGCAGTGGGGGGGGGGGGGTAGATTAGGTGTTTTTTTTCATTTTATTATATCTATAATAATAATATTTAAACAATGATATTAATAATAATAATAAAAAAATATAATTAGAGAAGAAGCATATAATTGTGGTTATAATCATTGAACATTTTATAAAATTCTATTTTATTTAATTTAACTTTTTTTTTAATTTTTTTTCATTTACTATTTAATTTATTTACTTATTTACTTATTATGAATACTAGGTTGATGGGAAGTTTGATTGAAGTCAAACACATAGTTGAGAAAACTACGCCCAACCTGTGCCACCCGACACTGCTCGCTTACTAGGTCAAGCTGCGCATGTGTTGTGCGGTGTTTATAAACTATGTGCAATTCGCATGCCATGACCCGACCCACTTGGGCATCTGCGCGGGCACCACACAGTTACCCTTAAAGGTGCGGGCTGACCGCACAATGATGAAAAAGTGTTTGAAACACAAAATAATAATTAAAATAATTTAAAATGGTTAACTAAAAAGGTCGAGGTGTGATAATTCTCCCCACCAAAGACACTTTCTGCTGCTAGAAAGCAACTAAGTATAAAGATATCCAGGAATTGAGTCCATGCCTGAACGTAGCCAGAAAAAACAAGAAGTTTTGGGGTGACTATTTGTTCCCCAAGTCACACACAACCAACCTAGATGAAGCCACAACTCAAATCAAGGGGAGAACATGATGGGTTCTCCCCACCACGAGTATCCCACTAGTGCGGAAAGAAAAAACCACACATAACTCCTCGGAGAGTGGGGGGAACACGAAAACGCTCAACTGATCCAATCCAAATTCTATAGTAGAGACGAAATAATTCCACCATCAGAACTATGATTTAAAACCATTGTGAGGCAAAAAAACACACCAGGACACTAGGATGAAGGAATCTCTTACAAAACCGAAACACACTAGAGGAAAACACAAGAAGAGGTGCCCTAAATAAGAAAGGGACTAGAAAAGACACCCATTAATTCATGAAACCAAATATGCCCCTGACTAATAAAATTAAGACCAAACTTAGGATCAGAACAGGTCCACTTATTTATGGGACCAACACCCCTAAAGGAATACAAATAATTTAGAATCCACATTTAGAGAAGATTAGTCTCCTTGGATTGGGGTAGAATGTGCTCATCACACCACCACAACAAGGATGAGCTTACTATGACAACAAGAATAGAATAAGGAAGCTTTGGATATTTCTCTACCCAAAGCTGAAATTATGATCCGGAATGAAGTTCCACACACCTTCGGCAACTCCTGACTATGTGAAAGCTTAACCTCAATACCTATGGTTGGGGATCTAATGGCTGAAGCAACTTTTACCTCACAATCTAGCATTCACATCCTCTAGTCCCCAACTCTTTCTTTCTCCCGATGATTCAAATGACTTTAATGGTGGAAAGTTTTCAAAGGGATGCAAGATAACGGCTTAGAATGACCAAGCTAGCCACACTGGGGGCACCCAAGAGAAAGGTTCGACAAATTGGGGGCCCACATCGATGAAGCAGATTTTTTAGAAACATGTTCCTCTAGAAGGCACCCTTCTCTAGATAGGAAACTCTTATGAAAACCAATGACCATCAACTACACCCCAAACTCTAAAGATTATAGGACAACTAATATCCATTATCCCCAAATCAGACCCTCAAATAGACCTGATATGACATGAACCTTAACACCCTTGGGAGTTCCCAACAACCCAAAGACACACTATCTATACAAACCACAGAACTATCTTTAACTAGATTCACTTACCTCGATAAAAAAGCAACACTCGAAAAGAACTAAAAATGGGGGATTGACTCATTAGAAACTTTGGGGAACTTTATAGGTTTTATATTCAGAAGAACATGAAAAAAATAATTGAAATTGGAATCAATCCAAAAATCAATAAAAAGTAACACATCGAGGTCAAAACAACTGGCTCAGAAGCCAAACGAACTCGAGCACAACCAAAAACATCTTTTCAAAAATCCCATTTCATATAAATTTTCAAAATGGACACATTCCCAAATGAATTTCAAAATACTAAAACCCTACTTTAAAAGAAAATTAAATTCCCAAAATTTCATTAAAAAAACTCACCTATGATCCCTTATGAACTATCACATGTGCATTCACCCAATCCCACTTACATCATCCACGAACAAGTGTACCCACATAGTTTCCGTACATACCCACGCACATGTGACCATTCATAAATAATGTCAAGGTATAAGAATTCCTTTTCCTTATCAAACCCAAACACATATCAAACCTTCCAAATCAAAACACTTCCCCTTTTGAAAACCCACTTTACCCATTTAAAACAATTTGAGGAAGTCACTCCCATTCCAAAATAATTTTAACTTTAAAATTCCAATTTCCATTTCAACACACACTAACATCAACTGAAATCAAATCAAAACACAAAAAATGATAAACCATTGGAATGAGGAATTAGTGTCTACACCTAACCCAAAAACATGGTGGTGATCCATGCCCCAAGAAAGACATAACCCTAAGAGAACATTGAACCTGGAACGTGGACTCCACACGGGTCACCACCCCACATGAGGCCACAACATAACCTAATTTGCCTTAATTATCATCCCTCAACCCAATACCAAAGACTCAAATCCTAGAAAACCCATGGTAACTCAAGGATTAGTTGGAGAAAGACTTTGTGATGCTCTTCCCGCACCTACCTCCTAAGTCTCGATAGTCCCAATCCCATCTATTAGACATCCCAAATAGGTAGGGACACCTTTGATACCATTTTTTCACGAACCTACCTAGGTCAACCCTAAACCGGTCACCTGAGCTGATCCAAGAAATGACTTGAGGGTCATTCCTAATCCCCTCAGAATGGAAACTAGTTCCGAGCATTAGGATTAAACAGGTGGGAATGATTTGGCCCATAAATGAAAGACAAACAACTAAACAAAAACTAATCAATGAAAATGAAAACTAGTATCAGTGAGAAAAAAAGTTGTACATACCTCGATGTGACCCTATGAGTCACCACCAAACTCAAAACAACATCATGCTATGATGACCGAATCAAAGAAAGGCACAACACTCAAAGCTAAAAACAAAGATAAAACTATAGGCGTGATTATTAAAACTCACTAGGCATGCCAAAACAATCTATTCTCATACACATTTCCTTTAAATAAAAGATCCATCAATTTAAAGTTTGAAATAAAATGTATAAACTAGGTTTTCACACATTTTCTTCTTAAAATAAATCACAGTCCATTTCCCTTTTTCAATTAAAAACCAGATTCACTTTTTTTAAGAAGTAGACATTGGAAATTTAAAGGAGATGATGTTTACACTTAAAAGGGAGGAAGTGTAAAAAATTTTCAAAAACGTTTTCTAGAAAACCTTTGAAAATATTTTATCACTTTTAAGAAGAATCTACACTACTCAAGGAAATAAGATCAACAAACATACAACACAAGCACTGGGAAAACACAACACAATAATAACCAACCATCACATGCATTTCAATCTTCTGCCATAGATAAATAAGCACCATACAACATGGGAGAACCTAGGATCTCATGAATAGTCTATCATGTACTATACATGTGACTCATCCCAAAGGAATACCGACTCTCGATGATGTCATAACACCCAAATGTTCAGTGTTTTCCTACCTAACCTAACCGAGGGGACCAATCCCCTAGTAGAGCAAAGTTCGTACTAAGGGACACTAGCCAGTGCATGGTCTAAACTAGTGTAAAAATCGTTCACTGAAAATTCGTACTCTATGATAGGTTCTCATGTTCAAACTAAAAAGGGGGGTTAATCCAACAGTGTCAAACAAGTATCCAATCACAAGTACATTCCTTACACACTATCAACACACACAACTAAGTCACCCCCCCGAGTCACCCCAAGGAATACATTCCTGACCTTTCAACCATTTGATCACCAAAAAGTCCTACCCAGCGGACCTCCCATAACATATAACTTAACCAAATAAAGGGGAACACATCCAAGGAGAGTTTTATTGAGATAATTAGTTTTACAAAAGTTCTAACCAGGCCTCACATGATTTTCGCATGCCAAACCATTTCTTAAAGAATCACATACACACCACTTTGGAAACCATAAATACACTTCAAAACCCATTTAAGAAACCGAAAATAAATTTTAAATCTAAAACACATTCAAAAAGTCCAAATGGGCATTTCACTAGGCAATTGATGTGAAAATACAATCAAACAATTTATTACAACACGTTACAAGAAATAAACCACTCCAATTCAAGACAAAATTTTTTACTAATAGTTGTATATCAATAATTAATATTAAAACTAGGTGTGAAATGCAAGAAATAAATTATTGTCAAATTTAAAGGTTAATGCATAGAGCTCTTACCTAAAACATGCCTCTTTTTGAAGATGACTACTCAAACCGACCCTTCGCACTTACACGCACATGCATTTAGACACACACACACACACACACACACACACACACATATATATATAAATGGCCCTAGCTGCATTGCACATATTCCCTGTGCCATGAGGGAATATGCATAAAGAGATCATATATATATATATATATGTGTGTGTGTGTGTGTGTGTGTTACCCTATGCATATACATGTAGGTGTTCTTGAAACCCTCAAATCAAAACCAAAAATCATAGTTCAAGGCACCACACCACAAAAACTACAAACCTTAAAACAAATAAAGACACTAATTAAGACAATGTAGAACCAAACAACAATGTAAAATCCATACCTCAGGTGGCAGCGACAAACCAAAACATTTCGAACCACCTCGCCTTTAGCGACAGTTGATGGAATCCACAAGAATAGGTATTAGGGGACCATTCACACAACCCTAAACCATAAGAAACCACAAAACCTGAATCAAATCCTAACTTAAGGTTTCAATTAATTAATTAATAAATAATTCCATCATTTAATAAATCAAGGGAAAATCAATATCACATCACAAGTGAAAACCGTACCTTCACTCATATCAACTACATTTGAAAATTCCTTTTAAAAATTTTTTATGTTTAGATACAATTCCAAAGGAAAGAGTACACACCCTCGAACATAACCAAATAAGTCAAGGTAACTCTATTTCCTCTTTATAAAAACAAAAAACCCCTTTAAGGAAACGAAACCCCTTTAAACACAAAGGAAGCCCACTCAAAAACTAATTTGGACTAAAACCCAATGATAAAGTGTATTTCATAATGAAAACATTAATTTTCATATTTTTTCAAACATAAATAATTCATAAAACCCCATTGGAATAAAATTGAAAGACGCCATTTAAAATTATTTAAGGTCACACCTTAATCTAAACTCAACTCACTTTTAAAAAAAAATTTCACCCAATGAATAAATAACCATCCAAGACCCATTTCCACACTTTAAAACCATTATAAAGATGCAAATGAATTTAATATAGAGCCTAGCACAATTAAATGTTCCAATTTAAATCATAAAACAATGACACAAGAAACCAACCATTTATGCCAAGGCCAAGAACTAAAATGGGTTCAAATAAACATAAGGCTTTAAAATATATTTATACTTACATCAAACGAAAATAAATCACAAGAATACTAGAATTCTAGGATTCAGTCAACTAAGAAACCCCACAAGGAAACACTAGAAAGTGATAGAGAAGGGAGATGAATCTTATCAGAGAGAACCGCAACGACCACCTGAGAGAGAAGGGGAGGTGCCGACCAAAGGTGCTATAGGCCGCCACTGGGTCAGAAAGAGAGTGAGAAGGGAGGGGGTCAAACTGTGAAGGGGAAGGTGTGGAATGAGGAGGTCCGACGTAAGGAGGGTGTGATTGAGGAAATGATAGACTGAGGTAGGGCAATGGTTTCACGACTGCCGGATAAAGGGAAGGGGGTTCAATCGAGGAGGATCACTGATCATGCGAGAGGGAGGAGCCGTCATTGGTTGGGATACCGGGATGAGGGTTGCATGAGGAGAGAACCTGGTTGGTGGGAGGGGTGGCTGTGCGCAGCGCGCATTGGGGGGGGGGGTAGAATATGTTTTATATTTTTTTTCATTTTTTTATATCTATAAGAATAATTTTACAATAATGATATTAATAATAATAATAAAAATAATATAATTAGAAAAAAATCATATAAGTGTGGTTATTATCATTGAAAATTTTATAAAATTCTATTTTATTTAATTTAACTTATTTTTTTTCATTTTTATTTCATTTACCATTTAATTTATTTAGTTATTTATTTATTCTAAATACCAGGTAGATGTAGGTTCACTTGCAGTTAAACACACAGTTGAGAAAACTATTCCCAAACTATGCCACCCAGTACCACTCGCTTATTGGGTCAAGCTGTGTGTGTGTTTCTCTACAACATCCCGCCTTCTTAATTACATAACATTTCATTACATTTTACAAACATATGATCTTTAAAGTCTAGTGTCTTAGAAATAAGGAACATAATACATGAAAAAAATATAAAAAAATTCTTCTAAACCACTTGTAAAGCTTCATCATAGGTTCATACTATGTTCAATTACTACATATCATATCCTGAAGACATACATCAAAGGAAAGGGTGAGCAGAAGGCCCAGTAAGGGTAAACAAGGGAGTTAATGTACTTGTGATATTAATAAAAACTTGAATAAAAACATGAATACATGAGCAATGGGAGAATAGGAATATCATAAAGAAAATAACATGGAACATAACTTGAATATGTGGCTACAAAATTTCATTTAGACATTCATGAACATATCACCAAGGTCCATCCCCAATGTGTTATAAAAATTACCAAGGTTATTCAACAAGGTATCGTAAAACTTGTCATCTCTAGAGATTAATTCTTTACCCAATGCATTGGAGCACTATTAGGGATCACACTTAATATGTATTTACTTACATGTGGTACACATAGATCATATTCAAACATTTAATAGATAAACCATATAGAATAAAAGAAATGGGTTTCATTTCAAAATCGTGACGTTTTAAAAGCTCTTAAAAAGAAGATTATTATATCATTTATAACCCATGGAAAGGGAGTGAGGGTTATATGTATGTCCATTATAGAATAAAATATATCATATTTATATATTTATGAACACTCATAGAAACGAAATATGTCTGTGTATTCACATAAATAAACAAGGGAATTTTTTGAGAGAAAGAGATAGAACTTTTGAGGCGAAATTTCTACAGCATAACGACTATATAACATGGTTTTAGAAAACATTGGAAAGAGAGGGTACAAGAGTAACCAACTCATAAATAAATTATAATATATTATAAATATAGAACAACATAGAGATAAGAACATGGTATGGAAATTTGAATGACATACCACATTAAAAGAAAACATGAAAGAAAAGAGAAGACACGATTCCTTTTATGAGAAATTCGGCAGCCTAATGACGTCACTTAAAAATTCAGAAAACAAATTGATGAGAGAAGAAAGGGTCTATAATAATTTGGACATAAAATGGAAAGTAATAAGAACATATAAGAACATACCCTCAACATAAAGAGATGGAGAATATAAGACACAACATAAAGGAAGTCATGTCTTAAAAGGAGTGTGAAAGGATCCCTTACCTTGAAGAGTAACTTCGAAACCTTGATGTTTGGGACCTTGGGAGGCTTGAGGGAACCTTGGGAGGACTAATTTGGAGGTAAAGAGACCATAACTTCGTTGGGTAGGATTTTTAAATGAAATTGAATGAGGGAAAATCTTGGTATTTATAGGAGAAGTGAGGGGACAATGCATTAATTTCCAAGGGACACCTCATCGGTGGTATTAGAAAAACCATGGGCTTGACCATGGTATTTTCCCATGGTATTGGTCACTTGGGACACTTCATAACTTATATTACTATTCATAAGTCTACCATAATTATTTCATAATTATTACATCCTTAATGATTTCATTAAACACACGAAACTCAAAAACAGTATTTTCACTATTCACCAAAAATTCAACTTTCTCAGATAAATCCCAAAAATTTACCTTAACCAAATATCGATTCTCTAAATTCAAAAATGAACTTCATTTTATGAAAATAATTTTCTAAATATTTTAAATTTAATTTTTAAATAGAAACACTATTCACTGAAAATTCAACTGTTTCAGAAAAATCCCAAAAATTCACCTTAACCAAATATTGATGCTCTGGTTTCAAAAATGAACTCCATTTTATGAAAATAATTTTCTAAATAAATTTAATTTAATTTTTAAAATAAAAAACACTATTCACTTGAAAAAACTAATACTTAACCAGTACTTTCTGGAATAATTATTTACCTATTTTTATTGAATCACATTACTTAATCAAGGTGCCTAGATTATATTAATACTTTCTTAAGTGAGGTTACTTAATCCATTTGATCAAATTTACTAATCCTAAGCGTAAAATCACTATTCATAAATCACTATTCATAAAAAATTAAGTTGATCTTATTAGACTCTAAATTTCTTACTAAACATAACTATAGAAGACCATTTTTTGAAAATCATTACACATTATTAATTATTTAAGGTTTACATAAATATTTTTAAAATATCCTTTTTCTAAAATTCATCAATAATATACATACTATATTTATCTGGACATTTGAAAATTCACAAACTTCACCATAAGAAGACATCACAATTTTTATTTAAATCAAAGGATTGTACAAGGCAGTTATGGTCTCATTACATAACCCCTTATAACACCAGCATATGACCTAAGAGTAAGGTGTGCTAGGGTGATAGAATCTTAGGGAGGCTCGACCAAAATTGCCCGAGTAGTGATTTCTGTCATCTTGAACATCTCACGAAGGCGACTCCGTTACAGCTTCACATGATGAAGTTTGGATTGAGTTTAGTCCAGAGAAAAGCCCAAAGGTGCTACATTCTTCCCGAGTTCTGTCAGATGGGCTTCAATCAGCCCGAGACTACTGGATGGGGCCATCAAATATTCTTTATATATTAATTAATCAAGATCACTTGTATTTATAGACAATAATCTCAACATTTAGTTTCCAATGGTCATATTGACCAATGGTCATATAACAGTCAAAACCCAATGGTCTTATTTTAATTATACTCATTTTATTAAATGAAATAGTTTTGTTGAGTATAAAATTAAATATCACAAAAAGTTAGGAAACAATTTTTTTTTCAAAATTTTAGTTCGTTACATGCACGATGTTTATAAATCGTGTGAAATTCACGTGCCATGAACTAGCCCACTTAGGCATCCGTACGGGAACCATACAGTTACCCTTAATGGTGCAGGCTGACCGCGCAATGGTGAAAAAGTGTTTGTAACAAAAAATAATAGTTAAAATAATTTAAAATGGTTAACTAATAGGGTCAGTGGTGCGAAAGGTATAGAAAGAATCCAATTTTTCATATATATGTGTATGGGGATGTGAGGATTTTTTAGGACTATACCTAGTTAAAAATTAGCATCTTAATGAAAAAATTTCATCTTTGTAGGTTATCCTAGGGAGATTAAAGGATATTATTGATACAACAATTTAGATAAAAAGGTGATTATAGAAATTCATGATAAATTTCTATAAAGGGAGCACATTTACAATGAAAATAGTAGGATAAATATTGACTTCAAATAAGTTAATGCTCTAATCACACAAGATTTGGTATGAGAACAATATGCACAAGAAATTGTGAGATATTAATATGTTCCTGAGACACAAGTACTATATAGGTCAACTAGAGAAGTTAGATTACCAGAGTGATATGGTTCTCTTTTCATCGATTCTGGTGAGACATTACTTCTATATAATGATGAACCTCTAGCCTATAAGGAAACATTGGATGGAAAGAATGCTTCTAAATAGAAATAATACATGAATTCTGAAATAGAGTCCACATACCAAAATAAAGTTTGGATTTTGGTAGAACCACCCACTAATGTAAAACACATTGGGTATAAATGGGGTTTCAATAAAAATATGGACATGGATAGTCAAGTGATAACCTGTAAGGTATAACTAATAGAAAATAGTTTCATGAAATGTAAAGGAATCAACTATGATGCAACATTATTTCCTATCAAAACTACAAAATCCATCAGAATATTACTTGTAGTAAAATCCTTATATTATTATGGGATTTGGAAAATGGATGTCAAAACTGATTTTATAAATGGTAAGTTAGTTGAATACTTATATATGATAGAAACTAAAGGGTTTGTTATTTCAAAGAGTTAAAATGAAGTATACAAGATACATAGATCCATTTATGGATTAAAGTAGGCATCTAGATCATGGAATGTTCATTTTTATGAGAACCTAAGATAATTTGGTTTCATTAATAATGAAATAAAGACTTGTTTCTAAAATAAGTTTAGTGGGATTACCATAATTTTCTTAGTATTATATATTGATGCAATAATGTTAATAGGAAATCAAGTGAAAGTATTATAGTCAATGAAGAATTAGTTAAATGAATGCTTCTCCATGAAATAATCAGGTGAAGTAACATATATTCTAGAAATCAAGATCTATTGCTATAGGGCTCAGAGGCTTCTTGGTCTAATTCAAAGTATATATATTTATAAGTAATCCAAAAGGTACAATATTGAATAGTCTAAGAGAGGATTGTTTCCACCGTCACATGAAATTAATCTCTCTAAGAATATGTGTCCATAGACACAAGAGGAGACTGTAAGAATGATTAGATCCTATTATAATTTAGAAATGGGATATATCATGTATACCATTTTATATTATAGGTTTGATGTTACCTTTTCCATAAGCATGATGGGTAGATATCAAACCAGTCTAGGAGAGCTACATTGGTTAGTTGTAAAAATTATCTTAAAGTACTTGAGATGTATAAAACATATGTTCCTAGTGTATGGAGGAGATAAAGAACTGGTTATAAGGGTATACATTGATTCTAGATTATATATTGATCAAGAGGATCTGAAATCATATTCAGGATATATATTTTTCCTGAATAGTTGTGCTGTAAGCTATAGGAGATCTAACTAGTCCATGGTCCCTGATTCTAATGTAGAATCTGAGTTTATAGTGGTTTTCAATGTATCTAAGGAAGCAGTTTGGAAACAAAAATTTATTTTCACACTTGACGTTATACCTAGTAATGAAAACCCCATAACAATATAATGTGATAATACCACAACAGTAGTTCTTAAAAAAGAGTCCAGGTCACACCAGAGGGGAAAGCATCTAATTTTTAAGTTTCATATCTTGAGATATTTTACTCAGAGAGGTGAAGTCATGGTTAGTAGAGTTACTATAGAGGATAACGTGGTATACCCTCTAACTAAATCCATATATATATATATATATATAATATTAATACTCAGTGAGAGCTAGAAGGTTGAGAATTGTAGAAGTTGGCTTTAGTGTAATGGAATTATCATGAGTGGGTTCCCTAGACCAAACTACTTTATGTACTTAGATTATAATTACATGTGTATAGTAAGATATATACATGTGTTTATTCTTACCATAATAGTGTTGATACTTCTATATCCACTCTTTATAAGATAATTTATTTATATTATGTGCCATATCAAATATTTTACAGTAGTTCCGATCTATAATGAGAACCCCAAGATAATATGATAAAAATATTAAATGTATTTTCTATGGTCTAGATAAAATCATATAGATGGGGCACATATGATGTCTGACTATGAGGTGTTGGGGACTCATAAGCATTGAGACTTCTACACATGAAGTTATCACTTGTTGATCTCGAGTAAATGAAATCATGGAGAATGATCTACCAATAGGAACAACACATGTTTCAGGTGTTATTAGTTATTCCAATCTATGAACATTGTATTGTTATTTGGACTTAAGATGATTATAAATTTGTACCCTTTGATTTTTTACCTTGATTCTGGTAAAAAATCATTAAATCGAAGTCATGGAGAGGTATCTTGTATTGGGTGCATATTTGGTGGAATGGCATTGGTTAAATGATCAATATAGAACCCGTTTATTTTGAGTTGAGGAAGATATATCTCTTAGGACCAGGTGGATTGGGATGATAGTACCATCATTAAACCCTTTTCTATGGTATAATAAGTTAAGTTCATCCAGTATGGTTACCAAATATATAAATAAGAAAAATGATGATGACACAAGTGTGCGTCTTTTTTTATAGAATATCATAAGACAAAGAGATTATATTACACAGAGCATGTTCGTAGGAGATATTCATAGACATGACATTACTTATCTCATTAGGGGACATGATGGATTTCTAGACTTCAATATTGTTGTATGATTTGGACTCACTACTATAGAGATAATGGCCTAGAAGGACACAAACTAAGTGTATCAACAAGTTCCACCTATTCAGATGAGTATGAGTTTAGAAAAAACTAGGCCCCACATGTGTAGATGGTGAACATCCTAGTATGATCATTACTAAGTAAAAATAATTTATTTCTCAAGGTATTAACAAGTTATTTGATTATAAAAGTGAATATGAGAAAATATAATTTTTTGAACAAATATAACACATTCAAAATTCAATAAAAATTTTAAGGGAGATTCTGAGTCAAGATAATGGTTTTTGGTTTATCACGTAACATACTAATGTGTTACAAGTGAATGATAAAATTTTCATGACATTCACAAAAAGTTTAACTAAGTAATATGTGTATACAAGGGTCTAAAATTAAGGTTATAACTAAAGTAAAATTTTGGAAAGTATAACCTAAGTATATGATATAATTTTAGACTCTATTATAGTTTACTCCATCATTTACATGAATTTTTAGCTCTCCTATATTCTCTGTCAAGTTCTATAGTAATAAATTGAAGAAATTACAAGGTTGGATCGATCATGTCTTCTCTATTGAGTCAAAATTCTTCACATAATCAAATGGACATCGTAAAACTATTTGATTTACCATAATATCTCTTGGGAATTGTAGATTACCTATACATGATCTATAGTGCATGTGTGGATAATATAGAGGAATCCTATATTAGAGCCTTTGGCCCATGCCATGATGATGGTGAGTGAAACAAATATAAGATTTCAGAAAAACTAGGTACAATTTATAATTTTGTTTTATTTTTTTATTCATGATTAAATTGAATTGCACATGATCCTTTGAGAAATATTGGTAAGGTTTTTTTGTATTCAGTGTTTTTATCATGAATCTAAACCCAAAATATTAAATTGAACATTTTTTGTGCTTCTATTGTGCCTCGAGTTCCTCTAATTA
Organism: Viscum album; assembly: GCA_963277665.1. Classification (NCBI taxonomy): domain Eukaryota; kingdom Viridiplantae; phylum Streptophyta; class Magnoliopsida; order Santalales; family Viscaceae; genus Viscum; species Viscum album. The sequence continues at coordinate 1,693,077,720 of OY728137.1, read as the reverse complement.
GTATCAGAGAAAGGTTGAAATTATTTATGATGAAAATTTTAAAATTTCAATAAATTTTAAAAATATTAAAAATAGGGTTTCAATATGGTATAAATATAACTGACAGTGCATCAATCGAAGTTTGTATGACCATGATAATGTTGATCGAAGATCGATGGGTTTTGCGTAAAAATTGTGATGAATTTTTTTCATTATATATGTTAATATATATGTTATATTAAATAATATATACTCATATATATGGGTGATTTTTCCTTGATGGGGCATGTATAATTGTTAGGGATTTCACTTTCATGTTTCTTCATCTTTGAATGAGATAAAAAAACTTTATTAATTTAATAAAAAAGGGGGTATAAGTCCACACCCATTAATTGTGCATGGATTAGAATTCCCCCCATTTAATGGGAAGTGGATTTTATGGAGCCAAAATTTTACAGGATAAAGAAAAAAATATATTTATTATATATATATTAAATTAAAATATATTATATAAATATAAATTATAAATTATAATATTATATATATATATATATTGTGTATATTTACATATATGGACCCCCAAATTTGGATGCCTAGCCTCACCCCATCTTTGGATGGACTGATAATTTCCATGACTAAACTACCTGACCTATCAACCTAGCCATAAGACCTAAATTTATATATTAGGATCTTTTTTAGGTATGAATATCCTCTAAAAATAGTTGTAAAAAATGAAGAAATTAAATTAGATTTTATGGAATTTAATAAAATTATTTCAGGTGCTATGAGATGTATCAATAGTTAATTAAAATTATTAAATTCATGTTAAACAATTAAAAACAACCTTGAGTTTAATTTTAGAAAATTCATTTTTTCTTATGAAATATAATTGCATGTTGACTGATCATGAGCCTATACCAAACTATACATGTTTGGTTCATTATTTATTTAATTTAATTTTTGTATTTAAGTTTCTAAAATGTAATACTTATTTTATTTTGATTATATGCACATTGTACATACATATTTAATTATTATAAGGGTATGTGTGTCCAAATTTAAGTAATAAAACACAATTTTTTCACCAAGATTTCTCCTCACATGCATGTGGGTATACATTATAAAGACTATAGGAGTTTGTTGTGATGTAGTTCAAGTTGAGGGATGACATAAAATAAAAAAGTTAAGTAAAGAGGAGTTATGGGTACTGTAATTCAAGTATGACATTGACTTAATGAAATACCCCAGGGTTTCAAATATTCCATTATTCTCTCGATGAATTAACCAATAGTTAACGATTCCTGATCATGTCATTATTTATTTATTTTATCACATGAATGGTTTATTATTTGGTAAATCTATATTTATTACACACAATCACATAATATAATAATAATCAATCATGCATAGATAAAATAAACATGTGTGATGGATGTTTTATATATAAATAATGGTTAATTTGTGAGTTTTATCAAATAAAAAATCATGTTAAATAGAAAAGGTTATAATTCACTAATATTAATTAACAAATCCATCATATAATATATTAAGTCATTAAATTCCTTCTATTGCTTCAATTTGGAGACAACTGATTTTTCAAGGTGATTATCATCCATAGTTTAGGGTGTATCCTACTACTAGGTATTTTTTATGAGAATAGTGTGTTGACTTAAGTAAATTTGGCAACAGAGGAGTATCCATGGATAATTTTTTGAAACATTAGAGGCAAATCATTGAGTAATGAAAAGTAATTCTTTGTAGGAGTTGAGACACCAATCAAAAAATCAAGGAACCATGATTTAATTCGGTTAGATATTACACATTATACCTTAGTCTCTTGGAGTAATAATGATTCCATATCTTGGGTTATGAAGAGAGTTTTAAGGATCCTTAACACTAGAATACTCAAGCGACTGAGTATTCTGAATCTAGTATTCTAGGGCTATAAGGATTTGAAAAAATAGTGGGAGAAATTTAAAATTAATAATTTGAAGATATATATTGGTAATAAAGATAAAGGACTAATTTTATCTTTTTACTTGTTTGAGATCAAATGGAAACCACCAACAATTCAATTTCACTATGAACTATTTTGGATAAATAGAATATCTTGAATGACTATAACCTCTAGGAGTGGTACAAGTTCTTGTATATTGTAATGAACCAAGAGAGGAAGAATTATTTATAGGAATAACCACTTCCTACTAATACCCCTTAGGTATCAAGAAAGGTAGATAATGATAAATACATTAAGTATATAGATGATATTTTAGAATTTCATTGTGTTGTGTTATTATATATATCTAGTGAGGTGTAGAAAATACATGAGAACAAAGATACTTTCCAAATGCTATATTATCTCCTAGAATTATATTAGGAGAAAGATTAATAAGAAATATATGAGATATCCAGAGCATTTTATAGATGTAGTTTAAAAAAAGAGAATCCGGTAGGGCATAATGTACTCATGATGTTCAGACACATTGAGAGACTAGAGTCCCTTGGGTTCAAACTAAACCAATAACTAGAAACCTATCAAAATATTTCCTCTGTACCAGATAACTACTTGAATTTAATTATTAATTATAATATAAATAACATGAATAAGTCAATCCTAGAATTTTTGGATTTAGTTCTCCAAGAAGATAAGGATATGAAAAATTCCAACACTATGGTTCTTATGGTGAAGAAGAATAATAATGGTTGGGAAAAAATGTCAAAGGCTTAGTCCTAAATAAAGACACCGATGAACCTCCCTTTCAAGAAGAAAATGATAGAAAGTAAGAGGAACAAATAGAAGGTAGTATACTTTACATATGGAAATAAATTCCACTGGAAGAATAATTTTGCAGCTAGGAAGAACAAGTAAGGTGATGCTTCTTCCTCAGGTATATTTTTCATTGAATTCATTCTATCCATATCTACAAGTTGGGTATTGGATACTGGACGTGGTTCATACATTTACATTCAAATAAAGGAACTAAGTAGATTCAATATTATTTAAAATGATGTGGAAGATATCTATGAAGAAAATGGTTCCAAACTAGAAACATTATTAATAGGAGATTATCATCTTAATTTTCCTAGTGGAATGGTTCTTGTTAAAATAATTTTTATTATGTTCCATTTGTTACAAAAAAAAACAATCTTAGTATTGATTTTATACACTATAGTTTTTGTTTCATGTTTGGAAAAAAATGTTTTACTATGTATTAGGATAACATATGTTATGGTATTAAACATTTTAACAATGGGTTATATATACTTAAATTAGAAAAAAACTATTTTGGAAACTAATTAAAAATATAGAAAGAATGAATCATATCCTATCATCCTATGTAAATTTAGGATGGGTCAATTAAACAAGAAGAATTTAAGAAAACTTCATCAAATATTGTATGTATAACCCATTGAGTTAAAACACTTTGATATATTCCACACTTATTTATAAGGTAAAATGACCAAAGCATCTTTCAGTGGGAAAAGAGAAAGAGACAAAGAACTATTGGAATTGGTTCATAATGATGTATGTGGTTTATTTCCATAGGAGGAAAAGGGTCATTTTTGAAAATTCATTAGTTTTATAGATGAGTATAATAGATATGGATATATCCACTTAATGAGGTATAAGTGATATTCCTTTATAAAGTTTAAGGAATATCAAAATGATGTAGAGAATCAACTTGGTAATAAGATTAAGAAACTCCTCTCATATCATGGTAGAGAATATCTTTACCAATATTTTATAGATCATCTAATGGAGTGTGGAATTATTTACCAACTCACTATTTATTATTCACCATAGTGAAATGGTGTCAGTGAAAGGAGGAATCAGACCCTTCTTGACATTGTCATATCAATGATGAGTCATGAAACTATAATTTTATCTTTTTGGGGATATGCACTATAGATAGAAACATATACAGTAAAACTATTACTAATTAAAGTGGAATATGTGATTCCATATGAGTTATGATATGTAAAGAATCCTAGTCTATCATATATATTTGTATGGGGATGTGAGGATTTTTTCAAGACTATAACTTGTGACAAATTAGTATCTTAGAGCATAAAGTTCATCTTTTTAGGATATCCAAAGGTTACTAAATGATATTATCTATATAAACTTTTATTTATAAAAGTTATTTTAGAAATAGATTATATATTTCTACAAAGGGAACACATTTCCCATATAAATAGTGGGATAAAGATTGAATTTGATTATGTTAATTCCCTAGGTGTACAAGAGTGGGTACGAGAATAAACTCCATAAGAGATAGTGGGAGATAAATATGTTCTCGAGACACAAGAAATACATAGGTATACTAGAGTGGTTATAGAACCAAAGATAAATGATTTTATTATCACTGAGTCAGGTGACACATTACTCCTTGAGAATAATGAACCTATAACCTACAAGGAAGCAGTAGATGGTAGGGATGATGCTAAATTAAAAGAGTCCATACATTCTGAAATGAATTCCATGTACCAAAATAAATTTTGGATTTTAGAAGACCCAAAATATGATGTAAAACATATTAGTTTTAAATGTGAATTAAAGAAAAATATCAACATGGATTTTAAAGTGAGAACCTATAAGGTACAACTAGTAGTGAAGGGTTTTAGGCTACATCAACTCATCAACTATGATGAAAACTTATAGCTAGTTAAAATGATAAAATCCATTATAATATTACCCAAAATAACATCCTTACATGATTATGATATTTGGAAAATGGATGTAAAAAATTATTTTCTAAATGGTAAGTGTATTTAAGACATTTATATGACACATCCCGAAGGGTTTATCATGTCAAAGAGTTCTAATAAATTATGAAAGATGTAGAGACCCATTTATGGATTTAAGTAGGAATCATGAGTGTGTAGTTCTTGGTTTTATGAGTCTATAATGAATTTTTTTCATTAAGAATTAAATTGATCCATGTGTTTATAATATGTTTTTTGGGAGTTCCATTATTTTCCTAGTGTTATATGTCGATGCCATATTATTAAGGGAAAATGAATTATAAGTCTTACAACTAGTGGAGACTTAGTTAAATGAATGTTTCTACATGAAAGACTTAGGTGAATCAGCCTATATTATTGGGATCAATATCTATCATGATAGGTATCAGAGGATTCTTTGGATATTCAATGTATATATATTAACAAGGTACTCAAAAAGTACAATATGAAATATTCCAAGAGTGGATTTCTACTAGTGTCACATGGCATTAATCTCTGAAATAAGAGGTGTCCACAAACATAGTATTATATTAAAAAAACGATTATAATCCCTTATGCTTCAGTAATGTGATATATCATGTATTCTATGCTATGTACTAGGTTTGATGTTTACTTTTTTGTAATCATAGAGGGCATATATCAATCCAATCTAAGAGAGCTACATTATGTAGCTATAAAAACTATCATAACGTACTGAAGATGTATAAAGGATATTTTCCTAGTGTATGGAGGAGATGAGGAACTAGTCTTGAGGGGATATAATGATTTTAGATTCTAGACAAATAAAGATGACCTAAAATCCCAATTAGTATATGTATTTTTCTTTTATGGTTATGCAATGAGTTAGAGGAACTCAAATAATTATTTAGTTTATGATTCTATATTGGAATCTGAGTATATAGTGGCTTCTAATGTATCTAAGGAAAATGTTTGGATACAATTTTTTTTTACTTTCTTGGAATTTAACCTATCAATGAAGACCTTGTTACAATATACTATGATAATACCATAATAATGGTTCTTTCCAAGGATCCAAGGGTACACTAGAGGACAAATTATATTCTTCGTAAGTTTTATCTATTGAGGGGTTTTACTCAGAGAGGTGAATTCATGGTTATAAGATTTTATATATAGGATAATATGGTAAACCCATTAACTAAATCCATATCTCATAAGAAGTGTGATACTCATGTGATATCCAGTGGGTTGAAAATTGTTAGCAATTGGCTCTAGTGAAAGTGGGAGTGTTGTGAGTGGGTTCCCTTGACCCAAATACTTTATGTACTTTTATTACCATTTCATACATACAATTATATATATATATATATATGTGTGTGTGTGTGTGTGTTTATTATTACCATAATAGCATTGATACTTTTGCATCCACTATTTACATGGTAATGTACTTAGATTATGTGTTGTATCAAAATGGTTAAAATAGTTCTTAGCTATAATAAGAACTTCATGATACTATGATAGTTACCTTAAATATAAGTCTTATGTTCTAGATACATCATACCAACAAGAAACAACCAATGTTTGACTATCAGGAACTTGGGGATCATAAAAATCCATATTTATTCTCATGAAGGTCACACTTAGTGATCTTAAGTAGATGAGATCATTAGGTATGACCCGCCTATAGGAACTGAACATGTTTTAAGTGTCATTAGTTATTTCGAGCTATGGACATGTTCATTGGTTTTTGGAATTGAGATCATTATCAATATGTTTAATTTTATCATGTACTTTTATGTATGAAAAAACCATGACATTGAATTCATTGCGAGGTAGATTGTGTTGGCTTCTTCTTTGGTGGTATGAAATTGGTTAAATGATTAAGATAAAATTTGTCACTTCCAAGTTAAGGAAACAATATCCCATGGTCCTAGTTTGACCAGGATGATAGTACATTAATTAAATCTATGTAAATGGTACAATAAGGAATTCTATCTAGTATGACAAATAAATATATAAATCATCAAAAATATTATGTTATAAGTGTGTATCCTACTTTTTGATATATAAAAAAAAAAGATTATATTACATAGAGCATGTCTATAGGGGATAGCCATAGCTATGTAATTCCTTATATCCTTAGAAGATGTTATGGGTTTCTAGATTTCACTCTTGGTCTATGATTTGGACTCACTACTATTGAGATAAATACCTATATATACACACACTGAGTGTATCCAAAAGTTCCAATTATTTAGATGAATAGAAGTTTATGATGTAGTGGGACCCACATGCGGGCTAGTGGATATTCAAGTATAATTGATCACAAGTAAAAATAATTCAATTAAATTATCTAAGTTTATAATAATGATGATTGAATTTATTCCTCAAGGTATTCACAAGTTGTTTGATTATAAAATTGAATATGATGAAATATAATTTTTCGAACAAACATAATATGTTCAAGGTTTGTTAATTTATTAAGGGATCTTATAAGCTGACTTATTTTTTTTATTTTATCTAATAACTTGTTAAAGTGTTAAATGTGAGTAATAAAATGTTTTTGACATTTTTTATATTTTTAATTAAGTCAAAAGTGTGAAAATGGTTTTAAAATTAAGCTTATAACTTTCTAGATGCCAAAGTGAAATTTTGGAAAGTATAAACTAAGTAGATAATATAATTCAGAGTCAAGAATAGATAAATCCATCATTTTCAAGAATTTTTAGCTCTCTTATCTTCTTCTTTAAAAATTTATATAATGATAAACTTAAGAAAGAACAATGCTGGATTGATACCATCTTCTCAATAAAGCCCGTATTATTTATGTGATCGAAGGGACTTAGTTAAGATCTTCAATTTACAACGATCACACTCAAGAATCATAAATAAAAAATACAAGATATGTGGTTCACATGTGGATGATCTAGAGGATTTTTATTTTGGTTCCTTTGATCCATGAAATTCCAATACTTATTGAATCAATTTAGTGATTTTAAAAAAATAATGCATCATTTATGGTATCATTTATTTTTTTCATCATGATTAAATTGAATTGAACATGTACCTTTTTTAAATTTTGGTGAATTTTTTTATGGATTCATTTTTTTAATAAGAATAATAACCCAAAATTTTAAATTTTAAATTTTTCATGCTTGGAATACGCCATAGGTTTCTCTAATAAGTACTCACATTAGATCTTAAACAACAATTGATTTTGATGAAATTAGGGCACTAGTTGATCAAAAATTTTGTATGGATGATTGGGACTCTATGATATATCAAAAATAGGTTGATAGATTTAATTTTTTTATGTTATTTTGTGTGATATTTTAAGAAAATTAAAAATAATCTCATATTAAAGTTGTTAAACTAATTTTTTATTATCATAATGTAATTTTAGATATTGGTATATTTTATTCTTCTAGTAGTTATTTTATACTTAATAGTTTTTCATATATAGACTTTAGTGTATGTAAAATGGATAGGAAAAGTGCATCTATAACTTTTCACTTATTATGTGATGCTCTAGTGTCTTGGTCAGGAAATAAACAACACTCATTATCAAATTATGCTACTTAAGTTGAATTTGTAGCAACTGGAAGTTGTTGCATGCATGTTTTTTGGATAAAACACACACTCACTAACTTTGGAATGAGTTTTAATAAAACTAAAATTTTGTTTGATAGAACAAGTTTGATTGGTTTTCCAAGAACCCAACACATAAATCATGAGAAATTCATATATATATATAAGACACGATTTACTTTATGTTTACAAAAAAAAGAAGATATTATTCTCTAATTCATCGAAACAAAAGTCCAAATTATTGATATTTTTACAAAACCACTTCAATAGAATATATTTTAATGTATTCAAAAATATATTTTTATGATCAATTTAAATTGATCATTAATCTACTTCTTGTTTACCTCTATTTATATAGTGAAAAACTATAAATCCACAAACCTGCAATTTTAGTTTCAGTACTAAAACATGCTATGTATATTTTTCTATAATAGATAATTAAAAAATACACAGTACATTAAATAAATGAAGACCTTTTTCGGTCTAGTTTCTGGATAATTAGACAACAACTTACATATATTGAAATGGAGTTTACAAAAAATAACAGCTAATATAAATAACTGGATTCATCTATATTAGCACCTTAACTATCCTTTTAACTTCTAAGGATTACCATGAGAAAATTTTTAAAAATTTGGGATGAGCAAAAAAAGATCAGTAAGGTACCTAAATAATGAAAACCATTAGTCCAATGGAAATATAAAAACCCTTTAAACCCCCTTTTCTTGAAAACTCATAAGTATTTATAGAAACATCATCTAGTTTATTAGAAAATATTTACCATATCACTCTTAAAATCACCCATACACATAGAATAACCACTTGGTCAACTTCTATCTCTGTAGTACCCAATGCATTGGAGAGCTATAATGGGGCTCACCCGTCATATCCTGATCTATAATGGGCTCAACCCAACATATCATGAGCTATAATGGGCTTAACCCAACATATCTTGAGCTATAATGAGACCAAATCAACATATCTTGAGATGTAATGGGATCAACCCAACATAACTATATCCAAGGAACATACCATGAATAAAACACTACATAACTCATTTGAACCATTGAGAAAAACACATTAATGTTTTCAAAATATCATTTTTTGTAAAACAAATAACTTTTAAAATATAAAAAACATGAACATAATAATGAAATAATATTCATAAAAAAACTACCATTTAAACATAAAATATAATTTTTTTTAATAAATCATCATTAAATCAATAGAACTACTCATTCCATATAAACATTCTTCTTTAATTTCATTAAAGTGACTTTTAAAATTATTTTAAAAGGAAAGCCCCTTAAAAATATAATTAAATTAAGAATTAATATAATGGGATGGATATGTGTATAAAATTTAAATAAACATAATAAAACATAATATAAACAAAAAATTCATCACAAAAATAATTTTAATACCACAAAAATAATGAAGTAGAAGGTTAACCCAAAGAATGAAAATTGGGTTAAGAATTCCCTTACCCTGGGTTTTTCTTACTTAAAACTTGTTTACAACTTTAATATAATGGTTAAAAGAGTGTTATTAATATATTAAAGAAACATATTAATGTTTATAACACCTTTCATGATCATTTTATAACATCATTCCGCCCATTAATTAATAATATTTTGTTAATTACATTGTTTTAGGTGCGTGCAATACATGGTTTCCCTGAGCGGTTCATAATGGATTTTCATATCGGTTTTAAGAGAAACTACATAAGTGGAATGAAATTTTATTTTCATATTTAATTAACCTTAAATTATACCATTTAGAATTTTTAATTCTCATATGAGGATGATTTATTAGTTAAAACATTAATGATGTTCGTTTAGATCATTTTGGTGGTTCTTAGATAATAATGAACCCATTTTGTTTTGTAAATTAATATCATGTATAAAAAATGATTAAATAACCTTAAATAAGATATAATATATAAATTATAATCTGGTTGAAGAATAAAAATGGTGTCATGACAGTATTAAAGGAAGTAAAATAAATTTAAATCACATTGTCCACGCTGTCAGTAAATCGACACATCACAGACGATTTTTATTTTTTAGAATAAGTGGGAGAATAGAATAAGTATAATGGTGAATATTAAATAAACATGATGAAATATAGAATATGTAAGATAATTGATCATTCATTCCTATTAGATAATGGCAGGTGAGGAAAGAAGAAGAATAGAAAAGAAAATGAAAAGAAAAAAAAAGAAAACAAAAAAGGATGTTTACCTCTTGATCTCTTCTCCTTGAGATCCTTCTTAAGGCCCTTGGTTTTGGCCTTTTGGTGAGAATAGAAAGTCATGGAAGTGGGGAAGGGGATTTAGATGAGTAATTTATAGAACTTATTCAAGGATCAAGGCTTGAGAAGTATGGGAGGAAGAGGTGGGAAATTGGTGGTATTTATAGTGGAGGAGAGGAGTTTTCCCTTATTTTAATCATTATTTTATTATTTTTCCACAAGATAAGAAATAGTTATGATTTAAAGAACAAAAATAGTAATAATTGAATGTGAGTTTGAACTAATGGTTTCTTACATCATCCATGATACAGGGAATAGTGTATTTATATCATAATGTATTTATACCGTAATTATCGTATTTTACTATTCAAAAAAATTCAAGTATTTCAGAAAATTACCAAAAATTCACCCCAAATATTTTTCAACATATATAATATAAAAAATAACTCTATTTTATCATAATAATTTTCTAAATATGATAAATTTAGTTTTTAAATAATATATTATTTTATTTGAAAAATAAAAATTTTAAAATATTTATTTACTTATTTCAAGATATGTGTATATCATACTTTTAATTAAATATTATATATATACTATCATAGGAAATGTTACTATTAATAAGGGTAACATTACTATTCATAAGGGTATGTTACTATTCACCAAAAATTAAGTTATTCATATGAGACTCTAATAAACTTACTGATTGTAATTGTGTATGTCTCTTTTTTGAAATTCAAAACACAGAAGAAGAAAAATTTTGTTTAATGGTTTGTTTATGAAGGTCACATAGTATTTATTATTTCATTTAAGAACATAGTGTTTCCTTTTAGAATCTCGGGATGTTACAAAAACTGATCAAAAAAGGGGTAGGAAATTTAATACACATATCCTTGTTTTCCATATTATATTTTCCTTTATTTTTTCCACGTTAATAACGTCTCTAGACAAAGACTTTATAAAATAAGAAACTTCTATATTTTTTAAGATTGAGTTTCTTCCAAAGTCTCATAATAAAGACCCTATTTATCTAACTTTTTATGCAGTCAAGTTATAAAAACAACCAGAAAAAATTTCATAAGAAAGTAGTTAAAAAATTCTCTAGAAGGCACACTCTCTATTCTTATTATATCTTTTGTAGAGGAAATATTATAAATTAATTGTTAAATTTTTTAAATTTATATCTGAATGATATTTTTTGATAACCTCAAACTTTCTTATAAAATCATATTATGATGATCAAAAGTTAAAAATATATACTTTCTTAAATCATTATGTTATCATCGATTCTGAGATCAAATCCAAACTATTGGATAATTTAGAATTCAAAGAGCTACTCTATTCACATATATACAGTAGCAATGAATTGTTTCTTTTTACTCACCATTTTTTATGTAAATATTTCTTTCCACCTTGATCCACATATGTTTGATTGTTCCCATAATTTTTTTAATACTATTCTGAATTCATCTAATAGAATCCATGGATTAATGTGGGTTTTTTTCTATTTGATAGATCATGAAGGAAATAATTTTTGGTGGAGGATGGTTTGAAATATATGACTCTTTGCTAATGTCAAAAAACATTTTCCAAGGATTGGAAAATATCTATGTTAGAATAGGTGAATATGATTTTCATTATACTAGAATTATTAGAGAGTTCTATATTAGTTCTATTTTCAATGAAATAGATGATTTAATGAATGTTTCATTGAGTATATTTGGAGAAAATAATAGCATGAATATTAAAAGGATGATTTAGCTCACTTTCCCGCCATCCCATGCCCTAAAAATCACATTAGCACCGGGGACAATCATCTCCTCCGGTGCCACATTAGTTGAAATCTGAATATGCTACAGAACCCTCATGTTATCCAATCTTATTTGGTGCCGAGCATCAGTTGTTAAGTATTCTTAAGAATTATTGATAGGTTGGCCACCCTTCAATCCCTAACCCTCTTCGGAACTATATGGTTGCAAAATCACCATGCCTGCACTTGGATGGAGGCACCTTTCTCTCATTCAAGTTTCCTTATCACGCGACCCGCTGAAGGCGGATGATTTGAACACAATCCTAGAAGCAGTCACCTATAAAAACCCACTTTATCAAGTCAATGGGTAGGTCAACATTTTCTGATCAAATGCCTAAAGATAAATGTGCCTGTTAAGATCTAGCCACTTTTGACTAAACTGAATGAATCCCGATCTCTATTTGGAATCTGATCAAGGACCATTGGAAGCCTCATGAGCTTTTCCCAGTGCTGAAGAGTGTGATCAATAGTACTTTTATGATTTGGGAAATTATAACAGGATTTCTTTCCCATTCATGTTATTTTATTGGTTGTGAAAATGAATGTATCATCCCAACATGATGTTCTGCTGAATACATAATAGGATATAATATTTATAAAATTTTAATACTGTTACAGTTAATTAAAAGGATGATCTAGTTAGAATAAATTACTCTATAAAGAGAATCTAATTTTCTAACCCATAAACTTTCCTATTCAGTAGGTTCTTTTATAAGAGATCAGGTACAGAAATCATTTTTTTATTATTAAGAAAGTAAAAAATATTAATCACTTATATCAGGATTCAAGGATTTTTTCCTTTGGATTCAATGTTATTTACTTAAAAGAATATGGGAGATAGGAAATATAAAAGTTTAGGATATATATTTTTGATTTCATTTATAATATGAAGATGTTTAACCTTGTGAATATTGTTTATAATTACATTGAATCTATTCATACAATGTTAGTAAAGTTGAATAATTTACTTTATCCAATGTTTCTTACAGATTTTATATAAAATTCATGAAATTTTAAAAGATAAAGAATGAATACGCTCCAATAAGAGATAAATAATCTTAATTTGCAGATAAAACTTTTTTTAAGATGATAATATTTTACTTCCCAATAGAAAGGATGTTTCTTGACAAGGCGACCAAAGTTTTTTCAGCATAAGAGATTGGAGCTCTAAAAAATAAAGTTCATGAGACAATAAAGGCTACTAAATATTCTAAAAAATCTCTTGAATTCCCTCCCAATAATTTTAAGGAAATATTTGATGAATACTTTAATAAAATTATGAAAAATAAAATGTAAAATAAGGAAGGAGATCCTAGTTTCATCATTGAACCTAATGAAGATAATAATTTTAAGGGATAAGTTTTTAAAAATATGAAATAGGATGAGAAGAGGAAAAAATAAGGTGTTAAAGAAAATAAATACAAAGTTTCTCTATATTTTCTTAGGTAAATAGATAAGTATAATGAAGTTTCTAAAAAAGATAAAGAAGTTTTTTAGTCCATAGTAAATAGAAAGATAATGGAATTTGATGACCCAATTGAGAGGGGTAAGGGAAATGAATTTGTTGAGTTATTTATTGTCGAGGAAAAATGAAATGAAGTAACCAAAGTTGTAAAAAAATATCCCACTCATAATGATAAATTATTAGAAATTAATAAATATTTAAAAAAATATCAGAATCAAAGGATACTTCTCCCAAGGAATCCTCACTGTATACTTCTATATCATTAATATATTAGTCTTAAAAATTTGAGTATTTATCAAGTTAATTAGAAGAAAAATCAAATGACTGTGAAAAACTAGATTCCACTTTGAAACTATCAGAATATATATAGAATCAAGGAATTTATTAATGAAAGTTTGTTAAAAAAGGTTAAACATCACCTCCATGAGTGAGGGAAGATATTTTTCTTGAATTATCTAATTGTTCAATAAATTATCCTTTGAGTAAATTCCAAATAGTAATAAAATAAAAATTTATTAGTTCAATGAATTTATAAAGAGACTTGAGGGAATAATGGAAATTTTATCTAATATTTATTATAGGTGAAAGTATATTTAAGGGAAAGTTGATGATATCGAAGGTTCAAATTATATTAAGTGACTTTCATAGTCTATTATTTTAGACTAATTTAGAGTTTAATATTATGAAAGGAAATTAATTTTTTTTTATAAATTTGAAAATTATTCTCAAGTGGATAAATTAAATATATGAATATGTAAAGTTATTTTATGATCAAATCATTGGAATATAAATTGAAACAAAGTTATTTTCTAAGTTTTCAGAAAATATAATTGTTAAAGTGGTATAATTCTCAAGGGTGATGTATAATATGATGAATTTTTCTATTCAAAAACACTCTAATATTTATCAATAGAATAAAAATTTTATGTTTCAAGAAGAAATAATATTAAATTTAGATTCTAAGGATGAAAAGATAAAAAATCTAGATAAAATACCCTAAGAAAATGAAGCATATCATCATTAAACTCACAAAGAAAGATTAAATTATCTTAAACTATTAATCATTGCAATAATTAAACTTCATCTAGTTATATTACTACTGTAAATTCTTTTCAAAATTCTTGATGTTTTTTATATTCTTGTTGCTTTTATGATTAAATTTTCTACTTTAAATGCTTGATGTTTTTTAAATACATTTATATATCTCTCTTTAAAAATTTTTATATAGTGTTTCTTACATTTCATAATATCTTTCTATAAAAAACTATTTTATTTTTAAAAAATAAAAAATGGGGAGAAAGGTTGAGCACTCAAGAGATGTGTAAATCAGGGGGAGTAATTTTTAAAATTATATTTTATATTTCTATTAGTGATTTTTATTGTGATTTTCAAAAATGGGGAGACTGTTGAGTCAAAATATCTCTTTCTTCTCTTACTTTTGAAAATCAAAATTCACTCTTAATTTTTTTATAATATGTATTTCTTCCCAAGTATAAATTCATGTATGAATTATTAATATTATAAATTTTATTGTTTTATCAGATGGAGGAAATCAGTTTTACCAGATCCATTTTATCGAACGGATACTTAAAAAGTATATTAGATGGATATATATAAATTATATTGAATGGAAATATAAAAAGTTTATCAGTCATATAGGAATTATAATAAATAGAAATATGCAAAGTACATTAGAAAGACATATAAAATGTATATCATATGGATATATACAATGTATATCCGATTGACATGTTCAAAGTATATCAGAACAATAATTACAAAGTCTACAAGATAAAGGTTTGCAATGTTTACCAGAGAGAGATCTACTAATACCACTAGATGAAATTTTATACAAGTAATTATAATGGTTATGTACCTGGTGACCATCAGAAAAAGTGTTACAGTGATGAATACATCAAAAGGTGAAGGTGATCTATCCGATGATGTTGTAAATAATCGAGAGAAGTGTGGAATTAGACCTTTTAATTTTTATATTCCATTGTATATAAATAGGGATGAAACCTAAAGGATAAGAAGTGAACTGACTTTATGAAATCTAAATCTTTCTTTTTAAGTTTTAAAATGTCTCATTTCTAAGTGTGGTTTATATTGTAATATTTAGATAGTTTGTATTAGAGCATAAAAAATGTGAGGTTTCTATTGTAAATTCTCTATGTTAATATGTTATATTTATTGTTTTTCTAATCATGATGATTGGGGGATACTAGTTACATGGATACATAAAATTATATGATTATGAATATTGAGGGTTTACATGGTTTAAAAGGGAGGCATTCTGATTGGTTATAAATTGGGGATACACAAATTTGGGTTTACAGAGTTCCTTATCACATTGGGTGGAAGTGAATAACTCATGTAATAGAGGTTTTGTAACTTTTTTATATCCATTATTTTATAAAAATTTATTTATATTAACATTTTAAATTTTTTATAAATCTTATAATATATAGTATTTACTTGTTTCTTACTTTGAAAGTTATATAATATATCGAAACAATTGTTTTCATGATTAATATTATTATAAACAAGGTGTTTGGAAGTTATAAGTTTATTTTTTTAGAAACTAAAATTCACCCATATTTTAATATTTCAACCATAAATTCCTAGTAAATTCCTTCTATCATTATGTACCACCCTCTCACAACTCTAAACTTACCATTACACAACTCCCAAACTTACCCTTACACACTACCCACCATGGAACAACTAAACTCCCATTGAATGGCCTTCCCCTCTCACCCTTATGTGATGCCTCCACGCAACTCCAAGTCAACCTTGATGTAACTCCCTTTAAGAAATATCATTATCCCTATGGTGTATTATCATCACTTAAAACTTATGAACACACATACACAACACATAACCACACTGTAATTCTCTTAACTGTGCCATGGTGACCAACCATGACTAAACTCCACCCTAAAAAAACCTCTCTATGGTGTGGTCTCCTTAAGACTTTATAAATTTTACAAAAAACCAGGAAAAAAACAATAAAAACACATAAAACTTATAAATATCCCAAAACAACTCAAAATTAAATAAAATTAAACAATAGTTACATGATGGTGTTGCAATTACGGAATGAAATATATAATTAACTTGGGAAAAGTATTAAGACAATATGATCATATTGAGGTGGTGAATACTTAATCTAAGAATTCACTAATTATCTAAGATATTGTTTATTTTTTCAACAACTCACTCTTCATGGTACATCACAATGGAGTGGTGTGCCTAGGAGGAGGAATTATACCTTTTTAGACATGGTTTAGTTGATGATGAGTCGGTATGGACTTTCTATCTCATTATAGGGTTATGTTTTAGAGACTACTGCATTCCTACTAAACCATGGTCCATATAAATATTTCATAAAGATAGCATATGCGATATGAAATGGGAAACATTCCAATTTTATAATTTAAATATTTGGTGTTGTGAGACTTACAATTTTTGTCTTCTAACAAGATGGACCCTAAATCTAATAAGTACTTATTTGTTGGTTATCCGGAGAAAACTAAAGGATATTACTTCTATAATAAAAATGATCACAAAGTGTTTGTATATTGATTTTATAAATTACTTGAGAGTGAATATATTAAAATTGATATCTTTAATGACCCAGCCCATGACCACTCACTAGTGTCAAGATTGGTGATGCAACATGTCCTCAAGTGCACCTCCCAATACACTAGATTCTGCTGACTTGTAGTGTGGGTATAAGTCCATACTGTGGGAACACTATACCCTCATATTATAGTAAAAAAACCTATATAAATAACCAAAAAATATCTATAGTATTAATCAGAGTATATATAATCAAACAAACAATACATTCAATAACAAATGAAATGCTTTCATACAAGAATATATCCCACTGATCTCTAATTGGGATGAACACACATACAAATAAACAAAAGAATAAAATACCAAGTGTCTCAACTTCCATACATGATCTTTATCTTCAGAATCAATCCAAGACATCTAGATCGATCATCCAAACTAGTCATATTCCCTACCTAAACCTATGATCATGAGGTTTTCTTAGGTACCAATGTGTCAAGGCATCTTAAGTAGGGATTGAGTAAAAATTAGTAGTCCTCCACATGTGGTAGGACATCCCACCTTTTTAAAATATAAAACTTTAATTACATGGTATAAGACTTAATAAAAAACAAGATCATTTTTGGTTTAGATTCTTAGAAATTAGAAACATTATACATGGATAACATAAATAAACTTATAATCCACTTTAAATTCTTATTCATAGGTCATTTCTAAGTTACTTTTACTGAATCCCATATCCTGGGTATATACATCAAAAGAAATGGGTGAGCATAAATCCCAGTAAGGGAATAAATAATGAAAATTGAACATGATAGATCATCATGGATAATAAATGAGGCATAACAAGAGATAATAATAATAATTACATGATACCTAAAATGGAAAGTGCCTATAACATAAAATTTAGTAATTCATAATCATATCACAAATGTTTATCACCAAGGTTTCATAAATCATAATTACCAATGTTATTCACCAAGGAATCATAAAACATGTCATATATAGAGATTAATTCATTACCCAATTCATTAGAACACTCTCATGGTGAACCCTTAATATTTTTTAATTAATGTAATCCACATTGATCATAATAAATCCTATTATTAATAACCATAGGAGAATAAATAATGAGTTCAACATAAAATCATTAAGTACATAAGTGCTTAAAAACTTGAACATTACATAATTTTTAACCCATGAAAAGGTAATGTGGGTTTCATACATGTAAATACTAAAATAAATAAATTATATTCAAATAAAGGTAAAAACCCATAGATGATAAAATGGTTTGGGTATTCACAATATAATAAATTTCCCTGTGAAAGAGATAAATTATAGAAATTAATTTGGTATTATGATAGGTATAAAATGTGGATTATGGAAATGGTAAAATGTGAGGGAATGAAACTCCCCCATTTTAGAAAAAATATTTTTTTAAGTAATGGTAAGATCAAAATTTTAGGATAATAATATAACTTAACCTTTATAATATGTAAACAAAAAGTGGTACTTGAATTGAAAATAAGAAGAGGGGGATTCCCTTACCTTAAATCCCATTCTATTTTCTCTCTTTTCCACCTCTTGAATAATTGAATTAGGTTTATTAAAACATTATAAAAGTTAATTATGTTGATTTTTGTCACTATTTATCAATTATAATCATTAATTTATATTTCTTAATTTCCATCATTAAAGTTGAAACTTTCTGATATGATACTTTCCTTAAAATTTCCCATCTTTATTTGATTTAATGATATTGCCTAATTACTATTTATAAATTATTAAGACTAAATTTAATATATTAGAAATAATTATACCTATTCATTTATATATTATAAATAATTTATTATAATATTAAATTATGGTGTTAATAATAAAATAATTTTCAATGTCCGCGTTTTCGGTTAACCGACCGTTAATGGGATATTGTCAAAAGTGGAGGAAGATAATTATGAAACATAAATACATTTTAAATAAGATAAGTAGGATAAAATAATTATTATAATGATAAAATAACTCTTAAATTATATTAAAATATTTTGGTTTACAAATAATTGAGAATAAGAGGAAGAGAAGAGGTAAATGAGAGAAGAGTTGATGAAAAATTACTAATTTATCATCGTTGCTTCCTTTGTATGGAACTAATCACCCTTGATGATTGGATTTGGTTTAATATAGAACATCCATAAGGATTATAATGGTATTAAGATATATATTTTTGGTAGAATTTTGTCTTTGGTAATTGTGGGAGGCGTTCTTTTCCAAGGGGAGGGAGAGGTGTAATTTATAATTGAAGAGGGGTATTGTTAGGAAAAATTATTAAATAAAATACTATATCCAATTTAAAAATTTTGATAGTATTTTTTTGAAATTATTAACCATATATAAATAAATTAAAATATATTTAGGAATCTAAAACTCATTATAAATCGAATTAACTTGTTTATTAATAAGGAAAGTGGAGAAAATTGAAATTTTTATTTTAATAAAATACTTTAGACTTTAAGCTTTGGAAAATGTTTTTTAGGTTTGAAAATTTAGTTTGATGTTTTTAATTGAACCATTATCTTATTAAATTTTTTTTTTCTGAAATAACCAATTAATTTTTTTAAGTCTTGAATCATAATTATGTCATAAAACATGAGGTATTTCAAATATATATTTTTTAATATTCATGTAAAAATTGGATTAATTCAGAAAATAACCAAAAAATCACCATTGGAAAATTTAAACAAGATGATTCCAAATATGAAATTATTTTTATCAAAATAATTTCCTAACATAGTTAATTTTAAAATTTAAATATAAAAATTATGTTTTTTTCTGAAATACATTAAAATATATATTATTAAAAAGAATGCTTATATTTTTAATATTGATATTTATTTTATAGAATTATAATATTTAAATTTTCTTAAATTAATCATGATACATATAATTTATATCAAATTATATTATTTTTAGGACAAATGAATATTCCTAAAGTTAGATTACAATTCCCAATAGTCAGGTTACTATTCCCAATGACCAGGATATGATTCCAATGGTCAAATTACCTTCCATAATTACTTATTCATTATTTTATTAGAAATTAAATAAAATTACTCCCAAGCTTTTATATTTTCATTTTTAACATGACAATTAGTTTTCTAATATTCTATTTCTTTTCTATAGTGTTGGTCATGGGGGTAATGATTCTAGAAAATTGAAAAGGTAATTGCTTTTCTTATTTTATATTTCTTTTCGCATTATAATGTTTGGTATTTTCATGGGATTAGTTTCTAACTAATGGAATGGTTTTCATTAATGAATAATGTTTTTTTAGTTTCTATATTCATTGTATGTGTATGATACTATATAATATAATATAAGACTCATTTATTTAGGAAACAAATATTACTAATATATCCTAGGTTGTTACAAGTGGTGTCCCTAAAATAAATAGTATAAGTAGTGTATAAATGATGTGATATGCTTAGAATAAAAAATATTATGAAGCATAAAAAAATAATCCTTGTCAATCATTGGGTTATAATGTGACACCCAAGGTTGACCATACCTTATCTGGCTAGTGTTGATGTTTCTATGAACAAGTCACATAACCATATGTCATTGGGTGAATGTTGAACCACTTGAAAATACTAACATAAACCATATCAGGGGAATGAATATACACCAATAGTACCACTATATATCATATTAAGGGGAATTTTTCCCTAGGTATGATTACATCATATATCATATTGGGGGGGGGGATAACGCTCACTCATAATATCTCACATATCGCATTGGGGGAATGATGTCCCATGCATATTATCTCATATATAATATTTGGGGGAATGATGCTCCACCCATAATATCTCATATATAATATCAGGGGAATGGATCCCCACCAGTAATACCATCATATACCATCATAAACCTAGGGGGAATGGTACCCCACCTCGGAACTATATCACATCAGTGGAATGAAACCCCACCCTAGATTCATATATATAATCTTCACATAGGTTGGACACTTACTCAAACCTATTAGACATTTAATAGGTTTTCCTCATAAGTTCATAACCTATTCTCATTACCAAATATATACTAGGATATCCTTATACTATCCATTTCTTACAAGTCCTTTCTAGAGTCATGATGAGGATGGGGTACCCACTATGGTCCCCTAAGACACATCATGGTCTAGATACCTCACGTGGGTTCCTATTTTATATCCCCAAATCTAGGGTAATGACCACCTTCTAATGGGGAAAAAATATATCTAAACATAACCATGCTTGTATCATGCTCTATTTGGCCACACTAATGATACAACACAAGCATTAGACCAGAGAGATAACATAAATTCCATATCACTTCTAAGGTCAAGATAGGTCATTCCTCTCAGCGATCCTATAAAACAAATCACCAGGGTATCATCACATGGATACACACACATACAAGTAGAATAAGAATCAATCACTTCATATACAAAGCCTCTAACAAAGAGGCACTAAGGAAACTCTAGATTCCAAATGACCTACCCATAGGCCATCCATTTTCAATCATTCACACCCCATACTCAGAGGGAACTATGGGAACCTATGCCAAGGTATAATATGTTAATCCATTGAATTTATTTCCTTCTAGGGTCCATGTGTCCCATAGTGAACATTTATAGTCAAAAAATCAACCATTAGTAGTTGAGATATCAAAATAGTGTCCGAAGGTCCATCGTGGACCAAGTAACTTTCATTTAAATTATGGTAATTTAAAGTATCCATTTTTTTAATTCAATGTTAATCACACACAGGTGTGAAGACTGCATATGACATGCACATAAAAAGGGTTTATAAACTTTAGGGAGATATTGAGGGACCACTTAACTCGTACATGAAGTTACCACCTTTAGGAAAATACCAGCCACCATCACCTATGCCCTTCTGTACCTCATCCAAGCTCACACAAAATCTTGAGATCCTATATTAATCCATAACATCCAAAATAATTAATTATAAAAATTATAATTAACTATAAAATTAAATTTAATAATTCATAATTTTCTAAAACTCACCAGGAAACATACACTCACTAAAAATCTCAATCAACGACATGCCAAATATCCCATGGCATGATCTTGAAACATCCATATACAAAATCCATATCACTCATCATCTAAATACTCAACAATTATTTATAATTTAATAAAAACCATTAAAGAATTCATATGGTGACATAAATACAACCAAACTACTATAAATAGTATGTTATTTTCATCCCTAAACATCCACTATCCATCATATAAAAAATCCCCATCCAATTAGTTTGATTACATCCATGCCACGGAGAAGACTCTATGGGTCAAAAACATGACCATGTCAAACAGAGGGGTTATTCCCTTACCTATCACCATCATAGAGTGGACCCTATGGTTAACATAATGACATGTATCATAGAGGAAAGGAACAATTACTAAAAGCACAGTCTCCCTCTCTCACAACATGGCACCTATGTGCTCCTAGGCATAACAACCCTCAGGGTAGACCATTACAGACCGAATGACCACTTGAAGTAAAAAAATAAGAAAAAGGGGTAACCCCTAACCTACTACAATTTTCAAATAAGAACCAAAACACCACTAAAGCCTTGATACATGTCCTAAAAAATCTTTTATAGATGTTTAAACCCTTATAATTATGATCCGAATCATAGTTCTGAAAACATCCTTAAATTTGGAACTAAAAATTAAAATTTCCTCTGAATTTCAAAACCTATAATGATATAGGTTTTTAATTACTCCCCACCATAACACTTATCATTCCCAATAAGTATTGGGATTCCTCTATCCCTCAATATTGACCCACCTCTGTCATTAATTCACCACCAACTCACTGTGTTCCACCCTTGAACACTGAATGAGATTCCACTGTGCCATTCCAAACACACTATTGAAACATATACTAAATGATAAGATATAAAATCATAAATATCTCCAATATTGATATGAAACTCAGACATACTATTCTATATCAAGGTAGTAAGGTTTCACGGATTGATTCATTCCAAGACTTACTGTGCTCCCCACTATAGGACTTTTCTCACAAGGGACAATTTTGGGTCATAGTACTCCCCAACATTAGAATAACCTACTAAAAACACACCCTCAATGGTCTATAAAAATTATTATTGATATTTCTACCTCACCAAACCTAATCTAATGAAAAAAATTATTTGGTCCTCTGTTTGACCTATATTAATAATTATCAGCCTTACACACTGACACACCATCACATTCCTCCATCATAATGTCTTAACAACCAAAAGTATAAAAAAAATCTCCAAAATATCCACATAAAATTATAAACTCAAAAATCAATGTAATTATAAGGTTGGGTACTCAAATAACCATAATAGACATCATAATCTATCCAAAACCATCGATATATGTCCAATCTAAATCACTCTCAGATCACATCAACTAAATCCTGAGTTTGATGCCAGTACTCATACTCCATCCGATACCATATCCCAATCCTAAATCTGTATTTTAATATGGAACTATAAAAAATTAGATCCACCCACTCAACGACATATCATTGTCATCTCAAGCATTCACCAACCTATCACACCACATCCACAACCCATCCGATATGATGTTCATACCTCCGTATCTGATAAGATTATCTCAACTATAGGATTATAATTATCATAACTATATTGAATAAAAAATTTATCTTTAAGGAAAAAACTCCATACATTATGATACTTAATTACTGTACACGACTGTCCTGATCATACTCAAGTTCCAACACAAAACACTGATTGATATCTATTCTCATCTCACTAGGAAATTCACCCTCAAGATTAATTTGAAACTACCCACAATGAGGGTCACACTGTAACAACCCAAGTTTTTAGGAAGAATATTACTTCCATAAACTATATGTTTATAATTTTAAACTATTATTTTTCTATTTTTTCAAAAAAATTTAAATAAATTAGGTAATAATTTATAAAATATATGAGTTTAATTAATAATACTTTAATTATTTACAATAAAATATTACAAAAAAAGAACATGAAAATAAGTTTTAAACAACATGTATTACTACTCACCATAGATTATTACATCCTTTAAAACTGAATAAATTAAATTGGACAATAAATAAAAAAGAATAAAATATTCAACACTTGGTGATTTCTTGGATCATATCCACCCCTGATGATCACCAATATCCAAATAAAATCTATAATGAGGAAGAACATAATAAAAGTATAAATCATATTGTGAGATTTAAAATGAAAACTATGAAAATGAGAAGTGTGACTTAATAAATGTAAATGGAATGAAAGAGTTTAGTAAGGCTATATATTAGAATGAAATTTGAAAATTATAAATATAGTTGTTGGAAATATGGTCATTTGAAATATGGTAATTGGAAATATGGTCATTGGATATACATGTATCTAATATGTATATTGAAGTTGTGTATTGTCAGTAGTAAATTTAAAATAATATTATTCAAGAATAATTAATATTAAAATATTATAAATATATATATATTTTATGAATTATGTATTATTATTATTATTAAATTCTGATATTATATATTTATAAAATTCAAATAAATATGTTAATATCAATGGATTAATAAAATATAATTTTTAAAATATAAATAATTAATTTTAATGGCATTTGGAAAATATTATTTAATATAAAAGTAATATTTTTTCAAAGAACTAATTTTTTAAAGTGTTATATATTTTATAATAATAAATTAAATAAAATTATTTTAAATTATTATTATGGTAATATATAATATTAAATCTTTAAATTTAAAATTAATAGAAATAATATCAAGAATACTTAATGTTAAAAACTATATTTTTCAATAAAAACAATTTTTTATTTATATTTTATATTATCATTTATAAAACTAAATTTATAATCTTTATAATTTTAATTAGACAAAATGAATATCATTTTTGAAGTTAATATTAGTTTTTTGATTTTTTTGAAATAATTTATTTTTAGTGAATAAAGAAAAATACAGTTTTACAAAAACCATTGCATTTATGACTCCATCGAGAAGTAGGTATAAATGAAAAACTTATAAAATATTTTTCATGATAAAAAATGTATCTAAGGAGGGAAATTATATATTTTTAATTAACATTATGAATCTATAAAACCCATGTTTAAAATTTTATGACCTTAAGTAATATTTTCCAATAAAAAATTGTTTCTTAGTCTTTTATTTTAATTAAACATTATTCTGGTAAAATTGTGTTTCATATTTCTTTTAAATACACATAATTGTTTTATAGTAAGCTTATTTATATCCTAAAAATCAAAGATATTGATAATTTTATCTTACAAATAAATTTTAAGATTAAAAATACACTTTTTTCTAAAAATAGGTTTTCACACGTTACATGCGCTAATACAAAAATTAATTTTTATTACACATATAAATTTTATCTGATAAAAAGGATTTCATTTTTTAATCATATTTAAAAATTATGTAATAATATAAATTGTATTTTTATTCATAAATAATGAATTACTTGAATAAAAAACTAGTTACCGCGGTAAAATCCAAAAGGGTAGTAAAAGGGTTAACCCAAGGGGTAAAAAGAATAACATGTTAAAAACATGATCCTAATTGATTGTTTGATGTTTGGATCGAAAAAAACTTATCTGAAATCCATTATTTTCCATTTTGGAGTCTTTTTGACACGTGAAACATGTTCTCTTTTTATATTAAGATGAAATATTTACCAAAATTCTATTCTCACCAATTATAAAAGAGGTCTCTCACCACCCCTTCAAGACCAATCTAAATTTAGGCTTCCTATTGAAAATATAACCTTTTCTATCATCTAGAATTATATTTCAAATCCTTAATATTTTTGGCCTAGGATTTTGGCCTAAGTTCTCCCTTTCCAAGGAATCCTCTAAGGGAAGATCAATGTTCTCAACGTAAGTACTATTTTTACATAACATTATTTATTTTCTATATTTCTATTTCAAATATATCTTTATGAATATTATATTATTAATTCAGTATTTATATAATAATTAATGTTTTTATATTATGGTAATAATCATTAAAAACCTTCCCCTTTTCCATTAAAAAACCAAAACATCATTCGTGTGTGTACAGACTACCATCTCTACAAAGTAACATATCTCATTTTCATCCAATTTCTTTATTATTTTTAAAAAATATATTAAAATATGACTAAAATACTTAAAAAATTCTAAATAATATCAATATTTTTCTATAATAATAATATTATGCTAAAATAAACCACTTTCATAACCATAATCATCTATTATTTATGGTATGTTCATATTTGGGATGGTCTAACCACATACTTGAGAAATGATACAAAATAATACCATGGATGACTATAAAAACTCAATTACTTATACAAATAACTAAATAAGTAATTAATTTTAGTTATGGAATGATAAAATTAATATAAACTCAATAATTAAGATACCAATGTTCGTTCATTAAGAATCACAGAAACATGCTCATCAGTGATTTCATATTTAATGATAACAACCAAAACTACCATAGAATGAAATTATATCACTATAAATAATTATATAGAATCATTTCTAGTATCTTTTATGACTTATGAATGTTGAACCTTGAGAAAATAATTAACAACACTACTATTATGAAATAAGTTCAAAATGATCATGATTACTCATGCCCGATATTGAGAATAGACAATAACATACATGTAGAGAATGAATATAAATAATGTTTATAAAATTTTATAAATATGAATAATTTAATTAAATAGGTAATTAAGATAGTTATTCTTTTATATAGGTGATGCATGCACTTTAGTGGAAGTTAGGAATCAAAGTATGATGTTCATTGTATCAAATTTAATTTTAAGATACATATTTCTTATTATGAACCATGATATATTTAATAGTGTGAAATTATTTAATAATAAATTTATTTTAACATATTCATGTAATTTATGGGGGTTTAAGATCCAAATCGTGTTCTTTATTTAAAGAGACTTTGATTCAAAGGGTGATAAAGTTGTAATGGTTATTTGTCTCTATTTTTCATCCTCTAAATATTTTTTAGGGTTTTATATGAATTATCACTATTTCATTTCCCCCTAGATCATAATTTATCCATTTCAAAGAAATTGACCAAACCTATTTTGTTCAACTAGGATCCATTCTCTTCTATGATCATATAAATTGTGTCACAACCCCCTCCTAAAAAATTGTACCTCTCCTAGGACAGAAATGTGAGAAGATAGATAATAAACCTCAAGTCCTGCCTCAAGTAGGCCTCAGGTTGGCAACTAGGACTGATGGTATAGTAAACACACAAATAGGTGGAATTTCCCTCTAAAAAAACACATGAGGAAGAGAGAGATAAAACCAACACCCAGAAAATCCTACTCATACTAAAATAAAAAATAAATCCGAAGTGCACATATGTAATGTCATGCATGGACTACAATAATTGAAAGGGAAAACTAGAAGTACCAAAAGAAAGTAAAATGGAGGCGACCACAAATCCCAAACCACTCCTAAAACCCCAACCTACTGGTAACCAAATTGATCTATAACCTTTTCCAAGTGAATAGAAAGTTTTTTATATATATAGGTGAGTATAATAGTATATTCAATATGATCCTCCCCAGAGCCTCTCATGCAAAAGTAAAGAAATCATGCTAAAGCATAGTAAACATAAATTGAAACCAACTCTTCACCTAAATAGGTATACTATGTTCTCAACCTCACCATGGATACTATCACCATGTATTCAATACAATAGTATAATATATTAAAGAATATCAAGGTTAACCCGCTACCACTTCCCCACTAGTTTGCTTCTTTGCCCAAACGTCGCATGTCCGAATCATCTCTCTCAAAAAAGGATAGCATGAAGACACCTAAGAAAAGCACCACAAACTACACCTCCTGAAACACACCACCACTGCAACCACATAACCAAAAGTAACCAGGTATTTTTCAGGATCCACCACAGCTCATGTAACATTTATCATATGTTGGGTTTATATCTCAAGCCATTACAGTCCATACACCGAGTAAGAATCCTCTAGCCATCACAACCTATAAACGTTATACCTATAGTAGAACATAAGAATATATATCGAGAATATATGTGTGTGAAATAAATATAAGCCATTACAGACCTCTATAATCATATATGGAGAAAACTAACTGCCATGCATACAATCACTAGTAACTACCAAGAGAAGAGAGCGGGTCCAAAGGGGGTAGTCATCCATTCATCCTCCCACTAGGATGCTTGGGAAAACACCCCTAGGGATAAAAATCCCTAGGGTGTTAGTTTCCATAGCTAACAGGGTGGAGTAGTTTATAGAAACACAAAAGTATATAATATAATATAGCTCACAACCACACAGTGAAGAAAAACCCATTCTTAGACTCAACTACAGCTAATGTCTCTCGAAATCTCGACTACCACTACTAAGACTAGATGTCCTATAAGCACAAAACCATTTAAAGAGATACATTAAGTTACTTTTCCATTTTTATCATTTTCAATTTACATTAATTAATTCTTTAACCATTAATTAACCATTATTAGTTCCACATTACATTCCATTTCAATTCCAACAAAGTTTCATTCCCTCCAGGCATAACCAAATCAATTTTATAGTTTCTCAGAATCATAACCTCAACATTGCACCCCACCAATATCCAACCCCATGAGTTAAAAATTTATTTAATAATATATTAACACTATTATCACTTTTCCATATTCATAGGAATTCTAGAAAAGCAATATAATCTTCCAAACACAAGGGGATCAACATGGTGAGTAGGTGAACTACCCATTGGGTCTTTTCCACCTATAGAAAGAGCATATACCTATCTATCCTCAGGAATCTAAACATGGAAAGCACATAGAATACCCCATTATTCTTCACCTCTTTTAAAAGGAGGGTAGGCAAGAAAATTTTTCCCAAGAAGTGGGGAAATTAAATAATATAAAATAATAATAGATTCAATAGGAACCACTTTCACATCAATGGGAAATCCTAGGTTCAACATGTTCCATTATCCCTGGTGTCCTCCCTGACACCCACATGCATAAATCTATGCATCTCACCACTCTAGGAATCAATTACTACCTCAACCACTACTAGTACTCCCTTCCCCCACAAATCACAATATCCCTCCAAGATCATCCATCCCAGGATTGCAGCCTAACAAAACTAATAGGAAACAAACAACAAAGCAGCTGAGATCTTGTCCTTAAACAAGGAATTCATCCTCACACACAATGAGATCTCACAACTACAAAGAATAAGGTTCATATCCTTTATAAGAAAGAAGGTAAATCATAAACCTACAATGAATCATCTTTATAACACAAATGGTTCCTTATTCTATCTTTAATTAACTAATTAGATTAAACATTTATAACTCCATCCCTTCGATTATCATCAAAGAACAAAAAAACAACCAGATTCATTAAACATGGCACTCTATCTTTGGAAAATTAATTTACAATTAATTCTAGATTTATGTTCTTTACCTATTTCTATTAAGAAACACATAATAAACATCAAGTCCTAGATATCACATTATCTAGTAAATAAAAAGGTAACAATATATGATCGATACCAATTCTTTAATCTAGTTCAAATATTTATTATGTAAATTCCATTATGATCCATTAGGATAAATCATAATAACTATACTTATGCACATAAATATATTAGATAATCCATAAATCCCATACCTCAAAAGGTTATCGGCGTTCTTTATATAAGAACATTCCAACTCAACAGACCACAATCACCTCTCCCGCAACAACTGCATCCACCTAAGGATGCGAGCATCAACCAAAAGTCAAGAAAGATCCATTAGAAATATGGAGATCACATGCCATTATATGTAAAGGAAAAATAGGTGGAAATAGATCAACAAACACATAACATAGAAGAAAAAAGGTAGAACATACCTTATTGAAAGAAGATCGACACTTTCTGGTTGTACCAAAATAAGGGGTGTACATGCAGCAGGAAAAAACTCTAGGGAAGACATTATCCAAGGCTACAACACCACACATGACTCCTGTGGGAAGGAAGTAAAGGTTTGAGTTTCTCATACAAAGGGAAAATATTAAAGAATTAGTGTTAGAATTTGGATAGTTATAAATGCAGAAAAGGTTTAAGATACACTAGATTTTCCATTAGGATCAGATCTGTCAAAGATCATAGGATTTGACCGATTAAAAACACCAGGACCCTTAGGAAAATTGATATAGGATCTATGGGATTTTAATCAACCTTAAATACCTTAA
Source organism: Viscum album (assembly GCA_963277665.1). Classification (NCBI taxonomy): domain Eukaryota; kingdom Viridiplantae; phylum Streptophyta; class Magnoliopsida; order Santalales; family Viscaceae; genus Viscum; species Viscum album. The sequence goes on along the minus strand of OY728137.1, from coordinate 1,693,046,999 downwards.
AAAAGGCTTCAAATGAATTTAAAATCTAGGAAAACACTAAAATGGGAGAAACTATAGGAATATGGAAACACTGTTTATGAGTCCCTGCCAATGTTGGATGAGTTTATATTAGATGAGTCATCATTCAATGACTCACCATTCCACAAGTTTTTGTTCCACGAGTCACTGTTCTACGATCTACCATTGGATGAGTCGTCATTCTGTGAGTTGTCATTCTGCGAGACACTATTCTGTGAGTCACTATTATGCGAGTCTCCATTCCATGAGTCTTCGTTCTGCGAGTCTCCATTCTCTGTGTCTCCATTCCGAAATTCACCATTCCACGAGCTACCATTCCGCGAGTCACTATTTGGTAAGGTACCATTTTCCAAGATACTATTCAGAGAGTCAACATTCAATGAGCTACCATTTACTAAGTTACCATTTGGAGAGGCACCATTTGGCGAGCTACCATTTGGTGAGTCACCATTACAAAACTAGAATTTTGTAAAACTGTTGAAATGAGTCACCTTGGTCTCCCAGAATGCCAAAACACCAGATTTTAACAAAGGAATGGATCAGAGAGTTCTAGGCCATTACATATTGGTTTCTTTTTCCAATTTCATTATCTATTCCATAATAATTTATTAATATCATATTCTACTAATTTTATCTTCTTTATATGTTTTTAATGATTTTTTTTTCATTTGGGATATTTTCATAAAAGTGTGAAAAGAATATATTTTTAACATGTAAACACATATTTCCAATTTTTTTTATTTTTCTATAAAACTTCTTCTCTACATATTTTTGGTTTATAAAATAAATTATAATCCTACATTTTTTATAAAATATTTCTTTTTTTAAATAAATATTTTTAAAAGGTCAAATACATTTATTATTTCCCAAGTGATTTTTTCTGAAACTCCAAAAATAATTTTTATCTAATTCAACATCTTTGACATATCATAATATTTATTGAATATATTATTCAAATTATACCATATAAGTTTCTTCTCTATAAAGATTATGTAATGTTATTTTTTATCAAAGAAATGATACAACACTACTTTTGTCTTGCCTAATCATCCAATATATATAAGAATGATTTCAATCCAATGCCTTTCCTCCGTGAATACCCTATTTTTCATTAATTTATTATGTGTGTTCACTTAGATCCCCATAAATTTATTTATTAGTGAATTGATTGACTAAACTATTATCCTTTTTTTATATTGTGTAAATACCACATACTTTATTACCTTAATTGAATGTTATTTACCCAAAAAGTTACTTGATGTCATTGGATACCCATTTATTTTCCATGGATTTTCCATTTTATAGTTATTTATTTATTTATAAATGATTAATTATGTTAATAAATTTTTAAATAGATATAAAATCCATTTTATTTCCATGGGTTCTTTGTTAAATAATGATTGATTGAGTTCAAGTGTCACTCATATGCATGGATAATAATGGGTGGGGTCCTATATCACACACCAATACATTGGTTAAGTATTTATATCTCATGAGATAATTATGTGTTGACATACTTGGATATTTTCATAATAAAAATGGTGGACATAATTGGATTTTTTCACAATATAAAGGGTGGACATACTCAGATTTGTTTATAATGTGTTCTCATGCTTATGGTTATGCCACAATTCTCTAATTATTCCTTGTTTCTATGATATTAATTATTTTCATGATGTATTCTAATGTTATGACATGACTTATTCTATTATTTTATATATATTATTTTTTTAGTATACCTTTCTTATGTATCTATATTGTTATGTTTTTTAATATTAGGTTCATTTATGATCTTTGATTGTTATCAGTTATGTTTACCCTTAATGAGAATATGAGATCACCCCTTTCTTATATTTCCATTTCCCAAGGTTACAAAGAAAATTAATACATATGATGTGTCTGGAAGATTATCTTGTGTGTAGAAATTTTGAGAAATGTTTATGACTTATTATGGATTAATTATTTTCTTATATAGTGTAAAAAATGTATATTAGTTGAAAAAGACATGATTTTTTTGTACTAATGATCTAAAACTCTAAACCTAAAAGATCATGATAATGTATTATAATGAAATATTTTCTTTAATTCTTGTAATTATGACACAACCACATATTCATGTCCTTTGGGTATCATAGTATTATTTATATAAGTTTTGAGATTAAGATGTTATCAGTTGTGGATATAAATTTCATCAAGGGGTTATAGGTCAAGGCTGATCATAATTTCAAAGGTATAGAAAAAACTTTAGATTATTTTAGTTAATATTGAATATTTTAGTGATTAGAACAAGATATATTTAATGAAAACCCTAGGTATAAACCTAAGGGATATGTCTAAGGGATAAGTTTAAGTAAAGGATAACATCTTAAAGTTTTAGTAAATATGAAATTGTGTGGTTATCCTAGAAAATATATCCTTATCTAGATACTATCAAGTGGATAAAGTTGTGGAACATATTCACTTAGGGGTAATTAACCAAAAAATGCTAGTTGATTATCAAATAAATCTTCACTCTAGTGCAAAATGAGTGGGCCAAAGACTACACACCTTGATGGAAACTCTTAGGGGGATATGCTTTGGTTAATCATATTCTTTTTCTAAAAAATTATGAATGATTTATTTCCTATTCACTTTAAGAGATTAGGTTAATAATTCTGAGAGATCACAACTTAATGTAACCTAATTTGAACCTATAGAGTTATAGTATAAACCAAGTGTGGCATAGATGAAATGAAATTATAATAGGTTAAGATGGAGGTGACATTGGAGAAAATATCTTAGGATTGGGATTTCATATTCATATGACCATTTACTATAATTATACTAGATATTATAATAATAATTTAGTTTCTAATATTTTCTAGAAACAATATCTTGAATATAAAACCCTGGAAGGTATGTCTTTAGAAACCCCTAAGACTTTACTATAGTGAAATATATGGAATAAATTGTTGGGAGTCTTAATATATATCTATTATGGGGGAAAATATATGGTATATAGTATTACCTCTGATAAAAAGGGTTGTATATCTTAGAATATATATCTTGAAACTTTATTTTCTTTAAAAACCCTTAAGTATTGATAATAGTAATTGATAATCAAAATTCCGAGGATTCAATTTATTAAATAAGGGAATAATGTAATGCCTTAGTCTGTTAGTAAGAATATTGTTTCAATAAATTATATGTTATAATTATAAAATATATATTTTTATTATTTCAAAGGAATTGAAATGTATTTGGTAATAAGTAATACAAGATAGGAATTAAACTAACAACACTTTATTCATTTATAATATGAAATTACAAAAAAATCACATGAAACTGAGTATTACACAACTAGTATTATTATATACCATGGATTATTACATCCTTTAAAAGTGAATAAATTAAAAGGGGAAAATAAATAGAAAAAATAAATTTTTTACAATAGGATATCTGCTGGAACATCTTAACCCTTGAGGATCAATAATAGAAAAATAAAACCTACAATGATGAAAAACACAATGAAAGGACAAATCATATTATGATATATAAATTAAAACTATAGAAATTATAAGTGTTAATTAAGAATTTTTAATGGAATGATTGAGTTTAGTATGGTTATATATTAGAAAAAAATCATGTTATTATAAATATGGACATTAGAAATATGGTCATTGGAAATATTGTAAGATCCCAAACTTTATTAAGGTAAGTTCTTATTTAAAATTTTGATTTGAATCCCTTAATGTTGGATAATTAAATGTTTATTAGGTGTATGAGGAATCTTAATGATGTTACATGGGTTCGAGACATGAAAGAAAGGGAAACTATGCCATACTATGCATGTTTCATGGTTGGCATATAGTTAGTGTAAACCATGAACCCAAACCATGCTAACTAGGAGGAGGGCTGCAAAGTTAAGTAAACCATGAAAAAGGGGAGACCAACACATAAAGTCTTGGATAGAGCCATTATACACAGTGGGCATATAGTTTGTCAAATAATACGGGATTCCCTAGTAACTGTGCAATATGAACCCCTATTGGACAGAGCCAGGTGCCCATTTGGCACATGGTCTAGAAAAAAGTGTGGCCAAACCATGTACCCAATTAAAAAGTGATAATTTACCTTTACCCCTTAGTATTTTTAGTATTCTACCTGATTTCTTCCCCCAATTATTCTCCAGCAACCCTAGTGATGAACCTAAGCTCCAAAATATTACCAAGGGTTGATATCCTTCATTTATAGGCTGTTTGGAGTGCCGTTGGGTGAAGATAAAAGATCCATGAAAGTCTAATGTTTTTATTTGTTATCTTTTTTGGATTAGGGCTTGTGGTTTCATTCTTATTCTTCTGAATCCCTAAATACCTTTTTTTCCAGAGGATCATAGGCTAAGGATTAAAAGGGAATTGAAATCATAGTCAAAGGCTGAGGTTAAGCATGCATTCATATTTGTAATCGAGGTAGGTGGTCTACAAGTTATATAAAATAGCCTTATTGTTGATTTGTGAATTTTTGTTTGTGATATTTCTTCTCTCTTGATGAGAATTTGATGAATTTAGTAATATATGGTAAAATGGTCAGATAAATGGTGATTTAGACCCCTCATTATCCCTGTGGGATGCATTGACATTGATTTGACTGTTTAGGTCCACCAATGGGGTGTTCTAATATTCCCAAACATGGAAAATTATAATGTTAAGACTAAAGTTCATTTGTGTTGAAATAGATTCCATGATAAATGTGTTGACATTTTAGTTATAATTATAAGAATGAACTAATGGTAGTTTGGTCTATTAATTAGAAATGATATAAGGTATTGTTGGAAAAAATATGAAAATGGGTTAAATATAATAAAGTGAATGTATCAAATGACTTATGAGTCTATAATTTAATTGTGTAAATGGAATAATGAATGTGAATTGATGATTTTTTGAAATGGGTTAATGCATGTAAATCATTGAATATGATAAAAGGATTAATTTTTGAAAAGGTAAATGGGTTAAATGGGTTATGCTAGGTAAATGGTAAATGTGATAATGGGTTAAGGCTTGATGATGATTCATGTGTTGAATGAAATGTGAATTGTAAATGTTATATGTATTTATTGAGCATGGTTTGTGATATGGTGTATGTGGTAAACATATAAATCGCATGTGAACATGACTTGGTAGTTATGTGGTATTGGACATGAGGATATACGCCCATAGGCCAGGTTAGACTGAGGCTCTAAACCCCACCCCTATAATGCGTGTGTTAGGGAAGGGGATTGAGGTTCTATACCTATAATAGTTTTATTATATGAGACTACTTGAAATAAGGCTCCAAGGTAAGTGTGATGTATTTTTTATGAAATGTTTATCCCTAGTGAGATAGGGAACTTCAATTATTCCCTGATTCATAGTATTTGACCGGTATAGGATGTTGTGTTTTAAATGAATTGCCTAACCCATGGAACAAATGATGAAAATGGTTAAAGTGAATACTGTTAACTATTTGCACTCGAGTTGTCTTTGTTATTATTTTAATTTATTTATCACTAACATGAACTATCTGTTTGGATTGGATATTTTTTATACACTGTTAGTGGAGGCCTATTGAGTTATACCCACACCGTTCTCAGGTCACCATTAGGCACCTGAGTAAATTTTATGGTTGTAGGTTATGATAAGGGAAGTGGCATAATGCAAGGGAGTTGAATTGGGAATGTGATGTGCGTGGATGAGGGTTAAAAACTTGGAGTTATGTCCTGTTTGAGGATGCTTCTGGTGGTCTTTATTTTGGGTTTTATTCACTTTTAGCACTATTATCATGACATTGAATATTTATCATTTGGTATTTATTCATACCCAGTTTTGGGAAATGGTTGGAAATGCATGTTTCTGGATTATTTTTTATTATTTCCTTTATTGATTATGTTATATATTGTATCATACTATGATAATGAGGTTATATTCTTCCCATATGATCTATTATACCCTTACTTCTAGTTGTCAACCTTTGGAATATGGGGAGGCGTGCTTGAGGTCATGTGGTGACCTAGCTCAGGGCACCAGTTTAGTGGATCCAGGGTTGAGGTAGTTAAAAAGTGGTACTAGAGGGGTTGTTTTCTATGAATTAATATTTAGGAATGGTAGAAAAAATGTTATGAAGTGTTAAGACTTGGAAATGAGATCATGCATGGGAGTATCCAACCCATCCATAAGAGAAACCCAAGTACCCATGGTGGGAATTGTTGTTCATAATACATGTTGTAACATTTGAATGATATTTTCACCATTAGGTGATGCACTTGTTGTGTGATGAGACTATTTTATAATATTTTTCTCATGGATTGAATGACATGAGGTTGTGAATTCATCCATCATTTTAGGAACCTAGAGATATCAGTGGAATTTATCATGATAGGCACAAACAAGATGGGTGTGTGGGATGTGAAGGGTAGGATGAATTTTAAATTCCTTAAAATTTTGAAGAAATTAATTTCTAATAAATATGATTCAAATGAGTAAATGAAAATAATTTTAAAGAATGGTAAAATAATTGTTCATAAAATAATGTTGTAAATAAGATAAAATGTCGATTGTAAAAAGTTGTTAAATAGAAAGGGTACCTAAAAGAGAAATATTTTCATTATGAAATTGGAAAGGTTTTAAAAAGGTTGTCTAATAAAATAATTGTGACTATTTAAGTTGGTTTCCCCCATGTTGACCGTGAACTATTGTAGGGATGGTTGAGGGTAGTGTTTTAGGTGTGATGAAATATGTTTGGATAACATATTCAAAATGAGTTGTTTATGGAAAGTGGAGAACATTATTTTATGTAAACAATGGAAGATTTATGTTATGTGTTCTATGAATCGTGTTTGTAATTATAGAGAATGACACCACGATGACATGTACCAGTTAGGTGATAAGAGGATATCACTGAGAATGATCCACCAGTAGCAAGAACATATAATCCTATTGGTCCAAAAAATAGTTGAGGTGAGAAGCAGTTCCATGAGATCTATTTTTTGTTTTATCTAGATAATGGAAAGGGACCCAAGGAAGGTCATGACGAGTACGTTTGATCTAACTAGAGATTTTTACTTGCATCACCCTCCAACATTTTCAATAGAGGGTTGAATTGAGGTAGAAAAGTTCTTGATAGAATCCATCTAGAAGATTTTGGATCAATTGGAGACTCCTATAGAGAAATGAGTTAAGTTGGAAACATATATGTTGCGGGGTTGGAAAAGCGGTCATGGTATATCCTCATTTGGACTTAGTAGGATGATGGTACATTATGGAAAGTCTTACAAGAAAATTTTTTAAGGGGATTTTTTATCCAGATACCTTAAGGTAGGAGTGGGATATAGAGTTTATGATACTGACCCAAGGAAATACATCAGCGATGGAGTATCATGACTATTTCGTAGACATAAAATGATCTATTTCATCATTGGAAGGGGATGAGGCCACTATGAAAAAATTCTTCTAGGATGGACATAGACATAATATTAAGTCCCAAGAGAACATTTTACATTTAAATAGGTATGCATAAGTAGTGGATCATTCCATTATTTTAGAAGAGTACCCAAAGAAGGATTCATGTAGTGGGTTGGTGGAATAATGGTGCATGTGTATAGGTTCTATAGGAATCATTAATAGCTAGGAATAGATGAAGGACTAAGTCCAATGTAGAGTGAAGGTAGGGGGTTAGTTACCCCATATCTGGAAAAAAAATTAGATCTTGACTAGTCACACTAGTTGAGGTGGTGGGCATATTACTCTAGGGAGAGAGAGTCCATATCAGTAGGGTAGTGTAGCACAAGGAACTCAGACTGGGGCCCATGGTAGAGGGGCATGTCAGCTTCATGCAGTTTAGTATACACTTGGAGGTGGTGAGGCTGAACTGTTGACAATTCGAGGTATGTTTTCTGTAGTTTCCACGCATTCTTGTTCTTTGTTTGATACATATTCTTCACATTCCTTTATATCAACTAAGTTTTTCAGTGTGTTGAGACTAGTTATAGAACATTTTTTTGGGTAATTTTTATTGATACACCATTAGGGGTGTAGGAAGAAAACATATAGAAGTTTAAGGGGTATCCTTTGAGGTTGGTGGGTACCATTTTCCATGGGACTTGTTTTCACTTTAGATGTCATGTTTTTATCTAATTTTGTGTATAGAATGGATAGTGTTGTACCAAGTACATATTGAATTTTACTATCATAGTGTAATATTCACATATCTTGGGGGAGAAATATATGTACATCAAGGTGAATGAGATGTCTGGGCAGACCGTGAAGGGAAAATTTGTAAGTAGTTGGGTGAAATCACAACCAAAGTGGATTGTATCATGCTTGATGATGGGGGTGTATAGTCTCTTGTCTTTCCTAAAATAATGGATAAGTTTTACAATGTTTTTTCCAAGGAATTCTAAAGGATTACACCTGATAGGGATGTCAATTTCATGATAGAGTTACTGTTGGTAGAAGAACCAATTTCCATTAAGCCATATAGAATGTCACCGAAAGAATTCTGGGAACATAAAGATAAATTGTAAGAATTAGAGAATAAGAGGTTCATTCATCAGAGTACATCACATTGGGGATCTCCAGTTCTTTTTTCTAAGAAGGATAATGGGAAATTGCAGTTGTGGGTTGATTATAGGAAGCTGAATTAGATGATAGTTAAGAACTGATACCCTCTTCCTTGAATCTGTGATCTTTTTGACCAATTGAGACGTTCTTTACTGTTATCCAATATTGATTTGAGTTTAGGGTATTATTATCTAAGGGCGAGGTTTTAAAATGTACCACATACTTATTTTATAAGTAAGAATGGGTTATATGAGTTTTTTGTGATGCCATTCAGGTTGACCAATGCACCGATAATGTTTATGGCCTTGATGAATACTAAGATCAGTTTGAGGTTGTATTTGTTAAAAACATCTTAGTGTACTCTAAGAATCATGAAGATCATTCCAATTATCTTGAAATCATGATGAGTACACTAATAGATAATAGTCTATATGTCAAGCTATCAAAATATAATTTCTAGATTTATATGGTGCAATTATTGGGTCACGTCATCTCAAAGGAAGGTGTGTTAGTGGACTGGGAGAAAGTAAAAGTTATTGTATCTTGGGAGCATCCCAAGAATGCTTATCATGGAAAAATATTTTTGGGATCAGTAGGATATTACCAACGGTTTATCAAATACTTTTCCCATCTGGAAGCACCAATTTAAGGCTTGACCATGAATTTCATCAATTTGGAGTGGTATAGAGAATGTCAGAATACTTTCAAAGAGTTAAATAAACTATTGAATACCACACCGGTTCTGATATTACACAAGCTTGGTAAGGATTATCCCTTGTTTTGTGATGCATCCAGTATTTTTCTTGGGGCGATGTTGATGTAGGATGATCATGTGGTGGTGTATGGTTCATGAAAATTGAGGCCTCATGAAAGAAATTACCCAACACACGACCTTGAGTTGGCCACAGTGGTTTACGATTTAAAGTGTTTGCAAAGCTACCTATTGGGAGAACAATTTATAGTGTATACTGATCATAAAAACATCAATTACATATTCTCTCAGTGTGATTTTAATATTTTGTAGTAATGATGGGTTGAGTACATGAAATATTTTTATTTTTAGATGTTTTACACAGCGGGGTGTTACAAATACTTTGAGTCAAAAGACTCAATATCTGGTGGTTTAGGAAACTAGTTTCGAGTGGAGAATGATGGTGTTGTTCTCTAAGTTTCACTTGGAGTTATTGGAAGGAAAAGGAAAGATGAAACTTGCATCCTTGGTAAATGAGTCTGCACTTTTGAGTCGGATTAAGGAGAGTTAGTATGAGGATTCAAATTTTTTGGCTTTGTGGGAATGTTCTAAAGGTGGAGAAACACCTTCTGGTTGGACTATTGGATAAGATGGGATCGTTTATGTTTATGGACATGTTTTTGTTATAATGTGTATGCGATATGAGTTGATGTGCGAGTTTCATCGATCAAAGTGGGTAGTGAATCCAATTTTGACCAAGATGTATCACGATCTTTGTAGGAAGTATTGGTGGAAAGAGATGAAGAAAGAGGATACATGTTTCGTGGTGTGATGCCTTACCTTTTAGTAGGTGAAGGCAGAGCACCAAAAACCCATTGGTTTTTTAAACCATTTCCATTTCCATAATGGAAATGGGATGATGTGATAATAGATTTTGTGGTAGTCCTTCTGAAAATTCCTCAAAATAATGATGGGATCTGGGTAGTTGTGGATTGGTTGACTAAGGTGTCTCATTTATTTCCAATTCGATAGACTTTCATTGTGGATCAGTTGGGTGAGTTGTATGTTCAAGAGGTAGTACGATTGCATGGGGTACATCATACAATAGTTTTAGATCATGATAGATGTTTCACATCACTCTTTTAGAAGGGATTATTGAAGGAACATGGTTCCCAAGTGTTTTCGAGTATGAATTTACACTTGCAGACAAATGAGCAGTCAGAGTTTACTATTTAGGTACTAGAGTATATATTGATGGCTTGTGTCCAAGAATTTTGTTGGTCTTGGGAAAGTCATCTAGATATGGTTGAGTTTTCCTACAATAATAGTTACCGAGATTTGATTTAGATGGAACCGTTTGAGGTGATCTATGGTAGACCATGCCAGTCTCCATAGTTTTGGATAGAGGATAGGGAATCAGAATTGTTGGGACTAAGTCTTATCTCGGAGAAATCACAACAACTTCAGTTAATTCAAAAACATATCAAAATGACTTAGAGTAGGCATAATTCATATGCGAATTGACGTTATTCACCTATTGACTTTATGGTGGGTCCTCATGTGTTTCTTTGGGTGTCTCCAAGGTTGGGTCACTGTCGTATTCAAAAATAGGGTAAGTTGGCTCCAATGTATGTGGGGCCATTTTAGATTTTGGAGAGGATCAGATTGGTATCACACAGATTGGATATTCCATAATGATATAGTGGTATGCATGATGGTTTTTATGTTCCAAAACTTCAGAAATATCATCCTCACCCATATCATGTGATTGATTTTGAGGATGTTGAGCTTATGGAAGATGTGTCATTTGAAAAACATCTTGTTCATATTCTATTTCACAGTGATAATCTATTATGGGGAAAGAATGTTCCCTTGGTACGAGTGTTATGGAAACATAGTAATGATTCCGGAAGAAAAAAGGGAGAGGGATACTGATATACAGGCCCAATGGCCCAATATTTTTACACTAGATTCTCAATAATGCTTGGGATGAGTGGATCAAGGATTAGATTTTATAAGGTAGGGAGGTTGTAAGATTCCTAGATTCATGGAGGCATGTTCTTATCTAAAATTTTGGTTTGAATCCTGTAAAGTTGCATTATTGAAGGTAATCTGGGGGTTTGGGACATGAAAAAAGGGAAATCAGGCCATTTTGTGCATGTTTCATGGTTAGTGAATGGTTTGTGTAAACCATGTGCCCAAACCATTCTAGGTAGGTGGATGGGTGTATGACTACGTAAACCATGCAAAGTAGGAGGCCTATAGGCTTGGATAGATCTATTCTCTAAAGTTGTCGCATGATTTTTCAAACCATACAGGATCCCTGATTAACATTGCAACTTAGACCCATCTTGGAAAAAGTTTCAAATAAGGTTGGCACACGGTTTGGTAAACCATGTGGTTAAACCATGCTTGGCATTACAAAGTGAGAATTCAACTTTTTCCCCCTTGAAATTTTAAGTATTATACTCAATTTCTTAACCTATTTTTTCTATAGTAACCCTAGTGATGAACCTAAGCTCTCAAATATTCCCAAGGGTTGATCTTCTTCATTTCTAGGCTGTTTGGATTGCTATTGGGTGCAGATCAAAGGTCTGGGTAAGTCTAATCATTCTATTTTCTCTCTTTTCTCTAATTGGGATTGAGGTTTCATTATTTTTATTCCAAAACTCTAAAACCCTATTTTTACAGTAAAGAATAGGTTAGGGCTTCAAAGGGTATTTTAATTTGAGTCAAAGTCCATGGTTAAGCATGTGTTCATCTTCAAAATCGAGGTAGGTGGTCTAAAAATTATATCCCATAGTATTGTTTTTGATTTTTTCATCTGTGGTTGTGATACTACATCGGTCTTGATGCGCATTGGATTCCTTTAGTAATATTATGTAAAATGGTTGGCTAAATGATGATTTAGAACCCTCATGATCCCCATGGGATGCATTGATATTGATTATATCTTTTAGGGCCACACATGGGGTGTGCCAATATCCCAGAACATGGAAAATTGTAATGTTAAGCCTAAAGTTAATTTGTGTTGAAATAGAGACCATGATAAACTATTTGACATGTTAGTTCAAATTATATAAATTAATTAATGGTATTTGGGTCTAGTTTATGTATATTTCATAAGTTATTTTTTTGAAAAATGTAAAAATGGGTTAAATGGAATAAAATGAATGTGAAAAATGACTTATGAGTTTGTAATTGAATTGTGTAAATGGGATAATGTACGTGAATTTATGAATTATGTGAAATGGGTTAATGCATTAAAATAATTGAATATAATAAATGGGTTATGGCATGAAAAGGGAAATAGGTTAAATGAGATATGCTAAGTAAATGGTAAATGTGAAACTGTGTTAAGGATTGATGATGATTCATGTGTTGAATGAAATGTGAATTTTAAATGTTATGTGTATTGATTGAGCATGGTTTGTGATACACTATATGTGGTAAATATATAAATATCATATGAACATGGATTTTTATTTTTGGTGTCTTATACTTGAGGGTCTATACCCATGGGTTGGGTTAGACTGAGGCTCTAAACCCCACCCCTATAATGTACGGGCTAGGGAAGGGGACTGGGGGTCTATACTTCTAACAGTTTCATTTGATGAGATAACTTAGACTGAGGATCCAAGGTAAGTGTGATGTATTTTTTTATGAAATTTTTATCCCTAGTAAGATAGGGAACTTTTCATATTCCATTATGAAAATTAATTGGATATCATAGGCCGTGTTGTTTTAAATGAATTGCCTAACCCATGGAACAAATGATGAAAATAGTTATGTTAATAATGTTAACTATTATAAACTCAGTTGTATTTTTTATTATTTTCATTTATTTTGTAATTTCATGAACTATCTATTTAGACTATATATATTTTAGACACCATTAGTGGTGGACTACTGAGTTTTACTCACACCCTACTTGGGCTGCCATTGGGTACCCAATTGATTTCATTGTTGCAGGTTAGGATAAGGGAAAGGGACCTATTATAGGGAGTTGACTTGTTTATGGGATGTTCATAGACAAGGGTTATGGACTTACAGTTAGGACCCATTATGGGATGTTTCTGTTGGTGTTTATTTTGGGTTTTCTTTACTTTTAACACCATTAGCATGGCATGGTTTATTTATCATTTGGTTGTGGTTCATACCCAGTTTTGGTAAATGGTTGGCAATGCAAGTTTCTAGATTATTTTTTATTAATTACTTCATTTTATATGTTATATATTGTGGATTACTCTGATAAAGAGTTTATAGTCTCTCCACTTGATCCATTATACCCTCACTACTAGTCAGCAACCTCTGACGTACGGGGAGTCCCACTTGAGGTCATGTGACAACCAGGCTCCAGGCATTGGTTTAGCGGCTGCCGGGTTGGTAATGTTACAAATATAGTCATTAAATATACATGTTTATAATAGGTATATTGAAGATTTGTATTATTAGTAGTAAATTTAAAATAATATAATTCTTGTATAATAAATAATAAAATAAAAATATAATATTAAAATATTATAAAAATACATTTATATTTACGTGTTACATATTATTGTTATTATTGTATGGTATTATGTAGTTATAAAATTCAAATAAAGGTATTAATATCAATGGATTAGTAAAAATAAAATTTTTAGGATATAAATAATTAATTTTAATGGTATTTGATAAATATTAATAAATTATTATTATGATAATATATTATATTATATTTTTAAATTATAAATTGGTACTGAATAATATCAAGAACACTTAATGTTTAAAAAGTATATTTTTCAATAAAAATAGTTTTTTTTTATTTTGTATTTTCATTTAAAGGACTAAAATTTTAATTTTTATAATTTTTATTATAGAAAATGAATATTAATTTTAAATTTAGGATGAATGTTTATATATTTTTTGAAATAATTTATATTTTGTGAATATTAAAAAATATAGCTTTTAGCAAAACCATGATGTTTATAACTTTATCGAGAAGTAGGTATAATTTTAAAAAAAATTTAAAATATTTTCATGAAAAAATATGTATATAAAGAGTAAAAATATACATTTTTAATTTTTATTTTGAATTTATAAAACTTATATTTAACATGTTATAAACATAAGTAATATTTTCTAATAAAATAAACTGTTTTTGGTCTTTTCTTTTAATTATATACTATTTTGGTAAAATTTGGTTTTAGATTTCTTTGAAAGACAAATAAATATCAATTTTTTATGATAAATTCATTTAATTTATTAATATAAAATACATTGATAATTTTATCCCACAAATAATTTTTAGGATTAAATATACACCTTTTCTAGAACATGTTTTTACACTTTACCTGAGCTAATGTTAAAATTAATTTTTCTCACACATAAAAAATTTATCTTATAAAATTGATTTAATTTTTTAAATAAATATGTATAAATTATACAATAAGTTAAATTTTATTTTTTGGTATAAAAAATTAATTACTCAGGTAAAAACCTAGTTACATTGGTAAAATCTAAAAGGTTAAAAAAGGGTTAACCAAAGGGTTAAAAGGGCTAACATGTTAAAAAAATCATTATAATTGAGTTGCTGAGGTGTATATTGACCAAAAAGTTTCTCCAATACATTATTTTAAAATTTTTATTCTTCTTGAAATGTGAAACATGATCCCTCTTTATATTAAGATGAAATATTTAAAAAAATCCATTCTCACCACTTATAAATGGGTCTCTCACCAATCCTTAAATAAAGTTATAAATTTATGTTTACTCTTGAAACAATAACATTTTTACATCCCTTATAATATTATATCACATCATTATTATTATGGGTACAATATTTTGGCCTATGTACTCTATTTATAACAAATCCACCATGGGAATCTCAAAGTTCTCAATGAATGTACTAACTTTTCCCAAAAATTGTGTCTTTTCTATATTTAAATTTCAAATACAAATTTATGAATATTATATTATTAATTCATAACTTATATTATACTGATTTTTTTTATATTATGGAAAAAATAATTAACCACCATTCCATTTTTCTATTAATAAAAACAAAAACATCATTCATGCATATGTGTACTACCGCCTCAACAAAGCAGTGTATCGCATTTTTCATCTGTTTTATTTATTATATGTAAAAATAGCATAAAATATGATTCAAAACCTTAAAAATATCTAAATAATATCATAATTATTCTTTAATAATTATATTATTGCAAATGAAACAACTTTCATAACCATACTCATCCATTAATTATGGTATGTTCAAGTTTTGGTCGGTCTAACCACCTACTTGAAAAATCATATAAAATAATATCATGGATGACTATGAGTTCTTAATTACTAAAAATATATTATTTAAATAAGTAAATAATTATTTTATTTTGGTTTGGTATTGGTAACATTAATATTAACTCATTAATTAAGATTCCAATGTCCATTTATTAAAAATCATTGTCACATGCTCATCACCAATTTCAAATTTAGGGATCATAAAAAAATCCCATAGAATGAAATTATAAAATTATAAATAATTAAAAACATAAATTATATTACCTTTTATGATCTAGTAATGATGAAATTTTAGGGAAGAAATAATAACAACATCGTTGTTACGAAACTATTTCAAAATGATGATGGCTACTCACACCTGATATTGAAAATAAATAATAAATTACTAATATAAATGTAGAGAATAACAATAAATGAATTCTATAAAAGTTTATATATATTAATAATTTTATTAAATATGTAATTAATATAGTTATTTATGTTACACATGATATTTAAGTGCTTTAGTGGAATTTAGTAATCAAGCTAAGGGGTTCTTTTCCACAAATTTAATTTCTCAAGACATATTTATTATTATACACTATGATATCTTTAATATTCTATGATTAATTCCTATTGAATTTATTTTAACATATTCATGTAATTTATGGGGTTTTAACAGACATATAATGTTCTTTCTTTAAATGTATTTTTATTCCAAGGAAGCTAAGGTTGTTAGGGTTATTTGTCTCAATTTTTAACTCCATGAGACATGTATGATATTACACAGCATAAATTATTTTATTTGGTGTATAAATTTCTATATTGACTTTAAGTATAATGATTACCTTTCATTTAATGATATTTTAAGGTCCACTTCATTGTAAAATTATTATATTATTTTGAATATTATGTTACCATTACCGTAATGGTTTCTTCTTTAATATCAATTTCATATCGGGATTGTTTTTGAAACATAATCCATATAGGGAATTTTTATTCCATTTAATTTTAACCCCCATAATTCTCTCCTATGATGACTTTTTTGGAGTTTTATATGAATTATTACTATTTCATTTCCCCCTTGGATCATTATTTACCCATTGTAAGAAAACCAACCCTATCTCTTCTTTTTGACCGAGTTTCCTCCTTTTATATGGGCGTATTCATTAGTTGATTTTATAAATGTCCTTATATATGGATTAATAATTTATTAAGTTTTTATTATAATACTTTTAACTACTTTAAAAATCTGTAAATAATTTTTTAATAATGTCTATATGGTTCATTTTCATCAAATTTTGAAAAGAATGTCTTTTTAAAGTTTTCTATGTGAACAAATATTTCCACCATTCTGTATTTTTATATGAAAATTTCTCTCTAAATTTTAATGGTTTATAAAAGAAATACTAATACACTATATTTTATAAAATATTTCTTTTTTTAAATTTTTTTTTTTAAAATTTCAAGGATATTTCTTATTTTTAATATGATTTTTCAAAAACTCTTAAAAAGTGTTTTTCATCTATGTCATCATCCGTTGAAATATATTATGATTTATTCAGTATATTATTCAAATTATACCATAAAACTTATTTCTATAATTGGATTATGTAATGTTATTTTCTATCATATAAATGATATGTCACTGGTTTTGTCTTTCCTAATCATCCACTATGTATAAACTTGATTTTTCTTCCAATAATTTTCCTCTATGGATACCCTATTTCCCTTACATGATACTGGGTGTTCACTTAAATACACATACATATATTTATTCAGAAAATGATTTAATTCCCATTTTCTATATTGTGTAGACACTATATTCTTCATTATCTCAATTGAATAGTATTTACCTAGAAAGTTACTTGATTAATTGGATACCAATTTATTTTCCATGGGTTTATCATGTTATGATTATTTATGGATTTATGAATTATTCATTATGTGAATATAATTTTAAATAGAAATTAAACCCATTTATTTATATGGGTTATTTATGATATGATGAATGATTCAGTTCATGTAGAACTCATATGTATGGATGATGATGGGTGGGTTCCTATATCACCATATGATGTATTGGTTAAAAACTCATATCACATAATACAATGATATGTGTACATAATTATATTTTTTCACAACAAAATTTTTGGGAATACTTGGATTTTTCACAACATAAAGGGTGGAAATACTTGTATTTTTTCACAATGTGTTTCTATGCTAATGGTTGTCCCATAATTCTCAATATATACCATGTTTCTATGATATATGAAATTTTAATGATGTATTCTTATGTTATTACATGAATTATGAAATGATTTTTGATATAATATTTTTTGGGTAAAACTTTCTTATGTATCATTATTATACTCATACTTTCATCTTATGCACACTTATGATCATTGATTATTATCACTCATGTTTAACATTTGTAAGAATATGCGCTAATCCATTTATTATGTTTCCATTCCCCTAAGTTATGAAAAAATGTAATATATATGATGTGTCTAGAAGAGTATCATGTATAGATAAATTATGGGAGATACTTAAGGCTTATTAAGGATTAAGTGGTTTCTTATGTTGTGAAGAAAATGTCCATTAGTTAAAAAATATATGAGTTTTTTTCTAAATTATCTAAAACTATAAACCTAAAAGATATTGGGAATGTATTATAATGAAATATATACTTTAAGCCACGTAATTATGGGATAATCATGTCTTCACATTCATGGGGCATCATACACACCTTTCGATAACCAATAACACGCTCCCCACCATATATATTCCCTTACACTACTCCTCAAGAACTGACCCAAATTGGTCCCTTCATAATGAAAATGTTTCTCTTATCAAGCCACCCTCACCCATATTGACAACCCCTATCAAAGAACAACTCATATTATCCATACCACCACAATCTAATTCTTTTGATGTGACCTCTTACTCTAGAGGACCAAGTCACATCCATGTGTATATAAAAACATTTTATTATGGTGATTTATATCAAGAAAATCATTTTTATATGGTTTGGTTAATTATATTGCCACCAATATGCTATATAGGAAAACACCATATAGGTTATTGTTGACACTTAATGTAACCAAATCTCTTTTATTTATATAAAACCTATACTAAGGAATCCAATTCCTTTACTAACCCATTAACGGCCATTATAAATCCCTCACATAGATGGACTATATAGCCATCACCGGAGAACATCCATGCTAGGATCCACATTACCTATCATTTTAAGGAAGTACCATGGTTTAACAATGTAGAATTCCACAAGTAAGTTATATAATAAAATGTTATATAATTTTTTATTAAAACTTCAAAAATTTGAATAATCCTATATCATCAATGGAATCAATCACACACAAGTATACAAATATCATGTGAATCTTATATATGAAATAAGATGTATATACACATGACTCATTCCCACATAGACCAAGATATAAAATAATTAATATAAATATAAAATAAACACATCATACTTGAATAAATATACCGATCATAATTGAAAAATACCAAAATAGAAATTTCATAACCCTGATAACTCTAACATCCCACCAGAAATTGTGTTTATGAAACACTATTATGAGATCCATCATAAGATATAACATGTACCTATTCCTCATATACAATAAATTTAATGGTAAAATAGGAAAAGAGATACATTGATACCACTTTTTCATGCTCCAACCTAAGAACACTAAATTGTGTCTAGACCGGTGTCCTGATATAGCCTTAAGGACACCTCTTCATATGCTAGAGGTTTTTGACTAGTAGTGAGGGTCTAAAGAGGCACCATAGAGAGACTATACCCTCACATTAGAGTAAAATACAAATAGAAATGACCAAATTACTTCTATAGTAATAATTATAACATGTAGAATCCAATAAACAATACATGCTATAACAAATAAAATATTATCATACAAGAATACATACCACTGATCGACCAGTGGGACAACTTCAAAATAAATAAAAAAAGAATAAAATAGTAGGAAGATCCACCACCATCCCTAAGATTCATATCCCAACTCTATCCAAACCTTCTATGTCGACCATGAAATATCAGGCCTCTGACCTACTTGAACCTATGATCATGAGTTCTATTTGGGTATAATTGTGCTGGGATTCCCGATTTGGGTGTGAGTAAAACTCAGTAGGAAAAAAATAATGGTGACCCAAATATAACTAGTATAATAAGTTTATGAGATATGTGATATTATAAGAATAATAAATTTAACATAAAATAATATTAAAATAACCATCATCAATCCTCTTGTTTTAAGGTGACACTCGAGGTTGTCCATACTTGCTTCAGCCAATGCTAGAGTGTCTCCAAACAAGTCACATAACCGAATTTTATTGATAGGAATAGTTCCCCACCTTGAAATACCATCCTAAATCATATTTAGGGGATTAAATCCCACCCATAATACCATCATTTATCATATCTATGTGAATAGAGACTCACCTTCAATTCTGTTATATATCATATTGGGGGGAATGCCACCCACCCATAATATCTCATATATCATATCAGGGAGAATAGATCCCTATATATAATATATAATATATCATATCAGGGGAATGGTTCCCCACTCATAATATATTATTTATCATATTTGGGGGAATTATGCCCCACCTATGATACCATCATATTCCATCATACACCCATGGAAGAATGGCCCCTACCCAAAAAAATATCCCATAAATGGGAATAAACACCCTACCTTGAATAACATACAAAATATTCACATTGGTTTTCCAATCATCTAAACCCAATACACATTTCCTAGGTTGGACTCCCAAGTTTAAAACCTATTATCATCACTACACCTATTCTAGGCTATCCCTACACAATCCTTCTTGTAACAATCTTTACTAGGAATATCATGAGGCTAGGGAGCCCACTATGGTCCTAATCCTCATCATTTTCCAGACACCCAACTTGGGCTCGTCTATTACATCCCCAACTCTGGGGTTATTCCATTTTCTTAATCATCACAACATATCTCAATATAAAAATGCTTGTATCATGGTCTAGTCAGTCAAACTGATGATACAATACATGTATTAACCTAGATAGATATCATAAATCCCATATCACTTACAAGGTCAAGATAGGTTGGTCCCCTCACTAAGAATATATATATAAAATCACAAGGGTATGATCACTTAGATACACACACATATAAGTGGAGGAGAGAACACTCACAAAAAAAACAAAACATATAACTAATAGGCTCTAACAAAAATCAATAGTCCATATGACATACTAATATGTTATCCATTATCAATAAATCACACCCTTCACTTAAAGGGTAATAAGAGAACCTATCCCATGGCTTATTATTCTACTTCACTAAATTTGAATTATTTTAGCATCTATGTATCACATATCACACATCTATAGTAAATCCAAAAACCATTAGTGTAAAATGAATCAAACTAGTGTCCAAGGATTTATCATAGATAGAGAAACATTTATTCTACTTGAGGGAATTTAAAGGATCCAAATTTTAATTCAAGGAAAATCACACATAGGTTGATAAAGCATATATCACATTCACATAAAAAAGTTTCATAAACAAAAGAATGATATTTAGAGACCACCTTCCTAATACATGGAGTTAATCCCTTTAAGAAAATATTGGCTACCACAACTTACACTCTTCTAGGCCTCGTCCAACAGTGTACCAACTACCAAGATCCTATCCCAAGCCATCACATCCAAAAATAATTAATTATAAAAATTAAAATTAATTATTCAATGTAATTCATTAATTTAAAATCAAAAAAATATTATCAGGAAACGTTCACTCACTAAAACCTCAAGTAACGACATGCCAACATTCTGTGGAATACTCCCAATACAATCCTGTACAAGATCCATATCACATGGAACCTTTCCACTTACTATTTTTTTCCAATTTAATAAAAAACCCTATAAAAATTTATAAGTGACATAAATCCAATAAAATGATGAGCAATAACATGTAATCATCATCCTAAGAAATCCTCTACCTATAGTATGAAAAATCCTCATCAAATTGAGATAATATCACTATATTCTAGTGAAATTATAAACAAAACCTTAAACCAAACTATAAAAAATTACATGGAAATGATGGAAAAAATAGAATAAAATAAAGGAAACAACTCAACTTAAAATCACCATAGAACACCCAAAATTCCCCCCTCTTTAAGGGATAATTGAATAGGGGAAAATGAGGGGGATGGCTAACTGAAAAAACCTCCCTCATCTAAAATAAAAAGACATGACTAACCCTAAAATGAAGAGTCTTCCAATCTTTAACTTTTTTTTTGAAAATGGGTGGGTCATAGAGTGACCATGATTATTGTTATATGACACTCCTTCACATGGATAGGTCACAATGTGACCTCTATTGGTCACGGTGCCACCACCTTAGGTAGATGGGCCATTCTTCTACCTATCACCATCATCAAAAGGCCCATATGGGTTAAAAAACGATTCATATCACCCAAGAGAGGCCCAAGACCCCAAGTCATTGCCTCCCTCTCTTGCAGCATAGTGACTTTATGATCCCAACTGTGACAAACCTCACAAAAGCTCTTCGATGCCTGAACTATGAGTTATGGTGAAACGAACCAATTACAGTAAAAAATAATCAAGGTTTCACCCTAACCATACTTAAATGTTCTCTTTATAACCTAAAACACATCCTGGTCCTTGATATATGTTCCAAAAAATCATATAGATATGTTATAATCCTTTTAATTTTGATCTGAATCATGATTCTCAAAGAATACCCCAATCTCAAATAAAAATTTAAATTCCTTCTAAATTTTACAACCCTTAAAAAAACATGATGTTATGATTTTAGTGGGATAAAATTTGAACATGTGGAAGTTTAAGACTAACAATTATGAATTTTTCCTAATATGGAAGTTTATTTTCTCTCCCAAAGAGTTACATAAGAAGAATTGACTCAAGTTACACAATCACCTCGAATGTTATGTAGGATTAAACAATTTATGAAGAGATATGGATTTATCATAGAAAATAATGATAAATAATGTTTATAATAGATGAACATATGACATAATAGGAGTACATTATGAGTTTTTATTCTATGAAATGGTTAAAATCCACAGAATATAAAATTAAATCCATGTACACTAAACATGTTTGAAAATAAGTGGATGCACTTGAAGGGATGATACTCATAGAGTCTAAGTGGATTTTACTTATAAAAATTAACATGAATGTTAAATTATTTTCCTATAAAGTATACACAATAGAAAAGGATAACAAGACAATTAATGGTATTGAATATGAAGAATCCTTTTCACCTATTGTGATGATAAAGTCCATTTGGATATTTATTATCATAGAATATCATTTTGATTATGAGATATATAAAATAGATTTTAAAACCACTTTATTTAATGAGAATCTATGTGAGTACATGTATATGATATAAATTTATGGTTTTTAATTTCTAAATGAGTTTTCTAATGTTTGAAAGTTGCAAATGTCCATTTATGTATTGAAGTAAGCTCCTTGGAGTTGGAATATTTGGTTTGATGATGCAATCACAAGATTTGGTTTCATAAAAAATATAGATGATTACTATGTATATAATAAGATTAGTTGGTGTGTAATAGTATTTTAGATATTGTATTTAGATGAAAAAATTATTATCATAAATTAAAACCAAACTTTAGATTCTATAAAGATGTGGTTGGTTAAATGCTTCTCTATAAAATACATGGGTAAAGCAGCCTATATAATGGATATGTAAACCTATAGAGATAGACCTAAGATGATTATTATAATTAGTTAGTATACATATATTGGAAAATAATTAAGGATTTTTAACAAGGATAACTCCATAATTTGTGTCTTTACTAGTGTTTCATGGAATGAATCTTATGAAGTTTAAAAATCCTTCTAAGAAGTTATAAAGGTTTTTTAGAATTCCCTATTCATCCTTAATAGGCTATATTATGTATTCTATGTTGTGTATTCGACCTGATGTCACCTATAATTCGATAATAACTAGTAGATACCAATAAAATCTTGGTTAGAGACACTGGATCTCCATTAAGAACATCCATAAGAATATAAGAAGAATTAAGGATATGTTATTGGTATTTGGTGGAGAGGATGATATTTTTGTAAAGGTTCAAAAAGATAAAAGTTTCAAATTCTACAAATATGAGATAAAATCTAAATATATTTTCATGTCTTTCATGAACAATGAAGATATCACTTAGAGAAAAGTTCTAACCAAGAAATAGTGGAAGACTCAATAATAAAGGTAGAGTACATCACCACATCAGATGCTGTGAAGTATTTTTTTTGGATTAGGAAGTTCATTTCTAAACATGATGTGGTTTCTAGCATTTATGGATAAATTAAATGTTACTGTGTCAATAAAAGATCAATTTCTTAGGAAATGGAACCTCAGTCTCACCAAGTGGATAAACACATCATTTTTAAATAATATCTAATATTATAGATCATTGAGAGGGGATATGTTAGGACATGTTTCATGGCTATAGATAATAACATAATAGATCCATCGAAAAAACCGCTGGTGTAATAGAAGTATGTGGGCCATGTTGAATATATTGGTATATGATACATATAATATTTATTTAATGGTTTTAAATTTATCACAATTTTGTAAATAAAGTAAAACTCCATTAATCATTTATTTATGTGTTCTACAATTTATATTAAATAAATAATGGAATGATAAGATCTTCTAAAATTATGACTTTAACTTTTACCTAATGGATGATTACTAATAAGTATAATGGGATATGATGATATATTAATATTAGAATTAATTTAACCACATACTCATTATAAATAGTTTTATATAAGGGAAAAGAATATATTTATGTGGTAATAAGTCAAGTCTTATTAATTAGATAGACCTTGAAAATTATATCCCATGTAATGTCTAATATCATCGATATACATAGGGATGTGTTTTATCAATCATTTTTTATAATATTGATGAGATAAATAGCATGATAACTTTCATACTTTGTTTATTTTCTTAAACAAGACTTTAGGCTTAGTGAATTAAGGGGTGGTTGAGTATGTTACTGATCATGTCACTGGTTAGAGCTTAACCAAGATCAGAATTTTCCACTGGTATGATAAGAAAATAAATATTGCCCTTGATTGAATTATATTGAGTAAATGTATAATCATAATTAGTTAATTCACATATAATGTGTTAAACTAATTATATGAGGTATATGTGATGGGTTCACCCACTATATGAATGACATATGATGTATTCATTGACTAGGTCAATATTTTTCATAGAATCAAAAATGTTTGAGATGACCTATACTAGATTGACACTATTCCATGTCTAGTGGTCACATGATGTCATAAAAAAATAGATTATATATATATATGTTATATATGATACATATTATGGTGTAAGTTTTAATTTTTATATACAAGTATGTTTTATAGAGATCACACCATACCCATTAGTAGCTTTAATAACACCAATTCTTTGATAGAGTCCACTCTTTTCTTAAATCGATTAAATATATATTTCATATTTTTTTCAATGATACTAAGTTCTATAGGGGAATAAAGTTAGGAATTTGGACATGGATTATGTTTTGGACAAAGTGTTTGAACTAAAAGTAAGAGAGTATGATAAACTGTATCCAAAAGTTTTGGATGGATTTATAATGATTTGTGAAGTTCTGCAGGATGTTTTTATGATATTTTAGTGAAAGTGGGAGATTTATGGATATGTAAAAAAGTAAGGATATGTTGTATTATATGATACACCTAGGACATAGAATATTACATGCATATAATGGATGTATATTATATTATATGGCTATATCATAAGAAGAAATGAGTTTTTATTCTATCCAATATCACATCATACAATTGGATTACCATATAAGAATTAGAGTTCATGTATGATTCCTTATATTACACATAGTTTTTATCAGTAATGAATAATAGGAAAATTCATATATGGATTTTTTTACTTGTGTTATTTTAAGCGTTTAATGAACAATACTCCAATGGGTAGTAACATATGGGTTTCATGCACCTACAACTCCATGTCGACTCAACCTATGGGTAAACACCACAACCTTGAATAAATAGAACTGTCAAAAAATAATTTTGTATTTTTTTTCTAATTTTACCCTTATTGATTTCCCATGAATTTTAAACTAAAAATTTATCTACATGAAAACTGAGAAAAATATGGGTAGCCTTGACTAGGAAAAATGTGGGTCACTACAAAAATACAAAAAATAAATAGACAAAAATAATGAACAAAGAAAAAATAATAAATAAATAAATAGATTAAAAACAAAGTGAAACAAAAAATAATCAATAAAATATAGAACACAAAGTGAAATAAATAAACATAAAGATAAAATAGACAAAGAACAAATGAACATAGACGATGAATATAAATAAACAAATACTAAGAAAAAATATATAAACAAAGATATAATTAAAGAAACATAAAGATAAAAAAATACATAAATTATTTAACATTCATAAATAAAAAATAGATATTTTATAATCAAAGAACAAAAAAAAAACAAAGTAAAACACAAAGTAATTAATAAAAAGAAAAAAATAAAAAACAAACAAAGATATAAACAAATACATAAATAAAAAATATATAAACAAATACAAAAAGAAAAAATACATAAAAAAGGGAAGGATCCACTCAACATACCAAAAACAAAATAATGGGAAAAACAAATACAAAAATTAAAAAAAGAATAAACAAATGATATAATTAAAGAGTAATTGGGGTGTGGCATATTTTTAAAGGAAGACCTTTAATTCTGCATCAAGCCTAGGATTATATCTCGTTAGCCCTGAATTTGGGATTTAGTCTTAACATGGAGTGGTGGGGTGAAGACATAGGAAAATGGTGCAGAGGGTACTTGGTGGAAGCAGGGGTTGTCAATGTCAATGGAGGTTCAATGATTGACCATGACATTGGGAGGGGGATCAATAGAAAATGGTTGGAAGTTCAGTGGTAAGGGGTCATGACGAGGGCGATTGAGGGCAATGGGAATTAATGGTGTATCGAAAGTGTGAATGGGAGTCATAAATGCAGTGGAGGAATGATTTATAGGCCAAAGTGGTGGTAATATTTCCACATAAACTCAATAGTGTAATGGGAGCTATGATGGTGTAGGTGCAAGCCGTAACACAATCCTTGTCAGGAGGCTTTGGGAAACCACATGTTTGGTCAAACCCATAGGTGTATCTATTTGAAGTGGGATATTATAGCACGAGTAAGCCTCTAGTAGTGCTAACCAGATTGAAAATGATCAAAGGGAATGGATTTTTCCATTGGTATCATGAACAATGTAGTTCTACATGGTGTAATTCTAGCTAATCGTCTTTGTGAGGTAGGGATATTTTGAGAATAAAGTGAAGTAGAAGCTGGGAGGGTGACAGTCTATGTGTCTAGTCTTTGGGCCCTTTGTTCATGGTCTGGGATTTATTCCTTTAGGATAATGGGTCATGTAGGGTTCCCTCTCAACATAATTATAAATTGGGTTTATCTAGAAAATAAATAAAAATCTAAGTCCTTCATGTTTTAGAAGTAATATAATCAAAGAACAAATAAATACATAAAAAAGAATAAAGCATAAATATAAAAATTAAACAAAACAAAACATATATAAATTGATATTTATAAAAAAATTAAATAAAATAATTCCTCTTGAACTAAAACTACCTGACACAACCAAATATAATCCAAATGAACTTAAATAAAAAAATGCTAACCAAATAGACCTAAAATCACATAGATTGAACCAAAAATATCTTAAACATCTCCCAGATGAACCAAACCAAACTAAAGTATAAATAAAATACTATTAAAAAAACCTAAAATAATCCAAATTGAACCAATCAAGCACTAACTAAATTGGACCAAATAGAACTTACAAGAAGAAAACCATATATTTCCATATTTAGCATCCTAATTTGTGTGCATTGGTTATGTTATTATACAACTTTTATGTTTTTTTGTCTTTCAACTAAATATGACATGATTATACTATGTCACTCTCTATCCCTTGTTTGGATTGAAAATTTTTATTCCTTAATTAATTCATATAACCTCTTATTTCTTGTTTGTATTACCCATTAGTAATACATTTCTAATTAAATGTATATTTAGTTTCTAATATAGAAAATGAAAAACATTATAGAGAACCATTGGAATATAATTTCTAAAAATGATTAATGCATGATAGAGATGGGAATTCTTCCTCTGGGTCTCACTATGAGTATAATATTTCAAATATATATATATATATATCACTTATATAATGTATAATTTCTCATCATTAATAATTTTGTAAATCTTAATAAAGAGCCATCATCCAAGATAAAATTATTCTTTGGATAAACTAGTAATAGTGGTGACTAGCCAGAAAGTTTGGGGGTGGGGGTGGGGGTTCTAGGGCTACTCACAAATATTTTTACCCAATAAAATCCAGACCCTTCACCAAATATAACATCTTTAATTGTTTCTTATTCCAAAGTTCCCTTAGAGTCACCTAATATATATATACCACCTATGGTTTCATTACCATTTTTGTCTGTTCATGTTTACCATATTCCATTTCCTTATCCGATGATGTATCTCATTACACATCAATATTATCCCATTCCATTTAATTCTAAGGCACCTCAATTTACTATTTCTTCATTCTCTTCAAGCATTTATGTCCATGCTCCTTTGATTTCTGCTCCAACACATTCTAATCATCCTAATCATACTAATTATCATGAGAATACAGTGGAACCTACCATAACTATTGATGTTACTAATCCTTTATATCCTCAAGATCCATTATATACCACTTATCATATGTATATAATCCTAATAAATTTTGTAACCATAATTTTTTTTATTGTAACATATTTTAATTTAATATTTTTATTTTATTCTTTCATAGCTAGATCCAATATTATTAGGCAACATGGGATTAATCACATGATGTGTGTA
The DNA here is from genome assembly GCA_963277665.1 of Viscum album. Lineage (NCBI taxonomy): Eukaryota > Viridiplantae > Streptophyta > Magnoliopsida > Santalales > Viscaceae > Viscum > Viscum album. The sequence goes on along the minus strand of OY728137.1, from coordinate 1,693,018,401 downwards.
ACTTCCATATAAAGGTGATTTTAAAGTATAATAAAGACAATAAAATGATTGGAAAACCCAAGAGAGAATGTAGTATTTTTATGGTGATGATTTCCAAATATAGTGACATCATTCCCATGGAACTAGTCTCCTGGAGACGCATCATAGATGAAATCAAGGATAACTCAAGAGCTCATATATGAGTAAGAAAATTTATTAGATTAAATTGTATACTATTATATTATTTATATTAATTAATATTTTGGAATTATATTTTCTATAATTTTCCAGATGATGAAGCTGCGAGGGTTGCACGATTGATGGAATTAGGTGATCTATAGAGAAAATATAAGAATTTATTATATAATAGATGAAATAGTAGATTTGGAATATATTTAGAGGGTACAATAGAATTTAATTATTTTCTAGTCAAACAATATCAGGAGATGGTATCCTATTAGAAGAGTAACCAATTTAGGGTATCATTGAAATTTTATTATTTAGATTGAAAATGATAATGATTTATAATATTTTTTTTTTCTTAAACTAGTAATTTTATTTTTCTATTATTACTAATAAATAAAAAAATGGTTCTATGATTTATATGAATACTTTTGTATAAACATGCATGTTCAAACAAGATACAAAAAAAGTATTTTTTAAGTAAAACATAAAATTATTATATTGTTTAACATTATATTTTAGTTACATTTTTTATTATTTGAGTTTCAATAAATAATAGAATTATTGAAAATTATTTTTTTATATTCATTGACGTTTTTAGTGAGTGATTTTGAATATTTATGGGTGCATACCTCAAGTAAAACTATTTTTATTCAATACAAATAAGAAAGATGCAAGTGCTGTTAATTCTGAGATGTAATAAAAGATTACAATATTTATTATATTTCCTTAAAATTTTAGCATTTATTTCCTATATATTTATCTATTTTATAATTTAAATAACATTATCCTGAGTCACTTTGTGAGAGTAAAGATTACAACGTCATCCCCAATGATCATTTCTGATAGGTATTAGGGGAGAAGCATTAGGGGAGGGTCCATTATTAACTCAGGAATTATATAAGGCATAATAGGCATTGTATTAAATTAAGTAATGAAAATAAATTTTCTAGTATTGATAAATTTTTTAATAATCTCATGTAGAAGCAACATAGGAAAAACAATTGGTAGTCTAGGAGAATGAAATGGGGAAAAGTCACCAAGCAGTTCATGAAAGTAATGACGGGTATGTGTCTATCACTTCCTCTATATTTTTATATAGTTTTTGATACATGTTTTTAGATAATTCAATTTTTTATAATATTATGGGTGATCATGGTGATTATCCTATAGGTGATCAGGGTAATAATCTTCTGGGTGCTGATAATGATGAAGTTGTATAGAATGACGATTCTTATGAGGAGTTTTTAGATGAACATGATAGTAGTGATGACCATGATGGTAGTGGTGGCATTAAAAAGGATTATTTTAAGAAATATATTGATCATATATTTTTGAATTCATATTTATGACATTTTATACCTTCTCTATGGTTTTTTTTATGACCAAAAATAATTGTATATATGTGTTATCATTTTATTTTGAACCTATTAACTGGTTAAATATAAAATATAAAGTAGGTTATTTTTTTAATTCATATTGTGACCTGTTATATATATGTTTTTTATAGTTTTTTTTCAATTTATTTCAAGGTTAAGTATGGGTGGATAGGTGGGAGTTTCTTCCCAGTGGAGGTGGAATATACCAATGGTTCCTTAGAACCATTAGTATTGGGATAGTTTCTAAAATATGAGACTTATACCAATAGTTCATTAGAACCATTGGTATATTCATATCACTATGGGTCTATACCAACAGTTCTAAAAAAATGTTGGTATTCCAACACCCAAAGTTCTAATCATTTGGGGAACCATTAGAATAAGCTAAACCAACGGTTCCCGATCCTATACCAATGTTTTTGAACTATTGGTGTAGCTATATTTTTCTATACTGTTCCATTATTTAGATATTAAAACATCCCATTACCCATTTTTAGTTACTCCTTGAACCCTTTTTTTGATCTCCTTTTGTTTTGGGTATTTATTTAGTTATTTAGGGTAAATTTTAGATGTTTTGGGGGATTTTTTTGTAGTACATGATTGGCACCCAGTTTTACCAAACCATGTGGCCACCTAGTGAAAACCATGAACCCTTAGATTGTGGGGGATTCATGGTTGGTTCATAGTTAATGTAACCATATGACTATACCATGAACCCATTCCAATATCTTGGATAAGGTGCATGTTTAAGTTTCATGGTTACTACTAATAATGAGACACCTCCATCAAATGGTACATGTTGTTTTTATTTGCTTTGATAATTTAATAAGAAATATTAGGAACCCCGTTTAAGATGGTAAACACCCCATTATTACCTGACTCGATTCCTTAGTCTTTGAAGGCTCTCAAGTGGAGATTTTGACTCCTCCAACCTATTCTCTTTGTGGATTTAAGTTCTAATAATCTCATTGGATCTATTTCCTATATGTAAATATCATATCATGTGGTTTCTCACGATCTCCTTTTCTTTCATTCTTAGGGAGTGATATATCATTAATTTATTGATGAATCTAATCTATGTTTTGATGGATCTTGATACAATGTTGTGTTTCTTAATCTCTTTTGTATATTTTATCATTATTTTTACTGTTAAAGGTGTTGATTTTATTATGTAATTAATGGTAGGTGGTTCCATATGAACCTTCCCTAAAATTGAAACCTTAAATTTATTTATTGTTTTGAAATGAGTTTTCAACTTATTTAAAACTAAAAAATTGGATTTTTTTATGTGTGATTTGAAATGGAATAGAAATTATAATGGCCCTAACATTATGGATTGTTAAGTTGTTGGAAATATAGTGATTGATGTGTTTGGGGGTGTTTATAAGTTTTTGGAGGAGGAAGGGAGGAGTTTGGAGGTATTTTAGAGTAAAAAGTGGTGTTTTGGAGGTTTATGGTAACATATGATGGTATAACACTAGAAGTAGAACCTAACAGTAGCGCACTAATTGTAGAACCCAACTATAGAACCTAATGGTAGCACTTGATGGTATCACATGATGGTAGTAATCCAATGGTAGAAATCTAAAAGTAGAACCTGATGGTAGCACCATGAAGGTAGAACCTGGTGGTATCACCAGATAGTAGCACACTGAAGGTATCACTTGATGGTATAACACCGACAATATCACATGAAATTAGCATAATGGCAGTAGCACTTGACGATAGCACACTGGTTGTATCACCTGATGGTTTCACACTGGTGGTAATGCCTAATGGTAGCACCTGATGGTAGTTCTTATCAATATCAATTAACAATAATACCCAATAATAGTTTGTTCCAAAATTTCTAAAATTTCCATTTTTTCCTCTTTGACATATTTTTTTATGAAAAATGGTTTTAAAGGACCAATTAATGGAATTAAAATACATTTTAAAGGAGAATAATTATATCATCCATTTATAAAAATTCAAGATCCTTTTAAAAGGATATACCCTGTGTATTTGATGAGACACACCTTTAATGGTCAATTAAAACCATATCAAATCCCATACATTTCATATCTATTCATTCTAAAGAGAAGATATTTCATTCGCTATTTCTGACTTACTTTATATTGATATAGGAGGTTACAAATCCTTTTCCCTTAGATTCATGGAACTCTTTTGCAGTAGTTGGTTCAATTCTCTTGTAGGTGGTTTCCTCCTATTCAATCACCCCTGTTTTTCATCTATAAAATTGTGTAAGGCTTATTTATTCAGTGAAGGGGGATTTCTTCATTTCCCATCAGTTGTAGCATAAAGGAGGGGTTTATACTTTTGTTAAATTTTTTAAAGATGGTTTCATCCATCTTAAAAAATATAAATTAATTGGGTTATTTGGATTGAAGTGGAAGGGGAAAGAATACTCATTCTTTTTAATTTTTTTTATCATTGATATTGTGAAATGTATTGGAAAATGACCCATTAAAAATCATGGCCATTGGGGTTCTTTTCTTGTTCTATATTTATGGTGTTACGGGACCCTTATTTTTTTGATTGGTCGTTATCACCCTAAATAAAAATTGGATAATCAATTATATCTAGTTAATGAATATCATTCCCCTATAAAATTATTCTTGTGTGAGAATACCCTTAAAATTTAAGCGAAATTGATAAAAATCTCCCTAATAAATCTAAAAAATGATATGTGATGTGATATGGAAATTATTGTGATATGTGAATGTGTGATGGGTTATGAGGGTATGTTGTGAGGTAGTTGGGATTGAAAGTGGTGGTGATGTGGAAGTTGTGATGAGGAGGTCAATATGGATGTGTGGGATTATTTTCATGAGGATGATGTGATGCTTTTTGTTGTAATTTATGGTGTTATGAAATATTCTCGAGTAGTAATGAGATTAAAGAAATGATGATGTTGAAATTGAAATGGAATGGGATGGTTTGAAAAATGGGTTGAAATGAATAATGGACAATTGAATCGAAATGGTTTGTGTAGTTTAAATGGTTAATTTTTATATAGGAAATAATGGGATGAAAATGTTAATAAATGGTTTGTTAAAATTGAATTGATTGGTAAATGAGAAATCTAAAAAATAACTAAATCTGTAATGAAAGGATGGAATGTGAAATATGAAGTGTGGCTTATTTGTGTGGTGTTTTCATTTAGTGGTGGAAGTAAAATTGGTGATGTTGTGAGGATAAGTGGCGATGTTGGGAGTTTGTTAGTGCTTTGTTGGGAATCCATAGGTTGAGATTTTGTGCGGATATATGTATATATATATACCATGCATGTTCCTTGTGATTTTTTATATGCTCTCCATCTGCATCATGCTCCATGTACTGATACCCTAATATGTATATTGGGGGTGTTTTTTGAAACATCCCAGTGATGAGGATGGATGGCTAGATACCTATTTTTTCTTACTATCTCTTCGAAGAATTTACGACAAGCCCAATATGCGATATCCAAAAGTCAAAAGTGCACTATCAAGATGATGAGGTGGATTATGGTTGGGGTATTTCATGGTAGGTGGAGGACACAAGGTTAATGTACTACATGTTCATGATACCCGACTACTATGGTTATTCCATGGTCCAGATGTCTTTGGGTGAAATGTTATGTGATGACCATGTCGTGGGCGGTGAGAGGTGATGAGAGGACCATGTTGTGGGGCAGTGGGATGTGATATGATATCCTAGGCGTCTTCAGGTAAGATGTTATGTGATGGATGTGATGTGTGGTTGTGCGATGTAGTTGTGATATAGAAGATATGTAAATGCTATGACATATAATGTTGGGGTGTGAGAGCATAAAATAAGTTAGAAAGTGGTGTGGTATACCCTATACTGATATGATTCATATTATGTTATTATACTTGTATGCATTATTTGGTCAGTGTTATATGGTGAGGATGGGCTTGGTTTGCTAATTTCTTTAGGTGTTGTTCAGTTTTTCTGTTTTCTCACTAGTGAATTAGTATTCATTTTCACATGTACATGAGATAATTTGGTTACCCTTTAGAGTATACTTGAATTATCACCCTATATATTTAAGTTTTTTTTTCCAGGTTTTTAGGAGGATTATGTGGACCATGATGGGCATTACTGGCTCATACTTTTGGATAGTTTTTGTGTCGATGCCTTAGTTTTATTTTTGCAATTGTTTTTTGAGTCGTTTATATGTATCTGTTTTATTTACACATGCATTATAGGATTATTTTGGGTTTATTTATATTATCTCATGAATTTTTTCATGGTTTATTCATCCTATATCTTGATATTTTTTTCTTATATAGGGTCATGCCACCCATATCATGATATTTTATACCCTAAGTGTTGGTCACCAACCCATGGCCTAATGAAGGTAGGAATTGGGGGTCATTACCTCCCTTTCTTTATTTTAATCCCAGGAGGGGTACCTTTAGAGGGAGGGGTTATGAAAGGGTGGTATGAAAGTCTGATGGTTGAGGGACAAGGTGGTGTTTTGAGTTGGTAACTGTGAGGTTTTCATGGGATGGTATGTCAATAGTTCCAGTTGACCTTGGTATATGAAATAGGCCTAGAATACTCACTACAACATAGGATTTTAGGTCCCACGATTATTTGGTGCATGGAATCTGAGCTTATTGAACAACCAAGTGAGGTTGACTTGTTTGTAGGGTAGAGACCTAGGAGAGGTATATGTATCATGATGGATTGTGATCTTGTTTTATTGGTTGGTTCTATGAAGTTAAAATTATATAAAATGAATTAAATAAAACTTAATAAAAGTCTATACTAATGGGATTAATAAATCATTGTTTCCATTTTTAAATGTGGCTCCTAGTCATTGTTTTCATGTGGCTCAGTTAGTGGGGGTTTAACAGGACGACCTAGTTGATCTCTAGAATGTTGATCTAGTTGAGGAGGATGATCAATGATTGATGAAGTTTCATGTTTTTTAGTGGTAGGATTTGGCGAAGCTTGAGGGAATCATATATAATGGGGAAAATAATACTAGTTTGAGGATCTAGATATCTCTTTTGGTTTGATGCGGGATAGGGTTGATTACCAGGACCCATTGGTGGTTAGTTAGATGTGGGGAGTTGTGTGTCAGTGGTGTCCATTGTTCTTGGGTGAGAAAAAGGATTGAGAAATGTTATGGTCATATATCTAAAGGGAGTTTCATTTAAATTTTATGTTGTTTAACCTGAAGTTAGTGAAGAGGCATGAGTTTCTCTCTCTTTAGTAGGAGAGCATGTCAGTGTGAGATCTTGGGATCAAGTTTAAAGATCTATTGTGTTTTGAATAGACCTTTTTCCTAACGAGGAGTCCCATGATTGGTGTCTAGAGGAGGTACTCCTTCCTTCTATATAGTATTTAGTGACTCCACTTATGTTTCCAACATGCTTGGAATTTCAAAATAAGGGAGATGTGATATAGTTCATGCACTTTCAAGGAGGTTTACTGTGAGATAGGGTCCAACCGGGTTTCTTAAGGGGAATAGTTTCTAGTATTAGGTTTCAGTCCTCAAGGCCTTTGAGGTTTCATCTAGAAGGGAGTCTACATCTGTAGATTAATTTCAAAACTTCTAGTGATAGTGGTTATCTTTTTCTACTGGGGGATTGGGTCAAGATTTACATGTATATGGGGTTTGGAGTTATAATGAACCAGGCTTAAAAAACATGGATACTACATCATTTTTGATGAATACTCAACACATTACAAAAGTACATGCCCAAGGACTGTAATTGTTTAGAGTTTTTGGAAACTGGGAATACATTATTCTAATTATGGTGAAATATATTCACCATCTTCTATATATATCTCCCCATTTAGTACACCTACTTAAAACATTTCTTTATAAACTAGGAAAGGAAAAAATAAAGGGTGGGATCAGATTCTCATTAAGGGAAAACAAAGGATATACTTATGCATAACATGAACATAAGTGTATGAAAACATGATCATATCATTTTAAGATCATACCCTTCATAAGAAAGATCATAATCACGAGTCATGGAATAAATATTAGAATCTCATAAGACATGAATCATAAAGAAATCAAAGAACATGAGTCCTAATAACATAACATTGTAAAAAGACATAGACTTGTGTAATACACATAAGTATATAAAATCATTCCCAATAAGTCAAGGATCATTGCTGAAACTTATTAGGTCACTTCATGGGGGATACACCTAACGGTGGGAGACACCACCATCCCCAATCACAACCCTTTCCTTATAGTGGATCGGGTTACACCTTATTCCTATAGTAGATCAAGCCCATTGACTTGTTTCCCATCATTATCTCCTGAGATATAAATCTTTACCCAATGCATTGGAGTGAGATACAGGTCTCAACATTAATTTAAGATGTAATGGGATTACATAGAACTATCTGGACCACCCCATTTTATTCTTTAGTAGGCTTACCTAAAGTTATCTTATCCACCCCATGTTAAGCTATAAAAGGATGACCTAGTGCTATCTAGGCCACCCCATCATATAAGAAATTTCCTTGAACCATGTTAGCACCTACTTTTGTGGAGTATTTTTGAGACTCTTATTTTAATGATCAAAAACCAATATTCTTTTTGTAATAACGTTACACATGTTGTATGATAAAATTTTATATCATAAGTTTAATTTTTTGATAATTATGATAAGTATTATAGAGAGTCACTATGTGTGAGGAGTCACCACCAAGACTTGTTACCGTTAGACAAGAGCTACCGCTGAGGCAAGTCACAACCAACCTTATCATAGTTAGGATTTTTACTACTAGAGTAGCTACCACTAGGACAATATTCTTTTAGGTTTTTCACCTCCAGACTCTGAGTTACCATCATCATCAGCCCGAGGTACTGCCAGTTTGAGATACCACCCGATACTGAGTCATCACTATCTTCTTGCTACCATTTCTATCTGAGGGATCTATCATGAATGGATCAATGGCTATTTATATTCAAGGATAATTCGACTAACTCTTCATGACATAGTTAAAGACGATTCACGGATTGTGGATATACTCCAACTGATACTGCTATCTATACACGAAGGACATCTCTCTCTCTCTCTCTATACATGGTATACGATACTCAATATGTATGATATATACGATGATTACAAGATTGTGAAAACGCATGAAATTGAATATGTGAATCCCTAAAAGATTAATAATTTATGTTATAGGATGATCAATGACACAGAAACAAAAAATACATTACAGATATTTATTGAGACACTGAATTTAATATACTAGAACATTCTTGCAGATTCCTATGATCCACTTTTATGCCACAATTTTCAAGAATGAATCTCAATATCCTCACCAAACTAATTTGAGGACATCAAACATTCCAAGCATACTATACTAAGAATTACTATATTCTTTATTTATCTTTCTATTTATTTTTTTTCTTTTGAGAATTGTGTTGTTATTCTATTATCAAATACAAACTATCTCATACAGCTAACATGTGAATACTTGATATTCACTCTTTCCTTTACATCTGTTTTCCCATGGTGTTTGTGGAAGAGTTCCTTGAGTGGAATGTGCTATCTTAACTTCCAATATATAACTGTGGGAGAGGATCTTTAGCATGGAAAAAGTTTATCTATTTTTTGTTTACCTAATCCAAGTTGTGGAATTTTTTGATTATTATTATAATATTCTTGGTAGTAGGTGATTTCCAAGTGGTGGGGATTAAGTATCATATTAAGACCAAACCACATTGTTTATTTTGCTATGTTATTGTGTAATTGTGTTTTTTTATTTTCATATCCTATATTTTTTTAAATCTACAAAAAACTATTACATTTATAATCAATATTAACTAGTATCAATATTTTTTTCTATGTAAATTAATTTCAAAAGCTAAGGTAATCCTAAACATTATTTTACCTGACACTTAACAAATCCTTGAGAAATATTTTAAAAGGATAGATCTTATAATGATATTCTATTTTGATTAATTGTATTGTTTTTACCAAGGGTATTTAATTTTAACTTAATATTTAACATAAATTTTTATTGGGAACTCAATTAACCACCTCTTGAGTTACTCACTCTGAACAACATACCACAACATGAATAAAGTAAAAAAACTTTCATATAATTATAAAAAATAATAAAAAATTATTCTTTCATAACATGAATATACCATGAAAATTAAATTAGTTTCATGTTAGTCTCTTTGAAATGTGATTAACCTATGGAAAATAAATGGGTTTCACAACAATAACTTTGAAACATGATTAACACATGGAAAAGAAACAGGTTCCATAAATATCATTCCATTAAAAAATAAACCATTTATAGAAATAATATGAATGATGTCCTTAGTCATATCCCTAGTAAATCATAAACTATATCAATTTTGTAATCTTATATGGAGAAGGATCTTGAAAGATCGCTTGGAGCAGTTCTGAATAAAAAAATGTTTCTTTGAAAATAACTATATTTATGACATAAAACATTTTAGAAATACTATTCTTTGAAAACCAAAATTAAATATTATGATGTAATATTTAAAAATAATTAAAAACATATTTGAGGGAAATTACCTTTACTCTTAAACAAATTCTATTTAAAACCTAAAACATTTTGAAAACATTTTTATTTATAAATAAATATGAAAAATTATAAAAGAAGCCTTGAAAACCATTTTAAACACAAAAAAAATAAAACATCTTTAAAATCCTTTTCCTAAAAAATGAGCTGAAAATTATATTTTAATTATTTTTTGAAATTTTTAGAAAACATGGTTTTTGAATAAAACAGATTAACAACCGAAGAGAGAAATAAAGTTAGATTTTTTTAAATATTACTAGGTAATAAAGAGTGAAAAAATAGTAAAAATACATAAATATATCTTGAATAAACATTGTAGATGAAAATTAATTAGATTTATTGAGATATGGATTATAATATTTCATCAATGGAAGCATAATCGTAACCAATCTTGACAAACAATGAGATTATTACAATAAACTCTCACCACTTTGGTAAATTTAAATCATAATCCCCAGGAGAGAATAAAATAAAATAAGTGTAAAATATCAATAAAATAACTATATTAATTATACAACATGTAATATTACTGTATATAAACCTTATAGAAGAATTTAGGTGCATAAAATAACATCTGTCTCAAGGAATCCAAATTGACACAAAATAACCTTACCGATTTGGTAAAATTTGAACCGCAATCCCCCTAAAAGAGAGATCATAAAATGGGTATGTAAATTGAAATAAATTTAAGGATAATAATAATATAATACATTCATGGGTAGTGTATACACCATAAGAAAATTATAGGTGAATATGACATAAGTCTCACAGATATAAAAGTGAGACTAGAAATTCCCGTACCTAAGGTATTGACTTTTTTTGTACACATTAAAACCATATGTATAATAAATATAACTTTTTTATACATATAAAAAAATAATATTCTTATATATCATACAATATATTATTTTATTATAACATTATATTACCCATTTATTAACAATTCATTTTTAAAGTTACATTTCGGGAAATAACTGCTTTGTTTTTCATATATGTTTTGACTTAATATTTTTGGTAATATTTATTTGATCAAGATTTTGTAATTTAAAGAATTTTATACATTATAAAAATACCATATATATTCTTTATATATGTATTAATAAAAATCTATAAAATATATAAATAGGAAATGTAAAACCCCATTCACAGAGACGGTAGGCCATACGTACGCATGAATGTTATTTCAATTTTCTTGTGGTATTTTGAAAGAAAGAAAATTAAATGATATATATATATATATTATCATTTATGTAGCATTATTATTTCATATATATAACAAATTTTTATTAAAACCATCCTTAATACATTCCATGTAAAGCGTGAATGAATCACAATGCTTTGAGGAGTCAGTAGTCCACACGTCCACAAACTATGTTATCATATTCCCGCAAAATGGAAAGCATGAAGGTATGTGTTATATAGTAGTTATAGAAGAATAAATATATTAGAAGTATCATATATATCATATAAAAACAATAATTACATCATCATTCCTAACCTTTATAGGTGTTAATATAAGAACAAATGACATTAGTTCCTGAGGCAATAGTCCACCATACACACGAATGATGATTGAATATCCTATTCGATGGAAGTGTGTGAAGGTTTAGGTAGTAAAATTAACATAAAAATATTATTATATTATTTATACATATATTTTATATAATATTTATATAATAAAAATTCAAGGGGGTGGAGAAGGAAACAAAACAAAAATACATATTGATGAACATTACCTATTCTCCAGGTAACTCTTTTTAGTTTTCACCAAAGGGATTACTTGGATGGATTTATTCCCAAAGTCAGAAATATTTTCTGAGATTATGGAAGTTGTTATCTTATTTTTTTTTAGGTTTTTATGAGAAAAATGATTTTATACGAGTGAATAAGTTAGGGGTTGAGTTCCCTTTTATAGTGGAGGAGGAGTGACATTCTTGTAAATAAGGAAGGTAAACACTACTGCGAGATTTTCCATACATAATGTGGCTAACATATTGGAACAGTTTCTATAATAGAGTGAAAATGGTCTATATATAGACATAAAATGGGTTTTGTTCATGTTTCAAGGTCATCTTACCAGTTAAGTTTAAATTCTAACCACTAAGTAAACTCATTTTTACCTTAGTTGTTGTAATTAATTTTAATTACTTTCACTAAATTTTTTGGTCCAAAACTAAGTTTAACTTAATATAAAGTATAAATTATTTTTATTCATAATATGGAATCCATTTTTACAAATTAAAATCACATCAATGGTATAATTTAATTTAAAATTAATCCCATAGACGGGACATGACAACAAGTTTTTAAAGTAAAAAGTTCAAAAGTTTGAAATGATTTTATATAACATTTTAAGGTGAAATTTATTTAAATTAACTAAATTGTATTTATTTATTTATAATTGAAATAATTATACTTTAAAACAAGTTAAAAATATAATTTAACTATATAAATAACTTATACAAAAATGCAGTTTTCAATTAAAATTCTATGTTTTTTGCAATTCATAAAAAATGAAACTTCTCAAAAAAATACCAAAAATTAAACCAAAGTAAATTTTTGTATTATGATTTAAAAATAAAGTTTATTTTTTAATATAAAAATAATAAATTATATATTTTTTTAAAATGAGTCTTCTATTAGGAGGTGAAAAAACCATTTTTTAGAAAAATATTGTTTTTTAAGCATAATGTTGATTATATTCTCATATATTGTCTTGGAAACTCATATGAATAATATTAAATATCTGATTGAATATATAAAATATTTATTTCCTTAAAATAATTCACAAAAATTCTTTTAATTAATTTATTAAAATAATTTTCTAAAAATGATTTCCTAAATTTTTAGAAGGGGTTTATTTTCATTTCTAGTTAATTAGTCACCAAAGAATTCATATTATATACTTGTGTAAACAATATTTTCATAATTAAATTAATCATTTAATACCCACCATTCCAATGGCTAGGTTATAAATATAACATTATTTTAATAAAAATAATAGGATATTGTAGTTTGGTAAAACTCGGTCTTGTGTGTAACACAAGCCATCAAAAGAACTTGGAATTGTGTGTTACTCAATACAAACATAGTGTTGTGTGCACCGAAAACTAATCTAAGTGTTTCATGTGGAATAAGATTATCTTTGTGTTTCATATAAATAAATCGTAACTTGGTGTAGCGTGTAATGGAATCCATAAAATAAATTTAATTTATTCAGAAGTAATTAATTAATAAAAAATCAGGCTGTTACATTATACCACCCTTAAAATTAATTTCTCCCTCAAAATTAGTTTAGGTTATCAATGTTTTAATACTCAAATGTTACATTCATAGAAATCCACATCATAAAAATTAATAATAAAACTTTCTAAAAAATAAGTTTGGAAACATAATGGTTACCTGGAGTAACTCATAACTAGGTTTCCAAATAAGATAACATAGGTGGAAGGTGAAGATTTAGACATGGAATAAAAGAATAAATAATTATACAGAGTGATAAAGATCACTGATCAAAAGAAACTGGGTGATCCTGATAAAGTAAAAAATGATAAATCTACAAACCAAAGTGGCTTGAAAAAGGCCATTAATATCATCAAAAAATGAATATAAAATGATATAATTTTATTTCCAGACCATTTTCCTAAGGTTGAATAATTTTTCACAAGAAGATATACTTACTCATTTGAATTCCTTTTAATTTTCACCATCTCACCCTTCTTCTATGTCTTGAATAATTTATACTTCATCTCTTACTACAAAAATGAATTGAATTTATTATGCCTAAATCCCTAAGGGATCATAAGATCCATAATTAGAACGATACAACATTTTGTCAATATTTTTTTATCATAAAAGAAAAATGGTTAGAACATATTATCCAATATGTACAAATCTTCATATGATAAAATAATATGTTAATATCTCAAAAACCTCATCCAAATTTCCACCCAAACCATTCTATAAATGGTTAACATTATAACCCTAATAATTCACCCTTTATTCATTAAATAATCTCTTTTCTTATACCAAAAAAAAATTCATTTGGAAATTGGGTTCATCCTTTTATCGATAGAATATTAAATGAGATTTTAATATTCGATAATCCATGTAGAGGAAGATAATTACATGAAACTTCACTAAAGGATAGACAATAATATTTTCACAGGGCCTATTCATGGAAAATCAAACATGAAATCCACAACTAAGTAGGGGAGGAAAAGAATGATCTAATTAACATGATTCACTTCATCCATTTTTATTGCATAATATTTCCCTTTAATATTTTTCATCAGAGGTTGTCATGGTTATCATCCATATTATCCCTTGGATTTGGGTATTGATTTTCATAATTTCCAAACCCCTTTCTCTTGAAACACTGGAGTGTGGGTGGTGAATTAGATGGAATTATATTTTAATCTATTGCAATAACTGTCCCATTATTAATATATCGACATTGATAGATTTCATGTAATTCCCTATAAATTCTTTATAATTTTTTTAATTATATGTAATTTTTACAAGACTGCGAAAATTAACAGCACGAGATTCTGAGGCCCGGAGTGCCTAGAATGATCCATCAAAAAATGTTATGCTTTAAATAAATTTACTAAGAAGTTTTCCAGAAAAATTGGAATAACTCTTAAACGTGTGCCTGGATCAGAAATTCTAGGGCACCATTGCGTTCAGGATTGTGGGTTTACCCTAGGCACGACTTACGTTTAGTTGGCACATGCCTCCGGTGAGAAAACCCAAAAATGGCATAACAGTAAATAAAATAATTAAATTAAATTATTTTATTTTTCAAATGATTATAACTCACAAATAGAGACTCAGATTAAATATCTGAGACCATCTATGAACTCGTGAGGGTATTCTTTCTTTAGGAACATCCTAACATTGGTCGGCGTGGGCCAATAGTGGAAGTTAGATTTTTGTCGTAAATAAAATTATTAAGTAACAATTATTTTAATTTTAAATTCTATAACTCCTAAATGGTAACTTGGATTGAAAATATGATAGTTCCGTTGATCTCATGAGGGAGTGTTCCCCTTAGGAAAACCCTAACATTGACTGGTACGAGTCAAGGGCAACTATTTTTAATTTTTGAACTTTTTAAGGTATATTCAATAAATGCATGAGGAATGTTTTCTATCTTTTGAACCGATGTTCGAATTAAAAATCTGAGGGCACCATTACATCCATAGCATGATGATTAGTTTAAGGGAATCTTAACCTTGACTATAGTTGGCCGAGTGAAAAAGTTAGTTTTTATGAATTTTTAAAGAAATAATAAAATAACATAGGAATTTTTATTTCATTTATTTTTTTACCAGCTGTTGAGCGGTGGTGGTGGGGACCATAGAGGAGGTAAGACCTTTAAATATGGGATTTAAATTTCACAGTTACACTTTGGTTATGTAACCAACCCTCATTTAATTAATGCGAAACATTAATTACTTCAATTAATGAATCTAATTAATTCCTCAGTGCGTTACTCACCCTTTTCCCCCTCTATTTAAGTGAGGCTTGCGGTGGAGTTTTGACACAGCTTCACTAAGAAAAAAACCTCTGGAGAAGTGAAGAAACCTCTTCTACTGATGGGGAATGGAAGTTTGGACATCATCAGAGGGATTGAATTGGGAACGATGAATGTCGATGACTTCATCAAAGTGCGAATTCTCTTTCCTCCACCGCGACGACTCCAACAATTCACAAGGTAGGGGTTGTTTATTAATTCAAGAAATTCCCTCGATTCTATTCCTTATTCTTGAATTTTTGGGAGGTTGTTGTAGGGGATTTGAAATTGTTTTATCATTATTTTAATGTGATGTACAAATTACCCCCTCTTTTTATAATGCTAACACCAAGGTTGCGGGCCGAATCAATAAGGCTCTGACCCTCCACCGCTTGATTTTCATTGCGTTCATTGGAGGCGGGTTGTTCCAACTTGATAGAACCTTGAAAACAAGATATGAAAAATGACGATGACATTTTGAGAGGATAGTAGGAACATTAGAAAGGAAGAATGGACAACCGGAGCTCACCTGGTGGCCCTCATAAGATTCGCTGGTGCGGCACCAATATGGCGACCGATGCTCATCGGCTGGAGAAGAGGGAAGCACCGCTTGGCACCACGGCGGACCCGAATGGGTTGCTGACAACCGGTTGGACATGTTGGTGAGGCGGCACACCATCGCACGCTACAGAGAAGGATCTACAACATCGAAGTTGTGGCCGGAGGGGGAGCTGCACCCCACAGGTCCCACAGACCATGTGGTAGCGCCACATGGAGCCGCTAATTGAAGAACTGAACAACTCTTATTGAGCCGTTCGGGGAGCTGGAGTCCACCCTGCTGGTGATTCATGCCAACGTATTGGGATGCATTGCCCGGTGGGTCACACCCAGCTGGCGGGTTGGTTCGGGTCGGGCCGGTTTAGTCTGATCGGGTCGGACCGAGCCTAGACGCATTCAGGCCCAGTTATGCTTGAATGACCGTATCTTATGAACCAGATGTCCATTTGACAAACCATCCATGGGGCTAGGACCCTTGGAGTGAGAAGTTCCTTTCAAGATACTCCACCTAATATTTGGATAGTGTTCGAGTATTTCTAGGTTGGATCGACCCCGAATCCAACCGGGCCCTCGACACTAAAATGCCTATAAATTACAGACATGGCATCCAGTTAATGCACTGTCTATTGCGTTGGAACCCTTATTACGTGAAAGATCACCAGGTTACTTCATTGTGGGACTTAATAGCAGTTGAAATACAACCAATGTCTTGAGGAACAGTTCTACTAGAATCAACCATACTACGAGCGGGAGTCCAGTGGATGGCACTGAGGTGGAGGTTGGAGATAGATCATATGGAGGTTAGTACTGAGAGATCCTATATGGGTAAGCACCAAGAAATACTATGTGGATCAGCACTGAGAGATCATGTGTGGATCAGCAGTACGCCACCTGATGAGGACCATCCTTAGAGTGGCCTATCGTGGATCATCGACATATCAATCCTGTGTGGGTCAGTGCTCAGCGATCCTGTGTGGGTCAATGTATACCGATCCTATGTGGGTCAATATATACCGATCCTATGTGGGTCAGATCCTATGTGGGTCTTGTGGGGGTTAGTAACAATCGACTCCGAGCAGGTCAGATCCTATGTGGGTCTTGAGTGGGTTAGTACCTATAGATCCTGTGTGGGTTAGACTCCATATGGTCTGCAGCAGTGCCTCTCAACAGAATAAGATGATCTAGTTTCTCGACTAATCATCTGTAATTCTGTTCTTTACTTATACCTATTTTGAGTTGTGTCTTTTACTTTATTCTTTATGATTGAGATCAAACTTTGTGGTTTTTCCTTTGTATAATTATGAGAGGCCTTTGGGGGTCTCAGGGTCCTTACTAGGTATTTTTATACTCACCCTTGCATGAGCTTCACCTGCACCTTGTTGTGTCTTGTGAAAATGACGTACAACTTAACTAAGTCTTGAGAAGTCAGGGCTAGACAGAGTTTGGAGGTGTTTGACAGGTGGTGTATGGAGGTGACCAGTTGATGTGGAGAGATATAGTGATGAGCAGTACCTACCCTTCAAGTAAGATCCTTGGAAGATGACCTTAGGATCTTTTTTACCTTTTTTCTATATTTCTATTTCAGTTGGGCTTGTATTGTGGCCCCTTGACTTTTAGTATTTACTATTACAATCAGGGGTGGTTTTTAGTTGTGGTTTCACCTTACTTATTCAGTTGTGTTTTTCTCATGCGTAGTATTCCCTATCTGTGTGTGTACAGGTTTAGAGGAAATGCCTTTCCATTATATGGAAATGCCTTTCTGTTGCTATTACCCAAACCCTGGCCTGTGAAAGAAGGGCATGGGGTAGTCACGACACGGGCTTCATGGGACGAGCTATGACAAAGTGGTATCAAAGGGAGGTTGGTTCTACCAAAAGAACTAAGAGTCTATGTTTTCAATGAAGCAATAGTGTTAAGTGTCTTGAGTTTGGGTTTCAGTTCGGGGAGTCTAGTGTTGGTGCGGTGACTGACGTATCCATACACCAGGACCCTAATTTATTATTTTTGAATGAGTACATGAAAACACTATTTGCGTGTGTTTTGAAAATGTTGTTTTCTTTTTGATCTCTTTGTGTCAGATCAATATGTATAACTTATTGAACATGGTTCATCTTGATTCTCTTTCAATATTATTTCATGAAACAACCAACCATGATTCCAATGAGTGACCATACAGATGGTCCACAGTGTGATGAGGATTTAGTACAAGGACTGTTTCTTGAGATGGTACCTTCGGGTAGTGTCCTAGTGATACCACTGCTCGTTGGTCAGTAGTTACTATAGGCACTACCGGTAGAGGAAACATATAGGCTCAGTGCCTGAAATGAGTTTTAGTGATAGATACCCTCATGTTCCGAGGTGAGCCCGACTCACAGGAGGCTAAGGACTGCCCATAGGTGGTTACTGAGTTTCCATATAGCCATGGAACCATTAGATCAGATGGTGGTTCTGGTACTGAGCATTCAACGTGGCTCAGCAGGGTGATGATAGGGTTTAGATTACCCCTGACTTATGATGAGGTGACTTTTTCTATAGAAAGATCTTTAGAACCTTCCTTATAGAAGGGGGTATCTTGCAATGAAAACCTAAGGGGTTTGTGTTCCCAAGAGATTATATAGTTTTGATAGAACGACATGTCGGTAGCTAAGTATCTATCGAGGAATACTGACCATTCTAGGTACTCGATGAATATGATATGAATAGTGATTCTGGGATCAGACCTCCGAGAGAGATGAGTTTAGGGACATATAATCCGACACTATTTCCTCTATGAATTCCTAATTATGTTAGGATGATAGAGAGAACCTTTATGGTTGAATGTTCATTGGCTGATCAGATACAACCAGTGAATGTTATAAGTGGGAAAGTAATAAACTGACGCCAGTCTCAGAGGCTTGGGTGTGTCAAATCTTTGGTGAAGAAGAAGAGATAGGGACAGATGAGACTACCTGTTAGTAGACGTGGAAGATGTGTTAGGAGACCAACATGAGGTGGTATTAATTTCAATGTGTTACAACCACCACCCCAATATAGTCTCCACCAGGCTTAAGGGAGATGGAGGATAGGGGAAGGGAGTAGGTGCATGCGGTCAAGGAGTGTGACCAAAGGGATCCAGGAATGATTCAAGGTACGGTCTTTTTCTAATAATAACTGTCGTATTAAAAGACATAGTTACTAATCATTCTTTCTTGTCATGAATCTTTTTCAACACCTAGAGTTTCTGGTTAAACCATTGACTTGACCATTACGGTTGGAGATACCTATGGGAGGAGACTCGATAATCACCCTCATGCCAATGGTGTGATTTGACCCTTGAGGAAATAGTTTCGGTTGGAACCTCTTGGTGGTAGAGTTGAGGCCATACGATGTTAGTTTGGGTATGGACATGTAATCCGCAGTTCATGCTAAAATTGACTATTTTAGGAAAAAAAGATGTGGTATATCTCTACAACATTGGAATGAAGTTTTCCTTGGTTGAAAAAAGGAAACCTAGGTAGTACGGGATAAAATCATGCATAGGAGGGTGCATCAAATCACTCTTGAGTCTGCCAGCATTACCCTCGTGGCAGTAGGGGGTTTGAGTTTTCAGTTCCCAAAAATAGTGGCAGAGTGGAGGAACATACTTTCAGAAGATGTTTATAGGATTACCTCCATGTAGGGAGAGGGACTTATACATTGACTTGTACCTAAGGATGATTTCAATATCTATAACTACATATCTAATGGCTTCCACTGAGCTCTAGGAGCTCAGAGTTTAGAGGGGAGAATGATTTACTGTCATCTCTGATCAAAATAGTCTCAGGTATATCTTCTCACAGAAGGACTTGAACCTGAGACAACGACGATGGTTAGAGTCCCTCCAGGACTATAACTTTGAGATAGTCTACACTCTTAGGAAGGGGCATGTGGTGGAAGACACACTCAGCAGGAGGTATGGTCTATAATTGCTGAGAGAGGGGACAAAGAAGCTAGCCATGTTGTAGTTATCCTTCTTAGATAGTGATAAAGCTACTTATCTCTAGTTTATGACAGTTACTCCCTTAATCCTTCATTAAGTCAGGGAGGCGTAGCTTGGGGATGTAAAATTTCAGGCCTGATGTGCTCAAATATCCCAAGGACATGATCTTGATGGATTTTATGAAGGTGAGGAGCACATAATTTTCTTCAGAGGATGCACTATGCTACCAGTGACGATTCAGGAGGAGGTGTTGAGGGAGTTCCATACATCCCTTTTAGCGGTACAACCTAGTGTGACAAAGATGTACCAGGACCTCCAGTGTCATTTTTGGTGGCCAGGGATGAAGAAAGTAGTAGTAGAGTTCATTTCACGATGCCTCAATTTTTTGCAACTAAAGGCTGAGCATCAGGTACCAGCAAGATTAGCTCAGTCACTTGAGGTACCAGAGTGGAAGTGGGATGGTATATCCATGGAAATTGTGATAGGGATATCACGTATGTCTAGGGGCCATCATTCCATATATGTGATTGTTGAGAAACACACCAAGTCAGCCTACTTCCTACCCATCTAAGAGTAGGGATTTGTAGAGATCTCGGTAAGTCTCTATGTACACGTGATTGTACGACTCCATGGGGTTCCATCGATGATCATATCAGATCGCAACACATGTTTTACATCCCACTTGTGGAAGGGATTTTAGGAGGCGTTTGGGACTCAGCTATGCTTGAGCACCACCTTTCATCCTCAAACAGATGCTCAGATGGAGCGGACCATACGAACACTCGAGGACATGTTTCATGCTTGTATCTTTGATTTTGGGTACAGTTGGGAGGACCACCTATCATTTATGGAGTTCTATTACAATAAAAACTATCACTCCACCATCGGCATACCTCCATTTGAAGACCTGTATGGGCGACAGTGCAGATCACCTCTATGCTGGACAGACCCGGGGGAGTTAGCACTTATGGGTCCAGAGTTGGTACGGGATACCACTAATAAGGTTCAGATCATCCAAGAGTGGTTGAAGACATCACAAAGCCAAAATGAGTCTTATGCTGATAGGATACGAAGACCCTTGGAGTTTGAGGAGGGAGATCATGTATTCCTACAAGTCTCACCCTGATGGGGACTGTAGAGATTTGGCTGGGGTGGCAAGCTATCTCTGAGGTTCACCAAACCTTTCCAGATTATCAATAGAGTTAGTGAGGTGGAGTACCTCCTAGCACTTCCCCCACAAATGCACAAGATGTATAATGTTTCCCATGTGTCGCAGCTGCGGAGATGCATGCATGATCCATCTCACATTATCGACTAGGGTGAGTTGGACTTTGACGATGGTGAAACATTTATAGAGTTCCCAGTAGAGATAGAGGATCAACATGATCGAGTCCTTTATTGATGGTCAATCCGTCTAGTGCAAGTTCAGTGGAATCATGGGAAACTCCAGGAGATCACATGGGAGCGGGATACTCAGATTCATGCTCAGTACCCCCATTTGTTTGATTTTCTTTTGTTTTGGTTTTTGAGGACATAAAGACCTAATATGGGGAGAATTTAATGTCCTGGAAATTCCGTATTTTTTTTAAATATATATAATTTTTACGAGACTTCAAAAATTAATAGCACGTGATTCCGAGGCCTGGAGTTCCCAGAATGATTTGTCAAAAAATGCTAAGCTTTAAATAGAGTGCGTAAGTATTTTTTTTTGAAAAAGTGGAAAAAATCATAAATGAGTGCTCAGATTAGAAATACTAGGGCACCTTTGCATTCAAGATGGTAGGTTTACCCTATTAGCGACTTAATTTTAGTCGGCATAGGCCTTCGGTTAGAAAACCCAAAAATGGCATAACCGTAAATAAAATAATAAAATAATTTTTTTATTTTTCAAATGATTATAACTCACGAATGGAGACTCAGATTAAAAATACGAGACCATCGATGAACTCATGAGGTTATTATTTCATTAGGAAGATACTAATAATGGCCATTGCCGGGCAATAATGGAAGTTAGTTTTTGGCCTTAAATAAAATAATTAAGTGATCGTACCATGATTCACTGTGTAATTTTCACCCTTACACCATTGTATTAAACTGAATTTGTATTGTAAATTAAAAAAATAATAAAAAATTGAATTCCATATTTGAATCATTTATTTTGTGTTTATCAATATTAAAAAGGGAAATTTTACTAGTTTTGAATATTCCATTGTAGGAGGAGGTGATTTAGGGGACCCATGATGATGTCCAAGAAAATGGGCCAAACTGCGCAAGATCCATGCACACCAGTGGGCTCATCCACTCACTGCTTCTGAACTGTGCATCCAAATGGGCTGAAATTTTTCAAATTTTGTAAAATTCATTGGGATACATTTCATATGAAGGAACCCAAGACTCATTCGGCCATCTGGTGGCCCAACCGACCTGCTTTGTCCAGTACACCAAATCAACATGAAGTTAAAAGTGGTGTGCAATGATCTATCCATATCTCAGGATCTATGTGTCCAAATTATGACAAAAATTTGGTGGAGATATCCAAGAGGCAGGGATAAAACTTTCTTATTTTCTCCAAAGAGAGATAAGGCTGTATGGAGGTTGAAACCCATGTGAAAATCAGTTTTATGAAATCTGTGTGCTCAAAACCACCTTCCCATTTTCCTATAAAATGGCACCTTGGGCTCTCCATTTGTAAGTTCGAACCAGAAGTGAAGATCTACCATTTTTAAGTTTTAGAGGATTATCCTCCTCATCCTTGAAGTTCTGAAGGCCCCTATCCTCACAAGGGGATCAAGAATGAAGAATGAGTTCTACCCGAGCTTCCTACTCCTCCCGATGTCGAGCTAAACGGTGGATGGTCATTTTGAGGGAGCTACACAAACTTGGGAGGGAGTTCCAGCACATGTTATTCAACTAGTTTTGTATAATTTTTGTATTAAATATTTCAATTATTTTGTATCTTTACATGATTATCTCTTGATTAAATTTTATTTGATATAATTAAGTGGAACACTTTTTATTTCAACACCGATAGAGTTTAGGTTTCAAGTGGGAATCTTGGGTTATTCCAATTGGACAACACAATAATCCTATTTTTATCACACATACATAAGATTTACGTATGCTTTGGTAGAACTTTTATTATATGTTTAATAAACAAATCTTGTAAACACTATATTGTGTCAAGGGGTGGTTCTTTAGGTTTCATTTGAAGAGGAAAAAGGGGAGTCAAGATCTTGACAACCTTGAACCAAAGAATTAAACAAAACCATGTCAAATTTTCAGAACAATGAACTATACAAGAGGTGTAGTGAACTTGAAATGATATTATTCTCTCATAATTATTAATCCATCACCATTATTTATTAGCTATTAAACTCTTTAATTAATTCATTTTATTTTTAAAAAACTATTTTCAAAACCACCCCCTCTTTTAGCAATTTTTATTAAAAATACACTCAAAACCCACCAACAATCCTTGAGAGACGACCTAGGGTCTTCCATAGACTATAAATCATCCTTAAAAACATAGTCAATTTGACATTTCATGACAATGTGATCAAATTTTGGCGCCGTTGCTGGGAGCGCTTTGGTTTTAGTGCATGTTTTTGATATTTTTTTGTAAATTTTGTGAATGTTTTTTTGTTTTATCTTCTACCTTTACATTTATTTTTGTGTTATAATTTATTTATTGTGAAGGTTATTTGTATGAATAATTCTAGTCTAGGAGACTTACAACCTTTCAAACTCTAACAGGAGAGGATCCTACATCAGTGAACCTGAGATACAGAAGAGGAGCCTTGGAAAGAGGACACACAAAACATCAACACTCATCTTGTTCCTTCTTCTTATTCTTATTCTTCAGGAACCCATAGTAAAACATAAATTAACATGAATAAAATGGCTGAAAAAAATCGAACACTAAAAGAACTAACCTTTCATGATGTTGATATCCAACCCACCTATATTCAATTACAAGGCGAGGCACCCAATTTTGAACTAAAATCTGGTTTAATTCATATATTACCAAGATTCCATGGACTTTTTGGAGAGGATCCACACAAGAATTTAAAATAATTTCATACTGTGTGTTCTACATTAAAACCAAAAAATGTTGATGAAGAACAAGTAAATCTTAGATCATTTCCATTTTCTTTAGAACATACAACAAAAGATTGGTTATATTATGTTAATTCCCCAACAAGAGGTTGGGTGGACCTGAAACGCCTTTTCCTTGAATTTTTTTTCCAGCCTCTCGAACTGCAACAATAAGGAAAGAAATTTGTGGGATAAGACAATATCAAGGGAAAAATTACATTAATACTGGGAACTCTTTAAAAGGTTATGTTCAAGTTTCCCACACCACCAAATAAGTGATCAACTTTTAATTAAGTATTTTTATGAAGGTTTAATACCTATTGATCGAAATATGATCGATGATACTATAGGTGGTGTGATAGTTGATAAGACCCCAATTGCTGTAAGAACTCTGATTGAGAAGATGATGAAAAACACACATCAATTTTGTTCAAGGTCTAATGTATAGATTCGAGGTGTCCATGAGGTGAAAAGTATTGAATTCGCGAAGAAGGTGGACACAATGTTCGAAGAGGTAAGTACCCTTATTCGATAAGATTCTCTTTACTAAGGGAAATCCCAATCTACTCCTCCCATCCATTGTAGTATATATTCTTCTCACACCCACTACTCTAACCAATGTCCTCAATTGAGGAAAAAATCGGAGAGTTTTGAGGCAATCTTTCCAGGCCGCCCTTATAACCAACCTTTTAGGCAAGAACCATACTATCCATCCAATCTAGGTTGGAAAGACAACCAATCATATAGAAAAGGGTGTATTCAAACCAACCTCAATAACAATGGAACAAAAAAGGGCAGAGTAGTCATCCACCATCACCACCTAGAAATCCTCAACCACCCAAAGGCCTTTCCAACCCCCCTCCAAAAGCCGAGTCTACCCTTTAATACATGATGAAAAAAATGATTGCAAACAATATCCAATTCCAAAAAACCACCCAAGTATCCATACAAGACCTAAAAACACAATTAGGCCAACTAAAAAACTTTATGGGGGAAATCCAAAGTCATGGGTCGGGTAAACTACCCTCTCAACCAGTAGTTAACCCTAGGGATAAAAGAAATGTTAGTGCCATCACCCTTATGAGTGGAATAAAACTATAAAGTAAAATTAATCCTTCATTAGGGTCATCCCCTCCTAAAGAAAAACACCATCACAACTATTTAGAATGCATCAAATGTGGTGGATCCTTTTCCTGAGAGAATATCTTCTAAAGGAAAGAGTGTGTATATTGATGAGTCACCTAGCCCAAATATTCTTTTTCCTTTTCCTCAAAGGTCCACCCAACCAATAAAACAAAAGGAAACTGAACTTGTTAAGGAAATACAGGAAATTTTTAAGAAAGTGAAGGTTAACATCCCCTTGATTGATGCGGTGAATCAAATTCCATGATACGCCATGTTTCTAAAGGAGATGTGTACACACCGAAAGCAACTTCAAGGTGATGAGAAGGTGATATTGGGGAGTAATGTTTCAGTATTGATAGATCCATCCCTACCCACCAAGTGCAATGATCCCGGAACATTCTCAATTACATGTAACATAGGGGAGTATTCTTTTTCTAATGCTATGTTTGATTTAGGTGATTCTATAAATGTGATGCCTCAATCCATTTACTCTATATTACAGGTCGGGTAACTGAAGCCCACTGGAATTTTTGTTCAACTAGATAATTAGAGTACCTCACACCCCTCGACTATGTTAGATGTTATTTATGCGAGGTTTGAAAATTTAATTCTTCCTACTAAATTTTATATTCTTAAAATAGAGGATGATGGGATGAATGGACATGCCCCGATTATATTGGGGAGACCCTTATTAAAAACCACAAAAACCATAATTAATGTCCACAATGGTACATTATCTATGGAGTTTGGTGGTGAAATTTTCCACTTCAATATCCTTGATTCCATGAATAACCCCTCAGAAGAACATTCATCTCTCTCTATTAATTCTATACATGTACTCCCTTCCTTTAATTTTTTATTTCATTCCCCTAGCCCCCTTTATGAGTTTTCATTATTGATATAAATGATAGGAAATGATTCATGCATTGATTGTTGTATTAGTCTAGAAAAGTGTCATGAATGTTCATTGATTGATGATTTCTTGAACACTGAAGATCTAATGACCATCGATGATACTACTATGCTTATAAAACCTCATTCCTTATCAGAGGTTGATACCATTGAGTAGTTAGATGAGATCAATGAACTCTCAGTTTCACACACACTTCCATCAATCCAAAATCCACCTGAATTGGAACTAAAACAACTACCTCAAGATTTAAAATATTCATATCTTAATAATGGAATCAAGTTTCCCATTATCATTTCTAGTTCAATCCCTCCTGAGCATGAATTGAGACTGCATGAACTTTTGAGAGAGTATAAACAAGATTTGGGATGGAAACTTGCTGACATTCCTAGTATTATCCAATAAATTTGTACACATCATATTCTATTAAATGATGAGGATAAACCAGTGGGGCAGCCACAACATCGGCTGAACCAAAACCTCCTAAAAGTTGTGAAAAAAGAGGTAACAAAATTATTGGCTGCTAAAATCATTTACCCCATATCTGATAGCCAATGGGTCAGTCCCATTCAAGTAGTTCCTATAAAAACTATCCTTACAGTAATAAAAAATGAAAGAAATGAATTGGTTTCAACTCATGTGCAGAATAGTTGGCATGTCTGCATAGACTATCACCGACTAAACAAACACACTAGGAAGGACCATTTCCCTTTTCCATTAATTGACCAAATTCAAGAGAGAATAGTGGGTAAGTCCCAATAATATTTCCTTAATGGGTATTCTTGATAATTTCAGATTCATATTTTACTCAAGGATCTGGAAAAGAAAACCTTCACTTTCCCCTTTGGCACATTTTCATATAAGAGGATGCTATTTGGTATGTGCAATGCTCCAGGTACTTTCCAGTGATGTATGGTTAGTATTTTTTCAGATTACCTGGAGAATTGATTGAAAGTTTTCATAGATGATTTCACTGTTTATGAATACTCTTTTGATGAATGTTTTAGTAGTATTGGTTTAGTCCTACGTTGCTATATTGAAAAGAATATTGTATTAAATTATGAGAAATTCCATTTCATGGTGTGACAAGGTATAGTTTTGGGACATACCATTTTTGGGGATGTAATCCAAGTAGATAAATCAAAATTGGATGTCATTTATTCCTTACCATTCCCAAAAAATGTACAGGATGTGCAGTCTTTCCTAGGTCATGCTAGATTTTACCATCATTTCATTCATGAATTTATTAAAATTTCACTCCCCCTCTCCTGATTACTCCAAAAATAAAAATAATTTTTTTTGATAAAGAATGTGAGGAATATTTTAATAAGTTAAAATGGAGTCTCATGTCACCCCTGGTAATCCAAACACCTCAGTGGGATTTACCAACTGAGGTCATGTGTGATGCCTCTAACTATGCAGTTGGGGAAGTCTTGTCACAAAGGGTTGATCGAGCTCCAAATGTCATTGCATATTCCTCACGAACTTTGAACCCTACCTAAGAAAACTACACCATAACTAAAAAAGAATTCCTTTCCATTGTGTTTTCCTTGGAAAAATTTAGGTCATACCATTTGGGGTCCAAAGTCATTGTATTCTCAGACCATGCTGCCCCCTGGTATCTCTGTAAGAAACTAGAAGCAAAACCATGTCTCATTCACTGGATGCTCCTCCTTCAATAATTCAATGTATAAATTAGAGATAAAAATGGAGCAAAGAATGTGGTGGCTGACCATATCATTAGGATTCCTCCATCCATGGACATTGAATCATCCCCCTGTATTCCTATAAATGATATGTTTCCCGATGAGTAATTGTACAAAGTGCAAGATGTTATTCCTTGGTATGTTGAAATTGTAAATTATTTGGTAGCATCATGTATTCCTACCAACTTCAACAAAAACCAAGACAGTCATGTAAAACAAGAGTCTTGTTGGTATATTTGGGATGATCTTTACCTCTGGTTCACATGTAGTGATCATGTACTTAGGCGTTGTGTTCCTGATAGTGAGTTTTAGTATATTATGAGATTCTTCCACACTCTTTCTTGTGGGGGCCACTTTAGACCCCAATGGACTGCAAGCAAAATCCTTAATTCTGGCGTCTTTTGGCCAACACATTTTCAGGATGCCCATGATTTTGGTAAATCTTGTTCTTGTTGTTAAAGAATGGGGAATGTCTCTAAAATAAATAAAATGCCACAACAACCATTTCTCTTTCATGACATTTTTTATGTTTGGGGTATTTACATTGTGGGGTCATTTCAAAATTATTTCAGAAACTTGTACATTCTTTTGGCAGTTGATTATGTGTCAAAATGGGTAGATACACGAGCTACAAGGACTGATGATTCTAAGGCAGTTGAAGAATTTTCGAGAACCCAAATTTTCTCTAGGTTTGGCTTACATAGGTTCATCATCAGTGACCAGGGTTCTCATTTTTGCAACCAAACAATGAAATCACTTTTTCATCGGTATAGGGTCAGTTATAGAGTGTCCACTGCATATCACCCATAGAAAAATGGTCAAGATGAGGTGTAAAATATAGAGGTAAAATAGATTCATGAAAAAATGGTTCAACTTAATAGAATAGATTTGATTCTTTGACTTGATGATTCATTATGGTCCTACCGTACTTCTTTCAAAACTCCAATTAAAATGTCACCCAATCAGCTTGTGTTTGGAAAGAGTTGTCACCTCCCAATTGAGATTGAGCACTATGCCTACTAGGCCATTAAAAAAAATGAAATTCTAACCTTTCGGGTGCAGGTACTCAGAGGATGTTACAGATTCAGGAGTTGAAGGAAATTCTTAGAGATGCATATAATAACTATAGGATTTATAAAAAGAGAACCAAGGATGCCCACAACCATCTCATCCTTCATCATCAGTTTCACATTGGGCAGAATGTCCTCCTCTATAATGAAAGGCTGAAGTTGCATTCAGGTAAGATTTATTCCCACTGGTTTGGACCATACACTGTTACTAACGTCTCTCTATTTGGTGTTGTCCAGGTTCAAAATGAAGAAACCAATCAAACCTTCACTGTCAATGGGTAGCAGCTAAAGCACTTCCACAAAGCCCTTCCAGAGTCCCCGATAGAGGAACTCCAAGTTCACGAAGTAGTATTTTAATAACACCCATAATGTTTTATCCTTCCTTACCGCATTCTATTTTATTATAGTGAGGACACTACACACTCTAGGTGTGGGGGGATGGGTATATTTCTGGTTTTGTTAGGAATTTTCATCATATTTCTTCCTTTTCTCGTTTTATCTTGCTAAATAGTATTGTTACTTCCCCCATTCCCCTCCCACTCCCCTTTGTGAATTTTTTTTAGTTTTTTTCTATTCCCACTTTATCATGGAAAATGATACCCATTTAATCATGTAAGTTATTGAAAATGCATGTGGAATGTCTATATTTTATGTTATTTTGACATTCAAAAGAAAAATTATGAAATATGAATTTCATCAAGAATTCAATACTGTGGTGTGAATTTCTTTTGAAATTTATTTCTTTGTAAATTATATAAATGGTTTTATCATTTTGAAACCTTTGAGAAGAAAGGTTCCTTTTTTTGGGAATAGTTTAAAGGAAAATTGTGTCACTTAATCTCTCCACATATTTGTTTTTCACCCAACCATGATGTATGAAAATTTATTACTCGATGGAAGGTAAATATAAGTTAGGTTGATTTTTCTATACTTTCCAAAATCATTTCTTCATTTGTTCATTCCTTATCCGTTCTATTTTATTACTGTACCATATTGACCTATGCGTGTGTACCTGTTATCCGACTACTATATGTCGTCAAAAAAACAAAAAAATAATAAAAATGGTTGTATATTGGGAAGGTCAAAAACCAACCTTCATAGACCTTTGATCTTGTTATAAATATTACAATTAGTGTCGTGGGGAGATCAGTCATGGGTTGGGAGAAGAGTTGTGAGATTTTTTCTATGTGAAACTTTTGAAAAAAAAAATAAATGAGGGGAGTGATGAAATGTACCACATAAGGGGATATCTAGGTCAGGAGATTATGGTTTTAATTCTTGGAATTCTTAAGTGAGTGGGTCTTGAAATTTTATTTCAAAGGATGTGGGGAAGGTTCAGTGGAAAGGATCTTGTAAGTAGATAATTATTGAAATAACTTATATTTACTCAATATAAAGTGTAAAGAATAACATTAAATGGTTTTCACACACACCCATGGAGAATTAGTGACATGATTAAATTTTGAATTATTTTCTTTTATTGGTATCATGAATCTCTTGGAATTTCATTTGGATACAATTTTGGAGACATCTTTTTCAATGATCATTGAGGATTACTCCTCGGTATAATTTTTTCTTTGATCACATTTCTATCAGGAATTAATTTTCATTAAATGTTAAATATTTATGAAGTTGGAAATATAAACATGCATATGTTTTGGAAATATGACTTTTACCAGGAGTGAAAATGTTTATGTGTGGGGGTGTGGTCGTACCATAATTCACTGTGTCATTTTCACCCTTACTCCATTGTATTAAAATGAATTTGTATTTTAAATTCCAAAAATAATAAAAAATTGAATTCCATGTTTGAATCATTTATTTTGTTTTATCACCGTTAAAAAGGGAAATGTTACTTGTTTTGATGATTCCATTGTAAGAGGAGGTGATTTAGAGGACCCATGATGATGTCCAAGAAAAATGGGCCAAACTGCTCAAGATCCATCCACACCAGCAGACTCATCCACACACTTCTCCTGAACCGTGCATCCAAATGGGCTAACCGTTTTTGGTCAGGTCCAAAATTCATTGGGTTACATTTAATATGAAGGAACCCAAGAATCATTCGGCCATGTGGTTTCCAAAACAACCTAATCCGTCCACCGTACTGAATCTGCACGAAGTCAAAAGTGGTGTGCTGTGATCTTTACACATCTCGGGATCTAAGTGTCCAAATTGTGCCAAACATTCAGTGGAGATATAAAAGAGGTGGGGAGACAAATTTTTTATATTCTCTAAAGAGAGATAAGTCTGTATGGAGGTCAAATCCCACATGAAAAGTGGTTTTATGAAATCTTTGTGCTCAAAACCACCTTCCCATTTTTCTATAAAATGGCACCTTGGGCTCTGCATTTGTAAGTTTGAACCAGAAGTTAAGCTCTGTCATTTTGAAGTCATAGAGGATTATTATCATCATATTTGAATTTATGTAGGCCCCTATCCTCACATGGGGATCAAGAATGAAGGAGTTCCACCCAAGCTTCCTCCTCCTCCTGATGTCAAGCTAAACGGTGGACGATCATTTCGAGGGAGCTACATAAACTTTAGAGGGAGTTACAACACATGTTCTTCTACCGGTTTTGTATAATTTTTGTGTTGAATATTTCAATTATTTTGTATCTTGACATGATTATCCACTAATTACATTTCCTTTTATATAATTAAGTGGAACACTTTTTATTTCAACACCGATTGGGTTGAGATTTCAAGTTTGAATCTTGGGTTGTTTCGATTGGACAACACAATAATACAATTTATATCACACATGCATAAGATTTAAGTATTATATGGTAGAACTTTTATTCTATTTTTTATAACCAAATATTGGCAACATGATTGTTGTGTCAAGGGGTGGTTCTTTATGCATCATTTGAAGAGGAAAAAGGGGAGTAAAGATCTTTACAACTTTCAACCAAAGAATTGAACAAAACCATGTTAAATTTTCAAAACAATGAACTATACAAGATTTATAGTGAACTTGAAATGATATTATTCTCTTATAATTATTAATCTACCACATTTATTTATCAAATGTTAAACTCTTTAATTAAGTCATTTTATTTTAAAAAAACTATTTTCAAAACCACCCCCTCTTTTAGCAATTTTTTATTAAATATACACACTCAAAACCCATCAAAGCTCCTTGAGAGATGACTTAGGGTCTGACCTAGAAAACAAATCAACCTTAAAAACATAATCAATTTGATGTGTCACAATATTGTGATCATTAAGTAAAAATTATTTAAGTGTTAAATTCTATAACTCATAAACAGTAACTCGGATTGGAAATCTGAGAGTACAGTTGAGTTCGTGAGGGAATGTTCTCATTAGGAAGAGCCTAACCTTGACCAACATAAGTCGAGGGTGACTATTTTTAATTTTGGAACTTTTTTTGAGGTATGTTCTCTAAATGTGCGGGTGACATTTTCAATCTATTGAACCGACACTCAGATTAAAAATCTGAGGGAACCGTTGAATCTGCAGCGTTGGGATTCGTTTAAGGGAGGCTTAACTTAGACCACAGTTGTTCGGGTGAAAAATTTAGTTTTTACAACTTTTTAAAGAAATAATAAAATAACATAGGAATTGTTATTTTTTTTCTTTTTTTTATTCTACCTATTGAGCAGCGGTGGTAGGGACCACAAAGGAGGTGAGACCTTTAAATATGGGATTTTAATTGCACAGTTACACTTTGGTTGCATAACCACCCATAGTGTAATTAATGTGGAACATTAATTACATCAATTAATGAATCTCATTAATTCCATAGTGCTTTACTCACCCTTTTCCTCCTTTATTTATGCGAGGCTTGTGGTGGAGTTTTGACATGGCTTCACTAAGCAAGAAACCTCTGGTGAAGTGACACAATGTCTTCCACCAATGGGGAATAGAAGTTTGGACATTGTCAGAGGGATCGTAACGGGAACGACGAATGCCAGTGACTTCATCAAATCACGAATTCTCATTCCTCCATCGTGACGACTCCAACAATTCATGAGGTAGGGGTTGCTTATTAATTCAAGAAATTACCCCAATTCTATTCCTCGTTCTTGAATTTACGGGAGATTTTTTTGGGGTATTTGAATTGGGTATATAATTATTTTAATGTGATTTATAAATTACTCCCTCTTGTTATAATGCTAATGTGGAGGGTGCAGGTTGAACGAACAAGTCTTGGATCCTCCTCTGCTTGATTTTCATTGCATTCTTCAGAGGCGGGTTGTTCCAACTTGATTGAACCTTGAAACTGAGAGGTGCCCAATGAGGGTGGCATTCCGGGAAGACTGTAGGAGCATTTGAAAGGAATAATGGACCACCGAATCTCACCTGGTGGCCCACAAAAGATTCTCCTGAGCATAATTGGAGACTGGTTCTGGTAGCGAAGGTAGTGGCTGGCACTAGTTCGCCGCGGAAGAGGGTAGCGCCGCTTGGCACCTCGGAGGACCCAAAAAGGCAGCCGACAACTAGCTAGCCATGTTGGTGAGGAGGAGAATTGTCATGTGCTATGGAGAAAGAGCTGTGAAATTGATGTCACAGAAGGAGGGGGACCCGCACCCAGTGGGTCTCGCAGACCATGTGGCGGGGCCACATGGAGCCACTAATTGAAGAGCTGAACAGATCTTTTTTGAGCTGTTTGGGGAGCTGGTGGCCACCCCATTGGCATTTTCACCAGCGCACCAGGCTGCATCGCCCGACAGGTCACACCGAGCTGGCAGGCTGGGCCAGGTCGGGTTGGTCTAAGTCAGTCTAACTGGGTCAGACCGAACCCAGACCCATTCAGGCCCAGTTATGCTTATATGACCATATCTTGTGAACCAGACGTCCATTTGACGAACTGTTTGTGGTACTGGGACCCTTGGAGAGAGAATGTAATTTTGATATAATCCACCCAAGTTTTGGATAATGTTCGAGTATGGCCAAGTTGGATCGACCCTGAATCCAACCGGGCCCTTGACACTAAAATCTCTATAACTTACAGACCGGACGTCCGGTTGACGTACTGTCTATTTTGTTGGAACCCTTATAATGTGAGAGATCATCGGGTTACTTATTTTTGGGACTTCATGCTGGTTGAAATATGACCAATGGATTGAGGAGCGGTTCTCCAAGATTCAAGCGTACTATGAGCAGGAATCTAGTGGCTGTAAGTGAGGTAGAGGTTGGAGAAAGATCATATGGAGGTTAATACCGAGCGATCTTGTGTGGTTTAGCTCCTAGAAATCCTCTATGGATCAAAACTGAGAGATCCTGTGTGGATTAGTAGTACGCTACCTGATGAGGACCAACCTTAGAGTGGCCCATCGTGGATCAACGACATACCGATCCTGTGTGGTTCAGATCTTGTGTGGGTATTTTTGGGGGTTATTACCTATCAACTCTGGGTGGATTGGATCCTGTGTGGGTCTTGCGGGGGTTAGTACCTATCGACTCTGGGTGGGTCAGATTCTATGTGGGTCTTTTGGGTGTTTGTAATTATTGATCCTATGTGGGTCACACTCCGTATGGTTAGAAATAGTGCCTCTTGATAGAATAAGATGACCTAGCTTCTCAACTAATCATCTATACTTTTTTTCTTTACTTATACATGTTTACAGTTGAGTCTTTTACTTTATGCTTTGTGATTGAGATCATGCTTTGTGGGTTTTCCATTGTGTAATTCTGAGAGACCGTTGGGGGTCTCGGGGTCCCTACTGGGTATTGTTATACTCACCCATACATGGGATTTTCCTTCACCTTATTGTGTATTGTGCAGACGACATACAACTTGATTGAGTATTAAGGAGTTAGGGCTAGTCGGAGCTCGAAGGTGGTTGAAAAATGGTGTACGGAGGTGATCAGTTGATGCGCAGAGCCATAGGGATGAGTTGTTCCTACCCTTCAGGTAGGATCCTTGGAGGATAACCTCAAGAGTTGTTTTCCCTTTTTGCTGTATTTCTATTTCAGTTGGTCTTGTATTCTAACCCCTTCAGTTTTAGTATATACTATTACACTCAGTGGTGGTTTTTAGTTTTGGTTTCACCTTACTTATTCCATAGTGTTTTTCTTGTGCATAGTATTCCCTGTTTTTGTGTGTACAGGTTTAGAGGAAATTCCTTCCCATTATAGGGAAATTCCTTTTTGGTGCTAGTCTCCAACCTCCGGCCTATGGAAGATGGGTTTGGGGTAGTCATGGCATGGGCCCCGGGGGACAAGTTGAGACATTTCATGACCTGACTTTACACATTTAAAGCACCATCCAATTCCATTCAAGTAATTACCTCAGTGATTCTTTCTACATTTCTGGCATACATATGTCTAGAATTTATTTCTACCGTATGAGTTTTAAAGATTTTATATCATACCTTTATTTTCAAAACCAGAGGAATATTGGGAATATCTAATTTCCATTTATACCTTTAATGCACATAAAAAACATCTTCATAACTACTAAAATATCATATATTCAAGGAATTTCAAGGACTTGGTTTCAGACCACTAAATAATCAATCGATTTTTCTTTGATGGTTAAGGATCAAACCAGAAGCGTACCTTTAAAGTATTATAAAATCAGATTCATAGGTACCAATAGATTCACGATCCTATAGCTTTAGATTAAGGAATTACTTCTAATTTTTTGTTCATAGAATATAAGGGAAGAACTTACTAAAAAAATATCCACTCAAACTATTCCCATTCAATAAATTCAATTTCTTCTTATTCCCTCATGTTTTTAATAAGATTCCACCATTGATCTGCTTCACCTTCCAAATGATAAGCAGCCAAAATGACCTTTTCATGCTATGAAAATTGAAGAATAAAAAATCTCTTTTCAATGGTAATAATTCATTTCCAACAACTAGTGGATCAATGGAACCACTAAAATAAGGTGTACATTGCCTCATGAAGGACTCAATAGAATGTTGTTGTCTTCTTTTCTCACTTGGAAGTTCAACATGATTAATAACATGAGAAAGTTTTTTGAGCATATCAGAAAGACTTTTCACTATAACTCTCATATCGTTTGAATTATCATGAGTATAATTATTGAATTTTTCATTGCATTTTGAATTAACACGGTCCCTTTAGGTTCCATAAATTTACTAAAACTATAAATTAGAGTGTCAAAAATACAAATCATGGTGGAAAACCACATAATAATGAAAAATAACTTATTGTGTGTCTAAAATAATGACTAAATCACATAAATATATGACACCTTAGTATTATAATAGGATATTCATAATTACTATCTATTTAAATCCTTTATGATTTTTCGTAAATAGTTTGTTAATTTTCAAAGAATATTCCTTAGGGGTTTCAAAACATTTATTCAATAGGTCCCCTTTTCATGCACCGGTTCTCGATCGAGTTAAGATCAATACAATGTTTTAATTGGGTTTTCTCCTACATACATTTTTTTCTAAATCCACATCCACTTGTTGTATATAGATATGGATTTAATTTTTTAGAAACCACTACCTCAATCCATTACCAAAATTCTAGGACATTTTCTTAAACATTAACTCATCCTTAGACTTATCCTTAGAGACAAACCTAATCATATCCTTATCCCTTAGGATCTCACTAAATATTTCTTAACCTAGTTCCAATGGTTAACTAAACAATTAATTTGATACCAACTATAATGACCTTATATTAACATTCATGGATATTATATCATTTTTTTGAATATTCATCATATTAAAAAATTATATGCATGAGGACCATAATAGTTTACTATATTTGGAATCTCAGAACAAAATATTTTAATTTTGGTGACATATCATGAACATATATTGTGAAGATATTACCCATTACTTCTCCTAATTAAAATATTTCTTCATAACATGGGGAAAGGAAACATATGAAAGGGTGATCTTAGATGCTTAGTAAGGGTAAAAAAAGATATATGTATGCATAACATTAACATAAGGGTATAAACACATGAGAATCTCATTTTAAGATCATACCCTGCATATCAAAGATCATAATCATGATTCATGACATAAATATTAGCAGTTCATAAGACATGAATCATAAGGAAATAAATGAGAATGAGACCTGAGAGAATAAAATTTTCATAAGACACAGACTTGTGGCATACACAAACCATATTAAATAATTCTCTATAATTAAGGCTCATTGTCAAAACTTATTATGGAACTTCATGGGGGATACACCTATTGGGTGGGACACACCACCATCCACATTCATAGAACTTTAATTATAGTGGATCAGGTTATCCCTTCTTCCCATTATGGATCAAGCCCCCATTAACTTATTTTCCATCATTATCTTATGAGATATAAATCTTTACCCAATTAATTGGAGGGGTATACAAGTCCCCATTTTCATTTAAGATGTAAGCGTATTACCCTAAATTATCTATGCCACCACATGTTAATCTATAATGGGCTTACCTGATTCTATCTAGGCTAAACCATGTTAAGCTATAACATGCTTACCCAACACTGTCTAGGAAACCCCATCATATAATCAATGTCCTTGAACAAAATCATGAATAAAGTATAAAGAGATTTCATATAATCATAATAACACATAAAAAATTATTCTTTAATAACTTTATTAACCCATTGAAAATAAATTGGTTTAATTTCAATCTCTTTGAAACACTATTATCCTGTGGAAAAGAAATGAATTTCTTAACAATCGCTTTGAAACATGATCGACTAATGGAAAACAAATGAGTTCCATATATATCTTGTCATACAAAAATAAAAAATTCCTAGAAATAATATTAATCATATCCTTAGATCATATCCCTAGTAAATCATAAACTATATCAAATGATTTCATCTTAGAAGGAGAAAGATTCTGAAAGATCACTTGGAGTAGTTTTTTAGGAAGATAAAATTTCATTGAAAATCACTCTTTTAAGACATAAAACATTCCCAAAATCCTTTTATTTTAAAACAACATTGAAATATCATGAATTAATATTTAAAAATAATTTAAAAAATTTCTTTTGGAAAATATCCTTTCTACTATGAAAAAAATATATTTTAAAACATAAAACCTTTTGAAAACCTTTTTATTTTAAAATAACTTTGAAAACTTATAAAAGAAGATTTTTAAGACATTTTAAACAATTTTTAAAACATATATTTTTTAAAATAAATGTACAAAAAAATTATCTTAAAATTTCATTTAATTTTTTTTGAAAACATTTTTATAAAACATGGTTTTTGAATAAAACATATTTATTATTGAAGAGAGAAATAAAGTTGGATTTTATTAATTTTTTTCTTAATATTATTAATAGAAAAAGAGTGTAAAAAATGGTAAAATTACATGAATATATTAAGAATAACTAGATTATAATAAAATTAATGTGATTTCTTGAGATATTTATGATAATATTTCATTAATTAAAGCATAATCGTAAACAATCCCGATAAATGATGAGTTTCTAATAATAAACTATTTCCACTTTGTTAACTTTGAATCATAATCCCAATGAGATAATAACATTAAAAGAATATTAAAATATTGTTAAAATAATTAAATTAAAGAAGAAACATGTAAAAGGGTAGTATATACACCTCATAAAAGAATTTAGGTTCATAACACAACTTGTGTCTCAAAGAAGGAAAATTAATACAAAGTTACCTTACCAATTTGGTAACTTTTGAACCGTAAACCCCATGAATGAGAGGTAATAAAATGGATATGTAAATAACTATAAATTCTAGGATAATAATCATATAATACATTCATGGGAAATACATACATCACATAAAATAAACGAGTGGTGAATATGACATAATTATCACAAAAATAACACTAATACTAAAAATTGCATTAACTTAAGTTTTGAATTTATTTTTACATGTTCAAACCTAATTTATAATAAATATAAGTTTATTATAAATATTCGAAAGAACCATATTATTATATATACTAAAATATATTATTTTATTAAGAATTTATATTACATGTTTATTAACAATACCTTGTTAAAGTTATGTTTCGGGTAATAACTGATTTGTTTTTCATATATGTTTTGACTTGTTATTTTTTGTCAACTTTCATTGATCATGATTTAATAATTAAAATAATTTAAAAAATTATATATATATAATATATATTTATTATATATGTATTTATAATAATTTATAAAATATAGAAAAAGGAAATGAAATAAACTATTCATGGAGACAGTAGACCGTATGTACACATGAACGCTGTTTCCATTTTCTTGTGATATTTTGAAAGAAAGAAAATTAAATGATATATATATATAATATTTATCTTGGAATTATTATTTCATATATATCAAATATTTTTATTAAACCCATCCTTAATATGCTCCATTTAAAGCATGAACGAATCACATCTCTTTGGGGTGGTGGTAATCCACATGTCCACAAAAAATGTTATCGTATTCCCAAAAAATTGAAAGCCTAAAGGTATGTGTTATATTATAATTAAATAAGCATGAATAAATAATAAATATCATATTTATCATATAAAAACTATAATTCCATCATTATTCCCAACCTTGTGAGGTGGTAATGGATAAAAAAACTTCATCGTTTCATGAGGCAATAGTCTGCCATACACATGAATGATTATTGCATATCTTATTTGATAGAAGTGTGTGAAGGTGAAGGTCATACCCCTAAAATAAAAAAATATTATTATATTTTGTATAATCATGTTATTATATAATATTTATATAATAATCATTGAATGTGGTGGAGAAGGAAATAAAAAAAAATTCATATTGATGAAACTTACATCTTCTTCAGGTAACTCCTTTTGGTTTTAACCAAAGGGATTCCTTGTTTGGATTTATACACAAAGTGAGTATTATAGGTTTATATGATATAATTTTATTTCTTATTTGTGTAGGTTTTGGTTTATAAAAAGATCTTGAGAGGATATGGGAATAAGTGATGGGGGGGGGGGGGGGTGAGTGCCCTTTTATAGTGGAGGGGGAGTGATATTCTTGTAAATTCTAAAAGGTAAACACTATTGAGAGGTATCCCTTACATAATGTCCCTCCAATAATGGTAATTGTTTTTATAATATAGGGTAATTTTTTATAAATATGTTCGTCCAATGGGGTTTAGAAATATTTTTATCTCATTTTCTCCTTAAGTTTTAAGTTTAGCCATTAAGTAAACTTGTTTTTACCTTAGTCATTATAATTTATTTTAATTAATTCCACTAATATTTATTGAAAAAATATAATTTTAACTTAATATAAATCAAAAATAATGATTATTTCAAATATGGAACCCATTTTTTTATATTAAAATCACATAAGTGGTGGAATTTAATTTAAAATTAATCTCACAGGCACGATGTAACGATGAGTTTTTAATATAAAAAATTCAAAAGTTTGAAATGTTTTTATATCCAATTTTAATGAAAAATTGATCAAAATGATCACATTTGTATTTATTAATTAATAATTTAACTAATTATAATTTAATAACTATTTAAAATATAATTTAACAATATAAATAAATTATATGAAAATGCAGTTTTTAATTAAAATTCATTATTTTTCAGTATTCCTCAAAAATAAATCTTACTAGAAAAATAATAAAAATTCACCCAAAGTCAATTTTTATATTAATATTTTAAAAATGAAGTTTATGTTTTCAAATAAAATTTATAAATTCTTCAAAAAATAGTTTTAAAATAGATCTTCTATTAGAAGGTGGAAAACTATTTTTTAGAAAAATACATTTTAAGCATAAAGTGGGATCGATTCTCCTCTCTTGTCTAGGAAACTCATGGGGTTAATGTTATATATATTATTTAATATATATATTACTCATTTAATTAAAATAATTAACCAAAGGTGATTTAATAAATTTATAAAATTATTTTTCTTGCAAGTGATTTCCCATATTTTTTTCAAAAGAGTATTGTTTTCATTTATAGTTAATTAGTCACCAAAGAATTAGTCATATATACATGTATCAACCATATTTTTATAATATAATTAATCCCTTTCATTATATCCATTCAAAATAATAGGTGATAACTATAATAATATTTTAATAATAATATTAGTATTATATTATAATTTGGTAAAAATCGGTCATGTGTGTAATGAAAACTGTCAATGGAACTTAACATTGTGTTTAATAGAAGAAAAACATAGTGTTGTGCCTACCAAAAGTTAATATAACTATTTATAGATACCTTTATATTCTTAAATTACTATTATATCATTTTAAAGATAAATAATATAATAGTGTTACAAAACTAGGACCCAAAGGTTTAGTCTCCTTGGAAAATTAAGACCATGAAAAACTTTTACATAATAAAAAATAAACATTAATTTAATTTATTATTCAATAGTTTATCAATTTCCCTCATTGAATCCTTCGTACAAGTAATATCCTGGGGATATACATCAAATAAAGGGGTGAGCTAAAACCCTAGTAAGAGGATAAATAAGAATTTGAATAAAGATAACATGGGGAGAAAATAATTATTATCATCATATCATAATAATATGATCATAATCATAATCATGATAGGAATCATTAGATGATGTCCTAGAATTTTTCAATTCTTAAAAATGAAACATCAAGTCTTAGTGGTTAACTACCACACATAGTTGTGAACAAAGCTAGAATAATGCTCATGCATAACCTATGTGAATAATCTTAATATCAATATATCATAATGTTTATGAATATTGTGCATTATATATAGAGATAAATCACATTAACCAATGTATTGGAGTTCTAAATAATTCAAGGTGCACCTATCACATCATAAAATTTATACAATCACGCATACCACATATAACCTATATCAATATTAGATATAAAATAACTCATGGAAAGGAAAATGGGTTTTAAGAGAATTTCATAAATCATAAATTCATGGATAAAATTTGGGGTTACAAAATTAAAAATATAATTACATAATTAGTAATAGAATCATCAGTCTTGAGTGAAGAATAAATGACACAAAGAGAAGTAAAAGATG
Organism: Viscum album; assembly: GCA_963277665.1. Classification (NCBI taxonomy): domain Eukaryota; kingdom Viridiplantae; phylum Streptophyta; class Magnoliopsida; order Santalales; family Viscaceae; genus Viscum; species Viscum album. The sequence continues at coordinate 1,692,976,404 of OY728137.1, read as the reverse complement.
TGTTTTCAGAAGGAAGAGTTATTTTGGAAATATATATTTATTTATCATAAAATTACATTAGAGAAATGTATATCCTAGAAAATAAAAGTTAATAATAAAGAAATTATATCTAAATAATATTAAAATAACATCCACCCTAAAATTTTTCAAGAAAGAGGAATAAACCAAAGAAAGGAAATTGGGTTTGAGAATCCCCTTACCTTATATCTGAATGATTTCTTCATATTAATATCATGTATAATCAATTAGATTTATTAAATTATAAATAAAGTACATATGCTTAATTTATTTTATTTATTATAATTTTATTAAGTTCATTAATGGCTATTTAGATGAGTTATAATGTTCAATTTCATCATTTGGGAATGTTTATTTTCTTGGTCTTCATGATCGGTTCAGTTGTATACATGTATAAAAGATCATGTAAAATGAAGATAATTTTATAGAATTGAGATAATATGTTATTAATTAACTTATATAGTATTAAATGGTCTTATATATTATTTGTTTATATATTATGAGTATGGATCCTTAGATAAAATGTTAATGATAATCGTTTATATTAATTTGGTGGTTTTTTGATCATCACAAACTAGTTTCATTTTATTATTTAATATTATGAAAATATGTTACTTAAATATTATAAAATGGGTAAAAACATATATTTTACAATATTTTTGAACCATTATAATGGTTTTATGACCAGGATTGAAGATTTTATAGTAAAATAAAATCACATCATCCACAATGGTGGAAAATCAACACAGAAGAGATGATGTTTTCATTTTTAAAATAAAAGGGTTAGGAGAAGGGGTTTTATGATGGATTACTCTATTAAAAAAATGAAATTAAAGTATATTTATGATACTATATTTATTATGAAACTTTGATAATGGTATATTATGATATAATAATAAATGAAAATAAATTGAAATGAAATTAAAAGAAAAGAAAGAGGATTTTACCTCTTGAATTCTTCTCCTTAAGAACCTCCTTAGGGAAATTATTTTTTGGTCTTTTTTTGGATACCAAAGGATCATGTACCTGGGTTATGGAATTTAAAATATTATTGGTAATAAATTATACAATATTAAAGTCTTTTAAGGTGCAAGGATAAGATTTGGTAAGGGGTGGTATTTATATGGGATGAGAGGGGTGTTTTTTAATTATTTTATTCATTAGTTTGTTATTTTTGCTCAAGACTATGAATATTTTTAACCTTGTCACTAAATATATTAAAATTATAAAGGTTTGTTAATGATTTTGGGATTACGTCATCCACACATCCTTTATTAATCAATAATTCTTGAATTTTTTTAATACTATAAATTACTCTCTTTCATTATTCACCAAAAAATCATCTCTTTTAGAAAAATAAAAAAAATTAACCCAAACCATTTTTAAATGTGTAAAATTAAAAAATAAACTCAATTTTATAAATTTAATTTTATAAATATGATAAATTTAATTTTTACTTAAAATAATTATTTATTCAAAAAATACCGATTTTAAAATTATAACTGATTTTATGACACATTGAAAGATTATTTAAGGTCTATTAAAATTATTTTATAATCATAAGAAAAAAATATTAATTTATGAATCCATTTTATGAAAATAAACTTTTTTTTAAATCATTATATTAATTATAAAATTTTAAATACAAATATATGTTTTTATAAGTATTACTACACTTAATTTATCATTTTTAATTCATTAATTTACTTATAGTAAGATATATTTATATCATATTTTTTATTTATAAGATGCTTAAATTTTATTTACACTTTCATATGTGAGGTTACTATTCTATTTTTCAGATTACTATTCCTAATGGTCAAGTTACTATTCCAAGGGTTAACTTATTATCCCATTGGTATAGGTTCCTTAAATTCTATAAATACCTCTTATTTTATTCATTCATCATTTATAATGTTTTTATTGTGTTATCTATGTGATTTGATGTGATTTATTCTATATATAATAATTATAAGAATAAATTTTACATTGATAAAAGTTTGGGTTGTTACAGTGTTACTTGTAGTTCAAATTTAACATGGTGTTGCATATAAATAAAGAAAAACTTGGTGTAACATGTAATGAAAGGCATCAAAGAAATTTAATTTATTAAAAAAATTAATTCATAAGAACTCAGGGTGTTACAGTGGACATCTCCAATACCTGTGCCTTGTGTTTCTTTGAGCTCAATTTGGTTGGAGTGACTAGGTCCACCATTAGCCTCAATAACATTTTCTAGTGAGTCCATTAGAGTAATAGAGATATTAAGATTATTAACCACTGAGAGGAGAATCTGAAGGTAGAGTTGGGCCTCAAGATGTTCCTCATGTTCACGATCCTTGACTTGAGTGTGGTCATGGGATTGGTTGTTAACAGTGATGTAGAGGAACTATGGATGGTATGTTGTATGCAGTGGAGGTGACAACACTGGAGGGGATTGAGATTTTTATATATAAGATTTGTTTTTTAGTACTCTTTTTGTGCATTTTTCAATTCAATAGATTCACACTCTTTTGTTGCACCGACATTATTCATTGATTTGGAACTGGACATAGAGTGTCTTCCTATGACCCTGGTGTTGACTAAACTAGTTAGAGGATAAACCAACTTATTTTATGTGTTTTAGGGATGAAAATTGATGATGGGGCCACATCAGTCATGTGGGGAATATTTTCTTATTTAAGATATAGGTTTATGATGTTATCCTTTATATAAACTATTTATATTCTGTGCATACCATTATTGAATTCTTTCATAGGAGAGTTGTGATATCAGATATGGATAGCCAGTATGCAGTTTTCATTGGAAAGAATATTCATCAAGTGGGTAATAGACATGTGTATCCCATTCTTTATTTTATGGCTGAGATTTCTGTGGAATTAGTAGTGGCTAGGATGGTGTAGTTTAACAAGGTTTTCTGGTAGTTTCTGTATTTTTTTCTTGAGGAGTTTACGACACTACCCCCTCAATGTGATGTTAAATTTATGACAGATTTTTAGTATAGAACGTCTTTAATTTTAATGGTTTCCTATTGGATGATACCATCTACGTTGTTGGAGTTAAGAATTCAGATAAGTGACCTAATATATAAAGGTTTAATCTGGCTTAGTGTGTAATCATGAGGAACTCTAGTGTTATTAAAAAAAGGTGGATTATAGTTTGAGGTTGTGAATAGACTACTATAGGTTGAACTTGGTGAAAATTAAGAACCACTATCCTCTTTAGAGGATCGATAATATTTTTGACCAGTTTAGGGGAGATATTTGGTTCTCTAAGATTGATATATGGTCTGGATATCTAAAGTTGAAGACGAAGGAGGATGATGTCCTAAAGAGTTCCTTCAGATGCAGGTATACACACTTCGAGCTTTTCATCACACCATTTGGTGTCAAGAATTAACTAGATGTGTTTATGGGAATCATGAAATCTATGTCCCATGAATTATTGGACAATTTCATAATCATGTTCATCAACAACATATTGATATACTCAAGGTTAGAGGAGGATTATTAGAATCATCTCAAAGCCCTCCTGTAGGTTCTTAGACACCACTATCTTTATAAAAAATTATATATGAATATATTATAAACATGATAGGTTCATTTTCTTATGCATGTAGTGTCCCAACATGGAGTATCTAGGGACCCATCAAAGGTCTAAGTAGTTTTTTCTTGGTAAGCACCCAAGAACATAGTCGAGGTTCACAGTTTTCTTGGTCTTGTAGACTATTACTAGATTTACATGTATTATTTCTCAAGGATTTAATCCCCATTGATAGGTTTGAGTAAGAAGGACAGGTTTCTATCTAGTCTAATCAGTTTCAGATAACATTTGAAAGTTTAAGCGAAAATTGGTTAGTGCTCTAGTTTTTCAATTTCCATAGGAAGGGGTGATAGTTGAGGTGTTTTTTGATACTTTTGGCCTAGGATTGGGATTCATCTTTATATAGTATAAGTTAGTGATATCTTATGGGTCTAGGATATTACATCACCATGAGAGTAAATATTCCACCCATGATATAGGGCTAGTAGTGGTTGTGTTTGTGCTGAAGCGATGGTGACATTACCTCATTAAGGAGTGCATTGTGGTCTTCACAAATCATTATAGTTTGAGGCATATCTTTTCTCAGTGTGATTTGAATCGATGGTGAAAAGGGTAGATATATTTTCTTTAGTATTAAGATTTCATGCTATCCTACACCTCAAAAAGGTGAACATTTTGGTGGTTGATTTGAATAGGAATTCATAGAAGGCTATGGTTTAGGAATATGAGAATTCTTGGAAAGTGATAGAGGAGTTGATAGCCATACACTATGAGGTGAGGGCAGTTGATGTTGGGGGTTTCTTATTTTAGATGAAAGTGTAGTGCTCTATAATGTATAAGGTGGAGGATTTTTAGTGGTGTGACACCAAGGAAGATATGATATGTGATTGTGTTTTCCATTGTGATGATCTGGACAGATGATTTGAGGTTGTTTAGAATTAGATATTATTTCATGGGAGGATATTTGTTATGGTGGTGATTCATGAATGATTCCTCACTGAGTTTCCTAAATTTCTTTTATTAGTACACCCTAGAGTGTATAATATGTACCTTGGTCGGATTATTTAGTTTTTTGTCCTAATATGAGATGGATAATGGAAGAGTTTGTGGCTTGATGTCTAGTTTTCTAATTAGTAAAGGCTGAACATCATGTTCTTGGTGGTTTTTGTAACCCTTGAATGTTCCTGAGTGGAAATTGGTTGATATATCAATGGACTGTATCACAGGATTACCATGATCAGTAGGAGGTTGTGATGATATCCTGGTAATCATGGGTCTATTGATGAAATCAACTCACTTCATAGTGATCATGGAATCTGGCGTAGTTTATGTTTTATAAAATATTTATGTGGATGAGGTGGCAAGGATATATGGATTCCCAATTCACATTGTCTTGTAATGACATTCTCATTTTACCACATGGGTCTAGAAGGGATAGTAGCATGATTTTGGCTATTAGTTATGCCTCAAAACTTATTTCCACCCTCAATTGGTCAGACATATAGAGTTGACTATCCAAACTCAAGAGTATATGCTATAAGAATGTATCATACACTTCCTAGAATATTTGAAAAATAATTTTACTTTCATTGAGTTTGAATACAAAAACATCTATCACTCATCAATCATCAAGTCCCCATTTGAGGATTTATATGGGTGGCTATGTTGTTTTCCATTGTGATGGGCTAAGGTTAGGGAGTCAACAGTTCTTGGGCCTAATGAGGTACAGAGAAAAACATAGAATATTTAGTTTGTTTGAGAGAGGATGAAATTAGAGATGGATAGAAATAAGTATTATGACAATATTAGGATAAGGACCTTGGAGTTTTAGGTTGGAGACCACATGTTATTGATGATTTCCCCTTGAAATGGACAATAGAGGTTCAAAAAGGGGAGTACGCTCTTACCCCAGTTTTTTGGTCCCTTTGAGGTGTTGGGTCACGTTGGTGAGGTGGCTTACCAATTGGAACTTCTTCCATATCTAGTATAGTTCCCTGACATCTTTCATTCCTATCATATCCATTAGTATCTACACAATGACTCCCATTTCATTGATAAGGGAGATTTGGATATCAAGGATGATGCGACATTCATTGAGTTTCTAGTAGAGATACAAGATCATCAAGAGAAGGTACTATAAGGATAAACCATTCACTTGTTTTGTGTATTTTGGAGGCATGTTTTCCTAGAGGATAATACTTTCAATCATGATATGTAGATGTGTACCCAGTACCCAGAGTTTTCTTTGAGTCATTTTAAGCTTTGTCTTAAATTATTATGATTTGATGTGATGTTTTGACCATTCTATTTTATTATATATTTTCTTCTTACTTGTTGGTATGATGTGTGATTAAGACTTCAATGAATTTTAATTAGGTAAAACCTGATTCCTAATCAAGAAGTGATATAATTTCAAGTGATTGAAACCATGAAGGCAAGTCGGTTTCCCCCAAAGAGGATAATATATTGACACGAGTGATGAAATTTCACGATTTATGTGCTTGGGGATCTACTGTGAGATGGTTGTGGAAGTGTTTGTCTTGGACTATATAGAGTTTGAGATGGTAATGTGGTGGTTTTGTGAGGTGTTGTGAATGATTTCATTTGGATGGTGAGTTTAGTTTGTGGAAGTGATTAAGATATAATGAGATCTTTGAGAGGTATATTAAGGGATGGATATTTGGAACTCTTATCTAGTTACTTCTAGGTTAGTTTTGAATCTCTGGGATAGGAATATTTTGATAGGAATCTAATGTAATGGACCAAACCTTACATGCCATTACTTTGTGGGAAATATGGGGATTGAGGTGTCCAGGGGAAGTTCAAAGGTGTTTCGAGGAGGAATGAAGGAATTTTGAGGTGTTTTGGAAGGAAAAGTGGTGTTTTAGAGGTTTATGATAACACTTGATGATTGAAAATTGGAAGTAAAACTTGATGATAGCACACTAGTGGTACCACATGATAGTGGCACATTGGAAGTGACACCTAATGGTAGCACTTTACAGTAGCACACTGATTGTATCACACTCTCAGTAGCACCTAAAGGTAGCACCATTGTGGTATCACTTGACAATAGCACATGACTGTAGCACATTATCAATAAAAACTAATGGTAGAACCTTATGGTAGAACATTGGAAGTATAACTTTACAGTAGCACACTGGAAGTAGCACCTAACGACAATACATTGGTGGTAGAACCCAATGATAACACATGTTAGTGAATTGGTGGTAGCACCTGACGATAACACAATGATGGTAGAACCTAATGATAACACAATGGAAGTATAAAATAATAGTGTTTCATGATGGTAGATTCTAAAAGTAGAACCTAATAGTATCACCCAATAGCAACATTTCCAAATTATCCAAAATTTCTAGTTTTTCCCTATTGACATCATTTTTTATGAAAAATAGTTTTTAAGACTTAATTAATGGAATGAAAATCCATTTTAAAGGAGGATAATTATATATCTTACTTATTGAAATCCCATATCGTTTTAATAGTATATACCATATGGGTTTGATGAGATCCATCTTTAATGGTTAATTTATACCATATCAAATCCCAATAGTTTCAGATCTATTCATTCTAAATTAAAGATATTTCCTTTGTTATTTCTAGATTTCATTCTGTTGAGATAGGAGGTTCTAGATCCTTTTCCCTTAGAGCCATGGACCTCTGTTACTATAATTGGTTCAAGTTCCTTGTAGGTTATTTCCTCATATGTGCGCACCCCATATTTTTGGTGTAGATAATTGTGTAAAGATTCTTTCTTCTAGTTTGTGGGATTCCTTCATTTACCATCATTTGTATCATATAAGTGAGGTTTGTACTTTTTTTAAAATTTTAAAATATTGTTTAATATGGATAAAAAATATAAATTAATTATTTTATTTTAATTAAAGTTTAAGGGGAAATAAATTGCATGATTTTACTATCTTTTTAATTATAGATATTGTGAAATGTATGGGCTAATGCCCTACAGAAAATTATTTTCATTGGGGGTATTTTCTTACACTGTATTTGTAGTGTTATCAAACCCCTATTTTTCCAATTTTTTGTTATCACCCTAAATAGAAATTGTAGAATAACTTATATCCGGTTAATAAATATGTTTCCTCAATAAAAATATTCCTTTGTGAGAACACCCTTAAAATTGAAGTAGAATCGATAAAATCCCCTCAATAAATATAAAAAATTATATGTGATGTACTATGGAATTATTTGTGAATTGTAAATTTGTGATGGGGTTTGGGTCGTTCTATAGGGTTATTGGTATGAAATATGGTGGTGATTTGGAGGTTGTGATGCAAAGGTTGATGTGGAAGAGATGGTGGCTGTGTGGGATTGTTGGCATGAGGATGATGGGATGCTTATTTTTTTGATGTGTGGTGTCATGAATATTTCCTGAGTATTAATGAGATCAAATAAATGGAATTGTTGAAATTTAAATTGCATGGGATTGTTTGAGAAATGGGTTTAAATGAGTAATGGACACTTTAATTAAAGTGCGATATGTAGTTTTTATAATTATTGTTTATATAAGAAATAATGGGTATGCAATATAAATAAATGGGTTATTGAAATGGTACTGATTGGTAAATGGGAAATATAGAAAATAAATAAATTTTTAAAGAAACGGTGGAATGTGAAATGTGATGTTTGGATTGTTTATGTGGTTTTTTCATTTAGTGGAGGCAAAAATAAGTGGCAATATTGCGAGGCTAGGTGGTGATGTTAGGATTTGGAAAGTTCTTTGTTTTGAATCCATAGGTTGGGCTTGTGTGGGAATATATGTATATATATACCATAAATTTCCTTGTGATTTCTATATGTACACCACCCACATGGCGCACCATGTTCCAACACGCATATATATATATAGAGGAGTTTTTTCCAACTTCATGATGATGGGGATAGATGGATGGATACATTTTCATTCCCTCTCTCTCTTCCAACAACTGATGACATGAATGGGCTATGATGGACAGAAGTTAAAAGTGAACTATCAAGATGATTATATAGCTTATGGTGTGGGTCCTTCATGGTAGGAGGAGGATAAAAGGTTGATGTATTACACTACATCGAATAACCCTTTTATCAGTGCTAAAAATGGACTTTAACAATGTTAGAAAAGCACTGTTAATACCGGTGAAGATAAGGGGGGAGGGGGTCCCCTTTATCAGCGCTCCAAAAAGCACTGATAACGACCCCTTTTATTAGTGCTAAAAAACGCTCTGAAAAAAGGGTTCTTTTATCAGTCTTGAAAAGAAGCACTGATAAAATGGTCCTTTATTAGTGCTTTTTTTAGCACTGATAAAAGACACCTTTTATCAATGCTTTTTTTGAGAGTTGATAAAAGTAAAAAAATTAAAAAATTTTAATTTTTTTTAAAAAATCTTGCCAATCCGGGGGGGGGGCTTTTATAGCGCTTGATCCCCCCTTTTAACAGTGCTTTCCAGCACCTCCAGTGCCCGTACGTACCCCCCTCCACCTTATATCAGCGCTATACCCACCCCCCTTTATCAGCACTAGCCCCCCAAAACCACCCCCATGCGCACGCCCTTGCCTCCACCAAGATTTGATCTTTAGACCTCTGCCTTGCGTGCCCAAATCCTTTACCACTCAGCCATATTGATTTGTTCTCCAATTAATGACATATCTATTTATTTATATATATATTTAGTTATATTTATTCATATAGTAATATATAGTTATATTAATATATATATAGTTATATTAATATATACATTTATAGTGATATTAATATATATTTATAGTTATATCAATATATATATATATATATATATAGTTATATTAATATATATATAGTTAGATTAATATATAGGTATGTAAATATATATATATAGTTATATTAATATATATATATAGTTATATTACTATATATATATACAGTTATATTAATATATATATTTATAGTGATATTAATATATATATTTACGGTGATATTAATATATATATTTATAGCCATATCAATATATATATGTAGTTATATTAATATATATATATATATATAGTTAGACTAATATATGTATATAAATATTTATATATTTTTATTTTAAATAAAATGGATATTAGCTATTATTTAGATAAAGATAATATATTTTATATGTAAATATATTTTATTATTTATATTGATAATTAAATTTCTATGTGTGAATATATAAAAAATATGTATATATTGTTATATATTTGATTATAAATAGTAGTGAATTATAAAAAATGATAAAATTTCAAAGACATATTATCAATATGAATGTAATACCTTGGAATAAATTCAGTCCCCACAAAAAAAACCAATAATACCCCCTTAAACAAGGCTGAAAATCCACAAAATGTTAAAAAATCGTGGTATCCCGAATAAAAACTCAATTTTGAAGGCCTTTTGGGCCTTTTTTGGCCTCGAAAAAACCTTTACTAGGGACTCCCCAATCATAAGGGTTTAGAGATCATTGTATGATTCAATTTGATATGTGGTAGAGCTCAAATGGACACCCAAATCAAAAGTTATGGCCGTTTGAAGTTTAAGTTGCGTTTTCAACATATTTTGGATCTTTTTTTAATATTTATAAATTTTTAGTCTTCAAATTGTTATTAAATGACAATTACTCCATAATAATTAGCAAATTCATAATTAAAAATATTTTTTTTTATTTTTTTATAATCCATTTTTACGAAATATCTTATATATTATGTGTAACTGTATATTTATACTTATCTAAAATATATTTAAAATTATATTTAAAAAATATATATTATATTTAAATCAATATAACTATAACTACATATTTAAATATTAATATATTTTGTTAATTACATTTTTTTGGAAGTAGAACCATTATCAATGCATAAAAAAAGTGTTGATAAAGACCCCCTTTATCAGCGCTACTAAAAAAAGTGCTGTTAAAGGGGGTACCTTTATCAGCACAAAAAAAAGTGCTGATAAAGGGGTACTTTTATCAGGGATTTTTTTAGTGCTGATAAAGTTACTCTTTATCAGCGCTCATAAAGGTACCCCCCTTTATCAGCGCTTTTTCATTAGTGCTGATAAAGGGTGGCACTGGCCTTGCCCCGTTTTGTGGTAGTGTTATAAGTTCAAAGTACCCTATTTATATGGTTATTCAATGTCCCTGGTGTCTTTGGGAGATTTTTTATGTGTTGACTGTGCTGTGGGGCTATGCGAGTTGATGTAATGACCATGTTTTGAGGCATTTAGAGGTGATGTGATGGCCCATGTGTCTTTCGGTGAGATGTTATGTGATGATATGTTGTGGGTTGGTGTGATAAAATTATGATATAGAAGAGATGAAAGTTCTAGGTTGTATGGATTTTGGGTGTGAGAGTAGATTTTTTTTGAAATTGGTGTGGGATACTATATATTTATATGGTTCATATTATTTTATTATACTTGGATGTGTTATTTGGATAGTTTTCCATGTTGAGGTCAGTCTTGGTTAGATGACTTATTTTGGTTTTATTTGGTTCTTCTGTTTGCTCAATGGTGAATTAGTATTTTTATTTCACATGTACATGAGAGAATTTGGTTACCATATTTAGTATACTTTTATGCAAATCCTATGTAGATAAACTATTTTTTTTGGTTTCTAGGAGGATTACCTAGACCATTCTGGGCATTACTATCTTATACTTTTAGACAGTTTTTATGTCACTTAGTTTGATTTTATTTTGGTACTTATTTTTGAAGACTTATATATATATATATATATGATTTAATTACACAATAATTTTGGGTTTATTTATATTATTTTATATAGTTTCTTGTAGTTGATTCATCATATCTCCTACTCTTGTTTTCTTATAGATTGTAATTATAACAACCCTTCTCATATTAATAAATGATTTATTACATGGGATTACACATAATAAAACCCATAAGACCAATAAGTCTAGTGTATTTGGGAATTAGGGACATTACATAAAAATTTAAATTAGTAAAAACAATATCATTATTGGAAACTTTCTAAACATGCTCGCACTTGAAACTGCATGGGATAACCTGGGGACATACATAAGAAAGGGGTGAGCTATAAATCCCCATAAGGGAAATAAATATGGAATACCATGAAGATATTAATAAATGTTAGAAAATAGGCATATTAATGGACAATAAAATGAGTGAGAATCAAAAACATGAACAATGAGACATGATATATCATGATAATCATAAAGGCAATATGGGAAATGTGGAGACATCTTAAAACACTATATCATAAAATAGGACAAGGTTAACTTACAATAAATCATAATGTAAAAAATTTCATAAAGGAACCAGGTTCACTCCATATCCCAACATGATGGCACATGAGTCTAATCATTACGCAAATCATTGGATTACTAAATAATCTTGGGTGCACCTGTCACATTCATTTCATTGTCATGCTTAAGGGTGACACATAGAACATACAACATGGATTCATTCATCATTATAATTTATTACATGATCAACGAAGTGTGGAATAAATACATGTAAGTAATAATTTTTATAATTATAAGTTTATAAAGATGAATACCCTTGATAGTAAATGAGTATGGTATTCACTATACAATTTTTTTTGGAATGGAAAACCATAGAGGAATTTTGGCCGCATAACAACATCACTTAAAAATTTATAAAATGAGTTTATGAGAGAAAAAGGGGTCTCTAATAATATTTAAATAAAATGGCCAGTAATAGGGAAATGTAAGGTCATATCTCAACATTATTAATTGGAAATATATGGAATACAATACTAAATAAACTTTAATAATAAAGAGAAGGCGAGGACCCCTTATATGAGTGTGTGAATCCAAAGGATTGGGAGAGGATTATTGAGAGCTTGGGGGAACATTGTGAGGAATATATATATGGGAGTTTAGAGTAAGTATGTTCTCCAAGAATTATGAGTGAATAAAAATGAGATCTTGTATAAGTTTATATAGGAAATGAGTAGGGATTTCATTAATATTTCTAAAACAAATGTTTTAGACTCTATATAATAAAATAACCAAAACCACAAACCATACCATGGTTTTTACTCATGGTTTATACCAAATGGGAGTGCTTCTCATTATTTTGTAAGGCCAATGTAAAAAATTAATAAAATAATTCCCTTTCTTTATGGAGGCGAGTTATACTCTTAAAGAAATGAGTCTAAAACCTTAACATATATTAATGGTTTTGGAAGATTCATAATATATTCATAAAATTAATTAAATAGACATAAAATCACATTAATTGAAATATTAAAAAATATCTGGTCATCTATATGATTTTTAGAATTTATTACATCACTTTTGGGTCATTATGATTTCATAATTCATAAAGCAAGTTTATATAGTATTTAATTTTTACCTAAAAATTTGAATATCTCAGAAAATTATGAAAAATTCACCATTAGATAATTTAGAAACATGGATTCCGAAATAAATTTCATTTAATATAAATCATTTTCTAAATATATGAATTTTCACTTTCAAAATACAATGAATAATTACTAAGGAATGATGGGTTTTTTTTTGATAATAACATTTTTTGAACCTTTATTAAAATTTCATTTGACTTAATAAAATAATATGATAATTTATATTTAATAATAATTATTTAATAAAAATATTTTACTAAAATATTATTTATTACGAAAATCCATTAATTTATGAAAAACATTTCCTTAATTGAATTTCAATATCATCCAAATATATAATTTGTGTTTTATTGTATCAAAATTAAAATTATTTATTAAGTTACAAAAATAGGATGAAAATATATTAATTATTCTATAAAAAATAATTTACATACTAATATTGTTACGATATTGATACAAATCCCTTTAATACACCAATAAACACCCTAAGGTCATGGTGGGAAATTGTCAGACATTCATAAGGTGGTTCAGTGAACATGGTTTGGGTCATGATCTCAATGAGATTGAACTTCTCTAGTAAATGGTTTCGACCATGATTAAGTTGTTGGATCTATGAATGGTATTATTAAAAATAAAATCCTAGATATTCTATCTCCCTCATAAGCTTTGATAAATGAGCTTCATAGGGTACAATCCTACTATTTGAGGCCATCACTTCCTTTGTCTATGTTAATTTGATTTGTGAAAACAATATATTTATACAAATCATGTGATAAATGTTAAATATATATATTATCAATGGAAAAGAATATTAACAGTATTTTAAATCTAATAGGATAAAACCAAATAATTTCGAGTTTTTATATTACCATATTACATAATAATAAATTTAATGAAATATAAAGGGTATTTATATATATATATAATAGTTCAGTTCATTACAGTAATGCCTACCATATCATGATATTTTTATACCCTCAGTTCTAGTTTCCAACTCGAGTCCTACTATAACTGGGACATGCGGTTCATTATCTACCTTTTTCATTATTGACCTAGGAGGGGTAACTTTGGAGGGAGGGGTAATGATAGAAAAGGAAAAAAATCCCCAATTTAAATGATATTAAAATTATATGATGGATTTTTGAATGAAGAATTTATTTGATTAACAGATTTGAGAAATTTAAATGATTAAATGTTGATTCTTGAGAAAATTGGATTATATTGAAATTTTATTTGAAAAGGAATGAATTTTATGGAACTTATGATTTGATTTTAAAATGAAAAGGTATATTGAAAAAGAATTTGGGAAATTAAATTATGAATGTTGAATTAATTTAAAATGAATTATTTTACCAAGAATGAATGAATTATTGATTGAAGAAAAAGTGAGATTGGGTAGTTAGTGGGTCATTAGAACAAGCATAGTTGGACTCTAACTCTGTATAAATGGATTTATGATGACAAAAAGATCTAATAAAAGATTATAATAATTTCCCATAATGGGATCCCCTAATGGGGTGTATATTGATTTCCCATAATGGATCCCCTAATGCAGTTTTTATATTGAGTGTATACAACCATCTTGAACTGTGATGATGATTGAGAAGTGTGAGGATTCTATTACATGAAACTAACGTAACAGATGTATTATTAAATAGTTCTATGATAAGTTTTGATTTGGTGATTACATACCATTTATTATTGAACTCGTTTATTCATGAAAACTTCTTTATATAAACATTTATATAAAATGTTCATTTAAGCCTATTTTTATATATCTACTACCTCTTTTGAGAATAATTAAAGTTTTGTTTTAAATATGTAAATACCTTACCATGAATTTTTTTTATTTAAATTTAAATCATACATGATTTATTGTGATGGTATTGGTTATGGAGAATTTTGTGAGACCCTACTAGTCTGTTTAGCTCACACCATACCTTTGACTTTAGGAATTTATAGATTATATTATGTCAGGTTCAAGTAAAAGGAAAGTACCTCTTGAAGGAGGTGTATGTACTTGATTCATGAGACAAGGAGTGATTGGGGTGACCCTTGGAGATGTGATCCACTTTTTACATAGAATTTAATCTGAGTTTTTTTATCTTGGAAGATGTTGTGTCACTTAATGACGTATTATTTGGGTATTATTTTACCTATGTGATTAGGGTACCTTCTCCCTTTAGAGTGTCGATCATACTAACTTTTATATTTTATCTTCCCTTGTTTTGTGATAAAACAATTCATACTTGATCTTGATACAATGATAGGTGATAGTTTCTATCCTACAGTGATTGGGAATTCCCTTTGGGATATGTCAGATCTTGATCAATTATTAGTGTAACAGGGTCTTCATTCTAGTTTGTCATAGTCTGGTATCAAAGGTGCAGGTTATGCATCTTTCCTTGATGCCAGTTTACAGTTTGGGTTTTACTAATAGACATGAGGTTGGATTGATGAGACTAAGGAGGTAGTTATGAGTGAGTTCCTGACCAGATCGCATCGTATAGATCTTTAAGTCACCTTGGGTGTTTGGAAAAAGTGACTTTGGGGAATAATTTGATATAATTATAACATTTTTCTTTGATTCTGATCTGATTATATTAAAAATATAAATCTTTTTTTATTATATATCTTGTTTGAGTTGATGATTTTTAAATCCTTGATTATGTTTTAGTGTTTCCTATTTATTTTTTATAGCATTATTCCTTCAAGAACAAGTTTTAATAGGACATAAGAGGAAGCTACTAGAGATCCACAATGAGATAATACTCTAGTTTAATATAATCTTGTTGAGATAAAGGTGGATATGGGAAAAGTACTTGCACCCATTCCCGTCCAAGATCCAGTAGTGGAACCTCAAAGGGGTGAATCTTAGAATCAATATCAAGATTTTCTTCCTGAGAAACCACTATCTTTACAATACTTTAATGATCCTCAAGTGGCTGAGTATTGGTTAAAAAATGTAGATCTACATTTTGAGTTCTTAAAAATCCAAAATATATGAAGGTGAGTTGTGCCACCTTTAATCTTGAAGGGACAAGTAAAAGATGCTGGAATTTGATGGATAAAATAATGAAACATGATGGATTGGGGTCGAATGAATTTAGATTTCTCTTCATTGAAACTTTTTCTCCAAAGTTGATGGTATTGGTGAAATCTATAGAGTTTCTTAGCCGCTAGTAGGGTGAAAATACCATGACATAGTTTATAAATCATTTTACTGAGATTTTTTAGTTTACTCTTGAGATGGTTATGAATAATAAACGAAAGGCATAAAGGTTTTATATGGGTATTCGTAGTAACATACAATCTCAAGCCTTCATGATTAAGCTCAAATCTTATCCTGACATGATGGATAGAGCATTTATGGATGAGCTTACCATGGATAGAAAGTTAGGGTTGAATGAAGTTCCTTTTTATCCTAGTGGTATTTCTATAAGTTTCTTTAAAGTAAATAGAAATTTATATGAGTCTTGTTTTGGTTCTAGATAGTAGGAATCATCTAAACCTCATGCACTTCTTGAAAGAGTCCCTTTGAATTTATTTTAGTGTGGGAAGGTTGGGCATTCAAAACATGTTTTTAATAAGTCACCAAAGATCTGTAGTCCTTGTGGTCACTCAGTGGAATGGGATCATAAACACAAAAAATTACTATGGTGTAATAGATGCTTCAAGAAAATAGGGGTTCCAACCAAAGGAATATGTAATGAAGCTTCTTTACATAATGGTAGATTCTATAGAGGAAGCTGATGTAGGTCCATCGAACGTGGGATGTACTATCACAATAACTTTACCTTTAGTGACTACTTTATTTGATTCAGGTGAATCTCACTCATTTATATTGAATTCTATTTTGAACATTCTAAATATTCTTACAGAGCTTTGGTCTTATGTGATGGAACTACTACACCCCTAGAAGTGAAGAGATAATAGTTTATTTGATATCCTTCTTGTGTTTTATCTCTTACTGAGATTGAGCTTACCTGGAGTGGTTCTTGACTTGAAACCTCTTGAAGTCATTTTTTGTATGGATAATCTTATAGTTATTATGGTATGAATTTACTGTTATATTTGGTCCACCTCCTTTACTTTAACTACAAGGATGTGTTGTTTTTTTTAGGGAGAGTGTAAACCAAGGTCAAGAAGATCCAGAACAATTTTCTAGAGTTGGTAATGGTAAAATGAATGTTTTATTTTTACTTGGAGTTGAAATATTTTAGTTGTGATATCCTTCCGGTTGTCTTCAATTTCCCCAATGCATTTTGTTTTAATTTATCTGGCTTGCCACCGGTAAGGGAGGTGGAGTTATCCATTAATTTAGTACCTGGTACTAAACTATTTTTATTCCTTATTACCATATGGAACCGACTTAATTGAAATAATTGAGTACATCAATGAATTATATTATAGTGAAACGATTTTTATGCCCATGTGTTTCTCCTTTGTTGGAAGCCATTCTCTTTGTAAAGAAAGATAATGAAATATTTCACCTCTATATTGATTATCAGTACTAAATTGAGTTATGATAAATAATAAATACTATTTTCTATGAATTTATGACCTATTTGACTAGTTGAAATTGAAATATTGGTTCTCATAAATTTATCTTTGAACAAGTTATCACCATTTGAGAATTAAAGAATATAACATTCAGAATACCAACATTAGGTGTAGGTATGGCCATTATGAATATCTTGTTATGAAATTTAGTCTGACCAATGATCCTATAGTTTTTATGGAATTTATGAACATGATATTCCATGATCACCTTTATTCATTCTTGGTGGTTCTTATTGATGAAACTTTGGTTTACTCTAAATAAAAAGAGAAGCATGTGCATTATCTTAGATAAATTTAGTAAATCTTGATAAAACATTAAATATATGTGAAGCTTTTGAAATTTGATTTATAGATTTTGGAAGTGAATTTCTTATAAAATATGGCCTTAGAACAAGGTATTTCCATTGGTCCTAATAAGGTGAATGCTATTATGAAATGGGAGAAACCGTGTAATGTTTTCAAGATACAATTCTTCTTGGGTTTGGTAGGGTATTCCCAAAGGATCATTATATATTTCTTAAATCTCCATTCTCTGATGACCACTATCACTCGGAATGGAGTGAAGATTTTTTTGTCATAAAAATTATAGAGTTATTTTATCAAGCTAAAATTTATTTTTTTACTTATATGCTATCTTCGACTCTTCTAGAGGTGAGGTAGGGATATGTGGTATTTTTTAATTCATCAAGTTTGGGATTAGGCTATGACCTTATACATGGGGATTATACAGTAACCTATGGTTCTATATGGATTATATGATAGAAGAAAAATTACCTAACCCATGATTTCATACTCATAGCTATGATTCATGCTCTTAAGAATTTTATGTTTTATTTTTTTGGTGAATATTATACAATTTATTCCAACCATAAAAGATTGAGTTATATCTTCGATAAAAAATATCTGAACCTATGACAGAGGAATTAAGTGTAGTACCTATAATAATTTTATTTCAATATTTCCTACACCCCTGGTATGGTAAATTTTGTTGATAATTATTTGAGTAATAAATATTTTACCTTACACATGAAATAATCATTAAAAGCGTGGTATTTCATGGTTTTATTTTCTCAATTTCATTTGGGAGTCTGATAGGATGAGGCCAAGATTTTTTTTTGAAAAATATTTAGTTGTCTTCTTGTCTTCTTGAGATTATTTTTCAGAGTAGAATATCGATGAGGAATTACTTAGCATCAGGGACTTTCTTTATGGTGGGGAGACCATTGGTGAGTGGTGGTTATTTTCAAAGGGCATCTTATGTTTCTGAAACTAGTACATTGTACCTTTTACCATGATAAAGGATATGATGGGGTATTTATATAAATCCTAGTGGGTGGTGCACCATGGAACAAAAAAGATGTTATATGATATGAAATGATGATTTTTCTGTACAGGTATGAGACAAGGTATCATCAACTTTCCCCCCATTATTATACCTATCAATAGGTTAAATCTAATAACTAGAGACCTTTGGGTTTTCTTCAGCTTATTTTAGTTCCAACTAAGAAGTGGTCTGACATTTATATGGAAATTGCAATTGAGTTTCCATTTACCCCTTAAACAAAGAATACACTATGGGTTATGATCTATTTATTGACCCAATCAGATCACATTATACCCATTTAGGTATAAACAAATTTGAGTACTTGGGAATCCTCTATGTAGAATATATTTTCTATTTTCAGGGTATTCCATATTTTATATTCTTTTACATTGATCACCATTTTATTTTTAAATTTTAGAGAGACCTCTTGGAGGTGATGGGATCCTAGTTGAGTTTGTACATGACATACCATCCATAGATGGATGACCAGATAGAATGAGCTATATAGATCCTTGAGGACATGCTTTGTGTTTGAATTCTTTAGTTTGGTGGAGCTTATGATGTCCACCTAGTATTGGTTGAGTTTTTCTATAATAATAGTCACCATTCTACTATCAGGATGGCTCCTTTTTTAGGTCTTGTATGGATATCTGTGTAAATCTCCATTGTGTTGGTTAGAGATTGGTGAATCTTCCTTGTATAGACTAAGTTTTTTCTAAGAGATGATAACAAAGATTTAGTTGATTCATAAAATAAGAGTGATAGAAAAAATATAATATAAAACATATGATACTATTTATTGATGAAAGATATAATTTTCAATTGGTGACTAGGTATTCTTAAAAGTTTTACCTCATTTGGTCCACTGAAAACTTGGGAAATAAGGAAATCTTTCATCAAAGTTTGAAATCCCGTTTGAGATTGTTGAACAGGTGGGGAAAGTTTCCTACCATTTGAAACTTCCACCACCGTTGACATCAATCCACAATGTGTTTCATGTATCACAAATTTGAAATTATCTTTATGAAACTTATCATGTATTGATCTAGGAAGATCTTGATGTTGATCCTGATTTAACTATGACTGAGCATAAAGTTAGGATTTTGGATTCTAAGACAAGGGTTCTTCATGGTATTATTACACATTTGGTCTGTGTGCTATGGAATCATGGTTTTGTTTTTCATGATATATAGGATCATGAGGTATTGATGAGAGAGAATTTCCCCCATCTATTTGTTATGGAATCTTCTTGATAGGATTTCTGGGGACAAAAAGTGTTTATGATGGGGGAGGTTGTAACATCCCATCACCCATTTTCATGGACTTCTTGACCCCTTTTTTGATCTCTATTTTTAAGGGTTTTCTCTATTTGTTTTGAGTGAATTTCAGATTATTTGGTGGATTTTTGGGTAATACATGATTGTGACATTGTTTTCCCAACCCGTGTAGACACCTAGTGAAAACCATGAACCCATTTAATTAACCTAGATTAGATGTAGAGTTAAAGTGAATGATTACTACTAACCATATATCCCCTCTAGTAAATTTCTCCTATGATGTTTAATTATCCAAAAAATTTTGATATAAAAACATAGGACACCTATTTAAGCTGATAAAACCCCCCCATTAAACCCTAACATGATTCCTTGATCTTTGGAGGTTCTCAAGAGGTGATTTTGAATCCTTCAACCTCTTATCTTTACATATAAAAGCACAATGGTCTCATTGAATCTCCTTCTAATATGTAATCAACTCTCATGTGTTTTCTCCCGATCTCATATTTTTTCATTCTTATATAGTATATATTAGCATGTTATTGATGTATCTAATCTTTATTTTTCTAGATTTTGATTCTAAATGGTGTTTCTTGATCACTTTCACCTCATTTCTCATTAATCTAACCATGTGGGTGTTGATTTTAACCATGATTAATTTTAGCTGGTTATATATTATTTTTATAAATAATTGAAACTTTAAATTACATGATTTTCTTTAAATGAGTTTTAAATTGATTTTAAAACCAAGAATAAAAATGTTTTGATGTGTGATTTGAAATGGAATAGAAATTGAAAAAACCCCAATTTCAATGATATTGAAATTATGGGATGGATTTATGATATAAATATTTATTTTAGAAATTTTGTTTACTAATTTATTTAATAAATTGATATGATTGAATATTTATTCTTTAGAAAATTGGAATAAATTGAAAGATGATTTTTAAAGGCATGAATTTGATGAAAACATATGATTTTGTTTAAAAATGAAAAATCATGTTGAAAATAAATTTTCCAATTGAATTGTGAATGATTAATTTATTTTAGTTGAATGATTTTACCATAAATTAATGAATGATTGATTGAAGCACATGTGAGCCTGTGTAGTTAGTTAGTGATTAAGACAAATAGTCTAGGACTCTAACTCTCTAGAAATGGATTAACAATGATAACATGATCTAAACCAAGTCTGGAATAATTACCTAAAATGGGATACCCAAATGGGGTTTATATTTATTTCTCATAATGGGTCCCCTATTGGGGTATTGAGATCGAGTGTGAACACCTATCTTAGGATGTGATAATGATTGAGATGTTTGAGGATCATATTACTTGCAACTAGCATACAAGAAGGATTATTACATTATGTTATGATATGTTTTGACTTAATGATCACATGCCATTAACAATAGAAATATTTTATCCATTACAAATAATTTATATAAATAATTTATATAAAATGTTCATTTAAGAATATTTTTATATATCTACCATCTATTTTTAGTAGAAATCATGTTTTTTTGAAAATATGTAATTGTGTTACAATGACTTGTTTTATTTAAATTTAAATAATAAATGGTTTATTATTATGGTATTTCTTATAGAACAATTGGTGAGACCCTAATGGGTTGTTTAGATCACACCCTAACCTTTACTTTAGTTATCTGTATATTATCTTATGCTAGGTTCAAGTAAATGGAAATTGACTCTTAGAATATGTTGATGTACATGATTAATGAGACCTGGAGTGATGGAGGTGACCAAATAAGATATGGTACACTATTTATATTGGATTTTATATGAATTTTTAATCTTGGAAATTGTTTTTTCACTTGATTATGTTCTGTTTGGGTAATATTATACATGTTTTATTCTTTTACCATCTCCATTTGGAGTGTTAATCATACCAAATTGAATCTTTTATATTCCATTTTTGGTGGAAAAACCATTTACACATGACCATGATATGATTCTAGGTACTAGTTTCCAATCCATGGGGATATGTAATGACCTTATATCCATGTTTGAGCTGACTTGGGTATCAATGTATCAGGGTCTTCAGGCTGATTTATGATAGATATCATCCTATTTTCATTCCATAAGTTGAATCTCTATTCATAATAAAACTTCCTTTTATCTGTATAAGAAGGTTCTAGAACCACTTTGATAGGTTTAGGTTTCTCTAATTGTGATCAAGGATCCAAGGCTACCGTACTACTTATGGGGGTGCAATCCTTTTGAATCTTTCGTGATTTCTATGAAGATTTAAGGAGTTGTGATGGAGGCAATCGTGATTCAGGTACACCATGACCATAATGCTCTTCATTTTCATTACATTTTGATACTATTAATTATAGTTTGAGTTTATATGGTTCTTACAATACTATTGATCATAAGATACTATCCATAATCCCATTAATGTAGTGATCACAATTTATTGTAAAAATAGAAAATTCCTTATAACTAAATATTATTAATCAATATTGAAGGTATTTATGGTTTATATTTATTCCCATAAATAGTGAAATAAAAATATATAACCCATATATAATATTTATTAGAAGAATAATCAATAATATGAAAGAAAAAACAATAAATAAAGCATACCTCACAACCCATGTTTAATACTATGCAATTATGAGTTTGATCTAGTTTTTTAAACAACAATAAATGGGTTCATACCCCCAATGGTACCCATAGGACACTAGAATCACGAAATTATTTGGAAGGACCCCTTCTCCATTAAAAGTGTTCTAAAACTATTTTTAAAGGTAAATAAAGAGAATAGAAATTAATAGAGTTTCAAATAAGATATAATAAATTTTACTATCACCGAATATTGTCCAATAAATCCAATTTATATACCACCTTCGTTGAATAAATTATCTTATTAAAACTTAATGTTTCATATGTTATAAAATGACTAGTATCTTTTTTTCTACCATTATAACTCTCACAATAACTACATTTTTAATTTAGTGATTTTTTAAAATAATTTAAAAATATACTTAATCCATATATCATCATATGACGTGTCATAAACTAAATAAACTCTATAATCATAGTAGTAAAGTTGGTAGAATGATACCCCATATAATTATTAATATATACTATAAATTGGTTTCAAGAACTATGATCAAACACGAACAATGGTGTTGTGACACTCACTACATCATGGTTTACACTAAAGTGAATATGATTTATAATGTAACTATTATAATAAGGTTTTTTATACTTTATAAAGATCCTTAAAATTCTTTGAATTAATCTAAACTATTTTGGATAAGATTATAGTATTAAATTATTCAAAATTTTGGATAAATTTTTTTTACTAAAATAAATTCTTATTTCAAATCTTAATATGTGACCCAATATGACTTTTTAGAATTGAAAACAATTATGAATTCATAAATCTATAAATGTAAGAAAATAATGGTATCTGAAAAATCATAATTTCTAATTGAGATATAAAGGGGTCTTATATGATCTCAATCAAACACTCTCATATCTCCATATAAACATGTCTGTCACAAGATATATCTCTACACATCATATTCATGCTTACATAATCCATTTATCTAAGACATAGAGTGACCACTAGACATGTAACAATTAAATCTATTATAGGTAAATTCAAACATTTACAATTCTATAAAATAGACTGACCAGATTGAATGGATACATCACATGTCATTTATCTAAGTAGTTTAGCACGTCACATATAACCCAACTAATAATGGATTTGAATTTACTTTTTCAAATTCAATCTAGACTATATTTCATACATTTCACACAAGGGTAAAAGCATTATCTTGGTTAAACTCAACTAACAACATGATAAAAAAACATACCCGACTACCCCTAATTATCTTAGAATTAATACTGGAGTTAGAAATGTATCAAAATATGAAGGTTCAAATTCTAAGTATGTAATTTCCTGACATAGAATCCACTGAGCTTGTGCCCCAGGCTAGTGCACCACATGGCCTTAGGTTCACCTCCTTGTAAGCCAGAGGCTGCTAAGTAATAATGTGGGTATAAGGTGGTATGGTGGGGAAAATTTACCCATATATCATAGAATAAATATTAATGTAAATAAAGTCAAGCACGTATATCATCTAGAAAAATGGAAATTAGACAACAGAATAAGTGATAAATAATGATCAACATAAATCATGCTATAATGAAATGTACCATGTATAATGTTAAGAAAACATACATCATTAGACCATATTTAAAATCGCCAAATAAAAAAAGTCAAATAAAGAAAATCCTAAAAATAATTTTGAGTCCTAGACTAGTCTAAAACTCCATGCTCTCCCCAAGTAACCAAGCAATCAATAACATCACGCGCATTCCCAAGACTATCATTGAAATACAATAATGATAAATTCATGGGTATTTAAGTTCCATGATAACCCAATAAGGTTTTCAGTACAACCTTGTAGGCCACACCTAATGGTGTCCCTAAAATAAGAAGTCTACAATAAAGTGCACACATGATTTCAATAAATAAAAATTTATAGCATTTATCAATTTAACAATTAAAAGATCAATAATTTAAATAAAAATAATAAAAAACCATCAATTCCCATGATCCATGGTGACACCCAATATTGGTCTATACTTTCCTCGACTAGTATTAATAAGCCTTTAATCAAGTTATACATCATGGGTCAATTAATTCCAAGTCATAATACCAAGGTACCCATAGTTACAATAACCTGAGGGGATCCATGTGAATCAATCAGTAATTCCCTATCAATAAAATACCATAGGGAATCCCAGAGGGTGAACCTTATAATTCCACGGATCTAGTCCACTAGTATGAATTTAAGTAACCATGCTTAACATTCATATTCATGACTTGATTGGAATTCCATGGATTATTCTCGAGGAATAAAACCCTAAGAGATCAACCAAAATATAATGAGATCATCATGTGACATTCCACCAGGGAAACTTGAATGAATCCATAACATTAAGTCATGGTATTTAATAAATATATACATTACCTAAATCCAGGTGGGATATAACCACATAATTCACAATAATGAATCCAAGTCAAATCTCAAAGAATTATTAAAGGATTATATAAAATTGTAACTCAATGAATCCAAGGGTTTCATCACACCCAAACATTAATCTAGGTCCCATACTAGAATCTAGATCTCACTCCCAATAGTCCATGATAATCAAATTCATATGGAATACATCAAATTTCACCAAGTCACTCCTCTAAAAAAACAATAAACACAAGGGAGGTCATTCCAGTCGACCACCCAATTCATCCATTACTTTCCAATTAAACACTTGTTTAATTAATCACATTCAATTTCAAATATTTATTTCATTATAAAACCAAGTCCCTTAGTTACCATATATCCATTATATATCTTAATCATCTCATAATATCTTTATTTATTAACAATTAGGTACCTCAATCCCAAACAAATTCACATTACATTAAAGGGATACCAAGTAATCCCCTCTTTACCCATAAATAATTATCATTTTTTAAAAATATCTCCTAAGGCCCTCTTCAAGTACCATCCTACCATTTGATACCATTACAAGACATTTTAGAAACAACTATTGAATAGCATTAAACCCCATGAACCATTTTAAATATTTTGTTTTACATTTATAGAACATAAAAATTTAATTATAATAAACCAAAATATTTTATCATACCAAGGAAATATTAATTTTTTTTTGAAATTCATTCTATGGAACCACACCATGCTTTGAAAATAAATTCTTTCAATTATCGATGACTATAAAATCCCATTTCAACAATCACTAATCTAGGTATTATTTCTATTTTTAAAAGGTAATGTGAGTTTATATTTACATAAACAAGGACCATCGCTAAAATAAGGCATTCACTTAGAATCACCTTTTTTTCATAGGCTCTCACATCATAATTGGAGCATATAGATAAGACGATCCACAAATAATTTATTTAAATTATATCTAGGCCACATCATGGAAAGAATTTCATAATGAAACACACATCCACTTGAAAAATTATATGATACTGTGGGTTTATTTTAAGGGACCACCTTTCTTAACCATAGAAGATCCCACACATTCGATAATATACTTTGATATTAAATAGAATGGGAGAAAAATAAGAATCATATAGAATCCCTTGAAATATGGAATATTATACAAACCTTTTGAGGGATTTATTGGTAGAAAAAGACATAAAAAAAATATAAATCTGGATTCATATCCTTACCTTAATTTATCAAATGATATATATTGAATTCTATTTAGACAATTAATTAGGGATACATTTAAGTACTATCAAAGAAGGATAAAGGGATTCTATTAGGAAATTAGGGGAGGAAAATACCAAGTGGGAGGTTAAGGGGGGTGTACTCAGTAAAATTACCAGGCTTCCCCAATTTAAAAATGTGTGTGGGGGACACCATTTAGAAGATGGCCCCCACCGGCTAGTTGGTCATTCCAAAAACCCATACTGGCTATGATACATTCCACTGGATAGATGATGGATATGTATCAACTTTCTAATGAGATTTAAATAGTTTTTCTATAGTACTAATCTTCCCTCGAGCCTTATGAGAACTTCAATGACCACCCTGAACCCCCGTTCCATGTATATAAACACATAGTTAAGGGGCTCAAAGCCTCTAAATTCTATCATGAACTATGATTCAAAAACTAGACCAACTAATGATAAAAAAATAAAAATCTTATTAAAAACCAAAAACCCATAAATTAATGGGGTTTTAAAATCTCCCCACCTTATAAATATTCTTCCCTAAGCTTAACTATGAGTGCCACTATGACCCATCATGTGAACACATCACCAAAACTAATTATCAAATGAAACAACCCCATCATTGAGAGCATATCGTTATCTTTCCTCTCACAGGATTGCATTACACATTTTAAACATTGGAATGAACCCACTTCCATCCACCCCAAACTCAAGGGGTTGGCAATATCAACCCACATACATTTTTTTCCTACTCTGAGAAATATTTAGGCATTATGTTATTAATAAATCATGTTTCTAGGTCTCTTGTATGAGACTCGGTTTTTCATGATGCTTATTCACCAAACTCACACCATTTTTTACTAGAAAAAACACTTAAAACTAGCACCATAAATGAAATCATCCCTGAACCATGTACCATGATGTTGATAATTTAACCACCCTCACCATGACACCCCACTTCTAGTGGAATTCAAAAAACCCTAAAACCAACAACATCACCTTGAGGATTAAATCCACTGGTCAACACTATTCCATATCTCACCTAACAAATTCATCAAAACTCAAGGTCTCACTCTTGAGAACCTTAATAATATAAGGCACTGCCTTTCATTCATTTTAACTGGTACCATTGAGTATATAATCCTCTTAGGCCCAATCTCCTTTCCCACATACTTCATGTTGATCACTCCGAGTCATACAACTCAAACCTACACCATCACTTTATATTTCCATATGATAGAACCACCACAAATATAGGTCTATAAAATCAACCTAAAAAGGAAATTTCCCACTCTCAAACAACCAACATGATTCTGAAGTGCAACTGAAAATAAAGTGGTCCACCACTACCTCCTGATCCATCACTCCTAATTTGTCACCAAACATTGAGATGGCACTCTCCAATGATTTTTTACCTTAATAACCTATGGTGTACTCAACCAAATAATAAAAA
Organism: Viscum album; assembly: GCA_963277665.1. Classification (NCBI taxonomy): domain Eukaryota; kingdom Viridiplantae; phylum Streptophyta; class Magnoliopsida; order Santalales; family Viscaceae; genus Viscum; species Viscum album. The sequence continues at coordinate 1,692,948,590 of OY728137.1, read as the reverse complement.
AGGCTATAGTGATCCCCCATATTATATATCTCAAGAATACCTATTATGAGCTACTCTAACATCCATGAAGATACTAGTTAGACATTGTCCCAACTCCTCACACTCATTTTTCTTACTAAAAATGACGAGCCTTCATCTTCTTGGAAATGCACCCAAACATGCTGACTTATCCTAAAGAAGATCAACCAATGTACAGAATACACCCATCATATCCAATATGAAACACTCAATTTGGTTTTCAACTCACCGCATCCAACATCACATGAGAACACAAGTTGACCATTCTCTAGTTTACCTACCTCAAAATGCTTAATTCCACGACTAATGTGTTTTTAACACACATGATCACAATTATTTAAATCTCATAGGAATACCTTGATTATCCTGGTACATAAACCAAAGTACCTACCTTTATTTCAATGAAACTCCCATGGTTGATCTCTCAAATGACTATGTCCACCACCATTCAATACCGCAAGCACCGACACACCTCTAACTTGAAGAAATTTTGAATATTAAAAAATAATCACAAGATTGAAGTCGAGGACCAAGACCTAACAAACATCATATCTAAAATAATACTAGGAATTAACCTTGGAATTTATATGTATTCAACCTCACTTACTCACGAACATTATAATTCCATAAAAACCTATTAACAACCACTTTTACACATCCAAGATCTCTTCAACACAAGGGTTGTATCACCACTATTGACACCATACATTCAACTGGAGGAGATTCATTTTCATCATATCTTTAAACCATTTTTTGATATCCATAAATGATGATCCATCCATTATTCAACATGATGGATAGGGGGACCAAGACTCCTCATCCATGCTTAAATCAATGCCACTTAGGACATCCATTGAAAACCCTAATAAAAATGAGGGTCACACCTTCAAATGATTGTTGGTGCACTCCACACTATCAAATTCATGCCTTAACAATCCTAGAGTACTAACCTAACTGAGTATACTTTGGAACAAACACATGGATATTTTCTCATTAAAGTATCAAAGACATACAATTAGATATCTCACAAACATCGCAACAATTTTCTAATATGTCCTTGTCATAAGGATCCCACCGAAGCTAAATGGTTTTATACCCATCTAAAACCCAAACTCTAAGACCTGACTTAACTCCATTATGTCACATCTCACTAAATCTCATTTCTAAAGCCCAAGCATCTAACCATGACTCTTTATCATGCCAATCTCACCAAGAATTGATAACCCTAAACATTTTTCAGAACCAGAGGAATGTCTACCTGATGAACCATTCACATGAACACCCATAGAATGAGAATCATTCCAAAACCTGAAGCGTTTAACCATACTCCACTATTTCTAGATTCATCCACCTAGGGTTACCATTAATCACCTCATTATTAACTACACCAGAAACCATATTGGGGTGTTAACATATCTAGACATATGAATGAGCTTGACCCTCTTGAAACTAACTATAAAACAGAAAGCACCAACACACAAGTGCTTATACCAAGAAAACAAAAGGCATATAACAAGATTTAACCACATACCTGATATCACCCTTCATGAACCAATTTCATAATTCGAAACATATACCCTGACCTCTCGTATTTAGAGGAACTCAATAACTCAGCTAACCCCTCTCACGGTTTACCCTCAAAGGTCACAAGGCACCAACTATGTGTCCTAGAGTTATTCATATGGAAGTTCATTGGGACCTCCCACCTTGACTAGACACCAGTAGAAACCTAGGAAAAAACTCTTGGGATGACACTCACCCCAATTCCAAGGTCACATGACACCTAACATTCGAAACACCCACTACAAGGTCCAAAATTTTGGTCTGAGTTGATTTTTACCAACCCATTCTTGGGTCATGCATACACATATAGGAACACAAATATTGATTATGCAACCACTTAGTGTAATCCTTAAGGTTTATAGTTAAATTGAAGCCATAATGGGCATTAAACATTGCTAGATTAAAAATTCCACACCATAATGTTCTTGAAGTCACATGGATACTACATAACTCATTTTATCTCAATTGACACAACTAACCACAAATATGCTTACACCAAACACCAACAAGGTCTACCTCATATATATAGGTTTCATAATTTTTCATTTTTTTCCATTCTTACACTAACCAGGATTTTCCATAACAATGCTATGTTAAACAGAATTCCGATTATAAGTTATAGAGGAAAACACATTATAAGTTATAATTGTAATTTTATTTAGTTATAACCTTGTAAGAAACAAAATAAGTAACTTCATAATTTATTTTTAACCTCCAATTTTACCCTGAAGTTTTCAAAGATAAGAATTAGTTAAATAATATTTTAATTATAGAGCATAGAGTAAAACACTATTTAAGTTGTAATTTTCATTTTATTTATATGATGCTTATAATAATCATGCCATGTAGTCACAAAACATATCTTTTTTAAATTTTAATGGATTAGTTAAGTAATATTCCACCATATAGTTATACAAGAGAACATTTTATAAATGTATATAGACACTTTAAATAACTGACCCAAGTCACAACCTAGGTAATCAGACAATCAATCATAGACAATAAAAAAAATCATATATGAGTCCTATATTGTAGATATTATTCAATAAAACACCTTAGATTTCTATACTACTCTAAGAGAAAAAATACCATAAATTAAGGACCTCATAATAAAGTGTATCACTTAAGGGGAAATCATATAAATAGGAAAATTGGACAATATAAACCACAATACCATCCCTAGAATCATGGAAATTCCTCATACATGAGGTGCCCAGTCCTAGGAAGAAGCTTCATAAAATGTTATGAAACATTTCTATTCTCATATATACCTATCCCAAATAGTAAAACAAAAGAGAAGGAACTAATTCCTTTTTAATGCTCTGACCTGGAATCCACTAAACTGGTGCATCAGGTCGGGGAAACACATGTCCTTAAGTGCACCTCCCAATACATCAGAGACTTCTAAATAGTATTACAGGTCTAAGGTGGTGCATTGGGGAGACTATACCAACATAGCAGAGAAAAAACATCAGCAAAAGAAACAAAATAATAAAAACCATCTAGATAAATGAAAAGTAAACATCCATGAAAGTTACAAATAATTATCAACATAACTCATGATATAATTAAATGTACATGTACAATGTCAGGTAGGTATATATCAGAATACTATATGAAAAATAACAAAATTACAAAAAAGAATACTAGAAACCCCTATTTTTTTTGAGTCCTAGCTTAGTCCCAAACTCCATTCTCTATCTTAGAAACCATAAAATAAAAAACAATAGGAACTTTACCAAACCTTTACCTATATTTAAATAGTGATATATTCTATGTTAACCAGGTGTCATGGTGTCCTGAGTAGGGTGTGGGAAGAACTCAGTAGATCACCAATAATGATGTTTATAAAATTAATAGTTGATAATAAAGTGCATTAAGGATCACTATAAATATAAATTTATACTATTTATCAATTTAAAAATTAACAAATCAGTAATTTAAATAAAAATTAATAAAGCAACAACTGATTCCTAGGCTCCATGGTGACACCTGACATTAGTCTATACCTACCTTAGCTAGTTTTGTTGAGTCTTTGATAAAGGTATACATCATGGATAAAATAGTTCAATGGTATAATACTAAGAAAACCATAGTTCCAATAACCCTAGGGATCCCACATGGATCAACCATGTATTACCTTTCAATAAAAACAAATAAGGAATCCAAGGGGGTGACCCTTGTCATTCCACTGATCTAGTCTACCAGTTTCAGCTCAAGGAACTATCCTTGAAATTCATAAGTATGTCTTGATTGGAATCCATGGATTATACCTAAGGCATTCCACCCCAAGAGATCAAGTGAATTTAAGGATCATATCTTATGACATTAAACTTGGGTATACTATAAGAATCTATGATATTTATTTATAGAATTTGATAAATATAATAATTACCCAAAACAAAGGGGGAGTTTCCCTAAACTATTCAAAATAATAAATCTAATTTAAATCTAATTGCTTTATCAATGAAATCTATAACCTATACCCTAAATGAGTCCTAGGGTTTCATCACACCCCAACATTCCTATGAGTCCCCTACTAGAATCTTGGGAGTACTCACAATATTCCACACAAATTAAGTCTATATGAAATCCATGTAATTAATATAAGTCATTCCTAAAAAAATAAAAATAAGCATAAGGAATATCATTCCACTCAACTATCCAATTAATTCATCATTTTCCAAGTAAAAACCCATTTAATTCATCATATTCCATTTAAAATGTTTAATTTATTAAGAAACTAAGTCCCTTAGTTAACATATAACCATTCAATATCATTTTCATCTCATCATATCTTTCTTAATTTACATGGAGTTACCTATGGGCGATATAAATTCACATAAAATTAATGTATTACCAAGTAATCTCCTCGTTACCCTTGAAGAAATATCATTTTTTAAACATATCACTTATGGTCCTCTTCAAGGACCATCCTATCATTTGGTACTATTATAATCCATTTCAAAAAATCCATTTAATATTATAAACCCCTTTATCCATTTAAAAGAATTAGTTTTCCATTTTAAGGTCATGAACATTTAATTATAATAAAATAAATGATTTTATCAAGACTACTTTAATATATATATATATATATATATATTAATTCATTATAATAAACCACAACCTACTTTGAACATCCATTCTTCCGATTATCAATGATTATGAAATCCACTTTTCATTATCTCTGATCTAAACATTATTTACCATTATAAGAGGCCAAGAACATTTATATTTACATAAACAACTTCCATTTCTAAAATAAGGCACTCACTTGGAATCAGATACTTTTCATAGGTTATCACATATTAATTGGGGAATCTAATTAAGATGGGCCACAAATCAATTATTTAAATTAGAGATAGGTCGTAGCATTAATAAACCATAATTATGAACCATAATTGCACTTGAGAAAATAGTTGATACGATGGTTCAGGTTTAAGGGAACACCTACTATAACTATATGGGACCCCATACATCTATAACCAAGATTTAGTTTCACTTTGAATGGGAGAAGAAAAATAAGAAGATAGAAGACCTGGGAAAAAGGCATATTAGAAGAATTTTTTGAGGGATTTATTAACATCAAAGAACATGAATATAATATAACAGCTGAGTCATATAATTACATTAAGATTACCAATTCCATAAAAAAAGTCGATACAGATGAATGATGATGGAGATCCTTCAAAACCATCATGGAAGGAGAAGTGGGATACTAGGGGATGCTATTTTGTGATTAGGGGAGGAAAATCTTGAGTGGGGTGTTAAGTGGATGTCCTTGTTGAAATTACAAGGATTCCCCCATTTTAAAATGGTTTTGGGAACAACTACTAACTTCTGACCCCAATTGGATGGCTAGTGTGTCTTTGAGCACTTACTGGGATACTTGACATTCCACTGACTAGCTTGTGGATCTGTACTAGCTAGATGGTGGAGCCAAAATAGTTTTTCCATAGACCTAGACTTCCTCTGATCCTTCTGATCACTTTTGTGGCTACTATAAACCCTATTCCAAGTATAAAAACACAAATTTAAGGTGTTTAAAGACTCAAGATATGTACCAAACTCTGATTAAAAAACCACATATCAGTGTAATAAAAAACTCAAAATTATCTTGAAAACCAAACACCCATATGGATATGGTGTTTTAAATACTATATTTATAACCGTAGGTAATGGGTATTCATATGACACATATAACCCAAAGTACATCAAAGACCTTATGACAGTCTATGTGACATAATTTCATAAACAAGTAGATATAATACATATCTAGTAATTATCTCACGAGTCTATGTTGTATCATATATAAGATTATAATCATGTTAATATTAATATATAATCAAAAAATATAATACTTAATGGCAATTATTGATTAAGGATAACTCAAAATTTTATTTTTAAGATATTTTATCATTCCACTATTCATGTAATATACATAGCACACATGAATAAATGATAAATAACTATTGATCTTATTATAAAACCATGATACATTTAAATTAATGAAAACCATGGAATTTACTATCATGTATCTAATAACCAAAGGCTTTAAATAAACCTCATGCTTCTTTATTTTAATGTATTCATAAGTGGATCTTCTACATTCTTCTCTATATGCACCGAATAGATCTTTATATCCCCCAATCAATGACGTTTCAAATGACATAGTCTTTTCCAAGGATGTGTTTGGTCCTTTAGTGAGACTGAGGTTCCTTAGACTAAGAAATAGATCTATTATCACCACAAAAAATCTCAATTACTCCCTTAATTCTAGGAACTACTATAAGTCTAGTGATTTACTTCATAATCCAAACAACTTCCTTCATAGAATCTATTGAGAAAACGTGGTATGCTTTTATTGTTGAGTTATCTATAGTGGTTTATTTTTATTCATCCAATAGATGGATCCATGGTTTCAGAAAAAAAATAGATATATAATGTGATCTCATACTATCTATGATATTATGGAAACTATCATTAGTTTAACCCCTTATAATGAGATCTTACTCACCTCTAAAGACCAAGAACATATACTTATTTCTTATCAATTACATAAGAATATTCTTCATAGTAGTCTAGTGAATCTCACTAATATTGGATCGGTATCAACTTTTTTTTATGTTCAAATATTAAAATACATCAAGATTAGTATAGAACATGATATAATGATAGATTTTATGACATACACATAAATAATATTACTCATATTTATCATTTTTAACTCTTTAGATGCATATTAAGTATTTGTAATACTTGTTCCATTAAACAATTGTAAATAAACTTTAATAGAGTTCTCCATACTATTTTTTAAATATATACCAATATATGTGTTCCGACTTAGTCTAAGAAACCTATTTGAAATATCTTTAGAGATATTTGTACCCAATATGTTGGTTTCTTTACTCATATCATTCACTGAGAAGCACTTTCCCAACCACATGCATATAAAATGTAATTTTAGAATATAATTTTATATTATAATTATTCAATCCACACACAACACTATAAATATCATAATAATACCACAAACATACTTTTATAATGATGTAATCATCTTTGAATCAGATTTTTTAAATCTTTTGAAGATATTATTAATGGGTTTCAATCAATTTTACCATATTTTTAATTTTTTATTAAAAATGTCTGAAATTAACTTTTAAGAGTTAATTTGGGTAAAAAAGAATAAAATCATTTTATTTTGGATGTTTAAATTTATTTATGACATTTTAGAGTAATTCATTAAGTGTTTGAACATTTTTTATGTAAAAAAATTGACTATCTAGGCCAGACCTTGAACCAAGGGCTGCAAGGCCCTTAGCTAGCCCATGAAGAAATGGCTAGCCATGAGATCCTAAGAGTAAGTCTCACCCAACAACAAGTTACTGCGGGCTAAATAGGGAGGAAATCATGCATCATATTGTGGTCTAGGATCATGTGGGCCCGTGCATGCAACACATGCTCATCTCTGTGTATGAGGAATGTATGCAGGAGCCCAACCTCAAAGTAGGAGATCTTAGTCTCTACAACCATCATTTTTTATTTATAGAAGAACTCATATAGATACATATTCAATGTGAGATGAAGAATTCAAGTAACTATTCATAAAATAACAAAAATTATTCCATTTCACATAATTTCCACTCATCCTACTTTGGATACAACTTACCACCACATCAACATCATCTGCAATCTTTTGATGCTGCCACTGTCAACTGTAACTCACCAAAGATTCCATGGATTCCATTTGGAAAGAAATATCATGTGATTAAAACAACTTATAAGGACCTAAATCAATATGTATCATATTCTATACCTTGCGAAACTTTTGTGAATCATTTTTCTAAGAGAGAGTGACCCAAAATTGCAAAAAAATCTCAATCCAGTCACTATGACTATCATATCATATTTGCAAGGAATCAATAAACATGCCAACCAGATGATGCCACCAACTTTTCCATGGATAGAGGTTGAACCATAGAGAATAATAATTGGATTCATGTATAATTTAGTATATTTATAACATCCTCTATGTCACACACTGCATATATCCAAAACATTACTACACTGTATATTGAGTATATATAGGAAATGACTACATAATGATCATTGGACACATTACATGTCACCATGAAAGACTATGCAAAACTATAACAGAATCAGATACATGGATAGTAGTTGAAAATAGCTACATCATACCCATGTATAGAAATATCTATGTATGAAGCATTGGCAACATCATAATAATGGTTACACAAACCCATGTAAATAAAAATGACTAAGTGAAAAAAAAATCACAAATTCATATGTTAACTCATGGGAAAAAATGTCTAAATAACTCATAGAAGTGGATATAGATGAAACTTTTCATTTAATTTACCTACCCATGATACTATGTATCCATGTAGGTATAAATTAAAAATATATATATCTATAGTTATTTTTTTATATATATCCAAATTTTCGAGGAATATAAGGAAATGCATTAATAGAACATCATTCACATTTTTAGAGTAAAAATCTCTCCTAAAAATGAGTATTAATAACTGAAAAAGATATAAATTAAATATATAGATATATATTTTATGGATAATGAAATTAAAAAAATAAAAAATATTAAAGAAGTTCAATATTGTTTTGTATATTTTAAAGGAGAATGTTGCTGTGTAAAAAGGGGATGACACTCTTACAGTCGACACTTAGAGATGAGAACAAAACTACCGATACTATAAAATTATTTTCTACAAATATCTTTTTATTTTTTCATTATAAAATTATTTATATCCCTCATACTATAATTATTAATTCTTTATTAGAGGGTTAGAAACTACGAGTTATTGGGTTAAGGAATGGTGGCCCAATTTTAATGATTAAGTCCATGAACTTTTATTGAATTTACGGAATTATTTTATCAATTAAAATTTTTCAATATTAAATTTTAGAAATTGATTTGAATGTGATATTTTTTATAATTAATTATGAATTATAATTATTTCCTTTATTAATAAATCTTTTCTCCTACTACAAGATTTTAAATCATATTTATTTATTGGTTTATCATCGATTGGAGAGTTTTTAGTGATTACTAAACACGTGAGTAAGAAAAAGTTATCCAATTTAGACACTTTGGAATTCCAATACAAGATTAGATATTTCCTACGTAATTCTAAAGAAGGATCATTTTTGGATTTCACATATCTTAATGAGGATTAGACAAAGTAATTAAATTGTAAAGATAACTCTCATAATTAGCCAACTTGAACATGAGTGAAGTCAGGGAAGTGATTGTGGAACCATTCATTTAATTAATTACCTAAAACTAGAGATTTATTCTGAAAAGTGCATGATACCATTATAAATGGGAAGATAAACCTAAAACTTAATCACTTATCTCTCATATTACTTCTTTTCCCAAGTCTATTTCCATTGTTTTCTTGTCCAAGAAATTTGGCTCTACTCTATATTTTTTTTCAACTATGAAATCTAGATTAAATCATCACTCCTTAGAGAAAAATTTGGTTTCTAATACTACTACACCCCTAGATGAAATTAAATAGTTTTTCCCACACCCTATAATTGTTTTGTATCAAAACACGTCACTATTTATGAGGAGTGTGTGCTAATTCTAACCAAAATTTCATGACTAGGACCTCTAATGAGGAACTATTTTCCTTTGATCCAAACATATAGAGGAATTTTATAACTAGTATTAGTAATCTAAATATATTGTATAAATTTTAACAAATAAATATTTAGGACCTGAGTAAAAATTTAAGTGTTCACTCCAAGAAACCATATATGGTAATAAACCCATAACAAACTCTAAAAGACCTTTTTACCACATAATTTTCAAATAAAAAAAACAGTTATCCATTCATTATTAAAAAATGATTTTTAATTTCATGTCAACATGATTCTAGTGATACATAAATTCTATGTTCTTATAGATGAATATCACAACTGACACATTCACGAATTTGGGTTTATATGTTCAAGATTCAAGTTGAGAGGAGTAACTGAGGGCGAAGTCAAGTTGAGAGAATTCCCATTTTCACTTGAGGGATCCTCAAAGGAGTGGTTGAATATTCTACAACCTAGAGAGATCCATGAATATTATGAAAATTAAATAAGTTTAATAAAAATATTATTCTTAACTTATTAAATCATAGAAATAAGGAAGAAAATCTGCACCATTTGATAAGATATTGGTGAGAACCTCTCTGAGTATTGGGAACGATTCAAGAAGCTTTGAAAAAGATTACCTTATCAAGTGGTGAAATAGAACCAATTCCTAGTCTTATTATACCAAGTACTACTAGACAACGAGAGAAACCTCTTGGATGCATCATCCAGATGAGCTTTGATTGAAAAATCACTAACAGAAGCAAAAATCTTGATTGAGAAAATAACACAAAATTAAAAATAGTTAGGAAAAATATGTAGGATCATAAGAGGTATTCATGGGGTAATAACTTCTTAATAATCAACTTTACTTGAAACCAAGATTGAATAATTAAAAAGAATAGTGAGATAGATGGATATGAAATAAGTGAATGAATAACCAACCCTACCTCAGTTCTGTGGTTTATGTTTATCACCCCATCACTTCACATATCAATGTACTGAGATATAGGGTATGGAGAGCTATGTACGCACATTATGACCAAGAAATTCTTTATAAAATAAACCATGGAGATAAGGTAAATCCCAATATGTATTTTGTTGTTAAAAAACTATGTTAGACCCACTTTCCAACCAATACCCAAGTCATCCATCATTATAATTTAAATTAAAAAACCCACCTCATTTCCAATAATCATACAAGAAACCATTCGAAAAAAATATTACCAACCACCTCATCTTAAACAAATTTCTTTGGAAAACCCTCTTCAAGTGTACCACAAGCTCAATAAAGACAGAGAACATATATTGAGGAGCTAGAAAATAATGTGAATGAATTTTCTACTAAGTTTGAGATTCTAATGGACATGTTATCCAAAAAACCAAGAAAATTTATAGATTAAACCATCTTAAACCCTAAGAAAATTATAAGTATTATAATAAAAAAAAGATCCAAGGAGATTCATACATCTAAGCCTACATAATTTCAATATATACAATAAGAAGTCAAGTCTAAAAATTATTGAAAAACTCTGGATGAATAGACCACCCAACCAAAATAAAAAGACAAAGAGAAGGAAAATGAGTTAGGAATATAGTTACTCCATTATAAGAAAAATTAATTGATAAAAGTTACATTCCACTTCTATTACCTTTACGGTTTACCAAATCAAAAAAGATAGAGGAAGAGGAAGTTCAAAGAGAGATCTAATAGAAATTTAAGAAGGTTGAAATTAACATACCTTTCCTAGAATCCATTCAAAAAATCCCCAAATATGCTAAATTTATCCAGGATATTTGTACCAAAAGAAATATGATTGATAGTAATGAGAGAACCAACCTAGGGAGGTGTGTCTCATCCATGGTCACACCACCATTGCCTAAAAATGTTAAGATCTAGAAAAATTTTCTATCCCCTATACTATTGGTTCTTTAAAATTTTATGATGCTTTGTGTGATCTTGGTGCCTCCATAAATTTCATGCTTCATTTTGTTTTATCATATTTAAAAATAGGTTAATTAAATACCACAAGAGTGGTTATAAAATTGATGAATAAGTCCACTATTTTTCAATCATGAGTGTTAAGAGATGTTCTTGAAGGATTTTAAGGGTTTATTTCTCTAGTATAATTTTATATAATCACTATAGAGGAAGCTAAATCACCATACATTCTCCTATAAAATTGGGAAGCCCATTCCTATAAATGAACAAGGTGGTAATCAATGAGCATGAATGGACCCATACCATAGAACATGGGGATAACAAGGTGAACATTAATATTCTTGACTTAAGAGGAATCCTTAAAGAAAACACTTCTTTTTTGAAGTCACTAATGATAAATTTATAGAGTCCATTGAAGACTCATGTATTATTCAATAATTTTTAGACTTTTGTGATCAGTTTGATATTTAAAACACCAAGAAAAAAGTAAATACTAAAAAATATAGAAATTAAATTTTAAAATATCAATAATAAATAAGTAATGATTTCATTGATAATTTATTATAAGAGACTAACATGATTCCCTTTATAAAGTAAATTCAAGATTTGAGAGTGGGGAATTTGAATTCAATCAAATATCTAGAACAAACCACAAATAAGGAATTAAAATCTCTCCTATATGATTTAAAATACATGTATCTTATGGAAGGAAAAAATTGATATTTATCATATCTAACAAAATGTACAAATACCAAGAAAAAAATTTAGCAGACTATTTAAAAAGAAACATCCAAGCCATAAGGTGGAGCCTAGGAGACATCCCTAGAATTAACCCAAAAATATTCTCACAAAGAATATTATTAAAGGGGATTATCAACCTTTTTGGAAAACTCAAAGGTGGATAAATCCCACCATCATGGAGGTACTGAAAAAAGATATATACAAGTTTCTTGAATCTGAAATCATTTACCCAATGTTTGATTTATAGTGGGTTATCCTAATCCATGTCTTCCCAAAGAAAATTGATATGACCATTTTCAAAAAGAAAAAAAAACGAACTGATTCACATGAGAGTTCAAAATGGTTATAGGGTGTTTATAAATTATATAAAGATAAATTAAGTTACCCAAAAAGACTTATTTCCCATACCATTCATTTACTAAATTCTATATTGGTTAGTTGGGAAAACACACTACTATTTCTTGGATGTATTTTCAAGATTCTTTTAAGTATTGATTAACATAATAGAATAAGAGAAGATGATATCAACTTTCCCTTTTGGAGAATATTTCTACAAAAGGATTCGTTTTTGGATATTAAAAACCCTAGGTACATTTTATATATGCATGGTAAGATTATTCTTAGATAAAATTGAGTATTTCCTAGAGGTATTTCTTGATGATTTTACTATTTTTAGTGATTATTTTGATCATTTAAAAGGGAATATAGAAAAAGTTTGGAAATAATTCATTGGAAAAAATCTTGTATTAAATATTTATAAATATAATTTCATGTTTGAGACTGTAATAGTGTTAGGGAACATAATTTCAGAGAAAGTAATTGAGGTCGATAGATAAGAGGTTGAATTAATAAATTATTTTCTATATGACACTTGTATAAAACATATTACATCATTCATCGGGCATGTGATATTATATAGAATATTCATCAAGTATTTTAGTAATATTTACATTCCTAAATCAATATTGATTTTAAAATTATATAAATTTAATTTTTTTTATGATTATAGGAAGGAATTTCATGATTTGAAGTAAAAACTGACAACTCCACTGATAAAACTACCCCCAAATTGGGAGCACCCATTTGAACTGCTTTGTGATACATCAAACAAATATGTGGGATAAGAACTCACATAAATAATTGAATGAATATATCAAGTCATAACTTATTTCATAATAATTTAGGATTTCAATTAGTTAAGTTACACAACTACAAAAAATAATACCTTTTTTTTTTGTTTTTTCATTAGATAAATTTAGATCTTATATACTTGTAACTAGAGTTGTTGTATTTTTTGATAATATCACACTTAGGTACTTAATGAATTAAGATGATTCCAATAAAATATTGGTAAGATGGATACTACTATTTAAAGAGTTTAAAATAGATATCAAGTAGAAAAAGGGAGCTAAAATTTAGGTGGAAGATCACCTTAGCAGACTTCTAAAAACTGCTAAAACAAATATTCTAGAATTGAACCCAATCTATGATCACATATCGGGAGAAAAAATATAAAACATTATATGATAAAATAGAAAATTATTTTCTCATATATTAGGTACCATATAACCTTAATTATCATCTCAATCACAGACTCAAGTTTTAATTGAGATTTTATATTTAGGAGGATATATTTTTATGGAAATTTTTTAATGATAAAGTCATAAGAAGGTGATTATTGAAAAAATTGAAATTTAACATTTTTTTTTATTTTAGGATAAACTTACTTTTGGAGTCCATTTTGGACCCCAAAAAATGGATAGAAAAGTATTGTAATCTATATTTGTTTTCCAACATTGTTTTACGATGCTTCTGAATATTTTGAGATATATGGAAATTTCAATTCTATGGAAATATTTCAAAAAGGAAAGAGAGGCATCAAAACCCAATCTTTTTTTGTGTGAAATATTTGAAGTATGGGGAATTTATTTCACGTGAATCTTTCCCATTCCTTTTTAAAATTATTAGATTTTACTTTATATTTATTATGTCTTGAAATGGGTGGAAACTAAGGCCACAAAGACTGATGATGCCAATGTTTTTTTTATTTTGTCAGATCATACATCTTTTACAGGTTTAGAGTTACAAGATTCTTAATCAATGATCTAGGGACCCATTTTTGAAATAAAATAATAGATTCTATGATTAATAATTAAGGGATACATCAAAAGGAATATAAACCCTACCATCCCCAAACAAATGGAAAATATGAAGTTTCCAATCAAGAGATTAAATGTACTTTAGGGAAAATAGTTAAACCCAAACTGAAGTATTGGAGTAAAAGGATTGAATAAAATGTATGGTATTAACAAATAAAATATAAGACATCGATAAATATGATCCCCTATACGTTTATTTATGTAAAGAGCTATCATCTACTGATGGAGTTGGAACACTATGGTTATTAAGCTATAAAAAAGGAAAATTTGGATTTGGAATGTTCTAGAAAAGTGATAAAACATAAATTATAAGATATGTAAGAAATATGAATAGAGGATTTTTAAAATTATAGAATTTATAAAATGATATCCTGAGTGGAACATGAAAAAGCTATTTAGCCCATGTCCTTCCAACCAAGAGTCTAAGTTCTCCTTTATAATTCCATATTGAAGTTAATTCTAGGTAAAATTAATTCCAAGTGGGAAATACATTTTATTGTTACTCGTGTATATAATTTTGGTTCCATTTAAATCAAGAAATAAGAAAAATCAAAAACAATTCACTATAAATGGGAAACAGATGAAAAATTTACATGAGAGCCTACCTCAAGAACTGGTGGGGGACTTCAAACTTATCATACTCATCTAATAATTACATATAATGAGGTCAGGTCAATACAAAATTTTTTACCAAAGGTTCTTATGGTAAGAAACCCAATATTTATTATTTTTTGGACTTCAGAGTATAGGATAAATTCACCTCTCACTTCTACCCCTTATAGATAAAATGAAATGGTTCCCACACTTTTATGATTTTTTTGTTAGGACCATTATGGAATACAGTCAGTGGAAAACCCCTAAATAGAAAGGATAAAAGATGAATAAATATACATGATACAATAGAGTTTATTATTATATTATTTTTCTTTTAAACTCATTGTATCTTTTTGAAAATCATTTTTAAGTAGGAAATTTTAATAGTTGTGTAAAATTGGAAATTGAATGACCATGATTTAAATCTGTTCTTTTACCTAGCTTAAATAGGATATATGAGTTTATTAAGAACAATATTATTCAATGTTCAAAATTTCAATAATAATGACATTTAATTAGTAAGATGGTTAATTTAACTATTAATGTTTAGAAAATATATTAAATTTATGACTCATGATTTGAGGGAGTTGGTTGATTTATATAAATTAAATTTCCCTATAATTTTAATTATTTTAATTTCTTAAATTAATGTGAATTGATTTATTATTAATAGTAATTAATTGAGGGATTTTTACCAAATTAAATTTTCTATTTCTGAGATGATTTATAGACAAAATACTTTATAATATATATTGATCATATTTCAGGAGTGATCTTGGGGTATGTAACATCCTTGAACTTTCATTGGTTCTTTTCAAAGATATGATAACGAAAAGACACATTTAATATGATCCTGGGCTATCTATATCCATTCATAGCCTCATCTTAGTATTTTTCATAATATTTTAAAGTTTAAGTGTGGGTGTGAGGAAAGTCATCATGAAAGGGATGGACTATATTATATAGAAAAATATTGTGATGGTATTTTAGTAATTGGGAATGTTTTGTGAATTATTCATTGTAATCTAATTGTATGATCTACCTGAATAAAATTAAAAAATATGAATGAGTTGTCACTTGGAAGAATAAAAAATCTCCTTTACCAGACTGATGATTTTTATTATATGTAGTTAGGTGGTGGATGTGAGGTTTGTTTGAAGAAAATCTTTCAAAAAAGTAAAAAAATCTATAATGTATTTTAAAAAAAGAAAAAAAATGAAGAAAATTCACAAAAATAAATTCATTCATTATGATTTCATTGATCAGGAAATTACTTTGAGTGCTGGGATGTGGGAGTTGTAAATTCCAAGGGGATATTTTCATTGAAATTTCCATTTTAAATCAATCATTATGATTTATAGATAAACCACATATTTTGAGCCTTAATTATTTTAACATAAATACTAAACAACCATAAGAATCATAGTTATTAGAACCATAATTGAAAAGTAATCATTATTTTAGGATTTTTGTGTTTGCAAAGTGGAGAAAGTAGTTTGTTTGGAAGCTTATGGATAAAGAACATGTACTCATGAGAATATAATAAATCTACTTGGACCTGAATCATGAGTGATGATGGAAAAACATTCAAAAAGAGGTAGATCATTACGTGTCATGCTTGATAAAAATGAATCAATAAACCTGAATGGATTAAAGGACTATTCACACCTTTTTTAAATAGGAAAAATTAAAATGCTTGGGTTGATTGTTTCTTTGAAAAGTGTGAATTTGAGTTGATGTTTTGTGTGAAACTTGAAAATTTTCCATAACATTGATAAACATATATTTTTAATGCATTAAGATTTTAAAATTAGTAGAATTTTTGACATCTTTAATTAAATGTTGAGATTCAATTATTGAGGACATGAATAGTTCAAGTGTGGGGGTATTTAATGCACTCATATTTGTATTTGATTTTTTAAACAATTTCAAAAAATTCTTAATGGGTTTTAATGAATTTGGACATATAATTAATTTTTAATTTTAAATGTGGGAAATTAAATTTGAAGAGTTAATTTGGATACAAATTAATAAAAGTGTTTCATTGTGGAAGTTTGAATTTTTATATGACATTTTGGTGGAATTAATTAAGTGTTTGAACATTTTTTTAGGAAAAACAATAACAGTATAGGCTATCCCCCGACCTAAGGGCTCCAATCCACTTAGCCATCTCATCAAGGGTTGAATGACCATGAGATCCCT
Source organism: Viscum album (assembly GCA_963277665.1). NCBI lineage: Eukaryota > Viridiplantae > Streptophyta > Magnoliopsida > Santalales > Viscaceae > Viscum > Viscum album. Next base: position 1,692,931,244 of record OY728137.1, on the reverse strand, counting down.
TGAAGAAGGCCTAAAAAATAGTAGGTGATTTCAGGACCCAGAGGGAGGAACCCACATCATATAGTGTGGGTTATTTCAGAATAGGCCTATGTGCGTTGAAACATCTCCATATGTATGTGAGAGGTGTGTATATGGGAGCTCATCCACAAAGTAGGTGATTTGACCCTCAACAACCACCACTTTTTATTTATGTAAGTTCTCATCTAGACACATCTTGGATGTGGTATAGATTATCTGTGAAACTATTCTTAAACTAACAGAAATGATGTTGTCCTACCTAATTTATAATCCTCCTATCCCAGAAACACCTCTCCACCACATTGAATATTTCCTCCATCTCTTGATGTATCCAATAAAATTTTCAACTAAATAGAGACTCCATAGACACTCTTGGGAAATAATGATATCGAGCTTAGGACCACTGCCAAGGCCCAAAATCACTATGGATTATATTATCCACCTTGGAAGACTTCTGTGAGGAACATTTTGAGGAGATAACAGCCTAACATTGAAAAAAATATCAATACATCCACTCTAAAGGCTATATAGTATTTTTAAGGAACTGAATAACATGAATACACTAATAATACCACGCATTATTCTATGTATGGAGGCTACACTGAGAATATAAATAATCGACTACATGTGAAAATTGTTATGTGGAGAACATCAACTACATCACACACAAATTATGTTTAGAAAATGGATACATCAAAAATTGATTACAAACAAGAAACAAATATATAAATATAATCAACTAAATTTCATGTAATTGTGAATGGCTATAAGAACCCATACTAGAATCAGATCCATGGAATGTGGATGAAAACAGTTACGTCACACCCATGTGTAGAAACAACTATGTAGGAATAATTGGATACATAATAAGAATGAGTATGTGAACCCAAAAAATGAAAATATCTACATGGGAGAAATAAAAAATTCATTTGTGAACCCATAGGAAAAAATGTCTAAATACCTCATAGAAGTAGATATATGGGAAAACTAGAATCAAATTTACCTAAACATACTTCTATGGATCCATGTGGGAAAAATTCAAAATCTTGATATATGTGTGCATTTTTTTGATACGAACCCTCATTCTCAAGGAAAAACAAATAAACACATTAAGAGCATCTCATTCATAGTCTTGGAGTCCAAATCACTCCAAAAAATGAGGATCAATCACTAACTAAGATATAAATAGAAGAGATAGATATGTATTTGATGGAAAATTAAATTTTGAAATGAAAAGATATTAGAGAAGTCTGACGATTTTATTTTTCTAATTTTAAATAACTAGGATACTGTGAAAACGGGGATGAAACTTTTAGAGTTGACACTTAAAGATGAGGATACACCTGCTGCGAATTTTTAATTTTCTAATGCATATTTCCTTCCATATTTTTAATCTAGAATAATTTTTACCCCTAATACTCCCATTATTCCTTACTTAATAGAGGTTTATAAGCCATCAGTGATTGGGTGACGGGAGGGGGGGGGGGGGGAATTGTAATGCTTGAATCTGTAAAATTTTATTTTATTTATCGAATTATTTTCTCTATTAAATTGTTTTTAGTATTTAATTTTGAAAATTGATGTGAATTTTATTGTGTATATATTTAATTTAAAATTTTATTTATTTAATTGTTTATGAAATATTTTTTCATCTACTATATTTTAAATTATATTGATTCATTGTTTTAATTTTATGTAGAGAGTGTTTAGTGATTAATATATATGTTAGGAAGTAACAATGATCCAATTTGGACACTTGGGAATTCAAACACCTAATTAGGTATTAATAAGGTAATTTAAACAATGATCATTATTAATTTCAAACATTTTAATGGGGATTGTAACACCCTGATATTTTATGAGAATTATATTTTTTTATGTTATACATAACATCAAAAAAATATTTCACTACACACAACACTAGCTTGGATTGCTTTACACGCAATCACGACCTTCCACGATAGCGTGTGTTGTACGCAATACCGAGTTTCACTAAACAACGATATGCTATTAAAATACTATATAAACTAGCCGTTATGAATAGTAATACCCACTTTTTTAAATTTTATCTTTCAAAAAGGACTTCATTTTTGGATTCGGAATATCGAAATTGGCCTAGGGTGAATTTTTGGTATTTTTCTGAAAACATTCAATTTTTGATGAATAGTGAAAACACTAGGTTACTATTTAAAAACCAAATTTTTATTTAAATAATTATTTATTTTATTTAAATTTATTTTAGGTCAAAATTGATACATAAAACCTATATAAGTTCAATTTAATTCATTGGAGTCATTTTATAATAATTTTAGATATGTAAAAATTTTATTGAACTTTTCACCATCTTCTACCCACCTCCTAGGAGAATTTGAAAATTTACAAAAAACATAATTTTACCACTTTTGTGAGTGAAATTTCCAAAATCTGAGATACATGGTTAATATCAAGGAGTAAAATGTTTTTGAATAAGATAAAAATAATTTTTGGTGAATAATAACTTTTTTACCTTTATTTACCACGGTTAAAAGTAAATAGGGTAATTACGGGTAAAAATGATATTATTATTACCCTAACACATGTCTTAATTCTATTTTATAAGTGTAATTCGACCAAAAGCAACCGTTGGAATAAAATTTTACCCTTTAGGTTTACTTGAATTAGATTAGGACACTTATTATTATTTTATTTAAAGAAGTGTTAAAATACTTAAAATCAAAGTTTAATAAATAAAAACATTTTTTAATGTAGGGTTATACATAAGATAAACTCTACTATAAATATTCATTAGAAAGCTAAAAATATTTCCTACCTAATGGTATTTTATTTATAATTTCTATACATTAAATAAGTTGATTTATTTATGACACAATGATGATGCAATAATTACCTTATTAATGAAATATTTACATAATTGATGTTATAAATACCCAAATAAATTTAATTTGAGACTTTTTAAGAATTAAAATAATTTTATAGGTTAATTTGACATGTTATTATTGATTTAATTAACTTTTTTCTAACTAAACATGCTGTTATGAATTTCGAAAAAATCAAGTACCAAATAGTGTCAAAATTGACATAAAATAGTTTTTAAAACAAATATTATATTATAAATTTTTATTCTAAACATAAAAATCTAAGGTTCATCAAAATGACTTACATAAGGTTATATATATTAATAATGAACCACTTGGGGTTCATTTGGCTTTTAATAGTATGTTAATTGACCATATAGTGTAAGAAAACAAAAAGACACGGTAAAAGTTAAATTATTTAACTTAGAGTTAAATCTAAATGATAAGGCTAAAATAGTGAGATAAACTTGTATAAAACAAATTTTTTTAGATTATTACGACCCATACCCACCTTAGATTTTAAATAAATCAATTTGTAGCTATTAAAAACAGAATATGACTTTATTATAAAATAATAATTTGAGTTTTTTCCTAAGGTGCCCCTCTCCTCCCTTATAAAAGGAACCTCCTCCCTCTCATCCTCACACCATTTTGAGCCATCAAGCTCGGCCAAAACCTGCCCATTTCCATTATCAACTACCCTAGAAACATACTAGAGGTCCGGATCTTCTTCAAAGACCAATTTTAGTGCCCTAAGAAGAGGTTTTAAAGAGGCGTGTCGAAGAAGAGGTAATATCCGTTACCGATTCTTTCAAATTTATATCTTCTTTTACTTCCTCTTCTTGAGTTGTTTCATTATGAAGTAATAACATAAGTATCACTCATATAATTATATTTTATTATAAATATTAAACAACCTTATTTCACCTTCTATCCATCCTACAGAAAATGAAATCACCGCGCGTGCGTACGAACGAAATACCGTCTCCACGCCGTGGTGTAATCTGTTTTCCACCACCACCTTACTTGGATGGGTATAATGGTGTAAAGGATAACTATATATGATTATTGTAAATTAATATTGATTATTAAATAGTATATATACACTTCAATACAATTCCATGATCATGGGAACGATATCATCACTCGTGCGTACGTACAGCCTGCCGTCTCCACGATGTGATGCGACTCATTCTACATGGTCTTCGTTGAATAATGATTATATCAATGAATTTAATGAATAAATATGATATATTTTACAATAATACCATTTTGGAAATGAGGTATTTGTATCCTAAAAATAATAATAAGAATTTATTCGACAAAACATGCATAATAACATAATGCAATAAACACCCGAATAACAAGTAGCAATGAATATTACTAATAAGAAGATAAGAATATGAACATATATGATATCATAACAATTAATATGATTTTGTAATAAGTAAATGGAATTATTTAAATCATTATACAGGAGGTTCAGATATGTACGAAGAAAATCGGACCTAAGGTAAGGGAAAATCTCGCAATCCTATTTTTATTCGAGATTGTTTATACTTCAGAATTTAATGAGGAGTATTTATCATCAAAATCCATGTTTCCTCAATATGTAATATTATTTATATCCTAAAAAAATTGTTTAAATCCAATTTTACCCATTGGTGTGTTTTTAGTAAAAGATATGAAAGGAATCTTTTTTCATTTTTAGTACAAGGTACTTATTGACTTTTCCGGCCAAAGTATGAGAAGAATGTTTTTTAACTTATACGGAATGAATAGATTTTTATGATTTCATAGAAAATAATTTCCATGAAGCTTACTTTACAAGTTTTCAAGGTTATTTATAATCAACTTCTTTTAGTTTAAAATAGTATGGCATGTTTATAAAGGAGAAATGATTTTGAAGTAGAAAGGATATTTTCTTCAAGAATGGAGTTCAAGCGTTTTATCAAAATACTTTTCCATCTAAGACAATATAGGGTTATGTTTCTATCCCTATTTTTACATTTATTTGATTATTTTATGATGGAATTATTTTTATAATGTCCTTTTATCTTATATGGATTATGTTATGATGGCATGATGTTTAAGAATCCCATTTTATTACATTGGTTATGCTATGATGTATGATTTATGATCTTGTGGAACAAATAATAATGGTATCATTATGAGATGGGTGGGAACTATATATCCCTCCAATGCATTGGGTAAAGATTTATATCTCATGAGATATACATGGCTGGAACCACAGGTTAATCCGGTTCAGTGATACAGGACTGAAACGAGGAGTGAACTCGGTTCAGAAATGGACTTTGTCCGCTATGATAGTCTTGGAAATGAATCTTGACTTCTAAGAAATTATTCTCTACGATTAGGTTTGTATGACAAAAAGTTTCATGTTTTATGTTATGATTATTGGAATTACATTTAATTACTATGATTTATCCCATTTTATGATATTATGATCTCTTTTGCAGGTTAAGATTTTCAAAATGTTATGTTCTTATGAATATGATATGATTGATATTTATTTTTTTTACCCTTATTGAGCATTTTAGCTCACCCTTTTTGTATGTTTTCTTTTCCCCAGGTCAGGAAGAAGGGTATTAAGTAGGATATTCCAAAAAGGGACTCTAAATATGATGAAATAAATAGGAGACAATGTAGATACTTTATGAACCATTTGTTTATGTTTCCCAGTTTCTAAAGACACTATACCTATACAGCGATTTCATGGTTTTGTTATCTGTTGTAATAAGTATGATTTAATTCTGAAGTAATAACTATGTATGTAAAGTATGGTTCGTTATAGTTGGTATCAGAGGAATGGTATAGTCAACCTTTGGAAACTAGGATGTGAAAGCCTGAGGAAGAACTATAAGGATATGTATAAACATAGAACACAATATTAGTGTTTTAGAAATAGCCATGAACAACCTATGATAAGACCTAAATTGTGAAATTTTATTCTTGATTATGTGGTTTTCCTATTATTATTGGTGTTTCTCACACTATGCTTCTTGGTTTCAGTCAATGGATGGAACCCGAAAGAACTGTGTTAATGCTGAATGCGATGGGAAATGCAATGATTGTCCCCCTGGGCAACTAAATTTTATGGGATATGGAATGAAAAATCTTATAGCCATGCTCGCACAACTTTCTCAAGATATGAATCATTCAGGACTTCCAAACGAGCAAAGTAAGGAGCAACATTTTGTTAAATCCTTTATGAGGCAGTGTCTACCTTCATTCAGTGGGTCTACTGATCCATTAGTGGCTGAACAATGGATCAGTACCACTAAAAAGATATTTTCAGTTCTTCAATGGTCTAAACATGATAAAGTCATCTTAGGAGTATATCATTTGGAAGGTGAAGCTGATCAATGGTGAAATCTTGTAAAGAATATGAGGCAAAGAGATGAAATTGAGTCCATGGAATGGGACGAGTTCGAGAACTTATTTTTCAATAAGTACTTCCCTCTTATTCTTGGAAAAAAGATGGAGAATGAGTTTTTTGAACTAAATCAAAAGGATGATGAATCTGTTGGTATCTACAAAGAAAATTTTACAAGGATTCCAAGCTACGCTTCTGGGATTATTATCCAACCTAAGAGTAAGATCGATCGATTCTTTAGTGGCTTAAAACCAATTCTCCAAAGGGCATTAGCCATATGGGACTTCAATAGCTACGAGGAAATTCTTCGATGTGCTCTCAAGGTTGAGATGGAGATTGGAGTAACCCATCAGTCATATGGGTTTGATAAGAAGAGGAAAATGGAATTCAAAGGGAAATCTAAATACCACACTGAAAAGAAGATGAGTTTTACCTTATGGTCAAAGTGTGGAAAGGAACATGGTGGGAATTGTCTAAAAAGGACAAGTAAATGTTTCAAAGGTGGAAAGTAGGGTCATCGGGCATTTGAATGCCGTAGTGATGGGAAAAAGATGTCTAGTGATGTGAACAAAGAAAAGGCTACATAGAATGCACCTTCTACACTTCAATGTGACAAGTGTAAGGAAATGTGACATTATTCTAATCAATTCCCTAATCCAAGGGTTGTTGAGGATGATCAACATCAATAAGCTCTTAAGGCCAATGGTAAAGGAAAATCACATGCAATTTCTATCGGCGATGTGGAGTATGATAATGAAGTGGTGAAAGGTACACTTACCATACAATCTAAAGTAGCAAATGTTTTATTTGATTCTAGATCCACCCACTCTTTTATTTCTGAAGAATTTTCTAAGAGTATCTCCATATTACCTCAGCAGCTAGATATTGTGTTAACTGTGACAACCCCTAATGGCACAAAATTTGCATAAAAATTTTATAATTCTTCTCTGATTGAAGTTTGTGGGAAAGTGATTCCTGCAAATCATGTGATCCTTCCTATAGTGGAATTTGATGTGATTCTGGGCATGAATTTCCTTTCTTTATACGGAGCTCATATCAATTTCGAAAGAAGGAAAATCACATTTAATATTACCGATCAATCTACTATCATCTATCATTGCAAGGATGAATATAACCTTCCAGTGGAAATTTCTTCCATCTTATGGGTCTTGATTCCAATAAATGAAGGTTATTTATCACAAATGGTTGGAGAGAAACTCATGATTACAAATATGCCCATTGTACGAGAGTTTGATGATGACTTTTAGGAGGAATTTATAGGTTTTCCACCAAATCATGAAGTTGATTTTTCAATAGAACTCATACCGGGTGCTATGCCTATTTGAAAGACACCATATAGAATGGCCCCAATTGAGTTGCAGGAATTGAAGAAGCAACTCCAAGAAAATATTGATAAAGGATTCATACACCCTAGTGTGTCACCTTTGGGGAGCACCTGTTCTCTTTATTAAGAATAAAGATGGATCAATGAGACTTTGCATTGATTATCAAGAACTTAACAAGATCACTATCAAGAACAAATATCCTCTCCCACGCATTGATGACTTATTTGACCAACTACGTGGAGCTCAATACTTTTCCAAGATTGATCTTCATTTAGGGTATCATCAATTTGGGGTCAAAAAGGATGATATACAAAAGACGACTTTCCTTACAAGGTATGGACACTATGAATTTATAGTTATGGCATTTGGTCTTACTAATTCCCCTACTATCTTCATGGATCTGATGAATAGAGTCTTTAGAGACTATCTTGATCAGTTTGTGGTAGTCTTTATAGACGATATTCTTGTCTATTCAAAGAGAAAGGAAGAACCTGAAGATCACTTGAGAATTGTATTAAAGAACCTAAGAAAGGAGAAGATTTATGCCAAATTTACCAAGTGTGAATTTTGGCTTCAAAAAGTTTCATTTTTGGGTCACATAATCTCAAAAGAGGGGTTATCTGTGGATCTAGAAAAAACAGAGGCTATTGAAAGATGGTTGAGACCAACAATAGTAACTGAGATCTGAAGTTTTCTTGGTCTGGCTGGATATTATCAATGTTTTGTAAAAGATTTTTCATGATTATCTAATCCACTAACCAGGTTAACTCAAAAAGGAGTTAAGTTCATGTGGATAGAGGAGTGTGAAGAGAATTTCAAGGAGTAAAAAAAAGGTTATCCAGTGCACCTGTGCTCACACTGCCTTGTAGTGGAGAAAGGTTTGTGATCTACAGTGATGCATCCAAGAAGGGATTGGGGTGTGTTCTCATGAAAAATGATATGGTGATAGCTTATGCCTCATGACAGTTGAAAATCCATGAGAAAAATTACCCATATCATGATTTGGAGTTAGCCACAGTAATCTTTGCATTAAAAATATGGAGGAATTATCTTTATGGTGAAAGGTGGGATATTTATACTGATCATAAAAGTTTAAAGTATATTTTCACACAAAAGGAGCTGAATATGCGCCAAAAAAGATGGTTGAAGTTGATTAAGGACTATGACTTCTCAATTCATTACCACCCTAGGAAAGTAAACAAAGTGGAAGATGTATTAAGTCGACAAGACCATGCTAGCTTATCCATGATGAGGATCACAAAAGATCCAATATTTATGGATTTAAAAAGGATGGATCTTGGAATTATAATGGAAGGGGAAAAATCATATCTTTCTCAAATGAATGTTCAACCATATATACATTTGAAGATTAAAGAGGCACAAAAAGAAGATGTAGAGTTACAAAAGAAGGTGAGAAATGTTCCTGAATTAAACCTTGATTGTGATGGGATAATAAGGTTCAAGAATCAGGTTTGTGTTCCTCCCATCCCTGAATTAAAGAAGGAGCTGCCTTTTGAGGTTCATAGTTCTTCATTCTCTATTCATCCTGGAAGCACGAAGATGTATAGGGACCTGAAAGAGTACTTCTGGTTGGATGACATGAAAAAAGATGTTGCTGAATATATCTCTCGATGCTTGGTTTGTCAGCAAGTTAATGTTGAGAGATATAAGTCTAAGGGGATGTTACAACCATTACCCATACACTAATGGAAATGGGAAAACATCACTATGGACTTTGTCACCGGACTTCCTAAAACATCCAAAGGTAATAATGCTATCTCGGTCATAGTTGATCTTCTTATGAAGTCGGCACACTTCATTACTATTAGAGAAGATTTCTCTTTGGATCAGCTTTCCAAGATATATGTAAAGGAAGTGGTAAGATTGCATGGAGTACCACTTTCCATTATATATGATCAGGATCTGAGGTTTAGCTTGAAATTTTGGCGAAGCCTTCAGCATACTTTAGATACAGAGTTGAGTTTCAACACTGCTTATCATCCTCAGACAGACGGTCAGTCTGAGAGAACAATTCAAATACTAGAAGATATGTTAAGAGCTTGCTCTATGGATTTCAAAGGTGGTTGGGATCAACACCTACCTTTGGTGGAATTTTATTATAATAATAACTTTAACTCTAGTATTCAGATGGATCCTTATGAAGATCTCTATGGAAAGAAATGTAGGACTCCAACTTGATGGGATGAAGTTGGGGAAAGAAAGCTATTAGGAATTGATCTTGTTGACGAGATGGCAGAAAAGGTCAAATCTATTCAACAACATATAAGAGTAGCTCAGAGTCGACAAAAAAGTTTTTCCGACAACCGAATAAAATACCTAGAGTTTAAATTGGCTGATAAATTGTTCTTATGAATATCTCCTTGGAAGAGAGTAATGAGATTTGGAAAGAAGGGAAAGCTGAGCCGTAGGTATATTAGTCCTTTCAAAATACTGGATCATGTCGGGAAGGTAGCTTACCGATTGGCACTTCCACTAAATCTCTCTCAAGTTCACGATGTGTTCCATGTATCTCTCATGATAAAGTACATACCCGATCCTTCACATGTACTAAGCTCAGAAGTTATACCGCTAGAGAAAGATCTTTCTTATGAAAAACAACCGATAGAGATTCTGAATCGTAGCGAAAAATTTCTACGGAACAAGACCACTCGCTTGGTTAATGTTTTATGGAGTAACCACAAATTAGAAGAAGGTACATGGGAGCTTGAGGATATACCGAGAGAGAGGTATCCTCATCTGTTTGTTACGAAGTGACTAATTTTGAGGGTGAAATTCATTTTAAGGGGGGTAGAATGTAACACCCTAATATTTTATGAGAAGTATATTTTTAAATGTTATACGCAACATCAAAGGAATCTTTCACAACACACAACACTAGCTTGTCTTGCTTTACATGAATTCACGACCTTCCATGATAGCATGTGTTGTACGCAATACCGGGTTTCACTAAACAACGATATACTTTTAAAACATTATATAAACTAGCCATTATGAATAGTAATACCCACTTTTTGAAATTTTATCTTTCAAAAACGGACTTCATTTTTAGATTCAGAATATCGAAATTGGCCTAGGGTGAATTTTTGGTATTTTTCTGAAAACTTTCAATTTTTGATGAATAGTGAAAACACTGGGTTACTATTTAAAACCGAATTTTTATTTAAATAATTATTTATTTTGTTTAAATTTATTTTAGGTCAAAATTGATACATAATACCTATATAAGTTCAATGTAATTTATTGGAGTCATTTTATAATAATTTTCGATATGTAAAATTTTTATTGAACTTTGCACCATCTTCTACCCACCTCTTAGGAGAATTTGAAAATTTAAATAAAACTTAATTTTACCGCTTCTGTGAGTGGAATTTCCAAAATCCGAGAGACACAGTTAATATCAAGGAGTAAAATGTGGTTCAATAAGATAAAAATAATTTTTGGTGAATAGTAACTTTTTACTTTTATTTACCACTGTTAAAAGTAAATAGGGTAATTAAGGGTAAAAATGATATTATTATTACCCAAACACATGTCCTAATTCTATTGGATATGTGTAATTTTACCAAAAACAACCTTATGAATAAACTATTACCCTTTAGGTCCACTTGGATTAGATTAAGACACTTATTATTATTTTATTTAAAGAAGTGTTAAAATAGTAAAAATCAAAGTTTTATAACTAAATGTTTTTTTAATGTAGGGTTATACATAAGATAATTTCTACTATAAATATTCATTATAATGATAAAAATATTTCCTACCTAATGGTATTTTATTTATAATTTTTAGAAATTAAATAATTTGATTTATTTATGACACAATGATGACGTAGTAATTACCTTATTAATGAAATATTAACATAATTTATGTTATAAATAACCAAATAAATGTAATTTGAGACTTTTTAAGAATTCCACTAATTTTCAAGGTTAATATGACATGTTAGTATTTATTTAATTAACTTTTTTCGAACTAATCATGCTGTTATGATTTTCACAAAAATCAAGTACCAAATAGTGTCAAAATTGAAATAAAATAGTTTTTAAAACAAATATTATATTATTAATTGTTATTATATTCCTAAAAATCTAAGGCTTGGAAAAATGACTTAAATAAGGTTATATATATTAATAATTAACCACTTGGGGTTCTTTTGGATTATTATAGTATGTTTATTAACCATATAGTGAAAGAAAACAAAAAGACACGGTAAAAGTTAAATTTTTTAACTTTGAGTTAAATCTAAATGATAAGGTTAAAATAGTAACCTAAACGTGGCTAAAACCTATTTGTTCAGATTATTAAGACCCATACCCACCTTATTTTTTAAATAAATCAATTTTGAGCTATTAAAAACCGAATATGTCTTTATTATAAAATAATATTTTGATTTTTTCTTAAGGTTCCCCTCTCCTCCCTTATAAAAGGGCACCTCCTCCCTCTCCTCCTCACACCATTTTGAGCCTTCATGCTTGTCCAAACCTTACCCATTTCCATTTTCAACTTCCCTAGAAAGATAATATAGGTCTTGGTCTTCTTCAAAGACCAATTTTAGTGCCCTAAGAGGAGGTTTCAAAGAGGCGTGTCGAAGAAGAGGTAATATTATTTACTGATTCTTTCACATTTATTTCTTCTTTTACTTCCTCTTTTTTAGTTGTTTAATTATGAAGTAATAACATCAGTATCAATCATATACTGATATGTTATTATAAATATGAAACAACCCTATTTCACCTTCTATCCATCCTACGAAAAACGAAATCACCACTCGTGCGTACTAACGGAATACCGTCTCCACGCCGTGGTGTAATCTGTTTTCCACCACCACCTTACTTGGATGAGTATAATGGTGTAAAGGATAAATATATATGATTATTTTAAATTGATATTGATTCTGAAATAGTAAACATACACTTCAATACTATTCCACGATCCTGGGAACGATATCATCACCCGTGCGTACGTACGGCCTACCGTCTCCACGATGTGATGCGACTCATTCTACATGATCTTAATTGAATAATGATTATATAAATGAATTTAATGAATAAATATGATATATATTACACTAATACCATTATTTAAATGAGGTATCTAAAAACTAAAATGAATAATAAGAATTTATTCGACAAAACATGCATAATAACATAAAGCAATGAACACCCGAATAACAAGTAGCAATGAATATTACTAATAAGAAGATAGGAATATGACCATATATGATATCATAATAATTAATATAATTCTGTAATAAGTCAATAACATTATTTAAATCATTATACAGGAGGTTTGGATACGTACGAAGAAAATCGGACCTAAGGTAAGAGAAAATATCGCAATCTCATTTTTATCCGAGATTGTTTATAATTCAGAATTTATTGGGGAATATTTATCTTCCACATCCAAGTTTCCCCAAAATGTAATGTTATTGCTATCCTCCTAAAAAATTTTAAATATTTTACCCATTGGTGATTTTAGTAAAATATATTAAAGGAATCTTTTGTCGTTTTTAGTAAGAGGCACTTTTTGACTTTTTCGGCCAATGTACGAGAAGAATGTTTTTCTAACTTATACGGCATGAATAGATTTTTATGATTTAATCGAACATTATTTCCATGAATCTTCCTATACAAGTTTTGAAGTTTATTTTTAATTAACGTCTTTTAGTTTAAAATAGTATGACATGTTTAGAATGGAAAAATGATTTTAAAGTAGAAAGGATATTTTCCAAAATAATGAAGTTTAAGCATTTCATTAAAATTATTTTCCATGTAAGATAATATAGGGTAATGTTTCTATCCCTATTTTTACATTGATTTGATTATTTTATGATGGAATTATTTTTATAATGTCTTTTTATCTTATATGGATTATGTTATGATGGCATAATGTTTAAGAATCCAATTTTATTACATGGGTTATGTTATGATGTATGATTTATGATCCTGTGGCACACATAAGAATTGTTTCATTATGAGATGGGTGGGACCTATATCTACCTACAATTCATTGGGTAATGATTTATCTTTCATGAGATAGACATGGATGGAACGGCAGGTTAATCTGGTTTAGTGATACAAGACTGAAACGAGGAGTGAACTCAGTTCAGAAATGGACTTTGTCCACTAGGATAGTCTTGGAAATGAGTCTTGACTACTAAGAAATGATTCTCTATGATTATGTGTTTATGACACAAAGTTTCATGTTTTATGTTATGATTATTGGGATTAAATTTCATTACTATGATTTATCCCATGTTATGATGTTATGATCTCTTTTGCAGGTTAAGATTTTCAAAATGTTATGTTCTTATGAATATGATATGATTGATATTTATTTTGTTTACCCTTACTGAGCATTTGAACTCACCATTTTTGTAGGTTTTCTTTTCCCTAGGTTAGGAAGAAGGGTATTAAGTAGGATATGCCAAAAGGGACTCTAAATATGATGAAATATATGGGAGACAATATAAATGGTTTATGAAGCAGTTGTTTATGTTTCCTAGTTTCTAAAGACACTATACCTATATGGTCCTTTCATGGTTTTGTTATATGTTGTAATAAGTATGCTTTAATTCTGAAGTAATAAAAATGTATGTAATTATGGGTCGTTATAGGGATTATCCAAAATTATAAAATTATAATGTTAATTTTCATCATTATACAACTTGAACAAGAGTTAATCTAGGGAAGAAATTGTGGAACCATTCATTTAATCAATTAATAAATAATGGAGATTTATTCTGAAAATACCATGATAGCATTACCAAAGGAAATATAAACCTACAAATAGGTAACTTATCTCTTATATTAATTTTTTTCCCAGGTCATTGATTCTTTTTTTGTAGTCTTATAATTATTTTTATACTTACTATTTTTTTCACCTGTGACAAATAGATTAAAGAACTACTCCTTATAGATGACATTAGTTACTTCTACCACTACACCCCTAGGGGAAATTAAATAAATTTTTCCACACACCATGATTTGTAATGGCCCGGACCTCTCCGGTCTATTAATTTGTGGAATTTTGGTGTTGGAGGTGTTCCGGGAGGCCAAGGGGACTTATCCCCAACACTTTTCCAATTTTCCAGTTCTGTGAACAGTGTTTCCAGTTTTATGAATAGTAACAGATCGGTCTCACCGATCAGTTTCACAGGTCGGTGTGACAGATCGGTTTCACAGATCGGTCTGACAGATCGGTTTCACAGATCGGTCTGACGGATCGGTTTCACAGATCGGTCTGACGGATCGGTTTCACAGATCGGTGTGATAGATCGGTTTCACAGATCGGTGTGACAGATCAGTTTCACAGATCGGTTTCACAGATCGGTCTGACAGATCAGTTTCACAGATCGGTGTGATAGATCAGATTCACAGATCGGTCTGACAGATCGGTTTCACAAATCGGTCTGACAGATCGGTTTCACAGATCGGTGTGACAGATCAGTTTCATAGATCGGTCTGATAGATCGGTTTCACAGATCGGTGTGACAGATCGGTTTCACAGATCGGTGTGACATATCCGTTTCACAGATCGGTTTCACAGATCGGTCTGACAGATCGGTTTCACAGATCGGTGTGACAGATCAGTTTCACAGATCGGTCTGAGAGATCGGTTTCACAGATCGGTATGAAAGATCAGTTTCACAGATCGGTGTGACAGATCAGTTTCACAGATCGGTCTGAGAGATCGGTTTCACAGATCGGTCTGACAGATCGGTTTCATAGATCGGTGTGACAGATCAGTTTCACAGATCGGTTTCACAGATCGGTGTGACAGATCAGTTTCACAGATCGGTTTCACAGATCAGTTTCATGTACAGTAACAGTGGGTGAAAAGTGTTTCCAGACTCCTACAGTTTTGCCCTTTTGAAGTTTCCTTTGATTTAAAATACATTTAAAGCCTTATTTTAAGGGCTCTTAAGGCTGATTCAAATGCCATAAATCCTATATTAATTATTCCTAAGGCTTGGAATGTTTTACTTGGTCAACCTCATGGGTTAATGCGATCCGTTTTTAATGGAGAATTAACCGGATCTTAAACCGTCGCCCCATTAAATCTTAAAAAGGGACGAGATATCATTATTCCTTGTTCTTTCCCTTTGTTCTCGATTAAGAGGCACTAGAACCTTTCAATCCTTTCCGTAGGAGTTGTGCAATCAATCTTTACTCCTAGGATTGGTTCCGCTTTGTTTTGATGCAACCAAGTTGTGTCGATCAATCTTCGATATAAGGTATGTTGTATCGTCGTTCTTTTGGGGTTCATCTCCTCCTATCCTCCTTTCAATAATTATACCATGAAATTTCCAAGATTCTAATTGGTTTTCTAATGGGGTTGGTTGGTACTGTCATACCGCAGCATCCGCCGGTGGATGCAGTTGTCGCGAGGGGAGGATCGTGACCTGTTGTGTGGATAAAGAATGTGAGGAACTGTTTGAGGCAGGGGATTCATGGCTTCTCTAATTGTATATGTGCAATCGTATAATTAGAATGATTTATCCCTTTGGATCACAATGAAATTGACCTAATTAAATAATTGAACTGGATTAAAAGAATTGGTTGATCGCATGTTGTTGCTTTATACCGTGATAACGGTTTGCCTCATGTTTTCCTAGATATAGTGATATCTATTTTTTCTTTAATTAGTTGCTCGTTCATGATGGAAATTGATAAAGAACGTAAAGCCGGAATTATTTGTTAAATAATTGGCTAAAGATAAAGAGGCATGTTAATGAATCTGTTAATTCAAGACAGATTAAAGAACTATAATTCGATAATTTCAAAGGGGTTATGAGTTACCTGCTTGCTTGTAAGGCTGAATGCCTTGTGGTTTTGAGCTCTGAGTGCTCATTTTGTCTGAAGGCTGAATTCCTTGTTAAAGGGCCGAGAGCCCATTTTGTGATTTTTGTTTTCCTGCTGCTTGTGATTTGATGTGAGCCTGGATGGCTGTTGTGATATGTGGAGGCATGGAGGCCTTGTGGTTATGGCAGCAGATGACGCCTAGAGTGACGAGATGCATCAGTTTATGCATGTGGGTGTCGGGGAGGACACCAGGGGTGATGTAATGGGATGGATGTGGTTGATGGTTGCTTGCGGTTTTCTTGAATGTTAATCTGCTTCGCTTTTCCCCACTGCTCAAGGAAGCTGGTCTTGCTACCCTTCTTCCGAAGGAGGCGAAGACGCGCGGGGTATGACACGTGCTTTCCGTGTTTATCCTCATGAGGGAGAATGAGTATATGCTCTTTATATAGGCAGCAAAGACTCGACGGGTAGTATATCTACTCACCGTGTTGAGCCTCCTTTGTGTTTAGATGCATAGGATGCTTTTCTAGAATGCCTGGGAATGTGGAAAAGTAATTCTGTAAGGAATGTTTGATTAAATGGTGAAAATCCACGGGGATGGAGATGCTGGAATTTAAAGGTGATGTGAATCTTAAAAAGGAGCAGTTGTTTTTTTATGTGATGCCAATTCAGTTTAATGTGGAATTGTTCATTCTTAATTAATGTTTAAAGAATTAATTAACGTACAGTGGAACTGATAAAATGAGAATGGAGTAATCTAATAAAGATCTTCAAATGGTTGTGTGCTTGTAGGATACCTAGTCTTTGAAGTAACAGCCTGGAGTCTGAGAGACGTTAGCTGTAGTTGTATCTAAGACTAGGTAATGCCCATAGTGTGGATGTGAGTTACTTATATACTCTGTACTTTTTGTGTTTCTATACGCTACTCCACCCTGTCGGTAAGGGAAACTGACACCCCAGGGATTCTGAGCCCTGGGGGGGTGTTTTCCCCAACAGTCTGATGGGAGGTTGAATGGCTGACTACCCCCTTTGGCCCCGCTCTCTTCTCTTGGTAGATCTTTTTGCTAGTAGGCACAGTGGTTAGTTTTACCCATATATGTGTGTAGAGGGCTGTAATGGCTTGTGGTTATTTCACACACATATATTCTGGATATGGTATCCTATGGAATACTATAGGTGTAACGTGTATAGGCTGTGATGGCTTGAGGATCCTTACTCGGCGTATGGGCTGTGATGGCTTGAGGTATAATACTCGACGTATGATACATGTTATATGAGCTATAGTGGCTCCCGGAAACTACCTGGTTACTTTGTTTGTGAGTATGGTGTGGTGCTTAGCCCAGGTGTCTGCGGGAAAGCCTATGTGGTGCACGAGGTGAAGATCGTGGAGCTTAGCCCAGGTGTCTGCGGGCAAGCCTTGGAGAGAGATGCATAGGACGTATGTCGTTGGGGAAAAGCGGCAAACCAGTGGGGAAGTAGTAGCGGGGTACCCTTTATATTCTTTACTACATGCTATATTCTTGTATGCGTTACTTGGTGAGAGTAGCCATGGTGAGGTTGGGAACATAGTATACCTGTTCAGGTGACGAGTTAGTTTCACTTGTTGTTCACTGGGCTTTAGCATGCTTTCTTTACTTTTGCATGAGAGGCTTGGGGAGGATCCTACTGAGTATACTGTTATACTCACCCTATGTATATATAAACTGTTTTTCAGGTCACTAGGAGAAAGTTGGAGATCAAGCGGGTTACTACTAGCTTGTGGTTGGAGGAGGAGCTGTTCGGGCTCGTGGTCGCTGCCTTTTTTCTTTCTTTTGGGTACTTTTAGTTTTACCTTTCAGTTGTAGTACTTTTGCATGACATTTCATATATGTACTTGGTTTCCTTTTATATTTCAGTTATGAGTTGGAGTTGGTTGGAGTCTATTCTATCTCTCTCTTCTGCATGTGTTCTCTTAGAGGGTAATGCCTCCCATTTGTATGTTATTCTACCCTCGGTGCTAGTCGCCAACTCGGGGCCTACTGGAGGCGGGAATCGGGGGTCATTATCTCCCTTTTCACATTGCCGTCCCAGGAGGGGTACACTTTGTGGGGAGGGGGTCGTGAAAGAGTGGTATCAGAGGTCTGGTTGAGGGATAGGATGGAGTTTGGAGTTAGGCACAGGTGAGGATGCATGGGATGGTAGGGCAACAGTGTCATTCATGTTTAGCAAGTGGGGTAAACACTGGAGACCGGCAGAGACATAGGCGTTCAGGGCCCCCTATGATCTATTGCACGGACCTTTAAGTTTACGATGGCTACTAAACAAAGTGATACTGGTTGCAGGGTAGAGACCTAGGAAAGGATCATGCATCATTATTCTTTGTGCCTGTGTTTGAATGGGTAGACCTTGGGATAGGTAAACTAAAATTAATAAAACAAAATAATTAATTAATTAATGTTGAGTCTTTCATATTCCAGGCTTAGGAGCTCTAACAGTTGTTATTTTACAGGTATGGCTCCAGGTCGACGTCCTCGTCAGGTTTGCGCAGAAGGTGCCCAGCAGACTGTTCCAGCAGATCGCCGTCGGGTAGAGGTTGACGACGATGATACTTGGAGGAAGACACTCCGAGAGTTTCAGCGCTAGAGTCTACAGAAGTACGAGGGATCCGTTTCAGATGCAGTCATAGAAGACTGGATGGAGGAGGTCGAGATAGGCTTCAGTTCGATTCGTGCTCGGAAGGAACACTAGGTGTCCTTTGTTGTGACGATGCTGCGTGGAGCAGTGAGGTAATGGTGGTTCTTGTTCCTTGGTGATCGTGAGGAGTCAGCGATCTCATGGGAGGAGTTTCGAGACAGGTTTAGAGTCGAGTTTCTTTTATCAACTGCGAAGGCGTCCAGTCGCCAGGAGCTACTCACCCTTCGATAGGGGAGCTCCAGTGTTCGAGAGTTTGGAATCCGTTTCAGGAACGTTCTACGATATGCTTCAGACCTGTTACCAGATGTTGAGGCCAGGGAGAGGCATTTCGAGGAGGCTTTGCATCCAGAGATCCAGCACCAGGTCACCCCATTTATGCTGAAGACATATCTTGAGGTGCTGGTAAGGGCAAAGGTTGTTGAGAGGAATTTGACCAGGACCGGATCATCACGAGAGGGGAATCGTCATGATTCCTCACGAAGCAGAGCTGTGGTCCGGGGTTCCCGGTTTTCAGGACAGAAGAGTTTCCGTTCACCTGGGGGTAGGTCCCAGCCCTTCCCATCTCGTTTCTCCGGAGGCAGCAACTCTCAGGCCTATGCCAAGGGAGCAGGCGCTTGTTTTTCTTGTGGTGGTCGTGGTCATCAGCAGCGGGAGTGCCCGACTTTTCAGAGCAGTCATCGTGCACCAGGCGCTCCACTCCAGGTTCCTCCATTGAGGCAGTTCCAGCCGAGGCAGCAACAGCTGGTTGCACCAGCTTTAGATCACCAGAGGGTAGATGGAGCAGGTAGAGGACAGCCCCATGATGCTCCCCGTCCTCAGAGAGCAGAGCGCGGCCATGGTGGTGGTCGCCATCAGGGTCAGAGAGGCCGTGGAGGTGGTCGTGGACAGCTTCATGCTCTAGCGTTGCCAGCTCCAGGCGAGCCAGACGTCGTCCGAGGTACCCTTTGCTTGTTTTCTACCTTGGTGTATGCCTTGTTTGATTCAGGAGCGACACACTCCTTTATATCCCCTACCCTTTTCCACGCTTTGGGACTTGAGGTAGAGAGGCTTCCGGTTCCCTTGGCGTTGACAATGCCAGTTGGAGGTCGAGCTAGCTTGTTTGAAGTATGTAGAGACTGTGAGCTAGTGTTGGGGAAGCACCGCTCTTGGGGATATTTCCTATGTTTATGAATACAACCATATGATGTCATCCTTGGCATGGATTGGTTGTATTCGGTGCAGGCTATTGTGGATTGCTACAGGAAGAAGGTCGTTTTCTTTGATGAAGATGGAGAGGAAGTAGTGTTTGTTGGTGAGAGAGATCCTCAGATGAGTCATAGACGAGTTTCATCCTTATCATCCATGATGGCTGGGATGATGCTGAGTTCTTCAGAGGTTCAACAGTTGGCGTTTCCTAGGGTTGTAGAGGAGTACCCTGACGTCTTTCCAGAAGAGGTTGTATCCTTACCCCCTCGACGAGAGATCGAGTTTGGGATCGAGCTACAGCCGGGAGCGTCTCCTATCTCTATGTCTCCATATAGGATGGCCCCTTCTGAGTTACGAGAGCTACGTATACAGCTCGATGGTCTGTTGTAGTGTGGATTTGTTCGGCCAAGTGTGTCACCGTGGGGTGCACCAGTTTTGTTTGTGAAAAAGGCCAACGACAGTTTGTGGTTGTGCGTCGATTATCGTCGATTAAACAAAGTGACAATAAAGAATCGCTATCCTCTTCCACGGATTGATGACCTATTCGATCAACTGAAGGGTGCAAGTTGGTTCTCAAAGATCGACTTGCGGTCAGGATATCATCAGATGCGTGTAAAGGATGAGGATATCCCGAAGGCTGCTTTCCGTTGTCGTCATGGGCATTATGAGTTTGTTGTAATGCCATTCGGCGTGACGAATGCTCCCGCTGTTTTCATGGGGTTGATGAATGCTGTGTTCCGTGAATTCCTGGACAAGTTTGTTGTGGTCTTTATCGATGACATCCTTGTGTACTCCACATCTGAAGAGGAGCATTCAGAGCATCTACGAGCCGTTTTGGGAGTTCTTCGCCAACATCAGTTGTTTGGGAAGTTGTCCAAGTGTGAGTTCTGGGCTCGATAAGTTCGTTTCTTAGGGCATGTTGTGTCCCAACATGGAGTAGCTGTGGATCCTTCGAAGATAGAAGCAGTAGTGTCTTGGGAAACCCCCAAGACTGTGTCAGAGGTGCAAAGTTTCCTTGGTCTCGCAGGCTATTATAGGAGGTTTGTAGCCAATTTCTCTCGAGTTGCGACTCCTCTGACAGCTTTGACCAAGAAGGATCAAGTGTTCATATGGACTGATCAGTGTCAGGCAGCTTTCGAATATCTAAAGGGGAAGTTGGTAAGTGCTCCAGTCCTTTTTCTTCCAGCAGAGGGAGTCCAGTTTGATGTTTTCTGTGATGCTTCACATCTGGGGCTAGGCTGTGTTCTCATGCAGCAGAGGTCAGTTGTTTCTTATGGGTCTCAGTAGTTGTGTCCCCATGAATGCAACTATGCCACCCATGATCTTGAGTTGGCAGCCGTGGTGTTTGCTCTGAAGTTGTGGAGACATTACCTCATTGGTGAGCACTTTGTGGTTTTCACCGATCATAAGAGTTTGAGGTATGTTTTCTCCCAACGTGACTTGAACTTGATGTAGCGTCGGTGGATGGAGTTATTACAGGAATACGACATTGAAATATCGTATACACCTGGAAAAGGGAACGTTGAAGCTGATGCATTAAGCCGAAAGTCACGTAATGATGTTGTGTGTGAATCTGGTGATTCCTGGAGAGTGATGGAAGAGCTAGCAACTTTGCATCTTGATATGGAAGAGGTTGGAGGTAGATGTTGTCTTTTCCAGATGACGGTGCAGTCATCTCTAATGTAGATGGTGGAAGAGTCTCAGTGGGGTGATCTAGAGGTGGATGTTTGGAGAGACAGAGTTGTTTGTGGGGAGGCCCCTGATGGTTGGTCGGAGGATGAACAACACCGAGTGTTGTATCATGGCAGGCTTTTTGTTCCCTTGGCGATGCGTGAGACCGTTCTCCGCGAGTTCCATAGTTCACCCTTGGCGGTACATCCTGGTGTGACGAAGATGTACCGATCCTTGAGGAGTCAGTTTTGGTGGCCTGGGCTGAAGCGTACAGTTGCAGAATGTGTTTCTCGATGTTTAGTCTGCCAGAAGGTGAAGGCCGAACACCGTGTTCCTGGTGGTCTTCTCCAAAACATAGAGATTCCTCAGTGGAAGTGGGAGGAAATCTCAATGGACTTTGTTACAGGTTTACCTCGAGCTCCGGGAGGACATGATGCTATATGGGTGGTAGT
Source organism: Viscum album (assembly GCA_963277665.1). Lineage (NCBI taxonomy): Eukaryota > Viridiplantae > Streptophyta > Magnoliopsida > Santalales > Viscaceae > Viscum > Viscum album. The sequence continues at coordinate 1,692,908,822 of OY728137.1, read as the reverse complement.
GGATCGTTTAACTAAATCGGCCCACTTCATAGCAATCAAGGAGTCGAGCTCAGTGGAGGTCTTGTCGAGGCAGTATCTGGAGGAGGTGGTGAGGCTTCACTGAGTACCTAGGACGATCATTTCTGATCGAGATCCTCGTTTTACCTCTAGGGTGTGGAGAGGTCTCCAACATGATTTTGGATCTCAACTATGCCTTAGCACTGCTTTTCATCCTCAAACGGATGGTCAGACAGAGTGAACAATCCAGACTCTTGAAGACATGTTGCGCTCTTGTGTTCTTGATTTTGGAGGTTCATGGGTGAAGAACTTACCCTTGGTAGAGTTCTCTTACAATAATAGTTTTCACTCTACCATCGGCATGACGCCGTTTGAAGCCTTGTTTGGCCGGCCATGCCGTTCTCCGTTGTGCTGGGATGGGGTCGGATAGTCAGCAATTCTCGGACCAGAACTAGTGCAGAATACAACAGAGATGGTACAGGTGATTCGTGAGAGGATGAAGACAGCACAGGATCGTCATAAATCATATGCTTATCAAAGAAGGAGACCGTTAGAGTTTAATGTTGGGGATCATGTGTTTCTGAAGGTGACTCCCCGTCATGGGCAGCGAAGGTTTGGTCGTGGAAGTAAGGTTTCTCCCCGGTTTGTTGGGCCTTTCGAGGTGTTAGCTCGTGTTGGAGCTGTGGCATATCAAGTAGCACTTCCCCCTCAGATGAGTGGGATACATGATGTTTTCCATGTATCGCAGCTCCGTCGTTATCTTCATGATGAATCTCATGTTATCGATTGGGGAGAGATCGATATTGATGATGATGCAACCTTCGAGGAGAAACCTGTGGAGATCCAAGACCACAAGGAGAAGGTGTTACGTGGGCATTCTATCCCCTTAGTTCGTGTCTTGTGGCGACACGGTGGCACGGAGGAGAGTACTTGGGAGCGTGAGTCATAGATACGTGCTCAGTACCCAGAGTTGTTCAATGTGTAACTCCTTTCATGTAATGATGTTTCCTCTCTGGTTAGATCTTTCATGTTTTATTCATGTACCTTTGATGCGATGTTATGTTTGAATTGTTTGGGTATGGATTGTTTGTTCCCATACTCCCGGATGTCGTGGTTTTGTTCCAGTTTTCGAACAACTCATGGTGGTTTTCCCTTGAGAGGTATCTTATGGGGTGGTTGTTCGGACCCCTCTTTTCTTCTGGGTTGGTTTTTAATTCTTGAGGACGAGAATGTTTTGAGAGGTATCTAATGTAATGGCCCGGACCTCTCTGGTCCATTACTTTGTGGAATTTTGGTGTTGGAGGTGTTCCGGGAGGCCAAGGGGACTTATCCCTAACACTTTGCCAATTTTCCAATTCTGTGAACAGTGTTTCCAGTTTTATGAATAGTAACAGATCGGTCTCACCGATCAGTTTCACAGATCGGTGTGACAGATCGGTTTCACATATCGGTCTGACAGATCGGTCTCACCGATCAGTTTCACAGATCGGTGTGACAGATCAGTTTCACAGATCGGTCTGACAGATCGGTTTCACAGATCGGTGTGACAGATCGGTTTCACAGATCGGTGTGACAGATCAGTTTCACAGATCGGTTTCACAGATCGGTCTGACAGATCGGTTTCACAGATCGGTGTGACAGATCAGTTTCACAGATCGGTCTGACAGATCGGTTTCACAGATCGGTCTGACAGATCGGTTTCACAGATCGGTGTGACAGATCAGTTTCACAGATCGGTCTGATAGATCGGTTTCACAGATCGGTGTGACAGATCGGTTTCACAGATCGGTGTGATAGATCAGTTTCACAGATCGGTTTCACAGATCGGTCTGAGAGATCGGTTTCACAGATCGGTGTGACAGATCAGTTTCACAGATCGGTCTGAGAGATCGGTTTCACAGATCGGTCTGACAGATCGGTTTCACAGATCGGTGTGACAGATCAGTTTCACAGATCGGTTTCACAGATCGGTTTCACAGATCGGTGTGACAGATCAGTTTCACAGATCGGTTTCACAGATCGGTTTCATGTACAGTAACAGTGGGTGAAAAGTGTTTCCAGACTCCTATAGTTTTTCCCTTTTGACATTTCCTTTGACGTAAAATACATTTAAAGCCTTATTTTAAGGGCTCTTAAGGCCGATTCAAATGCCATAAATCCTATATTAAATATTCCTAAGGCTTGGAATGTTTTACTTGGTCAACCGCGTGGGTTAATGCGATCCGTTTTTAATGGAGAATTAACTGGATCTTAAACCGTCGCCCCATTAAATCTTAAAAAGGGACGAGATATCATTCTTCCTTGTTCTTTCCCTTTGTTCTCGATTAATAGGCACTAGAAACTTTCAATCCTTTCCGTAGGAGTTGCGCAATCAATCTTTACTCCTAGGATTGGTTCCGCTTTGTTTTGATGCAACCAAGCTGTGTCGATCAATCTTTGATATAAGGTATGTTGTATCGTCGTTCTTTTGGGGTTCATCTTCTCCTATCCTCCTTTCAATAATTATACCATGAAATTTCCAAGATTCTAATGGGTTTTCTAATGGGGTTGGTTGGTACTGTCGTACCGCAAAATCCTCCGGTGGATGTAGTTGTCACGAGGGGAGGATCGTGACCTGTTGTGTGGATAAAGAACGTGAGGAACTGTTTGAGGTAGGGGATTCATGGCTTCTCTAATTGTATATGTGCAATCGTAGAATTAGCATGATTTATCCCTTTGGATCATAATGAAATTGACCTAATTAAATACTTGAACTGGATTAAAAGAATTGGTTGATCGCATGTTGTTGCTTTATACTGTGATAACGGTTTGCCTCATGTTTTCCTAGATATAGTGATATCTATGTTTTCTTTAATTAGTTGCTCGTTCATGATGGAAATTGATAAAGAACGTAAAGCCGGAATTATTTGTTAAATAATTGGCTAAAGATAAAGAGGCATGTTAATGAATCTGTTAATTCAAGATGGATTAATGAACTATTTGTTCGATAATTTCAAAGGGGTTCTGAGTTACCCGCTTGCTTGTAAGGCTGAATGCCTTGTGGTTTGGAGCTCTGAGTGCTCATTTTGTCTGAAGGCTGAATGCCTTGTTAAAGGGCCGAGAGCCCATTTTGTGATCTTTGTTTTCCAGCTGCTTGTGATTTGATGTGAGCCTGGATGGCTGTTGTGATATGTGGAGGCATGGAGGCCTTGTGGTTATGGCAGTAGATGACGCCTAGAGTGGCGAGATGCATCAGTTTATGCATGTGGGTGTCGGGGAGGACACCAGGGGTGATGGAATGGGATGAATGTGGTTGCTGGTTGCTTGCGGTTTTCTTGAATGTTAATCTGTTTCGCTTTTCCCCACTGCTCAAGGAAGCTGGTCTTGCTACCCTTCTTCCGAAGGAGGCGAAGACGCGTGGGGTATGCCACGTGCTTTCCGTGTTTAGCCTCCTAAGGGAGAATGGGTATATGCTCTTTCTATAGGCGACAAAGACTCGACGGGTAGTATATCTACTCACCGTGTTGAGCCTCCTTTGTGTTTAGAAGCATAGGATGCTTTTCTAGAATGCCTGGGAATGTGGAAAAGTAATTCTGTAAGGAATGTTTGATTAAATGGTGAAAATCCACGGGGATGGAGATGCTCGAATTTAAAGGTGATGTGAATCTTAAAAAGGAGCAGTTGTTTTTTTATGTGATTCCAATTCAGTTTAATGTGGAATTGTTCATTCTTAATTAATGTTTAAATAATTAATTAACGTACAGTGGAACTGATAAAATGAGAATGGAGTAATCTAATAAAGCTCTTCAAATGGTTGTGTGCTTGTAGGATACCTAGTCTTTGAAGTAGTAGCCTGGAGTCAGAGAGACATTAGCTGCAGTTGTATCTAAGACTAGGTAATGCCCATAGTGTGGATGTGAGTTACTTATATACTATGTACTTTTTGTGTTTCTATACTCTACTCCACCCTGTCGTTAAGGGCAACTGACACCCCAGGGATTCTGAGCCCTGGGGGGTGTTTTCCCCAACATTCTGATGGGAGGTTGAATGGCTGACTACCCCCTTTGTCCCCGCTCTCTTCTCTTGGTAGATCTTTGTTCTGGTAGGCACAATGGTTAATTTTACCCATATATGTGTGTAGAGGGATGTAATGGCTTGTGGTTATTTCACACACATATATTCTGGATATGGTATCCTATGGAATACTATAGGTGTAACGTGTATAGGCTGTGATGGCTTGAGGATCCTTACTCGGCGTATGGGCTGTGATGGCTTGAGGTATAATACTCGACGTATGATACACGTTATACGAGCTATGGTGGCTCCCGGAAACTACCTGGTTACTTTGGTTGTGAGGATGGTGTGGTGGTTAGCCCAGGTGTCTGCGGGCAAGCCTATGTGGTGCACGAGGTGCAGATCCTGGAGCTTAGCCCAGGTGTCTGCGGGCAAGCCTTGGAGAGAGATGCACAGGACATATGTCGTTGGGGAAAAGCGGCAAACCAATGGGGAAGTAGTAGCGGGGTACCCTTGATATTCTTTACTACATGCTATATTCTTGTATGCGTTACTTGGTGAGAGTAGCCATGGTGAGGTTGGGAACATAGTATACCTGTTCAGGTGACGAGTTAGTTTCACTTGTTGTTCACTGGGCTTTAGCATCCTTTCTTTACTTTTGCACGAGAGGCTTGGGGAGGATCCTACTGAGTATACTATTATACTCACCCTATGTATATATAAACTGTTTTTCAGGTCACTTGGAGCAAGTTGGAGATCAAGCGGGTTACTACTAGCTTGTGGTTGGAGGAGGAGCTGTTCGGGCTCGTGGTCGCTGCCTTTTTTCTTTCTTTTGGGTACTTTTAGTTTTCCCTTTCAGTTGTAGTACTTTTGCATGACATTTCATATATGTACTTGGTTTCCTTTTATATTTCAGTTATGAGTTGGAGTTGGTTGGAGTATATTCTATCTCTCTCTTCTTCATGTGTTCTCTTAGAGGGTAATGCCTCCCATTTGTATGTTATTATACCCTCGGTGCTAGTCGCTAACCCGGGGCCTACTGGAGGCGGGACTCGGGGGTCATTATCTCCCTTTTCACATTGTCGGCCCAGGAGGGGTACACTTTGTGGGGAGGGGGTCGTGACAATGATTAGTGTGTGTCATATACTCAATAATCATCTACTTACTTTATAGAATGAAAATTATTAATTTCATCATAAAACTATACATTCCATCATTGAGAAGCTTACTTCAATCCATAAATAGACCATTGAAAATTTCATAATATTGAAATAAAATTTGTAACTTAAAAACCTTTATGTTGTTTAATATACAATTCCTAGAATAAATTTTCATAAGTTAAAGAGATTTTTATATCCTTTTTTTACATCTCAAAATCATAACGAGAAGTTATGAATGAAATATCTAAATAGACTTAATCATCACACCTAATGAAAATGTCTCTTCTTAGTTAATACCTATAATTTTTATATAAACCACTATTAGGAAATATTTATAGAAAGAAATTATACCATCCATGCTAATTTTACTATATAAAACCAACTTTTATCGTCTTGGTCACACCTATTTGGGGGGCATCCTCGATGTTCCAAGAATGGTTAGTGTACATAAAGCCTGTATCAAATCTCATGGCCACAAACCATTTCTCAAAACCAAACCTCTCAATGTAATCTCAATACATAGTAGGTTCATCAACTATTAACATTACTTCATAATAATTTTCCAGAAGAAATACAAACTTATTTGGATCTTATAAAATCCTAATATATTTTTAGGGTTCTTGTGTAACCCGATTTAGTTATGTTTCTACAACCCCTTGTGAAACTGACTCACTTTTTATCATAGGAACCGTTCTTATATATTAGATCTTAACATCATTAAGTTTATATTTTTCTCACTAAATATTCAATTAATGAGATATATATCAAGTTAATATCTATCTAGATATGAATTTTTTAGTAGGATTATAAAAATAATATACCTTATTTTCTTTGTGATGACTAAAAAATAAAATTTTCTATAACATAGGATTATGTTTTTTAGAAGAAAAATATCATTTTTTTCTTCAGTTCCCCAAATCTTATAAAATATAAATTGGGATTCCTCCCATTACATATGTAATATTATGTCTTTATAACTAAATTATATTTAATTTAGTTTAATATAAAATATTACACTTCTAAATAATATCCTCTTAATGATATAGGCAGGTCACACTGAATCATTATTAACAGAACCGTGTCCAAAAATGGAATGATTATTACTCTTAGAAACACTATTACACCATTTTATTCCCAGAGGATTTATTTTTTAAATAATTCTATAGTCTTTTATATGATTATTAAATTCATATATTAGTAATTACCTACCAGGATATGATTTTACAATATTAATACCTTTTTCTAAATTATTCTATACCTTATTACTACATTTTTTGTACTTTTCAAAGATTTGAAACATCTATCTCATAAGAAACACATAACAACATTAACTTTAGTCACCCATAAAGGTTAATAAATATATATACCTACCACATTCTTGAGTACTCATTAGTCCACATAAATTACTATATATTAGATATAATACTCCACTAGACCTTTCTCATTTTCCACTAAAAGGTGACTCAATCATTTTTCCTAGTAAAAAATATTCACATTTATCAAATGTTTCATAATTTTATGATTCTAGAAATCCATTTATATGGATTAATTGAATGTTTTTATCATTAATATGTATTAGGTGAAAATTCTAATGATAAGTGTTGTTAGAATTGGCCTTTAACTTCTTATCTTAATTTTTAAAGATATGGTTTTCAATATCTAGAATTTATAACCGTTCATCATACTCCCTATTCCATAAATATTTTATTTATATATAAATATAAAAATAACTTATTATCAATAGTTATTGAAAATAAAATATGATAAAAAATATATATATTTCAAATTTCTATTTATTATAGGAATATACTAACATTTTTCAAAATCTAAAACTAATCGACGAGATAGAAATAAAAAATAATTACTAACATATAATGAGAAAAATATTTTTGTATTTATAACATAATGTTCTACTTATCTATTCATTAATTATCTTATATTTATGATTATGTATCTTTCATCACAAATGTGGGATATTGGATCGATATCCAATACCCATGATTTATAATTAGAGAAAATAATTTTTATAAAATTTACATCAATATGATCAAAATAGTTCTAATTGAAAATAATTCTCAACCTTAGATACCAATATATTAAACTATATTTAAAACCTATAAGGGATATCAAAATTATGTTCATGTTGTATGAAATAATCTATAATGAGGCATATCATTGCATTAATGTCATGTTTAATATCATTTTAATAAATCCTTTTATTGAATGAACCCCCACTAAAAATGATGAACCCGTAACTCATATCCATTTAGTGGGCCAAGATCAATATTTCATCATGACCATGCCAATCTAATCTCACAACTTAATCCATTAATATATCAAGTATATGACCATGTAAATCATATCATATATGAGTCTTGTATTCTTAGGCGGACTAATACTTTTCCAATTCATGATATGAATTATCACAACTCTATTCCTATGAGAACCTAATAGTTAGGGTTACCCAGATAAATATTTACCAAAGATAATTCTATATATATGAACTTCATAGTTAGAATCACTTATAATTTAATTTTATTATAAAATATAATTCATGGCAACCTAATTATTAAGGTCACTTGTAATGAATGATCGATGTATTAAAAAGTGGTTTCTTTTTAAATGAATCTCATGTTTAATATTTCGAGGGTTTTAATATTCTCATAATTTCTATATAAATCAAATACATATCATGAATTACTATTCCATACCATAAAATATTTAAATATAATGTAATATCTATATGTACACATTCTTTTAACAATTTATTTTTTGAATCCAATTCCTTTAACCAAATTAATATGTTCCAAACATATTAATGCATAACACTTTATACGACTCATAAATTTTATTACTTACCCAATAATAAGAGTCCATTATATATATATATTCATATCTAAATAAATCTCACAATTAAGTTATATGAATGATTTTTTGTAAATATATAGATCCATATAGAAGAAAAATATCCAGAAGGTAAAGCATGGTGCAACCTGTAGCTAACCCCTACTTTTCTTAGGTAGAGCTTAAGTGTAACATCATTGATCTTGATCAACCAAGTGGTACTAGAGCTAGAGATCCACTAAAACTAGAGATCTAGTGTCTTTAGGCATGCCTCCCCATATGCCTTAGGCCGACAACATGAGGTGGGGGTATTTTGGTGATCATGGAGAGACTATACTCCCCACTATAAAGGGAAAAAAATAATGAAAACCAAATACATCAATAGTTAACACATAAATAAAAAGGATTGAAACAATATGTATAAATAGGATATGTAATATGAATATCTATTATTTCATACCAATCATAAAAATACATGGATCTCCTATGGCTCGATCTCATACAGAAAATCCTAAAAGTACAAACAAACAACAATGTGACACTGAGGATCTGCCTGGTCCTATCCCAAAATCCATCAACATCTTGAATTTATTTCCATTACACCACCAATATATGATATATAAGTAAGAATTTTTCCTTTACCAATGTAATGAATCCTAATGTCTGCACACATCCGAGAGGTCACATATAGGATGTGAGAATACACTTAGTAGGACACCACAAACCATTACCCTAGATAATATCCATACATATACGAGTATATGAAAATTGAAATTAATGTAAAAAAATAAAATTTACTCATCCCACTCTACTCCACGACTGACCTTCCATGAGTGATCACTCTACCTTCTTTGGAGAATGCTAGAGTTGGAAGATATACCCACAATCTTCACACAACCCGAGGGAGGAAAATTCATCACCCCTCTTCTCATAATTAGGAAAAACATAATCACAATACTTCTAACTACTTTGTGAATGAGGAATCACCCAACCACATTCCAAAACCATCCTGCACACATCTTGTCCCATCATCCCTAAAAAATTCCACACATAGCGAGTTTTCAAATCCAAACTAGTAATGTCAATCACTCGTCAATTCCCATGTCCACCTATGATATATCCCTTATTTGGTTTTATAGTTAACCCCATTACCATAGGATTCTCATGTATAATGTATAACACCAAAAATATAGTCACAAAAACCACCTCATGGGATCTTATTATTGTTGACACAACCCCTAAAAATTTCAATCTGTATTGGGCAACATCATCTATATCCTATGGACATAACCCATATGAGGAACTTCTATCACTACCAATGACTATGTTCATAAACACATATGTCATATCAAAAAATAACCTCACCACATAACCAAACAATCCGCAACCATTATGTTTACAAGGAACCACATTCCCGTGAACAATATCTTTACAACATGAAACAACCTTCTAGGTAAGACCCAAAGCCATCAAAGAATAACAAACCAAAGATATCCAAGACTATAATTACCCAAATGAGACTACCCATAAGCATATCTCATGAATAATGGTGTCACGACCCATCCCCCGAGGCCCATGCCATGACTACCCCCAACCCGCCTTCGATAGTCCAGGGGTTGGTGACTAGCACCGAAAGGTGTATTCCCCAAAAATGGGAAGACATTGCCTTTATAAATTGTAAATTCACATAACTAAAAACAAAAAAAGGATACAATAAAAAAGTAAAACTATATAGAAAACAAGGTTTGTATAGAAAGAAAAATGGGCCAGAATACAAACTCAACTGAAAAGTACATGTAAGCTAAAAATTACAAGTAAAACTGAAACAACTCTAGTGAACACCCACCAAGGATCCTACTTGAAGGGTACGCACAATTCTAGAATGGTTGTGTATACGGTACGCCTCGTCTAATGTCCACCTTGATCTACCTCTAGTCTTGGTACTCTCATCCTTAATCAGCATTGTCCGTCGTCTGCACCAAACACAATAAGGTGAGGGCATAGCCCGTGCATGGGTGAGTATAACGATACTCAGTAGGGATCCCGAGACCCTTGAAGGTCTCACAAAATCCAGAAAGGATAAACCAAAAATCATGAAAACAATTGAAAATCCTAATTAGGTATATGCCCATATATATACCTAAGATGTCGAGTATACCCATCTCAATCATGAGGAAACACAAGGCCCAACTTAAATCCCAAAGCTCAACTTTTCCACGAAGGAAGAAATACTACGAAGGTGAGTACCACAAAGGTAGTAACACATAGGTAAAGAAACATAGAAAAATTAAAAAAAGGAATAATCACACATAAGTGTACGAAAAAGATAAGGACTCAGATCACACCAGGTATAACTTAGGTACGATATTAAAGATGATTAGATGTAACTACTAAATCATCATACTCTGTTGAGAGGCAGACCCATGTAGGATCCTAAATCATCAAACCCAAATAGTATCCTAGTATAGCAGACCCATGTAGGATCCTAGATTTGTCCCACGTGGATTCCTAAAGCAGATCCAAGTGGGATACTGGAAGATAGAACCACGTAGGATCCCAAAGCACAGACCCACATAGGATCCCTTTATCATTTTACAACTGGCCACAGGGTTCCCGCACTGAGCACGCTTGATTTTGGGAGGGTCCTATCCACAAGATACAGGTCGATACTCCAAATGACACGATGTCCATCGAAGAAGTATCTCAAAGGACCTCCACGTAATAGGGGTCTCAATACAACAGACAATGCATCAATCAGACGCTCGGTCTGTATGTTACTGGCCTTTCAGTCCCGAGGGCCCGGTTGGATTCATGTTTGATCCAACCTGATAATACCCCATATTTATCCAAAACACAATTGGGGTATACCAAAAGGATCTTCTTGATCCAAGGTTTCTGGCACCATAGATGGTTTGTCAAACGGACGCCCATAGGTTATGTTATAGCTGAAAGGGTGAAAAGGGGTCAAAGATGGTCCGAGTCTGGTATGACCCGACCCACTAGGTCCATCTCGGCACGCCGTCATGACTCAAACCACTAGGCGGCGCACTGGGCGGCCCGAAGTGTGGCTCGAGCAGGCGGCCCACTGTGGCCTCCGGCTGGGTGGCCCCGTGGTGGGGTCTGCCCTAGCCACCACCCAAGGGGAAGGCACCTCCCTGGTACCCCGAATGGCTGGGCCGTTCTGGTTGGGTGGATTACCGGCCAGTTCCATGTGGTGTCGGTAGCTGGCAGGCGAGACCGAAGGTCCCTCTCAGATCTTCGACTGGCCGAACGAACAACCGAGCTACGTGGCGCGGTGGTGCGTCGCACCACCAATGACAGACGACAGCGAGTGGGACGCCCCTCCTTCACCACCACGGCCTCGTGCCACGACCCCTGCATGCCTGGCAACACGTACACGTGCCACTACCCCCTTCACGTAGCCAGTCGAGTGCCGGCCCTCGCCATTGATCCGCTGCGGCCAATGGGTCGAAACCCTTTTCTGGCAGGGCGGTCATACCGCCACCGCCGTTGTGGCTGACCAGAGTGCCGACCACCGCTCACGAGACCTTCGGCGCTAGTCGCCGACACCGGTTTCCAACGACGTTCCTCATGTCTTTGGGTGTTCCCCGGTGGTCCATTCTTCTTTCCTTATACTCCCACATTCATCTCAGGACGTCACCATCGATTCAAGACCACCACGATTGGAAATTTAACAACCTGAAAACAAGCCGTGAAGAACACCAAAATCCACAAGGATTATGGAGAGGTCGGGTCGTTTTCGTTTGGCCTACACTCTTTATGTTATAACGGTATCAAGTGATATAGTTGTTCTTGAATCGAAAAGAACAAAAACAATAGGTTAGGGGTATACAAAAGAAACAATCCCTACCTAAAATATTCATTGACGTTAGTGAGGAGAGGGAAATAAGGACATCCGTTCGTCGTCCTTGAAGACATTTTTCATTGGATATCCTTTGATGGAGTTCTTTTTTGGAGAAAACTATTGAAGGAGAAGAGTTCTTCCTCTATGGGGGGTTTCCTCTAGTAGGATCCTGCAACAAGAGCACAAAATAGGTGATAAAGAGCCTCCCCTTAAATGATAGGTTTAATGACTTCATTTAGTGAAGTCATTAAATGTTGGGGATTTGGAACAATTAAAAAGAAATGGGTTGAAGAGATTGGGTGGTCCCTACTGAGAATTCAAAAGAATTCAAAAGTTAAATAAAAATAAAATTAGTTTATTTTTATTTCCACCTTTTTTTATTTTCCACCGAAAGGTAGAAAAAACCAACTTCAACCCTTGAAATACTATGGTCGAGGTGAAGGTATCCGTAAGTGAATATTGGCGCTGCGAATTCAATAGTGTCCTCATATTTCAATTCCGACCACCAGTTCAAAAGTTACAAAAAACTTCTTGCACGTTTACTGAACATACTCCAATTTTTTTTTTCTGAAATTCATTTCGGACAGACTGGGCATCGGAATCACGTGCCGTCAATTTTTGTGGACTCATAAAATTCCCATATAATACATTTAAAAAATTAAACGGAAAATACAGGTCTTTACATTCTCCCAACCTCAGGGCTTTGCATCCCCGAAAGCCACAACATACACTAGGGAAACAAGTGGGGGTACTGAGCACGTATCTAAGCCTCCCGCTCCCATGTGCTTTCCTGGAGGTTCCCATGTTGCCAGTGAACACACAACATAGGTATCGACCGTCCATGAAGGACTCTCTCATCTTTATCCTCGATCTCTACTGGAACCTTTGAAAACATCTCCCCATCATCGATGTCAAGCTCGCCCCAGTCAAAGACATGTGAAGGATCATGCACGTATCTCCTCAGCTGGGATACGTGAAAAATGTAACATAACCAGTGAAACTGAGGGGGAAGTGCTTAGTGGTATGCCACCTCTCCAACTCTGCTGAGGACCTGAAAGGGTCCGATGAACCTCAAAGATAACTTACCACCCTATCCAAATCTCTGAAAACCTCATCGGGGTGAGACCCATAGAAATATGTGGTCACCATTCTCGAACTACAGAGGTCTCCGTCTCCTATTGGCATAAGACTTATGCCTGCTCTGTGTAGTCTTCATCCACTCCTTGATGATCTGCACCTTCTCCGTGGTAACTTGTACCATCTCTGGTCCCATGAGTGCTGACTCCCCTAGGTCATTCCAGCACAAAGGCGATCTATAAGGTCGTCCGTACAGAGCCTCGAAAGGTTCCATCCCAATGGTGGAGTGATAAATGTTGTTTTATGAAAACTCCAACAAGGGAATGTAATCCTCCCAACTATGACCAAAGTCGAGGACGCAAGCATGCAACATGTCCTCGAGGGTCAGAATGGTCTGCTCAGTATAGAAATTTGTCTGAGGATGGAAGGTAGTGCTCAAACAAAGATGTGTCCTGGAAGCCTCCTTCAACCCATTTCATAGCCAAGAAGTGAAACGTGAATCATGATTGGAGAAAATCGTCAAGGGTAATCCATGAATCTGCACAATCTTCTACACAAAGAGGAATCCCATGCTCTCTACTGAACCCTGCTCTCTGATTGGTAAGAAGTGGGATGACTTAGTGAGTCGGTCAATGATCACCCAGATAGAATCATTTCCCCTAGATGTGCGTGGAAGTCCTTTCATGATGTCCATAGATATCCCGTCCCACTTTCACTCTAAGAACTCTAAAGGATGAACTAAGACTGCAGGTACCAGATGCATCGCCTTCACTTGCTGACAAGTTAGGCACCGAGAGATAAACTCTGATACTACTTTCTTCATTATTGGCCACTAGTGCTGTCATCAGTGGTCCTGGTACATCTTCTGCACTATTAGATGTACCGATAGAGGGGATATGTGGAACTCCCTCAAAACTTCCTCCTGAAGCAACACTGGTACCATGGTATGTCCTCTAAAAAAGATGACGTGCTCCCCACCCTAAGAAAACCCATAAGGTGCACATCCTGTGGATATCTGAGCATGTCGAGCCTTGTAGTCAGTGTCCCCATGTTGCGCCTCTCTGACTCACTGAAGAAGTGTGGGAGTGACTATAAGATTCTGAAGAAAAGCTGCTCCATCTCGTTCGACAAAGTATATTTGCAAAGCGGACAGCTGCTCCGTCACCCCACCCAGCAACTGTATACCAGATCTCTTGCTGAGTGCATCTACTACAACGTTCCCCTTCCCAAGAGTATAGACTATCATGAAGTCATAGTCCTAGAGGAACTCAAGACAACGCCACTGTCTCAGGTTCAGGTCCTTTTTCAAGAAGATATACCTGAGACTTATGTGATTAGAGTAGACTATAAAACACTTTCCCATCAGATAGTGTCACCACATCTTCAAGGAGAATACCACCACTTATAACTCAAGGTCATGGGTAGAAAAGTTCTGCTCAGGCTATCTCAGCTGTCGAGAACCATATGATATAACTAGTCGCTCCTGCATCAGGAAACATCCAAGCCTAGTCCCTAATGTGTCGCAGTAGACTACACCCCCAAAACCATCCTCTGATAGCCTCAAGATGGGAGAACTAGTCAGTCTCTACCTTAGATCTTGAAAACTCCACTGGAATCTCTCTGACCACATAAATGGTTACCCCTTCTTCATCAATGCTGATAAAGGTGATGCAAATTTGGAGAAGTTTGGCACAAATCTCTGGTAGTATATGGACAAACCCAGGAAACTCTGTACCTCTGTTACACTCCTGGGTAGCTCCCAAGGATTTACTGCCTCAATATTCACTAGATCCACTGCAACTCCAGCCTTCGAGATGACATGTCCCAAAAAGTGAACCTCCCAGATCCAGAACATGCACTTCATGAGATTACCATAAATCTAGTGCTCTCAGGGTGTGTCCAGAACAACCTACAAATGATAGGCATGCTTCTCCCCAGTAGCCGAGTAGATCAGAATGTCATCAATGAAGACTAATACAAAGTGATCAAGGTATGGCTGAAATATCCTGTTCATGAGTCCCATGAACACTTCCGGAATGTTGGTCACACCGAATGGAATTACCAAATACTCATATTGGTTGTATTGACATCTGAAAGATGTCTTCTGCACATCCTCATCTTGTACTCTGAGCTGGTGATAGCCTGACCTGAGGTCTATCTTCAAGAACCATTGTTCTCCCTTCAACTAATCAAAGAGGTCGTCAATCCTCATATGTGGGTACTTGTTCTTTACGGTCACCTGGTTCAGGTGATGATAGTCAACACAAAGTCTCAAGCTCCCATATGCCTTCTTTCCAAACAAAATTGGGGCAACCCAAAGAGAAACACCGGTCCAGATGAACCCCTTACATTGTATATCCTCCAGCTATACCCGCAGCTCACGAAGCTCTACGGGAGCCATCCGATATAGTGATGTATATATCAGTGCCTTCTCGGGGTACAAGTCAATGTAAAATTCCACCTCCCTGTGAGAAGGTAGTCCCGAAACTACATTAGGGAAGACATCGATGTACTAATCCACCACTACAGGATAGCTCGGACTCTCCACATCGACCGCTCCGAGGGTAAGGCTATCCAACTGAAGAGTGATCGACTGCACTCTCCTCTGGTTATGTCCATCCTATGCTGTAGAGGCTCCCTTCTCACCAGTGAAGGTAAACCTAGTCCCATCCTTGCAGATACACCACAATTTTTTCCTAATGAAGTCGATCTGGGAATGGACTGTAGATAACGAATCCATACACAAGATGACATCATAAGGCCTCGACGCTGCTACTAGAAGATCCCAGCCGAAGATCTCGCCTCCCAGAGTAAGCTCACACTACCGGCGCCAGTGTGTAATCATTAGATCCTTTCCCGTAGGAGTCTCTATCCGTAATGATCAAGCGAATGGATCCACTGGAATTTCTGAGCTCCGAACAAGGGCAATGGAAATAAAAGAATGACTGAAACCTATGTCAATAAGTACTGCATCTATGGTGGAGTAGACACATATCATACCTTATATCATCTCCAGAGCACTATGGTCGTAGGCCTCGGCTTCCTGGAGCTGAGCTTTCCCCTGTCCACTTGTTCCTTGTGGTCGGGGTGACCACCTAGTGGTGGTGACGTTAACACCTCAAATCATCTCCCACTGCCTGCTTCACGACCATATCCTCTTCCACATCCACCTGATCCATGCGGACCTCCTCGTTCGAACCTCTCTCTCTACCTGGGCAATACTTAGACAGCCTCCTGTTCATCGGTACAGCGGGTCGGGCAGTTATGAGCCATGTGACCCAGCCCACCACATGCGTAACACTGCCTGCTCCTTGCATGACTGACTCTGTCTCAGGTGCCCCACACAATCGACCCTAAATCTTAGAGTCATACACCTGTAGGTCTAGTTCTCTTGGACCTCTGTGACATCTATCTATTGCCAGCTACAGAAGACTCCGCTACATGACACCCGATGGTGGGTCTTGCTGCTGGCAACTACTCAGTAAGAAAACTCTTCATTAAGAGGGCTTGCTCTAACACCCCTTCCTGCATCGGGATGCTGAGAGAAATCATCGAAGCCCTGATCTCCTACCTGAGTCCCTTCTTGAAGGTCTGAGCCCTAAATAATGGGCCCCACACCATATCAATGGAGTAGAGTGAGAGGTTAGTGAACCTTGCTGAGTAATGAACCACAGTCATGCTACCCTACTGCAGATGAAGAAGCACTTATATGCGCACTGCATGAAGGGTCACTGGGACAAAATTTTTTTGAAATACGCTCTCAAAGGATACCCAGAGAACTGTCACCTCGTCGTAAACCTGGAGCATCAAGCTCCACCATCAGCCTGTTGCTTCCTGTATAAGATTGGCGGCAAGTATCACCATGAGATCGGCTGGTGTCCGTACCAGTCAGAAGAATCTCACCACAGCCTCTAGCCAATCCTCAGCCACCTGTGGGTCCGTCTCACCCCAGAACCTAGGGGGCTTCTGGAACTGCAACTCATGAAACATGCTCAAGCGGTGTGCACTCTCCGCTACTGGGGATGGTGGCATCAGTGGCCCAACGGGTAATGGTACCGCTTGTGCCTCTAAAAATAAAGGGCCCTGTACTGAGGCCTCATCGCTCGGTGGGATGTCGTTACGTACTCTTCCTAGAACCCTAGATGACTGTCTACGTGGAGGCATCCTCGAAAAGAAACAGGTGTGACCGGATCAATAAGTTATACCTGGTGAGATGACTCAAATAGATTACAAAGAAAACTTTTTAAAACACACACACAATCAGCGTTTTTGTGCACTGAGTCAGAAATAAGAAGTCAGGGTCTTGGTGGATGGATATGTTGGCCTCTGCACCAACAATGGATTCCCTAAACTGATAACCACACTCATAACACTTAACACTATTGTAGTTTAAAAGACCAGAGTCCAATTTTCTACGGTATAAACAACTTTTCTTATACCAATTTTTCATGAATCGTCCCCCAGGGTCTATGCTATGACTACCCCAAGCCCACCTTACATAGGAGAGAGGCTGGAGACTAGCACTGAAATATGTATTCCCTAAAAGTCGGAAGGCATTGCCTTTATAACCTGTAAACTCACAAAACTAATTACAGAGCAGGATACAAGCACAAAGTAAAACTATATAGTAAACAGGGTGTCTACCTAAAGAAAAAGGGGCCAGAATACAAACCCAACTGAAAAGTACAAGTTAACTAAAAATTACAAGTAAAACTGAAACAACTCTAGTGAACACCCACCAAGGATCCTACCTGAAGGGTAGGTACATCTCTTGAATGGTATTATTTGTGGTACACCTCATCTAATTTCCACCTCGAGCTACCTCCAGTCTTGATACTCTCATTCTAAGTTAGCAATATCCGTCGTCTGTACCAAACACAACAAGGTACGGGCATTGCCCGTGAAGGGGTGAGTATAACGATACCCAGAAGGGACCCGAAGACCCCCGAAGGTCTCAAAAAATACATGAAGTATAAAACAAAAATCACGAAAACAACATACAAACCTACTTAGGTATATGCCCATACATATACCTAAGTTGTCGAGTATACCCATCTCAATCATGCGGAAACACAGGGACCAACTCAAATCCCAAAGCTCAACTGTTCCACGAATAAAGGAATACCATGAAGGTGAGTACCAAAAAGGTAGTAACACATAGGTAACTCAAAACAAAAAATACCACAAAGGCATCATCACACAGAAGTGTAACACAAAGATAAGGGCTCAGCTCAGACCATGTATAACTTATGTACAATAGTAAAGATGATTATATGTAACTACTGAATCATCTTACTCTGTTGAGAGGTAGACCCACGTATAATCCTAAATCATCAGACCCACATAGGATCCTAGTACAGAAGACCCACGTAGGATCTTAGAGTAGTCCCATGTGGATTCCTAGAGCAGATTCAAGTGGGATACTGAAACACAAACCCATGTAGGATCCCAAATCACAAACCCACATATGATCCCTTTCTCATGTTACAGCCAGGCATAGGGTTCCCGCACTAAGCTCGCTTGATTCCAGGAGGGTCCTATCCTCAAACCATAGATAGATACTCCAAATGCCACAATGTACCATGAAGAAGTATCCCAAAGGACCTCCATGTAATTGGTGTACCAACGCAATAGACGGTGCATCAATCGGACGCCCGGTCTGCAAGCTATTGGCCTTTTAGTCCTGAGGGCTCGTTTGGATTCGTGTTCAATCCAACCTGGCCATACCCCATCTTTATCCAATACTCAAGTGGGGTATACCAAAAAGAACGCCTTGATCCAAGGTTTTCGTCACCATAGACGGTTAATTAAACAAAATCTTGTAGGTCATGTTATAGCTGCAAGAGTGAAAAGGGGTCAAAGCGGGTCCCAGTCCGGTCTGACTCGGCTCGACCCGTGTCCGGACATAAGTCAGGCTCGGCCCGCCGGCGCTACCTGGACTGCTGGGTAGCCCACGGCTGGGTGTCCCCATAGTGGGGTCCACCTTAGCCGCCACCCAAGGCAGAGGTGCGGCTTCGGTACCCCGAACGGCTGGGCCATTCGGGTTGAGTGGCTGACCGGACAGCACCACGTGGCACCGGCAGCTGGCACGCGAGACTCGAGGTCCCGCTCACCTCCCCTGCTGGACGAATGGCCAGCTG
This sequence comes from Viscum album, assembly GCA_963277665.1. Lineage (NCBI taxonomy): Eukaryota > Viridiplantae > Streptophyta > Magnoliopsida > Santalales > Viscaceae > Viscum > Viscum album. The sequence goes on along the minus strand of OY728137.1, from coordinate 1,692,889,746 downwards.
ACTAGTGCGGTGCGGACACGCGCCATGCCACCACTGGAGGCTGACAACGAGCTGATCGCCCCTCCTTCACCGCCGCGACCTCGTGCCGCATCCCCTGCATTCCTGGTGGCATGAATATGCACCGCCACCCACTTCATGTGGCCGAACGAGCACCGGCTGACGCCCTTCTGAAGCCGGTCACTGGCACCGGTTACCAGTGACGTTCCTCGGGTCACTGGGCATGCCCCGATGGCCCGTTCTTCATTACATAGATTCACACACTCGTCTCAGGACATCTCTATCGATTCAAGACCAACACAGATGGAAATTTCTGAACCCAAAAACAAGCTACGAAGAACACCAAAATCAACAAGGGTTATAGAGAGGTCGAGACTTGTTCGTTTGGCGTACACTCTCTGCATTAGAACGATAGCAGGTGGCAGAGTTGTTCTTGAATCGAGATGAATGACAAGAAAGGGTAAGGGGTATACAAAACCAATAATCCCTACCTCGAAGATTCGTTGAAGTCAGTGAGGAGAAGGAAATACGGACGTCCGTTCATTGTCTTTGAATACGTTCCTCATTTGAGATCCTTTGACAGAGTTCTTCATTGGATGAAATCATCGAAGGAGAAGATTTCTGACTCTATGGGGTGTTTCCTCTAGCAATATCCTCCACCAAGAGCCCAAAATACGTGATTCAGAGCCTCCCCCTTAATTGATTGGTTTAGTGAATTAATTTATTGAAGTCATTAAATGTTTGGGATTTGGCACAATTAAAAAGAAAGGGATTGGAGAGACCGGGTGGTTCCCAATGAGAATTCAAAAGAATTCAAAAGTCAAATAAAAATAAAGTTAGTTTATTTTTATTTCCACCTTTTTTTATTTTCCACCGATGGTTAGAAAAAACCAACATTCATCCTTGATATACTATGGTCGAGGTGAAGGTCTTCTTAAGAAAATTTTGGTACTATGAGTTCAACAGTGTCCTCAGATTTCAATTCTGAGCACTAGTACAAAAGTTACAAAAATCCGCTCGCACGTTTACTGAACGTACCCAAAAAAAAGTTCATAATTTAATTCTGGGTACACCAGGCCTCGGAATCACGCACTGTCAATTTTCAGAAACTCTTAAAATTTTCATATAATCCATTAAAAAAATTACATGGAAAATCATGGTCTTTACAAAAGAAAACTACAAGTGCTTATATTCTTGGTCACACACACAACCCTACCTACCCCCTTAAATTACATGATTCTTAAATATGAATATAAAAATAAAATCATCTAGAGAACACCTAATAGGTACTAGTTGGATATTTCACATCCAATATCATTTTCTGATAAATTATTGATTTTAAGAAATAGAGAAACATAAGAAAAATTACTTAAATTGAAATTTTTGTTGAAAGTATATATAGTGATTACAAAACCAAAAATAATTAATAGTGAAATTTGAGCCTTACCCATGATTAATAACTATGATAGAATATATTAAGAACTTATGGAAACTAAAATAAATCTCTTTCAATTAAGAATAATAAAGTTAGGGTAGTGGGTCTAGTCCTTCTGGATAACTGGGACTCCCCCTTATCTCTTTTATCACTCGATTAATTAATTAGTACAAATAAAATATTAACAAAAACAACTAGAGCCCATTCAAACATGTATGGAAGCCATTGAGGCCATAGTTCCTATCCATTGGGGTTTTGATGGTAGGTATAGTGGCCACTAACTGAACCAATGAAACTCTAGTGGCCTCCCAATGGGGTTCTAGTTGGTATCCTATTGCATTAAAATTCCTACATCACAAACCCACTTTCCTGATAACCAACTCTTGGTCTCTTCTAACAACTCAAACACCCCAAGAGGGCCCAAATACCCATAGTTTGGCCAATGTTACACCCAAAATACCTCATCTAAATACTATTTTTTCTTAAAGACAATATGTCCAAATGGTCACGAGTGGGTGACTTCACCTTTTTATAAAATTTAGTTAATTATAAAATTTATGTTAATTTGTAGAGAAAAATAAAATATTTGAGAGTTATTTTTTATAATAGTTTGGATCAAAGTAATACCACATCTACTATTCACACTCTTAATATGACAGTATGGTACCCACTAAAATAGTAGTGCATGTTTTGAGAGGAGTCACAATCTTTTACATTATCCATTTTAACTCCTTAAAGCACAACCAAATTTTTTTATATGATATAGGTATAACATACAAACTTCCTTTTAAGGTGGAGGAAGAACCAGACTTGAATTTATCCCAACCAAGGAATAATCTAATCCCCTTCCTCTTATGGGATATGTCATGAACTGATGTACCTTTCTTAAGGAGTACTATAAATCTTACATAATGTTCCTGATTTTATTTTAAAAATAACAAACCATAAATATAATATACAGTAATGATAGAAAGAATTAATAACCACACTAACTATTTGAAATAGTATAGATGGAGTGTTGAGGTAGTAGGGTTCCATTTTGGGAGTAAATGATTAGAATTATGTAGTTCAGTTGAGAGTGCTTTAGTGATGATTGAAAAAGTGTGTATCATAATATAGTTTTAAAAAATCTGTAACCACCACAATCATAAACTAATTATTCCAACATATTTACAAAGAGTTTCTTCATGAAAACATATTAAAATTTCTAATCCATTTTATTTCTTCATTTCATATAGTATCACAAACAAGTGAAACCAATAACCAAATTTGAAATTGCATAGTGTATATTTCACAAAAATAGTTCATGAGTAATTTTTAATAAGCACACATGATAACATACCCATATGGTTTCTATATACAATATCGAAACAAAACGAATATATATATAAAAAACATTTAAGATTATTTAATATAGTAGTAAATATTCTATAACAATAAAATTTATATATCTTATAATAATCCAACAACTCATGCGAAAAAAGTATTCATATTTCAAATATTTAAATTTGAAACTCACAACTTTCCAAGATTGTAGTATAGATATTTATCCCAAATTATGACCCTTTAAATCTATAAAAATATATGAATATATTTTTTTAAAATTAGAATAATGAAAAAATAATTACGAAACCAATAAATAATTAAAGAATTTAAATAGAAACATTAAAAAATAAAAATATAGAAGTAAAATAAAAACATAGCATATTTAAAACATTATAAAAATGACATGTTTAAGATAAATGTAAGCATAATTTTAACCTTCCATGTAAATATAATTTTTCTATAGGTTTGGAATATTTATAAGCATGAATGCACATAATAATGAATGCACATAATCATGAATGTGCAGAAGCATCATCCTAGTATCTCATGTAACCACACACGTGGGTAAAAATCATTTTATGTCACGTGTAAACATCATCTAGTGTTTTTTAATCCTCATACAAGCATTCCATAAGCATCATTTTATACCTCATAAATAGGTTTTTTAAGAATCATTCTATTTTCAAAATAATCATGATTCTATGTTTCATAAACATCATTTTTATGTTTTTAGTAAACATAAATATGTGCTTGTAAGAATAAATCTACACCCCATAAGTACATTACAACCAGTTTGTAGGGATAAAGAAAGTCTACAAATAATACTTAGAATTATTAAAATATTTATGTAATAATCACAAAATTTTAATAATAAATTGAAATAAATAAAAACAAAAATAAAAAAATGATAAAAAAATATGTAACAATAATAGAAATTATAAATAAATAATTAAGTAGATAACATTGTAAGAGATTACAATTATCTAATTAGGAAATATTGATTGTATGATTCATAACCCAACTCATAATAACATTTATTTTAATCTAAAATAAGTTTATAATACCCACAATAAACATGATGAACAAATCTATAAAAACTTTCAACTATATTTTTCATCTACAAGTATAGAAATTGTAGAACACATTTTATTCACTCTTGTTATAAGGAATAAATAAATAATGTTATAATTTATCAAAATATAAATAAATAAATGGTATATTTGTTAATTATAAAAACAATATTAATTGAAGAGGAAATTATCCATGCAAATATCTCCACATTTTTGATAATTATGAAAAAATTAAAATTTCAAAAACTTCTCCGCATTTTTTAAATGATAAAAAAGATAAAATAAACTACTAAATATTATGTTTTCCTTTATTTTATTTTTTTCATTACATTGATAGTTTATTCTCACTTAAATTATTATAAATAAATTCCCATTATTTTAAAAAATATTAAACTGACTGTATAAAATTAAAAATATGTTTAAACATTAAGTCTACCCCTTTTTGAAATAGATGCCTTAATTAAAAAACATTTCCACTGTTATAAAAATAATATAACAATAAGGCTAATACTTAGAAACAATAAAAAGATAGTTCAGTCAACCTTAAAGTATTATAAAAACCTTCCACTTGTTTTAAATAATATTAAACTAAGTGAAGATAATGAAAAATAAGTTTAAACATTAATTTTATCCCTTTTTGAAATAGATTCCTTAATTAAAAAATTTCCCTAATAATAAATATAATATAAAAATAAGGTTAATACTTAGAAAAATATTTAGATACCAAGATTTCATCATGTTCACAATATTTTTAAAACAAATTTTAGAATCATTAGTTGTACATTTCAATGAATTTTAGAGTTAAATATGAACTAACCCCCCAAAATTAGGAATTCTATATAGAGAGTCAAATGAGAATATAATAAAAAAATAGTAAATTAAGGACCTAGAGAAAAAACAAGTGAAACTTACCCTTAATATAATCTTTTATATCCATCTATAAATTTCTAAATATTCATAATAGTTTGAAAAATTAACAAATTTTATATGTGTAGAAATTATAAGAATCTCCTTAATACTACTCTAAAATCCTCAATAAGATACAAAAACATACTTAGATATTTATTGAATAATGTAATTATGTACAATAAATTAATAAATAAACAACAATTATTAAATATTACCGTAAAAAATAATTTTAAAATATTTATCATGAAAAATAGTTAGTTATGAAAAATATATTTATTCCCATGTCATTAAACCATGAAATCTTAACAGATAAATCATTATTATCGAAAAATGTAACAAAATTTTATAAAAGTGATGAATACCAAACTGATAAAGTTAACATGAAGAGGTAATCTAAAGGGGGAATAATTTTAGGTTTGAAGAATAAATTTTGTTTCTAAAAATAGATTCAATAAAATTAATAAAAATTTAGTTTATTTTAAACTTCTAAAATAGTGATTTTATATTTGATATTCTCAAACATTGTTGAATCAAATGGTCTAGTAAATATGTAATAAAGTTGATCATCAGTTGGAATATATTCCAAACATATTTTACTTTTTTGAATAATTTATGCAAAAAAATGATATCTAAATTCATTTTGTTTAGTCCTAAAATGAAGTAAATAATTATTAGAAGTTGAAATGGATAAAGAATTATTATATAAAACGAGTAACTTATCAATGTAAACATTAAATTTAGATAATGTTTTTTTTAATTCAAAGGGATTGAGCACAATAGATTCAAGTAGAAATGTTTTTTTATTTTTAGTAGATATATAAATGTAATTTTGTTTCTTAAAACATAAAGTGACTAATATTTTCAAAGGAAATAACATATTTCACTTGTAATTTTTTGATCTTTTTTTGAAAGAAGTAATATTAGAAGTTGTATAACTTGTTAACTCAAAATTAGAGCTTACATGATCAAAAGACAAAGGACTAAAGAATCATTTACATATTTTATTAAAATTTACGTGTCTTTTATGTGACTCTCTTTAGTTTTACTTTTAAATATAGTGAAAATACAAATTTAAAACATTAAATTAGGCCTATATGCTGTTAAATATAATAAAATTCCTATCAAATGGTTTATAATTTTATTTTATTTTATTGATTAATAAATATTTAATTTCGCGAATTACTCATGGGGTTATTAAAAGTTTTACTTGAATCAATTATAAACCTTTTTAACAACTCTTTAGTATACTTTGATTGATTAATAAAGATGCTATCTTATCTAAAAATTTTGAAGTACAAGGATGAATTTTAATTATCCCATAAAACTTATATAAAATTCAATAGACATTAATTATTTGAAATCATTATATAAAACATCATTTGAAGATATAAAAAAATATCATCCATAAATATTTAAACGATTAAAATATCTTTAAAACTTTCCTTTATAAACAATGTATCAACAAACTTTCCATTAACAAATCTATTTTTCATAAGAAATTGTGAAAAAATTCATACCAAGACCCAAGGGATTTTTTATGTCCAAATAAATACTTATAGAGATTTAACACATGATTATAAAAATTTTCAATTTTAAAACTAGGATATTACCTAACAAATACATCTTATTAAATTCATAATTTCATAAATTCACTTTTAACATATATTTGAAATAATTTAAAACCCATAAAATCCGCATAAGCTAATATTATTCTTATGGATTCCAACTTTGGAACAAGGTAAAATTATTCAACATAATCTATTCCTTCTTCATAATAATTCCGATGAGCTACTAATCTAGCTTTATTTCTAATAATATTTATTGATTCATCATGCTTAGATATTTCCACCTCCATGGATGTTTTATTATTCACTCGATATTCATTATTAGAGTTTGAGTGTCCTAAAAATATACCTTCATCAGATTTTGAATAAAATTTATGCAAATAATATTTAGTATTACAAATATACAATTTAAAACCAAACACTCTGAAATTCCCAAATTTTGGTTTTCTATTTCTAAAATCTTTATAATGTGTTTTCATTAAAATTTGCCTTAAAATAACACTATTTTTTAGATAAAAAAATTGTATTTAAATATTATTCCCAAAAATATCTAAGTGTTTAAATTCATTTTATACAATTCTACTCATTTTATATAGTGTTATATTTTTAATTCTATTAACACCATTTTTTGTAGTGTCCTAGGGGATGAAAAATTATGGGAATCTCTATTTTATTCATAGAATTTATAGAATTTTAAGATTATAAATTCCACTCCCCTATTAAATTTTATTGAAAAAATTAAATACCCTTTTTATTTTTGAATAATATTATAATAAACTGATAATTATAAATTGTTTTAGATTTATGATTTAGAAAGCACACCACTGTAAATCAGCTAATGTCATCAACAATTACAAACACATACTTTTTCCTCTCATGATTTTAGTTGATATTGGTACAATTAAATAGATATGTAATATCTATAAATTAATTACCATATTAAATTCATTTATAAGTCAGAAAGACTATTTATAGTGTTTACCTTGCATACAAGATTCACACAAGTAGGCACTTCCCACTTCTTGTTAGGGAAATTAAAAAAACTATTTGATTTTTAGATAGCTTTTACAATATCCTAAAATTGGAATGGTCTTTCCTTATATTCAATATAAAATTATCCATCAATAAAATAGTCACGTACTTTACATTTTACATGGTTATTTCAAAAAAATTAATAGAATATATATTTTCCTCTCGGTTTGGATAAAATAATAAATAAATATTTTTATAAACTGTACTTTTATCATATTTAAATTTTACATCCATTCTATCATCACATATTGTGAAATGATAATCATATTATGTTTTAATAATTTAATATAAAATATTTTTTAAATGATAAAAAAATAAAAATTTGTAACTCGATAAAATGCTTGGACAAAACCATTTGAATTTTCAAAAACTATGATATTTCCTCCTTTACATTGGTTTGATGAGATAAATTTTGTAACATCACATATAATATGTCATGAACACCCATTATCCAGGAACCATGTTTATTTTCATAAAAGTTTATGTCATATATTCCTGAATTTGTTTAAGAAAACTTTGGTACCCATGAAAACCTGGGCCTAATTGGGTTAGAGTAAGATTTCTTAGGAACCCAAACTGATTTAAAAAATATATTTATTGGAAATAGTGATGATAAATATTTTTATATAAATAATTTAGTTTCTCCAATAGATTGAAAAAATTTTATTTAACAATCACTTTCATTGTGTCCATTCATCCCACTTTTAAAACAAGTAATTATTGATACACTTCCCTTTAAATTTTTTACAAAAGTTTCCTTATACAATTTAGGTAATTTATTATCATAACAAAGACCAATTTTAGATTTATTCATTTTTTTCAATCTTACCATTTTATTATAAATTTACCTTCCTTGAAAAATTTGGATAGATTTATTTTCAAACAATAAATTTCTATTTTTATATTTTACTTTTCATCTAGAATTAAATTAAATTTTAATTCCGGAGATACATCGTATTTTGAAAGATAATCCTTTAGATAAAATTTTCATTCTTTAATATTTTATAATTTTATAAAGATATTTTCAATAGAACTAGAAGAATAATTTATTTACTTATCATTTTATTTTAGAGCTATATTATTTTCTTCAATAAGTTTTTTATATTTAATATTGAGTTACTTTTCTATTTTTCCAATTTTAGAAATATCATTATGTGACCTTTATATTCCATAATATTATTCATTCATGAATATTATTTCAAATATTAATAAGAATATTTTGAATCAGATCCACTCACTTGATTCAACAAATCTATTAATCATATATTTGAGATTTTATTTTAGAGTTAGATTCATCACTAGAATCTGAGTCATTGGTATAACTCTATCCATCATCAAGTTAAATCTTTTCCTTCTTGTTATTTTTATTATTATTATTTTTAGCTTTAGGAATTTAGGTTTTATATTCCCCTTTATTCGGTACTCATTGAAATTTACATTAGGAACTTCATTAGACATGTTATTACCTTATTGATTCTTTCTATGATCAAAGCTTGAAAAATATCATTTTTTCATTTTAGGATATCCCTTCTTTCTATTATAATCTCATTTGATAGAATGAACAACTTCATCAATATTATTTTTCAATAACTCATAATTTAAGAGTAAGCAGTAGCATTCATTTTTGATTTCAAAGCAATACATTTTATTTTAATATATTCTTCATTATCTATATTTTTGAATTAAAAATCATATTGTAATAAGGATACAATAATCTTATCAAGTTTATATTCTTTAAAAGTACATATTCCATAAATATTTGCCTTCTTAACATAAAATTTTTATGTAGATCTCTTAATAATATCTCAAATTTAAAAATATTATTTAAAGTTCCTTCAAGTAAATTTGTGTTATTTACAATAGTTGTTAATCTAAGAAAAATTTTATTTACAATTTCAATTACACCCATTTTAAAATCTTTATATTCTACCCTTAACATACTGTGTTTTGTTATAATTAACTTATAAGAACCATAATGAGTTGTTTTCAATATTCTACACATTTTAGGTGTATATTTACATGTTTAATTATGATCAATTAAATTTTTATTGATATAACTACAAAAAATGTTTATGATTTTATAATTAATATGACACTTCATAGAATAAACACCTATAAGATTATCAGGATCAACCTCATGAAGTTTATAATGTTTTACCATGTCTGTCCAATGGTGAAGACTTACCTATTTAAGATGTTCTTCTATCCAAATATTCCAATAACCATACTCATTACTATCAAAGAATTTCAATCTTAGTAGAGCACAACCATTATTGTAAAATATTCCTATCATATAAAATATATCATTTCCTTTGATGGTTAAGTCTAGAATATGGTTAAACACAAATAAAAATAAATAATAGAACTATCTATCCTTTCACGGTTCAAGATTTGATAACAATTTTTTGGTCTCAAAGACAAGATGAACAAATAGTCAGGGGGGTTGACCTTTTTAACAATTTAATTAACTATTAATGTTATGTTAATTTTAGTGTAAAATAAAAGATGAGGCATGTACTATTATAGTATTTTAGATCAAAGCGATCCGATGTCTACTGATGGACCCCACAAAAATAGTGACCTGAAGTTTTAATGGGCATACAAACTTTTACAACTTTTGTTTTAAACCCTTTTGGACCAACCCAAATCATTCCTTTTACTCAACTAATGGAACAATATGAATTTTTTTAAAGTGCAAGAAGAACCCAACATAACATTATCTGGACCAAGATATAACCAAATACCTTTCCTTTTACCAAATATGAAGAAAATAGATGTACCTTTTGTACCTTTTTTCATTTTTCTATTTTCAAAAAATATAAAAATAAATTGAAAATTTATAAAAAATTAAGGACCACAATAAACAATTGAAATGATAGAGATGGAGTGTTGAGGAAGTAGTGATCCATTTTGTAGCAAAATATTAAAATCAAATAGTCTAGAAATGAGTGTTGTAGTGATGATCGTAAAAATGTGCATCATAGTACAATTTTAAAATATTCTCAACTTTCATTATCTCAGAATCGTTTTTTAAAACTATTAATAATGTTATTATTTTTTTATAACATACTAAAGATTTGTAAGCTATTGCATTTCTTATTGTAACACCCTGGCCTAAATCACCTGTTTTGGACCAGAGGGCCATGTGACCTCATGCATATATCCCCATAAATAAGTGGTTGGAAACTAGAAGAGGGGTCCCTAGAGGTTATGTGGAGAGACTATTCCCACATTAGCAGATATCCATCAATCATAAATATAGTAGAAGCAAAAAATATATAATTGAACCAATAACACATGGATAAATATAATGGAAGAAATAGGGAAGGAAATATCAATTCAAAAAAAATGTTAAAAAAAAGTAATATCAAGAAAATAGGATCCCCACATATAGTGGGTCAATGTATGAAAATAAAAAAAGATATAAGGATAAATGAGGCACGATAATAAAATATTCTAATGTTTATACTGACATCGCCTCAGTCCACCTTTCTCCTCTAACTCAAGTGCTTAACTTAAGGCCCTTTCCCTTCATTAGACGTGATAATATAAAGTCCACATGAATATGGAGATTCCAGTGAAAGGTGTAAGTATAAAACCAGGTAGTTAATCACTAATGTGTCCTTTTCATAAACACAAAATGTATATATATGGTTTTATTCATTAACTAGGAAAAAATAATAACTAAAATCAAATTAAATGTGTCATCATAAGCTAGAAAAACTGCCATGAACCATAGTCCAACCTACTTCAACACCATGCTGAAAGATACGTCACATCAATCTAGTCATATAATCTAAAACACAACCGGACAATTAATTTGAAGACTCAACCATGGATAGCCACAATAGTATCAGAACTTGGTTACCCATATAATCTATTAACTCAGCCATCTCTCGATGGATAACCATAATATAATAACTATAAGGTCACACATATCATCTCACAACTCAACCATATCTTGATGGATATACACTATATATTTCTGAAAAATAATACATATCATCAACCAAAAATAGTACATATCATCGCAACCAAAAGAAAAGTTCTCAAAGGGATACAGATAAATCCACATGCCAATCAAAAATAAATCTTTATATAAAAGACACGCCATGGTAAATAATTCCTACCTAAAATGAAACAGAGTCTAATTTCCAAGAACCCCACCAAAATTGTGACCAACAAAACAAATCCATATAATTAGGTCTAAAATCATCACATAAGGATTCTAGAATGAAGATTCAAAAAGAATAAAACATCTAGGTTTAAGACTAGATTGTAATTAACAAATGGAAACCATGTCAATCAAAATAACTCAAACCATATGTGGTAATTATGAAATTATTGTGAATCCATGTTCCTTCATTAAATAATTCATGGAAAACTATTCAAATCATCCTCTAAACCGTAGATTTATGCATTGAAGATCAAATATAGGGTTTCCATTGAGATAAGATGAGAAGATAATGGTGGAAGTGATCAAAGTGGAGATATACCATCGATTTATAGATTTTATAAGTCATGAGCTTTTAAAAATGTATTCTGGATGGCAATGAATCCCTAAAATCACCCAAAGGGGACTCTTTCTCTAAGATTCCTAGATATAAGAGGAATAATGAGAGTTTTAAGGGTGGTTTCTGGTAAAAAACTTAATTATTAGATTAATTAAAGTTTCTTTAATGGTTTAGATGCACAGTTTGGAAAAAAGTGCACTAACCATGTGGAAGAAACTATCCAGATATTGGATAAGTTACATAGTTAGACTGTATGGTTTAGAAAATAATGTTCTTACCATGCGAACACCATTGTCTCCAAAGTCTCAAATCACACAGTTACATGGAATATCAATATGTTTTCTCCAAACTATATATAAATAATTTTCCCTCTAAACCAATTCAAACAATTCCCAAAAACCTACCAGAAAATCCCCAATTCCAGAACCCAAAAAACCATATCTCAAAAAACATAAGGATTAGATAAAAATTAAAAAATGTAAAACACCTTAAAAATTATTGGGGCATTAAAAAATATTACTCTAAAGTAATTCTCATCCATGATAATATTTTCTTGGAGTCTATATTAAAAAAACTCATACCAATGAACAAGTAAATCTGATTCCAACTCCCGAGTCTCTTCTTGGATACGATCATGCTTCCAAAAAAATCAAACAGGATGCACTATTTTCCCTCACAATAACTTTTTTATCTGATAGACAATATACACTAGAAGTTCCTTATATAAAGTGTCTGCCTATAACTATGAATCTTTACTATCAATCACATGCGTTATATTTGGATCAATCTTACAGATCTATGATAGATGAAACATTTCATGCACATCTCGATGTTGTGGAGGAATGTCAAAACTATAAGCCACAATCCCAATATTTTCCATGAACTCGAACAATCCCATATACCGTGGTGCTAAATTTCCATGCCTCTATAACCATTAATACCCCAACTGATGTGACACCGATAAGAATAGTTTTTCAACCAAAATTAGTTCCAAGGGTTATCATATTTAGTTGTTATAGAAATTTTATCTTAATTGAGAGGTAAACTACCAATTTTGAATCAAATATACCAATCTAGAGGTCTCTTGGACTAGGCCTAACCTGATCACTTTCAACTCATTTGTCTCAATACAACACAGTGGTGAATGATGTGGTTGATAAAAAATTTACTCGAATAGATTCATTTGAATCAAATACAGAATGATTTTATTATATAAAAACTCTACCAAGTCTAGATAGTCATCCCATGATCCACCTAAATCGAGAAAAAATGTTTTGACTATACCTCTAGAATTCATATCATCCTCTTATACTATCCTTTTATCCACGAGTGGTATGTTGTGCTCTGCTTTAGCTATATTATAAATGTCTTTTGTAGGAATATCCAAAATGGTGATATGAAATCCACATCCTTATCAGATATAATACTTTTAGTAACACTATGTAGTCTCATTATTTCTTGTATATATAGCCATTCCAACTCATCCACCAACTAGGTTTCTCAAATAGGTAAGAAGTGTGAAACCTTTATCATTCGGTCAAAAAATACCTATACTACATCTAGACTTCTTGGAATCCTAGTTAGTCCCATGATATAGTCTATAATAAACTCATAACACTTCCATATAGTCAATATATTAGGATGAAACAATCCACCCATTTTTTGGTGTTCCACATTTACCCTTTTATAGGTGAGGCTATGAGTGATGAACATTGAAACATATATCTTCATGCCCAATCACGAAGAATTATTTATCAGGAATCAATACATCTTGGTCGACCCTGAATGTAATGAAGACATGAGGCATTAGAGATTATCATCAATTATTCCCTCATGAACAAGGTAACTACAACTCTTCCATGCACATGAAATATTTCATTCCCATATAAGGAATATCCTAGAACATGATCATGTCCCATCAGTCATCCTCTCATCACCTACAAATTTGAATTATATTCTTGGTTAGTTTTTACTAGATCCACCAATGATGAAATGAAAAAAAAGGGATCATAATTTACTATCACTTGATACTTTGATGCACCCATATTCTAATTTTAAAATAATCCCACTAACCTCTACTACTCTTCAGATGTTCAATTTCCTAATTCTTGAATTTTCCTACCAAGAGTATCCACAACAACATTTCATATCTATGAGGAATATGCCATCTCAAATTATAAAATCTAAAAGTACATGAACAAGTTTCTCTATCACAGTTATAAGTATCACTTGGAGAAAATAAGTAACAATATTTCATAGTCTACATGAATAAAATACATCTTAGTGATGAGATAATGATGCCAACACTTCATGAAATGAACCAAAGTAGATAAATATCGATCATGAGTAGGGTAGTTATTTTTATAAGTTCATAGTTTATGAGACCCATAAGTGACTACATCATATTGATGAATCAAGAAAACCCCCAAAGAAAATTATGAAGCATCATAATAGACTATATATACAATCCTTGGGCTTAGAAGAGTCGGAATATGAGCGAGCATCAACCACTTATTCAGTTACTGAAAATTATATTCTCATTGATTTATCCACTAAAAAATTGACTCCCTTATTGGTAAAATCAGTCATTGGTGATACCAAATGAGAGAATCCTTGAATGAAACACATATAATATCTGACCAACCCTAAAATGTTCTAAATCTCAAACAATCTCTTGGGCTATTCCCATGCTATTACTGTCTCCAAATTCTTTGGAATGACTAATATTCTAGCTTCAAAGATCATGTGCCTAAGAAAATTCACCTCTTGGATCCATAAAAGACACTTAGAGATCTTATTATAAATCCAATTAACTCAATGTGTACTCAAAACAATCTCCATATGTTATGTATATAAATTCAAGGTTTGTGAGTATATCAAGGAATCATTGAAAATAACAATGACAAAGGAGTCTAGATAGGGATGAAAAATTTGGTTCATGAGAGCTATGGACATCATAATTTTATTTATCAACTCAAACAACATGATGAGACACTCATATAACCCATACGTACTTATGATCAATATTTTCAGCACATCCCTGGTCTTAACATGAAGTTGATGATCACTATATCACCAACCAATATTGAAGAAAAACTAGGCGCCTATCATATGATCAAATAGATCATTTATCCTTGGCTATGGATAATCATTATTCAACCTGACCTAATTTATATTATGATAATCTACACAAAAACAAAGTCCATTGTCTTAAGTTTTGGTGAATAGGATAGGATCACCCCAAGAAGACGTGCTTTCAATAATAAACCCATTTACCTAAAGATCTTCAAGTTTCACATTTAACTCCTTCAAATCAGATACTACCAAACGATACAGAGGAATCAATATCACTTATAAATCAAGTAGAAGTTGAATCTTTAACTCAAATCCAATATTAGGAGTAGGTACCATCATAGTTACAATTTAATATAGAACTAAGAGTGTATGGAATAGTTACCTTATCTTCTGTAAGATCTGCACCTGCTACTTGAGTATAATGATTTCAATTTGAATGAGGTTTGGTCGCATTATGTTTTCTCATAAAATCCATTACCTATCCATAACATACTCATTTGGCTTAGGATATGTAATTTAAAATCTTCTATGGTAGTATTTGATGAAAATAATAAAAATTATTAGCTAATCTAAAATGAAGATAACACCAAATCTAAAAATATATATAATTAGAGAATTCCATTGATGTTTATAGCTTGTAATCACTAAAGGAAACTATGAGAATATTTTAATACAATATACCATATTTACATGAGTTTTTTTAGGAGATATAAATCCTAGGGATAACTTTACTATCAAATCTAAACATAAAATTACATGAGAAAAGAATAAAATAATGAGAATATCCTATATCAAATATGAAAATCAAAAGAGTACTAATTATTATAACCAAACATCTAACCATCAAATTTACCTCCACAACATTACCCAGAACCAAATCCATTACATAAAATCTCCCTACATAGGATATACATCATTTTACCTTCTATACATGGCTCACAAATGCTATAGAATCCGATATGGTTTGAAACTTTTTTTGATATTTATGGACTGCTATGTGGGATAACCTTTCATTAGTACCCCGAATATCAGTCTAAGTTCCACCAAACCATGACCTCAATACATATGTATACCTAGATTCCTTAACTAAACCTATCTATGATATCCTAAAGAAACAATGTTGGATGTTCCCCATCTTAAAACACATATTGAATTATCTAGGTGAATATGTAAAAAACATGAGGTTATTCCCCCTCTACCTACACCGATAATGTCAAAGAACTACTCATCCCGAGGAAGGAGATAATGTACCTATACTCCAATCTATCTACATTTTGTTTCCCTATAACATCTCCTCATCTCTCTCCTTCCTAACACTAGAATAAGAACCCACAATGCCATTATAAAGGCTACTCATTTTTCACTTAAAACTGGAAGAAGTCTTACTATTATATCTTTATAAAGACCCTTATGAATTATGAAAAACATAAAAAACACATCTACATATGAAGATAGGTTAAATTACATAATCCTGTGCCTCACCTTAGTTCATAAATGAATTTTAAATTTCCTATCCTTTTCTCATTATTTTTAGGAAATATAGGTGAACATTAGTGTAACTCCATGAAATGATTGGCATAACTAAAAACTGATTTCACTCATCGCTGAATCTACATAAACTCAAATAATCAATCTAATATCAATATCATTAGAATAAATTTATTGAATAAGAGTTCCTTTAAGTCACACATATCCAATCCTCATTCATATTCACTAAAATCATGATTACCTACCACCTCCTAGTGGGTACATGAAGCATATAGGTGGCTCGCTTCACCGTATATTCCCTAGGAGTATCAACTAGCATAAATATACCATAAATTATATCTATATAATCCTATATATCTTGAGTAAATCCTATACCTTCGAATACTAGAAGATGATAACACTATAAATATTGAAAAAAATCACCAATTCTTAATCTAACTCTATGCACTCCATTCCCATGAACCGACACTAAATGAAAAACCCTAGACTGAATAAGTTCTAATTAATGGAATATTGAAACAACTACAATGACATTACTAAAAACAACCATATGTACATATAGAATCACAATAGAAGAATCTCCCCCTCATGAACCTCTTGACCTAGGCCCCTAAGTGGCATAATGAGGAATCATCTGCGTGGAATGTCTGAAATGTTATAAGAAACTCATAATTAACCCCAATGCCTTAAAAATAAACTAATAATTAAATAGATAATAGGTTTAATACAACATAGAAATGGAAAAAGGCATAAATATTATACCCATATTTATTAGGAATACCAGTCTACAAATACCCAATGCCTAAACCCATCATGCTACCTACTGGTTAGTCACAATTACATTCATTATAATTTATAACTTCTTCATGTTATATCAATCACATAATACTAGAATATGAAATGTGAACCTACATGCATATTTATGATGCATGAACTCACCCAATATTGTGAATCAGTTAAGATAAAATTCTAATAATCATAACAAAAAACTCATGTTCATCACTAAAGGTGAAAATCGATCAACAATAATAGAAAAACCAAAATAAATAACCTACTTCCTTGGTATCTTATAGGTCTACTATAAGAGTGCTTTATAGGAAATAGAATAATTCCCATAATTGATTTTTGACCATCCTATATTTATTATACCATTTCCAAAAAACATAACAAAAGAAAACACACCTTGATACAAATTTGTAAAACCCAAAACCAAATAACCTGATCTAGACCAGAGGGTCACATGACCTCATGTGCATCTCCCCATACCTAAGAGGATGTTAACAAGTAATAAAGGGCATAAAAGATGACATGGGGATACTATTACCTTAGTATCAAATATCCAATAGTAATAAATACATTATATGAAACAAATAAATAAATGTACCATAAACAACCACATAAATATAATGAAAGAAAAAGGAACACAATATCCATGATTTAAAAATGGATTACAAGAGTAATATCAAGAAAATAGTATCCCCCATTCCATGGAGTAATGTACCAAAATAAAAAAAATACATAATGATAAATGAGGCATGAAAATATCCCATAATCTATCCCAACATCACCTTAGTCCACCCTGATCATCCTAATCAACTTCATAAATTAGAGACCTTACCCTTCACTGGATCACTGAACATAAAGTCCACACGTGCATGAAGATGCAAATTTATAGTGTGATTATAAAACCCAATAAGAAATAGCCAATGTATCCTTAGAATAAGTGCAACATTTGTATATAAGGGTGTATGAATTAATTAGGATAAAATAAAAAATAAACATATAACTGGACGAGTCTTTTTGCACTAACAAAATTTCCACAAACCCCGACCCTACCTTCTTTAGTACAATTCTAGAAGATACGTCGCAAAGACCCAGTCACATAATCTAAAACAATGTATAAAAAATAATCTGATAACTTAACCATCTCATAATGGAAAACCAAAATAGTATCAATACCAAGTTACATATATCATCCCATGACTCAACTATCTCCCAATGGATATCCCCAATAAAATCATAATAAGGTTACACATATCATCCCATGACTCAACCATCTCCTAATGTATAGACACAATATAGTATAAAAAATATAACATGTCATTAAGTCCAAAATCAAAGTTCCCATAGGTCTACACATAGAACCACATTAAAATTAAATATATATGTTTATATTAGATATGTAACATGGTAATTATTTTCTACTTTAAATAAAATAAAGTCCAATTTCCAAGAACCACCACCAGAATCAATCTTAAAGAACCAAATCCATAGATTTATTCCTAAATAATCACATGATGATTATAGAAAAAATATTCCATAAGAAGAAAACATCTAGGGTTAATATAGGATTGGACTTACTAAGAAAAAACTTCTATAATGAAGGTATCACGAATTGGCCACCAAAATTGGGGAAATTATAGAAGATACAATTTCTTATTCTTCAAGGATGAAATGAAATCTAATTATACCATGATCTTGTCCTTATATTTGCACATACCAAAACCTATCTAGGGATACCTTCAAGAGAAGATGATAAGATCATGGGGGAAGTGAAACAAATGGAGACATACCTTCAATTTCTAGATATAACAAGGGATGATCCAATCAAAATTCTTTTAAAATGGAAAAGAATCCCTAAATTTAACTAAAGGAGTTTCTTGGTTTGAGATCCCTAACTATAAGAGGAAGAGTAAGAGTTTTCAGTGAGCTTTAATTTTAAAAACCTGATTTTTCAGATTAATTAAAACTACTTGAATGGTTTGACTACACAGGTTGAAAACCATGTGCCAAATGTATAGAATCCACTGCCCAAATCTAGGTATAGTGAATGGTTAGGCCATACGGTTTGGTAAACCATGTATTAACTGTGCACACGCCAATGTTTCTAAGGGATTAAATCACATAGTTACCTCATGAAAAAACAACTAACCCTCTAAATACTTCTAAAGCATCCCAAAACCACCCATAAACACCCTAAGTATAGATCCCAACAAATATATTTTCAAAAGTCACAAGGATAATATAAAAATAGTTAAAACGAAACATAATAGAACTTATAAATCTAAGGGTAATTACACATATATTCTCAAATACACACACACACACACACATGACACCAAAAAAATATTTGCAAGTTTTTCAATGTATCTATCCCATAAAATACTTCACGAGTATTTTCCCATAAGTACATATAAAAAATATACTCACCTGGGTTCTACTAAAAATCTATAAAAACACTAAAAAAATATATAAAAAAACTTATTTGATTATTCAATAAAAAAATATTATATAACAATTAATATTATAGTTATGGGAATACTCCCCCAACTCATGAAAATCTAAATCTTTATATTTCAAATACATAATATTGAAACTCAAAACTTTCCATGATTAAAATTTTATTATTTATCCCATGTGATGATAATTTAAATATATAAATAAAACTAACAAATATATTTGTTTAGTATTTATATAATTTATAATTAAATATGAAACCGTTAAATATAATAAAACAATAAATATATACCTATATAAAATATAAATATGAATATATAATAAAAAATAGAGTATATTTAAAATTTTAGAAAAAACTTATTTAAAATATATATAAACATCATTTTCATCTTGTTCATAAGAATCATTTTATTATAAGCATGAAATATATTTAAGAATTAATGTGTGTAAGTATGAATGTTTGTAATAATTATCCTAGTATTTTTCATAACCATGAGTTTCTATAATAATCTTTTTTATATCCTTCATAAATATCATATAGTTTTTTGTACATATCATCATAACATTACATAAGCACCATTTTATGCCACATAATCGTAATTTTTTATTTATATAATCATAACTATATATCAAGTGTAATCATTATTATAAGTTCCATAAACATCATTTTTATGTTTTCAATAAAAATTAATATATAATTTTTAAGAATCAATCTACTCCCCATAAGCACCGGACAACCGTTTCTTGGGGATCTGATAAATTGAAAGAAAATATATAGACAAATTATAGTACTTAGGAAATAAACACAATTTATTTAGAAGAAATAGAAAGAAATAAAAATATAAATAAAAAAATGTTAAATAAATAAGTATTAATACAAATAAGTAAAATTAAAAAAATTAGTAAGGAATGCTATAAAAATTGTAATTATCCAATTTTGAAATCTTTAGTGTATGAATCTGAACCCATCCCACACTAAAGTAAATTTTTCTTAAAAACGATTTCATGAGATACATAATAAACATGAAGAACACACCAGTAAAAAATATCAATAATATTTTTCTTCTATAAGTAGTACAAGAAAAAAACACTTTTCCTGACTTATGTTTTAAGGAATAAAATAAATATTTTGTAATTTATAAAAATGTATGTAAATAAAGGGTATATTTTTAATTTTCAACTTAAGATCAAGTGAATTGGAAAAAATACTAAAAATATAGTCTCAAGACATTATAACCCCCACACGATATAATACATAATCCCTAATTTATATATGGTCACACACTATCCAACCTATCTATAACTCAAACATCCCACTCATCATATCTCCAAATCAGAATGAAAATATTGAATTCATATATAAAATCTTTCTTACAATGAACAAATGACAAAAAAATTCTAATCAAGGGTACTCTAAACCATAAGAATAAATTATTTTGTCACATCATAACAAAAATACTATACATGATGATGGAACTATACCCAATCATCACCTAGAATTATTTAAATACCTACTATTGTTACAAAATTACCATGCATCTCACCTGATGTTCATACCTCAACCAGAAGAAAATCAATCAACTAACACATAACACACACTATTCACCATTACACATTATACAAAGCTAAATCAATATGATCAAGACATACACATAACCATTAAATAGTATCCATCTTACAAAGATAAACTTATGTTGATCACATATAATAGAACCAAGCCATAACCTCATGATGCCTTAACTTCTTGCAGAGTTATAATAAAAATATATCACTTCCACCCATTGATGACTGACATTTCCTCTAATACAAACTAAATGTAAAGAGTAACTCTAACTAATACATCATAACACATCTCCATATCCCACCTCATCCTCCTGAGTCCAACCAGATCTTCAACCTCTAACTAAATGTAATATTATTCGATAAAAGCTCTCCATTTTCCCCATCTGATTGCAAGAATGGTACTCCTGAGGAATCCAATCACTTAGAGTCTAAATATTATCCATCTATCTACATTGCTTGCACATATATGATGAACCACTATGAGGTGGAAAGGAGGAACCCTTTCTCTGACCACCTTAATGTGGACTCCACATTCCACCAATTCTTCCTACCTAAAGACCCAAAAACAACCTTACCTATAACCATTAGCTTTTTAGGTATAATATCGTATATCATGTTTTAATCTACAATCAATTCCTGGTTCACCACCTCAAAAAATGAGGCTAATATGAAGATATTCACCAATACACGAATAACATGATAAGTGACTTCCTTAAATCACTACACCTTTTTATTCTCATATCACACTATTATTAGTGAAAAATTTAATGGATCTATTAACCTAGTTTTATAATCCACGATTAATGTCCTCCCTTACACAAATTTCATGAATTCATGGGCTTAGTACTCCTCATCATCTTAGGGAATAAGTTCTTAAGAACTTTACCTCAAAATCTCTCAATGTGATCCCCTCATATCTACCAACCCATACATGCATGTAATAATAGTGTTTTATTGGTACCCTGAGATTATACATATCTAGTTTCACCATCCACAGTAGAGGGATATCAATCTATTAAAAAATAGTATGAAATAACATGATACAAACCTCAACTTCTAGGGGCCACCCTCTTCCAAGAATAAAGGAGGACACTGATACTAAAACTCTTTGGTTGAATTATTCATGGATGGTTCAAATACCTTTTTCCTATGGTCAATAGTTTTAATTTAGTATATATTATATTATCCTATGTAGGATCATTAAATAGATACTTAATATCAACTAGATAATCTAGATTCTTTAGCTCCTACACATGAAACTCATGCTAATCTCCACCCCTTGGGGATCCAACTAGTTCAAGCCTAAGTGAAACCATATACCCTTCATCCTGATGCTCTAATAGTGGATTTCAATTTCACATATCACTAAAAAACAAATACCATGATCAAAAAATATATATTATATTATTGAGCATAAACATGGAAAATTGTAACAAGTAGTGCATCTCACTTTCCCATATACTTCCTTACCCATACCCAAGTCCCATACCTTTCATCCTTACAACCACACGTACCCATTACAGGGTTGAGTGAAACACAAACCAAACAAATGAAGTATCTACATACCCTATAACACTAGGAATCATGAACCCAATTTTATGGATTATAATTCCATCAAGAAGCTATACAATGAACCACCATATAACCTATAGTTGAGATTTTAAATAACCAAAAAAACATTCAATAACCAAGATATCAATCATAAGGAGGCACATGAATGTCATTTGAGTTGAATATTGATATAATGATGCATGAGAACCTCATATTTTCTCTAAATACTAAGAGTGAAAACCCTAAATCAAGAACATAAAATACCAAATTTATTCTTATTAAATAACTTAATTATAATATTAAAAAAATTCAAATCCCTTGAAACTTAGACATCAACCACTACCTATTTTGGTTAGTAACAAGCATTGATGACTATCAGAAGTATTGATATATCCTTAAATCTCCATATACCATAACAAAATTAAAAAAATAAAACCATATATCATACCACTTTGTAGACTTCTTGACCAAAATACTCCAAACAATACATAATGCAAAGAACCACTGCCCTTAGGCATGAATTCCCATATACTAGAGGCCAATAACTAGTGGAAGGGGTTTATTAGTGACATGAGGATACTATAAAATTTTATATTAGGTAACCAAATAATTATAGAAACAAAATACATAAAAAATCATGGCATTGATCAGTAGGAGTGGATCCTGAAGTATAACACATGATATGTAATATGAATATTTAAAATGTCATACTAATCATAAAAAAATATGTATTTCCCATTGTATGATCACATATAGAAACGTTCAAAAGTGAAGAAAAACAACCTCAACATAAAACCAAGGATCCACCTAGTCATTCCCAAAAAATTCATCAATTTCTTGCTTATCACTCCACTACACTACCAGATAACTATACATCAATAGTTTGGCCCTTTCCCTTTCCCTCCACTTGAATCATAATGTTTTCACACATCTCAAAGAAACTATGTAAGGTGTGATTATAAAATCAGTAAACCACCATAAATATTTAACCATGATCACACACACACACACACACACATATATATATAAGGGTATGAATGGTGAAACATATAAAAACCAAAATAATTTTCTTAACCATCTCCACTACATGCTTGACTAGCTATGAGTGAGAAAAATACTTACTTTAGAAAATACTAGAGTGATAAATTTTACCCATGGTCTATACACACCCAAATATAGAGAAATACGTCACCCCTCATATCCTATCCAAGGAACATTTCATCTTTATACTCATGACCACCTGATGAGTGAGGAATTACCAAACCACTTTCCAAAACCACCCTATAAAATTTCTGTCCTATTAACCACACCAAATTCTACACAAAATGAGATTTCTTATCATAATTCATGATCTCAAATTTCTCTAAATTAAAATGGTTACATATAGAGCATACCTTATTATTTTCAGGGTTAAAACCATCACCCTAGTATTATCATCTATAGAGGATACCACAGAGCATCTAGTGGTTAACACCACCTCATGGGCCCTTCTTACTGTGTAGATGACCCCAATGGACTCAAACCCATGGAGAGTGACATAAATAAAATCCTATTCACATGAATTATATGGTGTTTCTCAATCATCACCAATGAATGTGGTCATAACCACTAAAAGGAACTATCATGGGTGCTCTTCAAATGATGTGTGGTTTTTTGTACTTAGGTTCAATAGAGTGGATGACCAAAGTCATTATCTAATGAAGAAGTAAATAAAAAAAACATTAAAGGTATTTTGAAATAAATAAAATAAATGAAACTCAATTATAAAAATTATAGGGGGGGTGTTTCATGTTTAATAACATAATATGATGTATGTTCAAATAAGATTTTTTTATTTATGGATTTTGATTAATAAAACACAACGAAAATGTTTTTTTTGAAATAATATTTAGAATAAATAATATATATGAGTATTCCTCTTAATCTAATTATTAATCATTATACTTAAAATGAAAATCCACTTAATTTTGATCCAATAATTTGTTAACCCCCAAACACTCTGAGAATTAACTTAACCCTAAAGGTGAATTGAACTAAACTCCATGATAGCATTGGAACATACCATCATAGAATATTTCTTTGATTAATGTTCTAGGGATAGATTTTGTTCAGTTGTAAAATAAATAAATAATCAATCCTGTAAATTAGAATGAATAGAGTTTTGGGATTTCATTTTAACTTTATCAATTGATCTTGTGTTTTTTTATTTTACCGAATAACACCATCCTCCCTCAATTCACACATTACTCATCCTCACACAGTTTGTGTTAATTATTCAATTAATTTCTTGGATTATTTTCATTAATAAACTAAATTCATAAATAATATTTGGTAAATTAAATTATATCATTTATTAAAATAAATAAGTAAATAAAGTGATAATTATATTGATTACTAATAAAATACACTCTTTTATGGGTGGTGTAGTCATCGTAAAAAAAATTTTCTTGTAAAAAGGTACTGAAAGGGTATAACCAAATACCATTTATATTATTGATTTACATACCAAATTATTAAATGAAAGAATGATTAAATTTAAATTAAGAAAATAAATGGAAGAGAAATGGAGATTTTATCTCAAATACAAAAACATTATAACATGAAGAAGAAGAAGAAGGCTTTAGTAAAGGGATCCTTGCTTCAAGATCTATAAATCTGGAATTTTTTATTTAAATGCAGTGAAACCACTTTTCCACTACTATCTATACCATAATTCACGACGAAACCCTTCCAATAGAGAATAATAAAAATTTATATAGGGGAGGGGAGGCTAGGGTTATAATAGGTTACATGTTTGAATTGGGGAAATTTAATCAAATATTTTATTAAAATATTTTCTACAATTTTGACCTATAAATGCCATGAAACAACTATACATGCAAGAGGCTGATTTGTGAAGAAATTGTTCCTCTATCTAATTTCCATATTTGAGCCCAATGAAATCCCAAATATAGAAGATAAGTCCCAAATAGTGAAGTGGTATCCAATATTATGAGTATTGTCTATCTTTGACTTCCTGACCTATTTAATCCAATCAAGTGAAAGATCCAGATCATATTGTCTAAAGTAACGTTGTATCTCATTAAGTAAGAATTTTTTTAAAAATTTTTAAATAAAAATAAGTCATAGAAAAATATTTATTACTAAAATACCATAGTGCTCTTTAAAGTGACAAACATTAATTTTCAACACATTTGAAAATTAATAATCTAATCACAAATATTCCATGAATAAACATATTTAAGAAAATTTGAGTAAAATTTGTTATTTATTATAAATAAAATATTCAATAAAAATGAATTTTATCAACTCCCCCACACTAAACCATTGGAACTCCCAGGAAAAGTCACATGTCATGTATTCCAGGAAATTGTGACCAGATAGGCATGTTGATATTTCCCAATCCACAGTGGAAATATTTGAAAAGTAAGAATCTGATAAAGATCTAACATCTAAAAAATTTAAATTCATTGCCTCATACATTGTATAGAAAATTA
Source organism: Viscum album (assembly GCA_963277665.1). Classification (NCBI taxonomy): domain Eukaryota; kingdom Viridiplantae; phylum Streptophyta; class Magnoliopsida; order Santalales; family Viscaceae; genus Viscum; species Viscum album. The sequence goes on along the minus strand of OY728137.1, from coordinate 1,692,863,487 downwards.
CAGTAAGACTAATTACAATAATCATAGAGAAAAAATTTAAGGGTATACTATGCCATTAATTACATATGTGTATGTTCCAACCATTCCAATCTCATACCACTACCATTTATTCAGTATATTATGGTCAGGTAAAAAATTACTTCTTATTTGGTTTAATTCTACAAAACCTTCTCTACAATACTTTAAAATAAAATTTCAAGACCCACTCACTCAAGCATTCCAAAAATTCAAACCTTAAGTTCTAGACCTAGATATCCCTAGATGTCATACGATTAATCACTCCTATCTCCATTAAGATATTTTTTTTTTATTTTTTCGAGCATGAAACTATAAAATTTAATCTCTACACACATAGGTAAATTTATCATAGAAATTAAATTGATCTAAAGTGAAACAAATGGTTGGATCAACCATTGATGTAAGATGAAAAAATTACCAAACTAGACAACACATTCAATAGAGTTGAAAAAATTTCACAATTCATGGTTGCATTCAAATTTATATGGTAAAATACAAGAAATAATTTACCATGAAAAAATATCATAAATAATGATGTACAAATCTAAATGGTTTTATAATGACAAAACCAATCATATCATTGATGAATTCTATTTTTTTTAAATCAACATTTAATAATAAAATATTTTCATGTTTATCATGATACTAATGAATTTTTAAATTTCTGACATGTATTCTACAGATGTTCCACATCTAAATGAACATTTTACATGGTGTTTTTTGAATTTTAGGAGAATAAACATAAAACAGAAATACAAAACACAAAAATGAAAAAACAAAATAAGATACCCAAATATATTGTCCCCTACCCCACACTTAAAATATTAAATTATCATAATTTGAACCTATTATATGATATATGCAAATTAGATATATAATTTTAAATAGGAAAAATAATATAAAAGTTATATGGGTAGAGGGAGACCAATGTTCTCAAATGATAATGGGGTCATTCAGTGTAATAAAATCAACTTCATGGGTGGGAATTCCCTCAATGGATTTCTTAAATCAATGAAAATTGTCTATAAATCTCATTCATGTGTTCTCTTGTGTGATCCCCAATGAACCATAAAAATAATTAGATACAACCTATGTACCTAAACATACAGAACACAACTTACTAGGAATCAACTTCAATCATGAATTGTAAAAAAGAAAATTTTCACCCTCATGAAACTCCATCTGGATCACCATGTACTGGGTTGCTTTTTTCCGACACTTTGTAGTGCCTTGAGTTCTTATATGATGATATTTAGATCTATTCAAGCTCTTGAAATTGAAAATTCATTTGATCACCTACTAATGCTAAATCATGGTTGTATTTCTTTACCATCCAAATTTCATGATGTTCGACCTCCATGGGGAAATGGAAATCCATTCTAAAGATAATCCAATATGGGGAAATACAGATGGGAGTCTATTAAGCCATCCTGTAAGCCCAAATCTCATCATCTAATAACATAATATAATATTTTATATTCGGATACATAGTTAAGTCCAAAACATGTTTCAAATATCATTTCTAAACTTTGAATAGGATACTTTTTAGGGGTGGTACAAAGTAGTTTTTTTGTGTGTCACCAAATACTTCAATATGAGGGGATCCAAATTGTAGTTTGAAAGTTTGACCCTTGGTCACTGATTATATCCTTATATATTCTAAAACTTTAAAAAATATTTTCCTCGAAAAACATCTAATTGAACATGAGAATCATCAGTTCTGGTGGCCTTGGACACAACCCATATTTTTATATAATAAAAAACAAGGATATATAAAAAAACTAGTGATCTAGGAAATTGATCAATAAAATTGATTCCTCATACATCAAAAATTTAAAAAAGAAATATGGATTTTTGAGGCATAATGTGTATCTTAAAAATGTTACCAGTGTATTAGAAACATGATCATGACTTACAAAACATATTAGCATCATAGAGAAAACTAAGAAAAGATAATACAGAGTCTAAGACTTTCCTACCTATTCATTGGGGTCCAAAGTGTCCCCAACATGAATGAGTATTCCAAAAATATATAACCAACTCAAAAATAAATATCTAGAAAACACCTCCTAATAACATGGTCACTACACATTCACTAGAGGTAGGTATCATCCCATACATAATACCTAGATTCAATTATCAATTTTTGGGCTTGGTGTTTCTTTATATTTGTAGGTATTCAATAGGTTTAAATATATTTAACTAAATTAGTATACCATGGATGTGTACCCGAGAGTGAATGAATATTTTATTTGGTAAATGTGTCCCGAAGTGGTACCTGGTCCAAGGTGTCATATTCTAGAGTGTGAGTGATCGTAATCATGTGGTCTACCACTAAGTTATCTGAACCCCTATTATCCTTTAACTCAATATCAAACTCTTAAATAAATATAATCCCATGGTTATGTATGGGATTTTCATCCGGCTTCTTCAACATGTAACTAAAATCTATATTTTTAGAAAAACAACTACTTTAGAACCCAATAAATAAGAAAGGAATTTATCTAAAACAATATGACAAGGAAAACTCATTTTCCATGGTTTTGTACTTTTATTAGGTTTAATCCAATATACATGAATAATTGGGGGTCACATGAGAATGTTTATACACCCTCTGTGATAAGACTACTTGAAATATATTATTATAAGCATTACACATAATCTCCAATTTAATCTCTCCCTATAGGGACTATATGATCGGTGGAGTGGTTGACCACTTTTTTAGATCATCAAATTATACCCTTCATGAATGATCAAAAAATAATTCACTATTCTTTTTAAGAAATCCTGATAAGGGTAGATCTATATTTGTAACATCTTTGTTGAACCATTGATAAGAACCAATATATCCAATGAATGATTAAACATCACACACACATATAAGATATAATAAGGATGAAATAATTTCAACCTTAGATATATCAAACTCAATGCAATGTTGTGACACTAGATAAACTAGGATAATTCCATTTTAAACCATTAAATGAATTTTATCAAAGTTAAAAACCATATTTTTCTCAATTCAATGATGCAACACATTACCCAAACATAAGAGACACTCATTAAATGAGGAACCAAACATAGTAAAATAATCCATAAATATAACCATTAATGTGTCATTTAAATTAGAAACAAAACTCACCATGTTCCTTTGGAAGGAACTTGGGGAGCTAAAAATACTAAATGTAACCCTCTAGTAAGAAAATGTACTAAATGTTCATGTGAATATCATCTTATCTTGGTCCTATGCTACATTGGGAACCTGGAAATTTCCATAGAAACCATTGAAGAAAAAATAGTGTGTCATCCCCACAAGTCTCTAAAGAATATGGTCATTGAATGAAAGGGAGAAATTGTTCTTACAAGTATGTTTATTTAGGTTCCTATTATATTATGCACACTCATGAACTGTTTTGTACACTCATAGTAACCAACTAGTTATTTTCATTCTTTATAATAGTGAAACTAGTTTTCATTGATACAACCTTGACAAGGATGATCTACTGAGAGTCAAAAATGGGTTAAATGATACATGACTCAAGAAATTCTTAAAAATATTTCTTTATCACTTATAATAATGGTGGGTTATGTATTATTTATGACTATGTAACTAATTTATCCACATCCTATATAATAACCTTATGAATGAAAATAGGGGGGCTAATACCTAGCATGTCTGCTAAGTTCCACCTAATTTCTTTAATATTATCCATTAAAATATTTAAAATATGTTTTTATTGTTTAGTAAGGAGAATAATATCAATTAATACATGAAATTTTTCATCATTCAATATGTATGAATATTCTATGTTTGGCGAAAAATAGTTTGAGTTCCAGTATGGGTGGGAACTTTATTGATGGAAATGATGTGGGAACTAAAATATGTGGACAATGAATGTCAAGGTGTAAATATACATCATAAAAATCAATGAATAATTCATCAAATCCATCTAAAAAATAGAAACCATGTTATAATCATGTTAGAGTGATCTTTCATCCCTTGGATGTATGTTGTTGCGATAGACTCATACTGATTCTAGGGATGTGGTAGTTGTTGCTCCTGATATGGTCTCCTCATGATTACACTTATATAATCCTTTGTCTCTAGTTGTTGGGGGAAATAGTAATTAGGATGTCCTTTCTTAGTGAAAATTCCACAGGACCTCATAGGAGTGGGTTGGGATATCTTTTGAGCCAATGCTATCTATCTCACAACAGTAACTAATTCATCTTTATTGATATTAATTAAATTATTTTAAATATAAGAAAGAATTAGTTGTTTCAGTACTCTAACATGTAGGGTACATCTATCACCAAATCTTTTATATTTTTATTCCTTCTTTTAAATAAACACACATGCAGCTACTGGTGGTATTTTGAAAAATTATCCTCTAGATTTGACATCCACCATGATCCTCTCCATAAGTGTGAGGCCTCTATAAAAGTATTGGATAAGGATTTGATCACTGATTTGGTGATGTAAGAAGATTATTAATAACTTATTTAATCATTCTTTATCTCATACATTAACTCCAATTGTTCTTTCTTGATACATGAGATCACTTTTTGAATGGTTGTGGTCCTTGATGATGGAAAAACATATCTATAAAAAGATATTTTAAATTATTCAAATGTGCTACACATTGTGGCTGTAAGTAACACATTATTTTTATTAATTTCCAACAAGGTAGAATAAAAATTATCATATTTTAATTTGGTATTTATAAAAATTCATCAGTCTTAGGGTTGATCCAACCACATTAAATTCTTTCAGATGGTTGTTAGGATTCTTGCTAGTGATATAATGATTTTTTTGAGAAGGTGTATCAATCCAGATTTTAATTCAAAGTCAGATTCTAGGTTTCAGTATAAATACAAGATGGTAGATAATTAATTTCTAATGTATCCAATTATTGAATGATTCTATAAAGTTCATTATTATTATTTATATCCATTGATTCAGGGTTTATGTTTGATTTATAAGTGCTTCCAATTTCTATGTCCCCAAAATGGAGGAATTCCACATTTTAGTGAATGTTGAGACTTCCCATAGAATGATATTTTCTAGTCTGATCACTAATGATGCATTCAATATTAGGGTTAGGATCCAATAAATCCCCAAAATTAGTCTGTTTCATATATCAAATTAAAAGGAAATGAAGAAAATTGGACCGTAATAAAAAGATAAGAATTTAGAATTGATGGTCCTAAAAAAGTACAACTGAGAAAGGTGAAATATTAAAGAATAAGTTAGAAATATAATGATTTTTTTTTAAAAAATACATATAATTGGTTGAATAAATTAATTTCTTTCTTGGAAATTCTACCAATTTTAAAGGAACTTTTTTGTGATCCCTTTAAATTATGTGTGGTTTTTAGGTACTTAGGTGCACCAAAGTGACTAACCAAGACCATTCTATAAAGAGGAAGTATATAAAACAACATATTAATGGTTTTATGAAAAAATGTACTAATAATTTATGGTGTTTTTTCAATATTGTTAACATAATAATAAATGTATTTTTGAAGAAGATTATATCTTATTTATTTTTTCATTTTAAAATTTGGTTAATAAAACATAATGAGAGTATTTTTCTAAGAAAATATTTTTCAAAAGAATAATCAATTTATCTCTACATATTTATTTACTTACTAATCATTATTTCTCAAATAATAATATACTTAATTATGATGACATAATTTTTTAACCCCAAAAGACTTTGAAAATTAACTTAACAAAAAATATTAAATGAATTAAACCCTGGGAAATATTCGGAAGGTGGAATCGTAGTGGCCTGATTTTATTAATGTTATAAGGATATCATATACTCAGTGGTAAATTATGGAATAATATACATTCTTTAAATTATGAATAGTTATGTTGGTGGCTGTATTTGAACTCTAAAAATTTATCCCATGTGGTTTGGTTTTATCGATTTGGATTTCACTCTCAAAATTCACACATTAATCAACCTCACTTGTTTTGTGTTAATTGTTCAATTTCAATAATGGTTTATTTTATGTTGAAAAATAAATTTATAGATCATATTAAGTGAATTATAGTAGCTTTTTGATTAAAAAAAGTAAAAAATATGATAATTAGACATATTAATAAGAAAAACTACATTTCTAGGGGTGGTGTAGTCTTCATAGAAACATTTTACATGTGAAAGGGTATAGAAATTGTACATCCCAATATTGTCTCCAAACTTCATTTCCAGACCAAATAATTAGATTAATGAAGAAATAAATTGAAAATAAAATTATAAATGGAATAAAAAGAGAGAGTTTATTATAAAAACAGAAAAATTAAAATGTGAAGAATAAGAAGAAGAAAGTTTTGATGAAGGGATCCTTTCTTCAAGATCTCTCCCTCTTGAAATGATAAGATAAATGGAGTGAAAAAAATTAATATCTTCCCTCAATATCTTAATACATGGTTAAACATTTCTAATAGAGAAAAATACATATTTATAGAGTTTAGGGGAGGTGAGAGTTACAATAGGTTACAAGTTTGAATGGGGAAATTCAGAAAAAGTATTTTATTGAAACATGCACTAAATTATTGACCACCAAAATGCTTGAATGACAATCTTTCTAGAATGATGATTTTTTAAAAATTTTCCCCTATATATTATCGAAAATTTAGTCCAATCCAAGGATGTATATAGAATATATTACCCAAACGATGAAGTGGTATTCAATATGATGAGTTTAGTCCTACATCGAATTCATGGACCATTTACTCCAATCAAATGAAATATCTAGATAATATGGTATAAATGAAGTTTTAGCTCATTGAGTGAGTAATTGTTTTGATGATATTTTGAATCTATATAATCCATAGAAAAATATTTTTGAGGAAAATACTATATTTCAATTTAAAGGTTCAAAACTATAATTTTCATCAAATTAGGAAAATGAATGATCTGATCCTAAATATTATATAAATAATTTTTTAAGATAATGTTAAGAAATTGTGTCTTTTTTATCATTATAATATTAAATAAATTTTTTATCAACCACCTATATTATACCAGTGAACCAAATCACCCCACAACCATACATACCATAATGATCACATTTTCACAGAATAACATCAAGAAAACCACCCGATGAATTATCTCTTTACAACATGTAAATAATTTCCAAAAAATACCAAAAAATTGCACCCAAGAATAACCCATACTATTCCTATCCTATCATTTATCATATAAGACTACCATAAGGCATAACTCATGAATAATAATAACTACAAGTTGTTCTATTCTTGATCAGACACATAACCCTACCCATACTTGATAACCACAGGATATATAAATGAAAATATAATAATTAAAATACCTATCTACCACCTACATAGTTATATCACGATCCGACATTATGAATATAACTATTCAATGTAACTATAATAAAAATAAATAAAGAAACCATAGAAAATCTTAAAAGTAGAGGTTTTAGTTAGAAGTTACTACAACAATGAAAAAACCAAAATAAATTAATAGAGAACCTTAATCCTTACAAAAATGAATTCCTATTATTTATGATATGAAGAATAAATGAAAACTAGGTGAAATATCCTTTAGGGAAGAAAAAATTAGATAAGAAAGAGAGTTTGGTCATTTCGGATGACTGGGCCTCTCCCTTATTCTCTTATAACTTAATTAATTAACATATTTTTTTTATAAACTATAAAGATCCAAAAAAACTCTCATGGAACCCGCCTCTAGCCCAGTGCCCCTCTATTAGGGTTTTTGTGGCTAGGCTAGTGGACACTTCCACTCCCAACATAACTCTAGTGGCCTTCCAATGGGGGTTTAGTGGGAATATTCTCACTTTTAGATTCCTCCATCCCAACCCATGTTATGAAACCCAACTTCGGGCCTCTTGTTACCATTGAAACTCTTCTAAAGGGATTAAATACACATCATTAGGCCATTTTGAGACCTGAAACACCGCATATAAACAACCAAAAAATGACACTAATCCCTTGGGTAAGTTATAATTCTGACCCAAAGCCCAACTATCCATAGAACAAAACACATGAGGGACCTTTATTCCAACATAAATATATCCTTTAATATTTATAAATCCAGACCAAAATTTATTATTAAATTTATAGATAAAATTATAAATCATGGATTTGGTTAAATAAAAACTTAATCTTTTATATCTTACATTGAATATAACTTATATATACATGTGATGAACATTATAATAACTACTATAATTTTTTTGAAACTAAAGTAGAAACAATTCATAATATAATAATTTATATATCTAAATCGGGATTTCATAAATAAATATGAAATTCACATATTTATCATAAGATATAGAAACATTATAAGATTCCAAATTTTCTCAAAACTGGTTTTAATATGTTTTAATATTATAGGGATTCAAAGTGTCTTCACCAATGAAGGGTTCTTGAGAAAATAGTTTTTTTAAATTTTATAAAAACATTTTCTAGGAACCATGACATCATTTTTATATCTAAGGTATTTTGGATAAAAAATTTCTCAAATGTCACACCTTAAACTATGACCTAGTTTACTAGAATAAATCATTTTGTGTTCTATGTCCATACCATAAATTAAAACCAATTTACATACAATAATATGTAGTTTTTAATTATGAAAATAAAATTTTCATTAAACAAAATTTTTATAGTCTAGAACCATGATATAATATTATAGAAAAATGATTCTCAATTTTGAGATAAGAGACCATTTTATTTCATCAAAATAAACTATTTTTCTTGAAAAATTCTATAAACAAAATGTGTTTTTATAAACCCATAAATTTTTAGGAAAAATAATTATAAACAATAATGTGGTTTTAATGGATAAATAAAAACACTAGATTGTTTTTCATTTTTTATTCTTATCTTATAAATTCTTCTCTAGTAATGGATTTGATACCAATGAAGGGTTTTAAGGAAAAACCCTCTACACATAAGTAGTGTAAGAAATACACAAATCCTATATAAAATATCTAGTAGGAGTTGAATAAACAAAATGAAATGAAAAAACATAAAACAAATCATACCTCATTGTCCATGTAAAATCCTCCACAATACTGAGTTTGATTTAGTTCCCTTAGTTGAAACCAATGGGTTCCAGACTCCAATGTTTTCTACCATTCATTTGAATAATTAATAAATTTGGTAGGACCCCTTCTCCATCAATGTTATTATAACACATTCTCATCTAAGTAAAATGAAGAGAATATAAATAGATATATATTAAACATAGAGAGAATAATTCTTAATATCATCAAATGAGGTCTAAAAACTCTAATTTACAGTCCTCCTTAAATGATTGATGGATCCTATCAGATTATAACATTTCATACATTATTAAATGACCAACATTTATTCTTCAATAATTATAACTCTTAAAATAACTATTTCACTAATTATGTTCCTTGATAAAATTCATTTTAACATCCACATAATCCACACATCATCATATAATGTGTCATGAACCAACACAATTATCTTGGTACCTTTACACCTAAACCAACATTGACATGGCATGAAGGTCATTCCTAATCCCCATGGGTTAGAAACTAGCACCTTCCTTCATAAAAGATAAAACGTGGAACAAATCTTCCACAAAACAATAAAATATAATAGATACAAGTCAGTATGCTCAAATCTACATAGGTACAAAGTACCAAAGATCAAACAGGTATCCGAAAAATCCAAAACAAAACATCATCCAAGTACTCATAACTAACAAGATTACCCAAACATACTGAAGGATACATCACTCAAAGCCTAAAGGATCAAGAACATTCACCTCCTAAAAGGGGTGCATTCCCTTTTCTTAGACCCATAAATAAGGAAATATTCAAATGCCTGAAGGAAATGGTAGGCTGTGAGATAAAAATACCATTAGAGTCTCACATGTGTTCTATAAAAATATTCCCTAATAATAAACTAAATCCTGATTTCAATTTCAATAAAACAGGGCTTCTCAATTAAATTTAATATAAATTTTTTATTTCATTTTTAAAATATGGAAACCATTTCAAATGTAGATTAATAAACAATTTATATAAAATAGTTTATAAATTAGTAGGCATGAATAAAATTTTTCTATATCAGTGGAATTTATAATCAAAACAACCACAACAAGCCACATGGTCATCTTCCCTGTGGTATGGTAGTTTTTAGTTATAGAACCCTCACACTCTATTATCAAGGATAATTGAAATATTTGTACATAGATCCCTCGGGATTAGGCTGAATAGGACTCATCATCATCCCATTGAGGATAAAATAATTATTTCTAGGTTTTTATTAAAGTTTTTATCATCAAACTGTTTCTAGGGAATAATCATCCCTAAGTTCTTGTCCCAAATAACCCACTAACTAACCAGGCTCACATTTTCTCAATAAATTAATTGAAAAATATAAAATCATTTAATTTCAAATCATTAATCACTCACAAATCAATTTCCCACTTTCCCTTTTCAAAATTCAAATTCACTTTCAAAATCAAAAGATTAGTTTTTCATAAATTTATTCCTTTTTCCAAATAAACCAATCATATGTTTTCATCAATTCAATTTAATCCATTTTCTAAAATCAATTATAAAAAAAATTCATAATTCCACCAATTTCAAAAAATATTCCCTAAATTTCAATTATATTGGAATTGGGTGTTTTCCCCAAAATTCTATTCTATTTAAAATCACAATTCCAATTCATCTATAAATTGGTTTTCATAAATCAATTGAAAAAAAATTAAATCCAATCAAGAAAATCAAGGTTTAATTATATTGAGAAACTCAAACAGAATAACCTACCTTTAATCATGGAACTACAAATACACACCCGCAATGGGATCTGCAAAAAAATAAAGATACTTATGGAGATCAAGAGATAAAAACTACAACAAAGATTCAAATAAATATAGTTTAGATCCATCAAAACATGGAAATATAACACTTCCTAAGGATTATAGAAAGGGATAGTTGGAGAGAACACATGAGAGGAGATAAACTTATTAGAGAGGGATCAAATGAGATCCACCACATTTCAATCTACCAAGGAATGGGTTTAAGAGGAATAGAAAAGAGTTCTTGTGAGTTTCTAAGACCTAGTAATTATAAATTGGTCAATTTACTGTTGATAAATATATTAAACAAGGGTTTGATAATTTTTAAAATAATATTTTCAGTAAAAATCTTCCCCACACATGGTTTGTTGGGAAGGTCCAAATGATTAGAAAAATTGTGTGGCCCTATACTGGGGTACATGATTTATACTAGGTGGGTGAATGAGTATTCAAACTACTTTAAAACCAAAAAACTCCCTCTATCCAAGGTTTCATGATTTTCATTGGGGGGCATGGTTTGGGAAAACTTTGAGCAACTAGGCATAGAATAGTAACTTCCAAAATTTTCTAAATATCACCTAAAGCACCCCTAAACAAGACCCAACCAAGGAATGATCATAATTAGGGTTGATAAGTACTTGAAAACTAGTAATAGGTTGTTACAACCTCCCCACTATAGAAACTATCTTTTCCAATAAATCATATCTAGAAGTTACAATAACAAAAATATAAGGACATTTCTCTCTCATCAGTGCCTCCCTATCCCATGTCTAATGTGAATTAGAACCATGCTTCTATATCACACAAAACAAAGGTATTATTGTCCCATCAAAACATGAGTTGTATCAAAATGAAAATTTCATATATGGGATTCGTGGAAAATGTTATGTATTGAAGTCAACTATTAAATAAGTTATACATGGTAAGACACTTTCAAAACATTCTCAATAACCTCAAAAGGTCACATAAAATGAGGAGAAAGCATTCCTTTCCTCCCAAGACATCAATGACTGAAATAAGGGGAAAATTTCAAGAACCCTTGGTCACCAACTGTAAACTACAATAGTCTATGATGATGATCAACATAATATTTATACCAAATCTGTTTAATATAAATTATCTAATGAATAAATTGAATATTTTTTATCATCTCTTGGACCATATTCGGTCGAACAAAGTAACTTTCACCCATATCTGAACAACTAAAAGGATATTTATAAGGTTGGTCATTCAAGGCCTCAAAATGATTCATTTTGATCATAGACTGGTAACTATTGTTATATGTGAACTCAACCAGTACCAAATGGTCATCCCAAGATTAGACAAATTTAAGAACATAGGAATGAAGCATATGATCAAGAATATATTTAGCCTTCTCTGTCTATCCATTCTTCTATGGATGATATTCCATAATCAAATGAACCTAAGATCCCAGTGCCTTCTAGAGTCCTCTCTAAAATAGAGACTTAAAATGGGGATCCCTATTAGAGAGTATAGAAAATGGAACTCCATGAAAATGAATGATGACACTCACATTAATACTAATTAGCTCATCAAATTTGGTTGAATCACAAATGGTTATAAATTGAGCTAATTTTCCTAGCCTATCGATCACAACCCATATCACATTATTTATTTTATGGGTATGTGAAAACCCACCAAAAAACTCCACAGAGATCTTATCCAACTTCCAAGTTAGTACTGGAAGTGGTTAATGTAAACCCAAAAGCATATGATTCTTGTCCTTGACATGTTGGAAATTATAATAAGGATAAAAAAAATTAATAATGTCCCATAAAATATCTAGCCACTAGAATCATTACCGCATGTCATACAACATATTTGTGGTTCCTGGGTGAAAAAAACTACTAGGAATTATAGAAATCCCCCATCATATATTTCTTCACAGCTAAAAATAAAGAAAACCAATTTTGAAAACATATAAAACCCTCCGTGGAGACCAACCACTCAAATATTTTATCTCCACCATAAATAGATTCTCTAACACTATAGAATAAATCATCAAGTTATTGTTCCTAACGAATCATTTCAAGAAGATTGGAGGTCAACTGAACACTATATAGGATAACCTAATACACTATTTCCCAAACTCCCAAATTAAAATGTAAAAAAAGATCCATAATGTTCCACTATTTTGATGATACTTTCACAACCCGGGTCATAATTTTTTGGCTCAATGAATCAGCAATGACATTCCCTTTCCCAGGGGAATATGCATTGTTACAAAAGGATTATAGGTACTCCAACCAACACCTATGCTGGAGATTCAAATCTATTTGAGATAAGATATAAATGAAGATCCTGTGGTAATAATACAAGGTTAACCTTTCCTTAAAAAGGTAGTGTCACTAATTATAAAGCCCATGCATCACAGCTGCACGTTCATGGTCATGGGTTAGATAATTATTCTCATGTGGACTATGACAGTGAAATCCATATGCTCCAAGATAATCATATTACATAATAACACAACCCAAACCCAAACCTGATGTGTCATAGAATACCACATAGCCCTACTCGACCTTTGGAATATTCAACAGCTTCCATAAATTCAAAAATGCCTCTTATCAAAAGAAGAACACTAGAATTTATCATACAAAGAAAATTTCACTCCCTTATGAGTGAGAGAGGTCATTGAAGAATCCACCTTTGAGAAAACATTTATAAATCGATGATAACACTTAGATAAATTAAAGAACCACTGAATCTCCAAAAATTATGTAGTTTCTCCCATGTCATAGTAGATTTCACCTTTTTAGGGCCAATTGAGATACCATGTTATGAGACCAAATTTCCCAATAACTTCATCTCCCAAATCTAGAAATCACATTTTGATTTCTTGGAATAAAGTTAGTGATTAATCAATAATTGATGAAATTATATCAAATAATGAACATGGTCCTCCTCAGACTTAGATTAAACTTTTATGTCATCCAAAAAGACCAAAAAAATTTATCGAGATACTCATTAAAGATACTATTTATAAAATCCGCAAAGATTATATGAGAATTTAGTAGACCAAATATCATAATAAGGTACTCATAATGGCCATAACTACACAATAAGGTGGTTTTATGAATGTAAGATTGTATTATTCTCAACTAGTGATAACCATATTGAAGATCAATCTTCAAAAACCACTTCACCCATTTCAACTGTTAAAATAGATCATCAATAATTGGCAATACATACTTGTTCTTTACCATAAATTTATCATGTTTCCAATAATCAGCACATAGGAAAAGTGTTCCATTATCATTCTTACCAAAGAGAACATGAACCACCTATGGTGACACACTCGAGCATCTAAATCATTTCTCTGATAGACCATTCAACTGATTCTTAAACTATTTTATTTCAATTTGTTCCATATGGTAAGAAAGTATTGATATCAGGTGTGTACTAGACACTAAATCAATAGAAAAATCTACATCCCTTATTGGTGGAAAAAATAGAGAAGTCAAAAGAAAAAATGTCATGAAACTTGATGATAACTAGAGGGAGATAATCACAAAAAGATTCCCACTCCATATCATAAGATAACACTGATATAAATTTCCCCAAATTTGGATAGGATGGTCCATTTCTACTTGAACTTGGGTCCCATTCTCCATGAAATATACAACACACCCCATCGAGCGATGTAAAGGGGACCCATCAAAGATAGTAGTCAATTTAGGATTTATTAGAAATGATCCAATCCATATTGAAAATTAAATCAAGTGGTTTTATGTTGAGAACTAGAAAATCGCAAGCAAGTTCAATTTCAAATTAATAGAAAACACAATAATGAAAATTAATACCCTTATCTCTATTATAAAGAGTGTAGTAATATCCAAGACATATGATAAAAGATCAATATGAAGATTTAGTAGGTTCACAATATGAGTCGATATAAACAAATGAGATGCACTGATATCAAATAAAGTAGTCACTAAATATGAAGCTACAGTTATAGTACCTCTCAATGTCATTGGATGTGTATCATCTTCCTCTAGAGCTCTTACACTACATTAAGAAGCTTCCTTCCTAATGCATTTGGACAAAACCCCATTTTTCATGAAGCATCTAAATGCATAACTATACTTTTAGGTGATTATGATCCCATTACCCTATGTGGAACATATAAGGTATAACATAATTTATTCATGTTTCATGAACATCCCTAAGAGCTGTATATCTTATGTGAATTAGTGAAAACCTATTTCAAATTCCTAGGTATTCTACATTGGAAGAAAGTCAAAGGTCCTCTTACAGGAACTACAAGAGGAATATAAGAACCCTTCCATTGAGGACCACAATGATACTCATAATTCATTATATTTCATTTAATGTAACGCATGAAACAAAAACTATGAGAAAAAGGAACTCCCATCAACCCCAACTTACCATCTAACTCAATATTAACCATCAATTCCCTATCCATCATATCTAAATAAGAAAAAAACATCATTATGAAAACTTGTGAATGATGATTAAATTAAATTACCATATCAATTTTTTTGAGTCTTCATCTTCTCATTCAGTATAATATCTGGTTAAAACTAGACAAACATTGTAAATAGGTTTGTATACATAGTCATTGTCCTGTCATCTTGCTTAAGTTTCAAAAAATCCATATCCTTAGATGGAACCATTAATGTTGGATATAATTATTTGTTGAAAATAAATTTTATATTCTTCCACTCTACACCCACTTGATTTTCTACATCACCATCAATTCACAAAATCTTCTACTAGGACCCTCTAGATTGGAGGAAGAACATTTCACCATAATCAAATCAGGTGTTTCTGGAAACTCAAATAAAATATCTATCATTCTCAACCAATTATCAACCTCTTGAGGATCATTATAGCCTTTGAACATAGGTGGGTTATGGAAAAGGAACTCTTAAGAATGATTGCAGGATTCATTCCTATGAGGTTCCATAACTAGATCCTAAATATGAACCCGTGTAGGTGACCGCCCCAGAGCTTAGACAACATGCACAGTAATATCAATGAGATACTGGTCCATGTGAGGATATTATCGCTCTGTTTCATTAGTAGATTCTTCTTGGATAATATACACATGTCTTATTGGATGCATGATGCTACATAACATCAAAAAACAACATTGAAGATATCATAATATTAATCATATCAATAATTCATACAATAGAAATAGGGAAAATAAGGAAATAAGATAAGTTAATAGGATTTGGATTTCAACTTATCGAAATCAAAAGTAGAGAAAATACTAGACTTTGATAAATTATTACTCAATAAACCTATCCCAAAACACTATTGGTGAGAGATAAATATGAAATATATTGAAACTAAATCCTAAGTCCTGAGAAGATACTCTAAAATTCACACTAGTATTAAGGCAAGATGCTTAACCTATACCTTTGATACCCCTTTTTCATGAACCATACCAATTACCCCCGTACCATGATACTAATTCAACATTGATATTTACCAAAGGGAGTTCCCAATCCCCATAGGCTTGAGACTAGAACCTAGCATCATACATGATAAAATAAGGAATATAATTTCCATAAATAGTGGAAGATAATTGATACAAGTCAGTATGTTCAAAGCTACATAGGGATAAATCACAAAAAAATAAGTATACGAAAAAACCAAAATAGAAAATCATACAAGTACTCATAGATAATAATATAAATCAAATGACCTAAAGGAAACATCACTCTATGGTCAAAGTATCAAGAACATCCACCTCCCCTAAGAGGTTCCTTCCCTTTTCTCAGACCTGACTAAAGTAAATCTACAAACATCCAAAAGAAAAAGTAGGATGTGAGCTAAAAATATCAATAGGGTCTCACCATGTTTTCCAAAAAAAGATTCTATAATAATAAACCCAATCATGCTTTTAAATTTTAATTAAATAGGTCATGGAAATTCAATTTTATATTTAAAAAAGAACATAGTTTCATTTCAAAATAGTCTACATAAATTAGTAGGAATGAATAAAAATGATCTATCTTAATTGAATTTATAATGAAAACAGTCACAAAAAGAACTAGGTTCATCTACCCTCTAGTATGACAGTGACTAGTTATAGGATCCCCACACTCTAATATTAGTGGTTATTACAATATGTGTACACACATCCCTCAGGATTAGGTCGAAAAGGACTCATCAACATCCTATCAGGTCTAAGATATGGAAAACTAGGTTTTTGTGATAGAATTAATCATGGATATATTGCAAGGGAATAATCATCCTAGTGTTATTCTCCCAAATAACCCACTATCTTCCTAGGATCACATGATCTCAACAAATCAATTGAAAAAGGGAAAATTATTTCCACTCAAATCAATTATAATTCACAATTCAACTCCCCACTTTCCATTTTCATAATTCTAATCCACTTTCAGAACCAAAACATAGTTTTTTCATTAATTCATGCCTTTTTATATAAAAACCCAATTATTGGTTTTTATCAATTCAATTTAATCCATTTTATTAAATAAAATCTCAAAACATTTCACAATTTCATTAATTTCCAGAATATTACCCAAATTCCAATTCTATTAGAATTGGGGTTTTTCTATATAATCCATTCCAGTTCAAATCCCAATTCCAATTCTTCTTTAATTGTGTTTTCATAAATAAATTGAAAGTTATATTCATAAGGATAAAGAACCTATTAATAGACATGGTTTGTCTTTTCAAGAAATTTCATGAGTCCCCATCGCTTAGACCACTCCATGTGAGCTGTAACATTATTTCCTTGGATAATCTCACCCATGGGTTTTTTTCCTCAGCACACCCTATTGGATTAGAACTTAATATTTATGGATCATTTTGTTTAAAGGATATTAAGGGTGGTGGAGTGGTCTGTTACTTGAGGGTCTAGGTAATTCTTGCTTTCTCTTCTCATTTTGGTGTTATACATTCTTTGATGAATGGGGCCATGGCCATTCTCACAGGGTTAGAAGTATGTACGAAATAGAACATCATGGTAGCAGTAGTGAAAAAATATTCTATAATTATTCATGATTCCATAAAAGGCTCCATTATCACTCCATGGTCTATCTCAAATTTTATTAGAAGATGCATAACTATTATCAGTGATTCCATAGAAATTTTGTGTACCTGGAGAGAAGGGAACAAAGTAGCTAACCACCTAGCTTCTTTGGAGACCAATGGTACATTAACTCTTCTCTCCTCTAATATACACTCTTTATCCATTGAGGGGGATAATCTCACTATAGGGTATTCCCTTTGTATTGATTACTTTAGACCTCAATAGTTCCTCCTACCCCCTTTTTCTCTAGTGTGTTGTTCCTATAGTTGGAATTGCTTTGTTCCCTTTATTTTTGTTTATATTTAATAATATAATAGTAAGTATATAATGGAATGGATCTACATCCTTATGTTTTAAAAAATATAATTAATTTTAAGTCATGTCAAGTAAACCAACATTTAATTATATGGAAACAGTCAAACGAAACCACTACCTTTAATCATGAAATGGAAAATTAACGAATGACCATAAGAGAACACAATAGTTCATGGATAAAATATTGGGGGTACTTATATTGATGATAAATGTGTGGAAAGACAACATACAAGTGGGAATGGTTAATTATTTTTTGGGACTTTGGGCCATTTCTATGGCCTTTGTGGCTCTAAGAAATTGAGATATGTATTATGGGACTTCATGTCATATAAGGTCTCCCTCATGACCCTATTAAAAAGAATGTTTATCAAGAAAATGAAATAAAAATATAATTAGAGGAATTAAAGAAAACCGACCTGATAAAATTTCTCACAATGATCTTCTTAAGTCATAGAAGTTGAGTTTTTACTTATATAAGGACCACTCTAAGTCTTTATATATGATTTATTATCTGATCATTGAATATTCACGAAACATGGTATCCATGGTTGATAATAATATAGATCTCATTATTGAATTTTTGGAATTCCTGATCATCAGAGATAACTATTTGAGGTAAAATATTCTAGCATAAATCTTGGCCCTGAGTTGGTTTCTCTGAAATAGAATATCTTCTACACATTTTTTAAAAGTCAATATATAAAATCTTTAATTTTAATTCTTGATATAGAATCACGAAGATTAATCTTGGATAAATAATCCTCAATATGAAGTCTAGATAGAAAATCTTCATGATGAAAACTAGATAGATAATATTTTATTAAGTTTATAGTAAATTAAATATGGTAAGTGATATCCAATAAAATTATTCTTGTATGCACATATACAATTTTTTTTCACTAAAAATGTAATTTCATAAAAATAATAATTAAAAAATAAATGTGTATTATGATTATAAAAAAAGGATTCAAAGGTTGTGATATAAAAATGACTCAGAAATCTCTTCAATTTAGATGATCATAAAGCAAATTATTTTTAAAATTAAATATTCATTTTATAGAGTTTCAACAAGATACTTAACGTGGGAATAATTCATCAAAATTTATTGAATATTAATAAACTTAATAAAATAAAAATGAATAAAAGGTATAATATGTTTGGTAAGAGTATAAATAATTCACTAATTTATTAATTAATCCATTTTATATGATTATTCTATTTTAGAAATTATATAATTTTATTAAACATCTTAGCATTAGACAATACTTCTGGATTAATAAAAATACCCTTTATAAAAAACATAAAATTATATATTTTCCCCATATTTTATTAAAAAAATAAATTATAGGAAAAATAAGCATGTAACATATGAAAATTGTAAAATGAAAAATATGTTTAATAGCTTACAAGATACATAAAATCGATCTTAAATGAACAATGGAATCTAATTATTTAAATTTTAACATCATAACCTATCCATTAATTTAGTAGGAATGAACAATATTAAAGAAATTATGAAATATATAATTGTAATGGAACGAACCTCCACTATCCATTAATTTTTCAAAATTTAGTGTTTGGGGTGTTTGGTGGGGGAACAATGGCCCATTTCTTAAGTTTTTCAGATTTCTAGTCTTTTATTGGTGACTCGGGGCGTCTGTAGGTCCATCATCGGTGACTCAGGGTGTCGGTAGGTCAGGTGTTGGTGACTCAAGAATTGGTAGGTTAGGGTTTTGGTAGGTAGGGTGTTAGTAGGTCAGGCATCAGTGACTTGGGTGTTAGTAGGTCAGGGCATCGTTAAGTCGGACATCAATTGTGCGTGGCGTCAGTAGGTTGGGAGTCAGTGATTGGCGTTGGTAAGTGGTGTTGGTGAGTCATGTCGATAACTCTTTATCGGTGAGTCGCATCAGTGGATTATCCCTCGGTGGCTCAATATCAGTGGCTCATCCATCGGTGACTCACCCATCAGTGAGTCATTTTTAGTTTTTCCCATTTCTCCCATTTGACATCTCTTTTGATGTTAAATGAGTTAAATGGTGTATTTAATGAGTTTTCAGGCCATTTCAAATGGAATTTATCTCTTTAAAATCTAAATCTTTCTTTGACCCCCAAATCACATGGTCTTATTCATGATTCAGCTTTAATGTCCTTTACAATAGCTTCCCCTTAGATTTAGGATATGGCCTTTCTAAAGAAGAAATCCTCTCTTCCTTTGAACCCCTCCTATTTTTCGTGGTGCACCGGGAACCTTTCTTCCCCAAGGAGTCATGCACCGGTTCTATAGTTGTTTTTTGACTTTTACCATGGATTCTTCCCTGCAATTCATGCCCCCATATTTTGGTGCAAGGAGGGATTGTGGATCATCTATTGTTCAAGGTAGGGATTCCTTCGCCTCTATTTTATTTGTGTATCAGGCACAGTGGGTGTACTCATGTCCCCTAGTGAATATAGTTGGACCAAAACTAAACAAAGAAAATAAGAAGTAACAAATAATGGGGTTGGGAGAATGATGATGATGGTCACCTTGTTTTATATGTTATCCTTGATCCATGTGGTGAATTATATGGGTTGAATTATTCTAAAAACCATGGTCATGTGTGGTCTCTATTTTCACAACGGTATGATTTTTGAATCACTTCTCTAAGAATTAGAATCTAGTTAATCATGTATATTCAACTAAATATGGTACCCCAAGATCGAACTTATTCTGTAATAACCCATGTCTTATTAGGTGGAATTAAAGAATAATTGCTTATAAAATTGAATAAACCTTTCCTTGTTGGTGTGGCTATGTGCTGTGTGTGGTTCTATTCGTCTCGTGTCAGTTCTGTTTGTGTGGTGTTGTGGCAAGGTGTATGGTTGTGAGTATGGGGTGGTATGAGTGGGGTAATGGTATCCCGGGCTGTGATATTGATTGTTTGTGGAATGTATGAACTTTTTATATAGTGGGACTGTATCTTGGTAGTGGTTGGGCAGTGGGGCTATATGATTGGGTTGTGTCATGTATATGTTTATCGGTGTGCTAGGTGTGGTGTTATGGTGCAGCGGGGTTGCCAAGTGTGGTAGTAATGAGGTGTGTTGGGGGTCTTTATTATTGATTGGAAGGGCATGGAAACATGACATTGATGAATGATGGTAGGGGTTTCCAGGAAAGGGGAGTGTGTAGTGGAACAACAAGCTGGTCGATTTAAATTTTTGTTGTTGTGTGTGGTGCTTTTCATGCAGTGGGGTTGGTGATGATAGTTTAAGAGGGATGATTTGGAAGTAATATGGTGTTCCCTTATGTGGGGATTATCACTGGAGTTTTTAAAGACTGTTATTTTTTGAGTGGGTGTTAGAATGGATTCTTTTACCATGGACCTTCTTTCTTTTTTTTTGGATATGGTAGTGGTTGGTATGGTTGCTTTTCCTTTTTAAGTTTTTAGCATTTGGTAGTTTCCCAGGTAGGGATGCAATAAATAAACAAACTGATAAATTAGAGTGAAAAATAGTTAAATAAATTGGGTGAGGGTATGTTTCAAGTTTTTATTTTTAGTGAAGTGGCGTTTATTTATTGACTTACGAAAATGACTATCATTCGTGGTGGTATGTGCATGTAGGTTTGGATACAAAAGTAGTTTTAGTGTGGGTTGTTTTTTATTTTGAAAATATGTAGGTTGGGTTGAGTGTTTGGTACCTATATATATATACATGTTTTTTCTTGTGATTTATATATGCACCCCACTTGTGTCGAGAATTAAGTGTGGAACACCCCCATTGTTATGTGGGATGGTTTCCTTTCCTAACATCTAAGTGGGAGGATTGATGTATGTTTATTGTCTCTTAACCACTCCCTCTTCTTGGAATTGGTATTCCTATACTCTTAAGGCATGTTGTGGTGTGGTTGTGAGGCCCAAGTGTTTGCGGGCGATGTGTGACTCCCTGATGTCTTTGGGATGGGGTTGTGGTTTGTGGACCAAGTGTTTACAAGAGATATGTGATGTGCTATGTGGTTCAGGTGTGTGTGGGGGTAGGTTGTAACAGTGGGGCTTGTGGAAGAGAATGGTATAGTTAGGACGTTATCCATTAGGGATGAGCAGTAAAATAGTGGGAAGTGGTTTGGGGTGCCCAAATATCGATGTTCTTATTACTTTACTTTACGTGGATTGACATGCATTATTTGGAGATCATACCATGGTGAAGTTATGGTGGATAGTATACCTTGTTAGGTTCCCCATGAGTTTCTACTATTTTCTTATATGGGCATTAGTATGCTTCTCCAACTTGTGCATGGGTGACTTTGGTTTTTCCCTACTAAGTATACTTATAAGCTCACCCTAGGTATATAAAACTATTTTCAGGTTTTCTAGTAGATTATGTGGATCGTGATGGACCTTACTACTCAGATGTTGTAGATGGTTATTGTGTCACTTCTTAGTTTTATTTTGGCACTTCCATGGTGTTTTATTTGTATTTATAGTAGTTTTACTTTAAACATGCATGTGGAATTGATTTTGGTTTCTTTATATATATGTGACTTGGAGTTGTTTGAGGTTGATACATTTATCTGGCGATCATGGTTACTATAAAATAGGTAATACCCCCTTGTTTTTTGATACTTCTATACCCTTGGTTCTGGTCGCCGCCTTGAGGCCTATTAGAGGTGGAACTCGAGAGTCATTATCTATCCTGCATCTTGAGGAAAGAAGGTCTCGACATCCTTCTATCCCTTACCTCATACAGAAGAATGCGAGTTGTGACAAAATGGTATCAAGGTGATGGTTGAGAGGTTGGATGAAGTATAGAGTTAGGAATAGTGAGGATTGCATTTGTTGGTAGGGAAATAATGTCAAGTGATCTTGGAATGTGACATAGGCTCAGGAAGACTAGCTAGTTCACATGATTTTAGGACTCTCTGTGATCCGATGCAAGGACTCTGATCATACCAAATGACCAAGTGAGGCTACACCAATTTCAGGGTGGAGACCCTAGGAAAGGCACATGAATCATGATGACTTTTTTTCTAGTATGTTTTGGTCATTTTTAGGAAATTAAAATTAATAATGAGTTAAAATTGATCCTAAATAAGTTCCATACTACTCAGGCTTTGTAATTCATTATTTATCTTTTAGATATGGTAGCTGGTCATTGTCCATGAGTGGCTCAGGAAGTAGAGGCTTAGTAGGCCAATCTGTCTGATCAATAGAGGGTTGATCAAGAGGACGAGAAAAATCAGTGATGATTTGTGATTTATAGTGGCATAAACTGGGAAAGTATGCGGGAAGTTTCTCAGACATGGAGACAAATAGTTGGTTCAAGGAGCTGGTGATCACTTTTAGATTAATCTGGGATCCGACAGATTACTGAGATCTCAAGGTAGTGAGCCTGATGAGGGGAGAAGTGTTTCAGTGGTGAACTCTTTACATCATGGAGAGGAAGGAGTTTGACGTTCTATGGGTTGAATTTGAGAAGGAGTTTTGGGTATAATTCCATTCTTCGATGATGATATATGAGAAGTGACAGGAGTTACTCTCCATTAAATTTAGAGATTATGTTGGTATGGGAGTTGGTTACCTATTTTAAGGACCTCTTTTTTTGTACAGATATATTTCTGGATGAGGAGTCTTGGGAGAGATTCTTAGAGGAGGCCCTTCATCTTTCTCTCCATTATGTGGTTACTAAATCCACCCTAACGACATACCTAGAGGTTAATGAAGAAGGATGAGGTGGTGGGAAGGATGCACTCACAACAAGGTGTACCATGAGAGGGGAACCAACTATGTTCTTAAAAGGGTAAGGTCATTAGTAGTAGGTCTACGACATTAGGGCCTTCTAGGTTTCAACTGATGGGGAGACGACACAAGAAGTTTCAGTTCTGACAATCTGTTCCTCAAAATTTTTGCAGTGGGCATGGGGTTGAGGTGTTTTTCTTATGGTGGTCATGGGAACCATTTGATTTAGTGCCCTGTTAGAGCTCAATATGATAGATGTGGGTAGGCCCAGTGCCCGTCTTAGCAAAAGTTTCTGTCCAGGCCATTTCAACTGCAGGGAAAACATGCTCCTGGTCCACCAAGGGGAGACAGAGAAGGCAGAGTACGACCTTAGGGAATTCCATAGGGACATCGACCTGGGAATTGTTGGGGAGGCGTATGATAGTAGAGAGGTATATGATCTCGGCATGGTCAGTTTCATGCTGTAGAGGAAACAATTCCAGTAGGGCCAGAGATTGTTTGAGGTACGATCAGTTTGTTTAGAACTCTTATTTCAACCTTGTTTGACTGAGGAAGTTAGAACTCCTTTTCTACACCCAATCTAGGCCATTATCTAGGACTAGTTATAGATATAATTTCCATTCCCTTGGTGTTGAGTACACCAGTAATAGTTCAGACCAGTTAGTTTGATGTTTTATGGGGATGAAGACTGATATTGGGGCCGCATCTGTCTAGTGGGGATCTCTTTCTAATACAGATGCATCTATACGATGTTATCCTTATCATTTACTGGTTGTAATCTATGTGTGCAGACATTGAATGCTTTTGGAGAATAGTCGTGTTTTCAGGCATGGGTGTCCAATGTATAACTTTCATTAGTGAGCATATTTATTTGATGGGAAATCGACAAGTGGAGCCTCTTCTTTTCTTGTTGGCCTAAATGTAAGTGGAATAATTGGATTCAGATACGGTGGGGATCCCAAAGTTTTTTGGGAGTTTTTGGATGTTTTTCTCAAGGAGGTTGTGACTCTACCCCCTCAATGTAAAGTTGAGTTTGGGATAGACTTGCAGCCTGATTCTTCTATGAATTCTATGGATCCTTATCAGATGGAACCTTTTGAGCTGCAAGAAGTAAGGATTTAGATTAATGATCTAATGAAGAAGGGATTTATCCAACCTAATGTGTCACCATGGGGTACTACAGTCTTAATTATGATGAAATAAGATGGTGGGTTGAGGTTGTTTGTAGACTTCTAGAGTTTGAATCAGTTAATGGTCAAGAATCTTTACCCTATCCCAAAGATATATGATATTTTTGACTAGCTAAGTGTAGAAAGTTGGTTCTCTAAGACAGATATGTGGTCTGGATATCACCAACTAAGGGTGAAGGAGGATGATATCCTAAAGACTGCATCAAATTGCTGGTATGGGTACTTCAAGTTTGTGGTTATGTTGCTCGGTGTTTCAAACACACTAGTTGTGTTCATGGAGCTTATAAACTCAGTCTTTTATGAGTTCCTAGATTGTTTCATAGTCATTTTCATCAATGAAATCCTAGTCTACTCGAAGATAGAGGAGGAGTATACCGAGCATCTCAAAATAGTCTGGGAGGTCCTTCGACACCACCAGATCTATGAAAAGCTATCCAAGTGCATGTTTTAGGCACGAGAGGTCCAATTCCTTGGGCATGTGGTGTCTCATCATCGTGTAGTAGTGGAACCATTTAAGGTTGAGGTAATTTTCTCCTAGAAAGATCCTAATAATGTGATAGAGGTTCATAGTTTTATGGGCCCAGAAGGCTATTTTTAGTGATATGTATATGATTTTTGTCAAGTAACAGCTTCATTGACAGATTTGACCAAAAATGGACAAGATTTTGTGGGGAGCAAACAGTTCCAAGTAGCGTTCAACTATTTAAAGGGGATGTTTGTCAGTTCCCCCATGCACATATTTTTAGAGGAATGGGTGATGTTAAAGGTGTTTTGCGATGCTTCTAGAGGAAGGGGTGATGTTCTTATGACTCTGTTATACTATATGGAACATAGTAGATATAACTGAATTTATTCAAGTTCCTTAAACATCCATAGGAGCTGCAGATCTTTTGTGGATCTGTGCAAACCTATTTCAAATACCTAAGAATGATACACTGGAAGAAAGTCAAAGGGCCTTTTCTAGGAATTGCATGAGGACTAGAAGATCCCTTCAATCGAGGACCACACTGATACTCATCAATAATTCTATTTCATTTAAAGTAACTCACCTAACTTCCACTATAATAAAAAGGAACTCATTTCATCCCTAACTTACAATCTAAGTCAAGTTTAACCATCAACTCTTTATACAACATATCAAAATAAGAAGAAATA
The DNA here is from genome assembly GCA_963277665.1 of Viscum album. Lineage (NCBI taxonomy): Eukaryota > Viridiplantae > Streptophyta > Magnoliopsida > Santalales > Viscaceae > Viscum > Viscum album. Next base: position 1,692,837,194 of record OY728137.1, on the reverse strand, counting down.
TTCAACAAGAAAACCTGCGAATAAATATTAGAACATAGTCCCATCTCAAATTTTTGAGTCTCCATCTTCTCATTCGATATAATATCTAGTGAAAACTAGAAAATCTCTATAAAGATGTTTGTATACTCAATCACGGTCCTATCATCTTGCACAAGTTTCAAAAACTCCTTAACCATAGATGGAACCATTAAACTTATATATAATTGTTTGGTAGAGATAAAGTTTATTTCCTTCCACTCTAAACCCTCATGTTTTTTTCCATAACCATAAATTACCACATTCTTCTACTAAGTCCATCTTCCTTGGAGGTGGCACATTTCAACATAAATGAATTAGAATTTTTCAAGAACAAAAATAGAATCTCTATCTTGATTAGCCAATACACAACCTCTTGAGGATCATTTGAGCATTGAAACATAGGTGTATTAAAGAAAAATAACACCTAAGCAAGATTTTAGGATTCATCCCTCTGAGGTTCCATACTTGGAGCCTAAATAGGGAAAGGTGTAGGTGCCTGTCCTGGAGCTTAGACCACACGAACAATAATCTCAATGAGATTCTAGTCCATGTGAGGATTCTATCTCTATGGTTCATTAGTATATTCCTATTGGATACTATTCACATGTCTTCTTGGAGGAATGATGCTACACAACATCAGAAAACAACATTTAAGATGTCATAAGATTACTCAGATCAACAACCCATACAAGGGAAATAGGGAAACTAATCCCATAAGATAAGTTAATAGGATTTGGATTTCAACCTGTCCAAATCAAAATTAGGGAAAATTCAATACATATACAAAATTATTCCTCAATATACCTAACCTAAAAAACCAATTGTGATAGTAATCATGGAAATCAATTAAAACTACAACCTAAGTCTTGCCACGATACTCCATACTACATACTAACATCAAGGGAAGATGCTTAACCAAAAAATTTAATACCAATTTTTCATGAATCAACCATGTTAACCTGGTACCTGATACCCATAATGATATTTACATTTTCAAAATATATTTACCAATCCCCATGGATTAGAGACTAGAACCTAACATCATACAATTTAGAAGATGGAATAGATTTTCCATAAATAGTTGAAGATATCAAGTACAAGTCAGTATGTTCAATTCTCCATAGGGAGAAAGCACAAAAAAGTATATCCAAAACCCAAAATAGAACATCATCAAAGTATTCAAAGATAACAATATAAATAAAACAACCCAAAGGAAACATCACTATAAGGCCAAAGGATCAAGAACATCCACTACCTCCAAGAGGATCTTTCCTTTTTCTCAAACCTGAAAAAAGTATATCTACAAACACCCAAAGGAACAAGTAAGATGTGAGATAAAAATACCAGTAGGGTCTCACCATGTTTTCTATAAAAAAACTATATAATAATAAACCAAATAATTCTTTAAAATTTCAGTTAAATAGGTCATTGAAATTTAATTTTATATTTAAAACAAAACATGATTTCATTTCATAATTATGAAAAACATTTAAAAAATGATTTAATAAACACATTATATAAAATAGTTTACATAAATCAGTATGAATGAATCAAGAAGATATATATTAAGGTAATTTATAAAAAAACAATCATAGAAAGAACAAGGTTCATCTACCCTCCAGTATGATAATGTCTTGTTATAGGATCCTCACAATCTCATATCAGTGGTCATTACAATATGTATACACACAACCCTCTGTATTAGGTCGAATATGACTCATCAACATCTAATTGGGTCTAAGATCTGTCTATTTAGGTTTTTGTTATAGTTTTCATCATCAATATATTTCCACAGAATAATCATGTGAGCATTCTTGTCCCGAATAAACCAATTTCTACCTAGGATCACATCTGCTCAATCAATCGATTGAAAAATGGGAAATCATTTCTTTTCAAATCAATTATAATTCACAATTCAACTTCCTGCTTTCCCTTTTCAGAATTCTAATTCACCTTCAGAACCAAAACATAGGTTTTTCATCAACTCCTACATTTTTCCATAAAAAACCAATCATAGGTTTTTATGAATTCAATTTAAGCCATTTTCTAAAATCAGTTATCAAAACATTTCACAATTCCATCAATTTACAGATGTTTCCACAAATTCCAATTCCATTAGAATTGGGGTCTTCCCAAAAGTCCATGCCAATTGAAATCTCAATTCCAATTCATCTCAAATTTAAATTTTATAAATCAATTTAAATATCTAATAATAATTATAAATAACCTATTGATTTACATGGTTCATCTCTTCAAGAAATGACATGAGGCCCCTTCACTTAGACCACTCCATGTGAGCTATAAAATTATTTCCTTAGATAATCTTAGCTATGGGTATTTCTTATCAACAAACCCAATTGGATAAAAACACAATATTGATGGGTCATTATTTTCAAATTATATTAAGGGTGGTGGAGTGGTCCACGACATTAGAGTCTAGTTTTTCTTGCTTTTGATACTCATTTTAGTGTTAGAAATTCTCTAATGGATGAGGCTATGACCCCTCTCACTAGGATTCAAGTATGCATGAAATGGAACTTCTTGTTAGTATTAGGAAAAAAATATTCTTTAATTATTTACAATTACATAAAATGATCTGTTATCACTCCCTGAAATGTCTCATATTTTATTAGAAGACGAATAAATATTATCGGCGATTCCACAGATGTCTTGCATACGTGGAGGGAAGGAAACAAAGTAGCTGACCACCAAGCTTCTTTGGATACCAATGGTATATTAACTCTTCTCTATTATAATATATTAGATTTATATATTTATGGGGATAATATCAATATAGTGGATTCCCTTGGGCTCTATTACTTTAGACCTTCGTAGTTCCTCCTACCATTTTTTTTTTGTAGTGTGTAGTGTGTTGTTCCTAGGGTATGTATTGCTTTGTTCCCTTTATTATTATTTCTATTTAATAAGATAATAGTAAGGATATAATGGAATGGAGATAAATCATTATAGTTTAAAAAATTTTGAATTAAATTTTAAACAAATGAAGAAAGTAAACATTTAATTATATTGAAAAATTAAAATGGAACCACCTACCTTTAATCATGAAATCAAAAATTAAAACAAGCAACAAGTTCCACCAACAAAGAAAGATGACAATGAAGATCAAGAGATAAAACCTATAATCAAGATTAAAATAAATAGAGTTTATATCCATCAAAAAATTAATGAATAACCCCTACCTAAGGAGTAGAGAAAGAGACAACAGGAGAGAATATGTGAGAGGAAAAACACTTATTAGAGAGGGATTAAATGAGATCCACCACGATTTAATCCAAAAGGTATTATGTTTCAAGATCCATAAAGTATTATTGAGAGTCTCTAAGAACCATGAATTTCACTATTGTCATGTTAGGGTCAAGTGGTGGTTTAAACATGGGTTTAAGAATTTTAAAAATAATTTTCAGAGTAAACAATTCTCATGTACATGGTTAGCTTGGCAGGGTCTCATGGTTAGAAAAACTGTGCACCCTAAATTTGTTCCCCACTAATTGAGGTAAAAATTTATATGAGGTGGAGACATGGTTTATAAAAGAATTTTCTACCCATCAAAACCCCCACTATCCAGGGTTGCACAGTTTTCACTAAGGGTACTATTTTGGAGAAATGTCCATGAACTACCCATAACCAACAAACTTCCAATATTTTTACAAATTTCACCCCAATCACCCCTAAATAATACACAACCAAATAATGATGAAAAAGAGTGTATACAAGTACCTAAAAACTAGTAACAGGAAGTTACATGAAGTTTCACATGGAAGATCGACCATAAATTATAGTATAAAAGTCATCAGAATGATATCAGTTATCATTCCAAATATAGAATGTGATATGGTTTCACAGATCATGATCAAACAAAAACTAGGGAATAATTACTCTCACTAATTTAGGGTTTATACTTTGGGGAATATTTTGAAAAAATATGATCATTTTTATAAGATATTAAGGTATTATAACCCAAATATATATACATATATTTCTTTATTAAATATAAAACATATAAAAAATAATGCAGAGAGGAAGAATAAAAAATTAAAAAAGGTCATAATTAGAGAATTTTTTTCTAGTAAGAGGAGGTGAAACTAACCACATGTAGAAATTAATTACCATAAGATCACACAATAGGTCATTGAAAATTTTGTGGGGAAACATATATTGATGATGAATGTGTGGATAGAAAACATACAAGTGGGAATGAGTTATTATTGTTTTGTACTTTGGGCCATTTATATGGCCTTTTTGACTCTAATAAATTAGGATATGTATTATGGGACTTCTTTTCATATAAGGTCTCCCTCTTGACCCAATTAAAAAGTGGGGTTATCTATAAAATGAAATAAAAATAGAATTAGAGGAATTACAGAAAATCAACCTTATAAAATTTCTCACAATGATCTTTTTAAGTCATAGAAGTTGAGTTTTTACTTATAGGAGGACCCCTATAAGTCTTTATATATGATTTATAATCAGATAATTGAATATTCATGAAACACAATATCCAGGGTTGAAAATAATATAGATCTCATTATTGATTTTTTTGAATTCCTGATCATTAGAGATAACTATTTGAGGTAAAATATTCTAGAATAAATCTTGAAACTAATTTGGTTACAATGAAATAGATTCTCTTTTATACATTTTTGACAAATTCAATATATAAAGTCTTTAATATTAACTCTTGATATAGAATCAAGAAGAGGAATCATGGATAAATAATCCTCAATATGAAGTCTAGATAGAGAATATTCAATATGAATACTAGATAAATAATATTTTATTTAAATGATAGTAATTTTAATAAGGTATGTGATATCCAATAAAATTAGTCTTTTATGCCTGGATACAAATATCTTTTTCACTAAATATGGAATTTTATAAAAATAATTATTGAAAAATAAATTTGTATTATGATTATAAAAAAAGGATACAAATGTTGTGATAGAAAAATGACTCAGCAATCTTTCCAATTTAAGTGATCATAAAACCCACTAATTTTAAAATTAAATATTCATTTTAAAGAATTTCAACAAGATATTTAATGTGGGAATAATTCATCAAATTTAATAAAATAATATTAAAATTAAAAAAATAAAAATGAATAAAAGGTATATTATGTTTGGTAAAAGATTCAACAATTCACTAATTTTTTAACTAATCCTTCTTATATTTTTCTTCAATTTCAACAATTATATCATTTTATTAAAGATCTTAGTGTTAGAAACTGCTTCTAGAATAATAAAAAGACCATTTATAAATAACATAGAGTTATATATTTCCCCATATTTTATTAAGAAAAATAAATTGTAGGGAAAATAAGGATGTAACATCTGAAAATTTTAAAATGAAAACTATGTTTAATAGCAGACAAGATAAATTACATCGAGCTTAAAGTAAAAATGGAATCTAATTATTTAAATTTGACCATTATAACCTAGCCATTAATTTAGTGGGATAAATAATATTAACAAAATTATGAAATATATAATTATAATGGCCCGAACCTCCATGATCCATTACTTTTTCAAAATTCAGTCTTTGGGGTATTTTGTGAGGCAATAATGGATCATTTCTAGAGTTTTTCAAATTTCTATTATTTTATCCGTGACTCGAGGTATTGGTAGGTTGGGAGTTAGTGACTCATGGGATCAGTAGGTTATGTGTCAGTGACTCAGGAATTAGTAGGTTGTGGTGTTGGTAGGTATGGTGTCTGTAGGTTGGGCACCAGTGACTCGGGCATTGGTAGGTCAGGGCATCGGTAGGTTGGGCATCAGTTGGTTGAGGCATCGGCTGGTTGAGGCGTCGGTAGGTCGAGTGTTACTGAGTAGAATTGGTAAGTGGGGTTCGTGAGTCACATCAATGACTCTCTTCTAGTGAGTCACATTAGTGGCTCATCCATCGGTGTCTCAGCATTAGTGACTCATCCGTCGTTGACTCACCCATCAGTGAGTCAATTCTAATTTTTTTAGTTTTTCCAGTTTCTCCCCTTTGACATCTCCTATGATGTTAAATGAGTTAAATTATATATTTAATGAGTTTTTGGGACATTTCAAATGGAATTTATCTCCTAAAAACCTGAATCTTCCTTTGACCCCAAAATCACATGGTCTTGATCATGATCCATCTTTAATGTCCTTTAAAATAGTTTCCCAATAGATTTAGGATCTAGCCTTTATAAAGATGAAATCCTCTCTTCCTTTGAACCCTTCCACTTTCTCTTGGTGCACTGGAAACCTTTATTCCTCAATTATTCATGCACCTATTCTATATCCATTTTTTCAGTTTTCCCATGGAGTCTTTCCTGCTACTCGCCCCCTATTTCGGTGCGTGGAGGGATTTCTAACCATCTATTGTTCCAGGTAGAGATTCCATCGTCTCTCTTTTATTTGTGTATCATGCAGGGTGGATGTACTCATGTCCCATTGGGAATACGGTTGGACCAAAATTAAATGAAGAAAATAAGAAGTAATAAATAAGGGGGTTGGGATAATGATGATGATGATCACCTTGATTTGTATTTTATCCTTTATCCATGTTGTGAATTATATGGGTTGTATTCTTTTAAAAATCTTGGTCGTGTGTGGTCTCTATTTGTGAAACTCTATGATTTATGAACCACTTATATAAGAATTAGAATCGTGTTAATAGTTTATATTCGGCTAAATAGGATACCCCAGGATCGAACTTGTTATATGATAACCCCTATTTTATCAAGTGGAATAAAAAACGATTTCTTATAAATCTAAATAAACTATGTCTTGTTGGTTTGGCTATGTGCTATGTGTGGTTCTATTCGGCTCGTGTCTGTGCTGTTCATGTGGTGTTGTGGATAGGAGTATGGTTGTGAGTATGGGGTTGTATGGGTGGCGTAATGGTATCTTCGGCTGAGATATTGGTTGTTTGTGGAATGGATTAACTTTTTATATAGTGGGACTATATCTGGGAATTGGTTGGGCAGTAGGGATACAAGATTGGGTTGTGTCATGTTCATTTTTATGGGTGTACTGGGTATGGTGTTGTGGTGCAGTGGGGTTTCTGAGTGTGGTAGTAATGAGGTGTGTTGGGGGTTTTTACTACTGAGAGGAAGGACATTCAAACATGACTTTGAAGAATGAGGAATGGGTGACTTGGAAAGGGGAGTGTGTAGTGGGACTTCAAGCTAGTCGATTTATTTTTTTGTTGAATGTGATGTTTTTCAGGCAGCAGGGCTGGTGATGATGGTTTTATAGGGATTATTTCGAAGAAGGATGGTGTTACCTTAGGTGGGGATTACGCCTAGAGTTTCTAGATATTTTTTTAGTGGCTGATAGAATTGATTCTTTTAACTTGGACCTTCTTTATTTGTTTGGATTTTGTAGTGGTTGGTATGGTTTATTTTCCTTATTATGTTTTTAGTTTTTGGTAGTTTCCTAGGTAGGGATGAAATAATTAAACAAATTGATAATACATAGTGAAAACTTGAAAAATAAATTAGATGTGGGTATGTTTTGAGTTTTAATTTTTAGTGAAGTGGAATTCATTTATCAACTTAAGGAAGTGACCATCGTTCGTGGTGGTACGTTCATGTATGTTTGGAGACAAGGGTAGTTTTAATGGGGTATTTTTTTTGATAACCCATAGGTTGGGTTTAGTTTTTGGTACCTATATATATATACATGTAGTTCCTTGTGATTTCTATACGCACCCCACCAGTTTTGATAACTAAGTGTGGGAAACCCCCATTGTTATGGGAGAGGGTGTCCTTTCCCAATGTCCTAGTGGGAGTACATATGGATGTTTATTGTCTCTTCTCAACACCCTCTTCTAGGAATTGGTATCCCTAGACTCTCCAGTCATGTTGTGGTGTTGTTGTGAGGCCCAGGTGTTTTTGGGTGAGGTGTGATGTGATATGTGGTCCAGGTGTGTGCAGCTATCTTGTGATAGTGGGGCTTGTGTAAGATCATGGTAGCGTCAGGATGTTCCCCATTAGGGATGACCAGTTAACTAGTGGGAAGTGGTGTGGGGTACCCAAATAATTATGTTCTTATTACTTTACTTTACTTGACTCAACTGGCTTTATTTGGTGACCATGACTTGGTGATGTTAGGGTGGGTATTATACATTGTTAAGTTCCCTTTGAGTTTCTTCTATTTTCTTATAGGGGCATTAGTACGCTTCTCCCACTTGTTCATGGGTGACTTAGGTTTTTCCCTACTACGTATACTTCTATGATCACCCCTATAATTATATATATATGCTTTATGATCTAATCATAGAATCTTCATGAAACAAAATATCCATAGTTTATAATAATATATATCTAATTATTTAGTTATGTAAATTCTTGATCATTAGACATAACTATTTGAAGTAAAATATTCTGGCATATTTCTGGGAACTGAGTTGGTTTCTATCAAGTAGAATATCTTCGATGCATTTTTGACAAAGTCAATATATATATATTCTTTAATATGAAGTCTAGATATAGAATCATGAAGATGAATCTTCGATAAATAATCCTCAATATGAAGTCCATATAAGGAATCTTCAATATAAATCCTAAATAGATAATATTTTATTTAAATTATAGTAAATTCAATATGGTATGTGATATCCAATTAAATTTGTCTTGTATGTTGGGATACAAAGATTTTTTTCACTAAAAATGAAAATTCATAAAAGGAATAAGTAAAAAATAAATGTTTATTATGATTGTCAAAGAAATGATCCATAGGTTATGATAAAAAAATGAATCAAAAATCTATCCAATTTAGGTGATCATAAAGAACATTAATTTTAAAATAAAATATTCATTTTATGTTGTTTCAATAAGATATTTAATGTGTGAATAATTCATCAAATTTAATAAAATATTATTAAATTAATAAAAGTAAAAAAGGAATAAAAGGTATATTATGTTTGGTATGAGTTTGAATATTTCACTAATTTTTTAATTAATCCTTCCCATATATTTCTTCCATTTTAACAATTATATCCTTTTATTAAAGATATTATCATTAGAAACTGCATCTTGATTAATAAAAAGACAATTTATAAATAACCTTGAATTATCTAATTCCCCCCTTTTCTATTTAAAAAAATAATTTAGGAGGAAAATAAGGATGTAACATCTAAAAATTTTAAAATTAAAACTATGTTTAATAGCTAAAAAGAGACATAACATCGAGCTTAAATGAACAGTGGAATCTAATTATTTAAATGTTATCATTATAACCAAGATTTTAATTTAATGGGAATAAAAAATATTAATGAAATTATGAAATATATAATTGTAATGGCTCAGACCTCCCCAGTCCATTACTTTGTCCAAATCCAGTGTTTGGGGTGTTCTAGGTGGAAATAGTGGATCATTTCAAGAGTTTATAAAATTTACAGTTTATCTATTGGTGACTCGGGGTGTTTGTATGTTGGGCGTGGGTGATTTGGGGGGTTGGTAGGTTGGGTGTCGGTGACTCAGGCGTCGATAGGTCGGGGCATTAGTAGGTCAGGCGTTAGTAGGTTGGGCATCAATGACTCAGACATCGATAGGTCGAGCGTCAATGAGTAGCGTTAGTAAGTAAAACGAGTGGCTCATTCATCATTGGATTAGAATTGGTGGCTCATCCATCGGTGACTCACCCATCGATGAGTCATTTCTAGTTTTCTGAGTTTTTTTAGTTTCACCCCTTTGATGTATCCTTGACCTTAAAGGAGTTAAATTCTATATTTAATGAGTTTTTTGGACTTTTCAAATGGTATTTATCTCCTAAATAACTGAAGATTCCTTTAAATCTCAAAACACATGGTCTTGATCATGATCCATATTTAATGGCCTTTAAAACATTTTCCCTATAGATTGGGGATCTGACCTTTCTAAATCCAAAACACTCTCTTCCTTTGAACCCATATTCCTTCTCTTGGTGTGTCAGGAACCTTTATTCCCTGAGGAGTCATGTGCCTATGCTATAATAGTTTGTTTATTTTTCCTATGGTGTCTTCCCTGATACTTAAGCACCCACTTATTTTTGTGCAAGGAGGTATTGTTGATCATCTATTGTTCTAGGTAGGGAATCTTTCATCTCTCTTTTATTTATGTATCATGCGGGGTGGGTATACTCATGCACCCTTTTGAATCCAGATGAACCCAAATTTAACAAAGAAAATAAGAAATAATAAATAAGGGGATTGGGAGAATGATGATGACAATCACCTTGTTTTATATATTATCTTAGATCCATGTAGGTAATTATATGGGTTGTATTCTTCTAAAAATCATTTCCATTGGGGGTCTCTATTTGTGCACCTGTATGATTTTTGAATCACTACTATAAGAATTGGAATCTAGTTAATCATGTATATTTGGTTAAATAAATGAATTCCCCAGGATTTAACTTGTTTTGTGATAAACCCTATTTTGTCTAGTGTAATTAAATAATGAGTTCTACTAAATCAGAATAAATATTGCCTTGTTGGTATGGATATGTGTGGTTTTAATTAGATTGTGTATATGTATTTCATGTGGTGTTGTGGCTAGGAGTATGGTTGTGAGAATGGGGTGGTACGAGTGGTGTAATACTATCTAGGTCTGAGAGATTGGTTGTTTTTGGAATGTATTAACTTGTCATAAAATGAGACTGCATATAGTCAGTGGTTGGGAAGTGGGGATGTAGGACTTTTTTGTGTCATGTTCATGTTTATGGGTGAGTTTGGTGCGGTGTTGTGGTGTAGTAGGGCTATTGAGTGTGGTAGTAATGAAGTTTGTTGGGGTGTCTTCCTTGTTTAGAGGAAGGACATGGCCACATGACTTTGAAGAATAATGGTAGGGGTGTCCTGAAAAGGGTGGTGTGAAGTAGTTCAACAATCAATTCATTTCTATTAGTTTTTCTGAATGTTGTGCTTTTCATGTAGTTTGGCTGGCGGGGATGGGTTAGGAGGTATGGTTTTTAAGAAGGATGGTGTTACCTTATATGGGGGTTTTCACCTGAAGTTTCTAGAGACTGTAATTTTGTGAATGGGTGTTAGAATAGATTCTTTTACGTTATCCCTTATTTCTTTGTTTAGATTTTGTAGTAGTTGGTATTGTTTCTTTACCTTATAACATTTTCACTTTTTGGTAGTAGCGTATGTAGGGATGGAATAAATAAACAAAATGATAATGCAAAGTGACCACTGGTTAAATGAATGGGATGGAGGTATGTTTCAAGTTGTGACTTATAGTGAAGTGGCGTTCATTTATCAACTTAGGGAAGTGACCTTCATTTGTTGGGGTACATGCACGTAGGGTTAGCAACATCAGTAGATTTAGTTTGGCACAATTTTTGTTTTGAAATCCCATAGGTTGGTATTAGTGTTTGGTACCTATATATATAGACATGTAGTTCGTTGTGATATCTACGCGCACCCCACCCGTGCTGTGCACTACATGCTGAACACCCCCATTGTTATGGGAGAGGGTATCCTTTCTTAATATCCCAGTGGGAGGATGGATGGATGGTTATTGTATTTTCTATGATCACTTTTATAGGCATTGGTATCCCTAGACTCTTCATGCAAGTTGTGGTGTCATTATGAGGCCTAGGTGTATATAGGTGAGGTGTGATTCCCAGGTGTATTTGGGATGGGGTTTTGGTTTTTGGCCTAAGTGTTTGTGGGAAATATGTGATGTGGTATGTAGCCCAGGTGTGTGTGGGAAGGTTGTGACAATGAGGCTTGTGGAAGAGCATGGTAGCGTCAGGATCTTCTCCATTAGAGATGAGCAGTTAACCAGTGGGAAGTGGTGTGGGTATCCAAATATCCATGTGATTATTACTTTACTTTACATTAAATGACTTGGGTTATTTGGTGATAATTACATGGTGAGGTTTGGGTTGATAGTATACCTTGTTTGGTTTCCTCTGAGTTTCTGTTGTTTTATCATAGGGGAATTAGTATGATTCTCCCACTTATGCATGGGTGAATTTGGTTTTTCTCTATTGATTATACTTGTATTCTCACCCTACATATATAAAGCTATTTTCAGGTTTCTAGGTATATTATGTAGACCATGCTGGACCGTACTATCTCAGATGTTGGTGAAAGTTTCTATGTCACTACTTTTATTTTTTTACTTTTTATTTTTATTTGAAATTTTAATAGTGTTACATTAAACATGCATATGGGATGTATTTTTGTTTCTTTATATAGATGTGACTTGGAGTTATTTGAGGTTGATACATCTTATCTCCCAATATTAGTTACTATAAAAAGGGTAATGAGTCCCATATTTTGTGATATTTTGATACCCTTGGAGTTGGTTACCACTATAGGGACTAATGAAGGCTGGACTTAGGGGTCATTATCTCTCCTTCATCTTGAGGAAGGAAGGTCTAGACATCTTGATATCCATTCCCTCATTTGAAGAAGGATAGTCATGACAGATTGGTATCAAAGATGATGGTTGAGAGATATGATGAAGTTTGGAGTTAGGCATAGTAAGGATTTCATGTGTTGGTATGGAAACTGTATCAGGTGATCTGGGTACATGACATAGGCAATGAAAGATCATCTAGGACATAAGATTATAGGGACCCCCATGATCCAATGCAAGGAATCTGATATTACAAAATAAGTAAGTGAGGATACACCGATTGCAGGGTAGATACCCTAGGAAGGGTACATACATCATGATAACATGTATTATTTTTTCTTTTGGGTGTTTTCAAGAAATTAAAATAAACAATGAGTTAAAATGAATTCGATATAATTTCCATCCAAATTGGGATTATTAATTCCTTATTTACCTTTCTTCTATGGCACTTGATCATTATCCCCAAGTGGCTTATACAGTGGAGGCTTGGTAGGCCAATTTGGCTGATCAAAGAGGGTTGATCCAGAGGAAAATGACAATCAACAACATAAGAATCTTCATTCTTTCTAGTGGTAGAATCTAGGAAAGTATGGGGGAAGTTTCTTAGAAATGTATATAGAGAGCAGGTTTGAGGAGATTTTGATCACTTTCATATTGATTCGGGCTCCGATAGAGTACAAGGTTCCCTTGTAAGTAAGCCAGATGAGGGGAGAAACATGTTAGTGGTGAACACTTTACCCCATGGAGAGGAAAGAGACTGATGTTATTATGTCCTCTAAGATATATACCCTGAGAGGGGGGGGGGGGGGTGAATCAGGGTATGAAAAATTAAAATAACTACCCCTTTGATCTTGTTTCATTGTCAGACAAAACCCTCTTCTCTCTACTTCCTATTGCAGAGTGTGAACAAATATTAAAGCATGCACAAGACACATCTATTTTACTTAGTCCACCCCCAATAGGATACATCCAAAGAGCATACACCAATGATGTTCCGATGTACCAAATCCACTATAAGCACACTACTGTTTACAATTTTGAAGCGGACTCACTGTTCCTATGAGTTTACAACCATTCACAATTTGAGAACTCACTGCTTTCTCAATTTAATTGAGCTGACTGCTTCTTCAGAAGATCCAATCATAGTTTAAAGACCAGTAGGTTCTTTAATTATCTCTAATGAGTGCATCCTTCAATATATTTATATTCTATATTGAAGTCCAAATTTCTTCCACCGATGAGTACCAATTTCCCACAAATCACTGGGAATTTTTTTTTTGCAATTTCCTTTTCAAAGATCCCTACTTCACAAAGTTCCTTATTGGGAAAATCTCAAAAAAGCCTTCATAAAGTCCCTGCTTATTCGAAAAGCACACACCTTCACAAAGATCATTGATTTGAAGAGAACAGTGCTTCACAGATCTCAAGCCTTCACAGAGCTTAAGCTGTCGTAGAGCTCAAGAAACCACAAAGCAACTTCCTTTACGATACTCACTGAGCCAATGCGGAACATACCTCTTTCATGGAGCTAGATTTCCCACCACAAATCTCAAACCTTTTTCTAAGTACACTACCTCCACAAACCTCCTTTTCAATTCTAGAGCTATAAAATTTTCTTGAAAACCTCTCTACTCATATCAAGGGGTTGATGCCTATTTTTAAAAGATTCGACCTTCTCAAGAACCTTCCACCCAATGTCAGCTCCATGTAATCTCTAATCGAAAATCTGCAAAATTCACACTGAAATTATATTTATATCACGATTAACCATATAAATTTTTGGAAAAAAAAATCTCATAGTAATCATGGATCATTCTGTCAATTCCTCTGCGATGTCGCCGCAATGCTCCCTTGCAATTATCTTCATCTCTGCTGTTCTTGAAGCATTTCGTAATTGAAGTGCTCACCATCAACATTATTCTAGTCTTTAGGAAATCCAATTCAAGAATAATATCTTCGTGAAACTCATGAATTTACAATATTTTGATGATATCTTCAAGGAAATCCACTTTTTACAATGCTCACCAAATCCCAAATTTTGGACCCCAAAATTTTAACAAACATAGGAAAACGGTTCCACCTTGTATTTGTTCTTTTATAATGCATCCAAATCTTCCATTCCTTTTTAATGGTTATTGTCAACTTATATTGTCAACAACATATCTGGAACTCGATAGTTTACCATAAAAAACTTCCTTTTCAACAATCACAACCAACCAAAAAATGTTGTATTGTTACCCTAAGTGAATTTTTCTCAACATATGTTCTATAGGTACACTTTGAGAAAGAGTTCTGAGAGGAATTCCTTTCTTCGATGATGAAGGATGAGAAGCGACATGAGTTACTCTCCCTCCAACATGGGAATATGTTAGTACAAGAGTTGGGGATTAAGTTCAAGGATATCCTTCTCTTTTTCCCAAATCTATTTATGGATGGGGAGTCTCAGGATAGATTCTTAGAGGAGGCCCTTCATCCCTCCCTTCAGTATGCATTTACCCCTTCACCCTACAGAAAAACTTAAAGGTTCATAAGATGGATGATGTGGTGGAAAGGATACACTAATGGGGAGGTATAATATGAGAGGGGAGATAGATGAGTTCTTAAAAGGGGAAGGCAATCATCAGCATGTCTCCAGCCTTAGGAACTTCTAGTTTTTGGCTGGTGGGGATCCGAACAAATTAGTTTCAGTTCTGAACTTCTGGTCCTCTCCCTTTTCCCATGGGATTGGGGCTAAGGTGTTTTGCTTGTGGAAGCTATAGGAACCTTCATAGTTGGTGCCCGATTCAATCTTAGTACAATGGAGGTGGGTAAGACTAGCATCCCCCTCAGCAGTAGTTGTTGGATATTCCATTTCAGAAAAATTGATAGTAGGATTATACTCCACCAACGGGAGACAAAGCAGGAAGAGTTCAACCTAAGAGCATTCCATTGATACCTCAAACTAGGAATGGTTAGGGAGGAGGTTGATATAATAGGGGAAGAGGAGCTAGGCATGGTCAGTTTCATAGTGTATAGGCAGAAGTTCCACCAGGGCCATCGATCGTTCGAGGTACAATTAGTTTGTTCAGTACTATTGTTTTCACCTTATTTGAATTAGGAGCTTCACACACCTTTGTTTAACCTGGTATATCCCATGATATGGGAATACAAATAGTGATAAGTTTTGTTCCCTTGGTGTTGAGTACACTAGTTGGAGGTTAGGATAAATTGTTTGATGTTATCTGGGGATGTAAACTGATTTTGGGGCCCCATCATTCTAGTGGGGATCTATTTTTTCTATAGTTGTAGCCATACAGTTTTATCCTTGGAATTAAAAATTCTTACTCTATGTGTGCTGTCATTGAATTTTTCCATATAAGAGTCATGTTTTTAGATGTGGGTGTCCAACTTGTATCTTTCATTGGCAAGCAGTGTTATCTGATGGGCCGTCAACATGTGGAGTGTCTTTTTTCCTTATTGAAAAATCTGTTAGTGGAATCGATGGATACAAAGTTGGTGGGGGATCCTTGAATTTTTGGGGAGTTCTTGGATGTTTTTTTATGAGGAGGTTTTGAATCTACACCATCAACGTGATGTTGAGTTCATGATAGACTTATAGCCCGATGCTTCTCTGATTTCAATTGATCATTATAGGATGCCACCTTCTGAGCTGTGGGAGAGAAGGATTCAGATTAGTGATCTGATGAAGATGGGATTTATCCAGACCAATGTGTTTCCGTGGGGTGATCCTATATTATTTTCAATGAAGGAATATAGTGTCTTGAGGATTTTTATAGACTAATAAAGGTTGAATAATGTAATAGTCACAAACCATTACCCTCTCCCATGGATAGATGATCTTTTCAACTAGCTAAGGGGAGAAATTTGGTTCTCTTAGATCGATCTGTGGTATGGATGTCACCAATTGAGGGATAATAAGGATGATATCCTAAAGACACCTTTTAGGCGTAGTTATGGGAACTTCATGTTCATGGTTATGTTGTTCAGTATTACGAATTCCCCAACCATGTTCTAAGGGTTTAAAAACTCTCTCTTTCATGAGTTCCTAGACCGGTTCATCATTGTGTTCATCAATAACATCCTAATCTATTTGAAGTCACATAAGGAGCATACCAGGCATCTAATAACTATCCTGGAGGTCCTTCAACATCACCATATCTACGGAAAGTTGTCAAAGTGAATGTTTTAGACACAATAGGTCCACTTAATTGGGAATATGGTGTCTTAGAAGGTTGTAGTGGTGGACCCATTGAAGGTCGAGATAGTTTTTTCATTAGAAGAACCAAAAAATGTGGCATAGGCTCATAGTTTTCTTGGTTTAGAAGGATATTACCAGAGAATCGTAATTTATTTGTCTTGAGCAGCAACACCATTGATAAATTTGACCAGAAAACAGAAATATTCTTTTAAGGAGAATTCAGTGCCTGGAAGTGTTCAGCTATCTAATGGGGAAGTAGGCTAGTTCCCCAGTGCTCAAGTTTCTAGGGGGAAAGGGGGATGTTTGAGGTGTTTTACGATGCTTCCCATCTGGGTTTGGGGATGGTATTGATGTAGAAATGGGTAGTGATCTCATATGGGTCTAGAAAATTATGTACCCATGAACATAAATTTTCTAACCATGATATGGAATTAGTAGTTGTCGTGTCTGAGTTAAATTTGTGGTAGCATTACCTAATTGGGGACCTCTTTGTGGTCTTCATGGATTACAAGAACTTGAGGAACATATTTTCCCAGTGAGATCTGAGCTTACAGTAGTGGAGGAGCATGGATTTTTTTTACAGTATTATGATTTTGAGATTTCCTACCCTCAACAAATGGGAATATTATGGCCGATGCTTGGAGAAAGAAGTCATAAAAGGAAGTGGTTCAAGAATCTGTGGGCTCTTGGAGAGAAATAAAAAAGTTTAATACCTTACACATAGATATAATAATGGATGATGGTAGGGGATTTCTATTTTAGATGATGGTGCATTCATTGCTGAGGCGATATGCGGAGGAGTATTTGTGGGGATACTCAGACGTAGAGGTAATGTGTGATCATTTTGGATAGGGTGATTCTATGGAGGGATGGTCGACGGATGGTTAGAATTAGATGTAGTTCCATGGTAAAATATTTGTTCTCCTGGAGATAAATGAGGGAGTTCTCTATGAGGTTCATAACTTACCCATTGAGGAACCATTAGGAGTTCCCATGATGTTCCATGGATGGAGGGAAACATTTTGGTGGCCCAAGATGAAGCAAGTGGCGGCAGAGTTTGTAGAAAAGTGCTTAGTGTGCTAGAATGTGAATCTTGAGAACCCGATTACTAGTGTATATTTTCAGCCCTTATATGTCCATAAGTGTATGTGGGATGAAATCTCAATGGATTTTTCCATATTATTACCCATGGAACATAGAGTGTGTGATGAAATCTGGGTAGTTTTGGATTTTTTGATGAAATATGACCACTTCTTAGCTCTCAAGGAGTCGAGAATAGTGGATACCTTAAGAAAAAGGTATGTGGTTGAGGTGGTGCAGTTTCAAGGAGTTCCAAGATTAGTCGTCTTTGATTAGGATACAAATTCTACGTCCCGATTCTAAAGGGGATTTTAGCATGCCTTTGGAACCCAGCTATAACACAACATTGCTTTCCACCCCCAGATAGATGGGAAAATGGAGAGGACTATCCAGACACTGGAGGAAATGTTGTGGGAAAGTGTTCTGAACTTTAGTGGGCCTTAGGTAAGACATTTTCCATTGGTATATTTTTCTAACAATAATAACTATCGTTATTTTATTGACATGACTCCATTTCAAGATTTATAAAAAAGAAAATATCATTCACCCTTGTACTGGATGGAAGTTGGGGAGATAGTTGTTCTTGGTTTGAACGTGGTGCACAATACGACGGAGAAGGTGTAGCTTTTCTATGAGAGGATGCAGGAAGCACCGGAATGGAAGAATTCATATGTTGATTTTAGGAGAGGAGCCTTGGAGTTCGAGGTTTGTGACCATGTGTTCTTGATGGTTTCCCCTCGACATGGGTAGCATAGGTTCAGAAGAGAGAGTAATCTTTCTCCCTGGTTCATCGGACCCTTTGAGGTGTTGGGACAAGTTGGGAAGGTGGTATACCATTTGGTGTTACCACTGTAGTTGATAAGGATCCATGAATTCTTTCATGTCTCCCAGGTTTGTGGATATATTCATGATGACTCCCATGTCATTTATTGGAGAGATTTGGATATCGGGGATGACGCAACATTCATGGAGTGGACAATAGAGATCCAAGATCATGAAAATAAGGTGCTATGTGGATGGACCATTCCCTTGGTTCATGCATTGTGGAGGCATGGTGGCATAGAGAAGAGTACTTAAGAGTGGGAGACACAAATTCATTCCTAGTACCTAGGGTCGTTTTGAGTTTTGATTGGCTGTTTTTCTTTGTGATGTAGTACTTAAACCTTGTTTAGTATAAGGTGAGTTTTTTCCCTATTCTGTAACATATGATAAAGTCCAAGAATGTCAAAAAGGTGGATACCAGATTCCAAATCAAGGTGAATTAATTAAGATGTGATTAAACCCATGTGGGTGAGTTAGTGCTTCCCTAAGTGGACAATATTTTGACATGGAGGAAGGAATTCCCTGATTCATGTGTCCGGACAGTTGGTGCTTCTGTGGGGTATCATGTGGATGTATGGGTCAAAAAATGTGGGAGGAGGTGTTCTTGGATGTTGATATTTCATTCAAGCTTTCAAAAAACACAGGTGGTTTATCCTTGAGAGGTATCTTATGGGGTGGTTTTTCGGACCCTTATTTATTTTGGGTTTGATTTTTAATTATTGAGGGAGATAATGGTTTTATAGGTATATTATGTAATGGTCCAAACCTCCCCAATACATTAATTTTTCATAATATAGTCTGTGGGGGTGTTATAAGAGGCATCAGTGGATCATTTCAATTTTTTTTTCGAATTTATTGTTTTTTCATCGGTGACTCGAGTCGTCGGTAGGTTGGGAATCAGTGAATCAGGGTGTCAGTAGGTTGGGCGTCAGTGACTCGGGCATTGGTAGTCCAAGCATTGGTTGGTTGGGTCATCAGTAGGTCGGGCATCAGTGAGTGGAATCAATGAATCACTATTGATGAGTCATATCAGCAGCTCATCCATCAGCTACTCAATGTCGGTGGATCAATTTCACCAGCCCATCTGTCAGTGACTCACCCATCATTGAGTCATTTCCATTTTTCTTATTTTTTCCTGTTTCTACCCTTTGATGTCTCCTTTGACATCAAATAAGTTAGATTCTATATTTAACGAGTTTTTTGTCTGTTTGAAATGGTATTTATATCTTAAAAACCTAAAGCTTCATTTGAATCTCAAACCATGTGGTCTTGATCATGATCCAACTTTAATTTTATTTAAAACAATTTCGCTGTAGATTTAGGATTTGAACTTTCTAAAGACAAAATAATATCTTCCTTTAAACCCTTAGGCTTTGTCTTGGTGCATCAGGAACCTTTATTCCTTAAGGATTCATGCGCCTATGCTATAACAGTTTGTTTGGTTTTCCCTTGGAGTCTTCCCTACTACTCACACCCCCCTTTTTTGGTGAAAAGAAGGATTATTGATTGTGTGTTTTTCCAGGAAGATATTCCTTCATCTCTCTTTTATTTTTATATCATGTGGGGTGGGTGTACTCATTTTCCCATGTGAAAATGGTTGGAACCCAATTTAATGAAGAAAAAAGAAATAATAAATAATGGGGTTGGGAGAATGATGATGATTATCTTCTTGTTTTATATGCAATCATTGATCCATGTTGTGAATTATATGAGTTGAATTCTTTTAAAAATCATGGCTATTGGTGGTATCTATTTTCAAACCTCTATGATTTGTGAATCACTATTATAAGAATTGTAATCTAGTTATTGAAATATATTTGGTTAAATAAATGGATTCCCTAGGATCGATATTGTTATGTGATAATCTCTGTTTTATCAAGTGTAATGAAAGAACAAATGTTTCTTATTCTGCATAAAACATATCTTGTTGGTGTAGCTATGTGCTATTTGTGGTTCTGTTTGGCTTGTGTTTGTACTGTTCATGTGGTGTTGTGTCTTGGAGTATGGTTGCGAGTATTGGGTGGTACATGTGATGTAATGGTATCCCGGGCTGAGAGATTGTTTTTGTATGGAATGGATGAACATGTTATATAGTGGGACAACATCTAGGTAGTGGTTTGGTAGTTGTTCTATAGGACTGGGTTGTTTCATGTTCATGTTTATTGGTGTGTTGGGTGTGGTGTTGTGGTGCAGAAAGGCTGCCAAGTGTGGTAGTTGTGAGGTGTGTTGGGGGTATTTCTTGTTTAGAGGAAGGATAGGGTGACATGAATGTGAAGAATGATGGTAGGGGTGTCAAGGAAAGGGGAGTGAGAATTGGGACTATAAGCAAGTTAATTTCTATTTGTTTTCCTAAATGTGGTGTTTTTCATGCAGTGAGTCTGCCGAAATGGGTTTGGAGGAATAATTTTGAAGAAGGATGGTTTTACGTTACATGGGACTTATCAACCAATGTTTCTAGAGGCCGTTATTTTATGAGTTGGTATTATAATGTATTCTTTTACCTTTTACATTATTTCTTTGTTTGGTTTTAATAGTGTTTTGTATGGTTACTTCACCTTATAAAATTTTACGTGTTTGGTAGTTTTCTGAGTAGGTAAGAAATAAATAAATCAATTAGTAATGCATAGTGAAAACTAGTTAAATGAATTGGTTGGGGGTATGTTTCATGTTTTGAGTTATAGTGAAGCAGAGTTCATTTATTGACTTATAGAAGTGACCATCATTTGTGGTGGTATGTGCATGTGGGTTTGGAAGAAAGGGTAGGTTTTGTGTGGTGTGGTTGTATTTTTAAAACCCATAGGTTTGGTTGAGTTTTTGGTTCCTATATATACATTTAGTTCCTTGCGATTTCAATATGCACCCCACCCATGCTGAGAACATCATGTAGAAAACCCCCATTATTTTGGGGGAGGGATTCCTTTCCAATCATCCTAGTGAGAGGATGGATGGATGGTTATTGACTCTTATTTTCTCCCTCTTTTAGGAATTGGTAGCTCTAGACTCTTCAGGAAGGTTGTGGTGTGGTTGTGTGGCCCAGGTATCTGTGGGCGAGATGTGATTCCTAGGTGTCTCCAGTACTGCGTGGTGGTTTGTGGCCTAGGTGTTTGCAGGAGAGATGTGATGTGGTATGTGGCCTAGGTGTGTGCAGGCTGATTTTGACAGTGGGACTTGTGTAAGAGCGTGGTTGCATTAGGACATTCGCTATTAGGGATGAGCAGTTAACTAATGGGAAGTACTACAGGGTACCCGAATATCAATGTGATTATTACTATACTTTACATTAATTTACTTTCGTTATTTAGTGAGTGTGCCTAAGTGAGGTTTGGGAGGATAGCACACCTTGTTATGTTCCCTTTGAGTTTCTACTATTTTCTCCTAGGGGCCTTAGTATGCTTCTCCCACTTGTGCATGAGTGACTTTGGTTTTTACCTATTGAGTGTACTTGAATGCTCACCCTACATATATAAAATTATTTTCAGGTTTCAAGGGAGATTATGTGGACCATGTTGGAACTTACTAACTCAGACGTTGGGGAAGGATGTTGTGTCTCTCCTTAGTTTTTTTGGTACTTTGGATTTTTCTTTGTATTTCAAGCATTTTTACTGTAAACATGCATGGGGGATGGATGTTGGGTTTTTAAATACATGTGACATGGTGTTGTTTGAGGTTGATAAATATTATCCCTTGATATTTGTTACTATAAAAGGGTAATACCTCCCATGTTTTTTGAGATTTCTATAACCTTGGTGCTTGTCACTGCCCTGGGGCCTATTAGAGGTGCAACTCAGGGCTCATTATCTCACCTTCATCTTGAGGAAGGAAGGTCTCAACATCTTTCTATCCCTTCCCTCATATTGAAAAAGGTGGTTTGTGAAAATAATTTATATACTAATTTCTAATTTATTAAGTAATTATTTTTAAATAATCAGTCAAATTTTTAGTAGTCATTTTATTCTTCAAAAATAAATTTTCTTTAAAATGGTTATATTTCAATTTATGATTGGATATTATAATTAGTTTTTATAAATTTTAGAATATTAATTTCAAATAATTAAAATTAATTTTTTAAATCATAATACCATGTTTTTATTAAAAGAAAATTAGTGATTTTTTGGAAAATATTGTGTTTTTAGTGAATAGTAAAAAATACAGATTTATTTAAAATGTCATTTATTTTAAATAATTTAAAAAATATAAAAGTAACATTATGAATTGAATTTTATTTGATTTAATATAAGTATTATTCAGTTATTTTTCAACTAATTAAATTATTTTGAAACAACTTTAAATTTTATTTTAGAATAAGTTTATTTTTGGTTTAGAGATAATATTTTTCTGAAAACTGGTTTAAAGTAAATAATGTTTCTGATTTTTAATTAGTTAGAATAATAATATATGTAGAATGTATTAATGAAATTTAAATATTAAAATTAGTTAAATATTAATTTATTATCATACAATTATTATTTTTAGTCATAGATTTAATATAAAATCTTTTTTTTCTTGAAAAATACATTTCTTGAAAACCTTTTTTTTCATTGCATTTGGTGGTTTTGTTTTTAATGTTTACAATTATTTGAATTGAATTTGTTAAAATGGATTCCATATTTGGAATCACATTTTAAAAAAATTAATTATGGTTATTTTAATTTTTTATGCATAATAAATTTATTATGGTAAAAAAAGATTTACCATAACATAGGTAAAATAATAAAACATGTTAATGTTAAAATGTAAAATCTTAAAATACCTAATTTATAAAATATTAAATGGGTTTTTATGTGTTTATATATAATAAAAATACTTTTAATCATTAATTATCAATATAAATAATTTGAATTAATTCCACCGAAATGCGGTTGGCTTTAAATATGAAATAATCATTATTTAAGTACATAAAGACGCACCTCCTAAAGTATAAATACCACTCCTCACCAACCCCTTTCTCCTCATAAGATTTTAAAATCCTAAAATCTACAAAATAAACCTATCATACTCACTCTACCCATATCTAGGTGTGGCTGGTCTCACCCAAAGACCAATTCCAAGTTCTTTAAGGGATCCCTCACAGAGGTGATATTCAACATGTAATTGTTTCAAACCAGCTCTCTTATTATTATTTCTTATTGTTCATTATACACACCTCCTCAATAAATAAACTAATAATAAATATAGCGTGATGTATATTCTATAATTTTTTTATTAATGGAATATCTTATTTCCATCCTTTTTATTACATCCTCTTATTCAAAGAAAGGAAACCATTTTACAAATTATGGTGGTTAATCATCTCTATGGATAATGATTTTTCATTTTACATCACCACCATAAAGTATAGTTATAAAAGTATTATTATAGTTAAATAATTTCATAATCCAACGTAGATCAACCCTGAAC
Source organism: Viscum album (assembly GCA_963277665.1). Taxonomy (NCBI): domain Eukaryota; kingdom Viridiplantae; phylum Streptophyta; class Magnoliopsida; order Santalales; family Viscaceae; genus Viscum; species Viscum album. The sequence continues at coordinate 1,692,813,336 of OY728137.1, read as the reverse complement.
CAGTCACCCAAGTTGGCCCACAACATCTCCTGAGAGGCATTCTCAATCCTCCTGGGATGAAAACTTGTGCCAGGTATCAAAATAATAAAATTAAAAACGATTTTAAATAGTAAACATGAAAAATAAATACATATAAACTAGAAAATTAAAAATTAACATGATAAGTGGAATGAATAAAACTAAACATACCTCCACATGACCCAATAGCTCATATCCGACCACTAAACCAACATCACCCCACAGTGACTGAATAAATGCTAGAAGCAGCATCAAAAGATAAAAACAGAAATGAAAATATAATACTAAGTATTAAAACTAAGGATGAATTACTAGATATACTATTACATATTCCATACCTTTAAAAAGAAAACCATGTCATTCTAGTTTTAAAATACAACAATACAAAATACAGTTTTTTCCATTCTTTTTAAATTCAAGTAACAAACTTCCATTTTCTAGAAATTTTTTTTCCTTACATTACATTTCCAAATTAGTTTCCAAGAACTAATAAACATTACAAAATGAAATGAAATAAATTTATATTTAATCATTTTTTAGTAAAGGGTAGAAATGAATAATAAATAAACTAAAAAGGAAATTACATCACAAGCACTATTTAGACATGGTCAACTGCATACCAACGACGAGAACCACATCATAATGAACCATGTAACAAGAGAGAACCATGTGTGAATATATATAAGTAACTAGAACTAGTTTTACCCTATTAACCTCTTAACCTAGTGATCAAAATCATCCAACATAACTACCAATAATGTTCCCATGCATGAGCCACTAGAGGGGATCCCATACCAATATTCTAGCGGTCTTCAAATAATAAGCCAATACCAACAATATTATCATGAAAAATACACTAGAGAGGATCCCATATGAAAATTATACTGGTCTATGATCATATCACATGTTTAGTTTGTGTTGAAATATTAAATCCTTCTATATGAATCCAAGCCTCAGACACTTCTGAATCAACTAGGGTACTAGTTTGAGTTCTCCCTCCTAGGTACCATAGTTTCCAATGTACTCTATTTCAAATGGTTTAGAGTTTTTGTCAAGAAGAAATATATGAACATATCATTTTATTTACCCAAAAACTCATCCAAACTCTAACCACCAATCTCCATCCTTGAGTGCATCCCCCTTCTAAAGTCACACAACAACGCACAACCTTATTCATTAGACACATATCATAAATCACATGTTTAAAATATACATCACATTTCTCAAACAAAGGGTCATGCCTGTAGAGACCCAAATCTTGATGTACATGGACATTACATTACTTTTTCAGAATATTTATACATAACAAACAATGACACACAAGGACCGTAATAGTTTATTATCTTTAGAAACTAAGAATTTAATCTTATATGTGTGGTGAAAGATCTTCAAATTCTCCCATAAAGATCTTCCCATTTTGTTTTATTACCTAAAAAATTTCTTTATATCTTGAGGAAAAGAAAACATAAAAAGGGTGAGCTCAAATGTTCAGTAAGGGTAAGCATAGAGAACATTAAACAATCCATAAACATTTTAATTCAGAAGCGTGAACATAAAATCTAAACATCATAATCTTGAGAAAAGACATAAATCTTGGAAGTACGTAAGGAATATATCATAAAGGAACATCGATCTTGATAAAATAGCATGGGAATAAATCATGTAATTTTGGAAAACATTCAGCACTTTTTATGATTTCCATAGTATCCAAGGCATTATTGCCAATACCATCATAGTGGACAAATTCCCTTTCTGAATCGAGTTCACTCCTCGTTCCAGTCCTGTATTACTGAACCGGATTAACTTACTGTTCTAGCCATGTCTATCTCATGAGATATAAATCTTTACACAATGCATTGGAGGGAGATATTGGTCCCACACATATCATAATGAAGTCATTGTTACTTTTTCAACAACATAAACATAAATCATTCATCATAACCCAAAGAATAAAATGGGTTTTGTAAACATCATCCCATCATAACATAATCCATATAAAACAAATGGATATCATTTCATCTTAATAAAATTTAAACCATGTAAATCATAGATACATTATACTTGAAACATACACTTATGAAATAATTTCATCTTAGATGGAAAATGGTTTTGATAAAACAGTTGAAATGAATTCTTGAGGAAAATATTATTTTTCTTCAAAATTATTTTCTTTTCACAAAATTCCATGAAATTTTAAAAGAAAAGGATTTTTGTTGAAAATAATCCTGAAATATTGTAGAGTAATATTCATGAAAATAAGGTGTTATGAATCCATAAAAACTCATTCATTCCATATAAGTTAAAAAACATTCTTCTTGTAATTTTTTCGGAATACTCAAAAAGTGCCTTATATGGAAAAAAAAGAAATATTCCTTCCATACGATGTGGTAAAAGTAAAAATAGGTAAAAATGACTTTAAACATACATGGAAGAAAAGTAAACATTTTATGAAAACATTTTGAGAACATATGGACATGGATGATAAACATAACCCCAGTAAATACTTACGAATAAAGAATCTCGAATAAGAATGAGATTTGATTAATTATCTCTTACCTTATGTCTGATATACTTCGTACATATCCGAAACTCCTGTATAATGATTTAAATAATGTCATTGACTTATTACAGAATCATATTCATTGTTATGATATCATAAATGGTTCAATTATGACTTTATATTACCCGTTCTTTTGTAAATTCCATGGTAAAGTAGTGTTTTGGGTAAAATTGTTTTATTTATCGTACATGTTTGGACTTGTTGTTCTTGATATTATTACATATATCCTCATTTAAATAATTTCATAATGTAAAAAATGATTTATATATAATATATATTCAGTATATATATATATATGATAGATTGATAAATGGAATGAAATACGGCGTTCATGGAGACAGTAGGTCGTACGTACACATGAATGCTGTTTTCGTTTCCTTATTGAATTGTATAGAATTAAGTAGATGAAATACATATATATACATAAATAAAGTATCATTATTATATCATATATTTCATTATTACTTATTATATATACTTTATAATCATTTATGAATGGTTAACATGGAGAATGAAACTCATCGCGCCATGGAGACGGTAGTCCGTACGTACGCACGAGGGATGATACCATTCCCATGATCGTGGAATTGTATTTAAGTGTATGTATAATATTTCAGAATCAATATAACATTATAATAATCATATAGAGTTATTTATTTACACCATTATACCCATCCAATTAAGGTGGTGGTCTAAAAAAGATTACACCACGGCGTGGAGATGGAATTCCGTACGTACGCACGCGTGATGATTTCGTTTTCCATAGGATGGATAGAAGGTGAAATATGGTTGTTTAATATTTATAATAATATATCAGTATATAATTAATACTTATGTTATTACTTTATAATGATACAACTAAAGAAGACGAAGTATAAGAAGAAAGAAACTTGAAAGAATCGGAAGAAGAGATTACCTCTTCTTCGACGCACCTCCTTTAAGCTTCCTCTTAAGGAAGTAGAGTTAGTCTTTTGAGAAGAATAGAACCTCCATAATGTTTCTAGGGAAGTAGAGAAGATAAATGGTCAGGTTTTGGACGAGCTTCATGGTTCAAAAGGTTTTGAAGAGAAGTGGTAAGGGGTGCCCTTTTTATAAGGGATGAGAGGGGCACCTTTGGAAAACCTCAAAATATTATTTTATAATAAAGTCCTATTCGGTTATTAATAGCTCCAAATTGATTTATTTCTAAAAAAGGTGGGTATGGGTCTAAATACTCTCAAAAAATAGATTTTATACAGGTTTGGGGCGTTATATTAACCTTATCATTTAGTTTTAACTCATAGTTAATTAGATTTACATTTACCATGTCACGTTGTATTTTTATATTATATAGTTAATAAACTTACTATATACATTCAAGAGACCCCCAAGTGGTCCATTAATGATAAAAATATCATTCTATATGTATCTTGGACGAACCGTATATTTTTAGGAATATAATAACAATTAATAATATAATATTTCTTTTAAAATATATTTTATGTCAATTTTGACACTATTTGGTAATTTATTTTTGTGAAAATCATAACAACATTATTATTTCTAAAAATGTTAATTAAATCAATACTAAAATGTAATATTAACCTATAAAATTATTTTAATTCATAAAAATTCTCTAATTACATTTATTTGGGTATTTATAATATCAATTATTTGAATATTTCATTATTTAGGTAATTACTGCATCACCATTGTGTAATAAATAACATAACTTATTTAATGTCCAATAATTATAAATAAAATACCATTAGGTATGAAATATTGTTATATTTCTAATAAAAATTTATAGTCGAATTTATCTTATGTATAACCCTATATTAAAAATGGATTAGTTATTAAACATTGATTTTAACTATTTTAACCCTTCTTTAAATAAATTAATAATAAATGTCCTAATCTAATCCAAGTGGACCTAAATGGTTATATTTTATTCATAATATTGTTTTTGGTCTAATTAAAATTATCCAATAGAATTATTACATGTTTTAGGGTAATAATAATATCAATTTTACCCTTAATTACCCAATTTACTTTTTTACCGTGGTAAATAAAAGTAAAATGTTACTATTCACCAAAAAATATTTTCATCTCATTGAACCACATTTTAGTCCTTGATATTCACCCTTTCTCTCTGATTTTCAAAATTCCACTTAGAGAATCGGTAAAATTATATTTAATGTGAATTTCCAAATTCTCCTAGGAGGTGGGTAAAAGACGGTGAAAAGTTCAATAAAATTTTTATATATCTAAAATTATTATAAAATGACTCCAATGAATTAAATTGAACTTATATATGTATTATGTATCAATTTTGACCTAAAATATATTTAAATAAAATAAATAATTATTTAAATAAAAATTCGGTTTTTAAATAGAAACCTAGTGTTTTCACTATTAATCAAAAATTGAAAGTTTTCAGAAAAATACCAAAAACTCACCCTAGGATAATTTTGATATTCCGAATCCAAAAATGAAGTCCATTTCAAAAGAAAAAATTTATTAAATTTTAAAAACTGGGTATTACTATTCATAACGACTAGTTTATATAACATGTCGTTGTTTAGTGAAACTCGGTATTGCGTACAACACACGCTATCATGGAAGGTTGCGATTGCATGTAATGAAAGCCAAGTCAGAGATGCGTGTAGTGCAAGATACTTTTTCTATAGCATACAACACAAGAAATCAATAAAATTAAAAAGAATATTTTTTATAAAATCTCATGATGTTACATTCTACCCCCCTTAAAATGAATTTTTCCCTCGAAATTCGTCGGGGTTATAAATGGTTTACTACTCGAAAGTTTATTTAATAGAAACCCACATAGTAAAAAGGAATACCAAAACCAATCATTAAAAACTAAATTATGAAACATAATGGTTACCCAAATTAACTAATCCCTAGGTTTCCACACAGGAGAACATAGGTGAAAATATGGATATGGAAGAGAAATCTAACCATCATGTTCTGATGGATAGTGGTAGAGAACATGGCTATGAAAAAGCCAACAATCACAAAGCCATAGATTTTTGATTATCTAAGGTACCATCTGATTCATTGGATATAAGGGCACTAGGACAACATTTTTGATTTTCAAGATCATTTCCCTAAAGTTGAAGAAATTGGAATTAGAAGAAATAATTTCTTGATTTTGGTACAGTCTCACCGTTGGTCATTCCTTAGAAAATTTCCACTTAATCTCTTAATGAAGTGAAGTTAAATTTGTCATTCGTGAAGTTTTAGCAGATCATGTGATAGAACGATGGGTCATTCCATCTATCTCAAACAAAAGGTTAGAAAAAGTTATCAAAAATACATAAGTCCATCTATAGTGAGATTAATCATATATGATTCCTAAAATGGACTTATATTTCATATATCATACTTCTTAATATAATAAAACTGGTTTCTACTAAACATGGACTTCTTGTAGGCCAGCGGTAGGTGATAAAGGCCTGTCGCACTTTAGTTGTGGGTTCGATTACCACAACCTTGTTCGACGTGACAGGTTGTTGCCCGTCCTACTGGTTGTCCTTTTTCTAAAACTAAATTAGTATAACTTTCCATCAATAATATCAAAAAAGTTCTATCCTTAAACAATACTAGCTTATGTCCAACAAAATCCATTCCAATCTTTAGTCTTATCCAAAATACTATTGTCCAATCTCATATTATAGTGAAAACGATTAGCAGAGAGTTCATATAACAAGCTTGTTAATACCATCGTTGATCCCCATATATCATAAGATATGTCTTGTTGGTCACATTCCAAACATTCGAATTCCTTAATCATGTAATCTCTTGAAAAATGAATACCCATTGAACCTTAGTGAAAACATGAGTACTATCAAAAGATATCTCTTTCCACATACCAAAATCCCAAAATTTTGTATACTCAAACCATGATATCACTTAGTCTTTATAACAATCATGTGATCATGAATACTATCAAAAATATTATTTCCTCCTTATCCATTAATTATGTGCATATCATCTTCTTCCAAAAATATCTGAATAACCTTTCATGGTTACCAGTACCATTGAACATATACTTTCAAATACTTTAGAAAAAAAAATAGAGTAACAATCCCTAGATGTTTCTTTATTCCATAGTACCATTAAATTACCTATACAACATAACTCTTGATAAACATACAATCATTCCACTACCTTCTTAAACCATTGACCAAGCTTCAACACTTCTTTTATCTCATATATCATTTGTAGTCTCCCCATCATCATCCACATAAATACTACCCATATGACCATACTGATTCTCTTCATGAGATTTTCCCTTAGGGCATTGGTTTGCATAATGCCCATACAATCCACATTTAAAACATCTAATAATTGTTGATGTCGTAGCAATACCATTATCCTTATCCATGGTGTTAACAGAACCTTTTCCTTTGCACTTACTGGTTTTGTGTCCTTATTTTCCACACCCAAAGCATCTTCCAGTTACTTTGAAACATTCTCCTTGATTCCTCTTCCCACATGATTTACATGATAGAAATTGAACTTTCCTTCCTTTATGATCATCATGAAACTCCATATTTCTCTTATTAGCTGAGTCAGGAAACATACCAAAGTTGAGATTATTGATCATATTATGATATTAATGATTTGGCATAATAACGATATGTGGACCTCCAGATCAAATTTAATTTAGTTTCTCATGAATAATATCATTCCATTGTCCATCGTATCCTCCAGTATCATGAATCTTCCCATTCCCAGCCATTTCCTAAAACCCAAAAAATTAGTGTGAGAGGCCAAAATCATAATCAAGGGGGATTACCTTCAATATCTATCATCTTAGGTTAAATTATAAGATCTTTACCATAATTCTACGACTATAACCTATACTTATACTTAACCTTAGGGACATCCCTAGACATACCTTAGAAATATCTCTAGTGATCTCACTAAAGTTCTCACATCATAGTTTCCAAAGGTTGAATAAACCTCTCCTCTGATACCAACTGTAGAGACCCAAAGCATGACGTACATGGACATTACATTACTTTTTCAGAATACTTAATACATAGCAAACACAGACACACAAGGACTGTAATAGTTTAGTGTCTTTGGAAACTCAGAATTTAATCTTTTAATCATGGTGAAAGATCTTCAACTTCTCCCATAAAGATCTAACCCCTTTGTTTTCTTACCTAAATACTTTATTTATATCTTGGGGAAAAGAAAACATAAAAAGGATGAGCTCAAATTCTCAGTAAGGGTAAGCATAGAGAACATAAAACAATCCATAAAAATTTGAATGAAAAAGCATGAACATAAAATCTAAACATCAAAATCTTTAGCAAAGACATAAATCTTGGATGTACATAATGCATATATCATAAAGGAACATCGATCTTAATAAAATATCATAAGAATAAATCATGTAATTGTGGGAACCATTCAAAACTTGTTATTATTTCCATAGTAGCCAAGGCATTGCTGCCAAGACCATCTTAGTGAACAAAGTCCCTTTCTGAATCGAGTTCACTCCTCGTTCCAGTCCTATATTACTAAACTGGATTAACTTACCATTCCAACCATGTCTATCTCATGATATATAAATATTTACCCATTGCATTGGAGGGATATATAGGTCCCACCCATCTCATAATGAAATCATTCTTACTTGTTCCACAACATAAACATAAATCATTCATCATAACCCAAAGAATAAAATGAGTTTTGTAAACATCATCCCATCATAACATAATCCATATAAAACAAACGGATATCATTTCTTCATAAGAAAATTGAAACCATGTAAATCATAGATACATTATACTTGAATCATACACATATGAAATAATGTCATCTTAGATGGAAAATGGTTGTGATAAAACAGTTAAAATGAATTCTTGGGGAAAATATCCTTTCTTCTTAAAAATCATTTTCTTTTCACAAAATGCCATGAAATTTTAAAAGAAAAGTATTTTTTGCAAATAATCATGAAATATATTAGAGTAATATTCATTAAAACAAGGTGTTATGAAACCGTAATAACTCATTCATGTTATATAAGTTAAAAAAACATTCTTCTCATACTTTTAGCAGAATAGTCAAAAAGTACCTTGTATGGTAAACAAAAGAAAGATTCCTTCCATACGATGTGGTAAAAGTAAAAATAGGTAAAAATTACTTTAATCATACATGGAATAAAATTAAAAATTTTATGAAAACATTTTTAGAACATATGGACATGGAGGATAAATATAACCCCAGTAAATACTTACGAATAAACAATCTCGGATAAGAATGAGATTGGAATAATTATCCCTTACCTTATATACGATATGCTTTGTACATATCTAAAACTCTTATATAATGATTTAAATAATTTCATTGACTTATTACAGAATAATATTCATTGTTATGATATCATAAATGGTTCACTTATGACTTTATATTACCCGTTCTTTTGTAAATTCCATGTTAAAGCAGCATTTTGTGTAAAATCGTTTTATTTATCATACGTGTTTGGACTTGTTTTTCTTGATATTATTACTTATATCCTTATTTACTTAATTCCAAAATGTAAAACACGATTTATATATAATATATATTCAGTATATACATATATATATGATAGATCAATAAATGAAATGAAATACACCGTTCATGAAGATGGTAGGCCGTACATACGAATGAATGCTGTTTTTGTTTCCTTATTTAATTGAATGGAATTAATTAGATAACATACATACATATATACATAAATCTAGTATCATTATTATTTAATATATTTCATGATTTCTTATTATATATACTTCATAATCATTCATGAATGGTTAACATGGAGAATGAATCTCACCGCGTCGTGGAGAAGCACGAGCGATAATACCATTTCCATGATCGTAGAATTGTATTGAAGTGTATGTATAATATTTCAGAATGAACATAATATTATAATAATCATATATATTTATTTATTTACACCATTATACCCATCCAAGTAAGGTGGTGTTCGGAAACATATTACACCATGACGTGGAGACAGTATTCCGTACGTACGCACGTGCGGTGATTTCGTTTTCCGTAGGATGGATAAAAGGTGAAATAGGGTTGTTTCATATTTTTAATAAAATATAAATATATAATTAATACTTATTTTATTACTTTATAATGAGAAAACTAAAGAATAATAATTATAAGAAGAAAGAAACTTGAAACAATCGGAAGAAGAGATTACCTCTTCTTCGACGCACCTCTTTTAAGATTCCTCTTAAGGAAGTAGAGTTAGTCTTTTGAGAAGCTAAAAACCTCCAGAATGTTTCTCGGGAAGTGGATAAGAGAAATGGTCAGAGGTTGGCCAAGATTCAAGGCTCAAAAGGGTGTGAAGAAAATAGGTAAGGGGTGCCATTTTTATAAGGGAGGAGAGGGGCACCTTTGGAATAACTCAAAATATTATTTTATAATAAAGTAATATTCAGTTTTTAATAGCTCCAAATTGATTTATTTATAATATAAGGTGGGAATGGGTAGAACGCCTCTCAAATTATAGATTTTAGACAGGTTTGGGTCATTATATTAACCTTATCTTTAAGTATTAACTCTTAGTTAATTAGATTGACATTTACCATGTCACGTTGTATTTTTATATTATATAGTTAATGAACTTACCATATACATCCAAGAGACCCCCCAAGTGGTCCATTAATGATACACCTATAATGATATAAGTATCTTGGATGAACATTATATTTTTAGGAATATAATAATAATTTATAATATAATATTTGTTTTAAAAACTATTTTATGTCAAATTTGACACTATTTGGTAATTGATTTTTGTAAAAATCATAACAACATGATTATTTAAGATAAATATAATTAAATCAATAATAAAATGTCATATTAACCTATAAAATTAGTTTAATTCATAAAAAGTCTCAAATTACATTTATTTGGGTATTTATAATATCAATTATTTTAATATTTCATTATTTAGGTAATTACTGCATCACCATTGTGTCATAAATAACTTAAATTATTTAATATATAAAAATTATAAATAAAATACCATTAGGTATTAAATATTTTTATCTTTCTAATGAATATTTATAGTCTAATTTATCTTATGTATAACCTGTTGTACCCCACACTATTTGATTTTCATGATCACAATCACTTTCATATATGTTTAACTTTGTTTTTAAGTGTTGTGGATGATAGGCAAAAGATTGCCAAAGGATTGGCCCAAGAATGGAAAAGAAATGGACTGAAATTCAGTCCACCGGCCAACCGGTGTGATAGCACCGGCCAGCCGGTGGAACTGGCAGAGGGATTGCCCACTGCCAGGTTCCACCGGTCGACCGGTGGCTCTGTCACCGGTCGACCTGTGGCACCCAGCCCAAATAGTATTTACTACTGTCTTGCCACCGGCCAGCCGGTGGCTCCTCCACCGGTCGACCGGTCGAGCCTAGACCAAATCTCCTCTCCTCTGCCAAGGCACCGGCCAGCCGGTGGATCTGTACCGGCCAGCCGGTGGCCCAGTCAAACTAGCCGTTGGCTTTGACCAGTCAACCCCCTTTTGGCCTCCAACGGCTCTTTAAGCCTCTCTAACGGCTCCGAAGCCTCCCCAAGGGTTCCATGCCTATAAATAAAGGCCAAGGAAGCCCCAGACACCAATCAGATCACATACCAAGCGCTCGGACATATTGTTGAACATTTGGCGTACCTCCGGCGCTCCACCTTCAAGGATCCTCAAGTGCTCCAACCAATTTCCACATCCAAGGAGCACCTCAAGAAGCTTGGGAGAGCACGCTACATCAACTCCATCATCCAATTGGCGCCCAAGTCTTCCTCCAATACGGTTTTTATTTTATATTCATTTTGAGCTCTAAAATTGGGTTTGTGCCTACAAACCCCAAACCCTTTTCTCATCCCCCTTTCTTTTGGGTTTCACACCACCATTAAGGTGTGAAGAGGTTTCTTCAAGCCTTTCCTTTTAAAAGGCTTGTGTTCGGTGAGCTAGCCTTCACCCGTTAAAAAGGCTAGTGGGTTCTTGCTAAACCATTAAAAGAAAGTGGGTTCTTGCTAAACCACAAAAAGCAAGCTGTAATAGGTCCTAGTGCTACCTCAAAGCCTAGTGGGTTTCTTGCTAAAACCATTGAAAAGCAAGCGGTAGGAATCTCTCAACGGTTGAGTTGGGAGCGGAGACGTAGGCCGGGTTTTTGGCCGAACTCCGTTATCAATTTTGTGTGTCTTGCCTCTTTATTTCCGCTGCACTTTACTTTGATTTTTAATTTGTTAATCAATTTTTTAAAAGGCAATTCACCCCCCCTCTTGCCATCTTTTCCTTGCTTCTTCCGACCCAACATAACCCTATATAAAAAATGAATTATTTATTAAACTTTGATTTTAACTATTTTAACCCTTCTTTAAATAAATTAATAGTAAATGTCCTAATTTAATCCATGTGGACCTAAATGGTCATATTGTTTTTCCTAATATTTGTTTTTGGTCGAATTAAAATTATCCAATAGAATTATGACATGTGTTAGGGTAATAATAATATCATTTTTACCCTTAATTACCCTATTTACTTTTAATCGTTGTAAATAAAAGTAAAATGTTACTATTCACCAAAAAATATTTTCATCTTATTAAACTACATTTTAGTCCTTGATATTAACCATGTCTCTCATATTTTCAAAATACCACTCACAGAAGTGGTAAAATTATGTTTTATGTGAATTTCTAAATCTTCCTAGGAGGTGGGTAAAAGACGGTGAAAAGTTCAATAATGTTTTTATATATCTAAAATTATTATAAAATGACTCCAATGAATTAAATTGAACTTATATATTTATTATGTATCAATTTTGACCTAAAATAAATTTAAATAAAATAAATAATTATTTAAATAAAAAGTCGGGTTTTAAATAGTACCCAGTGTTTTCACTATTCATCAAAAATTGAAAGTTTTCAGAAAAATACTAAAAATTCACGCTAGGCTAATTTCGATATTCCGAATCCAAAAATGAAGTCCATTTCAAAAGATAAAATTTATAAAATTTAAAAAAGTGGGTATTACTATTCATAACGACTAGTTTATATAACATATCATTGTTTAGTGAAACTCGATATTGCGTACAACACACGCTTTCATGGAAGGTCACGATTGCGTGTAATGAAAGCCAAGTCAGGGATGCGTGTAGTGCAAGATACTTTTGGTGTATATACAACACAAGACATCAATAAAATTAAAAATAATATTTTTCATAAAATCTCGGGGTGTTACAATGCCTCAATAGGGGTTTTCCACATCCAAAAATCATTTTCAAAGATCCAAACATTCCTCATTAAATAAAAAGTAATAATTTCATTTTATAAAACATATTCAACCAACACTTTTAAGTTCCAAAAAATTTTAACAGACCAATTGAAATTCCAAGGAACCAAACATTTATAAACAATATTGAACCCATGCTTAAAATGGAGAAATCATTTTATGAATGTCAATTCACCAATTAGCCTATTATTCGTACTAAGAACCCATTCATTTTTCCAAACCTACAAAAACATGAAATGTTACATTTTTTTAATTCACACATGAAAACACATCTATTGAAGTTAACATTCAAGACTATTTTATATACACTAAAAATCTTTGTAAATACCCATTTCACACCAAAAACAATTTTTAGAAACCACCTTTAAGAAGTTAAAATGTAGAAAATTATAAAAAAATCATGTAAGAATATTTTAATGTGGAATACACATATAAAACTTGAATATTAACATAATAAATAAAGTAAAGTCCAACATAAAGTATCACAATCATTTTCATAGGATACACATACTGTTTAATATAAAAAACACATTTTAAGAACACTCAAGAAATTATGGAATTCAAATTAAAGATCTCTATATAGGGAACCTACCTCAAAGAGAAGAATAATAAGCCGAAAAAACCTAAAACTCGATGAATTTGACAACATCAACATGAAAATTATATTTTCTGCTTGCATGAATATGTACCTTCACTTATATTCAAAAAAACCTAGCTCGTATGTACATATTTTCATAGAAAAATCTATTCAAGTGGATCCTTACACATAGGATTTTACGTGTATACACCCCTTTTTTCTTAAATTCATATGAATTTATATATATATAAGCACCCATATACCAATTATATATATTCATCCTCCCATGGGTTCATATATATAAAGGTTAAATTACACATATTTATTCCTACCTATACATAGACAGATAGGCCTTCGAAAATGGTGGATCAATTATATCCCAACAAGGTCTAAGACACACTAAAAAATAATTAGGGAATCAAACATCACAGAAACCCTAATTATAATAGGAACAAAAATAATTTTAGAAGAAAACCTACCTGAAATTGATGTCGGGTGGACTAAAATGATCTGAGATGCTTATCCTTCAGTAAAGTATTCCAAAGAACACAATAAGAAGTCTTTTTAGACCCATTTCAAACCCTTAAACTAGAACGGAAACAAAAAATTAGGTTAATCCCTAACCTAGGGTTCAAACAAACTAGTCAGGGTGATGAGGAAGAGAAAAACCACTAAAAAAGAGGATGAGGAGGGAAGAGGGAGATTATCTCAAAAAGATACAAAAAAACCAGAATAAATATGGGTGGAATCATTGGATGAACCATCCTAGGAACACCCCATATAGGCCAACTCAGGATCTCCCCACAAACACCAACCGCCACCACAAGGGGGCCCTGATAGAAGAAACTCCAAACCAAGTGGCTGTCCAAACCACCATTCATCATTTCCACAAGACTCATGCATCCAAAAATGAGAAAAACATGAATCCCAAAAGAAACTCATGATATGTATAATAATTTAATAATCTATCTCCATAAGGTACAATGAAAACTGCAAAGGTTTACAAGAAAAACATGATGTAATTTATATTTTAGTTTCTACATGCTTGATTTTCCCATTTGTGAAATCCACGTTTCAATATAAATTTATTTTCATAGATTTTGAAGGGTTTATGCATTCTTGGAAAATAATTTTCAAATGTGATAGAAAGAAATTTTTTTACTTGAAAATATAATCTTATTACTTGAATTTAAGAATAATGGAAAAAATATATTTTATACGGTTAAATTTTCAAACAAGCATGAATTGGTTTTCTTTTTAAAGGTAATGAATAGGGAATAGTTTAGCTGGGTACACCTACTGAGTTTTAATACAAACAAATATACTTTATTTTTTATTTTTTTCTTCTAATGGTGCTTTTAGCTTGAATTCTATCATCATGGTGCGACATTGGTTTAATGGTCGGGTGTGACTCATAGGGTCACATGGAGGTATGTGCAGTTGTATTTATTTCTGATGCTCATGTTCATTTTTATTTTTTAGTTTATATTTATTTATTTATCATTTTTTATGGGTTGAATCATTCTCAATTGATTTATTTTGATTCCCAATAGTAGTTTCTAGCCTGGGAGGATTAGGAACGCCTCTCAGGCCTTATTACAGGCCGACTTGGGTGACCTGTTTAGGATATAACAGGGTTGGATAATGAAAAATCAGATTTTAATTGTTATATTATAACTCATTTCAAGTTCTGTAACTAATATATATATATATATATAATATTAAATAAAACAAAACTAGTTTTTGATGGTCAGAATAACCGTCCAAATAAATTAACTATTTTTAATTAATTTTTTTATAAAATGAATCATCCTCATACAAGAAAGAAAAAATATGTATGGAAAATTTATAATTTTGGAGTATAATTAATATCATTTCATTCCACTTATTATATTTTATTCCCATTTTACAATAACATCAATAATTATACACATGTGAACTGACCACAAAACCATGAAACAATCGCACCTGAAATAATTAAAATCATGAATTATTAGGTGGTAAGATGTTATAAAAATGTCACATAAGGTATTATAAAAAAAAATATAGTTATTTATTGAATTAATAAAATTCGTTAAAACATTATATGTGAGGTTAAAGCATGAAAAAACCAAAGGTACAGGTGAGGTACGAGTTTCTCGTCACACTTTTACTTCTATGAGATATATGCCATATTCATGACATATTTCTATGATGTGGTTAATATACATCCCTTTGATATATAATATCATTAATATATTTAAAATAATGGTATTAAATGTTTCATTTGATAATTATTAATTTTTATGGGGAATACGATTTGACTGATTACAAAGTGGTATGGGAATTCTTAACCCAATTTCCATTCTTTAGGTTAAACGTCTACTTCTTTGATTAGGTATTGGTAATATTATTTTTAAAATTAATTTTGAATATATTATGTTGCAATTACAAGTTTTATGTGTATTTATATAATATACATATTATTTAATTCATTTTATTAATTCCCACTTCAATGATATGTTAATTATAAGAGACATTCATTTAAAAAATATCCTTTTAAAATCTCCATTAAAAATATTTTTTCTCCCACGTCAAGGATTTATAAAATTGTTTCCAAATTTTATTAATATTATTTTATGATTATTTATATTTATTTTAACTCAATTTTTACTTTTTTAAAAACTAGTTTTAATGTATTCTTTTGATATTATCTAAATGATGTTCTTTATGTCTTTTTTTCAGACAAAAACACATAATGAATGCTTTTTTAACTTATACAGCATGAGAATATTTTACCACCATCATTATTCTTTAATGATTTTATTATTCCTTTATATGTTTCCATGTTTGTTTTAAAATATAATGGTTGCTTTATGATGTGTTCAATGTTTCAATTTTAATAGTCATTTTTAAAATAAAAAGGTTATTTTATAAATTGAATAGAGGTTTTCAAAAATTGTATGATGAAAAAGTGAAAGAATATAATTTTTTTATTCATAATATCATACTTTATCCCATTATAGATTATGAAATGGGGTGACCCAGATATCACTGAGTGATTCCATTACATATTATATTATAGGGTGGCCTAGATAGTCTTCGGTGAGCCCATTATAGCTTATACGATGGGGTGGCTTGAATAGCACAGGGTGAGACCATTATAACTTAAATGATGGGGTGGCCTATATAACATAAGGTGATCTGGTTATTACTTTGGGTGTTCCCAAATATCACTATAATTCAATTTTTAATGATTATATTGTAATATGGATTTATGGTTCTTCCATTTAAAATGGATTTTTAAATGGGTTTTATGAATGCGATGCTCTAAGATTTAAAAAAGTATTTTTTTAATTTCTATTTGTTTTAATGAATTTAATTGAGCTAAAAGTGAGTTTTTATTCATTTAAAAATTATGTATTTAATTTTTTCAATGAACATTGAGACAAAGGTAAAAATTTCATGGGATTTCATTTTTTTCACTGGACTAAAAGATTTGTTCTTTTATGTACCTTACTGAGTTTTTTGTGCTTATACCATGTTTTGGAAATTTTTTCACATAGTTTTAGGAATATTTGGGATAAGGGTGAGATAACTATGAAAATTTTGAATATTTATCATGAAAATAATTATTTTTTTATTTTAATGGATTTTTTTTATTAAAAAATGGATACTGTGTAGTAGTGTCCACTTGTAATGTATTGGTTTACATTGTAAGAGTTTGTGATAATTCTATAAAACTATAAACCTATAATAAATTTGGTTAAATAAAGTGATTTATATTTATAAAATAATTATAATATGTATTGTTTAAGGCCAGGACCTTATAGTTGGTATTAGAGATGTGTTTAGACAAATTTAGAAATTAGGGTTTTTTCTTGTAAGGTATTATTAAGAGTTATGGATATCATCATATATTTAAAAGTTTATGTATGAATATATGTTCAATGTATTATACACCCCTTTAGTGGTTTAAAGTGATGGATTATAGGAATTACAGTTACTATACACATATTATTAAATATATACTTTAATCTTGGAGTAATACAATATGGTGGATCTTTTAGTTTTGATAGAAAGGAGGGATAATGGTTTTTTATAAAATTAAATTGTAGATACCTTTAAATAACTTGTGGAATGGTACTAGGTACCCTATAAAATTATTAGTTGTGGTGAGGGGTAGTAGTTTTAAGTGGCATATCTCATGAATAATAGCCCCTGATAGGGTATTCAGTGAATACTAGATACCTAGTGGGGGTGTACTAAGAACATTATGGATCCTTAGTTTTTTTATTATTTTATTTAAAGTGTAATTTATTAACTAAAATACCCTTACGAAATCTATTAGACCAACACACACCCATTATGGGACCGACCTTTCATTTCACTCTACCAAGTGAGCTTCCTCCCCCACCCAAGCTTTGATTTACCTTCCAACAATTGTATTGGATCACTCCTAGAATGTCTAACCTTTTCTAAACATATATATTGGACTTAAATAGATAATTTATTATAATTCATTTTGAAACTCAATTGGGGGGGGTTCAAGATTTGTTATTCCCCTTGATTGAAAATGATTCAACCTCTAATTTTTAACAGTAAAGAACCTATGAATAATCATTAAGTGGTTCTTATGTTTTACCATTGTTTTATATATTATTAACAATAACTATGATATAAGATTGATATATATTTAGTACATATTTTTATAAGTGGGTTTCTGTAAGTTTTGAGAGATGATTAAGGGCTGTTAGAATTTTAGTGATCCCTTTAAGTATTATTATTCAATCACATTTCCAATAATATTTATATTACCTATGATAAAACTTTAGTAGATTGAAATTAAAACCCCTAACGGGTAACCATTATTTATTATGGATTTTTATCCAAGAGAGGTCCCTTGGGGTTCCTTTTCATGAGTTGGAATGTCATGATGTACAATTATCTATTGCGAGATGGACCTTATAGGTATTATATGGTTTAATTTTATCTAGGTTGGATCATTAATTAAGAGTGGGGTATTTATAGGATATATAATTCCTTGATAATGGTGTGTGGTACTAATTTGTATTTGACTTAGTGCAGGATATAAGGTTAATTTAGGTTAATGCCTTTGATATAATTAGAATGAAAATGTATAGGCAAGACACAGGCTGACATAGTCTTCCAAAAGTTATGAGTAGAGACTAGTTAGACATAAGTCATTATTATTTCTTAAGTGGGAAAATACTAGAATTTTTATACATAGACTAACTTAGTATTTTGGGTGTGATGAGTATTGATTGGTTGGGAATAGTTCAAACTAGTATTTTAATGGTGATGAGAATAGGTAGGTCAGATGCATGGTGACTGAGTTTCCTATGTGGAGAGAGTATAGATAGGTGGGACATATACCAATGTTTTCTTAAAATTATAATTAATATTGATGGGTTGGATATAGGTCAACATAGTATTTTTGTGGTATTGAGTATAGGTATGCTAGGTAAAGTCTAACCTAATCCGTTAGGTTCCATGAGTATAAAAAAGTTATATACAGGCTAACCTAGTATCCATTGGTTATGAGTATAAATTGGTTTAACAAGATTCAAACATTGATTTTTAATGTATTGAATATAGGAGGGATTAGAAATAGGAATAAAAAATTTTATATAATGTGTTCATATAATGGTAAACTTCAACCAATATTCAGACACAATAATAATTCCAAATCGAGTAACCTAGAGCCAATGATCATTTATTATATTGGTAAAGAAATACATAATATCCCAATACATAAGATATAAAATTTAACAGTCTTAGGAGACTATATATATACATGAACATCATATTATATAGGAAATTTAAATTATATCCTAAAAATACATTAAACATTACTATTCTTCCATGCTTATCCTTAGGCCACACAAAAATATTCATTTTTGTTTTCTGGGAATATTGGGATAAATATTATTGGTGACCTCATATTCATATTTTGGGATAACTTACAATGATATATATCATGTAATAAATATGAAATAGATAAAAAGGGAGAAATAAACAATCAAATGATTCTATATAAATGAAAAAATGAGAATAATATATCTATAGATGAAATAAAAAAAGAAAATAGATAATCACATGGATATAAATAATATATTTGACAATTATGGAATGCATAATGTAGAACATAATAACCAGAACATCTAGGTATTATAACATAAAATCATAAATAAAGGGTAAGTATGATCCCATTAGCCAAGTCTAGTTTGTCACATAACACATATTTCTTCATCTAAGGGATATATAATTCAAAGATACACCCACCACTTAATACATCCATGACATCCACCATTTATAATTAAAGACTACATAATACAATAAATAATGCTCCTTAAGATGTTTATTATATAAAAATGGCCACATAATTAATAACTATCTACATAGAAGTAACATATATATTGATTTTTAAGGTCACCCTTTTCATTGGAATAATATGGATATATAGGTGAATACTAATAAATCAAAATATATTTAATATAATATCCACTTTATAATGTAAAGTACCCAAATAAAAGGAATGATTATGGAGTAATAGTGTATGATACTTTCATTATTCAAGTATATAAATAATAATTAGTGACTGAATATAATATTTCTAATGAAAGGAGACTAATGAAATGATTGAAAAATAAACTCCAAAAAAAGTGTATCTGACACAAATATTTCATAGGAATTAGGGATATAAAATTTATTTTATGAGAAACCTCCAAGTTGACAGGATGTTACACTGAATGTTCACTTATTCCAAAATAAGGATTTTCAGCTAAGGACACTATTGAAGTTGATAAAAAATATCTCTATCATCCTTCCAGTACTAGAAAATAACCTATTAAAGTAGGATATCTATAACTTTCAACACCGATGAAATGGTTATGTTATCACAGATGGTGTGAAAAGTGATGTTTCAACATCATTTTTATAGATGATGTTGAATCTTGATTTCAATGTAAGTTTTTTAATAACTGTATTTGATTTTTTTGTATCAATTTTTAGTGTAACTTTCAACATCTAAAATTTAAAAAAACATTCAAAGAGACTTTTTAACATTGGATTTTTATAAAAAAATTATGTGGAAAGTAACTTTTTATGTTGGTTATAATTATAATAGACATTAAACATCTAAAAAAACAAAGACATAAAAAGTTCATCTTATCCTTTTTTAGGAAAAAATAGTCACCGAATCAAAATTTTGACATTGGTTATGATCAAAACTGATGTAAATTTTTCATAAAATATTAATTGAAATATAATTTCCCATTATTGATAATAGAAACCATCACCAAAAATAGAAAACCACATCAAACACAAACCAACAATAATATTATAAAGAAAATAAAAACATAATGAAAAATTTTATATAATATTTTTCAAGATGATACACATATATAAAACTATTATGTAAATGTATTAATATTAATCAATCCTATAAAATAGTATTGAAATAATGTAATAAGGTGGTTTGACTATTCTTCCAAATATTATTAACATTTTCAAAAACCAATGAAAAAAATAAATTTAATAATATTTAAAATACAACATATATTTTTTAAAAACATAAGATCTATAATGGAACTAACCTTATTAAAATATATCACCATTCCTGTAGTGATTGTCTCAAAAATAAATTATAAGACATAATTTCTTCATTCAACATTTCCTATTTAAGGATAAATCTAAACATATGAAATTAAATTTGGAAAATAAAACAAACAATATATATAAGATTAAAAATGTGTTGAAAATACATTAAAAGTTATCCACATTTACTTACCCGTAATTAATTTTGTTTGGGTTCTTTATCAGTAAGTGATTTTTTTAAATTCATTATTTGAAATGTAATATATATATATGTAAATATATATATATATATATATATTAATTACTGAAACATATACCACCAGAAAAGTTTTATATTAAATAACTAATAAAAAATGCTATAAAACAAATGAATTCAACATGTCTTGAAAACTATCATGAACATCACCCAATAAATAACGTGAATAATATGCTTTTAATTCATGTGGGTACAATATAAATAACATTCAAAGTCCATAAATACATAAAAATTTCAGTATCAATGAATTTATAATGATTAGTATTTTATAATTATATATGTCTACTTAACCTTCAAGGAATGGTAGAAACTAACACTTGTTACCTATGTTTTCTAATATCTCAACAATATATTTTAATTTAAAATTTATCTTTAGGTATTACATAGCTGTTGAAATATGTTTTAGACCCATAAATCTATAAATATAATTGACATCATATTATATGAGAAGAGCGTGAAGAAACATAAATAAATAAATAATATATTAAATTACTATATGTAATATTTAATTAAATAAATGAAAATTAAAAATTACATTTAATACATGTAAAATAACTGAAACATTGGTACAAAGAAATCATAAAAAACAAAAATATTTATGATGTATTTTTTAAATATTATTAATAGATATTCTCTCTCACATATGAAGGAAGTAATAAGAAACTTCTAATAATTTCATAACATAAAAGAATTTCATGTAATTTTTTAAACATTGTGAAATAGGATAAGTATCTAATGGTGTGAGTGGTCATTTTTTTCTTTTGAAATCAATCCTTATATTTTACATACTACTCAATAAGGTAAATACAATAAAAAATAATTTAAAATAACAATTAAATAAAAATTATAAAAATACTATATTCTTTTTATATCAACTGACAATAAAGACTAGCTGGACAGAGAAATAAATAACCTGTACTCAATCCAACTATGGCCACCTCCCAAAGAGGGAATGATACTATAGGATTTGTACAAATGATATCATGTACCACTACTCCTACTTTATCTGACTTCATAAGCTGGTGATTTATATAGTCCCCCATATTATGAATGGTTTTTTATGTTATAATACATAATTTTATATCCTCACAATGGAACTCATATTATATATTTTGGTTCGAATGAAGAGGTGGAGGAGCTTGATAGGAATTATGGGTAGGTTTGGGAGGTTTTAGGGGGGGGGGGGTTCTTTATATTTCTATAAAAATAACTTTCATAGATGATTTAATACGATCATCTATCATTTGATTCATTTATTATAGCTCAATCTTCAAGGAAGATATTTCTCCCTCATATTCCTCCTCCCTTATTGACATACTACGATGACCAAAAAACTCTTTAAAACTGTAACCAACTTGATATTCTCTTACAGACCCAAGTGTTTTCTATTTCCTAAAGTTGTATCTATAATATCAATTTTACTGCCATTGATAATGGTCTTATGTGTAACTTTCTCTTAAAGGGTATCATAAAAAATATGAAAATGTTATATTAGTGTGAGGAAATAACAAAAAATAAAAATTTAAGAAAAATAATAATAATATTCTTATAGTATTTTCAGGTACTTCCCTTGATGGATCCATAATAAAATTTTAATTCTTTATCCTCACACTTTTTATTTCTTATGAAGAGTGGGGGAGATAGAGGGATGAACTGAACCACTTATATATTTATCTCTTAATTCATAATAATTTTCATCAACCATTTTAACCTCTAGTTACTAATACCCTCAATGTGAAAAAGAATCGAGGTATACATTATGTGTTTGGATATCTTGGTAATATATCCTAGCGGCCTATTCTATAAGGATTAATGAATACGTTTTTAGCTAATTAATAAATAATTTTAAAAATATATTTTATAATAAATAATTATCATACTAGAAAGGATTCCGCCCATCATTTAGAGATAAAAAATATCCTTCGTCTTTACATCTGTAATCCGGTATTTGAGGCACGTGTGTTCATTCTATTATTTCCTAAAAATGTAATATTAATTAAAGTTTGTGTTAAAATCACTTTATTCAATTTATGAAAAAGATACCACCTATTTTTAATTTCATTGATATCGTAAAATCAAAACATATTATGTAATTTAATAAACTAATTTTTTTCATGAAATATATAATATTTGAATAATTTGAATAAAAATAAATAAGATGATAAATTTTATCATTATGTATTTCTGCAACTGATCTTTTAACCCGTTGTTAATGCTCCTCCAATAAATATATAATATTACAATCATAAACTAACTCTATAGGGATATATAAATCATAAAATTACATTGCATTCAGACATACTATATTTTTATTATTATAAAATTTAATTCTCAAAATCTTAGCCCCCTAAGAAAGTAACTGTTTTGGAAAATGTGGAATTACAAATCTACCAACTATGGGTATTTTCTTCTTTGGATAAGAATAATGTTATGATATAAGATATCCTCTAGTAGTGGTCGAAATAATTATTACATATAAAAAATCTATTTCATTAAATAATTTAATTACTATAGTTATATTAATATGAAAAATGTACACATACCTTGTTAAATGTTCCTCTAACTCAATGTCCATTATTTAAATAGATTAATGAAAAAACATTCTGGAGTTTGGATTTTATTATAATTAAATTAGTGTTAGATGTAATTTTTTTAATAATATAAAGTAAATTATATCTATTATGTTTACTAATAATGTTTAATAATAATTGATATCTAAAAATGATAAATATAAAACAATAGTCAAAAAAAATAATGATTCTGGGTTTATTCAAATATAAAATGTATAACAGAAGTTGATTATTATAAGAATTAGAAAAAAATAGAAACAAATCAACATTTATAATTTTAAGTATCGAAGTTAAATAATTATTTCATTATATGTGTAAGTTAAATAAAAAATTTATGATTTCTGGATTATTAAAAGAAAAAATTTATAAGGAAAACCGATGTATAAAAAAACTGATAAATTAAATAAATTATCAACATTTATTGATTTAATTATCCAAAAATGTGTTTTTAAATGAAGGCATTTAAAAAAAGTGGATATTTATATGAATAATTAGGAGGGTAATAGATTTTTTCATATTTCCATTCTATATAATCCATTCTTAGTTCATGTTTACATCTATATCACACTCATTACTACTTTCTAGAAATCATGTAATATATAAAAAATTGTTACATAATTCCTCATAATCATCAACATTTTCCTCACCCAAATAAAATTTGCCCTTATAAATTTATGGTCTACTAATCATTCAATGTAGCTATAATATAAAATATATACTTTTTAGGTGTTTCCATGATAAATTATTTATATTTGATATAAAATATTTTTAAATTAATATGTGTAAATCCATACTCATAATGTTTTACACTATTTTTATCACCAACCAAGTAAACACAAAAAGTGTTATTGAAAATTCAATATACTCAATCTCCCATATATCCTCAATAACTCTAAAAAAATATATTGATAAAAATTTTGTATTTATCTTTTTCACCTAAAACAATTTGCTTTAGTAATGACCATTACTACAATATTTTGAATGGTACTCATGTTTTCTTTATTTTTTATGTAAAATATGTAACCATTAATGTAAAATAAAAACTATGTGATCAAATTAATATGTGGTATTCTTATTAACAATTTCAAGGATTCAGATGTGGATAAGTCATTATTGTCTTTCTCTTTAAACCATTAAAAAAAAAATCAAATTTTATGTTCATTCACCAACCCATTTTTATTTATTTAAAAATATCATACATTAGTCCAATTATATGTGATGATATATATGGTTAAACCTCATTTTTTGTTCAAAATATATAAATGTTCCAACATCACTACATCATATTGAATTAACTTCAACTCAGAGCTACTGATCCCTCTACCTTCACTATCAACTATCAAATTCCAAGATACATGGGAAAAATAATCTTAAATTTATATGAATAATTAGTACATAAATCAATCAAATCTATATTTATATATATTTTAACAATATATGTGTAACGCCCCGACCCTAGTTACCCAGAGTCAGTGCATTATTACATAACATTGGCATGATCACAAGAAAGATCAAATCTCGAAAGACCGATTGGTTTAGTAGCCTTGGAAACACTAGATATATTCATAAGTTTTACATTATATCATAAAATGAAAAAATATTACAACAACATAATGTCTCCACAGTCCACACTATTATCCCCTCATAATATCCCTGCAGGTCATTCATAACTTACTTCTTCACATCCTGGGAAAAATAAAACATAGAAAAGGGGTGAGATCAAATTCCCAGTAAGGATAACAATATAGCGGAACATTCAAAATAAGCATAAATATTTAAGGCAATGCATTAATAAAACAAAAGCCTTTTAAACTTGAACTTCAACATAGTATGGCAAAAGTAAAATGAAAGAATGCCATTTACTTGTTCACATGGATATTCTACTAATCGAATAATCACATGAAATATCAATAACCACTTTCATAATGTTGGAATGCATAATGCCAGACTATCATAACCACATAGCCAAGGCCTCGTGCTAAGACTACAAATAAGATTTTTCCACGGCCTTGTGCCAAGACACTAGTTTGTCTCATGAGACCTACCGATGCATCGAGGAGCTATAGCAGACTCCACCCGTCACATATTAAGTCCAATGCATTCCCATATGAAAAGGTTTAAACATAACATAAACATTCGTATTAAATCTAGCATACGAAATTTCAATACTTTCACCTTAAACCATGAATGGTATAAAAATAGGACATCCACAGTCAAAAATATCACAAAACCTTCAATACAATATAGATGTTTTGTATCATAATAAATCAACTTCAAATAAGCGTAAAATTCATTAAAGGATGTTGACATAGATGAAATCAAAACTCTTTTTAGAGAAATATCTCTTTCTATTTTTGAAATCATTTAAGAGCCATATAAAATAAAACATTTTCTTTGAAAATATTCTTATAAGCTTGTATGGAAAGCTTTGAAGATTATATAACGACGGAAAATAACCACACCCGCCGTATAAGTTAAAAAAAACATTCTTACCTTAATTCTGTCGAAAAGGTTAAAAAGGACCTTGTTTTGAAAACGACGGAAAGATTACTCTTATAAAAAGTCATACAAGGGTATAAATGACTTTAACCCATATTCTTGTAAATAATAAGAATGTTTTGAAATACATTTTTAAGAAAACATGGATGTGGATGATAAAGAGATCCCAGTAGATTATTACATATAAACAACCTCCGATAATGAAGAGATTGTGAAATAACCCTTACCTTGTAATTTTCCTTGGTTGGGGTAGGTTAAACTCCTGTATAATGGTGAAATAATTGTTATTAAATTATACAAGAATCATATACATTAATATGATATCATATATGATCTTTTAATATTGATTTGATAATAATATCTTAGTATTATCGTTGTTTCGGGTGTTAACATACTTGTTTTCTATTATATGTTTTGTTACGTAAGACATATTTGTAAAGGATAGGTTTTATATTATTCATATCTATAATGATATCAAGTCTTTAAACATCATTTTTTAAATCATCAAATGATAATTATACTTGAATGGATACAATGGAGAATGAATCTCATCGCGTTCGTGGAGACGGTAGTCCGTACGTACGCACGAGCGACAATATCATTCTTTTGATATTAAAATAATATATAAATGGATGGTATATAATATATAAATAATCATTAACATGTTATATTTATTATTTACATGAGTTACACATCATTATTATACCCATCCAAATTATATTATATTGAATAACAATTACACCACGACGTGGAGACGATAAGCCGTACGTACGCACGTATGGTGACATGTTATTCAAAGGGTGGACAGAATACTGAATATGGTTGTAACATATTTATAATAACATAAAAGTATATATATGATACTGGAGTTATTATTTTATAATGGTAACAACGAAGGAAGAAGAAGTGGAAGAAGAAAGGAACTTGGAAAAGGGTTGTGAAATCATTACCTCTTCTTCGGTTTCTTCCTTTTGATTTGATCAAAAGGGCTCCTTAGGTTGGCTTTATGATCAAAATAAGGCCTCTAGGTTGTATTGAGGGAAGTTGGTAGAGTAGTTTGGCAGAGTTTGGCCGAACCAAAAGGCTTTGAGGGTGTGAAGAAGTGAGAAGGAGGAGTGCCCTTTTATAAGAGGGGTGAGGGGCACCTTTGGAAAAGCTAGAGATATTAGTTTATACTAAATTCATATTCGGTTTCCAATGGATCTAAAGTTGATTATTAAAAGGTTAAGGTGGGTATGGGTCTAAAACAACTCAAAAAATAGAATTTAGACAGGTTTGGGTACTTATATTAACCTTATCTTTAAGTATTAACTCTAAGTTAATTAGTTTCACTTTTACAATGTCTCTTTGTATTTTTATATAATATGGTTAATAAACTTACTATATACATCCAAGCGACCCCAAAGCGGTCCATTAATGATCAACCTATCATGATATAAGTCTTTTGGCCGAACATTAGATTTTTAGGAATTTAATATCAATTAATAATATAATATTTGTTTTAAGAACTCTTTTATGTCAATTTTGACACTATTCAATAGTTTATTTTTGTGAAACTCATAACAGATTGATTACTTCAAAAAAAGTCCATTAAATGAATAATAATATATCATATTATCCTATAACATTAGTTTAATTCATTAAAAGTTTCATATTATATTTATTTTGGTATTTATAATATCTGTTATTTTAATTTTTCACTATTATAGTAATTAATTCATCATCATTGTGTCATAAATAAATTAAATTATTTAATGTCTAAAAATTATAAATAAAATATCATTATGTAAGAAATATTTTTATCTTTCTAATTAATATTTATAATCTAAAATCTAACATATATAACCCTATGTAAAAATTGTTTTTCTAAACGATATATGCTTGTGTCATTTTTGTATTCATTTTAACTTAATTAAAATAAAATGTCCCTATCACCTAAAAGTGGCACCATGGGGTCCCAAAATCGACCCAAAGATGCCTATGGTTGAACCTGTATCAACCAATAAGGCTAGGACACGTTTTAGGGTAATTTAGTATTATTATAATATTATTTTTTAACCGTTATTTACCGGATTTACCCTTAACCATGGTAAATAAAATATTTACCGCAGTAATTATTCAAAATGACTAAAAATAAAAGTTACCTATTTACACAATTTAGACATACTGATTCCAAATATGGAATCCATTTTTCTAAATTCAAAACATAAAAGTGGCAGAAATTAATTTAAAATTAATTCCCGCTGTTAAAACAAAAAGCGTGTTTTTAAGAGATAATAACTATCAAAAGATTGACACTTGTTTACGTTCGGTTTAATTGAAAAATTATGTCCAATGACCAACATTATATTAAATGGTAAAAATATATTCTAAATATACTTTAAAACCACTCAAATTCATAATATATCACTATTAATTATTTTGATTAAAAAAGTTTGTTTTAATTAAAAGTTAGTAATTTTTACTATTCATCAAAATATTAAAGTTATCCGAAAAGTACCAAAATTTCATCTTAGGATAAATTCGATATTCCAAATCCAAAAATTAAGTCCATTTTGAAATATAAAATATATATAATTTCAAAAAGTAGGTATTACTATTCATAACGGCTAGTTTGATTGGTTGTTAGAACTCGGTGTTGCGTACAACACACACTATCACATTATTCAAAGAGAAGCGTACCGTAGAAGCATGGGGTGTTACATTCTTCCCTCCTTCAAATAATTTCGTCCTCTAAATTTCTAGAATACTACCGCATGAAAAGACTCGGGTGGTTTTTCATCATAAGTTCCTCGGGTTCCCACGTTGCCTCTTCCATCTTATGGTTTCTCCACAAAACTTTTACCAGACGCGTCGTCCGGTTTCTCAGTACTTGTTCTCTCGTATCAAGAATCCTGACGGGATCTTCACAATAGGAAAGATTGGGTTCCAGTTATAATTCCTCATAGGTGAGTACATGCGTTGGGTGAGGCATGTATTTCCTCAACAGAGATACGTGGAACACATCGTGAACTTTGGAGAGACTTGGCGGCATTGCCAATCGGTAAGCCACAGCCCCAATTCGTTCTAGAATTTCGAAAGGTCCGATGTACCTGGGACTCAATTTACCTTTCGTACCAAAACGTATGACTCCCTTACATGGAGATACCTTCAGGAAAACATGATCACCGACTTGAAATTCCAAATCCTTCCTTCGATTATCGGCATAACTCTTCTGCCTACTTTGAGCTGCTTTGATGTGATTTTGGATTACCTTCACGTTTTCCACCGTTTCCTCCACCAGTTCTGGGCCTACAAGTTTTCTTTCACCAAAGTCATCCCAACAGGTTGGTGTACGACATCTCTTTCCGTATAACGCTTCATATGGTGCCATCTGAATACTCGAATGGAAGCTATTGTTATAGGAAAATTCTACCAGTGGTAAATATTGTTCCCATATACCCTGAAAGTCAAGTGAGTAAGATATCGACATGTCTTCTAAGGTCTGAATGGTCCGTTCTGATTGTCCGTCTGTCTGAGGGTGGTAAGCAGTGCTCAAATGAAGTTTAGTATCCAGGGATTGCTAAAGACTTTTCCAAAATCATGAAGTAAAACGGGGATCACGATCAGAAACAATCGATAGGGGTACTCAATGAAGTCTCACAACTTCATTAATATATATTATTGCTTGACGTTACAGGGGTAGATCTTCTCTTATAGCAAGAAAATGTGCTGACTTGGTAAGATGATCAACAATAACCCATATTTCATCGTTCCTTCTAGGAGTCTTTGGTAGCCCCATGACAAAGTCAATCGTAATATTGTCCCATTTCCACTCCGGTATGGGAAGAGGTTGCATGACTCCTCCAGGCTGTTGCCTTCCAGCTTTCACTTGTTGACAAACCATATATCTTGACACAAAATCAGCAATCTCCCTCTTCATGTTGTCCCACCAAAAAATGTTCCTTCAAATCTCTATACATTTTGGTGCTCCCAGGGTGTATAGAGAAATTGTAACTATGAGCATCATCCAGCTATTCCCTTTTTAGATCAGGTATATCGGGAACACAAAGTCTCTTCCCGAATTTCAAAATTCCATCTTCATACACAAAGTCTCTCAATCTCCCATCATTCATAGCTTTAATATTCTTTTGAAATTCTTCTTCATTGGTCTGAGAACTCTTAATCCTTTCTAGTAAATATGGTTTGGCAACCATTTGAAAAAGCATTGATGTTTCACCTTCCCTGGTTATTCCCATGTCCATCTTCACTAGATCCATGAAAATTGGATCCCTTTCAATTCTCATATTATTCAAAACTCCATGGTATTTTCTACTCAAAGCATCTACCACCTTGTTTGCTTTCTCCGGGTGGTAGTGTATCGTGAAATCATAATCCTTGAGTAATTCAAGCCATCTCCTTTTCCTCATGTTGAGTTGTTTTTGTGAGAAAATATACTTCAAACTCTTGTGATCAGTATAAATCTCACATTTTTTACCATAGAGGTAGTGCCTCCATATCTTCAAAGCAAAGATCACAGCTGCTAACTCGAGATCATGAGTAGGATAGTTTTGTTCATGAATTTTCAACTGTCGTGATGCATAGGCAATAACTCTATCATTCTGCATAAGGACACAACCAAGTCCTTTGTTTGATGCATCACTATAAATAACGAACCCATCATTCCCCGATGGTAGAGTCAATATAGGAGCATTGACTAATCTTCTCTTCAGTTCTTCGAAACATTCTTCACACTCTTTTGTCCAAACAAATTTAACCCCTTTACGTGTGAGCTTCGTTAATGGGTTAGCCAATTAGGCAAAATTCTGGACGAAACGTCGATAATAACCTACCAAACCAATAAAACTACGTACCTCAGTTATACTCGTAGGTGCTAGCGTTTCTTGGATTCCCTTGGTCTTAGAAGGATCAACAGAGATTCCATATTTAGAGACAATATGGCCAAGAAAACAAATCTCCTGAAGCCAGAATTCACACTTGCTAAACTTCCCATATAATTCATGCCTCCTCAGAGTCTTCAAGATAATGCGCAAGTGATTTTCATGATCTTCATAGGTTTTGGAGTATACCAAGATATCATCAATAAATACCACCACAAATTCATCGATATACTCCTTGAAAACTCTATTCATCAGATCCATGAATACATAGGGTGCATTAGTCAATCCAAACGGCATTACAGTAAACTCGTAATGCCCGTACCTGGTTCGAAATGCTGTCTTTGGAATGTCTTCCTTCATCACACACAACTGATGGTATCCGGATCGAAGGTCAATCTTTGAAAAGTATTGAGCTCCATGTAGTTGGTCAAATAAATCATCAATGCGTGGTAGGGGATACTTGTTCTTTATTGTTATAGAATTGATCTCCCTGTAGTCGATACATAACCTCATAGATCCATCTTTCTTTTTAACAAAAAGAACAGGGGCTCCCCATGGAGAAACACTAGGGTGAATAAATCCCTTATTACTCAATTCCTCTAGTTTTTTCTTTAGTTCAACTAATTCTACAGTGGCCATTCTATAAGGTGTCTTTGATATAGGCCTTGATCCAGGAATCAAATCAATGGAAAACTCAACTTCTCGTTCTGGAGGATGTCCAGGTAAATCTTTCGGAAATACGTCTAGAAATTCTTTCACAATAGGTACATCCTCTATTTGAACATTCCTTTCCTCACCCATAGTTATTTCATTCTCTTCCTCCCCAATAATTGAATTTAGTTGAGCTATTGAGGGTGGATCTAAATAAGAATTAGGTGGTGACGATTCTGCTCTAAAGATAAGGTGTTCCTTATCATTATCATCAAGAATCATAACCTCTTTCTTCTTATAATAAATCTTCGCATCATAGTCCGAAAGCTAGTCCATACCGAGGATTATATCAAACTCAATAATAGGTATGATGATAAGATCAGCAGATAAAGAACATCTATGTGCTCTAATGGGGACTAATTCACAAAACATTGTTGCAATGATACTTCCCTTAGGAGTTTTAACTGACAACTCCCTTATTAAATCAAATTGGAAATATCTAATTTTCTTAGCAAACTAGGAAGATATGAAACAATGGGATGATCCATAATCAAATAATGCATTTGCTAAACTTGAGGAAACCATTAAATTACCTTCCACCATGTCTTTCGGAGATTCTACCTCAATAGTAGTGATAGCATAAGCCTGGCCTTGATCCCTTGGCCTTTTCTGAGGTAAGTTCTCCTGACGCTTAGGACATGCATTTGCATAATTCCCCATCTCCCTGCAATTATAGCACTGAACGTTGGTAGCTTCCTTCTTCCCCTTGCAATCACGAGCTTGGTGGCCTTTTTCACTACACTTGTAACAGACTCCCATTCCCTTCAAGAAAGTACCGGGGTGTTTCTTCCCGCATTTACCACAGGATGGATATTCAACCTTTCCCTTCTTCCCCTTATTTCCATTCCTAGATTGATCAGCAGGTCTCTTGTTCTCTTTCTTTTCTTTAAAGTCATAAGACTTAGAGAATTCCTTTTCGGTCTTGATAGCACATGAGACAATGTCTTCGTACGATGAAAAGGATTGTGAGACTAATGCTTGACGGAGAAATGGTTTTAACCCATCAAAGAAACGATCAATCTTACTTCTTGGGTTACGTATATAATCTCCAGAATACCTTTCTATCCTTCTAAAGTTAGCCTCATACTTTGTGACATTCTCATCCTCCTTTTGTCTCAGACTCAAAAATTGCCTTTCCATATCTGCTCGATGGTCGCGAGGAAAGTATTTTTCTAAAAACAGATCATTGAACTCCCTCCATTCCATATTTGATAATTCATCATCTTCCTTCATGTTTTGAATAAATGACCACCATTGATCAACATCTCCCGTGAGGCAGTAAACTGCCATGATAACTTTTTCCCTTTCACTGCTCCCCAAAGCCTGAAATATTTTCTCTAGGGAATTTATCCATTGCTCAGCTAGTAAGGGATTTGTACTCCCATTGAACGTTGGTGGTTGTTTCCTCATGAATCAATCTAACATTGATCCTCCACGCTGTGGATCAGGGTGCTCCATACGGGTAAGGTTATTATTCATAACCTGAGTAAGTTGTCCCAGTATGGTGATTAGCTGATCGGCACCAGTTGCATCACCAGCCCCACTATAATTATCTTGAGCAGGAGGGAAATCCCTACATGGAGTGCGTGCATTGATACGGTTTCCATTTCTTCCACTAGGTGCCATTTCTAAAAAATGGCATAAACTAGATCAGTTTATGAATCAAAATACATAATCCCATACTTATAAAACACTTAACATTAATTGAACTATTTATGGATATAATCCATAATCATAAGAATGTTTTTTTGAGGAAGTATATACTCATAAACCCTTCATAATGATTTGTAAAGAAAATGAGAGTTATCCAAAGCATATCCCCCGGGAGTGTCATAACCAAGAGTGCAGCAAGGCCCGTTGTCATGCACCAGTTCCCGTTCGAGTCTAGCTCAAAGCGGTGTTTTCGGGTTTTACCCCTAGGTACATATGTGCCAGAGCTTCCTCTACCTGCTCGTATCCAGACATGGATGTATTGCTCGGAAAACTCACAAAATCTCTACAATACCAAAATTCTAGTAAGTTCTTCTATACTAATCCTCAAAGTTCATCTTAGGTCTACATGATCTAATCAGAGTTTATCTAAATCTAGTTTCCAAGGTTTGTACTAAACTTCCTCTGATACCAACTGTAACGCCCCGACCCTAGTTACCCAGAGTCGGTGCATTATTACATAACATTGGAATGATCACAAGAAAGATCAAATTTCGAAAGACCGATTGGTTTAGTAGCCTTGGAAACACTAGATATATTCATAAGTTTTATATTACATCATAAAATGAAAAACTACTACAACAACATAATGTCTCTACAGTCCACACTATTATCCCCTCATAATATCCCTGCAGTTCATTCATAACATACTTCTTCACATCCTGGGAAAAAATAAAACATTGAAAAGGGGTGAGCTCAAATTCCCAGTAAGGATAACAATATAGCGGAACATTCAAAATAAGCATAAACATTTAAGGCAATGCATTACTAAAACAAAAGCCTTTTAAACTTGAACTTCAACATAGTATGGAAAAAGTAAAATGAAATAATGCCATTTACTTGTTCACATGGATATTATACTAATCGAATAATCACATGCAATATCAATAACCACTTTCATAATGTTGGAATGCATAATGCCAGACTATCATAACCACATAGCCAAGGCCTCGTGCCAAGACTACAAATAAGATTTTGCCAAAGCCTTGTTCCAAGACACTAGTTTGTCTCATGAGACCTACCGATGCATCGAGGAGCTATAGCGGGCTCCACCCGTCACATATTATGTCCAATGCATTCCCATATAAAAAGTTTTAAACATAACATAAACATTCGTATTAAAACTAGCATACGAAATGTCAATAATTTAACCTTAAACCATGAATGGTATAAAAATAGGACATCCACAGTCAAACATATCACAAAACCTTCAAAACAATATAGAAGTTTTGTATCATAATAAATCAACTTCAAATAAGCGTAAAATCCATCAAAGGATGTTGACATAGATGAAATCAAAACTATTTTTAGAGAAATATCTCTTTCTATTTTTGAAATCATTTAAGATCCATATAAAATAAAACATTTTCTTTGAAAATATTCTTATAAGCTTGTATGGAATGATTTGAAGATTATATAAAGGCAGAAAATAACCGCACCCGCCGTATAAGTTAAAAAAACATTCTTACCTTAATTCTGTCGAAAAGGTTAAAAAGGACCTTGTTTTGAAAACGACGGAAAGATTCCTCTTATAAAAACTCAAACAAGGGTATAACTGACTTTAACCCATATTCTTGTAAATAATAAATTTTTTTTGAAATACAGTTTTAAGAAAACATTGCTGTGGATGATAAAGAGATCCCAGTAGATTATTACATATAAACAACCTCAGATAATGAAGAGATTGTGAAATAACCCTTACCTTGTACTTTTCCTTGGTTGGGGTAGGTTAACCTCCTGTATAATGGTGAAATAATTTTTATTAAATTATAAAAGAATCATATACATTAATATGATATCATATATGATCTTTTAATATTGATTTGATAATAATATCTTAGTATTATCGTTGTTTCGGGTGTTAACTTACTTGTTTTCTTTTATATGTTTTGTTACGTAAGACATGTTTGTAAAGGATAGGTTGTATATTATTCATATATAGAATTATATCAAGTCCTTAAACATCGTTTTATAAATCATAAAATGATAATTATACTTGAATGGATATGATGGAGAATGAATCTCATCGCGTTCGTGGAGACGGTAGTCCGTACGTACGTACGAGCGACAATATCATTCTTTTGATATTAAAATAATATATAAATGGATGGTATATCATATATAAATAATCATTAACATGGTCTATTTATTATTTACTTGAGTTACACATCATTATTATACCCATCCAAATTATATTATATTGAATAACAATTACACCACGACGTGGAGACGGTAAGCCGTACGTACGCACGTATAGTGACATGTTATTCAAAGGGTGGATAGAATACTGAATATGGTTGTACCATATTTATAATAACATAACAGTATATATATTATACTGGATTTATTATTTTATAATGGTAACAACGAAGGAAGAAGAAGTGGAAGAAGAAAGGAACTTGGAAAAGGGTGGTGAAATCATTACCTCTTCTTCGGTTTCTTCCTTTTGATTTGATCAAAAGGCTCCTTAGGTTGGCTTTCTGATCAAACTAAGGCCTCTAGGTTGTAGTGAGGGATGTTGGGAGAGTATTTGGGCAGAGTTTGTCCGAACAAAAAGGCTTTGAAGGTGTGAAGAAGTGAGAAGGAGGAGTTCCCTTTTATAAGAGGGGTGAGGGGCACCTTTGGAAAATCTAGAGATATTAGTTTATAATAAATTCATATTCGGTTTACAATGTCTCAGAAGTTGATTATTCAAAGGTTAAGGTGGGGATAGGCCGAAAACAACTCAAACAATAGAATTTAGACAGGTTTGGGTACTTATATTAACCTTATCTTTAAGTATTAACTCTAAGTTAATTAGTTTCACTTTTACAATGTCTCTTTGTATTTTTATATAATATGGTTAATAAACATACTATATACATCCAAGCGAACCCCAAGTGGTCCATTAGTGGTGAAACTATCATTATATAAGTCTTTTTACCGAACCTTATATTTTTAAGAATTTAATATCAATTAATAATATAATATTTGTTTTAAGAACTCTTTTATGTCAGTTTTGACACTATTCAATAGTTGATTTTTGTGAAACTCATAACAGATTTATTACTTCGAAAAAAGTCAATTAAATAAATCCTAATATATATTAGTAGCCTATAAAATTATTTTAGTTCATTAAAAGTTTCATATTATATTTATTTTGGTATTTATAATATCAATTAATTTAATTTTTCACTATTATAGTAATTAATTCATCATCATCGTGTCATAAATAAATTAAATTATTTAATATCTAAAAATTATAAATAAAATATAATTATGTAGGAAATCTTTTTATCTTTCTAATTAATATTTATAATCTAAAATCCAACATATATAACCCTATGTAAAAAGTGTTGTTCTAAAAGATATATGCTTGTGTCATTTTTGTATTCATTTTAACTTAATTAAAATAAAATGTCCCTATCACCTACAAGTGGCACCATGGGGTCCCAAAATCGACCCAAAGATGCCTATGGTCGAACCTGTATCAACAAATAAAGCTAGGACACGTTTTAGGGTAATTTAGTATTATTATAATATTATTTTTAACCCTTATTTACCGGATTTACCTTTAACCATGGTAAATAAAATATTTACCGCAGTAATTATTCAAAATGTATAAAAATAAAAGTTACATATTTACACAATTTGGACATCCTGATTCCAAATATGGAATCCATTTTTCTAAATTCAAAACATAGAAGTGGCAGAAATTAATTTAAAATTAATTCCCGCTGTCAAAACAAAAAGCGTGTTTTTAAGAGATAATAACTATCAAAAGATTGACACTTGTTTATGTTCGGTTTAATTGTAAAATTATGTCCAATGAACAACATTATATTAAATGGTAAAAATATATTCTAAATATAATTTAAAACCACTCAAATTCATTATATATCACTATTAATTATTTTGATTAAAAAAGTTTTTTTTAATTAAAATTTTGTAATTTTCACTATTCATCAAAATATTAAAGTTATCCGAAAAGTACCAAAATTTCATATTAGGCTAAATTAGATATTATGAATCCAAAAGTGAAGTCCATTTTTAAATATAAAAATATATAATTTCAAAAAGTAGGTATTACTATTCATAACGGCTAGTTTGATTGGTTGTTAGAACTCGGTGTTGCGTACAACACACGCTATCACATTATTCAAAGAGAAGCATACTGTAGAAGCTTGGGGTGTTACAATATTCCTCTGGTGGAGGCATATTATTAATATATCTCTTTAAAATTTTCATATACTGTTTAAATGGATACATCTAACTTAAATAAATTGTCCCACATATTCTTATTTCTTACACTAAATGAATAACTAGATGAAGCAATATACAAAAAAATTAGTTCAAAATATAAATCTAGTTGAAAATTATAATGTAATATTCATTATAAAACACATCCAAAAATTTGGATCAATGAATTTTTATTAAATGGAATCTAAAAAGAAAAAAATTGATAATAGAATTTTTAACAAAAATCAACAATATGTCATGTAATAGAACTGAAAGTAGTTGTGGAATTAATATACGATAATCATGTGATTTCATACATATTAACATCAAATCATTTAATGGAATAAGATTTTTTACATTTGAAGAATACCTACCAGGCAATTTAATTCCATTCATATATTTAAAAAATTAATCTTCACAATTATGCTTAACATGTGAAAATCTAGAGATAAATATATTCTATTTCATTTTATAGTGGTAGCTAAATCCAAATATATTCTCATGGATATAAAGTCCAATATTTTATCTAATCCCTCTTTTTTTACTTTCATTTTCTTTATAATAATGTTTCAATAAAACTATTACACATGTTTTTCTCAACATTCATAACATAAATGTAATATTTTACCTCAAAAAATATCTAATAAGGTAGATCAAATAAGATGGATTGTTTATTATATTTTTTTGTTTTATCTCAAAAAATTATTATATTTCCAAATGTGACATTGATTTTTTTACCTTAACCTAATATTATTCAGTTAAAAATTATTTTTGGGGAAAATCGTGCACTTATAAACAATTAGTTTTTTTAATCATAAAAAATGAAGATCTATTCGCAAAAATATTCAACCTCCCATCTACAATATATTTACCCCATTATATAATTCATTATAAGAAATATATTCATCATAAATTGTATAAGCTTTATAACCCTTAACACTATGCCCATATAATCTTCCATATACATGAATTCATTTATAGTGAAAGTTACTATAGCATGTAAAAAATACTATTTCTTGTATAAATCAATAATTTTAACACCTGCTTCAATTAGAAATGTCAAATCATCAATCAATGATTATAGATAAATATCAATATCATTTTAAAAAATTTTGGTCCAGAATTTACCAAGATCATCATAAAATATTATATCATCATTCATATATATGGAGAAAAGTTGTACACGACCAAAATAAGAGGCTATTAACAATGATGGATACTAGGGATATAATAGTTATCCATTCCATATACGCATAGTCACATTATATTATTTCTAACTTCATTTATAGAATCAATTTTTTGATCAATTATATTTAATTATGGTGAATCATTAGGGTGATGCATGTTTATCTCAGAGATTCCACATCTATATTCCATCTAATCCTCTCTGTATCTTTTTAATTTTCAAATAGATGCTTGAAATGATGAATTATTGGAAGATTATAGATTTCTTTAGCTGAAGGTTTAGTGCATATTATTGGTAATGAATAACAATTGGATTTCACATTATTTACATATCATGATGTCCCACACATAGGATAGTCTGATAATTTTTTAATTTTTCATCATATATAGAACATTCTCTTTGGGGAAAGTATACATTTTCTTATACAAAAATCCAATAAAAAATAACTTTTTTTGCCTCATAATTAGAATATGGAATACTTTTTTCTTATGGAATACTATTTTCTTATGGAATTAATTCGTTCAAATTTTCTAGCATTTTAGTGAAACTTTTGTCACTAAAACCATTTTATCTTTCAAGTTAACCAATCTTAGAACTATTTATAACACTAAAAAATTCATGCAACCTGAGAATAATGGATTCTCAATATCATCATATAATTGTTTAACATTATTTGTTTTAACAAAAACATCATGAATTAATTCTGCAATATGATCCTTTGTCTCATGATTAATATCTTCATCAAAATTAGGTATTTGTTTCTTTGTTATTCACCATGATGGATCCAAAATGTATAACTATGATTAAAACCATAAAAAACTAAACTATCTTTGATTTATCTATACCCTAATTTTCTTATATTCAAACACTTAATTCATGGTTTTGGATCATGATATTTTTAAATTTAAACCATTGTTTATTAAATTTACCTGTTAATGAAATAAACTATTTTTATTTATATAATTTTGGTTAAGGAAAAGGCATTTGTTCATAAAGATGTTTTTTAAATTTCAAAATATATTTTAAACATTGGAAATTTCATTATAGGTTTTGGGAATTTATTTTAAGATTTGATGTAAATTATTAAAACAATTAGAAATATTTTTGGTCATAAAAAATTTATAGAATTTATCACATTGGTTACAGAATAATGAAGTCATAATACATTAGATAAATTCATATCATATTTTACTATTCACATTAAAATTTAATCATTTAAAAAAATTATAAAAAATTAACCATTGGCTAATTTTTATGTGTTGATTTTAAATTTTAAGTCCATCATTGAAAATATTTTTTTATTCAATAGAAATTTAATTATTACATAAAATCACTTAATGTATTTTAAAATCATATATATAGAGTTATGAATCTAAAAAATCCATTTTATTAATATTTTGTAAGATATATATATAAATATATGTAATTAAATTCATATTCATTAATTAGTACACATTATTTAGATTTATTAAATATACAAATGCTATATTATAATATTTATTCTGTAGGAAACATTTATTTTAATGATAATAAAACACTCACATTACTATTAAAACAGTCTTCTTACAATTAAAATAGTCACCTTACCCCCCCAAAAACTTATTACCTTGTATAAATACCCTTTATTATAAACTCAAAAACCCTTCATATAAATATTTTAGATTCTTTATAATTTCTATTAAATTTATTATAGTTTTATTCATAATAATAATGATTATTTTATCAATAAAAATAATTATATAATAGTATCCCCTAGAGTTTAATATTATCATGTCTCAATATTTTTTTTTCTATTATGTAGAGTGTACCACCACAAGACCACCTCCAATATCCAAGGGGATAGAGACTTGAACCAAGATGGAAAAATAGACATGTGATTACTTAGCCTATAACAACCTACAACTGACAAGTAAATCAAATATTAAATTATAACCAAAAAAATATATAAATAACTGATATGTATACAATGTTTTCATGAGATATCAATTGAAAAATAAAATTCCATATAGAAATATTCATAAGAATAATAATTCTAAAAAATTCTCATAATATGAAAAGGGAAGATGTTGCCTCACTAAAAGAACTTCTAGGAAGGACTTAATAATAGTAACCAACACTATCTTGAATTTCTTAGTTTCCCCAAGTATTAGACTAAAATAAGATGCACCAGCTCTATCTCCACCAAGAACACCTATGAACTGTGTGTTTCCAGTATAGTCAAAAACATACATGGGTATGATGTCTGTATCGGTATCAGTATAAACATACTCAATAATATTCCATGAAACTAAAAATGTAAGTTGAAACAATTCATATATAACATTGAAATGATTAAATAACTAGAAATTAGGTAGAAACCTTGATATTCTTTATAACTAAAAGTATATTGGATATAAAGAAGTCCAATTTATCAGAGTTCAGTTTTAGCAAGGATCACATCTCACAAAAATCTATGGATTCTAATAATACTAAAATACCTATATGGTTTAAATTCAATAAACCCATTTTAATTCATATCTTAATGAAAACTAATGAGTGTATGATGTGTTATACTTCATGAAGTATCCATGCTGTGGAACCTTTATATCATTGATATTATCATGATAAATAATAATTGCGTAACCACACCTTACTGTGGTTCTTATATTTTTTGAGGGTGTAGTGAACAATTCCTTCCATAATTATCCAACCCTACGAAATACCACATCACTTACTAGAATATATTGAGGGACATGTGCCTCATCAAAGTCTGCATGTCAGTCAAGTAAGTTCCAAACATTTATAGATAACACAAACCTTATTAAGAAATGCATATGGAATAAAAGAGTACCTAAATCAATAGATTGAGTAACTGCACCCTAATAGTTGAGGTTTTCAATACTCTATAAGTCATATTATGGAAATATTATTTTTTGGGAAAAAGTGAGTACCAAAACCTTTCTCAAAGGTAGAGGACTTACAATTTGGGTATATAAGGGTAGTTCCAAACTTTTATAATGAATGTTCCCGAATTTAAGTCCAAAAGTAGCACATAAAAAGGATTATCATACTATATGAATAATTTATAGGACCTAAGCTTTATTATTATCTTGATTTCGAGGAAGATCCCAACCTCTTTCCCACTCCAGTCAACTAGACCGAACCCATCAGTCCCCTCTGTGGAGCTCAGATCCATGAACTACCCAAGACACCACATAAATGGCATATGATGTTTAAGAGGAACATACCATTATTCTCTATTTAAAAATAACTCAAAATAAACTATTTAATTATATAATTATAATAACCAATATAGAAAAAATGGTAAATTATGGAAGTCATAATATACCTTGCATATACTCATCTAGATATGGAATTTGAATCTTGGTTAGAGGTACAGTGTGTACTGATATCACCTACCATGTTAAGTTTACCTACAATGTGTATCCAATTATAGTATACAATGTGTGGGTATCATGAGCTACTTGGGAGTGTACATGTAGTACTCACTGAGCCATGTTATCCAGACTTCCATATCACCCCTTACACCCTAATATGGTATAAGGCCCCAGCCTTAAACCTTACTTAATCTTGAGTTATTACAAGATTACACATTGAGGATCTTTTCAGGTTTAGAGTTTTAGAGAATTAGATCATAAAACTTTCATTACTTTCCACATTTAAACAAAGTGGTTACATAAAGATAGTATTCATTTTTTCCCATCAATGGAACATATTTAAAATAAAACATGGATTCTTTCTTGACACTTCATTGACACTATCATCACATCATGTACCTTTCCCTTGACCTGTGAAAGACATTTCAAAAAAAGACTTGGGATGAGCATAAAAAGCTCAGTATGGGTTATATAAAAAAAATATGGAAAGGAAACATGAGTTCATATATACATAAGAATGAATTCATACTTTACCCATAAAACGTAAGAACTTTAACATACCTCATCAAATCATGAATAAATCATAGAAATCATAAGACATAAAGGTAACTTCAGGTATTCATAACATTCTTACGTAGGGAGTAACCCTCTTGGTTACGTATGGAATACCCATCACAGTATATTACCTTAATATCTTCAGAGAAACCTTAACGTTTCACTCCTTTGCGTTACCCAATGCATTGGAGAGCTATATCGGGCTCACCTACACTTAGTTTATCACGGAACCACTCGTCTTCATAATAATTCCCAAGAACCTCAACATAATCGTATCACATAAAACATGCATAAAGGAAACATAACATTCCCAC
Organism: Viscum album; assembly: GCA_963277665.1. NCBI lineage: Eukaryota > Viridiplantae > Streptophyta > Magnoliopsida > Santalales > Viscaceae > Viscum > Viscum album. The sequence continues at coordinate 1,692,769,991 of OY728137.1, read as the reverse complement.
CTTTCAATCACAAGATATCAATACAACACATTGATATAAAAACATTATGAAATCCATTTTCAATACCAAAATAAAATAAATGTAAAACATGGTATTTATTTTTCTTTTAAAAAAGAAGGTATGGCTTGTAGAGGAAGCCGAAACTCAAATAATGGTCACGGCAACGGAGAAGTCGTTGTCGCCGCATACGTACGACAAAAACATTCCCTTTTTTCGTTTAGTAAACGCTTCGTATAAAAAAGATTCCTTTTGAATAAACGTAAAAGTCAAAGGGGTTTATACACCATTTAAAATAAGGTTGTGTATAAAACAAAATATGCCTCAATGAAAGGAGATTGAGACAAAGTCCCATACCTCGGGTCCGACTTGACTCAGTCGTTATTTAATCTCCTGAATAATAAACTTGAGTTAATTTCTACTTGTTTAAGAACCTTTTTCAAGTTCATTATTCCTTTTATATCACTTATTTCCATTTCATGAACACTATGTAATTATTTAAGTTAATAACGGTCGTTTTAACGATCATTGGTACTTGAGTAAAAAATAAGCCCTTTATAATTACATGTTGTTCATGTATCTATTATATCCAGAATGGTATTCATGATGTAGATATCATATATGTCATATATATCCAGTAAATTCATGCATTTATAATATTACATAATCATTTAGAGGTAAGAAATGAAATGCACCGTTCGTGGAGACGGTAAGCCGTACGTACGCATGAACGCTACTTTCATTTCTATTTCGTATTTTATAGAATGGAATTAAAATGATATAAAGGTATATTATAATTCCAGTGTAATATCATATATAATATCATAACTCCATCCTTTATACATCCCGCATATGGTATTTAACGAATCAAATCACTTTGAGGGGGCGGTAGTCCGCACTTCCTTAAATGAAGATATCGCGTTTACCCATAATGGAAACCATAAAGGTATGCCCAAAATGAAAAATATAGAAGCTTAAGGAAAACATAAAAGTATTATATATCATATATAAATATAGTTACATCTTAATGGCCACCTTTGATGGTCTTAAAAGAATGTTGAACAATCATCGTTTCGGGAGGCATAAAGTCACCATCCACGGAAACAGTATGTTCTTTAACCATTAGATGTAGGTGTGTGTAATTTTAGCTCGAATCATTATTATAACAACATCATAGTATATTGAAGATATTGGAGTTGTTACAAAAAAAATGAATAAAAAGAGTTTAGGGGGTTGGAGATGGAAAATAAAACAAAAGGACTCAAGTGAATACATTACCTAAAAATCGGGTAACTCCCTTTGGTTTGAGATCAAAGGATTCCTTGGGAAGACTTATGCCCAAAGTGAGGATTAAAGGAGTAATAAAGAGAATTGGAGAGACCAAATGGGCAGGGGTTGGCTGAGACAAAGGCTTTGGGAGTGTGGGTAAGGAGGTAGAGGTGGGGGCCTTTTATAAGAGGAGAGGAGGGGCACTCTTGGAAATTAAAGAAATGTTACTTTATTTCAAAATGATTTTCGGATTCAAAAGGTCCCACATTGATATAATTCGAGGGTAAGGTGATAAGGGTTCTAAATCCACCCATCCAATAGGTTTTGGACATTTGTAGGTCATAGATTTTAACATTATCTTTTCATTTTATTTAAATCTTTTATTAATGAGGTAATCGCTGCATCATCATGATGTCATAAATAATTTAATTTATTTAATGTCTAGAAATTATAAAAAAAATACTATGATGTAGAAAATAGTTTTAGCTTTCCAATGAATATTTATAGTCTAAAATATCATCTATTTTGACAAAATTAAAAAATTTTTAATCAGGTGATACATTCTTGTTATATTTACTTTCTTTAAAAAAAATAAAAAGATAACAAGTCACTTTCCACAAAAGTGATTCCATGGGGTCCCCATGTTTGGCATAAGACATCCCATGGTCGGCCATGAGACAACCAGTAGAATTAGGACACATGTTGGTGTCATTTTTTTTTATTATGATATTATTTTATTATCCTTAACTACTCGATTACTCATTAATCAAGATAATTAAAGATAATTACCGTCGTTACTATTCATAATGTCCAAAAACAAAAGAGTATTGATGACATAATTTGAAAATTTTGATTCCAAATATGTAATCCATTTTACCAAATTCCAAACACAGAAATTGCTATAATTGATTTAAAAATAAATCCCGTTGTCAAAACAAATAGCAGGTTTTTTTGAAACAATATCTATGAAAAGTTTGGCATTAGTTTATGCCCAATTCCAAAGTGAAATTAATCCTAATGACTAAAATTTGATTAAATGTTAAAAATATATTCTAATTTTACTTTAAAACCAATTCAAATGATAATCTAATAATATAAATAAATTAGATTAAAAAGCAGTTTTGATGTAAAATGCAGTATTTTTCAATATTCATTAAAAAATGAACATTGTCAGAAAAATACCAAAAAATCACAGAAAGTAAATTTTGATGTCCAAATCATAAAGAATAAGTTTATTTTGAAAAACATAGATTATAAAATTGTCAAAATATAGATTTAAAAATGGTTTTCCATCAAAAGGCAGTAAAACAATCTTTTAAAAAATATTAGTGTATTCCATGCTTAAGATTGGATTTATTTTCATTTTAAGCCTCTAAAACACTATCTAATTAATTAATAGACGTTGATAAAAATTTCTATTATTCATTACTTACTTGGGATGTTATATCCTTCCCCCTTTAGAAAATTGCGTCCCCACAATTTATTTACTTATCAAATAAATGGGGGTACTTATCCCTCATTGAATTTTCAGATTCCCATGTTGCCTCTTCTATCATGTGGTTTTTCCACAAAACCTTTACCTGATTAATCACCTTATTCCATAACACTTGCTCCCTATGGTCAGGAATCTGGACCGGTTGTTCCTCATAAGATAGGTTCTCTTCCAGCTAAACTACCTATGGACTCAAAACATGAGATGGATCTGGCATGTACTTTCTTAGCATCAAAACATGAAAAACATTGTGTACCTGAGATAAACTCGGAGGTAAAGACACCCGGTATGCAACTAATCCATCTCTCTCTAGAATTTCATATGGTCTAATGAACCTTGGACTCATCTTTCCTTTCTTACCAAATCGCACCACACTTTTCCATGGTGAGACTTTGAGAAAAACATGATCACCTACCTCAAAAGTTAGATCCTTCCTCCTGTTGTCTGCATAACTCTTCTGCCTACTCTGAGCTGTTCTCATGTGTTTCTGAATCAGCTGAACTTTTTCTGCCATCTCTTCTACCAATTCTGGTACCATCAACTGCTTTTCACCCACTTCATCCTAGAAAGTTGGAGTTCGACACCGCTTCCCATATAATGCCTGAAATGGTTCCATCTGTATACTAGAATGAAAAATGTTATTATATGAAAATTCAACCAAAGAAAGATGTTGGTCCCAACTACCCTGATAATCCATCGAACAAGCCCTTATCATATCCTCCAAGGTCTGAATTTTTCGTTCTGCCTTCCCATATGATTGAGGATGAAAATTTGTACTAAAATTTAATTCAGTAACCAACAACTTCTGAAGGCCCTTCCAAAAGTTATAAGTGAACCTGGGATCACGGTCAGATACAATGGAGAGGGGAACTCCATGTAACCTGACTATCACTTTAAGATACAAACATGAAAGTTGATCTAGGGAAAAAGTATCTCGTATAGAAAGGAAATGAGAAGACTTGGTCAAGCGATCAACAATAACCCAGATCACATTATTACCTCGAGGGGTATTCGGCAATCCCACAATGAAGTCCATGGATATATTCTTCCATTTCCACTCTGGCACTGGTAAAGGATGAAGCATCCCTTTCGGTAACTGCCACTCTGCTTTAACCTGTTGACATGTCAAACACTTCATAGTAAAATCAGCAATATCTCTTTTCATTACATCCCACCAGTAATACTCCTGAAGATCTCTATACATCTTAGTACTACCAGGATGAACTGAAAATGGAGAACTATGAGCTTTACATAACAATTCTCTCTTCAACTGTGAATCACAGGGCACACACAATCTCTTCCAAAATATCAAAACACAATCATTATCAATGTTGAATTCAGACAACTTACCTTTCTAAACCAGCTCTACCTTTTTCTGCAACTCACTATCTTGCTTTTGGGCTTGCTTAATTCTATCTGATAGAGATGATCTCACTAATAACTGAAGCAAAACAGAAGAACTTCCTACACCAACAACTTCTATGCCAAAGTTCATCAAATCTTTAACCAAAGGATCATGTTCCAAACGCAACATTGCTAATGAAGCATTACTTTTTCGACTCAAAGCATCAACCACTTTATTTGCTTTTCCCGGATGGTAATGAATTGTACAATCATAATCCTTGATTAATTATATCCATCTCCTTTGTATCATGTTCAATTATTTCTGAGTGAATATATACTTTAAACTTTTGTGATCAGTATATATTTCACACTTTACTCCATAGAAATGATGCCTCCAAATTTTTAATGCGAAAACAACAGCAGCTTATTCCAAATCACGTGTAAGGTAATTTACCTCATGAGTTTTCAACTGTCGTGAAGCATAAGCAATTACCTAATCATTCTGCATTAGGATGAAACCAATTCCTTTCAATAAAGCATCACTGTATATAAAAAACTCACCATTCCTGGAAGGAAGTGCCAAAACTGGAGAATTCACCAATCTTCTTTTCAACTCCTGAAAAAAATCATCACATTCTTTTGTCCAGATAAACTTAACACCCTTCCGAGTTAGCTTAGTCATTGGACTAGATAACCGTGAAAAATTTCTAACAAAACTTTGGTAATAGCCTTCCAAACCAAGGAAACTACGAATCTTTGTTACAGTTGTGGGTCTTGGCCATTCTTCAACAACCTTTGTTTTTGCAGGATCAACAGTTATCCCATATTTAGAAACAATGTGACCAAGGAAAGAAATTTGTTGTAACCAAAACTCGCACTTGCTGAGTTTTCCATACAGTTTATTTTCTTTTAAGGTTTTCAAGATAACCCTTAAATGTCTTTCATGCTCCTCTTTACTTTTAGAAAACACCAAAATATCATCAATGAAAACCACCACAAACTTATCCAAGAACTCATGGAAAATTCTATTCATTAAGTCCATGAATACAGCAGGTGCATTGGTTAGCCCAAAAGGCATTACTACAAATTCATAATGGCCATATCTTGTACGAAACACAGTCTTCAGAACATCTGCTTCCTTTACCTTTAGCTGATGGTACCCCAATCTCAGGTCAATCTTTGAAAAATACTGACCTCCCTGGAGATGATCAAACAAATCATCGATATGAGGCAAAGGATATTTGTTCTTAACAGTGATATTATTCATGGCCCTATAATCAATGCAAAGTATCATTGAGCCATCTTTCTTTTTAACAAACAAGACAGGAGCACCCCATGGTGATGTGCTAGGTCGAATGAAACCTTTATCTAATAAATCTTACAATTGCTCCTTCAACTCTAAAGGTTCAATTTGAGCCATTCGATAAGGGGGTTTTGAAATTGGCTTAGCATCAGGAACTAAGTCAACAGTAAACTCAACTTTCAGATATGGTATTATTCCAGGAAACTCATCAGGAAAAACATCAGGATACTCATTTACCACTGGAACATCATTAATCTGAACAGTTCCTTTATTTTCAACGATGTCTGCAAGGTAACATTCATTTCCATCTTTTATATGTTTCTCGGCCTCTTGATATGTTATCAATAGTAAGGGTTCATTCTTGTACACAAACTGAAAGTCTTTCTGAAAAGAAACTTCTTTAGCTCTACAGTCAATCTTAGCATGGTAAATAGAGAGCCAATACAAACCCAGGATAACATCAAACTATATTAGAGGTAGAACAATAAGGTTTTCAAGTAGGTTCTTTCCACATATAAGTATATGAAGATTATTATAAATTATTTTTGCATCAACATTTCCCCCAGGTGTTTTTACCAGAAGTTCATGAGTCATTTCTTGAGATGGTATTCCCATTTACTAGAAAAGTTTTCAGAGATGAAAGAATGTGTAGACCCCGAATCAAACAACACACTGGCATAATATGAAAAACCAAAAAAAGTACCTGATACAACTTCATTTGATGGTTCGACATCTACTGAAGTAGTTGCAAAGGACTTCACCACCCCTTTCTTCTTATAGTCTATCTACTTCCCATCACTCAAGCTCTTTGTCAGACACTCGTTTGCATAGTGACCCATCTCATTGCACTTAAAACATTTCACTAACTATAAATCAAATTTCAACTTACCATCACCTTGATCTTTTTCAGTGCAATCATGAGACTTATGTCCCATCTTACCACATCAGTAGCACTTTTTAGAATTCAGAAGACATTCCCCAGCATGCCTTTTGCCACATTTATCACAAACTAGAAACTTAGTTTTCTTACCAGCAAGATTTTTTGAAGAATTCTTACCTTTCTCCTGCCACCTCAGTCTCTTCTTCTGTTGGTTTTTATAGAACACTTGATCATCGGCAAACTCCATTTCCACCTTCTCAGCACATCTAACAAGATTTTCATAACTTTTAAACTCAAGAGAAGCTAATGCCCTTCGATATTTTGGCTTTAATCCTGAGTAAAAGAGATTGATTTTACTATCAAGGTCTCAGATAAAATTTTGAGAATAACTTGCCAATCTAGTGAACCTTTATTCATAGGCAACCACTGAGTCTTCCTATTTCCTCAATTCCAGAAATTACTTTTCCATCCTAAGTTGAACAGCCTTAGGAAAATAATTCTCAAGAAACATACCTTTGAATTCATCCCAGTCAAGAGCATTAATCTCATCGGCGTCCCTGATATTTTTAACCATAGACCACCACTGATCTGCCTCACCCTCCAAACGGTAAATAGAAAGACTAACCTTTTGATTGTCTGAACACCCCATGACATCAAAAATCTTATCCAGTTCTTTAATCCACCCTTCAACTAGAACATGGTCAGATGATCTTCTGAATGATGGGGGATGTTGCCTCATGAAATTTTCCACCACTGAAATGTTCCTATGTGGTTGATCAGGCTGATCTCGTGCATGGATACCACCACCATTTATCGCTTGAGTCAACTGCGCCATTACTGCAACAAACTGTTCAGTTCCAATTCCAACCATCTCAGGATGCTGATTCGGAAGGTTATTTCCTTCTGTATGCCTTCCTAGAACTGCTTCCCTATTTCCTCTATGGAAAACCATTCTGAACAAACATGTCTTAGATGAAGAAACATGGTAATCTTCAAATGTTATATCATTTAAAAAAAATATTTTTGGATAATCTTATAATAGAATTCTAACTCCTAAAGTTATCTAAAACGAACTCTGATACCAACTATAAGGCCCCAACCTTAAACCTTACTTAATCTTGAGTTATTATAAGATTACACATTGAGGATCTTTTCAGGTTTAGAGTTTTAGAGAATTAGATCATAAAACTTGCATTACTTTCCACATTTAAACAAAGTGGTTACATAAAGATAGTGTTCATTTTTTCCAATCAATGGAACATATTTAAAATAAAACATGGATTCTTTCTTGACACTTCCTTGACACTATCCTCATATCATGTACCTTTCCCTTGACCTGTGAAAGATATTTCAAAAATGACTTGGGATGAGCATAAAAAGCTCAGTATAGATTATATAAAAAAAATATAGAAAGGAAACATGAGTTCATATATACATAAGAATGAAATCATACATTACCCATAAAACATAAGCACTTTAACATACCTCATCAAATCATGAATAAATCATAGAAATCATAAGACATAAAGGTAACTTGAGGCATTCATAACATTCTTATGTAGGGAGTAACCCTCTTGGTTACGTTTGGAATACCCATCACAATATATTCCCTAAATCTCTTCGGAGAAACCTTAAGGTTTCACTCCTTCGCATTACCCAATGCATTGGAGAGCTATATCGGGCTCACCCACCCTTAGTTTATCACGGAACCACCCGTCTTCATAATAATGCTCAAGAACCTCAACATAATCGTATCACATAAAACATGTATAAAGGAAACATAACATTCCCACCTTTCAATCACAAGATATCGATACAAAAAAATTGATATAAAAACATTATGAAAACCATTTTCAACACCAAAATAAAATAAAATTAAAACATGGTGTTTATTTTTCTTTTAAAAAAGAAGGTATGGCTTGTAGAGGAAGCCAAAACTCAAATAATGGTCACGGCGGCAGAGAAGTCGTTGTCGCCGCATACGTACAACAAAAACATTCCCTTTTTTCATTTAGTAAACGCTTCGTATAAAAAAGATTCCTTTTGAATAAACGTATAAGTAAAAGGGGTTTATACACCATATAAAAGAAGGTTGTGTATAAAACAAAATATGCCTCAATGAAAGGATATTGAGACGAAGTCCCATACCTCGGGTCCGACTTGACTCGGTCGTTCTTTAATCTCCTGAATAATAAACTTGAGTTAATTTCTACTTGTTTAAGAACCTTTTTCATGTTAATTATTCCTTTTATATCACTTATTTCCATGTCATGAACACTATCTAATTATTTAAGTTAATAACGGTTGTTTTAACGATCATTGGTACTTGAGTAAAAAATAAGCCCTTTATAATTACAAGTTGTTCATGTATCCATTATATCCAAAATGGTATTCATGATGTAGATATCATATATGTCATATATATCCAGTTCATTCATGAATTTATAATATTACATAATCATTTAGAGGTAAGAAATGAAATGCACCGTTCATGGAGACGGTAAGCCGTACGTACGCATGAACGCTACTTTCATTTCTATTTCGTATTTTATAGAATGGAATCATAATTATATAAAGGTATATTATAATTATAGTGTAATATCATATATAATATCATAACTCCATCCTTTATACATCCCACATATGGTATTTAACGAATCAAATCACATTGAGGGGGTGGTAGTCCGCACTTCCTTAAATGAAGATATCACGTTTACCCATAATAGAAACCATAAAGTTATTCCCAAAATGAAAAATACAGAAGCTTAAGGAAAACATAAACATATTATATATCATATATAAATATAGTAACATCTTAATGGACACCTTTGAAGGTGTTAAAAGAATGTTGAACAATCATCGTTTCGGGAGGCATAAATTCACCATCCACGGAAATAGTATGTTCTTTAACCATTAGATGTATGTGTGTGTAAGTGTAGCTAGAATCCTTATTATAACAACATCCTAGTATATTGAAGATACTGGAGTTGTTACAAAAGAAATGAATAAAAAGATTTTAGGGGGTTGGAGAAGCAAAATAAAACAAAAGGACTCAAGTGAATACATTACCTTAAAATCAGGTAACTCCCTTTGGTTTGAGCTCAAAGGATTCCTTGGGAAGACTTTTGCCCAAAGTGAGGCTTCAAGGAGTAATAGAGGGAAGTGGGGAGACAAAATGGGTAGGGTTTGGCCGAGCCAAAGGCTTTGGGAGTGTGGGTAAGGAGGTAGAGGTGGGGGCCTTTTATAAGAGGAGAGGAGGGGCACTCTTGGAAAGTAAAGAAATGTTACTTTATTTGAAAATGATTTTCGGATTCAAAAGGTCTCACATTGATATAATTTGAGGGTAAGGTAATAAGGGTTCTAAATCCACCCATACAATAGGTTTTTGACATGTGTAGGTCATAGATTTTTACATTATCTTTTCCTTTTATTTAAATCTTTTATTAATGAGGTAATCGCTGCATCATCATGATGTCATAAATAATTTAATTTATTTAATGTATAAAAATTATAAAAAAAATACTATGATGTCGAAAATATTTTTATCTTTCCAATGAATATTTATAGTATAAAATATCATCTATGTAGACAAAATTAAAAATGTTTTAATCAGGTGATACATTCTTGTTATATTTACTTTCTTTAAAAAAATAAAAAGATAACAAGTCACTTTCCACAAAAGTGATTCCATGGGGTCCCCACGTTTGGCACAAGACATCCCATGGTCGGCCATGAGAGAAACAGTAGAATTAGGACACATGTTGGTGTCATTTTGTTATTATTATGATATTATTTTATTATCCTTAACTACCCGATTACTCATTAATCAAGATAATTAAAGATAATTACCGTTATTACTATTCATAATGTCCAAAAACTAAAGAGTCTTGATTACATAATTTGGACCTTATGATTCCAAATATTTAATCCATTTTACGAAATTCCAAACACAGAAATTTCAATAATTGATTTAAAAATAAATCCCGTTGTCAAAATAAATAGCGGGTTTTTTTGAAACAATATCTATGAAAAGTTTGGCATTAGTTTATGCCCAATTGCAAAGTGAAATTAATCATAATGACCACCACTGGATTAAACGGTAAAAATATATTCTAATTTAACTTTAAAACCAATTCAAAATATAATCTAATCATATAAATAAATTAGATTAAAAAGCAGTTTTGATGTAAAATGCAGTATTTTTCACTATTCATTAAAAAATGAACATTGTCAGAAAAATACCAAAAATTCACACAAAGTAAATTTTAATTTCCCAATCATAAAGAATAAGTTCATTTTGACAAAAATAGCTTATAAAATTGTCAAAAGATAGATTTAAAAATGGTTTTCCATCAAAAGGCAGTAAAACAATCTTTTAAAAAATATTAGTGTATTCCATGCTTAAGATTGGATTTATTTTCATTTTAAGCCTCTAAAACACTATATAATTCATTAATAGACATAGATAAAAATATATATTATTCATTACTTACTTGGGATGTTACACATGGTGTGTGTGACTCAAGGTTTGACTGTGTGTCATAAATCAATGCTCAACCCATGTCTTTCATATATATAATGTGTGTCTTTTACTAAGATATGGGATGTGGAACATAATTTGTTTTTTTGGTATATAGCCAAATGTGATCCAAGTAGTGTATCTTCAAACATATAAAATAACCTATAACTATACCTCATGTACACAAGAAAATTTTATGGAAATTATGTTATCCATACAGTCTCAAGACACATGGTGTGTTCACTATCAAATATGGTATGTAGGGATAGTGGGATAATCGAGGGTGTACATCAGTACACCCTAATCCATGTGGTTCCAATGAACATAACATATGACTCATATTCACACCCTATGTAATGTTTGAAAACAAAGAAAAAATAGAAAATAAATTGTAATTATAAAATGAATGTGTCATGCATACTATATGATGCATGATAAAAAATTCTAAAATCTAGAAACATCATATTCCCTTAATTTACACCACTTTAATTTCCATATATCAAGGTAAAACCTCCCATTACACTATCTATCACCCATAAATTCCATCTCCCTTCCTTTGGTAGTTATTGCTTCCCCTAGATGGTGTTTATTTTTTCTGATTCACCTTTATCCTTGAACTAAGTCCCATAATACCCCTAGAAATATATATTCCCCTGATTTTATAATGTTAACATTCCATGATTTCACTTAGATCCTAGAACCATCCATTTGGGAGGAAAATAGTTCCTCCCTATCACCCATTCCACGATCTATAGTCTGATCATCTAAACATAGTGAGAATTGGATAGATGGAGAAGACGCTACATTTAGGAATGATGGTAATTGGAAATATATGACCACCAAAATTTTAATATGTTGACATGTTCATTGATTAAATTATAAGATGGGGATTTTTTAATAGAAACAAAAAAGTGATCAGAAGAAACCACCCATGAGATTTAGTCATGACATTAATTCCAAATTTCTAAGGGGAGTCCATGATGAATGGTTTATCCAATAAAAAGATTAAAAAATTAAAGAGTATAATTAATCATATGAATCCTCAATGATTAATGGTTATAAAATTAAATTCTAATTGAAATAAATTTTTTTATTGGTATCATGAATGTTCAAACATAAATAATGATAAAATAAATGTAACAATGATTCCTTACCTCATTATAAAAAATATAGTCACTTCTAGGAAGAAATATCATTCCAAAAGCATCTACATTATAATAAAGAATGAGGTTATCCAATTTTTTTTTTCATTTTACTTATCAGGATTTATTGATATTTTTTCCTTTCAAAGGAGGATTATCTACAATATTATTAGGTGATTGATAGGTTTAGGGTGTCTACAATAGGCCTTTTTAGACTAATACACAGAACATGCCCAAACCAAGAAGGTAACCATAATTAAATATTCACCTATCAAGGTAAACTAACCATTTCAAAACACAAAAAGTTTGTTTTAATTTACATTTGAGTTTTTAATTAAGAGATATTATAGCTTCAACATACGAAATAAATATTTATTAAATTAATTAATATTAAATATTCCATGAAATTCACCCATCTTATAATCCAACAAACATGTTGATCGCATGAAAACACCACACTAAAATATTAACAAAATAATAAAACTTCTTTCCATGGTCATTTTCTAGGGAAAACATACCTTTTTACCTCTTTAGGGGATTTGAGATAATAAAACAAGAAATTTAATTAAGGATTATTTGGGGGAAAACCAGGTCACTACATTGGTTCACTCAAAATGATACTGTTTCTTTTTTTTACTTGAAAGGTGTCTTTTAATTGATGGACTAAGAAAGGTTTAGCATTCATGCAACACATTTTCCCATTTTTCCTGGTATAAGATTAAATATTTATAGTTTTTAAAATGTTTTAGCCAAAAATGACTTGATAATGTGTAAATCATATGGTTTACTACTTTATTGTTGGATATTAATTTTTTTTTGACTTTGGATATTGACTATAGTTATGAATTTGTAAAGGAAATTTTTTTAGTGTGAGTATATCATTATGAAAATACGATTGAAATTTATGGCATTGAAAACATATTTTGAAAAATTATTTAGTTTAATAGAATTAATAACATTAATAATTTAATGAATGGGTGTTATGATCCATTATAGTTAGTCTTATTGATTGATTATAAAATTCTATAAAATGTTACATGAATAGAGAACATTCAAAAATCATTGTTTTAATGTATAAATCCAGATAAATATTTTATTTTATGTTTAGTAATTTTTTTTTGATATTAGGGGTCCACTTTAAATGATTAGTCTACATTAAATTATAGTATATTATTAGGAAAACTCTTCATGTTTTATTTATAATTCTGTAATGAAATTATTCCATATTAGCTATTTTCAATGAGTCTTTTAATTGAAATTTATTTTGGGAAAATGTGATTTTGCGTTTAGTTAGTCATTTGGGGATAAAAATATAAATTTTTATGAATGTATTTAATTTTGTAATTATTTTTAAAATGGAAAAAATAGATCTTAAAAACATATTTTACAATGGATAGTCTTTTAGATGTGAAAAGGGTATTTTCTTGAATTTTTTTTTATTTTATCTCAATTTTTAAGGTAGTGATATGGTTTAATTTATTTTTCAATTTTTTTAAAATACCTTGTATAATATTTTATAGGTTATAAATGTAAAATTTATTTTATTTGGAAATTATTGACTCTTGGTTATAAATAAAAAATGTGATTAAAAATAATTTGATATTGTTTGGGTGTTGTTAAAAAATTTATATTTTGTAGGTATTAAGTGTTTGGATTAGTTTTTTAGATCAATAAAAGAATATCCTTTTTTTAAAAGTAGTATTTGGTTGAGTCTCATATAATGATTGAGTTTATTTAGACTAAACAATATTTTCTAAGGGTGTTAGTATTTTTTAAAATTATATAAATATTTTAATTGAGATTAAAATATTTTATAATTTTGTCGAATCTATGTCATTGTTTGGATTTAGTTTAAAGAAAATTTTTAAAATGGTGTTTTATAGAATGTGTTGGTGTAACTAGTTAATTCAGTTTAAATCACAGTGTGATTTTAAGAACGATGGATTGTGTATCACAAATATGGTATGGTTCTAAAAAAAATGATATAAATGAATTATTTTTTGACTATATATTTTTCTTTGTTGTTTTTATGGAATTTGAAATGTTATTATTTATTATAATCGAATAAGATAAAAATATTTTGTTTCCCTATTTGATCAAAAACTGTTTTGGAAATTTGAGATTTTATAAAATATGTGAATCTATTGAAAACTTTTGGTAAATATAATGTATAGTATTTGATAAAAACGAAAAGGTTTTAATGTAATATGGAACTATAATGATAGCTGGATATTAAAATTTCAGTGGGGGAAAATTGTATAGTGAAAAATTATTTGTGGCTCTATTGGCGGTGTCCTTATATTCAAGAGAGTTGGGTATGGATTTCATAAGTTGATAAATATTAATTATGTGATGGATGGTTTCATTATAGGGGATACTTTTGTATTATGATTCATATGATTGAATTAAAATTCAAACCTATTATTTATGGGATACTATAGTGGTCTTGTGTTATTTAAGATTTTCGAAAATCAATATATAAATATATTTTGTGAAACTATTTTGGTAGAAAAATAAAGAATAATTGGAGTTTAATTGGTGGTTTAGTAATATATGGACGATTTATCAGTTTTATGATAACATCTTTATATGCTTAGCTAGCTTGACATGAATTTTGAACATTTAATACTTGATATTTTTTGAAAGTATGTATTATTTTTTTTAGAAATTAAGGAATGAAGGTGGGGTTGGGTGGGCATAGTTTTTTTTAAAATTCATACATAGTCATTTGGGTGGGTTCTTGATCACTATAAGTAATTATCCAACGTTCGATGTATATGTTGGGGGTATGACTAAAAGGGTCAAATTTATTTCTTTGAAAATTAAGACACATACCAATTAAGTATTTTGGGGTTTTAGAATCTTCCTAGAGTAATTTAAAATAGTAAATATTGAAAATGTCAATCACATGAGGCATTTGTAGCATATATATGGCTTTTGATAGATAAAAATGACTTGTCACATTGTTATTGGGAAGAAAATAGGGGAAATAAATTAGTCTAGTATGGGGAATATGGTTTAGTTTACCATTTGTTAATTTTTTAACCCTAAAATTATATAGGGACAATTTGTTTCACCCTATTTGATTCCATGACCTTCTCAAAGTTAATATGGAGTCCTTATATGGATAGTTTGACTTAAAATGGGTTATTGTAACATGTATATATTAATTTCCCCCAAGAAACTCTATTAAAATAAATAATTATTTAATAACCAATTTGTATTTGGTAAACATTTTTTCTTTCTTACAGTGGGTGTAAGTAGTGGCATTAAAGAAATGAAATAAAAATAAAAATTTACACATTTTTTTTGACAAATGATTTCAATTTTAAGAGGCATTCAATGAGATAAAATATCATTTTGGTGAAAAATATAAATTTTTAGGAGAATGTAATGGATGAAATTACATTATATTTTAAATGAAATTTTATTAAAAAAATGGTATGATTTAAATGATTTTAGACAATGGTAATAAAATTAAATTAGTGTTAGTGATTTTCATATTTTATTTTCATTTGTTTTTTATATGGTTCATTTCATGGAGGTGGATAATTTTAATGTATTTAATACAGATTGGTTTCACGTAAACATTTATTCCATAGTTTATTTATATTATAATTTAAATAGACGAATACATGAGCGGTTCCAAATATAGAGGAAACCACTGTAAGATATTGGAGCTTTGATTTAGTTTTTTGTATATGTTTCTATTAGTGGTATGGTTCTTATACACTATTGGGAAACCCTTTTTAGTTAATAAGAAATATTAATGACTGTAAGGGAATTCATTATTTTGTCTATTAAAATATAATAATAGTTGCTACTACCTCCTCCATTGAATTGTTGGGAAACATGATGGTAGGATATTTATAATAGAAGTTTTTAGTTGTTATTTGATATATTAACATCTAATTAATTATTTAAGATTGAAAAATATTTAATGATTTTAGAGTTATAGAACCTCATTTTTGTAGGTTTAATAAAATTATTCATGTTTATCTAGGTTAAATAGTTATAGAGAGATTATTATGTTTTTGGAAGTATTATTTTTTATATATAAAGGTGTAGAGAGAAGTTTATGTGTGTTTGGAAAAGTATAGAGATAACTTAGAGCTTAAGATAATGTTTTTCGGGTGGTGCATAGTTATTTCACTATTGGGGGAAACATATGCATAAAATTTGAATACCAATTTTATGATATAATAAGACACACAATTATCCACATGTTTTGGTTAACTATATAAAAAAACCTATATGGGATGGGTTACATTAATTTGAAATATGTTTTTTCATCCAGTTTTACTTATTTTTCTTTCCTTTATCTCATAACTGAGGCATGTAACCCATATGAGTTCCCTACTATTATCAATAAATTTATAATGAATCTTGGTTTTTGTTAGTATGGATCAATGACCGACTATTGGTCTAGGATTTTTTTTCAAGGTTTCATTGAGTTATTCTATAACCATCCTGATTGATAATGATTTTGATTTGGATTTATATAAGAGAATTAAAAATATATTTTAAACTCTATTGGTAATGGTTTTGATATAAGTTGAAATCTAGGCAAGAATCTCTTTGTTTTTGGCTGAGTTGGGTAAATTTTATAGATTTTTTATAAAATATTGTGTTTTCTCTATGGTATTATCTTAAAATATTAATAAGGATCAGGATACATGATAATGAAATTATTTACATTATATTGGGTAGGTGGATCCACATTTTTTTTATTTTTTTGATAAAACATGTTTTCTTGATAAAAGGCTTTCAAAAATGGTTTCTGAATATTTATAAAATGAAGGTTAAAAAATATTATTGGTTATTTAATTATATTTAAAATATATTTTGTGATTTTATGATTTAAATATTTTTTCTAAATGATGATTTATTATAAATTTGATATTTTATTTATTGTTATTATTTGGTGGAATTGAATTTCTTTGTTGAATTTTGTGGATTTTTTATTTTAACATGTGAATAATGATATGTGTGTGTGTATATACATATATATTTGATTTAATGGATTGTTATAAATGACCTAAAAATGTTCTTTAGTGTTTATATTTTTTGTTGTTTGGGTTTATGGAAAAATCATTAGAACATAAGAACATCTCTTAATTGAAGGATATTAATCAATTAATATGGGTAAAAATATAAAACTCTTCAGTTTTAGGGACCATAATTTTAAATAATGATGGATAGGAACACTGAATTAGTGTGGGGGCATCATTGGTAAGATAAATACAAAATAAGAGTTGTAATTTTGATCATTATAAGGTTTACCTAGGTTGTTTTACCATCAATTCTTATACGTTAACTCCGGTTAATTGGGAAAATGGTCCTTATGGGTGAACACCATGGTTAATAAGAATGTTATGTGTGGGTGAAATGTTTTGAAAGAAAAAATAATATAGGAAATAACATTTTTTAGAAATGATTTTGTATAAGAGAAATTTTTTTAATGGAATGCTATGCGTGTTATTGAAATCATTAGTGAGTTTTATTTATGAAGTTAAGTGGTGGTTCTAATGACTTCAATATAGTTTTATGTATTTTATGAAATTCATTCTAGGTTGGATGGTTAATAGATCATGATCATAATATAAAATAATTAGTGGATTCCTACTAAGTTTTAAATCCACTCCTGGTATGTGTATCATGTTATATAAAATTTTTACTTTTATTGGTAGAAATTATAGGTTTTGTGTTGTTAGGACAAGATATTAGATGGATCTCCAACCATGGATACTTGAGGTTAGTGGTGAATGTGTTAAAATTTTCCTTTTTAACTATTATATTTTTTTATAATTGTATTTCCAATTAATTTTTGTTTGTTTCCTATGAATATGTCTACATTTAACTTCATGTGTATACAATGTACTATTTTATAGTTACATGGTATGTTGTATGGGTTATGAGGGAAACTATCATCTAAGGTTAATTAGTAAATACTTAGTGTTATATTACATTTGGTGTTTATGGAACATTTCAACTGATGATAATTGTTCAAATTCTTCTTGAAGTTAGAGTTAGAGTTGTCAAGTTTAGTTTAGATTTAAAAAGAATAATAAAAAAATTAATATAACATAATTCAAAAAAATATCAAAGTATATTAAAAAATTCATTCATCCCCAATATTTTAAAATAAAAAAATAAAAATAAAAGTCAAATTTCTTTTAACATATATATAAATTTATATCCATGATTTCCATACTTAAATAACATTATAAATGTATATGCAGATAAAATATCCAAATTCCACCAATTAAGAATTCTAAAAAAATTTAAAAATTATTGTAAATCATTAAAATAAAATCAAAGTGGTGTAATAATTACAATGAAACTAGAAACTATCAATATTCAACATATATTGACTTTCCCAATCCAATACAGTCATACTACCTTTAAAAAGAGGTTATACATGATAATGTGAAACCCCAGAATTAAAATCCTAAAAAATAATCATGTAAAAGAGTATTTATTGGAAGAGTGTGAGGGAAGGGGGAGTTAATTTCATGCCTTTAATATGGATAAATAAAAGGCAATATATATGAGGGAAATAGATGAGAAATAAAGGAATCTACCTCAGTGTTGTGAATCATGACCACAAGTTGAGAGAGAGTGTAAGAAATAATTGAATAAGGGCTAACCCAAAATAAAAAATGAATCCTCATTAATGAATACATTGTTAGGTTATGAAATTTATAATTAAGTAGATTAATTGTGAAAATACACTATAAGACATGGTTTTATGGACATGAAACTTAAATGTGCATGGAATCAATGATCTTATTTCACGATTATTTTCTTGTTGAATTTTCCAAAAACATCCTTACTTAAATGGTCTATAAATTAAGTCCTTTTAGTTTTTTATAAACTGAAAAATCCAACCAAATTATAATAACTAACTCTTAAATCAAATTGAAAAATAATAACCCTTAAAATATAAATATTATTATCAATTCAAATCCAACATTACACTTTGATATAATTATAAAAACATCGGATATAAAACATTGTGTTCTTTATCAATCATCAGATTTATAAAATCCCATATAAATAAATTATGTAAATTTTCAAGGATAATTAATTAAAGTAATTATGATATGAAAATATAATTGTATTCAACACATAAGTAATAAAATTTAATGATGTAAGGACCCAAACTTAAAAACTACAAATTCTTTTTCTTGAACAAAAATTAATATTCAAGGATATTTTCAGTTTATAGTTCTAGATAATCTGGACACACTCTTACAAAGTAAACCATTACATTACAGGTGGGAAATTCTATAAAATATAAATTTTTTCTATAAAACAAAAATCTTTAAAAAACATGATTAATTATGATTATAAATATTAAAAAATTTCCCATTTAACTCATCCTTTTCCATAATGTTCCTTGAAACATGTGAAAAACATTTTAAAACATGAGATGAGCTTAAAAGATCAATAAGGTACATAAAATAAAAGAAACAATTTTTCCATTGAAAATATAAAAACCCATGAAAACTTTATCATAAAGTAAAAAATTTCACCCATTTTAAGATGTAAATACTTTGAAAATAAGCTCATTTATGACCCTTTTGGTATAACAAGATTACCTGAAAGCCCATAAAAATCATATGTTACACATAAAGTTATCTTGGGACATAATTATACTCAAATGGAATAACCATGTGGTCGACTTATATACATGTTATTCTAAAAAATGGAATAACTATACAGTCTACTTCCATACATTACACTCCTATAAATAGATTTACTATTTTTTCAACTTCCATTTCTAATGAATTTATGGTTATAATGTAACCATCTATCCTTGTTTTATCACAAAATCACCCATAATTGGTTTGTAATGTAACCACTAATCAAATTTACAAGTACCATTATGAAATCATAACACATAGATTTTTTCATTTTTCAATATGTCACTCATAAATATTTATTTGAACTCAAAATAAATCATTTCAAGTTATTAAAATAATCAATACATTTCCAAAACACATTTTCAATAAAAATACACCGATAAATAGAAAAAGATAGATTTCTTTAGAAAATCATGACATATTATAGAGGAAACCAAATATCAAGATATACATAAAATTTTATTTATAATACTTTTATATCCTTATAAATGAACATGCATAATAATTTCAATAATGAAGGAAAATATTTTTAATTTAAATCACTAATCATTTAAAAAGTGATTTTTAAATCAAAGTGTCCCATTCCAATTTAATAAATTTGAGGGAAATTTGAAATTTACCAATTAAAAAAATTCATTTCCATAAAAATAAATTCATAAAATTATTTTTTTAAACATGGACATGATAGATAATGATTTATGATGTAAATATTTAAAATATTTAAAATGAGGTTTCTAAGTTAAAATTACCTTATATTGAGTCTGAATCATCGCGTACAATCATTATCTTCTTGAATAATAATTGTAGGTTAATTATTTAATTTATTTAGAAAAAAATTCATGTTTATTATTCCATTTATATCAATTATTACCATTTTATAATAATTTCATAATTATTTATCTTCACATCATACATTTTGATGATATTCGATACTTGAGTCCAAAATGACTTTGATAGGATATCTATAGTCATAGTTATCATTAGTTAATAATATCATGAATAATATTAATGAAATAATAATAATAATTATTATACATCAATTATGCTTTTATGTCCACCCATTAAATATGTATATGAAAAATGAACTATGTTACAATCATGGAGACCGTAAGCTATACGTACACATGAGTAACATTTACATTTTTCCATGATCATAACAGAAAGAAGGTAAGAATAATTTTATATTTACCAAATGATATTAATATTTTTTAATATCATATTAATCATTTAAATATGCTTATATATATCATCTTTGTGATGTAGTGATGAAAAATGAATCGCATCGCTTCGTGGAGGTGATAATTCAGATGTACACATAGATGATGTTATCAATTTTTCGTACACGGAAAAGATAGAAAAAAATGATATATTATTATTTATTAATGATAAATATGTCATAAATATCATATATAAAATTTAATTCCATAATTATTAATATTATTGAGTGATGGTGATGAAAAACAAATAGCATCGGTTCGCGAGGTGGTAGTCTGTCATACACATAAATATTGATAACATATTTTCCCAATTTGTGGTAGTAGAGATAGATTTAGGAAATAATTATAACATAATAAAATATCAATAAATTGATTATACTGGATTTTTTATTCCATAATGGTTGAAAAATATTTTAAGGAAGTGTAATAATAAATGAAACATGAATAATTGACTAAAAATGGTACCTCTTCCTCGAACCGCATCCTTTGTTCAAAACATTAATCCCACTAAGGATGGAGTTTTGGATAAAATAAGATATATATAATAAGGTATATAATTATAGTAATTTATTAGGGTAGATATTTTATAAACCACATTTGTTTTTAATTCTGATGAAATGAGAATTAGAGTATCCCTCTTTAAAAAGAGAGGAGGGGGACTCTTATAATAGTTTGAAATATTAAATTGAAATAAATTTATTTAAAATTAGAAATGGATAAAAACCAATTTATAACAAATATAAAATTATTTTGGTTCAAAAAATATTCATATAATAAAAATTAGACAAGTTTTGAATATTTTTAATCCTTATCATTTTGTTTTAACCCGTATTTAACCTCTGTAACTCTTATCGTGACAACATGTGTTTTTACTCTTTAAAGGTTAATATAGTTACAATAAGATGAAAAACAAATCATAAATGGATAATTGATGGAATTTTAAACATTATACCAATAATATTTCTAAAATTTATATTTTTATGAATTTTATATCATTTATGAAAATATTATTAATTTTAAAATATCATTAATGTCAATTTTAACACTATTCATTACACGACTTTTCAGAAATATCATAAAAAAGATAAATTCATACCAATTATTATTAGAAACTAGTTACATGTCTGAGTAATATTTAAAATTTTTAGGACGAAATTAATTATTTCTAATTTTATTTATTTTAATATTTTTAATATCCTTTTTCTATATTTCCATCAATTAATTAATTACTACACCATCAATGTGTCAATATTTATGGTATTTATTTTTTCACTTAAAAATTATGAATAAATTACCATTATATAGATAAATATTTTAAATTCTGAATTACTATTTATATTATAATATATATTATAAACAATCCAATATTAAAAATTTTATTATTATTAAAACATATTCTTGCAATCGTTTACTTTTATTTAAAATAAATTATTATAATGGGATATAAGTCGTACAAGCGACCTCAAGAGGTCATAAAATATACCCAAGGAAGTTTTTTATCAATCATAACTCATCCAATAAGATTATGACAACTTTCAGGGTATTTTTATAATATTTGTAATATTATTTTTACCCTTAATTACTCAATCTACCCTAAACCGTGGTTTTAAAAATAATACATTTACTATTCATATTATCAAAAATTAAGAGGGACCTATTTACTAAATTTGGAAATTATTTTTTCAACAATAAAACAAAAATTTAGAAATTTGAAACAAATAATTGTCTAAAATTAATTTAAAATTATTCTCATTGACGGAAAGTGAAAATGAGTTTTTAAAGTGAAAATGTTTAAAACATTAAATTGTTTTTGTCTTAAAAATCAATGTGAAATTGATTCAAATGAAATTAATTGGGATAAATGATATTAAATGGATATAATTATACTTTAGAAAACTAGAAACAAAATTTATCACAATAAATTATTAAGATGAAAAATATGTTTTCAATTAAAATGCAATATTTTTACTATTCATCAAAAAAACTGAAACTTATCAGAAAAATACAAAATATTCAACAAAAGTAAATTTTAATTTCCCAATTTAAAATAATAAGTTTATTTTTTAAAATTTAATTTATAAAATTTTAAAAAACTAAATTTAAAGCAATTGCGCTATCAAAAGGCAGCAAAACCCTCTTTTTAGAACAATATATTTTTTATGCATAAGAATGGATTTTTATTATATTATGCCATGAAAACCCATAATATGAATGTTAAAAAATATATTGAATATATATATCATCAATATAATTCAAAAATTGAGATTTTATTATTTTATAAACACAGTTGTGAACATTTAAATAATTTTTTAGAAAAACATTTCATTTTATTTTAAAAAGGAATTTATTTATATTTATATTTAATTAGTAATTGATAATTAATTATATATACAACTGTAAAACATAGTTTTATAATTAATTTAATCCTATTCATCCCATCCATTCTAACATCTAGGTTATAATGATAACATTTAAATAACAATATATATTTATTTATTTATGCTTGATGTGGTGTATTTTTCATGCTATCTAAAATAGTACATTCTTTTTAAAAACTCAGGATGTTACATTATCCCAATATTTAAAAAATTGTTTCCTTTTAATTTGAACTTGGGAATTTTAAACACTGTTTGAATATTAATATTACCTTTATTGAAATCTCATATTAGAAAAAGGAATAATAAAGCCTCTAGTTTAAAAGAAAGAAAGGGAAGTATGAATGTCACCTAAGAAAATACAAAATAATATTTCCTTTTGGAAAACATATAAATAGAATAGAAAAATAACTATCATGTTTGGATGGAGAGTGATATAGAATATGATTATTAAAAATTTATCTCTCACAAAACCATAAATCTATGATGGGTTAAAAGGTCATTGAGTTCTTCTTAAGAAAATTAAATGAATAACGTTTTTGTTTCAAGATAATTTACATAAATTTGAGGAATTTTTTTACCACCTAGACTAAGAACATAAGGAAACATAATTAATTATAAATTAGAGATTTATCCTTTAATTAATTTCAATTATAATCTCACATTTTTCTTCAAAATATGAGTAATAAAGATGAATTTTTCACACCGGAAACACTAGAATTATCTTCTATAGAATCACAAAATCTATAAAAATATAACAATATATTCCTTCTATATTTATAAATTAACCAAAACCAAAATGGTTAGGATAATATAAGATAATTCACCAAATATATTAAACCTTTATATGATGAAAAAAACATTAATCTCCAAAATTCATCGGTAATATACCAAGTTCAACATAGATAATTTGATAAGTAATATCCATCCTAAAAACTGTTCTTGATTAATATTAAAACCCAAAAAAGAATTATTTAATCACATAGTCTTTGAATGAAAATTTACCCCTAAAAAACATCAATCACTCTTAAAGTATCAAAACAAAGAATTTAATTTTCTAAATCACATAATCTCCAAGATACGCTGACCATTTATGAGAACAACGTGAATTACAATAAGTCCACAATAAAATCATATATTATTATAAAATATAATTCAACATTTACTCCAATAAAATACTGTTATATTCTTTTTAACTTAATCTTATTGGATTCCCAAGTTATTGAATGATTTCACAAATAAAATTAATCTCATAATTAGAAAATAATTTCTAATATCATGGTTATTTATAAAAATAAATTTTCCAAAAATGTAACAACCCAAAATAACTTCAAAAATAAAATTCCCCAAAAAATTCGTTGGGCACATTAAAATTTAATAATATAATGCCTCAAAATGGTTTCTATGATACTGAATTTATGATAAAACTTAAAATTATAAACCCATGATTACATCCACAACACTTAAGAAATTATCCTAATATCTAGAGTTTTTTAAACAATTATTTGATACCAACTATAAGTTATAGGACTTAGACATTAAATATTCTACTATTTTTGAACAAGAATTTACATTTAATATTTTTTTAGTTTATATTAATAGAGAATTAGGACAAACTGTTAAAACTTAAACCCATACATTACAAGTAGAAAATTCTATAAAATATCCATTATCCACTAAAAATCATTTCAATAAAACATGATTTATTATGATGTAAAATCATAAACAATTTCCCCTTGATCTCATCATTTTCCCTAATATTCTTTAAACCCTATGAAAGACATTTTAAACATGGGATTATAAGGTAATATCAGTAATGGACACAAAACAACAGAAACCGTTAATCCTTCCAAATCATGAAAGAAAAATAAAAAAACCTCATAAATTAATACTTTTCTCCCTTAAGAGGAAGTAAATATTTTTAATATAATATCATTTTTACCCTTTTTTATTAATAAGATTACTGTAAAACCCACAACAAGCATATATAACAGATAAAGGTTCCTTGGGACATAATTATACTCAAATGGAATAACCATGATATCAACTCCCATACATGTCCCTCTTACAAATGGAATAACCATACGATCAACTTACATACATTTTAATCTTACAAATGGAACAACTATACAGTCTAATTCTATACCCAATACAGTGGATGTTATAATGTAACCAAACTTCATTGATTTATCATTGAACCACTCTTAATTGGGTCGTAACGTCACAACCCATCCACTATCCAAGTGACATTATATATTAATAACACATAAAATATTTCAATTATTATCATATAAGTCATAAAATTTTATTTTCACTTATAAGAAAACATTTCATGTTATTGAAATAATCAATCCATTTTCAAAACCCATTTTCAATAACAAAATACATTAAAAAGGAAAAAGAGGGGTTTCCTTAAAAAACATGACAACTTATAGAGTAACCCAAATATCAAAATACACATAAAATTTAATTTATAATCCATTCATATCCATATAAATATATATGAAAAATAATAACAATAATGAAGGAAAGGATTTTGATTTTAAATTACTAAAATTTAATAATGGATTTTTGAATAAAAGTGCTCGATATCAGTTTGAAACATTTTAAATAAATGTAAAAATTACCATTTAAAACATTAATGACCATATAAATAGATTAATACAAATAATTTTTAGAAACATGGAAATTAATAAGAAATATTTAGAAAATAAATATTTAATACATTTAAAATGAGGGCTTTAAGTTAAAAATCCCTTGACCTTGAGTCTGGATCGTCACATACAATATTTATCTTCATAAATAATAAATGTAGGTTAATTATTTAATTTATTTAGAAAATTTTTCAACTTTATTATTTTTTATATATCGCTTATTAAAATGTTATAACAATTAATTAATTACTTATTCTCATGTCATAAATTTTGACGACATTCGATACTTAAGTCTAAAATAACATTTATATGATGCTTATAGTCAAAGTTTTAATTAGTCCATCATCTCCGTAATAATATTAATGAAATAATAATAATTATTTTAAATCAACTATACTTTAAAATCCATCCAGTAAATATGGATTTTAAAAATGAACTATGTTATAATCATGGAAACGGTAAGTTGTACGTACGAATGAGTAATGTTTCCATTTTTCAATAATAATAATAGAAAAAGGTATGTATAATATTATATATAAATAATTATAATAACACAATTAATAAAAAATTAATTATCTAAATATACTTATATATATAATCTATGAGATGTGGTGATGAAAAACAAATCACATAGCTTTGTGGAGGTGATAATTCACACGTACACATGAAAACCATTATCATTTTCCTCTAAATGGAAACGTTATAAAAATATGAAACATATATTAATAGTTATAAATTTTTAATAAATATAATATGTAAACATTAATTCCATCCTTATAATTATTCTTGAGAGATAGGGATGGTAAAATAATTTCATCGGTTCGTGAGGTGGTAGTCTGTTGTAAACACGAATGATAACTTTTTTTCCCATTTGATGTTATTGGGGATGGATTTAAGTTATGTTATTAACATAATAAAATATAATTATATTTATGATACTAGGGTTATTATTTCATCCTAATTGAATAATATTTAATGTAATTTTAAGATGAAATAAAGTATATATACTTGATTAAAACGATACCTCTTCCTCGAACCACCTTTTTTGATTAACACCTTAAGTACACTAAGGATGGAGTTATTACAAAAATAAGATATCTATAATGTGGTTAGGGATTATAGGAATGTATTTTAGATGATAATTTCCAATTAAAATAGGTTTTGAAGTGTGAAGAAATGTGAATGAGAGGTTCCCTTTTATTAGAGAGGGGAGGGGCACTCTTGGAAGTTTTCAAAATTTTAAATTAATACAATTTATTTTTATTTTAAAAATTGATCCAAACTGATTTATTTAGAATATATGATGATTTAACATCATAAAATATTCACAAAATTAAAATTACACAAGTTTTTACAATTTTTTGATCAATATATTTTTGTTTTAAACCTTATTAAACCTATAACTCTTACCATAAGAACATGTGTTTTTACTTTTTGAGGGTTAATATAGTTACATTTAAATTACAAAAGAATAATAAATGGATAATTGATAAAATTTTAAACCTTATAAAAATATTTTGGAAGAATATTTTATTTTTATGATTTTTATATCATTTAATAAAATATAATTTATTATAAAATATCATTAATGTCGATTTTGACACTATTCATTGCCTGGATTTTTAAAAACATCATTAAAATAAGAAAAATCATAAAAAATTATTCTAAAACATCAATAACATGTTAAATTAAAATATAGTTTTATCTTATGACATTAATTATTTAAAATTATATTTTTTAAATATTTTTAATATCCTTTATTTGATATATCCATTAATAAAATAATTACGGCATCATCATTACTTCGACATTTAAGGTACATATTTTATAACATAAAAATTAAAATTAATTTACAATGATGTAGATAAATATTTTATGTTTGAAATTAATATTCATAGTAAAATATATCTTCTAAATAACCCTATATTAAAAATTCTATATTTATATTAACATTAGCATGATACATTTGTCTTTTCATTAAAATAAAATTCCATAAAGGGTTTAAAGTAATTAAAGTGGATTAAAGAAGTCATAAAATTATAGAATGGGTGGTTTCGGTCGAAAATAACTCATATAATAAAATCAGGACAAGTTTTAGGATAATTTTATAATATATATAATATTATTTTTACCCTTAATTACCTGATTTACCGGTAACAGTGATAAAAAAATTACTATGTTTAATATTCATATTGTCTAAAAATAAAATGGAAATATTTACAAAATTTTTAAAATAAAAATAAAAATATTGAATGAATTTTTTAAAATTCAAAACATATAATTTGATGAAATAAATTTGAAAATAATCCTTTTGATGGAAAGAGAAAACATGCTATTAAATTGAAAACATTCAAAATATTGAAATGTTTTATGTCTAAATTTAATGTGAAATTTATTAAAATGAAATAAATTGTATTAAATGATATAAAATTTTCTAATAATATATTAAAACCAATCAAAAAAATATTTTAACACTATAAATTATTCAGATGAAAAAGTTATTTTTAATTAAAATGCTGTATTTTTTCCACTATTCATCAAAAAATGTAATTTATTAGAAAAATATCAAAAATGAAACCATATTAACTTTTAATCATACTATTTAAAATAATAATTTTTTATTTTAAAATATAATTTATTAATATTCCAAAAACTATATTTAAAACAAGCTCATGATCAAAAGGTGACAAAACTATCTTTTTAGAAATATAAATATTTTATATGTAAAATTAGATTTGTTCTTATATAATGTATATAAATCATATAATAAAAATGTTAAAAATTATATTGAATATATATTTACTTAATATAATATAAAAAGTGTGATTTATATTATTTTGTAAACAAAATTTTAGAAATTTAAATAAGTTTCTAGAAAAAAATGTCCATTTATTTTAAAAAGGGTTCATTTTCATTTATAATTTATTGTTCACCAATAATTAATTATATATACATCAATAAAACATATTTTCATAATTCAATCAATCATGTTTATACCTTCCATTATAATTTTTTGGTTATAATAGTTACATTTAAATAAAAATATTTAATTATTCGTTTAATCTCGATGTGGCATATTTTGTATGCTATATAACATAGTCATTCCTTTAAAAAAATTACTTTGATATAAATGGGACTTGATAAATAAGAATAATATGAACATTTTCATAATTATGGTTTATTTTTTCGATTTAATTCTTATAATGGAAACATGAGAAGGTAAAATGTTAATGGTTGGAGGTTTAAAGAAATCAAATCCAAATATCAAGTAATTAGATGTATTCTGTTAATATTTAGATTTCAAGATTATGGTCAATGATTTTGTAGTCTTCTATCTCTTTGGGGATTCATTATTTATATTAATAAAGAATAAAAAATATATTAATCCCATGATCATCTATTTGGGGAGATTCACATTTTTTTATTTTCTTATGGTATTAGATGTATATAGTTTATTAAATGTAATTTTAAGGTATAAATTGAATAGGTAAGCCAATAAAATATAATTATAAAGTCATGATGTTTTTATGAGATAATATAATAAAATTTATCCATCAAATTACCCATTAATTTCCTCAGAAGTAATTACAAATATTTTTATAACAATATATTTTTTTATTAAGTGATCATATTAAACTAGTTTAATACATATTAAAATATATATCCTTGATTATTATGAATAATTTTAATTAATTTAATTATAAAATTATAATTTAAAGGTCCTATAGAATAATCTCATTTTATATCATGATAAAATTTAATTAATATATTTTTAGATATCCAAATGGAATTTGTTACTTCAAATATATCCTTAAGAGTTATCCTTGTGAAAGATAAGATTAATAGTAAAATTTAACATGAATTTTATAGAAATATGATAATTTTTCTCAATTTTGAAAAGAATATTTCTATTACGGATAAAAAACCTATCAACAATGAGGTAGTTTTAAAAAATAGAATTATAAGCACTCATATGAAGAATTTTAATTCACATGATTAATGATAGTGTAACACCCACAATTTCACTTTTCATAACGATTTACCCTATTTATTTATTTTATTCTTTTTTTATTTTCAGATATTTTCATTTTTTTAAATAGTAGATGTCACATGGTTATCTCACAATTAAGAGTAATCCTAACACACAAGATTCAATTATAGTATGATTTTCTTTATAAGGATAAAATAACCTAATACACATTATTTTATTCAAAAATTTTATTAAAACCTAAAATAGAAAATCTTATAAATTTAATTTTATTGAATTAAATTCATTTTTGAAATTATCATGTCAAATTATCTTAGGGTGAATTTTTTGGAAAATTTTCGAAAAAATTTATTTTTGGGTAAATTGTGAAAAGTACCGATTTTATCAAAAATGAAAATTTTATGAAATTATAATGATATAAGAATAACATGAAAGGTTATAAATTTTTTTTTGAGAAAACATGTATTTTATAAGTAATATAATTTATATAAAAAATTAAATCATGAACTTAGAAATATATTATTAACAATTTGGAAATCTATGTAATATATTTATTCAAATAATAACGGTTTATAGTTCTTCTATATTAATTAAGTATATACAAGGTTCCATCCAATTTTGGTTTTTTAAAGATAAATAAGTCTCATTTTATTTATCATAATCTAATTAACTAAAATGTAATAAACACTATACTTTATTATGAAGATCACAAGTTCATGTTTGATGAATGAATATGGTCTTTGTTTTTAGTATAACATAAAGTCAATATACGTGGAGGAATTATATGAGGAGCTAAGGCTGATTGAGGTGGTGATTAATAGATTATTTTTATAGACTAACTTGATGTAATTGGATGACTTTCTTGAGGAATTATCCATATTAATTTCATTGATTGTTGTTATGATCTTAAAAGGAATTCATGTTATTTGTTGATAGTGATGGGAAATTGTCTACAATAAGTGTAAGACCATGAAAATGTTAATTTTCATGAAGTTAAGAAGAACAATTAATGAATTTGGACATGTAATATATATATACCCTGAAGAAGAAAAAATGGTTATGGTTGTTGAAATGATCATAAAGTTTGAGGAATTGTGTCAATAAAAAAAACATTGTTTGGAACATTAAAGATTATTGAATGTCATTAAAAGTGAAAGACCATGAAAATGTATATTTTCATGAAGTGAAGAAGAATAATTAAATAATATGACCATCAAAATGTGTGTATATATATATATGTACCATGAAGAATAAGAAATTGTGATGATTGTTGAATTGATCCTAAATTTCAAGGACTTTGTCAATAGTGAGACATTGTTTGCAACCTGGAAGACTGTTGAATGTCATGAAAATTTACATTCACATACAAATTTTATTTTAAGTCCATGTAATATCCCTATATTTTTCATGTGTTATTGATGAAGGTTTTTCATGATGAATGATTGTGTATGATGTTGGGTTCTATGAAAGATCATCCAAAGATCATTAGAATTATAAAAATAAGCTAAATATGGATTTCTGAAAAATGTAAGAAAAGTTTTTTAAGTTTAGTTTATGAATTATGCTTCCATGAAAATTAGAGTTTACAATTTTTAGATAAAATTGAAATAGTTATATGAATATCAATAAAATGAATACACAATATGCTATTTGAGATATATGTTATGCTATATTCATGTGAGGTGAATTGAAATAATTTAGAAAACTAATTGAGGTACATTATGTGGAAAATAAAAGGAGGTTCATTGTACACAATTTATATTCCCATTTGAAATATGATAAACATAAATGATGTGAATACAAATTATTCCATTAGACATGGATTCTATGATATATTCTTGTGATGTGAATATATACAATTTAGCATACTATTGAGGTATATTCAGTGGAAAAGAAAAGTAGGTAGATAGAACAAAATCAAGATTCCCATGCACAGTGCGCTATAAATTTATAAACTGAAGACACAATATTATATATAACAAGTATTCAATTCTATATTGATGAGATGCGAATTGAAAAAATTTGTCACACTATATTTTCAATATATAGTTGATAAGTATACTATAAGGGAATTTCTTTGTTAAAATGAAATGGAAAGATACTTTCTAAACTAAAATTCCATGCTATGCATGCTTCTTTGTTATAATTCTTTGCAATGGGAATTATTAATATAAAATTCCTTTCTATGAGAAGTGCTTTGCTAAAATGAATCTATAAAGCAGTTTATGTGCTAAAGTTATATGCTATGTGACGTCCTATTATAAAATTCTATTCTATGAGAACTGATTTGATAAAATGATATACAAAGTGAAATGTTATGCTAAATTTTATATAGGTGAGGCTACTATGATGATGATCA
Source organism: Viscum album (assembly GCA_963277665.1). NCBI lineage: Eukaryota > Viridiplantae > Streptophyta > Magnoliopsida > Santalales > Viscaceae > Viscum > Viscum album. The sequence goes on along the minus strand of OY728137.1, from coordinate 1,692,737,803 downwards.
CTATCTGATGATGATTTTGTGTAAAATGGTTTGTGAGACATGATATAGAGAAACTATACTTGAAAATGATTTATGGAAATGTAGTATGTGATAACCCTATCAATTATGAAGAGTGGACACGTGTTAAATGGGTAAACATATTTTTCGGTATGATCATGTGTAAAATTTCTTGTTAACAACTACTTTATTTCTTATAAATACAAAATTAACACTTATATAAAAGAATAAATAAATTTAGGGAAGTGTTTATTTAGATCATAAGCTCTTATCATTCTCTAATTTTTTTATGAAAAGCATTTTTTTATAGAGAAGGATAAAATTATTGCAAAGTGATACACTAAGAGAGGTAATGTAATACCCCATAATTCCAAAAAAATATTTTTTGAAAAATAAATGGGATTATTTGGAGACTCGTATCTGAGACGGTGTGCGATTCTGAAGCCCAGAGTGCTTGGAATGACCCATTGAAAAATATTATGTTATAAATAGCACATGTGAGCTATTTTCTTGAAAAATATTAATAAATATTAAACGAGTTCCCAGATTAGAAACATGATGGCACCGTCGTGTTTAGGATGGTAGGTTTACCCTAGGCAAGACTTAAGATTAGTCACCATGGGCCTCCGGTGAGAAAACCTGAAAATTGAATAACCATAAATAAAATAATTAAATAAAATTATTTTATTTTTGAAATCCTTATAACAAATGAATTGTAACTCAGATTGGAAATCTTACAGTACCACTGAGTTCATGAGGGTGTGCATCCCTTATGTGGAGTGTAACATCAGCCATCATAGATCAGTTGTGAAAGTTGGGTTTTGGGATGTAACCTTAAATAAAATAATTTAAATAAATGTTATTTTATTTTCAAATCCTTATAACTCACAAGTAGTAACTGCGATTAAATATTTGAGACCACCGTTGAGTTCATAATGGGATGTTCTTATAAAGAATTAGTTAACCTCGATCAATTTGGGTTGAGAGAAAAAGTTATTTTTGATAATTTTTATGCTAAAATAAAATAGAATTAAGAAGTTTATTTTGTTAAAAAAAATTCACTACAATGAAGCGATGATCTGACTATTTAATTCAATAAATAGAACTTTATAATGAATCTGTAACACAAAGTAACAGAAATTTTGTTTCATAAATGAAATAGTATAATGGTAGTGACTCGATGTAAAAAAACTTTTCAACACATTTTTAACATTTAATGGGATAAAAATAATTGGAGACTAGATTTGGATCATGCAAATCCCTCAGAGTCTGTAATTGAAAACTCTCCAAGGATGAATATCGATGAATCAAAAAGTAGAGATGATACCCTTGGAGAGAGAATCAGAACCTAAGATTGATGGATGATGACAAACGATCATCCTAGAGAAATATTCATTCCCAGGTAGAGGTTTGATGATTTTCTGTGTGAATTGATTTTTAATGTTCATTCTTTTAAATTAAGAATGAATGTTAGCTTGTGAACAAGTTAACCCGTGGATCGATCATTCATTACAATATTGTTAATGATTCGAGATAGAAGGGGACATCTATTGTAGTGATTATTCCACCCTTTTGGTTCTTCATGATCCTACTGATAATAAAGTATCTGGGTCTATATGAGCAAAGACCCAAATCATTCCTTGGATGTTATTATATGCGACTCATTACCATCTACTCTTCTTGATTTCTTCTCGTTCTTCATGAAGCAATGGTCAGTGGCGCATCGGCTCGTGACGCTAGGTGAGAAGGTTCACAACATCGGTGAAACTCCGTGTCACAAGGTCTCGGTGGTGACACCAGGTCACGAAACCCAATACCAAAATTCACTACCTGCCAGGATTCCTATGCATGACTATGAAGATGGTCCAAAAAGTGATACATATTTAGCACATCGACCATTTCCCGAGAAGGTATGTTCAGGCAGTGTCCAAGTGATACCACCGCCCGTCAGTGAGTTGTTTCTATCAGTGCTACTAGTAGAGAATGAACGTAGGATCAATGAATTACATGAGTTCCAGAGAGATAGACCTCCATGTTTAGGGTAGAGACATATCTTCAGGTTGTTGAGGATTGTCTTGAGGTGGTGACTTGATTTTTCCTCCCAGTGAGGATTCCACTTAACCAGATGGTGGTTCTAGCTGCGAGCCTTCTGTAGGGATTGGCAGGGAGATGGTGGAGTTTGAACATCCATAAAAATGAGGAGGTGAATCTCAGTTGGATAATCTTTGAGAATATATTTAGAGAGGAGTTATTTCCAACAACATTGAACTAAGTCTTAATATAGGAGCTACTAATAACAATAGGAGGATGAGTCATTCGTGGAAGGTAGATAAGAGATGATGCAGAGGTCCCAAGATAAAGTATCTACAACTCAATGATCATTGGGTGAGTTCAGTCGGCTTAGAAAGAATTAATTTCTTTAAGAGATGGTAGGGGAAATCTCTCTCAAAATTTTCCATCCCATCATACTAACATTAAAATGGTGGATTTTCCCCCAAGGCAGAGATAGTAACATGAAAAAAGTAATCTACAGGGAAGAAGGCGTAGAAGAGGAGTTTGGAGAGCAACATGAGGTGATATACATTTATACATGCTACAACCACCATTGCAATGTGTTCCAGACGAGGCTTAGGGAGATGGAGGACATGGGAAGTTGGTAGCTGCATGTGGCCTTCCTTACCCACATAGCAGTAGATTTTTTTACTTTTCAGTTCTCTATAGCGGTTGATGAGTACGAGGATGTCTTTCCAGAGGATGTTCCAAGACTAAATCCTCGCAGATAGGTAGACTTATGTATTGATCTATACCATAGGATTACACCAATATCTACACATGCATATCAGATGGCTCCTACAGAGCTTTAGGAGTTAAGGGTATAGTTTGAGGAATTTTAGAGAAAGGGGTTCATATGGCCTAGCATTTCATAATGGGCAGCCCTAGTGTTGTTTTCCATGAAGGAAGACAGAAGCTTGAGGTTATACCTGGACTTCCATCACCTGAAGCAGTTAACCATGAAGAACAAGTGTCCTCTAATGAGGATTTATGACCACTTGAATCAGTTTAAGAAAGTGAGATGGTTCTCGAAGACAAACCTCATACCATGATATCAACAACTTCTAGTACAAGAAGATCACGTCTTAAAGAGGACTTTTAGATGTTTCTATCACCACTAAAAGTACTTAATGATGCCTTTGGGAATGATGAACTCCCCATCTGTGTCCACGGGACCCATGAACATGATCTTCGAGACGTACTTAAACATGTTTGTAGTGGTCTTCATTGATGACATGTTAGTGTATTCAGCATCCAAGTAGGAGCACGCGATACACCTGAGGATGATACTAAACAAACTCTGAGAGCACCACCTTCTTGAAAAACTCTTGAAGGGTGATATCTAGATGCAAAAGTTTCACTTTCTTGGAAGGTCATCTCAAAGGCTCGAGTTGTAGTGGATCAAGCGAAGATCGAGGCCGTGTTTTATTGGGAACCACCCAAGAGTGTTACTGAGGTGTGGAGTTTCATTTAGTTGGATGGGTACTATCAGAGGTTTGTACTCAACTTATCCAGAGTAGATTCACCCACGAAAGCATTGAAAAAGAAGTTAAAACCCTTTGTGTAGAAATAAGGATGCCATTAGAGCTTTCAGAAGCTGAGTTAGAGCTTGAAAAGTGCTCCTATCATGAGGTTTATAGAGGAGGGTTCTGAATATGTTGTGTACTATGACTCATTAGGAACTGAGATTTTTTGTGTCCTGATGTCGGGGAAATTAGTAACTTTATATGAATCACGATATTTGAGACTAGACGGGCAGAACTATGTGACTCATGATCTTGAGTTGGCAGCGATAGTCTTTGCACTGAATATGTGGAGACACTACCTTATGGGTGAATGATTCATCATCTACTATGACTAAAATACTCTCATGTATATAATTTCTCAAAAATAACTGAATCTGAGATAACAATGTTGGATATAGTTCCTTTAGGATTTTGACTTCGAGATTTTCTATACTCCTTGGAAGGGGAACATGGTGGTAGATTCTCTCAACAGAACATCAAGTTCAAAGCTTCTAAAAGAGGACTTAGAGAAGTTGGCCTCACTTCAGATATCCTTTATGGATAGAGATGAGTCATCTTATCTTTAGTCGATGGTAGTTTCCACTCCACTCTTACAGCGAGTCAGGGAGGTGCAACATGGATATGTCAAATGAGAAACCACACATGCCCAGATGTCCATATGAAATTCCCCTGATGGATATTAGAATGGTGGGGATCACATCATTATTTTCAGAGGAAGAACCATAGTACTAGTGGAATTGCAGGAGGATATGTTGAGGCAGTTCCATACATCGCCATTGGTAGTATATCCAAGTGTGGTGAAGATGTAGAAGGACCTCTAATGTCAGTACTGATGGTCGAAGATGAAGAAGGTAGTGGTAGATTTTGTCATGAGATGACTCACTTTTCTGTAGGTGAAGGCTGAGCACTAGGTTCTACCAGTTTTGGCACAACCCCTCTAGGTACCATAGTGGAAGTGGGATGGGATATCGTTGGAATTCATGATAGGCTCACCCCATACGTCTAGTGGGCACGATACCATCTGGTGATCGTAGAACGACTTCCTAAGTCGAACCACTTCCTACCCAATCAAGAAAAAGGTTCAATAGAGAGCTTCATAATCCTCTAAATGAAAGGGATAGTTCGACTCCATGGATTCCCATCTACGATAGTCTCAGATCATGAGGCACAATTAACATCCTAGTTGTGGAAGGGATTAGAGGAGGAATTTTGGACTTAGCTACGCTTGAGCATAGCCTTTCACCCGTAGACGAATGGTCAGATAGATTGGACCATATAGAAATGAGAGGACAAGTTTCATGCCTGCGTTATTGATTTTGGTCATAGTTGGAAAGAACACCTACCACGGGTGTAGTTTACGAACAAAAACAGCTACTACTCCACCATCAATATGACACCGTTCGAGGCACTGTACAGACGAGCATCCAGTTCACCATTATGCTGGAATAAACCAATGGAGTCAACACTCATGGGTCAATAAATAGTATAGGATACCACTAAGATGGTTTAGGTCATCTGTGGGTAGATGAAGACTACACAGAGCCGATAGAATTCATGTGCTTATAGTTGACAAATACCCTGGGAGTTTGAATAGGGGGACCATGTATTACTATGGATCTCTACTCTATAAGGGATATAGAGATTTGGTCAGGGTGGAAAGTTATCTCTGAGGTTCATCAGATCTTTCCTGATACCATTTAGATTAGTTGAGGTGGTGTACACATTGGATCTACCACCTTAGTTAGAGAGGGTGTAAGACATCTTCCATGTATCCATTCTAAGGAGATATGTGCATGACCCTTCTCAGGTAATCGACAAAAAAGAGCCGGATATTGATTACAAGGAGACATTTTTGGAGTACCCATTGGAGATAGAGGATCGATAGGAGATGATTCTTCATGGATGGTCGATTCTTCTATTATGTGTTCATTGATTGCACGAGAATCTACATGAGAGAATGTGGGAGCAGGAGTCTCATATTCATGCTCAGTACCCCTATAAAATTGATTAGCAATTATTTTGTCTTATGTGGATGTAAATACAAAAAGGGTGGAGTAATGTAATACCACAAAATTCCGTAATGTTTTTAAAAAATTAAATGAGATTATTTTGAGACAAGAAGTTGAGATGACGGGAAATTCCGAGGCCCGGAGTTCCCTGAATGACCCGTCAAAAAATGTTCAGTTTTAAATAGTAACCAAGAGATGTTTTCATGAAAAATTTGAATAAATCTTTAATGGGTCCCCAGATCAGAAATCAGAGGGAACTGTTGCGTTTAGGATTGTGGTTTTACCATTGGTACGAATTAATATTAGTCAGTGTGGGCCTCTAGTGAGAAAACCCAAAAATGTCATAACCATAAATAAAATAATTAAATAAATTTATTTAATTTTTCAAATCCTTATAACTCATAAATGGTAACTCATACTAGAAATTTGAGAGTACCATTGATTTTATGTAAATATTATTACCTTAGGAAGAGCCTAACATCAATTGGTGTGATCCTATTGTGAAAGTTGGTTTTTGATGTAAATGTGAATAAAATAATTTAAATAAAAGTTATATTATTTTCAAATCCCCATAACTCAAAATTTTAACTCAAATTAAAAAAATGAGACCACATTTGAGTTCATAATGAGATTTTCTCCTGAAGTAGGATTTAACCACGATCGGAGCGGGTTGAGGGTAAAAATTATTTTTCAATTGATTTAAGGAAAAATAAAAAAACTAAAGAAGTTTATTTTATTTGATATTATTTCTTTCCAATGAAGCAATGAGGTAACTATTTCATTCCATAAATAGAACTGCATAATGATACTACAACACAATGTAATAGAAACACTGTTTCATAAATGAAGCAGCATAATGACTATGACTCAACGTAACAAATTTGTTTTGGGGCATTCTTCCAATTTAATGGGATAAATAGAATTAGAGATCAAATTTGTATCTTGAAAATCCATAGGAGTCTCTATAAGAAACATATCCAATGAATAACACCGGAGAATCGACAAGCGGTGATGATACCCTTGGAAAAGAATCAGAATTAGAGATCGACAGACGACAGTAGACGATTATCATCGAGCAATCTTCTTTCCTAAGTAGGGGATTGATGATTTTCATTGTGAAATTATTTTCCTCACTATTTATTTTAAACGATGAACGCAGGTTAACTCATAGAAATGTTAACTAGTGGATTGATCATTCATTTTAGGATAGTTAATGATGCAGGATAAAGGGGATACCTATTTTAGTGATTATTCCAACCTTTTTTGTTCTTCATGATCCTGCTAATCAGAACAGATATGGGTCTATATGAAAAAAGAATCAGATCATTCTTTTGGAGCTCTTAATTGTGAATCCTTCAACTATCATCCTCTTGTGTTATTCCTATTCTTTGTGGCGCAATGGTCGGTGGCACATTGGCCCGCGATGCCAGGTGAGAAGGTCGAGGACCAGATAGGTTGTGACATAGGCGAGAGGCCATGAAACAAGGTCGTGGCTGTGGAACAATGACATGGTGGTGGTAGTAATCTATAGAACCTTGGACATGACACACAAGACACGACAACTAGGAGGAGATATGCAAGCCACACTGACAGCTGGAGCTGCCAAAAACGAGGCCGGTGAAAGGCGAGAGTTGTCACATTGAGGCGGTGCACCCTGGCGGCACACCAAGACAATGGAGATGCATGATGTCAATGGGGAACAATGGCCGAATAGTCATCCAGTGGAACTGTCCATAGGTGATGTGTCACATGTTCCACTGAATTCATGCAACAGGTGACAGGTTTCAACCAACCATGTGAATAGGAGCTAGAAACGGGTGTACCATATTCGGGCAGGGCTGAACCGCCCCGACAATGAGCCGGGCCGAGGATAGGGATTTTCCACTTAGTGTCACATTTGGGAAAATCCAGCCCTCCCAAATGGGTTGGGACAATTGAATAAATCGAGCCGTTGGGTGGTCCGAGATGGAGGAAAACTAGCACACCATTGCAGGTCAGGCCTATTGGAAAACAAGGCCGCTAGGTGGCCCAGTGAGGTAGTACCAGTCCAAAAAAGTCAGACCGGGCTAGCGAATGTGGATTGGGTTATTAGAAGACTCTTTGGGGAAGACCCAAATCCGAACCAGGTTGAGTCTAGCAAGGCCCAATGGTTTAGGTCAAACCAGGTCAGCCCAAAACCAACTGGGTCGAGTCAGGTTGGCCGAAATGTGTTGGGTCATGCAGGACCACTAACCCGGTTTGGTTGGTTCAGTCCGACAATGTTAGACAGGGTCCAGATGCAACCAAACCTTGTTTACTAAAACATTAATAACTTTTAGATCGAGCGTCCGATTGATGCATCATATGCAGTGTTGGGGCCCTAGCGATGAGATGGTACCTTGGGTATACTGTATGTGAGTTTTCGTGGAATTCAAGATTCAAATGATTTATTGAGGAGTAGATTGTCCTAGAATCAATCACATTGGAGAGCAGGAATCCTATAGATTTCTGTGACATGAAAGATATGATGAGAGGAGCTCAGGGGTCAAGAAGACGAGTATACATTAGTGATTCAGAAGATGAACATACCTTAGTGGTTCAATAGAGAAGAAGACCTTAGGGGTTGAGTATATGAGAATACCTCAGTGGTGAAACAGATGATTAGACCATAGTGGTTGAGCATACGAGTGTATCTCAGTGGTTCAGCAGACGAGCATACCTCAGTGGTGCAGTAGACAAGCAGACCTTAGTGGTAGAGAAGACAAGAGAACCTTAGTGGTCTAGAAGACGAGCAAACCTCAGTGGTATGTCAGATGAGAATAACTTACTGGTCTAGCAGATGAGTGGACCTCAGTGGTATAACAGATGAGGTCACCTTAGTGGTCCGACAACTGAATGGACTTTAGTGGTCCAATAGACAACCTGACCTCAGTAGTTCGGTAGATGAGCATACCTCTGTGGTCTAATAACCAAGCAAAACTTAGTGGTACAATAGCCGAGCAGACTACAGTGGATTATCAGGGATGATTAACTCATCAGTACAAGATGATTTCATCATTATGACTAATAATCTCACTTTCTATACTTTGAGTTTACCTCGTGTGAGATATCTTTTATTTTTTAGTTTTACTGCGTGATGTTACTATTTGTTCTTTCTTTAGGGGTTGGGGTCCCTACTGAGTATTATGTTACTCAACCCTAAATGGGCTTCGCCCATACATGTCGTATCTCATGTAGGTGATTGATGCTTTATTAGAGACCTTGGTGGTTGAAGACCAGGTGGTGCCCAGTGAGACAGGACAGAAGAGACATACCTCTATGACTACAAACAGATACCCTCGACCATCCCTTCAGGTAGGATTTGAGCAGATGGAATTTTGAAGCTGCACTTTCCTTTTTGGTTTTGTTCTTGTATAGTGGCTTCTTTTTTACTTTTCAGTTTGTACTATACCATTATTAGTTGTCTTAGTGACAGTTGTGGTTTTCTTAGTGTTTACCTTTATCCAGTTTGTGATGTGTGCATGTGTACAAGTTTGAAGGCAATTCCTTCCCTTTTTGGGATATAACTTCTCGATGCTAGCCTCCACCCCTTGACCTATTGAAGTCATGTTTCAGGTAGTCACAACACGGGCCCTGGGGGATGGGTCATGACAACTATGATAATAAAATTGCTTCTCTATGTAAGGAAGTGATAGTCTATATGCTATGAAGGTGATGTTATATGATATGTTGAAAAATAATTGAAATCATAATCCAGAATCAGTTTTCTAAGCATCAATAAAGTCAAAAAAAAGTATTCTTATTATAATATATTCTAGGCTATGATCATTTCATAATCTAATGAATAATTTAGCATATTGTTTGAATAATATAATGTGAATAGAAAAGTGAAGTGATATACAATACAACCATAGATTCTCTAAGAATCAAAGAAGTGGACTAATAGTTCACTATATATCATACATGATATGCTATGATCATTAGTTGATAAATGGAACAATTTAGCATATTATTATAAAAATATATAGTGGATAGAAAACTGATGTGCAATTTGATCTGAGCGTCAATATTCTAAGAATCAAAGAATTGGGTAATATGTATATTAAGCATCAAATAAGTTTCCCAATATTATATTATATATCATATATTAAGTCATATTTTCTTTTCATGATCATAAAAATAATTTAGAATACTATTTCAAGAACATAAAATGAATATAAAAGTGATGTTCAATACGATTCATGAATTAATTTGATAATCATAAAGAATGTAAACCAACAATATAAGAATTATTATATATGATATGCTATCTTAATTTCATGAAAATAAGAACAATTTAGAATACTGGTTAATGAATATAAGTTGAATATCATGGTGATGTGTGACACAACAAAATAATCAAAATTCTAAGCATTAATAAAGTGGTATAACAGAAAACGACATATCATACATGATATTAAAGGTTCATTTCATGTGTATAAGATCAATTTAGTGAACTATTAGAAATTAAAAATGTGGGGAAGAAAATTGGAAATCCATGAAATACACATGATTACATGATGTATTTTATTTGATATTTAGAAGACAAGTTATTCCATGTTGTACATACTTTTATCTTGCATAAAACAATATTGAAGAAATAGTGTGAATCACCTGCACACATTTGTTGTGGTTGAGACTTCATCAAATGAATAAAGAATAAATTGATGAGAAAAAATATGAGAAATATCTAATCATCCGTGAAGATCATATGTTAAATAGAATGAAACTAGAATATACTTGATTGATAAGTTAGTCAGGTTTGAGCATTCGGTAATCTGAGAAGAACTAGATAATTCATGATCTGGTGTTAATGAGTTCTGAGGACAACAATGTTCGTTCAATAAATTATTTGGGATATTGATGTTTTACTTGATTAAAATAGATCTATTATAATTATAGAGGAAGATCTATTTAAATTGTTTGAAATAAACCAGAATAAAACTATGATATTTCTATTTGTGGATCAATAACATTTAAAACAAGAATCTTGTGATTGGGGGGGTCTAACCAGTTGCCAAGGATTCACAAGGATGGGCTGTCTAATCAGTCTAGAAGAAGGAGAATAGAAGATGATTAGGTAGTGTCAGAAATCATGGTATTAGAGTTGGTTTCTGGGCTGTAGAATTAGGATCAACTAGACGATTGACTACTAGGGAATATAACTAGTGTTTTCCATATCCATTGTGAACAACTTCTTATATAGTGGAGAATCCATGTTAGGGGAATTAACCAAAATAGAATGGTGTATGTATTTATACCAATCTGTGTAAATACTATTTGTTGTGATCTCATAGATTATTTATGAATACAAATTGAGATTTTGATATATCACTGAGTTCATGGAGAACCTTAACAAATTCATGGAATGAATTTATAAAAATTAAACTATTGGTTCACCTCCTTTTAATGGTCAATCCAGCATGGGGCACTATAATTCGTATCATAAAAAATGTCCCTCTAAATACCCAATGATTTTACATAATTATTTTAAATAACCATTATTATGGGAATATTTTGCGTTTTATTTTTGTTACTTCACATGGATTAAAATTAATTTACTCAAGAGGATAAAAATATGGGGAGTTATGAAAAAAATCAAAATAAAAGAAATAGAATAGTGATAATGAAGTCATAGAGGAATCCAACATTTAATGGAGAAATACCACCAACTGATGGTAATTATAGTGGTACAAGTGGTAATTATTAATTTTATTATGATCCTTATAATGAACCATTATTAAGCTATAGGGATAATGAATCACTTGGTGATCATCATTTTTAATTCATAGGACATCTAATGACTATCCTTAAAGAAGTGGTCAAGTGTATTTTTGGTACTATTAAGGGAAACAATTTTGATAAAGTGCAGATAAAAGCATAAGTTGAATAATTATCATATGAACTGAGTAATAAGTTCAGAAAGTGCATCACTCTTAGATAACTTTTAAAAGAAATGGAACAATCCATTTTTCACTTTGATGAATAATTTCGAGGGTACAATAATGAGAATGTTGTGTTTGATATTGTTTTTAAAGAATTCATTCATGCACTTTAAAAAATTCATAAAGAGTCTATGGATGTTAAGAATGATCAAATAGATATTAAATCCAAGAGGACCAAGGATCTTGCCACATTATTACAAGGAAAGGTTTTATTTCATGAAGTAAGTGCTGAGAAGATGTGGAATGACTATGATGAAAAAGTGGAATTTTCTAAATATCAGAATAATTTCTCCAATATGAGATATCTTGCATTGAAAATTAAATTTCCCAATATTTAAAACACTTATGTTGATACTTTAAAATCAAATACGTATATATCTACTACAAAATAATTCTCTTTTAAGGATTATACTATTTAAGAATATTCATAATATTGGAGTAAGATCATTACAACATATAATGATATTTCCAAAGAAGCAGCAAAGAATGTGGTACCATCCATATCACATTGTAATAATATTAGTATATCTATTTCAGTAAAAAGTATAGGTTTAAATAAAAAACATGTAATAATATGGGTGAGAATGAATGGAGAATATCCTACCACTATGTAAATAGTGGACAAAAGAAGATATATAAGTGTTGGTTTCCAACAAAAATCTAAACAGGTGGTAAAGAAGACCCCAAACCATTATTCTAGAAATTTATTATAGTATTGATAAAATAAAAGTTGATCAAGATTTGTGTGTCAATGTAAGTGCTATAATAGATTCAGGAACTGTGTTGCGGATTATTGGTACAATCCTTTAAATACTAAAGAAAATAAGAATCATGTACTAAGGGGAATAATTATAGAAAATAATATGCAATAATATTTACAGACTAAGATAATATTTTAACATTCAAAATGATTTGAAATTATTGGTCATGTAAGTGATGTTTTCAACAAAAGTGGTTATGAAAGTGATGAATGTAAATATCATCATGTAACAAGAAAGTATTTACCACATTAAAAATAAGTGAAAACCTTGGGTATAAATCTTTAAAATAAGATCCTAAATATAAATAGGAGTGTTACATCTTAGAATAAAGATATGAATAAAGGAACTCATGTGAATCCTTGTGGAGCCCCCAAACAAGATATCAACATTACCAAAGATATTCTTGTGATTTTTCTAATTGATTTGGAGAAATATAAAAAGTTAGAATAATAATATGAAAAAGATCATGATATAGGTAAAATTATTATTCCACATGAGGAAGGTGAATTACATGATATTTTTTTCATTAAAGGACAAATCATTCGATGATAATGTTCCATACGAGAGATAGAATAAAGCTAGACATAATTCCATAGGATTCTTAACCACATTTTCTGTACAAGAAATCTTGAATAAAATTAAGATTGAATCATAATGTGTATATGACAAGATGGATAAAGAAATAACCATCCCAGAAAATGAAATGATAGGTTTCCTAAGAAACATGTTACCTAAGGATAAATTAGATTTTAAAATCAAACATGGAAGCATGAAGACTAGTGGAAGTGGATAAAAATGGTTAAGAAAACTATCTCAACCATACTATTCCCACCAAGCAATAAGTAACCCCTACTTATTCCGTTATATATATTTTTTGTCTTTGAACTAACAATGTAGAAAATTTAAGGATATGTATGGGGGTTTAGCTTCTAGAAAACATGATGAGATTGTACCTCATGGATTTTACTGACTTCTATGAAGTAGAATAAAAGTGTTCATCCATTTACGGGGAATAGATGAGATAAAGTAGTAAATTCATCATGACATACTAAATGTGGAACTTCTATACATATTTATTATAATTGAAGTTGAGGTAGTCCAATCATACATTAAACAATTGTTCATAATTATATTAATCATTTAAATTAAGGGGGAGTGCTTGATTGATATCAAGATAAGGAAAAAGTGGAGCTATATCATTTTCACTTGAATTTTTGATGTGTTTTTTATGTATATAGAAGATATAGTATTTTATTAATGAATTACATTTTTACCAATACCTATAATGATATTTGATAATTTCTTATCATCATTTCACATGCATGGTATTTATAGAAAGATTAGAAAATAACGGTTTAATATATTTTTTTCTCTACACCGGGTTCTCCCACATATGCATAGAGTTGATTTACTAAAGTATCTTTAATAAGAAAACCATGTGATATCATACATATCTTATAAGTGATTAATAGATTTTCATATATGGTATATGATCATGTTTTTGAGAAAAATATTAGAAGATTAGATCCAACACTTACGCTATAAATTTTTTTTTAATAAAGGGAGAAAAATATTGACTTTATAAAGTGAATAAGTATAAAAAACAAATACAAAAGGTAAGATTAGAGAGAAAATGTTCATAATTCAAGAATAAATGATTTATTTGTTTTTTGTACATCTTAAAGTGAATATATGTGGTAGAATTATATGAGAAGATAAGGATGCTTAAAGTGGCGATGCTTGGAGAATTTTTAAGAAATCACTTGATGGAATTAGATGTTTTTCTTGTGAAATCCTTCATATTAATTATGATGAATTTTGTGAAAATATTAAATGGAATTTAAGAAAAGAGTCTATGGTGAAGGAACACTGTCTACAAAAAATGGAAGACCATAAAAATGTTTATTTCGATTAGGTGAATAATAAAAATTAAATAATATGTCCATGATATATATATATATATATACATATCATTAAGAATATGAAATTGTGATGTTTATAGAAATGATCATAAATATCAAGGACTTTTGTCAATAGTGACACATTTTTTGCAACAATGAAGATTATTTAATGTCATGAAAAGTTAAAGGCCCTAAAAATATTTATTTTCATTATGAGAAGAAGAATAATTAATAAAGATGTCCATGAAACATGTATATATATATATAAAGAAGAATAAGTTTTGATGATTTTTGAACTGATCATAATTCTTGAGGACTTGTATCAATAGTAACACGTTGGGTGTGACATGTAAGATAATTTAACGTTGTGAAAATATTCATTGTTATACACATTTTATTTGAAGGACGTGTAATATGCATATTTTTACCCTAAGGTATTGATGATGGGGTTTCATGTAGAATGATTTTTTATGACATAAGGTTCCATAAAATATCATCCTAATCTATTTGGAATTATAGAAATAAGGTAAGTATAGATTCATGAAAACTATAAGAAATGTCTGTGAAGTAGAGTTTCCAAATATGGATTCCATAAAAATGATGGTTTTTAGTTTGTAAATAAAAATGGACCAGTTATCTAAACATCAATAAATTGATTCCATGATATTATATTTGACATATATTATATATTATATTTATTTTAGGCAAATAGAAATGATTTAGCATAATATTTGAGGTACATTAAATGGAAAATAAAATTAGGTTGATTGAGCATAATTGAGACTCCATGAACAATACTGTAAACATAAATAAAGTGAATTAATAGTTTTCCATTTGTCATAGATTCTATTCTATTTTCATTTGATGTTAATATATTCAATTTAGCATACTATTTTAGGTACATTCAGTGGAATTGAAAAGTAGGCTGACATAACACAACTGAGATGCCCATGCATAGCCTACTAGGAATTTATAAAGCAAATCCATAGTATGTTATTTGACCTATATTATATTCGATATTCATGAGATATGGATTATAGGTTCAATATATATTTGAGAATAATAATATATGGGAAGTGATTTTATAAAATTCTATGCTAAGAGACTTTCTATGCTAAACTTCCATGATAGGTGAAGTGATTTTCTAAGAGAATTTATATGATAAAATTACATGATACGAGAAGTGATTTTGTAAAATTATTTGATAATAGAATTTATGTGAATATTTTAGATGCTATGTGTGGTGATATGATATAATTAAATTATATGTGAATTTCATGGATAATATTCCATACGAAGTGAAATACTATACTAAGTGATATACAGGTGAAGCTGCTATGTGGTTGGGTTTTATGCGATGATGAATTTTCTGAAAATGGGTTGCAATACATGATTTGAAGAATCTATTCTTGAAAATTATATGTTGAAATGTAGTGTGTGATATCCTTTTCATTTGCAGAGAGAAGGGATGTGTTAAAAGGTTAAACATATTTTTAGGATTATCATGTGTTAAACCACTTGCTAGTTGCTACTTTATTTCATATAAATAGGTAGTTAACACTCATCTAACATAATAAAAAATTTAGGAGAAGTATTCATTTATAGTGGAATCTATTATTCTACTCCATTTGAGTTCTTGAAAGTAACTTTTTCTTTTAGTGAAGGATAAAATGCTATGAGCGGTGCTATGCTAAGAGAGGTGCACTACTAAGTGATTTTTTTGCGAAGTGGTGAAGTGGTATTCTATGTGATATGTAGGTGAAGTGCTATGTGAACATAAAAAAAATTAAATAAAAGTTATATAATTCATGTGATAAGCATCAATAAATTCAACCAAAAGTACGCTTTTTATCATATATTCTATACTATGATCATTTCATGGTCATACAAATAATTTAGCATACTATTTAAGGAATACACTATGAATAGAAAAGTAAAGTGATATACAGTGAAAGAATCAGTTCACTAAGCATAAAAAAGTGGACCAAAAGTACACTACATATCATACATGATATGCTATGATCATTTCATGACCATTGAAACAATTTATCCTACTATTTAAAGAATATATAGTGAAAATAAAACTTATGGGAAGTATGATCTGAGAATATGTGCACTAAGAATCAAATAAGTAGACCATCGGTATGCTAAGAATCAAATAAGTGGACCAAAAATAAGCTACATATCATATATTCTATGCTCTGATCATAAGAAAAATTTATCCTGATATTTAAAGAATATATATTGAATAGAAATGTGAAGTTCTATACAAATAAATAATCAATTTTCTATGCATTGTGATAGTTTACCAGTAATATGATACTAATCTTATATGCTATGATATGATCATTTAATTATCATAATAAAAATTTAGCATAATTTTTTAAGAATATAAAATGAATAGGAAAGTGATGGGTGACACAATGAGATCATCAGAATGGAAAACATCAAATAGGTGGACCAATAGTACATGAAATATCATACATGTTATGATATGATCATTTGATGTGAACATGATTAGTTTATAATACTATTTTAATTTTATAAAGTGGATAAGAAAATTGGAAGTTTATGAAATACACATGATTACATGATGTATTTGAGTTGAGATTCATAAGATATATTATTTTGAGATGTCATGTTTCTATCTCACATAAAATAATATTAATGAAATTATGTGCATCACTTGAACACATTTTTTTATGCTGAGATTTAATTAGAAGAAGGAAGAATCATTGATGAAGTAAAAATATGAAAAATATATGATCATCACTGAAGATCATTAGTTAAAGATACTGGATCTAGAATATAATTATAGGAGAAGGAAATTAGGTATAAGAATTTAGTAATATAGGATGTTCTAGATAATTCAAGATATGGATTGAATGAGTTTTGGTACCAACAATATTGTTTGAAGAAGTTTTTGAAGATCTTGATGTCATAAATGTGTGAAACATATCCAATATACTCGTGGATGAATATCTATTTAAAGTGTTTCTAATTAACTAGAAGAAAAGAGACATGCATCTATTAGTGGATCAACCAAATTTAGAAGAAGAATTTGGGGGGGGGGGTGTATAACTAGTCAATGAAGAGGCCTAAGGATGGGTTGTATAACTATTCTAGAAGAAGGAAAAGAGAAGATGGTTGGGGTGTCTGAATAACCAAAGTAGAAGAGTGTGTTACTGTGTTGTATAATATGGATCATAATGAGGATAGAAAAATGGGGAATTTAACTAGCTTCCAATATATCCATCATAATCATCTTCTTATATAGTTGTGAATCATTTATTTTTGGGATTTAACCTACATTTCATGGAGTGGATCATTATACCAAACCTTGTAAATATTTTATGTTGTGTTCTCATTGATTATTTCAACATACAAAGTGGGATTGTGAGATATCACTGAGTGGACCGAGCACCATAACATGTTAAAGAGGTTTAATTAAAAAGGAAATAATTTTTAAAAATTAAACCATTGATTCACCCCCTCTTAGTGGTCTATCTGACATAGGGCACTGCATATTTTTCTATAAAATTATGTTTATTCTTGATAAAAATATTTTTCTAAAAAGGATTTTCATTTCATTTTTCACAATTATATTAAAATTAATTTCTTATAATTATAATAATTGAATCATATAAAAAATATTAAATGTTTTAAATCATCATAATTAATATTAGTTAATAATTTTAACTTAATATTTTTTCATAATGAATCGTAAAAGTAATAAAAATTTGTTACCACAGTTAGAGTTAAAACAGTTTTATTAGGCAGTTAAACTAAGATATATGGGTAAATTTGTCACATAAGATTATATAAATATTATTTTTTAAGAAATTTTAGTTCTTATAATATCTTAAATTCATATTTATGGAAATCTGGTTCCACTTTGTCAATAAAAAGACCACATATTATTTAATTATTTTAAGTAATTCCATGTGTGTCCCTCCCCTCACTTATAAAAGGGCATCTCTTCTCCTACCTTATTTACAAACATTGATCACTATAGTTTCCCCAAGAATTACCAAAAAAAATTCCAATATTCTATACCTTAATTACTAATCATTTTTTAATCTCCTAATACCATACAAAGAGGGATTATGGTGTAATCCAAAGGAGGTCTCTTGAAGAATAGGTAATAATCTTTACCGACTCTTTCAAAGTTTATTTATTCTTGTACTTTCTATAAATATATTTTACCCATAATAAAAATTTTAAAAGGTATAATTATTTTATTTATATTTTATTTTTATTATTCTATCTCCATTTTCAACTCTCATCCATCTTATGGAAAATGAAAACATTGCTTGTGTCTACAGATGACCTACAATCTTCATGTAGTGGTGTAATTAATTTTTACTCACCACATTACTTAGATTTTTATAAATATGTAAAAAAATATATTATATTTTTGACATAATTATAGTTATAGTAATATAATATATCATCTACCTTGTCAAACTTCCACCCATTGAAAAATGATTATTTCACTTGTTCATATGTGTGGACTACCACCTCTACCAAGCGATACAAATAATTTTTCATATAATACATTAATATATGATTACAAATATGTATAAAATGAATATATATCATATTAATATCCTGATTAAAATTATATATTTTAAGGAACCATGATCAATATGAAAGGACCATAATTATCAAATCAAAACATAAAAGAAAAATGATGTAGTTAACAAACAAATTATCAATTATAATGAAATATTATCAATGAACATATGATAATATATTATAAGTAAAATATAAATCATATTATAGGTGATAATTTTATTTTATATTATAATTATAATATATATAAATTTATGATATAGGAGGTTAAAATCACTTACAATGAAAGATGGTCTTGAGTTAAGTTTTTATTTCCCAATAACATGCTTTTGTTTTTTAATATTTATGTTTCTATTAGGGGAATTATATGATATTTATTTATGAAGAACAATATGATGTTTTCCTCTCAATTTATTTCTATAAACTATATATTTTATTCAATTTTCCTCTCTCTAAGTACTCAAAATTATGAAAGAACTATTTTAAGGAAAATTGAATTTTTTTCTTATCTGGTAGATAATATTTTTCTTCCACGTCTATATTTTATTTAAAATTTTCTCAATAATGTTTTTTAATATTATAAAATGATTTATTAAATTAATTTTTAATCATGTTTTTATTTCTAAAAAAGGTTAAAAATGAATCTAATTTTCATTTTCCGAATGGTGAAATATTTACTGAAGGTGTGAATAGAATATTTTTTTACACTTACCATATGAATGAAATTTCTTAAAATCATGAATTTTATTTTCCTTGAATATTTTTTTTAAAATATTCCATAGTTAGTTTCAAATAAATTATCTTCCCTAATATTCTAAATGTTTTTACATTTAAAATAATTTATTTTTAAATAAAATTATTATTTTACCCATGAAGTGTTCTAGTTCTCTTTTAAAAATATTTTCTTCTATATTAATATCCTTTGATGATTATTATAAATTATTTGAGATATAAACTATTGATACCATAAACTATATCACTCTGTATGAATTATAATCATGCTGTATTACTTATTTACTAGTAAACATAATAACATTTTTTATACTAGATTTTTAATACGAGTGTTTATGTTTAATATGCATTGAATTGATATTTATTTATTTTTAAAGATGAATGAATTAGACATAGTAAGTTATTGGAAGGGCATCTTATAGACCATTGAATCATCGATAAAAATTTTGAGATAAATTATTATGGTAATTTAGAAAACTCTTAACCTATTTATATATTATGTCTCGATATAAGGAATTTATGTTATTATTATAATGAACGATATTATGCAATCCATCATTAGGAAAATAGTTTTTATTATCCATGTTATTATTTATATTTTTATTTCATCCATGGATTTATTCCCCTTATTTTGATATTAGTTATATAGAATATTTGATTAATATTTATATCTACCATATTTGTATTACTTTATTTACCATTTGATAGCTTCTTTTATATGATTTTCTTTACAGAGAATCTAAAATCAATTTTTGATCATGCTTTCCTTTCAATATGATACTATAAAGGGATATATGAATGATTTTATGGATATAATTTAATAAATGGTAGTTGTCTTCCAAAAATATTAAGTTGTTTCTCATATTTACAACTGTAATTTGAGAATAATGTATGAACCTAGTATCCAAAGACTACTGAAATATTTGATTCTTTAGGATGAAATACCTTGTATCTTGATCCAATGTACTAAAACAACCACTGGATCCGAGTTATTAAATTCAGAGTGTTACAAAAGATATCAAAGGATGTTTAGTATAAACCATGGTAAGTAGATTTTGTAAAACATGTATTAGAGAACATAACCCAATGATAAATAATGAAGATAAGTCTATTTATAGGATAATATCATATAGTTTTAATAAGGTATAGATTGTGTAGTTTTCCTAGAAAATATTTCCCTATTTATAAATAATTATGTGGATGGGGATATGATACATATTCTGTTAGGGGTAAAAAATCTTAAAAAAGAGGATTTCTTATTAATTCAATCACAATCAGTGCATGAGGAATGGGCCAAAGACTGAACATTGGGATAGACACTCTCAATGTGATATTATTTGGCTGGTTTACATGATATTTTTAAACCATTATGAAATATTTTAATATATATATATATATATATAATTTGAGACTATTACCAAATATTATAACCTTATGATTCTGAGATTAACTATGAATAAACATTCAATTTATAGTAAGTATTATACCAAATATAATATTATATTCAATGATTTATAGTTGATCACATCATGACTTAATTCATTATATGAAATTTCTTATAAATAGAACCCAATTAAAGGATTTGAATCTATATCAATTCACTTAATGAAGGTAGGGATTCCTCTCTTGGGAAAGATAATAAATCGGGAGCTGGAGCTGTACAAATTATAAATATATTAGGGAATCTTACTTAGGTTGTGACTAATTAACTTTTCCATATGGATCATCTTATTGAATCCCAAAATGGTGCAATAATGACTGACCACATTACTTGACAATAACCTCCATCATTAAATGAGACTAATAATCCATTAGTGACTAAGAAATATACCTTGTATATGGATAATACATTAATATATTTTATAAGGAATGAGTGAAACTTATCATGAATATTTATCATATTAAAAGAGATTTTAATTAGTTGTGGTCATTGATCTAGAAAGAAACGGTGTCAAAGGAAATAAATAATATGTTGTGGAAGACATTCAAGGAGATATTATTTGTAAAATATTTCCATCATGATCAACGACCATATATGAAGCTGAATTTATTTAATATAAGGAAAATAAAAGATAAAATGTTACTGAATATCATGCTAACATTATAAGGTCAACAACTCATGATGTGTATTATTCACATAATATAAGAATTAATATTAATCTTTTCTTTAATGGGATAAGGACAATCCTTTGACGGGTATTTGGATCTTAAAGATTATTTGTATTTATGGATAATATATTATGTTCCATCAAGATTGAGAAATAGTTCTCAATGTATTATTTTTAGGGAAAATTGGAAAGGAATAAAGTAGATGAACACTCTAAAAAAGGGAATATATAAAAAGGGAATGTGGGAAGTATAACACTCCTATCACAAAATCCTAGAGTCAGTGCATTATTTTATTACATTGGCTTGAACACAAGGAATGAAATACCAAAGGACTAATCAGTTTAGAATTTTTAGAAAGATATATTACCTACATGATACCCTAATACATTGGGAAATAGAATATAAAAATAGGATTAATAATTAAATGAAATTAAAAGTCATCCTTAAAACATATTCAAATGATTCGTACTCATAATCTAGAGAAATAAAACATAATAAGGGTGAGGTGAAATTCTTAGTAAGGGAAAGTAATGAGGAATCAATAATGAATCAATGAGAATAAATCAAATTTTAAAGATAAATAACTATCAACATGTGCAATTAAAATAACTATATAAAGTATAATCAATATGGATAGGTAAGAAACTAAAACATATTCCATTTAATCAATAGACTAAGAATATAATGCATCCCTAGATATATTGAAACAAAATCTTATTAATAATTAATAATAGATTCAAAATGAAGTAAATGATTAATTATTGGATGTCCAATCTAAGTCACATGAGAACCTATACCATCAAGACCTTTCACAAGAAGTTTTAAAACTATAAATAGTAATCTATTTCATTTATCCAACTTTTGTGTCTCATGAGATCCTATCGATGCTTTGAGGGGCTATATAAAGTCTGATCCCCACCCATAAATGTCTCTCAAAATAATTCCTCATATAAAATAATCAAAATAAATAATATTCTGTGTAAAATATCCATACCTAATAAAGGATATATATTATTAATATTTTCATAGTTAATTAAATAACTATAAAAGAAAACATCATATGTAAAAAGGATATACAGTTTAAGAAATAACAATATCCATTGTACGATAATAATAATAGTAAAGAAAATTTATAATGAAAAATTACTACAATAAAATTATTGTTTAATGATAAATTTAAAAATCACAGATGGATGATATATTGTAAAAATAATCATTATGAAAATTCTTGAGGAAAATGTCCTTTAAACATTCCAAACTGTCCCATACAACATTGAAACATTTGAATCCCAATAACCATGAATGTATGACATTAAATGAAAGTTACACTATCATGAGAATAAGGATATTCATTATATAACATGTAAATGGGAAATATATAAACCATATAAATGTAAACTACCACATAACATCAAATAAGTCTCAATGGAATGTATATTAAGATGAAATCCATTACCTTGAGTCCGACTTACCACATGTGTATTTATATTTATAAATAATAAACTTATTGTAATTATTTAATTTTTTAAGAATTTTTATCTTATTTATCATTAATTTTATTTCACTTATTACCATGTTTTATAAAACTACTTAATGAATTATGTTTACGTTGGGTGTTTTGACCAATTTTGGTTTATGTGTCAAAAATGACTTTGGTATGTCAATTATGGTCAAAGGGGCCATTGTATAAACATATACAGAATAAGAAACATGAAATAATAATCACATTTATTCATCAATTTTAATTTTAAAACCAATCATGAAATATGGTTATAAAAAATGAACCAACATTATAATCATGGAGATTTTAGGCCGTACTTACGCATGCGTAACGTTACCAATTGTCAATGATCATTATGGAAAAAGATAAGTAATATTATCACATTACATAATCACAATTATATCATAAATATCAGGTTATTTATTAATATATACTTATATATAGAATTATTGTGGTTTAAAAGAAATCACAATGTGTTGAGGAGGCGGTATACCACATGTCCATGATGAACATTATCACTTTTTAGTGTGTGAAAAGGGTAATAAAGAAAATGATATATTATATTTACAAAAAGTAATTTATTTAATGAATATAATATAGAGTTCATATTTTTCACAAATATTTAATTAAAACAATCCTTTATAAATTCCATGTATATCAGGAATGAATCACATCACTTTGGGGAGGTAGTAGTCCACACTCTCATAAATGATGTTATGAAATTTACTCAAAATAGAAAGTATAAAGGTATATGTAATAAAATATTTTTAAAAGAAAAATTAAATAATAATTATTATATATATCATATATAAATAGTGTTTCCATGATAATTACAAACCATGAAATTTGGTAAAAAAATGAACAATCATTATTTCGTGAGGCGGTAGTTCGTCGTACTCATAAATGGTGAGTGTGTTACACATTAGATGGATGCTTCAGTAAGTGTGAATTAAAAAATTAAAATAAAATAATATTATTATATTTATGATACAGATGTTATTATATAATCATTGAATATGAATATTTAATGGGGTGATGAATAAAAATAAAACAAAGGAACTCGAGAAAGAATGTTACCTTCTATTTGGGTAACTCCTTTTGGTTTGCCCCAAAGGGTTTACTTGGAAGGATTTATTCACAATAATAGGATTATTAGATTATAGGAGGGTTGTTTAATAGATATTTGGTCCAATATTTTTTGATCCAATGTGGCTTTAGAGGTGTGAAAAAGTGGTAGGGATGAGTGCCTTTTTATAGTGTATGAGGAGTGGTTGTCCTACATATTTTTGGAAAGGGAATTTAACCCACGTTTTATTATGTAAATTGGATCCAATAATGGTTAAAATTTTATATAACTTAGGATAGGGTCTAAATATACACAAATAATTATTTTTAAATGTTTATAGATCATTTTTTTCCTTTATTTTTAATGTTTAGTCCTTTGTTATGCTTAATTTTACCTTAATCGTTGTTATTAATTTTAATTGATTTCACTAATATTTTTGTTCAAAACTAGGCTGAACTTATTAGAAATTAAAAATTATGTTAATTAAAAATATATTATCTGTTTTTCCAAATTATAATCATATAATTAGAAGAAATTAAATTAAATTTAATCCTACATACAGATGATAATGTGAGCTTTTTAAGTAAAAATATTCAAATGTTTTGTAAGTTTTCATATGAAATATAAATTTAAAAAATATTCTATTGTACTAAATTGAATTAAATTATATACAATTTATATAATTTAAATTTTAAGCTAATTTAAAATATAATTTAACATTATAAATAAATTATATGAAAAAACAAATTTGAATTAAAAATTTTCTTTTTCACAATTCATTAAAAAATGAAACTTCATAGAAAAATACAAAAAATTCATGATACCCTATTTTTGTAGTTTCTATTTCAAAAATTATGTTTATTTTGACATATGAAATTCATTAAATTTCAAAAATTGGATTTAAAATAGGTTCCCCATTGAAAGGAAACAAAACTATTTTTTTAAAATATATGTTTTTATGCGTAAAATTGTGTTTGTTCATATATTATGCATATAAAATCAACTATATTATGGAAAAAATGATTTATTGAATATATAACATATGAATTTAATTAATATAATTCACCAATATTAATTAATTTAACATATTAATATAAATTTCCCTTTTTTACATAAAAATAGTCTTTTGTAAAATTATTCCCTTTATATTCATTTGGTTTCTATATACATTTCAAATTGATAGGAATCCAATAAATTAAACTGTATTTTTTCATAATTTATTTAATTTTATTCATAACTATCAAAGGAATATCTATTTTATATTATATTATATTAAATGATAGTATTATTAATAATATATTATTATTTGGTAGAACTTGGTCGTGAATGTTACACAAGCCATCATGGAAATTAAATTTTTCATGTAATGAAAAATTAACTTAGTGTTACAAATAGAGAAATCTAGGAATTATATTGAATGTAGAATATGTTAAAATTGTTGTTTCATTTAAGAAATCTATGAACAAGAAATAAAATTATTCCAAAAGGAAAATATTGTAAAGTCATAGTGTGTTACATTCTCCCAACCATAAATAAAGATCATCGTCACAATTAAATATTGATCTTGGTAATCAGGGGATTCATTTTTTAAAATATTTTTTTTTGAAAAATACACATCATGAATAGAGTGAATAATAATTCTTCTTTATATGAGAGAAAGGGAAGTATAATGGTCATGTAACTAGGTTCATTAGTAGGGTAACATTGGTGGAAAATAAAAACATGGATATGAAAGAAAAACATAACAATCAAGTTTTGAGGGAGTGTAATATAGAAAATATTCAATTGAATGTTTATGAACTTGAATCCTTAAACAAATTTTTTTAAAAAAGGTCAATTTATATAATCAAAATAATGATAATAGGACAATTTTTTTTTGTTTCAAGGCCATTTTTTCGTATAGTTGGGAAATTATTTCACTCTAGAAGAATATAAGTAAATATATGGTTTTATTTCAGAAACATAATCTTATCCTTTGGCTATGCCTTAAACTATTAACAATTCATTTCTTTACAATAGATGAATCATATGGTGAAGTAATACATTAACCATTAAAACCACATCCAAATATCCACTTAAACCATTTCATAAATGGATAACCTTTCCAAAAGAGTATAATCCAAAACTTTTGAATGAAGGTCACTGAATTTAAAAAATGAACATATCAAATAACATAAAGTGGATTTTAATCATCACATATCAAACATGAGAATATGATAATAAATTTAATTACCAAAAATATTTATTGAAAACATCAATTATTATTATTTCTAAAATAGAAAATAGATTATTGGATATATTCCTTAAATACAAAAAATGATGTAACCTCTATCAATTATAGAATAACCAATTTTTTCAATAAATTATTACTCAGTTATAGGGTATTCAA
This sequence comes from Viscum album, assembly GCA_963277665.1. Lineage (NCBI taxonomy): Eukaryota > Viridiplantae > Streptophyta > Magnoliopsida > Santalales > Viscaceae > Viscum > Viscum album. Next base: position 1,692,711,222 of record OY728137.1, on the reverse strand, counting down.
CACTTATCTTATTTATGTTGTCCAAACCAATAATTTCTTTATCCAAACATCATTGTATTAACATTAGAAATATACTAATGGTTATCATTCCCTCAACTATGTGTTTTCCATTTTTTTATTTTCTACTGAATAACTTTTCTTGGTACCATTAAACATATTTTCTCAAACACTTAATGAAAAACATACTTCAATAAATTCCTCATAAATTCCATAATTCTTATAATTAGTACACCGATGATAAATTTATCAAATTAAATAATGTTTTATTATAGTTGCACGAACATTAATCATTCCTCTAAATCTATGGTAGTAGTTTAATCTTAACCGAGATGAATTAGCCTTTTTGTGGTATAATATTTTGATGCATGATAAATTGATTTTCCTAGTGTCTCTTCTACATATAGTGGAAGCATTGCTCATTTTAATTTTCTTTCTTTACATTGCGAACACGAACATGGTGGAATTTTACTTCACACTTATAATAAAATCCCATTCTCATCAAGAATGTATTGGGGTGTTTCTTTCTACAATTATCACATGTGGGAAAATACTTCCTCCCATTCTTCCCTTTATACATCTTTGGACCTACCATCCTCTTATTTTCTTCCTTTTGTTCGAATCTATAAGACTTGGGATAATTCTTTACCAATATTTTTTTGCATGATACTATGTCTTAATATGATAATAATACATTGGAGACTATTTTACTTTGAAATAATATCCTAATAAGATAAAAGATATGATCTTTATTACTCTTAGGATCATGTAAATTGGTGAGGATCACATTCCTTATTCTAGGAACCATAACTAAATGATGAAATACATGAAATTAGTTCATATCATTATAAAACATAATATATAATCCAAAAATAGTAAAATACAAAAAATAAATTGAAATGTTTATTTATAGATAATCAAATAATCATAAACACTATTTCTTTGGAGACATTATTACTTTTAAATCATTCATAATGGTTTGTAAAGAAAATAAAAACTATCCTAAGTGTATACCCCAGTAGTGTCAAAATAGGTGCACAATGAGGCCCATTTTAACGTACCAGGTTACACTGAGTCGGGCCCAACACACCTTCTTAGAGTTGTTAACCCAAGGTATATTGATGACAGAACCACATCCAACTGTAAAATACATACATGGATGTATTTCTACGAATACCCATATAATCTATACCTTACCAAAATTCATGGATTGTACTATATACTTATCCTTAAATTATATCTTAGGGTTAGGTCCCCCAATATAATTTTTCTAAATATAGTTTCCATGTTTTCTTGTGAACTTCATTTGATACAAGCTTTAGTACCCCGGTCCTAGAATCCTAGAGCTAGTTCATTATTTTATTACATTAGTATGGTCATAAAGAGTCAAATATAAAAAGACTGATTAGTTTATTTGTTTTTGAAAGAAATATTACATATATAATACACATAATACATTGGTAAATAGAAAATACAAATACAATAAATAATAAAATGAAATTATAAATCATTCTTGAAATTCATTCAAAGGATTCCTCTTCATAACTTGAGGAAAGGAAAAATAACAAGGGTGAGCTCAAATACTCATCTAGGGTAAGTAAAGTGAAAAAATAATGAATAAATGAGAAATAATAAACATGGAAAAGTAAATAATTTAAAACAAATAATATTAAAGTAACTAGATAAGGCATAATCATTATGGAAAGGTAAAAAAATAAAACACATTCCATTTAATCAATAAACAAACAATAGAATGCACCCATATATATGTTGATAAAAAATATAATAGATAAGTAAAAATTGAATCAAAAATGAAGGAAATGATTATTTATTGAATTTCAGGTATAAGTAATAGGAAAACCCATACAGTTAAGTCCTTTCCCAAGACGGTTTAAAACTACTGATAGAAACTCATTTAATTTGGTCAACTTATTTTTATAATGAGAACCTGTCAATGCATTGAGCGGCTATATAAAGTCTATAACCACCCATAAATGATTTTACAAAGAATTAATCATATTGAATAATCTAAATAATTAATATACCTTATCAAATATCCATATTAAATAAAGGACATGGTTTTATCAATATTTCCCTAGTTAATAAAATAATTGTCAAAGTGAAAAAATATGTAAAAATGATATACAATTTAGGCAATAAATATATCCATTGTATGAGAATATAGATATAAAATAAAATAACCAACTAAAAATTATTATAGAAAAATTATTATTTCAAGATAATTTTAACAATAAAAAAGGAAGTGATATTGAAAAGTTAATCATCAAGAACGTTCTTGAGTAAAATATACTTTAAACATTCCCAAGTGTCCAATACAACTTTGAAACATCTGAATAATAATCCCCAAGAAGGTATGTAATTAAGTGAAACTTATAATACCATTAGAATAATGATATTCATTATATAACATTTACAAGGGTATTATATACACCATATAAAAGTAGATTGGTGAATAACAACAAATAAATCTCAGTGAAATGAAAATTGAGACGAAATCCCTAACCATGAGTCTGACTAGTCACTTATGTATTTATATTCTTCAATAAGAAACTTATTTTAATTATTTAATTTATTAAAATCTTTCTTACATTTATAATCACTTTTATTTCACTCATTAACATGTTTTATATAACTACTTAAACAGTTATGTTTACAGTGGGTGTTTTGAGCAAATTCGGTTTCTCTGTCAAAAATGACTTGGTAGGTCAACTATGGTCAAATGGGAAATTATATAAACTTATTTTGAATAATAAAAATGAAATAATTATCATATTTATATACAAATTATTCTTTTAAAACCAATAATTAATTATGGTTATGAAAAACAAACAAATGTTACAATAATGGAGACGGTAGGCCTCATGCACACATGGGTAATGTTCCTAGTTTCAATGACCACTATTGAAAAAAGGTAATTAATATCATTTCATTATATAATGATAATTATATCATAAATATGAAGTTATTTTATTATATATACTTATATATATAATTATTGTGATGTAAAAGGATCAGATCTTTTGGAGGAGGTGGTAGTCCACATGTCCACGACCGACATTATCACTTTTTAGTGTGTTAAAAGGGTAATAAATAAAATGATATATTATATTTACAGAAAGGTAATTATTTCATTAAAATAATATATATGTAATTTATCTAATTTTTTTAATTAAAACCATAATTTATACCTTCTAGGTATAGCATGAATGAATCACATCGCTTTGGGGAGGAGGTAGTCCACACTGTCACAAACAATGTTATCGGAATTACACAAAAATTTAAAGTATAAAGGTATGTGTTATAAATAATTAAAAAAGTATAATTAAATAATAATTATCAAATATATAATATATATGAACATAGTTTCCATCATGATTTTCAACCACGAAATGTGGTAAAGAAAAAACAAACAATCATCTTTTCTTGAGGCGGTAGTACGCCGTACACAAAAATAGTATGTTTGTTACCCATTAGATATAAGTGTGTGTAGTTTTAGGTAGAAAAAATAGAATATATAAAATCAATATATTTTGGATACTAGTGTTATTATATTTGTATTTATAAGAACCGTTTTGGTGTGGGGATTGAAAATAAAATAAAGGAGCTTCAGGAAGAATGTTACCTCTTATTTGGGAAACTCCTTTGTGTTTGCACCAAAGTATTTCTTTAGATGGATTTTTTCCCAAGTGTAGGTTTCTTGGATTATTGGAGGTATGTTTAATAGCTATTTTCCAATATTATTTATCCAATTTCTGTTTATATGTGTGAAGAAGTGGGAGGGATGAGTGCCTTTTTACTATGGAGGAGGAGTAGTGCTCTTGTATATTTTTGGAAAGGGGATTCCACCCACATTTCTCCCATATCATGTGGATATAATATCATTTACATTTATATAAAATGGAGTATAGTTTATAAATATTTCCATAAAATTAATTTTAAAAATATTATAGATAATTTTGGCCCTTAAATTTAAGGTTTAATACCTTTTTAAGCTTAATTTCACTTTAATTTTTGTAATTAATTTAAATTAATTTCGCTAATATTTTTAGTCAAAAACTAATATAACCTTATTATAAATTATAAATTATTATTATTTAAAATATTTAATCCCTTTTTCTAAATTCCAATAATATAAGTGGTAGAGATTAAGTAAAATTTAATCCTACACACAGGACGCCAATGTGTTTTTTATTTAAAAACGTACAAAACTTCGCTATGTTTCCATATATAATTTAAATGTGAAAATGATTATAACGAATTAAATTGGGTTAATTTATATATTATTTATATAATTTTACGTTTAAACCAATTTAAAATATAATTTTACACTATAAATAAATTAGCTGAAAAATCAGTTTTTAATTAAAATTCATTATTTGTCATTATTCAGTAATAAAATAAAACATCAAAAAACAATACAAAACATACAACCTAAACTAAATTTAATTATTTTTATTCAAAATATATGTTTATTTTTAAATATAAATTTAATAAATTTCCAAAAAACTTATTTAAAACATGTTCTCATTTTAAAAGGCTATAAAACTATCTTTAAAAAAATATTGATTTTTTTCATAAAATTGGGTTTTTTTCATATATTATGAAAATAAAGAATATTGGATGAATGTAAGAAATATTTTATTGAATATATAACATATAAATTTAGTTAATATGTTTCACTAATAATTATTAATTTTACTTATTATGATAAATCTCTATTTTCACATAAAAATTATCTTTAAAAAATCATTCATTTTATATTCATTTGGTTTCTATATTCATTTATAATTAGTAGGAAATAATGAATTAAAATCTATTTTTTCACAATTAATTTATCATAATCATAACTATAAATTTAATAGCCAATTTATATTCGATTATATTAAATAATAATTTTTTTGATAATATATTATTATTTAGTAAGACTCGGACTTGCGTGTTTCATAATACATTGGGGAAAGCCAGTCTTGTGTGTAACACAAACTCCCCTCATATTTTTTTAGAGTAAAAACTAAACATTATGTTGTATGTAGCATAATATTAACTTGGTATTTCTTATAAATAAGTCTAGGAATAAAAATTAAATTTATTCCCAAAGGAAAATATTGTAAAGTCTTGTGGTGTTCCAAGAAGGGTGAAATATATAACTTGTAATAATGGTGAAAATAAACATCACAAAACATTATTATTGGTAATGAGTGTTTTATTAAAGTTTATATAGAATTTCTACCAATTTTATGATTTTATGGGTAAGAAAAAATCATCAAATGTACAATGATTAAACTATATGGAAATGGGTCACTATTCAAATGAATTCTTTAGGCATTAAGGAAACTTTATATAGAAAAGGATAAGGGAAAAAAAGGAAAAGGTTATGTGGTCACTAAATTTGAGTATGATGTTCCTAAATATATAGTTTTATATACTATGATCATATCCTAAAATTTATCTAATGATTTATTCAACTCAAGATCTGAACAATCTTGTATATCTTCTATGTTTTCCAAAAAAATTGATATTTCCATAACACCTTAAGAAAAGAGTTATCAATCAATAACCATAGTGGAAATATTACTATAATAAGGATATTACTATCATTCCTCATATATAAACATAGACTTAAGTTATTTTTAAACATGATTATTATACAAATTGTTTAATTTGATGTAATCCATTGTACGGATTGGATTTTAAATTATAATAAAGAATTTTATTGATGTGATAATAAAATTACAATTTGTGTTAGAGATGAGGAATTTATTATACTCAAAGGGGAGAATAATTTATCTAAATCATGTCTAGATCTACCTATATCAAAACTAATTAATTAAAACAATAGGTATATATATAAAAAAAATCTATGAATGGGAGATGTATCCATAAAATAGAGAACACACCTATCGTGTGAGAATGCATTGATTTGTTTTTAAAAGAACTACTTGGACTCCCACCTGAGCATGAAGTTGTGTGGTCCTTTTATCTTATCCTTGATGTAAAAAATACATCTAAGAGTCACTATAAGATACCCATAGCATAGTTAGTGGAACTAAATAAATAATTACATGAGTTATGTGAGAAGATATGTATATGCCTTTGTGTTACACAATGGGTACCCCTATAATATTTATTAAGAAAAAATATGAGTCTATGAGGCTATGAATATATCAAATAGAAATAAAATATGTCACTTTAAAGAACAATATACTTTTCCTGACATTTATGTCTTATTTGATCATATTTAAGGAGATCAATATTTTTCAAAATTTGATCTCCATTATGGGTAGCACTAACTTGATGTAAAGAAGGAAGAAATTCCAAAGATGGAATTTCATATGTGGTAACAAAATTATGAATTTAATGTATTTACCTTTGTATTGTACAATACGACCTATATTTTTATGGATATGATGAACAGAGTATTCAAGTATTATCTTGATAATTTGGATGTTGTATTTATTGATAATATATTAATATAATCTAAAAGATATAATGTGAATGAGTTTTATTTAAAAATCAATTCTAAGACTCATAGAAGAAAGGAATCGTATGGAAAATATGAAAATTTTTAATTTTTACTATATGATGTTTTTTTCTTGGACATATTGTCTCTAAGGATGCAATATCATTTGATCTTTCAAATACAAAGGTAGTGATGGAATGATCAATGACCATGAATATAACCAAGGTATATAAATTCTTTGAATTTTAAGGCTACTATTGATGATTGTTTTTAAAACTTTTTATTTGATTATCTAATCCATTGAAAAAGTTTATATGAATAGGTTTAAAGTTAACATGGTTAAAATAATATAAGAAATTTTTTGAATAATTAAATATGATATGGGTTAATGCCTCAATATTGAATTTTCTAGGAGGCTACAAAACATTTATATACAATGATGAAACAAATAAATGAATTGGATGTGTCATTAACAATAATGATAGAGTTTTTGCGTATATAGCAATATGATTAATGATTCATGAAAAAAATAACCAAACCAAGATATAGAGTTAGAAGCTATAATCTCTCTATTAAAGATATGGAGGCATTATTTTTATGGTGAAATATGTGACATATATACAGATCACAAGATTCCAAAATATATGTTCTCTCAGAAATATATAAATATTAGGAAATGGTTATAGATATAAATACTCTATTATTATTATCACACAATACACTTCCACCCTAGGAAAGAAATGAGGTGGTTGATGCATTGAGTAAGAAATATCATGGTGTTTTTACTATAATGTGGATTGTAAAAGATCTTATATTCATTGGTTTAGTGAAGCTGGACATGGAAATAACTAAATAAGGGAAACATAAAATATATTATAAATGATTTCCAATAAATCCTTATTAGAGAAAATAAAATTTTCCAGTCTTGTTGAAAACAATATTTAAAAATTTTAGCTATAAATGATGATAAGTTGGTAGACTTCATCTATAAAAATGGTATTTTTAAATACTGAAAGAGGATATGTGTTCCATCCATGTATGATTTGAAAAAATAATTATTAGATGAAGCTCATAACACAAATTTCACTATACAACTAGGATGAAACAAAACGTATCAGGATTTAAATGGATTTTTTTGGGATAATATGAAACTAGAAAATGTAGACCATATATAATGATTCTAGATTTTTTAGTAGGTAGAGACTAATAGACGAAATCCTAAAGGATTCATGCACCCTATACCTATTTTTATATGAAAATGAAAATATATTAATTTATTCTTTGTCACTCGATTACCAAATAATCTTAGATTATAATTATCCTATTTGAGATATAATTGATCACCTAACTATGTCCACATATTTCCTAGATACAAGGGAAGTTCTAAAACTTGATCACATTACACGTCTCTATATTAATGAATTCATTAGACATCATGGAATTACACATTTAATTGTATCTGACCGTGATCCAAATTTTATATCAAAATTTTAGAAGTTTCTTCTGAAGGATCTCAATAACAAGAAAAAATTTAGAACCACCTATCATCCTTAAATAGATAGTTATTTAGAAATAACTCTTCAAACATTAGAACACAATTTGAGGTTGTTCTCACATGAAATTCAAGGTATGTGGGGTAAGTATTTACCTTTTGTGGAATTTATATATAATAATTTCCTCCATTTAACCATTTGAATTGAAAAATATAAGTAATTTTATGGAACAATGTGTCATACTATTACTTGGTGGGATGAAGCCAGTGAAGGTAATCTTGTTGTATTAGATCTTATTGAGTAAATAAAGAAATGCTATAATGATATATATAACTGAAGTGTGGATTTAGAATTTCAAGTGGGAGATAATGTTTTCGTGAAGGTATATCTATGGAAAGGTGTTAAAAGATTTAGATAAAAGGGAAACTAAGTCCTAGGTACGCCGGTCCTTTTGAAATTATAGTATGAACTGGAGCTACTAATCACCATTTAGAAATTCCACCTAAAATCTATAAAGTTCAAAGTGAGTTCCATATATCTTTTTTGAGAATGTAAATTCTAGACCCAAAAAATTATATCAACTATGAGAAAATAGAATTTTAACTAAAATTATCGTAATTTTAATATCCTATCAAAATTCTTGACTCTAGAAAATAAGTGTTTACGAATCATACAACTCAACTGGTAAAATTAATTTGGGGAAATTATAAGATAGAAGTGGTGACGTGGTGAAATAAAGAAGTTATGATGAATAAATACCAAAATCTATTATTTATGTGACATTTTATAAATTTCCAGGATGAAATTTTTGAAGGAGGGAAGAATGCTACACCTAAGTTTCAATTTTAGTAAGTTTCTCTTTATAAAGAAACACCAACATAATATACATAGATTTATTCATGAACATGATTAAAAACTATATTACTAAATTTTAAAATTGAATTTTATTAAATTTACTTCAAAATAGAAATTATCATCACAATATTATGTTAGGGGTAATTTATTTTATTTTTTCAGAAATAGTTGATTTTTGGGTGAATAGTGAAAATACCGATTTTTCAAAAACTATCACTTTTATTACATAATAATGATATAAGAGTAACATGAAAGGATATGAGAACATTTTTATAGTATAAATATTTGTTTAATAAGTAATATAATTCATCTAATATATAATATTATACATAAAAATATATTCTTAACATTTTGGATATCTAAGTAATGTTTTGGAGAAAATACTAATTATTTTCATTTGTAGCTATTAATCAAGTATATAGAAGTTTAATTTTGGGTTTATTTTTGTTTTAAAGAAAAATAAATTTAATTTAATTTAATACAATCTTATTAATTCCATGTTAATCAACATTATACATTATATTTATATAAAATCATTTTTACCCTTAAATCAAACATTTTCTTTAAAACGGGTATCATCACATTTCACGTAATTATATTAATATTAATTCATTATACTAATAAAAAATGAATATTGTAAAATGGATTCCATATTTTTATTGAAAATAAAATATAATTAGGTAATATTTTAAAATTAATTTTTGGTTATAGTGAATATGAAAAATAGTAAAAACAAGTTACCACAGTTCGGGTTAGAACAATTTTATCAGGGGGTGGGGGTTTACTAAGAGATGCTTGTAAAAAATAAACATAAAATAATAACAATTTTATTTTTTGAAGGTATTTTTATAATATGTTATCTGAAATTATAATTCCTATCCTTTTTGTTCCATTTTCACACGAGGAGAACTTTATATTATTGAAATATTTTATGTAATCACATGTGCGTCTCCCCCCTCACTTACAAAAGGTGAACCCATAACCTCCACTATTTAGAAAAATTTATATATATATCTCAATAAATGGATATAAAAAACCATTCTAACTTCCTTAACAAAATTTTTGTGCTTCTGTTATTCTCCAATGACCATCCTAAGAAGGGTTATTGTGTAATCAAAAAGAGGTGTATCACCCCTAGTTTATGGTATGTATCCCTTCCATGATGATTTAAATATGTTAAAAGGTTATTTGGGATATTGGGGAGACTTTGGAGTAATTTGGTGAATTTTTTGTAAAAATAGGGGTGCACGGTCAACACACAGTTTGGCCAAACCATGTGGTGAAACTGTGCAAGGCCAAAACTAATTCCCTATCTTTTTTGATCTAATTTAGTTTGGTCATCTGTTTGATATATTTCGACCCAAATCAACCCTAAAATGAATTTTGGCTCCTATAAAGTCCAAATGAGTTTCTTCTATCGATATGGAAGCAATCTGAACACGTTCCTTGGAAAATCAAAGGCAGATTCTTGTGGTAAGTGACCTTTCATCATCGTTTTCTTCATGGTTTCCTAGATACAATCCCCCATTCATATGTTTTTATTATATATACGCCCCATTTAGGTAGATATAAGAGATATAGACCAAATAAGGTTTAATATGGTGTTTTTCATGATATGGGAGGATATATTTAGTGGTTTCTTGGTATCTTTTCTTGGATTCTCGAGCGTTCTGTATCCGTTTTCGGTTTTCATTGGAATGAGAATGGTAGGTGGATTTAATATCTTCCGTCCTTTATAGAATTGTTTATAATGAATTAAAATTTCAATTTTGATGAAAATTAAATTGTGTTTTTTCTACTATACAATTGTTAAAAGCTCTTTAGTGACAAGTGGTGGAAAACATGAACGATTGATGGTTTTTGTGAACAATTCTAGTTTTTGATTTAAAATAGAGGTTTATAAATTTTGGATATTAAGGAATTTTGTAAAATTGACTTATTTAAAATTATTTTATTATATATATGGATTTTTTCAATGCTTTAGTGTTTTTAAATTGGATAGTTGGAATTTTTTCAATAAACTGGCCTTTTTATTGAAACAGGTGAAATTGTTTGAAATTGGTTTCGGTTTTTGGAAAACATGGTGTGTGTATCATGTTGAATTACTGGTAATGGTTGAAATATGATCATGTTCCTGGTAAAAAAGGTTAAATGGAACATGGGAAATAATTGTATTATGATGAATTGGTAGATCGACGAGAAACCGTTCATGAGTATGAAACTATCAAAATGATGTATTCATTTTTGGTAGTTGTTATTTTGTGGAGTTTATTGGTTTTATAGAGTAGTTTTAAGATAGTATTTTAAAGATTTACTTGAATTTTTACCTGGAGTATAGCTTGCTGGATAACATTTTATATGGTTTTAGTTTATATTTAGTTATAAAATATTTATTATAAGTGATTATATTTAGTTATAATCAATTTTTATAAATTGTTTTATATACACTATTTTATACAAATGTGGATAACCCTTCTATAATAGTAGAGTGAGTAGGTAAGTCCTTACAAAAATACTAAGATTTATTATAATCACCCCTTATTTGGAACTTTGGTGCTTTTTCATAAGTAATCTTCTAGGATGTGGGAAAAGGTTGGGCGTATCCAGTTTTTAGCACTACTTCTTGAGTTGTTGAGTTTTTTGGTGGAGGTGGAGCACAGAACTGATTTATCCTGGAGTCTTTTGATTATTATGACTTATTGTTGAGTTATCTACCTTTGTTAGATTGATTTCTAGTTTTCTTCCTCTGTAGAACTTTTGTTCCCTCACTTCGAAATAAAATATTTTCTGAATTGCCATTATTTTGTTCATGCATCATATAGCTGCTATGGATTGTGGTTGGTTGGTTTATAGTCTATCTATAAAAGTTTAAATCATACCCCAATAGTTTTTTAAACCCTTTGATAATTATTTATAGCATTTTTATTCTTGGGGATGTCTCATAAGTCCTAGTAATGAATCATTTTCTTCTCAATCTAATGAGAATGAGTGGGTCACTATAGGAGGTCTCTCAACAAATATGTAATTATATTTACCAACTATTTAAAGTTTATTTTTTCTTACAAATCATATAAATATGTTTTTAAAATAAATAAATAATTAATATAGTATCATCAATATAATTAGATTTTTATGGATTATATGAATACCATTTTCAACCTCATTTCAATCATATGGAAAATGAAAACATCCCTTTTTCACACGTACGACCTACCATCTCCACGCAATGATGTATTTTTGCATCTCCCATTAACTTGTATGGTTATAAAGATGAAAATAATGAATATATTTAGTATTTTATTAAAAAATGATAATGTTATTCGTTCGGATGTGTGGACTACAACCTCCACTAAGCGATGCGACTCATTTTTCATGTATTACTTTAATGGATGATTATAAATATTTATATAATGAATATGAATTATATTTTATCATGATTTGAATTATTTATAAGTTGAAAAAATATCAATATTCATGGACCCTAACTGTGGAATTGAAACATATATTGAAAATAAAGTAATTAACACATGAGATGATGATGATAATGAATGATTATTAATGAATGGGTGATTGGATGTTCTAAGTAAACCATGTATGCTATTATAAGTATGAATATGACTATAGTAATGAATTATAATACATTAAAATTTAAAATACATAATGTTAAAATAACTTATGATGAATTTAGACCTACAGTAAGGTATTATTTCACAATATTTTCCTTATTTGGGATTGTCTATGTTCAAGTTTTTGTTAGGGTAATTATGTTATCTTTATTTTTTACAAACCTTATATTTTATTCTAATATTATTTTTTATAGAAATTATAATTTTTCATTTATTCTACACTCATTATGTATTCAAAATTCTAGAAGAAGGTTTTTCAGGAAAATTGAGTTTTTTTCTACTCAATTAGAAATACTTTTCTTACATATCTGCATTCTCTTTAGATTATTTATGTAATGTTTTTTATAATTATAAAATTAATGATAAAATTAATTTTTAAGTGTTTTTGAATTTTTATAATGATATTTAAAAGTAAAATTCTTATCATTTTTCAAATGAGGATGTTGTTACGAAAGGTGTGCCTAGATCTTTATTTTAAGGCTTACCAAGAAAATGAATTTTCCAACCATCATGAAAATTATATCCCATAATGTTTTTTTAAATGTATCCATGAGATTTTTAAAAAAAAGTTTTTATAAATATTCTTTAAATTTTTATATTACTAAAAAGTAATTTGAAATGAAAAAGGTATTTTCCTAAAGAAATTTTATGGTGAAATTTTATAAGTATTTTCATATATGTTAATATAATTTGGTGAAAATTAATATTTAATAAGGATATAATCAAATTTTACCTTCCAGAATATTAATTTGGATGGATTGTGATAATGTTTCTCAATTTATTTATTAATATTTAATATTCTAGTTTTTCCATATGAATGTATTTGTTGATTATATATTAAATTTTTATTAATTTATTTTTTGCGATGAATGAATTATACTTTTCAAGTGATGGGTGGGGACAATTATAGTCTTTATAAGCATCAATAAGTCTCATGAGATAAACTAGTTTAGGTATTCGGTGTACGCAATAATTATTTTTGTATGATGTCTCGACACAATGTAACAACCAAGAATTTTATAAATGGAAACTCCTTTATTATAATTATTACATATAGTATAAATAATATAAAATCACATAGGGAAAAAAATTTAAACTTTTAAATGTTGAATGTATGAATTTACAGGTATTTATAGATGTTAAAGAACCTATACCTTAGAATTGTTACTTGACCATTTGAATAGTTATATGAAAATTAGGTATAATAATCTCAAATATAGAATTGTAACCTCAAATATGAAAGTATATATAAAATTATGTTTCTTATAAATGATAATATGATATAATTATATCATATTATATTTAAGTAATCTTTTTAAAAAAAATTAATTATGATTTCGTATTTTTAGGAAAAATACATTTTTATTTTGATTCTTATAATTAATAAAATAATTTAAAATAAAGTTTATTTTCATAAAATATATTTATAAATTAATATTTTCTATATTATTATTATAAGATAATTTTATGATAAGTTAATTAATTTTTAAAAGTACTATAAAATGAGTTATAATTTTAAAATTAATATTTTCCATGTAAATAATGATTTTAATTAAAAAATTAAATTTAAGATATTTAGAAAATTATTTTTATAAAATTTAATTAATTTTTTAATTCTATATTTATAAAAATTGTTAGGTTATTTATATAATTTTTTTCTAAAATAGTGGAATTTTTAGTGAATAGTGAAGTATGGTAATTTACTGTATTTAAAAAATTCCTAAATTGTTGAGTCCTTCATGATTTATGGATGATTTTGTACCAAAATATTTATATATACTTCATTATTGTAAGATATTTACTAATAAGGATCAAACTAATCATAGTCTTGCCCCAGAATAATATACTAATGAATAACATAATAAAAAACACCCCTCTCCTCCCTTATAAATACCACCCTCACAACCTCTTCCCTTTACACCTTAAAAGAATTGAATCATTTAAAATTTCTCTCTAATACTCTTACTAAGTCACTACCCCACATCTAGGATCCTTTGGTCTCAAGAATTGACCAAAAAAAATTTCTCTAAGGATGTTCTCAAGGAGAATAATTCCAGAGGGAAAATCCTATTTCTTTTCTTTTAATTTCAATTTAATTTCTTTTACTTTATTATTCTCCCATCATATTATCTTATCAAAGATGAATTATAACTCCCTTACCATTAATATACTATAATTTATTTATGAGAATTGGTTAATCCATCATAAACCACCTTCTCATCTCCCTTTTATTCTAAAAATGAAAACATCATCTGTGATATGTCAATTTACCTCCATCATGGATGATGCACTTTCATTTTCAAATACCACCTTCAAGGATGGTCATAAAACCGTTAAAGTGGTTGAAAAAGTTTTTAAAACTTATGTTATAACCTCTTTTATGTTTTTTAGCTAAAATATATTCGTAATATTAAATAATATAATGAAACTAGTTCGCGATGATCGATAAACCGACAAATTAATCTAAATGATTATCATTAAATTTCCATCTAACGATTCATCCTCATATTATATAACAAAATTATATATAAGATAAAGTAATATTATATAGTAAATTAATTACATATAATGTCAATTCTATATATTTATCCAAATTTTACATGATCTTCTGTACATGTATACAAGTGAACCAATAAAGAAAACCATGAAAAAAAAACACTCTTGATTGATGAAATTGAACACTATAACACATCAAAATGGCCATACAAGAACATAATAAAATTATAAATACATGTATAATAGGTTATGGATTTATTAATTAACAAAAATAATATGATTATCTAGGATATTAAGGTAAGTAAACCATTCAAACATAAGGTAAGTGGATTCTTGAACCCAACTCATTTTCTTTGGTTTAGTCCTATTTCATTCCAAATTTCACTCTGGATGTTTGTGTAATATTCCTCAAACATATTTTTTTCATTTACTTTTAACTTCTGGTATATATATGATTTCAATATGATTTTATGACAAATGTAATTATTTTTCCAAAATAAATCTTCTATCTAGAAACACATCTTTTACTTATCTTGACATTGTTTCTTCTCCACTATATATTGATGATTCCTATACCAGTATGCTTTTACCTTTTTAGAACAAAAATGTTTTTTTATGAATTTATTATTTATGAAATGAAACCCATTCTTTTCCATGGGTTATTTTATTTCTAATGTTGATATATGTTCTATGTTTCATGCATGATTATGTAAATGTTATGATGTGATGGGTGTTCTCAGACTTATATAAGTCTCAATTACATATGGTAATGTGATGTATCTCATGAGATAAGACATAATATACATAAACATGAGGCTAGATTTGTTCACAATGATGATTGTATGATTATTCAAAAAATTTATGTGTGAACATGATGTGAGCTTTGTACACAACTATTTTTGGTAGTGAACCATTAATACACGATGTTTCATTTTTATGAATTTCTACATTCCATGCCTCTATCTAATGATTCCTATCATTATTATGATGATAATACTACTATTTTTTTATTATATTTATTATTATTCTCCCCCATGTTATATTGATTCATTTTTTTATCTATCATTCTTTAGGATTTTAGATCACCCCTTTAATTGATATATATCCTCAGGTGAATACTTATACCAAGGATAAAATGTGGGCCAATTCGAAACTAGATAACAAGGAATTAAATTAATTTTTATGTTCTATTATTTAATGGATCTATAGGGTCAAAATTTTTCCAAGTCAAAAAACCTTTGGATCCTAGTTTTATAACAATTTTATGTTGTTTATTTTTAAAATGATGTAATAATCATGTAAGAAAAGTAGCGTCACTATAGCCGGTATATGAGTATGGTTCAGTTAATTTGGGAATAGTATTATAAAACATTAGTGAAATAATAAGTATATTTAAACACCATATATGGTATATTTTATAAAAATTATAAACATATGGAACCCAAAATATGTTCAATTTGAGTTAATTTCACAAAGTAATAAATGATTTATTCATGATTTGTTGACTTATATTTTGTTCAAATATTTTATGTTTTAGAAAATGTGAAGTTCTAGGAGAAACCATGCCAACAATCCATTTGAGTGATAATGAAACGAATGCACGAAAAACATCCTTAATGCCTTAGGAGTTGAAGTTTAAAATTTCATGGTGATGATAACCTAAATGACTTAGGATATGAACAACAACCCAAATAATGTGGAGGGTCCTACTTCACCAGAGAGGGAGAAACTTGGTATTGAGTTTTTTATGTAGCAATTACCACCTATGTTTAGTGGTTCTTCTGATCCACCAGTCACAAAATAATGGGTAAACTCAATGGATAAGATCTTTTATGTACAAAAATATTCTGATATGGAGTATATGACTCTGGCCATTTATTGTTTAAGTGGAGAGGCTGATTAATGGTGGGCGTCGACTAAGAACAGAAATCCAAATGAAATAAATTAAAGACATATAGTGGGAATAACTTAAGAAAATATTTCCTATCATATATTTCCCTAAAAATCATCGTGCTAATATAAAGAGATAATTCTTAGAGATAAAGAAAATGGAGGGAGAATCTATCGTGGCTTATAAAGAAAATTTCACAAGGTCTTCAATGTGTGCCCCAGATTCTATTATAAAAAATAATATTAAAATGGATAGATTCTTCAATGGTTAATAAAACACCATCATAAGGGTCTATAAAATTCTAGATTTTGGGAGTTATGAATAATTAGTTCTATGTGCACTCAAAGTGGAGATGGAGTCTAGAGGGTTGTCCTATGGAAATGGTGATCAGAAAAAAAAGATGGATTTTCATGTTGGGAGATTTAGTGAAAATGGTGGTAATAAAAATCAAACACTCACATGTCCAAAATGAGGGAAGACTAATCATGGGAAGTACACCAAAGGTATGGGGAAATACTTCAAGTGTGGGATAGATGGCCACCAAGATCATAAATTCCGAAGAGACATGAGGAACCTATAAAATGTGGGGTAGGAAATGAGATAACAACATATGGTTCAATTATTCAACTATAGAGAGAAAGGGAACTATTCCACTAGTTCACTAAACCTCGATTTCTCAAGGGTAATCAGTTTTATCCTCCACTAAAGACAAAGAAGTAAGGCAAATCTTATTCTATCCCTACTACTAAGGTGGAGCCTAAAAATTATGTGGTGACAAGTAGACTGGATATTAATTTAAGAATAATGAACATACTATTTGATTATGGTTTTATGAATTCATTCATATCATTCATGTTTAGTTGAACTATCCAAAAAATAGCTCCAAATCTAGATATTTATTTATCTTTGAGAACAAAAAATGGGACTATTATTTCATCCAAAGTATATAACTCCTCCCTTATTAATATTTGTGGACTGAACCTCCTCCAAAATCTGGTTTTACTTTGTTTGGTGGATTTTGATTCTATGTTGGGCATAGATTGGATATCTTTATACAAAGACAATATCAACTGTTAGGAATGGGAGATATCTCTTCACATCCCGATGCATCCTCAAAATTCATATAAGTTTAAGGATGAGGATGAATCTTATTCATAATCATAGTCTCATTTGGGGATATTATTTCTTTATGAGTAATAATATATTGCTCAAATGATTGAGACAAAGGAGTGAATAATGATATAGGAAATTATCATTATTAGGGACTACACTGATGTATTCCATGGATAATTTTTTAATTTTCCTCATGATCGAGAGGTTAAGCTCTCAATTGAAATTATTTCCATATCTCTATCTATATCATAGAAACATTATAGAATAAACACTATTAAGTTGGAGGAATTTCAGATGATTTTACAATAGAATATAGACAAGGTTTTTATGTACCCAATTGATTCACCATGGGGTTCACTTGTTCTATTAATCATGAATAAAGATGGATCAATGAACCAATACATTGAATATTATGGGCCCAATAACATATTGATAAATAATAATTATCACATTCCTAGGATCTAGGAATTCTTTGATCAACTATGTGTGGACATGTATTTCACTAATGTGTATCTGTGGTTCAGAAATCACCAATTAATGGGAAGGAAAGAATATATTCTGAAAATTGGCTTTCAAAGGAGTTATGAAAACTATTAGTTCATAGTAATGCCTCTAAGACTCACTAGTGCTATAGTAACATTCATAGACTTAATTAATAGAGTCTTTAAAGATTACCTCGTCAAATTTGTGGTTGTATTTATTTATAATATTATGATATACAACAAGAGTAAGGGGGACCATGTGGGGAATTTTAATACTATGAAGAATTTTATTAAAAGATATAAAATTTATAAAAATTATAGTAAATATGAGTTCTTGATGGAGGAAGTATCTTTCTTGGTGCATGTTATCACCTAAAAAGAAATATTTGTGGACCCTTTAAAGAAAAAGGTAATCGAAGAGCGGATCATGCCAATATCTATAATGGAGTTCCATAGTTACCTTGGTCTATCTAGGTATTACTAGATATTTTTTAATATCTTATCAAGATTTTCAAACCCACTAACCAAGATGAATCAGAAGAGAGAAAAGTTTTTTTGGACTAGTGAATGTGAAACCTACTTCGAAGAGTTAAAAATGGGTCTTATCACCACGCTATTACTCACACTTCCGAAAATTGGAGAACTATTTTTGGAATAAATCGATTATAAAAAAAATCTATCAGGATATATACTAATAAAAAATCATAAATTGATAGCCTACTCTTTAAGGAAGATTAAAATTCATGAGAAAAACCATCCTTTGCATGATATGGAGTTGTCAATTGTGATCTTCACATTGAAAATATGGTATCATTATCTATACATGAAGAAGTCTGAAATATATAAGGGTTATTAGATCCTAAAATATAAATTCAAACATATGGAGCTTAATATGTTCCATGGAATATGGTTAGATCTCATCAAGGATTATGGCTTCTCAATACACTACCATCCTGGTAAAGAAAATAAGGTGGAAGATACTCTATATTGAAAGTATCCTACATCTTTATCAATAGTAATAATTGATAAGGATACAATATTCTTAGACATATAAAGGTTATAAATGGTAATCATTAAGCAATTAAAATCATAAATCCTTTCTTATATGATTTCTCAACCACCCGTCATAGAGAAAATAAAGGATTATCAAATAAATGATGTGGAAATTCAGAAGGTGGAAGATGTGAGAAAGGAAAAATCCATATATTTTTTAAAAACAGAGGAAAGAGATGTATTATTTGGGTTATGAATATGTTTAACATCCAATACAGATATAAAAAGGTCTTCTGAATGACACTCTTAACTCAACCTTCTCTATTCACCTAGAAAGCACAACGATATATCGGGATCTTTGAGAGCACTATTTTTTTGGACAATCTGAAGAAATATATCAAAACAAATATAATCAAGGTGGATGGTTTTTCAAGAAGTGATGTTTGAAAAACAAATGTCTAAAGGGATGATGACACCATTACCCATACCTACAAAGAATCAGGAAAACATCACCAAAGACTATGTCACCATACATCTAAAGACAGCTAGAGGAAACAATGATATATGGGTTATTATGGATCATCTTAGAAAGAAAAATCACTTTATCATAATTCAAGAGTACTTATTAGTATATTAACATTCATGAATATACACTAGATAATTGTTAGGGATGGATAGAGTAACACTACCAATTGTATCCGATAAAGATCTGAGATTCACCACCAAGTTCTAGAAATGTCTCCAATTTACTTTAAACACTAAGATGAACTTAAATACATCTTATCATCCTCAAACTTATTGCCAATATGAGTAGACTATTTAGACACTGGAATAAATATTGAGGGAATGTTTTACAGACATCAAGGGATTATGGGATGAACATATACATATAGATTATATCTCTTACAAAAAAATTTACACTTGAGCATCCCAATGGATTCCTATAAATCCATTTATGGGAAAAGATTTTGAACCCCAAAATACTAGGATGAAGTTGGTGAATGTAAGATTCTAGAACCTGAAATAGTCAATGAATTGGGAGAGAAGGTGAAAACTATTCAGTATCACATCAATACAGCCAAAAGTTGATAAATAATCTATGTAGTAAATCATCTATGGGACCAAGAGTTTGAGGATAGAGACATGGTATTCCTCCTCATATCTCTATATAATAGGATCATAAGATTTGGGAAGAAAGAAAATATGACTCCCAAATACATCGACCTTTTATAGATTTATGATCATGTCGAAAGAGTGGCCAATATACTATAACATACATGTACCATGTATTAGTTACACAATGTATTCCATGTATCCCTGTTTAAGAATTACTCACAAGATACCTCAGAAGTTCTGAATCCAGAGGTGGTACATTTGAAAAATGATATCTCTTATAAGGATTAGCCGGTGGAGAAATTAGACCATAGAGATAAATATATATTCCACAAGACTTCTCACCAAATAAAATTATTATGGATGAACCATAAATATAAGAGGATACATGGTAACTAGAGGAAGCAATGAAGGAGAAGTACCCTAATATATATTTTCTAAAATGAAATTTCGAGGGAGAAATTTCATTAGGGGGATGGATTTAACATCCTAGAATTTTATCATTGGAAACTCCCTTTTTATAATTATTACATATAGTGTAAATCACATAAAATAACACAGAGAATACAATACAAACTCTGTAAATGAGGAATCAATTAAATAAAAATTATTTCTATAAGTTAAAGAACATATACCTATGGAAAAGTAACTTGACCTTTAAAATATTAATGTGATCATTAAGAATAGTAATATATACAATAGAATAGTAACCTCATCTATGAAAGTATAAATAACATTTAGGGATCTTATAAATGATAATATGATATAATTATATCATATTATAAGTAAATAAATGTTTTAAAAAATATCAATTTAGTATTGGTATTTTTATAAAACCTAAATTTTTTATTTTTAATTTTATAATCAATATGACAATTGAAAAGAGGATTATTTTTATAAAATTTATTCATAAATTAATTTATTGTTTTATTAGGATTATAAGATAATTCTATTAGACCTTAATTCAGTTTTCAATGCATTATGAAATTCGTTAAAATTTTAAAATCTGGATTTTTAAAGTAAATAATGATTTTAGTTTGAAATTAAATTTCTTATATTTTGAGATTTAATTTTATAAAATATATTTCATTTTTGAATTCTATACATCAAAAAATTATGGTTTATTTATGGGATTTTTCTAAAATAATGGTTTTTTTGTGAATAATAGAATACAATAATTTAAGGTAATTTCCAAATTAATGAACTATTGTGTCATAGATGATGTATAGATGATTTAAGAAAAAAATAGAACCATCATTCATTATTTTAATATATTTAGTGATAAGGATAAAACTATTCATAGTATTGGGAAAAGTAATTTACAAATGAATAAAGTAATAAAAAACACCCCTCTCTTACCCTATAAATACCACCCCTCAACACCTATTTTTCACACACATTACATGAATTTAATCTAGTAATTTTTTTACCTAATATAATTTCCAATCCCATTACCCACATTTATGATCATTTAGTATCAAAAAAATACCAAAACCAATTTCTCTTTGGTGGTTATCAAGGAGAAAATTCCAGAGGTAAAATCATCTTTATTTTCTTTTTATTTATTTTCAACTTTTTTTCTTACTCTCTCCTCATCTACCCTTATCCATGTTTCATGATAAATCTAGTATCTTATATATAATATAATTTTATTATGTTATTTCAGTAATTCATCATCAACTCCTTCCCCTCTCCCTTTTATTCTAAAAATGAAAACATCGTCTGTGATGTGTCGATTTATTGCCATTGTGGATGATGCACTTTCATTTTCTTGAACTGCCTTCATGTATAGTTATAAAACAATTAAAATGAATGAAATAAATTTTAAAATTTATTTTCTATTCTTCTTTATGTTCAATAACAATCATATATACATAATATTAAATAATAAAAATTAAATTGGTTTGCATTGATCAAAACCTGCCCAATTAATCTAAATGATTACAATTAACTTATTAGTGAATAATTTATCCACAAACCATATAAACAGATGATTTATAAGATCAAATAGTATTATATAATTTCATTAATAACATATAATCTCAATTTTTTAAAACTTTCCTCATTTTACATGAACTTCCACACATGTATAAAAGTGAACTGATCATGAAAATCAAGAAAACGAACACTCTCAAATGATGAAATTAAACCATATAATTCATCGAAATGGAAATAAAAAAAATATAATAATATTATATAATACATGTATATGCTGTTATTTATTTATTAATTAATGAATATAATTTTATTATCAAAGATATTAATGTGGAGAAAGAATTCATACATAAGTTAAGCGGATCCTCAAACCCAACTCCTTTTCTTTGGGTTATTCCTCTTTCATGCCAAATTCAATGTGGAAGTTTTTATAATATTGCTAAAACATAATTTCATTGTCCTTTCCTTTTCATTTCATGGATAAAATTTCTTCCTATATTATTTTATGGTAAATTCAAATATTGTTTCAAAATAAATCTTCTTTCTAAAAACTCATCTTTTACTCCTACTTATATTGTTTCTTATTCACTCAATATTGAGGATTTATATACCAGTATGATATTAAATTTATGAAACCCCAATTTTTTTCAGAAATGTATTATTTATGATGTGAAACCCATTTCATTCCATGGGCTAATTCATTTCAAATATTGATATATGTTCTATGTGCCATGCATAATTATGAAAATGGTATGATGTGATGGGTAACCCCAGAATTATATAGAGCTTCAATAAATTAGGTAACATAATATATATCATTAAATAATGATAAATATGGATGTAAATTATGATATATTTTTTCATAATTATGATGTTATGATTAGGTAGATATTTTATATGTGAACATGATGTTATCTTTGTTCACAACTATGTGCAGTAGTGGACCACTAAGAAATGATGTTTCATTTTTCTGCATTTCCACATTACAAGCCATAATCTAATGCTTCCTATCATGATTATGATTATAATCCCATTATAATGTTGTTATGATGATGATTATGGTAACCCCATGTAATATTGATTCATGTTTTTATCTATCCTATTATAGGGCTTTAACCTAACCCATTTCATTGATGTATATCCTCAGGTGACTAGTTATACTACGAATAATATGAGGGCTAATAAGATTCTATATAGGAATGAATTAAATTAATGTTGAAGTTTTATTATGTTAAATTTGTGTATGGTTCTAATTTTACCCAGACATTAAACCTTTGGATCATGTTTTTATAACCCTTTAAGTTTGTTTATCTTTAAAATGTTGTAATAATCATGTAAGAAAAGTAGGGTCGCTATACACAAGTAATTGATGATAATATTATGTGTACATAATTATGAATTCTAATATTATGAAACTAGTTTCTATTATCCATGTGATTATTTATGTTTATATTCCATCAATGGATGTAGTCCCCTTTTTATGATATTAGTTATATGAAATATTTTGTTAATGTTGACCTCTCCTATATTATTCATCCTTTATTTATCATATGATTGATTTTGTTTTATTTTTTCCCTTATTATCAATATAATACCACCATTTATTATGTTTTGCTTTATCCAAGATACTAAGAATGGATATATGAATGATTTTAGGGATATACTATTAGAAATAATAAATTTCTCATAAGAATCATAAGTTATATGTCATATTCTAAATATAAATTTAAGAATTATATATGTATTTAGTCTCCCAAGGATTTGAAACTATCAAATAACTCAATATGTGATCCCTTTTATCTTATACCAATGTAGTGTGATAACTTCTATCTTCATATTACTTGATTTTTTATGTTATAGTAACTATATGACAACTATGCAACAACCTATAGTTCTTGATAGTGTCATTTCACATGGTCTGTTCTTGGTGTACCAAATGATGAAATCCAACTATAATGCTTATAGGTGAGGTAATTATAGTACACATAATTGGTGAATGATTTGAAAAATTGTTTAGGAAAACTAAGAAGAGTGACTCTTCAACCCAGAACACTGATCCAAATCGGAGGGCCATGTGGCCTCAAGAATGCCTCCCTATATGCAAGTGGATATCGACTATAAGTCAGGTATTAATCCATTTATTTGGGATAAAACTCCCTTTAAACAGTGTTAAATTCATAGAAAAAATTCAAACAACACGTAATAAGATTAGGAATTACAAATAAAAACACAATTCAATGAAAAAAATTTCATGTAGAAGAAAAAATACATAAAAAACCATAGTCATAAAATATACAGAAACCAATCACCTACTGATATGATCACATAAAAAAAATAAAAAAAATAAAAAAATAACCCTACTCCCATCCCTATGCCTTAACACAACCCAGTTTCTATACACCCTCGAGTAGCTCTATCTCGATCCACTACAGGTCATATGATGAAACTGAAAGCAGACCCAAGATTGGAACTCACACAATAATTCTCATGAAGGGTGTGAGAAATAAATCTCTATATGTTATCAAAAAATTTCCCTAATATACACCACCATATATTTGTAGGCAATGGGAATGTAAAAATGTTACACAATCACTCCAGACATCAAGTCCTACCTAGGTCACCATGAATCCCTATGCATAAGGTCATAGTGTACTAACCAGTAAACCATGAAAAAAGATCATAACCTCTTTAAATACAAGCTATAATCTTATAGTTTTCTCATATAGTTCCATTAAACTCATAACCTAACCTATATCTAAAGACATAGGGTATGTGTCATCCAAAACCTTGACCTAGTACATGAAGGGACAAGGTATGATCATACACCCAAAACATTAACCACTACCTTTTCACTCAAGATAGGGTCCATTATCAACATCACACATCACATCACAAACCAACCCCACCCATCAGTCCTCAACCTAACGGTACTAAAGGAAAGGTTTTAATTGACACACAAGGACTCTGTATCACCCAAAATAGTCCATCAAGTGCCTTCTCACTCATGGTGGGGTCAGTTATTAAGATCTACTCCCCTATTGGTTTCATTTCATATAATAAGGACACACATGAAACAAAAATTTGGGTATACGGCCCATCACATAGATCATCATCTTATCATCCAAATGATATTCACATAGATATAGTCCCTCATCATGATAGTCAATACCAAACTATGTCTGTTACCCCTAGGTGACTATAATGATCCAAGCCTTTTAGACATATAATTACATGTTTTTAACATAAACATCTAATAATTACAACCCAAATATCATGAGCCCTAGTTCTTTTTGAAGACTAGGTAAACAAATATGAAAAAGAAACTAAAACATAACATATTTATTTTTTTATTATCTTTAGTGACCTCCTAAATCCCTTAGAGATCCAAAAACTACATGGGTTAAACTGGCGAATACATATAGAAAATGGGTGAGATAAAAATCCATGTAAGGAAATAAACATGATATGAAAGTTAATGTGCAAGTCAAAGGTACAAAATGATACCATAAAAGGGAAGGATTATTAATAATCTGATTGGATAATAAGATAAACAACATGGTATCACAAGATTATAAACAAAAAAAAGTGGCAACAATATATAACATCACATAATTATAATTCAAGTCTAACTACCTAGATAACATCACATGGTTTCCAGAGTCCCTTAATGGATTAGGTTTACTCCCTAATCCCATACATAATAAGTCATGTGAATATATATTAACCAATGAATTAGAGTTATGTTTGCGTTAAACGATCATAACACGTACATGATTATGTTTTCCAAAAAAGGAAATCAATCCTAATGTATAAACATATGAATTACCAATAGAAACAAATGAGTTACATAATATTTTCTCATGCCATAATCAAAGTAGATTTCATAAATAATTCATTTGAAAAATTATCTTAAGGAATTCATTAAACCATAAAATGAAGGATGTATTAAAAAGGTATATATTTAAGAGACATATATATAGAATTTTGAATAAAGTTTTTCATCAAAGGTTGTCTTCATTGACTAAAATATATTTAAAAGAACACATGGAATATTTTGTTAGGACAAAACTATTTCACTTTAAAATCTCTTATTTAAAAACTAAAAATTTATAAGATATGGTTAAATACATTTTATTTGAAAATAACCATGGAGAAAATTAAATGAATCAATAAATAATTTAGTGGTCATGCTAGTGGGAAGTTCCTTTGATTTTGTATAAGTTAAAAGAAAACATTATTTTCACACATTTGTAAACAAGTAATAAAGATCCTTGTTTTAAAAATGATAGAAATATTTCTTTTAAATCATTTTTTATAAAGTAAAAAAATAGGGAAAAATTATTTATCAAATAATTTTTGAATATAAAAAACATTCTTTAAAATATTTTAAGGATAATATATACATGGAAAATAAATAATCCAAATCTAAAAAAATATTCATGAACGGTATTACTTAAAAATAACTTTAATTATGTTTCTTTATTTAATAAGGGTAGAAATAGAAATGAAACATGTAAATAAATTCATGTATATAGGAGAATAAATTTTCTATTGTCTAATAAAATAATTGTATATTATTTTCCTTAAAGGAACCTTGATCATAAAAAATCTCAAAAAGAAATGTGATTATAACATAAATCCTTTACCGCATTAGAAAATTTCAAATCTAATATGCTTGAATGAAGTAAAATTATCTATAACAAAAAATACCATGAATTATTAATGATTCATGATATTATATGTAAAATCTCATGATATACACCATATAAATGAAATTAGGTTCATAAGATTAAAATATTATTCAAGGAAGTGAAAATAATATAAAACCCCATACCTCGAGTCCGAATCATCACATACGTTTTTTAAGTCTAGCATAAAAATATTATGTTAATAGTTTACTTTATTAATTTTTTTTCATGTGTATTATTACTTTTATTTTATTTAATATCACTTTATACATACTTACTTAACCAATTAATCTCATATTGGACTTTTGATGATATTTTGTACATTAGTCTAAAATTGATTTGGTAAGTTGAATATGGTCAAAGGGGTTACATATCAATAATATCAAGAGTAATAATAATTAACTAAATATAATTTTTACATAACAATTATAATTTGAAAATCAACCAAGAAATATTTGTATGAAATGTGAACTATTTTAAAATCATAGAGGCAGTAGGTTGTACACACGCATGAGTAACATTTATATTATACCATAATCACAATGGAAAGAAGGTATATATTATTTTAACTATAAATAATTATAATTATATCATAAATACTATATCATTTACATAGATAAACATATATATACCATCCATGTGATGCGGTGATAAAAAAAAGATTCTATTGGCATAATGGAGGTGGTAGTCTACACGTACGCACAAATGACATCATCATTTATCTGTAAATGGAAACGTAGAAAAATATATGTTTTATTAATTTTAAATAATTATAAATACTTATTTTATATTGTATATATACATAAAATACATCATCATAACTATACATGAGAGGAAAAGATGAAAAATGAATTACTTCAGTTCGTGAGGCGGTAGTCAACTACACACAGGAATAATGGTTTCATTTCCCATTTGATGGAAGAGGAGATGGATTCATATTATTCCATTAATATAATAAAATATAATTATATATTGGATAATTAATTAAATATATCATCATTTTTGAATAATAATTTAACGATGTGAATGATGAAATAAAACAAAACACTCAGTTAAGAACATTTCCTCTTCTAGATAAAACCTATTTAGGTTTTCACATAATGCCTTCCTAGGAGGGTTTTATAATAAAAAAAATAATTTAGGATGTTTTATGGTATTAATGAAGGTATATGGTTAGGTATTGGACTGATAAAGTTTTTTTAAGTGGGTATAAAAGAGGAGAGGAGGTTACCTTTTACATGTGGGGAGAGAGACACTCTTGGAATTTCTTAAAGGATTAAATTAATATAAATTATTATTCATGGTAAAATTTATAAAAAATGTTTTAATTAGAAGATAAGGATAGTATGGGTTGAAATAATATATTCCAATAAAAATTTTATATGTTTATGTGATGTGTTTACCCATATATTTTGGCTTTAACCCTTGTTAACCCATTTTTACAATTACCATGATAAAAATGTTTTTTACACTTGAGGGGTCAATATATTTAGTATAAATTAAATATGGATCCATGAATGGACCATTTGTTTTATTTTTGTCATTTAATAATACATTTTATGAATATAATTTTTTAAAAGTTTTAAATAATTCAATAAAATATTATTTTTTATAAAATAACAATAACGTCATTTTTAGAACTATTCCTTTAATTTAAATATTAAAACCACATGCAATTAAATGAATTTGAATATAGTATATGAAAACATATTTAACATGTTATATTTGTATAAAAATTCATCTACAACAATAATTTGTTGAAATTATATTACTTTTAATACATTTATAATTATTTATTTTATTTTTCTATTAATTGAATAAATACTATATTAGTGTTTCTTAAGAACATAAAATGATTAATTAATTATTAAAAAGTATAAATAAATAACCATGATAAAAATTACATTTATATTTAAGATTAATATTTTGAATCAAAAATAATTAATTTTTATCCTTATAATAAAATATTATATATTTTAAAATCATGAAGGTGACATTTTTGTCTTTATCATTCAATTAAATATTATAAATGTCAAAATCAATAAAATATGTCACCTAGTGACCATATATTCTATAATTGGATATAAATGTCAAACATAAACTCAGAAAATATGTTAAAGTGAAGTATTATGGTCATTGTTTCGACATTATCATATCAGTTTTACATTAATCACCTAATTTACACTTATGACAGTGATAACATTTTACTATAGTTACTATTCATAAAAACTAAATATAAACTTTCCTATTTAAAAAATTTAGAAAACATGATTATAAATTTGGAATCAATTTTTCAATATTCAATACACATTTGTTTCAGAATTGAATTTAATTTTATACCCACAAAACATGATGAAAAGCATTTTTAGGAAAATGTATTCTTCCTGCAATAGATGGTTTCATGTTAAATCTATGACTAGTAATTATCATTATTTGAATTAAAATTAATATAAATATAAATAATATGTAAATTTTATTTAAATATATCTTCAATATGAGTAATTTTAATAAATTAAATTGGATAAAATTTATCCACTTAAAAATAGTTTTCTGAAAAACGTGTTTTTAAGTATAAAAATAAACTTATAAAAAATATTGAAAATTGAAAACTATAAATAAATTATTTATATTATTATAAATAAATTTATCATATTTTAATTTAATTAAAAAAAATAATGGTACTTTTATATTAATTAATTTAATAAAAAGAATTAGTCGTATTTGAATAATCGATAATTTTAATTATTCGATGAAAAATCACTCATTATTGAAAAATCCCTAAATTTCACCCTGATATTCTTTTGATATTCTTATTTAAAAAATTATTTATTTTTTATCATATAATATTTCTGAAATTCATTGTAATTAATTATAATATTTTCTCAAAAAAATAAATAAAAATTTATTTTGATGAAAATATTATTTTTAAAGAATAAAATGACTTTACAAAAAATTGAGTGATTATTAAATAAGTAGTTACCAATAAATTTATTTTGAATAGAAAATTTATATATATTTCATAAATGAGTTGATTTTATTTTTACCCACTAATTTAACAACTAGGTTATAACGGTTAGATTTAAACAACAATATATCATGGTTCATTTAGGCTTGATGTTGCATGTAAAAAATGCTATCAAACATAGTTTTTTTTAAATATTAGGGTTTTACAATTTTCACTCCTTTAATAAGTTAACTCTACTAAATTATAACTTATGATTGTAAAAAAAGATTTTGATATCTTAAAATAAATTTTTTTTGAAATCATATATAGTGGAAAGGTTTAATAAAACTTCCTCTTAAAAGGAAAGAAAATGAAATAAGTAGGTCACCACATAAATACGATTCTAAATATGATAACATTAGTTAGAAGTCAAAATATGGACATTGAAAAAAATTAATATCCAGAAAATTATAGAGATTTATATAATCCATTGAAGAAAATATATTTAATGATCATGAGATAGTTAACCACCACAAAACCATCAGCAAATGAGATGTGAAAAAGACCAACCATTTATCAAAAATAAACGTAATATGATAACATTTTTATTTCAAGATACATTCTCCAATTTTAAGGAATTAATTTTACATCGTGAATTTGAAAATAAGGTAATATACATACTTGATAAGTATAATATCATCCTTTAATATATTTCCACCAGAATCTAAACTTTTTTTTTAAAAAAAATGTGTATTTGAAATTATTTTTTTGTCAATAATGCACTAAAATAAATGTATAATGGATGACATAATCCAAAAATGTATAACAAGATATTCTTCTTATGTTAATCCATTATCCAAAGCTATAATTGTTCACAAAAGGTAATAAACTTCCCAAAATGAACCAACCTTTATATAAGGAAATACAACATAAATATCTAAAGCCGAAACAATATCACAAAAATTTTAACAAAGATAATTTGATAAATAAATAACAGTAAAATTATTCAAAATATTTTTGACTAAGGTTTAAACCCCAAGATTTCAATTTTTATCATATATTCATCCAAGATAAATTTCAAATTTATCTCCAAATAAAATCAATCACTCTTAAAGTCTTATACTAAAATGTATTTTCCCTAATCATATTTGATAATCATTTATATAAATAAATTGAATCTTCATAAAGATAAAGTAAAATAATATATTCTTCTAAAATATAATTAAAACTTTATTAATCAAATACAATCCAAAAATATAATTTTTACCTTAATCATATAAGTATCCTAAAATAGAAAACTTCTTCCAAAATATCATTTATTTATTAATCACTAAATAAATTTTCAATTCCATGATTATATATATTATAAAACATTTTTCACAAAATAATCATAACATTTTTCTATAAAATTGTTTAAAAAAAATCATTCTAACTTTAAAAACCCATACTTAAAATACATATACACTACATCACTTTTGTAGAATATTTAACGCATTAAAAAAATTGATTCCAAAAGACCATATTAGTTTAGTGACATTTTAAACATGTAAAAAATTTTATAAATTAATTGAATATCTATAAAATTTACCATAAATATCACCCTTAGTAATTCTACTTAAAAACCATCCATTATAACATAGGGAAGGGAAACATAAGAAAGGGGTGACCTATAATTCTTAGTCAGGGGAAATAAAGAAAATACAGAAGCATAACTTGAAAATGAGGGTATGAGAATGTGAAAATAATCATTATAATATCATTCCCTACATATCAAAAATCATAAGCATGAAGCATGGAATAGTTATTTCCAGTTCATAAGTCTTGAATCATACGGAAATTAATAGCATAATCCATGAAAACATAACATAAGAATATGACACTAAATTGTGGAATACACTTAAGAATATAAAAACCAAAGTTTAAGGATACCTTCTAAGACCTTATTAAATTTTAGGATTGGTATTACCACTGGTGTACCTACATTTATCTTGAGACTCCCTCATATGTACCCTCTTGTTTTGGGCTTGGGATTCCCTCCTGTTTTGGGAATGGGATTCCCTCCCATGTACCTCTTATTTTGGGAATGGGATTCCCTACTATGTTCCCTTTGATCTCATATAAAATTTATAATTACCCAATGCATTGTATGGATATATTTTTCCTACTCATCACATAATGAAATCCGTACATTTTTGTTCCATAATAACATAAATTATTCATCATATTAGAACCCATGAAAAGAAGTGGGGATTCATAAACATTATTTAATCATAACTTACCCTAGGGAAAGAATTGGTTTTAATAAATATCATTACTTCAGAAAAATAAAAAACATATGAATAATATAAGTATTATACTTGAAGAAAATCCCCATTAAAACATAATTACCATTTCAGATATGACTTGTAAATAATTCTTGATGAAAATAGCCCTTCTTTAAAAATATTTTTTTCATAAAATTCTACAAAATTATAAATTAAAACATCTTCATTGAAAATAACCTTGTAATATTAAAGGTAATATTAAATTAATTTAAGCATCATGGTGGTAAAAATTTTTGTTCATACTATATAAGTTAAAAAGAAACATTCATTTCATAATTTTTTTCTTCAGAAAAGTAACAGACTAACTGATCTGGAAAATGAAAACACGATTCCACTAAAATAGTGTAGTAAAAAGTAAAAAATGGTGAATAATTACTTTAAAAAGAAATTTGAGGATTGAATTTTTTTTAAAACATTTATAGAAAACATTGATATTGAAGATAAATATTCCTCAACGGAGACTGAAACAAAACAATCCAAATATTGATGAGATCATTAAATAATAACTCCTCACTTTATAATCATCATATTGTTTTCCTCAGGATAGAAATAAAATTATATGGAAATGAAAATTCCATAATATTATATAATATACTCAGAAAATACATTTATGGTTAGTATATACACCAAATAGAAGAAACAAGTTGTGTATAAGGCATGTGTCCTAAACAAATAAAAGTGAGACATAAATACCTTAAGACTTGAGTACATTTAGAATTATGAACCCCATGAAATAATAAAATCAATTAAATATTATAATAACATTAAATAAAGTAAATAAATCATATAAAATTCTATAGGTATGCATATACACAACACAAAATAAGTGAGTGGTGAATAGTTCACGTTTCTCACTGAAATAAAAATTCAGATGAAATTACCATACCATAAGTCTTGATTTCATTCAAACACATTACAAAATCCTATATGATAAAGATAATATTATTATACATACAAAAAGAACCATCTTAATATATTTAATACCTTATATTATTTACTTATCATATTCTATTACCCTTTTATTAAAAATTCCCATTTTAAAGTAACCTATTGGGTAATAATGTATTTCATTATAATATGTGTTTTAACTAGTAATTATTTATTTTCTTACTCAAATAATGATTTAATTATTTAAATAATTTTAAAAAATAATTATATATCATAAATATTTATTACATAAAAATTTATAATAATCTAAAAAAGTTAGATATATGAAATGAAATACATCATTCATGGAGATGGTGGGTCGTACGTTTGCATGAATGCATGATCCATTTCCTTGTTGGGTTAAAATAAAAAAAATATGATATATTATCATTAAATAATCATTTTTAGGTCATATAAAACAAATATATTCAATAAAAGTATTACTTATTACCATCCATGAAATATAGGTGAATAATGAATCAGATCACGTCGTGGAGATGGTAAGCCATATGTACACATGAGCAGCGTTATCATTTTCCAAAAATATTAGATAGTAAAATGATATAAATGAAATTATCATTCCAAAATAATAATTATATCACAAATAATATATATATATATATAGTGTGTTCATAATAATTACTAACCATAAGAGATGGTAAAGGAAAAACAAACTACATCATTTTGTGATTTTGTAGTTCGATGTACACAAGAATGGTATGTTCGTTGCCCGTTAGGTGGAAGTTTGTGTGATTGTAGGTATAAAAATTAATATAAAAACATCCCATTATATTTATTATACTGATGTAATTATATAAAAATTAAATAAAAATAATTTAAGGAGTTCAAAGATGAAATAAAATAAAGTGGTTTGTTGATGAACATACCACGTTTTTGGTAACTCTATTTGATTTTCACTAAAAGAATCCTTTGGTTAGACTTATGAAAAAAATTAAAGATTATAAGATTAATGGAGGAATGTTGGGAGGAGACTTGGGTAGAATTTAGCATATCCAAAGGGATTTAGAGGTGTGAATTAAAAATATGTTTAGGTTTTATTTTTATAATAGAGGGGTGGGGAACTCATGGAATTTCCTAAAATATTAAATTAATATTTATTAATTTTTTTATTAAAAATGGATCCAATTTATTTCATGTAGAAGATATGTTTATGATATATCAAAATAGTATCATCTAATAATTTTTATAAATGTTTAGATCATATTAATACCCTTATCTTTGGGGTTTAACCCTTAATTAATCACATTAATTCTTAACATGAAAACTAGTATTTTTACTACATATGGGTTAATATAGTTACTATAAAATGAAAAATAAAAATAAATGAGTCATTTATGATATTTTAGTACATATTCCAATTATTTGGAAGAATATTATATTTTTTTTAAAATTTTATATCATTTAATAAAAGTTTATTTATTTTAAAATATCAATAATGTCAATGTTGACACTATTCATTTCATAACTTTTTAAAAATATCCTAAAAACTAGATATCTTGAAAAAAACTAATTTAAATTATACCTAACAAGTAAAATTTATCCATAATTTTTTTATGAAATTTAATATATAACATTATATATATTTTAATTTTTTTAATATCAGTTATTTTATTCGTCTATTAATTAAATAATTCCTACATCGTATTTGTGCCATAATTTAATTTAATTTAATTATTTATTTCATAAAAATTATAAATTAATTAACATGAGGTATACAATATTTTATCTTTCCAATTACTATTTATAGATGAAGGTATCCCTTGTATAACACCATATTAAAAATAATTCTCTTGTTAAAATAAAAAAAGGTAACAAAATTGTCATTCCTTTCAATTTAACACTATAAACATGATAAAGTACTCCAAGTGGAAACAAGAGGACATAAAATCACACCATGTAACGTTTTTTTCAAAAAAACGCATCTAATGAAACTATGACAACTTTTTGGGTAATTCTATATTAGTTATAATATTATTTTTTTCAATCAATTATCAGATTTACCCATAAAAATGGTAATAAAAATTATTACTCAAATTACTATTCAAAATATTTCATGACCCCCACCCCACAAATTGTATCCCTCCTAGGATAGAAATGTTATAAGATAGATAATAACCCATGAATCCCACTTATAGTTGGCCCCATGTTAGCGACTAGAACTGAGGGTATAGAAAACACCCAGATGGGAGACATTACCCTCTAAGAGAAAAAATGCAGAAGAGAGGGATAAGAAAGACACCAACCAACTTATTGTCAAACTAAAATATAAAACAAAACCCAAGTACACATATTTAATTTCAAGAAAAAATACTACAAATGAAAGGTAAAACATTAAGTAACAAAAAGAACGTAAAACACTAACGACCATGAATCCCAAACAGCTACTACAAAACCCCCAAGTTAGAAGTAACCATCCTGATCTCCAACCTGCTCCAAGTGACTGGAAAAACAATTTATATAATGTAGGGTGAGTATAACAGTATACTCATTATGATCCTATCTAGATCCTCTTGTGAAAAAAGTAAATAAATATTTCTAAATGACAAGGAGCAACATGTGATACTGACTCATCACCTAAACAAGTACACTATCTTCCCAGCCTCACCATGGATACTCTTACAAAGTATCTGATACACGAGTATATAATTTAATAATGAATCTCAAGGTTACCCCACTACCACTTCCCTAATGGTTTTCTGATTTTCCCTAAGATCTCACATCCTAAGCATCTCTCTCTAAAAATTTATTCCCACATATACTTGGGAGAAGCACCACAACATGTACCTTAGGAAACTCACCACCAGAACCACACAACCAAAAGTAACTAGGTAGTTTTCGGGTTCCCCCACTTCTATAATAACGTGTATCATACATCATGTTTTATAACTGAATACATTACAACCCTTACATCGAGTAAATATCCTCAAGACATCCAAATTTGTACCTGTAATACCTACATTAGTCCTTAAGAAACTATATTTAGAGTACATGTGTGTGAAGTAACCATAAGAAATTGCATTCCTCACCACATATATGGGGAAAACTAACTGTTGTGCATACCATCATAAGTAACTACCAAGAGAAGAGGGTGGTGAAAAGGGGGTAGTCATCCATAAATCCTCCCATCATAATGTTGGGGAAAACACCAAAGGTCTCAGAATCCTCAGGGTGTTAGTCTCCTTAACCTAATTGGTGGGTTGCATAGAGAAAAAATTTATATAATATAATACAGCTCACAATAAAACTATGTACATAATGTAGTCCTAGAATCAACTATAGCTAATGTCTCCTGGACTCCCGACTACCCCTGCTAAGACTATATATTTAATAAGAACACAACCATTTAAAGAGAAACATTAATTTACATTATCCCCATTTTTATTGGTTTCACATTATGTTAATTAATTCTTTAATCGTTAATTAACTACTATAACTTTCCCACATCATATTCCATTAACATTCCAACCAATATCCATGCCCTATAAGAATAACCAAAACCAAGTCCATGGATTCTCATAATCATAACCTTAGCATTGCATGCCATCAATCTCCAACACCATGTGTCAAACATAATTTATTAATTTATTTAAAAAATTTCAAATTTTCTATATTCTAAGGATGTCAAAAAATAATTCAAATCCACCAAATTCATGGGTATAAACATGGTGATTAGGTAAAATTCCCATCGATTCCTCAGGACATATAGTAGGGGAATAAACCAATCCACCATCGAGAAGTCTAACACATAAATCACTTGGAATAACCCGTGAATATTCACCTATTTTGGAATGTGGGTAAGTAAGACCATATGCCTCAAAATGTGGGGAATGTAAAATAGATAATCAATCAAAATATTCAACAGAAACCACTTTTACATCAATGGGTAAGCCGAGCTTCAACCTGTTCCATCATCTCCAATTTCCTCCCCAACACCCATATACATAAACCGATGCTTCTTTCCACTTTAGGTGTGAACGACTACCACAACAACCAGGCCTACCTACCCCATGTAACACAACATCCCTCCAGGATCAACCATCACAGGATCACATCACATCCTAGCCTCCCTTCCCCCATAACCACACGACTCACATCCAAAATACATCATATGAAGTAAGAACAAACAACAATATTCTCTCAGCACTAAAACAAGGCTTCTGTCCTTCACACATAACTATCTATCATGGATACAAAATCCAATGAACTCGACCATTATAATAAAGTGGGATACTCATGCTCGATAAAGGAATTAACTTTATCACAAAAATAGTTCATATTCTTTGTTGAACTAATTGATTTATTATTCATAGATTCCAACTACAAGATATCTAAAAAACAAGATATTAGAATCTATCACCAAATTAGTTAAAAAATTAATTTATCACACCTTTAAATATTTTATCAACATGAATCAACATGCTTCAGGTTCATCAACAAATTCCTGTAAACATGATCACGTGCATTGATTTGATTATCATCAAATTACAATAACAAAAACCATATTCATTAAACATGCCTCTTTATATTTTATCCATTTAATTGTCAATTAATTCTATCTTTATTTTCATTACCATTTTCCATTCAGAATGACATGATACATAAAGTAAATAATATTTATCACACTATCTATAAAATCAAGAGGAAAACCATTATCACAGTATAAAACAAAAAAATTTCTACACAATCGATAACAATACTTTAATCTGGTTCATATATTTAGTTATATTAATTCCATTATGATCCATGGGATAATCCATGAAAACTCTACAATTAATTTTAAATAAATATAGAAGTAGTGAATCCCCTACCTTAAAAGGTCATCGATATTCTTCGTATGAGAATAGATCAAAGGAATGGATCGTGATCACCTCTCCCACAAAAACCGCATCCACCAAAGGACGCTGCAACACAACAGTACTAACAAACTTGTACGAAAATTCAATTATAAATATGGAGATTACACGCTATCACATGTCAAAGAGAAATGGGAGGAAGTGGATCAATGAAACCACATGAAATGAGGAAGATCATACCATATATTGAATATGGATCACTACTGATCGAAGGAGGGAGATAAGGATCCTTACTTGATGAATGAATCCATAAAATGAGGAAGAGAGGATTTTTGGGTTGCCTACATTGGAGGGAGAGCCTCTATAGCCATTGG
The DNA here is from genome assembly GCA_963277665.1 of Viscum album. Classification (NCBI taxonomy): domain Eukaryota; kingdom Viridiplantae; phylum Streptophyta; class Magnoliopsida; order Santalales; family Viscaceae; genus Viscum; species Viscum album. The sequence goes on along the minus strand of OY728137.1, from coordinate 1,692,672,676 downwards.
GTTGACAAAACCCAAGTATCTAGAAAAAAACATAAAAAATATTGCATCAAGGAATTAAACAACGTGTAGTCCCATTTTTCATAGTGTAATGCCTCAAGGTCGAGTTCTTCTGAAAAACATGTAACCTCAACACTTTATTTTATTTTTCAAACCCCTAAGTATTTCATGCCTTGAATCCTTATTTCACACCATATAAAAATTATACACATTGGGAAGATTTCTTGGAAATCTTGTGATATAGTATGTCATGTAGTGGAATGCTATTACACAATGTGTAATCCCCTGCTTATATGTTTTACATAACCTAACATCTCCAAAATTCTTCAGATCCAATTTTGGGTACTTTGATCATTGAAAATAGGCAAAGTGTTGATCCACATGGATCCATTCCATTATATCAGATACCTCTCAAAACATTATCATCCTCAAGAGGAATAAGGGAAAAAATAGGGGGAGATCCCATTAAAAATATCTCACCACCTCACTATAGGTGGAGATACCTCTCAAAAGTGTTCACCACCACAGGAGCACACCACCTCACTACAGGAACAATAAAAAATAGTAAACAACAACAATAAGCTACTAAACACTCCTTCAGGGGGATACCACTCAAAAGAGAGCAAGCCACAATAAGAAATAATAGAAACCCATATCATAAACATAAAGGCTTTACAACCACCAAAAAAACAATGTAATAAGAGAAGATCTAAACATCAAATAGATTATAGTACTGAGCACGTATCTGGGACCCACATTCCAAAGTAATATCCTCCATTCCATTGTACCACCACAAGACATGAACCAAGGGTATTGAACAACCACACAACACCATATCCTGGTGGTCCTAGATCTCAATAGGATGATTCTTGAAGGTTTCATCATCATCATCATTGATCTCACCCCAATGAATGATGTGAGAGTCATCATGAAGATAATGATGGTGTAGTGATACATGAAAAACATTGTGTATCTGGATCATCTATGGGTGAAGCACTATCTGATACGCCACAACTCCAACATGATCCAACTAATTGAAATTCACCAAAAACCGAGGAGAAAGCTTAATCACACAGCCAAACCATCACCTCCCATGATGGGGAGTCACTATTAGAAACTCGTGATCCCCAACTTCAAAATTCATAGGTCTCCTACTATGACCCACATAGGACATTTGATGAATCTTTTCTTCCATAATCCACTCGAAAATCACTTGAACTATCTCTATCGTACTCTATACCAGTTCAGGATCGAGAATTTTTGACTCTCTGACCCCAATTCAGCACAATAGAGAAAGGAATGGTTAGGTATACAAGGATAAAAATGGTGACATACTGATGGTAGAGTGAAAATTATTGTTTTAAGAGAACTATACCAACGGTAAGAGTCTCATCCATGATCCTCCAAAATCCAGGATACAAGAGAAAAACATACCATCATGATTCTGGGTGGTCTGTTCTGTCTAACCATCTATTTGTGAATGAAAAGCAGTGCTAATTCATAACTTGGATGCAAAAGCATGTTAGAGACCTTTATACACCCTAGATGTAAAAAAGACGATTTATATTAGAAATGGTCATCCATGATACTATGTGGAGCCTTACCACCTCCTATAAATACTTCCTTTAGAAAACATCCACTAAGCATGACTCCTTGATCACTATAAAGTGTGATGATTTCTTCAAACAATCCACTACTACCCATATAACATCATAGCCTCCATGACCTCGTGGTAAAATAGTAAAAATCCCATTGATATGTTATTACACATCCATTGAAGAACATGTAAGAGTTGTAGAAAATGATATAGAACACAATTCATGGACAATACCTTCTGGAAGACCATGCATTGAGACACAAAATCTGAAAATTCATGCTTCATCCTGGGCCACCAAAACTAACCTCTCAAGGCCCAATACATACATTTCACACCAGGATACATTTCTAGTGGATAAATATGGAACTTTATGAGAATCATCTCACGCAATTCCAAAGGAACATAAATCCTTCTTGGAAACAATACCCAGTGTTGTTCATCCTCAGACCAACCACCAGGGCCGCAAAAAAACAACTCAGTCTCTCCAGACCTCCACCTCAAGATCCCCCAACTAGGACTCTTCAACCTACTGCAACAAATATGACTACACCATAATCCAAAAAATACAACTGTTTCACCCAAATTCTCCCATATCCATATGTAATACTGAAAGATCTTCCATAACCCTCCAACAAATGATTAATTCCCACACTACATCACTACACGACTTCCAGCTCAATACTTCAACTACAACATCCCCATTTATAAGTGTATATGAAATTTCTATGTGATAATCCTATAATAACTCCATCCACCGACACTCTCGCAAGTTTAAGTCACACTGGGTTAAAAAATACCATAGTCTTTTATGATTGGTGAAGACCACAATGTTGTCACCGATGAGGTAATCTCTCAACAAGTTCAGGGAAAACACCATCTCCACCAACTCGATATTGTGGGTGGTATATTTATGCTAATGTTGATGTAACTACCAAGATGTATATGAAATTTCTGATCTATGCTATATCAGAATACAACCAAACCCTAGACACAAAGTATCACAAAAAACCTCAAACTGAACTCCTTCTACTGAAAAAAACAACCGAAAGACTGACCAACTTCTCCTTTAGACAAACGAAATATTCCAGACACATATCAGTCCCCATGAATTATTAATCCTTTATGGTCAATGATATTACAGGAGTCTCAAATCCAGAGAAATCATCTAGGAACTTACTATAATAGCTTGTAAGACTAAGGAAACATCACAAATCATCCACTTTCTTGGGGTCTCCCCAAGACACAACTGATTTTATCTTTGATGGATCCACAGTTAATTCATACGTGGATACAACATTAACTAAGAAAAAAACTTCTCAATCACAAAAATTTCACTTTGAAAACTTCTAAAACAGCTTCAGTGGAAGAAGAACTCGCAAAATGTCATGCATATGCTCAACATGCTCCTCCTTGGGCGCAAAGTACACACGGATGTAATTGATGAAAACCACTAAGAACTTATCTTGGAACTCATGGAACACAATTTTGATTAACCCCATGAACATATAAGGAGAATTCATTACACCGAACAGAATCACAAAAAACACCTAATGTCCATGATGACAACAAAAAAAGTCTTTAGGATGTCCTCATCATTCACACGCATCTGACGACATCCTGACCAAAAATAGATATTCAAGAACCAAAATTCACCCTTTAGTTGATCATATAAATCATCAATCCGTGGAAGAGGATTGCGGTTCTTCACTGTCACTTAGTAAAATCTATAATAATCGATACACAACTGCAAACTTCTATAAGGATTTTTCATGATAAAAATTGGTGCACCACATGGTGACATTCTTGGCCAAACAAAACCAAATTAAAAAAGAGCATTGATCTGAAAACACAAATCCCACAACTCATAAGGTGGTATCCTATATGAAGACATAAGGATATGAGTCATTCCTAGCTATAGCTCGATCAAAAACTTGATCTCCCATTGAGGGGGTAATGGTACAACCTCTATTAAAAAGTCATTAGGGTACTCTTCTATGACCCTAGGTAACACCGACTCCTAAAACTACATCTAACTCAACATAATCTCAGACATAAAGGAATGAAAATGTTAGAACATGCCTCTAACCCATCTAAGGGTCCCAATCATAAACAAACACTAATGGCTCTCCATCAGCATCAAATAACACCACATACCTCCTAAAGAAATCCACATTATCTTGCACTTAATACAACCAATCGTTTCTGAGGATGATAGCGTATGGTTTTATCCGTAAACATATGAAATCACCCCAAGAGCAGTGCTTACCAAGCACTAGCTCTTAGTATCTAAATACTTCAAACAATATAGCTCAACCTCAAACTAGATTAGTCAATGCTTAGGGAACTGAAAGCCTATATACCTCAAGTCCTTAAGCATAGAAAATGGTAGGTGAATTGAAGGCGTGTGTCACTACTGAACAAAATAAGGCATGAATCCTAGCAGAAAATAGGAAATGTGTACCTAGACTGATGTTTAGATTGCCTAGAACTAGAAACACTAAAGAATAAAGATTACCAAGACCTACTCCACATCCTTTCTAACCCTGCAAAGAAATTACTCCATGGATGTGCTATTCTCTTTAAGGATGAGGAATGTCCAGGGGATGTTCTTTTCTTACCAAGCTAATATCTTTGGATCCAAAACTAGTGCAACATACTGCTACTTCATCAGTTAGAATTTCCTCCATGGAGGAACCTAAAGTAGAACACCTGACACATTTTTATTTATCATAATGTTCAGGTACTCTCGCTGTAGATGAACTTGGCCTCCATAAGAATAAGAAGTTCCTAATCCCTTACTGTAGTCCTGAGACATGCCACCCCTAGAGAAATGAGATAATGTGGACAGAGACCTACCCTCGAATGATCATAAACTCTTCTACCCTAAATATTTGGAACCTTATACTAAAACTCTACTTCGTGATAAAACTTAATGAATCCCCTATCATGATGATCTAGTTTTGTCTAGTTTCCTCCAGATGACCACTGCCCTCACCAACACCTCAAGATATGTCTTAAGCATAAATAGTGTCACCTAGTGATGGATCTCTGGATGAAAAGACTATAATAAATGCCTCTCCTTGGCCTCTTTATTTGGAAATAGGTTTAAATCATATCAAAAAAATGTTTCTGAAATAAATCCCAAACTCTCACAGATTAGATTTTCCCTACTGAAGTGTAAGTAGATCTTAGAAACTAGTTTCCTACATGATCAAAGAAAGAACCCAGCTCTAAAATGCTTTCAAAACATCTCCCATGAGACTGATGACTCCTTCATATCCCCAAGGAAAAGAACCACTACTTCTTCAATGCCACAGACAACATCATCACAACTAATGATACCCAGTGCTCCTTTTGAGCACAGATCGAACTGAAAGCTATCTCAACACCCTCCAACAGTCTTCCGTGAATGCATTTGAAAAGGAGCCCTCATACTTTTGTTGAATCTAGTACTTAATCTCTTGGAGTGTCCTATATGTGTCTTCATCATCAACCTATACTTTTTAGTGATCTGCTGGTGCAACCTACTAGACTTATTTTTTGAGAAATTGATAGGGATGTTGACCTAAAGCCATACTTGCAAAATTAAAAATAGTAAGAACACATAAAAAATTAATATAGAAGACTTTAACATTAATTAATTGATTTCTTTTATTCATTTTAGGATAACATATCCCAAGGTATACCCATTCAAACATAGTCTCAAAGAATAATGATGCATTATCTTTTCCTAGGTCTCTACCCTACAAAAAGTCTCACCTCATTTAGTAACCACTGCAACTCAAAAGTTTTCACATTCGATTATAGGGGGCCCTAAATACCTATGTCTTAGTCGGTCTCCATTGTTTCCAGATCTTTCTAATCTTAGTTGACATCATTTCTCTACCAAACCATGAAACATCACCTGTGTCGAACAACAAAATCAATCATATCCCTCAACCATAGACATTCATATCACACTATCATGGCAACATCCCCACAAGTTTACCCCTTATGGGAAAATAATGTGAGAAGACATATAGTGACCCCTCGAATCCCACCTTCATTAGGTCCTAGGTTGGTGACCATCACTAAGGGTATAACAAAGACAATGATGGGAGGCATTACCCTCTAAGAGAAAACATGCAGAAGAGGGAGATAAGACATGAACCAACTGACTTCTTGTCATAATACAATAAAAAATTAAACCCAAGTACACATAAGTAATTTCATGAGAAACCAATACAACTAAAAGGGAAAAATACAAGTACAAAATGAAAGTAAAAGGTACGAAATGATGAAGCCCAAATAGCTCATGAAAACCCCTAAGCTAGTAGTAACCATCCTAATCTCTATCCTGGTCCAAGAAACCTGAATAATTTATATAACATAGGTTTAGTATTAAATTATACTTATTAGGTTCCTCCCTAAATTCTCTCATGAAAAAGAAAACAAATCATCTGAAAGTACAATGAACAATAGGTGAAACTAACTTTTCACTTAAATAGGTATACTATGTTCCATGAATCACCACAGATACTCTGACCAGGTATCTCATACAATAGTATATAATATAATAAAGAATCTCAAGGGTTACCCAATGCCACTTCCCCACTATTTTTCCACTTTTCACCAATGACGCACATTTTAAGCATCTCTCTCTAAAAGGATTTCCCACAAACCCCTGAGCGAAGCACCACAAAATGCACCTCATGAAACTCCACACCATAACAACACAACCAAATTTAACCAGGTAGATTCTCAGAGCCACCATAGCTTACATAACAAGTATCATACATCCAGTATGATACCACAAGCCATTACAACCCATACACCGAGTAAGGATCCTTAAGCCATCACATCTGATACACGTCATACCTATAATAGTCTGTAGAATTCTATATCAAGAATACAAATATGAGAAATAACCATAAGACATTATATCACTTTACAAACATATATGGAGAAAAATAACCCTCGTGCATAATAACAAAAGTAACTACCAAGAGAGGAAATATTTGAAAATGGTGTAGTCAGCCAACCATCCTCCCAATAGAATTTTGGGGGAAACACACCCATGACTCATAATCCCTGAGTTTCTAGTTACACTAACCAACATGGTGGTGTAGCGTATAGAAACATAAAAATTTAAAAATATTATATAGCTAACAACCACACTATAGGAAAAACCTAGTATTAGACCCAACTATAGATAACATCTATTAGATTTGTAAATTCCATTTCTAAGACTAGATATCCTATAAGAACACAACCATTTAAAGAGCTACATTCATTTAATCTATCCCCCTTTTAATCAGTTGAAATTTGGGTTAATTAATTCTTTAACAATTATCATTTTCCACATCACATTCCATTAAAATTCCAACCAATATACATTCCCTCCAGGCGTAACCAAAACCAAGTCCATGTCTTCTCAGAATCACAACCTCAACATTGCATCCCAGAAATTTCTAACCCCATGGTTAAACATCATTTATTCATTTATTTAAAAACATTCCCATTTTATATGTTCCCAGGCATTCTCAAAAAGTATTCTATATTACAAAACATAGTGGGCTAAACACAATTAGTAGGTAAACTACCTATAGAGTCTTTTCCACCTATAGAATGAGTATAGACCCATCTATCCTTGAGAAGCTAAGCATGAAAAGCACATGGAGTAACTTGTATGTATCTTCAACTTTTGGAAGGAGGGTAAGAAAGACCATATGCCTCAAGGAGTGGGGATCGTAAAGAAGAAACAAACAATAGATTCAACAACAAGCACTCTCACATTAACAAGTAAGCCCAACATCAACCAATTCCATCATATACGATGTCCTCCCCGACAACCATATGAATAAACTGATGAATATCACCACTATAGGCATCAACTGATACCACAAAAACTGGGCCTCCCTGCCTCACATACCACAATAGCCCTCCCAACTGCCATCCCAGGCTCATTTCACATCTGGGGATCCCTCCCCCCACAACCACAAGTCTCGTATCCAAAGAACATCACAAGTAGACAGAACAAACAAAAACAAGCTCTTGACCCTAAATCAAGTCATCCAGCCTTCACACACAATGTTATCTCAGCGATCCAAAGAACAAGGCAGTCGACCATTACCATAAATTAGGAAAATACTACCTGATAAAGGCATTAAATTTATTGTACAACAGGTTCTTATACCATATTTAATTAACCAATTCATTATTCATAGGTTCTAACTACAGGAAAACTATGAAACAAGCTATCACAAGCTATTACCAAATGAATTAAACATTTAATTTATCATTAATTTATCTATTTTATCAACAAGCATCAAAATGCATCAGGTTCATCAACAATTACATTAACAATGCACACTTTCATCAATTTTATTATCATCTAATTACTACAACAACAACCAGATTCATTAAACATGCCTCATTATCTTTTAGCCAATAAATTTTCAATTAATTTCAGCTTTACGCTCTTTACCAATTTCCATCAAGAATGACATGATAAATCAAGAAATGCATAGATATAACACTTTCTAGAAAATCAAGAGGCAACCTATTATCATGTTTTAAAACAACAACAATCCTAAGTGATTGATATGAATTATTCAATCCGGACTATATATTTAATTAGGTCAATTCTATTGTTATCCAAGGGATAATCCATGATAACTCTATGAATTCACGTAAATAAATAGAGAATCAGTGAATACCATACCTCAAAAGGTCATTGAAGTTCTTTGTATGAGAACATATTAAAGAAATGGATCACTATCACATCTCATGCAATAACTGTATCCACCTGAGGATGTCATGACAGAACTGCGCCAACAGACCCAAAATAAAACTCCATTCAAAACATGATGATCATGCTCCATCACATGGAAGTGAGAAATGGGAGGAAACAGATTGAAGAAACCACAAGAAGAAAGGTAGATCATAACTCAGATGGAAGATGGATCGCCACAGATTAAAGGAGGGTATGAGGGATCATTCCTTGATGAAGGAATCCCCAAAATGCTAAAGATAAGTTCATCGGATTTCCTCAGGTCGAGGGCAATCCACTGTAATCATAGGTTTTAAAAAACCCGAGTAGTAGAAAAAACACTTAAATAAAACAATTTCAGAGAATTACATGACGTTTAATCCCATTTCATGTCATGTAATTTATCGATTTCGAGTTCCTCCAGAAAACATGTCACATAAATTCTTTGTTTTATTTTTCAAACCCTGAAGTGTTTCACATTGGGAATCCCTCTTTCACACCCTAAAAAAAGTATGCACATCGTAAATATTTCTAGGACAACTAGTGAAATAGGATTTCACATCGTGTAATACTATTACACAATGTTTAATCACCTCCTTATATCTTTTACTTAACAGAACTTCTTCAAACCATTTCTGAGCAACCTCCAAGCACTTCGATCTTCAAATAAACGCAAAGGGTTGATCCATATGGATTCAGGCCCTTACAAAATGTCCAAAAGGGGACATATTTACATAATTTTGACCTTTTAATTCCAAATAAGGAATCCATTTTTTCATATTCATAACAAATATTTGGGAGAAATTAATTTAAAATAAATCCTATTGATGGGGTGATAAATTGGGTTATTAAAGTTAAAACATGAAAAGGTTTGAAACATTTTTATATCTAAATTAAAAATAAAAATAATTCCAAAGAGTTATATTAGATTATCTAATAAAAATATGATCTAATTTCACATTAAAAACATTAGAAAATATAATTTAACACTATAAATTATTTCTATGAAAAAGTTTTTTTCAATTAAAATTCAACATTTTTACTATTCATAAAAACATGAATCTTATCAGAAAAATACAAAAAAATAAACCAAAGTAAATTTTAATATTTTACATTAATATAAGAATTTTAATTATTAAATATAATATATAAAATTATCTAAAATTGGATATAAAACAGGTTCTCCATTGAAAGACTGTAAAGTTAACCTTTTGAAAAATATTAGTTTTTGTACATAAAATTAGGTTTCTTCTTATATTTTTCATAAAAAAACAACTGGAAGAATATAAAAAAATATTTTATGAAAAATATAATATATATATTTCAATAATATCATTCACTAATTGTAATTAATTTAATTTATTGAGACAAAATGAATTTGGGAGAAAAACAATAAAACTATTTCCTTTATAATCAATTGGTATATATTTTTATTTCTAATTAATTGGTAACTAAATAATTAATATTATAAAATTTTATTTTCATAAGTCCTTTAATACTATTAATAAACACTAATTTCAATTCCATGTTAATTATTATTTTATTAAATAATAATATTTTATCAATACACTATTGTTTAGAAAAACTCGGTATTGTGTGAAATGCGAGCTATCAAAAGAACTCTACTTTGTGTGACACAAGCCTATAATAGTGTTTTATATACCATAAGCTAATCTAAGTGTTATGTTTAGCAGAATATTGACTTGGTGTTAAATATAAATAATGACAAACAAAGTGTTTTTGTTATAACAAAATCTATATTTAATATTATGTGAAATTAATGATATCGAAAAGATTAAATTAATTTGAAAAAAATATTTCAAAAAATATCAGGGTGTTACATTCTACCCCCCTTAAAATGAATTTGTCCCATTAAATTAATTTTGGTTATCAAAGGTTTAATATTTGAATGTTCTTTTCATAGAAACTCACGTCGTACAAATGAATTATAAATAATCCTTTTAAAAAAGGAAATTTGAAAGCTTAATAGTTTCCCAGAGTACCTCATAAATCAGTTTCCCCATAAGAGAACATTGGAGGAAAGTGAAAACATTCATATGAAAGTGAAATATAAAAATCATTTTACAATGGAGAGTGATAGAAAGAAAGTGTAGGAGAATATTAACAATCAAAAATCCATAAATATATGATGATCTAAGGGTACAATTTTTTTATAAGATAAGTAGGTACTAGGATAACCTTTTAATTTTCAATATCCTTTCCCTATGGTTGAAGAATTTTCATTAGAAGATATACATACTTGACTATGTACGATATCACCCACAATCATTCCTTGATCAATTCCACCTCACCTCTTTCTCAAAAATAGAATGTCAGTATTTCCTTCATTGAGTACTAACAGATCATGAGATCCCTTATAAGTCGTCCTATCATTCATGAGTTACAACCAAAAAACGTTTTCAGAAAAGTTTATCCAATAAGCATAAATCTTCATGTAGTGAGATAATAATTTAATATCACAAACTTTATTCAATTTTTTACAGAATCATTCCGTAATTGGGAAACTGTAAAACCCTTATAAAATGTGAAACTACAAAACATTAGATATAATGTCACAAAATCAAATTAACATTGATCCTATATATAACTCAAATAATCTCTTTGTTGTAACATTCCAAACATGTGAATATATTTATCATGTATTCTCTTGAAACATGGTAAAAAATAAATTACTATACATCCTTATAGAAAACATTCATGTTTAATTATTACAATTTTTTTGATATATTTGATGTATACAAAAATATTATAAACTCCCTACATGATAGCACAAAATTATTTCTCAACAAATTCATTATAAGTTCCAAATTAATTAGTACCATCCAATTCACTTATTGATATCCAACATTCCTCTTATCCAAAAATCATTATATTAACATTAGGAAAAAAATAAGGGTTTTATTTACCTTAATATTTTGTTTTAAATAAAAAAAAACTTTACGTTAAATCAATTTTCTTTTGAATCTGAACTATTTAAAATATTCTTGAAAATCCTTAGAAAAAAACATTAAATAAACAATCCTTATACAATTAACAATACACGATTCTAGAATGAAACTACATAAATACGTAAATACTTCCATTTTAATTATTGTAATGGAATATTTCCTTCCTTGGTATAGAATTAAATTATTATCTTAGGGAATTAAGTTGGGTAATTCCTATGTTCTCAAAATGTGAGAAATTAAACTCTACAAAAATTTGGTGCTCTATGACCCTTTTTTCCACTGAGATAACATCTTCCACTCCATTTTAGGTATTACCCAATGATATTATTTATTTATTATTGACGTAAAAGAATCTTAATATTCTTTCCACAATTTTAATTAACAAGTAAACATTTAAGAAAGTTCATATTCCTTTTATTTGATGTCTTTTGAATATCACCAAAGATAACATTATTAATCATATATTGTGATAGATGATTCAACATAATTACAATATCATTATCTCTAGTGACCATCCCATTTGACTACTAATTATCAAATTGTTCCTCCCATTCAATGTTAACACAGTTCCTTCTAGCTCCCTCTATTGACTAGAACCAGAAATCATAACATGAGAAATACTTATCATGGTAAAAAAGCTCACAATCGTGAAAATTAATTATATGATGTATGAATTATGACACCTTCTTAAATCTATGAAACCTTAGGATTATACTTATAGATATATATATAAATATCCTTATAAATATCCCTCGAGATATCACTAAATTTTATCATACATGTTTCTAAAGGTTGACTAAACCTTTGCTATTTTACCAACTATAACAACACATACATAATGTACATAGACATTATATCACTTTTTTGGAATACATAAAAAAGTAACAAAACATAAGACCAAAGAGCATATTAGTTTAGGTACTTTAGAAACATGGAACACAAATATTCTAACGGAGTGAAATATCATCAATGTTTCCCATAAAGATATCCCCCTTAGTAATTCTACATAAAAAATTCCTTAATAACATGGGGAAGGGAAAAATAAGAAATGTGTGAGCTCAAATTCTTAGTATGAGTAAATAAAGAAAATGCATAAGCATATTAAGGAGTTAATAAAATTAGATCATGATCATAATCATTAAATGATCATACCCTGCATATAATATATCATAAAATTGAATCATGGCATATTGATTTTTAATTCATAAGACATTAGTTATATTTAAATCAAGAGCACAATCCATGAAATCATAACATAGAAATAAGACATGGAATTGTGAAAGTCACATATGTAGATAAAAAAACTTATCAAGTATAGATTATAAGGCGTTCATAACATGTAAGGATTGGGATAACCAAAAGTGTACCTTTTTCGATATTGGGATACCCTCCCATGTATCCTCTTGTTTATAGCATGGGATTCCCTCCAATGCAACTCTTGTTTTAGGATTGGGATGCCATAACATGTACCCTTTGACTCATTAAACATTTATCATTACCCTATAAATTGGATAGAGATACTTCTCCCACCCATCACATAATGAAAACCATATATTTGTGTGACATAAGAACATAAATGATTCATTATATCTGAATCCATGAAAAGAAGTATGGCTCATAAACATCATTTAATCATAACATAACCTATAGAAAGAAATGGATTTCATAAATATCATTCTAGAAAAAATAAAAAAAACAATAGTATAATAGAGATATCATCCTTGAAAAATATCCCCATAAAAACATAAGTAATATTTAATAAATGACTGTAAATAAATATGGAGGAACATATACTTTCTTGGAATATGTTATTTAAAGAAAACATAATTTTAAAAGAAAATTATTTATTTTAAAGTAAACATGTAAGATTTTAAGGTAAGATTCTAGGAATTAAGGTGTCATGATGGTAGAAAATTCTATTCATGAAATATAAGTTAAAAATTAACATCCATTTCATACTTTTTTCATAAAATACACAAAGTAGCTCATTTGGAAAATAGAAAAAATATTACTTTCAAAATGGGTAGTAAAAAGTAAGAAATGGATAATAATGAAATTAAAAATAAATAAGAGGATATTAAATGAATTTATCAAAAAATTTATCGAAGGAATGGATATAGAAGATAAATATTTCCAAATAGATACTTAAATTTAAAAAATCCCAAATATTGATGAGATCATGAAATAAAAACTCATCAGTTTGTAATCAGTAAAATCATATTACCCTTAAAATAAATAAAATTATATGGATATATAAATACCATAATATTCTGGATAAAACTCATAAAATACATGCATGAGTTGTATATACCCCACATAGAGGAATTAAGTAGTGTATAAGTCATCTGTCCCAAATAAATAAAAGTCAGATTTTATTCCTTTAATACTTGAGTAACATTAGAATTTTGAACCCCATAAAACAATGAAATAATAGAATGATTTTAATATTATAAAATAAAATAAATTAATGAAATACAATTTCATATTTTAGTACATACACCACAAAAAAGTAGTGAGTGGTGAATATGGCATGTATCTCATGGAAATAAAAAGTGAGATGAAATTCCCCTACCTTAAGTCTTGATTTTTTTCACACATGTTAAATCCTTGTCAATAGTTAATATAATTTTATTATAAATCATCCAAAGAACCATATTTATAATTTTAATAAATTATATGAATTATTTATGACTTTCTATTACATGTTTATTAACAATTCTCATGTTAAAGCAATGTTTTTTTGTAATAACTAATTTGTTTATCATACATGATTTGACTTTTCATTATTGATAATCATAATTAAATCATGATTAAATTATTTATAGAATGTCAAAAATAACTTATATATCATATATATTTTTTTATATAATCAATTATCATAATCTATTAAAGATAAATATATGAAATGGAATACATCATTCAGGGAGATGGGTAGACAATACATATTCAGGAATGTTGATTCCATTTTCTTGTCGAGTTAAAATAAAGAAAATTATATGATATATTATCAATACATAATAATTTTTATGTCATATGAAACATATATATTCATAAAAATCCATCCTTATTACCATCCATGTAATATAGGGGAATAACAAATTACATCACATCATGGAGATGGTAAGTCATACATACGGATGATCAACATTATCATTTTACAAAAATATTAGAAGGTAAAAAGGTAAAAATGATATTATAATTAAAGAAGTGTAATTATATCAAAAATATAATATAAATATAAATATATATATTTTTATCACAATTAAGAACCATAGGATGTGGGAACGGAGAAACAAATAAGATCATTTCGTGAGGCAGTTGTTCGTCGTACAGAAGAACGATAAGTTCGTTACCCGTTAGATGGAATTGTGTGTGAGTATAGATAGAACCCTTAATATAAAAACATAAAATTATTTTGAGTATACCTATGTTATTATATAAACATTGAATAAAAATTATTGAAGGAGTTCATGGCGGAAATAATAAAACAACATTTTTTATCATCATTACCTCTTTTTGAGTAACTCCTTCTTAATTGCCCAAAAATAATCTTTTGGTTGGATTTATGAGAAATTTAATGATTCTAATATTAAATTATTAATTTGAGGAGGATAATTGGAATGAAAAATTGATCCAATGTGAGTTATGTATATAATAAGATATTTCTAGGAGGAAATACTATCAAACAATAATTTTTACTCATGTTTATTTAATATTTTTACCCTTATCTTTTGTATTTAACCATTAATTAACCCATTTAACTCCTATTATGAAAAAATGCATTTTTACTACTTATGGGATAATATAGTACTATAAAATTCAAAAATAACCATAAATGAGTAATTCATAAAATTTTAGGACTTATCCCAATCATTTTTCTGAATTTTAGATTTTTATCACTTTTATATCATTTAATAAAATATTATTTATTTTAAAATGCCAACAATGTCATTTTGAAACTATTCATTACATGAGTTTTAAAAAATATCATAAAAATATGATACATTATAACCAACTATTTTAAATCATCAATAACATGTTAAATTTATCCAATAAATCAGTAGATGACATTAATTATATCAAATTATGTTTACTTTAATTTTGTGAATATTGTTTTTTTGATTATTCCATTAGTTAATCAATTCATGAATCATTATTGTATCACCATTTAATTTAAATAAATCGTTCCTAATAATTAAAAATAACATAAAATTAGGTATAATTTTTTTATCTTTCCAAATATTTTTTATATCCAAACATCCGATTATATAACACCATATTAAAAACATTTATCTTGTTAATTTTTTTTAGAAAATTGCAGATCCTTTGAATAAAATACTATTAAAGTTTTAAAGTACAAAAATTTGCTCCAAGTGCACATAAAACTATCCCAATGATGATTTTAGTCAAAAAAAACTCATCCAATGAAATTATGAAATGTTTTAGTGTAATTTTACTTTAGTTATAATGTTATTATTAGCATTAATTATCCAATTTACCATTAATCACGGTAACAGAAAATATTTCTAAAGTTACTATTCCAAATGTCTAAAAATAAACAGAAACTATTTAAATAATTTTAAACATTTTATTCCAAATACAGAATCCAATTTTACATATTCAAAATACAGAATTGGATGAAATTAATTTAAAATTAACCCTATTGGTGGGGTGAGAAAACGAGTTATTAAAGTTAAAACATGAAAATGATTGATACATTTTTTATATCTAAATTCAATTTGAATTTAATTAAAATAAACTATATTAGATTAAATGATAAAATATTGAACTAATTATAGTTTAAAATGAATAAAAAATATAATTTTAGAGTATAAATTATTTTAACGGAAAAAATTGTTTTCAATTTCAATTTAGTAATCTCACTATTTATCAAAACATGAAACTTATCATAAAAATATCAAAAAATTAAACCAAAGAAAATTTTTATATCAATATTTTAAATAATAAGTTTATTTTTTCATATAGAATATATAAAACTGTCAAAAAATGGATTTAAAACGGTTTCTCCATTAAAAGGCATTAAAATCACTATTTTGAAAAATATAGATTTTTATGAATAAAATTGGGTTTGTTATTATCTTATGCCTATAAATATACTAGATGAATAAATTTTTTTATTGAATATATGAATATATATATTTAATTAATATCATTCAATAATTGAAAATAATTTAATTTATTAATACAAAACAAATGTGGGAGCATAAAAAAATTCTTTTATAATCAATTGGTATATATTTTTATTTCTAATTAATTGGTAATTAATGAATTCATATTATAAACATATAATTTTATATATTATTTTTAATAGTATTAATAAACACCAATTTAATGTCTTGGTTAAATCTTATTATATAAAATAATAATATTTTAATAATATGAAATTGTTTGGAAAAACATGATATTGCGTGTAATGCAAGGTATCAAAAGAAATCTACATTTCATAAAACAAAAAATGAATAGTGTTTCATATACCATAATGTAATCTATGAATTTCATGTGGTAAAATATATAATTTTTTTAGCATATAATGAAATCTAGAAGAATTATTCTTCATATAAAAATGCTATATTCCGTATTATGTGAAACACAAGAGATAAAAAAGATTAAATTAATTTGAAAAAAAATATTTATAAAAATATTAGGGTGCTAAAATAACTATGGAATCACAAAGTCCAGTAGTAGGAATTGGAACCATATCACCATTCAGTTTTGGGATGAAGCCTGCCGACCTTCTTGTATAGGACATGTTGTATTTTTTACCTAAACAATATTAATATAATCCCTAAAACATTAAAAAAATGTTTGGAAAATCCTAAAAAAATGTGATATAATTATTCTGAAATAATTCTTCATGTTAGTCCTATGGGTTACATATACCTCAACAAAATAAATTATCACAAAAAAAATCATTATTCACATTAAAATATCATTACTTGAAACCTCAATAGGTGTGTCTAAGACGTCGAAATGATGTTCAACATTAAATTTATCAACCTAGGAAACATTAGATTTATCCCATATAATTATGGAATACCATAGGTTTCATCATGTATTATTCTCTTATTTATTAAAATATATCATAATGAAAATGAAAATTAACCCAAGAATATCCCCTAGGAGTGTCAATCCCAGTGTTCAGTAAGGGAATACTCAATGTGCACCAGAATGATAGTTGAGATATACAAAACCAACTATTTTTTGGTTTATTTTAGGAAGTTGTATCATTTCCAAAACCATGTCCACTTATAGTATTTAGATATGGATTTATTAATAGAAAATCCAAATAATCACTTTCTCACCAAAACATCAGGATTTAATCCTGTATATAGACTTATACCCATGGTTTTTACAAATGTTATCTAATTATAATCTCGAAAATAACTAGGCCATTCTCATATACCAACTATAGTGACCCAAGTCTTTTAAAAAATTTATTAAATTACTTTTTAACATAAAAATCCAATTATTAAAGCTCAATGACATTGAGGACTAGTTTCCTTACAACAATAGGTACATAAAACATAAAAAAGAAACTAAAACATAACATATTAATTTTTTTTATCATCCTTAGTGATCTATTAAATCCTTTTTAGCTCCCAAAATTGCATTTGATAACCTATGTAATATATAGATAGAACATGTGAGATTAAAATCCCAGTAAGGTAATAAATATGACAAGGAATCATAACATGTTATTCAAAGTTATAACCTGATATCATTAAATAGAAGGCTCATAAATAAAAATGTGGGAATATAATATAAAACAAGGTATCAAAAAATCATGGAAACATAGGAATGTTATAGAAACACATGACATGACACAAGAATAAGTCAAGGATAACTACCAAGACAACATCACATGGTGGAAAAGGTACCATAATGGATTATTTTTACTTATTAATCCCATACATAATGACTTACAAGACAAAAAAATTTCCCAATGCTTTGGGGAACTATCTAGGTACACCCATCATAGAATGTACAAGCGTATGTGTGCCAGAAAAACAAATCAATCATATAGTATAAACATAAGAAATATCCATAGAAAGAAATGAGGTGAATAATCTTTCCTCATGTTATAATCATTTTAGATTTAACAAATATGTAATTTGATAAATGAAATTAAAGAATTTATTACCCCATAAATGTATGTAATAATGAGCAATATATATATATAATTTATGAGAAATATGTATCACCAAAAGTTGTCATCATTGTGAAAATTTATCTAAAAGATTATATGGAATATATCATGAGGAAAATAACCCTTTAAATATGAAATCGCTTATTTTAAAAAAATCCGAAATATTATAAAAAACTATTCTTTGAAAATAACTATATAACCTTGTAAAAGAATTATCCAATCATTTTCTGGTCATGATGATGGGAAATTATGTTCATACTTTATAAGTTAAAATAAAAAACTCTTTTCACATTTTTTTTAAAAAATTTTAAAAAGTAATTCATTTAAAAATCGATTCAATGATTCATTTTATATCATTTTTTAAAAATAAAAACTTGGGTACAAATTTATTTAAAAAATATATTGGAACCAAGGTATTTCATTGATGAAAATAAGGTGTATTTCTTATTTTTTTCAATCCACACTAGTTTTATTAAAGAGTTTTCATGGAAAGTGATCTTATGTTCCATGAGGATTCATTGATGATGGTTGATTAATTTCCCAGTCCTCTCTAAATTTTTAGATCTCAAAATACAGAGGAGGATGAAAATATCATGAAAGAAGGATTTCTAGGATAGTATCTTCAAGAATATGGTAAATGAAAGTATTTTATTATCATTAGATCATAAAAAAATATGGATCTTTTCAAAGGAACTTGGAATCTATTATTGTTAAGGTTTGATGATTTTTGAGTAATGTGTGAGGCATGATAAAAATATGGAAAGCGTCATGATTAAGAGAAACTTCATGAATGGGAAATTTTTAGTTGAGCTTCATAAAGAAAAAGAGCTTCTCAAAAATTAATTGAGAGATTAATAAAAATTTCAGCCTAATATGAAAATCTTCATGAAAAGAAAATTCTAGAAATAGTACTCTTCTCATACTTAGATTATAAAAAAACAATTTGAAAAAATAAGTGAAACAATCTAAGTTCATTAAGTGGGTTCTTCATAATTAAACAAATTTTTTTGAACAAAAGCTTCAATAAAATTATGTTTATTAATTGATTGACCTTAAATAATTTAAGGAAAGTGGGTTTCAATATGACTATGATCTTTATAATTTTTTAGATTTTTGAAATTTTTGGGTGATTTGGGAAGGCTGTGATATTGGGGAAAGGTAGAGAGTTCATGAAGGCTGAAGTATCTTTGAAATAATAAGGTGTTTTCATTAAGGATAGGTGCTCTAGAAATAGTAGTTTTGAACATATGGTTTTGGTTAATAGTTTTTCAATGTTCATCAATATAGGAACTTGGTGCAAGTTAAGTCTTGTGATAATAAAGAAAAAGACTTAAATGCATAATCTATTGAAGTGAAAATAAAATTGGTAAACTAAATAAGATCTCTTATAAGGAAGTGAGTAAGGGGGAGTCAATGGAAGAGATAAAAGGGAGGCAGTGTGCTATCCCAAAAATTCATGTAATGGTAGTGTAAATATAATGAAGATTCCATGTTTGAAAAATTAAAATCCACATCATGTAGTGATGATTAGTGGATTTAGGTATGACCGAAACACTGTCTATGTACACCCATTGGACTATCTGTTAGTGTTGAACCAAGTAAAATAGATGTGTTGTTTTTCAATTTTGTATCTAGTTATTTGATAACTTGAGGATTACATTAAAATGGTTTGACAGGATCCTACAAATAAGGGGAATGATCCGCCTCATTTTAATAAAAATTTGACACTGTGATCCACCCCTCCCCTCTTAGGGTGTTATAGGGCCTATAAGTGGTATCCAAGACAATAAGTTATCAATGTTAAATATGTTCTATATTTTATGTACATTTCAGTGAATATTAGGGGACTTCCACTTTTTAATGGAATAAACTTTTAGATATGAAATAATATAATTAGGTATCATCAAATATCTCTTAAAATGGTTACCCTATACCCCAAAACTCCATGGATTTAAGTCATTTTTGTGATCAGTTTTGTCTATGAATGAAATAGACAAGAAAATAATTGATTTTGATGAAAAATCCTAAAATACTCAAATTTCAGCACATTCTAGTCAAAAATTATAATGTTCATGAGTTTCACATTGGCCAAATCCATGTGGATAAAACTAAAAAATATTTATAAAGAAAATAATAAAGTGAAGGAGGTCAAGCTTAATGTTTTTCATAATTATTTTGATGAATTAAAAATGCATCTATATTAAAATGAATATAGTTTCTTTAATTTAATTTTTGAAATTTTCAGAGCTATTCAAGGACTTGGGGAAGAAATTAGGAATATTAAAATTGTGGATAAAATATTGAGAAGGCTCCCACCTTTGTACAGTAAAAATTCTTTATCCCTTAAGGAATGTGAATTTTCCAAGAATTTTATTGATGATATTCTAATTAGTCTAGTGACTTATGAAATGTGAGTCAAAGTAGAAGATGAAACAATTAGAGTAAGAAAATGGAATTAAAATCCATTATCAAAATTTGACATCTCCAAGGTTAGTAATGATGGAGGTGATTTGGATGAAAACATATTTCTTTTTGCCCCTAAATTTAAATATATTAAAAGGGATATTTGAAGGAAATATTCCATTGGGTTTCTTTTGGGGTGGTAATGTTGGGTACATTGCTACTCGATGCCCAAGAGGATTATATGATGTATAAAGTGAAGCATGTATCATGAAAATCCTTCAAAAGAGGTTCCCTCTATAGGTAGACATCTGCAAGTTATGAAATTATAGAGAGATAGAGAGATTTATATTCAAATAATAACAATATAATAATTAATTTTTTGAGGATGGAGAACTAGAGTATAAACATGATACTGAAAAATCATGCTGGCTATAATTGAAAAAGTAGAACCTACAAATGATGAAGATAATAATTCATTTGTAGTTGTAGATTTGATGTTTCATGAGGATTCACATGATGATTTTGACATTATAACAAATAAAAATAGAAATATGGGAGCTTTTTTTTAATAATAATCAGTGTATATGGATCATGATAAAGTAGAGTTTTATTGACTAGAAGGAAATCCAGAAGAAAATTTTACAATTCTTGAAATCACAGAAGAGGTTGTGGAGTTTAAAATAAATATTGAAGGGCACAAACCATCCATCAATTAAATTTCATCGATATTGGATGGAAATGATAATATAATTGAGGGACTTAAAGAAGAACTCATTACATTAAAGAGTTAATTGGAAATTGAGTCACAATCACGGTAAAGAAATAAGAAATTACAATTTGGAAGATTTTTAGATATAGATATTCTAGAAAGAGATAAAAATGGTTTTGAATGAGTATTGAAACCCTTGAATTATCAAATATCTACATTTATTTGAACAATTGGGTATGAATGTGAAAAAAAACATAAAATTATATAAAAAAATGAACTAAAGTAAAGGGAATCAGAATGTTGGACATATCACAATGACACCTGATATTCTAACATAGATAACCTTAAACCAAATAGAGAAGAGAGATATAATAAATCCTCAATTATCCACATATGATATCTAGTAAAATAACTTTATAAAATAGTGTAATATGTATAGGAATGGATGAAATAAGATATTTCCTATTTTGAAATGTAAATTGTGTGGCTTTCATGGGAATACCATGTCTTATTGTGATGAGGCATGGAGTTATCTATATGAGGAAGCACCTAGAAGTGAAAAAATTTGAATGATACCATATCCTTCATCATAGTGAATAAATTATTTCTACAAAAATGGTTTTTACTATTCTTAAAATATTAAAAAATATATTCATTGCATGTAGAGGAAATGAGGTAAAAATAATTATAAAAATCTGAGACACATCAATACCAATAAACCAAGTAAACATACCCTTGAAAATAGTTATTCTCCTATGTAATTGAAATATGAGTATGATGAAACCATGCATAATGAAAATATATTTGAAAATCCATCTTTTTTCCTAAATCCAATTAGGTATCTCATGGAATTAAAAGACAAATATTGAAAAATCCAACTTGGAAGAAGTCTCTCTCAATGATACAAAGAACTGTTAAACAGGGATTCTTGATAGTGGATTTTCATCCCATGTGATAGTAAATTCATATTTGTTGAAAAATGTTATGAAAAGGGTAGATAAAGTTGTGATATTTGATAATAGTGGTGTCTTAAAAATCATAGTTAGTGGAAATACTAAATTAGAAAATTATGAGCAAATAAAATTAGTAGTTCTCTACATGGATGGTTTGCATCACTATCTCATGACCATGAGTCAAAATTAAGACTTAGGACTGATAGTTATATTTAATTATAAGGTGTGAAATATCAAATTAAATTCATTTAATTATATAATGAAATTTTTTCAGACAAATGGGAATTTATACAACATAGAAAGTAAATAAAACACTTTTTTATTAACACTTAAAGAGGAAAACAACTTGTGACACCAGAGGTTGGTTCAAATTAATCAAACAAGAATATAAGACATAATTAAGCTAAACGATGGTTTCAATGTTCCCAATATGATCTGTGATTGTAAAAATACATTTCATGAATGTATGTGAGGAATGATGGCCTAGAATTCATAATTGATGATGAATAAGAGGGAATCAAATTTTCATAGTCTCATTAACAAGGGTGTGTGTAGTCCAATAAATGTGGATATCACTTAGAAAGAGAGGTACTTAATTTTTTTATTTATGATTATATTTGAATGTATTGAGTTATGTTTAAGTAGTATTATAGATAAGTTCTTGGATGCACTAATAGATATAGTTATGGATTCGAGAATGAAATTAGAAGAACAATAAAAAAATAGGGTCATTGAATGAAGAAATTTATAGGTGAATAATACGGCCAATACTATGATGATTGTGTGTTATGTTTCTCATTATTATTATAAGGATGATATTCATGTTTTAGTGTTCATTCAAAATAGAATAAAGTTATCTATAGGATAGTAAGGGACACCATATGAGATATGTAATGGTAGGAACCCCTCTCTAAATAATTTTGATATTTTTTGAATTAAATATTTCAACAAAAACTAGGAAGAAAATAATTGAATGTATAGTGATGATATAGATGAGGGAATGTTCCTGGGATATTCAAAGAAGAGTAAGACTACAAATTCTACAATAATCATCATAGAAATATTTTATAGAGAAATGATGTCAATATCACTAAGGTTAAAAAAATGAGTAATGCTTGGTGTGTAAAAGCTATGCATAGAATAAAGGAATTGATGTCAAAGAATCATTTGATTCAGTTGCTCTATTGGAGTCAATTATGATATTCCTAGATAGGGTAAATAAAATTGGTTATAAAGTTTATTAGATTGAAGTAAAAATAAAATTTTTAAATAGTTTTCTAGAAGAAGAAGTCTACATTGAACAACCAGTGATATTTCTGATTAGTAATGATGAAACAATGGTTGGTAGATTAATTATGTATCATTATGATCTAAAATTAGAACAATGAGCATGGTATTCAATACTATATTATTATCTGAGGAAGCTATAATTTAAAAGGGAAGGTTCTGACTATAATCAAAATGTCACTAATCCACAAGGAGATCAATTTATAGTGATTTTACATGTGGGTGAAATTATACTTGGTGGAAGCAAGCATGGATCAATGGAATATTTTTCTAATCACATGAAATCATAATTTTAAATGTACATGATTGGTGAACTCATTTAACGTTTGGGGATGTAGGTGATTCGAAATATGGAATACACCTTCATTTATCTGGAAAATTATGCAAGATATATTTTGATGAAATTCAGCATGCATTAATCTAAACAAATGTTAAATTAGATTTTGGTTGTGATATTTTTTTAAGCATGAGGATAGGAAATATGTCGATCCCATATTGTATAAGAGGATAATTAGTATCTTGTTATGTATATATTCAACATGTCCAAATATCATACTTGCAACATGTCTAGTGGCTTGATTCCAAATTAATAATAAGGATGAGCATTTTTATTTATTTAAAGGACCCCGAGGAATATTAATTTTACTCTCAACATTGGATTATACATTGAATATATAATAAATTATGATCATTTTCTTATGTTGATTGGGATGGATATGAATTGTATCGAAAGTCCAAAAGTGGTGGTGCATTTTTCATTGGAAACAAATGTGTGGGATGTTTGAGAAATAAACAAGAAATAAATTATCTTAATACTGACGAGGATGAGTATATCTATATGAAAAGGAATGGAATCTGATATAATAGATGAAGAAACAACTTTTTGATATTAGTGATGGGGTGATAAGCTAATGGGGATTCACTGTGACAACAAGATCTTGAGTGAACTTACGAAAAATACAATTTAACACTCTCATACCAAAAATATTGATATTAGATGGAATTAATCCAGAAAAAAGCTGAACAATGCGAGAATAAAATGTACAATGATGGAACTAATGATCAAGTGGCTGACATAATGACAAATTTGTTGCCTGAGGATGTTCAAGTTGATACCGTCTTTTTATTTATGTTAACTATTTAAATTTTTTTTGTGGATTTTATGAAGGTGTATGGGGGAGATAAGATATAGGGGGAGTTTGTTTGAGTACTAAATGTATAAATACTGGTTCATTAGGTTCATTTCCTAATAGGGTGATAAGTTAAACTAAAAAAATTATATTTTTTTTAGGATTGGCTGAGGGTCTATCATTGCAAGAAATTCTCTTTTTCCACTCTTGTTTTCTACTCTATGATTTTATCACATATATATAGAGTGATTAATGAGTTATTTCTTTCTTATGAGGTTTTTGTTTGAGGCTAGTGATTTATTTAATTTATCTTTAGATATCTAAAAAACACAAATGGGTGATATTATTGAAACCATGGTGTTTCACAACTGGAAGCCTAGTGTTGTTTGTGCATGTTTTCAATCCAAAATAATTTTAGCAAGGATATTTCAAGTAAAAATATCTTATACTATATTAGTATTCATTGATGAAGGTGGCATCATTTCCTAGTATTTTTCCAAATATTTGGTTCTCAAAATCAAGAGGAAGGGAAAATCATCGTGAAAAAAATATTTCCAGGACCCTATCTTAAAAAATATGTTAATGACAATGATTTTCAATGATTAGACCATTGAAAATTTATTGAGATTTATGAAGGAAATTGATATATATTGTTGTGAAGGTTTAATGGTTCATAATGAATGGATGATAAGTGATAAAATGGTGTTAATAATTTATATTACGAGAATCATAATGAATAGGAAATATTAATTGGAGATTCATGAAGAAAATAAGACTGAAAAATATGAATAAACATATTCAATAAAAGGCCATGGTGAGATGGAAATATAATGCCCTGACCCTAGTTACCCAGAGTCGATGAATTATTACATAACATTGGCATGATCACAAAAGATCATGTCCCAAAAGACCGATCATTTTATTAGCATTAGAATTAATAGATACATACATATGTTTTACATTACATTATGAAATTAAAAAAAAGAACATTGTGTCTCCTTTGGGCACACCCAAATCACTTAGCATATCACTACAGGTCAATCATAATATAATTCTTCGCATCCTGGAAAAAATAAAACATAAGAAATGGGTGGGATAAAATTCTCAGTAAGGATAACAACATAGATAAATTTATTATAAATAAACATAAACATTTAAAGAAAAGTATAAGACCAAAACACAAGCATTTTAAACATAAAATTCAACATAATATGGAAAAGATAAATCGAATAATTCTATTTAATTATTCACATGGATATTCTACTAGTCCAATATTCACATGCTATATAAATAACTAATTTCATAATGATGTAATGAATAATTTTGAACATTATAACCACATAGTCAAGGTCTCGTTCCAAGACTAAAAATAAATTTTTTTCAAGGCTTTGTGTCGAGACACTAATTTGTCTCATAAGACCTAGCGATTCATTGAGGGTCTATAGCAGGCACCGACCTTTACTTACTACGTCCAATGCATTACTCATATGAAAAGGTTGAAACATAACATAATCATTCACATTAAAACAAGCATAAGAAATGTTAATACTTTAACCTTAAAACATGATTGGTATAAAAATAGCACATCCAAATTCAAACGTATCCCAAATACAATATATAGGATTGTATCATAATGAATGTACCTAAGAAAAGCATAAAATACAATAAAGGATGTTGATATATATGAAATCAATCCAAACACTATTTGAGTGAAATATCTCTTTCTACATTAAAATAATTTAAAAGTAAAGAAAAAATTTATTTTGAAAATATTCATATAATTTTTAATGGAATCTTATAAGGTGTTATAATAATGAAAAATAGCCTCACTAGCCTTAAAAGTTAGAAAGCATTCTTTCCTTAATTTTTCAATAATGTTATAAAGTACCTTGTTTGGAAGAATAAAGAAATATTTCTTTCAAAACATTATTTAAAAAGTAAAATAAGGGTATAAATGATTTTAAACCATTGTCTAGGAAATAGTAAAAAAATGTTTTTAAATACATTTTTATAAAACACATATGTTGATGATAAAGAGGTCTATGTAGATACTTATTTATAAACAACCTCGGATAATAAAGAGATTGTAAAACTGACCCTTACTTTGTTATTTTCCTTAATAGAGGGTACATTAACCTCATTTTAAATTTTTAAATCATTTTTATAATATTATACAATAACCACATACCTAAATATGATATCATATATTATCCACTAATATATATTTGTTTAAAATATTTCAAAAGTATCATTGTTTTAGGTGTTAAATGGATCATTTTATTTTATATGTTTTATTATGTAAGTCATGTTTGTAATGGATAGGATGTATTTGATTAATATCCATAATGAAATTATTTTCATAAAAATTATTTTTAATCATCAACTAAAAATTAATCTTTAATGGTTACGATGGGGAATGAAATCTCATCATGTCGTGGAGAAGGTAAGTTGTATGTATGCATGAGTGATAATATAATTCTATTAATGGTGAAATAATATGTAATTGGATGTTATATTATATATATACCATCTTTAAAATGTTATATTTATAATTCAAATCAATTAAACTCATTATTGTACCCATCCAAATAATGAAGTGTTGAATAAAAAACTACACCACGATGTGGAGACAGTAAACCATATGTAGGCATGTATGGTGACTTTGTCATTAATAATATGGATAGAATAATGAATATGGTTTTACCATATTTATAATGACATAAAAATATTTAGAAGGTACTGGATTTATTATTTTGGTATGAAAACAACAAATAATGTTGAAGTGTAAGAAGAAAAGAACATCGAAAGAGGTGATGAAATAATTACATCTTCTTCGGGTGCTTCCTTTTGATCTGAACAAAAGGGCTCCTTAGGTTGGATTTAGGATCAAATTAAGGACTATAGGATGATTTAAGGGTATTTGGTAGGATATTTGATCAGTTTTTGGACGATTCAAATGGACTTGGATGTGTGAATTTGAGAGAAGGTAAAGTAATCCTTTACAAGAGAGGTGATGGGCACTTTAGGAAAAGCATGAAATATTAATTTATTATAAAATAATTTTTATTTTCTAATATTCAAAATGGTTTTGAATTATGTATATAGAGTTTATGGATTAAAATACTCTCAACCAATAGGTTTGGGAAAAGTTTGGTTCACCATATTAACCTTATATTTTAGATTTAACTATGGGTTATATAGTTTAACATTTACCATGTCTCCTTGTATTTATTTTATTACATGGTTACTAAACATACTATAAAATTCATAGAGAACATAATGTGGTTAATTAATTACATATATAACTTTATCTATGTCCTTTTTCCAAATATTATATTTTTAGGAAAGTTATATCATTTAATAAAATAGTATTTGTTTTAAAAACTCATTTATACCAATTTGGAAACTATTTAGTATTTGGTTTTCATGAAAGTCATAAGAAATTTATTTCATAGAAAAAAATACATTTAATAAACCATAACATGAAAAATTAAACTATAAATTCGTGGAAGTAATCAAAAGATTAAATTTACATTTATTTTAAATTTTATAACATCAATTGTTTTATTCTTTCATTAATGAGGTAATTACTGCATCATTGTATCATAAATAAATCTAATTATTTAATTTCTAAATATTATAAATAAAATACCATTATATATTAAATAATTTTATCTTTATAATGAATATTTATAGTAGAATTTATCTTATGTGGAACCCTATATTAAAAATGTTTTATTTATTAAACTTTGAATTTAACACTTTTAACTCTTCATTAAATAAAATATAATAAATGTCCCCATCTAATAAAAATGGATAAAAAGGATCATATTTTATTCCAATGGTTGATTTTGGTCTAAATACACATATCGAATAGAATTAAGACATGTGTTGGGGTAATTATAATATCATTTTTACCTTTAATTACCCTATATACTTTTAACCGTGGTAACTAAAATTCAAAAGTTACTATTCACCAAAAACAATTTTCTTCATGTTGAACCACATTTTAACTAATTAATTCAACCATGTCTCTTGGATTTTTAGAAATCAATTCATAAAAGCAGAAAAATTACGTTTTACGTAGATTTGAAAATGTGTCTAGAATGTGGGTAAAAGACTTTAAAAACATCAATAAAATTTTATATATCTAATCATATTATAAATGAATCCTTTGAATTAAATTGGATTAATATAGGTATTATGTATATATTTTAACTTTAAAATAAATTTAAATTTAAAAAAAATTATTATAATAAAAAGTTGGTTTTAAATAATAACACAGTGTTTTTCACTATTCATAAAAATTTGAATGTTTTCCGAAAAATACAAAAACACCACCCTAAGATAATTTTGAAATTCTGACCCGAAAAATGAAGTCCATTTTGAAAAATAAAATTTTAAAAAATGGTTATTACTATTCATATATTCTTTTTAAATGATAGGTTTGATTGTTCGTCCTGTGTTAGAACTCGAAGTTGTGTATAAAACAAGCTATTGTATTATTAAAATAGTGGCATAACACAGAAGATTGGGGTGTTACATTCTTCCCTCATTAAAATTATTTCATCCACAAGATTTCTAGAATATTACTACATAAAAAGATTCTAGTGGTTCTTCATCATAAGTTCCTCAGATCCCCATATTACCTCTCCCATTTTATGGTTTCTCTAAAGAACTTTTACCATACGAGTCATCCAGTTTCTCAAAACTCGTTCTCTAGTATCAAGAATCCTAGTAGTCTCTTCACAATAATACATATTATTTTCCAGTTCTATTTCTTCATAGGTGAGTACTTGTGTTGGTCCAGACAAGTATTTTCTCAATAGTGATACACGGAACAGATCATGATCTTTGGAGAGACTTGGTGTATCTTCAAAATAGTAAGCAACAACTCATATTTGATCTATAATTTCGAAAGGTCCAATATATCTCGACTTAAATTACCTATCCTACCAAAACATATAACACACTTCCATGGAGATACCTTCACGAAAAAATGATCTCCTACTTAAAATTCCAAATGCTTCCTTCGGTTATCGACATATATCTTTTTCCTATATTGAGCTGCTTTGATCTAGGTTTGGATAATGTTCCTCTTTTTTATTGTTTCCTCAACATGTTTTGGGCATATGAGTTTTCTTTCAACAACATCATCCCAACATGTAGGTGTGTGACATCTCTTTCCATATAACGCTTCATATGGTGCCTTCAAAATACTTGAATGGAAGCTATTGTTAGAGGAAAGTTAATCCAGAGGTAAATAATGCTCCCACATACCTTGAGAGTCAGGTGATATAGATATCAACATGTCTTTTAAATATTGAATAGTCTGTTTTGATTTTCCATCTATTTTAGAGAGGTAGGATGTTCTCAAATGAAGTTTAGTATCCAAGGATTTTTTTAAGACTTCTCCAAAATCTTGATGTAGAATGGGGATCACGATTATAAAAAATTGATATGGGTACACCATTAAGTCTTAAAACTTCATTAATATATATTCTTGATAAATGTTAATGTGGTAAATATTCTCTTATAGCATGAAAATATATTAACTTGGTAAGACGGTCAACAATTACCCATATTGCATCATTCTTTCTAGGAGCCTTTGGTAGACCCTTGCCAATGTCCATCGTAATATCATCTCATTTCCACTCAAGTATGTGAATAGGATTCATGACTAATCTAGGATATTCTTTTTCGGCCTTCACATGTTGAAAAACCATATATCTTGATAAATAATCAGAAATCTCCCTCTTCATGTTGTCCCACCAAAAATGTTCCATCAAATCTCTATACATCTTAGTGCTACCTCAGTGTATAGAGAAATTGGATCTATGGGCATCATCCAACAATTCCCTTTTCAGATTAGGTATATTAAGAACACAAAGCCTCTTCCCAAATTTCAAAATTTCATCTTTATATACGATGTCAATCAATTTTCCATCATTTATATCTTTTATTTTCTTTTGAACCTCCTTATCATCAGTATGAGAACTTTTTTTCTTTCTAGTAAATAGGGTTAGGAAACTATTTGAAATAGTATATATGATTCACCTTCTATTATTATTCTTATATCTATAATTACTAGATCCATGAACAAAGGATCACTTTGAACTCTCAACTTGGTTAGAACTCCATGATCCTTTCTTCTCAAATCCTCCTCCACCTTATTTTACTTCCTTAGGTGGTAGTGTATAGTTCCATCATAATCCTTGATTTTTCCATTACATCACCTTTCCCTCATGTTGAGTTCTTTCTGTTAGAAAATATATTTCAAACAGTTGTGATTAGTATATATCTCACATTCTTCACCATATAGATAGTCTCTCCATACCTTCTAAGCAAATATTAGAGTTGCTAAATCTAGATAATGAGTGGGATAGTTTTGTTCATGAATTTTTAGCTACCATAACACATAGACAATAACTCTATCATTTGGTATAAGGACACAACCAACTCCTTTCTTTGAAGCATCACTGTTAATAACAAAATCATCATTCCCCGATAGTAGAGTCAGGATAGGAGCATTGACTAATATTCCCATAAATTCTTCAAAACATTCCTATAACTATTTTTTCCAAAAAAGAAATTGACCCCTTTATGTGTGAGCATGGTTAATGGTTTATCCAATTAGGAAATATTCTGGATGAAATGCCGATAGTAACCTTATAAACCAATAAAACTGTGTACCTCCATTATACTCATCGATGCAGGCCATTCATGGATTTTACTTGTATTTGAAGTATCAATAGATGTTCCATCCTTAGAGATAATATATGAAAAAAATATGTCTCTTGTAGCCAGAATTCACACATTCAAACTTCCCATAGAATTCATTTCTTCTAAGAGATTTTAGAATAGTGCATATGTGATTTTCATGATCTTAATTTCTTCTGGAGTATACCAAGATATCATCAATAAATACCACAAAAAATTTATCAATATATTCGTTGAAAACTCTATTCGTTAGATTCATGAAAAAAAGGGTGCATTCATCAGTCCAAAAGGTATTACTTTAAACTCGTAATTCCCACACCTGGTTCGAAATTCTATCTTCAGAAGTTATTACATATTCAAACACAACTGATGGTATCCATATCGAATGTAAATATTTGAAAAATATTTAGCACCATGATGTTGATAAAATAAATCATTAATTTGAGGTAGGGTACACTTTTTCTTTATTGTCATAGAATTGATCTCCCTTAAGTCAATGCACAACCTCATAGATCCAATTTTTTTTTAACAAAAAGGACAGGGGTTCTTCATAGGGAAACACAAGGGTGAATAAATCCTTTATTACTTAATTCCTCTAGTTTTTCTTTAGTTATCCTAATTCCACAGTGTAAATTCTATAAGGTGTATCCAATATGGGCCTCTAACTATTAATTAAGTTAATGGAAAACTCAATTTCCCATTCTAGATGATGTCCAGGTAGATCCTCTGGAAACCCATCAAAATATTATTACACAACAGATAAATCCTCTATTTGAACATTCCTTTCCTCACCCATATTTATTTCACTCCCTTCCTCCAAAATAATTTAATTCATTAGTGATACTGGGGGAGGATCTAGATGATAATCAGATGGGGATGTTTCTGCTCGAAAAATAAGACATTCCTTATCATCATAAAAAAGTGTAACCTTCTTATTTTTACAATAAATCTTTTCATCATAGTCTGAAAGCCAATCTATACTAAGGATTATATCAAATTAAATCATGGTTATGACAACAAGATCAGAATATAAATCATGTTTATATGCCATTATGGTAACTGATTGAAAAAACATTGTTTCTATGATACATCCCTTAGGATTTTTGAATGACAACTCCCTTGTTAAATCAAATTGGAAATATCAAATATTCATTGAAAACTGGGAAGATATGAAATAATGAAATTATTCGGAATCAAATAAAGCATTGGATAATTTTGAGTAAATGATTAAAGTACCTTCCACCACATCATTCAGAATATCAACCTCATCAGTTGTGATTGTATAAGCATGGAATTTTTCTCTTGTCCTTTTTCGAGGTAATTTTCCTTAAATCTTAGAAAATTAATTTTCATAATTCCCTATTTTTTTTAAACTGTAGAATTTAAAATTGATAGTCTCTTTATTTCCCTACAAATCATGAGATTAGAGGCCTTTTTCTCTAAAATTGTAAAAAACTCTCTTCCCATTTAGGAATGTACATGGATGTTTCTTCCCATAATTAATGTAGGATGAAAATTCACCCTTACCCTTCTTCCTCTTATTTCCTTTTTCAGAGTTTCTAGTATATCTCTTATTCTCTTGCTTCTCTTTAAAGTGATAAGACATAGATAATTCATTTTCTATCTTGATAACACATGAGACTATATCTTCATATGATGAAAAGGATTGAGAGAATCATACTTGAAAGAAAAAATGGTTTAACCCACTAAAATAATCAATCAATCTTAATTTTGTGGTTATGTATATAATTTTTAGCCTGACATGCTAACCTTGTAAATTTATCTTCATACTTTGCGACATTCTCATCCTCCTTTTTCCTTAGACTCGGAAATTGACATTCTATATCTGCTCAATGTTCACAAGGAAAGTATTTTTCTAATAAAATTTCTATAAACTCCCTCTATTACATATCTGATACTTATTCAACCTTATTTTGGTTTTTAACTAATGAACACCATTTATATGTATCATCTATGAGGTGATAAACTTTAATGAAAACTTTTTCCCCATTCGATACTCCCTAATGTATGAAATATTCTCTCTAAGAAACGTATCCTTTTCTCAGCTACAAATGGATTTGTAGTCCCATTTAATGTTGGTGGTTACTACCTCATTAAGCAGTCTAACATTAATCCTCATTATTGTGGATCAGGGTACTCCATACGGGTGAGGTTATTATTCATAACCTTAGTGAGTTGTCCCTATATGGTTATAAGCTGTTCAACACCAGTTCTATCACTAGGAACTCTATAATTAACCTTAGTAGGAGGGAAATCCCTACATGGCTTTCGTATGTTGATACAGTTTCCATTCCTTCCACTAGGTTCCATTTATAAACAACATAATACACTATATTAGTATATAAATCAGAATTAATAATTACAAACTTGTGAAATACTTAAAATAAATTGAACAATTTATGAATATAATCCATAATCATAAAAAAAATACTTTGGTGATTTATTTAATCATAAATCCTTCATAATAGCTTTTAAATAAAATGTGAATTATCAAAAGAATATCCCATGGGAGTTTCAAACCAAGTGCACGGTAAGGCCCAATGTCGTTTATCAGGATACCCTAGGTCAAGCCCGAAACTCCTTGTCATAGCTTTCACTCCTAGGTACATCTGTTCCAGAATCACGTCCACCTGTAGTATCCTGACAGGGATGTATTTTTGGAAAACCTATATATAATCTACATTAAAATTTCGTTTGGATGTTCTTCTATACTAATCATCTAAGTATATCGTAGGGTTATGTTCTCTAATATAATATTTTCTAAATCTAGTTTCCATGGTTTGTACTAAGCTTCCTCTGATACCAACTATAACTCCCTAAACCTAGTTACCCAGATTAAGTGAATTATTACATAACATTGGCGTGATCACAAGATATCATGTCCCAAAATACCGATCAGTTTAGTATCCTTGGAAGTACTAGATACATTCATAAGTTTTAAATTACATTATGAAATGAAAAAAACAACATTGTGTCTCCTGTGGACACTCCCATATCCCTTAGTCTATCCCTACAGGTGAATTATAATATACTTCTTCACATCCTATAAAAAATAAAACATACAAAAGGAGTGATCTCAGATGCTCAGTAAGGTTAATAACATAGAAGAATTTTTCATAAATAAGTAAAAATTTTAAAGAAATGTTTAAGACAAAAACATAAGCCTTTTAAACATAAACTTAAGAATAATATGGAAAATATAAATCAGGAAATGGAATTTAATTATTCACATTGATATTCTACTAATAACATGTAATATAAATAGAAAATTTCATAACGATGGAATAAATAATGCCTGATATCATAACCTCATAGTAAGGGCCTCATGTAAAGACTAAAATAAAAAAAATTCAAGGCCTTCTCCTAAGAAACTAATTTGTCTCATGTGACATACCGATTAATCGAGGTACTATAGCTGGCCCCACCCATCACCTACTACGTCCAATGCATTCCTCATATGAAAAGGTTGAAATATTATATAAACATCTGTCTTAAAAATAGCAAAATAAATGTTAATAATTTAACCATAAACCATGAATGGTATAAAAATAGCACATCCACAGTCAACCGTATCAAAAAATACAATATGGAAGATTATATCATACTTAATCAACTTCAAACAAGCGTAAAATCTAACAAAGGATGTTGACATAGATGATATAAATTCAAAAAATATTTGAGTGAAATATATCTTTCTACTTGGAAATAATTTAAAATTAAAGAAAACATTTATTTTGAAAATATTCTTATAATATTATAATTGAAGCTTTGAAGGTGTAATATTAGTGGAAAATAGCCGCACTCTCCATATAATTTAAAAAATATATTCTTTCCTTAATTTGTCGAAAATATCATAAAGTACCTTGTTTGGAAAATGACAGAAATATTCCTTTCAATTTTTTTTTATAAAAATTAAAAAAGGGTATAAATTTAATTCACCCATATTATAGGAAATAGTAAAAAATTTGTTGAAATAAATTTTTAAGAAACATGGATGTGGATGACAAGGAGGCTGAGTAGATACGTACCTATAAACAACTCAGATAATAAAGAGATTGTAAAATTAACCCTTACCATGTACTTTTCCTTAGTGGAGGGTACATAAAACTACTATATAATAGATAAATAATTGTTATAATATTATAAAATAACCACATACATAAATATGATATCATATATGATCCTCTAATAATGCTTTGTTAATAATATTTTAGTGGTATCATTGTTTCAGCTGTTAATTGATTCATTTTACTTTAAATGTTTTGTTATGGATAAGAGGTATTTGATTCATATCCTGAATGATACTAATTTCTTAAAAAATATTTTTAATCATCAACTGAAAATTAATCTTGAATTGTTACAATGGGAAATGAAATATCATCGTGTCATGGAGATGGTAAGCCGTAAGTACACATGAGCAACAATATAATTCTATTTATGGTGAAATAAAATGTATTTTTATGGTATATTATATATAAATAATTATTAACATGATTTATTTATTGTTTATATCAATTGTACTCATTATTATACCCATCCAAATAATGAAGTGTTGAATAAAAAACTACACCAAGACGTGGAGACGGTAAGCCTTACATTCGCACGTATGGTGAATTTTCCATTCATAGGATTGATAGAATAATGAATACAGTTGTACCAAATTTATAATAACATCACAGTATGTATAAGGTATTTGAATTATTATTTTGTTATGGAGACAACTAGGAAATAAAAAGTGGAAGAATAAAAAGACAGAAGGAGGTGATGAAATAATTACCTATTCTTCGGGTTCCTTCTTTTGAATTGAAAAAAGGGATCATTATGTTAGATTTATGATCTATGTAAGGCCTCTAAGATGAATTGAGGGTAGTTGGTAAGATATTTTAGCAGTTTTTGTCTAATAAAAAAGGATTTTGAGGTGTGAATTTAAGAGAAGGTAAAGTACTATTTTATAAGAGATGTGAGGGGAACCTTAGGAAAAGCTTGGAATATTAATTTATTATAAATTAATTTACTTTTATAATAGCTCAAAATGAATCTATTTCTAGGATAAGGTGGTTATGGGTCTAAATACTCCCAACCAATAGTTTTTAGAAAAGTTTAGGTCACCATATTAACCTTATCTTCTAGATTTAACTCTTGGTTAAATAGTTTAACATTTACCATGTCTCCTTGTATTTTTATATTAAATGGTTAATAAACATACTCTAAAATGAAGAGTGAACCTCAAGTGGTTCATTAATGACATATATAACCTTATCTAAGTCTTTTGGTATAATATTATATATTTAAGAGTATTATATCATTTAATGAAATAGTATTTGTCTAAAAACTCATTTATGTCAATTTTGACACTATTTATTATTTGGTTTTGGTGAAAGTCATAAAAACATTATTAAGTAGAAATAAAATATATTTAATCAACCTTAAAATGTCATATTAAACTTGAAAATTATTTTATGGAATCAAATATTTCAATTTATGTTTATTTTAATATTTATAACATCTAATTTTTAATATTTCATTAATATGGTAATTACTACATCATCATCGTGTCATAAATAAATTTAATTATTTAATGTCTAAAAATAATAAATAATATACCATGATGTAAGAAATATTTTTAGAATTCTAATGAATATTTATAGTCTTATTTATCTTATCTGTAACCATATATTAAAATTATTATATTTATTGAACATTGAATTTAATACTTTTAACTGTACTTTAAATAAAATAGAATAAATATCCTAATTTAAACAAAGTATATCAAAAGGATCATAATTTATTACTAAGGTTTATTTTGGTCTAAGTACAGTAATAAAATTAAATTAGTACTTATTTTTTTGTAATTAAAAAAAAATTACCTATAATTACCCTATTTTCTTTCAACTATGGTAAATAAAATTCAAAAGATACTGCTCACAAAAAATTATTTTCATCCTATTTAAACACATTTTACTCACTGATTTCAACCATGTCTCTCATATTTTTGAAATTCAAGTCACAAAAGTGGTAAAATTAAATTTTATGTAGATTTCCAAAAGTGCCTAGAACGTGGGTAAAAGATGTTAAAAGGTTCAATTAAATTATATATATATAATCTTGTTATAAAATGATCCCAATGAATTACATTGTATTAAAAGAGGTATTATTTACCTATTTTATCTTTAAAATAAATTTTAATTTTTAAAAATAATTTAAATAAAATGTTGGTCTTAAATAATAACACAGTGTTTTTCAATATTCATAAAAAATTGAATGTTTTTAGAAAAATACAAAAACATTAACATAAGGTAATTTTTAAATTCCATACACAAAAATGAAGTCCATTTTGAAAAAAAATAATAAAATTTCAAAAAATGGGTATAACTATTCATAACTTTTTTTAAATGGCTAGTTTGATCGGTCATGGTGTGCTAGAACTCTAAGTTGCATACAACACAAGCTATTTTATTATTCAAAGAGAAGCATACCATGGAATATTGGGGTGTTAAAGGAAAGATTTTTGAAATTCAAAGTCTATAAATAGGAGTCCAATAATCTACACACTACATAAAAATAATTTATAAAATGAAGTGAAATGATCATATTCAGTGAAGAAACATTCATGAATGGAATTATTATTGATCCACTAACTCTTTATGAACCCAAGAATCACTAAAATTATGGTTAAAAACTGACTGAACTTAAGGAATTTTAAGAAATAGGGTTTCATGAAGGCAATGAGATTTTAAATTTTCAAGAATTCCATGATGATCAGGATCTTTGGTAATGTTGAGAGATTCATGAATGGTTGTGGGTTTTTGGGTGAAGAAGTATATTTTAAATAAGAAAGGGATTTAATAAAGGCTAGGATCTTCATGAAAATTAGTATTGAACATCTCATTTTAGTGAAAAATGTATCCAAACCCATCAATTTAGGACTATGGTATAAGAAGAGTCTCATTATAATAAGGGAAAATGACATAAACTTCCAATCTATTAAAGTGACATTCATGTATATAAATTGAGTAAGACATATACCAAGGCAATGAGCAAGGGAGACTTAATGGAAGTGATCATAGGTATGTAGTGTTCTATCACTAAAATCCTTATAATGGATGTTTTACTAGCATACAATGACCATGTATGAACAATTTTAATCCACACTATTTTGTGAAGTTTAGTGTATTTAGTTATGACTGATGCACTATTAATGTATGATCCTTGTACTATCCATAAGTAGAGAAAAAGTTAAAACCATAATTTCTTCTTTTTATTTCTGCATATGGGTGTTCGATAACTGCATGGTTCCATTAGATAGGTTTGAAGGATTCTTACCAATGTGGGGAGAAGATCCCTCTAATTTGAAGAAAAATTTACCAACCTGATTCAAACCTCCCCTATGAGGGAGTTATAGATCCCTAAAAAATAATTATAGGATATTAAAAACATTCTTTAAAATACTTTATGGAAAATATATGAATTAATGATAATGAATTAAGATCTAAAATATGATATTGGTACGATATTACTGATAAATGACTTTCTGGATGATTCTTTATTAAATAAGGGAGTAAATGGAAACCAAACATGTAAACCACATTCAGGACCATATGGTAATAAAATGGATGTGGTTCTAAAAAATAATTATAAATTATTTCCCCTAAAGTAACATTGAACATATATATTCTAGAAAAAAGGAGTGTATCATAAAGCCTTTATCGCATTAGTAACTTTATAATTAAATCCCCTTGAATGAAGTGAAATGAATTATAAAATTATATATGATTATTTATAGATTATTCGTGAGATAATTTGTATATAGTGTAGTATATACATCATATATAACAAATTAGGTTCATAACAATAAAATATGAATCAACTAAGGGAAGTTGAGGTAAGCTCCCTTGTCTCAAGTGTTACTAGTCATGTATGTTCTTTAACTACTGAATAATAAACATATGTTATTATTATATTCTCAAATAACCTTTTTTGTGTGTTCATTATTTCTTTTATTTTATTTAATTCCTTGTTATATACAATTACATAATCAATTAAGTTCACATAATACTGTTGATGATATTTGGATAATAAGTCTAAATTCACAAGGTAAGTTAACTATGGTCAAAGAGGATATTAAACCATAATATATAGAATAAATATAATTATATAATTATAATTTTTATACATTATTTATAAATTTAAAATCAACCATGAATTATTATTATGAAAAATTAACTACGTTACAATCATGGAGACTGTTGGTCGTACGTACGCATGAGTGACATTTCCATTTTTTCATGATACGGTTGGAAAGAAGGTAATTTTTTTTATAATTCTATAAATTATCCTTATATCAAAAATACATCAAAATTATTTAAATAAACATATATATATATATATACCATCCATTTGTTGTGATGATGAAAAAGGAATCACATCGATTCATGGAGGTGGTAGTTTACACGTACACATGAATGACATTAACTTTATCAATGAATGGAAATATCAGAAAATATATGATATAATACTTATAAATAATAATAACTAATACCCTAAAATTATATTAATATATATATATATATATATTAAATCTATCATCATAAAAAACCATGATGGGCGATGATGGAAAACGAATTAGATCGGTTCGCGAGGCGGTATTCCTCTGTAAGAGAAACGATGGTTTTATTTCCCATTTGATGGAAGAGGAGATGGATATAGGTTATTCAATTAACATAATAAAATATCAGTATATGGTAGATAATTATGTAATTATATCATCATATTTCAATAATAATTTAATTATGTTAAATAAAAAATAAAATAAAAAGCTCGGGTAAGAACAATACCTCTTCTTTGGAAAATATCTTTAGGGTTGAAAAAAATATTTCATATAAGGTTTTCTATAATAAAACCATACATTCTAAGAAATGGTATTTTTATTAAAGAAGGTATTTTGGTATATATTTTCTAATCCATAATGTTTCTAAGTGTAATGAAATGAGGATATGAGGTTCTCTTTAATAAGTGAGAGGATGGATACACTTGGAATTTCTTAAAGTATAAAATTAATATAAAATAATTTTATTAGAAAATGGATATAAAAATATAACATTATAAGATAAGATACGTATTGGTTGAAATTATATACTAAAATTAAATTTTGACATGTTTATGGTATATTTCTACCCTTATCTTTTGGTTTAAATCCTTGTTGACCTGTTTTGACAATTATCAGGATAATGATGTTTTTTACTCCTTAGGGGTCAACATAATTACTATAAAAGGAAAATTGGTCCATTAATGAACCATAGTTACTATTTTTAAACATAATCAAATCACTTTTTTTTAATATTGAATTTTTATAAATTTTAAATCATTTAGTAAAACATTTTTTATTTTAAAATAACATTAATGAAAATTTTTCAATTATTCATTTAATTTTACTTTTAAGACAACATGAAAATTTTTTTGAATATATTAAATTAATATCTATATAACATGTTAAATTTATTGCAAAATTAATGGAACACAATAATTTATTAAAATTATAAAACTTTTATTTTTTTAAATCATTTATTTTATTAGTCTATTAATTAAATAAATATTATATCGGTGATGTGTATGAATTTGAGGATATTATTTCATTAAAAAAATTAGAAATAAATTTATATGATAGAAACAATCCTTCATATTTTAAATGACTATTTTGAACTAAACATATGTTGTTTTTATCCCTATCAAAAAATACTTTTGATACTATAATCAAGAAAGGTGCATTTTTTTCTTTACCTTTTAATTAAATATTATAGTAAAAATCAATGAATTATCGGCAAATGTTGCCATATATAAGGGTATTTAATAGAAATAAAAAATATCCACTCACATAACATTATAAAGTAAAGTTTTAGGGTATGTTTTAGTTCTTATCAAACTAATTTTTAACCTTAATTACCTGACATTACTTGAAATTTAGGCTATAGCCACAATTTTAAACTGTGGAAATAGGTCAAAAAACCATGGATATAGGTTTTATCCTTGGTTTTATGAATCTTGGTAGGTTTTGGTATGGCTATAGGGCATGAACTATAGATATAGAATAAAACTGTGGATATAGGTCTATATCCATAGTTCAAACAGTAGCTATAGGGTTATAGACACGATATGAACCGTGGATAAATATGTAAAGCGATGGTTTGAAACCATGGTCGCAGTTTAAGTCAAATGAAGCTATAGCCACTCTTTGAAATATTGTCTATACTGTTTCCCATTTCATAAAATAAACCCCTGCAAATCCCCCCCCCATACAGTACCCCTTCCCCCATGCAAAGCCCCCCCCCCCCACTCCCCTAAACAACCCCACCCCTCTTGGACAGACCCTGGACAACCCGCTGGATAGACCATGGATACCCCTAGACCCTTGACATCCCCCAGAAATACCTTGTATAGACACCCCCAGACCCTGGAGAGACCCCCGGGACAGACCCAAGACACCCCTAGGCAAACAACACTAGGATACCCCCCCCCCCAGGACATTCCCTAGACACCCCCCCATAACCTAGAGACCCCCTTATAAAGACCCTCATACCATATAGAACCCAAAACCCTGGACACCCCCTAGATAGACCCTAGAGACTGCCAGACACTGCCCCCCCCCCCTCGAGACCCTGGACACACCCAGACAAACCCTAGACTGACACCCCCATACCATGGACAGACCCCCCGGTACAAACCCTGGAAAGACCAAGACAAACCCTGGATAGACCCCCCAGAGATAGACCCCAAACACCCCCTAGATAGACCCTGGACACCCCCTAGACATCCCCTCCTGGACACACCCATCCCTCTTGCACACCCCTCCCCCAGACCCCCCTACCCGAGAGGCCCCTCAAACAGACCCCCACCCCCTATAACACCCCTTCTCCCATTCAAAGCCACCCTCCAATACCCCTGGACACCCCCTCTGGAAAGAAACCCCACTAAGGATATACCCCTACTATACAACCCCCACTGCTGAATAGAGACCCCCTAAATATCCCCCCAGGATAGACCCCCCAGATAGACTCCCCCCCCAACACAGCCCCCAGACAGACCCCCCTATAGACACCACCACATCACACAAACCCCTGCACACCCCCTTGAATGGTTCTCGCACATGCATTCACATGATGATATACTAAAATTCTCTAATAAATGACCCACTACCCTGTATACCCCCTCCCTACCATGTATACCTCCTTCCCCTACATCCTTCCCTTGCTAGTTTCCCTCCCCCCACTACCCCCTTAAACCTCCTTCCCCACCCCCTAGCACACCCCTACCCCACCCCTTCCACACCCCTACACCCCTACCCTGACTGCCCCTGCCCCTGCCCCACCCCCATCCCCTACACCCTCCCACTATCAGTTTTCCCTCCCCCAACTTTCCTCCCCATTCCCACCCCCTATGCGCCCCTCCACCCTTGCACCAAATGTTAAAAAAAATTAAAATATTGTTGGAACTATTATTCTCTCTTATAGGAATTCTTTAGCCAAACCCAACCCAAGGGATGTATAAGCTTTTTCGCATAAACCACATGTAAATAAATTAAATGCCAAAATGTTTTGGGGAGATTTAATGGAAAAATAATTTCATTTTGAGGAATCATATGCAACATGAAATCCCTCCTGGACAACACCCCCTCTTGGACACCCACCGAGACACCCCCCTAGACACCTGCTCCCTTCTGGGCACCCCTCCCCCTCCTAGACACACCTCCCTCCTGGGATTCCCCCACCCTACTGGACACCTCTATCCCTCTTGGACCTCCTCCTGGACTCCCCCATCCCACCCCTTCTCACTACACACCCCCTGCACAGTCCCCCCCACCCACACCCAACCACCCTCACGCATACCCATGCCCTTACCCCTCCCTCTCCCATCCCCATGAACCACCCCTTACCTCCCACCCTACTAGTCTCCACCCTAAACGCCCCCCTGCCAGTCCCCCTACCATCCCCCCCAACCCCTGCCTGCCCCCCATGATCAGATCTTCACCAAATATGTTGCAATAGGGGTTTTCAACTTCCTCATTTTAATCCATGGAATTATTCCATTTATAGAAATTGTTTGAACTATATAATTATTATATGTATGGACATGGATTAACCTTGAAAATAGGAGTATAATACCATAGTTTATCCCATGGAAATTATAGAATAAATCCACGATCTTAACATTGGTAAATTTTAACTACACCCATGGTTTATCCATGGATCTTTGTCCCTAATAACACTTTAAAAAACATAGAAAAAGGACCATATATCCATAGTTAATAATCATGTAAATTGATTCCTACCAAGCTATACTTAATAAAAAAATTCTTCTATCATAGTTGCACCTTATAGTAGTACTCACATCATCTATCATAGAGAAAAAAACCCGACCTTCCAAATAAAATTGAACTCAAACATAATACAATATATATCATAATAATTCAAACACACTCCAATATAAACAATATAAAATATCAATTTCAATATCGTCATTATAAAAAGAAAAATTTTATAAAATTAAACGTATAAAACAAAAATAAAATTTACCTCTAAAGTATACTTCAATATCATCATCACTGGAACCATCATGACCCTCATCACTACCTATAGAAACACCATAATCATTTTCACCTCCTCTCATACCACCACCACTACCACCATAATCAAGATCATTGAAATATTCACCAGTCTATACACCAAAATTAGTTGAAGGAGTGAAGAATCATAACAAACATAATGCATACAAATGAGAACAAATTTAATTAATGAAAACATTCAATATTTATATGGTGATTCATATAATATC
The DNA here is from genome assembly GCA_963277665.1 of Viscum album. NCBI lineage: Eukaryota > Viridiplantae > Streptophyta > Magnoliopsida > Santalales > Viscaceae > Viscum > Viscum album. The sequence goes on along the minus strand of OY728137.1, from coordinate 1,692,628,146 downwards.
ATCATGTTACCCATAAAATAATCTGATAATCATAATAAATAAAAATAAAAACACATATAATTAATGTAAACATTAAAATATTGTTTTGTATGATGATTCATGAACATAAAATTGATGAGAATTAAGATGGATTCTTAGAATATAGAGTAATATTAACAGTATTTTGGTCTAAATAGAAGGAAAGAATAATTAGAGAGAAATCATGTTTGGAGATGGATAAAAAATTAAATCATATTTATTTAATGATGGTATTCATATGTACGTTCATTCATGTATGGATTTAATGAAAGGGGGAAATTAATATAATTTATAATAATAAATGAAAAATTAGTCCATATAGGGGGACCACTATATGTTATTGGGTGAATATATAAAGGTTATTCATGAAGGGATTCATCATTAACTTATACCCCATCCCTCCCACTTGCACCACACCTACACACTCCCCACTACCCTACAGTGAAACACCCCATGTTTTTTAAAAAATAAATTAAATTATGAATATTTGTATTAATTAGATATTTAAACTAGTCTTTAAACATAATTTTTCATCTTCTATGTTTAGAATTTCGAAAAATAGTCATCTATAATTGTGTTCAGTATGTTATTTAGAGTCTATTGGAACCAACCTATTTTTTTGGTGAATAGAAAAACACCCTTATAAAGAGTAATGTAAATATTAATATGACCCTAATGAATTGTAAATTGTATTATTATATTACTTTCATAATTCTTTAAGATAATGAAATCTTGGTTAATTTTCTTAGGTGATATAAAAGTTGTTGTACTTTTAATATTGTTACTTTTTCAATTAAGTATGATTTTATTTAAAATTTAAAATAATAATATTTAGGAAATTATTTAAAAAAATTGTGTAAATTTTTAAATTCTACACATCGAAAAATTGTTTTGGTGAATTTTTGGGAATTTGCTTAAATAATTGATTTTTCAGTGAATAGTAAAAATACAGTTTTGAGTTTAAGTGTGTTAATGACATCATTAACAATGTAATAATGATTTAATAATTCTTGTAGGATTTTTTATAGTAACATAATATGTGAGTTTCCCATTTTTCTAATACCATGCACAAGCCCATGGTATTTCAAATACCACAAATGAGTTGTCCCGTGAAAATTATTAAAATATTCCCTCACTTTTTCTATAAAAACCAACCCATTCATTCATTAAATTCATTCCAAATTCTTTATAAATGATGAAATTACCTCCTTACCTCCATATTAGTCCTCCCAAGGTTTCCTCAAGCTCCCAAGGTCCCAACAATCACGTTCTAGTAGTTACTCTACAAGGTAAGGAAATTATCATATTCTTTCTTTTTTCAATTCAAGTTCTTCTCTATGTGGTATAGAAATAAAGAATAAAAAACATGTTATTTATATCATATTATTATTCATCTACTCTTTATTATGATTTATTTCCAGATTATTGACCCTTTTCCCCTCTCTTTTTAATGTTTTCTTAAACCATGTTGCATAACTATTAGGATACAAAATTTTTGTAAGGGATTTCTCAACTATTCTTTTGTTTTGAGTCCCTATATTTTCTTATTAATTATTCATATCCTATTAACAATGAGGAATGAATGCTATAGAAATAATTTCTATTTTTTATGTTCTCATGTTCATGGAAAATTAATCGTCATTCTTATTCTCCTCTCCCACTTATTCAACGAATAAAAGCATTTCTCCTAATGTGTCAAATTACAGACATCATGGACAATGTGATTTAAATTTACATTAATTCTTTTAACTATAGTCATGAAACAATTTTTAGGGTTGAACCAGTTTATAATATATGTTTTATGTATCATCCATTGTTTTTTAATTCTTCTTTACACATGGTTTTAAGTTATAAAACAAAATGAGGTCGTTATTATCAAAGAACCACTAAAATGATCTAAACGAACATCATTAACGTTTGAACTTATGAATCATCCTCATATAAAAATTCAAAATGATAAATGGTATAATTTATGGTACAGGAAATATTTAAATACCTTTCCAATCCAATTCTGGATTTTCACTTCTAATTGACAAGAATATCCATCATGAACAAATCATGGAAATCATGTAACAAAATGCACCCAAAACACATAGGGAACAAAATAATAACAATTAAAGGGTGAAATGATGTAATTAAATGATCATATAAGATATTATAAAGATGGATATGTTTTTAAAAGATATTAATAACACTATTTGGACCATTATACAGAATTTTTAAACAAGTTTGATTAAGACAAACCCGAGGTAAGGGAATTATTAACCCAATTTCCATTATTTTGGTTAACCATATTCTTTATTAATTATGTGGTATTAAGATTATTGGTGTGATTAATTTTTTTTATATTATGTTTCACAATGTGTATTTATAATGTATACACATACCCATTCTATTAATTCTCACTCTATTTATATTTTAAGGGACTTTACTTTAAAAATCCTTTAAAAACTCTCTTTAATAAATTTCATAGCGATTGTATATTTATATGTATGGAATGATAGGTTTATCCTGATTTCAAGATACATTATTACCATGACATGTTCCCTGGACATTATTTATGTTGGGTTGAGCCCATTATAGCTCAATATATGACGAGTGAGCTCCATTATAGCTCTCCATCGCATTGGGTACTCCGGAGATGGAAGTCGACCAAAGGGTTATTACATGTATAAGGGTGAATGTATGAAGTGATATGGTAAATATGTTCCAAGGAAACTACATGAAGTTTTTATGAATATGAGTTTTTATGATTATGGGTTTTGTTGGTTTTTATGTTATCACTTGACTAATGATTTATTTCTTTATATCCCTTACTGATTTTTATACTCATCCCATATTTTTAAAATATTTTTCCAGGATATAGGGATGGGTATGAGACATAAGGGAGTCGTGATGAATAATGTAGAGGGTTGTCAAAGAAATCGTGTTTTATATTTTAATGTATTTTATTTTGAAAAAAATGAAAACTATTTTTAGTAGTATACTCTTGTATGAATATAGTAGGTTATGTATGTAAGGTATACTAATTCTCAAAAACTATAAACTCAAAAATGTTCTCAATATGTAATAATGTATATTTTTTACTAAAATTCAAGATTAAGTAACATTTTAAGGCTGAGCCTATATAGTTCGTATAAGAGGATGGTTTAGATAACATTAGAGGTTGGGATGATATTTAAAAAATACCATAACTGATTTTTACAATATGGTCATTTGAAATGTTATAGAATTTAATGGTTACCATATTACTTCATCTAAGTATGTTTGTATAGAATGGTTTTCCGTAGAAGAAATAGGGACACTAAAGTAAGAATGCACCAAGAGGCTGATGTTTGCCCGAATCTGTACCCTGAAATGGTGGGAATCGGAACTGATAAGTTTTTAACAGTAATGTCTCAATTGAATCAAGAAATAAATTGGGGTGGTATCCATTCTAGAGAGGAATATGATATAATAGGAAGATTCTTTCCTTTTGTGGAGCATTTTATGAGGCAACATCCTTCAGAATTAAATGAAACCATATATCCAGTGATAGCCTAAGGATAGATCAATGATATAGAAATGATATTTGATGTCATGTGATATCTATAACATCAAAAGGTAATACTATCCATTTATTGTTTAGAAGTTGAATCCAAACAATGGTGGTCTCTGATTGAGAATATTAGAGAAAGATATGATCTTGACAGTTTGGAATGAGATGATTTTAAGAGACTTTTTTTTGGAAATATATATTCCAAAACTATTCGAATCTGAGTGGAGGAATAAATATAGGAAATGAAGAAGAAAGATGATGATATTGTGGCAGCATATGAAGCCAATTTTACAAGACTGACCAGGTATGTACAAGATTTTCCTCATATTTTTGAATGTAAAATTATAGATTTTACTCTGGTTTGAAACTGTTTTTGTGAAGAGATATGGCTTCTCGAGAGTTTAAAAGAAATGAGAATATTGTTAGTTGTGCTGAAAATGATGATATAGAGTTTTCTGGCACATATTTGCCTCGTGATGACTAGAATATGAAGTGATCAAGTTAGTTGGAAATGTGGAATAACTTTTCAATGATTTCTGGAGGTAGGAAAACAAATTTCCATTCTTGTGAGAAGTTTAATAAAAGGCATCATGGTGAATGCCTTGTAAATTATGGGAAATGCTACCGATTTGGAAAACATGGAGACATGTCTCATGAAGGAAAGGAAAATGATCTGAAAATTAATTAGAAGTTGTGGGTGAGATTCTTTAACTATAATTAATTGGGTCATTTTACTATGTTTTTTCAATGCAAGTTACACAAGCAGGGAATCAGCAAGATAGGAAACAGAAGGGTTTGGCAGTTAAAACCACATCAACAGACGTTGATACATCAAATGAGGTGGTCTCATGTACATTACCTTTTTCTTTCAGATTTTATGAATGTGTTTTTTGATTCAGGGTCTACACATTTTCTCACTTCTGAGAATTTTTTTGAATAATTGGGAATTCAATCTCATGAAATGAAACCGGATGCCATGGTAAAAACACCTAGAGGAAATATTATGGAAAAAATAAAGTATAAGAATCTATCTATCATTGATTGTTAAAAGATTTTACATAAAACCTTATTGTTTTGCCTCTAGTATATTTTGATGTTATTCTTGGTATGGACTGGATTTCTTTTTAACATGCTAAGATTGATTGTAGGGAAAAAGAATTTTTTTCCAGAATTACTTTCAGTTTGTGTACAAGAATGAACCCATACCATTAATAACATATCAAGAAGCTATGAACTGATAAAGGATTGAAATAAAATTTATCTTTCTCATATTTTTGAATATAAAGAAACTGTCCATAATAATGATGTACTAGTATTAAATGAATACTTGGATGTTTTTCCTTGTGATTTTCCTAGTTTTATTCTTAATCGAGAGGTTTAGTTTACTATTGACTTAGTTTCTGATGCTAAGCCAATTTTAAAATCTTCTTATTGAATATCCCAAATGGATCTTCTAGAATTAAAATATTAATTACAATATTTATTAGATAAATGATTAATCTAACCTAGTACATCACCATAGGGCACTCCTATATTGTTTAATATGAAAAAATATAGTTCAATGACAATTTTCATCAATTATAGAGCCTAGAATAACATTACTATTAAAAACAAGTATCATTTTCCTTATATCAATGATTTGTTTGATCACCTCTAGGGAGCACAATATATTTCGAAGGTTGACCTAATGTCGGGGTACCATCATTTGAAAGTAAAGGATGAAGACATCCCGAAGACTGGGTTCTGTATTAGATATGGTCATTACGAATTTGTAGTTATGCCTTTTGGGTTAAATAATGAACCTACTGTATTCATGGATCTTATGAATAGAATAATTCATGAGTTCTTGGATATGTTTGTGGTTGTATTTATTGATGAAATTATTGGTATATTATATAAGTAAAGAGGTGCGTGAAAAACATATAAGGGTTGTTTTGAAAACCATAAATGAAAAGAAACTACATGGAAAATTTTTTACGTGTTATTTATGGTTACAACTGATTTCTTTTCATGGTAACATTGTATATAAAGATGGAATAAAAGTTGATCCTGCCAAAACAAAAGTGGTTGATGACTGGAAAACGCCTAAAAATTATACATAGATTCATATTTTCCTTGTATTAGGAGGTTATTACCAATGTTTTATTAAAAAAAATTCACGGATATCTAGCTCACTAACTATGTTAACACGAAAAGGGGTTAAATATTTTTGGACAGAAGAATGTGATGTTTGTTTTCGGGAACTGAAGAACAGATTGGCGATTGCTAGAGTTTTGGACATTCCTTCGTGAAATGGTGAGTTTTTCTTCTATAGTGATGCTTTATTGATGGAACTTAGTTGTGTTCTGATACAAAATGATCAGATAATTGCATATGCTTCAAGACAACTAAAACCTTATGAGTTAAATTATCTCACACAATATTTGGAATTGGAATCTGTGGGTTTTTGCTTTTAAAATTGTGAGGCGCCATTTATATGGAGCCAAATGTCAAATATATACTGTCCATAAAAGTATAAAGTATATATTCCATTAGAAGGAATTAAACATGAGGCAAAAAAGATGAATTGAATTAATAAAGGATTAAGATTTCACAATCAATTACCATCCAGGAAAAGAAAACAAAGTGGAGGATGCCTTGATTTGTAAACATCATGCATCATTAACCATGTTACGTTTAGAACACCATCAATTGATTAATTATTTGATAAATCATGTATTAGAAGTTTTTGGTATAAGAAATGAATATTTTTTGTTTTAGGTTTCAGTGCAGTCATCATTATCAGCAAGAATTAAGCATGCGCAGAATGAAATATTGTGATCTACAAAAAAAGTAGATGTGTTAAAATGGGTAAGTTGTCTTAATTTAAAATTGATAATGATTTTGTTTTAAGATTTAGAAAAAGTTTGTGTGTGCCTTGTGGTTCTCAATTAAAGAAATATTTGTTGTATGAAGCTAATAGTTCTCCATTTTCAGTTCATCCTATAAGTACTAAGATGTACAGATAACTTCAGGAGTATTACTAGGGGGATGGAATGATAATGGATATTGCATAATTTCTATGAAATATTTGACACATGAGCATGCTAAATTAGAGCAACAGTTATCAAAGGGGGTACTCAAGAATAAGCCTATAACAGGGTGTAAATGAGAGAATATATCGATGGACTTCATGGTGGGAAAACCTAAGACTTATTTTGGTAATAATATGATTTGGGTTATTGTTGATTGACTCACAAAATCATCACATTTCATTTCTATTCGAGATAAAATTTCATTGGATTATCTTTCTGAACTATAACTGAAATAGATTTTCATGTTACATAGAGTTTCTCTTTCCATTTTATATGATCGGGATCCTAGGTTCACTTATAACTTTTAGAAGGGGATTTAAAAGTCGTTGGGCACAAAATTAAATTTCAGTACAGCTTTTCATCCTCAATTAGATGGGTAGTTAGAATGAATTATTCAGACTTTGGAGTATATGCTTTGAGCTTTTTCAATGGACTACCAGGGAAGTTGGGATCAATATATTTCTTTAGTTGTGTTTTCTAATAATAACAATTTCATTCTCTTATACAGATGGAAATGTCACGACCCGCCCTCGGGGCCCATGCCGTGACTACCCCAAGCCCTCCTTCCATAGGCTAGGGGCTGGCGACTAGCACCAAGGCGTAAAATCCCAGTAAAAAGGGAAGGCATTGCCTTAATAAAGTAACAACCACCACAGAGTCAGCAAGCGGAAAGTAACTACAAGTGCAGAAAACTAAAGGGGGCCGGAATACAAGCCCAACTGAAAGTAAAGTACAACTCGAAAGGGAAAACAACAACTGAAAGTACAAGCGGTTCCTGGGACGTCCTCCTCGATTCCTACCTGAAGGGTAGGTACAGATTGCTTAGATCCTGGATCGTCCACCACGGATCCTACCTGAAGGGTAGGTACATATAGCTCACAACTCCTCGGGTCCAACTGTCCGCTCCGAGCACGTCCCGCTCAGTGGTCCTCCTCCGGGTACCGACCTACTCCGAAAGCCTCATCCACAGTCAGCGCTGTCCGTCGTCTGCAACCAACACAACGAAGTGCGGGCAAAGCCCGTGTAGGGGTGAGTATAAGCTACTCAGTAGGGACCCTGAGACCCCTGAAGGTCTCTCAAATCCACAAAGGATAAACCACGAAGAAAAGTAACAATCACGAAGTAACATCCAGTATTGATTAGGTATATGCCCATACATATACCTATGTCACCAATTTCCGTTCGGCTCCAACACGAGCCCAAGAACAATCCAATCCACAAAGAAGAGTAAACAGTAAAATCCACATAGGATAACAGTACAAGTCCACACGGTTTATAACAAGTTTATGAAATCAACGGATAACTATTACCCAGGTATATGCCCATACATATACCTAAGTTATCAAGCGGTCCATCTCAATCATGAGGAAACACAAAGATCATTGACTCAGCTCAAACCAGGATTTTTATTATCGAAACCGTAGCTGCTAAAGAGCCCCGTCTCTGAAGTGTGCAGTAGTCCTGTCACGACTCCGAGGTACTGCTCACTAACCTAAGACTGCTGAAGTACTCCTCCTGTCGAGTACCGCGGGTCTGCTGCCAACTACCGGGCGCTCCGTCCGCTGAGGGTCTGCTGCCAAATACCGGGCGCTCACCCAAATAGCCTAATGAGGTACTCCTCCTGTCGAGTACCGCGAGTTTGCTGCCAACTACCAGGCGTTCCGTCCGCCGTGGGTCTGCCGCCAAATACCGGGCGCTCCGTCCACTGGGCTAGTCGACTCACTCCAAGTCGAGTTGGTCAAGCAGTCGTCAGGTCTCAGTCATCTACACGGTCTCCGTACTCCACACGCACGTCTCCACCGTCGCGGGTCTGTCGCTACAACCAAGCGCACACACTCCGTAGAGTATCGCGGGTCCGCCGCTACAACCAAGCGCTCCACCGCCAAGGGTCTGCTGCTGCATCCAAGCGCACCACCACTGTCAAGTACCACGGGTCCGCCGCTACACCCAAGCGCTACACCGCCCAAGGTAAACAGAAGATTCAGCTCACACAGGTTCGGTAGCACTGTTCCACGTAGGATCGCTGAGTGCTGTAGTTGTCGTCGTCGAATCCACACAGGATCTCTGTACTGTCGTCGTCGCAGTCACAGTAGCAGTAGTAGTAGTCGTCACAGTAACAGTCGCAGCCAGCACTAGGGTTCCCGCACACAGCAAGCTCGTTCGGAGGGTCCGCTCCACGAGCCGAGAGGCTGATACATCAACTGTCACAAAGACCAGAGTTGATGTATCCAAAAGTTCCGTATCGTCAACAGGAACTCAACGCAACAGACGGCGCGTCGATCGGACGTCCGGTCTGAGAGTTATTGGCATTTTCGTTCCCGGGGCCCGGTTGGTTTTTAAGGCAAAACCAACCCGACCGTACTCCACCTGCGTCCAGACCTCGGGCGGAGTATGCCAAAAGATCCGTCTCACTTAGAGGATTCCATCAAAATCGACGGCACGTCAATCGGACGTCCGGAACTCAAGATATGAGCGTTTCCGCTCCGAGGGCCCGGTTGGTTTCGTGAACGAACCAACCCGGCCGTACTCCACCTATGTCCAAACCTCGGGCGGAGTATTCCAAAAGATCCGTCTCACTAAGTGGAACACAACGCGACTGACGGCGCGTCAATCAGACGTTCGTAGCTCAAGATATGAGCATTTCCGCTCCGAAGGCCCGGTTGGTTTCGTGAACGAACCAACCCGGCCGAACTCAAAGTAACCCGAAACTTTGAGTGCGATATACCGAAACGACCGTCTCGATCCAAGGATCGCGTTGCCGCTGACGGTTCGTCGATCGGAGGTCCGAGGCTCAAGTTATGGGCCAAAAACCAATTTTGGTTCGAAACGGGGGGGTCCGGGTCCGGGCCGACCCGGCCCGACCCCCCCCCCCCCTGGGCGGCGCGGCGGCCGGCGGAGGCGGTGCGGCGGCGCGGCGGTGCGCGAGGCGGCGCGGCGGCGCGCGGAGGCGGTGCGCGAGGCGGCGCGGCGGCGCGCGGAGGCGGCGCGGCGGCGCGGCGTTGCGCTGAGGCGGCGCGGCAGGCCGCGGCTGGCGCCGCACGTGGTCGGCACGCGGGGGGCAAGCCCCCGCTGATTTTGTGAAGCGGCGCGGCCTTGTGCCGCGCCATTTGAATGAAACGGCCCCCGCACGTGGGGGCCGGCTGGACACGAACCGGGGGGCTGCTGCCCCCCTCCTTTAAAGAACCGCCCCCCTCATTAAGAGGGGGGTTTGTAAGATGGCCGGGGGATTAATTCCCCCGGTTTTAAAGGTATCCGGCCGGCCAGCTGGCCGGCCGGTTTTCTCTAACGGGACCGGAAATTCCGGTCCCCCCTTCGGCTTCCGACGCCGGCGGCCCGGCCGCCGGTCTTCTCTTCCCGCCGCGGCCCGGAACCGGCCGCGGTCTCCTCGTCCCGCCGCGGCCCGGAACCGACCGCGGCGTTCGTCATCCGGCGCGGTGCGACGACACCGCGCCCCTTCGCCGTGTCTTGATTCCATTCAACGCGGCGCGATGGCGTCGCATTCTTGAAGATTCTCCTCGGCGTAGCGCGACGGCGCCGCGTAAAATAATAGCACGAATGTCCGCGTGGTGCGACGGTACCACGCCACTTTACTTCTACCCGCAAGATAAATCAACATAAACGATGGAGGGGGGTTCGGCCGTGTTCATGCAATCCGGCCCCCCCTCACGTTAAATAAATAACTCAAATTAAACATTCAAGCCTCATGTTAGACAAGCGAGATCCACGTTCAAGAAAAGGAATAAATTAACAATATTCAACAACCCCTACCTCGAAGGAAGCTCGCGGAGCTCATCAACGATCCGCGAAGGACGAGCGTCGTGGAGGTCGGACGTCACTGAAGAAGACGTCGTCGGCATCGCGGTTATGGCGTCGCGGTAGACGGACGTGGGTTCGCCGCGAGAGGCACGTCGCGGAAAGCACGTCGCGGAGAGGATGCGTTGCGGCGTCGTGGAGGAAATCCAATGCATTGCGGTCCGACGTCGTGGAAGAAGGACGCCGCGTTCTTCGTCGTGGAGGAAGAACTCACAAGAAGCCTCCCTCTTTTCCTCTCCGCACAGCAAACGCCAACCCGCAAAGGAAACTAAAAACTAAATTAAATAGAAGGGTTTGGAATTTCAAAGGTTTGAAATTCAAACCTCTTCATTTAATTCCCCACAATTAAAACTTAAGTTATAACTTAAGTTTATTAAAATTAAATCATGACTTTACAACTTAACAAAACACAACGTAAGTCCTTTGAAATTCAAGAGTTTGAATTTCAAAACTTTAATTTAACTCACTTATTAATGACATAAGTTATAACCTAAGTTTACATCATTAATTGTGAGTTGGGGGGGTTAGAGAATATGAAGGGGTGGGGTTCGTGTGGGCCCCACCACCCTCTTAACCTCCCAAGGGAAGTTGGGTTGTCACCCAACTTCCACCCGAAGGATAAAAACACTTAAGGAAGATAAAAATAAAAATTGAAGTTAAATTTTTATTTTAACATTCACAAATTTATTTTTACAACTCCCCTCGTGTAAACGCAACTTCGGGAAAGGTCTCCTTAAGCGAATATCGGCGCTACGAGTTCATCGGTGTCCTCGGATTTCAATTCCGAGCACCGGATCAAAAGTTAGGAAATCCCGCTCGTTCGTTCACTGAACGTACCCGAGCCAAACTTCGGAAATTAATTCTGGGCACTCCGGGCCTCGGAATCAGGTGCCGTCAGAAACTGCGGACTCATAAAATTCCAAAGAAAATTAACAAAAAATTTTCCTTGAAATTTCCGGGTCTTTACATTACTCCCACCTCAGGGCTTTACGTCCCCGTAAAGCTTCAACTCACACTTAAGGGAAACAAGCAGTACTGAGCACGCAACTGAGCTTTACGCTCCCATATGCTCACCTGAAGATCTCGTGCTACCCGAGAAGCACCCCAGAGGAAGCAACCGTTCACGTAGATCCTGCTCATGTCGATCCTCGATCTCTACTAGAACCTCTGTGCTTGTCGCCCTGTCATCGACGTCCAACTCCCCGGGGTCGATGACGTGTGAAGAAACATACACGTATCTCCACAGCTGAGACACGTGGTGGACATTATGCACCCGGTGCGACTGAGGTGGTAGGGTCAAGCGGTAAACCTCTTCGCCTACGCTGCTGAAGATCAAAAGGGTCCATCGAACTTCGGAGATAACATGCCGCCTCGGCCACATCTCCGAAACCTCATCGGGGTGAGACCGTATAAGAACGTGTTCGTCACCCTCGAACTCAAGAGGTTTCTCTTTTTAGGTTAGAACTGAAACTCAAAACTCCTGCTGCCACAAGGGTAGGGTTGACCAACTCAAGAGTGATCGGCCACACCCTCTTATGCCTGAGTTTAACATGTGCTGCCCAGGGTTTCATTTTCGCCGACCAAGGAAAACCCATTCCGACGTTTGCCTAAAACAGTCAACCGGGGTATGATTTGTGAATCAAAACCATACCCAGATCAACGTCGTAAGGCCTCTACGCTGCCACCAAGAGATTCCAACCGAAACTCTCACCTCAAGGTCAAATCACACCGTCGGCGTAAGCGTGATTATCGAGTCTCCTCCCAAAGGTATCTCCAGACGTGAGGGTCAAGTCTACGGCTTACCCGGAACCTCTAGGTCTGGGACATGATTCGTGGAAGGGTAGAATGATTTGTTCTTATGTCTATAGATATGGAAGCTCGTAGTAGACATAATTCGTACCCCGAATCATTCTTAGAGCTCCTGGGTCACACTCCTTGACCGCAATGCAGCTACTCTCCTCCCCAGCCCTCCTGCTCCCTGAGCCTGGCGGGGACTACTAAGTCGGGTGGTCGTAACATGTCGAAATGTACACCACCACATGATGCTCTCTAAGCTCCGCTTCCACGTCTGCTACCCTGCAGATTCATCTATCCTTAGCTCTTCCTCCTCCTGAAACATTTTACACGCCCGAGTCTCTGAGACTGGCGCTAGTTTCCTGCCTTTCACTGCTAACATTCACAACCACAAAGGTTCTCTCTAGCATCCTAGCATAGGTAGAAATGCATAGAGGAAAAGTAATGGTTCAGATGTCCTTTAGACACACTTCGCTCAGAAGTTCGAGTCTAAAGATCTGATCACAATGTAACCAACGAGTACCAAGATTGATTGGTAAGCCACATTGAGTGCTCTGCTTCCGACATGTCATACTGTCGAAGCTGTATTAGCTCCAGAAAACTCACAACCACCTCCTCAAGCCAGTCCTCAGCCGACTACGAGTCAGGCTCACTTCGAAACTTGAGGGATATCTGGGGATAAAACATATGTAAGGCACTAAGCCTGTGAGTCTCTGCTGACCAACAGGTAGTGACATAGCTGGCGCACTACCCGTAGGTACTATCCCAGGTATCGGTTCGCGTACCGAAGCCTCATTACTATAAGGACCAACCTCATGGTCACTCACTGGAAACACCAGGTGCTAATATCATCATCCGCTCTACTAGTATCCAAGCTAGGCGTAGAACTCTAGCAACCGCCTCCATCCAGTCCACTGCTGCCTGGGAAATCTGTCTCGCCTCGTATCCTCAGAGGCCTCTACTGCTGGAACTCGTGCATCGCGCTCTGCTAGCGTGCACCGTCAGCTAGTGGCATCTGCTGCCTAACGGGTGGTGGTGCTGCTGGTACACCACCCGAAGGTGCCAACACTGAAAAAGGGCCCTGCACCGGAGTCTCGCTGCTCGGTGGGCCATCATCGAGAACTCTCTCGGAACACCAGCTAACTATCTGCATGGTGACATCCTGAACAGTTGCGTCACGGTCAACGATTTATACCTGGTGAGCTGACCTGGTTTGAGCTGACTTTAAACCTTTTGGGAAACACACACGCAATCAATGTTTTCATGCATTAAGTCGGAAATCAGAAGTCAGGGTCCTGGTGTACGGATACGTCGGCCGCCGCACCAACACTGGACTCCCTGGACTAATAACCACACTCAATACGCTAAACATTATTGCTTCACATAGAAAAGATCAGAGTTTGCGGTAGAACCGAACCCCTCTGATACCAATTTGTCACGACCCGCCCTCGGGGCCCATGCCGTGACTACCCCAAGCCCGCCTTCCATAGGCTAGGGGCTGGCGACTAGCACCAAGGCGTGAAATCCCAGTAAAAAGGGAAGGCATTGCCTTAATAAAGTAACAACCACCACAGAGTCAGCAAGCGGAAAGTAACTACAAGTGCAGAAAAGTAAAGGGGGCCGGAATACAAGCCCAACTGAAAGTAAAGTACAACTCGAAAGGGAAAACAGCAACTGAAAGTACAAGCGGTTCCTGGGACGTCCTCCTCGATTCCTACCTGAAGGGTAGGTACAGATGGCTCAGCTCCTGGATCGTCCACCACGGATCCTACCTGAAGGGTAGGTACATATAGCTCACAACTCCTCGGGTCCAACTGTCTGCTCCAAGCGCTCCACCGCCAAGGTGGGGATAATGTTACACCCCATGGTTTTAATAAAATAAATGGAATGCATGAAACTTTATTTTATGTAAATATTTATAACTATCCTTTAAAGAAAATTTTGTAGCTTCTTTGTTTTGAATTTTGAAAAATTGCCATCTATAATTATGTTTAGTATGTTATTTGGAGTCTGATGGAACCAACTTATTTTTAAGTGAATAATAAAACACCTTTAATAATAGTAATACGAATAGTAATAAGACCATAATGAACTATAAATTTTATTATTATTTTATTTTATTAAGGCTCAATGATAATGACATCTTGGTTAATTTTTCAATGTGATATAAAAGAAGTTATAGTTTCAAAATTGTTAAATATTTGAATTAATTATGATTTTATTTAAAAATTAAATTAATAATATTTAAAAAATTATTTTCAAAAAACGGAGTTTATATTTGAATTATACATATCAAAAAATAGTTTGGGTGAATTTCTGTGATTTTATTGAAATAGTTGATTTTTCAGTAAATTGTAAAAATACAGTTTTGAGTTTCAGTGTGTTAATGAGATCATTAATAATGTAATAATGATTTAATAATTCTTTTATACTTGTGTACATTAAAATAATATGCAAGGTGTCCCAAGTGTCTAATACCCTATGAAATCCCATGTTTTTCAAATACCACTAATTAGGAGTCCCTTGGAAATTATTAGAATATTCACTCACATTACTATAAATGCCAACCCATTCCCCCATTAAATTCATTCCAAATTCCTCATCAATGTAGATCTGGCCTCTTTACCTCCATAGTAGTCTTCAAAATGTTTTCTCAAGCCCCCAAGGTCTTAACCTTCATGTTCTAGGAGTTAATCTACAAGGTAAGGTAATTCTCACCTTCTTTCATTTTCCATTCAAGTTCTCTTTTATGTGGTATATAATTCAAGAATACATGCCATATTATTCTTATAATCTTATTATTGATCTATTATGTATTATTATTCTTTTTTGGATGGGTGAAACTTGTCCCCTCTCTTTTAATTTTTTCTAAAACCATGTTGCATAGATGTTAGGGTGCTGATTTTTTGTAAGGGATTTCACTACTATTCTTTTATTTTGAGTTCCTTTCTTTTCTTATTATTTCCTCATATAATCATATCCAAGAGGCATGAAAGATCTATAAATCATGTATTTTCAATATTTTCTCATGTTCATGGAAAATTAATCATCATTATTCTTCTCCTCTCCCACTTATTCAAGGAATACAAATATTGTACGTGATGTGTCAAATTACCAACATCGTGGACGATGTGATTTCAATTTACATAAATTCTTTTAAGTTCGGTCATTAAACCATTTTTACGGTTTCAACAGGTTATAATACATGTATTATGTCTTATATATGGTTATAGAATTCATTTATACATGAGGTTTTAATTTATAAAACAAAATGGGGTTATTATTATCAAAGAACCACTAAAATGATCTAAACGAACACCATTAATGTTTTAACGTATGAATCATCATCACACAAAACATAAAAATTATAAATGGTATAATTTATGGTACTTTAAATATCTAAATTCTTTTCCATTAAAATTTTGGATTTTCACTTCCAATCGACAAGAATATCCATCACGAACAAATCATGGAAATCATGTAAGGAAACACACCAAAAACAATGCAAGGAACAAAATACTAATAATTAAAGGGTGAAATGATGTAATTAAATGATCATATAAGGTATTATTTTTATGGATATTTTCTTGTAATATATTAATAGATCTCTTATAACCATTATACAAGAGTTTTAAACAAGTTTCAAGTAAGACAAACCCGAGGTAAGGGAATTTTAAACCCAATTTCCATTCTATGGGTTAACCTTTCTCTTTATTCATTATGTGGTATTAATATTATTTGTGTGAGGAATTATTGTTTATATTATGTTTCAATATATGTATTTACAGTTTATAACCATATCCATTCTATTAATTCTCACTCCATTTATATTTTAAGGGACTATCCTTTAAAAATCCTTTTAAGACTCTCTAATAAATTTCTAAAGGATTGTTTTTTATATGTATGACATGAGGGGTTTATCCTACTTTCATGTTACTTTGTTAGGATGATATGTTCCTTGGAAATTATTTATATTGGGTCCAACCCATTATAACTCATGATATGTTGGTTTGAGCCCATTATATCTCAAGATATGTTGGGTTGAGCCCATTATATCCCATGATATGATAGGTGCCCCCCATTATAGATCTACAATGCATTGGGTACTCCGGAGATAGAAGTTGACCAAAGGGTTATTCCATGATTAAGGGATAATGTAAGTGTGATATGGTAAATATTTCCCAAGGCAATTACATGATGTTTTTATGCTTATGAGTTTTTATGATTATTGGTTTTGTCAGTTTTTATATTATCACTTGACTAATGCTTTCTTTCTTTATAACCCTTACTAAGTTTTATAATCATCCCATGTTTTTAAAATGCCTTTCATAGGATATAGGGATGGTTAAGAGAAATAAATGAGTTGTGATAAATAATATAGAGGGTTTTCAAAGAAATCAGGTTTTAAACTTTAATGTTTTATATTATGAGAAAAATGGAAACTGTTTTTAGTAGTATCCTCTTGTATGAATGTGGTATGTTTTGTATGTAAGGTATACTAATTCTCTAAAACTCTAAAATCAAAAAGATACTAAATATGTAATAATGTATATTCTTGAATAAAATCCATGATTAAATAACGTTTTAAGGCCAGTTCATTAAATACAGACCCCCCCCCCCCCCCCGTAGACCCCCTACCCATCCCCCTGCATCCTCCCCTACTAGTTTTCCATCCCTCACTGCCAACCTTGCACCCACTTCCCCACTGCCCCACCTTCTTGCACCCCCTACCCTGCAGACCCCCTTACAGACCACCTCCTTTCACTCCCTTTCATCCCACCTTCTTGGATTTTTTGAATGAAATCCAAGAGAAATAGAAATCCTTGAAAAGTATATAAGTATGGAACCATACATATAAAGAATTAGTTTTCAGGAATTATTAACTGTAGGTCAAAGAAAATAATATTAAATAGTTTGACTATATTTTATAGGAGAAGAAAAATAATTCTTGATGATAAAGTTGATAAAATCAAGAAGCCCCATGAAGATAAGACAAAAAAAATTAATGATGAGAGTGGAATATTTGATTTGAAATTCATATAGATTGAAGTTAAACAAAAAAATCTAGAAGTAGGAGGAACATGATTAGTATGAATGGAAATAAAAGAACATGTTATGATGATAACAACATCAACATGTATCATCATCATAATGGTTAATACATCAAAAAAAAATCACGTCGAAGTCAACATAGTGTCTTGAAAATTCATGGGTGAAATGAGAGATTAACCTAAAATAATACAACAAATTAACAACTCATTCAATGTTCTCTATAACTAAATCCCCAATTATAGAATTTATTTACAATTTTAATATTTATCATGCATGATATATTTTAAATGGTAGCAACAATCCCCATTTAAATATATCCTGATATTTTAAGGAAATATGTAAAGAATTAGCATTGTAATAATTATAATAAAGAAAATAATTGTCAATGAGAAACTAACAGTGTCATCAGAAAATGATAAAAATGTTGACACCATGTTATTGGATATACTGTAGTCATGATTTGAGATAATTAAATGCCAAAAAATTCCCTCAAATGTGGAGGATGTTATTTGAGTAGAGTGAGACTTTTTAACATATTCAAGAAGAAATACTGCCCCTAGAACACCCAACCTGCACTCCCCCAGCGACCCTACACCACCCACTTCCCCCCACCATCACCCCTACCCCCCCACACCTACACCCACAACTACACCCCTCCCCCACTCACACACTGGCATCCCCTACCCCCAACCTTGAACCCCACTACCCCCACCAATCCCCCCCTACAACCCTCACCACCTATACCCCCTACACCTACCCCCACCAAAACCACCTGAATCCCCCGACACCCCCTGCACCCTCCAAAACTGCACCCCACACCTACACCCATATTTCCCCCACCACATACCTCTATAACCCTCTGCACACACACCACCTGAACTGCCACTACCCCTACTTCCCCCAGCACCCCAAACATGCACTCCCACTGCCCCACCATGCACCCCCACCCTTTAGTCTTCCAACCAGAATTCAAATAATAACCAATTGGTAGATGAATTAAGTTGACTCATGTAATGTATAGTTTTAATGAGATATATAAAATAAATAACCTTTCATATAGTATAACTTTTTGTATCCTCTTGCTGCTTCCCCAACATTACATGTCATTCATAATAGTCTATAAAGTAATAATGAGAATGAATAAAAGGGAAAAATAGATGATAAGACATAATAAAGGTAAAAGAAATTAATGTAGATTAGAAAACATAAGAAAATGTACGGTGTAATTTTTTATATATATAAATATTCAAGAGTGAACAATTGCATCACATAATTAGTTACTCAGACATTAACTTTTTTATATTTTATAATATCAAGAAGTCAACATGTACATGGGTCCAAGAAGTAGTAAACCTCATGTGAATTCTCTTTTTTATGTTGACCTCTATGTCTATGAAATACTGAATAATGGATGTGATCTCATCCAGAATCTATAATATTATACTCTAATTGTCGAAAAACACATATTGAAGGAGTAACATATAAAGGAAAAAAATGATGCCTAGGGGAGTTAGCCATGTAGGATGATGTTTGGAAAGGACACATGTTCTGATCAAAGAATGTAGATAGAATAGTTTTTGGTAGTAAATATGATGAAAAACTAGGTAGGATCTATAACACTATGGGTTATGTTTAAATGATTTTTTATGATGTGGTAAGATAACTATTCATCTGAAGGGGTACATATGTCACAGATTTAAATTAAAAAAATAATATACAAAATTACATGTTATTGTAGTTGTAAATGGATTAAAATGAAAAATATTAAAGGAATGTTATGAAAACATGACTATATGAAAAATGAAAATTACAAAATGAAAGTAGACATTGAATAACAAAAAAAACTACTGACCTAAATCTGAGCATAAATGGGATCCAAAACAGAATTTTATGAAATCATCACTGAGAAAATATTGAACTTTTTCCCTAAGATATAAATTATTAGGACAAATGAAAATTGATATATTCATGGTAAATTCTAAATACTTTTTTTACATTTATTAAAATGATCACCATAAACACATAATTAAATACCACTAAGAAGTTACTAGATGCATCATTGACCAAGAAGTTATGAAAAGATAAGAATAGTACCTTTTGATAGGAAAAGACAGCAGTGATATGAGCATCCTTGACCAAAAAAGAGAATTTAAAACTCTTATAATCCCAAATTCCCTTTTCGATGAAATTTACCAAATTGTTATTTTTCGTAAAATTTAGGTGATGGAAACCATAATATTTCAATTTCATGGTGTATATTAATCCACCTTGATCTTTTCATCACAATCCTATCAAGTTTCCCAAAGAAAGTATAACATTAACAAATTCTAGATGTTTTTAAACTACCATTTAGTTCAAATGTTTCATTCATTGGTTTCTAAAAAAATTGTCTTTAACTAGAAACCATTAGTCCTGGTTTAAAACATTCAAAATTTATCACATTAACCAATTTTGAGAATGAAATAGTATTGTTGTTCATTAATTTCATTTCCTTCTATGTCATAAAAAATGGTTACAAAATCCAATAAGCTTCTTTTGACATATTCTATACAATGTATAAAATATCAGTGTATAATATATGAAATAGTAGTGATTTAATGATAGTCATTGGAGATTAATATGTCATGTGACTATGTTTAAATAATATAACACCATATTATGTATATGTCTTATGACAATGAATTCATAATAAGAATGTTTAACATATGTTTTTTGAAAATTAAGTTTCTATGTTGGGCATTGAAATGTAGACATATTGAACATTCCACACGTAGTATATGCATAAAAAGTATAGCCATAGTGAATCGGCACATATTGAAGAATCAAAAATTAAATTTGTGTTATAGGGGGTATTAATTTTTATGTTGGTTTGGATAATATTCAACAAGGAGCTGGATGGTGAGATCATAATAAATGATTGAGTAGGGAGAAAAAATTATGGGAGAATTATTGGAAGCGATAATTAAGGAAACGAAAGGGGCGTATGAATGAGAATAAGAGTACATAAAGGATAATTTGTCCATAAGGAGTGACCACAAGAACATCTGAACAAAAAAAGGCCAAGCCCATGAGGTGGGATGTCTATTGTGATCATAGATGGTTTAATTGAACTTTCAAACATTGTTTATCAATGAGTGTGGCTGGGGAGGCTAGGGTTTATGAAATCAAAAATGGAGGAAGGTGGGGAGAAAAATCGGGAGCTACAATTAAATGTGATGTTAGATGAATAATTCATGGAAGGATGAAAGTGTTGGGGACCAAAAGTGATCTAGGGTTGATGGTTTGGGACTGAGGGGATCTACAGGTGATCAAAATAAAATATGATTGGGGTAGGGTGTCACAAGGGAGACGGTGGTCAGAGATGAGAGAGATAGAGTAAGATGATTTGAAGTCATAGATGGAGGTGGAGGTGATGGCTAGATAGAGGATGGGTGGGGGAAGGAAGGGAGAGGGATATAGAAGAGGAAAAACAGGGGTTGGAAACCTCTAGTAGGGGATGCTGAGATGGGTTTGGAGGAGGAGAGTTGGGGGTGTGGGGAAGGATGTTGGGATGGGGTGTTGGGAGGTTGAGGGAGATAGATACACGTAAGGGGGAATCATTATGCATTTGACATGTTGAGTAATGGGGGACACTCTTTAGTATATATAATCAAAATTAATGTTTTACCAAAATAG
Organism: Viscum album; assembly: GCA_963277665.1. Taxonomy (NCBI): domain Eukaryota; kingdom Viridiplantae; phylum Streptophyta; class Magnoliopsida; order Santalales; family Viscaceae; genus Viscum; species Viscum album. Next base: position 1,692,607,182 of record OY728137.1, on the reverse strand, counting down.
GGAATGTTTCATGGTTAGGATGTATAGTTTGGTAAATAATGCAATAATTGTTCAGTTTCAAGTAGAAACCCTTAGAGGAATCACACATTTTAATTGTATGGTTTCTCCAAACCAAATTCAAACAATACAGGTAACCCTTATGAAAAAAATGATCCCCACACGTTTTTGAAAAGTACTACCGAGTTTAGAGAACCAAGTTCCCACCATGTAAAACAACTTTATAAAAACTAAAACAACACTATCAAGGTTTCCATAGAGTTACTACCAACTATAAGAAAACAATTAAACATAAAAAAGATATGGCATTTATAAATCAGTAATTTTTTTTACAAAATATCATGATAAATAATTAAAATTTATTATAAATAACTACATTGATAGGAGGTGTTATAATCTTCCCACCAGGCCACTTTCTTCCCCAGAAAAGTTTCCATTGGAAGTGGAATTACTAAAATAAATTCCTCAATAATACCATACAATAGAGGTTTTTTGGGTTTCAAATAGAAAATATATGTTCTAAATAAGAAAATAAAAACATATAACCAAAATCTTCAAATTTATTAGTTACATACATAAGATCATGTGACATCCCAAAGAAAAATTCTATAAAAATTATAAAGGGAGAAACCAATGGAAATAGTGATTTGCCCTAGTTCTCTGAAAACATTGTAATTATTATAAAATTGTATAAAATATGGGACACACACCTAAAATAAATGAATCCTCAAGGAGCATAATATCCCCCCAAAAAATAGAGGACCCATAGTCATCCCAGAAACAATCTAAAATACCACAAATAGAACACAATTCAAAAGAAAACCATATTCACTAAATGAGAACCATCATAAGGATTCACTAAAAGAAATAGAAGAAATAGAACAATACAAGTCCCAGTACAAAAAAATATTGGCTCTAGATGTTTTGTCACTACACCCAACTAGTAAACTAGGAACTTCTACCCTGAACATCACCCCAGAGTGAACCAACATTCAAAAATGATCACTGATAAGTTCATAACTTATCTAAATCTTTATTGGTTATAGTTAGTGAAGAATTGGACCAATGGTATCTCATATTCAAACCATCATAAAACAAAACTAGAAAAAACCATTTTTCAAATGTACACCCACTTCTAAACATAAAGAGTCATAAATCAAAAGTGGCCGAACATATCCTTATTTCACTAAAATCCACAAAATAATTCTAATAAACATAAAACACACCTCAAAAATTCCCAAATCACACTAATCTCTCAAAACCAATTTAAACCCAATACTTCCCTTTATGATAATTCAACATAAAAAAAACATATGAATACGGGAACAATATACCCACCAAAGAAAATACCTTGGATATTTCATGTTAGAGGACATGTAATTTCATAGAAATCTACTAAAAAATCACACAATATGATTTTCCATAATCTTTTGAAAAAACAAACCCTGATTATTTTAACCTTCTACCTTGAGATGCAGGGATACATATGCAGGTAGGGGTAGGCGGGGAGGTAGAAAGGAAAAGACAAATGTAGTTACCGAGTGGGGTGAGGAGGAGGCGAGGACACAGATATGTGAAAGGGAGGCTCAAAAGAGGCCATAAGGTGGAGGAGGTAGAGAGGAGGAGAAGGATATTCTGATGGTAAGAAGAATGGTTTTATGTCGATGTTTATTTGTTTAATAAAACTAACATATAAACAAGATGGTCTTTATAGTCAATAATTTTTGAAAATTATTACCATATAAGTTGAAACATTTTAATAAACGGGATACAGAAAAAGAATTTTAGTCACTACAATAAACATCCACAAATATAAACAAATATAAACATTGAACAATGTGAAATATAACCAATTTGAAAATTTTACATAATCTAAGTTAGTATAAATAGTAGAAATATTTTATGTTCATAAAATAAATTGTATGATCATCCAATAAATATGGTTCAATATCTAACTAAACACATATTATAGAGTAAAAAAAATTAGTTTATAGTGTAAATTGGGAAAATGATAACCAGTTATGCAGATGAAATTCAATAGAAGAGAACTAAGCAAATATTTGGCAAGAGAAATCACCAAAGTGAGGGTTTTTCAATCGACCAAAGGAGGTTTGTGCTATTGACCGAATGGGGTTATTGACAAATTACTAGAGGAGGAGGATAGTGAGGGTATGGATTGGTTTGAATATGAAATTTGGGGGGTGGAGTTTCTATGAGGAGAAAATTTGAGGGTGGCCATGTTGAAGGAGAAGTGTCCAAGGAGGTTGGGTGGCTAGGACAGAGTCTTGTAAGAGCTACATCAGAGCCCCGTCAGAGCAGCGCCAGAGAGGAATCAGAGCTGTGTTGGAGCCGCATCATAGAAGGAGAATCATGGGGTGGATGGGTGGCCACATCAGAGTTGTGTTTGAATCAGAGGATGTGATGTTGCATTGGGGTGTTGTAGGAGCATACTCTATGGGGAGGTGGGGCTTCTGTGTTGAAGAAGTAATGGCGGGGGAGGATGATCATGATGGTAATAGGGAGGAGGATCGTGAGGGTTAGGGGGTAAGAGGAAATTGATGAGGGTGGGGGAAAAGCATCAGTGCGGTGGGCTGCTTCCATGGAGAAACAAAATCAGTTGTGGGTATAAGTGAGTTATAGCCAAAAACATTATTGTTCATTGTTATAGATCCATGGCTATAAGCCCACTTTCTAGTAGTGTGATTTATCAATACTATGATCATTATTAATTACTATAGTTATCATTCATAATGAAAAAATTAATGGTACCTATTTAAAAAAAATCATCATGATTCCATATATGATATCCATTATTCAATATTCAATTAATATAGGGGGTATAATTTAATTTAAAATTATATCCACAAAATGACAGGAAAAGTTGGTTTTCAGGGAAATGAATTTTCCAATGAATAGATGATATTATATTAAATATTCGATTGTCAATAATAAATATATGAATTTAATTTTTTTAAATAGATATAAAATATTTAAATATAATTGAAATTTTTCATTACTATGTGTTGTTTAAGTTAATTAAAATTTATAAGCATTATGAAGTTAAAAATAGTTTGTAGAAAACATTGTTTTTATTCATAAAAGTCGTCTTATACCAAAATCCTGAAAATTTCACATTAAAATGAGATTAATTAGATTTTTATAAATAATTTTTTTAATATTCCACTTTATGAAAAAAATAAAATTATAATGGTTGTTTTAATTACTTCATTTAATGAAAATAAATGATAATAAATGAAAAATTGTTAATATTCGTTGTTCACTGTAAAATCACAATTTTCAAAAAAAATCTCAAAATTTACTAATATTATAATTTTGATATGTTTATTTAAAAAATAATAATAATTTTATAAAATATAATTTATAATAGTTCTAATAAGCAATTATAAATTTGTTTTACAAAAAATTAAAAAAAAATCATTTTTCAAGTAAACATATTTTTTTGATGAATAAAATGACTTTACTAAAAATTGATTGATTATTTTCAGAGAAGTAACCTACAAATTGTTTTGGGTAAGGAACCTTATATATATTTCATAAATAGGTTAATCCCTTATATATCCACCATTTTTATGGTTGGGTTATAATGGTCATATTTAAACAATAATATTTCGTGGTTCATTTAGGCTCAATGATACATGTCGTATAAACTATTGAACGTAGTTTTTTTAAATCATGATGTGTTATATTTACAAAATAACCCAGAGGATAATACCAAGCCATACCTAATGGATTGGTCCAACCTCACTATATCTCTTGATACTCATAGTATTATACCTATTGACCACCCATGGTATCCTACTCTAAGCCTATAGAAAACCTAATGCAATGTCCTGAGTAATTTCTCCAACCAAAAACCAAGTGATGTATAAAAACCCCTATGGGAGATCCCTCAAATTATCACATGAAACAATTACCTCTTAATCACACATCATCTCATCTGGAAGGACTCATTCTGCTCACAACATTAACCAAGTCTCAAACAATCCTAAGAAAGAGGTGTGAGATGAAAGAAAATATCACCAATCCTTCTTGGATGAAGCCTATCAATACCATAAAAAATACCGAGGATAATAATTCTAGGATACCCACATATCATTTTAAATCTGAATACCTACCAAAATTCTCTCATCAACTTAGTTTAGAACCACACCCATTGGGGAAATAGTCCCCAGGAAATCCCAATTACCCTAACTGCTAAAGAGCACTCAACCTGAGCACAATAATCCTTCCACAATCCTATATATATTCATTTTGGACACTTTTGGTCCATATCTTCTCTACCATAACCCATTAAAAATGAATTTAGTAGGTATTCTTTGATAAAAATTATACAGCTTTGTATTAAAGGGACCACCTATCTAAAACATTGAGTTAACATCTTTTCCAAGTTCTACTGAGTTTAAACCAAACCTTTCCATGCCTCATTAAAGATCAAAACACCTCCAAAGATTCTATGTCATTTCATATGACATATGATAATAATATAATTATTTATATTTATTTATTTAAATTTTAACAAAGAGGAATAAATTCCTAAAGACTTGTCAAACATCTCTGAGTCATTGGAACCATGACTAAACACACCTAGAAGGTCCATGGAATACCCCTAGCAACATCTATAGTAAAATACAAAACTAAAAACATTGTACCAACCATAAATTCTATCCAATTGCATGAAAAACCTTAAATAACTCAGAATAATAGATTATATCAAGAAATACAATGATATATAGTGTGAAATCGCCTTCCTTGATACTCCTCTAGCTACCTTACAGAAAGTCCCCATTATCTAGAATGATTTACACCATGATCTTATGGAAATAATAATCCAATACTTTCCAAAATTGAATGAAATTAATGGATAGTAATTACAAACAATAATAATGGAAGAATATGAAATTATACCTAAATTATACTACAAATATTCTATAGAAACCATCCTCTAACATGGGGAAACATAGGAAAGAAATGGGATGGGAATGTTAGATGAAAATGTCCACCCCCGATCTCCCCTCTACCTTCAATATTGATAAAATATGTATGAGAAAATGTAATATTTAATCCAAAAAAAAACACAAACCCAGAAAACATTTATGGTGTGAATATAGGGGTTCATGGCATGAAGACCTATCAGCTACAGTTTCGTGGCTTGGACCCCTAGTTCATAGCCTAAAATGTTTGAGTCAAGGGGCCCATCCCTTGGAAAACACCATTTATAATGTGAACCAAGCTTCATGGAATGAATGGATGGGTAAATGTACTTGATCATATACGTAAATGTAAACCTCACACCAAAAATGACCCATTAATGGTGTGAAGAACCAATGTAAGGGTCATGCATCTAAGAATATATATTCAAGGAATAAATGTCTCATGTTTAGTAACCTTCATGATGTGATCCTATTGTTCCATATGTTAATGACTATAGAAAATTAAATTTTAGCTCCCAATTCATCCGACAAATCTCCATCACTCTCCCAAGAACAGAAAACACAAGTCCTACCTTGGTCCACATCCCAAAACCACTAAAGGAGATATTTCAATGCTCATGTTTCTTGTCTGAATCTCAATTCATAGTATAAACCCTGACCTGAAATCAAATTATGAACTGTATCAAAAACCTAAGGACTCAAAAATCTACATGTTATTTTAAGCTACCCAATATAATGGTTATCACCACTTAGAAGCCTCAGTAGTTCCAAAACTATAAAACCCAACCTACCAAAATTCATTGATAACCCATTGCATTAGATTTTTGGATTACCAATGCACTTTCACTATGGGATTCTAAATTCCAAAGAAAACTATTCACTAGAGTCCAAGATACCGTCACACAACCAATTCCAATAGTAATATGAAACTCATGATACCCATCTCTCCCGAGACATTAAAATGTGTTCAACTGATTCATCCCATATATTATGGTTCCTCCCACCATAAGAATCTACTCACAAAGGCAGATCCTGAACCCTGGTGTTTCCTACTATAGGAATCACATTCCAAAAAAATCTTCCATTTTTTTATGACACTATAGATATGGTTTCAAAATCACTTTATCTGATTCCAGAGAAAAACAATGACCTTACCTCCTCTAGTTGACCTTTAATAAAAATGATTAGTTTTTCTCACTAAAATATTATCTCCTCACTCAATCACAATACCTTAACTTATAGAGGCATATTTTGGTTTCCCGATTCCCATAACAAATTTCAAATATGATTCCATTTTTTAATTCATGGTTTGATCTCCAACCAACTGCAACCATCGTTTTTGTATCATCCTAAGAACATACACACCTCTGATATAACTTACTCTTTGATGAAATCAATGCCACCTTGATCCTAATTCATAAACATATAATTCATACACCACCCTATCGAAACCCTAAATATGATATTTACAGTAGAACTAGATAAAATCTATTCATTCCAAAAACTAAAATCCAAATGCTACCTGGACTATCCACTAGTAGGTATTATATCCCCCACAGCCCATCAAAGGTTATGTTCATTCACACATGAACAATACTATGTTCTCATCCATAATATTTTCATTATCATCATCCATTTAAACAACTTAAAAATATACAAATCCTATAATATGTCAGTCATTAAACACAATGAATGAACATGAGCATTCAAATCATACATGAGAATAAATATGAAACAAAAACATCCACCTGCTTTTGAATCACTAGGAAAATAATCCTCGACATCCACTAACAAATGATTGTCACACCCTCTAATGTCCATAATTCACAACCCACCAAATGGTTTCTCTTACATATCTCCTTGACCACCTATCCAAATGGATCCCATCACCACAAATATAATTCTATTCTTGAGCCATGAAATTCTATCTCTGGAAATTACATTCAAGAAAAAAGATATGATAAATTGTACCAAGGAACCTTGGTCCATATTTAATGTCATTTCTCAAAATAGAGGGATGTATACCAACTCACTAGGCACCTTGGCCTTCCATGAACAAGAGTGTCTCACCACCACACTAATACTGTAACAGAATTTCGGTTCATCCATACCTCCAAAAATTCTTAACAGACCTACACACACCTCAATCCACCAATCCACAACATAGCTATACACCACACACAACTAGTGCACACCTAACCTAAAAAAATTGATACATATCCTTAAAAATACATATCAATTATTACACTCCTCTTAAAGGTATAGTGATCCAATAATAACCCTGTCACAAGTTATTTTTTTCTATGTACCTTACTATCACCCAAAAACAATGGTTTCAGGCTCCTGTACAACTATATTGCACAACATGAATCATGCTCCCATGAGTCACATCCCATATAACCTAGGATCATGTGCATATCCCTATAACTATACTCAAATATTATTTTATGATTTCCCAAAACCCTAATAAATCTCTCTCATTACAAGGCTAATCTCGTGATCACTCACCACATGGAAACTATTATAAAACAATAATCATTTACCCATCCTCCCACATTTCTACTAAATGACAAACCTAATATAGTTGGTATTGGAATCCATCTAATCCTACCCTCCCACATATCTTCGATACCAAAATCACTGAAAGTGTTCAAATCCTAAATTCAAATTTCATTTACTAGGAATTTTATAAATTCACTTGGTTATATCCACATAACCATCTATTATTGTAATGTGGAGTTCCACCAAGAATCTATATGAAAAAACATATAGATTGTTATTGAAACTTTATGTTACTCAACAAAATTCTTGATAAAACCTATTCCCCTATTTAGATCCTCAATCAGATATCTCCTTCCTGTAATAAAACCATCAAGGATCTATCACCAAGGTTATGGATCCCTAAACTGACCAACTAAGGGTCACTATACACACCCCTTATGATGTGAATATATAGTATTTTTTGAATAAAAATTACACCATAATCTACAAAACCTATCGTTAGTGAACATACAATGATTTAGATGAGTATAATTCCATTAAAAAGCTATATGGAAGATTCCATATAAGTTGTTAAAACATTAAAAAACTAATCCCTTTTCAGATAATCCAATCACACACATTCATGAATATGTCATGTGAGTCCCACATAAAAAATATAAAACATAAAATGGTCTTATTAACAATGGAAAAATATACAAAACAATAAATGACATCTCAAGTAACCCCATTATATTCAATAAACATCTCTTATGTAATAGTACAATCAATGAACCATAATCTCATACACATAATAACCATGAGTTTCCACTAGAATGATTTTCATAGAGTAATAGTTTTAGTTACATAAAAATCATTCAAAAATTATTAAACCAGTTATATATCATCTATAAAAACTGTAATTCAAAAAAAATCTCTAATACCACTTGTGTCACCCAGGCCCAGAATGCATGTCTGAGTTGACGGGCCACATGTTATCAAGAATTCCTCCCTATATTTCCAAGTATACCGAATAGTAGTAAGGTACTAATCCATAAAATGAGGATACTCATTTGAAAAAAAACCAAATGTCCACAACACATCATCTGATTATGCATAATCAAATAAAAACATAGTTTATAACAAATGTATTAGGTAGAAACAAACAATCATACATGGCCACAGTCATATAATACACATAAAATGATCACACACTAAAAAAATCACATATAAAAACAGCAAAAAAAAAATACACACAATATCCCTACTTCTATCCTTGGGCCACAACACAACTCTATCTCCAAACACCCTCGATTTTATCTAGTTCGATCCACTCCACAACCTATGCTAAACCTAAAAAATGAAATAATGTATTCACATAGACCAATGTACCTATTTAGGACATGATAAATAAAAATTAATATGGACTCAATAATTCTCCTTATTACACTCTATCATATACATATATGCATAAGGAAAGTAATCCCGTCACACAAGTGCACAAGACATATAGTGATAATCTAGACACCGTGACCCCTAAAACATAATGTCATTGTATTCTAACCAAGTAACCATATAACTTGATCATTCCTACTTTAGAAACATTATATAAACCTATTATTACCTTGGATCATTCCATTATAATCACAAGCTTTTTCTTACCTGGAGACTTAGGGTAGGTGTCCTCTAATACCTAACCCTCTATATGAAGGGACATGGTACATTTCAACATAAAAAACCTACCAAACTAACTTATCACTCAATTTGGGGTTCATCATCATTGTATCAAATAATATAATGACTTTAACCTTTATGATAGGTCCTTATCCCAAGAATAATAATGTAATGTTCCTACTTCATATACACAGACTCTATCTCAACCAATACTATCTAGTCAACACTATATCACTCATGGGAGGTCCAAGACTTAAGATTCTCTCCCCGACTAGGTCTATCACCAATCAGACTCACACACATGAAACAATTTTTCGGGCACACAACCTATCTCATAGATCTTTAACCCATCACCTATGTTGTAGTCACGAAACTGATCCCCTCACCACGATCATCAATACCAACCTAGGTCCACCTTCGCTCGATGGAACCACAACCCCTAGTATCATCATGAAATAGACCTTGAGGTATGTTCTTACCAAACCAAATCTCTTACCACTACTGGTCTATTTTCTAGGGACCCTTTAAGGAATCCCATTATAAGACTCTTACAAACTTGATGCCAGGTGATTAACAGTTTTTGAAACCCACACTTGGGTTATTTCTCGAATATCATATTAGAGATCCCTAAACTCATCAACCAGAGTAAATACCTCTCTATAACCCCCCATATTTTCCAAAAGTACTCATCCTACAAATTATTCTCACTTAGTCTCATAACATCCTCAAGAAGGCTTCACTCACTTAGAGTGAGTCGAACCACTATCCCACCCATCCAGATTAGCATAATCCTCTGAGTACTGTATAATTAAACCTATCAAACCCAACCTATGATAAATTAATCAAATAATAAACCCCAATAATTTCCAAAATAATATATTTAAACCAGTCACACCATCTCTCCTTATATACATAGTTGGTATGTGATCCCAATTACTCCAACTATTAAGGAGTACTCATTCTAAGAATAAGAAATCAATATATATATATATATATGACTCTTGGATACTAAAAGTCCATATATTCTCTACCAAAAACCATAATACATTCATTAATTAGTAATTCATACATAATAGTCATATGGATTTGTGAGAAGAGGTTCTCAAAATCCTAATTCTGATGTATTATGAAGTTGAAGTCTCAAGGCCTTGAGGTGATCACAAATAAATATTTAGCGAAATGTTACAACTGATGGGCCCAGAAAAAGTATATATATTGAAACCTCTCCCTAATAAACCATGTAGTGTTTTAAAAGGCCTTATTTTAAATTTGGAATAAGATCTTTTTAATTTCCATTAGACCCTTTTCCAATCAATAATTTGTTGAGGCATGAAGAGTCCCTAATGATCCTATATAACCAAGAATGCAAGAAAAGACCCAAATTGAATCCAAAAACTACAAAAAGAAATATCACCTCAAATTAATTAGGGTTCATTATAAAGTAATAAGGAATCATAAAAAATCTCCACACCATAACAACAAAGAAAAATCCTCCCACATTATCAAAAATTGGGACTCATCATTTACAGAGATGAGGTGGAGTGCTATGTGATCTGCATAACATGTCCTTATTATTTGTAAAATCTGTGTGGGGTGCGATGTGACCACAAGGCATGTATTTCATAGAGAACCTTACTCATGGAAACTACTCATTTTCACTAGAATGGAATAACCCTATGTGACCCTAATTACCTTCACCAAGATTATGTTATTAATTACAGTGAGATGGTGATTTCATATAACCACATACCTCCTTCACAGATTTCCATGTGGCCCCCCTTTTTAGAAAAATAGTTTACCCAAAATCTCTTATTAATAACATAATACATTCTAAAATAAATTTAGAAACATACATAAATATAGAGTTAGATAAAAATAAACATAGAATAAGGTATGGAGAAGGATTTTTTTTATTTTAGTAGAAGAGAATAACTTATAAAAAAATAATAAACTCAATGAATCATTCCATTAAAAACCTTAAAAAATTATCCTAGAGAAGTATCTTCAATGAAATAACCTCCTTAATGAAGGGTGATTTGAGTAGGGTTCTTTATAATGGTCCCTTTATGATTACTTCATTACAAAGTATCCATTTTATACTTTGATGGATTCACCCACTTCATATAACACCTTATCTTATATGAAAAGAGTTGATCTAGAGGTTTTAATTACCCTCTCTTTCATTCTTTCACCTAGTGAATAATTTGGAATTATTATCATTATTTCATGAAGAAATATAATAATAAGATAAAAATATTTTCCCCTTGTTATAACATTTATGGAATTTATCTACCATGTCTACATCAACTCAGATTACCTTGGTGGTACAAATATACAATGACCAAGACCATTTATAGGTCTATATTCTCAGTAACACTACCTTAAAGGGTAGAATATGTGTAAACCTCTTTATAACCGTTATTTTCTTCCCTTTTATAATATAAAAATCATATAAAAAATCCTATGTAAAATATTTAAACCTCCAAACTTTTCCAATGTGATGAACATGGGATATGGCTTACTACTAGCACGAGATACCTCATTACATGAGAAAAAGATAACCTAAATTAATTAATGGGATGTCTTATGGAATAATACTAATCCAAATATAATTGTTCATCCACATATATTATGCTCGGTCATTTATTATCTTTTATTTCTCACAACGAGCATGACTCACATGTGATTAGAGATCAAAGGTGATTATTCCATTTGCAAGTAAGTCCTGCCATTATAATGCCACATGGTCCTCCTCCAAGGTGTAATTAAAAATCATTCCTTCACCTAACATTTTTACAAGGTTATGTATTTAATGTAATATCATTCATATGTCCCCCTAATTATACTATTTCTACCCCTCTTATAAAAAAGGAATCCTTCTGGGGAAAAAACAATCCACAAACCCCATTCAAAACCTTGTTGGTTTCTCCAATATAATACAAATGATCTTGTATCCCTAGTTTCTCATAGTGATAATGACTCACGTGGTTTTACGGGTTTGGTTTATCATTAAATTATCATTATTGAGATGCATCACATGAATAAAATAGTTGTCTAAGTTACATGAATTTAAGCTAACCTACACATATCTTTACTAAATGACACTAAACATCATGGTACAGTTTTATCACATGACCTTAAACTATTCAAACGAAAATACATGGGATTTGATTCTTATTTCAAAAAGATAAATAAGAAAAGTATTTGAGGTTCAATCCCAACATCAAAATCTATACACATTATCTTGGGGCCATATTCCTCATGATATCATCTACATCCTTCCCTTTCTTGACTATATTTACATGATCTTAGATATATTTTTCATTGGGACTATATTCCCTATGGAATATCCATTTATTGGTTCATATTCCGAATAGTATCATACCAACACATGAAGGTCCATATTTCTTCTATAATATAATATTTTATGCCTCATATAAGCTACATTCCCAAAGAGTTTACACTATTATTTGTAGGACCATATTTCTTTCTTAACCAACTTATCCTCATTGAGTTATATTCTATCCAAGGTTAACTAGAAAGGGATGATAATTTTTAATTTCCATAAGAACCACTTATAAAAACCTTTCACTTACTTATCCTTACTACATAAAAATAATCTTAATGGTTTAGTGCTTGTCACTTGACCTTAAAACATTCAACATATCCTATAAGTGACACAAAACTATGCGAGTTATAACTTATTTTATAATTTTCTATAGGTATACCCTCTTATAGGTAGATCCAAATATTATAATAATCCATAATTCTCTTGGATGATGATAAAATCTAAAGTTCCTAGAAACATGGCCTTAAATAAGCATCACCATGTAATAGAAAAAATAGATATAGAACCTCCAACACATACTGATGGTTCTATTTATAGAGAACCTATGAACTGTACATATTGGTCCATTTATGAATAACCTCTAATACATATTGATGTTCATATTCAGTAAGATCCTCTAATACATATAGACATTCACATAGATACATGTTAAATGAATAACTATTGGAATAATATTATTCTATTCAACACTGGAATATGGGAAAGGTTCCTGAAATTTGTATTAAATCTATAAGAGAGTATAATGAAATGGAATAATCCCATAAAAAATTTTTATGAGCCTGACCACCCGCCATCTTGAACAATGTTCATTCTTAAGCATCATTGGTAAGAAAAACCCAATTAACACCAACATCTAGAAAGGTATTTTATTATTATATCTCTTGTTAGGGAGCTGCGAGTCACTGTATTTTTCAAATTCCAAAAAAATTTCCCCACCAAAAACCGAAAAAAATAGAAATGAACATTGACTCATCATCCTTTTCCCAAAATCCATGATTGATCCTCATAACACATCTTTCATACTAGATATGGTGCACACAATATAGTTTCCACCCCAACACATCCAATTATATAGAACCACAGTAGTCGGTCCTTCTCTTGAAAAATTTCCATAAAAATGAGAATCTCCACACATAGATGCATCATCCAAACTTCTGATAAGAAACCGTTAATTTATAAAGTTTTAAAATGATAATAAAAATTACCACATTGAGGTTTGAACTAGACATTTGGTGTAATTTTATGGTTACGTCATCAATACACCAAATCCTCTACTGAACTCCACCCATGAGCTCCAAGGTATCACCAATAAAACTCACTCTCATATCACAAAAAATTATATAACATGGTCGATTGCATAAAATGAACTCTATCTCACACCACATATGAATCCCAAATATATTATTCACTAATAAACCTAATATATAAAATCTATATACTCATTAAAATACTAGTTCCATATCGACTATCCACCAGGTGCTCTCACTACATCAATGACCCTTAAGAAATGAGTTTCATGTATCTATGTCTGATAATATAATCCCCACCATAATATTATACATATCATTAATTCCTAATACCTAAAAAAATAATATCCAAAACCCATATCCCATCCATTATTGGATTTTAAAATTAGATTTAACTAGGAAAATAACATCCATGTTTTATCCAAATGCCAATAACCAACCAAACTATGATCATAAGGAACATCATCTCAATGTTCACTAAAATTCACATACAAAGATAGACACACTATCATAACCTACTTGTATTATGTCTTGAATCTATTACTATGACCCCATGAGTCTATTGTAATATATTATCATCCTTTATAGATCACCATATGATATTACCCACTAAGGACACTTAATTTACTAACGACTAACCCTATAATACAATAATGGTTCTTTTAGTGTGATTTTTCACTACTAACACACAACCTAGGAAAGTCCCCTAGATATTACCATCTTCATACTACTCCATGATAGTATTACATAATAATGGAGTTTTAATTGGGTTGGATAGGGAAACTAAATGTGAACCTTGATGACATGGGTAATAATATTTAGTCTTGAAATTACCACTTTTATAGGTGTGTTACACTCCCCCCATTAAATAGAACAAACTCTTTTTTGACCATACACCTTAAACCCAGGCTGTGAATCTGCACATCCGATTGAGTATTGGATTCAATACTATTTGTTAAGACCTACCCTCCAAGAACAATGAATCTTGTCATATAGCCCCATGGGTATCCCATAATACCCTGGTTTCTATTCTATAACACCATATGAAATTGCACACCAAGATAACTTGTTAGATCAATTACCATCCCCATAGGCCAACACAATATTTTGAGTCTTCTTTTTCCTCACACAAACACACTGGCTATGGTAAACGACCTAGGAGGCCACCCATCCTAACACTACCAAGTCCAAGATCACTTATTTTAAAGATTTAATAATGCACTCTCAAAATTATAATGGGAAAACTTATTGGCATGGTTAGTAGCCTTTAGTCTTTTATGTGTCACTTTTCTAAGGGTGATACACTGTTGTAATAGCTCAACCCTTATTTAAGGTATCATACATATTAATGTTTCACCAAAATTCAAGTAATACGCTTAAATATATGTTATTATGAGAATATGAGTGATATCAGGAGCATTTTAGGGGTTTGGGGATTAAAAACAAATAATATTGGAGTTATGTAATGTGGTTCATTGTTAGGGAATATTTAATGAAATATGTACATCTGACCAATTGGAGGGCTAAAGGTAGGTACATGGTTTATATTACCATGAGGGTGGATTTAGGAAAAAAAGAAAAATAATCTTAAAAATTATAGATCCATTTTACATGGTTGCTATATAGTTTTTTATACTATGCTTCATAACCATGAAAAAGGGTGTGTTTTAGACAGTGGGGTTTACACAGTTTACCAAACCATGTGACCAAACCACATTTTAGGATTTAATGAAACAAAAATTTTGGGTTTTAAACCTGAAATTACTTAAAAATATCACTTTTTCCCATTGTTTGGGTATCTAAATTTCTACCCCCTCTTAAGATATTTTATAGATTCCTCACCTTCCAATGTCTGGTCTTTCCAAACTAGAGATTAGTATACCTTAGGAATCAATGGAAAGAATTATATTTTAGTTTCTTCATTATGTTCATTTTATTTTCTCTTAAGAGGAACCATAGTCCAAGGTTTTTAGGTTTGGATTTATAATTTGAGTATGATTTTGTTAAATCTAATTTTGGTTTTGTTGTAAGAATAAAAATGAGATCTTTTATTTGTGAGACCATTGATATTTGGGTCTGATTTGAATAGTGTATGTTGGGTTTCGAGGATTGTTGTGCTTGTTGTATATGGTGTCTAGCTACACATTGAAGCCTTAATTTATTTCTTTAGGTATGGGATGTGTAGTCACACCGAAATAATTTACTCTTACCCATTTATAATTAGTAATTTATTTTAAACCCCAAAATTAAACATGTTAGACCTTCCCATAGGATCTTAGTTGTCCTTTGGCTTGTAATAAATGGGATCTAGGACACCATGTATTGTGTTCCATCAATTTTGTCTAAAAATTTGAATAAAAATGGAAAATTAGTTACCCTAGGAGCACCTTGGCATTGGTTGATGACTAATGGAATTTTAGACATTAATAGTACATAACATATGATTTGATTCAAGTGATAAATATGGAACTCATAATTAAATGATTTGATTTATTGGTTAATTGATTTGTTATTTTTTTTAAAATGGTTAAGTGACAGGATAAACTAATTAAATGGTTTATTGGTGAAATATAATGAGTAAATAGATTATTAATAAGATATAAGGATTAAATTATTTATTTATGAACTATAAATAAAATTTTAAATTGATAAATTTTGGTCCATGTATTTCAATGGATGATGGATTAATGGAATTAAACTCATGATTATGAATGTGAATAAATAAATATAATTTTACTTCTTAATAATTTTGGACTATTATGAAATTTCAAGGATATCTTATTCCCATTAATATTATTATTATTTTTTGGAGACCTTGATCTGATTCCAAGGATCTAGTATGGCCATCATTAGGACTATTCCTATTGGGGGACATCGATGTGATTCCAAGGATCAATTATGCCGGTTATTATTATGAATATAGTTGGTGGACCATGATGTGATTCCAATGATATGGTATTAACATTATATTATTATTACTATTGGGGGACCTTGATGTGATTCTAGGGATTTGGTATTCCTGTTATTATGATTATTAATAATATATAATATTTATGTGATTCTAAGGATTTGGTGTGCCTGTTATTAGAATTATTATTATTGGGGTGGAATTAATGTGATTCCAATGATCTTGTATACCCATTATTATTATCATTACTATAGTGGGATCTTTATGTGAATCTAAGAATATGGTATCCATATAATTATGACTATTTCTAGTGTAAGACCTTCAATTTAGTTTCAAGGTTTTGGTAAAAAACATAACAATGGAATTATGGGTAGAGAATCTAGTGATGGACGAAGGAGGTATAATTGACCTCGAGTTACACCCTTGACATAAGGGTTAACAATTGATTTATTAATCTATTATTACTTCAAAATTTATTTTCTAATTTCAAATTATTATCAACGTTTAATAATGATGGATATACTTGAGGAACTATAGGTGGCGTCCTACTATGTTTTACTCACACCCTACTCTGGCCACCATTGGTATCTGAGACGAGTTTATGGTTTCATGCCATGATAAGGGAAATGTAAAAATTATTATTCACTAAAACCATGTATATAATTGATTTACCTAGAATTTATTTTCTTATGAAAAAAGTGTTTTGAGACATAAAAAATGGTAAATTTGAATTTTTTATTTTAAATATTTAATTAAATAAAAGGGACCAAAATAGTTTTTTAACATAAAATATAACGTAGGTTTCAAAAATTCATGCATGGGTTTCCAAAATCAAGATGATAGATTTAAATGCTTTAATTTACTCATTAAATACATATTCGGTAAAACCAAATGTTTTATTTATTTTTAATTCATTCTCATATCATAAAAATTTCACAAAAGTTGCATTATTTGTTTAAAAAATATTCTTCACTATCCTCCTAAAAATATACATTTTCATAAAAAAAATACCCTAAGAAAATTTTGACCTGAAAATTTAAAAAATGTTAATTTCATCAATTTAAAAATATACAATATATAAATTTATCTTTTAAATGATAATATTAAAAATTTAAAAGAAATTTTTTTATAAAAAATTTTGTTTTTAAACATCATTCTTTTTTAATCTTTTTATTTAAATTTATAATTAATTCATGGTGAGTTTATTAGATTATATATTGACACCTTTTAAAAGTGGTAAATTTATTGATATACGTAACACATAAAAAAAAAGTTCTTCGAAAAATACCCCTTTTTAACATCGGATGATTTTAATCATATCATATTAATTATTTAATATTTTATCATTGAATTTCATAAATAAAAACCATATAATACACTGTAAGTATCTTAATTGATTATTGAATTTATATTTACTAATGTTTTATTTATATTGTAATTTTTATATTTTATGATTCATTTTAGTTTAGTGTTGTGTGTGTCTAGCTATTCAACATAGAGTTTATTTGATGGAAAATAAAAATGAAAATCCTATGGTCATATATTCTCCCTCACTTAAATAAATTCCAACCTCATAATTTTGTTTTTTTCTTACAAAATGGATCTGGATATAATTATGATATCAAATTTTGATTTTATATTGGTCTTTAATTCCAATGTTACCACTAAGAATTTTACTATTTATGAATTAAATATTTTGGAAACCATGTATATACCATTATAAGACGTATACATGTGAACAAGTATCTAACTGTATAAATTAATATTTGAGTTATATCTTCCACATAATAATTGAAAAAATTGTCTTACAATTTTTTTAGTTTTAGGAATTATTTTTACATTCATATAGGGAATATAAAAAAAATACACTTACTCGATTTGTTTCAATTATATAAGTGTCATTTCATCCATTATTTTTGTTTTAGATCAATTTTCCCGCTTTTCATCATCTCTTATTTACCACCAAATCAAATTATGTTATTTTATACTTTATCTAATAATTCGTTAATAGTTGAATTTAGTTAAACACTAAGAATCAATATTTTTTCAATGTCAACAATAGGTATAACACTATGTTTATATTTAGAAAATAAATTTTCATATTAATAGATGCCACTTGATAAATTATCTTTGTAAACGGATTCCCATTAGGAATTTTAATTAGAAACTCTTTCCACTCAGTGTCAAGGTGTAATTCAACATCAATGAAAAATATAAAGGCGTATACAGATCAGGAATAAAATAAAGAATATATTTTTTGATCATGGTACCTACTATAACAACTTAAGGGACTTCAACTTCAACTATAGTAATTTATCAATATTATCCTTTCTCAATTTTCTTATTATGCGGTAAATTCACTTGAAATTTAGTGAATCATCTTGAATAGTTTCTCATTTCTTCATAGTAGAAATAGTGGATATTGCTGGTTTTTACCCTTAAAATCATGATCCATGTTGACTTTACCTGCAAACCTGCAAAATAATCCTTTTACCTTAGATAAAATACTATGGAGATTCATTAAATACTTACCACATATGAGATGTTTCCTCCTCACCTTCTTCTTTACCTCATTTCATATTATTTTGTGATCAGTCATTCTCTTTTTGATGGTATATTCATTAAAAATATGAGACATAGATAATCCATTCTTTGTCTTGATGAAACTTGATATCATATCCTCATATGATGAATGTTTTTGAGTGACTAGTACCCTTTGGATGATTGTCTTAATCCTATAAATGTATAATTCAATATTATATTCATGATTATGCACATAGTCCATATCACGCCTTCCTAATCATGTAAATATTTCCTCACATTTAAAAAACAATTTCTTCTTACTTTAATCTTATACTAAGGAATTTAATTTCAAGGTCATCCAATTTCTATCGAAAAAAATATTTCTCAAAGAATATCACATTAAATGTATTCCATTCCATTATATATATATCATTCTTCTCATTAGTAATTTTAATCAATGACAAACTTTTATAAACATACACCTTTTAAAAAATACACTTCTATAATAATTTTCCATATTTAATTACTTATAAAATATGCAAATAAAGTTTTCATCCATTTCACAAATATGAAATTACTAGTTTTTGTAAGAACACACGTTTTTAGAAAAGGTCAAAATCCAGACCATGTTTGAATTTTGACTTGTCTCTGAGAAAATTGGGAAAATCTGGGATGTTTGGGAAATTTCCAGACTACACGCCCTGTACTCTAGAGGACACACTGTGTATAAGTTGGGAGAGTACCAGCAGTGTGCTCACTGAGTATATGCTGTGTGTTGTCTGTGTAGGAATTTCTTACTACACAACGTGTAATGATAGACATGCCATATACCCTTGTCTGTGTGGAGGCCATACATGGCATGTAGGTCTGTTGGCTGGGTAGATTGTTTTTAGCAAGTACACATCGTGTACTATTTGTACATGCCATGTAGATGGGCCGTGTATGGGGATATACATGGCGTGTTGTGGATGTCATCTGGGTAAAGAATTTCACGCTGTGTACCCCTAGGTACACGCTGTGTAGTCAGTTGACAATTCTACGGTAGAATTTCAGCCATCATATGAATAGTAAAATGATGCATGCCATGTACTTAAAGTATACATCGTGTATTTGACTTTATTTTCTAAAATGGGCATTAGACTTGTATTGAGGAAGAACCTCAAACCCTTGATGGGGATGATCAGGGAGAGCCGGTTGGGACTTCAATTCACTCATGTTCCTTCATACAAAGTTGGATTCAAACACTATTTAATCTATTGGAACCCCTTCAGTAAGTCCTTGATTCCTCTTGATCCATTTTTTGTGATTTTTGTTCTAGAATGAGTTATATAGGTTTGAGTGGTTTTGATTATTTTATAGATCTTCTACATTTTATACCTAATTAGAGGCTATTATCGGAGAAGTGTCATCACATGTGTCTCGGGTAGGTTGTTCATACCTCTTTTTGTGTTTTTGCAGACTTTTGGGAGGCACAGCCTGTGGCACATTTTCAGGTATTTTGAGTGAGACCCTGTATTTACCTGTTGTTGCTTGTTTAATTGTTATCTGGCCTATGGGATGCCTTTGGGTATGCCCTATTACCTGTTTTTCTTGAGCGATGTCAGCAAAATGGTCGTTGCTCACCGGGTCATTTTGGCTATGGACTGCCAAAATGGTTAAAATTGTTTTTTTATTGTCTGAACTGTTGAGTATGGCTTATTAAACAACATATTAATTTTTGGAGACCTAAGAAACCTTAGTGCTGGTATGGTACAACACTTTCCTAGTTCTTTTCAAATGTTTAAATGGTTTTTCCGGTTTATGTGTTCTGTTAAAATGTGTATACATGTAATTGTTGAATTGGATGTGCTAGAATTTTTGGGTTATGTTGGGCATGGCCTAGATATTCTTGTGGGATGCTGATCATAGGATGGGATTCGCCTGGGTTATGTTGGGTGGTTCCGACCATGGGATTGGGTATTATTGGCATCATTTTGAGGCATGATACTATTAGGTTGGGCATGGCCTGGGTTACTGGGATGGCAAGGCCATCCGACTTGAGCATCATTGTCGCAGGGACACGAGGTGTCTGAGGTGTTGGGGCTTGGGTACTGTTTTTTTGATTACTGTTGAACTAGAACTATGAGTAGTGTGCATAGAGAGAGACTCTTTGATGAGGTGTTTTTGAACACACGTGTGGGTAGAGGCCCCTGTTAGTTGTAGTTTTGGTACTATTGTTTTGGAGGTTCCTTCCTTAGGAAGCCACAAGGGAGGTGATGAGCCTTCAGGGGACAGAGTTGAGGCTATCAGGATAGGGGGAAGAGGCTCACTGTTATATTGAGGGAAGACATCACTATTCCTATGGAAAAATTGTTTTGAGGGTAGACATCATTGTCCCTACGATTACTTTGTTTGGAGGGTGACCATTTCTATCCCTCCAGTTACTTTAATTGAGGGCAGACATCGTTGTCTCTCCGCTTACTTATTTGAGGATAGTCATCTCTATTTCTCCAGTTTACTATTTATTGGGGGTGACTTTTCGACGTCGGTACTTGATACATGCAGTGACAGGGGGCACATGGTTCCGGGTTACATGTTAGAGATTCCAGCATTGGCTGAAGCAGGTGACACTCCAGGGTAGCTTCTGAGCACCAGTGGAGTTTGTGTTGATTTGTGCATCGTACTTTTTACTGTTTTCCTTATAAATTCATGCCTGCTTAAAAACTTATATTTGGTACACACCATTGGGTGGTATCCTACTGAGATTTTTCTCACACCCTGCACAGGCCCTTCGAGACACATGCCGAATTTATGGATTTATGTGCAGGAAAAAGGCCAGCTTCAAGAGCTAGGAAACAGTAGTTGTTGCATGGAGATGGTAGGGACCATGTGGTCTTTCCTAGTTGGAGTCACATTGTTGTGATTACTTTTCTATATCAGCATGCATACTTATTTTGTAGCTACAGTCGGTCAGCCATTGGTTCCTTTACATATGGATATGTATGACTTTCTTTAGATGCATGTTTATTGTTCAATGGTAGTTACAAGTGATCAGCATACTGTTGTGTTTACATTCCGCTGCTGTTGTTTATATTTATTGTTTCTGATGTTTATCGATATCGAATTTGTTTCTGCTCTGTGGGTCTGGTTCGAGTGTAAGGAGTCATTTATTCCAATGCATCATTATTATTATACATGGATTGTACCATTATTATCTTCTGAGAGGGTATATCCACCCCACTATACCTAAAAAGACCCTTGCTACTGGTCGACAACATTTTGAGTTTGGGTAGGTGCGCCTAAGGTAATAAAACCTGCCCCGTTTAGCACTGTTCTGTTGGCTATTCAGATCTGGGTCGTTACAAAGTGGTATCAGTGGAGTTCTTGAAATGTATTTAGTAGCAGTGTCTTGCTGGATACTAATGGGATTGAGGCTTCTCTTTTTATTTTCTGCTAGATTACTATTTGGGTTATGGTAGACCGGAAATAGGTTGTCACTGGAACAAGGTTTCTAGCTTGTGCTTGGGGCCCTGTAGCCCCAGGTATGAGTGATGGACCAAGTTTCCATGGGTGGGAATTGCTGTTTTTTTCTCAGATTATAGTTTATATGATTTCTACCTCAGTGGCTCACTTGGTGTGTGATGTTATTGATTGTGATGTGTATCCCACAGCCCGGTGTGGTAAAGGAGAATTAGAACATGGCATGGTATGGCAAGGCTTGGTTGCGTTGATTTTGATTGGCACATTTTAGGTAATTTCAATTTCATAACTGCATGAATTCATTATGATGTGATAATACCACGTGAAAATTTTCAATTTCCATGCTTTAAATATTTGATGAATTGTAGGGTATTTGGGTCTGTATCTTATGAGAGTTGGAAGGTACTATGGTTGAGGTGATTTTGATCACCAGGATTGGGAGACTTGGTTGTTGGTTTGAGGCAACATTTGTTTTCGGGACAGGCATGGCCTGAGATAATTTTGTACATGGCTCTGTTAAGGGTAGTTAAGGAGGCCATGAGGCCGGGATGCTATGGGAATGGGTTGTGGTGGGGGAGAGTAAGGGTAGCAGTTATGCTCTGCCTTCTACTGCTTTCCTTCTCTATGTTGAATATATACTATTATATATATACATATGGGTTGTCTGACCATTTATGGTATTCAATGGATTCCTCTTGTACATCTCGATGGAGAGTCATGCGGGTGATGATACAGTGTCGCAGATGCAGGATCAGGTTTAGGATTTAGTATAGGCAGAGCAGGAGCCGCAGGTACAAGCTCAGGGATAGGATCAGGTCCAGGATCTAGTGCAAGGAGGATAGTAGCCAGGTTTGGCATCATTTGGACCATGGATCGACGAGCAGCTCCGTGTAATCCTGGCACATGTCTTTCTGGGAATCGCTAGAGGTGCATAGGGTACAAATCCATCTCTGGAATATCTAATACAGGAGTTCTAGTCGTAGAACCCCCCACTTTTTTAGGGTGATGTTGGTCTACATGAGGATGAGAACTGGATAAAGATTATGTAGATTATCTTCAAACATCTCAAGATTCCTCTAGGTTGGAGGGTCAAGCTGGCGACGTACATGCTTAGAGGATTGGAAAAGCGTTGGTGGGATGTGCAGTTTCAGGCTAGTAGGCATGACAGACTAGCATGGAAGGCCTTTAAGGATATGTTCTTTGAGCAATTTTACCCAGAGACCCTGAGATCTGAGAGAGATTGAGAGTTCTTGACTCTTTAGTAGGGAGACATGTCCATCATGGACTATGCAACTATTTCAGTGAGTTGTCTCACTTTGCACCTAGTATGGTAACTGATGAAACAACAAGGGTGAGGTGATTCGGGGAAGGATTATGACACGCCCTTAGGATCCAGGTGAATATCTTCAGGTTGGGTTCAATCTTAGAGGCGATGAATCTGGCACTCATAGTAGAGGGAAACCAAAGGGATAGGTCCTAGGTTGGTTGGGGAGTAGTTTCAGGTGATGGTTGAGATAGTTGGAAATGAGGATGAGATGAGTACTAGTAGGGAAGTCAGGCTAAAGACTCATCTATACCACCTTGTAGCAGTTCTTAAGTGATTTTCTTTCAGTTTGGACAGCCAGGACATGTTCATACTCAATGCGATAGGCCTCCAAGGAGTGTTGATAATGTGGACAAGTTGGGCATCTTCAGAGGTTCTACAAGCATCCTTATCAGATAGCCGGCATGTAGGGACTAGGACAGACGATGCCATCAGGATTTGGTTCTCATTCAGTACCTAGAGAGGGTATCTGATGTTCTAATACACACATAGGATGTGATAGGGACAGCGCGATCCAACTGAGGGGTCTGTGGCTGGTGGCTGGAGAAGCACTACAGGGAGGTCAGGAATCAGGCATCCATACATCAGGTCAGGTGCACGCTGTGGAGTTGCCAGTGGCTGAGCAGGCTGGTGAGCCGATGACAGTTAGAGGTACACCACGGGTGTGGCCTTGATTTCAATGTTTTATTTTTGGTATGACTTATATAGACATGTCAATTTTGAGTTCACATGATGCACATGATATACATGGACTGACTAGATGCTGGTTAGTGGGATTGGTGTAATATCGGGTGGGTGATATATTTACATATATGTTTGAGATTTGTAGCGTCAGGGGCATCAAGGATGCTTGTTACATGAGGTTCCATGGGCATCGGTGCATCGAGGATGCAAGTTACATGAGGTGCATGGAATCAGGTTTTATTTGATCATCCATGGGATGGAGGACCTCGTGGAGGCAGACACCGATGTTGTGAGAGATATGTTATGTGTCAGAAAGGACACTGGAGCACCAATGAGGCACATGGTTGACGATTCATCATAATAGGACCATGCTTCCAGAAAATAGGTTAGTGAACCATTCCTTGTTTTGAGTTTTTTTGGGTTGAGACTGAGCTAGGAAATTCTTATGGTGGGGATCCCCCTTGAGGATTTATTCAGAACCATTGAAACCAGGGAAGATTGGGTTACTTTGATTGGGGTGGTAAGTTCGGTGTTATCACCGGGTTTCGTTTGATCGCTCGGGGATGAGCTATATTATGGTGGGGAGATTACAAGAACCTAGATTTTTAGAACATGTCAAAATCCAACCCAGTTTGAATTTTGACTTGTCTAGGATAAAACAGGGAAAATCTAGGATGTTCTGGAAATTTCTTGACTACACACCATGTACTCTAGAGTACATGCCATGAATAAGTTGGGTGAGTACCTGCTGTGTACTCACCGAGTACATGCAATGTGATGATTGTGTAGGAATTTCTTACAACACGGCGTGTAGTGATAGACATGCCATGTACCCTTAACCATGTGGAGGCCATACATGGCGTGGAGGCCTGTTGGTTGGGTAAAATGTTTTTAGAAAGTACATTTTGTGTACTATTTGTACACGCCGTGTAGATGGGACATGTATGGGGATATACATGGCGTTTTGGGGATGTCATCTGGGTAATGAATTACACGTCATGAACCCCTAGGTACACACTGTGTAGTTAGTCAGCAAGTCTACGACGCAATTTCAGCCATCATATGAACAGTAAAATGATACACACCATGTACTTAATGTACACACTGTGTATTTTCTTTTTTCACTAAAATTGGCAGTAACCCCACATTGAGGCAGAACCTAAAACCCTCGATAGGTTTGAGGTGGGAGAGACAGTCGAGATTTCAATTCCCTCTCATTCCTTCATGTGTGGTTGGATTCAAACAACGTTTAATCCATTGGAACCTGCTCGGTAAGTCCTAGTTTCAACTTGAGCCGTTTTTAAGGATTTATATTTTAGGATGAGTTATAGAGGTTTGAGATGTTTTGATTATTTTGTATATCTACAACGTTTTAGACTTAATTGGAGGATGATATCAGAACAGTGTAATCATACCATTCTCAGGTATGTGGTGTATAACTCTTTTTGTGTTTTCACAGACTTTTGGGTGGCACGGCCTGTGGCTCATTTTTAGGTATTTTGCTCGTGACCATGTATTTACATGTTATTTCTTGTTTAATTGTTAGATGACCTATGGGATGCCTTTGGGTATGCCCTGTTACCTCTTTTTCATGAGCGGGGCTAGGCAAGTGGCCATTGGTCACTAGGGAATTTGACTGGGGACTTCCAAAATGGTTAAAATTGTTTTCTATTGTTTAAATTCTTGAGTATGGTTAATAGAACCTGATATGAAATGTTAGAGACCTTAGAAACCTCAGTGATGGTATGGGAAAACACTTTATTAGTGATTTTCAACTATTTAGATGGCTTTTCCTATTTATGTGTTCTGTTAAAATCTGTATATATGTAATTGCTGAATTGCATGTGCTAAAACATTTGGGTTGTGTTGGGAATGACATGGATATTCTTGAGTGATGCCGATCACAGGTTGGTCTTGACTCGGGTTATGTTGGGTTGTTCTGACCATGGGATTGGGCATCATGGGTGTCAGTTTGAGGCTAGATGAATGTCTGGTTGGGTATGGCATATGTTACTGGGATGGAAAGGCCATCAGACTTGAGTGGCATGGTCGCTGGGCCATGAGGTGTTAGTAGTGTTGTGGCTTGGGTACTATTTTAGTGATTATCGCTCACCCGGAACTGTGAGTAGTGTGTACACAGAGAGACTCCATGATGAGGTGGTTTTTTCCACTCATGTAGGTAGAGGCCCGCATTAGTTGCAGTTTAGGTACTATTGGTTGTGGGGTGTTTGCTGTAGGAAGCCACGTGGGAGGTGGGGAGCCTTCAGGGGATAGAGTTGAGGTTATTTGGTTGGGGGAAGAGGCAACCCATTATATTAAGGGCAGACATTGATGTTCCTCCAGTTACTTTGTTTTAAGGTAAGACATCGTTGTCCCTCCGGTTACTTTTTTTTGAGGGCAGACATCACTATCCCTCCGGTTACTTTATTTGAGGGTAGACATCGTTGTCCCTCCAGTTACATATTTGAGGATAGGCATCACTGTTCCTCTGGGTTACTTTTTCTTGGGCGTGCCTTCTAGACATTGGTACTTGAGACACATAGTGTTAGGGGGCACATGGTGTCAGGTTACATGACAAAGATTACGGCATTGGCCGAAGGAGGTGGCACTCCATGGTATCTATTGAACACTAGTGGAATTTGTGTTTATTTGTGCATCATACTATTTACTGTTTTCTTTATAAATGCATGCCTGCTTAAACACTTAAATTAGGTATGACCCACTGAGTGGTATCCTTCAGAGATTCATCTCTCACCCTATAAGGGTCCTTCAGGATGCGTGAAAAATTTATGTATTTACATCCAAGAATGAGTCCATCTTCAAGAGCTAGGCTGCATTAGCTGTTGCATGGAGATGGTATGGACCTTGAGGTCTTTCCTAGCTAGAGATACTTTGTTTTTTCTCACTTTCCTGTATCAACATGCTTACTTTATTGTTTCTACAGTTGGTTAGACATTGGACCCTTCACATATGGATATGTAGGACCTTCTTTGGATGCATATTTGTTATTCAGTTGTAGTTACAAGTGATCAGCATGATGTTGTGTTTACATTCCTCTTCGGTTGTTTATATTTATTGTTTCTGCTGTTTATCAATATTGAATGTGTTTCTGCTCTGTGGGTCTAGTTCTAGTATGCTGAGTCATTTATTCCACGAAATCTTCATTATTATTCTTGGACCAATACAATTATTATCCTCCAAGAGGTTATAGCCTTTTCAATATACCTAAAAAGACCCTCGCTGCTAGTCGGCAGCCTTTGGCGTTCTGGGAGGAGCGCCTAAGGTAGTAACACCTGACACATTTAGCATTGTTCGGGTGGCTGTTCGGGTTTGGGTTATTACAATTTATTAATTATTTAATTGAGGATTATTCCACATGAAATCATATAACATCATTTCATAATACTATGAAGAAATTTTTTTTTTGGTATGATCAATGTTATTGGTCATAACCTGATTCAACTTTCCTAATATATTCATGATTTACTCAAATCCAACACCATCCCTATTGACTTTCTATGGAGGTAAATTGAAAATTTTATTAATGGTGTTGATTTTATTTCCTTCCCTTCCACTATTCTCAATCTCAAAATAATGTATTACACTGAATTATATAAAATGTTTATAAATATTAATTCATAACATATAAATACCTAAAATGTTCTTGACTACTCTGGGATCTTATCATACTTCTCATGATATAAGAATTCTTATAAAATTTAGTTTCCAAGTTTCTTACTAAAATTTATTTTATACCAACACTAAAAACTGAAACTCAAATAACCTAGAGAGAATGATTAAATTATTACATTTGTATAAGATACAATAGACCACATATCAAAGGATCAAACAATTTAATAGTATTGGGATAATAGATACACATATTATTTCCATATTACATTATAAACAGAAATCATATATTTTAAACATCAAAAAAAAATTTATTTCCATTATTAAATAATTTAAATAATTTATAGATACCTTCTTGGTACCTTGGGGAAAGGAAACATAATAAAGGATGAGCTCAGATGCTTAAAAAAAGAAAGCGTCAGAAAAATGAAATCATGAATACACAAATCTTAAAAAATATGGTAGGGTTAATAATCCATAAATACACCATATAATAACGTCTTGATCATTAAATATATCCAAAGATAAAAATGAAAACAATCACATGGATAATAATATCTGATTTTATTGTGATGAAATACATAAATATAGACATATTAACACTTAAAAAACATCACGATCTTTCTATAATGGTCTCATGATATGAAATCGTGATATTATTATCATGGAATCATTCATAAGAATCATGATTTTATCATCAAGTCCTTATATCAAGAGATCATTATCATACTACCAAGGAATCTAATCATAAATATATGGGATTTCATACACCAATATATACACATTATTTTTTTCTAATGAGACCTACCAATTCATTGATGGGATATAACATATCCCACCCATTACTTACTCATTAAAAATTTATTTCTCATATATTGAAAAAAAAATTAATTCATCAGCAATATGTCTTAATAATACATAAATAATTGAATCGAATCGATTATACATAACATAAATATTACTACAATAAAAGGAATAACATTCTTACTTATATTACATAAATTAATTAGATATGTCATAATTATTATACTGTTTATTTAACATTGAAATGATTTGAAATAAATCCATGGTATAATATAACATGGACATGAAAAAAAGAATATAATGTCAAAATAATGATG
Organism: Viscum album; assembly: GCA_963277665.1. NCBI lineage: Eukaryota > Viridiplantae > Streptophyta > Magnoliopsida > Santalales > Viscaceae > Viscum > Viscum album. The sequence continues at coordinate 1,692,577,836 of OY728137.1, read as the reverse complement.
GAGAGTGATTGAAAACATATAATAAATACTTTTTCATAAAATAAGTAATTAATCATAAATTGGTAAGGGTTTAAATGAGACAATAAATTTATAAATAATTTTTCAATTAAATTATTTTCATTTCAAAAATAGGTATGAAAAAAGAAAATAATCATTAACAAAACTTTCATATATTTTTGTAACATTGTTGTAATATTAATGTTATGAATCATCATCACACCTCATTTAATAAGGATTTATGGAAAAATCAAAAATATATTTATAAAATAATTTTAAATAACGTATTCATGAAAATAAAATATTATTTTGTAATAAAATAAGGAGTAAAAGATAAAAATATATATCAGTAAAATGAATTCCTTTCCATAACATTTATTAAAATATTTACCATTTTTTAAATATAAAAATGATAAACTTATTATAATAATGGGAAAAATTATTAAATTTTTTAACCAAAAAAATTAAAATTAATATATATAATGATGAATAGTATTGATGGGGGGAAAATTTGTTCATATAGAAAATGATAAAAAATATTCATTCCACACTTTTTTATATAAATAAAAAAAATACTTTAATGGAAATTATTGAGAATATTATTTTTTAGTTTTTTGAAACTAAATTAAATGTTTATAGAAAAAATAATTTATAAATCATTGAAGTATATAAAATATCCTTATTTAGGTGAAATAAATAATACAGATATGGAGGAAAAAGATTCCTAAAAAATGAGAAATAAGTTTGCGGAGGAGGCTGTGGTGGTTCAACAGGTTGGAAAGAAGGGGTAAGAACTCAAGGGTTTGTCAGTGGAGAATGATCAACTAGTGGCCCGGAACTCGTATTTTGTGGAAACTGATAAGAGGTTGGATCTTCAGGTTGGTGGAGGTGTGGAGGACGTTCATGCTGTGAATCTGGAAATTGTGGCTGAAAAAGGTGAACAACTCCCACTGATGGATAATAAAACTCCAGAGGCTTGGAGTCGTGTTCCAAGTTTGGGGGAGCAAGACCATAAAGGAAGGGAATTTTCTAGGGAAGAGAAAGATAATTTGAGTGGCCCAGTTGGTCGTTCTTTCAGTGATGTTGTTCAAAGTGGGAATCAGAAAATGGAAACTATTGAAGGACCTTTGTCTGCCACACCAAGGAGACGACCAAGAAGTGATTACTCATACCTTCCGAGGCCGATGCGGACTAGATCTGCCTCTAATAGGGATAGTGAGGTGACTTTGGATTTTATGAAGGGCAACGTGGTCAATAGGACATCACTAGACAACCCAATTCTGGATCAGCTCCGGAGTCGGGTTCAATGTGGAAGCTACTGGAGGTCACCAGAATGGGAATCGACCACGACTACTGGGGAAAATGAATCCAGCTTGGGATGTGAAGATGAGTATGGTTTATTTTTATGTGTAATATTCTGTTGGTTTTCTGCATTTACGTTTCTATTTTTTGATTTTGTTCTTGTATGTTTGGGTTCTAGAACCCCTCAAACCGGCCTTTTAAAATCAGAAAAAAATGATTCAGCATTATTTCCCTAGTTTTGAGAAATTACAAGAGAATAATTTTTAATCATTGAAATATATAAGAAAATTATTAAATAGATGGGTTTTAAAAATATTTATTATCTAATTTCTTTAAAATGGAATCATGAAAAAATAACATTGATTAAATTTTATATTGAAACATAAACCCTTACAATGAGTTCCAATTTGGTCAAATGAATTTAAACCTTTTTTATAATATGATTACATTTATTTTTATTCTATATTATATCCATATTTATATCTATATTTCAGGACATCATCTATCCATAACTGATTTTTACCCATTTTCTAGAAATTAATTGTTGAAGTAAATAATTTTGGTATTAATAATTCAGTTTCCCATGCATGTTGGATTCAACGGTTGTGATCCTTGAACCATATACATGGTTTAGTCACCTATTTAATGTTAAAAATTTTAAATAAATAAATATACATACTTACGTACATATATATATATATATATCATATTTAGAAATTAAATAATATTTTATTACTACTTTAGTATTATGTTTTTGAAAAATGAAACACATCATTCATAGAGTTTCTTATCTACACACACAGATGAGTGATGTGTGTATTTTTCAAAATAAGTAAATAAATGAACGTTTATAATGATTTATATTCCCATAACCTTAACTATGTCATATATATGATATTTAATCCTTAAACCCATATATATAACCAGCTACATGAGGTGGTGATGAAAAATGAAATACATCACATAATAGATGTGACAATCCTCATATACTCCAGAGTGATGTTTTCATTTTTCATTAGATATAATGGTGGTAGAAATTGATCCTTCCATCAAAATAAAAAAAATATTTCGTTTATTATAATAATTAAATCCTATTAATATAAATATAGTAGATTTAGAGGTGGTAGAAGAATAAATAAACTTAAAGTTACTTAGATACAAAAATTTACTCTTCCCCAAGTATCTGACTTTAGACTACATATTATTACTTAATTGGTTAGTCTTTTTTTAATACTAAAACCTATAAAGTGTGTGTTGGAGATTTTGGAAGAGATTTGAAAAGATCGTGGTTGAGCTAAGGTTCCAAAAGATTTTGGATAAGTGATGAGTGGGGGTTCTTTCTTATTAGTGATGGGAGTGACACTCTTATAGTTATTAAAAACCTTTAATTAAAATAAATGTAATTATCAAATCAAGTAAAAAAAATAATTCTTTATGGTATGTTTAGTTTAGTATAAATTGGTACAACCAATCAAATATAGATATAGTTTTTGTGATATTTTAAGCCTTATCTTTAGTTTTTCACTTTAAAACAAATTTAACCTTTAGTGGCATGACATAAATTTTACCATCGTTATAATTTTTATGAAAAAAATGAAATTGTAATTATTAAAAAATTTTAATATATTTATTCCAAAAATGGTGAATATTTTAAAATATTCAATTTAGAGAGGTGGTAAAATTACATTTAATATTATTATGTAAAATTTTAGAAGGAATGTTATAATTTGTTCATGAAAAAAATAAAGAAAATCATTAAAGGATACTTGATAATTATTAATGGTTATAAGAATTGAATAATGTGGTCAAGCCATAAAAAAATAATTTTTTCTGACATTTATAAAAATATAAATGTGAGTTGTAGAATTTTTTTAAATATATCATTTACTCATTTTCCATGATAGTTAAAGGGATTATAAAAACACATTTAAAAAACATTTAAAAGGGGATAAAAACTTCTATAAAATAATTTTCATGAATATAGATACGTTAGAGAAATATTCATAACTACTAAGGGAAATTCTGAAGGGATTTTAATAAGAAGTGCCTCTATATTTTTAAGTATCAAAAGAGAAAATATGGAAATAACACATGAAAATATTGAAATTAATGATAGGAGAATAGAATACATGGGGATTAAGAGGGATGTAATATACAATTTAGTCTAATAGAAATAGAAAAATAAATAATAATTTTTTTAAATAGGATTATAACATATACCATAATATATTAGGTCACCTTTGAGTTATAATATCATGAAAGAAAGAACATTAAATGTATCAGTAAATCAAAATATTTTCACAAAATTTATTATATAATTCATTTGGTAGAAACATTTACACCATCAAAAATAAAGAAGGTAGTGAATATATAACATATCTCAATAAGGAGAAATTGAGATGAGGAAACCCTTAAAACATTAGTCTATCTTAAATTAAATTCCCATCAAATATAAAACATTAGATTAATTTTTAAATAACTATAATATCATGAAATTATGATATTAAAATATAGGGAAAAATATATACATCACATAATATAAAATAAATGGCGATTTTGAGATGTCTCAAAGAAAAAAAACTAAGATGAGAAACACTTACATTAGGTCCCAACTTGTTTTATAATCATCGAATCCTCATATATAATTAATTAATATATATATATATATATATATATATATATATTACAGAAACATTATCATATATATCATACTATATATCATTCCATTATAATTTAAATCATCCATTTATTAACTATCCTTCATTTAAAACAAAATTTGGGTGTTAACTGTTTCTTATTTCAAGATTCTTTTAGTTTGAAAGTTTTGGAACAATCACCTTGGTACTAGTTCCATAATATTAATCATCTCAAAAATATTATATATTTTAATTATATACACTTTTATTATGATAAATTTAAGGAATTTATTAAAAATGGGTTATATCACATCATGGAGGTGGTAGTCTTCACATACACATAAGCGATGTTTTCATTTTTCAATGGTTGAAAAGAACGGAAGGTAAATAATAATTCATCTTCAAATAATTATATTTATATCACATATATTCAATCAATATATCTATATAACCACCAATGTGAGGTGGTGATGAAAAATAAAATAAGTCCATTTGTTAAGGTGGTCTTCTGCACGTACACACGGGTAACATTTTATCATTCCATTGTATGGAAAAGAGGTTGAAATAGTAAATCAATAAACCTAATAACATTTCATTATATTAAATTTAATAATGAAATTAAATTTCCATTGTTATAATATATTTTTATAATATAAAATAATAAATAATCTTGAATGTATTTGGTTAAGACTTATACATTCTCCATAGACATCTTCCTTCAGATTACACATTATGCCATCTAGGATTTCTCATTATATGAGGGGAGCTAATCCTTGTAAATAACATTATCTATAAAATAATATAATTTCATTTTAATGGGATAGTAACATAATATAACTAATTATTCAAATTTTGGATTGGGTTAGGTAAAAACCCAATCTAAAAATCATTTTTTGATAATTTTTAATAATATTTTAATCCATATCATTTTTTATCCTCCAAATTTACCTCTTTAACTCTTACTGTAGTGATAATATTTTCACCATGGTAACTATTCACTATTTCTAAAACTTAAGTTTTAATTATTATATAATATCCATTATGATGATTAAAAATGTATAATATAATTTAAAAGATTCAATTCTTAGTGGGGGATGAAATTAGTTCTACTATCTAAACACAAAACATGTAAAAAAATTCTTGAAAAATATTTTTTTAAGCACAGAAAATGAATTTATTATCATTCCTTGAAAATTAATAACTATTATATTAATGGTATTTTTTGATTGAATATATTATTTACATATTAAAATAAAACAATTCATTAATAGTAATTATTTTAATTACTTAAGATAAAATAAATTATGTACTCAAAAAATAGTTGTCTGAAAATAACAATAACTCTATTTACCTTAAAATGTTTTCATTTTCATTTATAAAAATATCATGACAAATTTTGAAATGATAATTCTTTTTTGAAAATTATTAAAAAATATTTTTTGATATGTTAATACTCAAAATAAGAGAAATAAACATTAAAATAAAACATATAAAATACAAAAATACTTTTAAATAATTCATTTCTATTTAACCAAGAACAATTAAAATATTACATTTTTAATTACTTAATTGATTTTATTAATTATGTTCAATTTACCTTTATTTTTATATATATAATTTGTTTGGTTGTATAAAAGTATTAATCACATAAGTTCAGTGTAGTGTGTAACACAATCTATCAATCACGTCAAATATATTAAAGAGAAAAATATCATTAAATATCTAAGTGTCACATTCTACTTATATAATAAAAATTCATCCTCAAAGATTCTATTAATCTATAGAAAAAAAAGATGATATTTTTCCCTCATTACATCTTCATTTTCTATGTATGATCCTTTAATTTATGGTTTCACCATAAAATGTTGTCCAAGTGAGTGGTCTTATTCCACAAAAGATAATTTCTTCAATATAGAATCTCCACCATTTGTTCACTATATGAAATATCATTATCCATTAGTATAACCTATGTGTATAGTACGTGTGAAGTCTCTGGTATATATTTCCTTAGAAGAGATACATACAATACATCAGGTTAATGGGATAGGTTTAGAGGATGTTCCATGAAATAATATACCATCACAATAAGATCAAGAATCTTATAGATACCAATATATATGGGGCTCAAGTTCCCATTATTTTCAAATCTCATAAATTATTCTATAAATATATCCACAAGAATATATTTTTACTAGATTCAATATCTTGATATATCCATCAAATATGTACGTTACATTTCTATTGACTCTGAGATACTTTAATTCAATGCTGAATTTCACTAACATTCTAGGCCATTACATCAGTTACATTAGGTCCCAATAAATATCATTCTCCAACATCATCCCAACATGTTAGAGTTATATACTTATTTCCATAGAGGCTTCATACGAATCTATATTAATTCTTGAGTGAAAGATATTATTATAAGAAAATTCTACTATAGGAAGGTGTTGTTCACAACCAACATTGAAATATATAGATAACTCTTTGAACATATTTTTAGGGTTTGAATGATCCTCTCATAATGCACATCTATTTAAGGATGATATATAGTTAAAAATATCAGTTATGTATTACATATATGTTACAAAAATTTTCAATACATTTTTGTGAACATAAAATCCCACCCAGATATAATTTAGAGTGATATTCTATGTGTCCTTATAACATATTTCATGTATATATTTTATTTTTGGTAAAGTGATAAATAATATCTGATAGAAATGAAATTTTATGACTTTTTGAGGTGATCAACTACAACTAGAATGGTGTTATGAACATTCCATGTCATTGGGAGTCCATAGAACAAATTGATGTTTCGTCATTTCTATATAGGTTTTGGTAATGTTTATATCATCCCCTTATAATTCTTACATTCACCCATTATTTTATGACATACTAGGAATTAAGAGACATAGTTCACAATGTAACTTTTCATGTTATCCATCCAAAAATGCTCTTCTAGATATTTATATGTATCTATACCTCCAAAATTGATAGATAATGATGACCTGTGTTTTCCTCCAATAGATAATTGGTCAATTTTGGATATTAATGGGAAACATATCTAGATCATGAATCCTATAATTCCATCATAATAAAAGGATAACCCAAAAACATTTATTTATTTATTTTGTAGCTCCATATCCTCCTTTTACGCCTCTTTAACCTTCACATGGATGGATAGTTGAAAACCCATCTGATAAATATATGATTTCACCCCATACCTCCGGATTTGAATTTTTATCATATAAAAATACGTAAGCAATTAATCTAATCCAATCATCATCCTATAAAAACAACAATGGTCTATTTAGGTCATGGTATTATCCATGTTGTTCACCTTCCTAGCTTGGTTAGGTATTGAGCAGTCATAATCCATAATCAATTCCAATCATCACATTTAATGAATATTCAAATTTTTATATGTGAATAAATACTTCAATATTTTATAATAATTATATAAATCCATTCTTTCACAATAATGATTATTCGTCTATATTTTAAATGAAAAAATTACTGATGTCAAATCCAAATATTTATTAGGGTAATTTTTCTCATAAACATTCAATTTTTTTAGGAATATACTACTAGAATTTCATTCTACATGAGAACACTTCCCAATAACTTCTTATATTCATTAATATTTATTAAAAAAACCTTCTCCACTATAGGTTATTTTGAGCACATGTGCACTAGAAAACCTTCTCTTTAGATCCTTTAAATTTTCATCATAATCATCTCTCTAAATGAAGTTAGCTCCCATCCACTCTAACATTGTTAGTGGATGTGATAGCCATAATAAATTTCTTTGTAAGAATCAATAATATTCATCCAATTCTATAACTTTACTGTTATTAGTCAATTTATTTGGTCAATCCCATTTCTTAATAATTTATATGTTTGAGAGATCAACTAATATACCATCACCTGTAAGTAAATTAACTATGAATGGGAATTTATATAGCCAGAATTCAAACATTACAAATTTGTAAAAAAGCAACACTTATAATGTTATTTTACACAATCATCAAATGATCTTCATTCACTTCCTTGATATTCAAATATATGGGAATATCATCTATAAAAACTACCAAAAACTGATTAATGAAATCTATAAAGACTCTACTCATTTGATACAAGAATATTTTTAAGGAATTAGTAATTTCATATTTCATAACATTAAATTATTTATGTACAGACCTAGTATAAAAGGATTCCTTGGGTATATAATCCTTTTGACCCTTAATTAGTGATATCAAAATCAAATATAAATCATGGAAAAACATTTAGCCTCGTTATTTTGATAAAAAAAGTCATCAATATATCTTAGATGATACTTATTCTTGAGAGTGATCTTGCTACTTTCTTGATAATCATTGTAAAAACACATTTTCCTATATTTCCACCTAATAAGTTGAACATGTTCTCCCCATGGTGAAATACTAGGTTAAGTAAACCCATTTTATATATTATCACAGATATTCTTCTTTAATCAATTCTACTAAAATTGTTCTCTCCTATAAGGAGTCTTTGAAATAGGTGTACCAACATGCATGAGTTCTATTGAAAACCCAAAATCAAGATTTAGGATAAGGATAGGAAAAAATTTTAGAAATACATTAACAAATTATTTAATAATAGGTATATATTCAATGTTGAGTTTCTCCCTAACCATTTGAGATAAATACCCCTCATGAATAGAAACTAATACCAATATGATGAAATTAATTTACATTGGAAGTTCATGTCAATATTTTCATTAGTAGATGATAATTGATTGATTCTGAATATCAAATGTGACTTACCCTCTTTAAAAATTGGAATGGGGTCTATATATAAATATCGACTCAATTCCCAAAATCATATCAAATTTAACTATAATAAGAATTAAAATGTTTTCAAGATGTAAATTCCAAAAAAAATCTATCAGTGATGATTTATAGACGTGTGATGAAATCAACGTACTATTATGTACTTTAAATATATCTAAATATTTAACCATTGAGGTAGTGATGTGATACGTCTAAAAAATTCATCAGATATAAAATTATAGTTAGAAACTAAATATGATAATTTATTATTAGTTTTACAGTGGATGAGAAGTATACAATTCACTAATTCAATCTCAGGAATCCCTTCAACAATTATTATCTCATAATCCGTAGCCTTTACTTTTCCTAGGATGTTATTGATGAATATTTTCATCATTGACCCTTAGATTCATGAACATATTATATAACATATGAGAAAAAGGTACTTACTATTTTATGTTAAAGATTATTTTTCATGGGTTCGAAGGTAATATGAAATGTTTTGGGTGGTTTTAAGTAGATCCAGTGTTAGACACCCCTTTAAGTTTGTATTTATGATGTTAATGGATGATTTATGATGTAAAGGGGTCATTGGAAAAAATATGTAAAATAATTTTGGGTAATAAGTCTATTTACATCATAAAACTTGTTGTTACATCATAAAGATGTGGCCTATGATTTTTAACCCTAGATGATGTCTTTTTCGGTGTACCTAAATTATGGGGATTTTACAAATTAAATCCATGATACATGAAATAAAACCATTATTCCCTATAGGTTTTATGAACTTAGATCCTAAATACTAACACATTTAGCTATTATCTCCATACTAAAATACCTAGATATCCTTCTGGGGGAATTTGGGAATATCCTCCTCTTTTGGATCACTTCGTTCATCGCTCGATCTCTGTATTAGTTATCTCACTTATCTGTGGGTAAGAGGAATTTCCGATTCTTCATTTATCTCTCTATTGTTTTTTCATTGGAAAAAATTTATGGATGAGTTTATCACATGATGATTATTCTTTTCTTATCCATTATAATCTGTTCTATGATCATCTTCCTAAGGAAAATCATTTCATTGGTCGTGGTGAAGAATGTGTGATTTTGTAAGTATGTGTGACCTAACCTCTCTTCAAATCATTATTATTGTGGAATATGATTCTAATATTTGGGAAATGTCAATAGGTCATCCATTTTTTATTCTACATTTGATCAACTACTAAGTGATTCCGTCTCTTTTAGTGTGTGACTTTCATTGAGGTAGGTGGTTCTGTCTCTAACAATGTAATTCAAACCATTGATTGATCTTGTTTTATTTAATAGTTTTCTATATAAATTAAAAACATTTATTTATATTCATGTTCATAAATGGGTATTTGATATAATATGTATTTCTCATTTTTTGGGTAAAATAAAATGTATTTTCAATGTATTGTGAAATGGAATTATGAAAAGGCTTTCAATGAAAGGTTTTGATGAAATGATTTTGGAAATGTAGCATACGAAAATCCTTGGGTAATTAGCTGGATGAAGTAACATAATTCTATAATCCATTATATTATTTTAGAGGTTCACTCATGGTGTGTTTCTATAAATCCTAGGCCAATTTCTCTAGGGACATTCTATTGAAATTTTTGGGGGTTTACTCAGGGGTGTTATTTTTCTCCATAGGGTTTTGTTCTAAGGACTTTAAGGCACACTAGATATTAATATTGGTATGATTATTATACTCTCTTGACCATTCATGATCCTCGGAATAATTCCCCTCTAATTTGGTATGCACTATTTCTAATTTCATCTCTTTCTTTGATAAATTTGATATTATTTGAATTATTTTACCCGAATAGTATTCAAATTCTGGAAAATGGGGATTTATTTCCCATGATTTTGATATAAAATATGTTTAATGGATTATCATTCCATTTTTTCTCTAAATTGAGCATATTGGTATTATTGTATAGATAATTGATATAGAACACCTCAGGGGTATCCTACTAATCCAATTGAGCTCAAACCCTGCACACTATTTCAATGGTGTGTAGACCTTATTATGAATTTTGATGTAATAGAAAAAAATATTTTGTATTGAGGTGGTGCGGTTAATGAAATTTGTTTATTGATAGCTGGTGGTATGATAGTGGGATGTTACCACTCTTATGACATGGATTGGTAGTTCTTGAAACTAGTTTCCCTGTCTTATTTTTTAGATATGTTTTGGTTTTCTCTACAATTTTGGAGCTATATTGTTACTGCTATTTTGTTTTTATGGAAGAAATTTATTTTAGTATCCTTACATAGTTTCTCTCCTCTATGTATATGTTCAATGTATCTTATTTCAGGTTGGGAGAAATCATTCCATATATTGATATTTGATTGTTGAGTGATAGTATCCAGTCTATGGGGATTTTAAGAGAACATTAAGTCTAGAAATATTTTGGTTTGGATCATAGATGGAGAGACCATCCTAGTCCTGATGTGATAATTTGTCTTTAGAGGATAATTATGCTTATTTTGGGGAAGTTATCAGAAGGGGGATAAGATTGTAAAAATTTGAGAGGTAGGTTGTGGGTAATACCTATCCAGATCTTTCAATGAAATGAATTAACTTTACATGGTATTTTGGGATGTGTATCTCTTATATTGAGTATTGATCTTAATATTAGTTTCTTCTTATTGGATATCTAGTTTTAATATAGAATATTATATTTTCTAATCATTTTCTTATATTTTAAATGTGAATAATTATGCCTCTGAGATGTCTTCCACTGGTTCTAAAAGAGGGTGTAGTGTATGATTCTCAAGGGATTCCTCATTGAGATAAAAAAACATTTAGTAGCTATCATGTGAGAAGTTCATGCTATGGACCATATCATACTGCAAGTTTAGAACCCGGTCACTAAGGTACAACCAAGAGCTGGAGGAGAAAGAGATCGATCACAAGAGTTCTTATCTGAGAAGATCCCATACTTTATGTATTAAAATGAGTCCCAAGAGTAGAAAAATTGGATTGAAAATATTGATCAGATCATTTAATTTATGGATACACTTGAGACCATCAAGGTGAAGTGAACAGAAGTCATACTGAAGAGTCCCAACGAGAAATGGTGGGATTCAATGGTATATGGAGATCAACTCATGGGATTATATTGGAAGTGTTTCAAAACCCTGATTATTTAATAGTTCTTATCATAGTCTATAATGATAGAAAATTCTATGGAGTTCCCTTAATTGAAGTTCATATAATGTTCAATGTTAGTGTAGACTAATAAATAATAGGATATATTCTATTTAATCTAGTAGTTGTAAAGAATGTTTAGTTAAAATTTCATATGTACAAACAGGGTTTGAGACCCGATATAAATTCATTGATATTTATGATTAATATTTCTACTTATGTATAGATAGTTGATTAGGATATGATGGAATATATGAACATGGATAAAAATACAAGATATATTAACCATTATCATCAACCCAGTTGCAGTTTCAGTTATGGGCATGGAAAGGAGAGATAATGGCATGATCATCATATGTTTGGTTGAGGTGGTCCTCAACGATGATCCTCTGATGAACCATCATCCATTAACAGGATTGTTACCTTGAATTTTTATAGGTATGGAATATGCTGACACACATTACGTTCTTATTCTCTACCAATGAAGTTGTGTATTGATTGTGGTTACTACAAATATCTACAGAGGTTCTTTCATCCCATGTCTATGCCTTGTTATTTCCACAGATCATTGACTCCAATCACTAGTGTGACACATTCAAAATCCTCAACATCCATAGGGATCTAGACATAAGCCTTAAGAGTGAGGCACCTTCACACATTGTATGGTTTTCCAATAGGGGTGTCCAATAGTCTAGTGATAGTGAGAGGTGTCATCATTGCTACATCATCTATAATGATTTCTTTATTCGATATAGGTTCCTCCCACTAAATTATGTCTACCTGTTTTTGATATGTGTTAAAAATTAAAATGGATCCCTTTAGAATTTTCAAAGTGTGAGTAAAACATGTTATAAAGATGAAAGATAATGGGTTTAATTATCTTTTTTGTTCTCTATAGATAATTGACATAGAGTTAGTATGGGATTTCATCATTCTCAATATTTGTGTTTTAAATATAATAATTTGGATAGATTTCATTATGGATTATCATGATGATATTTATTGTAATCATCAACATTCCACGTTCCTTATTAATAATAAGGTCCCTCATGTGTTCCAAGGATATTGATATTCAAGGTCTGGTCAGGAAGGACCTTATCACCCAAAGCTCAATAGTTTTTTTTCTACTATTATGTTTGATCCTGGTGTGATCTCATATCTTTTTATATTCCCACGATTTTTGGACACATTGATAATGTTTACCAGATGAATTATCATGCCTTCCTCTAGAGAGAGTGAGAGGTGAGTTTTTGAATAATCTTATACTGGTTACACAACAAATCTCGATAAGCTCATATATTGTAGAACCAATAGATATGAAATATATCAAGATATATTTGGATGAACTAATAGAGAGAGGTTTCATTCACCCAAGTGTTTCACTATAAACATCCCCATTTCTCATTTCCAAGAAGGAATATGGTTGAATTTGATTATGCAGGGACTATTAGAAGTTGAACCGGGTAATGGTTAAGAAATAGTACTCTTTTCCCTATGTTGATGACTTTGTAGATTATTTAAAGGGAAAGATATGGTTTTTTAAGAATGATATATAGTTGGGTTTTTATCCTCTGAGGGTTGAGGAGTCTGATATAATGAAAATTACTTCCAGGATTAGGTGTAGACATTATGTATGTCTTGTGATGCCTTTTGGTATGAATAAAACACATACTATTTTTATTAATTTGATGAATCAAATATACCAACATTATCTCGACAGCTTTATTTTTGTGCTCATAGAAGACATCATGTTTTACTCATGATCTGAGCATTATTACATGAAAAATTCGAATTTGGTGAGTCACCATCTAAATGGAAGGCTATTTAAATGTTTTTTTTTTGGATTTAGGAAGTGATGTTCGTATGTAACATGATTTTTGAGCATGGATTATTGGTCTATCATAAGAAGGTGAAGGTTGTCTTGTCTTGGAATGATCCATATAAAATCATTGATATTCAGAGTTTCATGGGTCTTATTGAATATTGTTGGTGGTTTATCAAGGGTTTATTGAAGTTGGGTTCACCTATGACTACACTTACCATTAATAGTGTGAAATTTAAATGGGATGTTATGTTTCAAACTTCATCCAATGAGATGAAATGGAATTTGACATTAATATCTATTTTGATCTTACTTGAGCTTTGTAAGGGGTAGGTGATAATTTTGGTGCTGACCTGGAGTGGGTACATATATAAGAAAATCATATTGTGTCCTATAGTTATCCTCAAGATTAATCACATGAGAATAATTACCCCAATCATGATTTAGAGCTTGATTTATTTATATATGCACATAAGTGTTGATGTTATTATCTTTTAAGGGAGAGATTAGTAGTCTATTCTAACCATAGGATCATGAGTAATATATTTTCATAGAAGGACATGAATTTCAGACAAAGGAAGTGGGTGAAATACCTTTAGACATTTAATTTATAAATATCTTATACCATGGGGAATGGGAATGTCATTGTAGATGATTTCAATTGGAAAGTGCTATTGTAGGCTTTCATAGAATTAAAGTAAGAGTGTAACTTTATAGGGAAATTTTATTAGTTTCATCTGGAGGATCATGATAATAATTCAGGAATATTCATGACCAATTTTCAGTTAGTATCATCACTCATTGAGTTAATTTAATATATTCTAGATAGGTATGATGAGTTTTGGAAGAATTATATTATGGAGATACTATTTCTAGTTGGTCTCTCAATTATGATGGTATTCCCCACTTCATGAATTAGTTTATCATCACATCATCTATATGTAGTTAAATTTTATTTTACTGTCGTATTTCTTCACGGATTATTCATATAAAAACCATGAATATGTATTATGAATTATGTTGGATATTTTATTGGTCGTGTATGAATCACAAATTTGATGATTTTTTTTCAAACTATTACACCTGAAAATTGATAAAGTTATATCATATGGAAGTTTCGGTTTTTCTCCATCCTATACTAGTTTTTGTTTAGAAATGGGATAAGGTGTTCATGTAATTCATTTTTCGAATACCATAGACTCTGTAATGGACTAATTTTATCTGATTTTTAGTTGATCTGTTGATGAATTTTTTTCATTTTATTCTAATCAGGGACCCCACTGCAGTTAAATATATATGGGTATAATATATGTGTTAATGATCATGAGGTTACATGGGGTTTCTACTTCCAATGTCTTGAAAATTGATCCCAAGTTTACTTCATGGTTTTCTAATATTCTATAAGAGGATATGAGTTCTCAGGTTAGGTTGAGTACATAATACCATCCACAGATGGGCTGTTAAATGGAGAATTTTATTAAGATATTAGATAATATTCTGTATTTGTCAATCTTGGATTTTAGGTGGATTGAAGAGACTGGTGTATTTTTCTTATAAAAGTAGTTACCGATTTTGGATTAGAATGGATCCCTCAAAATCTTTGCATGGTCACACATGTAGGTAACCTCTTTGATGGGTAGAGGTGGGTGAAGCCTCACTTAGAGGATCGAGACTCATATAAGATATGTTAGCGATGATTCCAGATATACATCCACATATAGATAAAAGATTGTGTTGGATGAAATTATATGCAGATTATCGATGATTCCCTTTAGAGTTCTCCATAAGAGACCACGTTTTGTTTCAAATTACTCATTTATTGGTCCACCAATAGATTATGAAACATGTGAAATTTTCTATAAGATGTGTTGGATTGTTTTAGGTTACTAGGAATTTTGGTTTGGTTTCATATCAGTTAGTATCATTGACTCTATTTATGGGTATATATGAAATTTTATATATTTCTTAGCTCAAGAAATATCATCACAGTCCTTCCTAGGTTCTTAGTTGAGAAGTTATTGAGTTAGATCTATATGTCTCCATTATGTAGAAACAAGTGGAGATCATTGATTTCGGGTGAAAGACATGCATGAGAAGTACATACCACTGGAAAAAGTGTTATGTAAACATAACTCATATTAAAATGAGGCTGGGGAGAGTTAATAAATGGTGTGGGAGAAGTGTCCTCATATCTTTCAAGGGAAACCTTCTTCCACATGATTTCCCAAGGAAATAAAGTCTAATGGTGGGATGATTGTAACATCCTATATAAAAGGCACACCCTCTGCTATATTTAAGACAATTATTCTTAGGCTTAATGGGAATCAAGAATGATTTAGTAGTTTTTCTGTAGATATTATAAAGGTACTACATATATAGCAGACATATTATGTAAATGGTTGATTAATATCATAAATGGGTCATAATGATGATGGATTGAAAGTGGGTTGTAGTTTAATTCTATTTATGTTGAAAATATTTATCCCATTATTTTTTATCCAAGGTGATGTGTGTTTTGGAATACAAATATTATGGGTATTCTATACTACATATACATGATTTATGACATAAACCCCGATTCATTTTAGGTTTAAGAACTACCTTCCTAAATCTTAAACCATTTATCTTTCTTATCCATACATAAAACCCTAGGAATCCTTCCAAAATATTTTTTATCTCCCCCCCCAATCACTTTTTTTTCAATTCTTAATCTATAGATTGTTTGATCTAATTATCTCTAGGTAAGAAAACATTCATCTTATTCATTTTTATTGCCACAATTGTATAATGTGGATGCATTAGTGGACTGGTTGATCATGTGATGATGACTCTTTTTTTATTCTTCAATATCCATTATGATATCTTATTCTAGGGGATAGTCCTTGATTTTGTCATAGTGTGGCGTGCATGGTTCTCAAGGTATGCATGACTTTACCTATCTAGTGATCCTTATTTTTATTAAATATGATTAGAATATGTGGGAATAATTGATAGGCATCAATTTATTATTTTGTGTTCTTTCAATCAGTTTTGGATACCGTCGCTTTTGGATTGTGACCTGAGTTTAGGTAAGTGGTTAAGTCTCCCAATTATGTTATGTAGACTATTTATTTCTATTATTTTATTATGTTTATTTACATATAATTTGGAATGATTTATTGATTTTATTTTGTGTGAATGGGTTTTGGAGAAATGATATTTTCTGTATGTTTTGGTAAAATAATATTTATTATCAATAAATTGTGAAATATATTTATGAAATGGTTTTCAAGGCATAATTTTTTTAAAATGAGTTGGGAAATGAATCACATGGGCAGCCTTGGGTACTTCGGTGAAATTTGTATCATTGAGATATCATCTATTATATTATCATGATTTTTGCTCATTTTGTGTTCTAATGATCCTTATTCTTTTTTTATAGGGGATTTATATTTTCATTTTCATTTGGTTCACTCATAGGGTGTTGCTCTTCTCTATAGGATAGTGTTCTAAATTATTATGCGTGACCTAGTTGTTGATGTTGGTATGAGTAGTTTTCTATGCTGATCTATATTGATCCTGGACATGAGTCACCTATAATTTGGTTTTTACTTTTTTGGATTTTGTTATATTATTTTATAAATGTGATATGCATTGATCTGTTTTACTTGAATATTTTTAGAATTTTAGAAAATGAGGATATATTAATCATTATTTTGAGATAAAAAAATATTTTACTTTTTATAATTCCATTATTTTTAGTAAATTTATCATATTGGGATTATTTTAAAGAGACATGATATGTAACATGTGGTTATGATACAACTAAGAATAATTAACTCACACCCAGCACACCCCATCAGTGGTGTATGGACCTCGTTATGTCTTTTGATGTAGGAAATGGAAAGGCACCATAGTATGGTGATGTGGTTATTGTCATCCACGTATGGTTAGCTGGTGGTGTGATTTTGGTACACAACCCCTCTTATCACATTGAGTGGTAGTTTTTGGTTTTAGTTGTCCCTTCTCATTTTTTTGGACATGTGCCTTTGGATTTTGTCTTTTATTTTCAATTTTTATTACTTCCTCTTTTATTCTTTGGTCATGGAATATATTTATTTTAGTTTATTTCTACATTTTATTTTCACTATGTATATGATCAACGTGTATTATTTCAAGTTGGGTGAAATTGTACACATTATTGATGTTTTATGCTTGGGTACTTGTCTCCAAGTCATGGGGATCATAAATTTCCTTCACTTCATGCTACATTTATATTCAGAGCCTTGATGAATGGGTCATCTGGTTTGGGATGTGTTAATTTAACATAATGTACATAATCAATGAAATTATATATTTGGATTCTGGGTGGAGCATTTGGGTGAGATTTCATTCCATTTATTTCATCAGGAAACTTCTTCATATAACTTCATCATTCATGTGATCAATGACCATAGAAACAAAACCTAATTTTAAGTTATATAATTCCATGATTTTGACAATTCATTAATCATTTTTGAGTTTTAATTTTAATGTTAGAATTATCAGATGTCATCTGGATGGGTATGAGGAGTTTTTTAGGAATTCAAGGGGGTATAGGGTTTGAGAAAATCATGTGTTTCTCATTAATATTCCATGTGAATTATTGGAGGTAGAAAGTGGGTGGTGCATAATTAGAGATAAATATGGTAATTTCCATTGGATACCATGTGACTTATGATATAGGAAAAAATAATGGTTAGTGTATGGTTTATGAAACCATGCAGTAAAATCATGTAGGTGGCTAGAAGAATTATGGAGCCTTTCACCATGAGATATTGATATATTAAATTGTGAAACCAATCTATGCATTAATTCACAATTAGTATGAAAATTTGTGTCTAAATCTGAAAAATCTTCTAAATTCGTTGTTCCTTCTCCCATTATATAGTCTCTAAAACATTGTGGCTTCATTTGTCATTCTTGTAATTCCTCTCCCCCTGAAATCCAATTTTGATGGATATTAAGGATTTAGATTGTGTGAATTCTTGGTAAGGGGTTGTGTTTCCACCTTTATTTAGTTTTATTATAGATATCATATCCTTTTATTATATGGAATCATATATCCAAGCCTTAATGTATAGATCTATGATTTCTCTTACAATCTATTTTTTATTTCATGAATTATCTATTGATGGGTGTCTATATCTAGAGAACTTACATATTTTTATGGAACTGATATAAAATTACCTTTGGAGGCATATCTCATTAAGAAATTTAATCTATTTTTAATCACCTGTGATGTTCTCTTATTGAATCATGATTCTAGAAATATTATTGGGCTAAATTGGGATTGATTCTAGGGACCATTTGTGTGATAAAATGGTTTGGTGAAAACACTTAGAAATTGACATCAATACACTTAAGGGAGGAAGTCCATACTATATAAGGCCTTTGTAAAATATTTAATGAATTGATTGGGATGTGTGGTAATTAATTTTTATCCTAGAGAATCATTATGTGATATGGTATGCTTGTGATTACACATATTGTTGGAATGTATCCCATGAGACCTATTCATTGTATGATATATTTGTGACTTCAGTGATATATCATATTTTGTGTGGATGTTTGGCCATTGGAGGGTTGTATCTAGAATCATGGTGACTTGTGGATCATTATGGATTGGTAATCCCCCATAGCATGATAGGTTACTGATGTGATGTGGAGACTATGATGATAATTAGACCTTGAGACATGGTAGGGGTACGGCAATCTTTTGGACTGACCTGAGATAGAGGACATGATATAAAGACCATGTTTTCTGACCCATGGATGAGTCTAGGGTCTGAAAAACTTGCAGAACATCCTAGTACAGGCATGTATATGATGACATAGTGGTCAAACATGATGATGAGCTAGGGGTGTGATGGCCCTATGGCCTGACTCAGGCCTTGGTTGAATTTGAGACTTGATATGAGACATGTATTTTCATTTTTTATAGGTATGATTTTTAGTGATTTTAGAGAAAAATATTCCATAATTGAGAGAATTTAGTTATGATCGAGTTTCAGGGAATCCTATTTAAAGATTTTTTTCAGAAAAAAATTGTTTCTTATTTTTTCTATTTACATACTATAATGACATAAAACATAAAAACGTGTATAACATCATTTTTGGATGAATTTTTGGTGTCTTAATGAGTTTATACACTCACCCATTATGGGAATCTCATTTCATGGAAAAAATAATGTTTGATAATCCGTTAAAGGCAAAGGGGCTCATGACAGGTAACTTAGGTGGTGGAGTGTGGTGACCAAGGTGATTCTAGGAAGGTCTCTTGAAAACTGCTATGACATTTATTCATTTTCAAGTTTTATGACATTGTTTTGACCTTATAAATCCAGGTTCCTTGGTTAATTACATTTTATGACTCTATGATAAATGAAAATCTATCTTATATAACATTTTTTTCATTTTGTTATGATGTTTCTTTTAGGGTTATTATTATTATTTTCTTATTATTATTCTGGTGAATGGATACTAATAAAATGGGTTTAGTATTAACTCTAAACTATTTAGACCCTTACTAATAGTCAGGAACCTCTTGCATACATGGGGGCTCACATGTGGTCTTGTAAATCCCAATCCTATACTGGGTGATTCAGGTCATGGTGTTAAAAAGCCGTATAAAAAGGGGTTTTCTATTCATTCTACTTTACTATGTCGGGGAAAGTTATAAAGAGAACAAGATGTGAGGAACTTGGGAAGTGGAGTCACTTTAGCCCCTAGAAAACTGTAATGTAATGGATCTCTAATTTTCTGGTAGTGGGATTATTATTACTGATTATTGAATTACACTTTCATGATGACCTTGGGTGTTTTGTGTTGCTACAGTTTATGGGATTTGGGTGCATTAATGAATCATGGTTAGGAATGTAGTATCACATGTAATATATAAATAATTATTTATACTCATGGTACCTAATATAATTCAATGTCATGATATGTTATTCTATGATATATGTATACTGAAATTTAGATTTTTTTGAAATTTTGTATGTTTTGTTGTTTGATATATATGAATGTGACTAATGTGCATGTGTGGAAGATTCATTTTTGGCCTTGGGAATCACAAAGATGGTTAGAATCAATAATTATAGGTATCCTTGTTTGACTAGACTTCTAATAGAAATCTCTTTTTTCCCCTAAATAATACTTGAGATGATATCTAAATTATGAAACTATAGGCATTCTATGAATTCATTTGGAATTACATAAAAATTCACCTAGATGGGGTCTAAGGGGACATCTAGTGGAAGAAATCCCAATTAATCCCACATGGGAGGGTTCTATTACTCAACCAATTTTTAGAATATTAGATATACCTAAGAATGACCCTATAACTACTCAAGATGTTCAGATATTTGAATAGGTTCATCATAGTGTCTTTTTTATAGTTCATATTTAAGGTGGAGGAGGTCAAAAAATAACGTTAAATCATTCTTGATACTTCCGGCATCAGAATCCCCCATCCTTCTAGGGTATTTGAGGATCCTTAGATGCTAATCATTATATTTACACCATTATGTCAATATTTTATCTAGTGTAATCTTTGGAGGATTGATGTGTTATGCAATCTACCTTCATAAATTAGGAACCTTTGAAGGGATGATGGGGTTCTATGAACTAGGGAATGCTACATTAGGTTTTTTCTTATAGGTACAATAATAAAATATTCTTAGAATAGATTTACCTAAATACACTTAAGTTGGATCAATTTAATTAGTTTATATAGCTTTAGCTGGGGAAAGCTCATCGTCTTCCTATTTATCTTGTTTCACAAAGACTCTTTACTTTTTTCCTCTATTATATGTTATTGATGCACAAAAGGCTCATATGTTTGAGATTATTATTAAATAGGATATGCGGTATTAGGTCAATATCATTCACCTGATGAAAGCTTCTGATGTTGTATGTAAGTCCATGACAATCGAGAATGGTCTAGAGAAAGACAGAGTAGTGGGTCTTGTATCTTCCCTTGGTGCTTCAATTAGCTGGAATCCTAGAAATATATTGAGTTCCTCTTCTTGTAGTATGAAGAGGATTTTTTATGTGATGATGTATGGTGGTAGTAAGAATTTTTAGTGGAGTAGGTTTTCTTCACCACCCTCTAATGAAGGGGGTGTCACCTTGTTCTTCTATTATGAAAATATCATACACTATAAAAAGTTATTCCCTAAATCATAATATAAGTGTCACCGATGTATCAAGATGGGGAATCATGATTTTTTTTCAAAAATAGTATAGTTGAGTTTACATAGTGTTTATAAGTAAATGTGGGTTTAAATTAATGGGAATTATAGGAGGTCTCAATAGTTGTCCTGAATTCAACTAGGGTAAGTGACTCAATCAAACCAAGGTCCTTAGAGACAGAGTGTTAGGATTAGCATTAGTAGAGTGTATGCCATAGATCATGTTTCATCTAATAGTAGATAAGGTGATTCAACAAGGAGAGTTACTATTTTTGTTGACTCTATAATTTCAAGTATCATGTTTGAAACAAGATCTTCCTATTTTTTTATATCTACCCAAGTTATTTCTAGGATTGACTTTTGGGATAAATTTTATTTTTAATATCTCTCTATTGAAACATGTTTGGGGTAGAATTTAAATAATATAAATAGATGTCATTGGTTTCCTATAGTATTTTCTTTGGATATAGTCATTTAGGGGATTTCATGATTTTTAAAATGACTACATTCATTGCGATTTTCATTATATACAAGATGACCAGTTATTGATTCCAATAGAATGGTACAATGGTAGAGTATCTTTTCCTAATACTAAGTGGTCATTTTTACATGTTAATAAGATATTAGTGTGGGTTGAATGAGAATATTCATGAGTTAGTTTAAATCTATTACGTTAAAAATAGTGGGTATAGTTCATGTGGTAGATCAAGAAGTATATCCTCTCTCTTTTCCTCGAGTGGTGGTCATTTACAAGGATGTCTCTCCAAACGATTTATCTAGACTTACTCTAAAAATAGGAATTGAATTTGTGATCATCCTCATGCTAGGATTGTATCTTATATTGATCCCTTCATATCTAATGGAAGAAAACGAGTTGAAGGAACACAAAGTGTAACATGGTTATCTATAGGTGATTGGATTTATCAGAACATACACTTCTTTTGGGGGTTCTCTAATGGTGTTGGCCAATACGTTTAATGAAATACTTTTGATTTAAATTGACTATAGAATGAAAAAACAAGTCATAGTAAGTTATTGGAATCCATTTTTTAGTATCAATAAATTTTTTGATATATTTAGGGGATCTTAGTGGATCTCTAAGACACACATGGGGTTAGGATAGCACAATTTCCATGTCAGATAAGATGAGAAACCTAAAAAAATATTTAAGAGTATGTATGGATAACATGAGTATCTTGTCATGAATTATTGGTTGACTAATGCTTCTATGGTGTTAATGTATCTCATGATCATGGTCATACAATGATATATTGACTCATTCATCATTGTATTTTCTTATTATATGTAGATATACTCACATACGTGGAAGATTCAGGATAGAACCCATGAAATCATATTGATTACACTTTGATCACATTGTATTTATGACAAGATTTATAATTTTCAAATTTTGGCATTCAATAGGTTTTCCTTATTAGACATGCTATTTCCATGTCATGAATTTTAGTTGATCTAGATAAGGTAGAGGAAGTGATGTCTTGGAAACACACAACAACTATCTTCAAGATCAAGAGTGTCCATGGGTTGGTGGGATACTACTAATAGTTTATTCTGGACTTATCCCACATAGAAGTACCTATGACTGGACATATTAAGAAGAGAGTGAAGTTTTATTAGACATAGTTCTCTGAATATACATTCCTAGATTTGAAGAGGAAATTTAAATTAGCACTATAATGAACCTTACCTGATCCTGGGATTGGGTATGCAATTTAATGCAATTCATTTGGTGTTGGTTTGACAATTATTTTTAGGTATAGAGATGAAGTAGATTCTTATGGGTCACATTAGCTAGGGACTTATAATGTCACGACCTGTTCTCGAGGCTCGTGCCGTGACTACCCCAAGCCCGCCTTTCATAGGCTAGGGGCTGGCAACTAGCACCAAAGGCATAAATCCCGACAAAAAGGGGAAGGCATTGCCTTTATAATGTAAACAACCACCACAGAGTAAGCCAGTAGAAGTAAATACTAAGTAAACAGAAAACAGAAGTAAGTGATGAAAATAAATTGTGCCAGGATACAAACCCAACTAAAGGTGGAGTACAACTAAAAGTAATGTAAAACTCAAGGACAACAGCTGAAAGGTGACAAGACACTCCTGGATCGTCCTCCGGCTTCCTACCTGAAGGGTAGGTACTGATCTCTTCCTCAGCACTCCACATCTATCCCTCTCCTCCGGATACCGACTCAATGTGATATCCACCCCCGGGCACCGACTCATCATGATATCCTCCTCCGGGTACCGTCCAGCTCTATAAGCCTCAACCACGATCAGTGATGTCTATCGTCTGCAACCAACACAACGTAGTGTGGGCGAAGCCTGTGCAGGGGTGAGTATACGATACTCAGTAGGGACCCCGAGACCCCCGAAGGTCTCCCTAAATCCACAAAGGATAAACCACAAAGAAAGGTACAATCATGAAGTAACATCCAACACTACTTAGGTATATACCCATACATATACCTAAGTCATCAATTCCAGTTTGGCTGCAACATCCGATCCAAAGTTCGATCACATCCACACAGGATAGCACAACCTATCCACACAGGATAACACAACCCTATCCACAATGGAAAGAAAGTCAGTCATATCGATGATAATGATTGAAAGTCAAGACTCAACTCAAAGAAAGATATAAATCATGATGTCGAAACCAAAGCTGCTGGGGAACTCCCGCTATATCGAGTACAGGGGGCCTGCCGCTACAACCAAGCGCTTCCCACTAACCTTGGACTGCTGTAGTACACCACCTGTCGAGTACTGTGGGCCTACTGCTACAACCAAGCGCTTCCCATCATGGGTCTGCCGCTACAACCAAGCACTCCTCCGCCGTGGGTCTGCCACTATAACCAAGCAGTCCGCACTAGACTATCCGAAACACTCTGAGTCGATCGATCAACAGTCGTCAAGTCTTAGCTAGCTCTAGGGTTCCCACACACAGCACACTCGTTTCCGGGAGGGCCCACTCCACGAGCCAAGAGGTCAATACATCAACTGACACGTAGTCCAGAGTTGATGTATCCCAAGGTTCCGTCTCGTCGATAGGAACTCAACATGACAGACGGCGTGTCAATCAGACGTCCAGTCTGAGAGTTATTGGTGTTTTTCTTCCAGGGGCCCGGTTGGTTTTTAAGTCAAAACCAACCCGACCGTACTACAAATGCATCCAAACCTCAAGCAGAGTAAGCCAAAAGGTCCGTCTCACTAAGAGAAATCCAATATAGTCGACTACACGTCAATCATACGTCCGGAGCTCAAGTTATATGTGTTTCCGCTCTGAGGGCCCGGTTGGTTTCGTGTTCCAACCAACTCGGACATACCCAAAGTTCTTCGAAACCTTGAGTGTAATATACCGAAACGACCATCTCGATCCAAGGATCCCAACGCAACTGATGGTACATCGATCGGAGGTCTGAATCCCATGATATTGGTAAATGACTGAAAAGAGTCCGAAATTGGGGGGGGGGGGTCTGGGCCCGGCTCGGGCCGGCCCAACCCCCCTAGGTCGTCCTGAATCGGGGAGAACCATCTCAGGTCCAGGTCCGCCGCTGTTGGGCATGGACCAGCCCGGTCTGCGCGACCCACCCCGGCCCAGCCAGGGGGGGTGCGCTGTCTCGGCCAGCGGCCGAGATGGGGGGACCATTCCCACCCTTTGCGCCCCACGGACGCGGCATGCACTGTGTCCTCCTCCTCTAGATGCCGCGCGGTCGTGGGATCGGGCCACTTGCCACTGCGGCTGAATCCGTGGTGGTTCATGCTGGCGGCGCACCGACAGCATCTTCCGCGAACCACCGGACGCGCTCCGGTGGTCCGATTTGCCCGCAGTCTACGCCTACGGCTCTCCCGGGACCTGTACATTACTACGAAGGCGTCCAATCGCCATTACGGTCCCGTTTTATCATTTCCAAATGCTCCGCGCATGAAGAATAGAAAAACGGTGGGTTCAGACTTGTTCGTTGGTCCGCACCCACCGCGTTAGTGGTTTGAAACAACTCCAAACAATTTCTGGCAAATGATAAACCCCAACCCACAATAATAATCTACGGATCAACTTGTTAATTAGTTGGTCCACGTTAATGCCTTGGAGGAAATCAAGCATGGTTGTATTATCATTTTCAAAACAACCCCTACCTTGATGAAGTCGTCGATCAAGGTTCGTCGTGGGAAAAAGACGTCGCAGAAGACGGTTTTGCGGAACGAGGATCCGTAAGGATCATTGGTTTTCGCCCGATGAAGTATGCGGCGTCTTGCTTCCTTCGATGCGGGAAGAAGATGTAAAGATGTGACGGTGTTCTTCGTTGAAGCTTCGGTGTTCTTCGCGTTCCTCAAGAAGGATGAAGAAAATCTTCGAGAGTTCTCTCCTCCACACAGCGAATCACCCACAATAAAATAAGACGTTGTCTTATTTTATTTACACACACACAAGCCCTCATTAAATTGAAATTCAAATATCTCATTCAATTAATTAAATTAATTTAAGAGTATTTAATATTCCAATTAATTGCGTGAGATGACATGCCATTAAAAGGGGGGGTGCGGGTGTGTTACACAAATAAATGAACGAGGGAGGTTTTAGGGGATTTGAAGGTGTGTGGCTCGTGTGGGACCCAACTCACTATTATCCTACCAAATGGAGTTAGGCTGTAGTGGGCCCCACCTCAACTTTCATGCATAGGTTGTAACTTCTTAGAATAGAAATAAAATTTGTAGCACAAATTTTTATTTCACTCCTCAGTTAACCCATTTATTTAATAACCTCACCCAAGAAAACGCTACCCCAGAAAAGGTGTTCCTAAGAAATTATCGGCGATGCGGTTTCATCGATTCCATAAGATTTCAATTCCGAGCACCAGTTAAAAAGTTAGGAAAACCCGCTCGTTTCTTCACTGAACATACCAAAGCTAAATATCGGAAATTGATTCTAGGCACACCGGGCCTCAGAATCAGGTGCCGTCAAAAACATCATACTGGTAAAATCACAAAGAAAATTAAACAAACTTCCCTTGAAATTTACGGGTCTTTAAATTACTCCCACCTCAGGGATTTACGTCCCCGTAAAGATACATCACAAACTAGGGAAACAAATGAGGGTACTGAGAATGCATTTGAGCCTCCCGCTCCCAAGTGCTCTTCTGGAGGTTCTCGTGTTTCCATCTGATGCGCACTAGAGGAATCGACCACCCAAATAGGACCCACTCTTGTTGATCCTTGATCTCCACTGGGACCTCTTCCAAAGTCACCCCATCGTCAATGATATGAGTCAGGTCACCCACGTATCTCCTCAGCTGAGATACGTGGAAGTCATCGTGCACATGGTGCAACTGAGGTGGATGAGTCAAGCAGTAAACCACCTCGCCGACCCTGTTAAGGACCTAGATGGGTCTGATGAAGCATGGAGATATCTTGTCGCCCCTGCCAAAACTCCGTAATCCATATCGAGGTGAGACCTGTAAGAAAACATGGTCACCATCCTCGATCTCTGGTGTTCCCCGCATCCAGTCAGCAAAAGACTTTTGTCGGCTCTGAGCTGTCCTCATCCTCTCTTGGATGACCTGGACCTTCTCTGGTCCTACAAGAGTTGCTAAGATTTCTTCTTTGCTGATAAGGGAAGTCTGGCCACCTCCCCAAGACGAACCACATTCATTGCCTAATACAGTCAATCCTGACATGGATGATACTAATCCATACCAATGATGACGTTGTAAGGCCTCGACGCTACTACTAAGATATCCAACCGTTACTCTCGCCTCCAAGGGTTGAGTCACACTATCGACATCCGTGTGTGGCCACTAGGTCTCCTCCAGTAGGTATCTCAAAAGTGAGGATCAAGTCAACGGTCTTTAAACCAGAACCTCTTAGTACATAAAAAGAGAGGAAGCACGAGTCTCAAGGAAAAGTGTCTTTTATTATTGCAGCTCAAGTACAAAGACACACAACAAAGACAACAAGGAAACTAGAAGCACCAAGAACAAAAGTCCCATGCCTGGAACTAGTCTCGCTCCTGTCCATCTACTCCCGGAGCTCAATGGTCATATGCCTCAGCTGCCTAAAGCTGAGCTCTCCCATGTCCACCTGTTCCCTGTGGTCGAGGTGGACCTCCTGGTGGTGGTGGTGGAAACTCCTCGAAGCGTCATCCACCTCCAGCTGCACGGCCAGCTCCCCTGCCTCGGTCTCCTTCTCCTTGCGGTCTGCCTCAATCAAACCTTTGCCTCTGCCTGGGAGGTCGTTCGTTTATCTGCTGATCATCTGTATAGCGGGTTGGACAGTCACATGCCATGTGACCAACCCCGCCACATGAGTAACATTGTCCGCTCATGGTAAGTCGTTCTCCACCCCGGGTGTCTCGCACACACGATCCTGTGTCATGCGGTCGACCACCTATAGGTTTGGTCCTCTTGGACCTCTACGTAATCTGTCTACTTCCCGCTGTAGAAGACTCTACTGCAAGCCGGTTAGTGGTGGGTCCTTCTGCTGGAGACTTCTCAGCCAGGAAACTCTCTACTAAGAGGGCTTGCTCCAACACCCCTGTCTGCATCGGGATGCGGTGAGAAACAACTGAAGCTCAGATCTCTTGCCTAAGCCCCTACTCAAAGGTTCAGGCCCTGAAGAATGGGTCCCGTACCATATCTGTGGAGTAGCGCGAGAGATCAGTGAACCTCACTGAATACTGCGCCACCGTCAATCTACCCTGCTGAAGATGAAGCAACTCCTGTATGCGCACCGCTCGAAGGGTGGCTGGTACAAACTATGCCCAGAACAGGCTCTTGAAGTCTGCCCACAGAAGTGACGCCTCATTGTGCACCAGGAGCATCAGGCTCCACCATCTGCCTACTACTTCCCGAAGGAGGCTGGAAGCAAGGATCACCATGAAGTCTGCTGGCGTCCCTACCAATCTAAAAAAACGAACAACAGCCTCCAGCCAATCCTCGGCTACCTGAGGGTCCATATCCCCATGAAACCTGGGCAGTCTTTGATGATGAAACTCGTGTAGTGCACTAAGGTGACGTGCACTCTCAGCGGATGGGGCTGGTGGAATCAGTGGCTCGGTAGGTAGAGGTACCTCCGGTGCCTCCACTGTAATAGGGCCCTGCACTGAGGCCTCATCACTCGGTGGGATTTCGTCTCGCAGAAAGCTCGGAACCCTAGCTGGCTTCCATCGTGGGGCCATCCTGAAAAGAAACAGGTGCACCACGGTCAAAACAGTATACCTAGTGAGCTGACATAAAGTAATCACAAATAAATTTTTTTAAAAACACATGCAATCAATGTTTTCGTGCACTGAGTCGGAAATCAGAAGTGTGGGTCATGGTGTATGGATACGTCGGCCGCCGCACCAACACTGGACTCCCTGGACTGATAACCACAGTCAATACCCTTAAAACTACTGCTTCACATAGAATAAAGATCAGAGTCATGAGTTTTTCTGTAGAATTGAACCTCCCTATGATACCAATTTGTCACAACCTGTCCTCGGGGCACGTGCCGTGACTACCCCAAGCCCGCCTTCCATAGGCCAGGGGATGGTGACTATCACCAATGGCGTAAATCCTGACAAAAAGGGGAAGGCATTGCCTTTATAAAGTAAAAACCCACCACAAAGTAAGCCAGTATAAGTAAACACTATGTAAACTCAAAAGAGAAGTAAGTGCTAAAAAGTAAATGGACCAGAATACAAACCCAACTAAAGGTGCAGTACAATTGAAAGTAAAGTACAACTCAAGGAAAACAACTAAAAGGTTACAAACAGCTTCTGGAACATCCTCCGGCTTCTTACATGAAGGGTAGGTATAGATATTTTCCTCAACACTCCACATTCGTCCGTCTCCTCAGGGTACCGACTCGACGTGTTATCCACCTCCGGGCACCGACTCGTCGTGAGATCCTCCTCCGGGTACCGTCCAGCTCTACAGATACTCAGTAGGGACCCCGAGACCCCCGAAGGTCTCCCTAAATCCACAATGGATAAACCACAAAGAAAGATACAATCACGAACTAACATCCAACACTATTAGGTATGTGTCGATACATATACCTATGTTGTCAATTCCAGTTTGGCTCCAACATCTGATCCCTAGTTCGATCACGTCCACACAGGATAGAACAACCAATACACTCAAGATAACACAACCCAATCCACAAAGGAAAGAAATTCAATCATATCAAAGATAATTATTGAAAGTCAAGACTCAGCTCAAACCAGGATTTACTCATGATGTCGAAACCATAGTTGCTGGGGAACTCCCCCTCTATCGAGTACAGGGGGAATGCCGCTGCAACCAAGCTCTTCCCACTAACCTTGTACTGCTGTAGTACTCCACCTGTCGAGTATTGTGGGCCTGCTGCTACAACAAAGTGCTTCCCACCATGGGTCTTCTGCTACAACCAAGCACTCGCACTCATAGCCTACAGAGGTACTTCTTCTATTGAGTACCACGGGTCTGCCACTACAACCAAGCGCTCCTCCTACGTGGGTTTTCTACTACAACCAAGCCCTCTCAACTGGCCTATCCGAAACACTCCGAGTCGATCGATCAGAAATTATCAAGTCTTAGCCAGCTCTAGGGTTTCCGTACACAGCACGCTTGTTTCTGGGAGGGTCCGCTCCACGAGCCAAGGGGTGAATAAATCAACGGACATGTAGTCTATATTTTATGTATCCCAAGATCCTGTCTCGTCGATAGGAACTCAACATGACTGACGGCGCATCAATCGGACGCCCGATCTGAGAGTTATTGGCTTTTTCGTTCCAGGGGCCCGGTTGGTTTTTAAGTCAAAACCAACCCGGCCGTACTCTAACTGCATCCAAAACTCGAGCAGAGTAAGCCAAAATGGCCATCTCACTAAGGGGAATCCAACATAGTCGACGACACGTCAATCGGACGTCCGAAGCTTATGTTATATGTGTTTTCGCTCCGAGGGCCCGGTTGGTTTTGTGTTAGAACCAACCCGGTTGTACCCAAATTTCTCCTAAACCTTGAATGTAATATACCAAAAAGACCGTCTCGATCCACAGATACCAACGCAGCTAACGGTACGTCAATCAAAGGTCTGAAGCCCATGATAAGGGCAAATGACCGAAAATAGTCCGAAATGGGGGATCTGGGCCCAGCCTGACCCCCCTGGGTCGGCCCAAACCGGGCAACCCGACCTGGGTCCGGGTCCGGATCGGCGGGGCGTGGCCCGGCCCGGTCCGCGCGACCCACCCTAGCCCGGCTGGGGGGTGCACCGGCTCAGCTAGTGGCCGAGCTGGGGGGACCGTTTCCCCCTATTTGGGCCCCAGGGACGCGACAGGCGCCGCGTGCTCCTCCTCCGGATCCCACGCGGCCGCGGGATCTTGCCTCCTGCCGCTGCGGCTTCAGCTGCAGCAGTTCCTCCAGGTGGCGCGCAGGGCATCGCCGGCTCCTGGAGGCCTGCCTGTGCCAGCCGCCGGTGCCACCGTGCAGGTGTGGCATGCCGACAGCGTCTTCTGCGGACCACCAGACGCGCTCCGGTGGTCTGATTTTCCCGCCCTCTGCTCCTACGGCTCTCCCGAGACCTGTACTTTACTGTGAAGGTCTCCAATCTCCATTCCGGTCCCGTTTCCTCATTTCCAAATTCTCCGCGCATGAAGAACATAAAAACGGTGGGTTCGAACTTGTTCGCTGGTCCGCACCCACCGCGTTAGTGGTTTGAAACAACTCCAAACAATTTCCGGCAATTGATAAACCCCAACCCGCAATAATAATCCGCGAATCAACTTGTTAATTAGTTGGTCCGCATTCATGTCTTGGAGGAAATCAAACATTGGTGTATTATCATTATCAAAACAACCCCTACCTCGATGTGGTCGTCGATCGAGGTTCGTCACGAGAAAAAGACATCGCGGAAGACGGCGTCACGGAATGAGGCTCCGTAAGCGTCATCAGTGTTCACCTGATGAAGGATGCATCATCTTTATTCCTTTGACGTGGGAAGAAGATGCAAAGATGTGACGGTGTTCTTCGTCAAAGCTTCGGTGCTCTTCACATTCGTCAAGAAAGAAGAAGAAAATATTCGACAGTTCTCTCCTCCACACAGCGAATCACCCACGATAAAATAAGACGTTGCCTTATTTTATTTACACAAAAACAATACATCATTAAATTGAAATTCAAAGATCTCATTAAATTAATTAAATTAATTTAAGAAGAGTATTTAACATTCTAATTAATTGCGTGAGATGACATGCCATTTAAAGGGGTGCGAGTGTGTTACACAAATAAATACATGAGTGAGGTTTTAAGGGATTTGATGGGGTGGGGATCGTGTGGGCCCCACCTCACTATTATCTTACCAAATGGAGTTAGGATTTAGTGGGTACCACCTCAACTTCCATGCATAGGTTGTAACTACTATGAATAGAAATAAAATTTGTAGCACAAATTTTTATTTCACTCCTCAATTAATCCATTTATTTAATAACATCACCCGAGCAAACACAACTCCAGAAAAGGTGTTCCTAAGCAATTACCAGCGCTGCGGTTTCATCGGTGCCCTTAGATTTCAATTCTGAGCAACGGTTCAATATTTAGGAAAACCCGCTCGTTCGTTCACTGAACGTACCCAAGCTAAACTTCGGAAAGTGATTCCGGGCACACTGGGCCTCGGAATCAGTGCCGTTAGAAACAACGTACTCGTAAAATCTCAATGAAAATTTTAAAAAAATTCCCTTGAAATTTACGGGTCTTTACATAAAAGATGAAATACCCTACACATGATCTATAGATTTCTATGATAGTCTTATCCTTGATTTATTGGTGGTAATATATTTTCATTAAGATATTTATCATCTATATATACCAAAAGAGATTCTCATATATCTTCTGGTAGTAAGACTAGAATATATTGAAGACTGATAAGGTTTATTTCATATAGAACCATTAATTTGAGAAGGATTAGGCTCTATGAATGGTTAATGTCATTTTATATACTCTTCGAAGATAAATGCATGATCTTTGAGAATAAAATTCAAAGGGTGAATGATGAATGGTCAGATTCCTGGATGAATTAATCATGGATGCATCGGAGGATCAAGGGAAGATAACATGTGAAACCACAATCACCATGTATGAATTACTAGACTAGGTTAAAGAAATATAGAAGTTAGATTCTGAGTTATTAGTTATAATGAAATTGATACTGTGGAATGACCAAGTTTCATGATAGTTTTTAGATGGTGATGATGTGATATTTGTTTATGGTAGTGTAATGGTTCCTATATCCATAAGAGTGGAGATGATGAGGGAAACTAATGAATCATAGTGGGCAGTTCACCAAAGATTGATAAAGATATATCATGATATTAGATTATAGTAATAGTGGCTAGATATTAATATGAGAATCCCTATTTTTGTCTCCCATTGTCTTAACAGTTAGAGGGTTAATGTTGAGCATCAGCTACTGTGTGGTCTATTTTGAACTCTTCCAGTGCCCATGTATATGTGAATAAATGTTCCAATTTACATTATTATGGGGGTTTGAAGGACCTTAAGAGGTATATATTCTATATGGTTTTTAGTTGATTAGCTAATAAAGGTGGTGCATTTCTTACTGATCTAAGTGATTCTTTTTGTCGATGACTTGGGAAAACTCTACGAGTGAGAGATCATATAGCTACACTGAGTTCGTATGAGCTTAGGATTTATATGAGATAATTGTTTCAATTCATGGTTTTAAACGTATTTTAGAATTTGATTTATATTTATTTGAATCTATGTATGGGAAATCATACATATACCGATGGGAAGTTTGATAAAACAATAAATATTTTTGAGGATATTCTTCCCTAATGCGTCCAAGATTTTATTGAGGCATGAAATGATAATAAGTACTTGGAAAAATTTTCATTCAATAATAGTTACCATCCATTGATTCATATGTAACCATTTTAGGCTCTTTATGGTTAGTGATTTCATTTACTTCGGTGTTAGCATAAGACCTGTGAGGTAGCAATTTTTTGGGTCGAGTATTGTACAAGAGAACATTGATTGAGTCTAGTGGGTTTGGAAGTGATTTTTTACCACTTAGAGTAGCCATAAATATTATTGTGGCTAAAGGATATGAACTTTGAATTCCACTATTAGTGATTTGGTTTTTTGTGAGTGTCTCCTCTGTTGGGTTATTTATTCTTGCAGAGAAAAGGGAAGTTCACAAAATAGTTTGTGGGACCATGTGGTGTTATTGAGTGTATCCAAATAATTTCTTTCAAATTAGAAATCTCTCCATGGTATCTAGTTATGAACAAAATGTTTCATGTGTGTAAGATTTGGATGTATGAGGCTGATTCAAAATATATAATCAACCTTGAGGATGTTTTTTTTAAAACAAGATCCATCGTTCATGGATCATCTTATTTAGATCATGTAGCAAAGTTATAAAGTGATGTGGGGAAAGAATACACCACTTGTTTGAGTTCTATGGAAGCATAGATGAATTCAAGATCACTATTTCGAGCTAGAATATGATTTATGGACTTACGTTCCAATGTTATTTGTGTAAGAACTCTTTAGACACTTCTCATGGATTAGAAGTCCTTATAGTGGGATATTGTATTGACCTAAAAAATTTAGGTACTGTCTTCCTTTATTTCATCCCTTCAATAAATTTTTTACCATTTTTATTTTATTGGATGAAGTATTAGGCAACTTATGGGTGGATTTTATGAGTTTCATAATAATTTAAAGGGGTTCATGATTTGAGAATGGTTTGATAAAATAATACGGTTATCCCTTGGAAACTATGTGAATTGTTGGGGAGGGATAATGGGTGGTCCAAGGATAGAATATGGTTAGATTTAACCATGAAAA
The DNA here is from genome assembly GCA_963277665.1 of Viscum album. NCBI lineage: Eukaryota > Viridiplantae > Streptophyta > Magnoliopsida > Santalales > Viscaceae > Viscum > Viscum album. Next base: position 1,692,543,026 of record OY728137.1, on the reverse strand, counting down.
TTCATCTAGGAAACTATATGTCTTGTTATAGAGGAAAAAAATAATGGTTAGAGCATGCTTTATAAAACTATGGGGCCAAATTTTGTGTGTTCCCAAAAGAGGTAGCGATCCTCACACAATTAGAGCATAATTTAGTAAATCATGAAACCAACCCATGCATGAATTATTAAATAATTTAAAAATTGGGGTTTTAATATCAAAGATACCTTAAATACTTTATATTTATCGTATTCCTTGGGATCTCAAATGTAGGGAATCCATTGGATGTTCCTGGTGATTCATCTCCCTCTAAAATTGAATTTCGATGGATATAAAGGTTTTGGATCATATGTTTTCAAGGTAAGAAGTTTTTCTTCCTATATTCTTCAAAATTATTCAAGATCTACTTTACATTTAATGGAAGTAGTCATAGATCCATTCTACCATGGTTTTATCCATTATTTCTCTTGTGATATAATAATGATTTCATGATTTATCAACGGTTAGGTAGTAGAATCTATAGAATTTCCATATTTTTTCCAAATAGATCTAGATCTACCATTGGAGGAATATCTCATATGTTAAGTTAATCTATTTATATTTCCATGTGAAATTATATTATTGAATATTAATTCCAAAATTCAAATATTGGTGAATTAGGATTGAGTCTAGGGATCATTGGTGTGTATATGTGGTTCGATTTTATCCCATAGAAATGGGAATCTATACACTTTAGGTAGAAATTCCTTACTATATAGTGAATTGTTATAAAGTTAATTTGCATGATTGAAATTTGTGTGCATGCATTCATAGCCCTGGGAACAATTGTGTGATATAGTATTCTTGTGATTATGAATATTGTGTATGTGTGTAACTTGTGAGATCGATTCATTATGTTATATGTTTTAAATTCTATGATATGGCCTGTTATGTCCAAATTCATAGCATATATATATTTTTATCAAGAATTATTGTGATATGTGGATGGTCCTATCTTAGTTAGTTCGTAGAGTGGGAGCATGTTGTAGTGGGACATTGTGCTGATGATAATGATGGGACTTGGTAAAAGTAAAGTGGTATAAATAAATTATGTTCTAACTCAGGATAGAGAATAGGGTATGATCTCCTTGTTGAATAACTTATGACAAATCCTAGGGTGTGATTGCCTTATGGCCTGACCCAATTGAGGTAAGGGTAGAGTAGCACTGTGGCCCAACCTGAGGACACTTCAGGGGTGTGATAGCATTGTAACATGAATTTAGTTTTGGGTGACAATATATATTTACCTAAGACATGTATTGTCCTTATATCCCAAATTTATTTTTGAGGATTTATAAGACGTCCCATCTGGTATAGATCCAAATGAGGTATGATTGAGGATTATGATATCCTTGTTAGATCACAATAAATCGACACATGACTAGTTTAAAGTTTTCATATTTACATAACATAAAGGCATTAAACTTATATACATGTGAAATTTATGTTTAAGACACATTGGTGGTTTCCTATTGGGTTTACACTCACACCCTACACATGAAACTTGGTGCACATGTAAACTACATCATTATGGATCCATGAAATAGGAAGGGTCCCTTGATAGATTGGAGAAGAGGTGGAGTGAAATTTCTATGTTAATAATGATGTGTACTATATTAAATTTTTACATATTTTCTTCTTTTTCTAGTTTCATTACATTGGTTTAACCAACTACATTGGGGGTCCTTGGTTTATTAATTAGTATGAATCTATGATACCTAAAGTACCATATGATAGAATATTTTTTATTATTTAGTTCTGTTGTGACTTTGGGGGTTATTATTATTATTTTTGTACTGTGATTTTGGTGTATATATTTTGATAATGAAAGTATAGTATCCCCACTACACTTCCCAAAACCTCACTACTAGTTGGTAAGAACTTGTATACGAGGAGGCTCACATGAGGTCATATAACTCACCGGCCCAAACCACATGATTGTGGTTAGGATGATACAAATTTATCTTCCATACCAGATGCATTAACCTATTAGTAATATGAAATTTCCCTTATGTATCTTCTAAAATATTTAGCATAAGGAAAGATTAATTTTATTAACTCCATGGTTGTTATAATTTTAATCTCCATAAAAATCCATTTTTCACTTTTATCCCTAATACCATGAGAATAATTAGACTCTGTTTACTCTATTTCATCGTTGAGATCACATATAGTGATTTAATAATAGCTATAAAAGTCTCTTATATCCAATTACTTTTGGAGAATTGGATTTATACCACTAATGAATCTAACAGTTTTTCTTTTATTGTTATTAATAAAATGTTATTTGTACTTTGTAGGTTTTTCGAAATTTTCCTTATAGGTGATAATGGATTCATCATCCTTCAGATTATGTTATATGAATTCCCACTCATATTTATTGAGAAATTTTGTAAGAAAATACATAATAAAAAAATAATTTCTTGAAATATTCCCTTGTCATGGAATCATTTTCTATCTATTTTATCACATTACTGATAAGATTCCACTGTAAACCATCTTCAAAGAAAAATGATACATGGCCAAAATAACACTCTCATAGCCTGACCACTAGATAATTAAAATAAAATTTCTTAAATCATTTATCCACTTATAAATAACTAGTGGATTAGAGGACCCACTCAAGTATATTGGATGTTGATTTATAAAGGACTCTATAGTGAGTTCTTCCATCCAAGGGATATTTATATGTTCAATATGTTTCATATTTTTATTCATTTATTGAGAGATTTGTTTGTGTATTACCATAATATTTTTCATCCCAGAACCCCTTCCATTGATTTCTCATAGGGATGGTCATTTCATTGGTGGTCACATTCATTGTTTACATGATTTCTTTTGGTTCCATCAACTAACTAAAACCAATAAAATTAGAATGAGAATCGTGAAGCAATAATAAAAGTGAGAAATGATATAAAATTGAAATTTATTACTATGATATCAAAAATTATGACATATTGTTTTCCATTTTGACACTTTAGGTTCATTCTATACCACAACAAATTATTATAAGTTGTAATAAGTTTTATCCAATCACATATAATATGCTAATCTCTAAAAATAACTAAACCATACATTGGTACGCACTAAATCTACCCAATCATATATTATGTATATAATAAATCATTTTATATTAATATTTAATACAACATACAATAATACAAGAGAAATAAATGTAATGGTATAGTGTCTTTGGTAAATAGATACACAATAAACTTATTTATGAATGATATTACGAATATCCTACAAATTTCATCACATATAATACCCTCCTTTTCACTTTTATACATATGAAATCTCTTAAAAACCTATGGAAATAGAAACATAATAATTGTGGATTTAGATGATCAGTAAGGGTAAACATGATATATATTAATATAAAATCATTAGTGAGAATAAAGTAATATTAAGGGTATGAGAACATGATCCCAACTTATGAGATCGTATCCAACATGTCATAAACCATAAAAAACCAGTCATGACATAATGATTTTCATAATAAATGGCATGATTCATAAGAGTAAAAAATCATCAAAAATCAATCATGATCCATGAGATCATATCATTATAATAAGACACTTGTTTCTAAAAAAATAATTCATTAACATAAGAATATAGATCATTAGTCAAGGATTATCACCATGGGATTCATCACATAGTTGACTTATGCTGACCACCCAAGTACCTACACGGGGCTGAGAGAACATTCTACATACTCTCTTAGGAATGGTTTAATCACCCATGAACCCTATTAGGATTTAAAAAAACATATCATATACCCTCTTGGGGTTGGGATAATCTCTCATTTACCCTTTTTACCTTGGTAAAACATCTCATGGACAATTGTGGGGTTGTGTTAGTGACATGTTTACCCTTTAAGCACCTGTAATATAAATATTTACTAAACTAATTTTAGGGATATAGTGAAACCACTAATTACATAATATTAAACTATATACATATATCCCATAAGAATATCAGAGTATTCTATTTTCCAGGGTTACTGAAGACGAGATAGACTATATATTGGATGAGATGAATAGTCTTTTTCAATAAAATTTAAACTCGATTAAAAAAGTATTATATTGTTATTTATCAAAACACAATAATAGATGAGTTTTAGAGAGATGTTCTAATAGATAAATAACGGAAGGAAAATAAAAGAATAAAAAAATTAGATTTTTATAGTTGTTAACTTCACTGTGAACATATATATACTATTCAACACCCCTAACTCATTAAAAGGACTGGAACTCACTGAATCAAACAAAGTATATTTATTTTACTAATATATACTCATCCAATATATTGACTGAAAATTAAAAATGTTATTACTAAATACATTTTATGGAAAATTGGGGAACATCACAATGATTATATGGGGTTATTAACACAGAAGGAAATAAAAAATCATTTAATACTAGTATGACATTATTATAACTATACCCACAATATATTCCCCATTGTAAAGTAGTTACCTTTGTTTCTCAGTATTACTTAAAGATACTCAACCTATTATATTACTGTAACGAATGAAACATTCCAAAATTTTCTAGGAATAAGAATAAATTATTATATTATAACGACAAACCAAACTATTCAATTCCTTTTACAAGGGGAGAGAATTATTGGAGTGATCGTGCTTTTTCTTCAAGTTAGCATAACTGAAACACAAATTTTTTAATGGAGGTACAACATTGTGTGGGACATGAATTAAAAACATTTCCATATTAAAATAAATCTAAATATACATCTAAAATATGTTGATGAAGAAGTATGGAGTCGATAAGGGATCTTCAACCATTTAATAATTGATGTAGATTGAAGAGACCCAAGGTAACCCACAATGCCTCAGAAAACAGCAGATTGAAATTTTAAAATATTGGTCACCTTTTCATTTCATTCACCCATTTTACTAAAACCTTATTTTTAGAAAATAACCCAATGAATTCTATTATTTAACATAAATACGTGGACTCTTTTCTAAATGAGTGTTTCCTAAATTATCATTATATATTTAAAACCGTCAATTAGAAATGAAAATCTATACATATTACTACTTCCTATAATTTGTAGTATCATGAAAAAATTAAACAATTAATCCCCATGGTTTCTTCTGGGTATTTTTGCACCAAGGACCTAGAATATATAGAATATGGGAGAAGCTACAACCGTTAATTGGTATTATATTGATATTGGGGGAATTCTATACCTTTCATAAGAGTAATAATAATTCTGCATAGAATGATTTTGGGAATGATGGATAAATTTTAAATGTACTTATATGGATCATAGAAGGGTAACCTTGAAATGAAATAGGTTTCAAATGGTTTAATCATCATGTCTTTATGTATTTTATGTATAATTCAAATTTTGAAAATCATGAATAAAGGTACATTTAAATATGTTTAATGGATAAAAAAAGTTGTGTAATGTTAATAATAATTTTATAAAGGTTGTGTAAAGGTAAATAGGTGATTTCATGAAATTTTTTATGGTATCATAAAATTTATATAACATGTGTATGTGTAGAATACACCTTCAATAGACTGTAGAAAGGTGAAATAAAAATTCATATAATGGGAATTATAAAATTTCAAAGCTGTGTAAGGGTAAAAAGTCATTTAAAAAGGTAACCACTCATTTAAAAGGGTTTCACAGGGTAAAAATGTATTTAATGCATTTTTACTGTTAAATAAAATTACCTTTACACTGAAGGCAATAATCATGTCAAGGTATCTTGGACTCCTATTATGTAAGGGTAAATACCATGTCACATATGTGTCAGCCTCTGTTTTCACTCATAGTGTAAGGATAATGTGTAACACATTTAAGAATAAATAATCATGTTAGGTCCATATCTTAGCCCATGTTAGGATAAAATTGAATTTCCATTACCTAATTAAAGGTCATTCAGGCTTACATAAGGGTAAAACTAATCTTATGTAAGTGTACTTCAAATGTAAAGTAATGGTAAAGAAAAATTAATATATGTTAAGTAAGGGTAAAACCAAGATTATGTAAAGGTACAATAAAATTTGACTAATGGTAAATACCATGATAATAAATCTACAAAAAGTTAAATAAAATAATTATAGACATAATTTTTCACTCAATTTAAATTAAACAAATTATAAAGAGTAATAAAAATAATAAAAATAAATAATTCACTATTAAAAAAATTAAATTTAAAAAATTATTTTTACAAAAACTAATAAACCATATTTACAAAAAATATATTATCACATTTAATTTGAAGTCTACCTTTAAATAGAGTATACAAAAAATAATTAAAGTGATAAAAACATTAAATAAACATATCAGGAAAAAAATAATACAAGTAATATTAAAAACTATATAAAATTATTTAGAAAATATTATAAAAAATGTAATACAATTATATACAATTAAATATTTTAAACATGTAATTAAAAAAATCCAATTTATAATGAACCAAATAAAGAGATATATATTAAAATTGGGATTCCTCAACTAAATCTAAACATTATTTCCCATAATTAAATCAGAGGAGGTTTTTGGTTTATCAAAATAAAAAAAACTAAATTTTTATAAACAATCCAAAAACCTCAAAACTAAAAATCACCCTATTTTTTTAAATTGAAAAAAAGCATTTAATTCAAAAAATCTAAAAAATCTCTCCCTTTTAAAAATTTTCAACAAGGACCGAAAATATTTTTTAAATCAATTTTCCAATTTTTTGAAATAAACATCCCGTTATCATAAAGAAAAGTATATTTCTGTTTAATACTCACTAAACATGAATAACATTCACACTAAATATGCTAAATACATTAAATCAAAAAGATATATTCAGATTCAGAAATTTTAGTAATCAATTTTCAGATGTTAATAGTCTCGCGTAAAAAAATAACCAACTTATTAAAATAATAATTGAGAATAAAAAATCTATGGTCAAATGTCCGTAAACAAAAAATCATTTAGAAAGATGATTCCAAAAATCATATCCTTAAGTAAAATTCACATATTTTTTGTCATATATTTCAAAAAAATCAGCCTGTTAAAAAAAATACACATAAAAGAAAAATCCCTCTAAATTGATGCAATTACCCGTAATAAATAAGATTAATCATTAAAAAAAATTGATAAGATACACCCTCATGAATTGATGTAATTCTTAAAAATAAATTTAGGGAATTAGAAATATATTTTCAAGGAATTAAAAAAATTAAAAATTTATAAACAATCCAATTGACCTTATCATACAAAGTAAGGAAATCTTCTTTGACCATAGAGAAAATATAATGATTAAAACATGCTAGCATACCATATTTTATAAAAAAATAATAAATTCATGTATTATATAATAAAAATACTTACCTTGGAATGTAGAAAAACCTGGGACCTATTGGATTTGAATATGATATGATGTGAGGCCATTCTATATAAGTGTTAGTCCTATTAACATTAAAAGTAGTATTTTAAAGAAATACCTTTTTGTTTACTCATCATTGAACATGATTTAAGGAGAAATATAAATCATATTTTCAAAATTATCCACACTTAAAACAAGTCACATTATAACCCTTTCTATTAGTAATCATAATAGATAGTGTATTACAAATATTAGAAATCTTCTTATTATTACAAAAGATATATTTTCCCTTATATGATCTATTAATGGACATTAATTTATCAAACTATTATTATCCTTTATCAAATATAAATTTTTTTCACTTTTATCAAATATTTCCATTGTACGTTTTTATTCACTTTTTTATAATTCTCTTGTATCTATCAAAAATTTGTCAATAGAGTATGATACTGAATTCCTTAGTTATTATTTTATTCCTTTATCTTATTTTATTATTTATAATTATCATACATTCCATTAGAAAACATTTTTGAATATTTTTTCATGATATTTTATCATTTTTATTAATAAAATAATTATTTATTTCATTATTATTTCTTAACATTTTAGTTTCCTTTTTAAGACGTTCAATCTATTTACAATTAGAACCTGATGTAGAATTTTTATAATTATTTTTCTGTTTGAACTACCATTTATTTTAATTTTTAAACATAACATAATTCACATAAATTAGATAAAAAAACTCCATATATTTCAAATTACCCTACTTTAATATTTCTTTCTCATTTTTTATTCCTTATAACCAATACTTTCAGATTACACTTCATCATAAAGATCATAATCTGACTCATAATTTGTTCCATAATAATAATATAATGTGACACAAGTACGTATAAATAATGTTTTAAAGAATGATTTAGATACCTCATCATGTATACCAATATAAGTAATATTACCTGTATTCTTTTAACTTTATGATTCCTTACTAATTGAATCAGACTCCAAGGTACAACTTCAACCATATGAATATTATTGGTTTATCTTCTTCTTATATTTCTTTAACTTATTAATTTTTCTTACATTAATATTTGATGTTTACTTTTTCTTAGATTCATAACATGTTAATTTTGAATCATGTTTGTATTTACATGATTTTACATTCCTTTTAAAACCCCTATTATACTTTATTAATCTCCATTCCTTGGAACATTGTTACTTCCGCACATCTTTCCAAAATTTAGCAAGTTGATTCAACTTGAATGAACCAAAAATTTATTACTGAAAATTCCTCTTGGTCTATTTACATTTATTATTATGGTTATGTAAAACTTATGTACTTATTTAGTTTTATGTTTTTAGATTTTAAAATACCATTGATAATTGAGACTGTTTCTAAGATAGTCATTGAACAGTGCTCACATGATTAGTATAAATATAGGGCTTTAAAAATTCCATTTTACATAGAAAAAGGAAGCGATGGCCTCATTCAATACACTTTCCCCATATAAATCCCATTTTTCGGAGCTTGGAAAGGAGGTGGAGTCATTGGGCTTCACTCTTGACCAATCCAAAGCTGAGCTTCAACATGTTATGCTTGAATAGAACCTCCTACAAGAGAAGAGGAAGTTGATAGAGATTACCACCCGAGAAATGTTATCTGAGCCACCCCAAGAGTCTGCCACCATTGCACACCATACATTTTGGTCTTATGTGGGAGTAATAAGGGGTTATGTAACAATACCATATCACTATGATTATGTGAATTATTTTTGTATGTGATAATGAATATACATTCATTTTATTATTGTTACTTTATAAATAGTTTTTAAGCACAAATAGTATTTTTAGTTAACATTCAACTAAGAAATATATTTTGATGAATTAATGGATTTTTGAATTAAGTAATATTTTAATAAATTTTTATTATTATAATTAAATTAATTTTTATTAAATATAAATGATAGTATAATTTTATGAGTACAATTGTAATTTTTATTATGGTTTGAAAGCTATTTTTGTTAAAACCCATGAATTTTTTTATTATTGATTGTTTTTTATTTTAAAAGTAAAAACTCAAATTTTTTGAAAATTATTTAGATAAAATTAATATAATTTTTGGATCAGGATGTCGAAATTATCCAAGAGTTAATTTTTTGTAATTTTTTGAGATAGTCAAATTTTTGGGTAAAAATTAAATACAATTTAAATATAGAATGTATTTTATGACATCATAATATCACAATAGTGATGTAATAAAATAATATAAATGATGTGATCTGCCAATATATGTTTTATCATTAAAATAATGTTATTTTAGATTTGTTTGACTAATTTATGATGTGTTAGTGGACCCTCCATGACTTATAAAACATTTTATCCTTTTAAATTGTTTTCCTTGCGAGTGTGACTCTCCTCCACATGTGAAACCCTATTATTATAAAAATTTTGTCCATTGGCCTTATAAATTATATTTTTCCACTCCCCTTTGGATAAACCGTGGGAAAAAGCCATGGGTTGGTTTTTGGTTTTGATTAGTTTAATGTGTGGTGTCCCAAATTTAATAATAATGAATCCTCCTCTTTCCCTAATAAAACCACCCAAGATCTCACTTACTATTCACTCAATGCCCATGGCATTCGTCCAAAATCTTCCATCACCAATCTAGAATCCTTCCATGGCTCCCTAAGCTCCCATGAAGCCTCTCTCAAGCCTCTCCCAAGCCTTTGTTTTCACACTTCCATGTAAGGGATTTCCTTCTATTCTAATTTTATCCATGCTTCTTAATGTTGTTATGACATTTCATTTTCAATTTTAAATGTTGGTGTATGATTTTAATCCTCCCACATAAAATCCTTTTTATGTTTTAATGATGATATACCCCTTTTGTCTCTCATTTATTCCTCCCACGTACACCTGTTATGATGCCAAAATTCCGTAGGGAATTTCTCCCTCCTCATTTACATTCTAGCAACTCTTTTGTATTATGAATCCAAATTCCATTACTTATGTTGGTACATGTAACTATATGAACCACTTACTATCCATTTCATGTACATATTATGAGGTACCCCTTTATCTTTCATCAATCATTTTTGTGAATTCTTATGCCACGCTGTTACACTTCCGAAATTTCACCATGATTTTCCAAGACAAAGTCATTATGTTGTGAAAACCATGCCAATTTTTCTATATAAAGGGTATTCCCCTTTATGAACATTAACTTATTAGTTATATAGTTTCATTTATTAATTCCACATTCCTTTATCGTGGAATAAATGATGATCTTTAATGGTTCCATGTTGTATGATCCATGTGGCACACTTATGCATGAAATGAAATATTTTAAGAAGGGTGTGCCCTGATAGTGCTCCAATCCATTAGATAAAGTATAGTATCATGATAAATCATGTGAAATGAGTATTTAGTCTTTCTAATTCATGTTCAATGATAGTTTAATTGTGATCCTTGTTCAATGAGCCTTGGCTCATGCTAATTCCATGTTAAGTGTTGTAGATACATTTCCATGTTATGATAATCATGCTATATCATGCATTTAAGTTTAGGCTTCTTTTATTCTCCATTGATATTACTATTTCTTAAAATGTATTATATTCTTAATGTTATACTTTTTTTACTCCCTTACTAGGCATTATAGCTCACCCTTTTATTATATATATCCTTAGGTTATCCCATGCAATGATATGTATGAGGGAATATAGTTTTCATGTAAATAATGTTTTCAATAAGATGTTCCATTCTATGTTTTATGTTGTTATGTAATGTTACTAAGACCCAAATACACTATACCTCTTGATATTATATTTTTTTTCAATGGGTGGTTTTATGAAATAAATTATGTTATGTGTCAAATAAAAAGCAGGTCTTTCATAGTTGGTATCAGAGGATATGTTTAGTTATTTTTGGGATTAGGATTAGAAAACTAGAGTTAAAGACTTAGGGCTAAGACTAAGTATTAGAAAAACATCCCTAATATTTGGTGAGTATTGACTAAGTGGTTTATTAGTAAAATGCATCCCTTTCTGGATATGAGTAGGTAGAGGTGACTCTGGCACATATGTAAATTGGAGAGAAAACACTGACAAGACGTTTTGGGCTTGACCTAAGATATCCTGGTACACAACAATGGGTGTTCCTACACTCTTGGATACGACACTACCAGGGGATATGCTTTGGTAAATTTAGAATCTTATTATGAACCATTATTAAGGGAATTAATTTTTTTTTAAGAATACATGTTAGAAATTAGATCAAGGATAACATATATTGAAGCCTGTAGATTCATAATATTAGGAAATAAATGTAATTTATAAGTTATCCATTTTTGTATTTGGATTACCCTTTATGTGTTTAATAGTTATCTTCCCCAAGTTTTTTTGGATGAAGTATATAATTAAAACTAGAACAAAAAAGTTAATGGTATGTTTATCGTCCAAATATCTAATCATTCTTTTATATCTCAAAAGTTTACTAGAATAATCCCAACACCACCAGGAATCATGGAAGTAAAGATGTCAGTGAGTAAGACAAATGAGGAAATCATATTATCCCATGAATATAACTCCCCCGATCATAATTTTTGGATTGAACTTCCCAAAAAACCTCATCATACTCCCTCTGCTAGAATTTGATGCAATTCTCCAAATGGATTGGATTTCCTTATATAGGGCCAACATAAATTTCCGTGAGAGGAAAATCACTCTCCATGTGGAGAATCAACCCCCAATTCTATAAAAGTGAAAGGATAAAGATGAATCATCATTAGTTACATCATCTCAAGAATGGATATTACTATCCTATAAACACATGTGTCTGGATCAGATGATTGAGTCCATGGATGAAAGCATCCTTGAAGACATGCCTATTTTGAGGGAATTTGCTGAAGTGTTTCAGGAGGAATTCCCTGGTCTCCCTCCAAGAAGAGATTCTGAATTCTCAATTGACATTATACCTGGGTTGTTTCCAATATGACAGACTTCGTAAAGAATTCATATTGTGGAACTTGAGGAGATGAAGAAAAAACTACAAGAGAATATGGATAAAGGGGTTATACACCCAAGTGCTTCACCATGGGGTGCACGAGTCCTCTTCGTCAAGAAGAAGGATAACCCAATGCGCCTTTTCATTAATTATCGTGAGCTCAAAATAATCACTATAAAGAACAAGTATCCTCTTCCACGAATTGATAACATATTTGATTAGCTTCTTGGAGAATAGTACTTCCCAAAGTGAATTTGCGGTTTGGATGTTATCAAGTAATGGTGAAGAAGGACGATATCCCCAAGAATACTTTTCGTATAAGATACGAGCACTATGAAATCATTTTAATGTCTCTTGGACTCATTAAAGCTTGTGAAATATTCATTTAATTCATGAATATAGTATTTAGGTACTACCTCAACAAATTTGCAATAGTCTTTATAGATGATATTATAATAAACACCAAAACCAAGGAGGATCATGAGAAGCATCTAAGAACTATACTAGAGACCTTGTAGAAGGAGAATCTCTATGAAAAGTATTGAAAGTGTGAGTTCTGGTTGAAGGAGGTCTCATTCTTGGGTCATAACAATACAATCAATGGGATATTAGTGGATCCCTCCAATATAGATACAATTGAAGGATGTATGAGGCCAACATTGTAGAGACCCCGACCCCAGATAACCATAGGGGTCGGTGCCTTCTGAACATGATGTGTTATCTTAAAAAAAATACACTTTGTTAGCAACACATCATGTCCCATACAGAGGATCGTGTGCGGTTCGGGTTCTGGGAAACCGGAAACTTCTGAAACCATCCATCTTACAAAAGCTGACACCTGAAAATTTTAAACCAAAACATAGGGTGAGCATTGAAATACTCAGTAAGGGGGTTTTAAAAAGAATACAGTAACATTTGAAAACATTCTTTTAAAAGAGTTTGAGCGTCCACTAAGAAAGATTTTAACACAACATACATAACAATGCTTTAATCAAAGTTTTCACGACAAACATGAAACGAATACGTTAATTCTTGAAGGAGTGATAATGTTTGATGTAAACAAGTACTACATGTGATTTACTTGAGCATAAAATTTTAACAGATAAAAGTAATGCATAATCAGAGTTGCGCACAAGGAAACAACTAAACGTTCATATGCTGGATACTATTCTATTAAGTGATAACACTAGGCATGCTTCAAACTTCAAACTAGGGAATTATGAACTTTATACAAACATTAAAGGCATCAGTCATGAAAGAATTTTATCTTGGAAAAACATGTTACATGACTTGAATTATGTGGCATTGACATTTTAATATTGACAATCGTTTCGTTTCACCAAGGTCCATCCCCAAGGTGTCGTTAATAAAATTACCAAGGTTATTCACCAAGGTATCATGAAAATTGTAATCTCTAGTGGTTACATCATTACCCAATGCATTGGAGCGCTATCAGGGCGCACCCTTAAATTTGCCTTTATTATCATGTGAGCCACATCGTTCATTCTTTACTGAAATCATTCATTACCCAAGGTGTCCCATACCACTTTGGGTAATTAGTTCTTAGTTCCTCTTCATGTTGAGTCATATGCATGAATAATATTAATAAGGTAACAATTACATAACTGGTTTACAATTACATGATATGACAGATAAACATGAAAATATGGAATACAAGAAGGCATGGTTAACCAAGCATACTATGTGTGTAGAACAATTATTTAAGCACATAAAATGATGAATGTGAGAGACTTGCTCCCAAGGGTTATTAAATGATGAGTTTCTAAAATTCCAGTGCATGGAAAAGAACTACTTGGCATTAAATATTGTACTTCACAGGTCATAGTTCTTGCAACAAATCCCTATCTGCTAATAATTACTACGACATGCTTGGTAATAAAAAAAAATAATAAACACTTGAAATCCTTAAAATTCCGACACTTGGAAATAAACCACTTTAAAAAAATAATACCTTTCATTAATTATTCTTCCTCTCTGGTTATAGAATTTGATGTTACACTATGCCCGCTAAAAATCATTGCAACGAGTTTGGTATAAAAATAATAGAGGATTTTTACACATTAACATAACCTTTAAATCCATATCCTTTTAATGCAAGTTTAAAACAGTCAAGGGCATATCCTTTAAAAAAACACAAATCATTTCATGGGCGACTTTAATCAAGTTCATTGGAGTACCCTTAGTCGCAGAAATGTAAAACGGCATAGACAGGTACTAAAATTCTACATGCATAACCATTTCTTGAAATTAGGGTTTTCAGATATAAATCTTAAATACACATACATACATAGGGTTATATATACACAATGTATATAATAGGGTTTCTCATAAATTAAACATGGTTCACTTGAAAACTAAAGCCTTTAACAATCTGTCATTTATTTAGTTTTTAAGAAAAAGAACAAAACCTTATGGGTTTTTAGTGTTCAAAAAACTATATAACATCGACTTCAACCATTACATGTTTTCACATAAAACAAAGACCTGGTTCGCATCTAATATTATTTATAAACAAAGTAAAAATCAAAAACTGATTTCCATTGAAACACATAACTAATATAATTACATATGTATAAGGCTTACATAAATATTGTACATGTTTGGACTTGTTTTAAAATACTCCTTTCAAAGGTATAATTCTTATCATAAAATACTGAATTATAAGAAAATCTTAGAAACATACCTTGTATGGTTGGATGTATATTTATGTGTATACTTGAACACCCGAAAACACATATAAACCAGACATGTAATGAAAAAAAAAACATATTTCAACTAATCTTGTGTAATTGTTTGAGTACAAAAAAATATCAACCTTCTTGGAAACCCTTAAGATGGAAGAGTTTAATGGTATATACCTACACATATATATAATTGCACTATCTGAATAACACCGGTTACAAAATAAGGACTCGAAGGAAACCAAATCTCTAAATCATTTTGGAGAGACACCCTTCCAAAACCACACACCCCATTTCTGAAAACAATGAGTGATACCTATATATATATATACATTACATATATATATATAACCGATTACACATGGAGGGTTTATACTTGGTTTTCAAAAAGAACCGGGAGTACCCCTCAACAGAAAACACCCTTGGAGTCCTCTTTTTTTTTTAAAAAAAAAAGTTAGCATGGAGTATATATATACATACCCTTAGCTATTAGTTGTATATATACTCATATATATAATCACGAACCGTGGAGCATAGGTGGGTAAATAAAAAAAACCACGTAAAGAGGACACCCTTACTGATCAAGAGAGGCGCTCGCCAGAGCGAGGTTTGCTGAGTGGCCGGTGAACCAGGAGGAGTTCTGGTCACTTGGAGATGCTGCAAGACGACGGCGAGGCGGCGACAAGGCTGGCGTCGCAGTAGCGTGGGTTGGCTCCAGAGGTCACTGGGGTTTCTCAGTTCTTATAGGGAGACGATCCGAGGGAGGTTAGGCCGAGGCTACGGAGGTGGGTGCGCGAGGTCAGCTTGAACAGAGGAGGGGAGGAGTCTCGACAAACATCTAGCTGGTTCGCGGGTCCCCGTCGCGAGGTAGGAGAAGACGCGGAGAAGTAGTAAAAAAAAGAAAAAAACGCGATGGCTGGGATTCGACCAGGACTTGATCGGACGGCTGCAATGCTTCGAGCATTTTTAAAACACAACAACGGCCGGGATCCTCCTAGGTGAGATCGGACGGAGGAGAAATCACGGGGCTTGCGCGGCCAGCCAAACTCTCCAGGTATAAACAGTATGAAAAAGTTTAATAAAAGCTAAATTAGAATTTATAATACTTTGCAATATATATATATAACCGGTACATTATAGTTTGGAATTTTAATAAAACATATTATGTACTTTTAACTCATAATTTCCAAATCCAAAAAAAAAATCCATTTTAGTTTAAGTAAACAAATGATACTAATTGATATATCTATTATTTTCCTTTTAAAAAAAATTATATATATATTTTTGATACAACACCTTTATAACCATTGTGATCTTATAACCATTAAAAATCCAATTTATAAATTACTTCACTTGTTGATTTATAAAATTATGTTAAAAAGAACCATAGTTTTTCACTAATTTAAAACACATTGTTTTTTTTGAGATCCAAAAAGATACGTTTTTTTTTTCAATTATTGTTGATACCCCATTCGACACATTTTAAAATATCATGTTTTCCACCACATAAATACCGTCATAAAAATAGATTCATTTTCAATAATATTTTATTTTAAAACCCGAAAATATAATTCTATTATTTTGTATAAAAGAAAATTGAAACACCATAATATTATAAAAGCGTTATAAGGACAAATTTTTATAAAAAGGTGCACTTTATCCCTTGGAAACCAACGGTCCAAAAAAACGGTCATATTCCCTTAGAGGTCCATTATAAAAGCAAGGGGTAGGTTGTTTTATATTTTCAAAACACCGGACCCTTGGCGGATGGCTCTCCTCATACCTCTGGTGCTGAGTGCGTGCGCGGTGATTCTGGCGGTTTATACTTTTCACACTGTTGGATCCTGAAGATGACGACTATCCGATTGCCCGTGTTGTGGTTCTTTGTAGTCTTGCTGTGGCCGTGTTAGGTCTTGTGCAGGGTACTTTTAATTAGATGGGTCTTGTTGTAGAGTAATGTTTTAATAAATGTCAGTTTACCTTATTCTCTATGTTTTATTTCATTTCTAATTCCTCATTAGCAAAAAGAATAAAACAAGAGACATTAATAAGGACATAACACTTCTTACATAAACCAGTTCATAAAACCTGGGGCGTCACAAACATTGGTAACGAATATCTATAGGTTCTTGGGTTAGTTGGAAATTTTCACTGATTTGTGAGGAATTTTTCATGATTGTACAAACCTCTTACCAATATAACTCGAAAGGGAGTAAAGTTTTCTTGTAGTTATGAATGAGAAGATAGCATCAAGGAGTTAAAATGAGGCTCATCTTTGCGCCCATGATCACATTACCCATGAGTGGAGAACTTTTTGTGGTATTTAGTGATGCTTAGAGAAGGGAATAGGTTGTGTGTTGATGTATAATGATAAAGTGATATCCTATGCCTCAAGGCAGCATAAAATCCATTCGTAAAACTATCCCTTGCATGATATGGAGTTGGTGGCTATGATATTTGATTTGATAATCTGGTGGAATTATCTCTATGGGGAGATTTTTCAGATATATATTAATCACAAGAGCCTCAAGTATATATTCACACGGAAAGAGTTGAATATGTTCAAGTGAAGATGGTTAGAGCTGATCGAACAATATGACTACTAAATCCATAACCACCCTGGGGAAGAGAACAAGGTGGCATATTCTCTTAGTCGAAATGATCCAATGATTCTGTCATTGATGAGAATTTACAAGTATCCAATCTTCTAAGATTTGATGAAAATGGATGAGGGAATCATAAATAAGGGAACATAAGTAATCCTTTCACAAATTATTACTCAAATGTCACTTTTTGAATGGTTAAAGGATGCTCAAGGAAAGGATGTGGGAATTTTCAAAAGGGTGGAAGCTATTAGAATTGTGAAATCCCCAAAGTTCATGGTTGACCAGGATGGAATTGTAATATTTGGGTCACAATTATGTGTACCCTCAGATCCAGAGATAAATTAGGATCTTCTGAATGAAGCACATAGCTCAACCGTATCTATTCACATGGGGAGCACTATGATGTATAGAGATCGTCGATAAAACTTTTGGTGGGACAATATGAAAAGGGGGATTACTGAATATAAATCAAAGTGAATGGTATATCAGCAAGTGATGGCTGATAGGAAAAATTATAAGGGGATGATGCAACAACTACCCATACCAACATGGAAGTGGGAGAACATTACCCTTGAATTTGTCACTAGAATTCGAAGGACATCTAGAGGAAACAATGTTATATGGGTCATTATGGATCTTCTTACAAAGACAAATCACTTTATTACAATTTGAGAGGACTTCTCATTAGATAAACATGCATTAATTTACATCAAATAAGTGGTAAGGCTGCATGGAGTACCACTATCTATTGTATTCGATTGTGATTCTAGATTCACCTAGAAGTTTTGAAAATTTATCCAACATGCTATAATCACTGATCTGAACTTCAGTATGGCCTATCATCCTCAAATTGATGGCCAATCTACGAAAAATATTCAGAAACCTAAAGATATGCTGAGATCATGTTATATAGACATCAATGGAGGATGGGACCAACTTCTTCCTCCTGTTGAATTCTCCTACAATAACGGTTTCCACACGAGAATCTGAATGGAACCATTTGAAGCCCTTTATGGGAAAAGGTGCAGAACACCAGCATGTTGGGATGAAGTTAGATAACATAATATTCTAGAACCTAAAATGGTCAAATAAATGGTGGAGAAGTTTAAAACCATTCAACAGCTTATTAAGGCAGCCAAAAGTTGACAGAAGAGTTATACGGATAACCGTCGAGGAGACCTCAAGTTCAAAGTTGGAGAAAGGGTGTTTCTACCCATATCATTGTGGGAAAAGTTCATGATGTTTAGAAGGAAATAGAATTTAATTCCTAGTTACATTGTCCCCTTCATGATTCATGATCATGTCGGGGATGTGGCCTATCGAGTAGCATGTCCACCTACCGTGGCCAAATTACATGAAATCTTACATGTATCCCTCTTCAGGAAGTGCATACCAGAACCATCACTTGTACTCTCTTAGGAGGCAGTATAGCTAGAGGATGATATTTTTTTACAAGGATCTATTAGTGATGATCTTAGATAATAGATAAAAAGTTCTATGAAATAAGATAATGTCCCCCGTTAAGGTGTTATGGAAGAACCAAATGCTTGAAGAAGAAACATGGGAATTGGAAGAAGTGATGAAGTAGAGTGGCCCACATTTGTTTTAGTATGGGAAAATGAAATATTTAGGGAGAAATTTCTTAAGGGTGGAAGATTGTAATGAACCAAAAATTCATTAATGAAAATTTATCTTGGTCTATTTACTTGTATTCTTATGGTTATGTAAAATATATGCACTTATTTGGTTTTCTGTTTTTGGATTTTAAAATACAGTAAAGAATTGTGATCGTGACTAATATAGTCGATGAATAGTGATGACATGATTTGTATAAATATAGGGCTTTAACAAATCCAATTTAATCAGACTATGGAAGAGATGACCTCATCCAGTAGACATGCCCCATATGAATCCATTTGTCGGAGCTCAAAAAGGAGGTGGAGTCATTGGTATTTTATCTTGACTAAGCCCTATTCAAGCTTCAACATGTTAATCTCGAATGGATCCACCAACAATAGAAGGGAAAGTTGATAGACATTACCACCTGAGTAATGTTATCTGAGCCACCCCAAGAGTCTGTCACAATCGCACAACTTACTCTTCGGTCTTATCCATGTGTTATAAGGGGTAATGTAACAAGACCTTAGTAATATTATTATTTTCATTATTTTTTTATATAATAATAAATATACATCTATTTTGTTATTGTTACTTTGTAAATAGTTTTTAAAGTGAAAATAGTATATTTAATTAATATTCAACTAAGAAATCTATTTTCATGAAATAATGGATTTTTGAATAAAATAATAATTTAATAAATAATAATTATTATTATTAAATTATGTTTTATTAAATAAAAATGATAGTTTTATTTTATGAATACAATTGTAATTTTTATTACGGTTTGAAAGCTTTTTTTGTCAAAAACCATGAAATTTCGATAAATGTAAGTTTTTATATTAAAAGTAAAAATTCACATATTTAGAAAATTATTTATATAAAATGAATATTATTTTTGATATCAGGATGCCAAAATTATCCAAAGGAAACTTTTTCATAATTTTCTGAGATAGTCAAATTTTTGGGTAAAAATTAAATACCATTTAAATATATAACGTGTTTTAAGACATCATAATGACCCAATAGTGAAGTAATAAAATACAATAAATGATATTTTGGGCCAATATATGTTATATCCTTAAAATAATGTTATTTTAGATTTGTTTTATTAATTTTATGATGCCTTAGTGGACCCTCCACGACTTATAAAACATTTTATCATTTTAAATTGTTTTCCTTAAGAGTGTGACTCACCTCCACTTAAGCAACCATATTATTTTTAGAAGTTTGGCCATTGGCCTTATAAAATATTTTTTCCATTCATCTTTGGAAAAATCCATTGGAAAAATCCAATGGATGGATTTTTGTTTTCATTAGTTTAATATGAGGTGTTCCAAACCTAAATAATAATGAATTCCTTGTCTTTTCCTATATAATCCCACACAAGATCCCACTTTGTCTTCATTGAAATCTCTTCTAGTTCATACAAATTAGGCCTTAATCTATCTAGAATCCTCCCAAGGCACCCCAGGCTACCAAGAGGCCTCTTGGAAGCCTCTCCCAAGCCTTAGGTTTCACACTTTTAATTATGGGATTTCCTTCCTTTCTCATTTTATCCATGTTTCTTAATACTGTTATTCCCTTTTATTTTCAATTATAAATGTTGGTGTATCATTTAAAACCTCCCCCATACTGCCCTATTTTTGTTTGAATTATTAGAGACCCAATTTCTCTCTCATTGATGCCTCCCACATACACCTGTCACAGTGCCGAAATTCAATAAGGAATTTCTCCCTCATCATTTACATTCAAGAAATTATTTTTGTATTATGAATCCAAATTCCATTAATTATATTGAGACATGTAACTATATCATGCCATTAATATCCATTTATTTTATATATGATGAAACACCCCTTTCTCTATCATCAACCATTTTTATGAATTCTTTTGACATGTTGTTATACTGTCGAAATTGCAGCATGATTTTCCAAGACAAAGTCATTCTATTGTGAATACCATGCTCATTTCTCTATCAAGGGTATTCTCCTTTATGTACCTTTACTTATGAGTTATATGGTTTCATGTATGAATTCAACATTTTATTATCATGGAATAAATAATGATCTTTAATGATTCCATGTTATATGATCCATGCGGCATACATATTCATGAAATGAAATCTTTTAAAAAGGGTGTACCCTGATTGCGCTTTAAGGCATTGTGTAATGTATAGTATCATGAATGGTCATGTGTAATTAGTATTTAATCATGATAATTCAAGTGTAATTAGGTTTTACTAATGCTTCATGTTCAATGAGGTTTTACTCATGCTCCATGTGCAATGAGCCTTGGCTAATGCAAATTCCATGTTAAGTGTTGCTTCTATTTTTCCATGTTATGGTAATCATGATATATCATGACTGTAAGTTCAGGTATCTTTTATGATCCATTTATATGCCTATATTATAACATATATTTTATTTTTCTTGTTAAATCTTGTTTACCCCCTTATTGGGCTTTATATCTCACCCTTTTTTATGCATGTCCTTAGGTTATCCCATGCAATACTAAGTTCGAGGGAATGTTGCGGTCATGTAAAGGATGTTTTCAATAAGATGTTTCATTATATGTTTTAAGTTGATATGTAATTTTACTAAGACCCAAATACACTAGAAATATCAATATTAAATATTGTATCATGGGAAGGTTTCATCTAATAAATTATGTCAATTAAGAAATAAAAAGTAGGGTTGTCATAAAACTCTTCAACAATTCACCTACTAAAGGATACCACACATTTATAGGAAGAATCATAAGAAATATACATTGATTTTTAAAAATAAAATACCTTATTTTTATCCATATCTTTTCTATAATTTCATTTCAACTACAACTCATATTAAATAAGAGATCCAAAAATTTCATCCACCGTATATTGGGTAAAATCCTTTCTTTATTCGATTGAAATTTTCTTGGAGTTAAATTTATTAGATAATTTTCTATGTATTATCTAAATAAGTAATTCATTCTTTATTATATACCTAAGAAAAAATTTTCTATTCCTGATATTGGTTAATTTATTGTACACATCACTAAATTTATCATTATCATATATTCTAAATTCCAAAACTTTTTCACAATATATTGTGAATTTAGTTATCTATATGTTATCAGTATCATTATGAGTGAATTTAAATCCCACAAGATTCTATAAGATCTTTTTCATTATGAAATATAACTAATCATTTTTCTAATTAAATAAATATAAATTAAATTCATGTGTTTATAATTTTATACAAATTAGTCATCATCATTTCCTGTCAGTGTATCCTAATACACCTCATGTAATGTTTAAATTTTAATCATAGTAGTCTAATATTAAACAATATTATTATTCAAAAATACCTCTATAAGATCCTTCCAATATTCATAATCACTTCCATTGAAGTGATGTGGTCTGAGAGGATGTGAGACTTTAGTTTTATACCATTCCACTTAAAACAAAAATGGTTCTTCCTTAGACAGTTTGTTCTCATACAATATTAATAAAATAAAAAAATTCAAATGAGAACATAACCTATACAATGTGTTATATAAATTATAATACTATTAGGATAAATGATAAAGAAAAAAATATCCTTTTAATATACTTTTATAATACAAATTATTGGTATGAGTTTATGGTGGAATGATAGATGGGGGGAGGGTGTTACTTTTCATGATCCCTCCCTCCAAAGGTACCCCTACTAGACTGGAAACAAAAGAAGAGAGATAATGTCCCATGGGTCCCTCCTGGAGGAGGCCCTGGTTTAGAGAAAAACATCGAGGGTATAAAAATATAGCATATAGAAGGCTTGAAGATATATAATTATATAATATCAAGAGATAGGATAATCAACCACAAATAAAAACTAGCATATAAAATAAAAGTCACACAAAACCTTCCCAAAATAAATGAGCAGTTTCAACAAATAGAAACAAATTCTACAAGTAAACACCAAAATACATTACTGATAATAAATATTCAATAGAATATCTTGACCCCATGCTTTTAATGACCATATTGGATCTGAAATTCTTCCTTGAAACCTAGAAAAAAATTATTTACATATGGTGATCATAACATATATAATCAGTAAGATCATATTGAAGTTATATAGTTCATGGGTGAAAGGATCATACAAATGTTCCAAATATTAAACTAAATAACAAACAAGAACCTAACCAATCCAAATAACTAATCCCAACCTGACCATCGATCACTAAATAAATTATTTACCCAATACACTAACATAGTATCAAAATCATAACAATGAAATCCCACTTCCACTTCCCCAATGATTTTCTTCTACCATTCCCCAACATCAAATGTGTTGTTCAATTATCCCTTCAATTCATGTCTCATAGAATAACCATCTATATATGATGTGGGATAGGATTCATACCTAACCATCGACATTTGAAGGGTCAAGAATTTAGTGATGACATTAGTCATTGTCACATCATATCACGACCTCATTTAATAGCTGGTGCGATACGATACCACAAACATCAATGACATAAATTTTTTTCCCTCCTCCTACTGATCATATCCCCACACCATATTACATCCTATTAACTATAGGTTTATCTAAAATATAAACCAGTATCATCACTATTTAAGTAAAATATGGGGTGGTGTTGGGGGTGTCCATGCATCTATATCACCATCATCCAAGATATTGGGGAAAACACCCAGAACCCAAAACCATTAGGTGTTGGTAAGGTTATCCATATTCAGTGGTGAACATAGTGAAACAACATAAAATACATGATATATTGAAATCAAAAAGTTCCCATCTGATGAGATCAAATCAACTGAACCAGTTATACAAAAAAATTCCACTACCCCATACGACATCTACTATAACTACGACCACCTCTTAATGCATATTTCCACATTAACCACCCGATAATGTCACAAATACCATATTTCATTTAAATATTCTGCCATTTTATATATTTAAGTATTTTCCACTAATTTCCATTTACTAATACATATCATCAGACATTTACAAAACCCACCTTTTTATCATTCATATCAATTAATCAAATTCACACATTGGAAATCTGGACCACTCTTATTCTTTTACCTACCCATTCCATTAAATTGTTTTCATTAAAGGTTTCTCCATGGATACCCAGACAACTAACACAACCACACCACCAAACAACTTGACTATCTCACATCATTTTCAATCAAAACACCACAACATCCAAGCCATATCATCACAATAAGATCCCATATGTACCATGACACCACACAATCACAATAAAATTTCTTGTATCACATCTCATGACAACACCATCACATAATTTCCCCACCTATTTCACAACAGATTTGGTCATTATCATCACCACACAATATCCCACAATCATATAAAAAAAATCTTGCACAACCACATTTATTATCACAACATGGATTATACAAATAAGGTTCATGGTCTTACATTACATCACCTTATTATTTATCATGTGTATTATTAGAAAAACCATATTTTCATGAGAAACCAATTCATTACCTAATATATATTATTATTCTTTTAATTCTTGGTGGTATTCAAAAATCAACATGGAAAGGTTCCAATAATCATAACAACTACAACACAATAAAGTCTATAAATAGTAATTATTTTTGTTAATGGAAACAAGAATAGAAAATATCCTGAACAAAAGTTTCAAATTATGAAAAAAACTAAGTTGTCTCCATTACAAAAAATTATAGATTTATCTAATTAATTATTTTGGTAATTCAACCCTTACTATCCACCTAGTGGAATGGGAAATCATGAAATCCCCACACATTCCCATAAAAAGAGAGAGAACAAGGATTTACTACCTATTTTTTTTTGATTTCATGCACATTACATGGAAAATGGAAAGTAACTTGTAAACCACAACCTTATAATTAAAACCATGAAACATCTTGGATTACTCATGGGATAGTAAAAAACATATCCCAAATGCACCATGAACCTGAAAGACATCACCACTGATAATCCATGTAGGAATAATGATTGGGTTAAAAGGGATTAAGGGAATAAATCACCTTATATTTACAATAATAAACTTCTAGAATCCAAAGATCAATGTAGGAATAAGGGGACAAGAATATCCTCAAAAGATACTAGGGTTTTCCTAAATATTAAGTGGAATAATTGAAAAAATGTTATAATTAACATGAACCTCATATTTATTAATAGGATTCTACAAACATAATTCACATAATGAATAACATATTCACAAGGCGAATTCTCATGTCTCCCAAAAATCCACAGTGAGAAAATGATTTTAGATATGAATTCATAAAAAATAAATCCTAGTGAACTTTTGTTAATATTTAGGGTCTATCAACCCAATTTAATTTCCATCATGATTCCACCTTTCATGTCATCAATTCATTCTATACTAAAATCCCGTCACGACCCCAAGATATTATCCTCGATCCACATAATCCACTTATAATAAAATCACATCATGAATTTTAATATTATGGAATTAACAACTTTATTCAAAACAAAATGTAGCTCCAACCTCCGCAAAACCCTCCTAAAACCTTTTATAAACACCAAGAAATTCCAAAATAGAAAATTAATAGGTTATGAAGGCACATGAAATTACATTAGATACCTCTCAAAATTTATCATCATCAATAATCTGAGAAAACATGAAAGAAGGTGAGAGTACAAACAACCACCCCATCAGATACCTCTTTGGGATCTTGTTACATCAAAAACACTACCACCATGAAAACAAACAATACCAAAATATCCACAAAACACCCCACATAACCACATAACCGTCCCTCATCTAAAACAACACCACATCATCTAACACTAGCCTCAATACACCTCTTTTTCATTTAACCATTAACAATACCATTCAAGCCTATAAAATACCCAAGACTATAACCTTATTAACAAACAAAAAATACTTCCATGAGGACATGAATCAATAAATCCCACATTTCATATCAAGATACTATTCAATTTGGGAGGAAATGAATCACCCACATGATTTTAAAATGGGTCATAAAAATAACGTGTGTTTATTAGTAAGGGTATTTCCCCTCATCAAATACTTGAATTTCTAAAAAAATCACTAGAAAGTGAAAAAATGAACGTTTCATAAAATCAGCTAGGTTAAAAAATCACGTCATGATAGAAAAATTGTGCAATGAAAACTCACAACAACACCAAGTATCAGGAAGACATATGCTTGTCATAATCCCAAATACTCTCTTATAAGAAACTATGCATCCAAAACACATGAATCAAAGGGATGGATCTCCCTTACATCACATACACTTGAAAATACCAGATCTCTACTTGTCACTCCATGAACATCGCACCATACATGATATCCAAATCTCCCAAGTGAATGGAGTTGGAGTCATTTTGGAGATACCAAAGAACCTAGGAAACATGAAAGGAGTTATGGATCGTTTTTTCCTTGGTGGGATTTTCAACCGATATGACACCTGATCAACAATCTCGAACACCTCAAAAGGTCTAATGAATTGGGGAGAAAGATAAGTCCCCCTACCAAACCTTTTCTCCTACCATTGTGGGGTAACCCTCAAAAGTACATGACCTTCATCCTCAATCTCTAGAGGAGGTAACCTTTGATCAGAATATTCCTTTTTATGGTACTACACTAACCCAATCCTCTCTCAATACAACTATATATTCTTAATCATACTATTCACTAAATCAGGATAAAGAACCATTAACTTCCATCCTTTATCTGACATAATAGAGAATTTCATCATCCCTCATACAACACCTCAAATAGAGACATGCCAACAAATGAGTAAAATCCATTTCTATTGTAAATATCAAAAAAGAATGTGCTTTACCCATGATCACCCAAGTCCATGAAATAAGATCACAACATATGCTAAAGGTTCTAGATGGTATGGTCTATCTTCCCATTTTCCTAAGCGTTGAAGGAAGACATAAGGTGTAACTGGTATCCAAAGTCATACTTAAAGGGACTCCAAACCGGTAAGCTAAAACATAAATCTTAAGAAAATACATGGTCCTTGTTACCTCATGAATCCTTATGAAATCATACCTATACTACCTCTCCAATACATCCATGACACTTGACACACAAATCACCAAATAATGGAGCAAATTCTTCAATCAATCTGATATCACCCAAACTACATCACATCCTCCCATATCTTAGGGTAATATAGTGAAACAAATACAATGATATGTCCTCCCATTTCCAATTAGTAACAATGAAGTGAAGTAAAAAATATTTAAAAACACTCTATTCCTCTATCACTAACTAAAAAACAAAAAATTAGCCACAAACTATGCCACTAACAATTTCATCCCTAGCCACCAAAGATTTCTCCCCAATATAAGATCCATCATGGACACACTAGTATGCATTGTTTAAGGTGATATGTGAATCTCATAGAGAACTTCCTCACATATTTCTAATGAAACAATCAAACTCTTCTAAAACAACATCCACTGTTAACTATTATCCATCCCTCTAGAGCATCACTATACACAACATGGTCATACAAGACCTATACCTATGCATCCACCAAAAAGACTCATCTACCTACCGCATCAAGGGTGAATCAAAATTCATCTAATGAAGGAATCCTTTAACAATTTTATTCTAATCATCATGATTCATCACTATAAGATCCTCCGTCCCTTTCTAAACACCAATAGAGTCTCGAAAATATCTATTTGGGAATTATGAATCAGCACATCATAATACTAAATTCTACTTTCATGGGTTGTAAGATATATCAAAATCTTATTATGGGAGAAACACCATCCACCTTCGCATACATAGATTCAAATATTTCCTAGAGAATTCATATTTAAAGACCATTTGGTCCATGAAAACCACAAATTGCTCGTAGATGAGGTAATGCTTCCTTATCATTAACACAATAAAAAATGTTGTGAGGTCTAGATCATGGGTGGAATAGTTACCATAATGGGGACATAAATATATAGACCCATAAGATATCACCTAAATCTAGAACATGAAGAAACATCCCGCCCATAGATAAGAAGCATCACAGAAAACCACAAACATCACACCCTCCTTAGGAAAATGAGTCCCTTGAGCACTGATCAACTTATCATTCAGGAATATAAACTCTACCTAGAAATGATCAGTCTAAAAAAAGCAATCGTACTTCCCAGCTAGAGATTTTATGGGGACTATATCCCAATATAAATCATAAATAACCATTTAACAATAGCTAGAAAGTGTAATAAAATGTAAAACTATGCCACATTCTTTGGTGCTACCTAAGATAAAACGTCCTTGATATTTTATGGGTGTATGACCACTCTTTTGTTAAGTAGAAAATTACAAAATAAATGAACCTCTAAAATTCAAAACATTCACATAGACATATTTTCGAAGTGTTTTTTGTGTCTAAATACCTTCAAGATATCTCTGAGATGTTTATCATGATCCTCCATTCCATTTGAGTAGATCAAGATATCATTAATCAACATGATGATGATCTAGTCCAAGAACTCATAGAATATAAAGTTCATGAGCCCTATAAACTCAACTAGTAAATTAATGACACTGAATGGAATAACCATGAACTAAAAGTTCCCATAACTACACATGAGGGTAGTATTTGGGTATATACATATTTTACCCTCATCGGGGGATATCCACCCAATAAGTAAGCATTGAAAAAAATAACTATATCCCTTATGATAGTCTAATAGATCATTGATCCACATGAGGCTGTAATAGTTTTTGAATATTTCATGATTAAACCTTAAATAGCATACCAAAAACGTCATATTACTATCTACATTCTAGGAAAATATTACCGGGGAACCCCATGGATACACACTGGGTCATATGAGACCCCTTTGCTTCAGATCATGAACCTAGAACCTCAAGCCACAAAAATCCATAAGAACTATTTGGTAGGAATCCTTCAGGATCAGAGAAATCCCCAGTAGAAACTCTATCCCAAACACGACATCAGGTGGGGGTAGTGCCATAAAATCATCTAGGAAAACATATAGGTACTCCTCCCTAATCCTAGGAAAACCCAATTTATAAACTCCAATCTATAGATCCACCAATATAGAAAAAATATTTTATGCTTTCCTCCCACCCATTTGATAACCTTACTCAAAAATTAATTCCACCTGTTAGCCCTCCACATTAGAAAATGAAACCCTTATATGAAAATAGTAAATGAATGTGTGTATGGAATAAAACAAATATATTCTAATGATAAAATCATATGGATGTATTTGATGAAAAAATTAAATCTATAACTAAATTTTGTTATCCCATAACTTGTATACATCCCCGACATACATAAAATAATGAATCTAACCTACAGATAACACATAAAATACAAGGGGACCTAGAAGTGTTTCTATATCCAGTCACATGGAACAGACCAAAGCAGGATAAATAATGTATGTTGAGGAACCTAAATCATGTAAGACACAAAAATAGTAGATAATAAGCTAATCATATACCTAATAGCCTCTTGGCCTGCTAGCATTGGTTCCTCAAACCCATGCACATGCAGACACCCATATTTTATTCCTATTTACTATCAATATCCATGAAGACAATATGGCCTATGTCCTTATGGATGGGTATCATCACAAGGATATCACTACCAAGACCATCTTCCCTCATCTTTTGGTCAAGTAACAATGACCATTTCTTTTGAAACTACATCTTACAGAAGTACATATTCTTTAAAAAAGGGGTTTGAATGACCATATAATAATAGTGACCTTGAGAGGCCAAAAACATATCTTGGAGGTGACCATTTCATATGAAAACATACCACTTGAATGAAAATCCCATGATAGATAATCGAAATCCAACTGCCTTGGAAGTATGGGAAAATACATACTATAGTTGATACCCCACATGTTGAAAACTCGAGTTTTTGAACATACAAGGCCCATTTCTTGAAGCTCTACTCATAAGGATGTATTTCTGGACACCCTATCATGGATCAACAACCAAAGAAAAGAAATTTTTGATAACCACTCACTACATATACTCTTCTATATACATAGAAATAATTAACTGAGTGACTGTATAACTGATCACTAGGTGAAAAGCCTCCTCCAAACATCACTCTCTTATAACATCATGTCTAAATACATATTAGTGAAGTGAAAGGGGTCATTGATATTGATCTAATTCTCTTTTAACGTGTTCTATAATCACTTCCACAACTAAATGTATCACACTATACAACCATCCCATAAAGACGCTTAAACCCAATTTACAATAAAAAATTCAACCATTTTACATATTAAATGAGTTCTCACTAACTACTATTTACTAATCCATATCATTTCATATTTATAAAACCCACCAACATATCATTCATATTAATTAAGCTAATTACAAGATGATAAATCCAAACCATCTACATTAATTTACCAACCCATGTCATTTCATTTTAGAATTGTAGTTTATTCAATAGAAACCCATGAAATTAACATAAAAACACTATAAAACAAATCTCCCATATCACGTCATCCATCACTACAACACCACATTTTCATGTCAATCTCATTAAAAAACCACACTTCTCAACCAATATGCCACACAATCAATATCATGACACGTAAATTGGGGCTCGTGTCGTGACTACCCCAAGCCCACCTTCCATAGGCTAGGGGATGAAAACTAGCACTAGAAAGGCATATCCCTAAAATGGGAAGGAATTTCCTTTTAACCTGTACAAACACACAGTGTAAGAACACAACAAGAAGCAACCCCAAGGTAAACCGTTTTAGTAAAAGTGTGAAAAAAGTAATGGGGATGGAATACAATCCCCAATGAAAATTACAAGTACAAATAAAAAATACAAACACAACTGAAAAGTGAAAAATAGCTCATGGATCATCCACTGAGGATTCAAACTGAAGGGTAGGTACAACTCACGAATAGTAGTCTTTGTGCCACATCACACCAAATGGTCCACCGCTGAGCACATTCTAGTCTTGGCTCCCTGAGCCTCGATCAATGTTGTCTATTGTTTGCACAAGACACAACAAGGTGCGGGCCTAGACCATGTAGGGGTGAGCATAACAATACTTGGTAGGGACCCTGAAACCCCTGTAGATCTTCCAGAGTTCCAAAAATTAAATACCACAATGTAAGACCTCAATCTCAAAGCACGTTTCAATAGATATCAACTCTACTTAGTTATATTACCATAAATATACCTCTATTATCAATATATATTCATATCATACTGGAGGGAAGAATACCTCAATAGGAAAACCACAAAGGTATAATTACCACACAGGTAACACCACAAAGTTAGAAGTAAGACATGGGTAACACCATGAAGACAACACCACAAAGGTAGAAGTACCACATAGGTAACACCATGAAGGTAAAGTTATAAAACAGGTAACACAACAAAGATAGATATACCACATAGTTAACACCACGAAGGTAAAAGACTCAGCTCACAATCAGGTATAACTTAAGTTCAGAAGTAAAAATGATTAGTCATAAGCTTGATTATCTTATTCTATAAATAATCGATGCTTCTGAACCACACATGATCATTAGGTAATAACCCCTAATGACCCACAAAGGATCTAAACAAAACATCATTGGTATGGGCTGACCCATGTTGGATCACTGAGTGATGACCCATATAGGATCTGATAGATTATGACCCACATAGGATAGACATATGATGACCCACTTAGGATCAATGTTATTTCTTCAAATTACTTCCTGACACATGATTCCTCATGCTCGGTACACTCATGGTTAATAGAATATACACCTCGAGATATAAGTCGTAACTCGACTGCCACTGATCTCTATAAAGGAATAACCTAATGGACATCCATGTTGTAAGGGTTACAAAGAGACAGATGGTGGATTAATCAGACATCTGGTTTGTGAGTTATAAGAATTATAGTTCCAATATCCTAGTTGGATTTGGGATCCATCTAACCTAGTCGTACACAAACTATCTTTAAAACTCAATTGGAGTACACCAAAAGGACCATCTTACTCCAAGGGTACCAAGGATATAGAAGGTTCATCAAAAGGATTCTAGGATTTCAAGTTATGGACCTTTATGTGGAACTAGGCTTGGTTAGGTATGGGTTCAGTCTAAACCAGTATGGGCCAACCCGACCCAGTCTGGGTCCTACCCCGAATGGGCTGGACCGCAGTATGCTCATCCCACTGGGCCACGTTCCAGCCCGGTCCGCAAGGGGGAGTGACCTGGCTCGCAAGGGGGCACACCCCATCAGTCCGAAATGCCATGGGATCCTCCCTATCTAGCACAGGGTTGGGGGTTCCCAAGTTTCCCAAATGGCCTGGTGTCCATTCAGCTTATGATGCGATGGTGCCACGTGGGCACCGCCTGGTCGCCACAGATCCCATCAGTGGAAAGGTTTCCTCCTCCACCGAAGCATCGGCTGCTGCCCCTTACTCACCCGTGGCATGCTGGTTGCACCACCCTCATCTTTCTCAATAGGCCGATGTGTTAGATTCCTCCTATGACCGATGTGGCTTACGAGCAGTAGTCGATTCCTCCAGTGGCGTGGGTGCGTCACCTCCTTGCTCACGACTGGCCGGTGTGCCAGGCGCCTCCTCCGACCATCACAACAGACGAGTCGTGGCCAGTTCCTCTGGTGGCATGGGTACACTGCCTCCTCCCTCATGTCTGGCCAGTATGTCGGCCCCCGCCTTGGTCCCTACCGACACCGGTCCTTAGTACCACCACACCAATTGTCTTTCACAGAGAATGAAAGGGTAGAATAGTAGCAGTGGGCCCGGGATGGGTTCGTTAGGCCCATGCCATCCAATTTTTCCTGAAAAGAGCACGAGGGATGAAAAAGGATTCTACAACTCTTGAAATTAAAACCAAAATTAAACCCTAACTACATAACATTGTAGAGAAACCAAATATGAGGAAGTGGTTCAGTGTTCGTCTTTCCTGCAACAAGATTCCAACAAATCTGCTCGTACGTCATCCTTCGGTTCGTGGTTTGGTGTCTCCTATCACCTCCCACTGGAACAAGATCCTTCATCCTAGTTTTTGGTATCTCAGTTCTTTGTTAGAACTTTCTTTCATGGTGAAGCAGTGCTAATACCTCTCCCTAAGCACCATATAAATAAGATAGGGGGAGGATGTCTAATGCTCATGGGATTTATATGGGTTCATTAATTCTAAACCTTCCTCATTCTCAATGAGGATGTTACTTAGGATTGAATGGTCAATTCGTTTAATGGCTTGAAACATCACTGGTCCCACATTGCTACTTGTCTGTTAGAGGAAAATAATGAAATAAATCAAAAAACAATGTTATTTTTTTTAAAAAGTCCCAAAATCAAACATTTTCTCCCAACCTACTGCGGTCAAAGTGAAGCCTCCCCTAAGAGAATCTCAGCATTTTAGATTGAATGGTGCCCTCAGATTATTAATCCAAGCACCAGTTGCAATGTTAAAAAAATCGCTCGTGCATTTGTTGAATGTACCATAAAAATGTTTAAAAATTCATTCCAGAGACATTGGGTCTTGAAATCATGCACCACCAATTGTCACAGACTCATAATAATTCAATATATTTTAAAAAAATTACATTGGAAATCTAGGTATTTACATTTTCCCCACCATATGGATTTTCATCCCAAAAAACCACAGCATAGACTAAGAAAAAAAAATGGGGGTATTGAGCACGAATCTGACCCTACCACTCCCAAGTGCTCTCCTGGAGGTTCATGTGCTGTCATTGAACGTGATCCAGAGGTATTGATCGCCCATGAAGGACTCACTCCTACCAATCCTCAATCTCCATTGGAACCTCCATAAATATCACCCCATCATCAAATTACAGCTTTCCGTGGTCGATGATGTGAGATGGTTCATGCAAATATCTCCTCTACTAGGATACGTGGAAGTTTTCATGCACCCTCTCCTACTGTGGTGGAAGTGCCAAGTAGTATGCAGCCTCGCCTATCCTTTGATGTATCAGAAATGGTCTGATAAACCTAGGTGATAAATTGCCTCCTCGACCAAATATATATAAACGTCTTTGAGGTGAGTCCCATGGGAAGACACGATCCCCCCCCCTCAAACTCCAAAGAACTCCGCCTCCTGTTAGTATAAGACTTCTATTTTCTCTATGTAGTCTTCATCAGCTCCAGGATGATCTACACCTTCTCAGTGGTAGCTCGTACCAACTCTGGCCCCATAAGATCTATCTCCTTTAAGTTTGTCTAGCATAGAGGTTATTTGCAAGGATGACCATATAAGGCCTCCAATGGTGTTATACCAATGGTGGAGTGATAGTTGTTGTTGTATGTGAACTCTACAAAGGACAAGTGGACCTCTGAACTCCGGCCAAAATCTAGGTCCCAAGCACGAAGCACATCCTCTTGGATCTGAATCGTCTGCTCCATCTGACCATCCGTATGAGGATGAAAGGTAGTTCACAAATGTAACTAAGTCCCAAACGCCTCTTATAATCCCATCCACAACTAGGAAGTAAAATGTGTGTCACGATCATAGACGATCGTTGATGGCACCCAATGGAGTCACACATTCTCCTGTACATAGATTCGTCCCATTCTCTCTACAGATCCCTACTCTCAGATAGGTAGGAATTGGGCCTACTTGGTGAGTCATTCAACGATCATCTAGATAGAATCAATGCCCCTGGACTTATGTGGAAGCCCTATCATAATTTCCACAGATATTCCATCCCACTTCCACTCTAGAAACTCTAGTGGCATTGCTCAGCCTACTGTAACCTGATTCTCAACCTTCACTAGGTTATAAGTGAGGCACCGAGAAACAAAATCCGTCACTAATTTCTTCACCCTGAAAACCAGTGCTGAAGCAGAAGGTCCCGGTACTTCTTCGCCACACCGAAATGTGCCTTCAGAGGGGTGGTATATAACTCCTTCAACACATCCTCTCGTAAAAATATCGGTACCATGGTACATCCTCTAAAGATGATGACATAATCCCCACCTTTAGAAAATAATTTAGGTGCATGTACTTAGGAAATCTTAGAACTTCAAGCATCACAGTCAAAGTCCCCAACTTTCTCCTCCCTGACTCACTGAAGGAGTGTGGGAGTGACAGTCATATAATAGAGGTAAGTTGTTCCATCCCTATTCATGAAGGATATCTGCATCATGGCTAGAAGCTCTATCACCTCACTCAACAACTGTAGACAAAAACTTCTGCTGGGTGCATCTGCTACCACATTCCACTTCCCAAAAGTATAGACTATCTCTATGTAATACTCATGGAGGAACTCTAGGCATCATCGATATCTTAGGTTCAGGTCCTTCTAAGAGAAGATATACCTTAGAATCTTTTGATCAGAGTAGACTATAAGATGTTCACCCGTCATTTAATGTCTCCACATCTTTAGGGGGAAGACCACTGTTTCTTAGTCCAGGTTGTGGGTAGCACAGTTCTACTCATGTTTCATTAGCTATCATGAGCCGTAGGTGATCACTGGTCACTCCTACCTCAGGACACACCCAACTCCAGTCCATGATGTGTCGTAGTAAACTACACACCCAACACCCTTTCCTGGTAGTCTCAAGATGGGGGCACTCATCAGTATTTATCGCAACTCCGGAAAACACTTTTGCCATCTCTCTGTCTATACGAAGGGATGTCCCTTCTTCATCAACACTAACAAGGGAGACACAACTCTAGAAAATTCAGGCATGAATCTCCGGTAGTGTCTTGACAACTCTAGGAAACTACACACCTCGGCCACACTCCTGGGTGGCTCCCAGGTAAGTACAACCTCTATCTTCATTGGATCCACTGTAACTCCAGTATCCAAGATAACATGTCCAGGAATGTGGACCTCTCGTATCCAGAACAGCCACTTCGAGAGCTTACCATAATGATGTTTCTCTCAGAGTGTACTAGAACTATCTGTAGATGATAGGCATGTTTCTCCTCCATTGCTGAGTATATCAACATGTCATCAAAAAAGATCACCAAAAATTGATCAAGGTATGGCTAGAAGATCCTGTTCATGATTCCCATGAAAATCGCTGGGGAATTGGTCATGCCAAATAGCATAAACAAGAACTCATAGTGGCCATACTGATATATTATGGTCATATTCTGCACATCCTCATCTCGTACCCTGAGCTGATGATAGCCTAATCTGATATCTATCATCAGAAATAAATGAGCTCCCTTTAGTAGATTAAAAAAATCATTGATCCTCATAAGTGGATACTTGTTCTTCATAGTCACCTGGTTCAGGCAATGGTAGTCCACACAGAGTCTCAAACTCCCATCTACTTAATTAGAGAACAAAATTGGGTATGCTCATAGAAAAAAATGGGCATTATGAACCCCCTCCTCTGCGAGTCCTCTAACTATACCCATAACTCAAGAAGCCCCGCAGGAGCCATCTAATATGCTGGTGTATATATTGGTGTCATCCTGGGGTACAAGATGATATAAAAGTCTACCTCTCTGCATGGTGGTAGTATCAGAAAATCCTCAAGAAATACATTATCATACTGGTCAACCACTATAGGATAACTGGGACTCTCTACATCAACTTCTCCGAGGGTAAGCCCAGCCAACTGATACGTGATCAGCTACACCCTCTTTTGGGTAAGTCCATCCTGTGCTGCAAAGGTTCCCTTCTTTCTAGTGATAGAAAACCTGGTCCCATCCTCACAGACAGACCATAATTTGTGCATAATACAGTCAATATGAGCATGGGTTGTGGATAACTAGTCCATAACCAAGATGATGTCGTAAGGCCTCGACGCCACTACTAGAAGATCCCAGTCGAACCTCTTGTCTCTTAAAGTAAGCTCACACTGCCATCACCAGTATGTAATTATCTAATCCCCTCCTGTAGGACTCTAGCAAAAATTTTTGAGCTAACAACTCCACTGTAATCTTCGAGCTCCGAATGAAGGTCATGGGAACAAAAGAGTGACTGGAACTTGTGTCTATAAGTACTAAAACTAAGTGAATGTAGAAACAGATTTTACCTCTAATAATATCCCTAGCACCGTGGTCGTATGCCTTAGGTTCCTAGAGCGGAGCTCATCCCTGTCCACCTACTCCCTATGGTAATGGTGGACCACCAGGAGGTGGTGGCGGTAAAACCTCGAATCGCCGCCCACTACCTACTGCATGACCGACTCCTCTACTACATCCACCTTCTGACTGAGGACTACCTCAACCGCATTTCTAAATCTTCCATGGTGGTCCCTCAACCATCTAATGGTCTTCCTTATGAAGGGTCATGAAATCGTGAGCCATGTGACCCTACACGCCGAACGAGTAGCATTGCCTACTCCTAATCTGCCATCCTCTGTCCCGTGTGCCCCACACCATCGACCATGTATCCTGACATCGTCCACCATAAGGTCTGGCCCACATGGGACTTTTCATCATCTCCCTATTGCCTACTGCAAATGACTCTACTACCTGACATCCAGTCGGGGATCTTGCTATCGATGCATCCCCAGTTAGGAAGCTCTCGACCAAAATTTCTCACTCTAGCACCCAGCATGTGTCAGAATGCTAAGTGATATCATCGATCCTATAATCTCCCATCGGAGACCCTGATCAAAGGTATATATCCTGAAAAAGGGTCCCATACCATTTCAGTTGAGTAGTGGGAAAGATCAGTGACCCTCAATGAGTACTGGTCCACAGTCATGCTTCCCTACAGTAAATGCAGGAGCTCGTGAATACGCACTGAGCATAGAGTAGCTCATACGAACTCTTCTCTAAAAAGGATCTCAAAGTACACCCAGATAAGGGTTACCTCATTGTGTACCTAGTGTGTCAGACTCCACCATCTCCCAGCTACTCCCTACATGATAATATCATCTAGGATCACCATTATATCACTTGGTGTCCCAACTTAGTAGAAAACTCAGGCCACATCCTCCAACCAGTCTTTCTCCTCCTGTGGATCTATCTCGCCTCGGAACCTTAGAGGACTCTACCACATAAACTTGTGAAACAAGATCAGTCGGCGTTTACTCTCTACTGGTGGTTCTGGTGTCCCTGGATTCCCAACGGTTAGTGGTTTTTCTGGTACATCACCTAAAGGTGCTAACACCGTAAGAGGGCCCAACACTGAGGACTCATCACTCTATGGTCCGTTATCGTGTACTCTCCTGGGATTGATGAAAATATTTATACATATAGGAATCCTGAATGGAAACAAGTGTTCCACAATAAATAAGTTATACTTGGTGAGCTGACTCAATGAAACCATAAGGAAAAATTTCCAAAAACACACGCAATCAGTGTTTTCAGGAACTGAGTCAGAAATCTGAATTTGTGGTCCAGGTGTATGGATACATCGGCCTCCGCACCAACACTGGATTCTGTAAACTGAAAACAAATTCAAAAAACTTAACACCATTTCAACATATAAAAGATAAGAGTCTTAGTTCTTTAGTATAACTGAATCCACTGATACCACTTCGTCATGAACTACCCATCGGGGCATGTTTTGTGAATACCGCAAACCTGCCTTCCATAGGCCAGGAGCTGGGGACTAGCACTGGAAAAGTATATCCCAAAAACAGGAAGGAATATCCTTTTAACATGTACAATCACATAGTCCAGGAACACAACAATAAGAAACCATGAAGTAAAATACTATATTAAAAGTTTGATGAAAGTAAAGGGGCTAGTATACAAGAACCACTGAAAAGTACAAGTAAAAAATGAAAATGAAAAACACAACTGAAAAGTGGAAAATATCTCATGGATCGTCCATCAAGGATCCTACTTGAAGGGTAGGTACAACTCATGAATAGTAGTCCCTATGCCACATCACACCAAATGGTCCACCTCCGAGCACCGTCCAGTCCCGGCTCCCTCAACCTCGATCATTATTGTCTCTTGTATGCACAAGGAACAATAATGTATGGGCATAGCCTGTGTAGGGGTGAGTATAACGATACTCAGTAGGGACCTCTAGATCCCTTTAGGTCTCCCAAAGTTCCACAAAGGAAATACCACAAAGCAAGACCTAAATATCAAAGCACGAAGTAATTGATATCAACTCTACATAGGTATATAGCCATACATATACAGTCTTCTCTTACATGATAGAAGAATACCACCAAGGTAACACAACAAAGGTATAAGTTCCACACAGGTAATACCATGAAGATAAAAGTACCACATAGGTAATACTACAAAGAAAACACCGCGAAGGTATAAGTACCACACAAGTAACACTCCGAAGACAACACTACTACGGTAGAAGAACCACACAAGTAACACCACAAAGATACAAGTACCACATAGGTAACACCATGAATATAACACCACAAAGGTAAAAGACTCATCTCAAAATCAGGTACAACTTATGTACACAAGTAAAAATAATTAGTCATAAGAAATATCATCTTATTATGTTAAGAAGAACTACTGCTAACCCACACAAGTTCATTAAGTAATAACCCCAACTGACCCACACAAGATCTGTCCCACATAGGATCGGTATACACTGACCCACACAGGTTTTATGAGTGCTGACCCACATCGGATCTGATAGATGCTAACCCACACTGGATCGATAGATGCTAACACACTTAGGATCAATGTTCTATCTTCATGTTACAACCTGCCACAAGATTCCACGCACTTAGTGCGCTCGAGTTTCGTAGAATATGCCCCTTGAGATATTGGTCATACCTTGATCTCCACTAAGCTCTAAAAAGTAATACCCAAAGGTCTTCCATGTTTTAATCGTTCCAATGTTACAAACGATGCGTCCATCGTATTCTTGGTTTGTGAGTTATAAGCGTTTTTGTTCAGAGGGCCCGGTTGGATTCGAGTTCGATCCAACCCGGCAATATTCCAACTATCACCAAAACTCAATTGGAGTATACCAAAAGGACCATCTCACTTAATGGTTCCCAGTTCCATAGACGATTCATAAAAAATATGCCCAATTTTCTTGTTATGGGTCTTTAAACAGAACTGGGCCTGGTTGGGTCCCGGTTCGGTCCGACTCGGCTGGGCTGGGTCGCGGTGAGCTTGGCCTGCTGGGCCGTGGACTGGCTCGACCCTCAAGGGGGGTGCATCCCAGCCTGTAAGGGGGCGTGGCCCGCTAGTAAAACTCACAGTGGGGTCCGCCCGAGCCGGCCCGGGGGGGGGGGGGGGGTGAGACCCTGGGTCTCCCGAACAGCCTAGAGGCCTTTCGGCTTGTGAAGAGGTAGTGCCACATGGGTGCTGCTCGGTTACCATGGAGCCCATTGAAGGTGTGGGTTCCACCTTCTCCACAGATTCGGCCACGTCCCCTTCCACACCAGTGGCATGATAGTCGGGCCGACCTCCTCTTTCGAGACCGATCAAAGTGTCAGACACCTCCTCTGATAACCTCGACTGACATGCTGTGGCCAGTTCCTCGAGCGGTGTGGGGGCGCCGCCTCCTCCCTTGCGGATGGCTGGTGTGCCGACTGCCTCTTCCGACCATTGAAACTGACCAACCGCTGCCGGTTCCTTCTATGGAGTGGGTGCACCACAACCTACCTCATGGCCGACTAGTGTTCCGACCACCACCTTGGTCCCTACTGGCATCGGTCACCAATACTGCAGTGCTGATGGTCATCCATGGTGAACGAAAGGGTATAAAGGTAATGGAGGGTCAGGGCTGGGTTCGTTAGGCCCACACCCTCCTCATTATCTTTATAACAACATGAGGGAAGAAAAAGGATGCTATAACTCTTGAAATAAAAATAAAAAGTATACCCTACCTCAAGAACGATGTTGAATTCCCACAATTGAGGAAGTGGGTCGACGTTCCTCTTTCCCGCAACAAACAACCAAGGACACCACTCATACGTCATCCATCAATTTGTGTTTCGATGTCTCCCATCACCTCCCACTAGAACCAGATCTATCCTCTATGGGTTTTGCGTAACGGTACTTTTTCAGCACTTCATTACTTCATGAAGCAGTGTCGATACCTCTCCCCAAGCATCATATAAATAAAAGAGGGGGGAGGGTGTCTAACGCTCAGGGGATTTATGAGGTTTCATTAATTAGGAACCATTGTCATTCCCAATGACACGGTTACTTAGGATTGATGGTTTAATCCATTTAATGTCTTGACATATCGCTGGTCCAACGTTGCCTCTTTTCCATTGGTGAAAAAGAAACAAATAAATCAAATAAAAAAGTAATTTTATTTATTCTTTTAAAAAGACCCAAAATATAACTTTTTCTCTTAACTTACTACAGTTAAATTGAGTACTTCCTTAAGTGAATCCCAGTGCATTGTATTTAACTGTGCCCTCAGATTTTTATTCCGAGCACCGATTCAAATGTTAGAAAACGACGTTCGCGTGTTTACTAAACGTACCTTTAAAAAGTTCAGAAATTAATTCCAGGAAAATCAGTCCTCAGAATCATGGGCTGTCAATTTTCGATAACTCATAATAATTCCATATTATTAAAAAAATTACATGGAAAATCTGGGCCTTCAGAATCACAACATAACTTCCCACATCACACCCCAAGAAAACACTATCACATCACTACCCCACACATTTCACAACTTAGATGGTCACCACCCCCACCACACATCACACAAGGAAACACAATAAGAACAACCATACATAACATCACATACAAAAATTCACAAATTTGGTTCAAGGGATTACATTACATAACCTCATTATTTCACATGTGCATTATCATAAAAATTTGATTCTTTGGGAAACTAATTCATTAGACACATAAAAATTCTTATTATGGGTTGCATAAAATAATCCATATAAGATGAATCCAGCATTCATACCTATTATATCACAAGAATGGCTCTTTACAGCTGGGTTTTTTTATTAATGGAAATAATAATCAAAATATCATCATTGACATCATCATAGAAATACCAAAATGTGATTTCAATCCATTATCAACAATTTTAGATCTATAATGTTCCTTATATATATTAAGACAACCCTTAATGTCAACCCATTTAATGGAAAAAGAATTAAATCCCCAAACATGAACCTAAATATTGAGAGAATAAGGATACCATACCTCAAAGAAGCTTTCCAACTCACT
Source organism: Viscum album (assembly GCA_963277665.1). Taxonomy (NCBI): domain Eukaryota; kingdom Viridiplantae; phylum Streptophyta; class Magnoliopsida; order Santalales; family Viscaceae; genus Viscum; species Viscum album. The sequence continues at coordinate 1,692,500,654 of OY728137.1, read as the reverse complement.
GCATAGAATATTATGAAGGGAAAACAACCTAGAAACCATAACTGTATGAGTAAAACCAAAAATAACCTATATCACACAAATGGATCATAAAAATAATGACCATATCCTACCCAAACTTGAACAACATAACCAATGTGAATCCTCAAAATAATAATGATAACAAATAAGGGGATGAAAAGAAGAAATCATCTCTAATTTCCAAGGATCAACTTCCTAAAGACAAATATCAGAGCCTGAGGAAAGGGGCTGTAAGATCGTATAAAATACCAACGGGTTTCCTAAAAACTGATAGGACCATGATCCAAAAGATATAATTTCCCTTAACCTCATATTTATAATCATGAACTAACCATCTTAATTCTTTTTTTTAATTACATATTGATGATTTTAATTCTCATGGGACTAAAAAATTCAACCTCTGAATCCTTTATAAGACAATAATTCCTAAAAAACAAAACACGAGGAATATATACCAAAATTCTTAGCATCTAATTCTGTATAGACACAATCTTGACATACATAGACATTACATTACTTTTGCGGAATACTTAATACATAACAAAATAGACACCAAAGGACCGTAATATTTTAGTGTCTTTGGAAACTTGGAACATAATCTTCTAATCTTGGTGAAAGATCTTCAACATCTCCCATAAAGATCTTCTTTTTTTATTACCTAAAACCTTTCTTTATATTATTGGGAAAAGAAAACATATAAAGGATGATCTCAAATGATCAGTAAGGGTATGCATGGAGAAAATAAAACAAACCATATACATTTGAACTTTAGAACATGAACATAAAGTTTAAACATCAAAATCTTAAGTTGTGAAATAAATCATGGTAGTACCTAGAGAATAGATCATAAAGGAACATAAATCATGATAAAATAGCAAGGGAATAAAACATTTAACTGTGGAAAACCATTAAGCACATGATATGATTTCCATAGTTTTCAAGGCATTCCTTCCAGGACCATCTTAGTGGACAAAGTCCCTTTCTAAATCGAGTTCACTTCTCGTTCCAGTCCTGTATCACTGAACCATATTAACTTACTATTCCAGAAATGTCTATCTCATGAGATATAAATCATTACCCAATGAATTTGAAGGAGATATAGTTCCCACCCATATTATAATGAAACCATTCTTATGTGTTTTACAAAATAATAAATCATACATCATAGAATAACCCGTGTAATAAAAATGGGATTCTTAAACATCGTGACATCATAAAACAATTCATACAAGATAAAGGACTTCATAAAAATAATTCCATCATAAAATTATCATATCAATGTAAAAATATGGATAGAAACAAAACCATATATTATCTTAGATTGAAAAATTATTTTGATAAAACACTTGAAAAAAATTCATGAGGTAAATATCCTTTCTTCTTAAAAATCATTTTCATTTCACAAAATGCCACGAAATTTTAAAAGAAATGGATTTTATTGAAAATAAACATGAAATATTATAGATTAAACTTCATGAAAATAAGGAATTATAAAACTGTAAAAATCTGTTCATGTTGTATAAGTTAAAAAAACATTTTCCTCGTACTTTTTTCAGAAAAGTCAAAAAGTACCTCGTATGGTAAACAAAAGAAAGATTCTTTCCATACAATGTGGTAAAAGTAAAAATGGGTAAAAATGACTTTAAACATACATGGAAAAAAATTAAACATTTTATGAAAACATTTTGAGAACATATAGACATGGATGATAAACATAATCCCAGTCAATACTTACGAATAAACAATCTCAGATAAGAATGAGATTGGAATTATTATCCCTTACCTTAGGTATGATATACTTCCTACGTATCTGAACCTCCCACATAATGATTTAAATAATGTCATTTACTTATTAAAGATTCATATTCATTGTTATGATATCATATATGGTTCACTTATGACTTTATATTACATGTTTTTTGTAAATTCCCTGTTAAAGCAGCGTTGTGGGTAAAATTGTTTTATTTATCGTACGTGTGTGGACTTATTGTTCTTGATATTATTATTACTTATATCATGATTAAATTACTTCCAGTATTTAAATCATGATTTATATATCATATATATGTATTATATATATATATAATAGATAGATAAATGAAATGAAATACACCGTTCATGGACACGATAGGACGTACGTACGCATGAACGATGTTTTCTTTTCCTTATTAATTTGAACGGAAGTAAGTAGATGACATATATATATATAAATATATCCAGTAGCTTTATCATGTCATATATTTCTTTATTATTCACTATATATACTTTATAATCATTCTTGAGTGGTTATCATGGAGAATGAATCTCATCGCGTCGTGGAGATGGTAATCCATACGTACGCACGAGCGATGATATAATTCCCATAATTATTGAATTGAATTGGAGTGGATGATATAATATCTCAGAATGAGTATGATGTTATAATAACTATATATAGTTATTCTTTAAACCATTATACTCATCCATATAAGGTGGTGGTGGAAAAATAGATTACACCACGATGTGGAGACGGCATTCCGTACGTACGCATGCGCGGTGATTTCCTTTTATGTAGGATGGATAGAAGGTGAAATAGGGTTGTTTAATATTTATAATAATATATCAGTATTTTAGTTATACTGATTTTATTAATTTATGATGAAACAAATATAGAAGAAGAAGTTGAAGAAGAAAGAAATTTGAAAGAATCGGTAGAAGAGATTACATTTTCTTCGACGCACCTCCTTTAAGCGTTCTCTTAAGGGACTAGAGTTGGTCTTTTGAGAAGAACAGAACCTCCAAAATGTTTCTAGGGAAGTGTAGAAGATAAATGGGCAGAGTTTGTCTGATCTTGAAGGCTCAACGTGTTATAAAGTGGAGGGGGAGGAGGTGCCCTTTTATAAGGGAGGAGATGGACAGCTTTGGAAACATCAAAAATATTAATTTATAATAAAACAAACCCCACTTAAAAACCTCAAAAAATGACTCATATTAATAGACTATATAAGATAGGGTTGTGATCTCAACAACCAATAAAATTTAGACATGTTCAAAATTTATTTTAAACCTTATCAACTTTATTTATCTTTATTTAATCTACTTAATTTTATTTGTGGTAATAAGATTCTAATTTTTAAATTGTTATAAATAATTACTTATGTGTTGTGAATTTTCCATAATGGGATAATTTATGAAATTTTCGACCATATAAATTATAATTTATAATTTTTAAATATTTTTGTGATTTTTAAACAATTTTATATTATGTTATTTTTATAAAATAACAATAGTGTCAATTTTGACACTATTAATTTATTTGAATTTAAATAAAATGCACACAGAAGACATGTTCGAAATAAAATATTTAATAGATTCATAAAAATTTCATATATATCTAGAAAATTCATGGATAATATTAAATAGTTCATATAATATTTATTTTAAAATTTTTTAAAACCATTTATTTGGTATATCTCTTAATATAATAATTACAATAATATTTCTGTATAATTATTTAATGTACTTATTTGTTTCATAAACATTAAAAATAAAATACTCTAATGAAGATAAATATAATACCTTTCATAATAATATTTTTACTCGAATTTATCATCTTAAAATCACAACATTTAAATTGTTATATTTATTAAATTATGAAGGTGTCATCTTTGACATCATTTAAAATAAACTAATATAAATGTCCTAATCGGTTTTATAAGGCACCAAATGGTCCAAAAATCGACCTTTGGATTCTCACGGTATAGATATACTTGAACAATTATTATTGGTCAAGTTTATGGTCCATTGGATAGGTATTGTTATCTTAATAAAAACTATATTATTGATTTTTTTCATTAAATACATAATTTCTACATCATTAATGTATAATCTATTAAGGAAATTAAATATTTCTTAAAAATTACAAATAAATTACCATGATAAAGAAAAAAAATTTATCTTTCAAATTAGTATTTATAATTTAATTTATATTTTGTATTACCTTATATTAAAAATAATCAAATTATTAAAGCTCAAGTGAGACATATTTCAATTTCCTTTAAATAAAATAAATAAAAAGTATTAATCAAATACAAGTGGGTTCCATTAGATTCAATTTCCACCCAAGTATGATCTAGGTCAAAATATAATCATCCAATTATATTTATACAAGTGTTAGGGTAATTTTATAATATTATATTTACCCTTAATTACCAGATTTTACTTTTAACAATTGTAAATAAAATTTACTGTACTCACTATTCATAATGGCTAAAAATAAAAAGTAGCTTATTAAAAAAATTTGGACCTCCTGATTCCAAATATAGAATAAATTTTTCTAAATTAAAATCACAAAAGTTGTAGAAATTAATTTAAAATTAATCCCGCTGTTAAGAAAACGAGTTTTAAAAGTTAAAACATCGCAAAAGATTGAAATTATTTTACTTATGAATTCAATGTAAAATTAATGTTAGTGACATACATTATATTAAATGGTAAAAAAATATTATATTCAAACTTTTAAACCATTCAATATTATAATTTAACCATATAAATTATTACAATGAAAAAATTTGTTTTTAATTAAAATATAGCGTGTTTTTACTATTCATTAGAATATGAAAGTTATTAGAATAATATGAAAAATTAATCCAAAGTAAATTTATATATCCTGATTTCAAAGAAGAATTTTATTTTGTCAAATTTAACTTATAAAAATGTCAAAAACTAGATTTAATGTGGGTGCTCCCTCAAAAGGCGGCAAAACTGCATTTTTTAAAAAAAACTTATTTTACCCGAAAAAATTATTTTGTTCTCACACCATGTTCTAGAAAAGGAGAAAGATTAATAATAATGTTATAAATTTCAAAATGAAGTTAATAATATTCATAACATCTAGTCTATAATAATATTATAACAACATGTCGTTGTTTATTGAACCCCGGTATTGCGTACTACACACACTATCGAGGAAGGTTGTGATTGCGTGTAACACAAGCCATGTCAGGGATGCATGTAGTGCAAGCTCCCCTTGGTGTTGTGTATAATATAATTCAAAACATACTTCATTTATACATTAAACAAAATCTATACTTAATATTGAGAACTTGAAATTGTGTGTAAATTCATCCAAGAAATGTGTTGCGTATACTGTAATCTAATACGGTGTTGCGTATAACACAAGCCAATTTTGGTGTAGTGTACAACACAAGACATCAATGAATTTAAAAAGAATAATTATCAAAAAATCTCGAGTTGTTACATTCTACCCCCCTTAAAATGAATTTCACCATCAAAATTCGTCAGGGTTATAAATGGTTTACTACATGAAAGTTTCTTTCATAGAAACCCACATCGTAAAAAGGAATACTAAAAATTCATTTTAAAAAGAAATTTTGAATCATAATGGTCTCCAAATGTATCTCAGCATAGGGTTTCCACATAGGACAACATAGGTGAAAATATTGATATAGAAAAGAAACCTAACCATGAAGTCCTGATGGAGAGTTGAAGAGAACATGGCTATGAAAAAGCCATCAATCACAAAGCCATAAATTTGTGATGATTTAAGGTACCATCTAATTCATTGGGTATGAGGGTACTAGGACAACATTTTTAGTTCTGAAGATCATTTCCCTAATGTTGAAGAATTGTTGAATTAAAATAAATACTTACTTGATTTTGGTAAAATCTCATTGTTGTTCATGCCTTGAAGAATTTACACTTCATCTCTAAAAGAATTAAAGTTGAATTTGTCATTCATGAAGTGTTAGTAGATCATTCGATAGAATGATAGGTCATTCCATCTGTTTATATCGCAATGTTTTTTAGCATGATTCATTAAATATACATAAGTCCATCTATGCTGAGGATAGTCATATATGGTTGCTAAAATGGACTTATACTTCATCTATCACAGCGCTTAAAAAAATAAAACTTGTTTCTACTAACCTGGGACTTCCTGTAGGCCAATTGAAGGAGACAAAGCCCTGTCGCACTTCGGTTGTGGGTTCGATTCCCACATCCTTCTCCGATGCGAAAGGTTGTCCTTTTTCTAAAACTATACTATTATAACATAACAAAAATTTCTAGCCTTAAAAAATACTATCTGATGTCTAACTTAATCTATTCCAATCTATAGGTTTATTAAAAAAACTAATGTCCAATCTCATAGTATAAAGAAAATGATTACTTGAAAGGTCACATAACAAGAACGTGAATACCATCATTTATCCCCCCATATATTATAATATATATCTTGTTGGTCACATTACAAACATGTGAATAACTTAATCATGTATTCTTTTGAAACATGAATTACCATAGAACCTTAATGAAAACATGAATGCTGTCAAAAGTTAACTCTTTCCACGTACCAAAATCCCACAATTTCTATACACTAAAACCATGATATCACTTTTTCCTTAGATCAGTCATGAGCTCAATAATACTATCAAACATCTCATTATCTCTTTATCCCTTCACTATGCGCATGTCATGTACTTTCCAAAAATATGTGAATATCCTTTTCATGTTTACTGGTACCATTCAACATATACTTTCAAATACATTAGGAAAAACAATAGTGTAACAATCCTTAGATGTGTCTTTATTCCATAGTACCATTACCTAAACAATATAACTCTTGATAAACAAAAAACATTCCACTACCTTCTAAAACCATCGAATGAGCTTCATCATTTTATTCCTCAACACTTCTTTCATATCATATGTCATTTGTAGTCTCCTCATCATCATCAACATAAATACTACTCATACGACCATGCTGATTCTCTTCATGAGACTTTCCCTTAGGACATTGGTTTGTATAATGCATGTACTTTCCACATTTAAAAAATGTAACTGTTGTTGATGTCTTAGCAATACCATTATCATTGTCCATAGTGTTAACTGAACCTTTTCCTTTACAATTACTGGCTTTGTGTCCTTATTTTCCACACCCAAATCGTCTTCCAGTTCCTTTAAAACATTATCCTTGATGCCTCTTCCAACATGATTTACATGAGGGAAATTGAACTTTCTTTCCTCTATGATCATCATGAAACTCTGTCTTTCTCTTATTAGATGAGTCCGAAAACATACCAAAGTTGATAGTATTGATAATATTATGAGACTTCTGATTAGGAATAATAACGATGTTTGGACATCCAAATCCGGTCTCATTTGGTTGCTCATGAATAATATCATTCCATTGTCCATTATATTCTCTATTAACATGAATCCTCCTGTTTCCTACCATTTCTTAAAACCCAAAAAGAATAGTATGAGAGGCAAAAATCGTACTAGAAAAACAATATAATCATGTGGGATTACATTAAATCTCTAACATCCTTGGTTTAATTCTATGATCATTACATTAATTCTTGGACTATAACCTATACTTATACTTAACCTTAGAGACATCCCTATACATACCTTAGAAATATATCTAGGGATCTCACTAAAGTTCTCGCATCCTAGTTTCCAAAGGTAGACTAAAATTTTCCCCAGATACCAACTATAGAGACCCAATATTGACATACATAGAAATTACATTACTTTTTCAGAATACTTAATACATAACAAAAACAGACACCAAAGGACTGTAATAGTTTAGTGTCTTTGAAAACTTGGAACATAATCTTCTAATCGTTGTGAAAGATCTTCAACATCTCCCATAAACATCTTCTTTTTTTTCTTACCTAAAACCTATCTTTATATCCTGGGGAAAAGAAAACATATAAAGGGTGAGCTCAAACTCTCAGTAAGGGTATTAATGGAGAAAATAAAACAAACCAAATAAATTTGAACTTCAAAACATGAACATAAAGTTTTAACATCAAAATCATGAGTTTTGAAATAAATCGTGGGAGTACGTAAGGCATATATCATAAAGGACCGTCAATCATGATAAAATAGCATGGTAATAAAAAAATTTAATTATGGAGAACCATTAATCACATGATATGATTTTCGTAGTAGCCAAGGCATTGCTGCCAAGACCATCTTAGTGGACAAATTCCCTTTCTGAATCGAGTTCACTCCTAATTCCAGTGTTGTATCACTGAACCTGATTAACTTACCATTCCATCCATGTCTATCTCATGAGATATAAATATTTACTCAATGCATTGGAGGGAGATATATGTCCCACCCATCTCATAATGAAACAATTCTTATGTGTGCCACAAAATCATAAATCATACATCAGAGCATTACCCATGTAATAAAAATGTGATTCTTAAACATCGTCACATTATAAAACAATTCATATAAGATAAAGGACTTAATAAAAAAAATTCCATAATAACATAATCAAATCAATGCAATAATAAGGATAGAAAAAGAACCCTATATTATCTTAGATGGAAAAATTATTTTGATAAAACACTTGAAAAGAATTCTTGAGGTAAATATCCTTTCTTCTTAAAAATCATTTTCTTTACACAAAATTCCACTAATTTTTAAAAGAAAAGCATTTTATTGAAAATAAACATGAAATATTGTAGAGTAAACTTCATAAAAATAAGGCGTTATGAAAAAATAAAAATCCATTCATACCGTATAAGTTAAAAAAACATTCTCCTCGTACTTTTGTTAGAAAAGTCAAAAAGTACCTCGTATGGTAAACAAAAGAAAGATTAATTCCATACAATGTGGTAAAAGTAAAAATGGTAAAAATGAATTTAAAAATACATGGAAGAAAATTAAACTTTTTATGAAAACATTCTGAGAACATATGGACATGGATGATAAACATAACCCCAAAAAATACTTACAAATAAACAATCTCAGATTAGAATGAGATTGGAATTATTATCCCTTACCTTAGGTCTGATATGCTTCGTACATATCCAGAACTCCTGTATAATGATATAAATAATTCCATTGACTTATTACAGAATCATATTAATTGTTATGATATCATATATGTTTCACTTATGAATTTATACTACCCGTTCTTTTGTAAATTCCAGGTTGAAGCAGTGTTTTGGGTAAAAATGTTTAATTTATCGTTCGTGTGTGGACTTGTTGTTCTTGATATTATTATTACTTATATCATGATTTAATTACTTCTAGAATGTAAATAAGGATTTATATATCATATATTTTCAGTATATATATATAATATATAGTTAAATGAAATAAAATACACCGTTCATGGAGACGGTAGGTCGTATGTACGCATGAACGCTGTTTTCTTTTCCTTGTTTACTTGAATGGAAGTAAGTAGATGACATATATATATATATACATAAATTAAGTATCTTTATCATGTCATATATTTCATTATTATTCATTATATATACTTTATAACCATTATTGAGTGGTTATCATGGAGATTGAATCTCATCGCGTCATGGAGACTGTAATCCGTATGTATACACGAGCGATGATATCGTCCCCATAATTATGGAATTGAATTAGAGTGGATGATATAATATCTCAGAATAATTATTATGTTATAATTAATATATATAGTTATTATTTACACCATTATACCCATCCAAGTAAGGTGGTGGTGGAAAAATAGATTACACCACGGCGTGGAGACAGTATTCTGTTCGTACGCACGCACGGTGATTTCATTTTTCATAGGATGGATAGAAGGTGAAATAAGGTTGTTTCATATTTATAATAACATATCAGTATAGTATTTATACTGATGTTATTAATTTATGATGAAACAAATAAAGAAGAAGAAGTTGAAGAAGAAAGAAACTTGAATTAATCAGTAGAAGAGATTAGCTCTTCTTCGACACACCTCCTTTAAGCTTTCTCTTAAGGGACTAGAGTTAGTATTTTGAGAAATCCAAAACCTCCAGAATGTTTCTAGGGAAGTGGAGAAGATAAATTGGTAGGTTTTGGCTGAGCATGAAGGCTCAATGTGTTATGAAGAGGATGGTGAAGAGGTGCCCTTTTATAAGGGAGGAGAGGGGAACCTTTGAAAACATCAAAAATATTAATTTATAATAAATCAAACCCCACTTCAAAAACCTCAAAAAATGACTCATATTCAAAGATTAGATGAGATAGGGTAGTAATATCATCAAAAAATAAAATCTAGACATGTTGGAAATTTATTTTAAACCTTGTCAACTTGATTTATCCTTATTTAATCTATTTAATTTTATTTTTGGTAATAAGATTCTAATTTTTAAATTGTTATAAATAATTACTTATGTGTTATGAATTGTCCATAATGGGATATGTTATGAAATTTTAGACCATATAAATTTTAATTTATAATTTTTAAATATTTTTTACATTTTTAAACAATTTTTAAATTATGTTATTTTTATAAATTAACAATATTGTCAATTTTGACACTATTCATTTATTTGAATTTAAATAAAATCCACACAGAAGATATGTTCAAAATAAAATATTTAATAGATTCATAAAATGTCATATTTATCCAGATAATTCATGGAGAATATTAAATATTTCATATAATATTGATTTTAATATTTTTTAAAACCATTAATTTGGTATATCTCTTAATAAAATAATTACTACATCATTTTTTTATAATTTTTTAAAATACTTATTTGTTTCATAAAAATTAAAAATAAAATCCTATGTTGAAGATAAATATAATAACTTTTATAGTAATACTTTTACTCAAATTTATAATCTTAAAATCACAACATTTAAATTGTTATATTTATTAAATTATGAAGGTAACATCTTTGACATCATTTAAAATAAAATAATATAAATGTCCTAATCAGTTTTATAAGTCTAAAAATGGTCCAAAAATCTATCCTTGGATGCTTAGGGTATATATATACTAGAAAAATAATTTTTGGTCAAGTTTTTGGTCTTTTTGGTAGGTATTGTTATTTTAATAAAAACTATATTATTTATTTTTTTCACTATATACATAATTTCTACATCATTAATGTATAATATATTAAGGTAATTAAATATTTCATAAAAATTACAAATAAATTGACATGATAAATAAAAACATCTTATCCTTCAAATGGGTATTTATAATTGAATTTATATTTTGTATAACCTTATATTAAAAATAATCTAATTATTAAAGATTGAGTGAGACATATTTCACATTCCTTTACAAAAAATTAATAAAAATTCTTAATCAAATAGAAGTGGGTTCCATTAGATCAATTTAGACCCAAGTATGAATTAGGGAAAAATATAATCATCCAATTATAATAATACAATTGTTAGGGTAATTTTATAATATTATATTTACCCTTAATTACCCGATTTTACCTTTAACTATGACAAATAGAATTTACCGTAGTTTCTATTCATAATGCCTAAAAATAAAAAGTAGTTTATTAACATAATTTGGAACTACTAATTCCAAATATGGAATCAATTTTTCCAAATTCAAATCACAGAAGATTCAGAAATTAATTTAAAATTAATCCTGCTGTTAAGAAAACAAGTTTTAAAAGTTAAAATATTGCAAAAGATTGAAATAATTTTCCTTATGAATTCAATGTAAAATTAATGATAATGACATAAATTATATTAAATGGTAAAAATATATTCTATTCATACTTTTAAACCATTAAATATTATAAATTAACCATACAAATTGTTACGATGAAAAAATTTGTTTTTAATTAAAATATAGCATCTTATTACTATTCATTAAAATATGAAAGTTATCAGAATAATATGAAAAACTTATCCAATGTAAATTTGTATATCTTGATTCAAAATAAGAATTTTATTTTTTCAAATTGAACTTATAAACATGTCAAAAACCAGATTTAAAGTGGATACGCCTTTAAAAGGCGGTAAAACTGCATTTTTTTGAAAAATATCTATTTTACCCAAATTTGTTTTCCTCATACCATGTTCTAGAAAATGTGAAAGATGAATAATAATGTTATAAAATTCAAAATTTAGTTAATACTATTCATAACAGCTAGTCCATAATAATATTATAGCAATATATCTGTTGGTCGGAGTTGACACTCAAGAGAAGGGTGAATTGAGTTCTAATAAAAATTTCTGTTAAAAATATTTCTCTTAATATCACCCTATTTAAAACAATGTAAAACAGTAGTGAATTTATAAAGAGTGTAAATGCTCAATTATTTTCTCAATGATTTATTAGGTATCAGTTAATTTAATCTGAAGATTAAATTGACTTTTGAAACTAACTTACTGGTTTACAATAAGTATAAACACGTGCTAATTTAACTATAAAAGTAACTTTTAAAAAAAACTATATTTCAAAGTAGTTAGCAACGGAATATGAAATATATATTTTTTAATTATGAATTAAACTAAAATGCACAGTAGATATAACCAAGAGGTTCAGTCTCTAGCCGAGACTTAGTCCTCTCAAAAAATTTATATAAACTGATCCACACCGTGGATCGAGGTAAACAACAGTGAACACACTATCCAGGTACAAAGACCTCTACCACAGTTCTATGAGGGAAAAAAACAACAGATCACAACTGTCTAGGTCTTAATCGACCTCTACCACTATCCACAGTGGGATAAAAATGAGTTATAGAGTTTGAATGATGATTTAAGAATCTTCCAGCTTAGCTCAGGAGACACTGTGTGTGTAAAATAAACAGGATACACATACTGCTCGAAATGTAAATGAATGAATCACTAAAGTAAGTGTAAATGAGTTTAAAAAAGCTTTAGTGATTGGCAGTGCAGCTCTGGACTCGTTTGATTTTTCAGAAAAGCTTCTGAGTCCTTCTCTGGTTTTTCTCTGAAAAACAGAGTGTCGTTTTCTTCCTTGGTTCTAGGTTCAGCTTGTCAGTCTGAGTGCATGAAGTGTTTTTTGTATTTCATCACTCAAGATGTAGCTTGTGTTCTCCACTAGAATGAGTAGCTTCATGTAGTTCAGTGTTCTTGGAGTGTGGGTGTAGTCTTGTGTGAATGCACCACGTTTGAATGTTGTTGAGAATTTTTCTTTTTCTCCCTTAGTGTGCCTTCTTTGTTCCTTGATTCTCGCTATATGCACACCCCGTGTTCGCTTCTTGTTTTTCGGCTAGGTCTTTATATTCCCTTTTATAGCTTTTAGCTATAGAAAAAAGGAATGATTACTTTTTTCATGGGTACTAGGCACGGTTCCCTGACATGAAAACAGATATCATTAAATAACATTATCTGCATTAAAAACATCAAATGTAACCGTTAGCTTAATAAATAAATAGTATTGAAAGTATAGAGTTTGACTGGTTGGTCAATCATTAGTAGCTTCCTGTTGGTAGATGTGAATGGTGGATTTTGTGTAGCAGTGACCTTCCATCGGTAGTTCTTTGAACTTGTATCAGTAGATCTTGATATCGGTATCTCTTGAGAGCGGTAGATCATACTCTGTGTATCGGTAACTCTGTACATATCGGTAGATTTACTCTATCAGTAGCTATCTGCATTAGTGACCATGTTCTATCAGTAGCTATCTATCGGTAGTTCTCCTTTGTATCGGTCGCTCCTGATCCATCGGTAGCTCTTGCTATGCTCTAGTGATTATATGTATCGGTTGACTTATGCACATCGGTATCTCCATTCTATACTATCGGAAGACTTACCTCTATATCAGTAGCTTGTTCTATTCTTACCAGTGGACTTGTACATATCGATAGTTCGGTACATATCAGTAGCTCTGCGTATCGGTGACCTTAGATTATCGGTGACTCTGTCTATCGGTAGACTAAGTCTATCAGTAGACTAAGTACCGGTAGTTCTGTATTAGTAGCTATAGGCAGATCAGTGACTAACACTAATCTGTTTTATGAAAAACATATCCAATTGGATTAGAATTGATTAAAAATAAATATAAACATTTATTAACATATTTCAAGAATTATTTTAATATTATTATCACCTTTATAGTAGAATATCATTGATTGAGTGAATTATAATATAGATAAACATTAATTGGGTTTATCAAAACAGGTGAAAGCATAATTGGGATTATCAAAACAGGTGAGGTTAACAATCTCCCCCTTTTTGATAATCACAACTTATGATATTATAGTTTTAAAACAATTAGTAGTTGAATCAGAGGATATATCACCCAATGCAACTATATCAGAGAAAATAGTATGTTATAGAACATAATGTATCAGAGGTAGACTTAAAGGCCATGATGTTAGAGGGGAAAAGAATGGTATCTCTCCTTAGATAATATGGCTCCCCTTTGAGAATATTTATCCCCCTTTGATACTTCCTTAGACAATATTTCTACCCCTTTGTGATAATCAAAAAGTGGGAAACAAGAAATAGAAAAAGTAACACAAAGAGAAGTAAATGAAGTCCATTTGTATTAGATTTTATAAAAGGGTACATAGAAATAAAACAAAGTACAAGGGATTCCTATCAAACATCCTATCCATTTGTTCAACCCAAATCCTCAATGTGATATTTTTCCTTTGGATTAGAAGAGGATTCAGACTGGGTGGATGGTGGTGAAGGCTTAGGAATTCCAAAAATTATCACAGGGGGGCTGAGCCACTGAACCTATGCCTGGCCTGTACTGAGGAGTTCTTTGAGTGATCATAGGTGTAAGGTTTCGAATGTCTTGTGCTGGAGTCATCTGAACAAGAGAAGTAGTAGAGGCAGAGTCAGGTAAGGCTGGAGGTACAATCACTGGCCTAGCATCAACATGCATCAAAGGTAGAAAAATATTTCTGAAATCCATAATAATTCATCCTCCTCTCTCTATAGTAGATATGAAGTCATCCTTGTTCTTCATGAATTTTTCCAATGATGGAGTTAATTCCCTTAATTTTCTGACTTTCTCTCTAAGGGCTTGATTGACAAGAGGTAGCTTCAGGTTTTCCAACAGAAGATTGAAGTGATTGTTGAGTTGATGCTTGGTGTAAACCTTTTGGAAATAAGAGTCCACCTTATATTTCACTTATTTCTGAGAGGAGGAAGGTTATATCATATAGTATTGGACTATCTTCATTATTTCTCTAGCTGAATCTATAGTAGAAAGTACAACTTTACTCAGTTCGGATGAGTCCACAGAGCCCCTAGTTGAAGCTAAACCGAGCACCTCCTTCATCACAGCTCGAAACTGATTTAAATCCACATAGGGTTTAGAAGAAAAAGAGCCAATAGAGAGGGTTACTATTTCCATGAATTTTTTGGTCAACCCACTAATAAGATTTTGGACATAGGAATCCTGGGTTTGAACATGATCTTTCATGGAGGTTTTAAAATTTTCAAACACTGAAAACATCTGGATCCCAACACTTTTGACATAGGCTAAGTCCTTTTCTGCTTAGGATTTTGAGCTCATGTAAGATTATGAGGAGATAACCGATTTCATTAGAGCTTCAAAATCAGCTTCCTGTTTAGAAACTTGAGTCTGGCAGTCTGTAACTTCTTCCACTATTTCTGCCACAAAGGTTGACAAATTACAACCTAGAGAGAGTTCAAAAGATTTTTCCAGGTTACTCATCTCTTCAACAAAGCAGTGCTTCAACTCAGCAACAGAAGCACTAAAGGACTCTTTTAGCTCATCCATTAAGGATTAAATGTTATCTCTGGTGATCATATCAGTAGTATAAATCACAACAGGTACTCTTTCGGATGCTATGATATCCACTGAGTCATTCATAATCGATTGAATTGATGACACCAGTGAAGCTTCCATCTTATTTGTCTCTTCCACAAAACAATCCTTAAGCTTTTTCTTCAAAATATCCAGGTCATTCTTTCTGATCACATCTTCATGTAGCAACTCAAACACAACATCATAAATAATCTTTGGTCTATTGAGAGATACCTCATTATCAGAATCAGGATAGTCTAATCCACAAACCACAAAACCAGGGTCTTCTGCCCAGTCCTCAATATCAACAGCCACTGAAACACTTACCAACTTGGTTTGATGCTCCCCCTCAATGGGTACATTATCTTGTACAAAAAGGGAATTATCAGTGGGTATTTATTCCTGAGGAGAATCTTCTACTATGAATTCTTTCTCTGCAATAGATGGAGTGTCCTCTAGATTAGGTAAACCTTCTTTCATTTCTCCTACTACATCCTCTGTAGGCACAACTGAGCATCCAATTAATGGAATCAGGTTTAAGCAGACAGAATCAGTGGCTTTAGATTCATTCTCCTTTTCTTCTTTATGCTGAGGGGTTGGATGGTATTCCTCATCAGCAGGTCTCTCTCCTTATACAAAGGATTCCTTTTTAGAAGATACAATTTCAGCAGTAGGACTTGGAGGCATGTCCAGATCTCTTCCTTCATCCATAGAAGTCTCTTCTTCTTAAGTCACATCACTGTACTCAGGTTCTTCTTCATCAGGTCCTAGTCCTAGATCCCTCACATCCTTAGGTCTGGAAGGATGATTCACAGGATTGAATTTACCATATACCTTCTAGTCATAGTTAACCCAATCTCCTCTCCATGGGTTCCAATTTATCTTTATGTATTTGAAAATAGTGGTTGTGATACAAAAGCTATTCCTTATTACCACTGTCTCATCTTGAGACTTAGCTACCCCTTTCACTTTGATCATCACTAAGATCAACATGGAAAAGAATAGGGCATTAGTCTTTGATTTTGGCCTTGTCATGTCTTCCATTTGGATCATCAGCAATCTGCACAGATTGACTTATACAAAATGTCTCATGAGATGAAATAGATAGATATCCTGATAACTTAAATTCAAAAAGTCTAATCTCCTTGGTATTAAGACATGCTGATAAAATTTGAACAACAATCTGTTCTCTCCATCCATTTCAACAACCTATACATGACTTTGATTTCCATCACCGGTGAGCTCCTCCAAGGTAGTCTCATAATCGAATATATCCCTTGTAGGTGGCATATATTTAGATACATATCCAGATACACATTTACGTGGAACCTTTAGGCATTCAGCCCACTCAATAGATGAAAAATTCATCTCCTTTCCATTCACAAAAGAATTCACTCAGTTTTCATCTTCTGATTTCTCAAAGGTTACAAACTCATAAAATTGTTTCACTAGCATCGGATAGTAGGGACCATTTTTGTTTGAAAAGAAATCTACCCACTTTTGATCTTCCAACACTTCGAGTACTAATGATTTTCTAGGCCGCAACTATTCCACGCACAACTCTTTTTCAATAACAATAACTCTATTCTGCAAATGAGGATTCACTGGTCACCTACCCGACCTAGTTATACCAACACTACCTCTTTCTTCTAGCTCGGACTTCTGCTTCTTGGATTTCGGCTCATCAGTGTCATCTCTGATGGTAGGAATTTTGTTTTTTTCCATCACTGGTTCGAGGGATTTAGGGTTCTCAAGAAATTAGGGAGCTAAGGTTTGAGGGTAAGGTTTTGAGGCTCGGTGGATTGAGAAATAACTTGGATGTAATTTTCATCATTTAGGAATCATAAAATAAATAAAAAAATAAAATAAAGTAAAAACGATTCAGATTTTGGCGGCATACAGAAGTTTAAAATAGCACACTCATCAGTAGGGTTTATCGGTGAGAATTCTTATCAGTGAGGTCCATCGGTGAGGTTACATCGGTGAGGTTTCACATCGGTGAGGTTACACTGGTGAGGTATTACATCAGTGAGGTATTAAATCAATGAGGTATTACATCGGTGAGGTTACATAGGTGAGGTTACATCGGTTAGGTATTACCTCAGTGAGGTAACTACCGATCAAGGTTAATCATTCCTAACTCATGCCTTATGTAACTTAACCTATCCGAACTCAAAGGTTTGGTGAAAATTCCAGCTAATTGATCTTAATACCAATAAATTCAAGAGTAATATCACCCTTTTGGTAATGATCTCTCAAGAAATTGTTCCTTACATCAATATATTTGGTTCTAGAGTGAGATACAAGGTTCTTCGAAATGTTAATTGCACTAGTGTTGTCGCAGTTGATAGAAACATGCTTAAAATCATATCCATATTCCAAAACAGTGTGTTTCATCGACATAATTTGTGCACAGCAACTACCAGAAGCTATATAATCTGCTTCGAAATTGGAAAAAGCTACAGAATTATATCTCTTACTACACCAAGATACTAAGGATTTTCCCAATAAATGACATGTTCTATATGTTCTTTTTCTATCCAACATGCAACCAGAAAAGTCAGCATCTAAATAACTCATTAACTCAAAGCATTGTCCTTTTGGGTAAAACAAACCTATTTTTACAGTGTGTTTAAGGTAATTAAAAATTCTTTTAACATCATGTAAAAGAGATTATTTTGGATTAGCTTGAAATCTTTCACACATACATACACTAAACATAATATCTGGTCAACTAGTAGTAAGGTAAAGTAAGATTCCAATCACACCTCTATAATTGGTTTGATCCACTGGTTTCCCAGCTTCAACTACATCCAATTTACATACTATACTCATAGGATTATCACATTCCTTAACACTATCCAAACCAAAACGTTTTAAAAGATCCTTTGTATATTTACTTTGATTCAAAATAATACCATTTTCATTTTGAAAAACTTTAAATTGAAGAAAATATTTATGTTCTCCCATTAAACTCATTTCAAATTCATTTTTCATACTCTTTGGAAAATAAGTACATAAAGAGTGTTTAGAAGATCCAAAAATTATATCATCAACATAGATTTATACTATCAAAACATCTTTAGAAATTATTTTAATAAAAAGAGTTGGATCAGAAATCCCTTTAGTAATTTTTTTGAAATAATAAAATTACTTAAAAAATCATACAAATCTCTTGGAGCTTGTTTTAATCCATATAAAGCTTTATAAAGTTTAAAAACTTAAGTAGGAAAATGAGGATTAGTAAATCCAGGTGGTTGTTCAACAAAAACATCTTCAATTATAAAACCATTTAGAAATGAACTTTTGACATCCATTTGATATAACATGAAATTAAGATGAGAAACATAGGAAAGTAAGATCCTAATGGCTTCTAATCTAGCTAGAGGGGAAATGGTTTCCTCATAGTATATACCTTCCTCTTGACTATATCCTTGTGCAAGTATCCTAGCTTTTTTTCTAACTATATTTCCACATTCATAAACATTGTTTCTAAAAACCCATTTAGTGCCTATTGTCAAAGTGTTCTTGGGTCTGTAAAATAATTCAAATAATTTGTTTCTTTCAAATTGATTTAACTCTTCTTGTATATCCATTACCCACAATTCATTATTGATTTCATCATTGTCATTTTTATGTTCTACCCGTGAAAGAAAATCTTGATGTTCAACCTAGTTTCATAGAGAATCTCTAGTCTCTGTACCTCTATCAAGATTACCAACAACATCATCCAAAGGATGATTCTTTAGAATCCTAGTTGATATAGTAAAGGTAAGACTAGAAATTTCAGGTTAATCTATAAGTTCGGGTTTAACAGAAGCAGATTCTGGAATATGTCTAGATCTAGATATTTTTACAGCATGTTCTTTAGATTTATCATTAAGGTCCAGAACAGTCAAATCTTCTTCAAGATTTTTAAGAGAGGTTTTAGTCTCATGTGGATTAGTTTCATCAAACATGATGTGAACAGATACTTCCACACATTTGGTTCTTTTATTAAAGACACTATAGGGATTTCTAGTTAAATAATAACCAATAAAAATTCCTTCATCACTATTAGAAGAAAACTTATCTAGATTATCCTTTGTATTGAGAATAAAAACATTACAGCCAAAGAATCTAAAGTAACTAACTTTAGGTTTTCCATTATTCCATAGTTCATGTGGGGTCTTCTTGAGAACAAGTCTAATGAAGATTCTGTTAATAATTTAACAAGCTTTATTCACAGCTTCAACACAAAAATAAGTAGGCAGGTCATAATCATTAAGCATGGTTCTTGCAATTTCATGAAGGGTTCTGTTTCTTCTTTCTACTACACCATTCTTCTGAGGTGTCCTAGGAGTAGAAAAGTTGTTACTATAGACATTGTGTGAGTAATAAGATTCAAACTCATGATTTTCAAACTCACCGCCATGGTCACTTCTCAGGGTTTTAATCTTATGTCCACTAACGTTTTCTAAAGACATCGAGTTTTTAACAAAGTAAGAACAAGATTCACTTTTGTGATCCAAAAAGTATACCCAAGTATATCTAGAAAAGTCATCTACTAGGACATAGAAATATTGCTTCCCATTTAAACTAGAAACTATAGACGGTCCAAACAAGTCCATGTGAACCAACTCAAGAGATTGAGAAGTTGAAACTTCATTCTTTGATTTAAAAGAAACATTATGTTGGTTTCCCTTTTGACAGGGATTACAAACTTTGTCATTTGGGAATTCAAGTTTTGGTACGTCTCTAACCAAGTTCATCCAAGTCAATTTTCTAAGTGAATCTATGTTGCAGTGTCCTAATATTCTGTTCCAAAGCCAAGACTCTTTATGAAAGGCATTTAATCAAGTAACATTTTTGTTAGCTAAAGAATTCAAATCAACAGCATAAACATTTTCATTTCTTAAAGAAAAAAATACTAAAACATTTTTAGAGTTAAAAACATTACAAGAATCATTTTCAAACTTAACATTAAAGCCATCATCACATAATTGAGAAATACTTAATAGATTGTATTTAAGTCCATCAACAAAAAATCTTTAGGAATCAAAACTGAATCAGTGTTACTAATGTGGCCTAGGCCGATGATTTTTTCCTTTAGAATTATCACCAAAGTTGACATGGCCTCCATCAACTTTGATTAGACTCTTGAAGAATGAGTAATCTCCAGACATGTGCCTTGAACATCCACTTTCCAAGTACCATACCTTCATGGGAGAACTCTTTAAGCATGTCTACTATAAAACAGATTTAAACAGAAAACAGTTTTGGTACCCATATCTTTTTTGGTCCAGAAAGGTTAGCAATCAAAGCATTAGGTACCCAGATTTGCCTTATGGGTCTCATATAATTTAAAGAATCAATATATTTGTAAAGATAAACTTTATTTAATCTATAACCATACGAATAACTAGTTGAATCATACATATTTCCAGAACTGGAATAAGCAGAATTTTGTCCAGAATTAGGAATAAATCGAGTTTTAGTGAACTGTCTCTTTCCAGGTTGGTATCCCAAACCAGTAGTGTATTTTGGACCAAATTTTTACCTAGAATTTGAGTTAGTGTATCTTTTCCATTTTTGAATTTTTCTAAGTCCTTTCTATGGTTCTCATTAGACATTTTCAATTTAGTATTTTCCTTTAAAAGTTGAGCATTATTTTCTTTTTCTATATCAAAGGAATATTTAACATTGGTAGAGAGAGCATGCTGTTTCTTTAGTGACTTATATATGTCCTTATGTTCATTACATGTTTCTTCTATCATGTTACAATATTCAGATAATTCAGCCTTATACATATCTTCATAATCAGAATCAGATTTTGCATCATCTCCAGAATAATAGCAATTTGAAACAGGAGTATCTAAGGTTTCCTCAGATGTGTTGGTCATGAAACACATGTTGGAACGATTCTTTTCAGAATCAAAAACATTAGATTCACTTGTGCTTTCATCTAAAGCACTCCATGTAGCTTTCATAGCTTTCTTGTAATTCTTTTCCTTATAATCATATTTATTTTTGAACTTTAATTTTGGACAGTCATCCTTGATGTGACCTATCCTTTTGCACTCACAGCAGACTATATCATCTTCCTTATCAGACTTCTTCCAATCCTTCTTCCAATGTCTTCTATTGTCATACTTACCTTTGTAATTTGATTTTCTAAATAATTTCTTTTTCCTATAGAACTTCTTAAATCTCTTGGCTATTTGATCCATTTCAGCATCACTATTCGAGTCTGAATGTTCACTGGTTGAACTTTCAGTTGGTATTTGAACTTTGTCTTTGTCCTTGCTCTTCGAAGATATAGACATGAATGATACTGATTTTCTCTTGGGTTCATCATCTTACTCCTTATTCACCTTGAGTTATTCCTCATACATCATTAATTTACCAATAAGATCTTTAACAGAAATAGCACCATTGTCTCATGATTATCTGATTGAAACAGAAGTGCCCTTCCATCGGTCTGGTAGACATCTGAAGATTCTCATGATTTGTTTCTTTGCTGGAACATCCTTTCCAAGTGAGATCATAGTATTGAAAATCTCATTGAACCTGAGATACATGTCAAAATTAGGTTAATCAGTCTCCATTTTAAAATTATCATATTTAATAGTATATGAATTCATCCTCATTTCTTTAACATTGGTTGTTCCTTCATGGGAAACACCCAAAGTATCCCATATTTGATAGGCAGTTTTCCAAGCAGATATTCAATTGACTTCCACATCTATTAATGCACAATACATGGCATTCATAGCTTTACAATTATTATTGTAAGAAGTCTTTGTAGGTTCATCCCATGTTGTTCTATCAGTTTCAGTAATTTTATATTGTGACTCTATAGAATTCCAGATATCAAAACTCATACTTTCAAAATGAATTTCCATCTTAAGTTTCCACTGGGCATAGTTTGTACCATTGAAGAAAGGTGGCCGGTTAGTAGCAGAACCCTTTAGTTTATTGTCCATAACTATATTTCAAAAAATATATTAAAGAGATAAAATATAAAACTAACAGAAATATAAGATCTTTAAAGATGAAACTAAAATAACAGTTAAAAAACAGAATGTTTTACAAACTCGTTTAAAACAAATAAACCTCTGATACCAAATGTTGGTCGGAGTGGAAACTCAATATGGGGGTGAATTGAGTTCCAATAATAATTTCTGTTAAAAACATTTCTTTTAAAATCCCCCTATTTAAAATAAAGTTAAACTGTAGTGAATTTATAGAGAGTGTAAATGTTCAATTAGTTTCTCAAAGATTGATTAGGTCTCAGTTAATTTAATCTAATGATTAAATTGACTTTTGAAACTAACATACTAGTTTACAATAAGTATAAACACATTCTAATTTATCTATCAATGTAACTCTAAAACAAATTATATTTCAAAGTAGTTAGCAGTGGAATATGAAATATATATAGTATACTTATGAATTAAACTAAAATGCACAGTAGATGTAACCAAGAGGATCAGTCTCAAGCTGAGACATAGTCCTCTAAAAATTTTATATAAATGGATCCACACCTTGGATCGGGGTAAACAATAGTGATCACACTATCCAGGTACAATGACCTCTAACACAGTTCTACGCGGGAAAACAAACAACATCTCACAGCTGTCCTGGTCTTACTCGACCTCTACCACTATACCCAGTGGGATACAAAGGAGTTAAAGAGTTTTAATGAGGATTTAAGAATCCTATAGCTTAGCTCAAGAGACAGTGTGTGTGTAAAATAAACAAGAAACACACACTGCTCGAAATGTAAATGAAAGAATCACTAAAGTAAGTGTAAATGAGTTTAGAAAAGCTTTATTGATTGGCAGTGCAGCTCTGGACTCGTTTGATTTGTTAGAAAAGCTTCTGAGTCCTTCTCTGGTTTTTGTCTGAAAAACAGAGTATCGTTTTCTTCCTTGGTTCTAGGTTCAGCTCTTCAGTCTCAGTGCATGAAGTGTTTGTTGTAGTTCTTCACTCAAGATGCATCTTGTGTTCTCCCCTTGAATAAGTATCTTCGTGTAGTTCAGTGTTCTTGGAGTGTGGATGTAGTCTTGTGTGAATGCACCACATTTGAATGTTGTTGAGTCTTTTTATTTTTCTCCCTTCTTAGATCCTTGATTCTCTTTGTATGCACACCCCGTGTTCACTTCTTTTTTTCGGCTAGGTCTTTATCTTCCCTTTTATAGCATGCAGCTCCGGTAAAAAGGAATGATTACTTTTTTGCATGGGTACTAGGTACGGTTACCTGACATGCAAACATATATCTTTAAATAACATTAACTGCATTAAAAACATCAAATGTAACCGTTAGCTTAATAAATAAATAGTATTGAGAGTATAGATTTTGATTGGATGGTCAATCATTAGTAGCTTTCTGTTGGTAGATGTGAATGGTAGACTTTCTGTAGTAGTGACCTTCAATCGGTAGTTCTTTGAACTTGTATTGGTAGATCTTGATATCGGTAGCTCTTGATATCAGTAGCTCTTACTCTATGTATCAATAGATCAGTACATATCAGTAGACTTATTCTATCAATAGGTATCATCATTGGCGACCTTGCTCTATAGGTAGCTATCTATCGGTATCTCTGCTTTGTATCGGTCGCTCCTAATCCATCGATAGCTCTTTCTTAATACTAGTGATTATGTGTATCGCTAGACTTATGCACATCGGTAGCTCCATTCTGTACTATCGGAAGTCTTAAATCTGTATCGGTAGCTTGTTCAATGCTTACCGGTGGACGTGTATATATCGATAGTTCTGTTCATATCGGTAGCTCTGCGTATCAGTGACCTTAACTTATCAGTGACTCTGTCTATCAGTAGACTCAATCTATCGGTAGACTAAGTACCAGTAGCTCTATATCAGTAGCTATACGCAGATCAGTGACTAACACTTATATGTTTTATGCAGAACATATCTGATTGGATTAGAATTGTTTCCAAACAAAGATAAACATTGATTAACATATTTCAAGAATTATTTTAATATTATTATCACCTTGATAAAATTATATCATAGATTGAGAGAACTCGAATATAGATAAACATTAATTGGGATTATCAAAATAGGTGAAAGAAAAATTGGGATTACCACAATAGGTGAGGTCAACAATATCGTTGTTTAGTGAAACCCGGTATTGTATACTACACACGCTATCGAGGCAGGTCGTGACTGCATGTAATGCAAGCCATGTCCGGGATGCGTGTAGTGCAAGATCCCCTTAGTGTTGCATATAACATAATTCAGAACGTATTTCATTTATAAATTAAACAAAATCTATACTTAATGTTGAGAACTTGAAATTGTGTGTAACACGAGCCAAGAATAGTGTTCCATATACAACAAGCTAATACGTTGTTCCGTAGAGCACAAGCTAATTCTGGTGTAGCATACAACACGAGAAATCAATGAAATTGAAAAGAATAATTCTCATAAAATCTCAGGTTGTTACACATTCGATTTTAATTCATACTATGAATCCACCTTACACATTGTGACTTCATTCCCCAATGAACTACTCACATGAATAAAAGATATGAACTGCAGGCCATGTAAGACATGAATCCTAATATAACATCCTGAATTAATATATCACATCATAAACCACCTGCATTAGTATGAATACAACTCTAACATCCCAATAACCCTCCATGACCCTCTTCCAAACACCTCACCTATTAAACCGTCACTGTAATGGGATGAAAATTCATGTTTCATTACAATAACAGTTTAAAAAAAATTAAACTTGATTAAAAAATAATCATATAATTATTAAGTAAAACAGAATAATAGAAAAATGTGTGTGTATATTTCACAAAAAATAAGTATCATATAAATAAATAATAATAAAACCAATGTTTTTATAGTAGTTTGGTTACCATTGAACCAACATGTACTCTTTAATCCCCTCTAACTCAATGAGTGGACTGGTACTCACTAAAAAATGAAGAAGGCTTTTACATGTGTAGACTGGATCAAGTATATTACAGGGAAAACCAAAAATTTCATACCATTTATAGATATAGGTAGAACCTAGTCTCTTTTAAGGATATACCAAACCTATTAATTCCTTTTATAGAGGGGAATTAATAGCATAAGTGATCTTGTTTTTTGGTTAGGTGACCATAACAAAAAATATACATTTTTAATGGAGCTATAATCATGTGTGAAATACGAATTATAGAAACTTATATTGAAAAATAAAACTAACTAGAATAATTGAACATGTTGATGGTGAAGAATGGTGTAGAGCAGCAATATTCCTCCCATCACGAATTGATGTAAAACAAAGTTATATTGGGAAACTGATAATGCCTCAACAAATCAATAGAGTGAAATTTTATAAAGTTGTGTCGCATTTTATTTTCATTCAATTATTTTATTCATCCCTTATTTATAGAAATTAACCCAAATAACTAGTATTCTTCAATAGAAATAAAATTAATCTTCTCTACATGGTTAATTAATAATTCATTATCTTATATTTAAAACTATGGTTTAGATATAGATATGAAAACAATTTACAATTTCAATTATTTTGAATTATCATACCCCGTTTCAACATTTAAACCCAAGGATCATCACTAATACCACTGAACTGAGGATATTCAACCACTATAACATTGAAGAAGTAGCTATTATGAAGTAATAATATGTTTCTACTAGGAAAATTATATAACTTTCCTAAGGGAAGTATTTTTTTTACAAGACGCATGGGGGTAAGATGTATGCTATATAATGATATAAGTATGGGTCACATAAGTGTAAACTTTAAATCTAATAGGTTGTGTATGAGTAACTCATAATTTTTATACACTGTGTAAGGGTAGTACATATTTTGTTGTGAATGTGTAATGGTAAACAATAACATGCATAAAGTTAAATAGATGTTTTTTAAGGATAATAATTATTTTACAAATGTTATGTAAATTTAAATAGATAATTCCATGAATTGTCTAAATATGACAAAAAATTGATAAAGAATTGATATGGTAGAAAAATAATTCATTAGCATGCATAAAAGTAAAACTGAAACTGAAATATTGGTAATCATAGAATTTAAAAATCTATGTTAGGGTAAGAAGTCTAGCATAAATGTAACCTTTTATTTACAAGGTTATGTAAGGGTAATTGTGGATTTCAGAAATTGTGTAAAGGTACAAAGTAGGTGATCACTGTGTGTAGGAATCCATGATCCCCATCACATAATGGTAAATACCTATTCATGTAAGGGTTATACCATGTTTTCCCTTATTTTATAAGGTTAATGTATATCTCATTTAAGGGTAATTACTATTGTAAGGGTCATTTATTAACATTTACAATTGTAAAGATGAATTCCATTTACCTACATATAGGTTTTATGTGATTATATAATGGTAAAACCAAGATTACATAAGTGTACTTTTTATATTGTCTAAAGGAATAGAAAAATTAATACATGTAATGTAACGGTAAAATCAAGACTATGTAAGGTAACAGAAAATGTTGAGAAATTGTAAATACCATGTTACTCAGGATAAAAACAATGTAAATAAAATTATTTTAAAATTATATTTTCATAAGGTATAAAATAATTATAAATAATAATAATAATAATAAGAATAAATTATGAACATTTAAAGAATAATCAAATTCAACAATTTTTTTTTATAAAAAACGAACTATTTTTATATATAATACAATTAACACATGTAATGATATATCCACCTTCAAATATAGTTTACATAAAATAATACACATGATAAAAACGTTAAACCCAATGATCATGTAGTAATCTAATAACTTTGATATTAAACACTAAATATAGTTATGATAAATAAAAATTAAAACATGTAATAAAATTTTATACAATTAAAAATTTAATACATGTAATTAAAATATCAACTTTATAATGAACCAAATAAATATAAGTATTTTAAAAGTAGTATTATTCAACTAATGTTAAACATTATTTCCTATAATAAAATTAGAGGAGGTTTTTAATTTATAAGACCAATACAAATCTACTTACTGCATAATCAAAATACCTCAATAGTAACACATATGAAATTCCTTCAATGTTTAATCAACCCTTGACAGATAAGTTTTTTTCCTAAAACAACATTGAAACATAATAATCATAAGAATCCCATATGAAGGAATTGAATAATATACTAATATTTTATCTAGGGTGAAAACTATTAATGCATATGTATTATTACATAGATAAAAATTAATTTTATAAAAGCATTATAAATATGCTTTAAAAACTAGACAAATAACATTTTCATCTGGTATCATTAAAAAAATCAAAAAATTAATAGATGAATGGGAAGATTATTCTTTGGAAAAAACAATGGAAACTTGTAATGAAATATAGATATTGAATAATGGTAATGATGATAGGAAAATATTGTTCAACCTTAAACATTAACAAAACTATTGGGTCTTGAAAAAATTTCAATGGGAAAGAAAATACTCTCATAAATTTTATAAAGAAGAAAATATATGTTCAACTGAATGTTTTATGAATTATATTGAGGAATCCTAGTTTTGGAAAAGGGAAGGATATGTGTTGTGAACTGAATGTCTTACACGAACCACCGCTCTTCATGGTGGTCCAAAACGACAAAAAGAAGTTTTGAACCAAGTGTTTTGCGCAACAGAGACATCTATGCCGAATCCAGAGAACCGTTTCATTGGTGGTATGGTGGTGGAAAACTCTTCTCTACATACAACCCTCAAAAAACGACAATTGTGGTAGAATATATGAAGATAATTCCCCCCACATACCATCTCCAATAACTAAATGGTTTTTAGTTGACAAGAATTTAGCAGTCCTCATAATGAGATAAAGTCATTTATAGAACTGAGGTGGTGATTTCCACTGATTTGAACCGCATTACAATAGTAAATAAACAACATCTTGGTCCACGAACCACTTCGGTATATAGACAACCTCAACATCTTCATAGAAACATGCTATGCGAGGGATACCCCATCACACGTGAAAATTTGGTATGTGGATGGGGTACCTTTAGGCGTTCAACCATCCAACTCTGATCATTTCCTTCCATTTCCATCACCCAGACCATAATCCCTCTTCGAACTAGTCCAATGAGATTAGGAAAAATTCCCTTCCAAATCCACTACACTCGTATGATAATATGATTGAGTGAATCTTCTCACCCTTTGGATTTTACATACCCATGGTAAGAGGAATCATGTGGGTAATCCCCTTAATGGGGTAAAACCCTGAAATGCCCATAAGATTACATTCCCATGGAAACCAAGGGTCCAACCATTGGATACTAACATTAACCTTAAAATTCTAGGGATCAAGGGTAATCACTAGTCATTCCCTTTGATGAGAGTTAGCAATACCAGAGGGAAATCAAGTTTTCTTTCACATGGAAAAGAAGAAACATTCCCCCCATTTCCCATAACCTAATTTAGGACACTCTCCCTGAGGTAAGCCCCTATATTTTCTTAGAGGAGGTTGCGTCATTGCTTCTCTCTGCCTCCACTAAGGGAATACCTGGAAATATTAATCTGACTATCCAGTGTACAAAAAAATAGGAGGTATTGGAATGTTCAAATCCCCCCTCTCTCTCCCATTGGGCTTCAGTACCATCTATAAGTAGATGACGTGGGACGTGTGATCTTTAAATCCACTTCCTCCTCTTGTTTCTCACACCGAGCATGACTCATGTGGGATTATAGGTTGGCGGCGATCATGACATCTGCCTAACCACAAAGCATGGTCCTCCTCCTAGGTATAAGCCCCAAATTCATTGAAATACCATAACTTTTATTCATTCCTCAAACTAGATATGTGTGACGCATGTCTGAGGCCCAAGATCAAAGGGGATCCTTTTCAAAGGTTAACTCCAATCATGACACCCAATTCATCAAGGCCACCATTCCATTGTATGTCCCAACTCTTGCTCAAAAAGGGACTTCTCTATTGATATAAGACCAACATCATGACCCATTTATGGTCTTACTTGGGGGTTTATGTCCAAAATCAAACCAAAATATGGGGATTTGATTCTAAACCAACTGGGATATATAGGAAGCCTCCCTGGGGCCCAAAATCAACACCCATGTCACCATAATATTCTATGGTCAATATCCTTGTCCAGGTCATTTCCACCATGAGACCATATCTCTTTTGAAAAAAATTGTCTTCTTTGGCCGAAGTCCCACTCCAAAACATTACTTGGAACCGTTCTCCAAGAAGTCATTTCCACACAAAGTTAAACTGCATGGATGGTCCTTGTCATACAACCTTAAAGGTGATATTTTTAGTTAAAAAGAACTGAAATAAGTGGGTTCTAATTCCTATTTATAGGATATGTAGGAAGAACATCATACGGGTTCATTCATGATAGCGAATCAACTATTTACCCCAGGGATGATGATAAACTCGAGAGTACCACATCACAAAGCTTAATGTAGTATTGTCTTAGTAATTCATGGCCCATGTTTATCCATGATTGATCTTGAAAACATGGATTAATACACAAACACATGATTTAGAATGAATGAAAGATTCATGAACAAATGAACATAACATAAATCTATAAGAGAATCCTTGAATAGGCAATAATTCACCTTAAAAGGGTGTGATTTTCCCAACTTCCCATCCTCTCGACTAATAGAGTCCTTATGTTTTGTTGTCCAAATAATCCAATGAACACCTAACATTGGAAAGTATCCTAAAAATCATGGATTAAAGGGTCGTTGATTTTTTCTGGCTCCAAAAAAAACCCATTGTAGACTATCCGCGGATATCGTACCCGATGTGGGACGATTACACAAACACTTAACCCCTACAATCACCCACCAGGGCATTCAATTGTGTCTCATCCTTTTCAACATAAAAAGGACACCACCAATTCTTCATTAAAACATCTCTGTCCACAAAAGGGTTACATCATGAATCGGTCTTAAACAAAAATGGTGAACCCGAAGTGAATCCTTCACCAATGAGGCGGGTTACCCCACCTCAATCCCCTTTCGCATTTAAAAGAAAGATGGAAAGGCAAGATCATCAATTATACATGTGATAATGAGATTATAAAGTGATGGTGTTTTTTGTTTATAATTTTCATATATATATTTTAGGTGATTCAAAGAGCTACCTTTAATCCAATGAAATCCCAACAACATCCTTAGACTTGCACATAAGTGACTGCGTAGGCGGTTGGGTCCCCAACGACAAAAATGACTCCATCGCCTACCCTATGTCTTTAATGTAGGGTTTTAAATGTGCTGATAAAGGAGTAACATAAAAATGGTACTCTCCCCATGATGGTGGATACAAGACATACCCTACAATCAATGAAATATTTCCATCTACCTCCGCCGCCATGACTTGTACACCTGAACATGGAAGATCCACTTACTATCAACAATCATTTCAAGAGTTTGTCCTCGAAACCTGACAACAAGTACCTACCTTATATTAGGGATGCAGGTAAGGTTGATACTAACACATTAATCCAAGTTTTATAGTGGTTTTACCCAAATACCCTCTTTAGACGATGCTATCATCAATATAGTGCAACTCAATT
Source organism: Viscum album (assembly GCA_963277665.1). NCBI lineage: Eukaryota > Viridiplantae > Streptophyta > Magnoliopsida > Santalales > Viscaceae > Viscum > Viscum album. Next base: position 1,692,469,576 of record OY728137.1, on the reverse strand, counting down.
TCCTTATTCTGAGGAGGATACCAAACCAATGGCTCCTACTGAAGCCTGAAAGACATGGTCCCATCAGACTTCCTTCCAAGGGAAGAAAATATAAAATTAGGAGATGGTAATAACTTAGTTTCTTTAGGAGGATATCCACCATAAAAACATGGGGGAATACCATAGGGAGATATATAACGTTTTGTCCTCCTCTGAAGCCCGCCATTGAAATACGACAATATCCTATGAGCGAACGCATATTCCCTCAAATTATTTTCAATCCCACCATGGATACATAGTGGAACAATATGATCTGGAATAAAATACCCCATTTCTCTCCAATACCATCATACATATAGGGTGGAAAGTTATAGGTGGATGAAAATCATTACCGATGCATATAAAGCCCACTATCCAAACAGGGTGCAAACCAGCAACAAGACGACACACATTCCTGCTAATCAACACCAATACTTCCATACAAATCGGGTAGAAAACTATGGGTAGTCATAAAATAATTCCAATGATTATGTATCCCACCTGTCAAATATAGACGAAATCAACAAGATGATGCAAATTCCTTCCTACCACAACAAATACCACCTGTTAAATATGGGGGGGAAAATATAAGCAGAGTCAAATTCTTGTAGATTCATATCATGCATCTGAGAAAAATACAATAGAAAATGAGAAGATGAAAATTATTGCTTGCAAATATAATTCCCACTCGCAAAATAGGGTGGAAATTGAAGAAAGAAGATGTCATACCCCAGCTAGAAGTAAAGAGAAGACTCATTCATCTTCCATGAAAGAGGATAACTTCCAGTATGCACAATCAACACATGGAGGACCAGATTAGACAAAAACTCCTGATCTAACGTCATAATGAGAATTTATACCCATTAAAACCAAATAAGTATCTCAAAACATCCTTTAAATTATGGAGGATGATACATCAATCCGAAATCATATTCCCTATACCTTCCAAGACTTAATTTCACCTGCAGCAAATGCGAGGAGTCAAGCCAACAACCAAGTCTCCCCGAGAGGGGTGAATCATCCAAAAAATCAAATAGTCACTCTGAAGCATAAATACATCCCTACTGTAGTCCATGAATTTCAATGGCCATACTCTATGATAGAAGGACAACTAGATCAGGAAAAATACCCATTCCAATTCGGGGACCCTAGTTCAATATGGTGTCCACTCAAGGGCATGCATATATCCATTCCAAAACACAAGATGATTGTTAGTATATCCCAACGACATCATTGGAATCAACTAAATAGGGACCTGCATATGAAGGTTGTTACCAAAAGAAGGTGGCCCGAGTTTTCTGCTTGAAAGAACCCAATAATGAAATGAACCAAAGGAAACTAGAAAATGAAGAGAAAACTCATGATTCATCTCTACTTGAAGATGAGTCTATTTATAGAATAATACATCTATAAATATATTCTCAAGATCATATTGATACATTACCAATTTATATAAGTGGTAGTTGAAGTTTTGAAAGTCCTCCCCACAATTTTTCTACCAATATCCTTAAGGGTCCCCCTCAAAAAACCTATGAAGGCTTACTCTGTGGGAAATAAATGATCGATCACAAGAGCCTATCCCATAATGCGTGTCTGGGTATCCCTACACTTGACCAGAAGATAAAACAGCAAGATGGTCATCCCTTTCTCTCATCCTCCTTGATGTTCCACCCTAGGGTATATATTGTAGATATTATTCTCCCTGTAGTTAGGCATCAATCTATAATGGTAGTCCTAACCACGATAGTAGTCACTACGAAGGCCCTCCTCGCAGTGACATCAAGAAACAAGAAGGCCCTACCCTCATGGAATCACATAATATAGGTCCTCCCTATAATATACAATATAGATATCCCACGTGAATCAAGATATCAATCCATGATGGTATTCCTCACCATAATGGAGTCTCTGTGAAAGTCCTCCCTATAATGACCCTGATTAGAAAGAAGGCCCTCCCCTTGAAGTGATCATCTATAAAGGTCCTCTCCGGCGTATATTCCACAGGGAAACACCGTATGATCATACAATAAGCTACAATGGTAGCCCTATCCATGTAACACCAACTGCAAAGGCCCTCCCCATAGTTAAAATCCATACTGGCAAGAAGGACATCCCCATGCTAAAGAAAATATGAGGCATCCCTCATATGCTGAGGCACTCAAAAATATGGATTCAAAAATATTAGAAACCTATTCTATAAAGAAATAGATCATTTATCAACCATAGGATAGTGCAGGGCCACACATATCCTTTGAGACGCCCTATGCCACTCACACCTTAGTGAAGCTCCTACTAGCCCTATTACATAGAACAAAATCTCTATGAAGAAGTCAAACTAGGAAGATCAAGAAACAGATTACCTGGAAGAACAACAACATGGTATGTTGTTTTTGAGAAGAAAAATAGATATGGATGACATAAGCGTGATGTATTGTCTCATGTCCAATTCCTAGTTAAGTATACCAAGATAGTTTTCAGAAGAATGCATATATAACACTCACTTCAATATCTGGACAACTCTACACCAGTTGTATGCATTGTTTTTCCCTATGATGGGTACACAGACCATGTCAATATATTAAAGGAAATTCACTATCAGATCAACCTAAAAGTTATTCTGTCTTCACAGATTCCACAATCAGAGAGGCCGATAAAATATCTTGAACTGACCTATCTCCATGCACGGTACAAGTTACATTTTCTCATCGGTGATGCACTTTCTGGTGTGCATATCCAAGTATGTAAAGAACATTGAGGATTTCACTTCACCCCATGCACTATCTAGTAGATCCCACTAGTGATGGAGTCCTGAAATTTCATTATCCATAGATAGAAATCAAATGAAATACTTATTTTGGGATGATGAAATGTTTGGTAAGAACTTGCCTTGAGTAAGTCTCAAAAGAATTAGGCCTGATGAGTGCAATCCATCGAGATGCTCCTGGGCTAGGCCACTTAGAATATTCAATAGGCTTCTCTCGTAAGGGAATCCAATCAATGATAATTGATCATGTCCTAAGAATCATGAAATACATGTGAAGACCCAAAACCATATCTATCTCACCCTTGAATAGGAATGCATGAGATCATGAAAGAAGAAATAGAAGCAGAAACTACCACAGGACAGGATAAGGCCCAATCTATAAGGCTAGGGGAATTTTTAAAACAAAATTACCACATAAGACCTACGAATCCGGGATGAGGTACAATGAAAAAGGAATGGGAGAAACCCCAACCCACGTGGTTGGGGGATTTTTACCTCAATAACATGACCAAAGAATGTCAGTATTTTACCTCTTTGGAAGAACTATGAGTTGAGGGGTTACCCATTACATCATTCATCATGATTCATATCTCTTGAAAAAGAGATGCAAAACCTGGTCATGTAAAGGTTCTCTTTAAGTTTCCCACCATTAGAAACTCAAAGAGGACCCTAGAATGGAATGAGAAGATCCAAAAAAGGATAATATAGTATCTCCTACTATTGATCACCCTGTACGCCACCCCCAATGTGGTATTCATTTGTTAATTTCATTGATGTCAATCCCATGGACCTAAATGAAGATAATAAGAATGAATAGGATGCAGGGGAAGATGGTTCCCTCCCTAAGGAAGTCTACACCGAGAGTGAAGGTGTGAATACCTATAACCGACGATCTACATTATATTTGGGCACTCCCTACATCAATCCCTCACTAACTTCGCTATGAATCCCTAATAACTAGAAGAATAAGAGAAAGGTTGCATACCACCCACCTCCTCGACCCAATGCGAACGAGTCCCTAACACCCGAAGTGAGGATTTCACGGCCATAGGAGGAAGTGAATGTGATATTGTGAATCAATTATATGCTTCTATAATAGATCCATCCTACTAGATATGTTTCTTAGGTATATCATTTGCGCACACGTCCAACAAATGTTCCCCTACCACTATGGCTCATCTAGACAGATGATGTAAGGCCGTAAATCTTGTTCAAGGAAATGCCAGAACTGTCAGTCTACCTAAAACCAATCTATACAAGGTATCAAGATTTACACTAGAAGGGAAGAAAGTAGAATATATTCAGGTGAATCCATAAAGGATTCATATAACTAGATATCTTCCTCATGTTCTAGATGTTCTGAAACGTCCAATATTTTACCCTGAAGGACTCACTCATTCTCAGGTTCAATAGGACATGAATGAAGGTGTCATTAATAAAATCGATTCATTAATTATTCAATTAAAATTCATGAAAGGATGTATAAATCTGATACAATCAAAACAAAATCCCTACCTCAGCTGGGTTAGCAATATCCCATTACCACCAAATTTCAGGAACCACATATTCCTAATGTTTACTAGATCATAGGACTTGGGGAAACCTCTCGTACACTACACATATTACTATGACACCATGATGGGATCTCTGGAGTATAAATAAGTAGTGAAACTGAAATGCTTCATGAACACCATGTAAGGATCATCCTTTATGTGGTATACTATTTTTCTAGCTAATTCGATAATAGGTTGGGAGGACCTTCAGTGGCAGTTTCTCTTCCAGTTGAGTTCAACATTGCCGAAATCAATAGCCAGTGACCTCCTGAACTAAAAAATAGGAGAAAGAAAGATTTTCTGAATTCATTGCAAGATAGAAAGGTCTGGCTTACTCCCAAATCCGACCTGTCCACAAATATGTGATGTTTTCATTGTTCACCAAAAATTTTCATGATGAGATATGGACACCCCTCATCCTGATGAAGTATACAAGTGGGTTCTAGGATTTCATTATATTTTCTCATGAATAGAGGATTCCTTCCTATAGAATAATATCATGTTATGAGAGACCCCACCTTCCCCAAGTAAAAAGGAGCGAAGTGATGAAATGAATTTCATTACGCTTATACCACCCCATACACCAGCTCTATCTTCAAGTCATACACCAAACAATAGAGGCCCCATGGATTTCATTAGATACACCCTCCTCGATAAGTCAATCAAAAGAAATCCAGAAGAAATAAACTATATGAGTGAATGAATAATGTGTATTAATGCTTAGTTAATCATGTTTATGGCTACTTTGTAGCTTCCATGAATTGAAATTTTCTTTGGCTACTAGAGCCAAATAAGGCTGATGAAGCTGGTCTCAATGACCAAAAAATAATTGTTCCTACAACTATATACTACGACACAACATCCAGAAGTGTTTCTTCTTCAATGATCTCTTGTAAAGGATAATAGATTATAGATAGGTCAAATTGAGACCAGTACAAACACAAGTGGCATACGTTTCCACCACCAACCCTAATGAAGAAGGGGAATGAAAAAAATTCGTTAGAAAAAAGGAAGACAAGTTAAATGGTTGGATGACTCTGAAAATAGTCAACTTATCCCATGGAATCCACTATGAATAGTTGAAGCAACTGACTGTTCCCCCAACAACTCCTACTGTGTGACAACCAACATCCTCTACCACACGATCCATCAAGGGTTGAAATGATCAAGTGCAAGAAGAAAAATCTAAACCAATGACAATGTTGGAATTTAAATTTTTAGATTTCATAGAAATAGATATGAAGATACGGGCACCACCCCGCCAAATGGAACAATGGGCCCTGCCCCACCAAATGACAGTAGTAGAAAATGTTGATAGAGAAAATTAATCATCAGATGAGGAACTGATCTTATTCTCTATGATTCTCATTTACTTAGTGGATCATTTCTCCGATGAAGATTATAGAAATACACATGAATTCTTTACACCCAATCAGGGAACCAGAGGAAGAGGGTATTGAAGCCAAAGATACTTGGGTAGACACAACCATGGTAGAAAACAATTTTCTAGTTGCACATCCACTCAACCTGTTAATATTTCAGAAACTCATAGAAGATCCCTTCAGCAGACCCAACATGAACATGATGGTTTCTCTACCACTTTCAAAAGAATATCTAGCCTTATTATCCTAGAGTATCCATTAGAAGTGGAATAGATGTATAACCTCTCACAATGTGCTGATAGACCTGGTTAGTCAAATCCACAAAGCGTAGAAGCATCATGAGCTCCTATCTCAGGAGTCGATCCCTCTTCAACCAATGATCAAGAATATAAAAAGAATATGAAAGAGAATCATCGAGCTACGAAGTGCTGGAATTTAGAGAATAAATGTGAAATATCGAAATAGTTTACCTTGGTACCATCCAAGCAATCAATCTTGGATGCACTAAATCTGTCAGTAGAGCTCAAAGAGGAACTATTCAAAGCTCGACTGAGCCCCCATGTTTTTGAAGCTAAAGTATTCACCACTAAAGTCTATCAGAAGGATAACAATCCATTAGAATGCTACAAATTCATCTACATTATGGATCACGACGAATAAGAAATTATTCAATGTTACATCAAACCCATATAGGTGTCTGTTAAGATACACTGTGTATGTATTCAAAAAGTATTCATTGAAAAATGGCTCTAGAGTTAATCTCATTCAACTATGAACACTTCTCCAGCTATGATGTAATTAAGATAACCACATGCCTTGCACTATGACCCCATAAGGCTATGAAAAAAGTGATCAGAAGATGTTGGGCCAAATAAAGCTTAAAACTTTTCATGGTGACCATATTCCCAACTCAAAATTTTTGGTGGCTTGGTAAAGCATAGCCTTCAATGTCATATTAGGAAGGACATAGCTACATAAATACATAACAATTACCTCATTGTACCATATTTTCATCAAGTATATAATTTATGTACAGACTGGGACATTTCATGTCGATAAGGCCCCATTGAAATCTTGTGAGTCACAATACATCGATGTCGGATTCTATGAGATGAATGGGAAACAACCTACAGAAGATAGTATGGATTGGGTCACCACTCCAAATGGACTGGAGGTGGTCACTGCTGACCCTCTCAGGAAGATAAGTGAAGAATACATACATTCCATCCATCAGGTGGAGTGAATGGGTCTATATTCTGATGTTTATTCACACATAATCTTGATCTTGGTCTTCGCATTAGAGCCCAATAGTGTTTTAATGTGCATGGTCCCCCATGAAAATGGTGAGTGATAAAAAAAAATCCATTAATCCAACTTCAAGGATCCATGTGGTTCCTGCCTAAACAAAAAATCTAAAATATGATGACTCTTCACTAAAAGAAGGCAAGAAACCTCTTACACCATTCACTCCACCCTCTCTATAGAATTCCCTACAGTTAGTCGAGACAGAAGAAGATATTTCAGACTCTAACGAAGAGAGTTGTGACTCCTCTTCCAATTCTGAACAGCTCATACTGAGATTTTTCTCCCTATAATAGGATCATTAGGATGTGGAGGATGAAGAGGATGAGGATGAATAAGATATTAGGGATGCCTCTCCCGCATTTGAGGAGGGTGTCTCTACCACCATTAATGATCTCAAGGAAATAAACCTATCTACTGAAGAAGACCCGCGACCCACTCTTTTTAGTGAGATTATATCTTATGAACTAAAAGAGATATATAATTTCTTACTAAAGAAGAATCGAGGTGTATTTACATAGATCTATATGGAAATTATAGGACTCCATCCCAATGTGGCCACTCACCACCTGGGCCTGCTCAAAAGCTACCTTGTTTACAAGAATTTTTTTAGAAGGACTAAGCTGACACAGGCTGAAAAATAGTGGCTGATGTTGAAAAGCATATATGAGTTAACATCATTCAAGGGGTCCAATAACCCATATATATGGAAAAAATAATTCATTTCAAGATGAAAAATGGGAAAATCATATTTTGTATCGACATCAGGGATCTCAATCAGTAATGCTGAAAATATTATTTCAAAATCACGATCATAGAAGTGATGATCGATATGATTTGCTGATATGAGGCTCTCTCATTCAGGAATGGATATTGAGAATATAAATAGATCTAAATGGCCCAATAATATGTATAATCCACTACCATTAGGATCCCTAAAGAGTATTTTTATACAAGGTAATTCCATTTGGTTTGAAAAATGATGTCACCACATATCAACACGCCATTCACCGCATCTTCAAAACCTTCTAATGAAACATCATCGAATGTTATGGGGACAGTTTTGTGGTTAATTCATAACATTTCTCATACCAGTAGTTAGATATTGAAATTTCTTTCAATAAATTGAGACTACATAGTCAGAAAATGAACCCCCCTGAACTGTTCTTTTGGAATCACCTCCGGTAAATTCCCCAGCTTCATTGTATTCCACTGTGGCATCAAAGTTGATTCTGATAACACAAAGGATATCCTAGGCATGTCACCTCCTCACAACCTCACTGAGTTGAGGGGACTCTAATGACACATATCCTACATTCTAAACTTCATATACAACCTCATAAGAAAATGTTTTCCTTTCACTAGGTTGGTGAAAAGTGGTATAATTTGAATGGACTGATGATTGTCTGGAAGAATTTGACAGTCTTGGGAGATATATGTTAATCCCACAAGAGATAATGCCACTTGTCGAAAGAAGACCAATAATTCTATAGGTTACTTCCATAATGTAATTCATAGGATCCTTCCTAGAATAGAAGAATGATTCCAACAAAAAAATATATTTATTATCTCAGCCGAACCCTGATGGATGTTGAGACTTAGTATTCAAATATCAATAAGAGTTTCATGGATTTGATCTTTTCATTACAAAATATATAGAACTAAATTCATCACCACATTGTACATTTGGTCTCATGTTGAATCCAACTCATGTATATTATAGGCCATCCAATGTTGACTAGGTGCATTTCACATTGGGCGATCATCCTATAGTAGTTCCATATATTGTTCATACCATGAAGAGTTGTCAAAGGCCAAGAGCTAGAAAATTTCCTGGAAGAGAATCACTCAAAAGAGGTGGATACATTAGATGATGAGCTACTCTATGAGGTAGTGTTATCTATTCAGATGGATCCCCAGACGAGGGAAATGCACTTTGAAGGTACATCCAGAAGCCTAATAGGAAAAATGATTGAAGACCCCAGACTCAAGAAAGTGGGGTTGGGAGTCATACTAATATCACTAGAAAATGTATTTCTATCCTATTACTTCATAATATCAGAGGGGTACACAAACAATAAAGTAGAATACCATGCCCTTATTTTAGGCATGTAGCTGGTACTTCAAGTACAAGCCAAACACATGGAAAAAAATGGAGATTCAGATTAGGTCATCAAGAAAGTCAATGGTGACTATTCAATGAGGAAAGAAGAGTTGATCTCTATAATGAACCATGTTAAAGAACATCTAGTAGAGTTCCCTTCAAAACAAAAATTTACTTATGTCACCCGGTTACAAAATACACAAGACGACACATTAGAAATTGTCCCCATAGCTTTGGGCAGCCTTGATCATAATGAAATAATTATCGACTTTTCCCACCATTGAGTGGTTCTACAACATTTATAAACCAAGATGGATGAAATAAATGAGATCAATCCCATCTCTGAGCTTCATGGTCATACCACCATCTAGATGAATCCCATTGTAGATTAACATGAAAAGGGAGAACTATCACTAGATAAGGCTGGAAGGGAATATATCTATAGAAGGGAAATAAACATCCAACTGTATGATGGAACAAATAAGAAATGGGTCCTCTATAGGTGGGGCCTTTATGGAGTCCTTCTTAGGAGAATTGATGGAGAAGAGACCAGTGCCTTCATAAAAGAAGTGCATGCCATATCTTATCAAGAACATCAATCAACATACATGCTCTCTTAGAAAATTAGATGTCCTGGGTATTGTTAGCCCACTATGATGTAGGATTGTTCTCAGTTCACCAAGGAGTTCCAGTCCTCCCATGTTCATGTGAATTTCATCAACCAGCCCCTGTAGTTTCTTCACATAGCCAAGTATGCCTTTCTATTTTCTCTATTGGAAATGGATTTTGTGAGATCATATACTCCCACCACAATAAATCATGGCCAGATAAGCTCCTCCATTATCTATTGGGTTACCAGACCCCGACTCACACTACCACTCATGCGACCCCATAGTCATTAGTATACATGAATGAGGTGGTTATACCCTTTGAAGTTCATATACCATTTCTTTGTGTCACCATTTGTGATCCCTATCCATAGATAAACAATAAAAAAACGAATTGAAGAAATAGAGTGACTATATGGTAAACTATTGCACACTCTGCATGATTTGGAAGTCCACAAAAACTGGATTACATGGGTATTCAATAAAAATGCTCACATTTGGTATTTCCTCAGTGGAGAAATGAGGTTGGTCCTCCAAACACTGATGATACTCTGAAAGAAACATTAAAAATTGGATCCAAAATGGGAAGGAACATATTTCGTAAACAAGGTGTACTCCAACAAAGAATAGTCCTTAATTTTAATGGATGGACAACTCACCAAAGCTCCCACAAATGCGAGGTTACTAATGAAATAATTTTTGTAATTATTTGATCATCATCTTATCTGTACAAAATTAAAATACATAGAACCATGTAAGTCCATGATGAATGATTTTAAAATTCTCAGTAACTTTATCATGATCACATGATGTTATATAGTAGAATGAATTTTCCTAACCACATGACATTAATCTCTAGGGCTACAACATGCCCTTGCACTCACATCGGGTGAACCTCATCCTAATCGAATGAAATAAATATTCTTGGTATAATGTTCTAACTGCATGACATTAAACTAAAAGGCATCTATTGTCTCAGCTACATGGAATTAAAGAGTATGAGGTACATTATTTTCCCTATAATGATTCACCACACATAAGTCAGATCTGCACTAGAGAAATATATGATTCCATAAAATTCCATGTAAGTGTCCCATGTGAGTGCTAGATCCACATTAGAGTCCATTATTTAGAACTAGGTGTGGATTGATTCCTACCCCTATTGGATACACATTGACAACTAGATCTTATGTCCTGGACAAAGCACCCTCTATGGAAAAAAAATCTCTTTCTCACTCCGTATGGACTAGACATGGGTTGGGAGTTTCTTCAAAAACTAAATGGGGATTGATTCCTATAAATATAGGATACGTAGTGATCCTTATACCATGATCAACCACTATCCACCACCAAAAAAATTAGTTCTTCCTCCTTGTGTATAGACTATACCTTTGTGAGGGGGTATCTTGAAAGAACTACATATAAATTGATTCTGATCAGCCAATGGGATACATAGAGACATATTTATCTAAGTGTTTGGTCCAACCACCACATGTTACACAATGCCTTTGTAGTACCAATAGAATCTTTTGTATTGTGATAGGAAACCCTTTCTATTCATTCTTTCTCACACTGATCATAGCTCTCATGAGCTTAGGAAAGGTGATAAAGGCTTCCCCTCCACACACAAATAGATTGTAAAGGTATAGTAAGGGTCCTAAAAAAGGTAAAAATTCATCCTCTCTATGCACATTCTCGGTCGTTAAAGGGAACCTTAGTACTATGTTCAGTTTGATTCATGCCCTCTCAGGATAAATAGTGACACCTAGATTGTACCACCTGGTTCAGATGCAACCAAAATAAAAATGCCCCATTCCCATACATATAGATCATACCTATGTAGGGAAGTTACTTTTAGAACTATGTATTTATGGATTCCTACCATTACTGAATACACAGTGATTCTCAGATCTTATATCTTTTTTTTCCACTGCCTATAACAAGATAATCAACTTCTTTGGGAATGGGTTATTCTAGCGTAGAGAACATCCATTTTAGAACTACATTTGGCTTGATTCCAATAATCATAGGATATATAGTGATGCTTGAATTCCACATCCTTGGCCCATCCAATACCAGATTATAATTACTTTCCTCTAGAAAAAGGTTCAACATGAATAAGGAAATCCAAAGAAATTCATTTGGATCGATTCCCATCTACACAGGGTATGTAAGAAGCACATTGTTCTTCAAACATGGACCTGGTTGTGGAAACATATATAAGAAAAAATGCACCATCCTTTTCTAGCCCCCCTATGTGGAAGCATAATACTTTCCATCCCCTTTTTCTCACTAAGTGTTGCTCATGTGGTCATGGAGTTTCAGCATAGGGTTCCTAACAGACATATCAATTCACTACAATATCGAGTACTTACTGCAAGATGTGATACAACATGGCCTGAGTCCTAACCACATGATATTAAACTAGAAGGTGCCCCAAGAACTACATGTGGATTGATTTTCAATACAATGAGATATGTAGTGATTCCAATATATAAAAACCTGTGTCCAACAATAGAAAAAAAGAAAAATTTCCCCATCTCTTAAACGAAAATTCAATTTCAGGCAGTAGATTAAAAACGTTGTTTCCCACAGTAAGGGATTCTCAAAAGAATTTTCTCCCTTAACATATAAGTCAAATACATATAGAATACCCCATTATTCACAACTAATCATGGTCTAGGGATTCCTTTTGTACCCGAAAATTCAATTTTTATCCATCAACCTCTAAAAATCATTAAATTCTAGATCCCCAAAAACATCCACGACCATCAGAAATGGAAGGTAAGTGCCCTGTTGAATCCTTTGTCTGACTCTGCGCATAATGAACTGATGTATCTCCATTAGTTTCCGAAAAAAGGCCAGTTAACCAAAGGAAAATTCATCCTCAGGAGAGACTTTTCCTTCCTTTGTACTCCCAATGGCTACCTAGCCTCGTATCATTCCTGCTAATTTGAGGGTCCCTAGGATCAGGGTTTACACATTATTTCTCCCATCACTTTCGGGGAATACCAGAATATCCCGACCTACTTAGACCATACATATTCATGACCAATCTTTGAAATTTATCTCCTACAACATGATGTAAAATTGTGCTTCCAAGGTCCTTTAATTAAGACAAAAAAATTAATGGACACACAATATCTATGTCATTCATGTCGAGCCTCAAAATTCCTCACCATATGACATTAAACTGCATGGCCCAAAAATATGCACGCCTAAGAGGATATTGCCTATAGAATTAGTCACCTACCATTACATGTCATAGAATTATGTTAAGATTAATGTATACCCTCATAGGTTATGTTGATATGCCTAGAATATCAACCTGGCCCAGCAAACCCAAAATAAAAAATGTCCCCTCCCTGCGTATGGGTCGGACCTACTTAGAGTACATTCTATAAGGAACTATGTGTGGTGTTATTCTTATCATCTCATGTAAAACATAGTGATACCTAGATCCTATAACCCAAATATATCCATGAAATGTAGATAAAAAATTTTATTCTGTATATAGACTAGGTCAAAGAAAAAGCCTCCCAAATAGTCCCTTTTCATAGGACTATCTCTAGAATAATCATATGTCCCCCTTTCAAATCGGTTCACCAAATTTCTTTTCCACATTATATTAAAGCATATTGAATTGATACTAATCATATGACATTAAACTATATGATGAAACTTTCTAGATGCATGATGATAAACTAAAAAATATCACCCTGATTATAAAATGTTACTTTCCTTGATTCGGTCATCTCTAGTGGGATGATTGAGACCATTTCCACCCCCTATTTCACAAAACAGGCATGAAACAAGGGAGCATAGGAAGTTTAGAAGGTGATTCACAATAGAGGAATGCAGAATCAACCAATGATATGTGTTCTTGGTGATACAACCATAAGAGATGCATTATGGTTTTTTTCCCCATGATAGACAGATCGAAGTCCTAATTATAAAACATTAAATTTTAAGGCACCCCAAATATAGCTAAAATGTCCCTCCCCCTATGTATGGATCAGACCTATGTAGGTAGCCTAATTTCTAGATGTTCAGATCTTCGAATATGAGTCCAACTCCACCAGAGTAGTTGAAATGCCACACCCTACATTTGATTCAGATCCATGTATGAGAATTTATAATTCCATAGATAAACATAGCTTGAATATTTATCTAATATGCATACACATCCTATCTATTCACTAAACTCATTGTTTTGAGTGATTTTAGGTGTTCATTATCATCCATGTCCATTGGAACTAGAATGTTAGTGTCCTATTGACACCTTTGTTTCACTGTGCACACAATGCCCTAGTGGCTCCACATTAGTGGCACACAAAAAATGTCTTATTAACCAAAGAAAAATTCATCCTTGGGAGAGTATTTTTCTAATTCTATTTTCCTAATTGATTCCAAGAACCTTATTATTTCTCCCAATGCAAAATCTGACGAAACATCGACTTACACATTCATTATTACTCATGTCTAGGAAATGTCAGAATACCTTGACCAGATTATCCTCTAGTTACATGGGGCCACTATATCAATTTACTTATAACTTGACATTAAAACAACTTAATACATGATATTCAATGTCCATTCGTAGGCCTCAATATTCCAAATAATTTCTTCGTTTCATGATCCAAAGGATGAAATTATTCCACACAATAAAGTTTAACATGAGTCCCAACTTATTGGAAAATCTTGTACATGAAACTAAAATGGCCCACCCATATGTGTGAATAAAATCCAAATATGAGAAAAGATTAAAAGAACTATTTATCGATTGATTAATTTCATAATAATGATACATAGTGACAACTGAATCATATATATAGAGCCTAATCATGCAAATAAATCATCCAATCCATTCCTAAGTATTGTCTATAACTGCATAAGAAACCCCCACAACTCTATGAAGAGAACACCTTTACCTATTCATAGGATATTTTGGCTTGAAATACCTTGTTCCATGTTCAAGAATCCACTTTAAATGATGCATAATATGTGTTGAAAAATATATATGAATCCTCATAATACTACATGGATATTGGAGATGGAAGATTAGTGTCTTCTAAAGAAACATTTGTTTAACTATGCACATAGTTCCCAACTGCTCTGCATAATTTTCCAATCAAAATGGACAATAAACCAAAAGAAAACTCATCCTCAGGAGATTATTTTCCTAATTTTGTATGTGATATGAAATTTATTTCTCATATAATTACTTTTTTAGAACCCCCTGGATTACAGTTTATATTCTTTTCTCCCCCTCATTTATGAAGATGATGGTGAATTTATGGTTGAACTACTATAAAAGGGATAAATCATTTACCACTCTTCTTGGTCAAGAAATTATTTCCTTTTAAATTCCATCTACCATGGTCTTAACCCCCCCCCCCCCACCAAAAAAATTCCATAAATCAATTTGTCCATTAGAAATGGGAGATTAGTGTGATAAGAACACCTTTTTTTTGACTAATGTACACAATGCAACAACAACTCTACATAAATGGACCAAACATTGTCTTGTTAACCAAATGAAAATTTCTCCAAGATAGGATTTCCCTATATATTTATGACCAATGTCTTCCTTGACCATATCATGTTCTTTTTCTATGAACTAAAAAGTCAGGGTTCAAAAAAATCTCTTATCCATGTCGGAATGTTGTTGGGACTTTCTTAGCTAATGAGTACTCAGATAGGGCCCTTTCCCTACAAATCATGGTCAAAGCTGTTTGACCTAAAACATAAGTCATGATATTCTAGATAAAAAGACTTTAAACTGACCATATAAGAGAGACACAATAATCAATATGATGAAAACCTAGAACGGGAAACTAGGATAAAATTCCAGTGCTAGTTAGCTAAACCTATGCTACATATGGTTTTGGAAAAACTAATTGAAAAAGAAAAATCAAGAGACACAATGCTTGTTAGGTTAGAAAACCAAAAATGGTGGCCTAAAAAAGTCAAGATATACCTACTATGTCCACACCATAACATGTTTGGGAAAAGTTAGGGTTATAATAGAAAAAGATGCAATTTTTTTAGGGTTTTATATTTAACCCTAAAAATATTCAAACTATGCTTTTTGATTCCCCCGGATCATGAAAAATTTTAAGCATCAATTAATTTTTTCTAATTAGTTATCTCAAATTGGAATTATTCTTGACTTCCAGTTGAAATTAATATTTAAAAATAGTCAATTATGATTGACTGGAACTAAATGAAAAGATGAAATGTGATATCAGAGAGTACCCCTTTTAGGGAAAATTCTAGAACAAAGGACATCTTCAATGTTCTTTAGCATAACATCCCTTATTATGAAAACACCAATTGAAATAAGTGGAGAATATACTATTGTCCTTTACTAAAACACCCATAAAAATGGTTAGTCCAAGAAAACCTTTGGTAAAAGTTTCCAAAAATAAATATGGACAAAGAGATATCCACATAAAGAACCACTTTTCATATTGTAATCCAGAAAAATTATGATGAATGTGTCGACCACAAGTAGATAGTTTGTGGAAACTTGTGATATGCTATACCATAGGGTGTTGGCTAGAAAACTGAATACTTCATATAACATGCTAGATGTTCATTGACTAGTGATATGTGGAAACCCAAACTCACCTTTCAAAGATTAAAAGTCCCATTCATGGATTTAAAATTTAGTTTATAGATGGAGGCTATCCGGATTTGTTTTCCCTTTCCAAGATGCAATGATTATCTTTTGAATGAAGGTAGTCACAGAGGATGATGGTTCATGGAAGTAGGTGAGATGGAGAAAATAATGAGTGTAAATTCCATCGATAAAAGAGTTAAATAAAAAATTACCTGGGACCCACCTATATATAGTCATGATCCTCTATGGTTCCACCTTTATACCACAAACCAATTAATGTTAGGACCACTTTCTACATAGGAAGAGCCTTATATTCATCTCGATCAAAACCCATTGTGATGGGGGCATTTATTGGGCCCTAAAAACATTTCAAATGATAATAAATACTCCTAAAATTTGATAAAGGGAAAAATACATGTTTGACTAATGGTTTGAAGAATAATATCAAAGATACCTAGTTTTGTTAATGGGAATGATAGGTGCCTAAAATGAAAAGTCCTTCCAAGACCACTTCTCTACATGGTGGTACACCGCCTCACAAAGAAGCTAAAAACCAAAAGGTTTTTGGAATAGAGATGATGGTGCCGACTCTTGTGAACCCTTTCAATGGTGGAATATTGGTGAAAAATCTTCTTCCCATACAGCCCCTGTGAGGTACATAATTTTTTGAGAAGAGGTTGAGAAATTCTCCCCCATATACCATCCCCATGAACTAAATTGTTTGTAGGTGAGGAGAAGATGGTGGTTCCCTACAAACAAGATGATGTCCTTTGTAGAATCAAGGCAGTGAGTTCTAATGCTAGAAATCGAAACCCCGCAAACCTCTATTGACCGATTCATCCACGGGCATGGTGATTTCCCTATGGGATACCACAAAAGGTGTCGTCCGACCAACACACCCAGTATTCCTGGCACTCTAGAAAAGGAAATCTGAAGAGAGAGCTTGATATGGAGATAGGGGAATCTTGATGAGAATATATTTATAAGCTTCGATGGAATGAACGATGAATGTATGACAATGAAAAAATATTTCGATGATTTATTTCAGGTGTAGCTTGCTGCACACAATAAAATAAGGAAACACATTATTCATTGGTTGAAAGAAAAACATTATTGTCAAACCGAGAACCATATCTTGGTGGAGGATGAACATCCAGAGAACTACATGATCAATTCACCTTCTTCTATCCATCATCCAACATAACACATCACTATTTGGATGAAACTGTTCCCCATGTAGCATCCTCCTACATGTATGGAATCCAGCACCAAATAGAACCATGCTATGCAGATGGAACCGAGGACCGCGTACCACCATGGTACATAGACCACATACAGGTCTTCATACCACTTTAGTATGTGTATAACCACTCCACCCACATAAAAACAGGCTATTTGAGGGATACCCCATCCCATATGAACCAATGGTACACAGAATGGGGTACCTTTGGTCATTCCACCCTCATGCTCCGATCATTTCCTTCCATTTCTATCACCTCATCTGTAGTCCCTCCATGAACCAGTCAAATAACATTATTCCAAAGCCTCTTCCAAATCCAGAAGTCCTGTTTGATAAAACCATTGGCCACATCAACACATCAAATTGAGTTTACCTACCCATGGTATGAGCAGTCATTTGGATAATCCCCACAACATTGTAGACCCCTAGAAAGTTTATATATTTACATTCCCATAGTAACCCGAGGTCCAACCTTTGGATACTAATGTGAACCTCCCCATTCTTGAGATCAAAGTTAGTCTCTATTATTTGCCTTCTATGAGGGGGAAATCCCACTTTATTTTACTTTTGATAGGATGAAATATTCTTATCATTTTCCAGAACAAAATTTACATGACTCCCACTTAGGTAAGCCCCTAGAGTTTCATACAAGAATTTTCATCTGTTCTCCTCTATAACTTCTCCCAGGCAGTGCCTAGATAGGTTAATCTAAAGATACAAGGTATGATAAAAAGAGGATGTATTGGCATGTTCAATTACCTCTATCTCTCCCATTGTTCTCCAGTATCATCTATCAATAAATGATGTGGGACATACGATATTCAGATCCAGTACTTTCTCTAGTTTCTCACACCGAGCATGACACACATCTGAATAGAGGATGGAGGTGATCATGACACCCACATGACCCCAATGTATGGCTCTACAACTATGTATAAGACATAAATTCATTGAAGTATGAGAAATCCAATTCCTTCCACAAATGGGATATATAGAGCACCTATCTAAGGCCTGATCTCAAAGGGTATCCTTTTCAAAGGATAACCCAAATATTGTCCCCCTAATTCATCAAGGCCTCCATTACGATTTATGTCCCAACTAAAGCTCAAAAAGGTCGTTCGCCACCGATATAAGCCCCACATAATTCCACCATAATGGGATTCCTCATGGGTGTAAGTCCTGACTCAATCAGAACTATGAGGGCATTGATTCCCAACCAACTAGGATACGAATGAAGCCTCCCTGAGTTCCAAACTCCACACCCATATCAACCTAATGTTCTTTGGGCCATATCCCCAGCTAGGTTATATCCACCCATGAGACAATATCTCTTCTTGAAAAGATGACCTGCTTTTCCATAAGACTCACAACAAACCATGACTAGTAATCTTTCACCTTGACATCCTTTCCACATGAAGTTAAACTTCATGAATGGGCCCTTGTCACATGGCCTTAAAAGGTGGCCTGCGTAGTTAAACAACACCGAACATTGTTGTTTTAGATTCTTATCATGATGATATGTAATATTTCTGTCTTATGGGTTCAATATTGATATCAAAACAACTATTGTACACCTAGATGACGATAAACTCTAGAGTTCAATATCACATGGATTAAGCTACAACAGTCTTATTAATTACTGACCCATGTATATCCATGATTGATCTTGAAACACAAGTGTAATCTATAGGCACACACTTGGGAATGAACCAAGGATTAATAAACTAATGAACATAGATTAAATCTACAAGAGAGTCCCAAAAAGGAAATAATTCCCCACAAAAGGGTGTGATGAGCCCGAACTCCCATCCTCTTAAGAAATGGAGTCCTTAAGTGTCATTGGACTAATCATCCAACGATCACTGACCTTTGGAAATTATGTCCATGAATCATGGATAAAATGGTATTTGGGTGTTTCTTGCTTCATGAATAAACCCATTAGAGACCATCTGAGGACATCAAACCTGACATGAGATGATTGCTCCAAAAATTATCCCCCATTAAATCACCCACAAGGACCATTCGACTATAGAACCTCCTTTTCAGCATAAAAATGCCTCACCAACTAGTCACTATGAGACCATATTAGTCCATAAAAGGGGAACAACGTGAATTATGTCAAAAAAAACATTATTTTCAAAATTTTGAAGAATGTAGAAAGTGGATCATTTTGAAAAATGTGAAAACATTCATTTTAATTACCTGGATGAATGTTAAATGTATATGAAAAATAAAATCATTAATAATTTAAAATTTGATATTAACATATTTATAATAATTCTGAACGACATTGATATGGAATAAATAGATTACAGACCAAAAATGATAAATTAGGTTGTTTTGTTCAAATGAATTATTTTTAAGTGAGATAAGGTGTTGAAATGGAAGGAATACTTGGAAACCCTAGAAATAACTATAGGAGGAGAATCTAGATATGATTTAAGAAGAAAAGAACATAAAATTTCCCTTAATGGAAATTGAAAAATAAAAAATCTTCATAAAAACTACCATTTTAACATAAATACATACATCTCTGGCAACCTTTGAATTAATATCATTTGAAAGAAAGTGCTAGTAATGATTTGGGATAGGAACAATGATAATAAGAGGTATTAGTCAATAATGGTTCCATTTTAGGGAAATTTTAATTTTCTATCCATTTACCACTTTTACTAGTTAAGATCTTGATTTTCATATTCTCTTACCTCAAATTAATTCTATAGTATACACACAAAGTGGAAGGGATATTTACAAGTATAACATTTTAATAAGAAAGGCTAGTACTTGGTGATATTAACAAATGGTCCATGATCAATCATTCTACTATAATATATAGTAGTTACATTGGTTCATCAAGAAAAAAATATAGATCTAGAAGTGCGGTATAGTACAGTCAATAGGGGTGATAAAAAATAATCATGAGTCCTTGGATTGATGATAGACTAGTCCCTAATTCAGTCTCTAAATGGATCTTTATACTAATTTTTAATACAATATTCATATTATTTAATACATTTGCAACATTAATAAGGTCATCTGCCCGATGTAACTTCTTTTGAATGAAATTATAGTACAATATTCTCCACCTATTCTTCTCTTAATTTACTAGTAATATACAATAACCTCATAATCTTATTCTCTTATATGCACAATAATTCCTAGAACCATCTTCCAAATATTCTTTTTCTCTTTCACTATTTAGAATACCCTTCTATCTCTTTATAAATTACACTACACATAGCCTTATTCATTTTTTTAACATTATAACCTACTCATCTAAATAATTATATTCTTCTTTATCTTCAATATAACTAAACTCCACTCTGTTCACTTCTTCTCCATTCTAACCTATTCACTTGTCTTCTTCTTATTCAGTGAATATGATTTTCCCTGGTTATTCTTATTCTTTTCAACCTCATCACACAATGGATCTTCAGAATATAAACTACGAAGTGTCTTCCCCTTTATTTTCATAGTAAACAAAAATTCATTTCAATTGAATTACAGTTCCATTTTTTACAAAACAAATCTACAAAAATCCCTATAAGAATATATATAACAATTTACAATTGAATATTTAATTAATTTTTCACTCCCAATTCTTATTTTTTGTATTCATGATCCTATATAAATACTTGATTTGAATTACAAAGATTAATTTTAATTCAAATCCTCTTAAATATTTGTTCAATTCTATCTAATATATAAAAAATTCTTGATGTGATACTCTTATCCTAAAACAAGTGTATATTTAAATTATCATCAAATTCATTAATGTGAAGTAATTTTTACAATTTTATTCTTCTATTATTTTTCTAATTATTATGTATTCATATAAATTCATCATGAATAAGTCAATATATGCAATACATAAGGATTTTTTCTTATCTTCTTTCATTTATTAACATAATCAAACACTGTCCACAAATTCCTCATTCACCACTACTTGAAATCCAAACACCAAAATAAATCCTCATGATGCATACATAAATATTTTTTTTCATTGACTACTCCACTTGAGTAAATCTTTAGACATTAAATACCTGAAATTCTCAGGTTTCCGTCACTTCTCGATATGTTTAATAAATAAACACAACATTTTACTTCATTTCAAGATAGTTACCTCCACCATTATAAATGTAACATTAAAATAATTCTCTATTGGTTAACGTATGGACACATTCTTGAGTATTAGATCTACAATATTTATACGGTTTATCCACATGGAATACATGATAATATTCATTAAAAATTTCATTATCGTTTCTATTTTTAACTTGAATTCATTAAAAATGTTGATCAACCATTATTTAATTAACTGATATCTTCCAAATGTGATGTGAATTATAAACATACCATTATCTTCTTGATTCCTGAAAAAAGAATATTTTATATCTTTTATGGGATTAATAAATACACGTTAGGTCATATAGGGTAATGGAACATGGTCTTGATGGGGGTAAATAAACAATCATAAAAAATTTAATTAATTAAATATATTAATCAAATTAATTATTAAATTTAGTCAACATGGTAAATTGGAATAGAAAATAAAATGAAGAACACATGAATTTTAATATAGGGTTAGTCCAAAGTGGACATAGTTCATGTAACGCCCCGACCCCAGCTACCCAGAGTCGGTGCATTACTTCATAACATTGGCATGATCACAAAAGATCAAGTCTCGAAAGACCGATTAGTTTAGTAGCCTTGGAAACACTAGATACATTCGTAAACATTACATTACATCATAGAGTGAAAAACTACAATAACAAAGTCTCCATAGTCCACACTCATATCCTCTTCTGACAATCCCTGCAGGTCATTTATAAAATACTTCTTCACATCCTGGAAAATATTAAAACATTGAAAGGGGTGAGATCGGATGCTCAGTAAGGTTAACAATATAGAGGAAGCATTCATAAATAAACATTAACATTTAAGGAAATGTATAACTAAAACAAAAGCCTTTTAAACTTGAACTTCAACATAATATGGCAAAAGTAAAATGAGATAATTCCATTCAATTCTTCACATGGATATTCTACTAGTCGAATAATCACATGCAATATCAATAACCACTTTCATAATGATGGAATGCATAATGCCAGAGTATCATAACCACGTATTCAAGGCCTCGTGCCAAGACCACAAATAATATTTTGTCAAAGCCTCGTGCCAAGACACTAGTTTGTCTCTTGAGACCTGTCGATGCATCGAGGAGCTATAGCGGGATTCACCCGTCACTTATTAAGTCCAATGCATTCCTCATATGAATAGGTTTAAACATATCATAAACCATAACATAATAGTATCACATAAAACATGCATAAAGGAAACATAACATTTCCACATTTCAATCACAAGATATCAATACAACACATTGATATAATAAAAATTCTTTCAAAACCATTTTCAATACCAAAATAAAAGAAAGTTAAAACTTTGTATTTATTTTTCATTAAAAAAATGATGGCTTGTAGAGGAAGCCGAAACTCAAATAATGGTCACGGCGGTGGAGAAGTCGTTGTCGCCGCATAAGTACAGAAAGAAAAACATTCCCTTTTTGTCGTTTAGCAAAACGCTTCGTATAAAAAAGATTCCTTTTGAATAAACATAAAAGTCAAAGGGGTTTATACACCGTATAAAAGAAAGTTGTGTATAAAACCAAATATTCTTCAATGAAAGGGGATTGAGACATAGTCCTTAAAAAGATAATTTTTAAAATAAAATAGATATATTATGTGTATTCACTATAGGTACACATAAAGAATACAAAATAATACATAATAATATCATGACATAATTTGAAAGTAGGTGATTATCCCAAAGAATGGAAGTTGGGTTAAGAAATTCCCTTACCTCGCGTATTGTCCTGACATGACCGTTCTTTAACCTCCTGAATAATAAACTAGAGTTAATTTATATTTTCTTAAGAACCTTTTTCATGTTCATTATTCCTTTTATATCCCTTATTACCATGTTATGAACATTATTTAATTATTTAAGTTAATAACGGTCGTTTTGTCGATCTTTGGTACTTGAGTCAAAAATAAACTTCTTATAATTACAAGTTGTTCATGTGGTGAAATATCCATTATATCCAGAATTATATTCATGATGTAGATATCATATATATCATATACACAGTATATACATTCATTCATAATGTCACGTAACATTTAAGGGTAAGAAATGAAATGCATCGTTCATGGAGACGGTAAGCTGTACGTACGCATGAACGCTACATTCATTTCTATTTCGTATTTAATGGAATGAAATCATAATGATATAAATTTATAATATAATTACAGTATAATATAGTGTATAATACCATTTAATTCATCCTTTATACATCCCACATATGGCATTAACGATTCAAATCACTTTGAGGGGGCGGTAGTCTGCACTTCCTAAAATGAAATTATCGCATTTTACCCATAATGGAAATCATAAAGTATGCCATAAATGAGAAATACAGAAGCATAATTAAAACATAAACATATTTTATATCATATATAAATATAGTTACATATTAATGGACACCTTTGAAGGTGTTATATGAGTGTTGAACAATCATCGTTTCGTGAGGCAGAAATTCTCCATCCACAGAAACTGTATGTTCTTTAACCATTAGATGTAGGTGTGTGTAAGTGTAGCTCTAATACTTCTTATAAAAACATCCTAGTATATTGAGGATACTGGTGTTGTTACAAAATAAATGAATAAAAAGAGTTTAGGGGTTTGGAGAAGAAAAATAAAACAAAACAACATTAGAGAAGACATTACCTCAAAATCGGGTAACTCTTTTTGATTTGAGCCAAAGGCTTCCTTGGGAAGAGTTCTGCCCAAAGTGAGGCTTCTAGGAGTAATATGGGGAAGCTGGGATAGTATTTGGGCAGAGGTTGGCCGATCCAAATGGCTTGAAGGTGTGAATAAGGTGGTAGAGGTGGGGGCCTTTTATAAGTGGAGAGGAGGGGCTTTTTTGGAAAGATTGAAATGTTACATTATTACACAATTCTTTTCAGATTCTAAAGGTCCCACACTTATATAATTCGTGGCTAAGGTGATAAGGGTTCGACATCTACCCATCCAATAGTCTTTGGACAAGTGTAAGCCTTGGAATTTGCATTATCTTTTCATTTTATTAAAATCGTTAAATAATGAGGTCATCGCTGCATCATAATGATGTCATAAATAATTTAATTTATTTAATGTCTAAAAATTATAAAAAAACTACTATGATGTAGGAAATCTTTTTAGATTTCTAATGAATATTTATAGTCAAAATATGGACTTGTGTAACCCCACTTAAAAACTGTTTTAGTAAAATAACTCATGTTTGTGTCAATTTAATTTTAAAAATAAATAAATATATATTAATGTCATTTTCCAAATAAGTGGCTCCATGGGGTCCCAAAGTTGACCCATGGGTTGTCTTGGTAGGAAATGACTCATCCAATAGGAGTAGGACAAGTTTCATGCTCATCTCATATTATTAAAACATTATTTGTACCTTAAACTACACTAATTACCTCTAATGGCGATTAAGAACTTAAAAGTTACTATTCACCAATAAATTATTTTAATCTCATTGAACCACATTTTACTTCTTAATGACAACCATGTATGTCAGATTTTTGAAAATAAAATCACATAAGTGGTAATATTTCATTTAAACGAAAAATCAGTTATTTAACTACCATTTAGTGGTTTCACTATTCATCAAAAATTGAAGTTTTTCAGAACAATGCCAAAATGTCACCCTAAGATATAATTGATATTCCGAATTCAAAAATGATGTCTATTTTACAAAATTCAAAACATATAAGTTTCATAAATTAATTTTATAATTAATTCCCGCTGTCACAACAAATAGCGTGTTTTTAAGAAACAATTTATATCAAAAGATTGGCAATTGTTTATGTCCAATTTCAATGTTAAATTAATTCTAACGACCACCATTGGATAAAATGGTAAAAATATATTCTAATTATAATTTAAATCCACTAAATATTATAATTTATCACAATAAATTATTTTTATTAAAAAAGTTGTTTTATGTATTTTTCACTATTCATAAAAAATTGGAAGTTCTCAGAAAGTTACAAAAAATTCAACTTAGGATAATTTTGATATTACGAATTCAAAAATGAAGTCCATTTTGAAATATAAAATTTCTATAAATTTAAAAAGTGGTTATTACTATTCATAACAGCTACTTTGATTAGTCGCGGTGTTTTAGAACTCGAAGTTGCGTACAATGCAAGCTATTGCATTATTGAATGAGAAGCGTATCGTGGAAGCTAGGGGTGTTACATTCTCCCCTCCTTCAATAAATTGCGTCCTCGCAATTTGAAATTTTTCTTTGAAAATAAAAGGTTGAAAAGATAAAATACCTTTGAGGAAAACCCACATCGGAAATAAGGTTAATAAATATATAACATTAAAAGAAAGCAAGATAAGTACAAAGGTCACCTGATATAGCCCATTCTAGGATTCTATGAAAATATAGATATGGAGGAGAAACAAACCATCAAGGTCTGATGGAGAGTTATATAAAACAGGATTAGGAGAAAGTTTAACCACAATAAAATCACAAACTTGTGATTGGTTAAACGGTCATTGAATCTCCAGTTGGAAAAGTTAACCGACAACATTTTTGTTTTAAGTTACCTTTTATAATGTTGAGGAATTTATTTAGGAGATTTACTAAGAATGTAAGGGAATATACATACTTGTTATGTATACTTTCATTCGTTAATAAATTTTTACCACAAACCCAACTTTTACTCCAAATGGTAACGGAACTCAAAAATATTCTATTTATCCTAATTGTATAAGGTTCCAAATGTTAACACATACCATTTAGATTAGTAAAACTATTTTGTAATAACCAGGGACTTCCTGTAGGCTAGTGGTAGGAAATAAAGGCTTGTCGCACTATGGTTGTGGGTTCCATTCCTGCAGCTTTGTCCGACGCGACGGGTTATTCCCCACCCTGCAGGTTGTCCTTTTCCTAAAACTATAGTATTATAAAATTCCAAAAATAATCTTCAGAAATGCTTTAACCTTAAAGAATACTATCCATGGTTCAACTTAATCCATTCCAACCTTAATAGTTATCCAAAATACCTCCGTCCAGACTTTCTCTAAAAGGACTCTAAATTCAAAAATCAATTGTAACATCAGATTCCCCAAACAAAGAAAAGTTTCTCTTATTGTCACATACTAAAAATATGATTACCTTAATCATATTAAAACCTTACTGAAATCAAAAAGTACTGCAGTACAATCTTTATATATATCACATTATTCTTATAACCAAAATATAATCCTTGAGTCCAAAAGCACCAATATATTAATTATTCTGCTTCAACTGTAGTCACAGCATAAGATTGGCCTTGATCCCTTGGCCTTTTCTGAGTTAAGTTTCCTTGACGCTTAGGAAATTCATTTGCATAATGCCCCATTTCCCTACAATTGTAGCATTCAACTTTGACAGTCTCTTTCTTTCCCTTGCAATCACGAGCCTGGTGACCCTTTTCTCCACATTTATAACAAACTCCCATTCCTTTTAGGCACGTACCAGGGTGATTCTTCCCACAATTATCACATAATGGAAAATCCTCCTTTCCCTTTTTCCCTTTATCTGTCTCTTGTTCCACCGTTCTCTTCTTCTCTTGCTTTACATTGTTGTCATAAGACTTAGAGAATTCCTTTTCTGTCTTGATAGCACACGACACAATATCTTCATATGATGAGAAGGATTGTGATACTAAATATCGACGGAGAAATGGTTTTAACCCATCAAAGAAACGATCAATCTTACTCCTTGGGTTACGTATATAATCGGAAGCATGCCTCGCTAACCTTGTAAAGTTATCCTCATACTTTGCGACATTCTCATCCTCCTTCTGCCTCAGACTCAGAAATTGCCTTTCCATATCTGCTCGATGGTCACGAGGAAAGTATTTTTCTAAGAAAAGCTCTTTGAACTCCCTCCATTCCATATTCGATACGTCATTATCTTCCTTTGTGTTTTGAATCAGCGACCACCACTGATCAGCATCTCCAGTGAGGCGGTAAACTTCCATGACAACCTTCTCCCTTTCACCACTCCCCAAGGCATGGAATATTTTCTCTAAGGAATTTATCCATTGCTCAGCTACTATAGGATTTGTACTCCCATTGAAGGTTGGTGGTTGTTGCCTCATGAAACGGTCTAGCATTGATCCTCCACGTTGCGGATCAGGGTGATCCATACGAGTAAGCTTATTATTCATAACCTGAGTGAGTTGTCCCGGTATGGTAATAAGTTGATCAACACCAGTTGTATCTCCATCTCCACAATAATTATCTTGAGCAGGAGGGAAATCCCTGCACGGAGTGCGTGCATTGATACGGTTTTCATTCCTTCCACTAGGCGCCATTTCTAAACAATGGCATAAACTATATTAGTTTATGAATCAAAATACATAATTCCATACTTGTAAGATACTTAACATAAATTGAACTATTTATGGATATAATCCATAAAAATGTTTTCTTTGAGGAAGTATATACTCATAACCCTTCATAGTGGTTTGTAAAGAAAATGAGAATTATCCTAAGCATATCCCCTGGGAGTTTCGTAACCAAGAGTGCAGTAAGGCCCGTTGTCATGCACCAGTTCCCGTTCGAGTCTAGCTCAAAGCGGTGTTTTCGGGTTTTACCCCTAGGTACATCTGTGCCAGAGCCACCTCTACCTGCTCGTATCCAGACAGGGATGTATTGCCCGGAAAACTCACAACATCTCTACAATACCAAAATTCTAGGAAGTTATTCTATACTAATCCTCAAAGTCTATCTTCGGGCTATGTGCTCTAATCAGAGTTTATCTAAATCTAGCTTCCAAGGTTAGTACTAAACTGCCTCTCATACCAACTGTAACACCCCGACCCCAGCTACCCAGAGTCGGTGCATTACTTCATAACATTGGCATGATCACAAAAGATCAAGTCTCGAAAGACCGATTAGTTTAGTATCCTTGGAAACACTAGATACATTCGTAAACGTTACATTACATCATAGAGTGAAAAACTACAATAACAAAGTCTCCATAGTCCACACTCATATCCTCTTCTGAAAATCCCTGCAGGTCATTTATAAAATACTTCTTCACATCCTGGAAAATATTAAAACATTGAAAGGGGTGAGCTCGGATGCTCAGTAATGTTAACAATATAGCGGAAGCTTTCATAAATAAAAATTAACATTTAAGGCAATGTATAACGAAAACAACAGCCTTTTAAACTTGAACTTCAACATAATATGGAAAAAGTAAAATGAGACAATGCCATTCACTTCTTCACATGGATATTCTACTGGTCGAATAATCACATGCAATATCAATAACCACTTTCATAATGATGGAATGCATAATGCCAGACTATCATAACCACGTAGTCAAGGCCTCGTGCCAAGACCACAAATAAGATTTTGTCAAGGCCTCGTTCCAAGACACTAGTTTGTCTCATGAGACCTGTCGATGCATCGAGGAGCTATAGCGGGCTCCACCCGTCACTTATTAAGTCCAATGCATTCCTCATATGAATAGGATTAAACATATCATAAACCATAACATAATAGTATCACATAAAACATGCATAAAGGAAACATAACATTTCCACATTTCAATCACAAGATATCAATACAACACATTGATATAATAAAAATGCTTTCAAACCCATTTTCAGTACAAAAAAAAAGAAAGTTAAAACTTTGTATTTATTTTTCATTAAAAAAATGATGGCTTGTAGAGGAAGCCGAAACTCAAATAATGGTCACGGCGGTGGAGAAGTCGTTGTCGCCGCATAAGTACAGAAAAAAAAACATTCCCTTTTTGTCGTTTAGTAAAACGCTTCGTATAAAAAATATTCCTTTTGAATAAACGTAAAAGTCAAAGGGGTTTATACATCGTATAAAAGAAATTTGTGTATAAAACCAAATATGCGTCAATGAAAGGGGATTGAGACGGAGTCCTTAAAAAGATCATTTTTAAAATAAAATAGATATATTATGTGTATTCACTATAGGTACACATAAAGAATACAAAATAAGACCTAATAATATCATGACATAATTTGAAAGTAGGAGATTAACCCAAAGAATGGAAGTTGGGTTAAGAAATTCCCTTACCTCACGTCTTGTCCTGACTCGACCGTTCTTTAACCTCCTGAATAATAAACTAGAGTAAATTTATATTTACTTAAGAACCTTTTTCATGTTCATTATTCCTTTTATATCCCTTATTACCATGTTATGAACATTATTTAATTATTTAAGTTAATAAAGGTCGTTTTGTCGATCTTTGGTACTTGAGTCAAAAATAAACTTCTTATAATTACAAGTTGTTCATGTGGTGAAATATCCATTATATCCAGAATTATATTCATGATGTAGATATCATATATATCATATATACAGTATATAAATTCATTCATAATGTCACGTAACATTTAGAGGTACTAAATGAAATGCACCGTTCATGGAGACGGAAAGCCGTACGTACGCATGAACACTACTTTCATTTCTATTTCGTATTTAATGGAATGAAATCATAATGATATAAATTTATAATATAATTACAGTATAATATAGTTTATAATACCATTTAATCCATCCTTTATACATCCCACATATGGCATTAACGATTCAAATCACTTTGAGGGCGCGGTAGTCCGCACTTCCTAAAATGAAATTATCGCGTTTTACCCATAATGGAAATCATAAAGTATGCCATAAATGAGAAATACAGAAGCATAAGTAAAACATAAACATATTTTATATCATATATAAATATAGTGAAATCTTAATGGCCACCTTTGAAGGTGTTATATGAGTGTTGAACAATCATCGTTTCGAGAGGCAGAAATTCCCCATCCACAGAAACCGTATGTTCTTTAACCATTAGATGTAGGTGTGTGTACGTGTAGCTCGAATACTTCTTATAAAAACATCCTAGTATATTGAGGATACCAGTGTTGTTACAAAATAAATTAATAAAAAGACTTTAGGGGGTTGGAGAAGAAAAATAAAACAAAACAACATTAGAGAAGACATTACCTCAAAATCGGGTAACTCTTTTTGATTTGAGCCAAAGGCTTCCTTGGGAAGAGTTCTGCCCAAAGTGAGGCTTCCAAGAGTAAGAGAGGGAATTTGGGAGAGTATTTGGGCACAGTTTGGCCGATCCAAAGGGCTTGAAGGTGTGAATAAGGTGGGAGAGGTGGGGGCCTTTTATAAGTGGAGAGGAGGGGATTTTTTGGAAAGATTGAAATGTTACATTATTACACAATGCTTTTCGGATTCTAAAGGTCCCACACATATATATTTAGTGGATAAGGTGATTAGGGTTCGAAATCTACCCATCCAATAGTCTTTGGACAAGTGTAAGCCTTGGATTTTTCATTATGTTTTAATTTTATTAAAATCGTTAAATAATGAGGTCATCGCTGCATCATAATGATGTCATAAATAATTTAACTTATTTAATGTCTAAAAATTATAAAAAAATACTATGATGTAAGAAATCTTTTTAGATTTATAATGAATATTTATAGTCAAAATTTGGACTTGTGTAACCCACTTAAAAACTGTTTTAGTAAAATAACTCATATTTGTGTCAATTTAATTTTAACATTAAATAAATATATATTAATGTCATTTTCCAACTAAAGTGGCTCAATGGGGTCCCCAAGTTGACCCATGGGTTGTCTTGGTCGGCCATGACTCATACAATAGGAGTAGGACAAGTTTCATGCTCATCTCATATTATTAAAACATTATTTGTACCTTAAACTACACTAATTACCTCTAATCGCTATTAAGAACTTAAAAGTTACTATTCACAAAAAAAATATTTTAATCTCATTGAACCACATTTTACTTCTTAATGACAACCATTTATGTCGGATTTTTGAAAATCAAATCACAGAAGTGGTAATATTTCATTTAAACGAAAAATCAGTTATTTAACTACCACTTAGTGGTTTCACTATTCATCAAAAATTGAAGTGTTTCAGAACAATGCCAAACTTTCACCCAAAGATATAATTGATATTCCGAATTAAAAAATGATGTCTATTTTACAAGATTCCAAACATATAAGTTTCATTAATTAATTTTATAATTAATTCCCGCTGTCACAACAAATAGCGTGTTTTTAAGAAACAATTTATATCAAAAGATTGGCAATTGTTTATGTCCAATTTCAATGTTAAATTAATTCTAATGACCACCATTGGATAAAATGGTAAAAATATATTCTAATTATACTTTAAAACCACTAAATAGTATAATTTATGACAATAAATTAGTTTGATTAAAAAAGTTGTTTTAAGTATTTTTCACTATTCATAAAAAATTGGAAGTTCTCAGAAAGTTACAAAAAATTCAACTTAGGATAATTTCGATATTACGAATTCAAAAATGCAGTCCATTTTGAAATATAAAATTTCTATAATTTTAAAAAGTGGTTATTACTATTCATAACAGCTACTTTGATTAGTCGCGGTGTTTTAGAACTCGAAGTTGCGTACAATGCAAGCTATTGCATTATTGAATGAGAAGCGTATCGTGGAAGCTCGGGGTGTTACAGTTCAGTCCTATATATCTATACTTGATGAGAGATATGTCTTCAATACCTGATTTTTAAGGGGAATCATAACCAGTTACAGAATCATTTTCTAGTTGAGGGATAACTGCAACACTAACATTTGTAAGGGGAGTCACAACTATTTAAACACTAAATTTACATATATTGAGTCACAAACCACAGATACTAACATTAGAATATGGGGGTTATAATCCATGGAAGAGAAGAAGAAATTCTTTTGAATGTAAATTCAAAATCATAAAAATAGATTGCATGTGAGAGATTATAAATAGTGTTACAAACACAAGAAAATAGACAGATTTGAAGATAACTAATTAAAGTAGAGGTACTAGTTCTTGAGTATTATATTGGAACATCTATTTAAGGAAATTAAATTCAAAGAATAAGTAATCCAACATATGGGAAAAAGTCTAGGTGATGAAATAAGGTATCACTCATGGATTTCGTTTATACAACACATGAGATATTCAAAACTTTTTTATGTGAAAAAATAAAGATTTGAATATTTAACCAGTATATTCGATGTCTTTAAAGGCTTCTCCACAACCACTTTAAATATATACCTATAAATACTAACAAACACCTTCCATAGGTAAAAAAGTAAAATTAAAATTACAATTACAATTATCTAGTAGATAAAATATTAAATTCAATAATAATTCAAAAAATTTTGATTTGAATTTAAATGTTAAAGACTAGTTCAAATTAATTTAGACAACCCATTTAATGATAATAATAAGTCAAAGTTAATATTGTAAAATTTGTATGTTATTTTGAATGTTTAAATTCAAATATTAAATTAATTTTAGTTTAATGAAGCTTATAAACTAAAAAATTAATATATTAAATTAAATAACATAAATTGTGTTTGAATAATTTTAATTTTAATAAATAGTAATTTTGAAAATAATAATTTAAATAAATTTAATCAAAATAATAAAACATAAATATTCAAAATACATGTTATATGTAAAAACATGAATAAATTGTGAATTAATAAAATTTTGAAAACACTTAAAATATATATATTTATCACACATAAATTTTATTAAATATATTATATATTAATTTAGAAAATCATTAAAATAATGAATACTATTAACATAAGTATTTAGTTCAACAAAATTTAAAAAAATTAAGAAATGTAGAGTACTAAAAAAGTATTTAGGACTATAAAATTTTAACTTGTTAAAATAAGAATCTGGAATCGTTGAAATAAAAAAAACTCATCCATTTAAAAAAAATTAATTCTCCAACACAGATAAAAATAACTCACCATTAAAATAAAAAATTAATGCACTTTTGACATTAAAAACTAAATTACAGTTTGAAATGAAAAAGTCATTGACTTTTTAAAAAACATAATTCACCAAAAAAAAGTCACCAGTAAAATAAAAAATAAATTTTCATGAGAATAATAAACTAATTCATCATTATCGAAAATTAATTCACTAATAAAATAAAAAATTAATATATTTTTAAATGAATAATTTATTCACTATTAAAATAAAAAATCAATTTCCCATTGAAAAAAAACTAATTCACTGATTAAATGAAAAAGTAATTCATAGTTGAAATGAAAATAATTAATTGATAGTCGAAATAAAAAATAAATTCACTATTGAAATATAAAATAAAAATTTACCAATTAAATAAAGAATAATTTGATGATTTAAAAAAATAAATTGATTCTTTTCAAAAAAATTAATTGATGTTTTAAATAAATTAATTGATGCTTAAAAAAATTAATTTATTCTTTTAAAAAATTAATTATTTGATAATGTACCGTTTCATGTGTAGAATGATCACACAATCTTTGGAGAATTTTTAA
Source organism: Viscum album (assembly GCA_963277665.1). Lineage (NCBI taxonomy): Eukaryota > Viridiplantae > Streptophyta > Magnoliopsida > Santalales > Viscaceae > Viscum > Viscum album. The sequence continues at coordinate 1,692,435,493 of OY728137.1, read as the reverse complement.
TCAATATAAACAAATGAATATGTAGTTGTTTTAGAAAACATAGATGAATAATATTTCTAGATTTTTTAAATAATTAAAAAGAGTTTAATTCTGATATTTATTGAATGAGAAATGATAAAAATAATTTGAAGAAATGAAAAAGAAATTGTAAAAAATGAAAACATTCAGAAATTTTTTACGGTATGTAAACAACATTTTCATAGTTTAATAAAGTGGAATTAAATGAATAAGAACTTTTTATCTTTAAAATATTACAAAAAAAAGAGTGATTCAAATTAAAAACGAATGATATATCCATGAAATAAGAAAATATTTTCAATTTTGGAAAATCCAGTATTGAAAATCTATTGCAAGATCTCTAGACATATAGTGAACCCCTTAAAAAATAAACTCATACCTTCATTTATTTTAAATAAATTAATATAAATGAGTTATATTTCAAATATTATAAGTTTCTAAATAATACGATCTTTATATTATAAGTTTTACTATAAATACAGAAGACTACTTTAAAGTAGTTTATACTTAAATTATTACCAGAGAGAAAAATAATGAGTCATGTTCAGACGTAAATGCGTACATTCTATAGAAATTATTATGCCACATTGTAGTTTAACAAAAGTTATAAAAACTTATTATCTTTTATATGGAACAAGAATTTTAAAATTATGATCAGTACAACAATAGTAATAATTAAAACAAAGAGAGGTTTTAAAAATGGTTTTTTTCACATAAAATAATAAAAGGGGGTTTAGATATTTAAAAACATAAAATAAAAATAAATAAAAAATAAAAACGTGAACATGCACAAAAAATCCCCTCGTCATATTTTGTAACAAAAACTAAACATTTAAAACCAATTTTTCCTCTTATTGTTAATAAAAAAGAGGGAAAACAGCCTCTAAACAAATGCAACAATAAAATAATTAAATTACTATCATTCCATGTTTGAATTTAAATTTTTCAAACTCAGTGGAGTATAAATTCCTAGTAAATATTTCGTCGTTTTGATTTTCAATAGGTATATGCACTAAAAATATATATTCTTATTCACAAGATCTATAATAAAATGAAATCTATGATAAATATATATTTCTCTAGAATGCTGTAATGGTTTTTTAGAAATTTATATTGAAGAAGTGTTTGCAAAATAAATAGAACTTTTAGCAATATAAATTCTATAATAATATAAAATTTGATTAATAATTTATTTTAGAACTATCTATAACATAGATATACTAAAGTTCTTCATTTGATAGAGAAAAAAATAGTTGTTTCTTAGAAGGCCAAGTTATTAACCTTTTTCCTTGAAAATAAAACATATTTGATGATATTTTTCTATCAATTAAACAAACTCTCAAATCAAATCCAAAATATAATATTAAATTAAAATATTTATATTTATGATAGAATAAACCTGAATCAGTAGTTCCTTTAACCTATATAATAATTATTTTTTAATATTTATGATGATTGTTTTTAGTACTATCTTGAAATATGGCACATAAAAAACACTAACCATGATGTCAGGTCAACATGTAGTTAAATAATGATATGCACCTATCATGCCTCGATAAATATTAATATCAATATATTTACTATAATTATTAACTTACTATTTTAAAATTAGAACCCAATGGATATTTCATAGATATAGATGAATCAACACCAAATAATTTGAAAAACTATTTATTATACTATTTTCAAATAAGGACAGCCCATATTATCTGTGAAAATTTGAATATATAGAAATAAAATTAATTCTCCCATTAAACTCATGTCAAACATAGAAGAAATTTAAGTAGAAAAATAATTACAAATCAATTCAAAATGTGAAACAAAAAATATATCATCAACAAAAATTTGAAAAACTAAAATATCATTTTAAATTATTATAATAAAGATTTTAGGGTCAACTTCACCATTATTAAAACCATTATTTAATAAAAACAGGTAATTTTTTTCAAAAAAATAATAAGGTGCTAGTTTAATACCATTACCATGTTTTAGATAATTAAAAAATTGTATTAGTAAATTTTTAATGTTTAAAACCTAGGGGTTGGGAAACATAAACTTTTTCAGTTATGAAACCCTTTAAGTAATAAAATTTTATATCCAATTGATATAATTTAAAGCCATGAAAATAAGAAAAATAAAATAAAATATAATAGTTTCTATGTAGAAAACAAGTGAAAACGAATCTTCAATGTCTGTAATATCTTATAGAGATTATACTTGAGGAATAAATTTAGATTTGTTTTTGACAATATTTATGGATTCATATAGATTGTTTCATAATATCTATTCGGTTTTTATCACCAGCTTATCCTCAGGTTACTGTAAGAATTATCAAACATTATTGAAAAATAATAATTACGATCATCTTACATAGATAAAATCTATTTAGAATCATTTAAATCATCATTAATATTATTATGAAAAAATTATAAATAAATGCAGAATTGGCACAAAAATGTAAAACAGAATTTATAGTTTTAAAACAAAAATAAACATTTCAAGTTTAATTTTCAATAGTATTACCTTTATGAATTTTCAATGATTATAGATTAGATTGAGAATGAGTACTCTAGTCAATTGATTCATCCTTATCCAGAGTTTTTTACAAAAATTAAAGCCTTTAATATAATCATAAAAAATAATTAGAATCTAATTTAACAGTATTTTCATCAAACATGGCATGGAATGATTCTTCAATAACCCTAGTTATTTTATTATAAACTCTATAATATTTACTATTATTATAATAGATAAGAAAAATAAGTTCACCAGTGTAAACATTAAATTTATATGAATTTAGTTTTGAATTTAAAATAAAAACTTTACCACAAAAAAAATCTAATGTGGCCTACGGTAGGTTTTTTATTTTTAAATAAATCAAAATATTTTTTATTTACAAATATTTTTAAAAAATTCTATTTGAAATATAACATGTATTAAAAATGGACTCATCCCAAAAATACCTCAAAAAATTATATTCACTTATCATAATTTGATACATTTCAATATGAGTTCTATTTTCCCGTTATACCCCAAACTTTTTTTGTAGTGTTCTAGGAGGAAAATAATTATGAAAATAAGCATTATTTTCAATTTTTTCAAAATATTAATTATGTAATTAACCTCCTATATCAATAGGAATAAATGAAATCATAAAAACGTTTTACTTTTAAACTAAATTATAAAAAGAAATACGTCTATATAAAGTATCATTTTTATTACGATGAATTTAAAACCAAGTAAATATACTATAACCGTCAATAATTAAGAAATTATATTCCAATCCACAAAGGGTGTAAATTTTTGTATAACCAAATAAATCAACATGTAAAAGCTGCAAAGGTGCATTATTAGTTATCTGATTGATGGGTTAAATTTAAATACTGTATTACTTACCTTTCATGCAAGCATCAGAAACATGGAGATGCTATTTTTTCATGGAAGGCAGTTGTAACACATTCTCTTGTATTAGGAGGTTATATGACATTTTTAAAATAACACAACTTAAACATCGATACCAAATGATGATATAATTTTTATAACATTGAAACACTTAATATGTTGAAATGTTAGTTTATAAAAATCAATAGTTTAAATATTATATTTTCTATTAGAAAAAAATATAATGAATCATATTTAAAAAAAAAAATTTATCATTTCAAAATTTATCTTTCATTACAACATCATGTAATTGTGATATACTAATTAAGTTATGTTTTAAACCTTCAACATTTAATTTTTTTGAAATACTAGTAGAATTATAAATACCAATGTCACCAAAACCATTTACTTTACATTTTGAATTATCTCCAAATGTAACAATTCTTCTATCACAAGTATTATAGGTGGTACACTTTGAGGAGTCTCCGATCATGTTCCTAAAACATCTACATTCCATGAACTATAAAAAATTTAGATACATCCAATGCATTTTACTACAAAAAAATTGCATTAAATGTTTGGTACCCAAGCTAATTTGGGTTAAATAGGATTAGTAACACAATTACTAGGTACCCTTAAAAAATTTAAGAAACTATTGTATGTAACTCCTGTCAAAAAGGATTTTGAAGTATTAATTTTGGTAAATTCCAATTATTGTTTGAATTTAAGACAAAAATATTTAGAATTGTGACATTTCATGCCATATTTAAAACATGTAACAGTAGAAATACACATATTATTACTTTTAACAAAATGAGTTTTAAACATTTGAGGCAATATTCTATTGTAACCCAATCCATCATTATTTTTATAAGTTTTATTTATCGACAAAATTTTAAGATATTTATCATAACCTTGAATAAAAGATGGTAATTTTTTAAAACATTAAAATTAATTAGTAAATTATTTATTTAAATATTGAGTAGATTTCAAATTTTCATAAACTATAGAATAAGAAGAAGAAGTTTTAATTCTAAATTTCTTATTTTCTTGTAAAATTACTCCATTTTTAGAAACAAGTTTCGCATTGTTTGTTTCTTTGATTATTATTTAATACATTTTCTTTGAAAATATCTTTTCTTTAATGTTTCAATTTCATTATTTAAAATAGAAACATTCGGGTTTTCAGAATCATAGTTAGAATCATAATATCCATAATAAAAACCATAATCACAATCCTTATTCAATTATTCCATGTAAGATCCATAACCGTGATCCACATAACATGTTCCCTGAGCTAGTGGGTCACATGGCCTCAAGCATGCCTCCCCATTTTTTGGATCATGATGACTAGTAGAAAGGGTGTAAATCCGGTACAATGAGAAGATTATACCCTAATATTAGAGTTACACAACTGATACAATCAACAATATATGAAAATTATAAAAATAAAAAATAAAAATTCATTTAATGAATAAATATAACCAATATAATAAACATGTGGAAAATCATAAATAAATAGAAAAGTTGAATTAATATATAAAAATCCACTAGGCAGTGTCTGATCGATGGATGCATTGTACGCTAAAAATAAAAGGGTAAAAAGGTTTAGAAGATATAAAAATTCTATACAAACTATAATAAGAAGAAAAACTTTTCCAAAATCATCCCAAGCTAATAAAGTGTCCTATAATCCAAAGATCAATTAATAAAAAAAGAATATAAAAACCAGTATAAGGGATCCTTCCATTATCCATACCTACATGGAGATTATTTTATCAGGTACCAATGGTAGCCTGAGTAGGGTGTGAGATATAATCACAATAGGCTTCTAAAAATGGTTTTTATGTATAATACAAATAGTAATGGAAACTAAAAAATGTACATGTATAAATAAAATGTAAAATCAATGCTGAAATAAATTACCTGGGCACTCAGGATTGCAAATGACACCAGACAGCTCTACCTACATCGGATATTGGATGGGAATCATCTGATCGGTAACTATATATATAGTAATATTATATATAGAGTATAATTATATATATTTCACCCACCTATATGAAAAAAATACATGCGGATGTAAGTGTCCATATAACTGGAATACTAGTTGCTGGCTGGGCCAGGGAATAACTCGAACATACATGACCAGTCAAATGATCATATAAGTTTAAAAAATATGGTATATGTCCTACATCCTAGTAAGAGCATGAGATATCTTGCACGAAACATGTGATGCTGAGTGGTCCATGATGTCATCACTTGAAATAGTGACACAACATGTAAAGCCCAAGGACCAACTATGGTCAATGGTGTGATATGTCATTCTCATCACCTGATATAAGTGACCGTCATAACATTATGCACAACTAGTCCCTTACCATCATGTCACAACCTCAATAATGGTGTATTTAAATTATAACAATCATGGGGGATTTCCACTAATCCAAAATTTTCATTCAACCCATATCCATATAAATGAGGCATAGTCATATTTATAATTTAATACATGAGGCATTACCACTCTTATCACATGTTATCCATGTTCAATTACATACATGGAATATCAATTAATAATGGTCATTTAGATAAATACTTACAAAAAATACATGGTTTCACAATCATTTATGTGTCATTAATTTAATTAATTATGTCCATTTAAAATAGGGAAATCCATCAATATCATTCCTTTAAATTCAATTCATCAAATATTCAAAGAAGGAAATTTTGTAAGTGGTAAACTGCAACCATAAGTGGGACAATCACTCAAGGGGTGCCTTTGTATATATTTAAGAATCATGTTTGAAGGGAAATTTAATTTATAGGATTTCACATAAGCTAATTTGTTTTTATGACCAATTAAGGAATTGACCTTTAAGGGGAAACTCAACTCGATACACCCTTGGGGTTTCCATATAAGGGTTATTCAACCTCTACATTTCTAAACATGAACCAAAAGTTATATAACAAGGTGGAATTATCAATTTAAAATGAAAAACTAAATATAAAGGGGACTCTTGGAAAGGTACGTCATGTATCACAAGGGTTTAATTACAAGACCATGAAACTCAAAGGGAAAATGATGTGACAACCTACCTCAAGGTTGGAGGTGACTCATCTATCGATATCTTCCTCAATTTTGAATAATGTTGGAATATATATATGAAATAGTATATCAACATTAAAATTGGAAAAATAATATTTCCCTATAATAACGTGAAAAATTTGAAGTAAAACTTTGATGGGAGCTAAGATTAAGGGAGACCATACCATAAGGAGTCCAACACCTTTGACTGACGTAGAATCAGACACTAGATTAGGATGTTATCTCAAAGCCTAACATGAGAAGCATGTGAGATCAAAACTGAGTACGAAAATTTTCATCCACTCGATAAATATTTGGATAAGAAGAATAGTCCTAAGGGTTAAATATGGATTAAATTGGTCAACTCACCCAAAGAGTAGCCACACGGTTTACAAACCATTCAATAACCTTTTGAAAACCCACTCTCAAAAAATCTGTAGTTCCTTTATGGCATTGTGCCATGACCCACATGGTTTCAGAAAAACCATGTGGCCTATAGGTTCATACTATCTACAATTTATGATTAAATATAATATTTCATCGTGGGTTTCACGATTCAAAAAAATTGTGAAACCTAGTACTTAAGGTCATTTTTCTAATCTTCAGGCTCCAAATAATCCTTAGATTCTCCTAGGACCTTCCTAAGGAATCAATACACCATTACCATGATTAAACAAATAATTCAAATTTAAAAACAATTTATTTATACCTTCAAGAAAATAATGGTCATTACATTCCATGATGAACTAGTTAATAGTTTCTTTTTCATTCCTGGTTTGTTTATTAGAATGAGATTCATCTATTTAAGTCTAATTGGTGGACAATTTCTTTTTGTTTCTTTTTTTATTTTTCTTTATTCATTATTTTTTAATAATCATTTTTATATTTCCTTTCATCCTACACTTATAACATGTTACATCTAGATCATTATAATTCATATCATCTTTATTATCTCCCTCATGTTATTATTTTAACCTGTTTTTTCTAAACTAATTGTTTGAATCCTTTCTTTTCCATTATTTTGTAAACTCTAGTCACAATATGAGACAATTATTAAATTTTAATATCTTTTATATTTGAATTAGAATAGTTAGTAGTAAAAACATTCACATATTTATAAGTTACACCTTTTATTTTTGTTTTCCCATAATCTTCTCAATTATTCAATTTTAAATCACACTAAAGTAGTAATCTACCTAATTCATCTAGTCTATACTATTTTAAGTACTCTAATTCATTAATGGAAACTTTATTTTAATTTCATTTATTTGGTAAGGCTCATAGGATTTTTTCAATAATTATTTGGGTCTCTATAACTTCTCTATGTGAACTAATTCCATTCACAATGAATTTTAATCTATGGAACATTTGGTTTAGAGTTTCATATTCCCCATTCTTGAAGTTATGGTACTTTGATCTAAGAATTCCAATATTATTTTAGATCAATTTCTCAAAGACGTGGTGAGTGGCTCATTAAATCTTCTGAATTTCACGATCTATCTAACTAGCTGACATGTGGCTAAAAGCAAATTTGTTTATATCACAATATAAAATATTATTAACATTTCAATTTAAAACATATTTAGTTTCATCATTTTCATTATGTTTATCCAGATCATATTCTGGAAAACTTTATGATTCTGATATGATGGACCAATGTTCTGTACTTAATTAAACGAGGTACGCCTCCTTTCTAGGTATTTGGTGGTCATAATTGTTTCCATCAATGTGTGGTAGCTTTTTTAGGAGTCCAGTAATTATTAAAGTTTAATCGTTACATCCTATAATAAAATTATCCTTTGACTATGATGTGTAAGAATAGTGTATCAAACATAAAATAAATTAAGACTCTATAGATGGATTGGGTAATTCCAAAAGGAACAACAGTTTATACTAATGTATCATATTGAGAATGTGAATTAAAGAGATAAACTATTTTTTAATAAGTTTATTCTTAGATACATATTGTTAGGTTGTATTTTGTATTGATAAATGTTCCAGAGGGGGTGTGTGAATAGAACCAATTATAATTTTTAATCAATTAAATTGATTAATAATTTTTTTTACTGATGTTAATTATTATGGTTAATTAACGGTGGCAATAAAATTAAAAAGACATGATTTTATATAATAGTTCTATGTGAAGTGGACCTAGTCTAAGCTTATATCTCTCTAATTGGTAAGATATATGTGTGTACTACCTTTCTTCTTATGGGAAATCGAAACCCATTAAGAAATATTTTTCTATCGGAGGGATAAACATAACACTAACATTTGTATGGGGAGTCACAACCATTACAAAACCATTATTAAATAAAATGTGTCACAACTATCAGACCTTGAATTCAGAATCAAGGAGTCACAATCTTAGGAAGAGAAAAAGAAATTATTTTGGAAGTAAAAGAATAAAGAAGAAACCTATGGGTGTGTGAGAGATGAGAAATAGTGTTACAGACTCAAGAAACCAAGTGAAAAAGAAGATGAATAATTAAATAATATGTACTTTTTCTTGAGTATTATGTTGTCACATCTCTTTAAGGTAGTATAAGTCAAATAAAAAGTAATTTGACCTATTAGAGAATGTCTAGTATAAAAAATAGGGTATTGTTCAAGGATTCAGTATTTACAACACTTGAGACAATCACGAATTTTTCTTGTGGGAAAATAGATAGTCATAGATTCTAACCATTGTGTTTAATGTCTTTCAAGACTACCTGACAACCCCATTAAATTTATATCTTCAAAGTCCAATAAAAAAAATCCATGGGTAAAAAAATTCAAATTCAAATAACAATTATCTAGGAGAGAGAATAATAATGTTCATAATAGTCATAACAATAATGAACTAAACTCATAGAAAAAATACCAAATAAAATTTATTTAAATAAGGTGTGAAATGATAATAATAAGTTTTATTTAATCCCAAAAAAAATTTAGGTTAATTTTAATGGTTAAATATAAATATTACATACATTTCAATTTACTACAACATGTAAATTAAGAATTAATTATACTTCATAAAATTCTATAAAATGTTTCGGAATAAATTCAATGAAATTTTGTAATAATTTAGAAAATAATAAGTTTATGAAATTGACTTAAAATATTTTAACATAAATATTCTAGAAATATGTTATAAGTGCACACATGAATAATAAATAATTTAATAAATTTTTTAAAACACATAAAAAAAATTAAAAAATCTTATATTTGCATAAATATAATATATATTAATTTTAGAAACCAATAAAATACATAAAACAACTAAAATAAGATTACAGTTCATCAATAAAAAAATAATGAAAAAAGTGTTCTAAAAAAATTACCAAGCAATGCAATTTTATCATGAGGTTGGAAAGATTGGAATTCATTGAAATAAAAAATTGATCCACTGTAAAGAAAAACAAATTCATTGTAAGGGATAATAAATTATTCACCATTGAAATATAAAATTAATTCACCATTGAAATAAATAATTAACGCACAGTTATAAATAAAAAACTAATTAACCCTTAAAAATAATTTACCATTGAAATAAAAAATCAATTAACTGTTAAAATAGAAAAAGTATTTACCATTGAAATAAAAAAATAATTCACCTGTAAAATGAAAAAATAATTCACCATTGAAATAAAAAATTAATTTACATTTAGAATAATTATTTTTCACTATTAAAATAAAATTTTAATTTACCGTTGAAATAAAATAATAATTCATTATTGAAATAAAAAATTAATTCACCATTTAAATAAATAATAATAATTCACTGTTGAAATAAAAAATTTATTCACATTTGAAATAAAAAACCAATTATTCATTGAAATAAAAAATTAATTGATGCTTTTAAAAAATTAAATAATTCTTTAGAAAAATAATTTATTATTTATAAAAATTGATTCTTTAAAAAAATTTAATTGAAGCTTCATAAAAAAATTAATTTATGGATAATGTATCATTACATACACAAGATGAATACATATCATTTTTTTTGAATTTTTAAACCATCTAAAAATTTGAATGAGTAATTTTTATAGAAGTCATAAATGAATATAATTTCAATATCTTTCGAAATAATCGAGAAGTGTTTAATTATAATATGTATTGAATGATACATGATCGAAATACTAGGAAAAATGAATTATAAACTGAAGAAACATGCTAATATTCATCCATTTTTAAGATATATAAATGAGATTTTTATAGTTTCATGTCGTTTAGTTAAATGAAGAAAAAAAATTATATTTCCAACCAAATAAACTTTGAGATATTCATATTGTAAACGAATGAGATATAAAATAAATAAAATATTTTCAATTCTAGAAAATATAGGATTTCATATCTTTTGGAAGATCTATGGACATACGGAGCACCCTAGAAAAAATAAAATTAGTCCTTAATTTTTTCTTGTGCAATTAATATAAATGGGGTTTCATTCAAAATTGGTATGTTTTGAAATAATCGTATCAGTATAGTGAATGTTACGAAATAAATAAAGTAGAAAACATTAAATAAGTTTATACTGAAAATATTACTCGATATAAAAGCATTAAATCATATTTGGCCTTAAATGACAAAATTCTAGAAAAGTAATTTGGGTACATTTTTCTTTAATGAAAGGTAGATAAAATTTTTATTTTTCATATGAAATAATAATTATAAATTTCTAATCACTACATAAAATGTTATAATTAAAATACTAATAGGTTTAAAAAAAATTTTTATCATAAAATAATATATGGGTTTTGTATATTTAAAAACATAATATAACATGTAATAAAAAATTGATATACATACATTCATATGAACAAACAGTACAATTTTCTCCTCTATTTACCAGACATCCTATTACAAATGGTCATGTTTTACATCATATGATTTATTAAAATTGGAATCACTCATCTTTACTGACACTATCCTTAACAAGTAACTTTATCTCGGTATCACCCATTCATCAAGAATGAAATAGCTTGGAAACTCATGCAGTAAGTCCCATATATAGCCCCTTATTTTACACATTATAGGTCTATGTTTCATTATATAGAATAAAGATTAATCCTTATACTCAGGGTATCAACCTTTTCATTCAAAAAAGGTCTACACTCATCATGTAGAAGATCATTTTTACTATCGTCAAATGTTCTTGAAAAAAAGTTTAGATTTACCTATCATGCAACTCGCTTTATATGACTGGTTTCTCTAAAGCTCAAAGATAATTTATTTAATATAATATGATCACATAATTCTTTCTCATGTAGTATAGACCTATTTGTAATGGTATATTATAAATAACACAATCCATCTAGTTTCATCACAGTTTGAGTGATAATTACTGGTATATGTAGTATGTTTCGAGTGATATGTTGAAGGAGATCAAAAGTGAGCAGCTCATGTCCATTCTCAATTGCCATTTTTTTAAAAGATCAAAAGTTCCATGTTTTTATAACATCCAAAATCAAACTAAAAAGTGTTCTAGTTCGGATTCATAATAAGAAAAACCTATTTTTCAACAAAAATACCTTTAATTAGGGAAGACACTGAAAATAAAACCACACACGTAGATTTCTCATGGATGACCATTGCATGGTGCCTCTAAGTGAATAGTTAACCATGTTAAGACTTAAATATGTGAATGAAGAGTGAACTATGCTCCTCCTATATCATGCATACAACCTTTCCAACTAGGCATTGGATAGCTTCCCAGCTTCGCCTAGGCTTGGTCCTAGGCTATTGGGGCTCGACTCTAAGGATATTACAAGACATAATTTTTATTCAATGTCTATATAGTAGAATTTTAAGTCTTCATACCTATAGGAAAGGTATATAAGTCCCCCATTCATTAATATATAATTTTTAAGACCATAATTATATAATTTTAGATCATCCTTCTTTTGGTATTTCTCCAAAATTGGTTGGGTTGTTCTTGTAGAACTAGCTTCTACACTCCTTATATCCAATATAGATATGGTTTTAGGTTCCTCAACATATTTGTTTACCAATACTTATTTATATTTAAATTTAAAACCTAATCATTACATAATGTTTTATATAAATAATTACAAACTAGTATGTAAGGTACCATTTATTTTACAACATTCATAGAAATACCAAAAGGTGTTTTGATGATAATATTGTCACATATTAGAGGTGTATTATCAACAAAATACTCCAAGTAACATTGTGTGGTAGCAAAACTTCTTTCAATTTTTTTTAAGGATGTAGCTTGAAATGTCTATGAATCTACCAATTTAATCACAATCACATGGATTCTCTTATTGAGAATATATTTTTCATCTTCTACGACCTTTTATTTTTCATCACATTATCTCTTAATTATTTTAAAATCCTATGAAATTTTGTTCTTTCATGTAATAATGTTTCATCCTCCTTTATTCTCTTATCCATGGAATATATTTGAGCATCATGGATAACATGATCTTATTCATGATCATATAACCTTTTGTCAAATTATTTAGGTGAATCAACCTTCTATAAGAGTGATTTTTCTTTATAACCATCAAATATGGGAAACATTTATTCAAGATCCACATTATAATCTTAGTTTTAATTATTAATTATATTTTTAATAGGGTGTGGGAAATCCCACTTTATTAAATTAAAAATAATAGAACCCCTTTTGAAAAATGGGAATAGTGGAAACCCATTACAAACAAGATAAAATTACAATGGGACCCACACCCAGTAGAGAGAGAGTTGTCCCGAGAGTCCAATAAGAAAAAAACATCAAGGTAATTTGGGTAAAATATGACACCCTTTTATTTTAAATTTTATGAGAGATTTTTAATAGTTAATACCCATTATGAAAAAACCTTATCCATATTTTCTAATTGATCCCCATGATGGGTGATCTCACCATACTTTATATTGAATATCTCATAGATAAATGAAATAATTAAATTATGAAAATAATGGAACATATATTTTAATGTTCCAAACAATATATATAGTAAATCATAGGATATTTGGTAATACCAATTTATTATTGATTATTATTCAAGAAAGTTAAAAAATATTATTTCTTCCTAGTTTATCAATTGATTTTTTTTCCAATTGAGGTATAATTTTTTTATCTTCTTATTAGTATAATAAACCAGTTGTTCTTATCTTTTGAATCCATATTTTCATCCTTATTTTCATGTCATAGTGAAACTCTATCTTTGGTCAACATAGATAACTTCCTCAAAATAAATATGTTCCTTATTTCTCCTATTTAACATTTGTTTAGAAGAAACTAAATTTTAATATAAAACAGACAATTCCAAACCCCAAATTAAAATTCATTATGAAACATGAAAGAAAATTTCTACCTGGAGAATTGAACAACATTAAAAATAGAGAATCGAATAATGGGGAACCCTGTATTTCATACCAACAATTAGGACCAATTTGGGATATACTCAACACTAAGAGTTGGTTTCATCAAAGTAAGATCTATTTTTCAAAAAATAACTATTCATTTTACCACATTGACGAGATACTATATGGTATATATCATTATATTAAATCAAATATGTCCTTTTATACACCCATATAGTGGAAAAGATATTTGTACAGTTAAAATTTAAATAAGAAAGGATATTCCTTTTTGAAATCAGGAAACAATCCATGATCACCAATGAAAATATAAATAGAAAGTTGTTATAGTAGTTCTAAAAATAAATTATAAACATGATGTGTGGTACACTAAATACAAGGGAGGGAAAAATAATAGCGATTCCATAGATTTTTGATAGCCTAGTCCAATATGAAATAATCACTAGATCATTATACATCCTATGTAAACAAAATTCAAATCATTAGAAACTTTTACAACATCAAGAGTGTCCTCTACAAGAGGTGAATATTGTTGATTTGTTTAGTTGTATAATGTTATCCACATCTCGTTCTCTTTCATTCCCAATATTATATAAGTGACTCCCATTTTTGTTCTCTTGTATACACCACAATACACACAACCTTCTTCTTGATTATTCTGTTAACTTATTTCATGTACCTTATATCTCTATAAAAACTACACTATACAGAGCCTTATTAATCTTATTAAGTTCATGTCCAACTCAAAAAATTATTCAACATATATTTTTATGTGGAATATAATTTCGAATCATTCTATTCTCTTATTCACACTTCCTACATCTTCACTGATCTTCATCTTTTTAAGTGAAAATTATATGCACTAGTACTTCTTATTCTTTTTAAATATGAAAAAAATAATATTTAGAATAGAAAATATATTTTCTATCATACCTATTTTTATTGGCATAATGAAATTACATTCCATTGAATATAAGTTTCGTATGATAATATTATCTCTGTAATGACCTACAATATTATGTACAATAATATTTACCTGTAGCATTAATTGCCACTTTATTATATATTAATCACTTCACTATTCACTACCTGAGTAAATACATTATTTTAAATAACCAATTTTCTAAAAATTCAAATCCTCCTATATATTTAGATACTTTCATAGAATAGATCTATAATTTTTTACCTCATCTTCTCCCCATAAAAACCTCATATATTGAAATTATTAGTAACTGTATAAACATAAAGTACTTAACATAATATTCCACCATAATATATATAATATTATTAAATATACATTTAATACCACTATGAATACATAAATTCAGTACCCAAATAATTTTAAATGATATCATCATAGTTTTCTTACAAGTAATATTGGCCTTCAAGAAAGTTACATTATACAATAAAAATATTATTATTTAAATATGACCATTATAACCTAGATGTTAAATTGGTGATATGAATGTTAATAAACACATTATAAAAAACATATATAATGGTTTTACATAAATAAGAATTATTTTTTAACATTCACTTATAAAGAAATTTATAAAATGGTTTTACATAAATAAAAATTATTTATCAATTTATATAAAATAAGTACTATGTGAATAACCCCTACAAATTACTTTAATGATGTATTAAGTTAAATAATATTTTATATAGTTATTTAAAAATTTAAAACACTATTATATTTAGACAAGTTAATAGTATATGGTATTGAATATAAACCATTTTCCACTTATTGGTCAATTTTTCTTTTGTAGTAACATTATAGGTCCTTAAACTATAAAGAATGAGGAATTCAAAGTAATCATAAAAATAGTTAAATAGGTGGTGGTAAACTAATAAATATGGATAACACATAAAATGTGCCTATACAAATTTTTTAATTGAGTTTATTTCAACTTATTCTTATCTTATATTGAAAATATATCAATTTTCCTTCACTTGAACACGAAAAAGAATTTATTTTAATTTAATAATTTAAAAAATTACCAGCATTCTCCTTCTCTTACTTTTAAAAGGGAAACCCTTATCTTATGTTCCTCAAAATTAATGGGTACTGTATATCCGAAAATCATGTACCAAATCTATCTACAACATCTATGACTAGGTCTTATAGGTCTTGGTTTCACTAAAATACCAAACTTTTAAGGCTTAAATTGTATGCCAAAGAGGTTATTCAAGAAGGATGTATAAGTGTTTCATTTAGAAATGGGGATGACTTTGTTTGTTTAATGTTAAAACCTTCCAATTGGTTTCTAACGGGTTTATCCATAGAATCAGAAACACCAAATGATTCTATATCCATTTGGACCTACTTTCCAAAGGTAGGTGCTCATTAGTTGTGGACCGATGTGGCTTAAGAATTTACATTGGTCGAGAGGATGGGATGTTAAGTTTATGACACCTTTTTTTGGGGGAATTATTTCCTACTCCGCGACTCTCTTATAGATTTAATTTATGTTCATGAATCCATATTAATTCACCAAGAATGAAAATCAGTTTTCTTTTAGATTTGGCAATTGATGATTAATATGTGTAGAATTTAGAGAATGTTTTATATGTCTTTTAGGTTCTTCATCGATGGAGAATCATCCGTATGTATTATAGATTCTTAGTCAATGGTATCATTTAATAAATTATATAGAAATATCTTGATCATTGTGATGACCACACTAGTTTTAAAGCCACTCAGTGGGGTACTTAAAGTTTATTATCATTCAAAAAGACAGGGATTATTTTAGAGTTGGTATCATACCCGTAGATGGGATACCTACATATCTGTGTACAAAAGGAATCAGAACCCATGTAGTTTGATAAAAAGAATATAGTTTAAGGTCATATGGGACAGAAAATAATTAATTAATGATGGTATTGAACCTTAGAAAGGGTTCCTACATAATCTACTTTTTATGAAGAGATAAAACTCTATGTATTTCAGGTGAAGAAATATATGATTTATGCATGGATAATGGCCCAAAAAGAGATGTCGTGATTACTTTTACACTATAAGATCATGTGAGTCTTACATAGCGAGAGAAACAAAAGGTATCAGTAAACTTGATGATTATGCCACAAAAATGCACTCAAAATAAATGATGTGGGGCTTATGTATGTATGACTACCCAAAGAGAGATGAATACCAAGACTTACTTCAGGATAGAAGACCAGGAGCAGGGTCCATAAAGGTATTTTTACTTTATAAAGATTGGGAGTTTTAACCGAGGGCTTACTCCTAAAGAGGATTCCCAAATTCAAAGGGACTTATTATTGGGGATTATTCTTGAGAAGGAGGCCCAAATAAAAAAAATTATGATTGGGGTGTAATCTTGAGAAGGAGGCCCAATGTTAAAGGAAACTATGACTGGGGCTTACTCTTGAGAAGGAAGCCTAGGTTAAGGGGACTTATAACTTGGCGCTTACTCCAGAGAAGGAGGCCCAAATTAAATGAATTTTGATTGGGGATTATTCTTGAGATGGAGGCCCAGGTTAAGGGGACATGGAGCTTACTCCCGAGGAGGATTCCCAAACCAAGGGAACTATATAATTGGGTATTATTCCTGAGATAGAGGCCCAGGTTAAAATATATTCTCATCTTAGAGGATGTGGTTATAGCGATGAAGACCCCTAACCGTAGTGACATACAGCATGTAAGTCATGAGGTTTTGGGAGGGGTTCTCGCATAATGCATTTCATATAAGGAAGGAAACAAAGGAACCGTGCCATAAATGGATTTTAAAATGTTGTTCGAGGGATAATATCTTGAAGAGGAGAAGTGAATGGAAGAGAGAAAGAAAAATGATGTTGGCGTGAAAGTCTGGGCCGCGCAAGTGTACTTTCATAACATGGGTTCACCTGGGTGATGAAGAATCTGTAGGGTAATACTTGGGTGAGACATAACTCAATCCTTTAGTATTATCCTAAGATGTTTCCAAAAGGGAGGTGTGCAAGTTTCATTGAAAGGGTAGGGAGTCACTCAAGTGTTTCCACTTTTAAGGAGTTATTGATACTTAGGTGTGCATGTGTTGATGAATTCTAAACACTAAATCATTAGCCTACTCCTTCAAGTCTTCCATTCTAGGTAAAAAGTTACCTTAGATGCTTTCAGAAGAGTTGATTTGAAGACTTTGGTGACTAGGGATTGAATTAGACTTTTGGAAAATCCATCTAAAAAATGGGGGGCCCACAACGGCTATTTATAGGCCACCTTTCACCTTTAACGAAAAATCAAATGGGGCGTGCAAGTGAGCTGCGTGACCCATAGGCAGCGCGCAAGTGACTTGCGTGCCGTACTCCAAATGGGATCTTGGTACATTCCTTCATCATTTTTTTGATTTTTCTTCAAAGGGTGACCCTATTTGTTCATAAGGTATTCCCCTTTTCCATTCGTTGGACTCTGTGTTAGAAATGAGTGTCCACAAAAGTCCCCCCTCAGAGTTGGATCTAAAAAGGAAAGAGGATCCATCTGTGAGGTAAAGCCGGATAAATAAAGGGTCTCTAGTGCGCATGTTTGGCGCGCAGATGCTGGGGCACGCGTGTATGGTGCACAGGTGGTCTGGATCGTCTATATATTCAGGTTCACTCCTCTGAAAACTCACTCAGCTTCTAGCAACTTGAGTTCTCATTGTGCAGGAACTTCGGTCTTCGACGAATCGCCCTTATATATTTTTTGCCGCGCTTCTGCAAATGGTATTTTACTTGGGTGCCATGACTAGGGAGGAAAAACATGCATGGCCGATTTGAATTACTCACCATGTTTGGGACTTGCGTTCCATGATAAAGATGGAAAAACATGCGTGACCGGTTTGACTTGCGCGCTAAGTTTGGGATTTGCGTACCTTAATTCCTTTGTGATTTTTTGATTTCCTTCATCAAAATTTCACAAAACAAACTTAATTAAGAGTTGATTGTTTGATCATTGTGCTGATTCAATGGATCCCATATGAATTTGATCAGTTGATGAGTTGGAAATAAAGAGAATAGATGACATGATGAACATTGTTGGCCATGACTATTATGTTATCTATGACCGCACTCTCCCATATTTGGCTATGTATTTGAGGAAATATCATTCCAATATCCCACAGAGCATCTACTTGCCATTGTATGTCCAGGGTTATCTACTAGGATTCCATGTTCCGGAGGAAAATAATTATATCTCTCGTTTCTGGTTTCAGACATTCACCAACGTCTCTTTGGTAAATGTCTTAGTTGCAGGATCATTTTCCAATGCTGGGACAGTGGAGAAGGCATACATAATGCATCATATCCCATGTGCCCCAGATCTGAAACCTCACATGCCTAAGCTGCAGCCACGTTGCTATCCCTCTATTCTCTAAAATTCTCAGATGGACTAATCTAATGGATGGAAGAAGAGTTGGGATTTCCATCATGGAGGATGTGTGAATCCAACTTGGATGTGGGCATATTGGGTGCGAGAAACCTGTACAGAGTTTGTCAATGGTCTAAAGGGAGCTACAATATATGAAGTTGTCTGGGATGGGAAGACATATGTCTACAGGAATGACAATTTTATGCCTGACTTAATCAGATGTTGGATCCTGGAAATGAATTATTTCTATCTCACTCATGGAGAAGTAGGAATAAGTTTGTGGGATGTCTACAAGATTTCAGGGGCTCCAATTTTGGGAGATATGTATGATGAATTAGTCCCCCCCAGGGTGACCTGGAATGATTCAGATAAGACTCTGGCTTTTTCTTGAGAGTTAATGAAAATTTTCTACAAGCTTAAGAATACCACCACCATGAAAACCCATTCAAGAAAAGATATCCATCCAGAGGAGTGGATAGAGATGTTTCTAATTAAGAAGCTAGAAGAGTTACCTTCCCACACTCGTCCTACTAGTTTCCCTAGAGCAGCAAAGAGTGGTGCTCCAGGCACATTTTGGCCAACTCTGGAAGCATGTGAGTTTGATAGGTGGGCATATGAAGTGAACCAGAAAATCCCAGCAAAGACCCATCTGGCCTGATTTTTGGCCTTATGGCTCAGGGTTTACCTTTTACTAGTTCGAGATTAGAATGGAGGTGTTAGGTCAGGGACCTTTGTCGTTGCAACCAAGCTGGAAGAAAAGAATATGGTAGGGTTGGACACCCCAGTTTTGGAAAAGATTCATAGGTTCTTAATTCATGTTTATATGGGTAAGTATCCTCTAAGAATAATGGGACTATTCTATGTTTTATGGGGATGGATCACCAACCACTTCAAGACCTATGCTGTACAAAGTGGGGTACATGTTCCTGGAAGTTCTTTCCAGCTGTCTATTCAGTACTTTACTTGAATTTCTCCATTATCCCTCAATGCTTATGATATCAAAATAAGGATAAGCATGTTCAAGGAGTTTCACTTATTTCTTTATGGAAATCCGCCAACAAGGCGATTTTTTGATGATGGAACAACCAACATGGAGTTAAGGGTATATATGCTAGATTGTAGAGATGGTACACTAGCCATGAGGATTTATGGAGAAATTATATGTGAGGACTATGATCCATACATATTATCACGTCAATTCAAATTTCAGCAAAAAATTACTGCATCCCCTCTGGTGAAGGTTTGGTTAGAGAAGAATCTGATGATTTCTCATCAACGGTGGTAGCTGAAATCTATGGAGACGACTAGGGAGGTTTTGGATCTACCAGCTGTTGGATCGGAAAGTCGAGTGACTACATTGTATGTCGAGAGGTGGGTAGAATCATACCGTGAAGGGGTATTAAATCAGCCAGTCCCTCGTGTGGTAATAAAGAATAGAACCATAAGGAAAGAAGCTTCTCATATAAAAGGTGACTCTTTATCACCCAGAGCTGATTCACCGGATTCCTCAGCCTAGAGCTGATTCACTGGATTCCCATGATGGGGATGATGAGGCTCGAAATGTGGAAAAGCGGCCTCATTCCAGATATAATCTTCATGAAAGAGTCAAGATACATACTTCATCAACACCTGGTGAGTTACATCATTGAGACAATTTAGTCACCGTTATTTTAAAGAGCAACAAGTTTCATTTTTTTATCTTTTATCTGTGATTTCAGAAGTTGGGAAGAAGTTGATGTCCCAGGTTGTAGGAACCTCTTCACAGCCTTCCAGTGCACATTCTGAATATTTATGACCAGTGTCAATCCATACATGGAAAAGTTTATATTGTGATGGTGAAACCACCGGGATGGACTTATGTGAAGGGCTGCATATCCCTGGAGTGGGGAATCTCCATGCTTCCACATACATCGATTTTGAGGACAACCGCAATGAAGTGAGGACTTATATCAAAGAGATGGAAATTCGCATATATTCCACTAATAAGTCGGTTATTGATTCCAAGTGGGTGAAGGAAATGATGGACTATGGTACCACTGACGGGAGTGGTCCTTCATTAGTTTAATAGTGGTGTGGTTACGTGGCTCCTGAAGATGTATTTTTCTATTTTCTCATATTTCTATTTTCTTTTCAATTTCAATTTAGTAGAAGATTTGTTATTTATGGAAATAATATTCTTCATCCTACAGCTTGTAAAGGAAAGAAACACTGAAATCCCTTCGTTGTGGTATAGACCTAGTGGTACCACACTTGGATCCAATGAGTCTCCTCATAAGCTAGGAGAAGTATCTCCAGGCCAGCAAGTCATGGATGAATAGTTAGAAAGGGATTTATTGTCTCTGATACTTGTTTTCGGAGATGATGACGCCAGTCCACCCAAAAAACTCCATGAAGCATAGGCATCAAAGAAATAAGACCACAGTCAAATGCTTTATCAGTAGTGGTATGTCTTTCTAGTTTTCATGAATCTTAACTTAGGAAAAAGTTCTAAAACTTTTTGGGATTGTTGGGGATTCATAAATTTCCCCTTTAAGGGAAAGGACTGACCATCCTCAGAGTACAACGGTGGGTGCTGGAGAATGGCCGTAAATTCATGCTAAAACGGCTGTTCCTAAAGAAATAAAGAGAGCATATGAGCTGACATCTATTCCCAACGCCACTCCTATTTATGATGCCAGAATAAAAAAGACTTCTTGTAAATTAACAATACTTCATAGACCCTCAAATGAGACAACACCTGACTTCCATTTTGTGATGTTTTAGGTTCAACACATTCACCAGAACATTTGGAAACCGCCAAAGCTGACCTGACAACTGTCTTTGAAGAAGCTATCTGTGGTCATAGATTTCTAGATGAAAGTCACGAAGAATACATTCTGAGTGCTCCCACTGATGAGACTATCCTGGGATCTGGGACATCATTAGATAAAATGATGAATCTTGTCATGTAATTTGAAGAAATTATAGAACATGTTAAATTGACACATGATTTAGATGATTTTGGAGATCTTGTTATAGAATCAACTAGACATGAGTTTCATCATTTCTCTTATTAATCTTCTCATGATTACACTTCTAACCATGTTTGGTTAAAAATTGTACAGTTCTATCTGAAGAAACCGCTAAACCAACAATGCTTGAAAGGGGTGTAGACATTGATGTTAACCCTGTTACTGCAGAAACACTTCCTCATGTGGAATTTAACACGATAGATACTCCTGAATCCCTTTCTGAAAATCATTTCGAAGATAGAAAAGATGTGGAGGAGTCTTCACAAGTTGAAGAACTACTGTTATGTAAAAGATGGTGATATTTTTTGTTTACTTAACCTGCAAGAAAATAAATAAACTTTTAACATCCTTTGAAACTAACCATACTTTCAATTGACCAAACAGGGCTATCAACTTCAATGGATAGATCTGGAGGTGAAGCCTCAGCCCAAACAGTAGCAGAAAGTGAAGCAACCAGGGTCAGGGAAGGTGAAGAACATGGAACTTCCTTAAGTGCATTAATCCCTGACTATGTTCCTCCCTGTGATAGCGATGACAAATCAGACATAGAGGTGCAAAAGGCGTTCGAATTATCACATCGCAAGGCATGAAAAAATATATGGAAGATAATATCTTAGGTGCCTCTTGAAGAGCTGCTTTTAAAAATTTCAAAAAAATCATCCCTGTTTATCATGCTGGGACTTGGTGGTTTTGGATATCAAGAAATCCATGTCACAGTGAAATAAGTCATTCGAAGTTGGGATAAAGAGCATAGGTGTCGTCAAGACTAGATCAGAGCTATATTTCTGACCAATATCAGTGAATTTTAGGTTGTAGTGTCCTGAGCTAAGGCGGATCACACTGCAAAGATGAAAGGAGCTGAACTAAAAGGTCAAGTAGAAGATTGTCCAGCAGTTTCACCTTCAGCAAGAGCTAGATGCTGTTATTGGGGATCTTGACCAGCTTCATAATTTATTGGAAAATGCACAAACGGGTGGTATAAAATCCATCAAAGATGCTGAAGAAGCACTTCGTCAAGATGAAGTGAGTGAAGATGGTTGAGTAAATGAATTTCCAATGGCTACTGATGAAGCTCAGGATGATGTGAAACATATAAGAAATCATGTTGAAAGTCATCTATAATTTCTGAAAAAATAGTGAAGAGACTCCAGTCTGTGGATATTTTTCTAATCTTGTTAATCACTGACAAATAGTTCATATTCAATCATTTATACCTTCATTTTCTTGATAATTAATCTTATTTTTATCTAAGACAATTGGCCTAGTAAACATAGTTTTATTTTTACTAGGGTTATTTAAAAAACCCCCCAAGCATTGTATCATTTAATTTCTCAATATTGCATAAATCATAAAAAAAATACATATAGTGATCTGGGACTCAACTTTTGTTTAGATTACCCTTTATAGGTTCCCAATTTAAGGAGTACCATGTCCTTTGTTATTGGCATTTTAAAGTCAGGCTTGTTGGACTATAAAAAGGCTAATATTTAAGGACGAATAAATTTGACCAAATGGATGATATTGACTTAATTCATGATAATTATTTTGGAAACATATTACCATATTCAAGTATGGAGGGGAAAAATTGTAAACTGTGAGTTGAGAAATTTTGAACTAGAGGAATGACATGGGAAAAGAGCTAAAAGGAATTAGAGGAACTCTTTTTTAAGAATGAAGATACCACTACTTGAAAAACCCATTATGGGGGCTGAATTATGTAGGTCCAATAGGGGAATAAGCTACATAGTCAAATAGTAGCATCTTTTGGTTGACAAATTCGTTATATAGAAAACTTATGCAAGGCCACTTAAGGGAACGTGCTGCATAATTAGTCAAAAGGACTCTCAGAAATTTTAATTTCTATTGATAAAATCTAAATAAAGTTTAATGGGTTTTCTAATATTCCAAAGCATAGAGTCTACTTCATGGAGAAAGGACTTGAATATGGAGAGGATATTTCCAATAAGAATTGTTAAAGAATTGGATGAACGTGACTTCTACGAAGGTCTGACCCAAATGTTGGAAAAATGGTATTTGTGGTTTTAAATCAGATGACTAAAATCTAATATAGAATCATTATAGGACATAATACTTTCATTTAATGAAAATGATTAAGGAAAAACTATGTTAAGGATTACAGTTTTTCTGCGGATCCCTTCATATTGCAGTTAAGACCAATAGGGAAAAAAGAGTCTTCCCCTAATAATGAAGTAACCAAAACTTCAAAAACCTGTTACGGAGGTTGAATTATGAAGGGAAAACTAGGGAATAAGCTGCATAGTCAAATAGTTGCATCTTGTGGGCTGACCGGTCCATTATGTAGACAACTTACACAAGGCCATATATGGGCATGTGCTGCATAGTCATGCAAAAGAAATATTTGGTATTAGAAATTTTGCAACCAGAAGTAAATAAAAGGGTTATGGGGATCATGAATATTATTTGAATAATGTTGCAGCTAGGTCCTGAATTGGGATTCTAGATGTCACAACGTATCTCATTAGGATGAGGATCGAGCCACACGTAGTTCTTGAAATACAGTTTAACGTCATGCAAGATGATAGCATGGAAGATCTTAGTTTAGGGTCTTAGTTCGTGGAACATAGTGAGGCAGACACATTGTGCATTTTTTATAAACCTGATGTGAACAAATACAAGGGTGTTCCATATCACACCATGTTCTCATAGGGGGACTTTTCAGCCAAGGGACCGAAAGTGGAGTTTGGGGTTAGGCCCAAAAGCTCGGGGCTAGACTCAAGGAATGCTTGAGCCTTCCTAAGTATACCATGAGGATGGGAATCAAGCTGCACATAGTTCTTGAAATACCCTTTGTACAGATTTAGTTCATACATATGAGGGGTAAATAGGAATTTATTTCAATTATGATTGGACCCAAGATTAAAGACTTGGGTGTCACTATATATCTCATAAGGATGAGAATCAATCCACACATAGTTATTGAAATATGACTTGGTTAGAGACCATGTAAATGATGATTTCTCTTGGGTGAGGGTATCAGGTATTGTTTCAGTTCATTTGTCATACATGACAAAAGTGAAAATAGTTTATGGTCATATGCATAGACCAGTGCTATGCAGTTTAATTTCTTGTAGCAAGGAAAATGGGGAACTGTATAGTTTAAAGCCATATAGCTAGGATGATGGGACATACACAGTTTAACGTCATGTTGGACGAAAGGTATCGATTTGAATAAGATGATTGACAGGGGATTCAATGATCAACATCGTATGGGATGGAAGTGAATCGATGTGAAGAAAGTGGTTTCGGGCTTCAACCTTAGGATGTTGCCTACGTACTCGGCCTAGGAGTCAAGGATCAAACTCCATGTAGTTCAATTTAGAGGGATTCAATGATCAGGGTGTACTTGAGGAAAATGACCCGAAGATGATTTTGGGATCTAAGCATGGTTAGCAGCCCAGAGAAGATGTCATGGTCGAAGCTTACTCTAATCTCACTCGAGTCTTGTTCGATGTGAGAAACAAGAGGCAATAATAGACCTGATGATCGTGTCATGAAAGATGTGACCACGAAGGATGGTGTGGGGATTATGCATGGTTAGATTCTCTAGGAACGCATGGAAACAAAGTTTAAAAGACAATTGCGCATACAGAGATCAGAGTTTAAGGTTCTGTGTCACAGACATGGTATAAGGCCCCGGCCCTAAACCTTTCTTAATCTTGAGTTATTAAAAGATTACACATTGAGGATTTTCAGGTTTAGAGTTTTAGAGAATTAGATCATGAAACTTGCATTACATTCCACATTTAAACAAAGTGGTTACATAAAAGACAGTATTCATTCTTCCCATCAACGGGAACATATTTAAAATATAACACGGATTCTTTCTTGACACATCCTTGACACTATCATCACATCATGTACCTTTCCCTTGACCCGTGAAAAACATTTCAAAAACTTGAGCATAAAAAGCTCAGTAAGAGTTATAAAAATATGGAAAGGAAACATGAGTTCATATATACCTTAGAATGAACTCACACTTTACCCATAAAACATAGGCATATAAATCATGAATAAATCATAGAAAACATAAGACATAATGGTAACTTGATACATTCATAACATTGTTACATAGGGATTAACCCTCTTGGTTACGTTTGGAATACCCATCACAGTATATTCCCAAAATCTCTTTGGAGAAACCTTAACGTTTCACTCCTTCGCGTTACCCAATGCATTGGAGAGCTATATTGGGCTCACCCGCCCTTAGTTTATCACGGAACCACCCATTTTCATAACAATGCCCAAGAACCATAACATAAATGTGTCACATAAAACATGCATAAAGGAAACATAACATTTCCACATTTCAATCACAATATAACATTTTAGTATATTGAAATAATGAATCAATTCAAAAAGAAACCCTTTCCAAAACCATTTAAAACATTTAATAAAGAGTTTTTTGAATCAAAGTGTCCCATACCACCTTGAAGCTTAAAATTTTAAACCATTAATATCCATATAAATAAATCCTTAAAACCATTTTGAAAACATGTATATTAATAAGAACAAATAATTAAAACATTTAAAATGATATTTTGGTTATAGGGGTTTTACCAAAATTACAGACACTTGAATACAATAATTGAGGAATAACATTTAGTCAGAACTTTATAATATCATGAGAATAAATGGATTCATGATATAATACTCCAAAGGACATCATATACACCATATAAGAGTGAATTGGTGCATAACAACAATGAACCCTCAATAGAAATGTTAAATGTGATGAAATCCCTTATAAAGAAGGTATCCTTAAAATTAAGGACAAATCAATCTCAAAAATATGTGCGACAAATATAAATACACCCAATATAAGTGGATATTAAGTGTAAAACAATAAAAGGTCATTCACACATATTTAATGGATGACATATTCAATGACTACATGTTGAACCCAAAGAAATCGAAATTGGGTTAAAAAGTTCCCTTGACAGCCTAACGGCATCACATCAAAAAGAGTTGATGAGAGATAAAAAGAGTATCTCATCACTTGGACATAAAATTTACATCAATAAGGATATATGAGAACATATCCCAACATAACAATATGTAAATTAAAAGACCCAACAAAAGAAGTCTTTTAAAAAAGAGGAGGGTGAAAGGTTCCCTTACCGACTTGGGTATCATTCAAAACATACACCCCATGAAAGAAGGACAATAGATCATTGATGTAAATACTTATAAATGAAATTATATTACACAAATAGTAGAATAATGGGAAGCACATACACCACTCAATGAAATTTGTGGAAAATGTAGCATAAATCTCACGGGAATAAAAGTGAGATGAAAAATCCCTTACGAAAACTCGGCAGCCTAACGGCGCCACATAAAACATCCGAATATGGATTGATGAGATAAAATAGGGTATCCCATCAAATTAAAATAAAATGTACATCAAGAGGAATATAAAAGAACATCCCCCAAAATTACAAAGAGGAGCTTAAAAGAGGTGACATAAAGGAGACTACTTAAAAAGAAAGAGAGAGGTTAGATCTCTTACGAAAGTTCGGCAGCCTAACGGCGCCACTCAAAACTTCCAAAATGGATTGATGAGAGAGAATAGGGTCTCTCATCACATGAACATAAAAATTACAGTAAGTGTAATGTAAAAGATCATCCCAATAACAAGAAAGATTATCTTTAAAAGGAATGACATAAAAGTGTGTACTTAAAAAGAAAGAGAGGAGTAGGATCCCTTACCTCGGGTCCGACTTGACTCGATCGTTCTTTAATCTCCTGAATAATAAACTTGAGTTAATTTCTACTTCCTTAAGAACATTTTTCAAGTTCATTATTCATTTTATATCACTTATTACCATGTCATAAACATTATGCAATCATTTAAGTTAATAATATTTGTTTTGCCGATATTTGGTTCTTAAGTCGAAAGCAGACTTCTTACAATTACATGTTGTTCGTGTGGCCAAATGTTTATTATATCCAGAATTTTATTCATGATGTAATATCATATATGTCATATATATCCAGTACATGCATGCATTTATAACATTACATAATCATTTATATGTAAGAAATGAAATGCACCGTTCATGGAGACGGTAAGCCGTACGTACGCATGAACGCTACTTTCATTTCTATTTCGTATTTTATAGAATGGAATAATAATGATATAAAGTTATATTATAATTCCAGTATAATATCATGTATAATATCATAGTTCCATCCTTTATACGTCCCACATATGGTATTTAACGAATCAAATCACTTTGAGGGGGCGGTAGTCCGCACTTCCTTAAATGAAGATATCGCGTATACCCATAATGGAAGCCATAAAGGTAAGACACAAATGAAAAATACAGAAGCATAAGTAAAACATAAACATATTATATATCATATATAAAAATAGTTACATCATAATGGCCACCATTGACGGTGTCAAATGAGTATTGAACAATCATCGTTTCGGGAGGCAGAATTTCGCCATCCACGGAAACCGTCTGTTCTTTAACCATTTGATGTAGTTGTGTGAGAGTGTAGCTCGAATAAATCTTACAACAAAATCCTAGTATATTGAAGATACAATTTTTGTTACAAAATAAGTAAATAAAAAGAGTTTAGGGGGTTGGAGAAGCAATATAAAACAAAAGAACATGAGGGAATGAATTACCTTTAAAAGTGCAACTCCTTTTGATTTGAGCCTAAAGGCTTCCTTTGAAAGGATTATTCCCAAAGGGAATCCTCTAGGATGAGGAGAGGGATGTGGATAGTGTAAATGGGCAGGGTTTGGCCGAGCCAAAGGCTTGAGGAGTGTGTGAAATGAGGTAGAGGTGGGGGCCTTTTATAAGAGGAGAGGAGGGGCACTTTTGGAATGTAAGAAATATTACTTTATTTGAAAATGTGTTTCGGTTTTAAAAGATCCCAAATTTATTTAATTCGTGGATAAGGTGTTAAGGGTTCTAAATCCACCCATAAAATAAGTTTTGGACATGTTTAGTTCATAGATTTTACATTATCTTTCCATTTTATTTTAATCGTTAAATAATGATGTCATCGCTGCATCATTATTATGTCATAAATAATTTAATTTATTTAGTGTCTAAAAATTATAAAAAAATACCATGATGTAGGAAATCTTTTTATATTTCCAATGACTATTTATAATCAAAAATAAGATCTTTATAACCCCATGTAAAAATTGTTTTCGTAATACATATTATGTTTGTGTCATTTTTACTTTTACATTAAATAAAAAGTTATTTATGTCATTTCCCAACCAAAGTGGCTCCATGGGGTCCCCAAGTTGACCCATGGCTTGTGTTGGTCGGACATGACACAACAAATGAGGGTAGTACATGTGTCAAGCTCATCTTATTTTATTAAAGCATTATTTTTACCTTAAACTACACTAATTACCACTAATCGCGATTAAAAACTTAATAAGTTAATATTCACCAAAAAATTATTTTTATCCCATTGACCCACATTTTACTTCTTAATGACAACCATGTATGTCGGATTTTTGAAATTCAAAACACAAAGATGGCAAAATTTCATTTAAACGGAAAAATCAGTTTTTATAAGTACCACTTAGTGGTTTCACTATTCATCAAAAATTGATGTTTTTCAGAAAAATCCCAAAAATTCACCATAAGATATATTTGATATTACAAATTAAAAAATAAAGTCTATTTTACAAAATTCAAAATATATAAGTCATATTAATTAATTTAATAATTAATTCCCGCTGTCAAAGCAGATAGCGTGTTTTTGTGAAACAATAAGTATCAAAAGATTGACACTAGTTTAAGTCCAATTTCAAAGTAAAATTGATTCCAATGACCACCATTGAATTAAATGGTAAAAATATATTATAATTACACTTCAAAACTAATTCAAAAGATAATCTAATCATATAAATAAATTATATTAAAAATAGGTTTTGAATTAAAATACAACATTCTACACTATTCATTAAAAAAATGAACTTTATCAGAAAGATACCAAAAATTTACACAAAGTAAATTTTGATGTCCCGATTCTTAATAAGAGTTTTATTTAGTCCAAAATAATGTTTAAGAGTGAACAAAACTATATTTAATGATGGTTCAACATCAAAAGGTGATAAGTGAACCTTTAGTGAAAACTAGGGCATATACGCCTAAAATTGAATTCTTTCCGTATTTTAAGCCTTTATATTTTATTGGATAAATGTAAAAACATTTAAAAACATATATAATCATATTTTAGTTATTTATATCAATTCCCTCCAACACAACGGCTACATGTTAACTACCATTTAAAATAATATTATTTTATTATTAGAGTGCAATGTAAGATTCCCAAGAAACTCGTTGTTGCGTATTGGGCACGCCATCGAGCATAGCATCCCATTTAAAGTAATATTAATGTTTGATTCACAAATATGGGTAAATATAAAGATGTCATATTATTTATTTACCTGGGGTGTTACATCCTTCCCCCCTTTTGGGAATTGCGTCCTCGCAATTTTAAAATTGGGCTTGGAAACATCCTTGAAAGTCCCACATCGGAACAAGAGTCGGTAAAACAATCACTTTAAAATAAATAAAGATATGTACAAAGGTCACCCGAGTTAACCCGTAATAGGATTTCGTGTAGGAAAACATGGACTTGGAAGAAAGAGCAAAGGGTCATGTTCTGATGGAGAGTGATAGAAAACATGTTTAGGAGAAAGTTAACCATGAGAAAATCACAAACTTGTGATGGGTTAAACAATATTCGATTCCCCAGTAGGAAAAGTTAATAGACAACGTTTTTGTTTTAAGCTACTTTTTATTGAGAAATTTATTCATAAGGAAACATAATCACTTATCATGTTGACTTTCAACTTTGAATAGATTCCTTAATCAAACTCATATTTTTTTCCAAAAGACGAGTATTTAGGGAGACTTGTTCGCATTAAGAGTATTATAATCAACTTCTAGAGAATAACCTAATCCACAAAAGAGAACTATACAATTTCCATGTCTTCAAACCTTAACCAAAAATAAAACAAAAAATGTTACTACAAGATCAGATAATCCAGAAAAAGATAACCCTTTAAAAAGAAAATCTATGCATAATCTCCAAAATTTGTCCAACAAAACCCAAAGTTCAACGAAGACCATTAGATAAACAATTTGTCCATAAAATCCTTCATAGTAAACCAAATTAAGATTGAAACCAAAATATTTGAAGGATTTAGTCACATAGTCTTCCAAGTTAAATCGTAACATTTATCTCCAAACAACATCAGTCACTCCTAAAGCCTTGCATTGAAAAGTAATTATCCTAATAACATATCATCCATGATAGGTTAATCATTTTCATAAATAACCCAAAATCTACTTACTCTTAATTCATAAAATCATATAACTAAAAAGAATCGGTCAAACTAACCAGGGACTTCACGTAGTCCAGTGGTAGGCGATAAATACCAGTCGCAATTTGGTTGTGGGTTCGATTCCCGCAGCTTTGTCTGATGCGATGGGTTGTCACACGGTCTGCGTGTTGTCCTTTTTCCAAAACTATATAATTTTTAAAACATTCCCCAAAATGAGGTAAAATATTCAAAGATGATCATAACATATTTTATCCTCAAGTTTATCTCATGCCTTTCATTTTCCATCATAACATATAATAACCCATAATTACCTCAAAAGTAAGGATCATATAAACCCAAATGGTTCTTTATAACTATGTCCACAAAAGAAAATATAACTATTCCTTGAATAAAATTTGCCTATATTAAACATCAAGGTTACACATAATATAAAAAGTCTTCTAATGTAACCCCATCATCAAAAGAGACTTAATACTCTTAAGAATTTCAACATAACTCTTGAAGCCCTTATATGTTGACATCCTACTCATTCAACATTCTTCATGATCCATTATCCATTCCCTTCCAACTTATTCCGAAATACCTCTTTCCTACAAACAATATCATGAATCATATCCTAAGATTCCAAAATAGGAAAACAATAGTCATGAAATAGTACATACCTTTGATTTGTCATTGTCAGTTTCTTCATCCTCAATCGGAATGGCATTAGGTATTGGTAAACGAATATTAGTACGCTCTTGGTGATCCCATTCACGAAACTTCTTCATAGGACATGTATTTGCATAATGACCATGCACACCACATTTAAAACATTCAATTGATCCCTCCGAAAGAACTTCTTTCCCTTTCCTCGAGTCAACTGGATGCTTCCTTTTTCCATTGCAGGGTCTTGCTTTATGACCCTCATTTCCACATCTATAGCATATTTCTGTCCCTTTGAAACATTTTCCTAGGTGTTTCTTTCCATATCTTTGACACATAGGTTTTTGAACACACTTACCTTTATGATTATTACCTGTACTTCCGTAGGGATTTGTTTCGTTCATATATGATGCCTTAGAGAAATCTCCAAGGTTTATGTGTTCAATCATGACTCCAGCTAGTTGGTTGAGGATAATCACTAGAGTTCTCATTGTAGATCCCATATCATTCAGTTGCTTTCTCAAAAAACTGTCACAGTTTCCTTCACATCCACTGTTACTTTGGTGCCTGCTAGATCCAGCCATTTACTACAACCAAAAAGGTTAGTGTGAGTATATCAACAAAACCATCATGTACTAATGAGGAAGATAAACACTAAGATACACTTACTCATTCACTTTATCTAAAACTAGGACTCTTTCTGAAATCCTAACCATTATGGTAATGCCACTTATGCTTAAAGAATACCCTAACCTCTAAAGTTATCTAAACCGACCTCTGATACCAACTATAAGGCCCCAGCCCTAAACCTTACTTAATATTGAGTTATTACAAGATTACACATTGAGGATCTTTTCAGGTTTAGAGTTTTAGATAATTAGATCATGAAACTTGCATTACATTCCACATTTAAAAAAAGTGGTTACATAAAAGACAGTATTCATTCTTCCCATCAACGGGAACATATTTAAAATATAACACAGATTCTTTCTTGAAACATCCTTGACACTGTCATCACATCATGTAACTTTCCCTTGACATGTGAAAAACATTTCAAAAACATGGGATGATCATAAAAAGCTCAGTAAGAGTTATAAAAATATGGAAAGGAAACATGAGTTCATATATACATTAGAATGAACTCACACTTTACCCATAAAACATTGGCATATCAAATCATGAATAAATCATAGAAAACATAAGACATAAAGGTAACTTGAGGCATTCATAACATTCTTACGTAGGGAGTAACCCTCTTGGTTACGTTTGGAATACCCATCATAGTATATTCCCTAAATCTCTTCGGAGAAACCTTAACGTTTCACTCCTTCGCGTTACCCAATGCATTGGAGAGCTATATCGGGCTCACCCGCCCTTAGTTTATCACAGAACCACCCATTTTAATAACAATTACCAAGAACCATAACATAAATGTGTCACATAAAACATGCATAAAGGAAACATAACATTTCCACATTTCAATCACAATATAACATTTTAGTATATTGAAATAACGAATCCATTCAAAAAGAAACCCTTTCCAAAACCTTTTAAAACATTTAATAAAGTGATTTTTGAATCAAAGTGTCCCATAACACCTTGAAGCTTAAAATTTTAAACCATTAATATCCATATAAATAAATCCTTAAAACCATTTTGAAAACATAGATATTAATAAGAAAAAATAATTAAAACATTTAAAACGATATTTTGGTTAAAGGGGTTTTACCAAAATTAGAGACACTTGAATACAATAATTGAGGAATAACATTTAGTCAGAACTTTATAATATCATGAGAATAAATGGATTCATTATATAATACTCCAAAGGACAGTATATATACCATATAAGAGTGAATTGGTGAATAACAACAATGAACCCTCAATAGAAATGTCAAATGTGATGAAATCCCTTATAAAGACGGTATCCTTAAAATTAAGGACAAATCAATCTCAAAAATATGTGTGACAAATATAAATACACCCAATATAAGTGGATATTAAGTGTAAAACAATAAAAGGTCATTCAAACATATTCAATGGATGACATATTCCATGACTACATGTTGAACCCAAAGAAATCAAAATTGGGTTAAAAAGTTCCCTTGACAGCCTAACGGCATCACATCAAAAAGAGTTGATGAGAGATAAAAAGAGTATCTCATAACTGGGACATAAAATTTACATCAATAAGGATATATGAGAAAATATCCCAACATAACAATATGTAAATTAAAAGACCCAACAAAAGAAGTCTTTTAAAAAAGAGGAGGGTGAAAGGTTCCCTTACCGACTTGGGTATCTTTCAAAACATACACCCCATGAAAGAAGGACAATAGATCATTGATGTAAATACTCATAAATGAAATTATATTACACAAAGAGTAGAATACTTGGCAGCACATATACCACTCAATGGAATTTGTGGCAAATGTAGCATAAATCTCACGGGAATAAAAGTGAGATGAAAAATCCCTTACGAAAACTCGGCAGCCTAACGGTGCCACATAAAACATCCGAATATGGATTGATGAGATCAAATTGGGTATCCCATAACATTACAATAAAATTTACAGAAAGAGTAATATAAATGAACATCCCCCAACATTACAGAGATGAGCTTAAAAGAGGTGACATAAAGGAGAGTACTTAAAAAGAAAGAGAGAGGTTAGATCTCTTACGAAAGTTCGGCAGCCTAACGGCGCCACTCAAAACTTCCAAAATGGATTGATGAGAGAGAATAGGGTCTCTCATCACATGAACATAAAAATTACTGTAAGTTTAATGTAAAATATCATCCCAATAACAAGAAAGATGAGATTTAAAAGGAATGACATAAAAGTGTGTACTTAAAAAGAAAGAGAGGAGTAGGATCCCTTACCTCGGGTCCGACTTGACTCGATCGTTCTTTAATCTCCTAAATAATAAACTTCAGTTAATTTATACTTCCTTAATAACCTTTTTCAAGTTCATTATTCCTTTTATATCACTTATTACCATGTCATAAACATTATTTAATCATTTAAGTTAATAATATTTGTGTTGCCGATACTTGGTTCTTAAGTCGAAAGTGGACTTCTTACAAATACATGTTGTTCGTGTAGCCAAATGTTTATTATATCCCGAATTGTATTCATGATGTAGATATCATATATGTCATATATATCCAGTACATTCATTCATTTATAACATTACATAATCATTTATAGGTAAGAAATGAAATGCACCGTTCATGGAGACGGTAAGCCGTACGTACGCATGAACGCTACTTTCATTTCTATTTCGTATTTTATAGAATGGAATAATAATTATATAAAGGAATATTATAATTCCAGTATAATATCATATATAATATCATAGTTCCATCCTTTATATGTCCCACATATGGTATTTAACGAATCAAATCACTTTGAGGGGGTGGTAGTCCGCACTTCCTTAAATGAAGATATCGCGTATACCCATAATGGAAGCCATAAAGGTAAGACACAAATGAAAAATACAGAAGCATAAGTAAAACATAAACATATTATATATCATATATAAAAATAGTGACATCATAATGGCCACCTTTGAAGGTGTTAAATGTGTATTGAACAATCATCGTTT
This sequence comes from Viscum album, assembly GCA_963277665.1. Taxonomy (NCBI): domain Eukaryota; kingdom Viridiplantae; phylum Streptophyta; class Magnoliopsida; order Santalales; family Viscaceae; genus Viscum; species Viscum album. The sequence goes on along the minus strand of OY728137.1, from coordinate 1,692,399,701 downwards.
CGGGAGGCAGAATTTCACCATCCACGGAAACCGTCTGTTATTTAACCATTTGATGTAGTTGTGTGAGAGTGTAGCTTGAATAAATCTTATAACAACATCCTAGTATATTAAAGATACTAGTGTTGTTACAAAATAAGTAAATAAAAAGAGTTTAGGGGGTTGGAGAAGCAATATAAAAAAAGAACATGAGAGAATGAATTACCTTTAAAAGTGCAACTCCTTTTGATTTGAGCCTAAAGGCTTCCTTTGAAAGGATTATTATAGCATCCTGCCTCTTTATCACATAAAATTTCATTACATTTTACAAAACTGAGGATCTTTAAGGTTTAGTGTCTTGGAAACCAGGAACTTTAAACATGAAAACATAAAACATTCTTCTAAAACACTTGAAAGGCTTCTCCACATGTTCATCCTAGGTTCATTACTGCATCACATAACCTGGGAGAATACATCAAAAGAAAGGGTGAGCAAAAAGCCCAGTAAGGGAAACAAGAGAAACATTTTACATGTGAACTTGAGATACTTTAATAAGGTCATGAAAAGAACTTTAAGGCATGAGAATGAAATCATGAGGCATATCATAATAAAAATAACATTTTCATAACTTGAATATGTGGCTACATCATTTAACATAGAAAATCATGAACATATCACCAAGGTCCATCCCCAAGGTGTCATTTGAAAATTACCAAGGTTATTCACCAAGGTATCGTGAAAATTGTAATCTCTAGTGGTTACATAATTACCCAATGCATTGGAGCACTATCAGGGTGCAACCTTAAATTGGCCTTTATTATCATGTGAGACACATATATCATCATCAAAAATTTCATAAATAACCCATATAGCATAAAATAAATGGGTTTCATTTCATAATCATAACGTTTTAAAAACTCCTTTAAAGACATGATCTTTACGTCACTTTAAACCCACGGAAAGGGAAAGAGGGTCTCATGTATGTAAATCCCAGAATTTAAAATAGAACATTTTGGTATATATGTGAATACCCCTTTAGAAGAAAGAGCTTTGAGTATTCACTTAATAATATAAAAGAACTTTAGAAAAAGAGAGAGGCATTTTGAGACGGAAATTCTGCAGCATAGCGGCTACGTTACGAGGTTTTAGAAGACATTAAAAAGAGTGGGGAAATGGGTCAAACATTCATAAATGACCCATAAAACAGTATATGGACAGAATAAGAAGGATACATGATCATGGTAATGAAATTTCAAGTACATACCATTTGAAATGAAAAAAATGGAAGGAAGACAAAAATTAGATTTCTCTTATTAAAGTTCGACAGCCTGACGGCGTTACTTAAACTTCAATCAAAATGATTTGAAAAGATCAAATAGGGTCTCTCATCATGTGAACCTAAGAGTTCAGTATGATAGATATAGAGATAATTCCCCAAAATAATTAAAAAGGAACTTGAAAGACTTGACATGAAAGTAGAACATTGAAAAGAATGAGAAGGGTGAAAGAATCCCCTAAAAATTCGGCAGCCTAACGGCGCCACTTAAAACTACAAAATACTGAATTGAAGAGATCAAATGGGGTCTCTCATCATATGAACATAAGAGTCCAGTATGATAGATATAGAGATCATAACCCAACATAACAAAAAGGAACTTGAAAGAATTGACATGAAAGTAGAACTTCAAAATGAGAAGGGTGAAGAACCACTTAAAAATTCGGCAGCCTAACAACGCCACTTAAAACTTCAAAATACTGAATTGAAGAGATAAAATGGGGTATCTCATCATATGAACATAAGAGATCAGTATGATAAATTTAGATATCATACCCCAACATAATAAAAAGGAACTTCAAATACTTTACATGATAATAGATCTTGAAAAATGAGAAGGGAGAAAGAATCTGTTACAAAAATTTCTGCAGCCTAACGACGCCACTTAAAACATCATAGAACGAAATAATGAGAGTAAGAGGGAATCTATCATCATATTAACATGAAAAGGGCACTAAGAGGAGTATAAAAGAACATCCTCCAACATAATAACATGGAGCATAAAAGGAATGACATAAAAGAGATTACATGAAGTGAAAGAGAGAGGTCAGATCCCTTACCTTAAAACATAACTCTTAAAACTCAATGGTTGGGACCCTGAGGGATTGGGGGCACCATGGGAGGACTCCTTGGGAATTAATGAGACCAGAACATTGTTGGGGGAGAGTGGGGAGGCGAATGGATGAGAGGATGACTTGGTATTTATAGGGAAAATGAGGGGACAAGGCATTAATGGCAAAGGGACACCTCATTAGTGGTTTTGGAAAAACCATGGGCTTGCCCATGGTATTTGCCCATGGTATTGGCCACTTGGGACACCTCATACCTTATATCACTATTAATAATTCGAACATATTGATTACAAACTTAATACATCATTTAATGATGTCATTAAACACCCGTAACTTAAAAACTGTATTTTCACTATTCATCGAAAATTCAACTTTCTTAGAATAAACCCTAAATTTCACCTTAACCAAATATCAACGCTCTGATTACAAATATGAAATCCATTTTATAAAACTAATTTTCTAAATATTTTTAATTTAATTTTTAAATAAAAACACTATTCACCGAGAATTCTTTTTTTTTCAGAAAAAAAAACCCCAAAAATTACCATAGCATAATACCGGTGCTCTGAGTTCAAAAATGAAATCCGTTTTTTAAAAATAATTTTCTAAATATTTTTAATTAAATTTTTAATTAAAAAACACTATTCGCCCGAAAAAACTAATACTTGAATAATGATTTATGAAACCGTTATTTAACCATTTTATTGAATCACATTACTTAATCAAGGTGCCTAGATTATATTAATAATTTCTTTAACTGAGATTACTAATCCAATTGGACACATTACTAATCCTAATCATAAAATCACTATTCATAATTTACTATTCATCAAAAATTAAGTTGATCTTATTAGACTCTAAATTTTGTACTGAACATAATTGTAGAAGACCATTTTTTGAAAATCATTACACATTTTTAATTATTTATGGTTTACACAACCATTTTTAAAATATCCTTTTTCTAAAATTCATCAAAAATATGAATACTATATTTATCCGGTCATTTGAAATTTCATAAACTTCATCGTAAGAAGAAATCCCAATTTTTATTTTAAACAAAGGATTACACAAGGCAGTTACGGTCTCCTTACATATCCCGTTATCACACCAGCATATGACCTAAGTGTAAGGTGTGCTAAGGTGAGAGAATCTGAGGGAGGCTCGGCTAACATCGCACGAGTAGTAATTTCTATTAGTTTGAACTTCTCAAAAAGGCGATTTCGTTCTAGCTTCACACGATGGACTTCGGCTTGGGTTTGGTCCAGAGCAAAGCCCAGTGGTGCTACCTCCTTCCCAAGTTCTGTTAGATGGGATTCGATCGGTCCAATACTACTGGGCGAGGCCATCGAATCTTCTTTCTATAAATATTAACCAAGATTACTTGTATTTAGAGGCAATAATCAAAACATTTAGTTTCCAGCGGTCATATTGACCAATGGTCATATAACTGTCTAAACCCAACTGTGTCATTTTAATTATATTCATGTTATCAAATAAAACATTTTTGTTGAGTATAAAAAATAAAATAACACATGAAATTAGGAAACAAGATTTATTCAAAATTTCGGGTCGTTACAATCTTCCCCCCTTAAGAAATTGCGTCATCGCAATTTTTAAAAAATTGGGTTTTGAAATTTCATTGAAAGTCCCACATCGGAAAAAGAGTCAGTAACACTATTACTTTAAAAGAAAGAAAAGGAAGTACAAAGTCCACCCGAGTTTACGCATTCTAGGATTCCATGTAGGAAACATGGACATGGAGGAGAAAACAAAGGGTCACGTTCTAAAGGAGAGTGATAGAAAATATGATTAGGATAAAGTTAACCATGAGAAAATCCCAAACTTATGATGTGTGTAAAAGATCTTTGATTACCTAGTATGAAACGTAAACCAACAACGTTTTTGTTTTACGTTCCTTTTCATAATTTTGAGGAATTCATTTACAACATAGAACAAAAACATAAGGAAATATATCTACCTTCATGTAGAGTTTCAACCTTTAATAAGTTTCTACCAAAACTAATCTTTTCTCCCAAACGATGAGCATTCAAAAATACTTGGTCTCATCAAAACACAAGAATCATATTCTAGAGAATCACATAATCCACAAAAGATTAACTATCTATTTCTTCTATCTTTAAACATTATCCCAAAAACAGAAAGGGTAAGGTTAAACAACTCTTCAAAAAGGAAGAATCCCATAGGAATGGAAACTAATTTTAAATCTTCAATGTTCCATGGTAATACCCAAAGTTCATCATTGACCATCCCATAAATAATGGTCCTTAAAATTCCTCAAAATAAACCAAACTAAGATTGAAACCCAAATACGAGAAGGATTTGATAACATAGTCTTCCAAAATAAACTTCATTGTTCATCTCCAAACAACATCAACCACTCCTAATATCTTATAACAAAATTATCTAAACTAAACATATTTTACCCTTGATAGGTTAATCATTCCCATAAGTAACCTAAATTACTATAAGTCGACCTTAAATTCATCAATTCTTCAAAATATAAGTCAACCTTACTCTTCAATGAAAACCCTGTAGTAATCTATTTACCTCGATCATATAGGGTCCCCAAAATAGTGAACATATTCCAAAATAATAATCATTTTTTAACCCCCTAATCATCTCTGTCATATTAATACGACAATCGTCGCATTTCCAATCACATTGGTTTTTGGGACATGTTCTTCCATTTCCCGCCATTAACTAAGAAAAGAAACTATAATTAGGGGCTTATTTACTTAGCTAATAATCATGAAAAGGAAACTTTAAGCATAAAAGGATAAACATGTAGAATAAAAGTATATCATAACTTCGGATCCCCTAGGTTCCAATCTAGGTTATACATGATCATATATTCTTATGTGAATATTTATTTTGTTTTATCCTTGTACCTTTAATAATGGTTCATACTAAGCTTATGAATTTACCAAAGCATATCCCCCGGGAGTGTCGTAACCAAGAGTGCAGCAAGGCCCGTTGTCGTGTACCAGTTCCCGTTCGAGTCTAGCTCAAAGCGGTGTTTTCAGGTTTTACCCCTATGTACATCTGTGCCCGAGCCACCTCTACCTGCTCGTATCCAGACAGGGATGTATTTTCTTGGAAACCCCTTACTCAATACTCACCAAAATACTAGGAAGATTTCCTATATTTAAACTTTTCTATAGGGTTCTTCCTAGATTTTTCATATCCTAATTTCCACAAATAACTAAACCATCCTTTGATACCAACTATATCATCCTGCCTCTTTATCACATAAACTTTCATTACATTTTACAAAACCGAGGATCTTTAAGGTTTAGTGTCTTGGAAACCAGGAACTATAAACATGAAAACATAAAACATTCTTCTAAAACACTTGAAAGGCTTCTCCTCATGTTCATCCTAGGTTCATTACTGCATCACATAACCTGGGAGCATACATCAAAAGAAAGGGTGAGCAAAAAGCCCAGTAAGGGAAACAAGAGAAACATTTTACATGTGAACGTGAGATACTTCAATAAGGTCATGAAAAGAACTTTAAGGCATGAGAATGAAATCATGAGGCATATCATAATAAAAATAACATTTTCATAACTTGAATATGTGGCTACATCATTTAACATAGACAATCATGAACATATCACCAAGGTCCATCCCCAAGGTGTCATTTCAAAATTACCTAGGTTATTCACCAAGGTATCGTGAAAATTGTAATCTCTAGTGGTTACATCATTACCCAATGCATTGGAGCACTATCAGGGTGCACCCTTAAATTTGCCTTTATTATCATGTGAGCCACATATATCATCATCAAAAATTTCATAAATAACCCATATAGCATAAAATAAATGGGTTTCATTTCATAATCATAACGTTTTAAAAACTGCTTTAAAGACATGATCTTTACGTCACTTTAAACCCACGGAAAGGGAAAGCGGGTCTCATGTATGTAAATCCCAGAATTTAAAATAGAACATTTTGGTATATATGTGAATACCCCTTTAGAAGAAAGAGCTTTGAGTATTCACTTAATAATATAAAAGAACTATAGAAAAAGAGAGAGGCATTTTGAGACGGAAATTCTGCAGCATAGCGGCTATGTTACGAGGTTTTATGAAACATTAAAAAGAGTGGGAAAATGGGTCAAACATTCATAAATGACCCATAAAAAAGTATATGGACAGAATAAGAAGGATACATGATCATGGTAATGAAATTTCAAGTACATACCATTTGAAATGAAAAAAATGGAAGGAAGACAAAAATTAGATTTCTCTTATGAAAGTTCGGCAGCCTAACGGCGTTACTTAAACTTCAAACAAAATGATTTGAAAAGATCAAATAGGGTATCTCATCATGTGAAACTAAGAGTTCAGTATGATAGATATAGATATAATTCCCCAAAATAATTAAAATGGAACTTGAAAGACTTGACATGAAAGTAAAACTTTGAAAAGAATGAGAAGGGTGAAAGAATCCCCTAAATAATTCGGCAGCCTAACGACGCCACTTAAAACTTCAAAATACTGAATTGAAGAGATAAAATGGGGTCTCTAATCATATGAAAATAAGAGTCCAGTATGATAGATATAGAGATCATAACCCAACATAACAAAAAGGAACTTGAAAGAATTGACATGAAAGTAGAACTTTAAAATGACAAGGGTGAAGAACCACTTAAAAATTCGGCAGCCTAACGACGCCACTTAAAACTTCAAAATACTGAATTGAAGAGATAAAATGGGGTCTCTAATCATATGAACATAAGAGATAAGTATGATAAATTTAGAGATCATACCCCAACATAATAAAAAGGAACTTCAAATACTTTACATGATAATAGATCTTGAAAAATGAGAAGGGAGAAAGAATCTGTTACAAAAATTTCGGCAGCCTAACGGCGCCACTTAAAACTTCATAAACCTAAATAATGAGAGTAAGAGGGAATCTCTCATTATATGAACATGAAAAGAGCACTAATAGGAGTATAAAAAAAACCTCCAACATAAGAACATGGATCATAAAAGGAATGACATAAAAGAGATTACTTGAAATGAAAGAGAGAGGTCGAATCCCTTACCTTAAAACATAACACTTAAAACTCAATGGTTGGGACCTTGAGGGCTTGGGGGCACCATGGGAGGACTCCTTGGGAGGTAAGGAGACCAGAACTTCGTTGGGGGAGAGTGGGGAGGCGAATGGATGAGAGGATGGCTTGGTATTTATAGGGAAAATGAGGGGACAAGGCATTAATGGCAAAGGGACACCTCATTAGTGGTTTTGGCAAAACCATGGGCTTGCCCATGGTATTTTCCCATGGTATTGGCCACTTGGGACACCGCATACCTTATCTCACTATTCATCATTCGAACATATTGATTACAAACTTAATACATCATTTAATGATGTCATTAAACACCCGTAACTTAAAAACTGTATTTTCACTATTCATCGAAAATTCAACTTTCTTAGAATAAACCCTAAATTTCACCTTAACCAAATATCAACGCTCTGATTACAAATATGAACTCCATTTTATAAAAATAATTTTCTAAATATTTTTAATTTAATTTTTAAATAAAAACACTATTCACCGAGAAATCTTTTTTTTCAGAAAAAAAAACCCAAAAATTACCATAGCATAATACCGGTGCTCTGAGTTCAAAAATGAAATCCGTTTTTTAAAAATAATTTTCTAAATATTTTTAATTAAATTTTTAATTAAAAAACACTATTCGCCCGAAAAAACTAATACTTGAATAATGATTTATGAAACCGTTATTTAACCATTTTATTGAATCACATTACTTAATCAAGGTGCCTAGATTATATTAATACTTTCTTTAACTGAGATTACTAATCCATTTGGACACATTACTAATCCTAATCATAAAATCACTATTCGTAATTTACTATTCATCAAAAATTAAGTTGATCTTATTAGACTCTAAATTTTGTACTGAACATAATTGTAGAAGACCGTTTTTCGAAAATCATTACAAATTTTTAATTATTTATGGTTTACACAACCATTTTTAAAATATCGTTTTTTTAAAATTCATCAAAAATATTAATACTATATTTATCCGGTCATTTGAAATTTCATAAACATCATCGTAAGAAGAAATCCCAATTTTTATTTAAAACAAAGGATTACACAAGGCAGTTACGGTCTCCTTACATATCCCGTTATCACACCAGCATATGACCTAAGTGTAAGGTGTGCTAAGGTGAGAGAATCTGAGGGAGGCTCGGCTAACATCGCACGAGTAGTAATTTCTATTAGTTTGAACTTCTCTCAAAGGCGATTTCGTTATAGCATCACACGATGGACTTCGGCTTAGGTTTGGTCCAGAGCAAAGCCCAGGGGTGCTACCTCCTTCCCAAGTTCTGTTAGATGGGCTTCGATCGGTCCAATACTACTGGGCGAGGCCATCAAATCTTCTTTCTATAAATATTAACCAGGATTACTTGTATTTAGAGGCAATAATCAAAACATTTAGTTTCCAGCAGTCATATTGACCAATGGTCATATAACCGTCTAAACCCAACTGTCTCATTTTAATTATATTCATGTTATAAAATAAAACATTTTTGTTGAGTATAAAAAATAAAATAACACATGAAATTAGGAAACAAGATTTATTCAAAATTTCGGGTCGTTACAATCTTCCCCCCTTAAGAAATTGCGTCCTTGCAATTTTTAAAAAATTGGGTTTTGAAATTTCATTGAAAGTCCCACATCGTAAAAAGAGTCAGTAACACTATTACTTTAAAAGAAAGAAAAGGAAGTACAAAGTCCACCTGAGTTTACGCATACTAGGATTCCATGTAGGAAACATGGACATGGAGGAGAAAACAAAGGGTCACGTTCTAAAGGAGAGTGATAGAAAATATGATTAGGATAAAGTTAACCATGAGAAAATTTCAAACTTATGATGTGTGTAAACGATCTTTGATTACCTAGTACGAAACGTAAACCAACAACGTTTTTGTTTTACGTTCCTTTTCATAATTTTGAGGAATTCATTTACAACATAGAACAAAAACATAAGGAAATATATATACCTTCATGTAGAGTTTCAACCTTTAATAAGTTTCTACCAAAACTAATCTTTTCTCCCAAATGATGAGCATTCAAAACTACTTGGTCTCATCAAAACACAAGAATCATCTTCTAGAGAATCACATAATCCACAAAAGATTAACTATCTATTTCTTCTATCTTTAAACATTATCCCAAAAATAGAAAGGGTAAGGTTAAACAACTCTTCAAAAAGGAAGAATCCCATAGGAATGGAAACTAATTTTAAATCTTCAATGTTCCATGGTAATACCCAAAGTTCATCATTGACCATCCCATAAATAACGGTCCTTAAAATTCCTCAAAATAAACCAAACTAAGATTGAAACCCAAATACGAGAAGGATTTGATAACATAGTCTTCCAAAATAAACTTCATTGTTCATCTCCAAACAACATCAACCACTCCTAATATCTTATAACAAAATTATCTAAACTAAACATATTTTACCCATGATAGGTTAATCATTCCCATAAGTAACCTAAATTACTATAAGTCCACCGTAAATTCATCAATTCTTCAAAATATAAGTCAACCTTACTGCTCAATGAAAATCCCGTAGTAATCTATTTACCTCGATCATATAGGGTCCCCAAAATAGTGAACATATTCCAAAATAATAATCATTTTTAACCCCCTAATCATCTCTGTCATATTAATACGACAATCGTCGCATTTCCTATCACATTGGTTTTTGGGACATGTTCTTCCATTTCCCGCCATTAACTAAGAAAAGAAACTTTAATTAGGGGCTTATTTACTTAGATAATAATCATGAAAAGGAAACTTTAAGCATAAAAGGATAAACATGTAGAATAAAAGTATATCATAACTTGTGATCCCCTAGGTTCCAATCTAGGTTATCCATGATCATATATTCTTATGTGAATATTTATTTTGTTTTATCCTTGTTCCTTTAATAATGGTTCATACTAAGCTTATGAATTTACCAAAGCATATCCCCCGGGAGTGTCATAACCAAGAGTGCAGCAAGGCCCGTTGTCGTGTACCAGTTCCCGTTCGAGTCTAGCTCAAAGCGGTGTTTTCAGGTTTTACCCCTATGTACATCTGTGCCAGAGCCACCTCTACCTGCTCGTATCCAGACAGGGATGTATTTTCTTGGAAACCCCTTACTCAATACTCACCAAAATACTAGGAAGATTTCCTATATTTAAACTATTCTATAGGTTTCTTCCTAGATTTTTCATATCCTAATTTCCACAAATAACTAAACCATCCTTTGATACCAACTATAGCATCCTGCCTCTTTATCACAAAAACTTTCATTACATTTTACAAAACCGAGGATCTTTAAGGTTTAGTGTCTTGGAAACCAGGAACTTTAAACATGAAAGCATATAACATTCTTCTAAAACACTTGAAAGGCTTCTCCTCATGTTCATCCTAGGTTCATTACTGCATCACATAACCTGGGAGCATACATCAAAAGAAAGGGTGAGCAAAAATCCAAGTAAGGGAAACAAGAGAAACATTTTACATGTGAACTAGAGATACTTCAATAAGGTCATGAAAAGAACTTTAAGGCATGAGAATGAAATCATGAGGCATATCATAATAAAAATAACATTTTCATAACTTGAATATGTGGCTACATCATTTAACATAGACAATCATGAACATATCACCAAGGTCCATCCCCAAGGTGTCATTTCAAAATTACCAAGGTTATTCACCAAGGTATCGTGAAAATTGTAATCTCTAGTGGTTACATCATTAACCAATGCATTGGAGAACTATCAGGGCGCACCCTTAAATTTTCCTTTATTATCATGTGAGCCGCATATATCATCATAAAAAATTTCATAAATAACCCACATAGCATAAAATAAATGGGTTTCATTTCATAATCATAACGTTTTAAAAACTGCTTTAAAGACATGATCTTTACGTCACTTTAAACCCACGGAAAGGGAAATCAGGTCTCATGTATGTAAACCCCAGAATTTAAAATAGAACATTTTGGTATATATGTTAATACCCCTTTATAAGAAAGAGCTTTGAGTATTCACTTAATAATATAAAAGAACTATAGAAAAAGAGAGACATTTTGAGACGGAAATTCTGCAGCATAGCGGCTATGTTACGAGGTTTTAGAAGACATTAAAAAGAGTGGGAAAATGGATCAAACATTCATAAATGACCCATAAAACAGTAGATGGACAGAATAAGAAGGATACATGATCATGGTAATGAAATTTCATGTACATACCATTTGAAATGAAAAAAATGGAAGGAAGACAAAAATTAGATTTCTCTTATGAAAGTTCGGCAGCCTAACGACGTTACTTAAACTTCAAACAAAATGATTTGAAAAGATCAAATAGGGTCTCTAATCATGTTAAACTAAGAGTTAAGTATGATAGATATAGATATAATTCCCCAAAATAATTAAAATTGAACTTGAATGACTTGACATGAAAGTAGAACTTTGAAAAGAATGAGAAGGGTGAAAGAATCCCCTAAAAATTCGGCAGCCTAACGGCGCCACTTAAAACTTCAAAATACTGAATTGAAGAGATCAAATAGGGTCTCTCATCATATAAAAATAAGAGTCCAGTATGATATATATATATATATCATACCCCAACATAACAAAAAGGAACTTGAAAGAATTGACTTGAAAGTAGAACTTCAAAATGAGAAGGGTGAAGAACCACTTAAAAATTCGGCAGCCTACCGATGCCACTTAAAATATCAAAAATACTGAATTGAAGAGATAAAATGGGGTCTCTCATCATATGAACATAAGAGATCAGTATGATAAATTTAGAGATCATACCCCAACATAATAAAAAGGAACTTCAAATACTTTACATGATAATAGATCTTGAAAAATGAGAAGGGAGAAAGAATCTGTTACAAAAATTTCGGCAGCCTAACGGCGCCACTTAAGACTTCATAAAACAAAATAATGAGAGTAATAGGGAATATCTCATTATATGAACATGAAAAGGGCACTAAGAGGGGTATAAAAGAACATCCTCCAACATAAGAACATGGAGCATAAAAGGAATGACATAAAAGAGATTACTTGAAATGAAAGAGAGAGGTCGGATCCCTTACCTTAAAACATAACTCTTAAAACTCAAAGGTTGGGACCTTGAGGGCTTTGGGGAACCATGGGAGGACTCCTTGGGAGGTAATGAGACCAGAACTTCGTTGGGGGAGAGTGGGGAGGCGAATGGATGAGAGGATGGCTTGGTATTTATAGGGAAAATGAGGGGACAAGGCATTAATGGCAAAGGGACACCTCATTAGTGGTTTTGGAAAAACCATGGGCTTGCCCATGGTATTTTCCCATGGTATTGGCCACTTGGGACACCTCATACCTTATCTCACTATTCATAATTCTAACATATTGATTACAAACTTAATACATCATTTAATGATGTCATTAAACACCCGTAACTTAAAAACTGTATTTTCACTATTCATCGAAAATTCAACTTTCTTAGAATAAACCCTAAATTTCACCTTAACCAAATATCAACGCTCTGATTACAAATATGGACTCCATTTTATAAAAATAATTTTCTAAATATTTTGAATCTAATTTTTAAATAAAAACACTATTCACCGAGAATTTTTTTTTTTCAGAAAAAAAACCCCAAAAATTACCATAGCATAATACCGGTGCTCTGAGTTCAAAAATGAAATCCATTTTATAAAAATAATTTTCTAAATATTTTTAATTAAATTTTTAATTAAAAAACACTATTCGCCCGAAAAAACTAATACTTGAATAATGATTTATGAAACCGTTATTTAACCATTTTATTGAATCACATTACTTAATCAAGGTGCCTAGATTATATTAATACTTTCTTTAACTGAGATTACTTATCCATTTGGACACATTACTAATCCTAATCATAAAATCACTATTCATAATTTACTATTCATCAAAAATTAAGTTGACCTTATTAGACTCTAAATTTTGTACTGAACATAATTGTAGAAGACCATTTTTCGAAAATCATTACACATTTTTAATTATTTATGGTTTACACAACCATTTTTAAAATATCCTTTTTCTAAAATTCATCAAAAATATGAATACTATATTTATCTGGTCATTTGAAATTTCATAAACTTCATCGTAAGAAGAAATCCCAATTTTTATTTAAAACAAAGGATTACACAAGGCAGTTACGGTCTCCTTACATATCCCGTTATCACACCAGCATATGACCTAAGTGTAAGTTGTGATAAGGTGAGAGAATCTGAGGGAGGCTCGGCTAACATCGCATGAGTAGTAATTTCTATTAGTTTGAACTTCTCGCAAAGGCGATTTCGTTCTAGCTTCACACGATGGACTTCGGCTTGGGTTTGGTCCAGAGCAAAGCCCAGTGGTGCTACCTCCTTCCCAAGTTCTGTTAGATGGGCTTCGATCGGTCCAATACTACTGGGCGAGGCCGTCGAATCTTCTTTCTATAAATATTAAGCAAGATTACTTGTATTTAGAGGCAATAATCAAAACATTTAGTTTCCAGCGGTCATATTGACCAATGGTCATATAACCGTCTAAACCCAACTGTCTCATTTTAATTATATTCATGTTATCAAATAAAACATTTTTGATGAGTATAAAAAATAAAATAACACATGAAATTAGGAAACAAGATTTATTCCAAATTTCGGGTCGTTACAATCTTCCCCCCTTAAGAAATTGCGTCCTCGCAATTTTTAAAAAATTGGGTTTTGAAATTTCATTGAAAGTCCCACATTGGAAAAAGAGTCAGTAACACTATAACTTTAAAAGAAAGAAAAGAAAGTACAAAGTCCACCCGAGTTTACGCATACTAGGATTCCATGTAGGAAACATGGACATGGAGGAGAAAACAAAGGGTCACGTTCTAAAGGAGAGTGATAGAAAATATGATTAGGATAAAGTTAACCATGAGAAAATCCCAAACTTATGATGTGTGTAAACGATATTTGATTACCTTGTACGAAACATAAACCAACAACGTTTTTGTTTTACGTTCCTTTTCATAATTTTGAGGAATTCATTTACAACATAGAACAAAAACATAAGGAAATATATCTACCTTCATGTAGAGTTTCATCCTTTAATAAGTTTCTACCAAAACTAATATTTTCTCCCAAACGACTAGCATTCAAAACTACTTGGTCTCATCAAAACACAAGAATCATCTTCTAGAGAATCACATAATCCACAAAAGATTAACTATCTATTTCTTCTATCTTTAAACATTATCCTAAAAACAGAAAGGGTAAGGTTAAACAACTCTTCAAAAAGGAAGAATCCCAAAGGAATGGAAACTAATTTTAAATCTTCAATGTTCCATGGTAATACCCAAAGTTCATCATTGACCATCCCATAAATAACGGTCCTTAAAATTCCTCAAAATAAACCAAACTAAGATTGAAACCCAAATACGAGAAGGATTTGATAACATAGTCTTCCAAAATAAATTTCATTGTTCATCTCCAAACAACATCAACCACTCCTAATATCTTATAACAAAATTATCTAAACTAAACATATTTTACCCATGATAGGTTAATCATTCCCTTAAGTAACCTAAATTACTATAAGTCCACCTTAAATACATCAATTCTTCAAAATATAAGTCAACCTTACTCCTCAATGAAAATCCCGTAGTAATCTATTTACCTCGATCATATAGGGTCCCCAAAATAGTGAACATATTCCAAAATAATAATCATTTTTTAACCCCCTAATCATCTCTGTCATATTAATACGACAATCGTCGCATTTCCTATCACATTGGTTTTTGGGACATGTTCTTCCATTTCCCGCCATTAACTAAGAAAAGAAACTATAATTAGGCGCTTATTTACTTAGCTAATAATCATGAAAAGGAAACTTTAAGCATAAAAGGATAAAAATGTAGAATAAAAGTATATCATAACTTGTGATCCCCTAGGTTCCAATCTAGGTTATCCATGATCATATATTCTTATGTGAATATTTATTTTGTTTTATCCTTGTTCCTTTAATAATGGTTCATACTAAGCTTATGAATTTACCAAAGCATATCCCCCGAGAGTGTCGTAACCAAGAGTGCAGCAAGGCCCGTTGTCGTGTACCAGTTCCCGTTCGAGTCTAGCTCAAAGCGGTGTTTTCAGGTTTTACCCCTATGTACATCTGTGCCAGAGCCACCTCTACCTGCTCGTATCCAGACATGGATGTATTTTCTTGGAAACCCCTTACTCAATACTCCCCAAAATACTAGGAAGATTTCCTATATTTAATCTTTTCTATAGGGTTATTCCTAGATTTTTCATATCCTAATTTCCACAATAACTAAACCATCCTTTGATACCAACTATAGTATCCTTCCTCTTTATCACATAAACTTTCATTACATTTTACAAAACCGAGGATCTTTAAGGTTTAGTGTCTTGGAAACCAGGAACTTTAAACATGAAAACATAAAACATTCTTCTAAAACACTTGAAAGGCTTCTCCTCATATTCATCCTAGGTTCATTACTGCATCACATAACCTGGGAGAATACATCAAAAGAAAGGGTGAGCAAAAAGCCCAGTAAGGGAAACAAAAGAAACATTTTACATGTGAACTTGAGATACTTGAATAAGGTCATGAAAAGAACTTTAAGGCATGAGAATGAAATCATGAGGCATATCATAATAAAAATAACATTTTCATAACTTGAATATGTGGCTACATCATTTAACATAGACAATCATGAACATATCACCAAGGTCCATCCCCAAGGTGTCATTTCAAAATTACCAAGGTTATTCACCAAGGTATCGTGAAAATTGTAATCTCTAGTGGTTACATCATTACCCAATGCATTGGAGCACTATCAGGGCGCACCCTTAAATTTTCCTTTATTATCATGTGAGCCACATATATCATCATCAAAAATTTCATAAATAACCCATATAGCATAAAATAAATGGGTTTCATTTCATAATCATAACGTTTTAAAAACTGCTTTAAAGACATGATCTTTACGTCACTTTAAACCCATGGAAAGGGAAAGCGGGTCTCATGTATGTAAATCCCAGAATTTAAAATAGAACATTTTGGTATATATGTGAATACCCCTTTAGAAGAAAGAGCTTTGAGTATTCACTTAATAATATAAAAGAACTTTAGAAAAAGAGAGAGACATTTTGAGACGGAAATTCTGCAGGATAGCGGCTATGTTACGAGGTTTTAGAAGACATTAAAAAGAGTGGGAAAATGGATCAAACATTCATAAATGACCCATAAAACAGTAGATGGACAGAATAAGAAGGATAAATGATCATGGTAATGAAATTTCAAGTACATACCATTTGAAATGAAAAAAATGGAAGGAAGACAAAAATTAGATTTCTCTTATGAAAGTTCGGCAGCCTAACGACGTTACTTAAACTTCAAATAAAATGATTTGAAAAGATCAAATAGGGTCTCTCATCATGTGATCCTAAGAGTTCAGTATGATAGATATAGAGATAATTCCCCAAAATAATTAAAATGGAACTTGAAAGACTTGACATGAAAGTAGAACTTTGAAAAGAATGAGAAGGGTGAAAGAATCCCCTAAAAAATTCGGCAGCCTAACGTCGCCACTTAAAACTTCAAAATACTGAATTGAAGAGATCAAATAGGGTCTCTCATCATATGAAAATAAGAGTCCAGTATGATATATATAGAGATCATACACCAACATAACAAAAAGGAACTTGAAAGAATTGACATGAAAGTATAACTTCAAAATGAGAAGGGTGAAGAACCACTTAAAAATTCGGCAGCCTACCGACACCACTTAAAACTTCAAAATACTGAATTGAAGAGATAAAATGGGGTCTCTCATCATATGAACATAAGAGATCAGTATGATAAATTTAGAGATCGTACCCCAACATAATAAAAAGGAAATTCAAATACTTTACATGATAATAGATCTTGAAAAAGGAAAAGGGAGAAAGAATCTGTTACAAAAATTTCGGCAGCCTAACGGCGCCACTTAAGACTTCATAAAACGAAATAATGAGAGTAATAGGGAATATCTCATTATATGAGCATGAAAAGGGCACTAAGAGGAGTATAAAAGAACATCCTCCAACATAAGAACATGGAGCATAAAAGGAATGACATAAAAGAGATTACTTGAAATGAAAGAGAGAGGTCGGATCCCTTACCTTAAAACATAACTCTTAAAACTCAAAGGTTGGGACCTTGAGGGCTTGGGGGCACCATGGGAGGACTCCTTGGGAGGTAATGAGACCCAAACTTCGTTGGGGGTGAGTGGGGAGTCGAATGGATGAGAGGATGGCTTGGTATTTATAGGGAAAATGAGGGGACAAGGCATTAATGGCAAAGGGACACCTCATTAGTGGTTTTGGTAAAACCATGGGCTTGCCCATGGTATTTTCCCATGGTATTGGCCACTTGGGACACCTCATACCTTATCTCACTATTCACAATTCGAACATATTGATTTCAAACTTAATACATCATTTAATGATGTCATTAAACACCCGTAACTTAAAAACTGTATTTTCACTATTCATCGAAAATTCAACTTTCTTAGAATAAACCCAAAATTTCACCTTTACCAAATATCAACGCTCTGATTACAAATATGGACTCCATTTTATAAAAATAATTTTCTAAATATTTTTAATTTAATTTTTAAATAAAAATACTATTCACCGAGAATTCATTTTTTTCAGAAAAAAACCCCAAAAATTACCATAGCATAATACCGGTGCTCTGAGTTCAAAAATGAAATCTGTTTTATAAAAATAATTTCTTAAATAATTTTAATTAAATTTTTAATTAAAAAACACTATTCACCCGAAAAAACTAATACTTGAATAATGATTTATGAAACCGTTATTTAACCATTTTATTGAATCACATTACTTAATCAAGGTGCCTAGATTATATTAATACTTTTCTTAAGTGAGATTACTAATCCATTTGGACACATTACTAATCCTAATCATAAAATCACTATTCATAATTTACTATTCATCAAAAATTAAGTTGATCTTATTAGACACTAAATTTCGTACTGAACATAATTGTAGAAGACCATTTTTCGAAAATCATTACACATTTTTAATTATTTAAGGTTTAGACAACCATTTTTAAAATATCCTTTTTCTAAAATTCATCAAAAATATGCATAATATATTTATCTGGTCATTTGAAAATTCATAAACTTCATCATAAGAAGAAATCCCAATTTTTATTTAAAAAAAAGGATTACACAAGGCAGTTACGGTCTCCTTACATATCCCCTTATCACACCAGCATATGACCTAAGTGTAAGGTGTGCTAAGGTGAGAGAATCTGAGGGAGGCTCGGCTAACATCGCACGAGTAGTAATTTCTATTAGTTTGAACTTCTCGCAAAGGTTATTCTGTTCTAGCTTCACACGATGGAGTTCGGCTTGGGTTTGGTCCAGAGCAAAGCCCAGTGGTGCTACCTTCTTCCCATGTTCTGTTAGATGGGCTTCGATCGGTCCAATACTACTGGGCGAGACCATCGAATCTTCTTTCTATAAATATTAACCATGATTACTTGTATTTTTAGGCAATAATCAAAACATTTAGTTTCCAGTGGTCATATTGACCAATGGTCATATAACCATCTAAACCCAACTGTCTCATTTTAATTATACTCATGTTATCAAATAAAACATTTTTGTTGAGTATAAAAAATAAAATAACACATGATATTAGGAAACAAGATTTATTCAAAATTTCGGGTCGTTACAATTATGCCCAAAGGGAATCCACTAGGATGAGGAGAGGGATGTGGAGAGAGTAAATGGGCAGGGGTTGGCCGAGCCAAAGGCTTGAGGAGTGTGTGAAATGAGGTAGAGGTGGGGGCCGTTTATAAGAGGAGAGGAGGGGCACTTTTGGAATGTAAGAAATATTAATTTATTTGAAAATGTGTTTCGGTTTTAAAAGGACCCACATTGATATAATTCGTGTATTAGGTGTTAAGGGTTCGAAATACACCCATCCAATAAGTTTTGGACATGTTTAGTTCATAGATTTTACATTATCTTTCCATTTTATTTTAATCGTTAAATAATGTTGTCATCGCTGCATCATTATGATGTCATAAATAATTTAATTTATTTAGTGTCTAAAAATTATAAAAAAATACTATGATGTAGGAAATAGTTTTAGCTTTCCAATTACTATTTATAATCAAAAATCTGATCTTTATAACCCCAAGTAAAAATTGTTTTCGTAAAACATATTATGTTTGTTTCATTTTTACTTTTACATTAAATAAAAAGTTATTTATGTCATTTCCCAACCCAAGTGGCTCCATGGGGTCCCCAAGTTGACCCATGGCTTGTCTTGGTCGGCCATGACACAACCAATGAGGGTAGTACATGTGTCAATCTCATCTTATTTTATTAAAGAATTATTTTTACCTTAAACTACATTAATTACCACTAATCGTGATTAAAAACTTAATAAGTTACTATTCACCAAAAAATTATTTTTATCCCATTGAACCACATTTTACTTCTTAATGACAACCATGTATGTCGGATTTTTGAAATTCAAAACACAAAGATGGCAAAATTTCATTTAAACGGAAAAATCAGTTTTTATAAGTACCACTTAGTGGTTTCACTATTCATCAAAAATTGAAGTTTTTCAGAAAAATCCCAAAAATTCACCATAAGCTATATTTGATATTCAGAATTCAAAAATGAAGTCTATTTTACAAAATTCAAAACATATAAGTCAGATTAATTAATTTAATAATTAATTCCCGCAGTCAAAGCAAATAGCGTGTTTTTATGAAACAATAAGTATCAAAAGATTGACACTAGTTTAAGTCCAATTTCAAAGTGAAATTGATTCCAATGACCCCCATTGGATTAAATGGTAAAAATATATTATAATTCCACTTCAAAACCAATTCAAAAGATAATATAATCATATAAATAAATTAGATTAAAAAGAGGTTTTGAATTAATATACAACATTTTACACTATTCATTAAAAAAATGAACTTTATCAGAAAGATACCAAAAATTTACACAAAGTAAATTTTGATGTCCCGATTCTTAATAAGAGTTTTATTTAGTCCAAAAGAATGTTTAATAGTGAACAAAACTATATTTAATGATGGTTCAACATCAAAAGGTGATAAGTGAACCTTTAGTGAAAACTAGGGTATATACGCCTAAAATTGAATTCTTTCCGTATTTTAAGCCTTTATCTTTTATGGGATAAATGTAAAAACATTTAAAAACATATATAATCATATTTTAGTTATTTCTATCCATTCCTGCCAACACAACGGCTACATGTTAACTACCATTTAAAATAATATTATTTTATTATTAGAGTGCATTGTAAGATTCCCAAGAAACTCGTTGTTGCGTATTGGGTACACCATCGAGCATAACATCCCCTTTAAAGTAATATTAATGTTTGATTCACAAATATGGGTAACTATAAAGATGTCATATTCTTTATTTACCTGGGGTGTTACACATGGGGTTCTTGGTAGTTTAACATCTTGCACCTCAGACGATGCACAATTTAATGTCATGTTGCACAATAGAGGGGACACAATTTAATGTCATGTTGGATGATAGAGCGAGCTATGTAGTTTAATATCCTACAACAAGGACAATGTGTTCATTTGTGTTACAAAAAAATACTTCTTCAAGAATCTTGCATTGGTTGGAGTTGTAATGAGTTCTCCATCCATTGAGATTAAAGAACAACCTCCATTGGAGTAGACCCTATGTATTGAGTAAAGTCCATCCCACTTTGGATCAAGATTTAGTGGATTTTTTCCTAGTATCATTGGGGTTCTGAGGACAAAAAAATTCTCCTTGAATGAATGAACAAAGACAAACTTTTTTATTGAAAGATCGTGCTATTAGATTCTGATAGACTTCTAAATGGGGCAGTGTGACAAATATTTTTTCATCTACTCATTCCAATTCATCCAATCTCTTTTGAGATTGTTCATCTGTAGATAACTGATCACAAATGGAAAATCTAAGAGAAGGTGATTGGACTTTAATAGGCAATACTATTTCTATTCCATATACTAATGAATGTGGAGTTGATCGTGTAGTAGTGCGAATGGTAGTCTGATAAGCCCATAGAGCATGAAAATGTTTATTAGGACATGACTTCTTATCTTTATCCACCATCTGTTGAACTATGTTTGAACGCGTATTATTGAAATCCTCTACTTGACCATTGGCCACTGTATGATACCGAGATGAATGGTTTGATCTGATATTGTATTCTTGATACAATTTTCTTACCTCAGAAGAACAACAGTTTGTGCCATTATACAACAATATGGTATGAGGAACACCAAATCTGGTATTGATGTTGGACTTGAAAAATCTAAAAATGCTTTTAGAACCGACTTATTTGAGAGGTATTTCCTCTTCCCATTTGGAAAAGAATCCAATATCAGTAAGAATATACTTATACTGCTTAGTTGTAGCTGGAGGATAAGGTCCTACTACATCTATTCCCCATGCAGCAAATGTCATGGAGTATTTAGTGGTATGAAGCAACTCCAGGGGTTGATGAATGATGTTGGTACATACATGGCCAGAATGACACTTCTTAGTGAAATCAACACAATCTTTCATCATTGAAGGCCAGAAGTATCCAAGCCTTCTATTTTGACCAGAAAGTCTATGTACAGACTGGTGGGCACCATAAACTCCTGCATGTACATCATTCATGATAGCCACTGTCTCTTCACCATCAATACATATGAAGAGAATTCCATTAAAACCTCACTTTTTGAAATTTTTTTTTGTGATCTGGGCTATCATAAATATTGAAATTGACCGCACATTGCCGAACTTGTTCTTTCCCGACTCTATCAGGTTGGAGTGTTTCAATCTGAAGGTATTACTTTATAGGTGTCATCCATCCTATAGTATGACCATGTAGTTCATAAATGGGACTGATTTCATTTATTTACTCTGTTATGATTTGAAGATAAGGTGAAACTATACGACGTTGTGCAATACCGATGATTCTTTTATCCCTATTTTGATCTATTAGGGCTGTGGGTACATTAGCCAGTGCATCAACTTGGGAATTTTGTGATCGTGGGAAATAAGAAAATGTCAGTTATGAGGGAAATTCTGCCATTAACTCTATGATATAATCACAAAAAGGGATTAACTCTTCCTTTATGAAGGCATAATCTTCATTGATTTGTTGATTACCAAATATGAATCACCCTTTACCTTCAAGTGATTCACCTATTCCTGAAGCGGCAATTCCAAACCTGTGATTAGAGCTTTATATTCTTCTTCATTGTTGGCACCACCATCCCACAATAAAAAGGAATAGGGTATAACTTACTTTTCTAGGGAAATAAGCATGATTTCTAACCCAACTTTGTTGAATTTAGGATCTTCCATTTTCTTCCATGTTGGACTTCTGGAGGCACCATCAAAGTACTTTTCCCATTTTTTGAGGATTATCTTAAATTGAGAAGAAATCCTCATCAAGAAGTTCAATATTTAAAGATGTATCTTCTACATATGGGAGTTCAACAAGGAAATCGGCCAGAGATTGTCCCTTTATTGCATTTTGAGACACATAATGGATATCAAACTGCTGCAAAATAACTACCCACCATTTCAGACATCCTGTAAGTATTGGACGACTAGGGATAAATTTGAGTGGGTTATTGTGAGATACCAATTGGACCTCATGATGTTCCATGTAGTGTCTCAATTTCTGAACTGCAAAGATTAATACTAGGAAACACTTTTTAATACATGAATATCGAGTTTCTACCTCAAGCATAGTCCGACTGAGATAGTAAAGGTTGTTTTCATTCCCATCATCATTTTTTGGGAAAGGAAGGCACCCAATGATCACTCTAAAGCTGTCACAAAGAGAATAACTACTCTTCCTTCAACAGGTGGCATTTATACTGGTGGACTCAAGAGATATTTCTTGTGAATATCAATTGATTATTGACATTCATCAGTCCACTGGTGGGTGACACCCTTCATCATTAATTTGGTGAAGGGCAGACACCTGCCTACCAAATTGGAAATAAAACGCCAAATATAGGACAAGTTTCCTTGAATTATTCTTAATTACTTAAAATTTATAGGAGGTGACATGTCAAATATTGATTCTTTCTTCTCCAGATCAACTTCGATACAACGATGGCGTACAATAAAGCCGAGAAATTTTCTTGAGGTTACCCCGAAAGCACATTTCAAGGGGTTCATCTTAAAATTGTGTTGTTGAAGTTTGTTAAATATGATTTCCAGATCATCTAAGTGATCAAAATGTTTTCTGGATTTAACCACCAAATCATCCATATAACATTAAACAAATTTTCCTAAAAAGTGTTTGAAGATATGGTGCATGGCACGTTTTATACGTTGCAACTGTATTCTTCAAGCCAAAGGGAAATACCTAATAGAAAAACACACCTTGAGGTGATCTGAAGGCTATAGAATCCTCATCATATGGGGCCATTCATATTTTATTGTACCCAGAGTAACCATCCATGAAGGAAAGAGCTTCGTAGCCAGCTCTTTCATTAATTAAGAGTTCTGGGATCAGAATTGGAAAATCATCCTTGGAAAAATGCTGATTAATATCTCTGAAGTCAATATAAATTATAATTAGTCCATTATTATTTTTCATAGGGACAATATTAGCCATCTATTTGGGATATTGAACTTCTCTGATGATGTTAACCTTGATAAGATTGAAAACTTTAGCTTCAATTTTGGTGGCATATGTTGGGTTTGTTCTTCTTGACACATGCTTGAATCCTCGATGTTCTTCTGGAAAACCCAAATAATGAGTGAAAAAATCCAGATCTAGACATGGAATTTATATATAATTCTAAGAAAATACATCCTGCTTTCTCTTTAGAAATGAAGTATACATTTCTTTATCTTCAAGAGTTATGGTTGCACTAATTAAAGTGGGGCGTGAATCTTCTTTTGTACCCAAATTTATTTCTCTGAGTTCATACACAGTGGTAGAGATACCCTCTTCAAATGATGGAGGAGCATCCCTAATATCGTCATCTTCTTCTACAATATGTGTTACTTCTTCTATTTCTACTTGCATAGTAGATGATGATACAAAATTTCCATGGTCAAGAGAGAAGTTAAAACATGAACATCTTGAAGAAGAGGATTCCATTTCTGACCCTATTGATGATTAAGGGTCTTCCAGGGGTGATAGAGAGGAGATGATGGATTCAAAATTGACATCATTTATTTCCTCTGGTATTTCTATAACTACTTATGGCCTGGTTGATGATGTATTGAATTGCAGGATTTTAGCGGATGAAATGAAGACATCTCCATTTAAGATTTCATAACTGCTTGTAGAATCAACATTTAAGATTTCCATAAGAGTGTTTATATTTAGGTCTATCCTATCAATATTGTTTATAGGAAACACGTAATCTATACTCATATTTATGAATCGGTTTAATAGAATATTTTCCAAAACATTTGGAGCATTAATTTTGGGGACCTTCTTTGTTTTGGATTTTTCTTTTCGCTCCATGTGATAAAATAATGAGTCAATGTATTGGGATTCACACATTTTGAATGGGGTCTTGTCACCATATAATGTCCCTATGTGACCATTGATATAATATTTGAGACATTGATGGTATGACGAAGGTATGACCACATGTTGATGTAGCCAAGGTCTTCTATGTTAAATGTTGAAGGTTGTGTCTTCACGAACAACCATGAAATCTGAATTAGACAGAAGCTCTCCAAACTGAATTTTAAGTGTAATCTCGCCCAGAGGTTCTGGTTCATTCTTATCATATCCTTGCAACATCAATGTGGAAGGAGATAAATCAGATTTGGTGAGGCCCAATCGACGAAGTGTACGAATAGGAATGAGGTTGACTCCTGAGCCATCATCAATTAAAGCTAGTCAGATGTCTATGTCATTGAATTTTCCAGATAGATATAAAGGTCTGATATTTCCATGTTCAACATCATCTTCATCTTCATCTATAAAAGATATAAATGCATGTAATTATGCAGGATTATTCTCTATATGGTAGACATCAGCCGCAAAAATTTTAGTTTTGAATTCTTGGGGACTTGACAAAGCCTCAATAAGGGCCTCCTGAAGATATTTTGATAGATTCAAGGCATATAGAATTAATAATATGGCTGGTACTTGGTCCAAATGTTTCAGGAAATCATACTTTTGGTCCAAAGGTCTGTGTTTCCCATCATGAAAATTTGGTTTTTTATGTTCTTTTGAAGTTGATGTTTTGGCATTAGATGCATCCCATATTGGCGCAGAAATTGAAAACACTCATGGCTTCAGTAGATTAGACTGACTAGGTCTATCTATTTGCTAAGAGGAAGAAAATGTAACCTCTAACCGGTCCTCCAAAATAACTGTGTCAGGACCGAATATTCCATATGTGGAAGAACATTCTTGTTCCTATTGAGCCCACTGAAGGGCTTTTCCACGAGTTTCTGCCTCATATACAGTTCTAGAAGGGGTAGTATTGAAATAGTGGATTCAGGAATATCCATGTCTTCACCTGTATCATAGACCTCTACCACATCCTCTAATTCATCTATTAGATACATGGAACTTAGGCTCATCATGATCAAAAATGTCGTTGGCATGGGGATCCATTAAATGAATCATGTTAACAGAACCAAAGATCAATTCTTCATCTGATGAAGATTCTGCCTGATGAACCAGTTCAGGCTGTGCCGTTTGGTGGGAAGGTTCCCATTCTTTTAAAGCATATGGCATAAAATCTTCCAGATTCAAAGACAACATAGGCTTTGACATGAGCTTGTCTTCTTTTGACTGGTATTCTTTATTCAAATTACACCACTTCATTGAGGATTTTCCTTCTGATGAAGGAGGTTTTTCTGTAGAAGAAATAGTAGAAGACATTATTGGTTGATTCATTTGTGTTTTTAATATGGTGTGAGTTCAGTTGATTGTTTTCCTGACCATCCAATCATCATATTTCTATGAATGTTTACATTTGACTTCATGACACTTGCCTTCTTCTTATGGATCAGTAGCAGTAACACATGATACCTAGGCTGAAAAACCTTTCAGTTTTACTTGTATAGAGTCCACCATCATTTGAAGAATGTCTTTTAATAGAAAACCCTCTTGAATGGGATGCCCAAACATCTGATGAAATGGGAAATAGTTGGGTAGGTTTTCAAATCATTACTTTTTTGGCCTTTTGGGCCTTGGAAATAGAACTATATTGTTTTCTAGAGCTGAGATGAAGTAACCAGGAACATGTTCATTTCGGAAAAAATAAACTTTGTTCCTTAAATCCTCGAACTATTTTTGCCTTTGATCTCTTTGATCATCTTGATGAGGCGGCAATTTTTGTTGATGCTCAGGAGGTGGATCCCTCGGAAATGATGAAGGTTTTGAAGTGGAAGTAGGTACAGGTTCTTATTTAAGTTTAACTGTAGTAGTCTCTGCTTTCCCTATTCTCTTTCCCAGAGTTGATGGAATTACATGAGTTTTAGCCTTAGTCTTTATAAGAGAGTTTTTTAATTGGTGAGCGATTGAAGTAAGGTCTCAAAACCCCCCCTATGTATTTCACAGGGATCAATGGTGTGCATAATTCATCACATAGATTTCCCGCAAAGATTGTTAGCAACTCTTATTGAGGTAGTGCTAAAATTAAAGAATATGTTAACCCCTTCCAGCGAGTAATGAAATCTGAAACTCTTTCATTTTCCCTTTTTTAACAATTTTTAAGATAAAAAACTGTCGTCTTTATTAATGTTGTGCTAAATTGAAGAAGGAATCGTTGAAAAAGATCTTACCACCCAGTAATTGGCCAGGATTGTAAACTTGTATACCAGAAAAAAGAAGGTCCTTGTATTGACTACACAAAACTCTTAAGCTTAACTACTTCTTGTTGATGAAGATTTCCCATCATAGGATCACAACGAGAATCAAAATGTGTTAAGTGTTGTTCTGGATCTCCCAAACCCTAAAAAATTGGGAATGTGGTATTCACAAAATTTGATGGGGGAGGAATTTCATCCACCCATTCAGGGTAAGATCTCTTTTATGGTTCAACTTTTTCATGTCGGCCTTCCATAGCTTCTAACCGAGCATTTAATGACTCAAAGGTAGTCATTAATTTTTGATAAATGTTTGGTTCATATTGGACCTAAGCAGGTGAAATAACTGGAGTTTGGACGGGTGTGGCGACATGTACTTCCACTGATGGTAGTATTGTCAGTTGCTATCGTGTATGACCCATAGGATTGGACCTGTGAGGGTGTACTTGTAGAGGGGGATATTGCTGATCCATCCATGTATCTGTAAAAAATTCCCTTGATCGATTTACTCCATCATGCTTTTAAGGAAGACTACCTTGATGTAGTTCTATATTTAACCTCCTTAACTTCTTCATTTCTTCTTCTTTCTATGCGAACCTTTCCTCTAATGAGAGTGATTGGCCTTCTCCAGAGGTAGGGTGGGATGTAACATGACTTTTACCCTTTTCCTTGGAATGTTCCTTTCTGGAGTATGGAAGGGAATTACCCGAAGGAATGTCTCACCTCTGGGCAACCCTCTGGCTTCAGGTACACATACCTCCTTCATTTGTTTCTATGTGTACAACCTCTTGAACATGAAATTCTTCATCTAATTCCTTTGAGTGAGACTTAGGTTCTGGGGGATAAGTGACAATGAATTTGATGAAATTTATCGATGCATAATGCATTATAGGCCTTTTTTTAGAATTTTTCAATAATGTCCTCTTTCATATCCTTTATGAGACATTGCCTTTTGTTTGGATGATCCCTCAGGAACATCTTGAAGAACCGTAATTTGGAGGGAGGTTCCTGATAATTTTTCATTGTGTTTCTCTTGTGACTTCTTCCCTAATCGAGAGAAGACATACTTTCAATGAGGAAGAGATTGAGAATTTGAAATATTCCACAGTCTGGTGGACTGGGGTTGTTCCTGTTTTTCCGGCTCAACTCCTCAAATCCTATCATTTGATCCCAAGGGTTGGATTAGAAGAATCCGCAACCTGGAAAGATGAGGTGGCCCTTGAGCTACTACATATGAATCTTTCTTAAAAGCTCTCCTAATTTTGAAGACCTTGGTATGAAAATTGGCCGGATGAATCATCCTACATCCAGTAAAATCACCTAGCATGGATGACCATTGGATTATTTTTGACACCTATGTCACCTAATGATGTGAATGCTCTATACGAGAAGCATGTTCGATATTTTCATTTTCTTGATGCCAGAGTAATTCGATAACTTGTTCTTTATATGCCTGACTTTGGGAAGAACTAGTTGAGTCATGTTCTT
Source organism: Viscum album (assembly GCA_963277665.1). Lineage (NCBI taxonomy): Eukaryota > Viridiplantae > Streptophyta > Magnoliopsida > Santalales > Viscaceae > Viscum > Viscum album. The sequence goes on along the minus strand of OY728137.1, from coordinate 1,692,371,156 downwards.
GAGAAAGCCTTTGATTTCAAACAAAACTAGTTAGCTGTGGCCATCCATGGGCAATCACATTTCATGATACAACTTTTGGCGGGCTTTGTTGACTAGAGAGCACAGTGAAATGCAATTCTCCATGAACACCCCATCCCCTGATATGAATACCAAATGGGGAATTTGTAATTAACTGGCACAACCTTTTTAATGTGCCAAGGAATGTATGCTGAAGGGATCTCTTCAGCTTTTCATCCTTTAGATTTCGGGAAACATAGAGAGATGATAAGTCAATTTGGAATTGAAACCCTTTTATTACCTGAAAATTATTTTGATATTCATCATAAGGTAATATTTTCTCTTTTATGTGAAATATATTTTTCCATATGTTGAGATGAATATTGTGAATACAATCTTCTGTCATTGTTTCTGGAATATCATACTGAGTGTCATCCAATGGCCAAAATATGACTGGTATTTCACCTTTTCCCAATTGTTTTCTCATATACAACACTTCCTCTTTTTCAGTTGATGAAGATTATTCTACATAATTGGACCAAAGCTGGTGGTTCTTTGTTAGTTCATCAGATTCAACAAGATTGGTATAGAATTCATTTGTCAAATTAGAAGATGAATGACCCAGGGGTGGTTTAGGGAATGACCTACACCCAGGGATATCTTCTAATTGAGAAAGTATTTCACCTTCTGGTGGTAAGGTATTAGATATGGATGGATTCACATTTACAAGTGCCTCATGTTAAGAGGGATTTCTCGTTACTGCATTGTCCATTGAACAATTTTCCAAGGAATGTGAATTACTACCACGAAGAGGACTTTCACACCTAAATTCATCATCATGGGGAGGACCACAATGGTGCGTTACAAAAGAAGATGAAACCTTTTACACTTTTGTCTTCTGGCCACACAGAGGGTTATCATGGATCTCATCTGAAGATGATGCTTTGAGATTGAAAAAAATTGTCAAAAAGAAATCCTTCAGGAGGAAGTGTTTTATGAAGGCATTTGGAATTATTTTTTATATTTCCAGAATTTTGAAATGAGAGAGTACAATCTTGAGTTGCAATAGATAATTGTATAAGTTCTTCCAGAACTCTAGAATTGAGCAAAGCCTTATTGTAGATTGACTCTTTATTTTTTAACTGTGATGGATGGGTCTTTTTATTTGATTCATTCTTACTCACTTTGGAAACCACATATTTAAGAAAGTGGTTATTATTGGCAGGTGTATGTTCCTGCACAGGAGAAATGGTTTGGTTAGGCTGACTATCTCCATTTAAATCGGGTGTATGTGCCCGACTTGATTGTCTGTATGATAAGAGGGAGTATGCCCCACGACCCACCTGGACTAGAAAAAAGGTGTGTCTCTTCTCTTGGGTAACATTTTGTTGAGTCACTCCATTGATAGGGATAGATTTATATCTATTTCCTTGTGATGTTGCTAAATTTGTTATAATATTCTGACAGGTATCCAGAATATGCGCAATGATTTTCTTCTACTCTTTCACCATTGTCAGAATGTGCTTGGTGACTTCAGCTGCCGGAATGAGAATATATGTTCATTATATGTTTGGAGTAGGTGTGTGTTCTTGCTCCTATCATCCTTTTCCTATTAGTGAATCCTGACAGTACACATGTGTGGTAGTAGAAAGTTGGGTCTGCCTCCTGTTTGTCATTGGAGCTTTCCAATTGACATCTCTGGGTGCTACCAAACAAGACTTTTGTTTAGCTTGATTAATTTCAGGTGTATGTGCCTACTGATTTTTTTCCACTGAATATGATTGATGAACATTCTTCAATACTGGTAGATGAGACTTGTGGTAGAATTGATGAGTGTAAGCAAGTGTATGTGACTATTTATAGGTCATCACACCATTTGGTTAGCGGGCTTCTTTGGATGCAGTCTGACGGGCTTTCTGACCTGGTGATGATTTATAAACAGGTGTATGTGCCTACCTATAGTACTCCACCAGAATTGCCTGGCGGGATTGGTGTGTTACTGTCAGATGAGTCTGCGGGGCAGTGAAATTAGGACGGACGTGTGTATATGGCCGCTCGTAGTTTTCCATCATGTTAGGTTGATGGACTTATCTAGAGGGGGAAGAGGTAAGAACCTGCTCCTATTGGTCAAATTTATCCTTTGACGGTTCGTCTTGCATGATGAAGTCTGAAGAACCTGAGCCGAACACCTAGAGGCGATTCCTTCATCATGTTTAGGGTTCACTACTGCACGAGTCTGGGGACGATTGTTGGTGGGAGTCCTCAGGAAGGACTCTTGTCTTCATGAACTAAGGCCTTGAGTGACCTCTTCATTCACCTCCCTGTAATATGGGAGGGACTTGTTATTACGTTCTAGGGATAACGACTCGAAATGGTTAGAGACGGTGGTTGGCACCACCTGCTTCTTAACCACTAGTCATCGCTGTTCAGAAAAATAGGGTGAGTTGTTAACATGGAGGGATTGTTGAGAGGCCTCCAGAGTCAGGATGGTTCTGTGTTGATGGTATTACATCACCAATGCATTTCTGACCCAGAGTTGAAGATACTGAGTAGGTGATATCGTCTTCAGAGCGGACGAGGATCCAGTAGGAGTAGCGGCCAAGGAATTCACAGGTGTGAACCTTAAAGAAGCCACTTTGTGTTGCAGAGAGATCTTGGAAAAGAGTGCATGTTTGATATAGAAGAAATAATCAAGATAAGTTTGGACAGACTACAGGTTTTGGATGAGCACATATGTTATTGATTGCTTTGTTGTCCCTCATATAGAGTTTAATAGGGTCCTAAAAAATATTTAAAACTTCATTTAACATGGTTAAGGATTCACTCCGTGTTCACCATATTTTTGTTTCGTCTGGAAATGGGGATGAACTTGTTTGTTTAAGGTTCAAACATTCCAATCAGTTTCTAATGGGTTTATTCATAGAATCGGAAACACCCAATTATTCTATATCTATTTTGACATAGTTTCTAAAGGTAGGTTCTCATTAGTTGTGGACTGATGAGGCTTAAAAAATTTCATTGGTCGAGAGGATGGGAGGTCAGCTTCATCACACCTTTTGGGGGGGGGGGGGAATTATTGCCTATTCCGGGACTCTATTATTTATTTATGTTATGTTCATTAATCCTTATTAATTCACCAAGCATGATAATGACTTTTCCATTATATTTGGAAATCAATGATTGACTTGTGTGGGATTTAAGGAATCTTTTTTATGTATTTGAGGTTCTTCATCGATGGAGAATTATCCATATGTATTAGAGATTCTTAGTCAATGGTATCATTCAATACATTATATAGAAATATCTACATCATTATGATAACCATACTTGTTTTAAATCCACTCAGTGGGGAACTTGAAGTTTATTGTCATTCAGAAAGATATGTATTATTTTAGAGTTGGGATTGTACTCGCAGATGGGCTACCAACGTATCCTCGTTGAAAAGGAATCAGAAACCACATAGTTCAATAAAAAGGATATAGTTTAATGTCCTAGGGGATATAAAAGAATTAATTAATGATGGGCTTCAACTTTAGAAAGGCTTCCTACATACTCTACTTTTAAGGCAGAGATCAATGTCTACATAGTTCAGGTGAAGAAATATAAGGCTTATGCACAGTTAACAGACCGAAAAGAGATGTCGTGGTTACTTGTACACTCTAAAATCATGTGAGTCATAATCAGTGTGAGAAACAAGATGTATCAGTAAACTTGATGATTGTTCCACAAAAGTTGTTGTCACAAGAAATGATGTGGGGCTTACGTATGTATGACTGCCCAAAGAGAGATGTAGACTAGGACTTACATCAGGAAAGAAGCCCAGGAGCAGGGTCCCTAATAGAATTTATACATCATGGAGATTTGGAGTTTTAACACGGGGATTACTCTTAAAGAGGATGCCCAAATTAAAAGGGACTTCTTATTGGGGATTATTCTTGAGAAGGAGGCCTAAATCAAAAGAAATTAAGATTTGGAATTACTCCTGTGAAGGAGGCCCAATGTTAAAGGAAACTATGACTGGGGCGTACTCATGAGAAGGAATCCCATGTTAAGGGGATATATAACTTAGGGCTTACTCCTGAGAAGGAGGCCCAAATTAAAGAAATTATGATTGGGTCTTATTCCTGAGAAGGAGGCCCAGGGTAAAGGGGACTTTGAGAATAATCAGGAGGAGGATGCCCAAACCAAGGGAACATTATAATTGGGGATTATTCCCGAGAAAAAGGCCCAGGTTAAAAGATCTTGTCATCTTAAAGGATGATGTTATATGGAGGAAAAACTCTATCTATAGTGACATAGATATTGTAATTCACGAGGTTTTGGGAGGGGTTCTCATAGAATTAATTTTAGATAAGGAATCCAATAAAGGAACCATGCCATAAATGGCTTTGAAAATGGTGTTCGAGGGAAAATATCTTGAAGAGGAGAGGTGAACGGGAGAGAGGCACACAAATGATGTTGGCGTGCAAGTCTTGGCCACACAAGTTTACTTGCGTGACATTGGTTCACCTGGGTGACAAAGAATCTATAGGGTAATACTTGGGCGAGACATAACTCAAGCCTTTAGTATTATCCTAAGATGTTTCAAAAAGGGTAGCACATAAGTTTCATCGAAAGGGTAGGGTGGCACACAAGTGTTTCTACTTTTAAAGAGGTATTGATACATATATGTGCAAGTGTTGATGAATTCTAAACACTTAAGCCTTATCATACACTTTCAAGTCTCCCATTCTAGGTAAAATGTTACCTTAGATGATTTCAGAAGAGTTGAGTTGAAGACGTGGGAGACCAGAGCTTTAATTTCACTTTCGGAAATCCATCCTTGAACTGGGGGCCCCACAAGGGCTATTTATAGGCCACTTTTCACCTTGGTCAAAAAATCAAATGGGGCGCGCAAGTGAGCTGCGCGACCCTAGGTGGCACACATGTGACTTGTGCGCCTTAATCCAAATGGGATCTTGGCCCATTCCTTCATCTATTTTTAGATGTATCTTCAATGCATGACCCAATGTGTACTTATGGTAATCCCATTTTCCATTCGTTGGACTCTGTGACAGAAAAGAGCGTCGAAAATAACTCATAACCGACCTATTTCATGTTTATTTTTTATTATACGACCAAAAAATATTCAATAAAATGTTGACATAATAAAATTAATATCTAAAATAAAAAATTATTATGATAATATTATAAAGATATTTAATCTCCTTTCCCATCCTATTGGAAAATAATACATCACTGATGTGTGTGTGGATTACCACCACCATGATGCGCCATGTTTTTTTCATCACACCCTTAAAAGTGTGGTGTTTACAATGGATTTAAGAAATATATAAGATATTAATGAAATATTTATCACTATTGAAGTATAACATATCATCTATTTTCTAACCATTCTATCTATTGAAAAATGATTAAGTCTTTCATTTGTACTTCTAGACCACCACCACCACAATGTGATGTGATTAATTTTTCATGCATTCCTTTCATGGATAGTTCTAAAAATTTATTTAATGTATAAAAATGATAATTATGTCATTATAAAGATTATTTATATATTATAAAAACAAACACATTCACCACAATCACCCTACTAATTGTTTTTGGGATTATAAATTGAACATCCTCAAATCATCCGACGTAAAATTAAATGATTAAGTAACTAAATAAAACAATGTAATTATTGAAATAAAATAGATAATGATAATGTAGTGAAAATTTAATTTTTTTGTAAGAATTTAAATAACTAATAAAATTTTATTATGTTTTAATTTAAGAAAACGTGACACTAGATGATATTTATTGTAATATATTTCACATCAAAACCATATTTAAAAATTTATAAATATTTTCCCTATTTTTAAGCCATTTAATGTTCCTTAAATGTCTTGATTATATTATTAATATAATGATATTTATTTTAAAATTAATTTTACACAATTCTTTACATTTTCTATATTGTTTTTAATTTTTTAGATGTTTTCAAAATGGGATATATTAGATATTTTTACAAAAGTGTGAAATATATTTTTTTCTCATGTATACCGAATGAGTATAATTTCCCAAAGTAATGAAAATTATTCGCTAATAATATTACTATAAAATATTTGATGGTTTTTTACATTTATATCCAATTTCACATTCTTTTGAATTTTTTGAATGAGTTTTCAATTAAAAAGTATTTGTATCCTTATTTTTACATGATGCCCAAAAGAGATTTTTCATAGGTGTTAAATGGAATAATTTTTGGATATTTTATAGTGGAATGAAATATTATTATTTTTTACATCCTTTTACATTATTTATGATGATTGTTGAGACTGATAGTGTTATCTAATACATTAGGTACTTATTATGTTCTTTGGAGAATCATGTGGGAATTATTTATGTAGGTTATTCCATTTGTGAGGGTTCTTGTAAGGGTTATATGAAGAAGATTTCTCAAAGAATAAAAATGAATTTTTATGATATCAAATGATCATTCAGGGAAATCATTTTATTCAATAAGGTAAGATAATGATCTATTTTTTAAAGGAAATATCATTTCCTTTAAGGGTAAACTGATATGTTTTCCAGAATTTTACTCAACGGTTCTCATGTTTTATATGAAACCATCTTGATTATTATATGAAATTTATTTTTTATTATAGAGTGTTTTATGAAAAAACACTAGGAAATAAAAATGATTTCTTGTTAAAGAAAATGATTATTTGAGTTCATAGATTATTATGTTAAAAGGAATATTTACTATAAGACCTCGTGATTTTGAAATGGACTAAAAATCCAGATTTCATTTTTTTATATGTATCATACGAATATTTTTTCACTAATTACATGTTTTTAAATTAATGAAATAAGGTCTAAGGATGGAGAAGGAAATGATATTAATTATATCAATAAATAAACAAAAGTATCCTTGAACAAATAAACTGTTTATTAAAAAAAATATATTTTTTGGAATAATGACTACTATTTGAAAATATCCACATCGTTATGAATTATTTTACCAAATAATAAAAATATATAAACTATAAATATCACTTAAATTTTGGGAATTCAATTTCATAATTTTAAACCCATTTTATTAATGTTTTAATGATGGATTCCTATTATTGTTTTGAATTTAATTATTTAGATAAGTTTATGGGTTAGGATTCTATTTCAGAATATTTTGCAATTCCTATATAACCTCCAAGTTTATTATTTTATTGATATTTGTGGTTTTTTTAAAGCTACCCCAACCCCAACAAATTGGAGCTAGTGGAAAAATTTATTAAATTGGAATAAGTTATAATGAATCACATATCATATGGCAGAATAGTTTAGTATTCTTGGAAAACCAGATACAGACTTAACCCTTACATTACACTTGAATACAAAAATTAAAACTCTTCATGGATTCCTATGAAGGGAAACAAAATAAGTGTTCTCTCAAATTTTTTTTAAGGGTTTTGTATAACGAAAGCTATTATAAATCAAAAAGTATAATAAAAATTTCAAGGTAATTATATAAAAAATACATTTATATAAATTGATTAAAATTTTAAGATATGTCAGAATAAATATAGAATGTTAAATAAATATAATCACTTTCTATTTAATCAACAAACTATGAATAAAATTAATCCATAGATAATATCAATGTTAAAATATCATGGATAATGATAAATTAATCTGAATTATGGAAAACATAATTATTAAACATAATGTTTACATGGAATATGGGAAATTTAATATAATGAACTTTGAAAATATGGTTTAGAACATTTTACTTGTCAAGGCGTTTACCATGATAGTTTAAAACATATAGGTTGCAAAAGCATTAGGATTGCCCAAATGATTTTCTCTTATGAGGCAATCAATGCATCAAGGTGATTTCATTAAATAATCCCCAACCCATGTATATAAGGTTAAAATAATTCCTAATATATTTAATAATATATTTAATTCAAATAAATATGCCTTATAATATATCTGTATTGATTAAATGATACAAGTTTATTAATATTTCAATAGATAATCATATAACATTCAACGGTGGAACCATATGTAAAATTACTATATAGTTTTGGAAATAATCATATCCAACACACTTAAATATATATATGTTTAATATAAATTTAATTTAAAGTGAGAAATTACTACAATTAACTGATTGTTTCATTAGAAATCTAACAATCACCAATGAAAGTGATATTTCACAATAACTTTTACTATTTGGTAATTTTAAAGTAAAACACCCCTCGAAGAAATAATTAAAATTATAAATTAAAGAACCACGAAGAATTAATTATTCATTCAATTAAATTTCAAAGGGGTAGTATATACACCACATAAAATTTAATTGGTGCATAATAACATATAAGTCTCAATGGAATATAAATAAAGGGAATCACGTACCTTAGATTTCCTTTTGGATGAACATGATTTAAACTCATATATATTGGTTTTAAAAATATTATAAACATATTTAGGAACCATATTAATATTTTTTATATCATATATGATCCTTTTATAACATCTTATAACCCATTCATTAAAAATCAATCATTATTTTCATTATTTAGGGTGATAATTGCCTTATTTTAACATGCATGTTTTTTTAATGATTCTATTCTTGTACATATTATATAGTTATAACATATATAAAATAATAATAATGACATAATTATCATATTGTTACTTATATTTAACATTTAAAAATGACCATGAAATATTGTTATAAAAAATGATGTACGTTGTGAACACTGAGATGGTAGATCATGCATACGCGTTTGTGATATTTCAATTTTCCAATGGTCATTATGGAAAGTAGGTAAATAATATATAGTCTATAAAAAATTAAAATTTTATCAAATATATGAAATTTTATACATATATATATATATAATCCATGTGGTATTGTGATGAAAAGTAAGTCACATCGCTTTGTGAAGGTGGTAGTCCACACGTACACGAATGATGTTACCATTATTACAAGATTGAAAAGAAAAGAAATAAAATGATATATATTATCATTAAACATTGGTTAATATGTAATTAATATATTTAATATATCATGTATTTAAAATATAATCATTATATTAATATTTACAACCTTCCATGTGAAGCGTTAGTAAAAGATGAATCACATCGCTTCACGAGACGATGGTTCATTGTACACATGAGCATTATTATAATGTATCCTATGGAATGGAATGTAATAAGGTATATATGATATAATAAATACCAAGGTATAATTATGTTATTAATATCATCTGTATACCTTATATACAACATCATACCCAACCATGGAAGGTGGAAATGTAAAAAACGAAGCATAATAGTTCTCAAGGTGGAAGTCTTCCGTATACATGAATGATGATTTAATAACACATTTGATTGAAACGAAGATATTTTTAGGCCATGAAATTATTATAAAAAACATAATTTTATATTTAATATATTATTTGTATTATATCATCATGGTTTAATAGAACTAATGAGGTGGAGAAAGAAGTAAAATAAAGTCACCCTTTGAGGAACATTACCTCTTTTTGAGGTATCCACATTAGGTTTGCACTAAATCCAGCCAAAGTTGGATTTATTCCCAATATAATGATTATAAGATGAGGTTATGGATATTTTGAAGTTTTCTAGGTATTGGATATGAAAAATAGGTTTTAAAGTGTGAATAAGTGAGATGAGTGAGTTCTCTTATATTATTGAGGCGAAGTAGCATTCTTATAAATACCATAAAGTATCCGTAGTTAGGAGGTCAACCTTAGCTAAGGTGCCTAAATATAGATCCATAATGCTGGGGTGAGGGATTAAGAAGTAGATAAAAATCCCCAATACACAAAAATAGTTACATTATTATCATGTTGATACTTAGTCTTTCAGTTTACACAATTGTTCAATTTTAGTTTTTACTATGGTAACATGATTATTTTTATTTAAATAGGAAATATAAAATTTAAGAAAAAAATTTAAATGTAATTTAAAAGATATTTTTAAACACTTAATACTAATATTAAATAATAATTATTTAATAAAAATCCCATGTTTTCTAAAAATAGGATTTAATAAAAAATCATGTAATGTGAAAAGATCATTTTAACCTTAATTGAGGTAATTCATTTTAACTATTTTCACAAATAATTGTGGTAAAAATGAAATTAAACTAATTAGATTATATACATTATTAATATTTAAAATATTTATTACTTTTTCCCAAATTCAACTTATATAATTGTTGAAATTTAATTTAAAATTATTCAAACAAACGTAATGAGAAAATGTATTTTTAAAGTGGAAATGTTCAAAAGTATATATTGTTTTTGTATCAAAATTCAATATTGTAATTATTATAATAGACTAAATTTAATAAATAGATATAAAATTAATGCTATTTTTATTTAAAACCAATTCAAAATATAATTTAAAATTAATCGTTATTTAAATGAAAAATAATTTTTTATTAAAATATATTATTGTTCACTATTAATCAAAAATGAGTTTTCTTAGAAACATAAAAAACTCACTGTAATATAGTTTTGATATCCCAATTTCAAAAATAATTTCTATTTTTTTAAATTTTTTTTCTCAAATTCATAAAAAGTTATTATAAATTTTGCATGCAAAGTGAGTCTAAACAATCTTTTATAAAAATGCAGTTTCTCAGAAAAATTTTATTTATTTTTAAATGTATATTAATTTATTACAAATAAATATATATATAATAAATTTTTGAAAATTATATATTTTATTTCTTTACATTTTCCTATTCCCACACATCTATTCTAATGTCTAGATGATAATTTTCATATGAAATAATAATATTAATAATATATTGTTGTTCGGTAAAACTCGACCTTACGTGTTGTACAAGATCTCAAAGAAACTCAGTGTTTTATGTATTCCAATCTAAACTGAGTGTTTAATATAATGATATATACTAAATAGATTTAATATATTATAAATTATTATGTTATTATATTCCCTTCTATGTTCAGTTTTTCATGTCATATTTTCTATAGAATATAATGTTCTTTAAGAATTTTGGTGTGTTACATTCTACCCACATTAAATAAATTTCATCCCCAAAATTTAAGATTGATCTCATTAATATAAGATCGATATTTGGAAATCAATTTGTCAAAAAACCCACTTCATAAATGTATTAAAAAAATTCCCCTTAATAAGAGTATAGGGGAAGTAAATAGTTCATCTGGAATAATCACATAACATTGTTTATGAGTAGGAGAACATAGGGGTGAATTGAAAAAATAGACATGGAAGAGAATAATAACACCATAATACTAAAAGAGATTGATAGAGATCATTGATCAAATTATATTGGGTGACCCATAGAAGGTTAATGAGTAAACATTCATCCACCACACTGGCATGCAAATGGTCCTTGATATCATAAAAAATGATGATCCCAAGAAACCATTTGTTCATAAAGATACATTTCCTATATTAGAGGAATTATTTCAATCTCTATGAATATAATGTAATTATATCCATTGGGTTTTCATTAATCAATTTTACACTTCCTATCTTACAGTAATAAACAAATATCCAAAAATTATTTTTTTAATTCCTAAAGAACAATAAATAAATTTTAATGGATCATAATATCCATAATATAAGGATAATACATTCCTTCTCTATATAGTTATAATTATGGAAAAGTGGTTAGGACATGTTATGCATTATGCATGAATATCTATAAGGTAATGTAATAAATTAATCTCTAAAAGATCTTCCAATGTTCATCTTAAAATATTTCATAAATGGTTAAACTTATGAACCTTCTAAAAGATCATGATCCACAATATTAGAAAGAAGGTCACTAAATTTCCAAAAATGAATCTACCATTAATTGTTAGACAACATGATGTATCTCTTAATATTCACATTGCAAAAATGTGAATACCTTCATAATGTATCCTCCCACGACATGGTAGTACAAAAACATACCATAAAACATCGTTGAAAACATTAATTCTCTTTAAGTGAAATATATATTATTTTATGTATTCATTAAATCCAAAAAATTTGAAACTGTATTAATGATATCATAAACTACATTTTCAACAAAACATTAATCATCTCATAGTTATTCAATATTATCCAATTTTATTTATCCATATCAATCATCACTGTAATGTCTTAGAATATTGGTTTAACTTTTTTTATTTTTATGGAATTATTTCATGACCAAAAAATTAGACAGCACGTGATTCTGATGTCCTGAGATCCCATAATGGATTTTTGAACAATTTTTAATGTACATTCTATAAATGTGTGAGAGAGATTTTCTATCTTTTCAACTGTCGATCAGATAAAAAATCTGAGGGCATCGTTCAATTCAGAATGCCAGGATTCTCCCAGAAATGAATTAACTTTGGCCGGTAAGGGCCGAGTAGAAATGTTATTTTCTCGGAATTTTTGAGAAAAATAATAAAATAAATCAATAGAGTTATTTTATTTACTTTCTCACTTTTGAGTGGCGGACAAAGAGGCAATAGGGTGTCCACATAGAAGTGATGATACTCATCTATGAGGCTCATTAATGGCTCATTAAACTCAATGTCTAGCAATGATTTAATGTTGCGTAACAATGATGATGTTTCTTAAATAAAACAACGTAATGACGCGACGTCACAACATAATGGGAACACTGCGATATGATCCTATTTACAGTTCGACATGATGTGGAATATATGGATTAAAAATTTGGAGGATTCCCTCGAAAACCTATAACAGACTTCTATCCCATAGAAGATTCAAGAAAACTGGTATAACTACATCTTCTTCATCATGACCTTCGATGATCAGAGATGAGAACCCACACTGACGTCTTAACCCTTCATGGACAAACGTGCAACAAAAAAATTTAAAGAGGAATGGATTTTTGAATTTGTGTTCTTCCCTGTCATTTTATTGAAATGAAAAACATAGGTCAATCCATGAATAGGTTGACCCATGATTCTAGCGTTTATGTGGGGGGGTGCTTCATTCTCAGGGATTTAGTTTCGGGTTTCAAATCTTGGAATGAAACGATTGAACGAAGACTCCCCAAACCTCCCCCATCCTTAATCCTTCTACTGTGGAGGGTGTGGGTTGACACAAAAAAAGGCTTGGACCCCTTTCTTAGTGTGAAACTGGAGAAACATTTGTCCGCAGTGATGACAAGGTGTCTTTGAAGGCTTAATGGTAAAGTGGATGCTCCCCAGAGGCCATGGGCACAAGCAACATAAAGGACGGACCACCGGAGCACGTCCGATTGTCCACTGAAAGATCTACCAGTGCACTAGTTTCAGCAGCGGCAATATGTACAGGTGGTAGTGGAAAATTCCAACCATGTGCCTGATGACCAGAGCAGGTCGCTGGTCGGGCTAGCGACTTGTTGGAGCGGTGCGCCCCGGCGTTGCGCTGGGGCGACAGAAGCCGCCACAGATCGGGTCACACCGCTAGAGACCCGCATCACTGGAATTGCACCACATTGATATAGATTAACCCATGGATGAGGTATGTGGGTGACATGGAGGGTGACTGGTCATCACCGGTCATGGGAGCATGAAGGATAGGCCCACTTCATGTGGTTAGCGCTTAGATAGGGAGGGATGCAGAAGTCCGATATGTTCGGGGTGCACCGCACCGGTCGCTAATGCGGCCAGTCTGCAGACTAGTGGGTCGCACCCCCTATCGGGTTTCCCCCCCTCCCCCATCGTGTCGGGTCGTACCTGCACCCCAAAAGGATAGGCTAGGCTAGATCGGGTCACTGAGTGACCCGGCGGGCTAGGCCCTCGGCGAAATTGAGCCGAGTCCAATAAGGACTATTGGGCTTGGATCACTATCCAGGACGAACCAGGCTGACCTAGACCCATACCAAGTCAGGTCAAGTTCTTCTAAATGAACCAAAGTATGTGGAACCACTGGGTCAGGCTGGTTTGACTGGGTCAGACCATGCCCTGTTGCAACAGGCCCCCTGGTTACTAAAACACTCGTATCATGCATAGCACATGTCTGATTGAGGGTCATTTTACAGCATTGGGACCCTCTCGAGGAGGCAGATCTTTTGGCATGATTTGTGGTGACTTTCATTGAAATAGAGATGTAAAAACTGGATTAATAATCTTTTCTACCAAGCGCGCTACACATGGAACCCTACGGCTTACGAAAAAAATGAGGACTACTCAATGATGGCCCAGTGGGAAGAGGCTCTGTGTGACCGGGTAGGCCCATAGTGGGGAGTGGCTCTTTGTTACCCAGGAGACCCATGGAACTCGATAGGAGGAGTACCTCAATTCTCCCAAGGTGTGAAGCAAATCTGTGTGACCTAATAGGCACATGGTGAGGAGCATCTCTATGTGACCCATCATTCCCATGGTACTATTCAGGGGTGAGTATAACATTAGTCATAGGTTAGTGGGAAGCATCACTGTGTGACCAGGAAGTCCCACTGTACTCTATAGAGGATGAGTTCTCTAGTGGCTGAGGAGTTTGACGTTTTTTACAGACGATGCTACAGTTACTACCCAAGAATATACATTGTGTTAGCTGTATTGTGTTTCCTGATTTACTTTGAGGAATTGTTGTGTGGTTTTTACTTTTTTGTTTTGGGATCCTTATTGAATACTATGTTTCTCACCCCTGTATAGGCTTCGCCCACTCATGTTGTGTCTGGTACAGACGACCAACATTACGTTAGGGGTGGTCAGGAAGACATGACCGTCAGATTCTACGACAATGGACTTTGTTCCTTGGACCAAGCGGGGCCAAGTAGGAACATGCGGACATGACTTACTACATTAGCTTCTAGTAGCTTCAATACTCTCCCGATCAAGTGAGTTTTTTTTCAGATGGACATTAGAGTTTCCTTTTTGTACTTTCTGTTTTTAGGTATTTGTTGGGTTTGTATTCTGGCACACTTACATTTAGTTGTACATACACTCATCCTTAATTAAGTGGCACTGGTTTTCAACATTCAGTGTGTTGGGATGTGGTTGGGTGTGTGTGTGAATACATCTACTTTGGAAAATGTCTCCCACTTGCAGGTTGATGCCTTTGATGCTAGTCGTCATCCCCTGGACTTTAGGAGGTGGTCTTGTGGTAGTCACGACATGGGCCCTAGGAGACGGGTCATGACCAAGTGGTATCAAATGGTGTTCAGTTCCCCATCAATGGCTGGGAGTCTGATGTTTTGTTTTGTGTAAATAGTGTTAAGTGTTGCAGGTTTTACTTTTAGATTTGGGGAGACTAGTGTTTGTGTGATGGCCGATGTATCCATACACTTGGACCTTGAATTTTTTTTGGATCAATGCATGAAGACATTGGTATCATAAGTGTTTTCTTATTTTTGAATAAGAGTCAGGTCACCAGTTATAACCTTCGAACCATGGTATATCTTGATCTATCTCAAGATTCCTCCACATGGATGACCTATCAGGACCCCGTTACGAGGTTGTGAGGACAGGCCTCCTAGTTATGAGGCTTCCGTTCAGGGACCAGATCTATATATGGCCCCATTGGGTGATAAATAAGTGCTACCAACACACGATGGTAATCATCTTCTTATGGGGGTTCCGGTTGAGGTCGTTTGTAGGATGAGTGCCCTACATGCGTTCTAGTGACAGAGACCTCCCAGGTTTAGGGGAGAGATGGATCCTCTGGTCGCTGAGAACTAGCTAGAGGTTCTGATGTGGGTCTTCCTCTTAGTGATAAAACCACCTGAATAGATGGTGATCTTGATGGAGAGACTTCTGCAGAGTCGGTAGGAAGATGGTGGAGCTTGACCATCCAGAATCATGATGAGGTGACCCTCACTTGGGTTGACATCAAGAGTATTTTCCAGGAGGATTTTCCCCCCGATGTTGCGCTTTGTGCACATTCAAAAGATGATTCACCTACAAAAGGGAAGAATGAAAGTGGCCGAGTACTCAGCATGGTTCACAGAGCTTTCTTGATACTATACATACATGGTGTGAGACCCTTTATTTAGGGCTGAATCCTTCTAGAAGGGACACTGGTGGGAGATCAAGGAATCTGTATTGTCTCTCTACAACCCAACCTAGGCTGAAGTGTTGGAGTGATCCCTTCTTTGGGAGAGCTTCTTGGGGGAGTAGGTGCTGATAGCTAGATCCACTAGCAGACCCCAGGTGGCAAAGACTTCGGAAGGTAGAGGACAATAGATGAATGGGGCCAAGTGGTCCAGGTAATTCAGAGGACATCCCCAGGACTCAAGGTTGATGGTGCGGGTCTCCCAGTCTGGATGGAGTCGACAGGGAGCCAGGTAGTGCTACGCATGCAGCGGGCATGGACACATGGCATGTGACTTCCCGACCCACCATATAGATTAATAGAAGATAGTCGAGGGGTTACTGAGGTAATGACAGTGTTTTGAGTGAGGAGGTCCGTAGGGCAGCAGATGTGGAAGGGGAGCTGGTCGAGTGGCAGGTGGTGGGAGACAATTTGAGATGTTACCGCCACCAACCCCAGGTCGTCCACCCCGACCTCAGGGAGTAGGCAGAAATTGGTGAGCTCAACTCCATGCAACAGTGACTTATAACCAAAACTCTCCAGTGTTGATCTGAGTTATGATTTATATCTTCTCTACCATAGCTGTTGGACTTATAGACATAGGTGCTACTCACTCCTTCCTTTCCACGACTCTCGTTTGGAGCTCAGTAATCCTTGTGGAGCTATTGTCTTGATCCTTACTGATAGAGATTCATAAATGATATTATTCGATGATTACACACTTGTTCTGATATTGTGAGCTTACTCTAGGAGGCAAGATCTTCAGCTGGGGTCTCTTAGTAGCAGTGTTGAGGCCTTACGATGTCATCTTTGGTATGGACTACTTATCTACAGTGTAAGCATAGATCTACTATTTTAGGCATACGGTGTGGTGTTTTTGCATAGATAATACCAGGGTTTCCTTCACAAGTGAAAAGGAACCCCTTGTAGTGAAGGAAAGACTCTCTTAGAGGAGGGTGCAACTGATCACACACCAGTTGTCTATCCTCAACCTCGATGCACTAGAGGAGTGGATTCCATGTTTTCTAATAATGATGGATGAGTATGAGGATATTTTTTCTAAAAAGGTTCCCGGATAACCTCCTCGTAGGGAGGTAGACATCCATTTTTAACTGTACCTTGGGAAGGCACTGATATCCACACCAGCTTATCAAATGTCTCTCGTAGAGATTCGTGAGTTGAGGGTAAAACTGGAGGACTTGAAGTATAAGGGGTTTCTATGACCTAGTGTTTCACCATGGGCAGCCCCAAAGTTTTTCTACAAGAAGGATGATGTAAGTTTGAGGTTGTGCATGGACTTATTATTCCAGAACTAAGTGACCATGTAGAACAAGTACGCACTACTGAGAATTGATGACCTCATCTACCAGCTGAATGGGGTGAAGTGGTTCTCAACGATAGACCTCAGATCAGTCTACCACTAGCTTTAGATACAGGACGAGGGTGTACCGAAGATGTCTTTTAGGTGCCTCTAAGACCACTATGAGATCCTGGTGATGCCTTTCGGCATTTAAAAGGCCACATAAGTGTTCATGGGACTCATGAATAGGATAATCCACCCCTACCTTGGCATGTTCATTGTGGTCTCCATCAATGATATCGTGGTGTATTCTGTGTCAGAGGAGGAGCACGATACACATCTTCAAGTAGTCCTAGATACACTCTGAGAGAACCAGTTTTATGGTAATCTCTTGAAGTGTCAGTTCTAGATATGGGTGGTCCACATTCTGGGGCACGTCATCTCAGAATCTGGAGTTGTAGATCCAACGAAGATAGTGGTGGTACTTTCTAGGGAGCCTCCCATGAGCGTGATTGAGGTGAAGAGCTTTTTGGGGATGGCTGGCTACTATCGAAGGTTCTTATCTGACATCTCCAGAGTAGCAGAACCCTTTTTAGCTTTGACATGGAAGGGAAAACCCTTAGTGTGGATAGAGAAATGCCAGTATATTTTCTAAGAGATGAGGCAGAGGCTGACTACTGCCCCCATCATGAGACTATTAGAGGAGGGCATGGGGAATGCCTTTTACTATGACATATCAGGGACCAAATTGGGTTTTTTCCTGATGAAATACTAAGAGGTGATTCTAAAAAACTCACAAAAGTTGAGGAAACATGATCATAACTATAAAACCCATGAACTAGAGTTAGTAGTTATGGCATTTGACATAAATAAGTAGCATCACTTTGTGATGGGTGAGTGGTTCTCCATTTACTCTGACCACAAGAGTCTCAAGTATATATTAGGCCAGAAGGACTTGAACTTGATATAGAGTAGATGGCTAGAGTTCCTCTAGGAATATGATATTAAAATAGACTATAGTTTTGGAAAGGGAATGTGGGGGAAAACATGCTCAGTAGGAGGACCAGGGTGCTGCTGCGGAGTGAGGTGACATAGAAGTTATCCATGATGTAGATACCGCTTGTGGAGTATGGTGAAGTTGTTTATGTCGAGTATATGGTTGTTACTCCCCCACTCATACAATGAGTCAGGGAGTCACAACTGGGAGATGTTGAATTTTAGGCCAAACATGCATAGATACCCTTAGAACGGGATCTTGATTGATTTTTGATAGGTGGGGAGCATGTCATCCTTTTTAAAGGATTATCTTTTGTTGCAGTGGAATTGTAGGAGGAGGTGTTGAGAGAGATTCATACATCCACTCTCGCAGTACATCTTGGAGTGGAAAAGATGTACCAGGACCTCTGACATTAGTACTGGTGGAAAGGGATACAGAAAGCAGTGGTTGAGTTCATTTTAAGATTACTCACATGTCAGCAAGCAATTGTTAACCACTAGGTTCCAACTAGCTTGACTCAGCCACATGATTTACCATAGTGGAAATGGGATGGTATCTCTATGGACTTTTTGATGGGGTTACCATGTATGTCTAGAGTTCATGAATCTATTTTGGTGATCATTGAACGACCCACCAAGTTAGCTCACTTCCTACCCATCCAGGAGTAGGGAACAATAGTGGGATTGAGACTCCTCTACATCCATGAGATAGTGCGACTTCATGGGGTGCCTTCGACGATCTAATTATATTGCGACACCCACTTTACTTCCTGGTTGGTAAAAGGGTTACAAGAGGCCTTCTGGACACAACTGTGTTTGAGCACAGATTTTCATCCCCTGTCAGATGGTCAGACAGTGTGGACTATAAAGACCATGGAGGACATGCTTCGAGCTTGCATCCTTGTCTTTGGTTATAGTTGAAAGAACCAACTAACTCTTATGAATTTTTCATACAACAATATCAATCACTCCACCATTGACCTGTCAATTTTTGAGGGATTCTACGGCTGGCCTAGAATATTACCCATATGCTGGAAAGAACCAGGGTAGTCGGCTTTCATGGGTCCCAAATTGGTATGGGCTAATTTCCAGAAGGTGAAAAAAATTTAGGAGTGGATGAGGACTACAAAGATCATGTAAAATTCGTATGATGTCAAAAGATAGATAAACATGGATTTTGAGGAGAAAGATATTGTGTTCCTTTGAGTCTCACCACAATGAGGATTGTGGTGATTTTTCTGAGGTAGTAAGCTATCTCAAAGGTTCATCAGTCCTTTTCAAATCCTGAGCATTGTTGGAGAGGTGGTGTACAACTTATCTCTTATATCATAGATGCACTAGGGTGGATGATTTTTTCCATGTGTCGCAGCTGAGGAAGTTCAGGCATGATCCATTCCACATCATTGAATTGGGAGAGATGGAAATTGACGATGGGGAAAAGCTGGCGGAGTTCACTGTTGAGATAGTGGATCGACAGGAGAAGATACTATGTGGATGGTCGATTCCTATAGTGTGCATCTGATGGTATCACGAGAATCTCCAAGAGAGAAAATGGGAGCGGGAGGCTCATATTTGTGCCCAGTACCCCAAACATTTTTTTAGTTGTTATTTTGGATTACTAGCACGTAAAGCCCTATAGTGGGGAGAAAGTAACATCTTATAAATTCTTGTGTATTTTTCTTAATTATATGGAATTATTTTGAGAATGTAAAATTTGAGCACACAAGATTATGAGGTCCTAAGAAACCGTAAAAAAATTTATAATTTTTTTAAGGTAATTTTAGTAAACATGAATGCCAGATTTTATATCTTTTTAATCATTTCTCTGACTGAAAATCTAGGGGCACCATTGAATTAAAAATTCCAAGATTATCCTAAAAGTGGACTATCTTTGGCCAACAAGGGATGAACAGAAAAGTTATTATTTTTCAATCTTTTTTGAGAAAAATAAAAAAAGAATTAACAGAGTTATTTTAATTTTTTTCTCACTTTTGAGTGGTGGATGAAGACGTGATAGGGTGGTTACCGGTCATCGATGATAAAAATCAATGAGGCTCATTACTGGCTCGTTAAACTCACAGTTTAATGATTCTTTAATGATGTGTAACCACGACACTGTTTCTTTAGTAAAACTACGTAATGACGGGACATCATATCATAATGGTAACACTGCGACATGATCCAATTTATAGTTAGATGCCCTGGGGATAGTAAGGATTTAAAATTTAGAGGATTACCTAGAGAACCCTTGATTTACTTCCACCCCAATGAAGAATGAAGAATTCCGGTGAAACTACATATTCTTCATCACACATTTCGAAGAATGGAGCTGAGAAGTGATGCCAACTTCTTAACCCCACGAGGAAGAACGTGCGACAATGAACTTCAAAGAGGTAGGGGTTTTGGAATTGTTTTTCTTCCCCGTACTTTTCTAGAAATGATGAACACACGTCAACCCATGAACATGTTGACCAGTTATACAAGTGTTTATATGTGAGGGTGCTTCATTATCAGGGATTTAGTTTCAGGGTTCAAATCATGGCATGTAATGATTGAAAAGAGACTACCATAACATCCCCCATCCGTAAATATTCTAACGACGATGGTGCATGTGAAAACAATCATAGGATCAAACATCTCCCTTTGTGCGTAGTTGGTGAATGATTTGTTTGAGGCAACGAAAAGGCGGCTTTGAAGTCTTCACAGTAAAGAAAATACACCCAAAGGTCATGGGTGAAAGCCGAACGAAAGACAGATCACCATAGTGCATCCAATGGTCTGCTGAAAGATATGTTGGAACACCGGTGTCGGCAGCGATAGCACGTGGATGCGAAAGTAGAATGCACCAAACGTTTATCAAGCGATAGGAGGAGGCTGTCGACCAGGTGGAGTGGCATGCCCCAGCAACTCACTGGTGTGGCAGAAGCTTCGACCGATTAGGCCGTAGAGCAGGAGACCTGCAGCACCGGCATGGCACCACGTTGGTCTAGGTAAACCCACAGATTGAGTCCGTGGGTGAAGTTGAGGATGAACGATCATTACTAGCCATAGGAACTAGAAAGAGAATACTACTCTTTTTGGGTTGTGCTTGGATAGGGAGGGATGTGACAGTCCGTTGTGTCTAAGGCGCACCCCACCAGCCGCTAACACGGCTGGTCTGTAGACTAGTGGGTTGTGCCCCACATCGGGATGCACCCCTAGTGGGCAAGGATGGTCTTGTTGCACATAGGGATGGACCCATGCCGGAAGGCCCGACCCACACCGACAGGCCGTACCTGCGCCCCGTCGGGCGGGACCAGACTAGAACTGGTCGTAGGGTGACCCTGACGGGCTGGACCCTCAGCAAAATCGGGTCGGGTCCTGCAAGGGAAATTGGTCCTGACATACTGGGTAGGCTGAACGAGATTTACCTCAACCATACCAGGTCATGTTGAGTCCATCTAAATGAACTGGGGTATGTGGAACCCCCAAGCGGGTTGGTTGGGTCTGTCCGAACGGTTAGACCAGGCCCCGTCACAACAGGTACCTTGGTTACTAAAATGCATATCTTACAAACTGTATATCATTTTGAATATCTATTTGTAGTGCTGGGACTCTCTCTCTCTAGGAGGATCTTTTTTCATGCTTTATCGTGAATTTAATTGACGTTAAGATGGGACAAAAGGCTTAAGGATCTATTCTCAGAAGCATGTTATGTACGGAACCCTGCAGTTGGCTGAGGGAAGAAGACTGCTTGACGACAACCCATTGGGAAGAGACTCTGTGTAACCCAGTAATCCCACGGTGGGGAGAGGCTCTGTATGACCTGACAGACCCCCAGTACTTGACAGGAGGAGTACCTCATTTATACCAAGGTGGGAAGAGGCTCTATAAGAAGTGGCTAGCCTATGGCGAGGAGTGGATCTGTGTAACCCATTATACCCACGAACTAATGAGGGATGAGTATCACAATGATCCACGATTAGTGAGAAGCATCTATGTGTGACCTTGCAGGCCCACTGTACTCGATAGTGGAGGAGTTGTCCAGTGGCTGAGGAGTTCAACATTTTCGACTGATGATTCTACAGTTATTTCCCTAGAATATACCTGGTGTGATCTATCTTGTTTTTCATGATTTACTTTGAGCAATTGTTGTGTGGTATTTACTTGTTGTTTGGGTTCCCTATTGCATAATGTGTTACTAACCCCTACACGAGCTTTTCTATCATGTGTTGAGTCTAGTGCAGACGACTGACGTTACGTCAGGGGCGCTCAGGGAGATAGGGGTATTGGATGCTATGAAGGTGGACTTGGGGGGACTAGGACCAGGAGGGGACCAGTAGGACCAAGAAGATAGGACATACTACATCAGCTTCTAGTACCGTCACTACTCTCTTGATCATGTCGGGTTTTCAGTGGATGGTAATTAATGTTTTTTCTGTGTGCTTTCTATTTTCATTACATTGTTGGGTTTGTGTTATGACCCACTTAAATGTAGTTGTAAATAAACTTATCCTTGTTTTAGTGGAATTGGTTTTTCCCCATTCAATTTGTTGGGATTTGGATGGGTTTGTGTGCGCATACGGGTACTTAGGAAAATTCCTCCCACTTGCAGGTTGACGCCTCATGAACTTGTCATGAGCCCCTGGAATTCAAGAGGCGGGCATGGGGTAGTCACAACATGGGCCCCGGGGGATGGGTCGTGAAAATAACTTCACTCCAATATCATTATATCAATATATGGAAATTATTAAGGTTTATCCTTCCCTCAATAATATGTTTTCCAAGAAGATCAAATTTCCACTGAATCACTTTTTTTGGTACCATTTAACACATGCTTTCAAATCATATAAGAAATACAATTGTAGTAAAATATATATACAATTTCAAATTATTATAACCAGAATATCATCAATAATATTGATTTAGAACATATTAAATGTACCAAAATACTTAATAATAATAATCATCCCACTATGGTTGCTTCAATACAATGAGTATGAGCTTGATACCGTAGCTTCTTCATAAGTATATTCTCATAATGCTTAGGACATATGTTTGTATAAGGCCCATATCCTTATAGCTAATAAATTGAAAACTAAAATACTATTTATTTCCCTAGAAATCATGATCATGGTGGTCTTTCTCCCCACATTTTTAATAAACTCTCATTCCCTTCAAGAAATTACTCGAGCATTTTTTTCCACAATTATCACATATAGGAAAATCATTCATTATCTTCTTCCCCTTATCCATTTTATTCTCCACCTTCATCTTCTTCTATGTATTCCCTACAAATACATAATGTATGGAGAATTATTTCTATATCATTATATAAAATAAAGCTATTTCATCATATGATGAAAATGTTTTAGAGACTAGCACCATTCAAAGACTTTGCTTAAGACATTCCAAAAAAGGAGTCATTCTTGCACTATGTGTTGCATTAGCAAACCATAGTAGCGGAATCAGTACATTGGCCATGAGTATTGGACCTCTTCTTATATATAGTCACCATTTATAAATAAGTTCATACACTAAATTATATCTTGTCATTATGAAACATAAATTATAATACCAAAGACATTTGGGTGTTGTTCTATACTTATCCACAATGTCTATCTTGGGTTACAATCTATAATATGTGTTTTCCTAAATCTAGTTCCCAATGATTATTATAAATTAATTTTATAAAATAATTGAGAAGTCTAGAAACTTTAGAAATTTACTAGGTATGTTGATAAGGGAAATGGGGACGGGATGGATGATCCCGAAGGCTTAATTATTTGTGAAAAAAAGGTGGAGGAGGTTCCAATTTATAATTGATGTTGGTGCCACCTTTGGAATTTAAAAAATTATTAATTTATAATAAATTACAACCAAATCCAAAAACTTCAAAAATATCATAATTTATAATATGATATTAAGTAATGTTGTAATATCATAAAAAATAAATTTTATAAATTTTATTAAATCAAATTAAACCTTATCATTTTAACTAACACATAGTTATACTATTTAATTTTTAACTAAGTTAACAAAGAATTCAATATTAAAAGTGTAAAATATTTAATTATTTTAAGTCATTTACACCACAAATGAATTATTTAGATAAAATTACACCATATTCCAATTGTTCAATATTTTTTTAAAAACATTTTTCTTTAAATAATTTAAATATACATTATTTTGATAAACTATTAATAGTGTCAATATTAACACTATTCAAATAAAATATTTAAGAAAATATCTAAATAAGATATTATTCTTGAAAAAATATATTTTATTATAACCCTAAGAGATCAAGGTCATCTAAAAAATTCATTATTTATATTAATTATCCCAAACTATATTTATTTGAACATTTGTAATAGCATTAATTTGATATTTCCATTAATAAAATATTTACTACATCACTATTGTGTAATTATTTAATATAATTATTTGTTGAAGGAAAATAAAAATAATAATATGATGAATGTAAATCATCTATATTTAATATTTATACTAATATTAGAATATATCTTCTAGAAAATCCTACATTAAAAATGTTATATGTATTAAAATGTTAATGTGACAACTTAAACATCACTCTAAATAAACTATTTTAAGTGTCATAATCTTTCTCATACAAATACAAATGGTCAATAACTAGACCCTCAGATGATTATGGTCAAGATGAAATCGAAAAATAGGACTTGGTCAAGTGTTTTGGTCATTAAATTGTTACTATCATTTTAATAAAAATTATTTTATTTATTTTTCATCAATTAAATAATTTCAGCATCATCAATTCCTTTAAGGTCATTATTTTTTTCTTGAAAATTAAAAATATATTACCGTGATAATGAAAACAATTAATACTTCAAATCAGTATTTACATTCAAACGTAGATTCTGTATAATATTATATATGAAATGATATAGTTTTTAAAATTTGAGTAAGATTATCTTTTCTTAAAATAAAATATGTTAAACATCTTAATCTCATACAAGATGATTACGAAGGATTCCATTTCGACCCAAGGATTATTTAGGTAAAAAAACTCAATCAATGATATTAGTACATGTTTTAGGGAAATTTTATAACATTATTCTCAACATTAATTACCTAATTTACATTTTTATCATGGTAAATAAAAATTTAAGAAAGTTTCTATTTAATAATCCCAAAATAAAAGAACCCTATTTACATTATTTGTAACTACTAATTCCAAATATAAAATCCAATTTTACAAATTCAAAATACAAAATTTATTTTTATTAATTAAAAATTATCCTCATTTTCGGAATGAGAAAATAATTTTTAAAAGTTAAAATATTTTAAAAATATTGCAAAGTTTTTACATCAAAATTCAAAGTAAAATTAATTCCAATGAACAAAAATATATTAAATGATAAAAATATATTTTATTTATATATTCAAATTGTTAAATAATAGAACATATCCAAATAAAATTTTTCAGTGAAAAAAGTTATTTTCAATTAATATTTTTTATAGTTTTACTATTCATCAAAACATAAAACTTTTCAGAAAAATATAAAAAAGTAATCCAATGTAATTTTTTATATCTCACATAATATGAAGTTTATTCCTCATATGAAATTTAAAAATGTGTTAAAAAAATATTTAAACTTGATGCACCATCAAAAGGCACTAAGATAACATTTTATGAAAAACACTTCTTCTATCTAAAAAATTGAATTTGTTCTAATATCATGTATAGAAATCATATAATATGAATTTTAAACACTATATTGAATATATAAAATTTTTATTTCATTAATAAAATCCATATAGAGTGATTTTATTATTTTATAAACTCACTTATTTTCATTTAAATATTTTTTAGAGAATTTTTTCCTTCTATTTAAAAAGGGATTTATTTTCATTTAAAAATAATATCTCACTAAATAATTATTCATATTTATACATATGTAAAGAATATTTCCATAAATATGATAATATTGTTCATATCCACCATTATAATGACTAGGTTATATGGTATGTTGTTCACTTAAAATCATTAATACTAGAAAGGAATTCTATAAAAAGAACATCAAATTGTTTGTAACACAAGACAAACCTAGTGTTGTGTATACCGTAAGCTAATTTGGTGTTAAATGTAGTGAAATATTACCCTGGTGTAGTGCACAACACAAGAAATCAAAAAAATTAAAAAAATATATCTCATAAAAATCATAGGTTGTTACATTGTACCCCCCATAAAATGAGTTTATCCCACAAAATTCATCTGGGTTATAAATGAATTAATACGTGAATGATTCATTAATATAAACCCACATTGTAAAAATTAATTCAAAAACTTTATTTCAAAATGGAAATTTCGAAACATAATAGTTACCCAAAGTCACGAACAACTAGGTTTCCACCTTGGATTACATAGTTGTAAATTGATAATGTGGACAAGGAAGATAAATAAAACTATCACGTTCTAATGGAGGGTGATAGTGAACACCATTAAAAGAAAGTTAATAATCAAAATCCAAAAAATCTGTGATGATCTAAGGGACCTTTGGATTCATCGATAAAAAATGTACTAGGATAATATTATTTGTTTCAAGATCCATTCCATATGGTTGAAGAATGAGAAGAAATACTTAATTGATTAAGTATAATCTCTAACTTTCATCATTCCTTGATCAATTTACACTTCATATATTTTTATAAGAAATGAAGGAGAATTTTTCATTCCTTAATAATTAGATGATCAAGAGACCCATAAATAAAATTAAAGGTCATTCCATATGTCTTTATAACAACAAAACAGATAGAAGAATTTATCAAATATTCATAAGTCCACCTAGAGTGAGAAAATATTTTATTCTAACAATATTAATCCCAAGTTTAACTTAAACGTTCCTTTAGTTGATTACCTTGTAATACTTTAGATATATTAAAATTGAAATCCTTAGAAATAGGTGTATAATGTTTTATCCACATTTATACCCCATATATCATATGTTATCTGTTGTTGTTCCCATTAAAAAAATATGAATTCTTTAATAATGTATTTTTTTAAACATGGTAAAAACATAAGTTACCGTAGAACCTGTATGCTTTCAAAAATATAAGTCATTTTTACATACCAAAAATTATAACTCAATCCATGGTGTTATCATATCAGGGCCATGATCATTATTAATATCAAACATCTATTTATTTTGTAATCCTATCATTATACACATAGTATGGTTTATACATTCATTAATCACATGTTTTGCAAAAATATTTGGATCACTTTTATTGGTTACTTATACCATTAAACATATAATATTAAATACATATGAAAAAAACTGAGTGGACTAATTATTCCATAATACCATAAATGTTATTCTTTAACATTATTATGGAATCCAATTACATAAACACTCAATCATTCCACCACATCATTGTCATAATCTACACAGTTTGTAGTGATCTAATGAAATTTTACATTATCTTTATAATTCAGAGGTTTTCGATGTCAATCATCATCCATAACCCTTAGATTAGGGAATTGGATATCATAATGAACCATTTCATTGCACATGTATCATTGAAGTGTGGGTGCTTCATTTTCTTGAGAATTCACACCTTTGAATGGCCTTTCTTACATAACTCGAACACTCTTTTACAAGATGGCCATACTTTGAAAACATAAAGAATATTTTTATTCCTTTTAATATTTCTCTTGAGTTCTCTTATCTTCATTTTTGGAATGTAGGATTTTGAGTCTTTTCATTCCCTCTTGGGTGAAAACCACAAGAGTTTCCATTAACCTCCATCTTCCTTTCTTATCTCCCAAAACTTGAGAGTTACCAACTTCTATTTCTACTTTTAGTGAACAATGAATGAATTCTTGGTAGCTTCTAATCTCTTTTATGGATAAAGAATTTCAGATATGTGGTTTTATTATACCAATGAATCAATCCATTTTTATTATAGAGCTGATGATTAACCTATAAGATTACATTGAATGTATTGTAAAATTTTAATCTTATGTACCAGCTTATTCAACATCATTTTTCTTATGCATAACAAAATTTCTTCCCCATCTTTGATCATAGAATATAAGGGAAGTAATTATTCAAAAATATTCTTTTAAACTCTTCTCATTTAATAAATTCAATTTCTTCTTGATGTTTCATGATCTTAATGAGAATCCACCACTGATTGACTTCACATTTAGACAATAAATTTCTAACATGATTTTTTCAGCATCAGAACACTAATGTATAGAAAAGATCTTATTAGTTGTATTGATCCATTGCTTAGAAACAAGTGGATTGGAAGACCCACTGAAAGTAGGCGGACACTGCCTCGTAATGGAATCAATAGAATGTTGTTCCATCCTCTCCTCATTTAGATATCCTGATGGACCCCAGGACACCCTGAGAGGGGAGGGGTGAATCTGGGTTACACCTTTTTCTTTTAACGTGATGGATCTTGTTCCCACACTGGTAGGAACTTGTTGAACCTATATGATGAATATGATTAGAAAAAAAACATTCACATGCATAGAGAATACACAACAGTTTTTACTTGGTTCACTACTAAGGGCTACGTCCCAAGAGCATACGCCGACAATTTGTCGGTAGTACCAAATTCCACTAATATTCACTAGATGTGGATTACAAAGGTTTGGGCACAGACACTCTGTCCCAGGCTCACTACCTTTACAAAGGTTCAGGGATATCTCACTGCTTCCCTCAGGTCACTCCCGTTGTCTCCCCCTGGATCACTGCCCTTGGTGAAGTCACACTCAGTTTATAGAAGTGAAGGTCTCTTCATTATTACATAAGAATACATCCTATACTGTATGTAGATGATATATTGAAGTCCAATTCTCACCAGAAGATGAATATCAATTTGTGCTGAGCGTACCGGGCAATCTTCCAGCTTTTGTGCAGCTTCAAGAGGACAGATGTACTTTAACAACACTGGAGTGCTTCTCCAAGCCCGGAGCACAAGTCCCAATCCCGGTGCGCAAGTGACACAAAACAACTTGTGCGACACTGCCTCTTGGAACTTAGAACTTGCGCGATGTTGTGCCTTTATCTCCCCAACAGCCTTGGCCGCGCAGCCAACAACTGGCGCGCAAGCTCTACTTGCGCGACCCAACCACCACTTGCGCGTCTCAACCACCTGCACGACGAGAGCTCAAACAATCACTAAGTCTTGAACTTCGTATGAAATGAGGAGGGGTCGACCTGTATTTATATGCAAACTGGACCCCCTGCATGCAGGGGCGCAAGTCCCTCATTGGCACGCAAGTCTCGTCTCCCGTAACCACTATCAGGCAAATCACTTGCGTGACCCAACCAATACTTGCACGAACTTCTTTCCTTAACCAAAATTTTGATGTTCTATTCTTGGAAACCAATAGGCGCACAAGTCTGAATCCTTCTAGGTACCAGTGCGCAAGTTAGTTCATGGCGTGCAAGTCCACTTGCGTGACCTAACCGACACTTGCGTGACCCTTATCCCTTTGCCATATATTGATGTTCTGATCCTCAAAAACATATGGCGCGCAAGTTTCCTATCCTCCAAGACCTCGGCACGCATGTCCCTTTTCCAAAAACACTTTTCTTTATTTGTCGATTTTCAGGCCCAAAAATTTGGCAAACACTGGGAAATGGCGCCACCTTCACTACTGTTATCTGGTTGAATGGTATGATCTCTTTGCAGGTACACATTCTGAACATCCACTGAGGATTGACAACAAACACAAACCGTATGCCAAATCATGCTTAGAAGACCCTTGTTCCACAATCTCCCCCTTTGGGTTTGTTGGCAATCAAAAAATAAATTCAATAGATCTCCATCCATGCAGAATTCAAAAATGAAAAAAATCAACTCAGCCAACACTCTAAGTCTATGTGAGCAATGATCGGTGTAGAAAACAAGAGAGGAAGCTTTAATTGGGTTCCAGTGTTTTTGTAATTCGACATGACGCCTGATATTTTTGGAATTCGCCATGATGCCCAATATTTTCCTTCTTATACATATCATAACAGAAGCATTAATTGCATTTAATTTATTCCTTTCTCCCTCATTGACAATAAATCCAAAGACCGATAAGTTGTTCAACATTCAGCTCAAACCATACTCCCACTGGATAGTATCTCCCCCATAAACCTGCATCACATCCATAAATAGATAAAAACAGTCATAACAAACGGGGAGAGGGGTTTTCCAGAGCCTCCTTATGTTGTAGGAGGTGGTTGAATACTGAGGTTCAACCTATGCTTCTCAAACACAGCTACGGACAGCGGCTTGGTCATGATATCAACCACTTGCTCATCAGTTCCAACATGGTCCATTCTAATCACACCTTGTTCAAAATTTTCTTTGATAAAATGATACCGTATTTCAATATGTTTTGTACGAGAATGCAGAACCGGATTCTTCATAAGATCAATTGCGTTGTTGTTATCATAGTAAATCACCATTGGTTGACGCACCTTATCACCAATATCTGTTAGTTGCTACTTCATCCAAAGCAGTTGAGTGCATGCCTTTGTAGCAGAGATATACTCAGCTTCAGCAGTACTAAGATAAGTACTTTCTTGTTTCTTGTTCAACCAACCAACACATTTCTGCCCAATATAGAAATCTCCACCACTAGTGGACTTTCTATCTACTACATCACCAGCCCAGTCAGCATTAGAAAACGCTGATAATTCACTATCCCTACCTGCAGCAAAAAATAACCCAAAGTTATGTGTACCGTGAATGTACCACATGATTCTTTTTTACTGTCTCCATATGTTCCTCCTTTAGATTACTCTGAAAGTGGGCCACAATGCATGTGGAAAAGACAATATCTGGCCTTGTCGCTGTCAGGTATAGTAGGCTTCCAATGATCCTTATGTACATGGTGGGATCAAAAGAGTCCCCATCCTCATTCATTCCAAGTTTAGTTCCAACTGAAATCGGAGTTGACATTGGTTTGGAGTCTTGCATATTAAACTTCTTCAGCAGCACTCTTGCATATTTGTCCTGTGATATGAAAGTGTACTCCTTTTGAATCACCTGCAGCCCCAAGAAATATGTGAGCTCCCCAATCATAGACATTTTAAATTCTTATTTCATGTGGTTGGCAAATTCATCCACTGATTTCTACCTGCTTCCACCAAATATGATATCATCAACATAGACTAGAACCATGAATTGATCTTTTGGAGAATTCTTCACATAGAGATTGTGATAAACTCCTCCTCTTTTGAATTCCAACTTCTTGAGATATGAATACAGCCGTGAGTACCACGCCCGTGGTGCCTGCTTCAATCCATATAGAGCTTTCTTCAGTTTGCAGACCTTTGTTTCATCAGTACCCAAAACAAAGCCCACTGGTTGTTCAATATAGACTTATTATTTGAGTACACCATTCAAGAATGATGTCTTGACATCAATTTGATATACTTTATATCCTTTTTGGAGTTCCATCGCAAGGAAAATCTTGATTGACTCCAGTCTAGCCACTGGAGGAAAGGCTTATTCAACATCAATGACTTCAATATGGGAGTATCCTTCACATACTAGTCGTTCCTTGTTTCTGATGACACTTCCTTGCTCATCAAACATATTTTTGAAGATCCATTTGGTACCAATAACATTGTGACCTTCAGGTCTCTGGACAAGATCCCATGTCTGATTCTTGTCAATCTGATCTAATTCATCATTCATGGCTTTCACCCAAGATTTATCATTTGTATCTTCTTTGAATGAGGATGGATCTATAACTGATAGAAATGAATATTGCGTGTTATTCCTCATCCTTCTTGTTTGAGTGGGTGAAGTCCTGTCCCCAATTATGTTGGATGGATCAATCTCAGCTCTTCGATTTCTCCTTCGAGGTTCAGTAGCATTATCTTCATCCATAGTTTCTCCATTAGATTCTTCTTCCGAGTCAACATCATAATGTGACTGCTGAGTGTTTTGAACAACATCCTCTATTTCTTCATTTGTATTTTCTTCACGTTCAATTTGTTCCTTACTTTCTATCACATCAGCATATGAAATCCTTGAAGCATTTGTGGTTTTCTATTCAAATATATTAACATCACTGCTTTCCACAATCCTTCCCAAACGCTTGTTGAAACATTTTTAGGATTTTCTGTTCATTGAGTAACCAAGGAAAATTCCTTCATCTGCATTGTCGCCATATTTCCCTTGATTTCCATCTTTGTTCCTATTGAATCATTTACTTCCAAATACATGAAATTATTTTAGAGAAGGATTCTGTCCATGCAACAATTCATATAGTGTCTTTGTCTCACCCATATAAAGTCCTGTTCAATTCTGAATATACACTGCAGCTTGAACAACCTCTTTCCAATAATGTCGTGGAATACGACTCTCAATCAGCAAAATTCGTGCCATGTTGTTCACCTGTCGATTCCTACGTTCAACAACTCCATTTTGTTGTGGTGTTCTCACAGCAGATACCTCATGCTGTATCCCATGCTTCTCTAGATAATTTTCAAATTCAATCGACGTGTATTCTCCTCCATTGTCAGATCGCAACACTTTGATTGTTCATCCAATATCATTCTCGGCGATTCGCCGATATGTTTTCATGCAGTAAAGGATGTGTCGTTTCCTGTGAATGACCATCACACATGCCATTCTACTGTAATAATCTATGAAAAGGACAAAGTACCTTTCTCCATGAGTTCTGACAACATTTATTGGCCCATATACATCTGTATGAATCAGATCAAAAAGGAGAAATGCCCTTTTCTTCTTTGGACGATATGAACTGCAGACCAAATTCCCACAAATACAAGCATCACAATATTTTTCACACTCATGCTTCAGGATGGGAATGTCTATGACAATTATCAATTTTGATATTTTGTCCATGTCTTGTTGATTGATGTGTCCCAGTCTCTGATGCCACAAATTTTTTTCTTCTTCAACAGTCATGTAACATACATTTTATTCACTATCAACCTGATACATGTTGACTTCTGTTCTACATCCCTTCATAAGTTAATTTCCAGTCTTTCCCTTGATAGTTCAGCCTTTCTGATTAAAAGTAACTATAAGTCCTGAGTCACAGAGTTGACTCGCGCTAAGGAGATTATGACGTAGGCCATCTACGTAAAGGACTTCATTCTTCTTTAGTTCTCCATTATCTAATTCAATACTTCCACTCCCTTTGATTTTCAGAGCCCCATCATTACCAAATCTTACTGTACCATCAAACTTCCTTATGATATTTGTTAATAGGTCGGCATTACCTGTCATATGAGATGAAAAAACGCTATCCAGAATCTAGATACTGTTGTTCTTTGAAGCTTTGAGGTCCACCTCTGCAAGGTTTGATTTATCAATCTTTTTCCTTTCCTTCAATGAGACATTAGATTGAGTATATAGAACTGACGACCTTTCAATTATCTCATACACATACCTAGGTTCTTTATAGTCAAAGTCTTCTTTGAGTGGTGAAAACCTGTTTGAAAGAGCAACACTGTCTTGCTGACAAGACTTTACTTGTCTTGAACTTCGGTATGAGGTGTCCATGTCCCTTCTCTGCTTGCAATGAGCGGCCTTATGACCAAAGTTAGACCAACGATAAAAATATCCCTGGAAATTATTTCTTATATAAGAATTTGGATATGAAATTGTTCTTATTTTTTGAGATTCTATATCTTCTCCATTCAGATAGCTTCTTGCCTCTTCCCAATAAGACATGGTATGTCCCAGATTGCCACAGAACTGACACTTCATGAGAGGAAATGTCTTCTCACTTGAATTTCTCCTCATACCTTCTTCCTTGGGAGAATAGTTAGACTGTCTGTCATTTTTGAATGTTTGAGGATAATTTTCAGTTCTCCTTTTAGTTTGGATTGAGGGTTCCTTTTTCAGAACTCTAGGTAATGTTTCAACATGTTCAACTTTCATCTTATCTTTCTTTTGGATCTTTTCACTTCCAGCAGTTGATGTCTTAGCCTCACATCCAATTCCACTCTTTCCCATGGAAGCGGGTCTTTGATCAATCAAGATTTTTCCAACCCCATCTGAACCGAACTAGGCTCTTGCTAGTAATTCTGCATCTTAGAATCTTCCAAACTGTATTTTCTTCCTCGATTATTTTGGAACTGATTAATCTCCAGTTTACTCATTAGAGTAACAACTTCTTCCTCAAGACCCTCAGTAGTCTTGGATTTTTCATCCAGTCTGGAGGTGAGGTCATTGATGACCTTGGCCTTCTCTTCAATTCTCAGCTTCAGATATACTACATCATCATTGCTTTCAATTATTTTAGACTGTACCTTCACAAATTCTTCCAGTCGTTCAATTTTAGCATCATGTTGATCAACGTATTCAGGTGATTCTTCTACAATTGATTTCCACTTATTATAGCTCTTATATTTAATCTTAAGCTTACTAAACATATCCTTAAGTTGAATCTCATGATCTACACATGTTCTCAGTTGTTTTTCTCCATCAGTATCTTCTGAATTTTCAACAGTGGCCATCATAGAAGCATGGTTCCCAGTTTTGAATTCTGGTTCTTCTTCATCAAAGAATTCATTATTATCTTCTTCCACTTCATAGAAAAATCTCTTCCTTTGAATTTTCTTTCCATATTTGAAGTCTCCCTTTTTGAAGAACCTTATCTGAGGATTCTTGATGTTTTCATCTTCACTATCTTCATCATTGAGCTTTCTTAAGCACTGAGAGGCAATGTGCCCAACGTTTCCACAACGGAAACATGCAAGAGGTATCTTCCCTTTGAATTTACCTTTCCCCTTCTGGAACTTCTTTGCAATGAGAGAAAGAATTTATTTTTCTTCGTCATCTTCACCACTACTATATTTTGAGATTTTCAGTTTATCCATGGCCTTTAACGCCATTTCCTTGCTCACCCGAGTTGTATCATCTTCTGGTTTGACTCTCATTTCATATGCTTCCAAGCTGCTCAGTAGATCATCTAGAGAAAGTTTGGAAAGATCTCTTTCTTCAAGGGCTGACACCTTCACATTATACAGATGTGGAAGTCTTCTTAATATTTTCTTTACAATATCAATGTCTTTGATTTCTTCACCTAGACCCTGAATTTCTCCAACCACTTCAGTAATTTGATTGAAGAAAGAGTCTGCATTATCCTCTGGATGAAAATTCAGATCATCAAACCGATTGTGCAGCACTTGTAGTTTCGACTCCTTCACTTTTCTATCTCCTTCATAAATATTCTCGAGTTTATCCCACATGGATTTTTCTAAGGTGAAATTCATCACCTTTAGGTGGATCTGATCAGAAAGAGCTGCAGTGAGTGCATTCTGTGCTTTAGCATCTGCATCAAGAATTTTCCTATCTGTTTCAGTCATAGCCAGACCTATTGGATCAGTGACCTGTATTCTTTGCATAATAGAAAAGAGAACTTCCATTCCAAGAGATATTATATGAGATCACATTCTATTCTTACAGATATGGAAATTACTTCCATCGAAGTGAGGGACCCCCCCTGATATTGACTACGTTTTCCATGACGAAAAAGGACATATTCAACACCAGCAACCTTTACCCTCTGATACCACTTGAAGGACCCCAGGACACCCTGAGAGGGGAGGGGTGAATAAGGGTGACAACATTTTCTTTTAACAATATGGATCTTCTTCCCACGTTGGTAGGAACTTGTTGAACATGTATGATGAATTTGATTAGAAAGAAAATATTCACATGCATAGGGAAGACACAACACTTTTAACATGGTTCACCAATAAGGGCTACGTCCAAGGAGCATATGCCGACACGTTGTCAGTCGTACCCAATTCCACTAATCTTCATAGCTGTGGATTACAAATTTTTGGGCACACACACTCTGTCCCAGGCTCACTGCCTTTACAAAGGTTCAGGGATAGCTCACTGCTTCCCTCGGGTCACTCCCGTTGTCTCCCCCTACCTCACTGCCATTGGTGAATTCACACTCAGTTTATAGAAGTGAAGGTCTCTTCATCATTACATAAGAGTTCATCCTCTATTGTATGTAGATGCTCTATTGAAGTCCAATTCTCACCAGAAGATGAATATCAATTTGTGCTGAGCGTACCAGTCAGTCTTCTAGCTTTTGTTCTGCTTCAAGGGGAAATATGTACTTTAACAACACTGGCATGATTCTCCAAGACCGACGCGCAAGTCCCAATCCCGGCGCACAAGTGACACAAAACAACTTTCCCAACACTGCCTCCTTTAACTTTGAACTTGCGCGATGTTGCGCCTTTATCTCCCGAACTGCCTTGGGCGCGCAGCCAACAACCGGCACACAAGCTCTACTTGCGTGACCCAACCACTACTTACACGTCTCAACCACCTGCGCGATGAGATTTCAAACAATATCTATGTCTTGAAATCCGTAAGAAATGAGGAGGGGTCAACCTGTATTTATAGGCAAGCTGGATCCCCTGTGCGGAGGCGCGCAAGTCCCTCATTGGCGCGCAAGTCTCGTCTCCCGTAACCTTTGTCGCGCAACTCACTTACGCGACCCAACCAATAATTGCACGACCTTCTTTCCTTAGCCAAAATTTGACGTTTTGTTCTTGGAAACCAATAGGCGCACAAGTCCGAATCCTTCTAGGTACCAGCGCGCAAGTTATTTCACAGCACGCAAGTCCACTTGCGCGACCTAACCAACACTTGTGTGACCCTTATCCCTTTTCTATATTTTGATGTTCTGATCCTCAAAAAAATTTGGCCCGCAATTTTCCTATCCTCCAAGACCTCAGCGCAAAATACCCTTTACCAAAAAAACTTTTCATTATTTGTCAATTTTCAGGCCCAAAAATTTGGCAAACACTGCGAAACGGCACCACCTTCACTACTGTTGTCTGCTTGAACGGTATGATCTCTTTGCTGGTACACATTCTGAACTTCCACAAAGGATTGACAACAAACACAAACCATATGCCAAATCATGCTTAGAAGACCCTGCTTCCAACATATACATCATGATTTATAGCTTGTGTGAGTATAGAGATAATATCATTCATTAAAATATCCCATAACACTTGGTTTCTTATATGTACAACCTTTTCATTTCCCATTAAATTCATCATTAAAATGCTTCCTTTATGTTCCTTCCATTGAATAAAACTAAAAATAATTGTGTGAAAAACACATATAATTTTGAAAAACTACATATTCAAAGGAAAAAACATAGGTTTAATCCTTGGTAATCAATGATCATTAATATATTCACGGATTTTAGACTATACATAGACAAATAATTAGGGAAATCCGTAGAAATATCAATTAAAATATCTCTAAGGATCTCACTAATGTATTTGCATCTTGTTTTGTGATGGTCAACTAAATTGTTACTATGATATCAAATCTAATGAACAAATATTGAAATTCATGGACAATATGTTACTTTGGA
This sequence comes from Viscum album, assembly GCA_963277665.1. Classification (NCBI taxonomy): domain Eukaryota; kingdom Viridiplantae; phylum Streptophyta; class Magnoliopsida; order Santalales; family Viscaceae; genus Viscum; species Viscum album. The sequence continues at coordinate 1,692,333,459 of OY728137.1, read as the reverse complement.
AAAATACATAATAAATTAAAAAAGTAGATACCCAAAGACCATATTAGTTTAGTGACTTTGGAAACATGGAACAAAAAAATCTATTCTAGTGAAGGATCTTCAATATTTTCAACAAATATCTTCACATTTTTGGACCACTAACTAAAAAAATTCATTATAACAAGGGGAAAAGAAAACATTAGAAAGGGTGAGGCCATATTCTCAATAAGTCTCAAAAGGGTTATATGAAAACATAAACATGAGAATAAAGGGTATCAGAACATGATCAAAAAGTTAAAAGATTATTCCCTACATATCAATGGTAAAATTATATCATAAATAAAGCAAAAAAATAATAATCCATAAGATCATGAAATATTCATAAGGAATGAAATTTTCGAATATACATAAAAATATGACATCGTGAACACGTATAAATGGTAACCACTTCACTTATTAAATCAGGGAAATGTAATCAAGTCCTTTTATAAACCTATAGACATGAAACCCAAGTGGTTACATAGAATTGTGAACATGAAATTAGGTTCACACATAAATAATATACCTTATGAGATATTAATTTTTACCCAATGAATTTGGGGGGAGATATATGCCTCACCCATCTCATAATAAAATCATTATTATGTATTCCACAAAAATAAAATTCATTCATCCTAGAATAACCAACAGAATAAAATGACATTATTATAAATAATAATATCATAATAGAATCCATGTAAAAAATGAATCTACTAAATATATATCCAAAATAAAAATATTAAACCATATGAATAATAAGGAATGTAAATATATAACATAACCCAATTAAAAAATTCTATCTTATATAGAAAATAATTTTGATAAAACAATTGAAATTAATTCTTGAGGAAAAAATAATTTATTCTTCAAAAATGTTTTATGTTCTCAAAATGCCCCAAAATTTTATAAAAAAATAATTTAATTGAAAATAACCTTTATATTTTGTAAATGAAACTTCATGGAAATAAAGAAAAATAATCCATTGATGTCGTATTTGTTAAAGGAAAACAATTATCCTACTTTTGTCCGATAATTCAAAAAGTACCTTATATCGAAAGCGGAAAATTAGCCTTTAAATACCATTTAATAAATTTTTATCCATGATTAAAATTTACATTAATACATTTTATTATAATATAATGATTACATTGGAATTCGTATTTTGGATTCATATACATGAACAATAAATATAACCCATTTAATACTTTTGTATAAAAAATCTTGCATAATAATGAGATAAAAAAATTATCCCTTACCCTTGGTTTGGGTTCCTTTGTATCTATAAAAAAACATGAATAATGGGTTAAATAGTGTTAGAAACATATAAAGAGACATATTTATAGTTACGATACCATATGTGATCATTTTACCACACATTTAATAATATTTGATTATTAATCTTCTTTCGAGCGTTATTTGGTGCATGTTTTGTCATATAAATGACTTCTATTCGTCATTGGTTCCCTTTATATCATTTATATAATGTTAATAATTTAATATATGTCATATTTATTTATTTTATACATTTATATAATCATTCATTAAATTATATAATGGAGAATAAATCACATCACGTTGTAGAGACAGTAGGCTATACGTACACATGATCGATGATATCAATCCTTTAATTATGAAATTATATGGAAGTGGATGAAATATATATTGCTAAAAAATAAATATGTTTTTATAATAATAATAATATATATTTATAAATTTCATCATTATACACATCTGTGTAATGTTGTGGTGAAAAATAGATTACACCACGGTGTGGAGACGGTAAGCCATACGTACCCACGCGTGGTGATTTTTTTTTCATAGGTTAAATAGAATGTGTAATAAGGTTGTTCCACAACCTTAAAAAATTCCCAGTATATAGGTGATTATATAGTTATTACTATATAATGGAAACAAAAAAGGAATAATCATTAGAATAAGTAATGATATTGAGAGAGTTGGTGAAGGAGATTACCTCTTCTTCGGTGATCTCCAACTGGATCTCTTCTTAAAGGCACTAGAGTTGCTCTTTTTAGAATATCATAAAATATAGAATGGGACTAGGGATGATGGAAAGGGAAATGGAGATTTTACTTATGATTTTTTAGGATTAATGATTTGATTAGAAAAGAGGGAAGGGGTTCCCTTTTGTAATTGAGGTTGGGGGAACATTTGAATTTTCCAAAAATGTTAAATTATAATAAATTAAACCAACATGAAAGAACAAAAAAATGACTTATTTCAGAATTTGATATTATATAATTATGTAATATAATCAACCAATAAATTTTAGACAACTGTTTCTATCAATTTAAACCTTATTCTTTTAATTAACAGTTTGTTATTATATTTAATTTTTAACTAAGTTAACAAATATTTCAATAATAAAATGGTGAAACATTTACTTATTTCAAGTCAATTATACTATAAATGAATAATTTATAAAATTTTAAACAATTTAATAATTATTTAATAAATTTAAAAATTGTTTATTATTTCTAAATAATTTAATAATATATTATTTTGATAAACAATCTATAGTGTCAATCATGACACTACAAAATTTATTGAATTTTAAAAATATCAAGATAAGATATCATCCTTGAAAAAAATATTTTATTATATACCTGTGAGGTCAATTTAATCTATAAAAATTATTATATATATTAATTATCCAAAATTATTATTATTTTATAATTTTTAATGAAAATAATTTTATATTTAAATAAATAAAATAATTAACAAAGCAGTTTTGTTTAATTATTTAATATTATATTTTTGATAATGTAAATTAAAAAAATATGATGAATATAAATCCTATTGATTTGATAATAATACTTATAGTCAAATACATATTCTAGAAAATCATACATTAAAAATGTTATATATATTAAAACATTAAAGTGAGAAGTCTAACATCAATTTAATTAAAATATTATAAGTTTTATAATCATTTCCATATAAATCTGAATGGTCAATAACTCTACCCTTGGATGATTATGATCATGATATAATCGACCAATAAGATCTGGTTATGTTTTTTGGTCTTCTAATAGTTGTTATCAATTTAATAAAATTTATTTTATTTATTTTTCATCATTTAAATAATTTATAAATCGTCAATGCCTTTAAGATCATTATTTTTTCCTAAAACATGAAAATAAATTACTAGGATATAAATAAAATATTTAATTAAAAATGTGTATTTATACTGAAACATATATTATGTGTACTCTAATATTATGAATGATTTAATTATTAAAATTTGAGTAAGACATATTTAAATTTTCAAAATATAAAATATGTTAAATGACCAAGTCTAATTCATATGGCTTCCAGAGGATACTATTTAGACCCAAGGATGATTTATGTTGAAAAAATTAATCCAATGATATTATGAAAAGTGTTAGGGTAATTTTATAATATTATTTTCACCTTTAAGTGCCTGATTTACCTTTTTACAGTGGTAAATATAAATTTACTAAATTCACTATTCATACACCCTAAATAGAAGAACCATATTTACAAAATATGGACCCAATGATTACAATTATGGAATAAATTTATCAAAATTCAAAACATAGACATTTCAGTCATTAATTTAAAACCACTCGTGTTTTCTAAATGAAAAAAATGAGTTTTAAAACATAAAACATTTTAAAAGATTGAAATGTTTTTACATCAAAATTTAATGTATAATTAATTAAAATGAACTATATTATATTAAATGATAAGAATATAATAAATTTAAAATTTTAAAATATTGAAAAATATAACTTAACCATATAAAAAATTTTGATGAAAAAGTTGTTTTCAATTAAAACATTGTATATTATTACTATTCATCGAAAAAAAACTTATAAAAAAAATTCATCCAAAGTAAATTTTAATATCTCAAATATGAAGATAATTTTTATTTTATAAAATATAATATAAATAGTTTCTAAGAACTATATTTATTATGGGCACACCATCAATAGGCGAGAGGACTGCATTTTTTTTGAAAAATACGTCTTTAATCCAAAACATTGAATTTGTTCTTAAATAATGTATAGAAACCATATAATATGAATTTTAAACATTATATTTAAAATATTAAATATATATTTCATTAATAAAAAACATTGAGAATTAATTTATTATTTTATAAAATCACTTATTTATATTTAAATATTATCTTTATAAAATGAATTTCCTTTCATTTAAAAAGTGTTTTATATTATTTTTTAATTAATTTCTCACAAAATAATTAATTATATATATATATGTGTGTAAAACATATTTTCATAATTTATCTAATATTGTTCATATCTTCCATTATAATTACTAGGTTATAAGGTATGTTGTTTTCTTAAACTCAGTCTTGTGTGAAATGAATTCTATCAAAAGATCCTGAAATTATGTGTAGCACAAGACCATCATGGTGTTTTGTATACTTCTAGATATATTGGTGTTTCATGTAGCACAAGATTATATTTTTGTTGTGTAAAATATTAGAAATCAATTTTTTTTTTAAAAATATCCATCTCATAAAAATCTTAGTGTGTTATAGTTATGTGTCATATATATTATTGAATATAATTTTATTCTTTTAGAGATATAGAGTGTTACACTTTTGTCAAAATCAATAGAGTAAAATATTATGCATCATTTTTAAGTAAATATTAGTGTTTATCCTCCTAATATAATTATTTATTATTATTTTAATTTATATAGTCACTATAATTTTTGGTTTTTGGAAATGGATGGAATCATCTTGAACCGAATTAAGTATGAGTGGAATAGAAAATGTGTTGGTTATCAGAATGAAAAACTAAAAATAATGGGAGTTGTAGTGAAAACACTTATAGTTATTATTAATAGGAAAACATGAGTCTTGTTCAATAACTTGAACCTATGTGAGTATTTTAATACACCAAAGAAAAAAATGGAATTCCATTGATGTTTAGAAGATTATCCTAATAGTCAAAATATTTTATATAATATGTTTCATGATAGTGGGATGAAACACCCAAGGACATGTCTCAATGCAATAACAAGTTTTTGTATATCTGGTAAAAGATGTAATAAAGAAATAAACCACCATGGGAAAAGGAAGAGTTTGATTAAAACTGTGAAGGGGACTAAAGTTCTTCTTAAGGTATCAATTGATTATTTTAAAGGTGTGGAGGGGGATGGGAATTATAAGAACCAACATACCTGGACAAAAATATCAAGAATAACTATAGTAAGATATTAATAAAAATATATTAACAAGTTCAGATGAAAAAGATAAATAAACAATGAATGAAATATAAAAGGTATGAATTATATTTTACATTATGTTTTAATATTGAAAAAATATTAGGACATGATTCGTAATTTCTATAATAGAAAGAAGGATTTTTGTATTACAGTGTAAAATAATGGTTAGTGGATCATAAGGATGTTGAACGATTGAATGTTTTAACATAAATAGTTTCAAGAGTTATGATGTAGTGGTATTTAATTTAAGGGTTAATAAATTTAACAATAATCATATGTTTTATAATATTATTACCTTTTTGAGGTTTTATGTGATGTGATAACATTGGGAGACATTTATTGAGTTTTCATAAATGTTTGAGGTATATGTAACTATAAGGATTATATTTTGGAGAAATGAAAAGTTTATTTGAGCATGAATTATTTTATATTTTTTAGAAAAAAATTGAATGTAATTGATAACCTTCAAGGTTAAAATGATATTTTTTATTGCGAAAATTCAATTTATTTGGGAAAAACTAGTGATTACATATTGGGAATATTATATGATTAATGTAAATAGAAAATCTATTGGATAATCATGAATTTTATTTATTGAAATTTTTCTTGGAATAATATATGATTGTATTTTGAATTTGTGTTGATTAAGGTTATTTATGGGAATGATTAGAATACTTTGGGGATTATATGATTTTGACATATAGTATTTCGGGTATATGACTTTATGGGTGACTAATACTATTTAAAGATAAATATCTTCTTGATATTAGAAGAATATGTGATCAAATACATTTGAATTGTGGGTTTCAAAATTTTTCTATAATATTTATATAGGATTAAGGTTGATTATTTATTGAAAGATTTATATTGAACTCAAGGAATTGTTATTTATTATTTATGCATGCTATTGGAATAATGTGATGCCCCATGGTTTTGTTGAAGAATGTCACAAGAAACCCTTCGGGAATGGACCTAGTACTTTCAATGTCCCCCATGATTTCCATTTAAATCAAGAGATGATAACAAACCACGTCACCTATGTTATGTGGTAGATGTAAAACATATTGTCTAGGTATTATCACATCACCAAGACATGTCAGAAAAATCTCGCTATATCACGGTGACATGCCAACCTTGATAATGAGACACTCCCCAAACATTTCATCATTTCACATATGATATCCCATATAAAAGTCATCCAGTTCATGAGGCACCCTCTAGAAATGTCCCACATTACATGGAAAGTCACACATGATTGCCATTCGGATCATGAGACAATATTTTAGATGTTTCATTCAAGTCTTTTAAAGACCTTTAGGCACATCACCTAAGTCTTGAGACACTCTCCAGACCTATCAGACTTGATCATGTAGTGTCATGTTGACCTGAAATCCAAATCATGTGAAGCCCTATGGACAAGTCAACTGGATCATGTGATTGTCTTGGGACATGATTTATATGAAACTAGGATATGTCAAGGAATCCACAAGAATGTTTGGAAGACAATCTGACAACATCAAGAAGAATTATTATGACATGATACCCTTATCTAGTGGATATATTTGTGACTACCATCAACTAAACTACAAAAACTATACTTCCTTCTATTGCCAGGATTCATTGGATGCATTTATAAGGCCTGAGCTCAAATGTGAATTTACCTTAGTGTATACCCCTCCATGTCCCTGACATTCCATGTAACGGGACCCAATCATTCCCATGGTAATATCTTTTTCCTCAACCACCAACAGATTGAGAAAGAAATTGAACTATTAAAACTTTGATTCATGATATGACCCTGATACATTATATTCCATCATAACTCATGATCTCTATATCAAATTTCCAAAGGGAAAGATCATCACATTCATCCTGAACCCATATATTGTGGTACTAATTACATTCAATACCTTGTTTCCTACACTGAACATAGATCACATGGGCATAGGGATTTTAAATAATCTTATCATTCACATCATAAATCACCACCATCCATGGAAACTTTATTGTGTAATCCCCAATCACTGTGTAAGCCCTGATCAGCAGGATCCCTTGAGGAGTTGGTGAAGACAATCTGACCACTACAACTGGATTCATCTACATCTCATTATTTTCCCAATCTACATTACCATAGATGTTGGATTTGGATCCACCCCATGTAGTGTCATAGAAATATTCCCTGCTCAAATCCATTTCTTATCATTCCTCTCTTCCCACCCAAATCCCATCAGTTCCATTGGTTTCCTTCTCTGTGGGCTCTCTTGACGGAATCGTGGTGCTAACCTTTATAGTTACCACCTTCAATGATGTTTCTACGATTCTTAAATATAAATTATCATCTCTCTTTAGATTTTAACAACAGCCTATAAGATTATTCTAGAACATTATGTGATCGTGGGACCTAGATTATCTGAAATGTGTCTCGAAGATAAACAGAAGATCCTTTTACATAATTCATTCCTCCCATGAATACATGTTAAAATCTTGGATGAGGAGCCCATGATCTATCAACCATAGGATATTTGAACTCTCTTGCTAGTATATGGAGGCCCAAAGATGTTGGGTGTACCCTATTTCAAAGGTGTGGATGATTCTCCCTATCTTCTCACTAAATTTTTAGAAACCCTATATTTCTAGATAATATAAAGAGTTTACATGGTGAATTTATATGAATTAATGAAAGATAAATGAAACATCAAGAATCCTCAATTTCATAGGTATATATCTCTCTTGAACTATATTATCCACTGTCTCAGATTGTTATTTATTTCGACGATGTGACAGAATGGAGTCAATAACCCATTTACCCTCAAACATCTCATTACTATTTCTCAAGTCATCTCCTTGGTCACACTTTGTTAGAGTGTAGGAAAAATAATTATGTCACCTGACCACACATCATTCAAATACTTATTACAATGGCGTATCTCCATCACAATCTCCATGTGTCTATTGACCGTCCCATAACATGTCTTACGAGATATCTTAAATGATTTTAGCATCTTCAGATCCACATTGGGAAGACATCTGTAGAGACCCAAAGCTTAACATACATGGGCATTACATTACTTTTGCGGAATACATAGTACATAACAAAAACACACACACAATGACCGTAATAGTTTAGTACTTTGGAAACTCAGTATATAATCTTCTAATCGTGGTGAAAGATCTTCAACATCTCCCATAAAGATCCTCATTTTTTACCTAAAACCTTTCTTTATATCCTAGGGAAAAGAAAACATAAAAGGGTGAGCTCAAATGCTCAGTAAGTGTAAACAAAAGAAATATCAATCACATCATATTCATAAGAACATAACATTTTGGAAATCTTATCCTGCAAAAGAGATCATAAAATCGTAACATTAGATAAACCATAGTAGTGAAATGTAATCCCAATAATCATAACATAAAAGATGAAACTTTGTGTCATACACACATAATCATAGAGAAACTTTTCTTATTAGTCAAGACTCATTTCCAAGACTATCTTAGTGGACAAAGTCCATTTCTGAACCGAGTTCATTCCTCGTTTCAGTCCTGTTTCACTAAACTGGTTTAACCTGCCGTTCCAGCCATGTTTATCTCATGAGATATAAAATCTTTACCCAATGCATTGGAGGGAGATATAGGTCCCACCCATCTCATAATGATACCATTTTTATGTGTGCCACAAAATCATAAACCATACATCATAGCATAACCCATGTAATAAAAATGGAAATCTTAAACATCGTGACATAATAAAACAATTCATATAAGATAAAGGAATTCATTAAAATAATTCCATCACAACATAATCAAATCAATGTAATAATAGGGATAGAAATCGAACCCTTTATTATCTTCTATGGAAAATAATTTTGATAAAACACTTGAACTCCATTCTTGAGGAAAATATCCTTTCTACTTCAAATTTTTTATCCTTTCTTAACATGTCACACAATTTTAAACTAAAAGAATTTGATTAAAATTAAACATGAAAACTTGAAAAGGAAGCTTCTTGGAAATAATGTTTTAAAAATCCATTCATGATGTATAAGTTAAAAAAACATTCTTCTCGTACTTTTTTTTGGAAAAGTCAAAAAGTACCTCGTACTAAAAACGACAAAAGATTCCTTTAATATATTTTTCTAAAAACTCACCGAAGGGTAAAATTGGATTTAAACAATTTTAGGTGGATGGAAATAATATTACATATTTAGGAATCATGGATGTGGATGATAAAATACACCATAGTAAATACCAAAGTATAAACAATCTCGGATAAAATGAGATTGTGATATTTTTCCTTACCTTAGGTCTGATTTGCTTCGTAAGTGTCCGAAACTCCTGTATAATGATTTAAATAATGTCATTGACTTATTAAATAATCATACTTATTGTTATGATATCATATATGGTCATATTCTTAGCTTCTTATTAGTAATTTTTCATTACTACTTGTTATTCGGGTGTTTATTACTTTTTGTTCTTATGCGTGTTTGTCGAATAAATTCTTTTTCTTCTCTTTAGGTTATAGATACCTAATTTTAAGAATGTTATTAGTGTAATATATATCATATTCATTCGTTCAATTCATTTATATAATCATTATGCAATAAAGATCATGTAGAATGAATCGCATCACATCGTGGAGACGGTATTCCGTACGTACGCACGAGTGATGATATCGTTCCCATGATTGTGGAATTGTATTGAAGTGTATGTATAATATTTCAGAATCAATAGAAATTTACAATAATCATATATAGTTATTATTTACACCATTATACTCATCCAAGTAAGGTGGTGGTGGAAAATAGATTACACCACGGTGTGGAGACGGTATTCCGTACGTACGCACGCGCGGTGATTTCGTTTTCCGTAGGATGGATAGATGGTGAAATAGGGTTGTTTCATAATTATAATATCATATAAGTATATTATTGATACTTATGTTATTACTTAATAATGAAACAACCTAAGAAGAAGAAGTGGAAGAAGAAATAATGATGAAAGAATCGGTAACGAGCATTACCTCTTCTTTGAAACGCCTCTTTGATTCCTCCTCATAGGGCACTAAAATTGGACTTTGAAGAATAAAAGGACCTCTAGGATGTTTCTAGGGAAGTTTAGAAGAGAATTCGGCAGGGTTTGGCTGAGATTGAAGTCTCAATGTGGTGTGAGGAAGAGGGGGAGGAGGTGCCCTTTTATAAGGGTGGAGAGGGGCTCCTTTGGAAAAACAAAAAATGTTATTTTATTATAAAGCCAAATTCGGTTTTAAATAGCTCCAAATTGATTTTCTTAGTATCTAAGGTGGGGATGGGTCGAAATAATATCCTCAAATAGAATTTAGACAAGTTTAGGTTCCTTTTTTAACCTTATCATTTAGATTTAACATTAAGTAAAATAACTTTACTTTTACCGGGTCTTCTTGTGTTCTTATACTATACGGTTAATAAACTTACTATAACAAGACAAAAGAACCCCAAGTTGTTTATTATTAATATATATAGCATTATCTAAGTCATTTGGCTGAACCATAGATTTTTAGGAATAAAATAACAATTAATAATATAATATTTGTTTTAAAAACTATTTTATGTCAATTTTGACACTATTTAGTAATTGATTTTTTTGAAACTCGTAACAGAATGATTAGTTATAAAAAAGTTAATTAAATCAATAATAACATGTCATATTAACCTAGAAAATTAGAGGAATTTATAAAAAGTCTCAAATTACATTTATTTGGGTACTTATAACATCAATTATGTCAATGTTTCATTAATAAGATAATTACTGCATCATCTTTGTGTCATATATAAATTAACTTATTTAAAGTCTAAAAATTACAAATAAAATATCATTATGTGGGAAATTTGTTTAGCGTTATAATTAATATTTATATTCCAATTTATCGTATGTATAACCCTATACTAAAAATGATATACTTATTAAATATTGATTTTAACTATTTTAACCCTTCTTTAAATAAATTAATAATAAATGTCCTAATCTAATCCAAGTGGGCCTAAATGGTCATATTTTATTCCTAAGGTTGTTTTCAGTCGAATTAAACTTATCAAATAGAATTAGGACAATTTTTAGGGTAATGATAATAACATTTTGACCTTTAATTACCCTATTTACTTTTAACATTGGTAAACAAAAATTAAAAAGGTACTATTCACCAAAAATTATTTTCATCTCATTGAACCACATTTTATTTACTGAAATCAACCGTGTCTCTAAGATTTTTGAAATTCCACTCACAGAAGCGGTAAAATTAAGTTTTATGAAAAATTCATTTTTTTAACTACAACTTAGTGGTTTCACTATTCATCAAAAAATGAAAGTTTCCAGAAAAATACCAAAAATTAGGCCTAATCTATATTTGATATTATGAACTCAAAAATTATGTCTATTTTACCAAATTCAAAACATATTAGTTGTATTAATTAATTTAAAAATTAATTCCCGTTGTCAAAACAAATAGCGTGTTCTTAAGAGATAATAACTACCAAAAGATTGACACTTGTTTATGTCTAGTTTAAATGTGAAATTACATCCAATGACCAACATTGTTTTAAATTGTAAAAATATATTCTAAATATACTTTAAAACCACTCAAATTAATAATTTATCACCATTAATTATTTCTATTAAAAAGGATGTTTTTAATTAAAATTTAGTAATTTTCACTATTCATTATAAAATGAAAGTTATCCCAAAATTACCAAAATTTCACCCTAAGCTAATTTCAATATTCCGAAACCAAAAATGAAGTCCATTTTGAAAAATAAAATTTACAAAATTTCAAAAAGTGGTTATTACTATTCATAACGGCTAGTTTTAATAAAGATTTAATAGCATATTGTTGTTAAGTGATACTCGTTATTGCGTACTACACACGCTATCGAGGAAGGTCGCGATTGTGTGTAATGCAAGGAAAGTCAAGGATGCGTGTTGTGCAATCTCCTTTTTGTGTAGCGTAAAACACAAGACATTAATGAAATTAAAAAGAATATTTTTCATAAAATCTCAGGGTGTTACATTCTACCCCCCTTAAAATGAATTTCGCCCTCGAAATTCGTCGAGGTTATAAATGGTTTACTACTCGAAAGTTTCTTTAATAGAAACCCACGTCGTAAAAAGGAATATCAAAACCAATCTTTAAAAACAAAAGTATGAAACATAACAGTTACCCATATAAACTAATCACTGGGTTTCCACATAGGTGAAAATATGGATATGGGAGAGAAATCTAACCATCATGTTCTGATGGAGAGTGGTAGAGAACATGGCTATGGAAAATCCAGCAATAACAAAGCCATAAATTTGTGATGATTTGAGGTACCATTTGATTCATCAAATATAAGAACACTGGGACAACATTTTTGGTTTTCAAGATCATTTCCCTAAAGTTGATGAAATTGGAATTAGAAGAAATACTTTCGTGATTTTGGTGTAGTCTCACCGTTAGTCATTCTTTGGACAATTTCCACTTCATCTCTTAAAGAAATAAAGTTGAATTTGTCATTCATGATTTGTTAGCAGATCATGTGATAGAATGAGGGGTCATTCCATCTGTCTCACACAAAAGGTTAGAAAAGTTATCAAAAAATAAATAGGTCCATCTATAGTGAGATTAATCATATATGGTTCCTAAAATGGACTTATAATTATTATATTATACTGCTTAATATAATAAAACTAGTTTCTACTAAACAGGGACTTCCTGTAGGCCAGTGGTAGGCGATAAAGGCCAGTCGCACTTCGGTTGTGGGTTCGATTCCCACAGCCTTGTCCGACACGATGGGCTGTCGCCCGTCCTGCAGGTTGTCCTTTTTCTAATACTACATTACTATAACATCACATAAATAATATGAAAAAAAGTTCTATCCTTAAACAGTACTAACTTATGTCCAACATAATCCATTCGAATCTTTAGGCTTATCTAAAATACTTCGGTCCAAGCTCATAGTATAAAGAAAATGATTACTTGAAATGTCACATAATAATCACATGAATGTCATAATTTATCCCCATATATCATAAGATATATCTTGTTGGTCAAATTACAAACATGTGAATACCTTAATCATGTATTCTCTTGAAGAATGAAATCCCATTGAACCTTAGTGAAAACATGAATGCAGTTAAAAGTTAACACTTTCCACAAACCAAAATCCTCAAAATTAATTATAATCAAACCATGATATCACTTAGTCCTAATATCAATATTGAGCTCATGAATACTGTTAAACATTTCATTTTCTCGTTTTCCCTTCATTATGCGCATATCATCTTCTTTTCAATAATATCTCAATCACTTTCCATGGTTACCAATACCATAAAATTATTGAATACCACAATATACCAATACATAAATATTCCAATATTCCATGATACTGTATACAACATTATTTTGGAATCCCATTAGATAAACACTTAATCATTCCACCACATCGTTGTCATATTCAACATCGCCAATAGTGATCGCATGTGACTTCCCTTTGTCCTTTGCCTTAAGCGGTTTCTCATGTCGATCATCACTAACCCTTGGATTAGGGCATTTATTAGCATAATGCCCCATTTACTTGAACTTGAAGCATTGAAGTGTTGGTGGTGTGTTCTCTGCAGTCTTTTCTTTATTTACATCATTAGAAACCCTTTTTCCATTACTTCGACACTCAACTACTCGATGACCTTCTTTTCCACACTTAAAACATTTTCTAGTCCCTTTAAGACAATCTCCACCATGATTCTTTCCACACTTTGAGCATAAAGAAACATTCATCTTCTTTTCACCAATATTCTGAGATATCTCCTTGAACTCCATCTTTCTTTTCTTGTCAAAACTATGAGATGGATAAGTAACACTAACTTCCATTTCTACCTTGATAGCACAACGCACAATTTATTCCTAGCTACTGAAGTCTCCTATAGCTAATGCCCTTCAAATATTTGGTTTTAAGCCACTGAAGAATCGATCAACTTTACTTTCAGGTTGGATGATAAATCCAGATGCATACCTTGCAAGCCTTGTAAAATTTGCTTCGTATATACCAACAGATTCATCATCCTCTTGCTTTAGTTCAAGAAACTCCTTCTCCATATTTGTTCGAAGAATACGAGGGAAGTACTTATTAAAAAATAAGATCTTGAACTCGTCCCATTTCATGGACTCAATTTCATCTCTTGGCCTCGTATTCTTGATAAGATTCCACCATTGATCAACATCACCTTCCAAACGATACACTGCTAAGATGAATTTATCATGTTCAGAACATTGAAGAACTAAAAATATCTTTTCAGTAGTATTGATCCATTATTTTGCAACAAGTGGATCAGAATACCCACTGAAAGAAGGTGGACGCTGCCTCATGAAGGACTCCATAGAATATTGTTCCGTTATATTCTCATTTGGAAGTCCAGAATGATTCATATCTTGTGTAAGTATAGAAATAAGATTTTGCACTCCATCTCCCATAACATTTTTTTGTTCAGGAGGACAATCATTGCATTGTCCATTACATTGATCAACACGGTTCCTTCTGGTTCCAGTCATCGTCTAAAACCCAAAAAGAATAGTGTGAGAGGCAAAAATCACCATAGGGAAAACAACATAATAAAGGGGGAGTACCTTCAATATCTAACATCTTAGGTTACTGTATTTATAGTACTATAACCTATACTTATACTTAACCTTAGGGACATCCCTATACATACCTTAGAAATATCTATATGGATCTCA
Organism: Viscum album; assembly: GCA_963277665.1. Classification (NCBI taxonomy): domain Eukaryota; kingdom Viridiplantae; phylum Streptophyta; class Magnoliopsida; order Santalales; family Viscaceae; genus Viscum; species Viscum album. The sequence goes on along the minus strand of OY728137.1, from coordinate 1,692,318,458 downwards.
CTAAATTTCTCGCATCCTAGATTTCAAAGGTTGACTAAACCTTTCCTCTGATACCAACTGTAGAGAACCGAAGCTTAACGAACATGGGAATTACATTACTTTTGTGGAATACATAGTACATTTCAAAAACACGCACATAAGGACCGTAATAGTTTAGTGTCTTTGGAAACTCGGAATATAATCTTCTAATTGTGGTGAAAGATCTTCAACATCTCCCATAAAGATCTTCCTTTTTTTACCTAAAACCTTTCTTTATATCCTGAGGAAAAGAAAACATAAAAGGGTGAGCTCAAATGCTCAGTAAGGGTAAACAAAAGAAATATCAATCACATCATATTCATAAGAACATAACATTTTGGAAATCTTAACCTGCAAAAGAGATCATAATATCATAACATGGGATAAATCATAGTAGTGAAATGTAATCCCAATAATAACAACTTAAGACATGAAACTTTGTGGGATACACACATAATCATAGAGAATCATTTCTTATTAGTCAAGACTCATTGCCAAGACTATCTTAGTGGAAAAAGTCCATTTCTGAACAGAGTTCATTCCTCGTTTCAGTCCTGTTTCACTAAACCGGTTTAACCTGCCGTTCCAGCCGTGTCTATCTCATGAGATATAAAATCTTTACCCAATGCATTGGAGGGAGATACAGGTCCCACCCATCTCATAATGATACCATTCTTATGTGTTCCACAAAATCATAAACCATACATAATAGCCTAACCCATGTAATAAAAATGGGAATCTTAAACATCGTGACAACATAAAAAAATTTATATAAGATAAAGGAATTCATAAAAATAATTCCATCACAACATAATCAAATCGATGTAATAATAGGGATATAAACATAACCCTTTATTATCTTATATGGAAAATAATTTTGATAAAACACTTGAACTCCATTCTTGAGGAAAATATCCTTTCTACTTCAAAAACATTTTCCTTTCTTAACATGTCACACAATTTTAAACTAAAAGAATTTTATTAAAACTAAACTTTAAAACTTGTAAAGGAAGCATCTTGGAAATAATGTTTTAAAAATCCGTTCATGCGTTATAAGTTAAAAAAACATTCTTCTCGTACTTTTGTTGGAAAATTCAAAAAGTACCTCGTACGAAAAACGAAAAAAGATTACTTTCATATATTTTTCTAAAAACTCAAAAAAGTGTAAAATTGGATTTAAACAATTGTAGGTGGATGGAAATAATATTACATATTGAGGAAACATGGATGTGGATGATAAAATATGCCCCAGTAAATACCAAAGTATAAACAATCTCGGATAAAATGAGATTGTGATATTTTCCCTTACCTTAGGTCCGATTTTCTTTGTAAGTGACCAAAAATCCTGTATAATGATTTAAATAATTCAATTGGCTTATTCCAGAATCATAATTATTTTTAAGATATCATATATGGTCATATTCTTAGCTTCTTATTAGTAATATTTCATTACTACTTGTTATCCGGGTGTTTATTACTTTTTGTTCTTATGCGTGTTTGTTGAATAAATTCTTATTCTTCTCTTTAGGTTATTGATACCTCATTTTCATAATGGTATTAGTGTAATATATATCATATTCATTCATTCAATTCATTTATATAATCATTATGCAATGATGATCATGTAGAACGAATCGCATCACATCGTGGAGATGGTAATCCGTACGTACACACGAGCGATGATATCGTTCCCATGATCGTGGAATTGTATTGAAGTGTATGTATACTATTTCAGAATCAATATCAATTTAAAATAATCATATATAGTTATTATTTACACCATTATACCTATCCAAGTAAGGTGGTGGTGGAAAATAGATTACACCACGGCGTGGAGACGGTATTCCGTACGTACGCACGCGCGGTGATTTCGTTTTCCGTAGGATGGATAGATGGTGAAATAGGGTTGTTTCATAATTATAATATCATATAAGTATATTATTGGTACTGATGTTATTAATTCATAATGAAACAAACTAAGAAGAAGAAGTGGAAGAAGAAATAATGATGAAAGAATCGGTAACGAGCATTACCTCTTCTTTGAAATGCCTCTTTGATTCCTCCTATTAGGGTACTAAAATTGGTCTTTGAAGAAGACTGGGACCTCTAGGATGTTTCTAGGGAAGTGTAGAAGAGAATTTGGCAGGGGTTGGCCGAGCATGAAGGCTCAATATGGTGTGAGGAAGAGGGGGAGGAGGTGCCCTTTTATAAGGGTGGAGAGGGGCTCCTTTGGAAAAGCTAAAAATGTTATTTTATTATAAAGCCAAATTCGGTTTTAAATAGCTCCAAATTGATTTATTTCGTAGCTAAGGTGGGGATGGGTCTAGATACGCTCATAAAATAGAATTTATAAAAGTTTAGGTTCCTATTGTAACCTTATCATTTAGATTTAACATTAAGTAAAATAATTTTACTTTTTCCGTGTCTTCTTGTGTTCTTATATTATATGGTTAATAAAATTACTATAACAAGCCAAACGAAACTCAAGTTGTTTATTATTAATATATATAGCCTTATCTAAGTCATTAGGCCAAACCTTAGATTTTTAGGAATAAAATAACAATTAATAATATAATATTTGTTTTAAAAACTATTTTATGTCAATTTTGACAATATTTAATAATTAATTTTTGTGAAAATCATAACAGAATGATTAGTTTGAAAAAAGATAATTAAATCAATACTAACATGTCATATTAACCTATAAAATTATCTGAATTCATAAAAAGTCTCAAATTAAATTTATTTGTGTATTTATAACATCAATTAGGTCAAAATTTCATTAATAAGATAATTACTACATTATTTTTGTGTCATATATAAATTAACGTATTTAAAGTCTAAAAATTAAAAATAAAATATCATTATGTAGTAAATCTTTTTATATTTCTAATGAACATTTATAGTTGAATTTATCTTATGCATAACCCTATATTAAAAATGATATACTTATTAAATATTGATTTTAACTATTTTAACCCTTCATTAAATAAATTAGTAATAAATTTCCTAATCTAATCCAAGTGGGCTTAAATGGTCATATGTTATTCCTAAGGTTGGTTTTGGTCTAATTAAACTTATCTAATAGAATTAGGACATGTTTTAGGGTAATAATAATAATATTTTTACCCTTAATTACCCTATTTACTTTTAACCGTGGAAAAAAAGTAAAAAGTTACTATTCACCAAAAATTATTTTCATCTCATTGAACCAAATTTTACTTACTGACATCAACCGTGTCTCTCGAATTTTTGAAATTTCACTCACAGAAGTGGTAAAATTATGTTTTATGAAAAATTCATTTTTTTTAACTACCACTTAGTGGTTTCACTATTCATCAAAAAATGAAAGTTTCCCGAAAAATAGCAAAAATTATGCCTAAGCAATATTTGATATTATGAACTCAAAAATGATGTATATTTTACCAAATTCAAAACATATCAGTTGTATTAATTAATTTAAAAATTAATTCCCGTCGTGAAAACAAATAGCGTGTTCTTAAGAGATAATAACTACCAAAAGATTGACACTTGTTTATGTCTGGTTTAAATCTGAAATTACATCCAATGACCAAAATTGTTTTAAATTGTAAAAATATATTCTAAATATACTTTAAAACCACTCAAATTAATAATTTATCACTATTAATTTTATTTATTAAAAAGGTTGTTTTTAATTAAGATTTAGTAATTTTCACTATTCATCAGAAAATGAAAGTTATCCGAAAATTACCAAAATTTAACCCTAAGCTAATTTCGATATTCCGAATCCAAAAATGAAGTCTATTTTGAAAAATAAAATTTACAAAATTTCAAAAAGTGGTTATTACTATTCATAACTACTAGTTTTAATAATATTTTAATAGCATATTGTTGTTTAGAGAAACTGGTTATTGTGTACTACACACGCTATCGAGGAAGGTCGCGATTGCGTGTAATGCAAGGCAAGTCAAGGATGTGTGTTGTGCGAGCTCCTTTTGGTGTAGCGTACAACACAAGACATTAATGAAATTAAAAAGAATATTTTTCATAAAATCTCGGGGTGTTACAACCTCCCTCACGCATTTTAGATTATGCAGAACTTGAAATTTTTGTCCCTAGTATTAGTATGGATATTATCCCATATATTCTGAAGTGTTTATCAAATTATTTGGATTTCAATCTACCCCCAAAACCTCCTTGTCTTGAAATGGAGGTTTCCAAAGGGAAAGATCTATTTTTCATGAGTCTTACTCACTTCTCATATCTCTTATGAGACCCCGGATCTTTTGAATGCTCCTAGATTCCAAATTCAATTATTTTCAATTTATCATTGAATTTATACGAAATATTTACTTATTTATCCTTGAACACTAAGTTTGAATCAAATTATTATGATGTGGTTATATAATATTCTATGGATACCAACATCCTAACTTATCCTCCCAACAAAGTGTGGACCCATTCCTATGCTAAGATGATGTCCTCTTGTTCCTTTCATCATTCCAAACAGCTTTCTCTACTGTGGTCCAATCCTAGTAACACACTATTTAAATGATATTGATTGTCATTTTGAAAAAAGTTGTCTTGGGGAATGGGTGAAGATAGACTTCCTCTCAAATGTGGAATCCATGAATTATGTTTCGATGGTTGTGGTCCTCGAACTGAAACAATGTTTCTATAAGACTGGGGAATTCCCTAAAATGCATGGAATTATGTTTTTAATTCATGAGGATCCCATTAATGACAACATTTTTATATTTTAGAAATCCTCTATCTCTATAAGAAATATTTATGTATCTAATTAATTCATTATGGTTAATGTTAGTGCAGTTAATGTGGCTTGCCTATTCTCCATTGTTTATGATATGTTTGAGGATATGTTAAGGACACATATTTGGTGGGACCTCAAAGGCTTCAATTAGAAATAAACAGTTTAGAAGGTTGGTAATGATTTTATTTCCATCTTGGTTGTGTTAGAGATGAAATTTTGTAGTCCATTTACTTAAAGGGAATGTATAGAGTTCTAATCTATCATTTCTCAAAATGGTATCCTTGATCTAGTTTTTATGGGTGACAAGTATACATGGTGTAATAACTAGCATGGCTATATGTGAATGTGTTAAAGGATAGATTTTTTCCATAGAAATCTCTAATTAATCTATAGAATTCCAAATGTTGAACTTAGTCATCTGGTTCATATTGTGTCAAATCATTTTCTTATTCTGGTTAACCTGATGTTCATAGATAAAGCTAGGGAACATTTTTTTCTTTTCCATACTATGGGTTGATAAGCAAAGCGACCAAATTTTTGTTTAAGAATTTGAGAATAAACCAATTCAATACAATATTTGGACTAGTTTTTACAATAAATTTATATGGTCAATGAATGATTTAAACCTAAAGTATAAATCCCTCCCATATGTTACACATGATCTAGGTATCATAAAATATGAAATTGAGATTAGAAAAGCCACTCTAAAATGTACATGGTTTGAAAATTTGAATTCCTCCCTTTCCCTGAAAAAGAGCCAATTCTATTATATGTTTCTTAATCATGTAATGAGCATATATAGAATATATAAGTGAATTGGGATTAGGGTAAGTGACCAAAATTATACATTATTCCACACATTCTTGAATAAAAAATATTAGGGGAGTGTTCCGAACATCCAGATGGATGATGGATATTTCACAAGTGACCATGAGGTGATTAGTGGTAAGGTTATTGCTCATTTTTATTCCATTTTCTATAATCCTAACAATTTTTGGTAAAATTTGTATTATAGAGGTCATGATAAAATCTTCAAATCCATCCCACATGTTGTTCCACCTCCAAAAAATGTTATATTAGAGAGAATCATAGAGGAATAAGAGGTGTTGGACACAATTAATTCCTAAAATCAAGAATATTTTATATGGATGGATGGTTTTCTAGGATCATTGTTTGTGAAGTCCTGGGATACCATCATTGATGATATCATGGTAGGCTTTCAATATTTCATCAGTAGGGGTTCCCCACCCTGGGCTTCCAATGCCAGGACTATGGTTCTAATTCCCTAGGTGAAATTCCCATCATCCTTCAATAAATTAAGAAGATTAGCATGGGAAACTTCCCCTACATAATGGTATCCTCCATCATCAATAACATACATTCCCTCTATATCAAAAAATGGGTTTCCTTATACCAACATGGTTTTATAAAAGACTATTCCATTAAGGGATCCATGTACATCACTCAAGAGATAGTTTTAGTCATTAATATAAATATGAGGGGATCTAAAATTTTTCATAAAATATAGATGAAAAAAATAATATGATCAGATGGAGTTGAAATTTTTTCTCTATGTAATGAAGAATATATGATTATAATATTCAATGATGAAGATTCTCTTTTGTTGTTATTTCACACACTGGTTCAAAAATTTTTAATGGGAAACAATTTGGATTTTGAAAATTTCTATGGGGGATAATATAAGGAGGTCCAATTTATCCTATTATCTTCATTATGGTCTAGGATACTCACAGTAGACAAATTGATTAAAAAATATAGTTTTCTATTATCTATCTCCTCCAATGTAGAGATCACTTCAATAGAGTATCATACCTTCTATTTACTAATGATATGGTCTTACTTATCAATGGTCCCCACTCTTCTTTTAGTGAATTCCATAATATCATGGATGAATATTCAAAATGGATTAGAAAAATTATTAATAGAGTTAAATGTTTTGTATTTATTCCTTCCTCATGGTCAGATAATCGATGATAATGAATTGAATTGTTTCATGTTATCCACAACAAAAATTTCCAATGATCTACCAAGTTTCTCATCTATCTTGATGAATAATCTGTATTAGAATAATTAATGGAGTAGTTGATAAAATCACCAACCAGATCAAAAATTGGAAAAATAGGTTTCTTTCATTTTATGGGAGGATCACTCTTGTATATTATATTATAACATCTATTCCCATTCCTTCCATTTCTATTATCAAGTCTCAGAAGACTATTCTCAAAAAATAGAAAATATATTATCACCTTATATTTGGGATGGAAAATGGGAGACGGTTGTCATTTGACCTCCTACAAAAGGCTTACTAGACCCATGCATAATTAAGGAAACAATGTGAGGAATGTTATAATGAAGAGGAATTAACTTCTAAGAAAATTGTCCTGGGAGGTTATAGAAGGGAGGTCTCTATGAAGTGGGTTTATTATGGGAATATATGACAACTTTTAGTGAGTATCTAGGAGTATATTTTCCTCTTTATGGAATTCTATGAAAATTAATATTCAAATTATTCTACGGTATTCTTATTGGATAATTGTGTATCGGGATATTAATTTTTTTGGAATGTAATTGGACTGGGGAGGTGTTGGGTTATCCCGGGTGCGTTATACATGAATTATCCCTAAAGTAGTCCATTCTTTACCCCTCATTAATCTAGGATGTATTATACCCTACCCAAAACAAGCTATTTAATCATTTCAAGACCGTGTAGGACTCAAATGAGTGTTTATTCATTGATTCAAGATTTGGAATATTCTTCACTTAATACTAAAAACAAAATATTATGTCAGTTCAAGCTAAAAATGTAGTGGGAGGCACACTTTGGTTCATTTTTATCAAAGTGAAGTTAAATTTATTGATCTATAGAGTTCAGAATCAAACGTTATCCGCTAATGAAACGATCATGAAAAATTGAGTCCCTTTATATTACAAGTGTCTATGCTACAATTCCAATAATGAGGAATCCATCAAGAATTTATTTTTCCAAAGTTGTATGGATAATAATATTTAGAGAGCCTTTAGAGACTTTAGTAATTTCTCAACAAAGGTTCCGACCATTAATGAGTTCTTTCAGTATAGGTACAGTGGGGTGGGAGTAATTAATCAGGAGAAAAAGGATAATTATATCTATCTCATGACTAGATGTGGGTGTTTATGGGATAAAAAAAATAATGATCGACATAACTAAACCCTTCCAAATGATACTGGGACAATGGTTATGAGAAAATGTCTCATGGTGGATCTGGAACACCTTATGAAAAATTGGATGGGGGATTCCTCCCAATGATGTTGGATGAATACAAATTCATTCAAATTTTCTCTCTAACCCTTTCTGTTGGGTTAATGGGTTCGAGGGAATCCCCTCTGGTTGCCTCAAACATAATGTTGAGGGTTCTTGTGTCCATGGGGAGATGTGGGGGAGGATATGTGATGCGTGATTCCAGTGGTTTGGTGAACTTGGGTTTCAATGATTATTATGGAAATAGTGACTCCCTTATAATGGAAGAAAATGTGATTCTACATGGCCTATATTTATCTCTCTCCTAGAATATTTTTTCAAACTACATTTGATACTCATTTGAAGAATTTTTTTTGATATCTTTAAGTTCTCAATTTAACTATATATCAAATCATGTACCTGATCCACAAATGAAAGTGTCTCATCACCAATAGGATTGAGATTCTTCCCATGTGGAAAAAAGTCAACCATATTGTTGGGTTTTTAGCTCCCATGGATTCTCAGGAGATTCCTATTGTTCATTTTGATTGCATCGGTTCCCTTCCTCTTGAGTGTAGGGACATTTTTATTAAGGATTCTCTGATTCTCAACTTTTACAGTCCCCTCTATTACTCTTTCTACTTTTCCTCTATTAATATTTTTTTGTCGTAGGATGCCTCCCCGACAATCAAGATCAATAAATGGTTCCTTAGTTCCCTGATATATGTAATTTCCACATTATGTTAAACATCATGGGTTTAATGAACTATGTGGGTTTTTATTCCTATTATAAATAGGATATGTAAGATGCCTCAGAACGACACAATCCCATTCTCAAAATGTTAATAACGTCCTTGGATGAAAATAAGTCTAAATTTCCTTTTTATATGGATAAAAATTATAAGAATATAGTAATTAATGGGAAATGTATTAAGAAACTTAGATACAAATAAATAGACTCACTAACAGGCCTCCCTTTTATACATGGATGTGTTCACAACTTGATCAATTTTTTAGGGTAACCGGTCCCATATTGATATTTACAGGAGATTCAGGAACATATCTTAAATCCATAATAGAGTTCTAGTGTTGGTAAAAATTATCCCCAAACGGGTGTGATGGGCCCAAACTCCCATCTCCTTGTCTAATGTGAGATCCTAAGTGCTATTGGGCCAGAAACCTCAATTAACCACCAACATTATGAATTATGGTTTACACCTAGTTATAGATGTGGTAGTTATTTAGAGTTTATATGGAAGACCAAAACGGTGAAACTAACATGAATGATTATGTAGAAAAAATTCCCATAACAATCATCAATCAAGAAAAACCAAATGTCTCTATTTTACCATGAAATAAAAAAGGTGAACAAGATGTGAATAGCTCAAAAAAATTATCGGTTTACCAAATATATGGGCGTCTTGTTTTTAGATATTATAGAAATAAAAATGGGGAATATGACATGATTCTTTAAAATTGAAAAAATTATCTGCTGATCCTACGTAGTCGAGGGTTCTCATGAAATATGTTCATACTCACCATGATAAGACTGCATGGGCAGAATTGTCATACCAGGAATAAGAATGGACAATTGGGCTACCTATGCTTATCTAATTGAGCACATATCATGCTTGAAATAATTCGATGATTTTTGGCCTTGTTCATTATTTTCTTTAGGAATGTAGGTAATATTATCACAAATAGCACCCGACCTGAGATAATGTCTTTATCCAGTGATCGTTCTGGAAAATCATCTATAGTTGTAACCCTCGCAGGTCATAGAATGGACTCAGTAACCCGAAACCTTTGGCATATAGTTGTGAATGCAATGTTCTAAGAATACCATTGACATGGTATGAACCCAACCCTCGAGTCTTACCATAAGTGTCTCCAAATAATAAAACTGTTGAGTCTGTATCATCCATAAAAAAATATTGTAAATCAAGTAGAACTCATTGCCACCTCTCAACACTTTATGTGTTTATTTATGGATTGAAACAATCACCACCTTATATATCTGATGAATTTGGATCATTGAGTAAACTACGGTCATTTTTAGATTCATGTGCTTCCGAGGAAAGATCCTATCAACCATTGTCACCAGTGCCATCTCATCAGCGACCCTCGATCACCTTTTGAGGGGACCATATGAAAAACTTCCACCTATGAAACCTATGCACAAGAAATAAAGAAGACATATCAAGTTAAGAATGATTCAGATTACTATGATTGGGAACATATCCCTACACTTACTGAAGATTCCTATTTTTAAATTTTAGTATAACCTAGGGAGTAGGCTCATATCCCTTATCAGTCAACACAAGTTTATGAGAATAATCCTACGACAAGCATGGGGGTGGTGAAAATACGTACCTATGTTTTGGAATCATATCGGAATATTATGATGGAACAATGAGGGAAGAAGTGTTCTCATATACCCTATTCCATCGAAGACAACTTATAGTATATATTTGTGATAGAAATTGTGTAGGCTTACATTCTTGTGCATACATTTCCAACGTGTCACTACATATTACCGATTGGAGAATACCTCCACCAGCATATTCTGGAACAGGTACATATAACACTATATGTGCATACTCTATCCCTATATCCATGGAATCACAACACTCTAATCAGTATGAAAAAGTGGTTTCTCAGGATAAATATCTCATTCTATCTCCCATATAGGAGGATTATTAGCATATCTCAGTAAACAAAAATGTATAGGACTAGTCTCATATTATCGTTCCAACTGAGGCTAACCAAGTGATATTGAAACATGACTCAGGATAGGTGTACATTCATGTATAAACTTTCTAGAGACATACACCAAAGGATTATTAATGACCACATATAACTATTTTGACATGGGATCACCAAGTGAGAGCAACACATTCCTTGGAAGAGGATCATATTCCAATAAAAAAATGTACACTGAGAAACTCTAAAGGATCATGATTTTTGTCATATCCTCATCTGACTGAGGATCATCAATTTAGAATAGTACATGAATTGAGATATTCTAATATTCATATCAGTGAATATATTAGAAATATTCAATTAGATCATGGAAGCCGGGGTCATATCCTTACTTCATCCAAAAAAAAAACTACACCAACATTAATATGAGGTAATACAAGAGGATGCTTGTATATATTCTACCATTCTGGCGGTTCCTATAGTGATTCTAATAGAGAATTTATATTTGAACAAGGATTATATCCCAACCTCTACTAGGTTTGATCAACATATTATGACAACCACCTACATGGAGACTCATATTCCTTCTTTCAATGAAGAAACTCATTGGTATACTCCATAAAAATCAATTTAGCAGGCTCATATTCTTAAAACACAATATGGTTATCAATATACTACAGAACCCATCATACAACAAGATCATATTACTGAAAAATCCATAAAAGAATGTAATAATATTTTGACCACAACACAGAATGGGGGATCATATCCTTAATATTCTCAATGCTAGTTTATTTTAGGTTGTTCTGTACACATTCTAAACAACCCATAACTCTAATGACTCATCAATCATAGAATAAGGTGGACATTAATGTGATATTATACTTATGCTATTGTGGGGATGGATTTCATTTACTCTACTCCGGACATCTTCCATGGCCACCCTCCCCATGATGATATCTTCCAAGGGAAAGGAAATCCTTCCCTTTCACAGATGCCTCTATATGTGGAGGTTCTCAAAAAATATATTCCTTCATATGGAGAGGTTTGTAATACCCCAGGGTCAACTATATATAGTCCCCATAATCTTCCAAAAACTCTCCACTACAGACCGCATGTGACCAAGAAATGAGCTATATATAGTCTGATCAGATGAAGGTGTTTAATTCTAATAAAGATGAGGTCTACATTGACATATGGAGAGAGTAATCTTGAAACAAACTTCACACTATTTTTACCCTTTGATACTGATGACTATGAGACCCCCAATAAGATAGAGAAGCAGTTCATTCCATTACAATACCAAAATATCTCAGTTTCTCATCAGTGAATAGAGGCTAAACATTTCACTTATCCATGATATCAGTATCACCTTCACATTATCAATACACTCTATTTCTAGAAAGAAATGTTTGTTTTTTCTATACCCCATAACCAATGAACAGAGGATAAAAAAATCATATATAGTGTATGTTTTTGTAACTTGAAAACACTTTGTTGAATGATTTATATAGAATCATCAGACATACATATCAAATGATTGGAGAAATATCGAGCATTACACTTCACTAGGTCCCTAGAACAACATAACTCACCAAAACACCCTTCTGTAAAGTCATAGCCTATGGAAAAATTAGGGGATAAGGTAATGTGTGAGTGAGTTGGTCACAATAATAGAATGAATTTACTTTAAAGAATCCAGGACATCACAAATAAAGGGAGAGGACATCCAACATGTCATTGAACTCGTCCCATGAAAATAATGCTAACACATTTTAAACATGGAAGCTGATGTGGAAATCAATGAAACAACACCTAGTAAAAAATGGATCCAATAAGGGCTTTCCATTGCATCTAGTTTATACAGAAAAACAACTATGACAAACCTAGTTTATTTCAATATTATGTACCATTATATCCATTTGGGAAAAAACCTATCCCATTAGGCCAAAGAAAGATCTACCACCACCTCAACCCCTCAAATCCTCAATCCCTAAAAGTATTCGGGACATATTAGATGTAACTAAAAGTTAACCTGAACATAAAGGGCCAAAGGAAATTATATCTCAATCTACATCACCTGGTTCATCACCCCCCTGAGAGGGTCTAGGTGAAATCAATGGTGGTTCCAAATCTACCCTAGACCTCATGGTTGGGGGAATTTATATCTCAATTATCATCTTAAGAGTCCTAAAATTCTTCAATGGACTTATCATATTCTAAAAAATATGTTAAAAAATTCAAATGGAGGCCCTGAATGGAACCCAACCTATAGGTCTATGGTCATTTTCCTCATTAAAAGCATCATCATATAATGAATCAATCTTCTCTAGGTTAGGAGGTAAACATCAATGGTCGATAACAGATCTGTTTATCCAAGAGCAAGACCAACCTATTATTTTTAGGGTCCTTTAAACAATCATGATTGGAAAATCCATCATGATCGCTATTTATTGTTTGATATCATAGGAATTTATGGAGAATTTGATCACAACCTATTGGGTTATCAATCAAAAATGGTCCAATATGGAAAGGGGTTTAAAAAATAACACTAATGCAAGTTGTTCATAATCAGCTTATTACATTATGGGTTATGCGACTAATACAATTTCTTTATAATCCTTAGTTAATATCATCAATATCAACACAATATATAATTATGATCAAGGAAAAAATTTATAGGGATAAAATACTGAAAATATACACTGAGTGAAGGATTTTGATGCACCCACATATACTGCACGTACTCGGAACTATAGGAGAATACCAAACAAGGATACTCTGAATACCATGATTCCACCTCTATTGTGGAAAAATAATAATTATAATGGTAAAGAAGTGGTGATATACCACTCCTCACCTAGAATAGATGAATTCCATTCCACAAATGAGAATTTTTCACAAAATGAGAATGTGATAAAAAATCTCAAGCAACTAAATGAGGAGATACTCGGGGGAAACTTTACCACTGGGTATCTTCTATAGCTAGAGATGAATATACCATATCCCATATATTCTTAAAGAGATGATATTATTATAAGGTATTCATTTGAGTGTTAGGTCAGCTTTAGATTCAGGAAGCTGTTCTAGATAAATGTCGAAGTTGAAATGAACAAGTCTTCCATCCATTATGGGGAAAGAATCTACCTTGGTAGTGATGTTATTTAATTGTATCCTCGATTGAGAATAATAGGGAAATTAAAATAATGAAACCACATCAAACCCTGCTCGTTCCTTGTTTTTGGGAGTCGACTAAGTGAACAATACCTCTAGAGCTTTTGAATACCCTCGAGTCCATGTCTATATTAATGGAATCCATGGAAGGGAGGAATACACCTATGATGGTTGAGAAGAAGCCATATCCTGAATGGGTGGATGAAACTCTACCACAAAAAATTAAGAAAATAAAAAATTATCTACATTTGAAAAAGGTTTAATACCCCGAAAAACATCTAACACACTCCATATATCGATGCAGTCCAATGATTTTCCTTTGAGATGAACATGAGGCGACCGTGATTTGGTTTTTTGTATAGACTCTGATAGGGCCACCATTTTTCTAATTCAATAGTCTTCTAGTAGGATTAGTATAGGGTGGAAAGACATTTATTGTCAATTACTTTACTGGTTTAACTCCACATTGAGGAAAATGAAAATTTTACACCTATTAAACTATAAGAAATAAGAAATTTATAGGGATTTTAACTTCATATCCTTATGTAATGCTTTCACCAATTCACTAAACCACCTTCCCTTATATAACAAAATTTATTATATTTGTTATGAAAATATATGGGATGAGTTGTAGAAAACTCTATTCTTGATGGACTCTATGTGTTTATAGAAATGGTAAATCCTTTGGAAGACACCATTCAATTGAGTCGAGCTATGTCTCAAATCATAAATTTAGTATAATGGAAAAGGATAAAAAAGGATGAAACTATCACTATTTCCCTCAAACTAGTATCACCACCCATTCAATATTATTTTCAAGTCCCTAATACCCTAGAACCTCTTATTGGGAAATAATAACAACAAAATCATACCCTGAAAAAAGAAAATAAATATATCAGGGTCACCTAATATTTTAGAAAATGATTAAAAAAATATTCCCCTTCCAAAATGACTGGGTCCCAAGTTATTTCCTTTCAGACATGAACAATAACCTAGTAAAGGTGACACAACCCATGAAACCCAATGAAGTCAACCTTACCAATCGTTCTAACCAATTACATCTCTATTGAAGGTGGGGTCACAACATCTAGGATTACATCGTCTTCAAATACATCCTCCAATGTATGGTTGATTCTTAAGCTGTGATGTTTCAAAACATCCTAGAATAAGAATCCTCCATAACCATTGCCCATTTAAGATAATACAGTGATTAGAAATATTATTTGACTAGGTGTGGGAAGAGGTTTGATAAATGGATGAATAAAAAGACAGCTGAATGAGATCATCCGATCCAGAGGGCACAACTTCTCAAACCCATAACAGTAAAATCACCGAGGGATGTGGCATTAAATATTCATCTCAGAGGCTAATGTTACTATCAAACACATCATGTGATATAAGAGAGAGATTTCTATTTATCTCCAATGATTTCTCAAACTCATGAATATTTGTTTCCTAGAACATCTAAAGGATGGGCCCCACCCCACCCGAACGAACCCTCATAAAACTAATAGATTATATTTGATTTTTTATGTGATACACTCAATAGATCCCTACTCTAATGATGAATATTACACAAAGCATGAGTACCCCATTCCAAATAGGGGAATAGGAGTTTTCATGTATAGGTACTGAGGATACATGGGATAACACAGGGATGGTTGGCCTAAATATCTTTGTAACATCCCCAGAAAGGTTATATATGAATTCTATAACCATAAGAAAGTACATAGGTGATATCAATAGAATCTTGGGATATGCATTAGAGAACTCTAGCTCATGCCCTAGCCTAGTCATCATACATGACAATGTGATAGGGATTCAATTACCTGATCATCCCTAACAATGGAGAAGGCCCCGTGACATACACCATTGGAATCATATGCTTCCTCAACCTCTATACAATCACATGGACCATATTTATAAAACACCCGAAATCTTTAGCCACATAATAAAGAGTAACTTCACCTCTGAAGTACAAACCAATGGTACCAAAATTAAGACATTATAATGTATATTTTCATATCCCTATATAATCCTTAATACTAGATTCACTTCATTATTAAGAATAACATCAAGAGGAACTCTTAGAATACCTATAAGGAACAGAAGAGTTTGATATAGAGGTTGTAATAGTTGAGGTTTTTTGGGTGAATACTATTCTATCATAATCCCATGTCCCCATATAATTCATAGAGATGTTTTAGGATGTGTTCATCTATATAAACTTCATAACCTTGTATATTTTAAGTAGACTCGATAATTTCAACATCTGGAGGGAAATGATTGTAAATGGTTCTGAGATCAACCTCATCTTGATTCAGACCATTAAATGATTGGGATATTGAGAAGGATATTTTTATCCCACAAAGATGACCATTCAAGGGTATGATAAGATTGATCATATACCTCATAGGAAGATCACTCTCAATGCTCAATTTTGGGAACACACAACTAATGTTGAGTTCATGATTATCCAACAATACATAGCATATAATGTGATACTCATATGTCCTTGGATTAACACCCGAATGGTGGAATATTAAAAATTCCACAATTTTTTTTAATACCCCATTGATGGGATGGTAGACATACTACATGTTGATTACATTCCCTTATAGTCTTGTGTAGCCACATAGGAGGTAGTAGGATTCTACAAAAGGGATGGAAAACATCCAATGGTGGATGAAAATGTACAGGTTGCATCCCCAAATGGACTAGGGATCATCCCTGAAAATACCTAAACTATGATCGAATGTGATTTTGTACTACCATGAAATCTAGTGGAGGTAATAGAATCAATCCTATATATACAGGCTCCTCCTATCCTTAGGGATAATATAAAATAAAACCAACACCAAAATCTGTCTACAACAACTCTAGAAGAAGTTGATGACAATATATGTTCCCATGGACTCTCTAATCTGGATAAAAATAGAGATTCCATTATATTTCTAACTTCATCTAAACAATATTCCAAAGACTCATAGATGGCAGAAGAAGAGGATGACCTCAGGAATCCCCCCCACATTTAAGGAAGGCATCTCCACCACCATTGATGAGCACAAGTAGGTAAATTTTGGACCATGAGAATACATGCAACCTATGTAAATTAGTAACTACATACCTATGGAGGATTAAGAGGTGTATATTTTATTTGCAAAGGATCATCAATATATGTTCTCTTGAAATTATATTGAAATTCTCAGACTAAAGCCAAATGTGTCTATATAACATCTCAGATTACCCAATGGCCATTGATGTTTGAAGCACGAGGGTAAAAGGATACACCACTGTCACAATAATAATATAGAGATAGATGTTGGAAAGTTTATTACAACCCAATTTTTTTTGGGAAGTGAAATACCCAAGATGGATCTCCAACATTTTCCATATCATGAAAAATAATTAGAATATTTGGGTATGTATTGATTTTTGGGACCATAAACCAAAATAATTAAAGGAATAATTTCTATTACTGATCACAAGAAACATAAATAACCAAAAATATAGTTTCTATGCCATTTCCATCGTGGATGGGAACTCATGGAACAATCAGATAAAGGGTTTCCTGAAAGAATATAAATCCACTACCTTCATGATTCCCAAGAGATCTTTTTTATTTTAGGTAATACCATTTGAATTAATAAATGATGGGTATATTTATAAATTTTATATGAGTCATAACATTAATACCTTCATGGGATGAATAACTAAATGTTATGTCAATGAATTGGTTGTCAAATCTCAAGAGCATTTTATTTACTCTACAAACATTGAAATAGTCCTCAAAATGATGAGGTAGTATAGTCTGATGATAAACACGTTGAAATGAACATTCTAGGTAACATCAGGGGAGTTATGTGGTTTTCTTGTATGCTACCCTAACATTGAGTTTGACCCAGAAATGACCACCACTATCAGGGAAATGTCCCCGACTCAAAATATCAGTTAACTATGGGGGGTCTAAAAGAACCTCATGTACATTTGACATTTCTTAGCCAACACAGATATAAAATCACTCCCCTTCAACAAGATAATGAAGAAAGAAATTTTTTATCTATTTGGAAGAGGACTACAAAGAATCCTTTGAGAGTATCCATAGTACCTGCTGCATCCACCTGTCCTAATGAAACTTGTGGAAGGAAGACCACTCATCTTATATGTGGATAACATGGAACAATATCTTGGAACTCTCCTTACATTGAAAAAGGACTCATGAAATGAGAATATTGTTGACTACCAGAGCCCCACTATGCTTGGTACTGAGACCTAATATTTTGAAGTTGATAAGAACTACCAAACCCTCATCATTGAAGTGAAAAAGATGAGGCATTACATGGAGTACCAAAAAAACCTGGTCTCTCATATTAATCCACATTTTTACATCATTGGCCATCCTATACTGACTGGCCATCTGAGTCAATAGGAGGTTATTATGCCATAGTATGACATCTAATTCAAGTCACAAAAGTCAGTTAAAGGGATGTATTTGGACGATATCCACAAAGAACATCCCACCATTTGATGTACAATAGGGGACACTAAAATTCTATATGAGGAGGTTTTTTCCCATGACACTCCCTAGACACGTGAGATATATTTTGATGGTTCATCTTGAAGTCCTATCGATATTAGACTATAAAACCAAAAAAATAATCAGTTTTTATTACAAATTATATTTTTCTCTCCATACAAAGTAAAATTTAATTTATCTTTATAACTATATAAAGGCTTCGAGAAAAATGAGGAATAATTCTAAGACATAACCAATGGACTAGATCTACCCCTACATTTTCAAATTACCTACTGGAAAATCAATAGGGTCTTAGAGCTAGTGATAAGAAGATAAATGTGGAATATACCATTAAAAAGGAATAATTAGACCCTCTAACTAGCTACTTCAGAGGGATAATGATGAGTTTTCATGTGAAACTACATTACATCTTGTCCCCTGACCATATAATTCTCATTCTAATTCAATTGATAATACAACCATAGTCTTTAATGGCCTGGATCTATAGGAAGAGATATTCTTTATCACACGAAAAAGGATGGTCCCATTGATATTTTCCTATGACATGAATGAAACAAATCATCTCAATACCAATGTAGATCATGATGAACTATATCCACCCCCATATGGATGTATCCAATCATTTATTATCTCCAAAACTGGTTCATACAAGTAGGACAAGTCATAAGGAAATAGATTTGAGGCTCAACAATGAACACCACCCTATAGGATGTCCCATATGATAAGAGATCCATTTAAAAACAAGGAATCAATGGAATCCTCCTTATATTGATAATATAATAAGAGAATCCTACCATCATGGAATAATTCCACGTAAGATCCTATGACGCCCATCATTCTGGGACCAAGATCTCCTATGAAATCAATGGTCTAGGATACTACTCAAAAACCATGATATAGGACTGCATGAAAATAACTATGAAATTACATTAATTATAGATTCATGAAAACATAATCCATAAACCCATGAAATTGATACATACAGAAAAATATTCTTGGCCTTTTCCATATGTGGACAGAATGTTTTTGGTCTATATACCCCAACCACAACTATGAATTTTAAGCCCATCCATAATAGTTCCAACTTCTTATCAAAACGTGCTCAAGTAAAACCCCTCATGGAAGTAGGGATGATTAATATCATCATGTTATGAAAATACTACACCATCACTAGGTTCTGAACCCCTCACCTGATATTGATGGTAAATGACACCAAATATTTTTCTATTGAGTTGAATAAATTTTACCAAGTGTACAACATGAAGTCCAATAAATAATCACACTACCATATAGAGACAAATGGGGAGGTAGAGGCCTTCAATAAGAGTCTTTGAAATATATTATAAAAGATGATAATTATGGATAATAAGTATTGGATATAAAATCTCCTCCATGCTTTATGGGCATACTATACCACTACACATACCACTATACAAGAAAATATATATTCATTAGTGTACCAAATTGAGGATGTGTTTCCCATAGAAGTTTAGTTTCCCATGCATTGAATAGATATTTGTCAAAAACACTCAGTTTATGAGAAATTATAAAAAAAGTTGGATGAGTTAGAGGATCTTGATTAGAAAAGGTTGTGTACATTTAATGACTTTGAGGTCCTTCAGAATAATATCTCAATGGACTTAAATAAAATGGTTGACCGCCATTCATTCCTTAATGGAGAACACACATTTTCGGTCAAATCGCTAATGAAAATAGGAAATAATCATCCAAATATTTAAACCAAATTGGAATGGAATTGTATCATACATAAGGTATATTATAATGGAGCTTACACACTCGCCACAATGGATGGGAAACATGTCACCCACACTAATGATAAATTTATTGAGAAATACTTTTTGTAGATGCCATCAATCATTATTCACATCCTTAGCACATGATAATAAAATTTATGGAACAGATCCTGACCACATGACATTAATCTATATGGAATATGTCCCAACCACGTGACAATAAATTTTAATGAAAAAATCTTGACCACTTGATGTTAAACTATATGAAACACATCCTAACATCATTACAATAAATTGATTGGAACACATCAAAAACATATGAAGTTAAATAATGAAAAACATGTCTTGAGAAAATGATGTTAATTTTAAAAAAATTCTCAACCACAAGATGTTAAAATGTATGGAAATAATATTGGGGGCAAGATGTATAACTACACAATATCTATCATCCTCACCACATAACATTGAACATCATGAGAGATGTATTTACTGCTTGAAATTAAAGTAAATTAGAAGAATCGTGACATGAAAGATTCATCACACAAGAGATATATATGTGAAAAGAAGAAATGAAGTGCCCCATACATTTGGGGGAGTAAATCATGTATAGAGAATATCCACATTCAAGAACTATGTGTGACTTGAATCCTAACCTATATGATACATAGTGATACCCAATACTCTAATCCTGGATCTATCCATAGTATTTATTTTTCATGTTCGGTAACCTTCTTCTTCACCACATGATGTAAAACTACATGGATCCCCAACATTACTCTTCTTTTATGTCGAGTATTGTTTTTCCTTAACTCAGGAAATAAAAATAAACAACTGATGTCCTTTTTACATGTTAATGAAATTCATAGTTTTCTAGAACTATATATGACTTTATTCTTATTACAACGAGATATGTAGGGATTCCTAGATTCTATATCTTGGCCCAACCATCACACGATACAAAATTCCTATGAACTTTCTTGTAATTTCCCTTGTGTGGTGAAAGGAAACCTTTTCAATCCTTGTTCCTCACACCAATAATATATTACATGATCTTTTGGAGTTTGATAAGTTCTTTGCTGCATGACCAAGTCATATGAGTCCATGACATGGTTGGAATAGTCTTAAGAGAGAGACCATAAAAGGCACAACATGAGTTATAAGGACCCAAACATAATACAGTATATAATCTTGAGTTTTAGAAAAGAAAATACAATCTTACACATTGAGGATATTTTTAGGTTTTTAGTTTAATGTAATTAGGACATAAAACATACATAACATATCATAATCATACATATGGATACAATTAAAACTATATCAGTTTTTTCAACAAATAAAACATTTCAGATAAAACACAATTTAATTGACAATTCTTCCTGAAATTTAAATGGTATTTCTTCTTTCTCTCACACAGCATTATAAATTTTCAAAATATTTAGAAACATGGGATGAGAACATAAATCATAGTAATGAATTTAAATAATGAAATAATTAGTAATGAAATTACATAAAAACCAAAAAAATCCATTTCATAAAACTCATTAGCATGCATGGAAACATCATAATGTGGACTTGGGACATATTTACCATATTACTCTTACAATCACCCTTACACATGGAATATCCATTTAGTCAACTTCCATATCTGGTGTACCCAATGCATTCGAGAGCTATAATGGGGCTCACCCCTCATATCATGAGCTATAATCGGATCAAATCAACATATATTAAGCTATAATGGGATCAAACCAACACATCATGTGCTATAATGTGAAAAAACTAAGATATCTATGTCAAAGGAATATTTAATAGTAATAATGTATCATGAAATCTAGATAAAATACTCCTTCCATATATTTATATATATAATAGTCGTTTTGAATTCCATTAATGATTCTTTTAAAAGGATTTTCAATGAAAAGACCCATACTAAAATAATTGGAGTGAGAATTAATTGAAAGGAATGGATATGTGTATACACTGTAAATCCACATTATACACCAGAATATCAATTAAAATTCATCACAAAAGTAATCTTAATACCATATAATGAATAAAGAATAATTTTAACCCAATGAATGGAAATTAGGCTAAGAATTCCCTTACCTTGGGTTCATATTACTTAAAACATGTTTAAAACTTCTGTATAATGGTTAACAGAGTGTTATTCATATCTTATAGAAGCATATTAATATTTTTAACACCTTATATAATCATTTCATAACATCATTTCTCCCTTTAATTATTTGTATTTTTTTCTGTCCATTGTTTTGGGTGTATTCTTTACATAATTTCCATAGACAGTTTGTATTTGATTTTCTTGTTGTATGGAAATGAAATTCCAGAAGTAGAATGAAATGGTATTAATAATTTTTAAGAATATAAAATTATTTTCTAAATCAATTTGGGTATATGTTATGATGATTAATCATTATATTAGTCTTTACTGATATCTATTTAGATCATTTTAGTGGTTCTTTGATAATCACGAAGTAGTTTCATCATATAACATAATATTATGTCTATATGTTAACTCCAGATCATGAAAGATGATATATAATTAAATTTACAATATTTTTCAACCATTAAAATGGTTTTATATCTAGTTTGAAGTATGTAATGAATATTTTAAACACATCGTCAATGATTAGGGTAAATCGACACATCATAGGTGGTGTTTTTATTTTTAGAATAAGAGGAAGAAGAGAAGAATAATGAGGACTAATTTTTCCATAATCATGATCAAATTTTATAATATATTCAATTCTTGATATTTCATGCCTCTTTTAAATGGATATGATAAGATAGTGTAAGAAAATAATTAATTGAAATAAAATCACAAGAAAATGAAATGGGATCTTTACCTCTTGATCTATTGTCCTTGGGATCATCTTTAAGGCCCTTAGTTTTGGACTTTTGTTGAGATCATAATGTATTGAACGTGAGGAAGGGGATTTAGAAGAGTATTCGGTAGAACGTAGTCTGGGATCAATGATTGAGTGGTCTTAGAGGAAGAGGGGGTGAGGGTGGTATTTATAGTTGAGGAGAGGAGGGGTTTTACATTATTTTTGTCATTAGTTTAATATTTTTTTTCTAAAGTCTACAAATATTTTGGGCTAATGTGATTGAAAATAGTAATAAGTGCATGTGTGTTCAATCAACTATCCATTTACATTATCCATGACTCAAGAATGATGCAAAAAATCATTTATTTAGCATATATTGTTAATTGTCATATTTTACTATTCCAAAAAAATTCTTGTATTTCAAAAAAATCCCAAAAAATAACCATTAACATATTTTGACGTATAGAATTCAAAAATGAACTTCTTTTTTTGAATTTTTTTTCTTAATTTGATTAATTTAATTATAAAATTAAAATCATAGTTTATCCGTAAATTAATAACTTTAAAACTATTACTCAATTTATAACAAATTGAAAAATTAATCCAGTTCTCATAAAAATTTCATATAACCATAAGATAATTAAATAATAATTTATGATTACATTTTATGATAACAAATTTTTATTTAAAAAATTTAATTAACCATAAAATTATAACTAAACATCTATGACTTGGAAAAATACCAATACTTATATAATGATCCTATTATCACTTATAAGATTACCTTATTATTATACATTCATGGGAGTGGTCACTATACATTTGGCCATTTTAATATTCATAAGGTTCTTATTACTATTCATAAGTGTATGCTACTATTCATAAGGGTATGTTAATATTCTCGAAAAATTATCTTGGTCCTGTCAGACTATAAATAAGTTACTAATTGTAACCTCGTATGCCTGTATTTTGAAATTCCAAACCTAGAAGTAGAAACATTATGATTAACAGATAAGTTATATCCATGTCCTTAAAAAGAGTCATTATGTAGAGACTCTGTGTTTCATTCATTAAATTAAGTGTATTTGTAAACCCTTGAGGTGTTACATTCTCCCCACCTTCTTGAAATTACATCCTCAAATTTTTATTTACTTTATAACAAGTGACGATACATTTCCCTCATATCATTTTCAGCTTCCTATGTTGCTTCTTCGACCATGTGGTTTCTCCACAATACCATTACATGGTAGATTGCCTTATTCTACAACACCTTCTCTCTATGATCACGAATCGAAATAGGTTTCTCTTGATAAGAAAGGTTCTCTTCCAACTGAACAGATTCTTGGCTCATGACATGAGATAAATTTGAAACACACTTTCTCAGTATCAAAATTTGAAAAACATTGTGTACCTGAGATAATCTTATAGGAAAAGCTACTCAGTAGGTTGCTGGTCTAACTTCATCCATGATTTCATACGGTCCAACAAAACTTGGAATTATCTTTCCCTTTTTTTCAAAAACACATAATACTTTTCCAAGGAGAAATTTGAAGGAAAACATGACCACTGTCTTCAAAAGAAATGTCTTTCCTCCTGTTATTTGCATAAATTTTCCGCCTACTATGATCTGTACTCCTATGTCACTAAATCATTTAAACACTTTCCAACACATCATCTAATAATTTATTTCCCATAAAATTCATTTCCCCAACATCATCCCATAATGATAGAGTTTAGCACCACTTTCTATACAATGCCTCAAAAGGTGCCATCAGTATACTAGAATGAAAACAATTATTATAAGAGAACTCAACTAAAAAGATATGTTGACAACAACTTCCATGGTATTCCATTGAACATGATTTAATCATATCCTCTAATGTATGAATTTTTATATCAGTCTATCCAACAGATTGAGGATGAAAAGCATTACTGAAATTTAATTCTTTGCCCAATGAATTTCGAAGGCCTTTCCAAAACGTAGAAGTGAACATGCGATCACTGCCAGATACAATTGAAGTAGTAAATCCATGAAACCCGAAAATATCATTGAGGTGCATTCAATAAAGTTGATCCAAATGCATTGTATATAGAATTGGAAGGAAATGTGAATATTTATTCAGATGACCTATAATAAACCTGATTGCATTGTTACCATGAGATGTCTTTAGTAGTCCCACATCAATGTTCATGGATATATTTTTCCATTTCCACTCTTGAATAGGTAGAGGCTGAAATATCCCCCTTTAGTAACTTCTTCTTTACATGGACCTGTTTACATGTCAAGCATTTCACTATAAAATAAACAATATCTCTTTTTATTATATCCCCCTAATAATCCTCTCAGAGATCTTTGTACATCATTATATTTCTAGGATGAAATGAAAATAGAGAACTTTGAGCTTTACAAAACAATTATTTCTTCAAATGAGAATCATAATGAACAGATAATATCTTACCAAACCTCAAAATAAATTCCTTATTGAGGTTAACTTCTAGAAACATTCCCAATTTATCCAATTATACCTTTTTATGTAACTCATAATCTTTTTTATGGGCTTTATAAATTCTATCTAATAGAGAGGACTACACTGAAACCTGAAAAAAATAGAGGAATTTCCTGCACAGAAAAATTCCAATCTGATTTTTATCAAATCACTCACTAAAGGGTTACTTTTGAAACGTTTCATGGTTAATATAGCATTACATTTCTGACACAATGCATAATACACTCAATTCTATTTTCTAGGATGGTAATGAATCATGCAATAATAATCCTTGATTAGTTTCAGCCATCTTCAATGTCTCATGTTTAATCCCTTATGAGTAAATATATACATAAAAATTTTATGGTCAGTATATATTTTAAATATTACTCTGTACCAATGATGCCTCTAAATTTTTAATAAAAAAATTAGAATCTAACTCTGAATCATGTTTATGATAATTTAACTCATGAGGTTTCAACTAACGTGACACATAAGAAATTACCTCATCATTCATCATCAAAATACAACCAATTCACTTTAATGAATCATCAATGTTGATAACGAATTCACCACTTTAGTAAGGTAGGGCCAGAACTAGAGAATTCACGAATCTTCTATTCAGTTCCTAGAAATAATCATCACATTATTTTGTCTAGATGAATTTAACCCATTATAATGATAACATAGTTAGTGGGCTTGATAACTGTACATAGTTTTCAACAATCCTATTATAATATCGTTCCAAATCAAGAACGATATTAATATCGGTTATATTTTTTTGGTGTTTTATATTCATTAATATTTGTTGTTTTAGCAGAATTAATAGTAATTCCATCTATAGAAACAATTTGATCAATGGAGGAAATTTTTTGCATCCAAAATTCAAACATTCTGAATATTCCATACATCTGTTTTAGATTAAGGTTTTCAAAATATCCCATAGATGTTTTTCATCCTCCTATTTACATTTAGAATATACAATAATGTCATCAATAAACAAAACCAAAAATTATTTCCAAGAAATCATGAAATATTCTATTCATAATATCCATGAATATAACATGTGCATTAGTTTACCCAAATGTCATAACATCCAAATCATAATGACCATATATACATTGAAACATAGTCTTCAAGATTTCGGAAACCTTTACTTTTAACTAATGATCCCCAACGTTAGGTCAACCTTCGAAAAATAATTTTCTCCCTAGATCTTATCAAACAAATCATCGATATAAGTCAAATGATAATTGTTTTTTACAATGATGTTATTGAAGGCTCTGAAATCAAGGCAAAGTCTCATTGAACCCTTTTTTACAAAAAAGACCGGAGAAACCCATGGTGAAGTACTATGTAAAATTAATCCATTATCTAATAATTCCTACAACTACATTTATAATTATAGAAGTTCGATTTGAGAATTTTGATATGGGTTGTAGAAATTGGATTATAATTAATAACTAATTCTATATATAATTTATAATCTTGATCAAGAATAACACTAGGAAAATAATTTGGAAAACATCTACTTATTCATTTACCACTAGAACATCACTAATCTTGGCAGTTTTATTGTCTTCAATAATATGAGCAAGATAACATTCATTAAAATCATTAATCAGTTTCATAGTATACCGATATATTATCAAAGTTATGCGTCCGTTCATGAACACAAACTAAAAATATTTCTAAAAAAACTTATTTTACTCTACAATATATCATTGCATGATAAAAAAAAAGTTGGTCTATACACAAGATAAGAATAAACAATACTAGAGGAAATATAACTAGGTCTGCCAGTAAAGACATTCCTTATGCATAGAGAGGTATATTCTTATAATTTCGTTTTGCCACAATATTTCGTCCAAGTGTTTTTACCATGAGTTCTCATTTCCCTTCATGAGGTTGAATTTCAATTTTTGTAGAAAATTTCTCAGAAATGAAGGAATGTGTAGACCCCGAATCAAATAACATATTCGAAAGATATTTAAAAACAAGAAATGTATGTGATACCACCTCACTTGATGTCTCAACATCAATTGATGTGGTTACAATGTATTTTTCAAACCCTTCTTCTTCCATTCATTCTAATTTCATGCATCAGCTACTAGCTTTAGACACACATTAGCAAAATGACCCAATTCCTAACAGTTAAGGCATATCACCACCAACTTCTCATTAATTTTTGGATCATTTCCATTTAACTCATGGGACATGTTCCTAAATCTTCCACATTGATAGAATTTACTAGAATTTAAAATTCAATGACCATGATGTTTTTACCACACTTTTCACAAGAAGATAAGTTGATTTTCTTACCTCCTGGTTTCTTGGTTGAATTCTTCCCCAATGCTAGCCAAGTTGAAAACTTATTATTCTTGAAATCACAAGGCACATAGATATTATAAAACATCATATCAATTTTTTTAGTACAAAGAAAAAGTTTCTCATTGGTTTTAAACTTTTGTGATGCCAAATCCCTTCAAAAAAATGTTTTTATTCTAGTGTAATATCTATTAATTTTACTATCAAAATCTTGGGTAAAATTTGGTACATACTTGGATAGTTTTGTAAAATTTTCATCATATTCTTCCACAGAATCATCATCTATCTTCTTCAATTCCATGAATTTTTTCTCTATTTATAGTTGAATATTTCTAGGATAACTAATTTCGGAAAATTTCTATTAAAACAATCCCATTCTAGACTATCAAAATCATATATCTCTCTTGTATTCATAACAAGATACCACCATTGATCAAGATCACCATCAAAACAATATATTTCTTTTATTTCCTTTTGAAATTCTGGACATCAAATATATTTTATAGAGCATTGATCCATCATTTAGCTATCACTGGATCTGTGGTTCCACTAAATTTAGGAGGAAGTCTCCTCATAAAATGCACCTAAAAAATACATGATTATTTGTGGCAGTTCAGGTTCCTCTCTAGAATGGATACCACCACCATTTATCTCTTGAGACAAATGATCCATTGATTTTACAAACTGCTCGGTTTTGATTCCCACTATTCTAGTCTATAGATTCAGATATATACCAGCCACTTGGTGGCTTTGTACTTCAGATTTCTTATTTTGTCTATTGGAAAACCATTCTGAATAGACATATCATAGATGAAGGAACATTTTAATTTTTAAATTATATAAAATTTCAAAATCAACCATAAATTAAAATATCATTTATTGTATTCTATTAACATCATAATAAATCTTAAAGTTATCTAAACCATCCTCTGATACTAACTATAATGAACCACCCTTAATATGTTACATAATCTAGAGTTTTTGAAAAGAACATACATTATTACACATTGAGTATCTTTTCATGACTCAAATTTTAATTAATTATGAAATAAAACATACATAACATATCATAATAATACATGTGGGTACTATTAAAATAGTATCTAAATTTTCAAATAAAATACAATTTCTTTGAAAAATATTCATCAAATTTAAATGGTATTCCTTATTTCTATTAATCATCCTTATAATCTATGAAAAAAATTCAAAAACATTATATGATCACCAATATAATATCAAGGAATATAAATAAGGAAATCATTATTCAAGTGATAACATAAAAACCAATAAACTCCATTTCATGAAACTCATTAGTATGCATAGGAGTATTATGTAGTTTAATTGGGACATATTTACTATATCACTCTTAAAATAACCCTTACACATGGAACAACTATTTTTTCAACTTCCATATCTAGAGTACACAACACATTGGAGAGCTATAGTGGGGCTTACATATCATATCTTGAGCTATAATGGGCTCAACTAAAGATATATTGAGCTATAATTGGATCAACCCAACATATATTGAGATATAATGGAATCAAAACAACATATATATATGTCCAAGGAACATTTAATAGTAATAAATTATCATTAAATGAAGATAAAACACTCATGCCATATATATAAAAAATATTCTTCTTTAATTCATTAAAGGGGCTTTTAATAAGATTTTGAAAGGAACATCCCTTACAAAAATAATTTGTGTGATAGTTAATGGAATAGAATATAAATACTTATACAATATAAATAATAATAATAGAAAATAATATAAATAAAAATTCATCACATAAATAATCTTAATACCATATAATGAATAAATTAGACGGTTAACCCAGTGAATGGAAATTGGGTAAATAATTCCCTTACCTCAGGTTCACCTCACTAAAAAAATGATTAAACCTCCTTTATAATGGTTAAAATAGTGTTCTTAATATCTTATAGAAAAATTTTAGTGTTTATAATACCTTATATGATCATTTCATAACATAATTTCACCCTTTAATTGTTAGTATTTTTTTCCTTCAATTGTTTTAGGTGCATTATTTACATGTTTTCGATGTCTGATTTGTTTTTGATTTTCTTGCCTTAAGGAAATACAATTATAGAAGTGGAATGAAATGGTATTAATATTTTTAAATAATATTATATTATTCCATAAATAATTTGGGTAATTTGTTTTCAGGATGATTCATTAGATAAATCCTCAGTGATGTCCGTTTAGATCATCTTTTCAGTTCTTTGATAATCATGAACTTGTTTCATTATATAACATAATATTATGTATATATGATAATTCCAGAACATGAAAGAGGATATATTATACACCTTAAAATCTATTTCAACAGTAATAATTTATAAATAACATGTTTTTAAGGATGTAATAGAAATTGAAAACATATCTTCCATGATTTTGGAAAATCGGCACATCACAGACTATGTTTTTATTTATATAATAAGAGGAAGAGAATAAGAATAATGATGATGAATTTTTCACTAAAAATGAAAAAAGTACAGATTAAATATAATACAAGATCTTTCATGACATTTTAATAAGGGTAGGAGAAGAGAGTATAATATTTGCATGGATTGAAATGAAAAACAAGAAAATGAAAGAGGATATTTACTTCTTGATCTCTTCTAATAATAATATAAGAAAATGAAAGAGGTTCTTTACTTCTTTATCTCTTCTCATAATCATACATGTAGGTACTATGAAAACAACATCTATTTTGTCAAAATATTAAACATTTCAAATAAAACACAATTTTGTTGAAAAATATTCATGAAAGTTGAATGGTATTCTTTATTTCTATAAATCATCCTTATAAACTATGAAAAAAATTTAGAAACATCATATGAGAACAAATATCATATCAAGGAATATAAATAAGGAAATCATTATTCAAGTGATAACATAAAAACCAACAAACCACATTTCATAAAACTCATTAGTATGTATAGGAGTAAAATGTAGTTTAATTGGGAAACATTTACTATAACACACATAAAATAACCCTTACACATGGAACAACCCTTTAGTCAACATCCATCTGTAGAGTTCATAATGCATTGGAGAGCTATAGTGGGGATCATCCAGTATATCTTGAGCTATAATGGGATCAACAGAACATATATTGAGCTATAATTGGATCAACCAAACATATATTGAGCTATAATGGGATCAAAAAAACATATATATATATGTCCATGTAACATTTAATAGTAATAAATTATCATGAAATGAAGAGAAAAGAATCATTCCAAATACCTAAAAACAGTTTTTTAATTCATTAAAGAGTTTTTTAAAATGATTTCAAAAGGAAAGTCCCTTACAAAAATAATTTGTGTGAGAATTAGTTGAATGGAATAGAAAAACATAAACATTTTAAATAAACATAATACAACATAATATAAATAAAAAATCATCACATCAATAATCCTAATACCATATAATGAATAAAGTAGAAGATCAACCCAAAGAATGTAAATTGGGTAAAGAATTCCCTTACCTTAGGTTCACCTTACTTAAGAAATGTTTAACCCTCCTTTATAATGTTTAAAAGAGTATCATTAATATCTTATATAAATATTTTAATGTTTATAATACCTTATATGATCATTTCATAACATCATTTCACCCTTTAATTATTAGTATTCTATTCTTTCCATTGTTTTAGGCGCATTATTTACATGATTTCCATGGCCAATTTGTTTTTGATTTTCTTGACATAATGAAATGTATTTCTAGAAGTGGAATTAAATGGTATTAATATTTTTAAATACTATTTTGTTATTCCATCAATAATTTTGTTTATTTTGTATCAGGATGATTCCTTAGATAAATCATTAGTGATATCTGTTTAGATCATTTTTTCAGTTCTTGGATAATCACCAACTAGTTTCATTATAAAACATAATATTATGTTTATATGATAATTCTAGAACAAGAAAGAGGATATATCGTACACCTTAAAATCTATTTCAACCATAAAAATAGATTTATAAAAAGTGTTGAAGGATGTAATGGAAATCAGAAACATATCATCCATGATTTTTGAAAATCAGAATATCAAAAACTGTGTTTTTATTTATATAATAAGAAAAAGTGGTGAGGAAAAATGATGATGAATTTTTCCCTAAAAATAAAAAAAATACAGAATAAATATAATACAGGATATTTCATGCCTTTTTCATAAGGGTAGGAGAAGATATTATAAGATTTGAAAGGATTGAAAATAGAACACAAAAAAGGAAGGAGGATCTTTACTTCTTGATCTCATATCATAATAATAAATATGGGTACTATTAAACCATTATCTATTTTGTCAAAATATTAAACTATTCAAATACAACACAATTTATTTGAAAAATATTCATGAAATTTAAATGGTATGTTTTATTTCTATTAATCATCCTTATAAACTATGAAACAAATTTAAAAACACCATATGAGAAAAAATATCATATCAAGGAATATAAATATGGAAATAATTATTCAAGTGATAACATAAAAACCAATAAAACCCATTTCATAAAACTCACTATTTTGCATATGAGTATCTTGTAGTTTATTTGGGATATATTTACTATATCACTCTTAAAATCACCCTTACACATGGAACAACCATTTGGTCAACTTCCATCTCTAGAGTACTCAATGCATTGGAGAGCTATAGTGGGGATCACCTATCATATCTTGAGCTATAATGGGCTCAATGGAACATATCTTGAGCTATAATGGGCTCAATGGAACATATCTTGAGTTATAATCGGATTAAACCTACATTTATTGAGCGATAATGGAATCAAAAAAACATATATATGTACAAGGAACATTTAATAGTAATAAATTATCTGGAAATGAAGTGAAAAAACTCATTCCATATATATAAAAATAGTCTTTTTTAATTCATTAAAGAGACTTTTAAAAGGATTTCGAATGGAAAGTCCCCTAAAAAAATAATTTGTGTGAGAATTAATGTAATGTAATAGAAATACAAATACATTAAAAATAAACATAATAAACATAATATAAATATAAATTCATCACATAAATAATCATAATACCAAATAATGTATAAAGTATAAGGTTAACCCAAAGAATCGAAATTGGGTAAATAATTCCCTTACCTCAGGTTCACCTTACATAAGAAATGTTTAAACCTAATTTATAATGGTTAAAATAGTGTTATTAATATCTTTTAGAAACATTTTAATATTCATAATACCTTATATGATCATTTCCTAACATCATTTCACCCTTTAATTATTAGTATTTTGTTACCTCCATTGATTCAGGTGCATTATTTACATGATTTCCATGCCCGGTTTGTTTTTGATTTTCTTATCATAAATAAATATAATTATAGAAGTGGAATGAAATGGTATTAATATTTTGAAATAATATTATATTATTCCATCAATAATTTGGGTTATTTTTTATCAGGATGATTCATTAGATAAATCATTCGTGAGGTTCGTTTAGATCATTTTTTCAGTTCATTGATAATCACAAAGTAGTTTCATTAGATAACATAATATTATGTAAATATGAAAATTCCAGAACATGAAAGAGGATATCTCATAATTCTTTAAATATTTTTAAACCACATAAATGGATTTATAACATGTTTTGAAGGATTTAAGGGAAATTTAAAACTTATCGTCCATGATTTTAGAAAATCGGCACATCCCAGATTGTGTTTTTATTTTTATAATAATTCGAAGAGGAGAGGAAGAATGATGATGAATTTTTCCCTAAAAATGAAAAAATATAGAATAAATAAAATACAGGCTCTTTAATTCAATTTTAATAAGGGTTGGATAAGAGAGTATAATATTATAATGTATTGAAAATAAAACTCTAAAAAAATGAAAGAGAATGTTTACTTCTTGATCTCTTCTCCTTGAGATCCTCCATAAGGCCCTTTCTTTTGTCCTTTTGGTGAGACCAGAATGTCTTCAAAGTGGTGAAGTGGATTGGGAAAATTAATTTGAAGAACATAGAGAAGGATCAAGGCATTAGGGGTGTGAGAGGAAGAGGGGTGAGGGTGTTATTGATAGTGTACTAGAGGAGGGGTTTTACATTATTTAAATATTTAGTTTAATATTTTTGCTAAAACTATGAAAATTATTGATTAATGTGACCCAAAATAGTTATAATTTCTTATTATTTCGAACAAATGGACATTTAAGTCATCCAAGACCCATGCATGATGCAGAAATTCATTTATTTAGATTATTTTGTTAATTATCTTATTTTACTATTCACTAAAAATTCTAGTATTTCCAAACGATCACAAAAATTCTCCCAGACCATATGTCGATGTGTAGAATTCAAAAATGAACACCCTTTTCTGAAAATATTTTTCTAATTATGATTAATTTAATTTTTAAATAACATCACAATTTATTTGCAGAATATCAATTATAAAAGTATAATTCATTTTATATCACCTTAAAAAAATAATCAAGGTCTCATAAAATTATCGTACAACCATAACAAAATAAAATAATAATTTATGATTAAATTTTATGGAAATGAATTTTTATTTTAAAGATTTAATTAAACATAAAATTATAATGAAATAAATATGACTTACAAACATACCCAACACTTATATAATGATCGTATTATCACTTATATGGTTCCTTTCTTATTATATATTCAGGGGTGAGGTTACTATACATTTTTTCAATTTAATATTAATAAGGGTCATATTTATATTCTTAAGGGTATGATACTATCCATAAGGGTATGTTACTATTCACAAAAAATTATGTTTGCCCTATCATACTTAAAATAATTCTTTGATCGCAACCGTGTATGTATGGTTTTCGAAATTCCAATCATTGAAGTAACAAAACTATCTTCAACGACTAGTTTATAACTATCCCCTTAAAAAAAGTTTCATTATGTAGATAATTAGTGTTTCAAGCATTAAATTATGTTTTTTGGGAAAACCTTGTGTGTTTAAATGAGTCCTTACTACATGATGTTAATCTCCATAGTTAATGTCTCTTTCTTGACATAAAATAACACATTTCTATAGACATCACTTTATAGGACCAATATCATTGATGTTGGAATCCCACTACACCTCCTATTAAGAAATACATGTGGATTTATTAATATAATAAAAAGATACATAGTGACAACCAGATCTCCAATACTAGGTCTATCTATAACAATTAATTGGAATAATTCCACCCTCTATATATGGGCTACACCAACATAGATAATTTCCTGTTCCAAAACTATGTGTGTCTTGATTCATGTTAACGCATGATACACAGTGACACACAATTCTCTGAGTATTATATCCATCCATGATAAACAAATATTTCCCCCATATATGTATATAGGTCACCCTTTATAGGGAACATTCATTAAAGATCTCCATTGTTCTTGATTCCTGTAATCAAAGGACACATAGTGAAACCATGCCGTGAATCATGGGTTTATTCACAACATGTAAAATAATAAAAAGGATCCCCTAAATTCATATGGTTTGGACCTATTTTCTGAATTTCCTAGCCATATGACATTCAACAACATGAAAAATTAGAGTATACCTTTTTTAAATGATGTTCGAGTCATACATAATCATATTTCCTATTCTTGAGTTAGATCAAAATACAAATTTATTTTTCATGTGATACATCTATGTAAGAAAAGATGTGATATATGAATAACTAATAATAATATCATATTTGGATAATATATTCTCCCCATATTAAAATTTCCATATAATAGTGAGATGTTTCTAAAAGGATATCTGACATAGATTATACATCGATCCCCACATCCTTACAATATCACTCTAAATAATAAAGAATGTAAATCTTCCTTACCACATGACATTAAATTGCATGGAAAAAATCCTAGTCAAATGAAATTAAAACCGCATGAAATATTCATCCCTATTACAGGACATCAAAAGGTGAAGAAATTCAGTGAACATCATTCCTTATCAAAGGACCACATGATCCTGACCCGGATGAACCAAAGTACGGGGTGATTCTACCATATTTTAAGACCCTCAACCCATAAATTAATATTCATAATTTGAGAACCTCCAATCATCAAAACCCTCTATAACCCTTGGATAAGGATACCTAGATTCAAGAGACCCTTTTTTACTATTCATGTATTCCTATGGATCCTATATATGATCATATGGTCATTAACCAACTATTTCATTATATGAAAATTTGTTTTCCGATCCTTTTGATCCCTGACATCACCATGGTATAACTCATCACCTTATATTGGTTCATACCCATCAGTATTATGCCATATAATTATTGATGACTTGAGAATGTTGAGTTGTAATTTTCAATGTCTTTTTCTCCCAATGAGAAAGATATTACAATTCTGTTGACCCCATCATTTCTAATTAACCTATTCTATAAAACACCCCTCATACTAGGTCCATTTGAATGATGGCCATAAAATTCCTCTACATTGGTCAATGTTGTGTGACCATAAGTCTATCCTATGATAGTTCAAATCAAAAGAGCCCAAAATATAAGTTAAAGGGATATAAAACTTTTGAGATCAAACACCCGCAAAGGCCAGCCTAATCAGAAGTCAATTCTATACTTGATTAACTCTTGATCTCAAGATTTTAGAAAAAATATAGAGCACACATTAAAAAGGAATAAATATCACAGGGCCCAATTTATATCCCTATTAACAGCCTATCCATGCTCATAGGGATCCCAGGTTCATTATAAAGTTAGAGTAATGATTTATCACGTCTCATTTACATGATAATGTGTTCAAAAGGGCAGAACACAAATTTATGGGTGCTTGAACCATACATGAATATTACGTATTCCACCAATCACCGTTCATGATTTGAGAAACTTGAATTGCTGATACCTTGCATGGCCCTTGGAAAAGGATATATGACTTCAAAATGCCATTTTTACTATGAATTTATGCCAATGGATCATGCATATGTGAAAATGGTTTTCATCCAAATGTGTCTTAACATGAAAAATGGATTTCTGATCCTTGTGAGACTTGAAATCATAATGGCCGAACTCATCACCTTAGAGTGTTCTGGTTTATCCTGGGTATTATTTTCCCGAATCACTACTCATAAAACAAGAAATTTCAACCATGATTTATATTCCTCAAAACCAAAATATTTAATCATATTTGATATCCTAGACATTAAATTTCCATGTTTTGTACCCTTTCTGGAAGGATGAATGTGAAACTGTATTCTCAGACCATTTGATGGGATACCCCCCTTGACATGAAACCATAGGCAATAAGGCCCGATATTTCCCTTAAGAGAGAAAATTTTATAGGGTTTGAGTTCCCTTCATGGTTAGTCATTTTATACATTCCCCACATCATCGTTTGGGTGCTTGAGTCTTTATGAGTTATAATTGGAGCTTGGAAAATAGTATGTATCACATTTATATAAAATGATATAGACACAACATGTATTTGAACCAGAAAACCTAGGAATCTCCTCTTTTCAGGAAATGAAATTCGATACACATTATTCTTGAAAACACCATGAAAAAAAATCAGCACCTCAAGGTGTTTGGGAACATCCCATATTCCCCCCATTCCATATACATTCAGTCTGTCTTTTGGTTAATGAATTTCCCATCCCATATTCCTACTATCTAGGGGATATGGATTCCCTAATATTTGAAACTTTTCCAATTCAATCCCCATAAATTTTATATGGACCTTGGAAAAGATAAGGGATCCTACTTTCCGGATGGTTCTATTGATGCAAAAGGGCTTTGACCTACCAACCAAACACATCTCCTCCTCGTTAGAAAGGAACTCCAATCCTCATGAGCCCTGGAAATGCTACAGTGAAACTCAACACCTTATGGTGTATTGGGTCATCCATCACATGTATTCCCCATATTTCATATTCATTAATAATTTCCTTACTTCACAACATAAAACTATATGGAAACTTTCATCACTACATGATGCTAAACTGCTCAGTAGATATACTTCCTCCTTTACACTAAAATGTAAGTAAAATGTACTCAACACATGACATAAAAATGAACACTTAATGTCCTCACCACACGACACTAAAATAAATAGAAAATTTACTCACGAAATTATTTCAAAATTCCCATGTAATTTACTTACCACCACACACAAGAGTACATGGAAAATTTCCTCACCTCATGATGTTAAACCACAAGGAATATATCCTCATTGCATGACATTAAACTCTGTAACACATTTAATTATAGAATAAAACTGAAATTCATGGAAACTTTCATCAACACATGACATTAAACTTCATGAAATGTGTTCTTACCACATGACACTACACATCATAGAATATTTCCTTACTGAATGATATTAAAATAGAAGACATATTTCATTACTGCATGACACAAAACTACAAGGAAAATGTCCTTATCACATGACAATAAACATTATGGAAAATTCCCTCACTGTATGAAGTTAAAATTGAAGGATAATATTTCCCATATAATAAATACCATTCTATAAGACTCGAAACCACTAGAAATATAAGGTCGAATATTGGAGTCCCTAAACTACAAACCAAAAATGGTTTAGTTTGTAAGACTAGGAAAATTTATAAAACTCGTTAGGCCAGAAAACCCCATCAGAGGGTAGCTGGTGGAAAATAAATGTACTTTATTATCATGAATTTATATATATGAAGTTTAGTAATTAATTTGGTCAATATAAAGAAAGAGATAAAAATACTTTGGGTCCCATCATTTGGCCTTAGTGAGAATCAATATTTTCTCACTATATCCAATTAAATTGTCCAATAATAGAGATCTCCCCATCTAGGACAAACATTTTAACCATATTTACATTTTTTTTAATTAGGTAATTTGAGGATAATTAGGTAAGGTACATCAATAATATGACAACCCTACTTTTATTACAATCTTAAACCTGATTTATTACATAAAAAAAATTAACTTGATACAACATGGAAGACCAATAGGTATAGTGTCTTTAGGGGCTAGGAATATTAAATAACAACTTAATACATGAAATAGAAAATCATTATTGAAAACTTAATTTACATGACCACTACATTCTCTCGTAGTTATCATTGCCTATGATAACCTGAGGACATGCATACGAAAATGGTGAGCTATAAAGTCCAGTAAGGGAGTAATCATGGATTAAATTGAGGAATACAATACATGTTAGAAAATAGTAATATCAATAGATCGCAAGAGGAGAATTATTATAAAGCCATGATAAATCATGATAATCATAACTTGGAAATGTGGCAACAACACTTAACATGGAATTCGCATGAGCCAATGCTCATTGCACATGGAGCATGAGTAAATCCTCATTGCACAAGAAGCCTGAGTAAAACCTCATTTCACTTGAATTAGTATGAGTCAACACCCATTTCACATGATTTATCATGATACTATACTTTACCCAATGCATTGGAGCGCTATCAGGGCACACCCTTCTTAAAAATTTAATTTCGTGCATAAGTGTGCGACATGGATCATAAAAAGATTAATCATTAAACATAATCATTTATTACAAGATAAATGAATGTGTAATACATACATTAAACTCTTTAAACAATAAGTAAATCTACTTAAAGTCTAATACCCTTATAGGGAATTGGGCATGGTATTCACTATACAATGTCATTGGCTTGGAAAAGTGCGGTGCAGTTTCGACCGCATAACGACGCGAGATAAGAACTCATAAAAATGTTTTATTAGATAGAAAGGGGTGTATAATCATATTTAAATGACATGTATAGTAATAGGGTCATATAGATACATGTCTCAACATTTTTAATGTAATTTATATTAATGAAACAAAATAATTTCTCTAATGTAAATGAGGAGAGGGAAATTCCTTTTGAAATTTCGGTATAGTAATGGGTGTACATGGGGGGGGGGGATTAAATGAGAGATAAAGGGGTACCCCATCATTGAAAAAATAGGGAATTATGGGGGAGGTATGAAACCATACCCCAGAATTTATAATTGAAATTAAAAGGGAATAACAAATTAAAGAAAATTGGACAAAAATGAGAAAGGAAGAAAAACCCTTACTTGGAAATGTGCTTCCAATGGATTGAGAGAGGATTGATAGAGGCTTCATGGGAGCTTGAGGAACTTTGAGAGGATTATAGGGAGAGTAGGGAAGAGGTTGGAAGAACTTCAAAGTCTTTTAGTGAGGAGAAAGTGTGATCTTATGTGAGATTATATAAGAAAGGTGATAGAATTCTTTATTATTTAGGTTGGGACACCTCACATTAAACTAATTCGAACCACAAACCAACCCATGGTTATTTCCCATGGTTTTTGATAAAGGGGAGTGGAAAACAGTATTTTATAAGGCCAAAGTCTGAAATTATTAAAATAATGGGGTTGCTTATGTGGAGGTGAGTCACACTCCCAAGGAATGC
The DNA here is from genome assembly GCA_963277665.1 of Viscum album. NCBI lineage: Eukaryota > Viridiplantae > Streptophyta > Magnoliopsida > Santalales > Viscaceae > Viscum > Viscum album. The sequence goes on along the minus strand of OY728137.1, from coordinate 1,692,278,181 downwards.
AATTTAAAAAGACAAGATGTTTAATAATCCTTGAAGGGTCCATTAATGCTTTGTAAAATAAGTCAAAAAAACCCTAAATCACATTATATTAACGGTAAAACATATATTGGACGAACATAAGGTTTATAGTATTTTATTATATCACTATTGGGTCATTATGATGTCATAAAACACATTATATATTTAAACGGTATTTAATTTTTTCCCAAAAAATTGATTGTCTCAGAAAATAATGGAAAATTCACCGTTGGATAATTTCGACATCCTAATTCCAGAAATAATATTTATTGTATCTAAATAATTTTATAAATATGTTAATTTCGAATTTTAAAATATAAACCGACATTTATCGAAAATTCATGGGTTCTGACAAAAAATAGCTTTCAAACCTAAATAAAAATTATGATTGCATTCATAAAATCATAAAATCATTTATATTTAATAAAAATTAATTTAATAATAATAATAATATTTTATTAAAATAATATTTTATTTTAAAATCCATTAATTCATCAAAATATATTTCTTAGTAGAATAATAACTAAAAATACTATTTTTGCTTTAAAAACCATCTACAAGGTAATAATAATAAAATGAAAGAATATAAATTATTGTATACAAAAATAATGTATATAACCATAGTGCTAAGGACATGTATCATAACCCTTATAACACTTGCATAAGACTAAATGGTAAGGTGTGCGATGGTGACCGACTATTGGGGTGGCTCAGATAACATTGCACGGGGGGTAATCTCAATCAACTTCTACTTCTGTCGTAGGTAGTCCCGCTCGAGCATAACCAGTTGAAGATTGGCTTGGGAATTGTTAAGAGTGATGCCCAATGACGCCACCACTTTTATGAGTTCTAATAAATGGGATTTTTATGGGGCACATCTACTGGATGAGGCCATCACTTCCTTTGTCTGAGTAAATTTGATTCGTTAAAGCAGTATATTTATATTAATCATGTGATAACTGTTCAACGACTATATAGCAATGGTAAAATTTATAACATAAAACCAAAGAAGTTGAAGTTTTTTATAAACATTTTACATAAAGAGACATTTAATTAGATAAAGATGGATTTCCATTAATGAATGTTTGGGTCATTAAGAATAACCAATCTCATGGTGGTGGTCATTCATGAGAATTTTTCAAGAAACATATGTTATGATTTAAACCTTCCAATCTAGAAATTCATGTTTTCTTGATATTATGTAAATTATGGGTATCATTGATAATTTATAAAGGATTATATCAATGAAATATTTTCAACATCATAAATAAATGAAAACCAGACAATTATATATAATGATCATAACATATTCACTAATAGCATGTAAAAGTAGGGACCTCTAAATTTTAGATCCCCAAAATTGGAAATAGTCTAAATAAAAACGTCGATTAAGTATTGAAGTTCTTCTCACCCAACTTCTTATACTACTTCATGGGTACTAATGGTCATGATGAGATTATATAGCTCCTTAACTATTTTATGAGTCATTTTTAATGAGGATTAAGGCATTTAAAGGCCATAATTTTAGTGAGCTATGATCTCCTCACATCTCACTATTTGTGATTCTAAGACATCTATTTGGGCGTGTATATCAGATATGATCTAATGGATAAGTTCCAATGCCTTTAATGTTTTCCAAGAAAGTCACATAAAATTCATGCAAGAATATATCTCTAGTGGCCTACACTTTTTTAGAGAGGACGATTTGTCGCATAATTTCATATAATGGATTGCATTCAAAGATTCCCACCTCTAAATCATGAGACATACAGTGAAGATGTTATTATTTATTATGAAATGTATCTAGTTGAATCTCAGTGATCAAAGAGTGTATTTTCTATAATAATCCCATGAGATAGTTTTGATCCACTGCTGCTAATCGAGTGAATATGTTATAAGTGGAAACATTTAAAAGAGCTAATGAAGAAGAATGATAGAAATACCCATATCAACTTGGATCAAAACATGCATCATCCATTGATGTTGTTGAAATAATATATTCCTTGATAAATTCCCCACCACTAATGTGATATTCATCACTAGGATGGGTAAACTTCTGTGAAGAATAACCCGAATCTTGAATTCACCCCGTTATTTCTATAGATAAATGGGTTAGTGAGGCACATGTTATATCCAAATTAAGAACAATTCTATTAAGAACACCACCTAGATAGTCATCCTCCCAAGACTAAGGATAATCATAATATAGGAAGGCATAGGTTCTAATAAGATGAAAGATAATCTCAGTGTCAGTATCCTCGCATGCCAATATAAAACAAAAATGGTAGATAATCCCGAGATGTCATTATCCTCACACTAAAAAGGAGGTGAAGTGATAAAAACATTAGATGTTGATGAACTAGAGGAAAAACTGGAATGGGATATAGGGACTTCAAATGATTATTTCATCCACCTTTTCCCTGAGAAACCACTTTCAAAGGGAGAGCTTGTATGACCATTCATTAAGAGCACCACAATTATTATCAATAATTAGACTGGTCGGTGAAAGATAAGGAATGAAATTGATGTGATCAGACTATATCAACATATAAGTGACATCATCAGGGCCTAATGAAATTTACTCAACCTCAAATGCGTTTATTATAATTGGGAGAATCGATGAACTAGGGTTCCTGGTAGTGTTGTGGTATTTATAGTAGTGGAAATTCACTCCTATCCATCATAATAAAAAAAATACCACTGATTATATAAGGGGTTTCTCCCTATTAATATTTCCTAGAACCTGCTAAAGGCTTATAAGATTCAGTGTAACTAGATTGAGAGTCCATCCATCAACTAACCAATATTCCATCTCCATATTTCTATGTTAGATTCCCAATGTTGCGTACCAAGCTGGTAAGATCCAAACATTGAATAAAAATTCAATGAAAAATTCTATCCTAAGGATCAATTATATCTCTAGATTAACTCAATATCCCCATGTGGTATATTTTCCATCATCTTAGTGTTCCTAATATGATCCATTTCTATCAAATACCTACCAACGAAGGAACCTATGAGGCCATACCATGCTCCTCCAAGATCCACTAAAATAATGAGAAATGTTAATCTATTCGTTAAAGGAGATGAGTTAGATTATATTCAAATACCTCCTTAACTTCTCTCTCGCAATACTGATCATATCCCTTACTAAAACGGAATTATATTTGGATTCATCTGAGATGTCTCTAATAGGAAGGAACTCATTATACATTTCTCTAAGGGGGTATCTCTCATAGTAAATATATATCCCAATGGTTGGTTCATTATCGTGGGATAGATGGAATGAATTAGTATAGGGGATTTAAGTAATAATAAGCTATATGAGAAAATCTGAATGATGATAGATGATGAAATATGAAACCCACATGACATCATAATGATGGATAACATGTTGTTGGTTAGAAAATTCTGAATTTCTCTTTCTAACCCAAAACTACCATGCCGATTCCTCATAAATAGTGTCACATGGAAATTTAATCCATTTGATCTCAATAATTTGTCCAAATTATTAATTAAAGAAAACAATATTCTAAAAAGGAATTGAGTAATGGGTTGGTGGAAAAAAATGAATCTTTTTGTACCTAGAGGGGAGTTTTCTAGCACGTAGGATAACCCCTGGGATCGTGATACAACTTGTTCTCACTCATAAGAAACTATTATCTGAATAAAACTGAGGGTTGTTGGAAACATAAAAAATTATATATTTTCTTTTGGATAATAAATTAAAACATCATCCAACATTCTGAATGCATATAGATAATCCAGTGTGATAAAGTGTAGCTTTGAAGATGAAATGTGACAAGGCTTTTGAAAATCCCATTTTTTTAAAGAACACAATATTGAATGTTAGAGTTACAATTCACATAAATCATGGCCCTCATTCTTTAGAAAAATGATTTTTCATAAAATATGGAATCTATCTATTCAAATGTAAGGGGATTGGGTTAAAAAAATGAAAACAATATCTCATAAAAATAGATGCATGATCCCACAAACATCATGAAAATCACATGAACTATACGAGGATTCATGATCACATGAACTAGTATAGGTCTCATCAATTTAATAGACTATGAATATATAACCATCCAAATTATCCATATAATGTATCGTGGTATCACAATCCATCATAAGGATCGTGATCACATGACCCTTAAATGGACATGCAAACTGCTTAACTACCAAGCAACTAGGTGATGGAGCTAGATGACTACAAAAAACCTATAAAATAACCACATGGAGAAGGTTCAAGATACTAATGAAGATATATTATTGGTAGATTCGAAAAAGTGAGGAGAAAAATCAAATCTCACAAAATAGTTCTCCTTAAATAGCCTTTTGGATAGGTTTCAAGATCAGTTCTCATAGAACATCTTACAAAGGGGTCCTATAAAAGAAAAAACCCCAATAGATCTGGATAGTTTGCGTAGATGGAAAATTTTATCCCTTTTCTCCCTTATTTATGGATTATTCCATGGAATACCAATATTCAACCATAATATCAAATGTCACCCATGAAACTGATTGGGAACAAACCCAAAGACTCATGCAGGTATTTACATTCCACAGAAGTGAGTGGTTGTCCTGATGAACATTTCTCATTGGGGGGGGGATTTTTGACACCCTCTAAATGAGAATTAGAAAATATATAAAGGACTAAATACCCAAATCATGAGTATTATTTTATACATAAAACCGAGGAAGAGAACATTGACAGAACATGAAAATTTCATATTGTTCATAATAATTCATGATTGAATGGCCTTCCTAATGTCATGAGAACAAGTGATGCATATATCATGATCAGTTTGAGATTATTCATATCCCCTTTGACAAACCTCATTTTTATTTCAAAGGAATTTAAGTCACTCACTAATCATGTAGAGGCTACCAAAAATATTTCTTCGTGCCATGCAACTTTTTAACTGGCGAACACCATACAATCATTCAAAATCCATGTCAAATAAAGGATGAAATTATGAAAAAGGATAAGACATTATGTAGTCATTTTTATTTTTATAATATGGACATATAGATCGTAATATTTTGTGATGACCCTGGTGACATGAAGACCATGTCTTGTAAAGGGCCATTGATATGTTACCTTCATCATTCGAAGTTTCTCAGACTTATCCATTCAGTTTTGTGCGGACCCTTTGGCTCCATAGATATGAATATGGGTTGTCTATGAAAATTCTCACACATCAACGAAAAACCTAATATTGTTCACATGGTGCATCATAATAATGTAGAGTTATTGTCTTCAACAACACTGCCATGGGTACATGGTATCTTCTATAAATGTAAAATACATGTGAAAAAAATAAGGGGGAAATGAAAAAGCTTCTTATAGACAGAGGATAGAGTAGCCTTCATGCTAAAGGGGCCATATATCTTGAGAGATCACTATTGATCATGCAAGTGCCTCCTCAGAAAAATAGTATGATCTCACAAAGGCCCTTAGAAATGCAAAACTAATCCCATGAAGTCTCCCTTTACAAGCTACCTCTATCATGTGAAACACCCCAGAAGAATCATATTCATTCTGGAAAAAGCCTTTCTATATGCATCCTGATCTCACAAAGACACCTTGAAATGTTGGGTAGACCATTTTCGAACTACATTAAATGTCCGAAAGGTTAGGATAAATCAATTTTATCAGACTGGGTCTAATAATAATAGAAATGGTGGAATACTCTCATGGTGCTTGATCATCATGCAGTTCCATAGATGACCCCTGGTAGGATCATACAAAGCACACAGTATGGAAAATCTCCACTGACACCAACTCAATTCCATGAGATGCGCTCCATGAAAAGAAGCATATAGTAGGATCGATAGGACAATATACCCCCTCCCCCCACTGATAGGAAAAAATTCACCCATCAAATGATCACAAATATGATTGAATGAGAACTATTCATAGAGTGACAAATCATTCTACCGAAAAAGTATTTGTTCAGGAACAAATTGGGGAATGACATAAGGGATAATGTGTCATTTATTGGAACTTCACATAAACAATTTATATCATGTAGAGGAATTCCATCATGTTATTCAGATCACACGAGGGAGGTCCCCTTATAGTATGGGTCACATGAAACATAAAATAAGCCAACAGTGGACAAACATAAGGCACATATGAAATAAATAATAGAATAAAGACTAAATGATGGGTTACTGTTGTGAATACGGATACAATTATCATCATGTGATTCGTATGACCAATTTGGATCTTGAAAAAGCACTAAGACATGTTTCCCAACTCATGTTATGATCCTTGAACATGTTATTTGGATCATGAGAAGACATTTTGGAAAATCAAAGTGATTAACAAGAAACCCTCTTGGTAAGACACCCAAGTCTTGAGATGTTCTTTAGGATTGACAATAAAATATTATGACGACCTCTAGAAATGTTTACCTAGTTTTTTGGTGGAACCAGGACATGTTTTATAGGTCTCAGAGCATCACTATCACATGCTAACTAAGTCTCACTATATCACCGAGTCATGTTGGCCTTTTCCATGATGATCCCTCCGGGCATGTCTTCTTTTCTCATGTGATGTCCTTTAGTAAATACATTTATGTCATGTGACACATTCTATAAATATCCCCAAGCCTTATCAAGTCCTCTTGGATTTCTAGTCTGATCATGTGATATTCTTCAAGATGTGTCATTCAGGTCTTCCAAATCCTGCCCGACACATCTCCAAAGTCATACGACACTCTATCGACATACCAGCCTTGATTATACAGTTTCATCTTAAGATTCCATACAGATCATATGATGTACCCTAAAAATATAAAATGGATCATGTGATTCTATGGGGACAAGTTGATAAGAAACATGGATATGTTATGGAATCCTCAAGAAAGTTATGAGTACAATCATTAGATATCAAGAATGTGTCCTGAGACATGATAACCATGTCTGGGGGATATATTTTGGAATAAACCACACTAAACTATGAGAACTCAGATTCATTTCATCACCAGGTTACATATGTCCCCATTCTAAGGGACAATCTCAAATAAGAATTTACCTCAGTGTAAACCCCTCCATGTCCCATACATTGCTACCATCAAGACCCATTAATTCCTTGGGTATTATCATTATTTCTCAACCACAAATGGATTTAGAAAAAAACCAGGCAACATGAACATAGATCTTGAAATACTGAGGATACGTAGGATTCCTTCCAAATGAACATGATCCATATCAATTATCTGATGGGCATGTCTAGCATATAAGTCCTATAGCCATATGTAAGGAGAATAATTACTTATTATCCATTTTTTATCACACTATTAATGGATCACATGGTCTTAGGGATTTTAAATAATCTTATCATTCACATCATTAATCTCCACTAGATAGAGAAACATCTTTGTGTAATCCCTAATCAGTGGTATGATATGAAAAACCCAATATAAGGGCACACATCTCATGGAAAGACCCATGTGTGTTGTTAAACTACAATCACAAGAATTCCAACTATAAGGGGGATACATAGAATTCCACCATGAGGATCACGTTCAATAATTGATGTATAAGTTCCCCATACATGTTCTTTACACCAGACATTAAACTATATGATTTTAACAAACTATGTGGGATTTTAATTTTATTATAAAAGGTCATGTAGGATGCCTGAAAACAGATCAATCTCATCTATGAAATATTTATCCCCTCCCTGGATGACAAAAAATTAAGAGTACATCGTTATATGGTTTCAAAATATAATTAAATACCAATTTATGGGTAATGGATCAAGAATCCTAGATACGTATATATGGATTCATTAATTGTACTCCCTTTTTCACATAGAAGGATCCAACAATTTATCATTTATTTTGGGTAATTGGTCCTATATCAGGATTAATAAGATATTAATGAACATAACATAAATGTATAATAGTGTCCCATAGTAGGAAACAATTCCCCTAAATGTGTACAATAATCTTGACCTCCCACCCCATTGATCAATGAGATCTCCTAAGTTCCATTGTTTATGAAACCCCAATTAACCACCGAACATTGGAAAGGTGGTTCGTACCTAGTAATTGATGTGGGATTCATAGGTAGTTTTTGTTGAAGTCCAAAATAGTGAACCCGATGTGAATTATTGTACATTAATCAAACCCACCACAATCCACCATGCGAAAAATTGAGCATCTCACTTCTCCAAAGAAACATTCATATTCAATCGTTAGAAATAAATGTCGTTGTAGAAAATTTAAAATTCCAGAATAAATTTATTTTCATAAGAATTTCTCTCAGGGATTCTTGCATGTATTAAAATATAAATATACCCTAAAATTAAATTTATTCAATGAAAAATTAGTTACCATTTTAAAACAAAAATTTAATTTAAGGAAATCAAGGGAAATTTAAAAAAATAAATTTTCATCTAAATATAAGTCCAATATTCTATTTAAATATATGTGAACATACTCACATAATTCTAATATTGATAATAAATAGAGAAACCAATGGATATGGGGGAGTGAAAATTTACTGGTAGAATAAATAACCCTTCCAACATTATGATGAATTACAAATTAAAAGAATGAAATAATGAGTTTGGCCTGGATAAATATTTTCATTAAATAATCTATTTTGACAAATTCTAATGAGTTAAATTATAATTTAAAATCTCAATGTGAATAATTATTATAAAAATAATTATCATAGTTTTACTTAGATCCATTTTTTCTAGATGGAATGAAAAATTATTTACATAATTAAATCCAAGAGATATTAAATACTAACCTATTCAATGTGGAATCACAAACATCAACTTTGACAAAACATTCCTCCTTATAGAAAAACTAAAATTAGTCTTTAAAAATAAAATTTTCAAAAATAGGAGTTTTTTAATAGGATCTCAATGGAATATAGTTCATCACATTAAACTAACCCTCCCCACACTTAAAACCTAACAATGTCACCAATTTTAGAATCAAGATGTATGAAAATATTATAATGTTAGTGATTTAAATATATTTTCAAATGTTTGAGGGGTATATGAAAGTTCGAAAATTTATTTTTACACAAAAAAATATCCCAACATGGAGAATATTTTCTATTATTTACTACATTACTATTCAATTACATTTTAAAAAAAATTCTTATTATATTCATTCAAACACATTGAATTTAAAAAAGGTAATCATTTAAGCCCCAAAAAGATCGTGCATGGAACAAATTATGAATTTAAAATTTTAAAAATTTAAAAATTGGCCAGTAGGCTTTACAAGAAAATTTAATAATGAAAAAGAACTTAAATATTAATTCTAGAATACTTTATTACACCCTCAAAGTAAAAAATAGTTTAAGTTTAAGGAAAATTAAATGAAATAAAAATTATGAATTTTAAATACCCTGCAATAGAGTTTTAGCACTTGAATTTTTGAAAATAAAAACATATTTTTAATAACTTTAATAAGTCCCACTTCAGTATCTACAATATGAAAAAGATAAATATTAATGTATAGAATTTAATGTTCAATAAAAATTAAACTATAGAGAATAGTTAGGAATGTTTAGTCCAGATTTTCTAAAAAATTATCTCTATTATCAATAATGTACACCCGACTTCATCCTAGAATAAAAAAAAATTAATTTAATTAGTCCATTGTGACCAAAATTTTCCAAGAAATGAGATGGATTTATGTGAAAAATGGAGAGTGACACACAATTTAGAAAGAAAATTTAATTCAAACAAACATAAAAAGATAAAGTTAAGAAAATCATGGGATTCTTCCAATAATGTTCAAAATTTGAAGTCTTAAACTAGAAATTATCCCCACAGAGAAGTCTATTTGATATTGTTCAAAGGTTATGATTCATATTTGGTTTTCAATTTGTGGATTTTTTTGAAAATTTTAGCATGTTCTCTCAAGTATTTAAACACTTCATCTTTCTACATCCCTCTTCCTTAATAATCCAAGGTACTATTATTGATTCTCCATCAGCCGACATCATTAGGGTTGATAACCTCAAATTTTTAATGTTATATGGAACTAACAAACCTATAATGATCAAAATAAAGTTAAACTTCACTTCCAGAAAGCTCCTCCACAGTTGAGGGTTTTAACAATTCATAATTATTCACAGTAGTTTTTGCAACCTGATCACTATTAACCACATAGTGATGCTCAGAATCATATTCATTTTTTTAATAATAGAAAAATTCTTAAATATGCTATATGAAATTCTCAAAATAATGAGAAAAATGCCATAATTTAATTTCTTGATTGAAGAAGAGTTAGAAAATGTTCCAATAGTTTCATCATATTTCTAATTACCAAAAATAATTATAGATTTATATTCCTTACATATTTTTGAGACAGCCTAATTGAGATTCCATAAGAATTATATATGATCAAGGGTATACAAATAATCATTTAAACATATTTATTAGTTGGAATAGTCATGCAATCCATTTTTGGATAATAACCCATATTATAACTTTATACACTGTCAACATGAAGTGATGATTAGTTTTTAATTTCTAAATGCTCAATAATCACTAAAAACATTTACTCAATCTGTAGACACTCACATATAGTATGATAAGAAAATAAATATACCCACACTTCTCAAGATGTTGGGAATAGGAATCAATTTCCAAGTTGGAAACAAGATATGGATGTGAAATTTGAGCACAATCATGAGAAAACCATTTCAATTTGTAAGATTTGGTGTGGATGGAAAATATCATTTCCCTATGAAATGAACTTATTAATCCAAATCACATGTTTATCTAGCCTTTCTATCTCATCAATAGACTCAGATTCAATAAAATTTTCTTAAAATTTATCATTAACTTATCATTCAATTATTTTATACAAAAAACATGATTATACTTCATAATACCTACTCTAAACACATCTTTTGACACATAAATCAAATTATAACTTACTAAAATATGATACTCTTTAAAAAAATAATACACATCTTGATCATCATTGGATTGAAGGACCACTTTAAAATTTGAAACATCTATAATATATCCTGATATAGCTAAAAATGGTCAAATTAAAATGATTGGACGTCTTTTTATCAGATTATATATCAATAATAAAAAATTCATTGGGAAAATTTCAATTCATAGTGTCAAATAATAGGTCACCCATCCTCTGGAATGGTTAGGAAAGAGACATATTAGCAAGTTTCTAAGAATCGTAATTTTTTTTCACTTCCCCAGGACCTAATGTTTTGAGTATAGAGTAGGGAATAAGGTTATATCTAATACCTAAGTCATATATAAACCTAATATCCTCACTCCCATCAATGATACTAGAGAAAAAAAGGAACCAAGATCTTTTTATTTCAAAGTAATATTTCTATGAAAAATGGAAGTAATCTCCTCATTAATATTTATTATTGAATAATCATCCCAATAAATCTTGTTAGAAAAAAAATCAATTAACGAATTACAATGAAGATGAATATATATTTGAATCATCAAAAAATATAATTTTAACATTAAAGGTTATAAAAAGTTTAAGGAATTTCTGATAATATGGTTTATTATTTTCTTTGATTCTGTGGAAAATGGATCTAATGGGTATAATTCATCAAAAAATTATTGATTACTCTCTTCATCCTTGATACTTAGATTTTGTTATCACCTTACATAATATGATAACCCTTCAATTTCATATGTTCATTATGTTTTCCACTTTTATATTCATGATTTTGTTGAATCTAGACAATACTATCACAATTTCAAGATTTTGCGTTTTCAATGATTTAATTTATATGTTCATCTAAAAAATTAGGTTCTACTTCCCTATTCCATTAATTTACTTTCTGTAAAGTTTTAGAATATGATATTTTAATAATATTCGTCACATTATACTTGTGATTACTCAATGTTGTGCTAGGTGACTACCATTTTTATCTTCCTTTTATGTCTCACTCATGTTGACCCATTTTTCCGTTAAGATTATGTATTATATAATTTATTTATTTCCTATATGAATAATTTATATCCCTTTTGGAATCTAACTCATTATTTTGTAAATAATATATTTACATTAAAATCTGAAACATTCCCCTAACACCCATTTTAGAATTTTGGGATTTAGTATTAAATTGTCTCTAAAATGAACTCATAGGTTATTGTTGAAAAACAAGAGTATAAGATTTTTTCTACATAATTTGTTCTCTCCTAGAATTATGGGGATGTTTTTTTATCAATAATTATAATGATTTTAGAATTGATCACTAACCCCTTGATCCAAATATAGATAATAGAAAAACTAAGAACTCTACTTAGGATGCATTGGGAGGTCAATATTGTGAATAAAATTACAAGATTGACCATGAATCCAACAATAAGAACATTTCTCCCTTAGAGTATTTTAATTAACTATAATAGCTAAGGAATTAGTTTCATTTATATGCATTATAGTATTTAATTTTCATTTGAGTTGAGAATATTGTGATTTTTTTTTAAAATGATTTTGAGAACATTTGATGTTATGATTAAGAAATCCTCACCATAAGATTGATCTTACAATTTTGACTGTAATGAGTTATACCATTATTAAATGAGACCATTGTGATATTAGGATAAAATTGGTGACGGGGAAATTATCTATGTTGTCCCCCAAACCTCTCCCATGGCTTGTGAAGGTTTTTAACCTCAACATGAATGAATCATGTGACTATATGTCTCACTACATTATGAGGGTTTATTAGATAAATATTGTTAACAAAGTAGTCAAAACGTTGGTCCAATGTGTCAAAAAATTCCAAATATAATATTTTGAACAAGATCCTCACCATAATTATTAAATATATGTGAATATTTCATAAACAATTCTCCTTCCCACCAAATCCCATGAAACGTTATTTTTTGAACCCTTCCATAAAAATTTATAATGAATTCCAGATAATCTTTGTTGTGATGACCACTAATGGAGGGTAACATTGAGTGGTAATATTTCTTCATATCAAAATTTGTAGACCTAGGGGATAATAGTATAAATGATGGAAAATTTAAATAGTGGGTTGATATAAATCCCCATTCCTAGTCCTCTCATCATTCTCATTCCATGGTTGAGGGGAAACCAACTTTTCATTTTCACTACTACTCTATGAATTTACAGATTTTAATTTTCCAATTAAATTTTTTTATTTTTCATAATGGATGAACTATGTGTTTGTATTTCGAGAATTAACTATCGATATTTAGAATTAGACCTTTCCCTTGTGTGTATATTATATAAGCCTGAATATGATCAATGAAAGAACACAACTGGTGATTTAAACAATGAGTTATCAACATAATTGTGTTTTTATGTTTCTCTAAAATATTTTTTTAAAATATATTTATGTATTATAATTTTCCATTTATTTTTTTATTGGTCTCATGTGGCTTTAGTGAAAAAAATGAAAAATTTAATCATTTTGTGTATAAGATCCTATGGAATTTAATTATTTTTTAAACTAATAAACTTCTAGTTTAGAAATATGAAAGTGTATCAAATTGCATAGGGAAAGATATAATATATTTTTGTGGTGAAAAAAAGAAAAAAGAAACAACCAAAAAAATAAGATAAAGAAAAGTAAAAAGTTGAAATGAAGAAAATAATGTTATTGTAAGTGTTATGATGGAGTTTTTTTTGAAGAAAAGTATAAAAGATGATTTATGGGGAAATCTTATAGTTTGATTTGGTAAAAAATCACTGGTCATGCTATGAATAAACATATAGGTGATAAAGGCCATTTTAAGGATAGGTTGTCCATTTACATATATTGAGGGATGAAATGTCTTTCTAGAACTCAAGAAGAAATAGAAAATATTCATGTAAAATAAATAACTGAAACCTTTTAGAACTGATGTAATATTGCTTATGATAATTAGGTATTGAAATTTAATACTATTTACTTGTCAGTACACGATGTTGGGAAGAGATTATGAATAATAAGAATTAAAATAATGGTATATATTGAATAAAAATAAAAAATATAAACATTCAAGAAAACACAATAATAATTTCATTAAAAGTGAAGAAGAAATTGATTTTCATCCACATATGAAATTTAACTCTAAATTTATCCACCGAAATACTGCTAGAGAAAGAAGAAATTAGTGGCTACTAAAATAAGGAAGAACATAGAATTCTAATAAATAAAATAAACATGAATGTGGAAAATGTTTATACTCGTTCTATTAAAATAACCATAAAAATGTTCATATACTCATAATAAAATAATAAATAACCAAATCATTCACGAAAATGATTAGAGAGAATGAAAAATAAATGAAGCATGAAAATATTAAGTTGAATATTCTCTTTTGGAGTCAATTTTATCTCTTTTCCGTGCTTCCACCATTTTTTTTTGTGATTCCCCCATTTAACTCTACCTCCTATATCTATTCTTAATTTTATGTATGTACAATTTTTGATTAATTTTAATGTCTTTTTTAAAACTCACATCCATCATTAACAATTGTTAATATGTTTCATCCAAAATAATGTGAGGATTTATTATCCTTTACTCAGAGTATATATAACATTAGAAAAACTAACCAAATTAATTCATAAAATTATAAAATCCATTAATTACTCCTTCCATATTAATTGTAATTACATACTTTTAATACACATATAAATTAAATTAGAGGTATTTTCAATAATAAAATTCCAAAATCCCTCAACTCATCAAACAAACCATCCATATTCTTCATCAAAAAAAATGTTCCAAAATTGACTTACATGATTCTAAACCAATATCACACCAGTTTTCTTAGTGACTATGAAAACAGAGTTCACTCATGCTTTATACTCATGTATGAAAAAAAATCAATATTAAACATTCCCAAAATCAATATCATGGAAATTACTCATTGGATGAAGAACTTCTCACCTATATAATCAGTTGGAAAGAAATGTCGAAAAAACTCTCAACAACATAGTCTTAATCATAAAAAATAATAATATAAACATCATCTTTTTTTTTCAAAAACACCAATGGATATGATTTTATATATTTAGATATTTAAAAAAGTGGGTTCAATTTTCTTCCAGCTTCCAAACCAGGTTCACCCGTAGTCAAACTAAAATGGCTTTCTAAGCTCATCCAACTCATTGGGACATTCATCTAAGCACATGGTGTGAATTTAGGTTCATTTCTATAACCAAAGTGGTGGGTATCTAAATTTTCCCATTTTCAATCACTAATATTACATGAAAGGGAAGTGGGCACCAAAAATCGATAGAATAATTAAATTGGAAAAATTGAAAAACATCCATAATAATGAAAAATATCATATACGCTGCTAACTCACAACCTCCAGGATCAATAACAAAACCATATTCACCGATGATTTCTAAATATAGATACAGTGAATGTATAGTGATATATTTTATAAAAATATTAATCCCCACATAGATATTTATCATGTTTAATTATTTTGAGATCGATTAAAATCCAAAAAAATTAACCTTCGTTTCAATAGAGGCCTAGAATTTGGGAGGTAATCACATAGGATTTTTTAATTGACGTCTGGTAATTAACAGTTTGTCACTAAAGAACCAGTTTCTTTATAAAAACCACCCTCATAGATCTCAGCTATATCATTCAATTTCCATCAACATATCTTTATAAAGCCTCAAATTCATCCATTTAACTTCACTTCATAATTAAATAGATTTAGTTTTTCTGTAGTTCCCTTGAGATGGGTAAACCATCACATATCACCTATCACATTGTTTTCTATATTTCTATATAGATTCAATCAGAATTAGTAGTCCATCTTAAAAACATTCATTTCATCCAACATTCTCGATGTCATCAAGATGTTCATTTCTCAATCTATCTCCCTGGGATTTATAGAAATTATATAAAAAATGTACATCTATTTTTAATTTTAAGAGACTATTTAATGGGTTTAGAAATATTTAGAATTAGTTTTGGTATTTTAATCAGAAATATTGACTATAGGATTTCTACTGGACACAGTCACATCTTCAACTGGTTACATGACACAAATCTGTTGTATGGAAGATGATGTTAATCGGATTCAGAGAATAACAAATTAAAGGTTTTGACACATTTTCACATCATGAATGGTTCTATTAAGATTTAACTTATCATCAGGTGTACTTTATTGTAGTGTATTTTTAAATCAATGAATCCATAATGTGAAAGGGATTCATGAAGATAAATTTTTTATTATATTAGTTTTTATCATGTTATATGCCTGATGATTTCTAAATTTGACTTGCATGCCTCCATTTCAAACCAAGTGAATTTTTTTTGTGATCTTTGAAAATATCCATCTTTCTAGATTACACCATTTGGTGCTTTATCTCTATGGTAGTTTCATCAGTTCTCCCTGGTAAGAGGTATTTATTTTTCATTGTTTCCATTGGTCATGATAGTAGAATATGATACATTTTTGGATTATATTGTGATTGGATTTTGTTTTATATCAATTCATTACAGTTTTAAATCTTGACTTATCTTTCAAAGGATGGTCTAGTTGTTTCCAGTATCCATTGTTGAAGTTGAATTGTATCCTCTATGATTGAGGTTGGTTCCCATATATAAGATATTAAATAATAATTTATATATGTTCTTGTTTATTCCTTTGTGAATTGAATGAAAAATAAAAGATCTGATATTTTAATGGAATCGTTGGAACAAATAAATATTTTTAAAGTGGGATTCTTTTAAAAATGGATTTTTGATCACCAAGTTTGTGATTAAATGATTCTAATGGCGGGTTTGGTTTTAAAAATTATTTTCAAGCCAGTAAGAAAAATTTAATTGATGTAAAAAATGACTTTCTAAATTTTTACATTATTTTTAAATGGCATTTGACAAATATAGAACATTGGGAAACCTTGTGTTCATCAAGAAGTGAGATGTCACACTTTGAGTGTATAATGAAATAAGAGAATTTATGTCACTTTTTATGAGTAATTAAAATATAGGTTATATTGGTTAGACACACCTTAGTCATGGATTAATGTCTTTTTTTATTGCTATCATGTATTTCTATAGGTTCGAGCCCAAATTGTAAGAATTTCAATCCAAGATTGGTTCCTCACATGATTATATTTTTATAGTTATATTCTCACATGTTTATCTAATATTGTATACATGGTTTGACTTTAAATATTCTTACTGATTTTCTTTCATATTTGACATATTATATTTTTTTAAGATCATATTCATTTATGAAAACAGAAGAAATTTTTAAAAAATGGATTTATTTTAATATTTTTTTTGTAAAATATACTTTTTAATGAAATATCTAATGAATTATTGATATTTTAAATTATATATATTCATTAGTAATTTCCTAATAATCAGTGTTCTCATTGAAACAAACCATGAATTTGAAAATAAATATGGAATACATTTTATAATCTAGCCATTAAACACAACTTTTCCTCTACTGTGTTTGGAATTTTGAATAAAGGCCATCTAGAGTTGTGACCAGTAAGTCATATTGAGTATGTTAGAAAAAACATAACTTTTATTAAATAGTAAAAATACCTTATGAATAGTAATATAAATATTAATAGGACTCTTATGAATAGTAATTAATGATATTATTTTATTTTCTTAAGGAAATAAGATAATGAGATCTTAATTAATTTTTCAATGTGAAATAAAACTAATTGCACCTTTAAAATTGTTATTTTTCGAATTAACTATGACTTTTTTTAAAAATTAAATTAATAATATTTAGAAAATTAATTTTGAAAAATGGAGTTCATTTTTTAATTATACACGTAAAAAAAGGTAAGGGATAATGTTTTGGTATTTTTCTGAAATTCTTTACTTTTTATGAATAATGAAATACGATAAAATACCGTATATAAAAATTATCTGTTAAATACACTATTCATGACATCAAAAGTGATGTAAGGCCACTTGGTTCGAACTCAAATGAACTTATTACTATTAAAGGTCACATGAAGCAACACTATTGGTAGTCTTTAGGGAAATAATAAAATAAGGAATTAAATATTCCAAATTTACCTTTCTCCTTCACTATAAAAACCCCTCACCACTCCCTCTTCTTTTCACTCCGATATGAATTGAATCTCCTCAATGTTCTTACCAAATACCCTTCCCTAGTCACTATCTAAGACCAAGAAGCTCTTGGTCTTTCCAAAAGACCTAAATCCATTACCTTAATGTGGTTATCGAGGAAATTATTTCAAGGGGTAAAGCTCCTTTCTTTATCTTTTAGTTTCATTTGAATTAATTTTCTTTTGTTATCCTCTTATCACCTCCTCTATACAAATGACCATGAAAACTCCAGTATCATCTATGTACTAGATTTATACCATGTGAATGGAAGAACCATCATCAATATTCTTACCCCATTCCTTTTATTTTTTATAAACGAAATCAACGTCCATGAGGTTCCAATTTATAACCTTCGTTGACGACGAAGTTTTTTTCATCATTCATTCGATCATTACTGGTCATGAAACCTATTTATGGTTGAACCATACTATAATATATGTATTGCAACCTAATTAATATTCATGAACCAGTATATGTACATAGTATTAACTTATATGACAAAACCAGTTCATAATAATCCAAATATCGCCAAATAATCTATGTGATTGTCATCTAATGATTCATCATTATTCCATGTAACAAAATGATTGAAATTACCATTAAAAAATATGGATGTTCATAGATAATATTTAAGTTCAATTATGGAGATTTACAACCATTCCACATGACCTTCATTACATAAAAACAAGTGAATCAATTATGAAAATGAAGAAAACAAACACCCTGGAATGAAGAAATTCAGTATAATAACTTATAAATAATAACATAAATGAACTAAAAAGAATTATGATAAACTAAAAACATTTATATTAGGTTTGTAAATATGTTACTGATATGTATAAATTCATATTCCATGACCTTAAGTTCATGATGGTAACACATTCGGACATAAGGTAAGGGTTCTTCCACCCGAACTTCCATTTTCATTCGGGTTACTTTTATTGTCTAATTACATAAATCAAATTCTGGTATATTGTTATGTTATTATCATAAAATCTATTTGAGTGTTATAAATATGTACACAAACCATAATCCTACTTTATTTTATGGCTAGTTACTTGTTTTAAAAGGATCTTTTACATTGTTTCCCAAATACAAACCCGAATCAAGGAAATATCTGAATTTCATACTTATTTTCAAGGGAAATCTCTAATCTATTTTTGGAAACCATTATATCTATAAAATCACCCATTTTATTATGAAAATAATAACTTAGTTGACTTATGGATTTATAAAATGATTCTTCTAAAAGAAATCTTCTTTTCAAAGTAAGAGAGTATGTATTTCAAGAATCACTCAAAGATTTTATAGAGTATCATTATCTATTTCAACGCACTTTTTATTCTTATGTATTATTGGGTTGAATCTTCCATATTATCATATACCATATCCAATTTACTGTTTTATGATTATTTTGGCTATTGATGTGCTATCTTTAAACCATTCATCAGTTTACATCGAATGGTTAGTGTTTTGTCTTAATGTTTGGGGAAAGCTATTTACCTTTAATATATTAATGTGTATGTTGTTTATGTTTATCCCCAATCACATGAGGAATGAATTGGAAATTTTAAGTGTTGTGTTATTCCTGCTATAGCCCCTCGGTGCATCGGTAGGTCTCATGAGACAAACTACGGTTTCGACACAAGGCCTTGAGAGTGGAACACCGTGCAGTCTCACCACTTCCTTTACATATATCCTTGCATGCTGTTCAAGTGAGAGATCTTCCCGAATAGCGATAAAATTGGAAGTCTTGGTGGGTCGGTCCACCACAACCCATGTCACATTATTTCCCTTTGACGTCTTTGGGAGACCCGTGACAAAGTCCATAGTAACATTTTCACATTTCCACATGGGTATATGCAATGGCTACATCATACCTTTGGAATTTTGTCACTCAACTATAACATGCTGACATACCAAGAACCTTGATATATATTCCGCAATCTCCTTCTTCATGTTACCCCAACAGAAGTGTTCCCGGAGATCATGGTACATCTTGCTACACCCAGGATGGATAGAGAAAGTTGATCTATGTGAATTGTCCAATAGATCTTTATTTATCCCATCTGATGAAGGCACACAAAGCCTCATTCCAAACCAAATCACACCATCACCGTCGATATGGAACTCTTGGAGATTCCCGTCTTTTACTGCATTCACCCTCTTTTGTATCTCCACATTATCCCTGTGTTCTTCCATAATCTTATACTGGATGGATGGTTGCACAATAATTTGGTAATGGTAGGATGTATCCTCTGCCATTATGATTTCCAAATCCATTCTTTGCATATCCATGAAGATAGGGTCTTTCCCAATCCGCAACATAGATAGAGTAGTAGGTTCTTTTCTACTTAGAGAATCAGCTACCTTTTTCACCTTTCCAAGATGATAATGAATAGAGCAATCGTAATCCTTGATTAGCTCTAATCATATCCTTTGACACATTTTGATCTCCTTTTGTGTGAATATATACATTAGGCTCTTGTGTTCAGTGTATATTTCACACTTATCTCCATAAAGGTAGTGCTGCCAGATTTTCATGGAAAGAATCACGGCTGCCTGCTCTAGATCATGCGTCAGGTAGTTCTGCTCGTGGATCTTCAATTATCGTGAGGAATAAGCTATCATATTATAATTTTTCAATGAGTACAAAACCCAAGCATTTCTTTTAATCATCACTGTATATCACAAAACTTTCTCTACTTTTCGGTAGTGTGAGTACAAGTGCAATGATCAGCCTTCTCTTTAGCTCCATGAAGATTCCATCACATTCTTCCATCCAGATATACATTACCCCTTTCCTTGTTAACTTAGGTAGCGGGGATTATTATCATGAGAAGGTTCTCAAAAAACCTCAGTAGTACCCAGCTAATCCAAGAAAAATAAGGATTTCCATGACAATAGAGGGCCCGAGCCATTTCTCAATCACCTTTGTCTTTAAAGGATCCACATAAATTCCATCACTTGTGATGACATGTGATAAGAAAGTGACTTGATTCATCCAAAAGTCAAACTTTGCTTAACTTTGCGTATGACTTCTCCTTTCTCAATGTCTCCAACAAAAGTCTTAGATGTTCATAATGTTCCTCCTTGCTCTTAGAGTAGATGAGAATATCATCGATAAAAACTACCACAAATTTGTCGAGGTAATATCTAAAGACTCTATTCATCAAATCCATGAAGATTGTATGAGCATTAGTAAGTCTGTAGGGAATCAACAAAAACTCATAGTGCCCATACCTTGTACGGAAGGCAGTCTTCTGAATATCTTCCTTCTTCACCTTTATCTGATGATATCCAGAATGAAGATCCACCTTTGAGAAGTATTGAGCTCTTCTTAACAGATCGAACAAGTCATCAATCCTTGGAAGAGGATACTTGAACTTTATGGTGATCTTGTTGAGTTACTGATAATCGATACACAGTCGCATTGTTCCTTCCTTCTTCTTCACAAAGAGCACTGGTGCACCCCAAGGTGATGCACTAGCGCGTATGAACCCTTTGTGCAGATGCTCTTGTAGCTGCTTCTTTAACTCCTCCAGTTTGATAGGAGCCATCCTATAGAGACACTTCGAGATAAGAGTTTCTCTGGGTATGAGTTCAGTTGAGAAATCTACCTCATGATCAGAGGGAATTCCAGGCAACTCTTTGGGAAATACATCACTGTATTCCCTCACGATGGGTATTTCTTCAAGGTTGGCACTTTCCTTTGACTCAACCATTTGGGTGAGGTATACTTCTTCATAGGGAATCAACACCCACACCATTGAAGGATTTTTCAAAGGAGATTCATGATCTTCCTTGCATTTGTAGAAGAGCCTGGGATGGTTCAGAATATGAAAAGATATTTCCTTTTCCCGATAGTTGATATGATCTCTATATGACGAGATGCAATCCATTCCCATTATATCATCTAATTCCACCAAGGGAACTATTATGAGATTTTCCGGAAGAATCTTCCCACGTACTCCAACAGGAGAAGAGTCAAACACTTGAGTTGTAATGATTACACCACTTAGTGTTTTTACAGATATCTCTACATCATGGTTTCAGGGCATCAATTATATAGTTCTTGAAAAATTTCAAGATATAATGGAATGCGTAGAACCAGAATCAAATAAGACTTTTTCCATTCTCGAGTGAAAAGGAATTATACCTTGTACGACTTCATTATCATGCCCCACTTCCGCAGTAGTGATGGAATAATCCTTCTATTATTAAATTGGCTTTGGTGGTTGCTGACATTGATTACCCTCAAGAACTCGAGGTTCAGTGCACTAGTTTGCATTGTTCCCTAGCTCCCTACAGTTGTAGAATTGAACCATGAGTGGTTCTTTCCTTTTATTGGATACATTCTCTTTCCTTTTAGTGTCTTTTCGATACTCTTGATCATGGTGTCCTTATTTCCCACACTTGAAGAATTTTCCCATCCCTTTTAGGTAGTTCCCATGGTGCAACATCCCACATTATTGGCATGTGGGTGGTTAATTATTCTTCCCACCTTTGTCGTTAGATCCACTAGCTTGAAACTCCATCTTTCTTTTCTTATCATCATAGCCATGGGACCATTCTCCAAACTCCATATCCACATTGAGAGCACATTGAACAACTTCTTCATAACTCCCAAAGTCTAGAATTGCAAGATCCTTTCGATAATTTGGTTTTAATCCACTGAAGAATCAATCAATTTTTCTACCATTGTTGATAAAAAACCCGAAGCATACCATGCAAGCCTTGTGAAATTTTCATCATATGTTGGAAAAAATTCTATTTATTTATTGCTTGAGGTCTATAAATTATCTGTCCATTTTCGTAAGAAGATTTTGTGGGAAATACATATTACAAAACATTATCTTAATGTCTTCCTATTCCATCTCTTCAATTTCCTCCCTTGGCATGGTGTTCTTTATCAAATCCCACCTTTGATCAGCTTATCCATCCAGATGATAAACATCTAGGGTCACCTTCTCTCTCTCTGAATAGTGAAGAACATAAAATATCTCCTCCATGGAGTTAACCCACTGTTCCACAACTAGTGGATCGGAAGATCCACTAAACATCGGTGGTCGTTGCCGCATAAAACATTCAATAACTAGTTTCTCCCTCTTTGGTGAAGAAGGGTGTTCCCCATTATTATGGTTATTGTACATAATCCCACATATTTCGGTAAGAATCTCCATGATGTTTTGAACTCCACCTCCCAAATCATTGGGGATGTCGTTCGGGCAATCGTTGCATTGGCCCTCACACGAGTTGTTTGACTGATTTCTCTTGGTTCCCACCATTTTCTAAAATAGAAAATGTTAGAACAAAACATTATTAAATAAGATATGAATAAATTATTCATTTAAACAATTTATAACAAAAACATAACATATGAAATCCCTATGTAGATTATCTTGTGTTCCCACTTTTACATAATCTCATGCTAGAGGTTTTCTCTAGGGTTCACTAATACTAATTCCCAAATTAACTAAACCATTCCTCTAAAACAAACTATAGCATCCCAAACTTTTCTTACATTACTATTACATCATTTTAAAGATAAAAAACATTATATTATTACACATAGCAGATCCAAAGGTTTAGTTTCTTGGGCAAATGAGGACCGTAAAAAATAATTACAACATCAAGCACAACAATTTATTAATTTCATCTTCTCTAGATTCTTATTGGCACATGTCCTCTCCTTAGTACATGTATCCACCTAAGGATATACATAAAAAGGGGTGAGCTAAAAGCCCAGTAAAAGGATAGATAATAATAATATATCATGGGGTGAGCATAATCATGACATAGGAAAAAGATCATGAACATGAGAAGAACATAAATAGAAGACTTGAAATGTGGCAATGCATAAAAAAGAAACTTCATGTTTTAGTTGTTAACTACCACACATAATTGTGAACCAAGTTAGCATCTTTTTCACATATAATTTCACATATACTCATGTGATTTATCACTTTACCCAATGCATTAGAGAGCTTTATAATTCCGGGCGCACTCATCACTTTGAAACATTCATATTGCGCTATATAATTCCGAGCGCAGCCGTCACATCCTAACATTATCATTATCATAATTTCCACATAGAACACATATTAAAACTGACCATAACTAACCAATGTAAAGTAATGGGTTTCATCTCATAATCATACATTTATAATCTTTGGGTTCCCAAAAGAAAGAGGGAACAACATACTTGATACAAGAACCATCAACCATGCATGAGAGGTAAAAGTTGAGTTCTTAAAAGAAGAGTTATTTTGGAAAATATTTGGTTAGACATAAACTTCATTATAAAACATTAATTCCCCAGAAATGGTAAGATAATTATGAATAAATGATCTTTAAGGAGTAATCATATCAAAATGGAGTGAATGAAGGAGAACCCGAATGATGAAAATTGAGTTCGAGATTTCCCCCTACCGTGTATCCGAATGCTTTCTTCTCATTAATGTCTTTTATAATGACATTATATTCATTAATTAGAAATTCCAGATCCTTTTATACATTACTAGGGTTCATTAAGGTTTATTTATGTGATTTCATGTTCCTTTTAATGAGTTATAGAGTTTAGAAACAATGTTCGGGAATGCTTATTTTTATGGTTTTCTTGAGTTGTTCTCTTGTATTCTTAAATTAATGTTTGGGTAGAACATGGGAAATCATACAGAACTGATATTACATGTTATTAATGATATTATATAAGTTTTAATGATATTATAATGAATTATATTAGATCCATGTTGATGAATCATCGGAAAATAATTAATGATTTTTATTTGGGTTAATTTGGGCGGTTTTTCGATCACAACAAACTTGTTTTAATTTATCACTTAGTAATATGTTCATAAGTCAGTTCCAGAACTCTAAATAGGAAATAATACATATAACATATTCTGGTTCAACCATAAAAATTGTTTCATGATCATATTTGAAGGTATAAATGGAAGAAGAAAACATGTCGTTCTTGAAGGTGACAAATTAACACCTCACGAACAATGTTCTCTTTAATAAAATAAAAGAATGATGAAAAGGGAGGGTGGATGATATAATATCCCATTATCATCATAAAATTACATTATATTTATAATACTAGAGCTAAAATACCATTTGGGTGAAGTTATGTGGGGAGAGATCAATAAATGAACTTGAACATGAAAGGAAATTAAAGGAGAAGAGGGAGAGAAATTACCCCTTGAATCATTCTCTTGAGAACCTCTAAAAGGTCCTAATCATGGTCTTTTGATGAGACCAGAAGCTCTTGGACGTGGGGGAGTAGCTATGGAGGATGTTTGGGCAGATTTTAGAGACGGCTTAGAGCTTGAGAGGTGCGAGGGAATGAGGGTGTGAAGGGTGGTTTTTATAGTTGAGGGGAGGGGTAAATTTTGAATATTTAATTAATTATTTTATTATTTCCCTCAAGAAAACTAGCAGTATTTCTTTCATGTGACCCCTAATATTAATAATTTCATATGAGTTTGAACCAAGTGGTCTTGCCTCACTTGTGATGTCATGAATAGTGTATTTAACTGTTAAACTGTATATACGTTATTTTACCGTATTTCACTATTCCTAAAAAATTCAAGTTTTTCAGAAAAATTCCAAAAATTCACCCAAACAATTTTTCGATGTGTAGAATTCAAAAAAAAAAGTTCATTTCTCATAATTAAATTTCTCAATATTTTTAATTTAATATTTTGAAAAAGTCATAGTTAATTCGAAAAATAACAATCTTAATGGTGCCCATAGTTTTATTTCTCATTGAAAAATTAATGAAGATCTCATTATCTTATTACCTTACAAAAATAAAATAATAATATTATTTACTATTCATAAGGGTCATATTAATATTAATTTTACTATTCATAAGGCCATGTTATTGTTCACCAAAAAACTAGTTTGTTCTATCATACTCCAAAAATCATCTTGAACACAGCCATATATGTTAGATTTTTAGAATTCCAAACACAGAAGTGACAAACTTATGTTTAAAGGTCACATATCACTTAGTAGTTCTTTATGCTATAAATTCATGTGATTGTATGACATAATTTGATGAAGGCAATTTTCATTGAATAACATTGGGTCATTACATTCCACTGGTTGAATTCTCCTACAATAATTGTTTCCACTTGAGCATCCAAATGGCACCATATGAAGCCATTTATGGGAAAAGGTGCATTACAACGATGTGTTGGGATGATGTTGGTGAGCGTAAGCTTCTTGGACCTGAAATGGTCAACGAAATGGAGGAGAAGGTGAAAACCATTCAACAACATATCAAGGTAGCCCATTGTTGAAGAAG
Organism: Viscum album; assembly: GCA_963277665.1. Lineage (NCBI taxonomy): Eukaryota > Viridiplantae > Streptophyta > Magnoliopsida > Santalales > Viscaceae > Viscum > Viscum album. The sequence continues at coordinate 1,692,251,771 of OY728137.1, read as the reverse complement.
AGTTATGCATATAACCATCAACAAGACCTTGAGTTACAAGGTGGAGATATGGTATTTCTATGCATATCACCATTGTAGAAGGTTATGAGGTTTGAAAAGAAAGGGAAGAGAAGTCGAAGGTACATCATCCCCTTTGATATTTTTGATTGTGTCGGGGCTGTGGCCTATCCACTAGAACTTCCACCTACCAATACCATAGTACATGATGTATTTATTGTAACCATATTAAGAAATTACATACAAAACCCATCATAACAACTATTTTTAGAGGTATTACAGTTAGAGGATGATCATTCTTATGTGAAAAAACTAGTGAAGATCTTAAATCATAGAGAAAACATTCTATGAAATAAGATAATGCCCCCCGTCATGGTGTTGTGGAGAAACCAAAAGTTTGAAGAAGTGATGTGGGAATCAGAGGAAGTGACGAAGCAGAGTTAGTCAAATTTTGTTTAGCGTGGGAAAAGTATATTTTCAGGGAAAAGTTTCTTAAGGGTGGAAGATTGTAACGACCAAAACATTCATTAATGAAAACTCATTTTGATCTAATTAAAGATGTTATTATGTGAAATGGTTACATAACATATGAAATTATATGGTTTTATGGTTTTTGATTTTTAAAACACTGTTAAGAATTATGATTGTTGTTTATATTTCAATTGAACAGTGGTCACATGGTTAGAATAAGTATATGGATTTAACAAATCAAATTTACTTAGACAAAGGAACTAATTGCCTCATCCAGTAGACTTTCCCCATACGAATCCCATTTTTTGAAGCTCACAAAAGAGGTAGCATCATTGTACTTCACTCTTGACCAAGTCCAATCCTAGCTTCAAAATGTTAAGCTCGAATGGAATCACCTACGGGAGATGTGGATGTTGATAGAGATTACCACTCGAAAAATGTTATCTGAGCCACCCCAAGAGTCTATCACCATCACACACCGTACCCTTCAGTCCTATGTGGGTGTTATGAAAGGATTTGTAAAAATACCTTAGAACTATGATTATGTGAATTATTTCTATATATAATAAATAATATATAATCATTTTATTATTTCTAATTTTTAAATAGTTTGTAAAAACAAATAGTAATTTTAGTTAATATTAAAATAAGGAATCTAATTTGATAAATTAATCGATTTATGAATTAAATAATATTTTAATAAAATATTATTATTATTTAATTGCTTTTTATTATGTATAAATGATTGTATAACTTTTATGAATATAATTGTAATTTTTATTAAGGTTTGGAAGCTGTTTTTGTCAAAACCCATGGATTTTTTATAAATGCCGGTATTTAAATTAAAAGTGAAAATTCACATGCTTAGAAAATTATTTGGATAAAATTAATATTATTTTTTGAATCTGGATGTCAAAATTATCCAACGTCTATTTTTTCATAATTTTATGAGAGTCCAATTTTTGGGTAAAAATTAAATACTGTTTAAATAAATAATGTGTTTTATGACATCATAATGACCCAATAGTAATGTGATAAAATACTATAAACATTATGTCAGGCCAATATGTGTTTTACCATTAGAATAATGTGATTTTAGGTTTGTTTTATTTATCGTAAAAATCCTTAGTGGACCCTTCAAGACTTATAAAACATTTTAGCTTTTTAAGTTTTTTTTCCTTGAGAGTGTGACTCTCCTCCACATAATCAACCCTATTATTTTTTGATTTTCGGCCATTAGCCTTATAAAATGTTGTATTCCAGTCCTCTTTACAAAAATCCATGGTCAAAACCAATGTTTTGGTTTGTGGTTTGAATTATTTTAATATGTGGTCACCCAAACCTAAATAATAATGAATTCCCACTACTTTCCAATAAAAACCCACCCAAGATCCCACTTCCTCTTCACTCAAAGCCTTTGGAGTTTGACCAACCTCGGCCCTTATCTCTCTAGAATCCTATCAAGGAACCCCAGGCTCCCACGAAGCCTCTCTCAAGCCTCTCCCAATCCATTGGGATCACACTTCCATGTAAGGGATTCCTTCCTCTCTCATTTTATCCATGTTTTTTAATATAGTTATACCCTTTTATTTTATGTTATAAATGATGGGGTATGGTTTCACACCTCCCCCATACTTACCTATTTATGTTTTCATGATTATAGAACCCTTTATCTTTTATAAATGCCTCTCATTTACACCCGTTACAGTGCTTAAATTCCGTGAGAAATTTCTCTCTCCTCATTTACATTCAAGAAATTCTTTTGTAGTATAAATCCAAATTCGATCACTTATGTTGGTACATATATCTATATTAACTCTTACATACCATTTCATGAACATATTATGAGACACCCGTTTCTCTCTCATCAACTATTTTTTTGAATTCTTATGTCACACCATTATACTGTTGAAATTGCACTGTGTTTTTTCCCGCCAAAGTCATTATGCAGTGAATACCATGCCCATTTCTCTATCAAGGGTATTAACCTATATGTACATTTACATATTGACTATAATGCATCATTTATGAATTCCAAATTTCGTTATTATTAAATAAATTATGAAGAATATATGTTTTATGATCCATGTGGCACACTTATGCATGAAATGAAATGTTTAAGAAGAGTGCACCCTGATAGCACTCCAATGCATTGGGTAAAGAGTTTTATCATGATACATCAAGTGGAATGAGGATTTTCTCATGGTAATTCAATTACAATTAAGATTTACTAATTCAATTTTATGTGAAATGGGTTTTTACTCATTCTTCATGTGCAATGTTCCTTGGCTCATGCTAATTTCATGTTAAGTGTTATTGCAACATTTCCATTTTATGGAAATCATGCTATATCATGCCATTGTGTTCATAATTATTTTATTCTCCATTGATATGACTATTTCCAACCATGTATTGTATTCTTCATTTTTTCCTTGTTTACTCCTTTTCTAGGATTTATAGCTCACCCTTTTCACATTTATGTCCTCAGGTTATCCCATGCAATGCATAGTACAGGGGAATGTCATGGTTATGTAAAGGAAGATTTCAATAAATATGTTTTGTGTATTATGTTTTATGTTTTTATATAATGTTTATAATACCTAAAGACACCAGAACTCTCGATCATCCATGTTGACCAAGTGAAGAGTTTGTGTAATAAATATTGTTTAAGTGTTTAACAAAAAGAATTTTTGTTATAAAATCCAAAAACAACATTCACGATCTTCAATTTTATTGGATATACGGATATACATTCTATAAAAACTACCATAAAATAATAAATGAAATATCAAAACAAATATTCCTTAAATCCATGAAGATAGTGATGGAATTGGAAAGTTAAAATGTAATCTCTATACATTTATAGTGTATATAGCTCATACGGAATGATTTATAGTGTATATCCCTCCTATTGACTAATAAATGTTGATATCCAAATTAAAGATAGGACAATGTATGATTTCAATAAAAAATTCAACATCAAAATTTGAGGTAGGAATAGGAAGATCCCTAGGAAACACATCAGTATATTTTTGAACAATAGGCACATCATTAGTGTTGTTCTTTTTTATGAAAATTTGAGATACATACCCCTCATGAATAGATTGTATGATCCATATAATGAATGTAATTTCCATTGGCTGTTCAGGTTCATACATGCATAGATAGATGATTACATGATTATTTAGAGTACCGAATGTGTATTTACATCATTGGAAATTGAAATATTATGTATATATATAATTCCATTCCTTTCCCAAAATTACATTGAATTCAACAATAGGGACAAGAAAATTATTTTCATGAAGAACATTCTAAAAAACATACATCATAGAGATACTATAGACATGAAATGAAATCATCATAACACTAGGATTTTTCATCGATAAATCAATAACTAAACAGTGAGGTCATGATGAGATATTCATATAAAATTATTTAAATACAAATGATTAAGTAGAACATGAATTAAATAAGACATTTTTAGTTATATAGTTAAATATAAGCATACCATTGAACACGTCCTTCATATAACCCACTTAAACAATTATCATTGTAGAATAAATCCCTTTCACCATTGGATTATGAGATCATTTACATAAATTGTCAATATTAACCCTTGGATTCATTCATTGGTTAATATAATGTCCATACTCCTTTTTATTATAGCATTAGAGTGGGGGTGGCACATTTGATTGAGATTTCTCCCAATTAATTTAATTTTCTATCAACTTCAGATAACTTATACATTCTTAATCTTGATGAACCTGACATCCAAACATGAATAATTAACATATTACATGGTGAAAATTTTCTCCATTATCATGTCAAAATTTTTGGTGTAATGGAATATTAATTTTCTTTAATTCATTAGTTTTTTATTTGAATCTCTAGGGAAATCAATTTTGGTCTTCTTATCCCCAAAACTAAGAGAATAATTAGAGTCTCTAATCTCAAAGAATACCTTTAAAGAACATATAATGATTTATTCATAGAATTAAAATTCAATTGTAGAATTTTTAAGGGTATTTTTTTAAACTATTAATGAATCGATAATTTTTTCATTCATGTTTGATGATAAAACTGGAGGTGTACCATTCGAGTCTTTTGAAATTGTATTTTTAGTTAAAGATGAATTCACCATAATTCCACTTCAAGTCCACATATTCTCTCTCTATTTTGCTGAAAATAATTTAGGAAAATACTTTTTTAAACAATCCTTCTTAAAATATTCCCATTTTATCCTGTGAATTTCTTCCACTAGACACATTCTTGATAAGAGTATGCCATTGATCATCTTTATCTTCTAAATGATATAGAACCAAAACAATGCTCTCATGGTATAAAAGCTATAGGAAATAATATTTCATTTCTACAACATCAATCCATTACAAAATTATAAGAGAATAATAGGATCATCTTAGTGAAGGTTGACATTTCATCTAGAAAATATTTAATGTGGGTTGTTCCTTCCATTAGTGATATGGATGTTCAACATGATTTATGTAACCAATAATATCCTAACAGTGTTGGGTGAGAATTTAACTAAGATTTTACACCCCATATCTTATTCCATGTTTTTTATCCTGGGAATTTTCATTACACTATCCATTATATTATTTGATTACGTGATTCCTTCTAGTTCTGTCCCTAGACTAAAATAAAAAAAATATTACTGTGAGTATCCAATAGAAACCAAAAATGTGATAAATTGATTGATAACTACAATCATTCATAATAAGTTTTCCATTAAGAAAAATTTTTCATCAAACTATAAAACATTACGTTCATTCTAGATCACATTGATTTACAATAGGATTTTACATGTTTTATCCTCTATTTTCTCCTACTAGAATCTCAAAAAAATATTAATACCATACATCTATATGAACTGAGGAAACCAAAGCATTACTTATATAAATATTACATCATTTGATATTAATATTAAATATATATAATAATGATACAATCACACTAATAATATAATTTTAATTTAAATGGAGTCTAGATACCAAATAAACATATTTCATGAAGGATCATCATCATATCCCACAATGTTATACTCAAATGGTAATATTATTATATGTTTCATACTTAAAACATTGCTTCATAACCCAGGGAATTGAATCACAATAAAGTATGAGATCAAATTCATAGTAATGGTAAACATGGGATATATCAATTGATGATCATAAGTGAGAACAATATAATAATAACGTTATGATAACATGATTATAACATACAAGACCATAACCAAATAATAATAAACTATAAAATGTGATTCATGAAATAATGATTTTTTATAATAAAATACACAATTAAAAAGAGTTTCAAATCATTAATAATCAATCACGAGAAAAGAGATCACACCCTAATGACAAGAAATATTGTTTTGAGATAATGTGTGGCATAATAATATGTATATGAATCATATGTAAAGGCTTTTCACCATGAAATTCATTAGAATGGTCGATTGGTAAAACAAACCTATAAATTATAATCATTTGTATGGGAAGTAATAGGTAATATAAAAACATCATTATCAATCATTTAAATTCATATTCTAAAAACATTTTTGGAGGCCATGGATATGGATGTGAAATATAATCAACCAAAAAAAATAAGGCTATATTTTCCTAAAAATATTTTTCATACATTTGGATTACCAAAAGGGGAAAAATAGAAATAATTTTTGAAACCCCATGAAATATAAAAAGGATAATTCGATCATCCTAACCTGGGAGCCACTAAAACCATTCCGAAATCCAGTCATTCGCATGTCCTCAAGTGTGCCACCCTATAAGTTAGTGGCAAAAACTACCAATGATAGTTTATTTATGGTGTTGTGGGGGGGACTATACCCTCATGATTAGAGTAGAATAGTTTAATAAAGATGAATCAATCCATAAATAGTGGAATAAATATAAATAAAGTATATAATTGAAGATAATATAAATAACTAATAAAGTGTTCAACACCCATATGAATCCATGAATCCATGTCCTAATGATGCTATATAATCCAAATGAGTAATCTAACAACAAAGAAAACAATTAAACCATGTATAATAAAAATCAGAAAAACCCAAAAGGGATAAATCTACAAGAATTTGGAGCTTTGGGTCTATCTTTTTCACCAAACTCTCTTATCCATGATTGACAATAGAAAAGCTGAATCATGAACCAGATCCTACAACTATGAGATATATCTAGGTACCACAAATGTAATTATGTCCTGAAATGGGAATTAGATATAATAAGTAGGCCACTACCAATGGTGTTTAATGTAAAACAATTTGTGAATATAAAATATATCAATGTGATGGTGTGATAATAAATTACTGAATAAATAAATGTAAGTAAGTAATCTCAAGTTCTTCAGGGACAACTACCAGACCATACATGCTTTGAGATGAGATGGAATATTTCTGAACCTATATGATAATTGTATATATGTATATATATATAAATACATTATACAATAGCATTCTTGTATAAAAAATTATTCAATTAGACTTGAATCTTAGTAGAAATAAATCCATAGAAGAGGATCACATATCAAACAAGGAATGCTATGCCCAAGGTATCCCAATATGTAAGGGACACCATGCCTATGGGATGCCATTTCCATGTATAAAAATATATAAGGGACATGATTATTGAGAATTCCATTATATAAGGGACTCTATGGTTGAGTATCACAATATATTAAGGACTACATGCCCGAGTATCAAAATATATAAGGGACTCAATGACTGAGTTTCATAATATATAAGGGATTACAAGCCCATTCACCATAGTATATATGGTATTATATTCCAAATTATAACAATATATAAGGGATTCCATGCCCGAGTATCATAATATGTAAGGTATGTTGTGCTCGAGTATCCCAATATATAAAGGATATCATTCCCATGTTTCATAATATATGAGGGACACCATACCAGAGTATCACAATATATAAGAAAAAAAATGTCTGAGTATAAAAATATATAAGGGACAAATGAAATGTTCCTAAGTAGTTTAAAAATACATTCAATGGTATATCATAGGCCATGTAAGTATCCATACTGAATTGATTAACCTTGATCACACTTTTTAGTCAATTCAATTTTCTAAAAACGAGGAGGGTTGTCTAAGAAAACAAATCCTACTACACTTGGATTCAATAAAACCAAACTACCCATCCCCTTATGTAACTGATATATCAATTCAATCATATTTTCATGTTGGTTCATTTATAAAAAACAGGAAGTCCATGGGAAGGTCCATTCAATTTTTAATTAAAAATATCATATAATAGATTCCTATTTTTATCAATAAAGGTAGTGCACCACATAGAGGATTTTGTTATAAAATTATAATGTATGTTATCATTTCTAAATTGATTAATTTAATTTTATCATTCCTTACATGAGGGATTTATCATCACACCCCAAAATGTGAACAATAGTTTGTTTGGAATTATAATTATAATCATTCAAAGAATCACCCAAAAATTGATTTCCAATCATTCTAATTAATCATAGACCATGGTCATAAAATAAAAACAACCAAGGGGTGGTTTAGGAAGAGGTTAACCCCAAAAATGGTTCCAATTTAATTAATACACCTATCTATATCTAGGCACTAGTATAATCATATTAAATTGTTTTTTAAAGGGAATCACATGGAGAATATATTTTTTGAAACCATGGTGTAATTTATAAAATAGAGATACATTGAGGGAAAAATATATATCATATAACTTTGTATTATTATGGTCTACAGATCCAATTTTTATCATTCAATCAAGTCCGTTTGGGGGAAATCAATTAATTCAAAAAATTACATGAAAATAGGATAAGTTAACTTGCATGAAGATAACACAAAATATGGAATTAAAAATGAATAAAGGATCAATATTAATGAAGATCTTACTAGTATTCATCTGAAAAAACTTATGGAAAATGATTTTGACACCAGATGTGAAAGATCAATTGATTCCTAGGGGAGATCCCAAGGGATATATCCCACGTGAGGGGGGGGGGGTGGTGTAGAAGGATTAGACAGGGGAGACACATCATGAAGGAGGGAGAAAATTATCTCTCAAATCCCTTTAAATATGACAATGTTTTTTCCACAAGGGTCAATAAACCATGAAAAACTAACAATGCACCAATCGTTTGCGTCCATATATTTCCTCCCAAAAATAAATTTTCAAATACCAATGCTTCCAAAATATATCTAAACTCCCGAAACATATAATGATACATAAACAAAACCCAAAAAAATTTTTTTTCCAAAATTTATTATTGTTATCCAAATCATGTTTTAAGAATTGGCCCATCAACCGATTTGAAAATTTAAAATACACTTGGAATATTTCACCTAATCGAAAGCACAATACATTACAAACTCCCCATATTTGAATGTATTTTCCTTAAGAATCCAAGAGGAAACAATGAAAACAAAAAATGACCTAATTAGTATTTGAAGTTTCTTTTTAAAAATTATGAGGCATTTCAAAAACACCGAATGCACCATGAAACATCAATTTATGATTATGGTATATAATCTACTAAAACACTAACCAATTCTCACACTCGAAAACTGAATCCTTGTAATTACCCATACCCGATCCTATGAAATCCAAGAAATTATCACATTATAATATATTTAATTATACTTCCAATGGAACTCCCCACCAAAAAATCTATAATTTAATAGAAAATTTTTAATACTGGTATCTACAAATTTGTAGTTTTCAATATTAGTGTTTCCCTGGTGTTCTATCAATTATATTGGAATGACCCTTAATTCGATTAAATGTTCGAATCCTAATCAATAAAAATGGCCATGTCCAGGAAACTTTTCATGATTATCCTTCATTTACATTTGAAATCTCTCACATCATACTCATGATTTTCTTGAAGTGGATGGTCATGAACCACATGAATAAAAATAAAGGGAAATAGAGGTATCTCAATTTGAACCACCTCTAGTTGAATAAATTTAAAAATTATCAGCTTAGACAGACAATGAATTTCAAAAAAATTATCCCACTACCTTTAAACAAAGTTACCTCAAAATTGGCCTATCTACATTCACCAAGGCCTCTAACTAGATTCCAGTGACTTCTTGAGATAGTAATTTCATTTATGTTGTTGTGCCACAACATGAAAATAGCTTCATACCTAATCCATTACCCTCATATTTTCACCCTCAAAACATCCAATCCAACCCCAAATAATGTCTCTGGTTACACTAAAATCATAAACTAGAGTTTATTGATCACATCCCGTATATTTTATACACTAGAATTTTCATGTGAGACATTAGCACATATCCCAAATTTCTGCACATAAAAATACAAACTGTGCCCAATAAAAGTCATGTCAAAGATCCAGTTGGTGTCCATGCTTCCTTTCAAGCCTTTCCAACATAGAAACCCAGGTATCAATTTGGAATAACCATTCATATATAAAAAAACCATTCATTCAAATAAGAAATCCTATAGAGTCTATTTATCAAAACATAAGGGAATTTTAATTCCCCTATTTAGATTAGAATATAACTAGAACCCGCATAGTGTAACATGGAGAATATCAAGATTTGAGACATGATCATCACTGTGACATGGGTACACTAATAGGATTATATGAATTTCCATGAAGACAAGAGACACACCCATCACATCCATGATGAATTTATTAATATGATTTCCCATCAACCATACTCAACTATGCATGAAAAGAACATTAGAACCACTACTGGAAGACTACTTTTAAATTGATCGGTTGTACCTGACGATGCACAGTCATCATCCGACCACTATGTATTTATAAACCAATGCATATCATGAACAGTCAAACAGAATAGTTGAAGTCTCTCTCTAACTAATGATGACTACATGGGTTGTATAATGTAATCCATATCAACTTTGTTCTAATTTACAAGAACAATCATGTCTCCAAGATCATTAATTCCCTGGGAATTTAAAAAAAATGGACAATTTGAAAATGGAACTTTCAAGATTGCAGTCCCTAAAATTGGAAGGAATTGATTAACCAATTTTATGTTATAGTCCATACACTAGGATAATCATTGGTCATTATTTACTAAAGATGAGAACTCATCCCATGACACATGATTCATCGACTACTGATAGCATGTCCAGGACATGGAAAATGAGATTCTACCAAGCACAAACTTTAAAAGAGAGGGAAACTAGCCTCTTAAATTAAATCTAGATCAAATTACTCTATACATACATGTTATACTCCTATTGAGTTACATCTATGAATTCCATAACCTTCTGTGTAATGTCAAAAAAAAACTGACCAACATGTCAAAATAGTTGATCCAATTTGGAATGTTATCACAAGTATTGTGACTATCTAGATTTCCATTATCAATATGTTACTCTACAATGATGATGAACTATTTTTAAAATATAACAGATTAAGGCTTTAACCATTTCCAGTAAACAGATAAGGTTTAATGAAAATTCGTTACCAACTTAACGAGAACCATGTGTATCAATGCATACCAACCACTTTCACAATAACACAAGTGGTGTATTTATCATCCTTTAATTTTTATAGGACATATAGAGCCATGTATATTTGAAAGGGGAATAGATTGTGTGATTCAAAGAGTAATTTAACATGCCCTAGGAATGTATAACATGTAACTCCCCGGAACTTGACTCTCATATACTGATAAGTTTATGTTTACATTTTTTTCAATTTCATATCAACTAAACAAAACATACTTCTCATAAAAAATTAATAATGTGGATTTAATTTTTATTAGAATACAAACACGTAAAACACACAAATGAGCACAAGGCTCTTTAATTTAAATAATAACACAAAAGTATTTAAAATACACCCTGATTAAAATAGACGCCATTCTAACAAAAGATACCTACTAAAATCCCTAACAAAACTATAGGAAGGACCCCTATAAATTCAACAAGACACGGTAAATAAATGAGGTCATTCGGGTCAATGAAAAAACATAACAACACCACAATGATCATGAAAATTGTTCTGAGCATCAATGGTAGGGAAAGCACCATATTACTCCTCTTCTTCTTCTTATTCTTCTTCTCTTAATGTCTGGGACACCCTAAGACAAGGTTTTATATGGCATCAGCTCGACCGTTACCTTGGGTGAAAATTAGAAATTTAAATGGCTATATCAATATCTGTTAGCCTTGTGGTGTTTAAACTAATGAAACATTCAGTACAAATTTACGTTATGAATTGTAATATAAACCCTAAGTATGATATAATGATTTGAGTTATGTTTTGAAACATAATAAGAATAAATTTCAAAAAAACACATTTTGAACTTTTCAATTACAATGTAAAGAGATTTCATTCTTAAATGGTCATACGAATTATGTTTAACATATTCAAATCAAATTACGTTTTAATTAAACTATGTTTTCTATAATAGTATTATAAGAGTTATCATATAGGTTATTAAATCCCAATTTATAACCCTTATGCTAAAAGTTATTATTTATAAATATTTTTTTTATTTTAATACATTTAGAAAAAAGTCAAATGTATATTCCTTAGCCTTATAATGATTAAATGGAAGTTTAAAAAGATAGTTTTATAATTTTTTAACAAATAGGATCCTTGTCTTTAAAGAATTAGGATCTTTGTAAGATAGGTTTTATAAAAAAAAATATGGGCCAGCTCGAGCCAGCCCCTTTAAGGCAGGGATAAGGGAGGCAGCTCACAAGGAGTGGCTTAGCCTAGACCTCAGCCCATGCCAAGGCCACCCCAAGTCATAGGAAGAGCTTCCCCGAAGGTCACACAAGAGTATAAGAGCATGGGCACACCACAGTGGGTACAAGGTCACGGTGAGCGGGTATGCCGAAGCATACAGGAGAAAGTGAGAGCCCGTGTGTAAGGATCCCTGGTGCGTGTTGTGTTATTACTGGTGTTGCGGGAGGATTGGGGTTATATAAAACCCACAAAACTCTCGTAGATTTGATGTGGGATGACATTTTTTACATGGGATCAAATCTGGGCCGTCGGATCGCCCCGTGTGCGATCTGCACCGTCTTCCCAATCTCGTCTCAGATCAATCCGATCCATCCTTCGCTTTCATATACCCCTATGGTATCCCAACCATCGGATCAATCCACGATTAAATCTTGGCCATCCATTTTCACCCGGTAACACCCCTACTGCATCATATTCTTCTCCCCACAACACGAGCAGCACCCAACCATACACTTTTGCACCATTTCTTTTCTCCCTTCTTCAAATCTGGTAGACCCTCCTTATTCCCCCCATGCCCATAAGTCTTCCCCGACCAATAAATGGACTGACGATACTCGGCTCTCCCAAATGGTAGTAATTAAAGTTTGTATTTTTTTTACAATTTATGTAGTGTATAAACCGGTTGAACCTCTCATCTTTTTCTCCTCTCGGACCTCTAGCTACATTTAGCCAAGCCCTCCTCAAAGATCTTCTTCTCATCGGATAGAGGTAAGGGTTTTTCTGTTTTTTTTCTTGTGAAAATTAATATATATATATATATGCTTTACATATATATATATATATGGGTGTGTACATGTTCATACTCTTACACCTATATGTATATATAATCTCTAAGGTGAATCTGGGTTTTTAAGGGTCTTTATGTTTTGTTTTCATTTATTTTGGAAAATCCTATACATACATACCTATGTTTTAACTATGTATATATATGGGTACGTATATGTTCGTTCACTCACACCTATATATATATATAAACTCTCTAAAGTAAATCTGGATTTCCCAAAGGTTAAAAAATTGTGTATGCACTAATATTTATAAAGTGGATGTTTTTATTTGGGGTTCGTTCAAATATGGTTTTTAGTTTTGAAAAACCAAATATACACCTAAAGTACTTTAGAAATATACACACAGCCCCATATACTCCTATTTTATATTATTAATGATTTTATTTACAATGTACAAATAAAGGTTTTGGTGTGAATAAAATTTTTGTTTCAAATGGAATTACATTAGAATGCAATTTTTTTTTCTTTTATGTCCGTTGTAACTTATGAAACTTATATATATATATATATATGCATGTGTTTTTCGTAAATTTAATTCATGTAAGAATTTATGGACATCCTCAAATACCTGATTTTAGGCCCTTTGGATCTTTGGATTGTGCAAGCTTGATGAACTAATATTTTCCCTCATATAGAATACATACATGAATAATTTTATATGATTTTACACGATCACCTATAACATATCCTAAAATGGTTGTTCATTTTAATAAAGGTGAAATAAAAATGTTTTATGTATTTAATACTAACAAGAAATTAAGAAAACTTGGCTCAAAATTTGGTGATTCATTTATAGTATATAAGAGAATAGAGTTTCCAACGCCCTAATCTTATGAATGGTTCATTAGTAGATAAGTAATTATGTGATCAAGGTAATAATTGTAAAAAATTAAATAATGTTGGCCTCCATGAAGGCCAAACCAAGTGGTATTCACGCAATGGTGTGTGTCCAAATCCATAAATGTATGTCATACTTGTTCTGTTAAATAATTATTGTATGATGATTCTACACTTAAAAAGTATTGTATGAATGGCTCTATCATGTTTTATTATTTGAGAAAAGATAAACATTGTTTTGTACAAAATATATTTAAAGGTCCAAAGGATGTAATAAACCATACAAACACTTGAGGTTTTATCCATTGTGGTGTTTTTTGTCCGTTGAGTTGTAATTTATTTACATGTTCACTGACAATTCCAGGAAATGTATTAAGTAAAATGTAATCCCATTTACTTGATTTCCAAATTGAATAATCATCAATTTGACATCTCATGTGGAAAATGCCTTCTCACCCACTATGTGATATGCTTTAGTAATTATCGTTTGTTCAAATAATGTAATGAGCCATGTCTGCCTTTGGTAAAATTTTACTGATTTTTTTTATAATGGACCATCATATTATGTATTTATGGGTTAAATGGTTTCATTTTCCAATGTATATTTTCACCCATTGATGCATGAATGTGAATTATCATGATAATAAGATAAGGAAATCAAATTACTCAAAGTGGTATGGGGAACCATGAGTAACATGAAATAAATGTAATTATTCAAGGTGGTATGGGACATCTTGAATCCTCGACCCGATCTGATATGTGAGGAATGTATTGGACTAGTATGTTTTGGGTTGGAGACAGGTAAAAGTATGCTCCCTAGGTTAGAGACCAGTAAAATTAAGATCTTCGGGATGGGGATCGGTAGAAGTAAGCACTCCGGGATAGGGTACGGTCACAGTTATCCCTTCAGTCTCGGCACAAGGCCCTAACACAGAAGTATGGAATTATACATTCTCTCATTATGTGTATGATAATCAAGTAACCAAATGGATGTTCGATTAGTAGAGTATAAATGGTTAAGAGCCAGTACTAATGAGTATCAGAAAAGTAAATGCTTCTGGCATGACATATGTTTAATTAGCATTCTGTGTATGTAATTTATGTTCTCATCTTTATGTGCAACTCTGACTATTAGCTTTTTATACTATGCTTACATAACCATATGTCATACATGTTATAAAAAAACTTCTACTTATTACACTAAATGGGAATGTCTAAATTTAACCATGTATCCTTATATTTCTTCTTCTATGTTCTTTCAGTTGAGCACTTTTATGTTATGTTACCTATGTTATAGAATTTCTTCCATGAAAGTGGTTTTATTAAAAGTTTTAAAGAAATGTTCTCAAAAGTTATATTGGATTATTTTTAGAACCCCTTACTGGGAATTCCATGCTCATCCTACATTTTTGAAATGAATTTTCAGGTATCAACTTGAGCTAAAAGAAGTATTACAGGAGAGGCTGGTTTCTTTGAACCTTAACTAGATTTGATTCTCTGGATAAGAAATGATGTGAAATTTATTAGTGCATGTTTCATTAAAATGTACACATATTGTTCTGATGGCAACGACTCTGGTTGTTCTAGGGCTAGGTCTCCATAGTTGGTATCAGAGGGAGGTTTAGATAACTGTTTAAAACCAGGACTTAAACAAAGAAAAATTTACTAACGTATTACTAAATAGGATAATATTTCCTGATTTTCAGATGGATTGACGAAATCACATAATATCACTCCCTACCAAAATATTAGAGACCATCTTGGTCAAAGCATGCGAGAGAGAGTACTGACCATTCACAAACTAATGAGAAACATGCAAACAATTTTATGAAGTGTCAAACCATCCATGAATTCTTCATTTTTATCAAAAGAATGCCTATATCTACTATGGTACAGCTAATGCACAACTTGTTGTGTATAGAATAAGGGGAAAGTACCATGAGGGTATTTTTCTATGTTTCAACCTATCTGAGATCTACTTAGCCAGGGTGTCGTTTCAAGATGCTACCTTGGAAGGGGGTCTACACGCAACCTTCTTGTTCCATATCCTAATCCTCTGTATGTATGACCAGGTTTATGTTGTTAACATTTTCATACAGGAGTCAACCTAGAGAATTCTCAGAGAAATTTTACATTCAGAAATATCTGAACATTCCTGCTATCAAGCCTCTTTTTGGAAGTCCAAGTTCACATGACACGAGTTTAACCTGTACTGTCCAAAGTGTGTTTGGGTCAGAGAACCAGAGGAACTGAACACCAAATTGGGTATTCATATAGTCTCATCTAAGGATCCTCCTTGTTGGGTGTTGCGGTGAAGTGGTAAGGGAGTCTTCTAGAGTGGTTTTGTGAAATGAATTACGAGGACACAATTCTTTGAAGGGGGAATAATGTAACACCCCAGAACTTGACTCTCATATAATGACAAGTTTATGTTTATGTTTTGTTTGAATTTCTTAACAACTAAAAAAACTTTCTTCTGAGAAGAAATTAATAACGTTTTTTTAATTTTTATTAGAATAACACCAATTAAAACACACAAATGGTCACAAGGCTCTTTCATTTAAATAAGAACACTAATGGGTTTACAATACACCAAGATTAAAAGTGAAGCCATGCTAGCCAATGATACCTACTAAAAACCCTAACAGATCTATGGGAAGTCCCTATAAAAATACAACAAGACACGGTAAATAACGGAGTCCCATATGGTTAATGATAACTAAGGACAACACCACCATGATCATGAAAATTGTGCTTAGAATCAATGGTATGGAAAGCATCATCTTCTTCCTCTTGTTCTTGTTCTTGTTCTGCTTCTTCTCTTAATGTCTGGGACACCCTATGACGATGTTTTATTTGTAATTAGCTCGACTGTTACCTTAGGTGATTGTTGTAAATTCAAACGGATATATCAATATCTATTAGCCTTGTGGTGTTTAAAATAAAGAACAATTGAGTACAAATTTACTTTTTGAATTGAAAAATAAACCCTAAGTATGATATAATTCTTTGAATTATGTTTTGAAACATAATAAAACGAAATTTAACAAAAAAAACACTGCAGAATTTTAAATTAAAATGTAAAGTGTTTTCATTCTTAAAAGGTGTTACGAATTATGTTTAACATATTCAAATCAAATTATGTTTTAATTAAACCATGTTTTCTATAAAAGTAGTATAAGAGTTATCATATGTGTTAGTAAATCCTAATTTATAACCCGTATGCTAAATGTTTGTGTTTATAAATAATTTTTTTCTTTTAATACTTCTAGAACAAATTCTAATGTATATTCCTTAGCCTCCCAATGTTATAAAGGAAGATTAAAAAGACAGTTTTATATGGTTTTCACAAATAGGTTCCCTATCTATAAAGACATAAGATCTTTGTAAAATAGGTTTTATAAAAAAAATATGGTCCAGCTCGGGCTAGCCCCTTTAAGGCAGGGCTATGGGAGGCATCTCACATGGAGTGGCTGAGCTTAGCCCTCAGCCTATGCTAAGGCCGGCCTGAGGCAAAGGTATAGATTCCCCGAAGGGCGCGCAGGAGCAGGAGAGCGTGGGCACACCATAGTGGGCACATGGTCATGGGGAGAGGGTATGTCGAAGCCTGTGGGGGAAGGGGGGAGCCCATGTGTAAGGCTCTCTGGGGAGTGTTGTGTTATTTCTGGTGTTGTGGGAGTCTCGAGGTTATAATGAACCCATAAAACTCTCTCCGATTCGATGTGGGATGATATTTGTTTCCTGGGATCAAATTAGGGCCGTTGGAATTCTCGATGCGTGATCTGCATCGTCCTCCCGATCTCACCTCAGATCATTATGAGACATCCTTCCCTTTTATAAACCCCTGTGGTATCTCGACTGTCGGATCAATCCATGATTAAATCTTGGCAATCCATTTTCTTCCAGTAACACCCCTACTGCATCGTCTTCTTCTTCCCGCAGCACGCACCTCACCCAACCCTACTCTTTTGCACCATTTCTTTTCTCCCTTCTTTAAACGAGGTGGACCATCATTGTTCCCCCCTTTCCCATAAGACTTACCCAGAAAATAAATGGACCGGATGGACTCAGATCTCCCAAATGGTAGTAATTAATGTCTAGAGTTTTTTTTATATTTTATGTAGTGTAGAAACTGGTTGAACATCTCGGGGTTTTCTCTTCTTGGACTTCTAGCAACCTTCATCCAAGCCCTCCTCAAAGATCTTCTTGTCCTCGGATAGTGGTAAGGGTTTTTCTATTTTTTTCTTGTCTAAAGTTCAATATATATATATATATATATACGCTTTAAATATATATAGATATGGGTGTGTACATGTTCATACTCTTACAGCTATATGTATATATATGATCTAAGGTGAATCTGGGTCTTGTAAGGCTCTTTATGTTCAGTTTTATTTTCTTATGGAAAATTCTATACATACATACCTACGTTTTACATATGTATATATACGTGTATGTATATGTCTTTTCACTCACACTTATATATATATATAAACACTCTAAGGTAAATCTGGATTTCCAAAAGGTTAAAAAATTGTGTATGCACTAATATTTATAAAGTGGATGTTTTTATTTGGGGTTCAATAAAATATGGTTTTTAGGTTTTCAAAACCAAATATACACCTAACGTACTTTTGGACATATACACACAACCCCATCTACTCGTATTTTATGTTATTAAGGATTTTATTCACAATCTACAAATAATGTTTTCAGTGTGAATAAAATTTTGGTTTCAAATGGAATTACATTAGAATGAAAATTTGTTTTCTTTTATTTCCATTGTAAATTATGAACAATTTATATATATATTCATGCGTTTTTTGTAGATTTAATTCATTTAAGCAGGTATGATAATCCTCAGATACTTGATTTTAGGCCCTTTTAACCTTTGGGTTGTGCAAGCTTCAAGAACTAATATTTTTCCTAATATAGCATACATATTGGAATAACTTTTATATGAGCTTACATGATCACCTATAACATATCCTAACATGGTTGGTCTTTTTTATAAAGGTGAAATAAAAATGTTTTCAGTATTTACTACCAATTAGAAATTAACAAAACATGGATCAAAAGTTGGTGATTCATTTATAGTATATAAGAAGATAGAGTTTACAACACCCTAATCTTATTAATGGTTCATTATAAGATAAGTAATTAATTGGTGAAAGTAATACTTGTGAAACTTTAAATAATTTCGGCCTCCATGAAGGCCAAACCCAGAGGTATTCACGTAAAGGTGTGTGTAATAATCCATATAAGTATGCCAAACTTGTTCAGTTAAAGAATTATTGTATGATGATTCTACACTTCAAAAGTTTTTCATGAATAGCCCTGTTGTGTTTTATGATTTAAGAAATGATAAGCTTTGTTTTGTCCAAAATATATTTAAACATTCAAAGGATGTAATAAACCATGAAAACACATGAGGTTTTATCAACTGTGGTGATTTTTCGCAGTTGAGTCATAATTTATTTACTTTTTCACTGACACTTCCTATAAATGTATAAAATAACATGTAATCTCAATTATAATATTTCCGAATTGAATAATCATCATTTTCACATCTCATGTAGAAACATCCTTCTCACCCACTATGTGATATGCTTTAGTAATTATCGTTTGTTCAAATAATGTAATGATCCATGTATGCCTTTGGTAAACTCTTAATGTTTTTTTATGAAGGACTGTCATATTATGTATTTATGGTTTAAATGGTTTCATTTTCGATTGTATAGTTTCACTCATTGATGCTTGCATGTGACTTAACATTAATAAGATAATGAAATCAAATTACTCAATGTTGTATGGGGAACCTTAAGTAACTTGAAATAAATGTAATTATTCAAGATGGTATGGGACATCTTGAATACCTGACCCGATCTGACATGTGATGAATGTATTAGAATACTATGTTTTGGGTAGGAGATCGGTAAAAGTTAGCTCCCCGGGTTAGAGAGCGGTAAAAGTAACCTCTCTGGGATGGGGACTACAAAATGTAATCCCTCCGGGATAGGGTCCAGTCACATTTAGCCCTTATGTCTTGGCAGAAGTCCCTGACACAGAAGTCTGACATTATACATTCTCCCATTATGTGTATGATAAACAAGTAACCAAATGGATGTTCGATTAATAGAGTATCCATGGTTAAGAGTCAGTACTTATGAGTATCAGAAAAGTAAAAGTTTATGGCATAACGTATGTTTAATTATCATTCTATGTATATAATTAAAGTTCTCATCTTTATGCGCAACTCAGACTATTCTCTTTTTAACCTATGATTACATAACCGTATGTCATATATGTTTTAAAAATCCTTCTACTTATTGAACCAAATGGGAATGTCTATATTGAACCATGTATCCTTATAATTCTGCTAGCGTGTTCTTTTAGTTGAGCACTTTTATGTTATGTTACCTGTGTTATAGACTTTCTTCAAAGAAAGTGATTTTATGAAATGATTTAAAGAAATGTTTTCAAAAGTTATATTGTTTTACTTCTAAAACCCCTTACAGGGCATTCACATGCTCATCATACATTTTTTAAATGAATTTTCAGGTATCATATTGAGATAAAAGAAGTATGACACGAGATGCTAGTTTCCCATAACCAAAACCAGATTATATTCTCTAGATGGGACATGATGTGAAATTTTCCAGTGCATGTTTCATTAAAATGTACACATCATGTTCTGAAGGCACCGACTCCGGGTGTTCTGGGGCCGGATCTTCACATAACTTGTTGATCCAATTACAACATGGTTCTCATACCCTCTAACAAGGGTGGAATTATCACATGACCACCCATCTAACCAGGTTATCATCTTAGAAACAGAAATTCCTACTATGCAAAAAATACACATAAACATCACCAGATGTCTAAAATTGTTCACAAGAATTTATAGTGGTTTTATGTTATAATGGAGTTACCATTACTAGGATTTACTCATACTAAACATAAAGCATCGATCCTTTAATGAGGTCACACATGATGATTCACTAGGTCCTACCACCAATCGATTACGTTAAACCCAATATATAGTAAACTTATAGAATTATATGGAAAATACCCACATTCCCGTTCTAATGCATGGTGGGGAAAACATTTAAACTAACCTCACATGAGAAATAAAGCTAAATAATAGCCATAAGGCTTAATTTGAGCTGATTAATTTGATTATTTTTATTATTTAAACTTTCTAAAGGATATTATTAAATTTTAAGTACCTATAATATTAAAAAATATACTTATAATTTTTTTGGATAATGAAACTAGACAGACTAGAATGTTTTATCAAACTTCATTTCATGGTTTATTATTTTGTGGGAATCCTATCAAATTTTGAAAATTTACCTTGGAAATTTAATTTTAATAATTATTTATTTATCCATAGGATTTCACAATTGAATTATTTAAAGAAAATGTCAATCCCAATTGATAGAGGAAAAATCCTTATGTTTTTAATTGGAATTTTAGTTATCTAACACCTTATTTATGTAAAACTATAATGAAAATAACCGTTATATTGTAAATTAAACTAGGGTTTGGTAAAGTTTTACTCCACGTAACCTCTATATGTAAACCCATATAATCATTTACCGACACCGTAAATAACAATCCTTATATCATACATATATCCCAATGAGGTTATGTACTAATCATTTAATGATGTAATTGAAAAATATGAAGGTCCCATCATTCCAATCTGGGTCCATCAAAATGAAAACCATTATCAATTAATTTATAATTAATAAATTAATAAAACCCTTATTGTGTTTATGACATAGAGTTTATTATTATGACCAACCTACTTGGGATGAGTCATGTAAAATTTCCATAAGCATAAAACTCATTTGAAATCAAAATTTAATAGATTTTACATTTATATAACAACATCAAGGTATATAAAACTCATAAATAGTGGTTCTATTATATAGTATACAACTTCCCAATTTATAAGGAACCCAATCACTTTATATATTGAAAAATGGATACCATATAACCACAACCATTATGTTTCAACCGATGCCACCAGTGGTTCACGACTCAAACATGTCACAATCAATTATTAAAATAGAATGAAACCATAAAGATATATAGTAATACACCACTTAGGTTTATGTATAAATTTTATTTAACTAACTATTTTCCATAACAATAACGTGGAATTATATTACATAGAAATAAGTACAGTTAAGCATGAAAAATAATCACATAAGCATGAAAAATTAATATTTCAAGAAAATACTTTTGCAGTGAAAACACCAAATCATGGAATACAATAAATATGTTAATAATAAAATTATAAAAAGTTATTACCTAATATTGGTGAAAAATAATTATTCTAAATAAATCATGTACTCAAGGAATACAGATATGAATGCAAAATAAATCCCACAAGGATCACCTATTAATGAAACTACATGGTGTGGAATATGAATGGAAAGTAAATCTATATGAACCTATCCCAGTGAATGTAACTATACTTACTTACCATAATAAGACTAGGATAAAAAAACATAAATCAAAGAACTTATTAACATGTGTAAATGACCCCAATCACTCATGGAGATATCCTAATAAACCTTAATAATGAACACTATGAACAAAAGTCTCATCCTTACCGACTTAGTCTTTTCCTATGGGTGGGGTGACCACTCCCAAATATAGCTATTAAATAAGAACCTGCACATTCCTTGTCTCCCATATACCATCCCAAAATAGTTGAATAATGTTAAAGAATCACCTTTGATACCACTTGTATGATCCCGAGTCAGGTTCCACTAAAACAGTGCCATAATCCAGTTAGTCATGGAGCATCAATTGTGACTCCTCATATTCCAAAGGCTTCTGACAACCAAAAAGGGTCTAATTATGGAGTAGTGGGGAGACAATACCATTATAATCATAGTATCATAGTAAAATAAATATGTATAAATCACTCAAATATTAAATCATAATAAATTACATATAGAGAAGAAGATAATTGAAATAACTAATAAAGTGGTTATCACAATATACAACCATGCATGCTTGTCCAGATGAACATACATAACCCAAATAAATAAACATAAAATAGACAATAAAATACAATACATGTATAATTAAAAAGATTAAAATTACCAAAGTTCTAAATTAATGAGAATCTGAGGATCCAGATTAGTTTTCTGCTCATAAATCTCATATCATAGAAAAATAGCATGAAAGGTGAATCTATAACCTGATCCTACAACCATGATATTTTTTCAGGTAGCCAAGTGTAATGGATACCCAAGAATGGAGTTAGATATACATAGTATTCCACCCCCAATGGTGTCAAATTTTATATAGTATTTGAATACAAAATACAAAAGTGTGCAAGTATGATAACAATGTAGTGAATAAATAAATGTAAATAGGTTAACTCAGGTTCCTCAGGGCGAACTGGATGACGATACCTACTTTTTTATAATCAATAATAATTAGGAACCCATTCCAAAATTTATATATTCATACTTCATATAGTTTTTTGAATATAAATTTAGACATCAGTTTTGACCCACCGTTTAGTACCCTGGCATCCACATAAGCAAATCACATATCAGACAAGGTAAACTAGACCTAGGGTATTGTAATTTGTAAGGGAGGACATGCCTGAGGGATTAAATGCCCAATTATTACAATATATAGGGGAACCCATGCCTTAGTATCATAATATAAAATGGATTCCATGCCTATGTATCACAATATATAAGGGACACCATTCCCGATTATTACAATTTATAAGGGATACAATTCTTGGGTATGAGAATATTTAAGGGATACCCTTACTAAGTATAATAATACATAAGGGATTACATTTCCAAGTATCAAAATATTTAAAGGAATCAATTCCAAAGTATAACTATATATTTGGTAGGACATGCATGATTATAACAATATATTAGGTACTCTATACATGAGTAGGAAAATATAAAAGGGGCATGTGAATTGGTCATAATGAGTAGGAACTATACATGTAAAACTATATCATAAGCCATGAAAGTATCCATGTTAAACTAATTCTTTATGATCATTCCTTTTAATCAATTCAATTTTAATGTAACTAAGAGGGCTGTGTGAGAAAACAAGACCTACTGCACTTCAATTCATTAAACTCAAAAAGGTTATCCCCTTATGCATTTTATATCTCAGTTAAATCATTTGATTTATTCCATTTCATTTATAAGAATGAAAATAAAGATATGGAATGGTCTCTTCCATTCATCATAAAAATATTCTAAATTATATACCCCCTTATTATCTAGGAAGGAAGAAAACCTTATTATTGTTTTTATTAATAAATGGGTCATGTTGGATTTTATTAACAAATCGATTAATTCAATATTATAATCCCATATATTAGGGATTACCATCCAACCTCAAATGGTGAAAAAAAACTGTGTAAGGAATTATAATTGTAAACATTTAAAGAATCCCCCAAAAAGGGTGTTCTATTCTCCACAACAAAGAATATGTTAGGGTCATGAAATAAAATTACCGAAGGGGGTAGTTCATGTTGAGGTGAACACCACCAATGGTTCCAATTTACGCATTGTAACTCTCTAGATTCAGGATCTTGTGTAAGCATAATAAATTTCATTTCTAATGGGAAACACATAGAGAATATATCATGAATCATAATGGCATTATTTATAAAATAGAAGTAAATTGAGGAAAATGATATAGACAACCTAACTCATTATTTGTATGGTACACTCATCCAATATTGCACTTTGATTTGATATGGTTCAATAGAAATCAATGGAATAATAAAATTCCATGAAAATGGGGTGAATTATCTCACATGAAGATAAAAAATTATGGAATGAAAAAAGATGAACGGACCAAGAGGAATGAAGTTATTATTGGTACACATCAAATGAGACCAACTATATGATATTCCAACACCTCTTAAGAGATATCCACATATGCATAGAGAAGTTCACAAGGGAGAGCTCACACATGAGGGGGTGTTGTGCCTAGAGAGGAAATAATGGAGGGAGGAGACTTATAAAGAAGAAAAGTAAACCATATTTTTATTATATTTAAAGATCCTCATGGTTTGGTCATATTCTTCAAAAAACTATGGGTCAACCATATGGTTAGCACTGACAAAGACATCCACCTTGTACAACCCCTACCAACTGTTTAAAAAATAATTTTCAGCCTATACGTATGATCTGTATAATGAGGACCCCCTTGAATGGATTAGAAGCATGGATTGATTAAATTTCCACTAGCCATGTGGGTCACCCAGGCCCTCTTCCTCATGTAGGAAGTCTTTCGGATCACCTTGTACAATTTAGACAAACTATGCCCCTTAAGGAAATTGGTTGTATGGATGATCCTCATAGGTAAACTAAATGTACTCCAACCATGTGCCTCAAGATATTTCCACGCAAAACATTTTTTTTACATGAAAATGCTTATGAAACTCAAGTAACCTCTCAGAACACTTCCAGATACATAAACCTCGCCAAAAAAATATTTTATTTGTTACAAATATCAAAGTTATAATCTGAATATCATTTTAATAATTAGACCATCCACACATTTTAAATTTAAATGTCCACTTGGAAAATTTGACATGGTCTAAGAAACATGAAATTATAAAAATAAAATATATTGTATAATTATATAAACAACTTATAATTTCCATCCATGTAAATTGAAATACATTAAATCATGATAAAAAGTGATATTTTAACATAAACCCTAAAAATATTGGTAACTTTTGAATTAAAATATCATGAAATAAAGAAACTTATATGGATTTGTAAATCCCAATAATTTTCATATAAATAATCATAAAAATTATTCATTGGATTCATATAAACCATTCATAATAATTTAGGTGGTGAACATAGAACATATCTCAATAAATGGAAAATGAGACAATGAACCCCATAAAACCTTGGTATTTTTTAAATCAAATGAAAATAAAATATAAAACATTATATGGGTTTTTAATTGTATTTCATTTTTTGAATTTATGATAACAAATCTATATGGTAGTATATACACAACAAAATATCGAAGAAGTTGGGAATTTGACATATGACTCAATGTAATAGAAGTAAGATGTTAAACCATTACCTTAATTTCCATCAGGTTTTGTTCCCATTTGAAACTCCTAAATAATAAATATATATTTATTAAA
This sequence comes from Viscum album, assembly GCA_963277665.1. Taxonomy (NCBI): domain Eukaryota; kingdom Viridiplantae; phylum Streptophyta; class Magnoliopsida; order Santalales; family Viscaceae; genus Viscum; species Viscum album. Next base: position 1,692,225,706 of record OY728137.1, on the reverse strand, counting down.
CATATAACATATTTCCATAATAATACTTATTTTACTTTTAATAATTTTATTTTATTTTTTGATTTCCCATTTTGCGAAAATTATTCATCAAAACAAAACTCGGTTATTAACCATTTCATTTTAATTGAATATTTCATTTTTATAATTCCAATACTTTAACCTTTGTTATTTTACTAAAATATAAATCAGTTCATAAATATCATATGATTTATTATATTCACATTTAAAATGAACCATGTAAGGAGGTGATGAAAAATTAATTGCATCACTTCATGGAGGCAGCAGTCCCCATATATACATGAGTAATGTTTTTATTTTTCAATAGATGGAATGAAAGGGAATTAAATAATAATTTAACCTTCCCAAATAAAAATTAAATCATAAAAATTATATATATTCCTTGAATCCATCTATATAAACACCCATGTGTGGTATTGATGAATAATAAAATACATTGCTTCGTGGAGACTATATTCCTTATGTACACTTAAAGAATGTTTTATTATTTATGTTAGATTGAATGGAGGTATAAATGAGTCATTAACTAAATATAATATCATATAATAATAAAAATTAAACGCATTTCATTATATTATAACTGTTAGAATAGATTTAAATTAGTTATAAGAAGATATAAACATGAAAGAATTTGGTTAAGAATTATACCTTCTCCCTGGATATCTTCCTTTGGATTATACCTTAAGCCTTCTAAGATTGGTATTTTAGTGAGAAACAAAATTCATCCACATATTTTGGAGTGATTTTAATTTATTTTTGATGATATTTTTTTGAACTAAGTCACTCAAATGGCATGGATATGTAAAAATAGTATGTTCCCTTTTATAATCATGGGGAGTTTCACCCTGGTAAATACCTCTAAATATATAACAATATAAAGTAAATTTCATTGGAATGTCACAAAAAATGGAAAATTATTTTATTATATGATACATTAATTATGGAATAAAAATATTATTTAGAAAAATTTGGATGATATTTTAGCCTTATCTCTAAGATTAACTACATCATTTTCTCATTTAACCTTTGCTATAGTGACATGATTTTTACAATGGTAGCTATTCATTACAAAAAAATATAAAGATTAGATTATTACTAAATATGGATCCTGCTGATTAAAAATCTATACTTAATTTTATAATATTCATTTCCTATATGTTTCAAAAAATAAATCTTATATTTTGTAATAAAACATGTAGAAATCATTGTAGGAAAAAAATATATCCTTAGAATAAAACAAATTTAATTCTAATTATTTCCTATTAAAACCAATTAAATAAGTCTTAGTCTAATTTATTGAATATATTATTAAAAAAATAATTTAATTTTTTATCAATACTTATTAATTTCAATTATTATGATAAAATACATTGCACAAAATAAATAAATTTTCTAAAAAATATAATTCTTTTTTACCTTCAAATGATTATATCTTCATTTCACAACAGCTGATAATAAGTGTATGAATGACTAATCATATTTTAAATGGAAAGAATTTATTTTCTTATGTTTAAAACTATAAATAATAGAAATTAACTTTTATATATTACAAATATAATAATAAAATGTTTGTAAACAACATTTTTTATTTTAACCCAAAATAATGAATGTAAAACTTATTATAATAACGTAATTGATTTTAGTAGTTATGTTTAATTTTAATTAAAAGTAATATATTTAACTTTGAATTTAAATAAATCATTACTCAATTATGTTTAGGTTTTGGGGCATCACAAACTATCAAACCCATAAATATTTATAAATAGATAAATATTTTCAATTATGAGGGTTTTATAAACATTAAATATAGATTTGATTCATAGGTAATTCATTATTTTATAGATAAATAATAATAATATTATTGGATTAAAATAAATTGAAAACTAAATGGATCATTATGAATACATAGGTATAGTAGAAGGACCAATGTTATTTTTAAATTGAACAAAATATAACATAGTTTTCAAAAAGTAAAGCATGATTCTAGAAATTCAATACAACAATTTCAAATGACTATCTTTCTCTATATATAAATATTTTATCAAGAAAATGGTTTCATATATTTTAAATTCATTATAATTCTATTCACCTAACAAATCAACATTTTTTAAAAGAAATAAACCCTATTGTAATTTTTGTATTTTAATTTAAAAAATAAATCTCATTTTATGGAAATAAAATTATAAAACATATCTATTTATATTTTAGAAATATATTAAATATAAATAAATAATATTTTCATAGAAATTTTTTTTTTTGAAGATCATGTTCTTTTAATATTATTTCATATAAATGTATAAATAATATATGTTTGGTTTATTAGATCATACATTACATACTTTTTAAAAGTTGCCAATTCATTAAAATACAAAACTCTTCAAAAACATTAATTTGAATAAGAGCCCATTTAAAAATTGAATTATATAAATTATATGACTTTAATTTGGTAGCTTATAATAATAAAAGTTCATTAATAAAAAATACTAGAATGATACTATAATAATTTATTTTTATATATATATTTAATAATGTTCTATTATATATAGAATTTAAATTTATGATGAATTTTATCAGTTCTACATTCATGTGTTACATGTAATTCAAGAAATTCATTATTTAATGTAAAATATGTTCAAAAATCATAGGGTTCTATATTAGAGAATAACTATTACTATTTGATGATATAATTGAGATTTGTTAGGGATGTTTAATAGTTATAAGTTAGTGCTTAAAATATAAAATGAAAAATTATATATCCCTCAGAACAAAATATTAGAAACTTTTTAGGGATTATAGAGATACATAGTATTCTTTTGAGGATATTTAATGAATTATGGGAGTTACATTGTGATATGTAACATCTTGTACATGATATTCATGTTTTTCTTACTGACTAAAAAGTATGTTTTTAATGTATAGGAAAAGGCCGAGAACCTTCATTACAAAGAGCTTTCAAGGGGGGATAATGTAAGCCTAGTGAATATTTTTGCGCAAAGTCCTGACACTTCCGTGGAAGAGACCCCAAACCATAAAAGATGATTACACCCTATCCTGAGTGCTCAAGGCTTTCAAGGTCATCTGCAACTAAATTGGTCTCCCTCCAGCGATGATTGATGATGTGTTCCAAAGAAATTCCTTTGACACACCTTTTAATAATGTATCTCAGCTCCCATAGAATCTCATGTCTTCCCTATATCATCTTCACAAGAGTTTTAGAGTTTCACTCATCTTCAATAACCATGAGGCCATGCTTCCTACAAACATGGAGGCCGATAAGACATCCTTGATCTTCCTCCCCCAGAGATGAACTCAGGCCATAGGAGGTGCAGAAAGCTACAATACCGGAACCGCATGCATCGAGTATAACTCTTCCACCTATCATGGCTCCATTTCTAAAAGAACCATCCACGTTGTGTTTCAGCCAGCTGGAAGGTGGATTCCAACTAACCCATCTTTCTCTCAAACCTCCAAGTGAGATAGGTCTATTTAGGATGTTGCAAATCAGGGTGGATTGCCGACACCCATTTAGCAGTGTGTGTAGATCATTGATCTGGGACCTTTCCCTCATAAAAAGAAATTAAGCCGAGACACTAGAACCCAACCATGCATGATTCCTAGCCTCCCAAATTGTCCAATAGAAGGAAGCAAGGATGATGGCTCAAAATTTAAATTCCATGCTCTTTCCCTCCACTCCCAGAAACCATGAGGTCATGAGTCTTTGGAAGGGAGACAACTGAATATTAACCGTTGGATTTGGTGAATAGAGCAACCAAAGGTGGCCGCCCAGTAACACTGAACAAAAATATGATAAGTGGATTCCCTCATCGAGGAATCATAATAGAAGCAATGTGAGGATATTTGAATACCCTTCCTCTATATTTTTTCATTCGTAGCAAAATCCTTATTCTTGATGTTCCAAAAAAGATAGATCATTTTGGTGGGGATATCTTTACACCAATAGTTTCACGCCCCATCCTCCGAACTAACCCCTGCATGTCTGCTTCTTCAAAACTCCCAAGAGGAGAAGATAACCGAACTCAAAACCATGTAACAACATCTATACTCCTCCTAAACCTATCTATACTATTGAACACATCCTTTTATTGTTCATTAAGGACTGCATCAATAATTGATGGATGATTTCTTTCATCCTTGACATAGATATTTGGTGCAGGGCAGTGCGAGAATCCGAGACATACCCCCACCTAGTTTTATTACCAAAAACCAATTTCTCCTCCTCTAGTAATCCACCGGATTGAACTAGAGAGCTCATCCATGTGGTAGAACAAGAACTATGCCAATCTAGACTGGCCTTCTCTTCACGTTCCTCCGACTTTCTGGTGATCACTGCATCTACCCCTGAAGAAAGAATCCCACATCGATTTCCCCATTATGATTTCCCATGCATATCTGGATGGCATTCCTTGCATGATTTCTAGAATATCACATAAACCTATGCCACCCACTTCCACCAGACACACCATATGCTCCCAAAACTCCCAATGATAGCGACCATTCTGGTTGTCCTTCCATAGAAAAACGGACATCACATTCTCCATCCTTCCAATAGTGCTCTTCAGTTGTATGATAAGCTCCAGTATATGTAACATCCCATGTAAGTAATTAATAATAGATATTTTCATCTATTCCTATTAATGAATTATATAGTGTTTTAGAGGCTTAAAATGAAAATAAATCCAATCTTAAGCATGAAATACACTAATATTTTTAAAAGATTGTTTTACTGCCTTTTTGTGGCAAACCATCTTTAAATATATCTTTTAACAATTTTATAAGTTATGTTTTCAAAATAAAATTATTATTTATGATTGTTAAATCAAAATTTACTTAGTGTGAATTTTTGGTATTTTTCCGATAAAGTTCATTTTTTAATGAATAGTGAAAAAATGTTGTATTTTATGTCAAAACCTCTTTTTAATCTAATTTATTTGTATTATTAGATTATATTTTGAATTTGTTTTAAAGTGAAATTAGAATATATTTTTACCATTTAATCCATTGGTGGTCATTGGAATTGATTTCACTTTGAAATCGGATTTAAACTATTGTCAATCATTTGATACTTATTGTTTCATAAAAACACGCTATTTTCTCTGAAAGCGGGAATTAATTGTTAAATTAATTAATGTGAATTATATGATTTTAATTTTTTTAAAATAGACATAATTTTTGAATTCATAATATCAAATATAGCTTAGGGTGATGTTTTGGTATTTTTATGAAAAACTTCAATTTTTGATGAATAGTGAAACCACTAAGTGGTAGTTAATGAAACTGATTTTCTTTTAAATGAAACTTTTTCACTTATATGATTTTATTTTAAAAAATCCGACATACATGGTTGTCATCAAGAAGTAAAATGCGGTTCAATGAGATTAAAATAATTTGTTTTGTGAATAGTAACTTTTAAGTTCTTAATCGCGATTAGAGGTAATTAGTGTAGTTTAAGATAAAATAATGTTTTAATAATATGAGATGAGCTTGAAACATGTCCTACCCTCATTGGATGTGTCATTTCCGACCAAGATAATCCATGGGTTAACTTGGGAACCCCATGGAGCCACTTTGGTTGGGAAATGACATAAATAACTTTTTATTAAATGTTAAAGTAAAAATGACTCAAACATGAGATGTTTTACTAAAACAATTTTTACATGGGGTTATACATGTCAGATATTTGACTATAAATATTAACTAGGAGTCTAAAATGATTTCCTACATCATAGTATTTTTTATATAATTTTTAGACATTAAATAAATTAAATTCTTTATGACATCATGATGATGCAGTGATGACCTCATTATTTAACGATTTAAATAAAATGAAAAGATAATGTAAAATATATGACCTAAACATGTCCAAAACCAATTTTATGGGTGGATTTAGAACCCTTATCACCTTACACTCTAATTATATCAATGTGGGACCATTAAAATCCGATAACCATTTGAAAATAAAGTAACATTTTATACATTACAAAGAGTGCCCCTCCTCTCCTCTTATAAAAGGCCCCCACCTCTACCACCTTACCTACACATAAAAAGACTTTTTCTCGGCCAACCCCTGACCATTTTGTCTCTCCACATCCCTCTATTACTTCTTGAAGCCTCACTTTGGGCAGACGTCTTCCCAAGGAAGCCTTTGAGCTCAAATCTAAGAGAGTTACCCGATTTTGAGGTAATGTGTTCACTTGTGTTCTTTTGTTTTATTTTGATTCTCCAACCCCCTAAAATATTTTTATTCATTTATTTTGTAACAACTCCAGTATATTAAATATACTAGGATGTTGTTATAATAATAATTCGAGCTACACTTACACACATCTACATCTAATGGTTAAAGAACATATTGTTTCTGTGGATGGCGAATTTCTGCCTCACGAAACGACGATTGTTCAACACTCATATAACACCTCCAAAGGTGGCCATTAAGATGTCACTCTATTTATATATGATATATATTATGTTTTTTTTCCTTATGCTTATGTATTTTTCATTTGTGGTATACCATTACGGTTTCCATTGTGGGTAAACACGATAATTTCATTTTAGGAAGTGCGGACTACCGCCCCCTCAAAGTGATTTGATTCGTTAATGCCATATGTGGGACGTATAAAGGATGCATTTAAAGTTATTATATATGATTCTATACTGGAATTATAATATACCTCTATATCATTATTATTTCTTTCCATTAATGTTTGAGATAGAAATTAAAGTAGCATTCATGCGTACGTACGGCTTACCGTCTCCATGAACGGTGCATTTCATTTCTTATCCCCAAATGTAATGTACTATTATATGTACATATACATAATGGATATATATGATTTATGTTACATCTAAATGATTAATATAATTCTGGAATTAAAATATACATACCTCTCATTTAGTTCTAATTCCATTTATATGACATAGAAATGAAAGTAGTGTTCATGCGTATGTACGACTTACCGTCTCCATGAACAGTGCATTTCATTTCTTAACTCTAAATGATTATGTGATATTATAAATACATGTATATTCTGGATATATATGATATATATGATATCCAAATCAGGAATGTCATTCTGGATATAATGAACCTTTGACCACATGAACATCATGTAATTGTAAGAAGTCCACTTTCGACTTAAGAACCAAATATCGACAAAACAAACATTATTAACTTAATGATTACATAATGTTTATAACATGGAAATAAGTGATATAAAAGGAATAATAAGCTTGAAAATGGTTCTTAAGGAAGTAGAAATTAACTCAAGTTTATTATTCAGGACGTTAAAGAACGTTCTTGTCAAGTCGGACCCGAGGTAAGGGACTTCGTCTCAATCTCTTTTCATTGAGGCACATTTCGTTTTATACACAACTTTATTTTATACGGTGTATAAACCCCATTGACTTTTACTTTTATACAAAAGGAATCTTTTTCCACGAAGCATTTTACAAAATGACAAAAAGGAATGTTTCTTTTAACGTACGCGGTGACAACGACCTTTTCCGCCGCCTCGAGTTTTATTTGGTCTTTGGCTTCCTGAACAAGCTGTAATGTCTTTTTAAAATGAAATAAATGCCATATACTCTTTTATGTATTTTGGTATTGAAAATGGTTTTTTATAACGGATTTGTTATGTCAATATATTTATGAGATATATTGTGATCGGAATGTGGAAATGTTTTCTTTCCATTGTGTTTATTTTATGTATTATGATTTTATAATGGTACTTGGACATTTGACGGGTGGTTACGTGATAAACCATATGAAGGGTGGTGCCGTGAATACCAGGACGGGTGGTTACGTTATAACCTCCAATGCATTGGGTATGGAAGTCGGCCGTATGGCTATTCCATTAAGTATGAATGGAAGTTGGCCGTATGGATATTCCATTATGTGATATGTGTGGAAGTCGACCTTATGGTTATTCCACATAAGTATGTTTATGTCCCAAGTTACCTTTAGATGTTATGTGTTCTTTATATGGGTTTTTATGGTAATCCTTTGGTTAAAAAAGTGTAAGTAATGATATTTTATTCAGTGAAGAGTTTTTAATACTTCATGAAGGTGAAGGTATTACTTGGATAAAGTATACATGGTTTACGTGATGTTTGAAAAACTAACAGTTTTCATTCTTTGTGTATCCCTTACTGAGCTTTTTATTCTCACCCCAAGTTTTTTTTGAAATGTTTTTCACATGACATAATGTGGAATAGGGTCAAGAATGGGATCAAGGGAAAGTCATGCTATATAAAACATGGAACTAGACATGTTTCTTTTTAAGAGTTTTTATTTTATGGAATCTTAGTAGAAGATTCTACTTTGTAATCTTTTGAGATGTAATTGTTATGTCCTAATTCTCTAAAACTCTAAACCTGAAAAGATCCTCAATGTGAATTATTCATTTAATTCAATATTAAGTAAGGTTTAATGCTGGGGCCTTATAGTTGGTATCAAAGGTGGGTTTAGACAACTTTAGGAGTTAGAAAATTGTAAAATTATAATTTAATTTATGGTCTGAATGAAATGATATATCATTTAAAGATTACCATGTTGCTTCGCCTAAGATATTTCAGTGTTAAGAATGGTTTTTCATAGAGGAAATAGAGAATCTATTTTGGGAAGGCATACTGAGGGAAATGAAATTCCAAATTAGCATACTGAGATGGTCAGATTCAGAATTGAGCAGTTTACTGCAGTGATGGCTCAGTTAAATCCGGTGATAAATCTTGGTTGTGTTATTGATGATATTTTGGTGTTTTCTAAAAGTAAATAGAAGCATGGAAGTCATTTAAGGGTTATCTTGCAAACCTTAAAATAAAAGAAACTATATGGAAAATTCAGAAAGTGTGAGTTTTGGTTACAAAAAATTTCTTTCCTGGGTCACATTGTTTCAAAAGATGGAATAACCGTTGATCCTTCCAAAACAAAAGTTGTTGAAGAATGGCTAAGACCCAGAAATGTAACCGAGATCTGTCGTTTTCTTGGTTTGGCAGGTTACTACCAAAGGTTTGTTGAAAATTTTTCACGGTTATCTAGTCCAATGACTTAGCTAACTCGGAAGGGTGTTAAGTTCATATGGACAAAAGAATGTGATGATTGTTTTTAGGAGTTGAAAAGAATATTGGTGAATTCTTCAGTTTTGGCACTTCCTTCCAGGAATGGTGAGTTTGTTATCTATAGTGACGCTTCATTGAAAGGACATGGTTGTGTCCTAATGCAGAATGATCAGGTAATTTCTTATGCTTCACATCAGTTGAAAACTCATGAGGTAAATTACCCTCCACATGATTTGGAATTATCTGTTGTTGTCATTGCTTTAAAAATTTGGAGGCATCATTTGTATGGAGTAAAGTGTGAAATATATACTGATCACAAAAGTTTAAAGTATATATTCACTCAGAAAGAATTGAACATGAGACAGAGGTGATGGCTGGAATTAATCAAGGATTATGATTATACAATTCAATACCATCCGGTAAAAGCAAATAAAGTGGCTGATGCTTTGAGTCAAAAAAGTAATGCTTCATTAACCATGCTACGTTTGGAATGAGATCCTTTGGTTTTTGATTTGATGATCCTTGGCATAGAAGTTGTTGGTGCAGGATGTCCTTCTATTTTGTTTCAGGTATCAGTGATATCTTCTCTATCAGACAGAATCAAGCAAGCACAGAACCAAGACAGTGAGTTGTAGAAAAGGGTAGAGCTGGTTCAGAAAGGTAAGTTTCTTGAATTCAACATTGATAGTGATTGTGTTTTGAGATTTGGGAAGAGATTGTGTCTGCCATGTGATTCAAAGTTTAAGGGAGATTTGTTATGTGAAGCTCATAGTTCTCCATTTTCAGTTCATCCTGGTAGTACTATGATGTACAGAGATCTGCGGGAGTATTACTGGTGGGATGGAATGAAAAGAGATATTGCTGATTTTACTGTGAAGTGTTTGAATTGTTAGTAGGTTAAAGCAGAGCGGCAGTTACCAAAAGGGATGATTCAGCCATTACCAGTGCCAGAGTGGAAATGGGAAAACATATCCATGGACTTTGTTGGGGGATTACCGAGGAAATCTCGAGGTAATGATGCAATTTGGGTTATTGTTGATCGCTTGACTAAATATGCTCATTTCCTTGCCATACGAGATAATTTTTCCATAGATCATCTTTCCCGTTTGTATCTTGAAGAGATAGTCAGGTTACATGGATTTCCTCTCTCCATTGTATCTGACTGTGATCCCAGGTTTACTTCTAAATTTTGGAAAGGCCTTTAGAAGTCATTGGGTACTAAATTAAATTTTAGTACAGCTTTTCATCCTCAATCAGATGGGCAGTCAGAACGAACAATTCAGACCTTGGAGGATATGCTATGAGCTTGTTTGATGGATTATTAGGGAAGTTGGGACCAACATCTTTCTTTGGTTGAGTTTTCTTATAATAACAGTTTTCATTCTAGTATACAGATTGCACCATTTGAGGCATTATATGGGAAGCGGTGTCGAACTCCAACATTTTGGGATGAAGTGGGTGAAAGGAAGCAGATGGGACCAGATTTGGTAGAAGAGATGGCAGAAAAAGTTCAGTTGATTCAGAAACACATGAAAACAGCTCAAAGTAGACAGAAAAGTTATGCGGATAACCGGAGAAATGATCTATCTTTTGAGGTAGGTGATCATGTTTTTCTCATGGTTTCTCCATGGAAAAGTGTGATGCAATTTGGTAAGAAAGGAAAGCTGAGTCAAAGGTTCATTGGACAATATAAATTTCTGGAGAAAGTTGGATCAGTTTATTACTGAGTGTCTTTACCTCCGAGTTTATCTCTTGTACACAATTTTTTTCGTGTTTCGATGTTGAGGAAGTATATGCCAGATTCGTCTCATGTTTTGAGTCCAGAGGTAGTTCAGTTGGAAGAGAATCTCTCTTATGAAGAACAACCAGTCCGGATTCTTGACCACAGGGAGCAGGTGTTACGGAATAAGGTGATTCATCAGGTAAAGGTTTTTTGGAAAACCACATGATTGAAGAGGCAACACGGGAATATGAAAATGCAATGAGGGATAAATACCCCCACTTATTCGATAAGTAAATAAATTGCGGGGACGCAATTTTCTAAAGGGGGGAAGGATGTAACATCCCAAGTAAATAATGAATAATATATATTTTTATATATTCCTATTAATGAATTAGATAGTGTTTTAGAGGCTTAAAATGAAAATAAATCCAATCTTAAGCATGAAATACACTAATATTTTTAAAAGATTGTTTTACTACCTTTTTGTGGAAAACCATCTTTAAATCTATCTTTTGAAAATTTTATAAGCTATGTTTGTCAAAATAAACATATTCTTTATGATTGGGACATCAAAATTTACTTTGTGTGAATTTTTGGTATTTTTCTGATAAAGTTCATTTTTTAATCAATAGTGAAAAAGTTGTATTTTAAGTCAAAACCTCTATTTAATCTAATATATTTATATAATTAGATTATATTTTGAATTTGGTTTTAAATTTATATTAGAATATATTTTTACCATTTAATCCAATGGTGGTTATTGGAATCAATTTCACTTTGAAATCGGACTTAAACTACTGTCAATCATTTGATACTTATTGTTTCAAAAAAACACGCTATTTGCTCTGAAAGTGGGAATTAATTGTTAAATTAATTAATGTGACTTATATGATTTGAATTTTGTAAAATAGACTTCATTTTTTAATTCAGAATATCAAATATAGCTTAGGGTGAAGTTTTGGTATTTTTCTGAAAAACTTAAATTTTTGACGAATAGTGAAACCACTAAGTGGTAGTTAAAGAAACTGATTTTTCTATTAAATGAAACTTTGTCACTTCTGTGATTTTATTTTAAAAAATCCGACATACATGGTTGTCATTAAGAAGTAAAATGTGGTTCAATGAGATTAAAATAATTTATTGGTGAATAGTAACTTTTATGTTCTTAATCGCGATTAGAGGTAATTAGTGTACTTTAAGTTAAAAATAATGTTTTAATAATATGAGATGAGTTTGACACATGTCCTAACCTCATTATATGTGTCATGGACGACCAAGACAATCCATGGGTCAACTTGGGGTCCCCATGGAGCCACTTTGGTTGGGAAATGACATAAATAACTTTTTATTAAATGTTAAAATAAAAATGACACAAACATGAGATGTTTTACTAAAACAATTTTTACATGGGGTTATACAAGTCATATTTTTGACTATAAATATTCATTATGAAGATAAAACTATTTCCTACATCATAGTATTTTTTCTATAATTTTTAGACAATAAATAAATTAAATTCATTATGACATCATGATGATGCAGCAATGACCTCATTATTTAACGATTTAAATAAAATGAAAATATAATGTAAAATCTATGACCTACACATGTCAAAAACCTATTGGATGGGTGGATTTAGAACCCTTATCACCTTAAACTCGAATTATATCAATGTGGGACCTTTAAAATCCGAAAACCATTTTAAAATAAAGTAACATTTTATACTTTACCAAGAGTGCCCCTCCTCCTCTCTTATAAAAGGCCCCCACATCTACCACCTTACCCACACTTCAAAAGCCTTTGGCTCGGCCAACACCTGCCCATTTTGTCTCTCCACATCCCTCTCTTACTCCTTGAAGCCTCAATTTGGGCATAAGTATTCCCAAGGAAGCCTTTGAGCTCAAATCTAAGAGAGTTACCCGATTTTGAGGTAATGTGTTCACTTGAGTTATTTTGTTTTATTTTGCTTCTCCAACCCCCTAAACTCTTTTTATTCATTTATTTTGTAACATCTACAATATCTTCAATATACTAGGATTTTTTAATAAAAATAATTTTAGCTACACTTGCACACATCTACATCTAATTGTTAAAGAACATATTGTTTCAGTGGATGGCGAATTTCTGCCTCACGAAACAATGATTGTTCAAAAATCATATAACACCTCTAAAGGTAGCCATTAAGATGTCACTCTATTTATATATGATATATATTATGTTTATTTTTTCCTTATGCTTCTGTTTTTTTCATTTGTGGTATACCTTTATGGTTTCCATTGTGGGTAAACACGATAATTTCATTTTATGAAGTTCGGACTACCGCTCCCTCAAAGTGATTTGATTTGTTAATGCCATATGTGGGACGTATAAATGATGGATTTAAAGTTATTATATATGATGCTATACTGGAATTATAATATACCTCTATATCATTATTATTTCTTTCCATTAATGTATGAGATAGAAATGAAAGTAGCGTTCATGCGTACGTACGGCTTACCGTCTCCATGAACGGTGCATTTCATTTCTTATCCCCAAATGTAATGTACTATTATAAGTACATATATATAATGGATATATATGATGTATGTTACATATAAATGATTAATATAATTCTGGAATTAAAATATACATACCTCTCATTTAGTTCTAATTCCATTAATAAGAAATAGAAATGAAAGTAGCATTCATGCATACGTACGGCTTACCGTCGCCATGAACGGTGCATTTCATTTCTTACCTCTAAATGATTATGTGATATTATAAATACATTTATATGATAGATATATATGATATATATGATATCCAAATCAGTAATTTCAGTCTGGATATAAAGAACCTTTGACCACACGAACAACATGTAATTGTAAGAAGTCCACTTTCGACTTAAGAACCAAATATCGACAAAACAAACATTATTATCTTAATGATTACATAATGTTTATAACATAGAAATAAGTGATATAAAAGGAATAATAAGCTTAAAAAGGTTCTTCAGCATGTATAAATTAACTCAAGTTTATTATTCAGGACGTTAAAGAATGATCGAGTCAAGTCGGACCTGAGGTAAGGGACTTCGTCTCAATATCCTTTCATTGAGGCATATTTCGTTTTATACACAACTTCCTTTTATACGGTGTATAAACCACGTTGAATTTTACTTTTATACAGAAGGAATCTTTTTCCACAAAGTTTTTTACAAAATGAAAAAAAGGAATGTTTCTTTTAACGTACGTGGTGACAACGACCTTTTCTGCCGCTGCGAGTATTATTTGGTCTTTGGCTTCCTGAACAAGCCGTAATGTTTTTTTTAAAATGAAATAAATACCATATACTCTTTTATGTATTTTGGTATTGAAAATGGTTTTTTTATAATGGATTTGTTATGTCAATATATTTATGAGATATATTGTGATCAGAGTGCGGAAATGTTTTCTTTCCATTGTGTTTATTTTATGTCTTATGATTTTATAATGGTACTTGGACATTTGACGGGTGCTTAAGTGATAAACCATATGACGGGTGGTGCCGTGAATACCAGGACAGGTGGTTACCTTATAACCTTCAATGCATTGGGTATGTAAGTCGGCCGTATGGCTATTCCATTAAGTATGTATGGAAGTTGGCCGTATGGCTATTCCATTACGTGATATGTGTGGAAGTCGACCATATGGTTATTCCACTTAAGTATGTTTATGTCCCAAGATACCTTTATATGTTATGTGTTCTTTATATGGGTTTTATGGTAATTCTTTGGTTACAAAAGGGTTAGTGATGATATTTTATTCAGTGAAGAGTTTTTACTACTTAATGAAGGTGAAGGTATTACTTTGATAAAGTATACATGGTTTACATGATGTTTGAAAAACTAACAGTTTTCATTCTTTGTGTATCCCTTAATGAGATTTTTATGCTCACCCCAAGTTTTTTTTGAAATGTTTTTCACAGGTCTTAATGTGGAATAGGGTCAAGGATGGGATCAAGGGAATGTCATGCTATATAAAACAGGGAACTAAACATGTTTCTTTTTAAGAGTTTTTATTTTATGGAATCTTAGTAGAAGTTTCTACTTTGTAATCTTTTGAGATGTAATAGTTATGTCCTAATTCTCTAAAACTCTAAACCTGAAAAAATCCTTAATCTGAATTATTAATTTAATTCAATATTAAGTAAGGTTTAAGGCTGGGGCCTTATAGTATATGAAATGGAATGGAATGGAGAATGGTGTTAATAAGCGTGACCTGCCCCTCGAAGGAACGAAATATATTTCTCTAGTTATTAATTCTTCCAAGAATCCGATTCATGATATCCTCAAAAAACCTTTTCTTAACACATCCGGTGGAGTGTGGAACACCAAGATAGAACAAAGGGAGTTATCTTCTATGGAAACCAAATATCTCTTGAAATGTTCTGCAGCATCTTCCCGGGCATCGGTTGGAGAGTAAAACATGATTCTTCCCTATATTAATATTCTTCCCAATCAGAGAGTAGTAAAGGAAGAGAATACCCATGTGTTTGGTCAAGGATCTTCTTCTACCATTCGTAAAAATTAGAATGTCGCTAAAAAACATCAAATGTGAGATTGACACCCTTCCTTTACATCAAAATAATGGTTCAAGTTTCCCATTTATCATGCTCTTATGGAGGTTCTAAGAGAGTTTCCTATGCCAAAATAATGAGAGATGGTGACAAACAATCACCTTGACGAACACCCCACACCGATATGAAGAATCCAAAACACATTCCTTTAAGGGATATAGAAAGCAATGGGGATGCATAACATTGAAAATAAAGGTCACAAAACCATTCCTGGAATCCAAATTCACACATCACATGGATGATAAAACTCCATTCCAACTTTTCATGTGCTTTATTCATGTCCACTTGGAAGATGGCGTTAAACCCAACCAACATCCTATTAATATCATTTACAAATTTGCAAGTAATTCCAACTACCACTGTATGATTCTCCCTCTGATAAACTCATGCTGATCACCTGAAACAAGCCTCATAATAATCCCACCCATCCTTCTTGCAATCAAACTCGCCTAAATTTGGTATGACACATTACAAAGGCAAATTGGCATGAACTTCCCAATGGAAGTGGGGTCTTTAACTTTCGAGATGAGTACCACCCTAGAAGCACTCACCGATATGTTTAATTCCCCACCACGAAATAAATCTTTTATGGCCTCCACCACCTTCCTTTTCACCACCTCCCATGCATCCACATAGAATTCACTAGGGAAACCATCCGGTCCATGTGCGCTACCTTGGGGCATGTCCAGAACTGCACCCTTAATCTCTTCTTCATCCAGTAAGGCTAACATAGTCTTATTGTAAGATTTCCTCACCATCCTGGGAATCACCTCCTAGAACTCCTCTGTCTCGTTAGGCCCTTGATTATCCTCGTATCATTTACTCACTATTCCAACCAGGAGGTTTTTTAAATTATTTTAAAGCCAAGATACAAATAGCCTCCACGTCTAATGTGTAGACCCATTACCTAAACAAAAGTGGAATATCGTGTTGATCCTCTCCTTTAGGTAGGCATGGAAGTAGGTGTTGTTTATATCTCCCTCTTTTATCCATCTTACGAAAGATATCTACTTGTAATCCTTTTCAATTTCAAGGAGATTCTCCGAGAGAAAAACACGTTTATCACAGAGTAACATGAACTTGTTCTCATCCCAGGTAATCTTCAATTCCTCTTCCAGCTTCCTAATATCCGCCTTTATGTTTTCCACTCCAGAACCATCGATGTTCTTATGTGAGGAACATTCCAGAAGATCCTTTTTTGAGCCTTTTAAGACCAATTGTAAGACTGTTCCATGCTCTTCCACCTACCTCTCCAACCCATGAGTTTCCAACCATAGTCATGAAATCACTCACCTGTTGCCATTTAGCGGAGTAATGAAAAGGCCCATGACCCGATTTGTCATATAGAATTACACAAGAAGGGGAGTATGATCAGATAACGTAAGAGGGAGGTGTGTGATTGACGTCTGCTCGAATGAATCGAGGCCTTGAAGATTCATAAAACACCTGACAAGCCAGCTCCATATTCATCTAGCTCACCTACGGTTATTGCACTAGGTAAATCGATTTCCATTGAATCCCAGGTCCAAAAGTCCCACTGAAGAGGTAAAATCCCAGCAGTCATGCATCCCCCAAAAATTATTTGATACACCTCCTTTGTTCTCTGAACGATCTATGATCATGTTGATGTCTATGCCCACAAATCATGGGAGAGAATCCATCTGAACTAAACTCATGAATTTCCATAGATCCAATCTCTTGGTATTGTCCTTGCTAGCACGAATAAATGAAAACATCATCTCTACCCCTTAAAAGAAGAATTTGGTGTGTATGCACTGGGCCATAAGGCTAACCAGCTCCACCATAACCGACTGTTTCTAGAATATCCAGATGAAAGGGTTATCCGGAAAGTCATGCATTAACGAATGTAATACCATATTTTTCATTAGTTTAGGTAGCTTGACAACACCCTATTTTGGATCTAGAATAGCGATCACATACACCTTGGATTTCCTCACTTGCATTGACATAATGACACTCTTTTCTGAAGCACCCATCCCTCTCGCATTCCCAATAAACAGTGACACCAGTAATAATTGACAATCCTGGTTCTCTGACCAGTAGCTCTAAATGGGATCAATGAAATGGTCATACCTGGCTCCTTTTATTTAGAGCAGGGTACCGGGGTTAGGGGATCTCTCAACTGAGACACCTAGCTTGGGGGAATGATTCTTTTTCTTGGACTCTTTTGGGCCCTATACTAGCAACAACCATGGAGAAAAAGAAGGAGATGAAGATAGCATCTCTGATCCCCCAATGAGGATCGAAACCAGGAGCACATGCTGAGGGGACTCATAGAAAGCTTTCATCTCTTTCAACACACCAGAAATATATGCCTCCTACCGAGGGGGCCCACTACTGGTTGGCCACGAGGTTTGAAACATAGATTTCTGTATAAAATCAGGTGAAAGATGAGAAGAAATCCGAAACGTGGAGGAAGGTGGAGATAAAAACATGTGAGATAGTTGGATGGAATATTCCCTAGTACCTCACCCTCCAGATTCGTCAAAAGCAAGTGGAGACAGATTGCCCATGTCAGAATACCCATGGTCAACAGGCGCAAGTGATAACATATCTTTTTTGGGGCAGTCTATCCTTAATATCCCCAACTCATCCAAAACGATTGGACCTGATGATGCCACATGCCTGTGGGGACCATCATTTGACTTTGAATATGACCCTCCTCTATAATGGCCACCTTCTTCACTATCTCTACCGCCGGCCCCAATGACCCCTACTACCCTGAACGACCATGCTTTCCATCATGTTACCCCGAGATAGAACCCATATCAGATATCCTTTTTCTACAAACCACAATCAAATTCCCTTGTAGTCCACACGACAAATAGAATCATCGAGGAGATTTAAGGAGAAGACTCTGCCACCATTTTCGACCATCCCTGATCTTCAACATCATTCACTTAAAGAGCTTCGATGAGATATCCATTTCCAAAAATATTCTCACATAAGACATTGATCTATAGTGAGAAGTATCTTCATCCGAGAAAAGAAACAAACCCATGGAATTTCCCACTAATTTCAAAATCCCCGGATTGTGGAAAGGTAATGGAAGGACCGTCATGCAAACCTAGATAGCTACTAAGGAGGTTTCTCTGCCATAGTGATGGTCCCAAGACCATCATGATAGGGAGAAGCACCAAGATCCACCCCAACTATCTTCCATGGCCCAATACCTCACAAAATCATCAGAGGAATATCATTGTATACTAAACGCAAACCTAGAGAAAACAGAAACAACCACTGTCTGGATAAGGCCATAGGAGTCAATGAATGATTTGATAATGTTCAGTAGAGGTTTGCTGAAGCCAAACCGAGAAACCAACATAAGGTGATTGAAATCTGATGAATCCTGATGATTTTTCTTCATCATTTCCAGCACAAGGAATCCTTCCCCCTTACTGACTGGCCTGGGGTTGATCTCAGCCATAGGGGCACGAAGGTGACAAGAAGTCCCACCTCCTTCATGTGCTGGTCAAGACTGTCGACCACAGAGAGCCTCCTTGAATGACTTCTACTTATTGGCATCCACCCTCGGCCCATCCACCTTCCACCGAGGGCTAATATCCACGACACCACCAGCGTTGCCAGCTACGTCATGACAGGAAGCTGGAGGGGAAGTGGAAGGACATGGAGCACGATGAGAATCCATCTTAAAAATTCCTCTGGATGATATCAACCAAAGTTTTTCTTATAGATATTTAATATATCATAGTGCATATGAATGGTGTGTTTTTATCTATAGACTTATATAAATCAAAGGAAATGTCTTACTATGAAAAATAATACATTTGAATCAAAACGAATATTTATATAGTTAAATAAAATATCTTCCAGATGATATGATAACTTTTAAAGACGTTACAAAAGATAATATAGAGTGACATCTTACAATGAATAAAACCTACTATAATATGTATTATATTTAAGTTGATGCATAAGATATAAATAAATTTTTTAATATTTAGTTAAGAATATTCAATATTTTCATGAGTATATGGAATATATTCTTAGGATGATTGGTATAATTGATCTCCTTGATGTGACATGATATATATTTTATTTCTCATATATGGTTTATTAGTTTGAATGATGTGGAAATTATGGAGAATGGAATAATATATTGTTGTGTTGATATTTAGATATTAAATATCGTTATGTCATTGCTGATTTAGTAGTAATTTAAAATGACATAGATCGATAAATAAATAGGAAACAATTGATAGAATAACAATTAACTAATTAAGTGATTTTAAGTGTGATGTTTCCAAATCAAATATTAAGATAAAAATTGGGGTTTTAATTAAGAGAGATACTTTGTGTTCCCCCAACCGTAGTTTCCTAGAGCTATTGAATTATTTTATTACATTATCATGATTTCATGAATGTGGTATCCTGAAGGAACAAATAGTTTAATAGTTTTTTAAAACAAGATATAAATATAAATAAAAAATTACAACTTGAAATTAAATACATAATATAAATTCCACTATAAGAATATATGAATCCAATATTATCCTTGCATGTTATTTATAATATCCATCTTCATAACCTAGGGAAAATATAACATAACAATTTAGTGAGCATGTATGCTCAATAAGGGTATGAAATACAAAAAAAGTTATCATAAAGATTAAAACTAATCTTGGTGAAAAACTAAAAACACAAGACTTTAAAAATATACTTGTTCATAATATGATAGGAAAGAAAGCTATATAAATAAGGCCATATAATCTATAATAAGAGAATAAAACATAACCATGGATGTTGGAATAGTCAAATAATTACATGGTTTATCAAAAACTAATATCATAATGAGGGAATTCATAATTCCATACATCCAAAACATATTGCCAAGGCCTCAACCAAGGCGTCTGAAAATACTAAGGTAAGACCTCTACCAAAACCCAATTCTGTTTTGTCCCCTGGTACCCATCGAAGCATCGAGGGGATATATCAAACCCCACCAATCACACGATAATTCTAATACAATCCTCATATTAATTGTTCAAAACATAAACAATATGAACATATGAATAACTTTCCCCAATTTTTACACAAAATCACTAACCATTCTATATATTATGGTGAATGGAATCAAGATAGCTCATCCACAATATAAATGATCATTAACCATTTAATACATTACGAAGTTTATAAAAATAATATATTATCCTCAATAAGACATAAAATTCAATAGAGGTGTTGAAATAAAAAAAAATACTCTAATAAAATCAACGAGTAATTTTTCCGAGAAATACACTTTTAATTTGAAAAGATGAGTAGTATTAGAATACCCTTTTCACAAAACCTTAAATTAACCAAGGTATATTTCCATGATGAAATGAGTGGGTTTATAAAAAATAATTATGTCTTATAACATATTATAGTGTGCACTTGAAAATAGGTTTGAATTTGAGATGTTCCATTGAATCGAACTTGTTTATCAGAGAGAATTGAGAAATGTCTTTTTAAAACATTTAACTCCCCACAAAATAAGGATTTATTCTAATTGGTAAAAATATATAGATAATTAAAACATAATTTTTAAGATGTATATATGAATAATTATGAATTTAATTGGGATTAATAGAGACCAAGAGTAACCTGAAAGAAAATCGAGATTCAGGTGGATAACCGTTAACTTATGTCATAACGTGTTCGACACTTGACATTAACATCCTAGATAATAAAATTAACAAAATTACATAATTAATTAAAAACCAAATATGTAATTATATTAATTATTTAAATTTTATTATGTTCATTTATGATATTTTTAATGAGTTATAAGTTACCATTTAATCACTTGGGAGTGATGGATTCCTTGGTTATCATGATCGATATACTTGTATATGAGTATGGATGTTCTTGTCTGACCGATGTAATTGTATAGAATTTAATTTATATAGTACTTATGAAAATCCAAAAGATTAATAGGAGATACAATTCATTTATTTTTATGGTATGAGGATGATTTATTAGAATGAACATTATTGATATTCTTTTAAATTATTTTGGTTAAATTTTGAATATTACAAACTAGTTTTATCTTATCAATTTTAATTATGTATATATACCAATTTAAAAAAATTAAATAATATATAATATATATTTTATTATTTATTAATCAATAAAAATTGTATCTTGACCAGATATAATGCCTTGTTTCTCAGTGCCACCTAGAGGATCCCCATACCGGGTTGGTCTCATGGTCTCAAGTGCATTTCCCTGAACATAAGATGTTGTCAACTAGCAGTGAGGTCTTTGGGTGTGATAGTGGGTAAAATATGCCTTCATTGGTAGAGTAACACAATGGAAAAAATAGATAACAATAGTGTAAGTAGTAATACAATACAATATGTAAACAATAGAGAATGAAAATAAATAAAAAACTACATCATATATATAAATAATGATGCAAGTGGAAAGAATATACGAAAACAGCGAAACATGTCACAATGATGGAATACAGTACTAAACCAAAGTATAGTGGAAAACCAGTAAACAAATCCAACATGATTACAAGCCTCAACTGGGTCCCCTTCTCTCCATCTCCATAGTAGTCATGTACCTGAAGTAGAAGGGTGATTTCCCTTATCCATACCTACAACAATATAACCTATTTGGGTCCAAAATCATGACCCAGATAGGGTATCAGATGAATCTTAGTAGGTGACCTCTCAAAGATATGTTCCAAACTAACAGTTAATATATATAGTAGGAAATATGAAAAATGATGTAATAAACTAGGAAGTACTCAAAACTAAACAATACTATATCTTTAACTACATTCATTTTCATTACAAAATATTCATCAAACAAATACAGGA
Source organism: Viscum album (assembly GCA_963277665.1). NCBI lineage: Eukaryota > Viridiplantae > Streptophyta > Magnoliopsida > Santalales > Viscaceae > Viscum > Viscum album. Next base: position 1,692,203,440 of record OY728137.1, on the reverse strand, counting down.
AACCCTCTCAGAATGTTCACACAGCCTAACCCCTATAGTTTAACTTATACAAATAAGATATAATATCCTTCTTTGTAAGCTCAGAAAGTCTAACCCCTTTGGACTTGTGAAAATGAAGACTCTATATGGAATCAATCACCGTCCATTCAAACTATAGTCTTTTAATGATAATCTGCAGACTCTATGTGTAATCACTCAACATCAATTTCCCCTTTGGTCTCGTAACGAAAACTATAGACACTCGGAAGGATCACTCAATTTCAATCCCCCTTATAGTCTCACAAAGTGAAAAGTAAATCATACACTCTAGAGAGGCCCTCAAAATCAATTCTCCTTATTGTCTCACTACACCTGGTTCCCACAACCCTATGCAAAGTAATCATGATCAAACGGTAGTCAAGAGGCAATGTAAATCATAAATACTACTTGGATAAAAGGATAAATATAATACTGGTCAATTTCAAATAATATCACTCCATCCAAACATCACTAGTCATGGAAAATAGAGTATCCTAATATGAAATACTAGACCCAACAATCATTATCAGATCAAACATTGGAAAACACGTCCATAATAAGGCAAATAAGCCTATTTTCAATCAAAAACCCATAATCCAGAAATCATGGAGTAACAGGCATTATCATGATCCAATTTCCAAGACATGAAATACACTAAACTGGGGTATTGGGAACTTTTTTTCATATAAGGTAATGAAAATATATGTAAAGTCACTAAATACCTACCAAAACAATGTACGATCAATATAGATGAACCTCATCCAATGAATCGACCTAGAACTCCATAGACCAAAAAAATGTCTAAAAACAATAGCCATAGATATCTCACAAAAGAGGAGAAATCAATAGAAGATGATCTAGAAGAAGGATGAACTCGTCGATGTGATTCCAACACAATCGACAATGTTTGATTCGGATCACATATGGTCGATTAGGGGATTGGAGAAGAAGTGGCGATATCTTTCACTCCTATACAAGACGCACTTAGAAGAAGTAGTTTCTACTGATTAGACACAACCCCTGTCCGATATAGCAATTAAAAATAATAATAAATGGAATGTTCCCTAAGGATACACGGCTTGAATAGGATTTTATTGGGCCCCATTTTAGGTGGTCTTCTGGTCACCTCACACGACCATGTACTCATCCATTACACGAATAGTACAAGGCTATCCACGGTAACCTGTTACATGACGTGTTCCCTATGGATACATGGAGTGTACTCCTAAAATTTCAAGTAATTTCTATTTTCCCCAAAAATAGCAGAAATCTTGATCTGTACCTAAAATGAAGATACTGGGTCTTACAAACTTCCCCCCATAAATAAATTCATCACGAATTTCCCTAACAAGGTAGAAAAGATGAAGATTAATACTTGAACAGCTTTGACCACTCTGATCTCACATTATCCTCCATCTCACTAGCCTCATCCAATACTCACTCGTGCTTTCGTACCATCCCTACTAGAGGAACATACTGGAAATGGATAACCATTATGATGCAATCAAAAATCTAGATTAGATGCTCCTTGAACAATGCATCCACCTCCAACTCAACCTCCTCTAGTTGAAAAACATAAGACATTTTGGAGAAGTAATGTTGTAGCTGAGAAATGTGGAAAACATCACGCATAGCCTAGTAGATTTGAGGGATCTTAAACCTATAGGAAACCAGCACGACTCTCTCTAAAACCTCAAATGCCCCGACGTATCTTGGCGAAAGATTACCTTGTTTCCTAATCCTCATGTGTCCCTACCTAAGTGTGACACCATGAAAAACCTGATCACTGAACTCGAACTCCAGAGGTCATCACCATCAATTAGAATAAAGCTTCTATAGTGACTAGGTAGTATCCATACTCTTATAAATCAAATCTATCTGCATTGTGGTCTCCTAGACAAGACGTGGACACAACATAGCTGCCTATCCTTCCTCCATCTGACATAGGGATGGACAGCATGTCCTACTATACAAATCCTCATAAGGTTCCATCTTAATAGTTTCATGAAAGCTATTATTTTAAGAAAAATACTCCAGAGGTCTGTGCTTCTCCCAAGAACTATCAAAATCTAGGATACATGCTTGAATGATGTCTTCTTAAAACTGAATCATATGCTCACACTGGCCATCTGTCGGGGGATGGTAAGATGTACTCAAAAGTACCAATGTTAATAAATCCCTTTGTATTGTCCTATAGACTTGAGAAGTAAAATGGTCATCCCTGTATGAAACAATAGAGTGGAGAACCCCATGAAAACACACAATCTCTCAGATGTACAACCTTCTCCGCTCATCAACACTGAAGGTCTCCCTGAGCAGCAAGAAGTGTGAAACCTGCGTGAGTCTGTCAATGAAAACCCAAACTACATCATTCCATCCAAGAATCCTCCATAAAAATTTCACGAAGTACAACATGACATCACTCAACTTCCACTCGAGAATGGGTAAGTGGTGTGAAAGCCCAGCCGATCACTGATGCTCTGCCTTCACCTACTAACAGGTGGCAAACCTCATTACAAAACCAGCAACATCTCTCTTCATACCCGACCACAAATTCTGATAGCATAGTTCATGATATATCTTGGTGGAACCAGGATGAAATACCCAAAATGAAGAGTTAAAATCCCACAAATGCTCCTCATGTATGTCTGGTGACACACGTACATGTCCACTGAAGTGGACTATCTCATCCTCACCTATGGTCCATCCAGGAATAGGGTCTTCTCTTAACACACTCTACCATAAAACTAGGCCTTTAGAATATGATAGATGCCTCATCTGTACTCGATCATTAAGTGAATAGGTAATAAAAACCGAAGAAAGAAAAATATGTCTCTATCTTTTGGGCACCTCCAAATGCATCTAATAGAATAGAGCCATATACTACCACTAACTACTGGCCTCCTAAACTGCATGTATTTGAGTCCTCCTACTCAATGCATCAGCCACAACATTTCCTTTCCCATGTGTGTAGGCATGCTCAAAATCAATGGACTGAAAGTACTCAACCCATCTTTGTTGTCTCAAATTCATATAATGCTCAGTGAAGTTATACTTGAGACATTTTTGGTTAGTGAAAGTCCAAAAATTCTCTCCCAAAATATAATGTCTCTAGAAGTGTAAATCATGAACAACTTTAGCCAAATAAAGATCATATGTCAGGTAATTCTTCTCATATGGCCTGATCTGGAGAGACCCGTATGCAACAAGTCCTTCCCACAACATAAGCACTACTCCTAGCCCAATACCTGATTCATCATAGTAAACTATATAAATTTTTCCAAAATCTGAAAAAACTAGTATCAATGTAAAGGGTAACCTCCCTTTTAGATCCTAAATGTTGGAATCACAATAATTTTTTCACAAGTACTTTTCACCCTTCTTAGTCAGGCATGTCAGTGGCGCTTCTAAGTGTGAAAATTCCATTATAAAACTTTAATAATAACCAAAATGACGAAGAAATATAAATACCTAAAAAATGTTCTTTGGATACTCTTATGAAACTATAGCTCTCACTTTATCTCGGTCTATTAATACCTCTATCTCTGAGATAAGATGACATAAGAAGTTAATCTGGTCCATCCCAACGTGGAATTTTGAGAGATTATCATAAAACTGATGCACTCTCTATGTACTCTATATGATCTCATGATGGGTTTCATGGTCGTGTCGAGTGTGAGAGTACACTATGATATCATCCATCAAAACCATGATGAAGGATTACAAGTATGGATGGAACAATCAATTCATCAGATCCATAAAAACTGTAGGATCTTTCATGAGGATGAATGGAATAATTAGATACTGGTATAGAGCATACCTGTCATGAAAGGTAGCAAGAGTTATACAGATAGTCTATCATGTAAATGATGAAAACTAAACCTCAAGTCAACCTTTAAGAATATCCAAGATCATTGATGATGATCAAAGAGTTCATCAATCCTTGACAAGGGATATCAGTTCTTGACTGTCAACTGGTTCAACTTCTAAAAATCCACATAATGCCTGAGGGTATCGTCTACCTTCTTCAAAAAAAGTATAGGTGAAACCCAAGGATAAGTACTAGTTGAGATGAAATATTTTTCCTACAACTCCTCAAACTACTTATTGAGATCCTGTAACTCTGTTTTATCCATCCTATAAGGAGTAATGGGCACTGGTCCCTCTCTTAGTATAATCTCAATAGTGAAATATACCTTGTACTTTAGAGGAAATCCTGAAAATTCATCTTATAAGAAATCATTAAAATGATCCCCCACTGGAGGGAAGTCCATCTATGAAGTCCCCTGGTCATCCAAATACTAACTAGAAATCTGAGTTGTAATACCACTTAACCTGTGATTCTCCGGTCCAGCTCTGCTATCCTGGACATCCAATTCACCCATACATATAGTATCTACCCTCTGGTGATGGTAAACTCACCCTATGATGATAGCTGTCAACAAAATTCTGGTAGGGAAAAAACTGGTACATATCTATTAATGAAATCATAGCATGTCATCTTTAAGACATATAGGTCCCATAAGAAGTGACACCCACCAACCTTAAGAGGGATCTCCCTGCACTGACGTACACTAGACGTTCAAGTCCCCAACAGATTTCCTAGTGTTAATATATCAATAGAATTAAATATACAGAGGCCAAGGATATCTATAATATCAATAGATATGAAACTATAGAAATCCCCTGTATGGAATCGTGCAGAAGATAAAACTGAGGCAACTATATTCATTCCTCCCACTGTAGAGGGGACAAGATTATAATCTTCCGAGGTCCGCTCCACTACAAATGTCTGACTTATACTTTTGCCTTGTGACCTAGCTTGATCACCCTAAGTTGATTCACCCTGTTTTCACTGAATGCATGGCAACTGGAAACAATGGCCAAGACCTCCACCTCAGCCTGAACGGCCGGAAGAACTCGAGTTCCCAGAAAAATGAAAAATAGGTGGTCCTTCTCCTAAATGAGGAGTCAAAGAAGAACATCTGTCACAAACTACTAGAGATAAAAACTAATAGAAATGTTAAAGATGACCAATATTGCCACAATATCTGCACTCAAATGGGACTCTTTGGAAATGTGGCCTCATATGCCGGCCCTTTCTACACTGGTATCATACCACCTAGCTACCAGATGGTTTATACTTCCTACTTAGATCGCCGCGTGTCGACCCCATACAGTGCTTCCTACTATCATCTAGAGATTCACCAACATTAGATGATGAAAATCCCTAGCCCGTGGCTCTAGAATCCCTCAGGTTTCACTTTGTGACCAGTGCCTAGTTGAGTATGGAAGATTTGGAAGTCAACCTGAAGATGTTCATCTAATATAAAATGTCATGCCTGAGACCATCCTGAATATTCCTCACTAGGAATAACTCATCACCCCCATGAATGGGATTCGACCTCTATAGAACTGTGAAGAGAGAAGAATACTCAACATCCGAGAGAGTACCCTACTCAAAACTCATGAACTATCAGGCTTGATCAGCCCTCAAAGTCATTGAGTAGAAGTAGTCATATAAGGTTCGTTGAATTTCATTAAAATACATAACCCACTAGATTCCCTCTTGTGATATCACATCCCACCATCTCTTAGCCGAATCCTAAACCATGTAAGTAGAAAACTTAAAACTGCTTTCAGGAGGTGTCTCCAGATGTTTGAAGATAGATAGCTTGGCTTCTAACCATGAATCTGCACCCGGATGTCCTCTATCCCTATATTAATGTTGAAGGATGCTGCTACTGAAAAACCTGCGTCAATTCTTCCATAGACAGGGAAGGAGCGGTTCTCCCTGGAAAGTCTGCATTATCCTCAGGAAGCCTTCTCAGAACTATTCATTAGAACCTATTTCCTGAATAACGGTTGGTGCCATGAAGTGAAAATTGGGGGGGGGGGGGGCTATTGGTAAACCCTAATCTACCATTCCCATTTTCTAATACCACCCAGTATCTAGCAAAAACTGGATGATGTCTCGGTGGAATAAATATGCAAGGATAAGTACACATCTTTGTTCAAGATTATCACGTACTAAAACATAGAAATGTAAAAAAGAAATAAGATAAATAAATCATTTAGTTTTTTCAAATCATGGATACGCGACGTGTATCACCCCTATAAATCGTGTTCCATTAAGCTTTCACATGGGCGTGTACTTCTTACAGCACTAGTTTTGTAACCCACCCCCACAAAATAGTGGGTTTTTCTTGAGAAAAAGGGTGTAATTGAATCATTTACCCCCTTCCTAGGTTCCTTTACATGGCTAAACACACGGTTCCTTCTTGGGTAACATTACATGGCGTGTGTTCCCTAGACAAGTCGTGTACCCCTTCTATTTCTCCACTTGTGTCGTTGGACACATGGCAGGATACACAGTCCCTACAACATGGCATGTTTATTATATACACAGTGTGTACTATAAGAATTTCTTCAACCCATGTCATTAGTCATGTGGTGAGATACATGGTCCCTACAACAAGGCGTATACGTCCGGAACACAATTTGTTCCACCAAAATATTTCCCAACCCCGTGTCTCTGCCCACACAGTCAATCACACGGTTATGTACTACACATCGTTTACATATAATGCAAAGAGTGTAATTAAGAAAAATAGTTCCTTCTCGATTTGAAGGAAACATGGAATGTATTCATCAATACACACAATGTATCATGGTTTTTCATGACATTAAGCCTTCAAAACAAGTATGTAACCCATAAAAAATCATTGAAACAAACATTTAAGTGCTGATTTCCAATCTGTGGGGGCCCATACTCCCTGAAAATCAACGCTTGACCTCTTATACATCTACATCACAAGGAATAATAGTGCAGTCAAACACATGATCCAACAAATTCCAATCCATGAGGTCCCATAACACCTCAATGACCAATGTTTTGTGCTCATTCAAATGAAACCATACACAATTATAAATACCCTATCAAATATCAAGAATTCTATCAAGTAATCATTCACAACATCATGAATATCTAGCACCACATATATCACAACCACATGAAATTGACAATTAAATAAAATTGCATGATAAGAATACATGAAATGTGTTCTCTAGCAGGTTCCTATATGATGCATGAGATGGAATACCCTCATCTCATCGATTTGAAACCGAAATAAAACCTCAATAATATCAATGATAATTACACAAAACATGTTAATCACCCAACGACGAAATCAAATAAACTATAATAATTGAAAAAGTAGAAAAATTTCCATATCCCTTGCATATTGGATTTTACCTATAAACGGGTTAGCTAATCCGGGGCACAACTTATTGTGAACTACCTATTTATCCATATACATGCCTATAGGCTCCAAATATAATGTCCGGAATAAAATAATTCATCTGATACCACTTTATAATGTTCTGGTTCTAGTTTTCACCCAGAGTTGTCTTGTACCCAGTTAGTCGCATGGACTCATGTTCGTTTCCCCAATCACCAGAGCCTATTGAAAAGTAGTGAGGGCCTTGGGTGTGATAGTGGAGAATCTTTTCCCTCATTGGCAGAGTAACACAATGGAAACAATAGATAAGAATAACAAAAGTATTAGTACCATAAAATAAGTAAACAATGGAAGACTGAAATTAAATAAACAACTACAACACATATATATATATATATATATATAATGATGCATGTAACTAGCATCTAGGAAAACATCCAAACAAGTCACAATCCTGGAATAAAATAAAAACCCAACGTAAAAAGAAAAACATGTAAAAAATCCAACAACATCGCAAGTCTTAGCTTATTCCCCTGCTCACCTGCTCCATAGCTATAAAGTACATGAAGTTGAAGGGCGCCTTCCCTTATCTATACTTGCAACAATATAATCTATTTGGGCCCAAAAGAATGGCCTAAATAGGGTGTGAGATGAATCCTAGTAGGCAACCACAAATATATCTATTCCTAACATTTAGTGAATATATATAACCAAAAATATTAAAAATGATGTAATAAATAAAGATGTACTAAAAGTAAACAATCCTACAACTTCAACGTCATTCATTTACAATATCAATTATTCCACCAATGAAATTCAAGGAACCCCCTCAGAAAAATCACACAACCAAACCCCTCTATTTCAACATATACAAATAATATATAATGACCCTTCGGGTAAGCTCACACCGTCTAACCCCTTTTGTCTCATGCAAAAAATACTCTTTGAGGAATCACTCACCGTAAATTTCCCCTTGTAGTCTTTTAATGATAAAATATATAATCTTTGAGGAATCACTCAATGTCAATTCCCCTTGTGGTCTCATAATGATAATAAAGGAATTCTGAGGAAGAAATCATCATTATTACCCCCTATGGTCTCACAGTGTGAAAAGTTTAAAAGACACACTGGGGAATCCCTCGACATCAATTCCACCTATGGTCTCACTAAACCAGGTTCCCACAGCCCTATGCAACGAAATCTTGCACAAATTATATTCATCAGACAATGTAAATAAAAAATACAACTTGGCTGAATGGCCAACAATCATAAAAAAAGCATGTCTGATAATATCACTCCATCCTAACAACACTAGGCATGTAAAATAGAGGAGCCTAATAGAAAATCCTTGACCCAACGGTCCTTATCAGATTAAAAAAGGGAAAACACATCCATATCAAGGCAAATACAACTATTTATAGTCAATAACCCAAACTCAGGTAAACAAGGCATAACTGGAATTAACTTGGATAAATTCCCTAAACACGCAACACGACAAACTAGAGTATTGGGATTGTTTTTCACATAGAAGTCAAATAAAATCTATGGAAATGCACAAACCACCTACCTCGATATGGTACGATCGATATAGTTGATCCTCATCCTCTGAATCGACATAGAACACTGTTGATATACAAAAATAGCTAAAATGTTCATCCATTTTTATCTCACAAAAGAGGAGAAATCAAGAGAAGATGCTATAGAAAAAGGAATAACTCATAGATTTAATTCTAATGAAATTGAAGGTGTATGATTTGGAGCACAAATGATCTATCAGGGGCTCAGAGGAGAATCAATTATATTCGTCACTCTTGGGTAATATGGGTTCAGAAGACGCTATTTATGTCGATTAGATGTGACCCTGGTCTGATATAACAATTAAAAACAAAAATACATGGCATGTTCCATGAGGATACATAGTGTGTATAGGCCTTTACCTGGCCCCGCTTTAGGAAGTCTCTAGGTCACCTCACACGGCCATGTACTCGGTCATTTCATGGCCAGTACATGGCTTCCCGCAGTAACATAGTATATGGCATGTTCCCTGAGGATACAATGCATGTACTCCTAAAATCTCCATAAAAATCTATTTCTTTCTCAATACACCCGAAATAATGATCCATACTAGAAATGGAGAACCAGGTTCATACACCATCCTTGAAGGAGGAATTGATAAATGAAGGTTTATCCTCCACGAAGGTTGTAAATTGGTACCTCCTGGATGATGTCTTTAAAATAAAATAGTGGGAGTATGGAGACAGATGATGGTTCTTCTATAAACAAGATATATTTTCTGTATATAAATAATATTGGATTTATCACTATCATTTGTATAGAGGAGGTGAGGAAAATAAAAAAGAAATAAATTGAAATTGAAATGAAATGAAATAGGTAGAGGATTTATTAGTTAAATTAACCTCCTTGAGAACCACCATAAGGGAATAGGTATTTCTCTTTTGTAATGACCAATAGCTCCAAGACTTGGTGGGAGACTAGGAAAGTGTATTTTTGTAGACAATAGAGAATATTCAATGCTTGTACGAGTGGGGGTAGAGGGAGTGAGCTGTTGTTTTTAGAGTAGAGGAGAGTGGTGACTTTTTGAATATCTTATTCATTATTTTATTATTTTTCTCAAGATAATAAATGGTGTTGATTCTTATGAAAAAATAGTAATAAGATCATTAAAATTTGAACCATGTGTGATTAAAATTGATATTACTCATGGAATAGTGATTTCATCTTCTAATGTATTTATAATGTAAATTACTGTAATTTACAATTAACAAATTTCAATTATTTAAGAACAATAAAAAAAAATTCAACATATAAATTTTTTGATGTGTATAAATTAAAAATATACTATATTTTATCAAAATAATTTTATAAATATGTAAAATTATACTTTTATGTAAAATCATTATATACAAGTAAAATACATATTTTAATTTTAAAAATGATATTATAACACTTTCAAAAATTAACTATGTTCTGATAAAATTATCTTAAAAACCAAGGGAAAAAATATTTATATTGGAATAAATATTATTTTAAATTAATTTATTATTTTAAAAATGTAAATAAATATTAATACCTCAACAAAATACTTGCACATAATTATTAATTTTTAAAATATTTACTCTCATTTATAAGGTGCCTAAATATTAATTTATACTGACACAGGTGAGGTTATTATTCAAAAGGGTTATGTTACTATTCATAAATATATATTAAAATTCAAATGGTTCTAGAAACTATTCAAAAATTATGCATGTTGATCCTATCATACTTTAAATATCTTACTGATTTTTAACCATGTATGTTTGTTTTTCAATATTCAAAAAAATGAAGCAGAAAAAGTATTTTTAACAACGAGTTTATAACTACCTCTTATAAATAAAAAAGTGTTTGGTTCATAGAGAATAATTTTTTCATACATTACATTATATATAATATTTATTTTTAAATATTAGAGTTGTTACTTTCTTCCTCCCTTAAAAATATTTCTTCCTTGAAATTTCAGAATGTTACCTCATAATCATATTTGGGTAAGTTTTCATCATATGTTCTTTCAGATCTCATGTACCCTCTGAAATTTGATGATTTTTTCATAGTACATTTAAAGGATGAGTCATCCAATTACCTAATACATATTATTTAATATCCATATTTTTTATAGGCTCTTCGAAGTAAGATATATCTAGTTGCAATTCTATTCCTTTAGAAGAGAGTACATGTGTTCGGTCTGGAATTTACATTATTAAAAAAGTGAAATGGAACACATTATTTACCTTATAATGGCTAGGGGTCATTTCCAAATGATAATCCACAGCTCTAATTCTCTCTAAAATTTTAATAAGACCATTATACCTAGTTCTGGTTGTCCCTTTCTTCCCAAATCTTATAACACCCTTCCATGGAAAAAATTTAAACAAAACATGTTCTCCCGTGAGAAATTAAAAATCCATACTTTGATTAACGGAATATATTTTTTCTTTCATTGAGATTCTTTGATGTGGGTTTGAATAGTCTTTACCTTCACTATTGTTTCCTCCACAATCTCTGGTCCTATAAGATATCTTTCACCAACATCGTCCCAACATGTTGGTGTATGATATATATTTGCATAAAATTCCTCATATGGTGCCATTTGAATAATTTTATGGAATTTATTAATGTTTAAAAACTCCACAGAAAGTAAATACACATCCCACATACCATGAAAATATTGTGAGGACGAACTAAACATGTCTTTGAATGTTTTGATCGTTTATTCAGACTGCCCATCAATTTGATGATGATAAGCAGTACTCAAAAGAAACATGGTATCCATAGAATTCTAGATACTTTTATATAATTTTGATGAAAATAATTGATCTTGATCAGAAAAAATTGAGAGAGGAGATCAATGAAGTCTTACAAGTTCATTGATATAGAGTCGCGCAAGGTGATCAAGTGAGAAATCCTACCTTATTGTAATGCCCCAACCCTAGTTACCCAGAGTCGGTGCATTATAACATAACATTGGAATGATACAAAGAATAATATCCTGATATACTAATCAGTTTAGTATCCTGAGAAGTACTAGATATATAAATAAGTTTTACATTACATCATGAAATTAAAAACAACATTGTGTCCCCTTTGAACACTCTTGTATCTCTTAACCTATTCATTCAAGTTAATCATAATATACTTCATTAAATCTTGGGAAAAATAAAACATAAGAAATGGGTTAGCTTAGATTCTTAGTAAGAATAACAATATAGTGGAAACTGTCATAGATAATAATAATAATTTAAGGTAATGTATAAGACTAGAACACAAGATTTTTAAACATGAACTTCAACATAATATGAAAAAGATAAATCAAATAATGTCATTTACATATTTCCAAGGATATTCTACTAGTAGAATAATCACATGTAATATCAATATAAAATTTCATTATTACAGAATGCATAATGCTGACATCATAATCACATAGTCAAGGCCTTTTCCAAGACTAATAATAAGATTGTGTCAAGGCCTTGTACCAAGACACTAGTTTGTCTCATGAGTTCAACCAATGCATCTAGGAGCTATAGTGGTCTCCATCCATCACTTAATAAGTCCAATTCATTCATCATATAAAAGGGTGAGACAAAATCTAAACATTCATATTAAAAATAGCATACGAAATGTCAGTAATTTAACCATAAACCATGAATGGTATAAAAATAACACATCCATAGTCAAACATAACTCATTCAATACAATATGGAATATTTTATTATAATAAAATAACCACAATTGATAAAAATTAAGGATATTGACATAGATTATAATAATCATTAAAACTATTTGAGATAAATATCCCCATTTTTCTTGAAAACATGTAAAAGTATAACTATTTACCAAGATTCTATTTAAAATAGGATTTAAAATAGAATTGTCCCATACCACTATGAAAATTTTAAAAGGAATTTTAATTTTAAAACATTAATTTCTAGATAAATAAATCCTTAAAACCATTTTTAAAAGATTGACATTAATGGGAGATATTTTGAAGAATAAATTTTTAAACGATTTAAAATGATATTTTAGTTTGTGTTCCTATCCAAATGAGAGAGGCTTGACTAAAAATAATTGAGGTAATAAAATAATAATAATATCATGATAATAATTTGATTCATGATATATTATTTCAATGAACAGTATATACACAAAATAAAATTGAATTGGCACATAACAACAAAGAAGTCTCAGTGGAATGTAAGTTGAGATGAAACCCCTTATAAAGACTTTATCTATAGGTTAAGGATCAATGAATGACATAAATATGTCTGAAAAATATAAATAAACTAAATATTATTTGATATTCAGTGTAAAACAATCAGTGGACATTCACACATATTCTTGGAACAACAACACCAATTACTTGGATGTTTAACTCAATGAATCAAAATAGAGTTAAGATTACTCTTATCAAGTTCATATCGATGAATTAAGAATTTATCAGTGGAGTGATTATGGGTATCAAATGAATAACCACACATAGGGTAGTGGAAGTTACTATATAAATAAATAAATAGTTATTTCACACATAATCTTGGAGTAAAATAATCAATGATGTTTGCGTAAAACCCAATGAGTGGAAATAGAAATATGAAATTCACTTACCAATTTCGTGACTTATAATACATACACCCCATTAAAGAAGGATCATAAAATGAATATGTAAATAACCATATATTAAATTATATTTCATAAGGAATACAATTGTGGGCTGTACATACACCACAAAAAAAATAGTGGCGATATAGCATGAATCGCACAGAAATAAGAGCTGAGATGAAAGACCCTTACCATGTTGTAATAAATCAATTAATATGAACAAATGTTAATACCCACCAAATTAATCACATAATACCATTAATATAAAGGGAATAATGATAATATATATAAAAATGTAGGTACACAATATATCACATGCAATAAATAATTGGTGAACAATGGAAATCTCATAGAATTAAAAGTGAGATAAGAAACCCCTAACCTTGTACTTTTCCTTAGTATAAAGTAGTTTTAAGTCTTGTATAATGGTGAAATAATTTTTATTAAAATATAAAATTACCAAATACATAAATATTATATCTTATATTATATTCTAATAATTCTTTGTTAATAATATTTCAGTAGTATCATCGTTTTAGGTGTAAACTGATTCTTTTTCATTTATATGCCTGGTTATGTAAGACATGTTTGTAGTGGATATGATGTACTGTATTAATATACAGAATTAAATTGATGTTCATAAACATTATTTTGAATCATAAAATAAATTTTTTTCTTGAATTATTATGATGGGGAATGAATCTAATCACGTTTGTGGAGACGGTAATTCGTACGTATTCACAGGCGATAATATCATTATATTGATGGTGAAATTGTATGTAATTGGATGTTATATCATATATAAAAAATCATTATCATGTTATATTTATTATTTACATTAGTTATACTCATTATTATACCCATCCGAAAAATAAAGTGTTTTAATAACAAACTACACCCCGACGTGGAGACGGTAAGCCGTACCTACGCACACATGGTGACTTTGTCATTTATGGGATGGATAGAATAAAAAATATGGTTGTAAAATATATATAATAACATAATGGTATGTAGAAGGTACTGGAGTTATTATTTTGGTATGAAAACAAAAAAATATATAAAATTTGGAAAAAGAAAAGAACGTGAAAGTAGGTGGTGAAATTATTACCTCTTCCACGTGTGTTTCCTTTTGAGTTAATCAAAAGGGATCGATAGGTTGGTTCTCTGATCAAATTAAGGACTCTAGGTAGATTTGAGAGATGTTGATAGGATATTTGGGTAGGTTTTGGCCTAGAAAAAAGGCTTTGGATGTGTGAAATTAAGAGAAGGGGAAATACCCTTTTATAAGAGAGGTGAGGGTCACTTTAGGAAAACCTTGAAATATTATTTTATAATAAAATAATTTTTGGTTTCGAATGGATTAAAAATGATTAATATCAATTATAAGGTATTGATGGGTTGAAAACCACCAATAAAATTGATTTTATGCATGATTAGGTCACCATTTTAACCTTATCTTTTAGATTTAACTCTCAGTTAAATAGTTTAACTTTTACAGTGTCTTCTTATATTCTTACACTATAAGGTTAATAAAAATACTCTAAAATTCAAACAGAACATCAAGTGGTTCATTAATGACATATATAATATTATTGAAGATCTCTTTCCAAACCATATATTTTTATGAATATTATATCAACAAATAATATACTATTTTATTTAAAGACTCATTTATGTCAATTTTGACATTATTTAGCTGTTGGTTTTTCTGATAATCATAACAGCATGATTACCTCGAAAAAAAATTATTTGATCAACCCTAACATGTTATATTAACCATGAAAAGTAGTATAATTCATCAAAATCACAAATTAAATTTAATTGGATATTTGTAATATCAATTATTTTAATCTTTCATTAATAATGTAATTACTGCATAAATATTGTATCATAAATATATTTAATTATATAATTTCATAAAATTATAAATAAAATACCATTACATAGGAAATCGTTTTAGATTTACAATGAATATTAAAAATGGTTTAGTTATTAAACATGGAATTTAACTCTTTTAACTCTTCCTTAAATAAAACAATAATAAATATTTTAATTTGATCCAGGTAAACCAAATAGGATAACATTTTATTCTTAAGGTTGTTTTTGGTTGAATTAAACATATAAAATAGAATTATGGCATGTGATAGGGTAATAATAATATCATTTTAAACCTTAATTACCGTATTTACTTTTACCTGTGGTAACTAAAAGTCAAAAGTTACTATTCACCAAAAATTATTTTCATCTTATTGATCCACATTTTACATACTCATGTCAAACGTTTGTCTTGTATTTTTAAAATTCAACTCACAGAATCTATAAAATTATGTTTTATGCAAATTTTCAAATGCTTCTAGAATATGGGTAAAAGATGGTAAAAAGTTCAAAAATATTTAATACATCTTATTTTTTAAAAAATTGACTCCAATGAATTACATTGAAATTATATAGGTTATATATATCTATTTTTACTTATATAAAATTTAAATAAAATAAATAACAATTTAAATAAAATGTCGGTTTTAAACTATAACACATTGTTTTTCACTATTAATCAAAAATTGAATGTTTTCAAAAAAATAACAAAAATTTACCCAAGGATAATTTTTATATTAAAAATTCAAAAATGAATTCCATTTTACCAAATTAAAACCATAGAAGTTACATTAATTAATTTAATATTAATTCCTGTTGTCAAAACAGAAAATAAGGTTTTAAAAAAATAGAAACTATCAAAAGATTGACATGTGTTTATGTCAAATTGAAATATAAAATTACTTACAATGACTTAAATTGTATTAAATAATAAAAATATTATCTAATTATACTTCTAAACCATTCAGATTCATAATTTAACCCTATAAATTATTTCAATTAAAATGGTTTATTTTCAAATAAAATTTAGTAATTTTCAGTAATCCTCAAAATAAGAATGTTATCTGAAAAGTAAAAAAACTTTATAGAAAATAAATTGTTATGTCCTGATTCTAAAGAAGAATTTAATGTCATTAAATTGTATATATAGAAGTGTAAAATACTATTTTAAAACGGTTTTCTATTAGAAGGTGGTAAAATTTCCTTTTTTAAAAAATACTTCTTTTTTCTGAAAAAATGATTTTGTTCTTATATTATGTCTAAGAAACACATAACATGGATTCAAAAATTATATGGAGTATATTAAATACAAAATTAAGTTAATAGTATTCATAACAACTTTTTAACGACTAGTTGTGTATGTCGTGGTGCACTCAAACTTGGTGTTGCATGTAGCGTAAGCTATGGAATTACTTTACTGAAAATAACATACTATTAAATCTTGGGGTGTTACACTTATAGAAAGGAAGTGTTCATATTTGGTATGTTGGACAATAATCACCCATATTGAGTCACTATTTCATGGGGATTTCGTTTATCTTGTGACAAAATACATGGTGATTTAATCACATTTCCATGTATGAATAGTAAGAGGTTGAAAAGAACCTCTAGGATGTTCTCTTTTAGCCATCACCTATTGACAAACTAAAAATCTTGATACATAATAGGTAATTTCCCACTTCATACTATCCCACCAAAATGTTTTCTTTAGATATGTATAAATCATAGTTCTACAATGGTGTATATAGAAATTTGAGCTATGGGCATCATACAATAACTCACTTTTTAGCTCGGGAATAGAGGGAACATAGAACCTCCACCCAAATTCTAGAATTTCGTCCTCACACATGAAGTCTGGAAACTTCCCATCATTCAAAGAATTTATTTTTTTGAATATTATTTTCCTCACACTAAGAAATTTAAATTAATTTTAATAAATATGGTTGGGAAACCAGTTGAAAAGGTAATGATGTTCCAACTTCCTTGATAATTCCCATATCTATATTTTTTAGATCTATACGCTCTGGATCTTGTTCAAACCTCATTTATTAGAAAAAAATGAGACTTCCTGCTCAATGCATCAACTATTATATTTTCATTCCCTATATAGTAGTGTATTGAGAAATTGTAATCCTTGAGTAGCATGTGCCACTACCTTTTCCTCATGTTTAGTTCGTTTTATGAGAAAATATATTTTAAACTATTTAGATCTGTATATATCTCACATCTTTCATCATAAATATAGTGACTCCATATCTTCAGTGAAAATATTATGGCTTCTATCTTTAGATCATTATTTGGAGAGTTCTGTTCATGAATTTCATATTGCCTAGATTCATAGGAAATAATTCTATCATTCATCATATGAAAAATCCAATTACATTATTTTTTTGCATAAATTTAAATCACAAATCCATCATTTTCTGATGGTAGAGTAAAGATCAGATCATTCAATAATCTAATTTTCAATTATTCAAAACCTTAATCGAATTATTTTTTCCTTACAATAATAAAATGCTACATGAAATCTTGGTTAACATCTTTTCTAATTGGGAAATTTTCTAATTGAAATTATGATAACAATCTAATAAACCAAAAAACTACATACCTCAGTTATGTTCATTGGTTTAGGACATTACTGAACGACCTTTTTCATTTAAGGATAAACTATGATTCCATCTTTCAAAATAATATCTCCAAGAAAAAACTATTTAAATCCAGAATTTGACATTTTTCAAAACACCCCATATAATTAATTTATTCAAATAGTCTATAGAACAATAATAATGTTATTATCCTGGTATAATTTTCTTTTAGAGTATACCATGTTATTATAAATTAATAAAATAACAAATTGGTCAAGATATTCTATGAAAACATTATTCATTAGATCCATGGAAATAGAGGGTGCATTTTTCATTCCAAAATACATTAATTTAAATTCATAATTCCCATACTTGGTATGAAATTCTATATTTGGAATATATTCCTTCATCAATGGAAATTGATTATATCCAGATCAAAGGTCAATCTTTGAAAAATATTGGGCTTTGAGAATTTGATCAAATAAATCATCATGGAGAGGAAGATGATACTTTTTCATTGTAGTAATTTATAGTCAACGAACATCCTAATAGATCTATCTTTATTTATAATGAAAAGAACTAAAGCTTTACATGGAGAAACAATAGGGAGGATAAATCCTTTATCAATCAATTCCCCTAGTTGTTTCTTTTGATTTAATAATTTCACTATGGCTATTCAATAAAAATTCATTGATGTAGGCCTTGTACAAGGAAAGAAATCAATAGAAAACTCAATTTCTCACTACGAAGGATTTCTTGGTAAATCTTATGAGAACACATCAATCCATTCCTTCAGAATAGGTACAGACTCAATTTGAATATTTCTTTGCACACCCCTTGATATTTTTTTGGAATTCCTCCCCAAGAATTTAATTTAGTATATCTACTAGCGGTGTATCTTGATAAGAATATGATGACATGGTTTATGCTCTAAAGATATGGGATTCTACATCATTATCAAAAATTGAAACTTTCCTCTGCTTGTAATAGATTTTGTCATCATAACTTGAAATAAAACTCATACCAAGAATTATATCAATGTAAATCATGTGTATAGTTATTTGGTCAACAACTAAATCAATTTTATGTGTCGTAAGGGGGACTAATTGACACATCTTTGTAACAATGACACTTCCCTTTGGAGTTTTAACAATCATCTCACTTATTAAATCAAATTGGAAATATCTGATTTTCTTGGTAAACTGGGAAAATATAAGAATTTGACGATATATAATCAAACAAAACATTTTCTATATTTGAGTAAAAGATTAATGTACCTTCTTCCACATCATTAGGAATATCATATTCAATATTTGTGATCGTATAAGCTTGGAAATTATCCCTTGGCCTTCTATGGGTATGTTTCTATGATGCTTTGGATAATAATTAGCATAATATCCCATCTCGTTATAATTGCAACATTGAACATTGGTATCTTATTTTGTTCCTTTTCAATCAAGAGATCGGTTGCCTATTTCTCAATATTGGTAACACAATCCTTTCCCTTTTAATCATGCTCGGGGGTGTTTGTTTCTAAAAGTATCATATGTTAGAATAATAACGTATTTATTATACCCTTTAACCATTAATTCATCTTACACCCACTTATTTTGTTAGTTTCCTTTAATGTCATAATACTTAGAGAATTATTTATCTATCTTTGTTGAACAAGAGATAAATCTTCACATGATTCGAATGTTTGGGAAACTAGTTCTCTTCTAAGGATTGGTTTTAAACCATCAAATAATTGATCAATCCTTCAAATGTGATTACATATGTTGTTTATGAAATTCATTGATAGACATGTATAGTTGGATTCATACTTGACAACATTTTCACCCTCTTTTTGTTTCAATTTCAAGAATTTCATATCTAAATCTCCTCATTGTTTGTGAGGAAAATATTTTTCTAATAATATTTACGTAAAAGTCCCACCATTGGATTTCTTCTATTTCTTCATCCTCTATCATATTTTAAATTAATGAACACTACTGATTTTAATCTCCCAATAGGAAATAAACTAATATGATAACATTAACCATTTCATTACTTCTGAAAGCGAGAATTATCTTCTCAATGGAACTTATCCACTACTCTTTTATTGATTCATTTATAGTCCCGTTTAATGGTATTGGATGTTTTCGGGTAAACCAGTCTAACAATGATTCTTTGTTTTGTGGTTCCGGATACATAATATTGGTATGGTTATTGTTATTAACCTAGGTCAACTGTCTAAGTATATTTATAATTTTATTAGTGCCATCCACTACTTAAAAACCAACATTATTATTTTTTAATAGAAGGGAAATCCCATTAGGTGATATGTGCATTTATGTGGTTTCTATTACGTCCACTAGGTTCCATTTCTAAATAATGAAATACACTATATTATGTCTTTAATAATAATGTATAATGTCAAACCATAAAAACACTTAGCATAAATTGAAATTTTATGCATGTCTAATTTTTTAATCATAAGCATGGTTTCTTTGAGGTTGTATTTATATTAAAATCCTTCAGAATGGATTTTAAAGAAAATTTGAATTATCCTATGAATATCTCTAGGAGTGTCAAAGTAGTCATGTAGTGTGGCATGTTGTCATGTACCATGTTACCCTAAGTCAAGCTCATAACACCTTTCCGGAGTTGTTACTCCTAAGTACATGTGTTCTAGAACCTCATACACTTTTATTATCTAAAGAAGGATGTATTTTCTAGAAATATCTACATAAATTATTCATTAAAAAGTTTATATTATGTTCTATTATACATATACTCATTGTCTATATTAGGTTTTTGTTCCCTAATCTTTGTTTTCCAAATCTAGGTTCTAATGATTTTACTAAAATTCATCTAATACCAACTATAATGCCTAAAAAATGTTTCTTAGAGCTGGTGCATTATTTTATTACATTAGAATGATAATAATAAATTTGTGTCATATTGGAATGAATTTTTTAGTGGTTTCAAAAAACAACATAAACAAATTAGTTCAGCCATACTACGTGAAATGAAATACATATTAAAAAATATGTTGGGAACATCTTTTACTCCTAGATTTTCCCAAAAATTCATTCATTATAATCATCCTCACAAATTTGGGAAAACAAAACATAAGAAATGGGTGAGACAAAATTCTCAGTATGGGTAAGTAATACAATGGAAGTTATTATAAAAATAAAGATTAAGAATGGTAAAAAACTAAAAACGCATGGCTTTAAAAGTACACTTGGGTATAATATGGAAGGAATGAAGGATGATTAAATAATGTCATATATATGATCGTAACAGAATGAAACAAAACCATTTATGTTATACTTGTCTAATAATCACATGGTTTATCAACTACTAATATCATAATTATGTAATGCATCTTGCCCGACATTTAAATCATGTTGTCAAGGCCTCATCTAAGACATCTGGAAATACTATGGTAAGGAATCGGCTAAAAAACAATTCAATTTTGTATCATGAGACCTATTGATGCATCGATGGTCAATAGAGGTCCCCACAAATCACTTTATGGGTCCAATCCATTACTCATATAGATGGGGCTAAACACAAACAATATGAAAAAATGATTAACTTTCCCCAATCCTTACACAAAAACACTTTTCATTTTGTGTAGTATGATGAATGGTATAAAGATAAAACATCAACATCTAAACGGATAATAAACTATTTAATAAAATATTTTAGATGATAAACATATGATATTTATCCTCAATAAGACATATAATTCATTAGAGTTGTTGAAATAGACAAAAATAATCTAATAAAATATTTGAGTAATTTTTGGAGAAATACACTTTTACATTAAAAGGAATAGTCCTTTTTAGAAAATCTATGAATAAACCATAAATTAAATAATTTAGTTTTTCCATGATGAAGTTATTGGTTTTATAAAAAATAATTTTGGCTTAAAAAATATTATAGAGTTCACATGAAAATAGGTATGAATTTTAGAAGTTCCCTTGAATCGAGCTTGTTTATCAAGAAGAATTGAGAAACACCTTTATAAAACATTTAACACCACATAAAATGAAAAAGTAATATGATTGATATAAATATATATAAAAATAAAAAATAATTTATTATAAGTAGTTATGAATAATTAATAATTTTTTTTGATTAAGAGAGTCAATGAGTAACCCGAATCAAAATAGATGTTCAAATAGAAAACCCTTACCTTATGTGCGAATGTGTTAAGCACTTGACCTTAATATCATAGATAATAAATTTAAAAACATTAATTAATTAATTATTAACCCTATAATTATTAATTTTATTTATTAAAAAATTATTAATTTCATTTATAGCCTTTTTTATGAGTAATAAGATACAATTTTATCACTCAGGATCATCTGATTACGTGGTTCTCATCATCAATATACTTGTATATGAATATGGAAGTTATTGTGGGATGGATTTAATTACAAAGAAATAAATTTATACACTAATAATGAACATATAAAAGATTATATAGTGATATATTTCATTAGTTTTTACGTAATGAGGATGAGTTATTATCTATAACATTATTAATAATCATTTTGATTATTTTGATGATATTTCAATTATTACGAACATGTTTTGTCTTATAAATTCTCATAATGAATATATAATGGTATCAGAATATTAAATATTAAATAATAAATATTTTATAATCTGCATAAAACATAAAAATATTTTCATTACCATACTTGAAGGAGAAATAGAGGAATGGAGGTTTATTGTCCATGAACGTTGTAAATCAGCACATCCTGAACAATGTTTTTAGAATGAAATAGAGCGATTAAGGGGATTGATGATGTTTATACCATTAACATGACACAATTAAAGAATATAAATTTTACTTTATTTATCATGATAATTGGTATTTATTATTTTATGAGAATAAAAATGAAATAAATTGAATTGAAATGAAATGAAATAATAAGAGGATTTATATATTGAATTAACCTCTTTAAGAACCTCCTTAAGTGAATGGTTTTTGGACTTTTGGAATTAACAAGAGCTCTTGGACGTGGGAGGAGACTAGGTAAGAGTATTTGGGTAAAAAATTTTGAAGCTTCATGACATATAAGGGTTAGGAGAAGAGGGAGTGAGGGGTGGTTCTGTAGTGGAGGAGAGGGATGATTTTTTTAATATCTTATTTATTATTATATTATTTTGCTCAAGATAAGAAATTGTATTGATTATTGTGACCAAAAATAGTAATAAGTACATGTGATTTCTAACCAAGTCTGATTACATCAGAGATGACTAATGGAATATTGTATTTAGCTTCTAATATATTTATATTGTAAACAACAGTATATTACTATTCTCTAAAATTCATGTATTTTAGAAACAACCCAAAAAATCACCATAAGAATTTATTGATATGTATAATTAAAATCTGGAATCCATTTTATCAAAATAATTTTCTAAATATCTGAAAATTAATTTTTAAATACAATCATTACTTACATGAGAAATATAGATCTTAATTTTATATATAATATTATTTCAATTTCAAAAATTATCTACAGTCTCACAAATTTATAATAAAATCATAAGAAAAAATATTTACATTTTATGAAAATTTATTTCATTGTAAATCAGTTTATTAATTTAAAATTGTAATTAAATATTTATTCCTATGGAAAATACTAACACATAATCATTAATTTTTAAAATATTCACTCTCATTTATAAGGTGCCTAATTTGTTATTTATACTTACATGGGTGAAATTAATATTATTAAGAGTCATATTACTATTTATATGGTTACATTAATAATCATAATGGTCAACTTAATATTCAAAAAATCTATCTTTATCCTATCAGACTCTAAATATCATATGGATCACAACTGTGAATGTCTATTTTTTGAAATTCAAAACAGTGAAATGAAAAAATTATGTTTAATGACTAGGTTATAATTGTCCACTATAAATAATAATGTGTGCATAATTTCATAAATACTCATTGTTTCAAACATTAAATTCTACAATAATTTTTTTGTATATCCTTTGCGTGTTACACTCTTCCATCCTACATAAATTTCAACCTTGAAATTTTAGAATTTTTCCTCAGAAAATGATTTGTGTAGGTCTTCACCATATGTTCCTGAAGCCCCAACACCTCATCTTAAACATTATGAGTTTTCAATAGTACCTTTACCAGTCAATTCATCTGATTACTCAACATATTATCTTTACTGTACAATATTTAGATAAGCTCTCCACAGTAAAATAATTCCAGTTCCAATTCTGTTCATTTAGAAGTGAGTACATGTGTTGGGTATAGAATGTAATTTCATAACAAAGAGAAATGCAACACATTATGTTCCATAGAATGGATAGATGGTATTTCCAATTGGTAATCCACAACTCCAATTCTCTCTAGAATTTTAAAAGGACTATGGTACCTAGGGATCAATTTTACTTTCTTCACAAATCTTATAACACCATTCCCTAGAGAAACGTTCATGAAAACCTGATCTTACCCTTGGAATTAGAAATACATCGTTCAATTATCAAAATATCACCTTTTATTTCCATTAAGATGCTTTGATGGTGGTTTGACTAGTCTTTACCTTCACCGTTGTTTCCTCCACAAGATTTAGGCCTACTATTTTCTTTCACCAACATCATCATAACATGTTGGTGTAAGATATCTCATTCCATAAAATTCCTTATATGGTTCCATTTGAATACTTTAATGGAATCAATTACTGTAGGAACACTCCCCAAAATGCAAATACTAATGCCAAATTCCTTGAAAACCAAGTGAGCACATCTTAAACATATTTTTTAATGTTTTGATCTTCCATTCTAACTACCCACCGGTTTTAGGTGATAAGCAGTAATCAAAAGAAGCTTGATATCCAAAATTTTTTAGATAATTTTTCAGAATTTCGATGTAAATTGTGGATCATGATCAAACACAATTTAGATAGGTTGTCCATGTATTATTAAAACAACATAGATATATAGTCCTGCATGGAACTCCCATAGAAAATCCTTCAATAAGTGAGGAAATGCGTGAATTTGGTATGTTACTTAACAATCATCCATATTTCATCATTCTTTCATGGTGGTTTCTGGAATTATCATGACAAAATCCATAGTGATTTAATTCCATTTCCATGGAGTAATAGGAATAGGTTGTAAGGAACCTATAGGATGTTGTCTTTCATCCTTCACCTATTGGTAGACTAAACATAATGATACATAATCCACAATTTCCAGTATCATATTATCCCACCAAAACTATTTCTTTATATCTCTATAAATCATAATTATAATAGGGTGTATATAGAAATTCAATCTATAATCATCTTCATGTAACTATATTTTTAACTCAAGTATATTGGGAACACCTAGAATCCTCCCAAATTTTGGAATTCTATCCTCACACACAAGGTCTGGAAACTTCCCATCATCCACAACATTACATTTATTTTGAATATTCACATCATCAAACTGATAAAATTTAATTATTTCCAATAAATATGGTTAGTAAAATAGTTGAAAATTAATGATGATCCACCTTCTTGATAATTCCAATATCAATCTTTTCTAGTTCCATATACACCAGATATCATGTAAACCACCTATTTTTAGGAATCCATGATCATTCCTACACAATCCATCATCTAAATTTTTTTACATCCCTAGGGGATAGTGTATTGAACAATAAAAATCTTTGAGTATCTTGAGCCATTTCTGTTGCCTCATGTTTTTTTATTTCTATGAGAAAATAAATTTCAAATTCTTGTGATCTATATATATCTCATATATTTTACCATAGAGATTCTACCTACATATCATCAGAGAAAATATTACAGCTTTTAACTCAAGATCATGAGTTGGATATTTCTATTCATGAGTTTTTGACTATCTTGATTCATAGGAAACAAATCAATCATTTTTCTTATGAAAAAACCAAGTATTTTCACTTACAAATCAAAATATATCACAAATACATCATTTCCTGATTGTAGAGTCATGATTGGATCATACACCAATCTCCTCTCCAATTATTTATAACATTCTTCACATTATTTTTTCTATACAAAAATAACCCCTTTATGTGTAACCATGGTTAACGTGTTAGAAAATCAGGTGATGTTATGAATTAAACACTAATAATAACATGCTAAACAAATAAAACTACATATCTCATTTGTGTTCATTAGTGTAGGCTATTCCTGAAAAACCTTTTCCTTTTCCAAATCAACTAACATTCCACTTTTAGAAAAAATATTTCCATGAAAAGAAACAGTATGAATATAGGATTCACAACATCGAAACATCATATATTATTCATTTATTATAAGAGTATTTATAACAATCCTCATGTTATTCTCCTAGAATTCATAGATTTTAGAGTATACTAGGATATCATCAATAAATATATCAACAAAATCATTAAGAAATTTCTTGAAAATATTATTCATTAGATCCACACAAAAAATTTGAATTAGTTAGTCCAAAAGGAATTACTATAAAATTTTATTACCCATACATGGTTCAAAATACTATCATTGGGATATCATTTTTTCTCACATGAAATTGATGAGATCTAGATCAATGTTCAATCTTTGAAAAATATTGGGATCTTTGATGTTGATCAAATAAATCAAAAATGTGAGGTAGAGGATTATTCTTGTTTATCCTAATTTCATTGACATCCTTGTAGCCAATTCACAACCTCATAGATCGATCTTTATTTTTATCTACACGTATAGGAGCTCCCCATAGAGAAACACTATGGTGGAAAATCCTTAATCACTCAATTTCGCTAGTTGTATCTTCAGTTATACTGATTCAATTGTGGATATTCTATATGATGTATTTGATATATGACTTTCACCAGGAATTAAATCAATTGAAATATCAATTTCCCACTCTGGAAGAAGTCCTGGAAAATCATATCGAAATACATAAATTTATTCTTTCACAATAGATACATCCTCAATTTTAATATTGCATTCCTCACCCATATATATTGTTTTATCTTCCTCTATAAAGAATGAATTAAGTAGAGCTACTAGGGGAGGGTTTAGAATAGAATCCAATGATTAGTTTTCTAATCATGAGATAAGGGATTCTACATCATCCTCAGAAATTGCAACATCCTTATTCAGGAAATAGAATTTCAGATCTTATCCTGAAATCTAATTCATTCAAATAGTTATATCAAAGTAAACCATGGTTATTATTATAAGGTTTGGAACTAATGAACATTTATTTTTCATTTGGGGGACTGATTAACACAGCATTGATGCAATGATTCTTTGTTTAGAAGTTTTTACAGGAAAGTCATTTATTAAATAAATTGTATATATCTAATTTTCCTCAAAATCCAAGAAGATATTAAATAATGCAATGATCTAGAATCAAATAAATAATTGTCTATGTTTAAGGAAATGATTAATTTACCTTCCACCACATCATTATGAACTTCAACCTCAGCAGTTTCAGTGGAATAAGTTTGGCCTTTTCTGGGAAATGTTTTCCCAATTATTAAGAAAATCATTAGCATAATATCCCATCTATTTGAAATTATATCATTGAAAATTGGTAGCTTCATTATATCCAATGAAATAAAAATATTGGTGGCCTCTTTCTCGATATTTTTACCAAACTCCTCATTTTAAGCAGTCTCTTGGGTGTTTCATTCCATAAGTATCATATTTTGGAAAACTACTATTTTTATTCTTCCCTTCATCCAATATTTCCGTATCCACCCTCTTCTTCTCTTTCATTCGTTTAAAGTCATAAGACATAGATAACTCTTTCTCTATCTTGATTTCACATGAGACTATAACTTTATATAATGAGAAATTTTTGGAATCCAGTTCCCTTTAGAGGAATGGTTTTAAACCATCAATGAATTAGTAAATATTTCTCCTAGGATTAAATATATATTCAAGGACATAGCTCGTTAGCCTTGTAAAACATTCTTCATACTTCACAAATTTTTGATCCTCTTTTTGATTCAAACTCAAGATTTTCCTCTGAAGATCATATCATTATTCTTGAGAAAAGTATTTTTCTATGAATATTTTATTTAAATTTATTCCATTCAATTTCTTCTATTTCATCCCCTCATTGGCGTTTTTACATAATTAACATCATTGATCTACATCTCTCGATTGACGATAAACATCCATGATAACCTTCTACCATTTGTTACGTCCCAAAGTGAGAAATATCTTCTCTAAAGAACTTATCCACTTCTCCAATATGAATATGTTTTCATTCCCATTGAATGATGGAAGATTTTTTCACATAAATTAGTCTAACATTTCTCACCCACATTGTGGATCTGGATTCTCCATATGGGTAATGTTTTTGTTCATAACCTGAGTAAGTTATCCCATTATAGTTATATGTTTCACAGCGCCAGTCCAATATTTATAATAAACAACAATATTTTTTAGATGATGTAAATAACTACTTGAGGTTCTTGCATTCACATTGTTTCAATTTCTTCTACTAGGCACCATTTCTAAATAATGACATACACTGAATATGGTTATGAATGATAATATATAATGTCAAAATAGAAAAATTATTGACATAAATTGAAATTTTATGCCTATCAAATTACATATTAATAATTATGGTTTTTTGAGGACATATTTAAATTTAAATCCATTATATTGGGTTATAAATAAAATGTTAATTATTCTAAGTATATATCACTAGAGTTTCAAACCAGGTGCCCATTAAGGCATGTGGTCATGTACCAAGTTACCCCAATTGGAGTTCCGAACAACTCGTGGGAGTTTTAAAATAAAGGTACATCTGTTCCAAAACCACATCCACTTGTAGTATCTAGATAGGGATGCATTTTCTAGAAATACACACATAATATACACCTTAACAAAATTCTAGGTTGTTGTTGTATGCTTATCCAATGAGTTTAACTTAGGGTTTTGTTCCCTAATTGATATTTTCTAAATCTAGTTTCTATATATTCTTCTAAACTTCCTCTGATGAAAACAATATCACCTAAACGCCGGTATCCTAGAGCCGATGTATTATTTAATTACATTAGTTTGATTAAAATAAAGTCTTATCCCAAAGGAAGGAATAGTTTGGTATTTTTAGAAAAAAATATACAAACAAAATTTCAAAATTACAACTAAAATTTAAATATATAAAATAACTTCCTTTGAAAAAATGTATGACTCATAGACTAACCCTAAAAGTCAATCATAATATTCATCTCCACAACCTAGAAATAATAATACATAATAAAGGGTTTTGATCAGATTGTTGGTAAGGGTATGTAATATAACATATGATATTATAAAATATAAACAGAATGCATCGTGAACAACTAAAAAAATGCATTTAAAAATACACTAAGGAATAATATTATAGGAATGAGATCATATTAAATAAGGCCATATAAATGATAATAAGAGAATAAAACATAAATATTTATTTTATACTATTTAAATATTCACATGGGTTTTCAACTACTAATATCATAATGATGGAATACAGAATGTTGGATTTCTAAAGGATATTATAAAGGCCTAAACCCAAAAAACATAAAATAATAGGGTAATGTCTCTGCCAAAAACCAATTATATCTTTCTACATGAGACCATAAAATTCATATAGGGGCTATAGTAGTCCCCAATCATCCCATTCAATGTAAAATTTATTCCTTTTATGAATGGGGATAAACATAAAAAATATGAACATATGAATTACTTCCCCCAATCTATACACATAAACACTAACTATTCGGAGGAATATGATGAATGGTATCAAGATAGAACATCCATAGTAAAACTAATCATAATCCATTTAATAAAATATGTTAGATTATCCATAGAATTTATTAATCTCAACAAGACATAAAATTTCATAGAACTGTTGAAATTGATAACAAATACTCTAATCATTGATGTATTTTTTAGAGAAATACCCTTTTACTTAGAAAAGAAGAGTTCCTTCAGAAATAAATTTACATAAATCTAGAAATTAACTAAGTTAGTTATTCCATGATTAAATGAATCGTCTTAGAAAAAATAATTCTATCTTAAAACATATTACAAAGTGAACATGCAAATAGGTATGAATTTGAGATGTTCCCTTGAATCGATCTTGTTTACTGCGAATAATTAAGAATGATCTTTATAAAAAATTTTAATCCCCACAAAATAACTACAATTTATTATTGGTAAAAATATATAGAACATTCCCAAAAATATATTAGAATTACATTAGAATAAATAAGAATTTAATTTGAATTAATAGAGTCAAAAAGTAACCAAAATTAAAATGGTGGTTCAAGTAGAAAACCCTTACCTTATGTATGAATATGTTCTTCACTTGACGATAACATCCTAGATAATCAAATTAAATCCATTGATGAATTAATGAAGAAGCTTATATATATTTAATTTAATTATTATAATTTTATAATGTTCATTTATGGATTTTTTTATGTGTTATATGATACAATTTTATCGATTGAAAATCTCTAATTCCATGATTTTTTACGAAGGTGGTGTCGGGCCGGAAAACAAAGGAAAAATTATTATAAAGAGAGAGGCTACAACAGTCTAAAAGATGGAACCAAATTACACTCTATTTAATGAAATGGGATTAGATCATCAGGATGATCATCAAGACAGGTAATATCAGGAATAAAATTCTTTTTTGCAAGTCCGTCAACAACAATTTTAGCTTCCTGATAAATATGAGTGATGATGTAGTTGATGTTAAGAAGAGTGTGAATGCATCCCATTCCACGAGTGGTGATCATCCATGAAATATGTATCACACCATTCCAAATATATTGCACAACGGTGGTCGAGTCACTCTCAATCTAGAGGTTACTCTAACCAAGTTGTTTCGAAAATGAAATTGCATGAATCATGCACATATTTTAAGCTTCATGTGAGGAGGGAATTCCACGGCTACCATAAAATAATCTAAGGTTCTAACCCGCATGATTCCTAAATATTGAACGACAAGCCGCAGGGCCCGGAATGCCTTTGTAATCTTTATCCACATTAACATTAACCCAACTAGGGGGAGGGGCAAGCCAAAAACATTGAAAGTGCGATAAGGGTGGACATAATTTCCATCAATACGGAGACATCGAAAAATGCCAAAGTCATGAAACATGTTATTATAGTGTCCCTTTTGGATCAAAGAATCTCCACATATGGAAAAGAGAATCCGTAATCACCCAACATCATGACATAATTAGAATTTATTATTATTTCAAGTGTTACTAACATACCAGATCACATGGTGATGCTACATGACAATTGTAAGGAAAATATTCATAATCTATTGCGAATTGTCCAAATATTCACATCCCTTTAATTGAGATTTTAAAAAATCAAGTATCAACCCCCTACTGTAAAAATGTCAAAAATTTAATTCCAAAGAGCATAATTAGTGGAACAGGAAAGAAATAGATGATTGGAACCTTCTCTATGTTGGTTTTAGAGACAATATTTAGAATAGATATGAATTCCATACAATTGAAGATGATCATCGATGGGTATCTTTTTGTGAGAAAGTCACTAGATGAGGGTAAATTTTGAAGGTTTTATCAATGGGTTTTCAAAGAGATTTATCATCCCAAAATCACTTTTAGAGTTACAAAACTAGTTTTTGCAATAGATTTTTTAATTAAGAATTTCATTGTGAGTAGGTTACATGACTAGGAAGCTATCAGTGATGGAGAAAGTATAGGTATCAATTACAATCATGATAATGTCAGGATGATGATCATTTTTTAAAGAATAGGACATCTCTGATAGAGAGTATGGTGTTATCTGGAATTTGGTCAAGAAAAATTATAGAGATTAAAGGAGAGCCAGTATAGTTATGCAACCAAAAATTCACTAAGGATCCTCTAGAGACAATCCACTTGGCATTATTCTTAATGGAGGAAAAATACTATTTTATGGAAGGCCAGATAGAGGAGGAAAAATAAGTTGATTTTCCTTTCTTGAGTTTTTCATGAAAACAATTTTTAAGGAAGATAGTTGAATTATAATTATTATGCAAGAGATCCCAAGTGATCCTAGCTTGAAGTGCCTCATTAATGTGTTTGATATTTTGAATTCCAATGCAATTTTTATCAATGGGTTTGCAACAAGTTAACCATGGTATGTTGACAAGATTCCTTACCACCATGATACCTACTAAAAAATATTTAATAGATGTATTTATTTTTTTATCATGAACAATAGGCCACTTGTAGACTATCTTAGAGTAAACCATTTTAGAGACAATAATATATTTAACATGGCAGATTATTATTTCCATAGAAAGATATTTTACCTTCCCATAAGAATGTTGATTTATAACGTTATTGGAAATTTTAGAGAAATGGGATGATTTGGGTATTACCTAGAATATGAGGACACCTAGATATTTAAAAGGGGGAGATCCCTTATTTATACCAAAGTCTCTTATAATGTTTCATTTTTTATTAGGTGGAATTTTTTCCCAAAAAAGATAGAATATTTGTTTTATCTAATAAATTGTTCAAAAATCTCCTCATAGTGAGCAAGTTCTTTTTTGAGGTTTTGGATGTTTCTTTTTTCACCTTGAATAAATATCCTCAACATAAAATAGGTGAGTGGGAGCATTCAATTTTTCTCCACACATGAATGGTCTTGAGTTTGTTTTGATCAACAAGACAAGTGAGAAAACATCTAAGATAATCCTCTCCAATTGTGAAATACATAATATTGAGGGGGACCCCCTATCCTACACATTTAGTGATTTTGAAATATCTTATTGGGGAAACCATTTATCAGAAAGGAATTGGAAGCTAAATTTAATAATGTTATGATATTAGTGATAAATTAATTACTAAAACCAAACGAGTGAAGCAATTTAAAAATAAAACTCTAGTCCATAGAATCAAAAGCATTTTTAATTTCAAATTTAATGGATATATTACATCCTCTATTAAATTTGTTTAATGTTCTAAAAAACATTTAAGGAAGAAAAATGAAATTATGGATGGATCTACACATGATATACCCAAACTAATTCTAGGAGTTTATTTTTTCAGTGATGGATGAAATCCTATTGGAATTTTTTTATGATATTGTAGAGGGAGTTCATGAGATATAATGTTCCTAAATAGGCGGATCTCATAAGAATTGTCAAATTTGAGGATTAGAGAGAGAGTAATTAAACATTTAGACCTTGGGGAATAACACCATAAGACAAAAAAAATAATTGAAAATCGTGAAAAAAAATAAAATTGGATAATATCCCAAAACTTCTAGAAGAAACCATTATTAAAACATGTAGGTCCTAGAGCATTGTCAGGATTTTAACGAAAGACTGTATATTTAATTTCATGATCTAGAGGTGTGATAATAATAATGTTATTATCTTCTTCATTTACCAACATCAGAATGATATCAGGTAAGAGGTCCTTGTTGTGGTCAGGTCCATTAAAGATAGATTCAAAGTAAGAAGAAATGTGATTAGCATTTTCATTTTCATTTTCTAAGATGTTGTCCCCATATTTTAAAGAGGCAAGAGGCATATAAGCGCTGAAATATCTTTATAGGGAATTATAGAACATAGTATTTCCATCACCATCAGAAATACATTTAAATTTGAAGGATTGTTTCCACATGTTCTCCTTAAATGTGAGTAGATAATTTACCATTATTGAAGTGTTGATTTCATGATCTAGATAAATGATAAAATCAGTGATAGTGATATGGTTCTGGAGTTGATTGAGCTAATTCTCAAATAGTAGGATATCCTTGTTGATTTTTTGGTATTAAAGAAACACAATCCTTTAAGAATCTGTTTAAGAGTCTTTAGTTTGATAGAGTAAGAAAATGAATCAACGTAATGGGTCATGGATCGACAAAAGGTTTTAATGATGTCAGTGCATTTAGGGTTAGTGAACCTAGAATTATTAAATATAAAAGGAAGTGGATTTTTTATTGTGTCTGTGGTGAAAATGACCAAAATAGGATGGTGGTCAGAGTGGAGATTTTGAGGTGTGGTTATAGTGTTGTAGTTCCAAAAATATAAAGAAGGAACATTCATGATGGCTCTTTCAAGTTTTAAGGCAACCATCATGTTGTAATTCCTCTTATACCAAGTATATTTGGCACCCTTAAGATTTATTTAAATGATATTGAAATCTATAATAGTGGATTTGAATTCTATTGTGGAGATCATATCATATGATGGACCAATTTTTTCATTTTAGTTGAGGATATCATTGAAATATACAATAACTAACCAATGTGTGTTGATGTTCGTACCTAGATAAGTAAGATCATCCCATAGGGGAATTCTATCTTGTTATCTATTCTTGTCATAAACAAAGGAACAAAAAATTGAAGCTCCCTAAAAAAATCACATGTGAAATATTTCTATGAGATGTTAAAAAAATTTACATTATGAACAGAACAGTGTGAAAGGATCCATAGGGAATCCACCGAGGAGGAATTTTTTTCCCCAGTAAAAGAGTATCCATGTTGATATAAGTGGTGAGATGTTGAATTGAAAATTATTTTTGGTTCATAAATATAAAATAAAATAGGTAAATGAGTATTAGCCATTATTTTTAACACTAAAAGGGTGTCAGAGTTAGCAATTCACTTCCAATTGATAAAAATAATCTTCATTTGAACCAAAATTTTGAGTTAGAAAACCTTTTTATTGTGTTTCCCAAACCCTTATTTCCAGAAGTTCTTCTCATCTACAGATTAGTATTTGGTATCATGTTATTTTATTCACAAATTTTAGAATCATTATGTGGGATGTTTGAAATATCATTTTTAACGCTACCCTTCACAAATTAATCTATAGTGCTTTTATTGTTGGCATTATAGTAATCATCTGGTTGATTGTTCAG
This sequence comes from Viscum album, assembly GCA_963277665.1. Taxonomy (NCBI): domain Eukaryota; kingdom Viridiplantae; phylum Streptophyta; class Magnoliopsida; order Santalales; family Viscaceae; genus Viscum; species Viscum album. Next base: position 1,692,168,680 of record OY728137.1, on the reverse strand, counting down.
ATTCACATTGTTCACCTTCAAAACACTAGAATAATTTGTTTGAGAACTATCTAATGAATTAAAGTCATAGTGAAAATAATACATACCTAAAATAGTTTCTGTACAAAAATAATGTTTAGAGGTACCTAAGGATTTATCATGTTTCTGTTCAGCACCTGGAGGTAGTGATGGTGTATCCTCCTACTTAATGTTTTGTTGCAAGGCTAGATTAATTGAATCACCATCCATTTTCTTCTATTTTCCCATGTTATCCAGTTACAGGGGTATGTAAAGGGGTAGGGAAGGTGTTGAAGCATCCAGAGGAAGGGTACTATCCATGCAAAATGACTGTTCTGCACTGCCACTTAACATACCCCTTCCCAGGTATAAACCTTTTATGGTTTTTCATTGACTCTACTAAGAATCATTCATAGAGGTATATGAGGACTCAAGCTGTAGAATCAACTGTTTTCCATCAGAGTCATTAGAGGATCCTAAAAAATAAACTCCTTCTGTCTGTGATAGTATTACAGGGATAGATGGGATGTGAGGTGTACTAGACAGAACTAATGTAGTGGGACCTGGATCCTTTCCAAGACTTGGGAGAAAGTGGTAGGAAGATGGGGTCTCATTTTTTTGTTTTATTCCTACATTGATCAGTACACGAACAAGATTCCCATTGTCATTTCTAATTTTGTTACATTCAGACATAATTCAGGTTGTGTTCAAGGTAGTTTTACCAAAGTCAGAAGGATTAGAAGTTACAATACCAATTGTGTGTGAGGGAACCTCATATGTTTCATTATTTCTATGATTAGTTTAATGTTTTTTTTACATACCTCCATTACAATGACTTCTAGTTCATTTAAGAAGTGTTGATCTGTGTTGTCTTCCTCTTCTACAAGATCATCCCACAATGTATTCTAGGTGATCATTTAATTTATTGGCTTATTAGTCTTCATAAACCATACCTCATTCTTATTTTTTTATGTTTCTGGAATATCCATGACAGGTGGATTAACTTTTTTATTAGTTTTCATTTCCTTCAATTCATTCTCTAGTGGGTGAACTACTAGTTTCCTAATCACCTAATAGTTTTCTATAGTGAGGCCAATAAGATTGAAAATTTCACAATATCGTGGCTTTTTTTTCATATTCTATCTTAATTTCTATTTTATATTCTTTGTAGTTAATTTTTATTTAATTTAAAAGAGGGTAAATAATGTTTACCTCAACCATTACCCTCGCAAAGAAGCCCAAATCTGCATTTTGAGTTCTTTGGTCAATTTTCAAGTGCCATCCAATATAAGAAACAATGTCATTTAGGATTTTAGGGTTAAAAAATACCTGTCTAATCTAGGATATCTAACCCATACTTGAGAAATTTTATTCCTATGGATGTTTGGATTAAATGAAAATTCCCATTCCAAAATCCTAAGCATGCCAGGCTTATGTTGGATTTCACCTATTTGCTACTCTGTCAAGGTCATTTTGATAATTAAATAGAATGTGAATGTAATTGAATCCTATGGGAACCCATTTCCAATTCGATATGCACAAAAAATGAGAAATTCTAGGTTTTAAATCTATTACAGTTCACAGGTGATCACCTTTCATGTATGAGACGAGACCCATGATGGAAAATTTTTAATGCAACACATGTAGTTGAAGCGCTTCTGGACCAGCTTCAACCGAGTAACCACTATCATCCAGTTTTTGAAGAGAGGATGCCTTGTTGATAAATGATCAATGTTTATATTAGTGCCACTGAGCGCATCCAAGAAATAAATAACTTTAGTTCTACCCGTAATAGAATGGTAGATACCACCAATGTTCAATTTTTTTCATTGTTCACTGAAACAGATCCTCACCACTCATGTTTATTATTCTGAAAAATATGGGAGTTGAATTTCCTAGGAATAATTAAAAAATAATCCATGAAGAAAACAGAGCGAGGTATTAGAGAACCCTAGTTACTTTTAATTTTAGAGAGAGATGGTCTCCCATCTCTCTATCTCTGATTCCTTGGATTTTAATGATCCGTATAATTGTATAAGAGTATGGATGTTCTGGTGGGAAAGAAGTAATTATTTAGAATTGAATTTATATATTTCTAATGTTAATAGATATGATTAAATGTTGATATAATTTATTTTGTTTTATTATATGAGGATGATTTATTAGATAGAACATTTGTGGTAATCATTTATATTATTTTGGTGATATTATCATTATTGTGAAATAGTTTTGTTGTATGAATTTTTATTATGTATAAAAAATGGTTTTAGAATATTAAATAAGATATAATACATATTTAATAATCTAATTAAACCTTAAAAAGGGTTTCATGGTTACCCTTTAAGGAGATATTGAAGAATGATGTTTCATCATCCATGATGGTTAGAAATTGGCACCTCCTGGACGATGTTTTAAAATAAAAGAGAGGGAGTATGGAGATTGATGATGGTTATTGCATTAATACTATATAATTTAAGAATATAAATTCTAATACAAATATAATGATCATTTTGAATGATGAGTTTTGGAGAAGAAATATATTAATAAATTTAAATGATATGAAAAGAAATAGAAAGATGAATTGCCTCTTGAATTAACCTCACTAAGAACCTCCTTAAAGGAAGGGGTTTTGGTCTTTTGGAAAGACCACGAGCTCGTGGATTTGTGAATAGACTATTGAATAATATTTGGGATAAACATTAAGAATCTTCAAGTCTTAGAAGGGTGAAAGTAAGAGGGAGTGTCGGGTGGTGTTTATATTAGAGGAGAGGGGTGATTTTTTGAATATCTTATTCATTATTTTTTTTCTAGACAAGAATCAATTTTATTTATTGTGACGAAAATTGTAATAATATCATGTGAATACTAACTAAGGGTTCTTACATCTGCGACAACTCATGGAATTGTTTATTTATCTTCTAATGTATTTATACCATAAATTACCAAGTTTTACTATTCACCAAAAAATCATGTATTTTAGAAATATACCATATATTCACCATAACTATTTTTAGACATGTAGAATTAAAAAATGGTATCCATTTTTTCAAAATAAAAATTCAAATTGTGTGAAATTTAATTTTTAAATAAAATCATCATTTATATGAAAAATAAAAATTTTAATTTTAAAACTGATATTATAACACACTATTAAATTAACCTTGGTCTAATAACATTTTCATAAAATCATCGGACAAAAAAATATTTATTTTTGGAACAAAATTAAGAAAATAAATTTTATTTTAAATCAATTTATTAATTTAATAATGTAATTAAATATTTATTCCTCCCAATAATTACAACACATAATTATTAGTTTTTAACATATCCACTCCCATTTATATGGGGCCTAATTTTTTAATTATACTTACATGAGTGGGTTTACTATTCATAAGAGTCATATTACTATACATAAGGGTATATTAATATTTATAAGGTCCATGTTACTATTCACCATAAATATAAGTTGATCATATTAGACTCTAAATATATTACTGATTGAAACAGTGTATATATGTTTTCTTATAATTAAAAACATAGAATAGACAAAATTATGTCAAAAGGATAGGTTATATTTATCTCCTAAAAATAATTTTTTTTTTGTTTCATAGAAACTCAGTGTTGAAGTCATTTCATTCTATATTAAATTTGTTATTAACTCCTTTGGGTGTTACATACATGAGTAGTTTTAGAAGAACACTAATAAAGATTATATCACATATGATAATAAATATTTGGAAGATGATAACGGGAATATGTATTTTGAAGATAAATTAATGTTTGTTAACAGAATGAGAAAGAACCTATATCATTGTTAATTGTCCCACTTGATCATTTATTGATTAACGATAGTTGGGAAGAAATGATGTAATCTGGTTAGAGATTAGGTATAATAAGAGGATAAATATTTATAAGGTGTCTAATAATGAAGAAATTGAAATTGAAATTCTTATATATTATGTGTACAAATGTTATAGAGTTATAGAGTCAACTAATATACAAAAAAATCAACTCCTATTGGTCAAAGAAGAATAATACCAGAGTAAGGTGGTCGACCGGGTACTCTTGATGCATACACTATTATCTTCAAAGGAAGAAAAGAATAAATAAGAAGATAAAATAATGTAAGAGTTTAGGAAATTTGAAACTATTACTATTAATTTGTAATCTATGTGTCAAATACAAGGAATAAGAATTAAAATATTGAGGAAATAATCAACATTCTATAACTATATTATAATATTTTATATATTAAAGAAATTATTTGAACATTAAGGAAGATAACATAAAGGAAACTAGTATTTACATGCATTGATCATTATTGAGATTGATTTGAGATAAAGATATAATTTTCTCACTAATATAGAAATTTTTATATTAGTCATTATAGGTCTTCTTTGAGGAATATGATCTACAGTTTTTTCTGAATATATTTGTATAATTCTGGAACATCTTGTTCATTACGGATCCAAGAGGTATTGGGGGGAGTTAGTATAAAACTAGTTAGGAGACTGTGTATGATTTTCATGAGATATAATCAGGGTTAAGGATGATATTTTAACCAATTGTATTCACATTATTTTGTCAGTACATATCTATGTCTCATACCTAACATAAACACAATGATGTTAAAATGACCCACACCCAGGGTTAATTTTTTAATAATTCCATGTTTTTACGCTCTTTATTATTTACTACATGACATTTGGTGTTGTTTTTTTTTGAATTCCTCAGTAGATACACTCAATATAATTGTTGTGGAGTTTTGGATGATCACTCTATATTCACTAGTCACTAAATAAATATAGAAGAAGTTAATTGAACATGATAAGTATATGTGATAATAATTTTTTTAAAATACAGATTAAATTTTTTAAAAAGGAGGATATAATTGTTTTTATAAGGACATATAATAATTATACACATATTTTATTTTCTATTGAGTGTTGAGGTTTGTAATAATAAACAATTAATGCCTTAAAAATGTATTCTGAAACATGAATATATTCATGGTGATAGATATTATGGTGTAATGAACTAACCATGTAGAAGATAATTATTAGAGACAATAATCATGTGACAATACACTATTAATAATATAGTTATTAGCGCATGGATTATTCTCTAGATATTATGCTTTAATAAGGATTTTAGTAGAATAGATAGACACATATATATAATTGAAGAGAAAATACGTATCAAACCCAACTAAATAATCATTAGTAAACCAGATTTATGTTTCCAGCTATCCTCAAGCAAGCCACACCATATAAAAAGGACAATAATAGTGGAACACGATAATAAAATCATAATGGGGATACTATACCTTCAATACCGTAAGATACAACAAAATATAAATTTCATAAAAATCATTAATATAAATTAAATTAGATTGTAACATGGAATAATAGAAGAATGTATACCATGATAAATAAATTTTCTTATTATATAATAAAATTGAACCATATATAAATATATTCATACATCATGACTCATTTTTAATGGAATATTATATAACAGAGTTAACATAAACAATAAAATAAAATAATGAAGGAAAAAATACTACCTACCCCCAAACTCATTTCAGTCCCATCTCATAATCCCGGTTGAGAAAACTCTTGACCACAATTTTATATTAGGGCCTTTTCATAGGCCAATATATCAAATTTAAAAAAAATTACTTGTCATAACCTAACCCAACTATGAACCCCTCATAAGATGATATTGATGATGAGGGTGACCCCAAATTTGACATCCAATAGGACACATGTTAGCAACAATCATTGAGGTTTTAAAATAAAAATATTAGAGCAATTACCCACATAAATTTAAGAATATAAAAAGAAAACAAATAATGAAATCATTAATTTAGATATAAAAACCAATATCCTAAAATGAATAAAAATTTCATATAGATAAGAAGTATCTAATATAAAATAACATAAGGAACTCAAGTAATAGTGAATATAAAAAAACTCTAAGTTATGGGCTAGTAATGTCCAAGTTGGTCACTAAACCCCTCAAGGAAACATAAAAAATATATTTATATATAGATATTAGAAAACAACTATAAATAGTGGGTTCCTCCTTGAATATTATCATGAAATTATGGAAGGATAAAACTAATTATTTAGTGAATAAATATCATAACCAAGTCCCACGTACGTTATGTCATTTATTACCCATCTTCAACAAAGCTCTCTCACCAAAAATATCATCCATGTATAACAATATAATATTGATAGAATATTTTAAAAAGTACACATTAACCACTTATTCATCAGTTTATTGGTCTCAAACCCCAATGAAAAAAGTCATGGCACTATAATCCATTTCATAGACATGCAATAACACATCATATCCTATATTACAACAAAATACAAAAATCTACAACCATATCATCATCACAATCTCATATAGACGTTATAATTAAATCACATTGAAAAAAAACAACTATCTATTGTATAACATAGTTATAAAAAATCACAAATTTATAAAAATAGGGTATTATGAACATAAAGGACCACAAACACATTCCCTTTATCCTACTATACCCATCCCCCCATTTTGTACCATCATCATAACCGAATAACAAAATAAACTAATATATTACATATAGAAACAAAAATCATTTATAGGCCATATTTAAATACCTAACATGATCCATTAAAAACAAATAACATCTAAAATAGGGTGTAAAGATGTGGGAGTTTTCAACCATCCATTCCCTTACAACCTATGATAGTGGAAAAACCACCCAAACTAGATATTTGTTAGAGTTTGTAAATTTTTCAAATTCGAGTGTGGTGTCTAATAATAACATGAAAAGATAATATATATTATAGAAACCTAAAAAGTAGAAACCAAACTTTCATATCAAAAAAACAATACTAACACCAATAATAGACATATTATTGCTATTACAACACATCTTCAACCACAACTGACCTTACACGTCAATCATATTCAACCTTTTCTAATAATAAAACCATAAAAATATTCATAATCTATATTTACAAATATCAAGAATCTATCAATATTTACTATTTTTCTATTTTCATTAAATTTATTTTGAAATTCATTTATCACTGTTTAATGACAAACCACTCGTTAGATATTGACCATGCTTATCGTATCCATTACCCATTAATTTAAATCCTTAACAATTCATTAATTGAACATTGATTATTTAATCCCATTAAAAACAACTATTATAATCATTATTACTAACTATATTGAATTTATTCTGATAATGTTTCAATCCATTAAGAAACTATGGCATAATCTAAATTATCATCATCTAATGGAAACATCAACCGCCACAAAACAATAGTTAATATCCATTGTTTACTCTACAATAACAATTACCTACCACATAACCATACATGTCAATGTATCTAGATCACATAACACCCAACCGGAAAAACATAATTAACAACCACATATCCCTATTATAACTATTAAAATATAGCCACAACACCCAAAACTCAACTCATTCCAACATCTAAGACACAAAATACCCAAATTGAGGCTAATATTTCCTAAATATGTGTAAAAAATCAATAAATACGAATCATATTAACTATTATTAATCCCATATGGGTTTGTGTAAGGTTTTTTGATAATAATAAATGAATGTTTTTATGTACTTATAGACAATATTCAATGATTATATTTGTTTGTGAATTTTTTGGATTTTTTATAAATTTATTAAATTCTTAAGGTTTATAAATGAAAATAGAATATGAAATATACAATTCAATAAAAATGATCTAAAATATTCCATAATATCAAAAGTCGTTATATAAGAAGTGTCAGTTACATGGTATGATGTATTTTGATATTGAAGTACCTCATATAGAATTAGGGAGTCCACACCTTAAACAAATTGGTTTCGCCACTAAGGAGATATTTGGATAAAAAATATTAAAACTAGAAAACAACTAGATATGTATATATGAGAATTTGGAAACTTTAGAGGATTCCAAAGAAGGTCCGTAGATATCATCTACATAGCTGACAGTATAGGTTAGAACATTATGGGTTTAAAGTTATGTGTGTGTGTTATAAGTAGAGAATAAAGATGTAGGGTAGAACTGTGGAGAAAAATAGAATGTGAAAGGTGGAATGTGACCCACCAGAACTGATAGGTCTATAAAGAATTTGATTGGTAGTATTTGGAGAATCATTATAAATATAATGGTTTAATTTTCGAGTCATGTCTGATTTATGGAAATTGAGGGTTCAATGTATGAAAAAATTCAAAATGATACACTCCATAATGAAAAATATCAAGTTCAAGTGTAGTGAATTTTGTACTCAAATTAGTATAAAACCCACACTATAGAGGTTAGTATGAGAATTTAGATATCACTAGATTTTTGAGGATTAATGCACTATATATGAAAAATCCAAGATGTTATTTACATAGATAAGTGAACCATAATATTGAATAATCTTGTATCATAGAGGGTATAATTATAAAAATGTGAAAAAATGTGTTTTAGAACTATTTACAAGAGAATACACAACAATGTTTAGGGAAACATTGATACAAGTTTAGTGTTATGAAAGAGTTTCATGAGATAATGCCTTGGATGTGAGACAATAATAAGGATGTTAAATGGTGTTTTATTTTTTATCTAGTCAACTAAAAGAGCATACACCAAAGGAAAATAGTATAGAGATCCATAATTTTCATACATAAATACTAAATATTCTTAGTGTAATTACCATTACATATCAATATGATCCACACCCGAATCCTAAATGTTTATTTTCATAGGAAACTAAGATATGTCAATCACTAGTACATAAATGATTTAAATCCTTTCCAATTAAGTTATTCAAAACTACCACACATTGTAGATATAACATAATTAAATCCTTTCAATATAACCTAGTGAAAGGAAACATAAGAAGGGATGATCATAGATGACCAGTAAGGGTAAATATAAGGGATATCAATCAATGATCCTAACTGAGTGTTATACAATATTAAGGGTATGAGAACATAATCAATACATAAAATACTCATTTACAATCAATCAAAAAACTATATATATAAATCATTAAATATATATATATTTTCAATAAAAATACATATCACATAAGAGTGTGCAATCATAAATAATCAATCATGAGACATGGTAACATTTAATAATCATAATTAATTACATTATTTGAATCCACATAAGAATATAAAATAAATTTAATCATCCTAGTTCACTCCCAATGAAACATTTGTGGAATAATTATCATAATTCAATGTCTACCCACTTATTTTATACTTTTTATTAGGATTAAATTCCCTCTGGTTAAATCCATCATCTCTTAGGTGTTTATTATCTCTATCATCTCTTAGTAGTTTCTACACTCCATTGTTATTAACCATTTTATTAGAGGGATATAATAGACCCACCCATCATTGGTTTATTATGTATCCACATATATTGGGTTAATAATAGAACTACCCACTACATAATCATAATCCAATCATATGTATTCCAAAAGATCAGGAAAAAATTTATTATTACATTAATGATTAACACAGAAAAGAAAATTAGTTTCATACTAATTTCATTGTTATAATCATAACCCATCCATATAAATAATAATGATAGTAATATAGGATACTATACCTAGTTATTTGTTAGAATCATCAAATGTTATTTTTATAGATAAAAACATCAATTAAAATGTCACTATAATATTTATTAGGGAAAGTACAATTTTCATTTTGAATCACTAATTTAGAATAAAAAAATTACGAAGAAAATTATTTAATAAATTTTATTTAAAATTGGCATGAAAAAATATAAATAAAAACTCATATAAATGTGTATTCATGTGGTTGGAGAAATCCATTCATATGGAATTCTTTAAAACAAAAACTCATTTTACATTTTTAGTAAAAAGTTTTATGTACAATGTTTGGAAAAAATACAAGAAGATAAATTTTAATTCTTTAATAAAAAATGAAACTTGAGTAAAAATGAATTTATAAAATATTTAGATAATTATATAAATTATCTTGAAAATAATTTAATTAATAAATTGACATGGAAGAAAATATTCCCAATCGAAGAGATTAATTCTGTCGAGTTTCCATAAAATCATTATTTTGGTATCTTCAGTACTAAAAGAGATGAAAATGAAAGGAAAACATATAATATCTGGAAATAACTATATTAGGATATAATAAATACTACTTGGGACATATAAATATTATATTTTTATAATTGTATATTAATAATTATCAATCATGGTGAAAATGAGATTGTAAAAGTAAGCCCTCACGACTTTGGTACCAATTGATTTCTGACCCCCTGTTAATGAAATAATGGAAACTAAAGCATTTAAACCATTAAAATAATTATATTCATTATATAAAATATCAATGTGGTAGTAGATAGACCTTATATATAAATATATGTGCATTACATAACATATAACTCAATAAGGACAATTTCTTATGATAAACACTTATAGTATTGGTAACATTCAAATCAAATACCCTTTGAGGAATTAATTTGAATTATTTCTTTAAAAAACATAATATATAAGGTTAAATGATATAACATTTCAAATTATTAGTATATAAATTTCAGAAACATAAATATGGTCATAACATCAATCATTTCTAAATGAATCAAAATTAGATGAATAACCCTTACAACTCTTGTATTTTTTAAAAGGAAAGTCACTCGAAACATGAAAATTATATTGTTATGTAAAAATAATTAATTAAATGATTTTTTTTCAAAAAAATTTCATTCTGAGGGATAAAAATCATAGAAATAATAAATTGGTGCACATCATTAAAATATGTCTCAATGAAGATAGATTGAGAAGAAACCCATACCTTATATTTGAAAATATTAATCAACATTATAATGTCCTATATAATAAAATTATACATATTATGATTTTTTGTTGGAATTTTATTAATACACATAATATCATATATGATAAAATAATATCATTTCAATACCTTTTTACTAATAATTCCCTTTTAAAGTCATCATTTTAGTTGTTAATCACATGATTTGTCATAAATAATTTTTCCGTAGTAATTTTCCTTATAATTGGATCAATTATTACTCTATATATAAAATTGTATTCACTATTTAAGGAAATTAATTATTCGTTATATACATATTTATAACCATTAATATTAAATGCTAATGAAAAAGAAATTACATCACTTCATCGAGACAATATTCTATAAGTATGCATGAGTGATACTTCCATATTTCAATAAATGGAAATAATGAAAGGAAAGAAACAATTTACCATTAAATAATCATTACTATATAATAAATATATTATATTTTTATTAAATGTATCCTTTTTTACAATCCTTTCAAAGGGTAAATGATAAACAAATCACATCGATTAATGGAGGTGGTAATCCACACGTACGCATGAGCAACATCATCTTCAAGAAACATATCATATGGTAATAAAACAGATAATATATTATAATTATATATGAATTATTATGATATAATAAATATACCTAAACATTAAATCAAATATTATAACAACCCATGGAATATGGTGATAGAAAATGAATAGTATTTCTTTGTGGAGGTCTCTATATGTACACTTGTGCCATAATTTTATTTCCTATTTAATAGAGAATAGGATGTAAATGTTTGTTACATAATAAAAATAACATAAAAATAAATTTTTCATACTATATTAAGAATGTTTTTATGAATAAAATAAGTTTAGTGATGGTGTAATAGGAAATAAAGTTGAAAAATATTGGTTATTATTTATACCACTTCATTAACAGACATCATTTTGATTTCACCATAATCCCTAAATAAATAGTATTAAGAGAAGGAAAAATATATATTATAAAGTAAAGACATGTTTTATGATTTTTTATTAGGTAATTTTGGAAATTTATAGCTGAAATGGTGTGAATAATGGATGAAGAGAGGTTACCTTTTATAAGTGAGAGGATAAATTCAAGTGGGATTCTATAAAGGATTTAAATTTCATAGAAATGTTTCTCCAAATGTAAAAGGATTATAATTTAGTATAATTTATGGTTGAAATATCTTCATAAAATATTAATTAGATAGGTTTTTTTGAAAATCCTACCCTTATATCATGGTTTAACACCCAATAAACTAGTTTTAACTTCAACTGTTGAAATTAGTTTAACTATTGTACTATACTATATAACATAAAATTTAGTTGATCATATAAAATTATATTAATTATGAAAATTATAAATATTTATTCCATTATACTATATTCAATTTTAGTAATAGGATGAATTTAATTTTAAATAATAGAATAAATTGTAATGAAAAATTGTTTTAGAATATATAATTTTAACCATAATGTATAATTTATATCCATTAATTTCCTTATAAAGACCCTAAAATCAATGTTTTAAATATAATAATTAATATATAATCTATAAATTTTAATAAAACTATTAAAATTTCTTGAATAATTTAATTTCATAAGAAAATAACACAATTCATACTTAAAAATAGTATTTATAAATATTAGTTTTAAGACAGAAAATAAACTTATATCAAAATAAAGTATAATAATAATTCATATGAAATAAATTAGATTATTTTTAATTAATGTATACTTATTCTACTATAAAATCAAACTAAAAACATAATGTTAATTTTTATTTAAAATAAATGATTATTTTTTTAAAAATCGTCATTTTAAACAATTTACTAAGGAATAATCATTTTTAAAAAATCTGAAAAATTAATCCTATGATGATTATGACATGATATTTTCATAAATTTTATTAATTTATTAATAAATAATTTTTAAAAATAAAAAATATTTATAATATACATGAGTAAAATGAAAACAAGTACCATTTTTAAGGAAATCATATTTCTGAAGTATAAAATGACTTTAATGAAAATTGAGTTCTTATTTATTATAAATTTATCAATTCAATTGAAATATTTAACACCATTATTAATATTTATCATAATTTATTTATTAATATTCACACATTCTAATTTAATTACTAGGTCATAAAAGGTTACTATATCATGGTTCATTTTGACTCTGAGATTCATGTAAAGTATGCTATAGAGAACATGAGCATTATTTAATTGAAAACTTATTCAATAATATCAAAGTGTAAAAATATTCCAGTAAAATAAATTAAATCCCCATTTTTGTTAATTTTTTAATATTTTGTTTGATATTAGATAATACTTTTTTTGAGACCCTACATCATGTAATGTAATAATCAAACATCCATTGAAAGGGGAAGTGGGAAACATCAATTTTACCATAAATAACACGGAATCAGGTTCCCAAATAAGGATAAAATTTGAGAGAAGTAAAAATATGTTGATGGAGTGGGCAGATAATGTCCAAAGATTAATATATAGCGATTAAAAATATGGTCTTGGGAATTTTAATGAATTCAAAACAAAAAAATTAATGAGGGATGAATACAAATTTCAATTCATTAAAAATAATTATAAAAAGGAAATAATTTTTCATTTTCCAAAATATTTGAAATTTATTTGGGGGATTATCTCACCATGCAGTATAATAAAATATAATTATTGGATTTAATTAAATATATATAAATATATTCATCCTTCATCTTTTTGTTTCATTTTCGATCCCCCACATTTCATCGATAATCATTGATTAATGATCAATATGAATTATTTATACATGAAGCAAAAAAAAATACATTCTAAAAGATCATAAGATACATAAAGGATTAAACAGTCATTATTTCAATATTTATATATTTATCAAAACAAAAATGTTTAGTACAATTTATATAATATGGATAAATTTAAATATGATGAATTAATACATTAATCTCTAAATCCACGAAAATAACACCCGAAGTACAGATTAATCCAGACCCTACATATTTTACATTAAAACTTCTCTAAAACATGTATAACAAGATTATGAACCCAATAATTTGGAAAAAGGTCACTAAATTTCCTAAATAATATTAAATTTACCCTAAAAATAACATAATTTAGCTCAAAATGCAACACACCAAACATGTGACTACCAATATCATATATTAAATTAAATCATTCTGATCATTTCCCAAATTAACCAGAATCAACATATAACCTTAATGAAGACACATATTATTCCAAAAAATATTTAATCTATCCTTATTTCTTTAATAAAATCTCAAAATATCATGTATTTTTTATAAATCCAAAAAATGTAATAAACATCATCAAATATAACATATGTTATTTTTTTCAAATGAATAAAAAAATATAAGGTCAAAAATAATATGCAATCTAATTTAATAATATAAAAACTTATTATCCTAAATAAAAATTATTATCTCAACCTCTGGCATATATAATTGTTATCTGTCACTCAATCATCACTTTTTCAAAAATATTACCTTACCGTAAATCACATTCCTAGTTTATCGACTCTATTCAACAAATAATTAAAAATCCAAAAAGGAATAAGACTATAGAGAAGTCCTAATATGTTTTATGAATCTTATGAAAATAATATCATTTATAAAATTCATCTAAAAAAATATAAATTCAAAATACATAAACAATCCAATCATTCCACTTCCTTCATAAACTGTTATCTAGACAACATCATTTTATTCCTCAATAATATCTTCCGACAATATGAAATATTTATCATTTATGAAGATTATAAACCAAAATTTAGTCATGATTATTAATTTTAACATAATTAATAATGTTAACATAATTCATTGCTTTATTATTTCATTCGTATTAACTTCATCATTAGTTGTGTAACGTTTAATTGTAAAACCTAGTTGAAAATATTCTCTAGATTTCCCCCTAAGTCATTTTTATCATAATTCCCATACATGAAATATTTAAAAATTATAAACAGAAATGATAAATTATGGAAACCACTATTTTCATTCATTGAATTAATCAAAATTATGTTTTTTACTCTGATATTAATTTCTCTATGTCATTGTTTTCCACACCAAAAACATCTTTTCGCTCCACTAAGGGTTTTCTTTAGGTTATTCTTCCAACATTATTGACATGTTTGGAGATATCTCTTACTTATTCCATGGAATTCATGAACCACCATTTTTTTCCTTATTAATTTTTTATGAAACTTATTAAATTTGATAATGTTAATCATACTACGATGAAGATAATTAAGAATAATCACATGGTTTTGGATTCAATATCTGGTTTAATTTGGTTTCTCCAGAGGAACATAATTCCATTTTCCATCACATAAAATATTAACACAATTATTTATGATTCTAGAAAGTATATATAACCCAAAAATAAACATATTAGAAAAAATAATCATAGTAGAAAATCAATCAATCAAGAAAACAATTTATACGATGTAGAAATATAGACTCATTCCTTTTAATCTATAACAACCTAGGATTAACCAATGTCACCCATATCCAATATCTATTAAAATATTTCACAATATCTCCAAAATAAAATTTTAATTAAACTAATAATATCCCTCATGAGGGTCCAATTAGGTGCACAATAAGGGACAATTCACTATGAACCCAAATAATGGATGAGATATACTTGACAAACTCATTTTGAGGTTAATAACCCCAGATAAATTTATTCCAAAACCATTCCCACTTTTAATATCATGATTTGTATGTATTTTATTAAGAAAACAACCGTCTCATATAAAACACAACTTCTGATGTTCTCCTTTACATTTGATCATCCTGAGGGTTCACACTAATAATTCCTCATCATAGTTTCCAAAAGTGACTAAACATTTTTATAATACCAACTATTGTGAAAAAATAATTTATACATAAATACTAAATCGTATTAGAATAATAATCCTAATATTTCAATATAATCCATGCTATATAAATTATATTTTCTTTTTAAATTGAGATAAATATAAAATGAATACATAAAAGATCTATATATTTCCAATTATGTTCATCCGAACTTGAACCCTACATAAACATATCATAAATAAAAACATTCTTCACAACCAGAATAAAGAAAACATAAAAAAGGTTGACATTATATGAATTGTAACTATAAAGATAAGAAATATCAATTAATGATAAAATGATAACAATATATAAGAAAAAGTGTATGAGATCATTTTAAAAAATTACAACAATCACACCAAATTAGTCAAGGATATTTAAACATGAATCATTGAATAATGATTTATCAATCAAAATACATAATAAAAAAGAGTGAGGAATCATTAATAATCAACCATAAACCATGAAATTTTATCATAATCATAAAACATAATTTTTTCTCATTCAAATATTTGTATAAAATCACATCCTTTCTCTTGGTGCTCTCCCGAGATTATCATTGTGGACAGAATACCATAATGGAAATAACAACCCGATCATTTCCAATATTCTCTCTCGAGTAACTTCTAGATAGTTAACTCCATCATCTATTAGGGGTTTATTAAATCCATTTTCCCATAGGAGTTTCAAACCCAGTCATCATTAACCAATTTATGGGAGGGATACAAAGTAACCATCAATCATTGGTTTATAACATTGGAACTTCTCCTTGGTTTATAATGAAACCACCATAATATAATCATAATCCATTATTATATATTCCAAAATATCATGGAAATATTTATCATGCATCAAATATTATCCCATGGAAATAAATCAAGTTTGATAAAATTTTCATTACCATTAACATAAACCATTCAGAAAAAAAACATGGAAACATTGTATTATATTATTATTAAATCATAATAAACATTACACGACAATGTTTCATATAAAGTGTAACTTTTAAATATCACTGAATCATTTCTTAAGGAAAATACCAATTTCTTTTTGAAACGAATTTTTCTAAAATATTATGAGAAAAAATTTCATTACAATGAATCATGTAAATATTCAAATGAATATTCCAGAAAAAGAAAATTCATGATGATGTAAATATCCACTCATGTAATTTTTATTAATAAAAATCATTCAACTTTTCTGATAAAAAGATTAAAGATACTCATTTGGAAAAATTATATGACCATTAACATAAAAAATATTTTTAAAAGGTCAAACATGGGTAAAAATGAATTTAAAAAATAATTGGTAAATTATAAAAACATTTTTGAAAGCATTTTAATGTAAATATTGGAATGGTAGATAATATTGCCAATCCTATATATAAATTAGGTTAGGTATCCTTGAAATATCCTTTTTTCCTCTTAATTTCATAAATGAAGAAAATGAATGGAAATTTTTTATCTATCAAAATAACATTATGAGAAGAAAATAAATAAATAATATATTTTATAGATCATATAATTTAATTATTAGAAATTAATAATAAATAGTATCAATGAAAATGAGATAGTAACATAAAACATTTACTAATTTCGTAACATTTCATTATTAACCTCC
This sequence comes from Viscum album, assembly GCA_963277665.1. Lineage (NCBI taxonomy): Eukaryota > Viridiplantae > Streptophyta > Magnoliopsida > Santalales > Viscaceae > Viscum > Viscum album. The sequence goes on along the minus strand of OY728137.1, from coordinate 1,692,151,282 downwards.
AAAGAAAGAAATAACTCAAAATAAAATATTTTTAACTATTTAAATAATTATATTATTGATTCTATTTATAAAAGGGTTGGTAGATGAGCCTAATAAAATTATATAGGTGTATAACCTAACATATATCCCATTGAAGACAATTTGAGATGTTAAACTATTACCACTTTGGTAATTTTCTAATTAAATCCACGTGGATGAAATTTTTTTAGTGTAGCTTATATGCCCTGAATTAAGAAGGCTCCATTATATAATGGTTGAAAGGTTCATCATATTCACCTGATTAACATAAATAATTTTATACCATCAATCATATCTCAACGAAACATAATTGAGATTAATAACCCTTAACACATTAGTAATTTTTGAAAAAAATTTAATAGAATATTAAAAAACAAATGTCTCTATAAATCTATACTATCATGTGATTTTAGTAGAATACTATGTTTGATAGCGTACGTGGCAAAGACATTGAGCTTTAATGATTGAAATATTATTATTTTATGACTATTGTAAACTGGTAATTGAATTAATTGGTGTTAATATAAATAATCACAATATGATATATATATAAATGTATATAAAGTTACTAATAAATAAAAATTTATTGATAAAGTATGAGAAAATAGGAACTGATATTATTTGTAAAGTCATTTTATTCTTAAGAAATATATTTTCTTGAGTAATAATTTGTATTTATTTTTTTTATATAAGACTATAACTAATTTATGTAACATAATTAATTTTATTTAATAAAAAATATCTCATTTTTCAATTAAAAATCCAGATATTATATTAAATTGATTTTTGGGATTTTTCTGAAAAGGTTGGTTTTTCGGTGAATAGTAAAAAATAACTATTTTTTAAAATTTCATTTATTTTAACAAAAAAATGTAATTTGAAATTTACATAATTATTTTAAATTGTTCTAAAATTAGAAAATTTATTATTTAGTTATATATTATCTTATTATTTATATTCGAATCATGATTAGACCTGGTTTTGGTAGAAGTAAATTTTTGGTCTTAAAATAAAATTTTTCTAAGAAAACGTTGTTCACTGTGTTTTGAATATTCATTTAAAGAAAAATTCAACCACTTACAAAAATTGAATGGATCAAATATTTGAAATAAAGAGATAAAAAATTGTTAAATAGTTTCCTTTTATTTTATTCATTATTATTAGTGACCAAAATAAATTATTGTTACCACATTAAAGGTTAAATGAGTTGTTTGGGTTAATAATAATGTGAAAATACTTAAAATTCATTCCCATAAATTATTTATTTCAATTAATTGATTACATTTCATCAATAATTATGCAAACTTATACAATTTATCATTTTCATCCATGTAGCATAGATTTGTTGCTTTATATTATTTTTTGTAAAGGAAAAGTAAAAAATATCACTTTTATACTTATAATATTTATAATTTTTTTATATGAAAAAAATAATTTTAATTTATAATTACTTATATTAATGATAGATATTTTTTATAATTTTTTTTAATTTTTTTGATGAAATAATTTCCTTAAATGTTTACCCAACACTAAAACAGTACTAGTTCATTAAATAGATAAATCAAGAAGATACTTTTAAAATACTATAAATGTAATATTTTAGTGGTTATTTATAGTGTCCCATGAATATAATAGTTAAATGTAATATATTATGGATGTATTAATGGTTTATAATTTAATTTAATTACTATATTATTGTCTTTAATGTCAATCTGAATAAATAATGATTAAATGAAATTAATGAAAATTTATGTTAAATATTTTCTATTAAATAATTTAAAAATCATCAAAAAAAAATCATGAGAGAAATGAGGATTTAAAATGGTCTAAAATTTCATCCCTCTACCACTTATGAGCCTACTTTAACTTATATGTAAAATTATAACTCTTTAATATAGAAGAGTTCATTATAAACATTAAGGTTAAAAATTTAAACCAAGGGGTTAATCAAACATGAAATGTTAAAAATGATATCTGAACCTCTATAAATTTTATTAGGTGATTATATTAATACCATATTATGATTATATTTTAATAAATTTTATCTTGGGACTATGTTACATTTAATAAAAACAAATTATATAGTAATATTTTAGGTAATTTTCAGAAATGATATTAATTATATTTTATAATAAACAACATTTTATTCAATGATTTAAAATTCCTGAAAATATATATATTCATTAAAGTGAATGGGATATGGTATTAATATCATATATGGTCTGTTTATTTTCAAATTATTCATTTATTGTAACTTTTTTACGCATAAATAGTAAAACAATTGATATCATGATAATTATCCAAAGGGATAACGTGGGTTACAAAAAGAAATAAGTGTAATCAAATCACCTAAAATTGTATAAAATTGATTTTATTAGATTATTTAGACTAATTATTATTTTATATTCTAATTATATAAATGTTTACCCATTTTAACATGAACATTACTTTATATTAATTTAATACTTTACAAAATTCTCAGAATGCCCATTCCCCCAGTTATAAAAGAGAACCCCATATCTAAATCTATACAGACTTAAAATGAAATTTTTTTTCAATAAATACCTACAAATATACGAACATATCATCCATGTAAATTTAATATAGGTCTTATGTTGGGAATAATAAAAACCTTATAGGGTACAATGTGTAAAGAAAAGGTGGTTGTCGAAAGAAGAGGTATAACTATGAACAGAATTTTTTAGTTTTATTTCATATTATACCTTCATAAAATATATTTAATCCATGATGAAATAATAAAATTACTATCTTAAATATACTAATATATTATTAAATTAATTTAATAACCTATATCTATCTACTCTAACATCTAATTGTAAATTAAGCCAATGTCCATCAGGACTACCGTCTCACACACCAATGTAATTGATTTCAATCACCACATCTCAAAGATGGTCATAATGATGGATTTATGGTATATATATATATATATATCATATTCATGATATAATTATCTTTATATTAAGATAATATATCTTGTTATATCTTACAATTCCATCTAGTTAATGAGATGATAATGACATTCGTGTGTACGTGTGGATTACCACATCTATGAAGCAATGAGATTCATTTTTAGGTCTAAATAACATGGATTTAATATATAATTGTATTTGAAGTAGTAATATTATATTTTTGATATAATATTAATCCTAGAAATATAAAATGACACTTAAAATTTTTCTTTCATGCAGTTTGAAAAATGAAAATTTTACTCAACCGTTTGTATGACCCACCACCTACATTATTGTATCATAATTTTTTTTCTAAAAAATATTTTTTGGTTAGTTTTAAATGTGTATTATATTTATAAAAAGGATAATTATTTAATTATTTTTATTTTTTAGAGGATGAAATGAAAACCTATTTGACCGTAGACAACTTACCAAAGTCATATTGGAAATATGAGTCAAATATCATCAAAACATCTAATTAGAACACAATTGACTAAATAATTATAAATAAAAATTTATTAAATAAAATAAAAGGAATAATAATCTTAAAAAATTATCTTAATAAATTTATTAATTAAGATAAAAATATTATTTAGGAATGTAAATGACTTACATGATGAGTCCGATACAAGGAAATATACTCTTTATCATAAAAACTTATTTTAAATGTTTTAAGGATATATTTTATTAATAAATTTATTACATGGATGTACAATTGAAATATTTTTATTTATGTATTAATAATTTTTGAAAATTTATTTCACTTTTAAATTTGATTAAAGTGTTTCCATAATGATCCATTTTATATATTTTCTATAAAATTTTTGGACAAAAGGTAAAAGGGATGTTCTGTTTTAATATATATGGAATTAATGATTTTTAGCACCACCATAACCATTATTTGATGTTTTAGTTCCTTTAAAATTAGTCCATTTTTTATTAAATAAAAATAAGATTTTTCTTTGTTTTGAGTATTTTCAAGAAGGTTTTTTAAGCGAATAAATATTTGAATATTTGAAAATGTTTGACTTATGGTTACAAAAAATAATTTTTTACAAGATATCATATTTAATGATTATGAAATAGATATTTGGACTAATTAAAATATAGGGTTATTTATAGACCAGGTATTGGAAAATTTATTACAAACTAAGGATTGGTGGTTCTATTGTAAACCATGAATGTGTGAGCCCTATATAGCTCTATTATGCAATGGGTAGGGGACAATGTTATCTATTTATGTTTCTTAGAAAATATTAATGGAGTTTATTTATTTGGTTATTAAATTTATAAGAGTGATATGAATGATGATGTTCTATGTTACCAACATGACGTTTTTATTATTGATAATGAGTTTGTTGGGAAATCATAATATTTTAAAAGTCGTACAAATAATAATTTTTTAATGGATTGATTATTACCTTTAAGGGTGAAAGGTATGTTTTTATGAAAATTTTTTTCATATGTTTTTTTGTTTTCTAGGAATTACATAGGATTATTATTTCTCCATTATTTATTCTTATAATATGTCTTATGGAAATCATGGTGTTGTTTTTAACAAAAAAACAAGGATGGTTTTGAAAAATTCTTAGTGGTGGGTGATTGAGGGTAGTAACACAATTATTTTAATCTAGATTGAAATTTTTTATTTAATATAAAATATCAATGGATTCCATAACCATTAAAAAGATAAAAAACTTATTTCCAATGCAAAGGGATAAATTGGGGTTTTATAACTAATGGATTTTAGGAACATACATTGGTCCTGTGGATGAGAGGATAGGCTTATCGCAACCTTTTTGGTGGAATTATTTACTAATTAGGGAATCTATAATAGATTTAAGATATGTTCATTATTTACTTTTGAATCCCCTGATACAAGAATAGATACAGATTTTCTAATGACGTGATCAATGTTGTTGGTTGACAAGAACAACAGTGTGTGTTATAGGTTCCCCATTATTATCTTCTTCATTTATGATGCTTTAGTCTATAGCCATTTTTAGGATTTCTAGTGATTATTTCTGGATAGGGATGCATTTGGTTTCTTTGATATGGGATTGAACATTTATAAGGTGGCATAAGAATACAACGATAAAAGAAATCAGAACATACATAGTTTGTTTCACATAGTTCAAGATCACATGACATCACTGTACCAAGTAGTTAATATCATCCATCAAGGATGTCAATATTGGACTTGATCATTGAGGAGGAATCATATGTATCCAATTAATATTGGAATTACAGTCCATTAAGTCTATGTTATTAGTGTTTTCACAATAAATATATATGAAACTAGAGGCCTTGAGTGAGACATATTCATATATGGCTTCCCTGAATTACCTCATTACCAGTATGAACCATTGAGTAGATATGAGATATAATTTCCCTTATACACAAATTATGGAACCACACTTGTGGATTCCTTATAATTATATAAGTAAAATAATCACTTATCTCTATGTACGTACGATTCATTATCTGTGTGAGAAATAAGGGATAGCAGAATATGAGACACATTACTTGAGAGAAAATTTGTACAGAGCTTATAAATTAATGTTTCCCATAGAGAGGAATGATTTTATGTATCATGGAGAGTATGATATGGAGATAGGGCCTTATGTTGGGATTCTACATATCATATTTATAATAAGAATTAGATTTCTTGTAGTTTAGTTTATGTCGAACCCACTGATGGGATTGAGGTACTTGAGTGCATGGTCGGGCATACACATAAAGGATGACCACGTATAATCACAATTCTATTTCAATGATGGACAAGGAAGGATGTTATAATTATGGGAGAATATAGTCCTTGATTTAACAATATTTGGGATATGGAGTGTAAAATCCCAGGTAAATAAATAATTATGAAATTTTCGTATTTATTAATATTTTTGAATTAAATACTAATTTTACTTTAATGGGGATGCTATGTTAGATGGTGTCCCTGATACGCAATAATGGGTTTCTTCGAAATATTACGTTGCACACTAATAATATAATATTATTATCTTAAATCGTATTTCACGCCTTGTCATTGAATTGGATGGAATGAATAGAACTAACTAAAATATGATTATACATGTTTGTTAAATGTTTTTACCTTTATACAATAAATGTTAGAGACTTTTAATGTAAATGAATCCAATTTTGAGCACAAATACTCTAATATTCATAAAAAGTCGATTTACTACCTTTTGATGGTGAACCCTTTTTAAATCTACATTTTGTAACTTTTATATGTTCTATTTGAAAAATATATTTCAATATTTATGACCAGGACATAAAAATATAATTTGGATAAAATTTTGGTATTTTTCTGATAATGTTCATTTTTTAATGAATAATGAAAATTCTATATTTTAATTCAAAACTTCCTTTTAATATAGATTATTTATATCAATAGATTATCATTTTAATTGGTTTTAATGTTTAATTAGATTATATATTTACCACGTAATACAATTTTGGTCATTGTAAGTAATCTCACGTTGAAATTTTACATAAACAAGTGTCAATCTTTGGATAGTTATTTCTTAAAAACACGCTTTATTGTTTCGACCATGGGAATTAATTTTAAATTAATTTCTACCACTTATGTGTTTTGAATTTGAAAAAATGGATTCCATATTTGGAATCAGGAGGTCAAAATATTGTATATTTGTAAATTTTACTTTTATACATTTTGTATATTTACTTTAGTAAATATTTTATTTACCATGGTTAAAAGGTAAATATGATATTTATGGGTAAAAAATAATATTATAATAATATTAAATTACTCAAAAATGCGTCCTAATCCAATTGGTATATACATATCTTACCATGGTAATCCTAGGGTCGATTTGGGGACCCCATGGGGCCACTTGTAAGTGATAATGACCCTTTATTTTAATAATTTCAAGTAAAGGGAAAAATGACATAAACAAATATCTTTTCGTAAATAAATTTTTACATGTGGTTATATAAGTTATCTCTTCAACTATAATTATGAATTTGAAAGAAAACAATATTTCCTACATCATGGTATTTTTTTTATAAATTTTAGACATCAAATATTTTAAATTATTTACGACACAATAAGGACATAATGTTTACCTCATTAATAAATTATTTAAATAAATAAGATTATAAAGATTAAAATAATACCCAAAACCTATCAAAGTATTATTGGAAGATTTTATTTCAACCATGAGTCATTTTAAATTCTACTTTAATATGTTTTGGACATTTATAAACCTTTAATCATTATATAATAAAATAATATTTTCACACATTCCTAAAGATCCCCTCCTCCCCCTTATAAAAAGCCCTCACCTCTAACCCATTACTCACACTTCTCAAGCCCCTTGGATCATCATTCATCTACCCAAGTAATATCCCTATATCCCTATATTCTTCATAGAAGCCTTCCCCTTGGAATAAGGTAATTCAAGTAATCCTTTTGGTTCAAACCATAAAGAGACACCTTATTTAAAGGTAATGTCATCCCCCTAAGATATTTTGTTTTATTTTCCATATCCAACCCCCTAAAATCTTTTTAATCCTTTTTTATAAAAACACCTATAAAATTAGTATACTAGTATGTTCTTATGAGATTTATTCAAACTACACTTATACACACCTCCATCTAATAAGTAAAGAACATATTGTGTATCTGGATGACAAACTAACGCCTCACGAAACGATGATTGTTCAATCATCCCATACCACCTCTTATAGTGGCCATTCTGATGGAAATATATTTATACATTATATATATATTATGTTTATGTTTTCTTTTTTCTTCATTATTTTCCATTTATTTTATACCTTTATGATTTCCATTGTATGTAAATGTGATAATTTCATTTGAGGAAGTGTAGACTACCGCCCCCTCAATGTGATATGACTCGTTAATGCCATACGTGGTATGTATAAAGGATGGATTTACTGATACAATATATGATATTATAATGGGATTATAATATACCTATGTATCATTATGTTTTCATTGCATTAAATATTAAATAGAAATGAAAGTAGCGTTAATGGGTACGTACGACTTACTGTCTCCACGAACGGTGCATTTCATTTCGTACCTTGAAATGATATTTACTATTGTAAATACAAATATATACTGGATATATAAGATATATATGATTTCTAAATCATTAATATTATTATATAGATAATGTTCTTTTGACCAAATAGATAACTTGTAAATATAAGAAGTTCATTTTTGACACAAGTACCAAATATCGACAAAACGACTATAATTAAAATAAATGATTACATACTTTTTATAACATGGTAATATGTGATATAAAAGGAATAATAAACTTGAAAAACGTACTTAAGCAAGTAGAAATTATCTTTAGTTTATTATTCTGTATATTAAAGAACAAAAGATTAAAGTCAGACATGATGTAAGGGACTTCATCTCAATCTATTTTCATTAAGTCATATACAGTTTGATACAAAACATTCGTTTATACACTGTATAAACATAGTTGACTTTTCATTTCATTAAAAGGGAATATTTTTCTACTATAAGTTTTACTAAACAACAAAATTAATGTTTATTTTTAATGTACGTAGTGACAATGACCATTTTTCCATTGTGAGTATTATTTGATATTTGGCTTATTTAACAAGCCGTAATGTTTTTAAAAGAAAAAAATACAATATACTCTTTTAAATATTTTGGTTTTGAAAATGGTTTTTTGATTTAATATTTCAATATCTAGTTCAATATATTGAGAAGATATATTGTTATTGAAACTTGGGAATGTTATCTTTCCTTTAAGATTTTGTTATGTTTTAGGATTATATTATGGTACTTAGGTATTATTTAATTATATGGGTGGTTCTGTGATAAACCTAGGGTTGGTGAGTCAGAGGTAGCTCTCCAATGCATTGGGTAACTTGATGGAGGTAAACATGAACGTTTCTACAAAGATATTTAGTGAATATACTATGATGCATATTACAAATGTAACTCCCTACATATATGTTATAGATACAATGTAAGTATGATATGGATTCCACTAGTTAGCTTTATGATTTATGTTTTCTAGGTGTGATTAATAAATATTATGATTTCATGAGGTATATTAATGAGATTATGTAAGGTTTGTAATGAAAAAGTAACGTTTTCATTCATTGTTTTATAACCCTCATTTAGTTTTTCATGCTCATCCCATGTTTTTCAATGTTTTCACAATTCATAAAGATTAATAAGGTCAAGGATGAGATCAATGGAAAGTCATGCTGCCTAAAACATGGAACTGGAAATGACTCTTTTTTTCTAGAGTTTTTATTTTACAAAAAAATTGAAATTGTGTAAAATTGTCTACTTTGTAATTTTTGATGTGTAATATAACAGTTATGTCATAACTCTATAAAAATCTAAAACTGAAAAGATCCTCATTTTGAATTATTCATATAATTCAAGATTATGTAATGTTTAAAGGCAGAGTCCTTGTAGTTGGTATGCGAGGTCGATTTAGATAACTTTAGGTGTTAGGGTATTGGTAAATTAATATCCATAAATTACATTATGTTAATATTGAAATGATATAGAGTTGATAGATTACCATGTTTCTTTTCCTAAGATATCTCTATGTTCAGAATGGTTTTCCATAGAGGAAACAGGGAATCTATGTTGGGACGACTTCAGGAGGAAAAAAACCTTCCAAATAAACAACCAGGGGTTGTTGGAATTTGAATTGAACAGTTTGTTGCAGTGATGGAATAGTTGACTCAGGTTATAAATAGTAGTGGTATCCATACATGAGATCAGCCATATCAACCACAGAGGAACATGTCCATTGTGGAACATTTCATGAGAAACATCTTCCATCATTCAGAGGATCCTCTGACTCTGTGCTAGCAGAAGGGTGGATTAAAGCACTGTAAAATATTTTTGAAGTGATGGAGTGTTTAGAACATCAAAATGTTAGTCATGTTGTTTACTATTTTGTAGGTGAATCCGATCAGTGGTGTTCAATGGTTAAAAATATTAGGGATAATGAGGATATTGATGCTCTTGATTGGGATGAATTCAAAAGTATGTTTCTAGAGAAATATTTTCCTAAGGTGGTTCAGCTTAGGATGGAAAAAAAATCCTAGAAAATAGACAAGAAATATATGAATCTAAGAAAATAGACAAGAAAGTGACAATATAGGAAAGAAATAGAGAAACCAATGTACAAAAAAAAATGAAAACTTTTGTAGCATCGTATGCCTCAGCTTGGTCTAATGCTCTCCAGTCAAATAAAAATAATTTACTAGATGACGAAGGGTGATTTCCCTTATCTATACCTACAATCATATAATCTGTTTGGGTCCAAAATCCAGAAAAAACCAGGGTCTAATATGAATCCTTGTAGGAAACCACCAAAATATATATTCCTAACTATCAATGAATATATATAGTGGTTAATATTAAAGAATGAAGTAATAAACTATGAAGTACTCAAAAGTAAGAAATCCTACAGTTTTAAATTACATTCATTTAATTTTTATCCAATTACTTTCACGTTCAATGATATGATGGTATTTTTTTTCCTCTTTGCTTTATAGTTTTGTGGTCAATAACTTTCTCATGATCATTCACTTTTTACTATGAATGATGTTAGTCACTCTCAATAATTATTTGGACATTAATATTTTTCACCATGACAATTTTTTCATTTCCCAATAATTTTATAATATTTTGAATCCTAGTTATCAGTTATTCTAGATGACTATCATATGTCCTTTTCCCTATTTCAATATAATATTTTTTTAACCTTTTTTACAATGTGGGTATCGATGAAAATTATTTTGAAATTACAAATCCTCTATTACTATGCTAAACTTAACAGTTTAAGGGTGTAATTTTTTTAAAGGGGGATGTAATATCACAATATTTTAAAAATAAAGTTTGTATGATAGTGTATAGGACCCACAACACTAAGAATAAATAAATCATGAAATATTATTATTTCATGACCCTTGGTACCTCCCTATTAAATTGGAGGGTAAGAATAATTGTAACCAAATTATTAAATTTATATTATAAATTCCATAATAATTATAAAAGTATTGATAAATTATTTGGAAATAGGAACTCATTTTTTAGTTGTTTCATTTTATTGTTCATAAACACATTTTTTAAAAAATTATTATAATTCATTCCTTGGAGTGAATACTATAAATAATTTCTACAGCTTTTCAAAATTTTAATTAATTAAAATAATATCATTTATGAATTAATCATTTAAAAATTATGTAATGGATTTTTTTTATATTTTTATATCAATATTTATTTTACAATGAATAGTAATAAATAATGATTTTTAAAACATTCATTTCCTTCAATTAAATTATATAATTTTACTATACAATTTTTGTTCAAAATTAATATAAAAGTGAAATAAACAATATTTATATATATATAATATAATTAATTACATTTTAAACATCATTGTACTGGATTTTTTATATGTTCATTTTTGGCCTCAAAAAATATTTTTTTAAAACATGTTTTTGTTGTGTTATGTGTTTTTATCTATAATTATTTTTTCCATTCTTATAAATTGAATCATAAAAATTTTATTTCATTTTTTTAATTATATTTTATAAATCTTATAAAATGTATCTTTTATTTTTGGTCATTCTGAACAATAACCATGGTAAATTTTTGTTGCCATAGTGAAGGTAAAATATGATAATTTGTGTTTAAAATACTTTTTTATAAGTATTAATATAATGGTAAAAAATATTCAATAAATTAATTTTATAAATCCATTTCATCTAAAATTATCCGAATTTTTAAAATATGACAATTTTTATTTAATATTTAATTTTTTCCTTTATAATAATAATGTAAAGGTAAAGTAAAAAATATCACTTTCTTGATTTTAATATATATAATATTTCATGAAATGGATTAAAATATATTTTCCCTGGTCATTAATTTTTGTTATATATTGATTTTTTTTATCATTTTAATTTTTTTATAATTTTTATAGAATAATGTTTTCCTTAAATTCTTACACAACACTAACTCTCTTCTTGTTATTGTTGTAGAAAAATGAAGTAAATTATTTTAGGAAATTCTAAAAGTAATATTTTTTTGGTGAGTAATAGAATTAAATGGATTTAATAGATCAATATAATTAATTATTGGTGTTTTATAATTTATATTTAAAATAAATTAAATTTTATTATCAATAAATTCATACTAATAGAATACATCAAAAATTGAAAATGTTTAATTTTTTTGTTAATAATTTTTTTATATTATTTCAATATTATACAAATGTTTTTAACTGGAAAATTAGGATGTTAAATAATAAAAAATTTCTTAACATTTTAATTTATGTCCAAATATTCACCTTATATGTAAAATTGTAACTCTTATATATAGAATAATTCATTACAATGATTAATGTTAATATTAATTAACCAAAGGAATAAACCAAAAGATTATGTTTAAAATTAATTATAAACCCATATAAATTTGATCTGGTGATTATATTAAGACAACATACAACTTATATTTTGAAATATAATTATTTTGGAATTATTTTACATGAGTTTTATTCATATTATATTATAAAATACCATGTATTTTCAAAAAAGTCATTATTTATATTTTATATTAAATAGTATATAATTAAATTATTTAAAATAAATATAAATATTATTTTATTCCAATTAAATCGTATATGGTTTAAAATATAAAAAATTTTCTACTTATGGATCACATTTCTTTCTATCATAACTTTCTTGAACACTAAATAAGAAAGAAATTGAAATCAATATATTTATCAAAAGGGTTAATAAGAGTTAAAACTAAAATATAAGGGTGAAAAAATCATCAAAACATGTGTAAATTTTATTTTATGAGATGATTTTTAACCATACTAATATTATATTATAATTAATAAATTTTGATTTATTTTAAGAATTGAATTAATATATATTAATTTATTAATATAATAAATTCAAATAATAAACCTTTCATCACTTATATATGGGAACCCCACTCATCTTACCTCTACAATTCAAACGAAATTTGGTTCATCCAATACTTATCCAAATAATTCTATAACATCCCAACCCATTTTTTATAGGTATTTACCAACCTTATAGGGATTAATGTGTAAATAAAAGGTTGTTTCCCAAAAAAGAGGTATATCTTTTAATAAATGTTTTAGTTCTATTTCTTCTTATAAGTCCATAAAATATTTTTCAAACATGATGAAATAATAATTTAATTATATTCCATATACCGCAATATCATTATGTTAATTTCATAACCCATATCCATCTCTTCTACTATCAAATGGGAAATCAAGCCATCACTCATGTGTTTGATATATTAACACCTCATGAATTGATTTAATTAATTTTCCATTATCTCCTCTCATTTATGTATATAATTATGGATTTATTTTAAATATAAATATATTATATTCAGAAAATATATATCATTTTTAAATATTTTATATAATCTAATTTTTTACAATTCCATTTTTTGAAAAAATTGATAACTTCATTCATAGTTTTGTGTGGATTACAACCTCCACAATGTGATATGAATTTTTTCCCAAACAAAATCATTGGGATTCTATATATAAATGTTTTTAATAAGTAATATGATATTTATGATATAATTATAATCCTATAAATATAATATTATTATTTCATTTTTTTTCATTGTCTTTGAAAATTGAAAATGATACTCATGCAAACGTATGACCTACTCTCACTATGATTGTATCATTATTTATTTTTCCTAAATAAATTTCATGATTTTTAAAAATAATAATTTATTAATAATAATTACAAATACTTATTTATTATTATTCTATATATTTTTTTAATAATGATCACGTTGTTCGTAATTAACTTAAAAACATCATTTTGGACATCTGACCAAAATATCTTCAAAACATCTGATGTAAACATAATTTATTAAGTTATTATACAAAACATGGTAATAAATTAACTAAAATTTGTAATAAATATGAGAAATGTTTTTTAAAAATGAATTAATTAACATAAGTTTATTATTTTAGAATATAAAAAATTTATGTGACAAGCCAAACTCATGGTAAGAGACACTTAACGTTAAATCCATCATTTTAAATGTTTTAAATATTTATTTCATAAGTATATTTATTTTATGGATAAATTATTAGAAATATTTTAGTTATGATTAAATAGTAGCTAAATATTATTCCACTTTTTAATTTCAAGCAATTATTTTCAAACAAAAATATTTTTATGTTTTTTATATGAATCATTTTGAAAAAAAAAGTTAAAAAAATATTCTATTTTAATATATAAACCTTTAATCGGTTTTCATGCCTCCATCGAATTTATTTTATATTTGGATTCCATTACATGGTTTTTTGTTTTATTCTAATAAAAATCCTCCTCCCCATTTCTGTTAATATTTCTAAAAAATGGTTTTAAATGGAATTAACTTTTCAATATCTAGAAATGCTTTTATAATGGGTGAAAAGAATATTTTTACGAAATCTTTTAGGAGTTTTGATTATTTTATTTCTCTTTATAAGTGTCTATTATGGTGATTAATTCCATTAAAAACCAATGAATGTTGGTTACCATTTAAACCAAGGATATGTGAGCCTGATGTATCTCGCTAATGAATTGAGTAAAGAGATATAGTTAACTAGTTATTTCTCTCTTAAGTGATTATTGTAATTTAATTACTAAGTTGTTATATTTGTAAAAGTGATATAAAAAATGACAATCCAAGTTTACTTTATGATTTTTCATTTATTTTTAATGTTTTTACATGTAAATCGTCGAAAGGCATAATAATAAACCTTTTTATAGGAGTTATTAAACAATATTTTAAGGTTAAAGTTATTTTTTATATGATTTCCCTGGGGTATCATGTTTTCTAAGAAACAATTAAGACTATTCTTTTTGAATTATGTTTTCATATAATGTGTTTTATGAATGGATTTGGGCAATAAAAATATTTTCAAGTGTAGTTAATTAATTATTATAGTAAATATTTAATTTCTATAAAGGTAAACATACTTTTATGATTTCATGGTTTTTGAAAATGAATAATAAGGTTATTTGTTATTTTATATATACCATACTAAGATTTCTATTCTCATCACAAGTTTTTAAATTTTTTTCAAAGTGTTTATGGGTTGTTTAAAAAAATTCTGAAGACATAAAATGGAAAACAAAAATCATGGTATTGTGGAAATAATTCTCATTTAAAGACATGTATATTTTCATACAATATTTTTTTCATAATTCTATAAAAATATAATACTAAAAAGTTCTTGGGGTTTGTATGTAATACCATATTTCATTTTTATGTTGTATGTTTTTTATGATTAAAAATTGGTCACATTTATTGATATCAAGGAAAAGAATATAATGATTATGTTTTTAGCACCAGATCTAGGTGTGAGGGGTCAGGGATGTAAAAAGATATTTTATTATATTATGGAGTATTTAAAAATATACTATTGGTTAGTATCTACAACATAGAAAACAAAATTTTTTTATACTATTAAAACATTTCTTAGTGAATATAAATTGGAATTAAACACATACATTATATCCAACTTTATTCATAACCTCTGTAAAATAGTACAAAATGAATATAGATTTATTATAATTATATAATAGAATAAAATTTTAAATAAAATATCTTATATCATCTACTAACATAATTTCAATACCTATTTGTTAAAAAACATCTATTAATGTTATCATTTTGGGTGTTAACTGCATCATTTTTCTTGGATCTTTTAGTTTGACAGTTACGGTCAATTCACCATGATCATGGTTACTTCATAAAAATATTTTTTAATAATTATGTACATTATATATATATATATATTTGTTTATATTAATTTATACAAATTTTTAACCATGAATATTAAGTGATGATGAAAAATTAATTTAATCACATCATGTAGAAAATAATTTTTATAGACACATGAGTGATGTTTCCACTTAAAAATTGATTGAATGAAAGAAAGGAAAATAATAATTCAACATTATAAAATAATTATTATATCATATATAATATATAATAAGATTAAATATATCTTTAATACCATCCATTTAAAGAATAAATGAAAAAATCATGTAGCTTCATGGAGGTTGTAGTAAATAGGTTCCCATGAGTGACATTACCGATTAATAATGGATTAGCTGGTAAGATGACATTTAAGAAAAAATAATTACAAAAGAATAATTAGGTTAAAAATATATAAAAAAGAATTAAATCATTAAGTATAAGTACCCAAGAAATAATGTCATTTAAGTTAAATTATATTACTACGTGGTTGTGGTACTACACACACACACAAGTAAAACTTTTATTCCCCATCATTATTAGAAGTGGTATATGGTTGTGAAATAATTATAATACCAAAAACTTCCACCCAGAAGCAAAGCTTCTGACCATTTTTTAATAGTTGAATAAAAATTATAGGATGGAAGGATGAGGTCAAACATAGAGACATACCCGTTTCCATCAAGAATGAAGTCAAAAATCATAATAAGACTTGACATTTCCATAATCAGAGCCATCAGTGGTTTCCCAATCATATTGGGACATTCCATATCTAAATATCATAAAAGCATATTTGTTGAACATGCCTTAATGATTAGAAGTGGACTGGGTAGAAATAGTTTGAGTTGTGTTGGAGTAATCCTTCATTGGCCTTCTCTTCAAAGGGGTAGGAGTGATTCCCTCACTATCAAGGGACTTCCAATTCCTGGTGAAGATAGAATACATAAAAGAAGAATGACCACCTCTACTCATTACATCCTGGGGGATACAATCATCCATCCCTTCAATCTCAGAGACGTTACCCCACTTCTAAGATAATCTTGAGGAACTGAAAATTTTCGGAATCTCTTTATAACAATCAAAATGAGGAGGAGGCCCATTATGGACCTACAAAAAAGTAGTCGTGTCAAATGTCACATCACAATATGAGCCTGTAAAAAGGTTTGAATTCAAGTTAGGATTTTTAGGATCAGTGCATATATGAGACCCAATAATGGTGATACCAATAGTCACAGTTCCAATATCATCTAAACTGAGAGGTGTGGGATCATTATTCATAACTTCCTTAGGAGATTCAACCTTAGTATTCAAGGTACAATTCACTCCCATTGGGGACATATCCTTTATATTAGACAACTGAGAATAAAAACTGTAAGAAGACAACGTATCACCCTTAGAGGATAATAGTGGCTTTGAAAAATACAAATCCATTCTTTCTGGTTTCCTTCTACAGAGATTAACTAGATGTCCCTTCATCCCACATCTCTAACAGTAGATCTTTATCAATCATAACTCTAGATAATTCTCAATATCCATACATTCATTATAGAAAATTGGAATTATTTCATACTCAACATAAATTTTTATATTATCATTATGAGATTAAAGAGTTACCTTATTGATCATGGTAGAGCGATGATCAATCTCCACCAACATTTTGGAAAAGTTTCTAAACCGAACACCCTCAGTTTCTTTATGAAGACATATGGGAGACCTAGTTTCCATGCCAATATCATGAAAAATAATTTGATGCTAAAAACCCAATTAATTCCATTTAAACGAACACAAAACAAATAAAATACAATACTTTTATGTGAAACAATGATTTAAAGAGAAAATTCATCAAGGTGAAATGATCCAAGTTTCTGGTACATTGAACTAAGGCACTGTGCATGATTTTTTGAAGCATCCAAAGGAAATATTCAATAAATAAAAACCATGTCCAAGGGATACCCATCAATAATTAGAGAAACCCAAAAAATGATATTTTATAGAACAAATAATCAAACTTTCATTATTTTCAATCCATTTGTTAAAACCTGATGCTCAATCAGGGAAATATTCCAAATTTAATTTCTCTCAATAAATGTATCAGGGTTTGCCTCAACATGATATAAAGACCCATTTTGGATAATTTTTCTAGAACCAGAGTTAATGAAAGATGAAAACAATGGCTCCAATGCATGTTTGTAAATCACCTTTAAACAGAAATATTTACCTTGAAACTATCATTAATCTTCATCTTCCATGAATCATGGTTCACAAAGGGAGACCTCAGTACCATGGTAGAAAATTTTTAAGAGGTGTCACAACCAAAAAAGTCACAAAAGTCACCATAGTTAGTGGATCATACCTATCAGGATGATCCCTCATGATTCAATGGATAATATGAAAACCATTAACCCATGAAACTGGATCATGTTCCATAGAGACTGAGAACATGGATCTGGAACCATCGCGAGAAATAAATGGATCTCTCCTATATAGAGCACCATAATCCTATACAGATATGTTACCCATAACAAAATCTCTGATCATACCATCATGATCTGCAATTGGAGATGATTGTTCCACCATGACAACACAAAGAACCACCAGAAGATTCACCGGATGTGAGAGACCTTTGAGATATGGCATGCCTTCATGATAAGCTGGGCTTGGATTTCCATTCATGAGTAGTGATCCGAGATAGTGCAGAAGTGGCCTGAGAAACCCTAGATAGAAGAAGATTGAGCACCAAGGATGTGAAGCAGAACCTCCAGAAACACCATCATCAACATAAATATTTATAATAAAAAATAATTGTAATAATATTATAGTATATTTATGAGATTATATCAATATTTTTTATGTATTAAATACATTTAGAGTGGTTTTAATATGAAATAAAATTGAAATAGAATGTTTAAGAATTCTACCTCTTCCTTTAGATACATCTTTTTGCTTAAACCATATACCTTGAAGAATTTGTATTGTGATACAATACACTCTACAATGAATGGATGAAATCTATAAAGGGTTGAGATAAGGTCATTACATATATAGAAGGAATAAATTTTATGAATAAGGGTGGATGATAAAACCCCTTTTACAGGTGAGGGGATAGACAAACATGGAATTTACTAAGAGATTTAAATGATATAAGGTATCTTTCCTTGAACTTTTGCTCAAAAATGGAAGTGTATTAAAAGGTATTATTATATAAGGATAAAATTTATTCAACGAGTTATAATTCTGTTGTTCTAGATGGAAATAAAACCTTTGTATATTGGTTTAATCTCTTATTAATCTTTTTCAACTTTAACCATGGGAACACAATTTTATTGCTTTTACTATTTTTATGACACAATATTAAGTAGATGATGTTAAATTATATTAATTATATTTATTCAAAATAAGTAAACAATTTTATTTGGTTTAATTTCTAAAATTGGAATAATTTAATTTTATATAATCTTTCAAACTACAACAAAAACTCGTTTTAGAAAAATACATTTTTACCATAAATCATAATTTAATTCCATTAAATTATTTGTTAATATTATAACAAAGAAAGTTAAAATATATTATTTAATATATAACATATAAAATTCATTAAAACCATTAAAAAATATATATTTATTTCCCTTAAAATGATATATATACAATGTGTGTGTAAAAACCGTTTTTAAACAAAATTGTTTTTAATCTAAAAAAATGAACTTATTCTAAAGTATACTATAATGATGACTCCTATGTAATAAATTATATTATTTAAAAATAATGGATAGATATGTTACTATAATACATGATTCACAAATTAATGATACTTTTACATGAAAATAAGGTGTATTTATTTACTAATATCTATTTTTTCATAATTCACTGAATAATGAATCATTTTCAAAAAATTTAAAAAATTACCATAGAATTATATTGAAATAAACATTTAAACAAGGATAAAAATTTATTCTATTAAATTAATAAGATTTATTGAAATTTATTACAAAATTAAGGATAAAATTAAATAATAACTATTTTGAAAAAAATTTATTTTTGAAGTATAAAATGACTTTAATGAAAATCAAGGACTTATTTATTATGAATTAGTCAATATATTTGAATTACTTAAAATAATTATTCATATTTTTCACAAGATGTTAATTAATATTCACACCTTCCAATTCATAAACTATGTTTTATTGGGTTACTATTTCACAGTTCATTTAGACTTAGGATATGTTTAAAGAAAGCCATTGAAAACATTCAATTTATATAAAGAATCATATACTTTAAAATTTCACATTTTAACAAATTTTTCATGATAAAATGATGGATTAAACTCCCATTATAATATATATTGTATAATTATACACTATAGTAATGTCATGTAATAAAATTACAACACTATAGATTAAGGGATAACAACATAGTCATGTAATTATAGAAAACCTAGGTATTTGACTAGTAAATAAAAGAGGATGTTATGGCTTGGGAATTTAGTTCCTAAATCAGATTTAATGTTACTAAATGAAACAATTTTACATGTGTGGTTAAAATTTATCTATCCTATTTTTTTAGTATAATAATATTTAATCACAACCCATAGATCAATGTACTAAAATGTTTGATTCTCCTTAAAATGGATCAATAAAACATGTGTAGAGTTGATATGAAATATGTCTAGAGTGAAAGATATTTTTTTTAAGTTATAAGTATGATAATAATGAGTGACTATGGATGCCATTTATGAAAATTTCATTAAATAAGGAGAATATAATTTCTTCATGTTCAAAAATGTGAAAAGATGGAGGGAATTATCAGTTTTGAAATTGGAAAGCTATTCTCAGATGATTTCAAAAGGATGAAAGAAATTTCATGTAACATCATGTAAAGGGAATATTTATCATGGTGATATTGATTGTATTATATTGAGGATAAAAATGACATAAAATTAATCTATCTCTACATTCTGGTGTATCAACAAACAATAAATGTTATTATTCTTGGGATTACAAGACAACTTGTATTTATTTTCACTTTTAGAGCTTTGAGAAAAAGAGGTTATTTTTTAGGTAATTGATCCTTGGTTTATAGTAAATATACCCTAAAAATGTATGTTTAGAAAACCTAGATAGGGGTATCTAAGCTAAAATCCTATAATTACTGAGCACATTGATTTAGTTCATCACCACATTATCGGTGACATTCTCATAGGATTGTCCTATAACGATGAACAACACAAAAATATATATTTCCAATATTCTTTCATTGTTTACAATATTCTTAAAGAAGCCTAGTTTATTAGATAAGATAAACCATTAACAATATATAAAAAATGAGTTGGTCAAGTAAATTGGTTATGATTTTTTTGGAACACAGTTCTTAACAAAGTAGAAGCCAAATTCAAAGTGGATAGAGGGGGGAAGAGGTGGGAAATGGATAAAAATTAAATCAAACTAAATTACCAAAATAGGGTGAACTAGGGACATAAAAATAAGTATTAGGGTTTAACAACTCAATATTTTGAAATATAAATATTTTTTATAAATTATTAATATGATTGATATATTTCTCTATATGAAACACCAAATTGAGATAAGATAGTAAATATTTTTTACTAATAAAAATTAGGAATAAAAAAAATATAGAAGATAATATTTTATAATCAATTTGAAAATACATATAAAATATAATTAAGAACACTTAATGATTTAAAAAGTTATTTTTTCAATACAATAATTATTTATTTATATATATTTAACTGAAATTTAAACAATAAAAGTCTAAATTATATAATTTGATATTTTACGTTTGAAGATAAATTTTTTCCAAATATAAAACTACCATAAAGTGTTTTTTTATTTTTTATAAATTAATCAATTTTTATGTGAATAGTTAAAAAGTACTGATTTTTTAAATAAAATCACATTTATGACATTATCCTAATAGAAAGAATAATTTTCTTGATATATATTCTATAAAAAAAATATTTATCCATTATACTAAAACATTTAAAAATATCATGAATAATTTATAAGACTGACATCTAATAATTTTGATAGTGATGTAATTTTTCACTCAAAAAAACTATTTTTATATGCTTATATTGAAAATTAGTTATAATCACTTCTATAAAATAATTAAAAATAATTGGATTTAATAAATTTTATCACCATGTTTATAATATTAAATTAGATCAATATTAATTTCTTCAATAAAATTATGAATGCAAAGACCAAAGTTTATGACCACGATAACTGTAAAAATATTATTTTCAAAGAATGGTTTTATTAATATGTTTTTTATTATTTTCAAATAATATAACTAAAAACTTATATAAATGGATTTTATATGTTTTAAACTTATATATAAATATGTTATCAGTCATTCAATTGATAATCAATACAATAGGATATTAAGAATACATAATAAAAAAACTACATTCTTCTACAAAACAAATTTTTGATGTATTAAATGTTTTTATTAAAAAGATAATTTCATGTAATATGGAAATTGAATTATATTATATGGAGAAAAAAATTTAGTTTGAATATATCAATGATTTGTTATAAGTGTTATATTATATTTAGGAATAAAATATCAACTATTAGTGTGAAATCTTGTTATCATGGTAAAGAATAAAAATCAGGTAGTAAAAGGTTTGATATATATTTAAAATATGTGAAATAAAAAATGTATATGGAATTATTGACCTTATATAACCCCAAAATACAATAAATACAAATTACTTATACATTAGTCCATTAAAAATTTCATTTAATTATTTAAAAATAATGGGGTTTCACAAAAGTCTCCTTTTATCATGTATAAAAGGGGATAAATTACCCCCTTTTGCCACCATTATTACTAAAAATTTCATCCAAAAACTCTACTATTATTATACTATAATAAAATAATATCAATTTAATATGCCTTTTTTCTCAAGTAGTCAGCATAATCCCTTTATTTACAATGATATATTTAAGAGAATTTGGGGTCTTAACATGAGTATTACAAAATATATGAATTATTATTATTATATTTTTACTTTAAAAACTATAATAAAATTAGTAATATATTGATCTAAGTATCATCAATATACATAAATTTTATTATACTAGAGGGTAAATAGTTATTTCTTTCTCATCCACTTATAAAAAAAAATCATTAAGCATGCGTACGATGGACTATTGACACTACAAATGATGTTGTTTTAATCATCCTTTTCTTGGTTTGTTATAATAATGAATGAAATGAAAATATATGTTATTAATATAATTTCTAGTCTTTTTCTATGTTATATTATTATTTTTAAATATATTCTTACACATTAAATCACTATTACACTCTCCCATTTGGGTTAGTTTTACCACATACTTAAAAATTACTACAATATATTCATCATGAATGATTAAGGAATGTTATATAATGATTAAAAAAATAGTAATTGTTTAATATTATTTAATTATTTTATAAATATACAATTTTTTTATATATTCATTAATAAATCACCTTTCTATTTTTAAAGACACTAAAACATGATGTTCACAATTTCCATTTCAACAATCTATACCATTATAATTAACTAATGTAAATATATAATGATGAATATTGGAAACACCATGATTATGATATCATGGATAATCCAATAATATTGAATTTTTTTTAATATACAAGAATCATTAATTCCAATACAAAACATGTATGAAACAATAAATTAGAGTTTCTAACATTTAGTGATAAAAATAAACCAGAACCGAAAAATATATTTGTAATAAATTGTTATAAATGTTATATATATATATATATATTAATACTTTTTTGGAATAATGGATTTATATTTTTATGCCTATTATATTCAATTCTATAATGCACTCAATTAAGTAGTAAACAAGGTATGGATTTCATTGTCCCCTTTTCAAATTCAGGAGACAAGTTTGATATGGAACACCATAATTTAGTTTATATGGGATATTAAATAACCAATTAACATAAAGTATATTTTATATATTTCATTTCATAATAAAAAATCTCCTCTTTTTGTTAACTCACTAATTCTGACGCAACCATTACCGTATTATTTTTTTAGCACAACTTTCATTCTTTATGTTATGATTGATCTTCTTGAGCTTATTTCAAATAAGTCAAGTATATTATTATATTTTTATTGTTTTACATGATATTGTCTCTCTTTTTTGGTTGTATTTTACATTTCTAATACATACAAACCTTTTTAAATTTCTCCCACTTTATGAATTATGAAATATGTAAGGGATTTGGTTAACTTATATTTCCATTGTTTTAGTTAAAATGTTATTTCATGATGAACATTCTTATAATCTTGATAAATTTTTCTATTTTCAATTTCATAAGATATCTAATCTTCTATTTCTAGTAAATTTGATGTTTTATACTTGTATATATTTTCTTGATGAATTTATTTCTCATAAAAGTTCCATTTCTTTCAAAATATATAATCACTTATAAAGACATATTTTCCTCTATTTCCATTTTAATTATTACCAAAAAATCTTTTTTTCATTATTTTTTAATCTAAATATTTTTTTACTCTAGAGACATTCCTACAAATTTTCTCATTACTAAGGTAATTTTTAGTAGCTTTTTTTAAGATGTGGGGTTTCAATAATGGTTTTTTAGAATATTTAAATGGTTTTACGTCCTTTCAAAATATGGTTTTTGTATTCCACTCCACATACATTTATTAAAAGACTTATATATTTTAAAAGAGTATATTTTTTAAGATTATTTTTAAAATTAAATGTTTTAAAAAATAATCACTTCTTATATTTAAAACATTTGTGAGATTTTCAAGGATCCACTATTGAATTTTTTTTTTAAAAATTAAATGTTTTTGAGTTTATTTTACTTCTATATTTTGAAATGATTATGTCTTTTCAAGGAACCATTGTTGAAGGTACATTTTAAAAATATAAATATTTTTCAAATTTTATCACATCTACTTCTAAAAAATGACTTTTTAATGTGACAATAACTTATTCTTTAACACTAAATATAAAACCATTTTCTTAAAACTATTTTATGATTTAACCATAATTTTCATACTTATCTATAATGGATATATTTACAATGAAATTATTAAGAATGAATAAAACAATAAATTTTATTATGAAATGCACCTTTTGAATTATTTAATTTTGGGTATCGACTAGTCAAAATCGTTTAGTGAATTTTAGTGATATTTTTTATAAATATTATGAATCCCATTTTTTATTCCATGTTTTTGTAATGGTGTGATTTGTTTTCAAGTGGAATAATGTTTTATGTATTATTGAAATGTGGGGAAAAATATATCCTTTAAATTATTTTATTATGATTTTATATATAATGAGATATATATTATTTTTATTTTCATGATCCTGTATTGTTGTTTTGAAATGGTTTTTTGATGATGTGATCAAATTATGTGTTGTATTGTAAAAGTTTTTTATGGTTACAAGAGGAGGTGGGTAAAATTTTTGTCAAAAATTAAACTAAAACTAAAAAATTACCATTATGTAAAAATCACCAGACTCCCAAATCGTCGGATGATCAGAGTGTTGGAATCAGAGCCAATAAGAATCAGATATATTAGAGTTATATATTTCTCTCCAAGTCACAACAATAAACAATTTATAAGAATTATAAGTATATATTTTACTTTATAGTAGACTTACTCAATAAAAATTTAAACATATATTTTAAATAATTACAAAATACTATAATATCAATAATGATATAAATTATTTAATAAAATAATTTACTCCTAATTATTCAGAGTTAATTTTTTCATAAATGTATACTAATGATTTCTATAGATTTAAACCTACAATAAAAGTTCTATATTTCCATACAGGGAAATCCCTAGATACGATGATCTGGATTGCTCTGTCTTCCAGTCCAAGGGAATCCTTCAACATGATGATCATTCCTTGACTTAGTAGATTCATAATCCCTTGATCGGATGGATCTGAATCACCATCTTCCATCCCCTAGAACCCATTGATTAGTGACATTATTCGATAGAAAATAAAAGAGAAAAATGTTATAATGGATTTACAATCCTCACTCTAATTCATTATAACTTAAAATATCTAATGATTTGTAATGAATTTTGATTCAGATGTTAAAAAAGATAAAAAAAATATTATTTTAGTTGTGAATTTCATCAGCTAAAGTATTTTCAAATGACCTCTTATGTATTGGAAAACCTCAAATTGTCATATTTCAGACTTGGTTTCAATATACTTGAAAACCTTTCACATTAACAAATCATAATGAGATATATCCTCAAATTAATAGTTAAAAATTTCATTGTCCAATGTAATTCAATTTAGTACCATTACAATGGTATTTTGGATTCCATCAAATAGAAACAAATCTACATACACTTATTATAATCTTTGGATTGTCTGATGGACATCCTTATGATTTTTTCAACTGATAAACTGAACAATGTTTAATCTGATGATTTAATTCCAATGTATGTCCCATAGTTGGGATATTTTTCAATTTGATAGAATAAACATAATTTTAACCAAGGGAATGAACATAAGATGATCTAATGTATTAGATTTCCCTTCTGTATAATGGATCATAATGAATAAAAGATTTATATATTTTGTATATTAGGATAAAATCAATGTTTATATTAAATTAATGATATAAAAAAACATAATAAAACACTTGGGATATATAATTTTACTGGAGTAGTTCTTTAATAATGTGTTTGTGATTTGAAAAACCAAGAAAAAGAAAAGAAGAGAGTATAACATTCGACTCAATAATATCCCCATTATTAGAAAGCTCAAAAAAAATTAAAATGGAAAAATTAATATATTTTGAAAGAAAAAAAGAATTTGTGCATTTAAAAACAATAAAGATATATTTCATATCATAAATCCCCTATCATTTATGACATATTTATGAATTGATGAAATGTAATAATATTTCAGAATTTCACACTTTATAAAAGTATTTCTTAGAGATTTATCCCAATTTTTATAACCCTACCCTTAGATTGAACTCCAGAATCCTCTCAAAATATTCTTTCATTAGAATTAACTCTTTATTAGTGTCTCCCCCATAATATATTTCTCCCCAATTATGACTTTCAAAATGAATAGGGAAGGAACTTATGATTTCCAAAATTCTATTTCAAGTAATTACATATAAATCAATTATTTGGTAAATAACTATTTATCCATGATATAAAATAAATAGAAAACATCCAATCAAATTTGGAAGTCATCCAGATAGAAGAATTTGGATAATAAAATCATTCACAATCAACATTCATTGTAAATGTCTCAAAAATATTACATAAACAGTTTAAACAGATGTGTTCATTTAAAAAAAACATTTTCATGACCACCTTCATATTCCTGACATCATCATGATCCTCATGATAATCTATAATATATTACTAAGGTTTCAAAGTCTTTTATTCAATATACTTTTGATTTCAGACTTTTGGATTTAATTTTATGACCTCCTCTGTTACTATTTAATTCTCTTCCTTTAAAAGATACAAATCATCTTCACATGTTTGGAGTCTAATGGTTTCTAACTCCACATTGTGAATATTTTCATTAAAAACATTCACTTCTTCATTAGGATCATTGATTAGGTTTCTAAAGACTTTTAACACGATAACACTATCTGATACATCATTTGATAACTTGTCAAACAATTCATACATTTCTAGATAATGTTTCCTCACTTTATAAACTAAACATCATGGAATTTGAGATAATTTAAATCATGGATTAAATAGTTTACGATATTATTATAAGACCTATTTTTTCACAATGGTCTTTTATTTGGATTATTTCCTATCTTAAAAAATGTGAAAAAATGATTAAATCAAAACAATCAATAACTCTAATTTTTCATTTAGTACTTACTGAATTAGTTTACAACTTGACTCAATGGTAGGAAGATAAGTAATTGAATCACTCAACATTTTCATGGTTTGGAAAATATAATCAATGAATTTCTACGAATCTATTCCGTTATAGTATAATGAATCCGATCGTTAATGAGGATATTTTGGTTGAATTATTCTATATCTATCCTCTAAGTTTCATCTTGTTTTTCATACTCTAAGAATTTCATAATATCTATATACATACAAGATTAACTGTAACATCCCAGGTAAATAAATAATAATACATTCTCATATTTATTAATATTTAAAAATTTAATACTAATTTTACTTTAAAGGGGTTGGTATGTTTGATAGCATACCCGATATGCAACAAAGAGTTTCTATGAAATCTTACGTTGCACACTAGTAATAAAATAATATTATTTTAAATGGTAGTTAACACGTAAGAGTTGTATTGGTGGGAATGAATAAAAATAACTAAAATATGATTATATATGTTTTTTCAATGTTTTTACATTTATCCAATAAATGATAATGGCTTAAAATATTAAAAGAATTCAATTTTAGGCATATATACTCTAACATTCACTAAAGGTCGACTTATCACCTTTTGATGGCGAATCATCTATAAATATAGTTTTGGTAACTCTTATAAATTCTATTGGACCAAATAAAATTCTTTTTTAGAATTGGGATATCAAAATTTACTTTGTGTAAATTTTTGGTATTTTACTGATAAAGTTCATTTTTTAATGAATAGTGAAAAATGTTGTATTTTAATTCAAAAACTCTTTTTAATCTAATTTATTTATATGATTATATTATCTTTTAAATTTGTTTTAATGTTCAATTAGAATATATTTTTACCATTTAATCCAATAGTGGTCGTTGGAATTAATTTCACTTTGAAATTGGACTAAAACTAGTGTCAATCTTTTGATACTTATTGTTTCATAAAAACACGCTATTTTTTCTGACAGTGGGAATTAATTATTAAATTAATTAATGTAACTTATATGATTTTAATTTCTTAAAATATTCATCTTTTTTGAATCTAGAATATCAAATATATCTTAGGGTTATGTTTTGGTATTTTTCAGAAAAACTTCAATTTTTGATGAATAGTGAAACCACGAAGTGGTACTTAAAAAAACTGAACTTTCATTTAAATGAAATTTTACCACCTCTGTGTTTTGAATTTCAAAAATACGACAAACATGGTTTTCATTAGGAAGTAAAATTTGGTTCATTGGGGTTAAAATAATTTTTTTGGTGAATAGTAACTTTTACGTTTTTAATCGCGATTAGATGTAATTAGTGTAATTTGAGGTAAAAATAATGTTTTAATTATATGAAATGACCTTGAAACATGTCATAACATTATTGGATGTGTCATGGCCGACCACGAAAACCCATGGGTCGATTTTTGGGACCCCATGAAGCCACATGGGTAAGATAATGACATTAATGCCGTTTATTTAAAGTAAAAGTAAAAATGACACAAACATTTATTGTTTTACTAAAACAATTTTTACATGGTGTT
Source organism: Viscum album (assembly GCA_963277665.1). NCBI lineage: Eukaryota > Viridiplantae > Streptophyta > Magnoliopsida > Santalales > Viscaceae > Viscum > Viscum album. The sequence continues at coordinate 1,692,122,018 of OY728137.1, read as the reverse complement.
ATAGAATTCAGATTTTTGACTACAAATAGTAATTGGAATGATAAAAATATTTCGTACATCATAGTATTTTTTTTATTATTTTTAGACATTAAATAAATTAAATTATTTATGACACCATGTTGATGCAGTGATTACCTCATTATTTAATGATTTAAATAAAATGAAACGATAATGTAAAATATAAGACCTAAACATGTAAAAAACCTATTGGATTGGTGGATTTAGAACTCTTATCAACTTATCTTGAAATATATAATTTTGGGACCTTTTAAATCTGAAAATCATTTTATAATAAAGTAAAATTTTATAACTTCCCAAGAGTGCCCCTCCTCTCCTCTTATAAAAGGCCCCCACCTCTACCTCCTTACCCACACCTCTCAAGACTTTGGCTCGGCTAACCCCTTCCCATTTTTTCTCTCCGCATCCCTCTCTTACTCCTAGAAGCCTAACTTCGGGAGAAAGAATTCCCAAGGAATCCTTTGAGCTCAAATCAAAAAGAGATACCCGATTTTAAGGTAATGTCTTCTCTTGTGTTTTTATGTTTTATTTTCCCTCTACAACCCCCTAAACTTTTTTTATTACTTTATTTTGTAACAACACCAGTATATTAAATATACTAGGATGTTTTTATGATATGTAGTCGATCTAAACTTACACACACCTACATCTAATGGTTAATGAACATACTGTTTCCGTGAATGGTGAATTTCTGCCTCACGAAACGATGATTGTTCAATACTCTTATAACACCTTCAAAGAGGGACATTAAGATGTCACTATATTTATATATGTTATATAATATGTTTATGTTCTCCTTATTCTTCTGTATTTTTCATTTATTTCATACCTTTATGGTTTCCATTATGGGTAAACGCGATATCTTTATTTTAGGAAGTGCGGACTACCGCCCCCTCAAAAGTGATTTGATTCGTTAATGCCATATGTGGGATGTATAAAGGATAGAGTTAATGATATTATATATTATATTATACAGGAATTATAATATACATTTATTTCATTAAGATTCCATTCCATAAAATACAAAATTGAAATGAAAGTAGCGTTCATGCGTATGTACGACTTACAGTCTCCATGAATGGTGCATTTCATTTCATACCACTAAATGTTATGTAATATTATAAATGCATGTATATACAAGACATATATAATATATATGATATATAAATCATGAATATAACTCTTGATATAATGTATACATGAACAACATGTAATTATAAAGAGTTTATTTTTGACTCAAGTAGCAATGATCGACGAAACGACCATTATTAACTTAAATAATTACTTAGTGTTAATAAAATTGTAATAAGTGATATTAAAGGAATAATGAACTTGAAAAAAGTTCTTAATAAAGTACAAATTAACTCGAATTTATTATTCAGGAGGTTAATGAATGATCGAGTCAAGTCGGACCCGAGGTAAGGGAACTCCTTAACCCAATTTCTGTTCTTTGGGTTAATCTCCTAATTTCAAATTATGTCATGATATTAATATGTCATATATTGTATTTATACATTATTAATGTGTACATATAGTTAACACACAAAATAGATCTATTTTATTTAAAAAATGATCTTTGTAAGGGACTTCGTCTCAATCTCCTTTCATTGAGGCATATTTTATACTATACACAACTTTCTTTTATACCGTGTATAAAACCCTTTGAAATTTATGTCTAGTCAAAAGGAGTATTTTTTTATATGAATCATTTTAATAAATGAAAGAGGGAATGTATTTTTTTCGTACGTATGCAGCGACAATGACTTCTCCACTGTCGTGACCATTGTTTGAGTTTCGGCTTCCTCTACAAGCCATAACCTAACCTTTTTTTTAAAATAAAAAAATAAATACCATGTATTATTTTTCTTTTATTTTGGTATTGAGAATGTTTTTCATAATGTTTTTATTATATCAATGTGTTGTATTGATATCTTGTGATTGAAATGTGGAAATGCTATGTTTTCTTTTATGCATCTTTTGCGTGATACAATTATGTTATGGTTCTTGGGCATTGTTTTGAAGATGGGTGGTTCCATGATAAACTAAGGGCAGGTGAGCCCGATATAGCTCTCCAATGCATTGGGTAATGCAAAGGAGTTAAATGATAAGGTTTCTTCGAAGAGATTTAGGGAACATACTGTGAAGGGTATTCTAAACGTAACCAAGAGGGTTACTCCCTACGTAATAATGTTATGAATGCCTCAAGTTACCTTTAGGTCTTATCATTTCTATGATATATTCATGATTTGATGAGGTATGTTAAAGTGCTTATGTTTTATGGGAAAAGTATGATTTCATTCTTATGTATATATGTACTCATTTTTCCTTTCCATATTTATTATAACCCTTATGGAGCTTTTTATGCTCATCCCAAGTTTTTTGAAATTTTTTTTACAGGTCAAGGGAATGGTACATGATATGATGATAGTGTCAAAAAAGTGTCAAGAAAGAATCCATGTTTTATTTTAAATATGATGCTGTTGATGGGAAAAATGAATGTTGTCTTTTATTTTAACAACATTGTTTAAATGTGGGATGTAATGAATGTTTTATGGTCTAATTATATAAAACTATAAACCCGAAAAGATCCTCAAGGTGTATTCTTGAAATATCTCAAGATTAAGTAATGTTTAAGGCTGGGGCCTTATAGTTGGTATTCGAGGTCGGTTTAGATAACTTTAGGAGTTAGAATTTTGTTAAATGATATTCCAAAAATATTTTTTATGGTCAAATTTAAATGATATAGCATTTGAAGATTACCATGTTGCTTCATCTATGAAATGTTTGTTAAGAATGGTTTTTCATAGAGGAAACAGAACAGTTTTTTTTAGAAGGCATACAGAAGGAAATGACCTTCCAAATCAGCATCCTGAGATGGTCAGAATTGCAACTGAACAGTTTGTTTCAGTAATGGCGTAGTTGACTCAGGTGAAAAATGTTGGTTGTTTTTATTGATGATATTTTGGTGTTTTCTAAAAGTAAAGAGGAGCATGAAAGACATTTAAGGATTATTTTGAAAACCTTAAAAGAAATGAAATTATATGGGAAATTCAGCAAGTGTGAGTTTTGGTTGCAACAAATTTCTTTCCTTGATCATATTGTTTCTAAAGATGGGATAGCTGTTGATCCTGCAAAAACAACAGTTTTTGAAGAATGGACAAGACCCACAAATGTAACAAACATTCATAGCTTCCTTGGTTTGGAAGGCTATTATTGAAGGTTTGTTAGAAATTTTTCCTGGTTATCTAGTCCAATGACTAAGCTAAGTCGGAATGGTGGTAAGTTTATGTGGACAATAGAATGTGATGATTGCTTTCAGAAATTGAAAAGAAGATTGGTTAATGCTACAGTTTTAGCACTAGATTCTAGGAATGGTGAGTTTGTTATCTACAGTGATGCTTCATTCAAAGGACTTGGTTGTGTCATAATGCAGGATGATCAGGTAATTGCTTATGCTTCACGTCAGTTGAAAACTTATGAGTTAAATTACCCTACACATGATTTGGAATTAGATGATATTGTTTTCGCTTTAAAAATTTGGAGGCATCGTTTGTATGGAGTAAAGTGTGAAATATATACTCATCACAAATGTTTAAAGTATATATTCACTCAGAATGAATTGAACATGAGACAGAGGATATGGCTAGAATTAATCAAGGATTATGATTGCACAATTCATTACCATCCGGGAAAAACAAATAAAGTAGATGATTCTTTGAGTCGAAAAAGTAATTCTTCATTAACAATGTTGCGTTTGGAACGTGATCCTTTGGTTAAGTATTTGATGAAATTTGGCATAAAAGTTTTTGCTGCAGGATGTCCTTCTGTTTTGTTTCTGGTATCAGTAAAAATATTCTCTATCAGACAGAATTAAGCATGCACAGAAGCAAGATAGTGAGTTGTAGAAAAAGTTAGATCTGGTTTAGAAGGGCACGTTTCCTGAATTTAATACTGATAATGATTGTGTTTTGAGGTTTGGGAAGAGATTATGTGTGCCTGGTGATTCACAGTTAAAGAATGACTTGTTATGTGAGGATCATAGTTCCCCGTTTTCAGTTCATCCTGGTAGTACTAAGATTTACAGAGATCTGCGGGAGTATTACAGGTGGGATGAAATGAAAAGAGATATTGCTGATTTTACTGTGAAGTGTTTGACTTGTCAGTAGGTTAAAGAAAAGCGGTAGTTACCGAAAGTGATGCTTCAACCTTTTCTAGTGCCATAGTATAAATGGGAAAACATATCCATGGACTTTTTTGTGGGATTACTGAAGACATCTCAAGGTAATAATGCAATCTGGGTTATTGTTGATCGCTTGACTAAATCTGTTCATTTCTTCCATATACGTGATACTTTCTCTCTAGATCATCTTTCTCGATAGTATCTTAATGAGACAGTCAGGTTTCATGGAGTTCCTCTATTTATTGTATCTAATCATGATCTCAGGTTCACTTCTAATGTTTGGAATGGCCTTCAGAAGTCGTTGGGTACTGAATTAAATTTTAGTACAGCTTTTCATCCTCAATCAGATGGGCAGTCAGAACAAAAAATTCATACTTTGGAGGATATGCTACGTGCTTGTTCGATGGATTATCAGGGATGTTGGGACCAACATCTTTCTTTAGTTGAATTTTTATATAATAACAGTTTTCATTCTAGTATACAGATGGCACCGTTTGAGGCACTATATGGGAAGCAGTGTCGAACTCCAGCTTTTTGGGATGAAGTGGGTGAAAGGAAGCTAATGGGACAAGAATTGGTAGAAGAGATGGCATAAAAAGTTCAGTTGATTCAGAAACACATGGGAATAGCTCAGAGGAGACATAAAAGTTTTGCAGACAACAGGAGGGAGGATCTATCTTTCGAGGTAGGTGATCATGTTTTTCTCAAAGTTTCATCGTGGAAAAGTGTGATGCGATTTGGTAAGAAAGGAAAGATGAGTCCAACGTTCATTGGACCATATGAAATTTTGGATAAAGTTGGATCAGTTGCTTATCGAGTGGATTTACCTCCGAGTTTATCTCAGGTTCACAATGTTTTTCATGTTTCGATGTTGAGAAAGTATATTCCAGATCCATCTCATGTTTTGAGCCCAGAGATAGTTCATCTGGAAGAGAATCTATCTTATGAAGAACAACTAGTCCAGATTCTCGACCGAAGAGAGAAAGTGTTGTGAAATAAGGTAATTCACCAAGTAAAGGTTTTATGGAAAAACCATATGATTGAAGAGGCAATGTGGGAATCTGAAAATACTATGAGGGATAAATACCCCCACTTATTTTGATAAGTTTATAAAATTTTGAGGACGCAATTCCCAAAAGGGGGGAAGGATGTAACATCCCAGGTAAATAAGAAATAATAAATTTTCATATTTATTAACATTTACAAAATAAATATTAATTTTACTTTAAAGGTGTTTCTATGTTCGATAGCTTACCCGATATGCAACAATGAGTTTGTTTGAAATCTTATGTTGCACACTAGTAATAAAACAATATTATTTTAAATGGTAGTTAACACGTAGTCGTTGTATTGGCGGGAATGCATATAAATAACTAAAATATGATTATATATGTTTTTTAAATGTTTTTACATTTATCCAATAAAATATAAAGGCTTGAAATACGAAAAGAATTCAATTTTAGGCATCTATACTCTAACATTCACTAAATGTCGACTTATCACCTTTTGATGGAGAACCATCTATAAATATAGTTTCGGTCACTCATATACATTTTATTGGACCAAATAAGATTCTTCTTTAGAATTGGGTCAACCAAATTTACTTTGTGTAAATTTTTGGTATTTTTTGGATAAAGTTCATTTTTTACTGAATAGTGAAAAATGTGGTATTTTAATTCAAAACCGCTGTTTAATATAATTAATTTATATGATTAGATTATCATTTGAATTGGTTTTAATTTGAAATTAGAATATATTTTTAACATTTAATCAAATATTAGTCGTTTGAATTAATTTCACTTTGAAATTGGACTTAAACTAGTGTCAATCTTTTGATACTTATTGTTTCATAAAAACACGCTATATGCTCTGACAACGGGAATTAATTATTAAATTAATTAATATAACTTATATGTTTTTAATTTTGTAAAATAGAAATTATTTTTTAATCTTGAATATCAAATATATCTTAGGGTGATGTTTTGATATTTTTCTGAAAAACCTCAATTTTTGATGAATAGTGAAACCACTAAGTGGTACTTAAAAAACTGATTTTTCGTTTAAATGAAATTTTATCACCTATGTGTTTTAAATTTCAATAGTCTGACATACATGGTTTTCATTAGGATGTAAAATGTGGTTAAATAGGATTAAAATAATTTTTTGGGGAATAGTAACATTTAAGTTTTTTATCACGATTAGAGGTAATTAGTGTAATTTAAGGTAAAAATAATGTTTTAATAACATGAAATGACCTTGACACATGTCCTACCATTATTGGATGTGTGATGGCCGACCAATACAACCCATGGGTCGATTTGTGGGACCCCATGAAGCCACTTGGGTAGGATAATGATATTAATGCCTTTTATTTAATGTAAATGTTTAAATGACACAAACATGTATTGTTATAATAAACCCATTTTTTACATGGGGTTATAGAAGTCATATTTTTTACTAAAAATAGTCATTGTAAATATAATAAGATTTACTACATCATATTATTTTTTTATGATTTTTAGACATTAAATTAATTAAATTATTTATGACACCATGATGATGCAGCGATTACGTCATCATTTAACGATCTAAATAAAATGAAACGATATTGTAAAATTTAAGACCTAAACATGTCAAAAACCAATTTGATGGGTGGATATATAACTCTTATCACCTTAGCCTTGAAATATATAATTTTGGGACCTTTTAAATCTGAGAAGAATTTTATAATAATGTAATATTTTATAAATTCCCAAGAGTGCCCCTCCTCTCCTCTTATAAAAGGCCCCCACATCTACCTCCTTACCCACACCTCTCAAGCCTTTGGCATGGACAAACCCTACCCATGTTTCCGCTATATATCCATCTCTTACTCCTAGAAGCATCACTTTGGGAAGAAGTCTTCCCAAGGAAGCCTTTGTGCTCAAATCAAAAATAGTTACCCGATTTTAAGGTAATGTCTTATATTGTGTTCTTATGTTTTATTTTGCTTCTCCAACCCCCTAAACTGTTTTAATTAATTTATTTTGTAACAAAACCACTATCTTAAATATACTAGTATGTTGTTATTATAATTATTATATCTACACATACACACACCTACATCTAATGGTTAAAGAACATACAGTTTCCGTGGATGACGAATTTCTATCTCATAAAAGGATGATTGTTCAATACTCATATAAAACCTTCAAAGGTGGCCATTAAGATGTCACTATATTTATATATGATATATGATATGTTTATTTTTTTATTTATGCTTTTGTATTTTTCATTTATTTCAATCCTTTATGGTTTCCATTATGGGTAAACGTGATATCTTCATTTTAAGAAGTGCGGACTACCGCCCCCTCAAAAGTGATTTGATTTGTTAATGCCATATGTGGGACATATAAAGGATGTATTTAATGATATTATATATGATATTATACTGGAATTATAATATACCTTTATGTAATTATTATTCCATTCCATAAAATACGAAATAGAAATGAATGTTGCGTTCATGCGTACGTACGACATACCGTCTCCATGAATGGTGCATTTCATTTCTTACCTCTAAATGTTATGTAATATTATAAATTCATGTATATAATGGATATATTTTATATATATTATATCTAAATCATGAATATAACTATGGATATAATTGATACATGAACAACTTGTAATTATAGAGAGTTTATTATTGAATCAAGTAGCAATGATCGACGAAACGACCATTATTAACTTAAATAATTACATAGTGTTCATAACATGTTAATAAGTGAAATAAAAGGAATAATAAACTTGAAAAAGATTCTTAATAAAGTAGAAATTAACTCAAGTTTATTATTCAGGAGGTTAAAGAACGATTGAGTCAAGTCGGACCCGAGGTAAGGGAACTTCTTAACCCAATTTCTGTTCTTTGGGTTAATCTCCTACGTTAAAATTATGTCATGATATTAATATGTCATTTATTATATTTATACATTCATTATGTGTACATATAGTGACCAAACATAATAGATCTATTTTATTTAAAAAATGATCTTTGTAAGGGACTTCATCTCAATCTCCTTTCATTGAGGCATATTTTATACTATACACAACTTTCTTTTATACAGTGTATAAACCCCTTTGACCATTATGTCTAGTAATAAGGGGTCTTTTTTTATACGAAGAATTTTACTAAATGGCAAAAGGAATTTTTTTTGTCGTATGTATGCGGCAACAATGACTTTTCCACTGTCGTGGCCATTATTTGAGTTTCAGCTTCCTCTACAATCCATAACCTATGATTTTTTTAAATGAAAAAAATAAATACCATTTATCACTTTTATTTTATTTTGGTATTGAAAATGGTTTTCATAATTTTTTTATTATATAAATGTGTTGTATTGATATCTTGTGATTGAAATGTGGATATGCAATGTTTCCTTTATGCATTTTTTATGTGATACTATTATATTATGGTTCTTGGGAATTGTTATGAATACGGGTGGTTCCATGATAAACTAAGGGCATATGAGCCCGATATAGCTCTCCAATTCATTGGGTAACACCAAGGAGTTAAACTTTAAGGTTTCTCCAAAGAGATTTAGGGAATATACTGTGATGGGTATTCTAATCGTAACCAAGAGGGTTACTCCATACGTAAGAATGTTATGAATGCCTATAGTTACCTTTATGTCTTATGATTTCTATGATTTATTCATGATTTTATGAGGTATGTTAAAGTTCTTATGTTTTATTGGAAAATTATGATTTCATTCTTATGTATATATGTACTCATGTTTCCTTTCCATATTTTTTTATAACCCTTGTTGAGCTTTTTATGCTCATCCTAAGTTTTTTGAAATGTTTTTCACAGGTCAAGGGAATGGTACATGATATGTTGATAGTGTTAAGGAAGTGTCAAGAAAGAATCCTTCTTTTACTTTAAATATGTTTCTGTTGATGGGAAAAATTAATATTATCTCTTATTGTGACAACTTTGTTTAAATGTGGGATGTAATGCATATTTTATGGTCTAATTCTCTAAATCTCTAATCCTGAAAAAATCCTAAAGGTGTAGTCTTGAAATATCTGATGATTAAGTAATGTTTAGGTATGGGGCCTTATATTAACCCTAATCTGAAAATTTTTATGATAATTGGGATCTTCTCCATCTACTTTTAATTTTATTCTTTTCTTCTTATTTAGATGATGATTTTTCTTCGCATGAAATTTCTATGATATGATCATTATATGACTAGGACAATAAAAAATTTGATTATGTATATGAATATGATGATCTATTCATGTTATTTGTGTCTTAATAAGATGTTATTTTTTATTCATCACCCACTTCCAAAACATCTACCTCTTCTAATTCCTCAAATTATTTCTTAAAATACTTCTAACTTTCCAGAAATATTTTAATAATAGACCTTGTTTTTCCTTTTCATCTTTCTTATGATCTACTATTGGGTCTGATTATTTAGAAACTTCTCTCCATTTCCCATTGCCTTATATTATTGGTGGAATAAGTGAATCTTCAATAAACTATTATCCCGTATAAAAAATTATTGGATTTGTATGAGAGACTATTCTAGACTGATGAATTGGTTTCCCCATTAATAAAGGTGAAATTGATAGAATTGGATTCTCTGAAACGTTTTCAACATATTATATTAATGAATCTCCAATAATTTCCTCCATTGATTTATTTTTCTATTTCTTTCTCATGTAATCATTCTTCAACTAATATTATCTTTGAATCTTCTATGCTAAGCCTTTATCCTTATCTAGCCTAAATATTGGATCACAAGGCTTATTTTGTTCCATATGAGCCATGAGTTTATCGAACTCGTCATTTTTCATTCTATTTACCTAATTTTTATTTCACACATTCAATGATTTAACCATTATCATTTTTTGGTATCATATTTCTCTTTTGTTGGCCCTACATCACACATAGTTCTTTCTACATTGTCAACAAACATGTTCAACATGTTACAAAAACTAAATACACTATTCTGATGGGTTCTTCACCGATTGGGGAAATATTTTCCCACATGGTTTATTTTTTATTCATAATTGTTAAAACATCTATAAATTTTACATAAAAATTATTTATTATGGAAGGAAACATCAATATATTCAACATCATTGGGGGATCCTGAACTGATTCCACCATAATGAAAATAAACACGAAAAGATATAACATCCCCATGTTCATCAGATAATCTAAAGAAATCTGTCCAAATCATTTGGGGTACATCTCTTCCACTTTCATGGTATAAGATAACCTTTTGTCCACAATGTTACGACTCTTGGATCTGGTGGGAGATGACATACATTCATAACATTATCATAGGATGTAAACAAGGATGCTTTATCCAAAAAACCTACAAATCTTAAAATCTTATCAGGTATGTTTTTCAAAGGATGGTATATTTCACCATATAATTGAACTTCCACAAGATATATAAAAATTTGATATGAAAGCCTATATTGTAGGACAAAAATTGTGAAATCTATTCCTTCTTTTCATCATCCGAAGGAATTTCAACGATGAATAAAATTATCTTACAATTTTGTGGTAATTTATGTAAATTTTTTTTGAACACAATGTTTCTCACAATGAGAAAAATATAATATATTTGATAATTTAGTCATTATTTTCTAAAGAAAATATCTCAACAAGTCTTTCTGTGAATACATCTCTCTTCATGAAAACTTCCAAAATAGCCATCTGACTAAGCCTTGTACTAATGGTAAGATGAATGAAATATTTTACAAGTGAGAACTAAAAGGAGTGAAATGTTTTGGGGTAAAATATTAAAAAACAATGATGTGTGAAACATGATAACCCACTATTATATATATGTGATAAGCGACAGTTCATATTCTTGAAAACATTTAATGGATTATATTGAAACTCTTTTTAATATTCTAATTGAGATTTATTCAAAGATTTTTTCAAAATTAACTTTGAACCCGTAATGGGGTTTTATAGGAAAAAATTTATCTATGTGACTAATATTCTGATTAGCAATGATTTTTAAAAAAAATGTTTTAGAACTAAATGAATATATACAACAAAATTCTTAAACTGATGAAATAAATTAGTGAAAAAACCAAAAGAAGAATAATATCTGGAGCAGAAACTTTTCATTTTTATGAATAATTTCTTCATCATGGATTTTTATAATTGAAAATAATTATGATATCTTTTTTAGAAAAATTATTTTATATAATTTTTAAAACAATTTTTTAGTTTTGAAAATTTTATCTCTGATATTTTTTGTGTCAATTTTGGTCCCGAAGTGTTTTATAAAAATTATGACACTAAAATCATTTATACAATTTTTGAGTTTAGAGATGTTATTAAGATTAAAAAATTAAAACTAAATTCTTTTAGAAAACTAATTTGCATTTGGTAATATAATTTTAAAGAAGCTATGGAGTTTTAGAAAAGTTGAAATTTTAGGAAAACTAGTGTATTTGAAAACTAAGAAACCAATATACCACACTTTGAAAATGAATTCCTAAATTTAAGGATATTTATAAGAAAGAAGTATATATGGATAATCAATAGATATTTATTATTCATAGATCTAGTTTAATGTATTCAAATCTATATTAACTAATGTTTATTGTAAAAATTTCATCATGTTATTCTTCCATTTTGATGAATTGTAAATTGATATCTTTTTTATGTGTTTGATCCGGAGGGAAATGGTGTAATATATCTATTTTCTTATAATTTTAGTGATGTGATTGTTTTTTATTTGGGAAATACAACTAGTGTTATTAAAAAATATATGTGTTTTAGTAAAAATCATTCAATAGTCCAAGAGTGTGTGTCGCATCCAAAATACTTCAAAACAACAAATTATAGCTACCATGTATCCAGAATCTGTAGTGGAATGTGCTACAAAGTATTTTTTCATACATGAACATGAAAAAAATTATTCTCCTATGAAATGACAGGTTTTGGATGTATATTTTCTATCCATTATATATCCACCCAAATCATCATACAAAAAACAATTTAGTTTAAAATCATTTCTCGAAGAGAATAACAAACCTATATTCATAGTTCCATTAAAATTAGAAAAAAAATAATTTAATAAATTTAAGATGTGATTATTCTATATTGGCTTGATATCAATAACATAATAAAAAAAATATTAAATCTGCATGACTATTTTTTATGTAATGTAAACTTCAAATCATAAAACTAAAAGTATTTTGATCAATTGGTTTCCCAGCTTCATCAATATCTAATGTATTTGAGGTTATAATAGTAGTACTAATACATTTAGTGTCTTCATACCATAATTTATTTAGATGATCTCTTATATAGTTATGTTGAGATATAAAAAATCTATATGGTTTTTGTGAAATTTAAAAACCTAGAAATTATATTAACTCACTAATCATACTCATTTTAAACACTGATTTCATAAGATCTGAAAAATAATCTATTAATGATTTTTAAGTTGAGAGAAATATAATTTCTTCAATATAAATTTATATAATCATAATTTTTTTATTAACATATTTTAAAAAAATTTATGGATCCATATCACTCATAATAGAGTTGTTTGGTATAAAAAATATAGTAAGCCTATCATACTAGGATCTACAATATTATTTATGTCCATAATATTCTTTGGTATGTTTATAAACATGTTCTGGATGTTTTTTAAAAAAACCTTGGGTTTTTTTATATAAAATTCCATTTTAACATATACATAAAGGAACTAACATTTCACAACAATGTTAAATAGTTTGAAATTTAAGAATGATGTATAAGCTAAATGTATATGAAAAACTGTAAGTCTAGATAACAAAGAGTATATTTCATAATAGTCTATTCCCTATTGTTTATTATAACCACTAGAAAAAATCATTGATTTATTTGTAACAATTAAAAAATTAATCATTTTATGAAATATATATTTTACACCAATTGTCAAAGTACCATTATGCCATTTTGCTAATGTCCAAACTTTTTTCCTTTCAAACTAATTGAGTTCATCATGAATTGCTTTTATCCAATCCTCATCACATAAATCATAATAAGGATTCATAGGTTTTTATTGAGATATGAAAGTTGTATCTTCAATTTGAGTTCTCAAATAATTTTTGGACCTAACTTATTTATATACATAACCAATGAAATCATTAATAGGATGATTCATAGTAAAGAACCAATTTAATGAATTTTCAAAACAATATTCTTTTACAATATGTTGAAAATATTCTTGAGGTAAAACTTTTGAAACATATTCTTGATTTATTTTTTTATCATAATTCCCTTTAAAAATAGATTGAAAATAAATTTTAGAAATATGATATGAACTTGTATATTGGGATTGTTTGAAAACAAAAGGATCAGTTTAAAAAAAATAACCTGTACATTTTCCTCAAAATAGTTTTCTTATTAAAGTCTCTATAATTCATACTTGTCGGGGAATAACAAATGAATATTCCTTCATCCAATTTTAGTGAATTTTTAAATTATCTTCAATTATAATGATGAATAATTTTAATCAAAAAACATTGAAGTAAGATAGGTTTGGTTTTACTTCTATTCACAACTAAAAAGGTGTTTTATAAATAAAATTTCTAATTAATAGAATATTTTTTATTTAATAAGTAGTACTAATTATTTTCCCAATGTTATTTACCTACTAAGTACTCCATCATCATGGTTCAAGTAATCTCTTAAATAAATCTATATATTATTTAAACTACACAATTTTTATATGGAGTTATAGGATCCCAAAAGTTATGTATAATACAATATTTTACTATAGAAATTTTCAAAATCAGCATTTACTAATTCTACCACATTTTAACAATGGATATTAATCATGGAGACGTTTATTTATATTTTTATCCCTATATATAAAAGTTTTATAACAATTGAAGGATTCATAGTTTTTTTCTATAAGATAGGGCCATTTATTTCAAGTGTAGTAATCAACTAAAACAAATACAAAGAATCTTACAACAACAGTTCCAATTTTTTACGACTAAATATATCCTTGGGTACAAACTGTGAAGCATCAAACGATGATACTTCACTAATAGATTTAAAAATCATATTAGGTTGCTTATCAAATTTACTAAGTTCAATGGCTTGTGGAGAATCAAAACTATAATTTGGTTGGTCATTGACAAGACCATTCATATTCATCATAGTTAAATTTATAAAGTAATAATGTCTTAACATTCAAATCTATTACTAATATTGATCTTCCATTCCACAAGGACATTTTAGATAATCTCTCTTATGGTCCTATAAGATTAAATTATAAAAAGTTATATTATGATTTGAAAAAAGAATAAACTCTTCATTAAGAGTATATAAAATACATTTTTCCTTTATGAAGATCACATGATAACCCTCATCCCATAATTTACATATTCATTTAAGTTTCTTATTATGCCCCACAACAAAATAAAATATTTGAAATTAAATATCTTCCATGAAGAACAATATAACCTATACCAATAATTTCACCTCGATAATTATCTATGAAGGTTACTTTGATGGATTTAATCTTAATTAAATTCTCAATGAAGTCTATGTTTTTAGTCACATATCTATAAGAATGAAAATAAATGTAACAAATTCTTTTTTAATATCATTATTTTCATGAAAAAATTATAGTAATTTTTTGGAACCCAAACATTATTAGGTCAAGTATTATCATAAAAGAAAATTTTAGGCAACCACATTTGTCTAACAATACTACATTGAAAAAATTTCATTAATTTTTTTAAAAATTAATTATGAAAACCTAGAGACTCAACTGTATTTAATGAACATTAGTTTTTATAATGTCCTCAATTATGATTTTTTTTTTGAAAAATGGATAACTATTGTGTATAAAATAGTTATTATTAAAAACATGTGTTTTTTATTAAAACTGATTTCAGAAATATCATTATAAGGTATTATTTGTTTATACATCTTATCAATTTAACTCATAGAAAAAGTAATCGTAGATAGATGTTTCTAAAAATATATTTTATGGATTCTATCTTGACAACTATGTTCTTATCCTTAGTTTTAGAAATATTAGAACAATGTTTTACTTGTAAAATATTTTTTCTTAAAATTATATTTTTCAAGATCTTTATAAATATTTTATTTTTCAAAATTATAATTATCAATATATTAATAAAGAAATGATATTTAAATATTAATATTATTAATTATAAAATCTTACATTACACACCTTCTTTGTAATTTTATCAATATATTTTGAAAATTTACCTTTATCATTTTCATAATGTTTAGAAAACCTTCATACTTCATTGTAACTCAGTATTATATCACCCTCTTTGGATGGGGAATATTCTTCATAAGATGCTGTATAATTTTTCTAAATATTAAAATATCAGAAATTTGAATTTAATGTAGTTTTGGTAAGATATTTAGTATTTTTTACCTTTTCTAAGAAACCATCATTCACCTTTGGTATTTTATCAAATAAACCATTATTATTATGACTAGGAAATTCATTATCTGATGAATTTTATGATGAACTAAATCAACCACATGAAAAATAATTGTTAGTAGCATTAAAAACCTCCAGGATTATCTACTTGTAATACTTATTTGTATTCCTATTAGTATATAACTCTTTATTTTCTTTCATTTTCTATTTTCTATAATCTAGTCGAATATATCCAATATTCTTATATGGTTAACATGAAACTTTATAAGAATATTTATATTATTTCTTATCCTTAGAAATTTCTTTGTATTTGTATTGGAAGTCTTTCATTCCAATGATTTTATTCATCCTTCATGAAATATTTTACAATTCATTTTCTTACATTTATGAAGAAATATTATTATAATTAATAACAACCTTTTTTCCTTCAAGAATAATTAAATAATTCTCTAATGATTGAGTTTTTACAAGAACATTTCATATTTTTGTAAAAGACACTCCTCAATTTTTATTTTTTACCTTTTCAAAATCTCTTTTCAATCTACAGTCATATTTCATGAATGTTCCAAAATGATAATCAATAGTTTGATTTGTAATCTTCAAAGTAGCTTCCAAGGACTGTTTTGGATTCACATTTATTATGAATGGTTTTAATAATATTCTCAACTTATATACCATCTGTTAGATATATTTCTCCATGATAATGTAACATATTCACAATAGTCAAGAATCATTGAATAATTTTTTCTAATAACATTCTAGGTTTGAATTCAAAGACTCGATAGTCATCACTCATCATAGCTCTTATAGTCATAATAACATTAGATGTTACAATGTGTATAACATATAAATTTTTACATATGCTATTTGTATCTTCACATAATTTTATTTGGCTGTATGTATTTCTTGTTATGAAGCAAAGGTGATTATTACTTAATCTATAATTTAGTTGATATTATTGTTTTCTTATTAATTAAAGGTAGTAACTTCCTTAGTTGGAATATTATAATATCTTGTATTCAAAAAATATATATCAACACTAGTATTGATAATGATATTATATATCTGATCACTCAAGTACACATAATAATTTCCAAAAAAGATAGGTTGTCTTCTCAGATTCAGATTTGTAAGGGACCCAACATTTTACCCAACCATATTAAATATAATAGAAAATATATTCTACAAACAATTTTTAGTGTGATAATAAATTATAAAAAAGAATGTTTTAAAACTTTTAGTTGATATTAAAAGAAGAAACCTTTATATTTAAAGTTATAGAATATTATTTGATTCAAATTTTTTATTGTAAAAGTTTATGATGGATGTATGGGTGAATTGTAGTTTAAAACTGAAAATAAATAAAAAATAATTTTTAATAATATTGATCAGACTCACAGATCATCTGATGATCTAAGTGTGGGAATTTGACCTGTAAGTGATTGAAATGTAAGAGTATATTATCGTTATTGGAGACAAAACAATCACTACTACAAACCCACCTATAATAGTGATATAATTTTCCATTATCATCATTTGACAAGAGCTGATAACCTTATCGTGGTTAAAAGTCTATCTCTTTAATCAAAGAAAAAAAGTACTAGTAACCATTATTTTTATCAGAAAAAATAAAATCATTGATAAATCATACAATTTTCAATGCATTTAAAATAACTAATAATGGTTTATATTTATCAACGCAGTTATTTAGCATTGATAAATAGTACCTTTATCATTTCTTTTAAAATAAATGATAAATTTTGTCTTTTACCAGCACTTTTATTTACTATGTTCAAAGTATGATTTGACAACGCTTTTATTGTCACTAATATAGATAAAAATTTACACCACCAGCATAATCACTGATAAAGTTGTCATTTTTTAGTGCTTATATACGATATGATAATGTAAATATTTATCAGTGCATTTAGTAGTGACGATAAAGGAGAAAACTTCCTTCTAATGTAGTAGCAGACTACATCACCAGAAACTGGTGCATCATGCTACAACAACAAACTACATTAGTAAAAAAAACAAAAATTACCAAAATAAGATAAAAATACTGAATTTAAATGAATTTATATTTATAACAAAAATACAAGAAAAATTAAACACTATTATAGAGTCATTGAGTTGTTTTTTTGTTAAAATTTAATGTCAGTTTTGAAAAAATATGACGCACATAGAGTCATATCTTTCACCCTGTGTGTCATATTGAGGTGTGACTAAATGATACGTGTTCCAAACGATTCATGGGCCATTTTAATTTGGTATCAAAATAGTCATAATGTGTTTCACAGTTTTGTGTATGTCGGTTGGTTTTCTGATTAAAATTAATGTCAATTACGAATAAAAAGCCCCACTTGGAGTTATGCTAGTCACACCATGAATCTGATAGAGGTACAACTGATCACTACACCTTAGAAATGATGCATGGATAGTTTTCCAAATGCTAAAAATAGGAATTCATATTATCAGTTTTGAGTAAGTACAATATTTTTTTAAAAAAATTAATGTTAATTTGGAATAAAATAGATGCACATGGAGACATACCGGTCACACCGTGCTTTAGATTGAGGCACAACTGAATGATAAACTTCCCAAATTACACATGGATCATTTTATTAAAGTATCAAAACATTCATAATGTGGATTATATGTTTTTAGTGTGTCATGTTTTCTTATTAAAATTTATGTCACTTTTCAATAAAAAAATACATATTGGAGTCTTACCGATCACACCGTACATCAGATAAAGGCACAAATGATCTATACCCATAAATTTTTTTTATGGATTTTCTTTCCTATAGTACAAAAATAAGACGAATATATTTTCATGGTTTTGTGTGTGTTTGTTTTTTTACCAAATATAATTCCAATTTTGAATAAAGAGGCATAATTTGAGTCACATTGTGTGTCAGATTAAGGTGCGAATGAAGGATACACATCCCAAACGACTAATGTATCATTTTACTAAATTATCCAGACAATAGAAATGTTTTTTCTTAGTTTTATGTATATAAGTTGTTTTTATTATGAAAATTAATGTCAACTTTAAATATAAAATATGCATTAGGAGTCATACCTGTCATACCATGCATTAGATTGAGGTGCGGCTAAACGATACACATCCCAAACAAGTCATGGATTTTTTTCTTTATGTATCAAAAAAATAAAAATTAATTTTCTCAATTTTTAATATGTTAATTTTTTTATGAACAATATTGTCACTTATGAATAAAAAAAGATTAAATTGGAGTCTTACCAGTCACATTGTGTGTCAAATAGAGGTGCTGATAATCCCTTCATGTTATAAATAAATTATGGATTGTTGTACAAAAGTAACATAAAAAGAAAAATTCATTTTCTAGGTTTTGATTATGTTCATTTTTTAAGAAAATTAATTTCTATTTTGAAAAAATGATGCACTTTTAGTTAAAATGTTGACCAGATTGAAGAGATAATGAATGCTACTCCTCCCAAATGACTCATGAATCATTTTACTAATGTATCAAAAAAATTGTGTTCTCTCTGTTTTATATGTCTGTTAATTTTTTGATTAATATTAATGTCAGTTATAAATAAAAAGACACACATGGAGTCATACTGGTCACATCATGCATCTGAATAAGGTGTGGCTGATACATACACATCACAAATATCATATTGATCGGTTTCCTAAACAGCAAAAATAATCCAAATTAATTTTCTTGGTTTTGAGTATATTAGTTGTTTTTTAATAAAATTAATATCACTTTTGAATAAAAAAGAAACACTTGGAGTCATACCTATTAGACTATTCATCAGATTGAGGTGCGACTAATCCCTAAAAATATAAAATTATGTATGGATGATTTTATTAAAATAAAAAAAAATATGAATTAATTTCATGGTTTTGATTACACCATATGTGTTTTTTTAATAAAATGTCATTTTAAACTGGAATGACTCGAAATGAGTCTTATCAAAAGTGACAAGAATTCTTGTGGACTTATAAAAAAATCATTCACAAACTCAATCATGGTATGATAATTAGTCTACTTAATTTCTCTACAATTTTATTGATTTCAGGTTATCACTTCATATACACCTCTGACCTTATCTCCAACTTAGTCATCACCTCGGCCTCCTCCTCTATATCGGTCTCCAATTGTAACTCTACCTCCACCTTTGCCTCTTCCTTCACCTCCGTATCTACCTATGGATCCATGTTTTAATAATAATTTTATTATTTGAAGGTTATGTATTCTAAACAATCTTATTTCCTCTGTTAATCTTCTCCCTGGGAAAGAGATCAAAAATAATATATAAGCATTCTGACACTGATGCTGCACATCCCAAATATCATTCGATGATCATAACTCAAACTAGATCACAAAAATTTCCTATAATCACCAAAAAAAATTCATACATTCTGAAAAAAAGTGCGCTGCCCACTCATCTTTAAACAAATAGATTTCATCATTTGAGTGACTATTTTTTTGGAAATCATGATAGTACATGAGAAAATATATATAAATAAATTATTATAAAATATATTCAATGGAATTGTAATTACCTTTATAAAATAGTAATTAGGGGATGATGGTATTTTCATGAGAAATGATTTCTATCATAAATTTAAAAATATAATATCCATAATTGATTGCATTCTTTTTTTGGAAACTGCAAAAATATAAAAAAAATAATTATTTTTTTGAAATATTTTTAGAGTTAAATATTTCTTTATATACTATATTTGTTTCATATTTACTAATCCACAAGCATTATCTTGTCAGAAACTGACCTCATTCTTTGAGTTAGCCTATATTTAGCGGCCACCCTATCATAATAAAATTCTCATTAAAACCCTAAATAAACATATAATTCAATGTTTATCTATAAAATGTAGATTTTATAATATTAAAGATTCACAATACACATCATGTGTGGTTGGTTGGTTTGAAATCCATGCATTTGATCCAAAATATAAATATTCCGGGTGACTATTGTAACACCCCAAGCTTCTACGGTACGTTTCCCTTTGAATAATGTGATAGCGTGTGTTGTACGCAACCTCGAGTTCTAACACACACCACAACTAATTAAACTAGCCCTTGTGAATAGTAATACCAAATTTTTGAAATTATATATATTTTATATTTGAAAATGGACTTCATTTTTGGACTCGGAATATCGAATTTAGCCTAAGGTGAAATTTTGGTACTTTTCGGATAACTTTCATATTTTGATGAATAGTGAAAATTACTAAATTTTAATTAAAAACAACTTTTTTAATCAAAATAATTAATAGTGATAAATTATTAATTTTAGTAGTTTTAATGTATATTTAGAATATATTTTTACCATTAAATATAATGTTGGTCATTGGACATAATTTTACAATTAAACCGAACATAAACAAGTGTCAATCTTTTGATAGTTATTATCTCTTAAAAACGCGCTTTTTGTTTTGACAGCGGGAATTAATTTTAAATTAATTTCTGCCACTTCTGTGTTTTGAATTTAGGAAAATGGATTCCATATTTGGAATCAGGATGTTCAAATTGTGTAAATGGGTAACTTTTATTTTTAGACATTTTGAATAATTACTGCGGTAAATATTTTATTTACCATGGTTAAGGGTAAATCCGGTAAATAAGGGTTAAAAAATAATATTATAATAATACTAAATTACCCTAAAACGTGTCTTAACCCTATTGGTTGATACATGGGCGACCATGGGCATCTTTGGGTCTATTTTGGGACCCCATGGATCCACTTGTAAGTGATAATGACACTTTATTTTAATTTAGTTAAAATGAATACAAAAATGACACAAGCATATATCTTTTAGAACAACAATTTTTACATAGGGTTATATATGTTGGATTTTAGATTATAAATATTCATTAGAAATCTAAAAATATTTCCTGCATAATGATATTTTATTTATAATTTTTAGACATTGAATAATTTATTTTATTTATGACACAATGATGATGCAGTAATTACTATAATAGTGAAAAATTAAAATAATTGATATTATAAATACCCAAATAATTATAATATGAAACTTTTAATGAATTAAACTAATTTTATATGATAATATGATATATTAGGATTGATTTAATTGACTTTTTTCGAAGTAATCAATCTGTTAGGAGTTTCAAAAAAATCAACTATTGAATAGTGTCAAAATTGACATAAAAGAGTTCTTAAAAAATATATTATATTATTAATTGTTATTAAATTCCTAAAAATCTAAGGTTCGGCCAAGAGACTTATATTATGATAGTTTCCTCATTAATGGACCACTTGGGGGTCGCTTGGATGTATATAGAAAGTTTATTAACCATATTATATAAAAATACAAAGATACATTGTAAAAGTGAAACTAATTAACTTAGAGTTAATACTTAAAGATAAGTTTAATATAAGTACCCAAACCTGTCTAAATTCTATTGGTTGAGTGGTTTTCGACCTATCCCCACCTTAACCTTTGAATATTCAACTTTGGATCCATTAGAAACCGAATATCAATTTATTATAAATTAAAATTTCTAGCTTTTCCAAAGGTGCCCCTCACCCCTCTTATAAAAGGGCACTCCTCCTTCTCATTTCTTCACACCTCTAAAGCCTTTTGGTTCGGCCAAACTCTGCCCAAATACTCTCCCAACATCCCTCACTACAACCTAGGGGCCTTAGTTTGATCAGAAAGCCAACCTAAGGAGCCCTTTTGATCAAATCAAAAGGAAGAACCCGAAGAAGAGGTAATGTTTTCACCACCCCTTTTCCAAGTTCATTTCTTCTTCCATTTCTTCTTCCTTTGTTGTTACCATTCTAAAATAATGACTCCAGTATAATTTATATACTGTGATGTTATTATAAATATGGTACAACCATATTCAGTATTCTATCCACCCTTTGAATAACATGTCACCATACGTGCGTACGAACGGCTTACCGTCTCCACGTCGTGGTGTAATTGTTATTCAATATATTATTATTTGGATGGGTATAATAATGATGTGTAACTCATGTAAATAATAAATATAACATTTTAATGATTCTGTATATATGATATACCATCCATTTATATATTATTTTAATATCAAAAGAATGATATTGTCGCTCGTGTGTACGTACGGACTACCGTCTCCACGAACGCGATGAGATTCATTCTCCATCGTATCCATTCAAGTATAATTATCATTTGATGATTTAAAAATGATGTTTAAGGACTGTATATCATTCTGGATATGAATAAGATACAACAACCATGGCTTATGTAACAAAACATATAAAAGAAAATGAGTAAGTTAACTCCCGAAACGACGATAATTCTAAGATATTATTAACAAATCAATGTTAAAAGATCATATATGATATCATATTAATATATATGATTCTTGTATAATTTAATAACAACTATTTCACCATTATACAGGAGGTTAACCTACCCCAACCAAGGAAAAGTACAAGGTAAGGGTTATTTCACAATCTCTTCATTATCCGAGGTTGTTTATACGTAATAATCTACTGGGATATCTTTATCATCCACATCCATGTTTCTTAAAAATGTATTTCAAAACATTTTTTATGGGTTAAAGTCATTTATACCCTTGTTTGAATTTTTATAAGAGGTTTATAAAGGAATCTTTCCGTCGTTTTCAAAACAAGGTCCTTTTTAACCTTTTCGATAG
The DNA here is from genome assembly GCA_963277665.1 of Viscum album. Taxonomy (NCBI): domain Eukaryota; kingdom Viridiplantae; phylum Streptophyta; class Magnoliopsida; order Santalales; family Viscaceae; genus Viscum; species Viscum album. The sequence continues at coordinate 1,692,098,688 of OY728137.1, read as the reverse complement.
AATTGAGGTAAGAATGTTTTTTAACTTATACGGCGGGTGCGGTTATTTTACGCCGTTATAAAATCTTCAAAGATTTCCTTACAAGCTTATATGAATATTTTCAAAGAAAATGTTTTATTTTATATGGATCTTAAAAGGTTTCAAAATGAAAGGAGATATTTCTTTAAAAAGAATTTTGATTTCATCTATGTCAACATCCTTTGATGGATTTTAAGATTATTTGAAGTTGATTTATTATGATACAAAACTTCTATATTGTATTGAAGGTTTTGTGATATGTTTGACTATGGATGTGCTATTTTTATACCATTCATAGTTTATGGTGAAATTATTGACATTTCGTATGCTAGTTTTAATACGAATGTTTATGTTATGTTTAAACCTTTTCATATGGGAATGCATTGGACTTAATAAGTGACGGGTGGAGCCCGCTATAGCTCCTCGATGCATCGGTAGGTCTCATGAGACAAACTAGTGTCTTGGCACAAGGCCTTGACAAAATCTTATTTGTAGTCTTGGCACGAGGCCTTGGCTATGTGGTTATGATAGTCTGGCATTATGCATTCCAACATTATGAAAGTGGTTATTGATATTGCATGTGATTATTCGATTAGTAGAATATCCATGTGAATAAGTAAATGGCATTATTTCATTTTTTTATTTTTGCCATACTATGTTGAAGTTCAATTTTAAAAGGCTTTTGTTTTAGTAATTCATTGCCTTAAATGTTTATGCTTATTATGAATGTTTCGCTATATTGTTATCCTTACTGGGCATTTGAGATCACCCCTTTTCTATGTTTTATTTTTCCCAGGTAGTGAAGAAGTAAATTATGAATGACTTGCAGGGATATTATGAGGGGTTAATACTGTGGATATGAAGACTTTGTTGTTGTAGTAGTTTTTCACTTTGAAATGTAATGTAAAACTTTATGATTATATCTAGTGTTTCCAAGGCTACTAAACCAATCGGTCTTTCGAGATTTGATCTTTCTTGTGATCATGCCAATGTTATGTAATTAATGCACCGACTCTGGGCAACTGGGTTCGGGGCGTTACAGTTGGTATCAGAGGAAGTTTAGTACAAACCTTGGAAGCTAGATTTAGATAAACTCTGATTAGAGAACGTAGACCTAAGATGAACTTTGAGGATTAGTATAGAAGAACTTCCTAGAATTTTGGTATTGTAGAGACTTTGTGAGTTTTCTGAGCAATACATCCCTGTCTGGATACGAGCAGGTAGAGGCGGCTCTGGCACAGATGTACCTAGGGGTAAAACCCGAAAACACCGCTTTGAGCTAGACTCGAACGGGAACTGGTGCACGACAACGGGCCTTGCTGCACTCTTGGTTACGACACTCCCGGGGGATATGCTTAGGATAACTCTCACTTTCTTTACAAATCATTATGAAGGGTTTATGAGTATATACTTCCTCAAAGAAAACATATTTATGATTATGGATTATATCCATAGATATTTCAATTTATGTTTAGTGTTTTATAAGTATGGGATTATGTATTTTGATTCATAAACTGATCTAGTTTATGACATTGTTTAGAAATGGCGCCTAGTGGAAGAAATGGAAACCGTATCAATGCACGCACTCCATGTAGGGATTGCCCTCCTGCTCAAGATAATTATAGTGGGGCTGGTGATGCAACTGGTGCTGATCAGCTAATCACCGTACTGGGACAACTTACTCAGGTTATGAATAATAACCTTACCCGTATGGAGCACCCTGATCCGCAGCGTGGAGGATCAATGTTAGATCGATTCATGAGACAAAAACCACCAACGTTCAATGGGAGTACAAATCCCTTAGTAGCTGAGCAATGGATATTTTCCCTAGAGAAAATATTTCAGGCTTTGGGGAGTAGTGAAAGGGAAAAAGTTACCATGGCAGTTTACCGCCTCACTGGAGATGCTGATCAATGGTGGTCATTGATTCAAAACATGAAGGAAGATGATGAAGTATCAAACATGGAATGGAGGGAGTTCAAAGATCTGTTTTTAGAAAAATACTTTCCTCGCGACCATCGAGCAGATATGGAAAGACAATTTCTGAGTCTGAGACAAAAGGAGGATGAGAATGTCACAAAGTATGAGGCTAACTTTACAAGGTTAGCGAGGTACGCTGGTGATTATATTCACAACCCAAGAAGTAAGATTGATCGTTTCATTGATGGGTTAAAACCATTTCTCCGTCGAGCATTAGTCTCACAATCCTTTTCATCGTACGAAGACATTGTCTCATGTGCTATCAAGACCGAAAAGGAATTATCTAAGTCTTATGACTTTAAAGCAAAGAAAGAGAAGAAGAGACCTGCTGATCAATCTGGGAATGGAAATAAGGGGAAGAAGGGAAAGGATGAATATCCATCTTGTGGTAAGTGCGGGAAGAAACACCCCGGTGCTTTCCTGAAGGGAATGGGAGTCTGTTACAAGTGTGGTGAAAAAGGCCACCAAGCTCATGATTGCAAGGGGAAGAAGGAAGCTACCAACGTTCAGTGCTACAATTGTAGGGAGATGGGGCATTATGAAAATGCATGCCCTAAGCGTCAGGAGAACTTACCTCAGAAAAGGCCAAGGGATCAAGGCCAGGCTTATGCTATCACTACTGCAGAGGTAGAAGCTCCAAAGGACGTGGTGGCAGGTAATTTAATGGTTTCCTCAAGTTTAGCAAATGCATTATTTGATTCTGGATCATCGCATTGTTTCATATCTTCCCAGTTTGCTAAGAAAATTAGATATTTCCAATTTGATTTAATAAGGGAGTTGTCAGTTAAAACTCCTAATGGAAGTATCGTTGCAACAAAGTTTTGTGAATCAGTCCCCATTAGAGCACATAAATTTTCTTTATCTGCTGATTTCATCGTCATACCTATGATTGAGTTTGATATAATCCTCGGTATGGACTGGCTTTCGGACTATGATGCGAAGATTTATTGTAAGAAGAAAGAGGTTACGATTCTTGATGATAATGATAAGGAACACCTTATTTTTAGAGCAGAATCGTCACCACCTAATTCTTATTTAGATCTACCCCCAGTAGCTCAACTTAATTCAATTATTGGGGAGGAAGATAATGAAATAACTGTCGGTGAGGAAAGGAATGTTCAAATAGAGGATGTACCTATTGTGAAAGAATTTGTAGATGTATTTCCGGAAGATTTACCTGGACATCCTCCAGAACGAGAAGTTGAGTTTTCCATTGATTTGATTCCTGGATCAAGACCTATATCGAAGACCCCTTATAGAATGGCCACTGTAGAGTCAGTCGAACTAAAGAAACAACTAGAGGAATTGAGTAATAAGGGATTTATTCGCCCTAGTGTTTCTCCATGGGGAGCCCCTGTTCTTTTTGTTAAAAAGAACGATGGATCTATGAGGTTATGTATCGACTACAGGGAGATCAATGCTATAACGTTAAAGAAAAAGTATCCCCTACCTCGTATTGATGATTTATTTGACCAACTGCATGGAGCTCAATACTTTTCAAAGATTGACCTTCGATCTGGATACCATCAGTTGTGTGTGAAGAAGGAAGACATTCCGAAGACAGCATTTCGAACCAGGTACGGGCATTACGAGTTTGCTGTAATGCCGTTTGGATTGACTAATGCACCCTCTGTATTCATGGATCTGATGAATAGAGTTTTCAAGGAGTATCTCGATGAATTTGTGGTGGTATTTATTGATGATATCTTGGTATACTCCAAAACCTACGAAGATCATGAAAATCACTTGCGCATTATCTTGAAGACTCTGAGGAGGCATGAATTATATGGGAAGTTTAGCAAGTGTGAATTATGGCTTGAGGAGATTTCTTTTCTTGGCCATATTGTCTCTAAAGATGGAATCTCTGTTGATCCTTCTAAGACCAAGGCAATCCAAGAATGGCCAGCACCTACGAGTATAACTGAGGTACATAGTTTTATTGGTTTGGCAGGTTATTATCGACGTTTCGTCCAGAATTTTGCCCGATTGGCTAACCCATTAACGAAGCTCACACGTAAAGGGGTTAAATTTGTTTCGACAAAAGAATGTGAAGAATGTTTCGAAGAACTGAAGATAAGATTAGTCAATGCTCCTATATTGACTCTTCCATCGGGGAATGATGGGTTCGTTATTTATAGTGATGCATCAATGAAAGGACTTGGCTGTGTCCTTATGCAGAATGATAGAGTTATTGCCTATGCATCACGACAGTTGAAAATTCATGAACAAAACTATCCTACTCATGATCTCGAGTTAGCAGCAGTGATCTTTGCTTTGAAAATATGGAGGCACTACCTCTATGGTGAAAAATGTGAGATTTATACTGATCACAAGAGTTTGAAGTATATTTTCTCACAAAAAGAACTCAACATGAGGCAAAGGAGATGGATTGAATTACTCAAGGATTATGATTGCACGATACACTACCACCCGGGGAAAGCAAACAAAGTAGCAGATGCTTTGAGCAGAAAAGACCATGGAGTTCTGAACATGATGAGAATTGAAAGGGATCCAATTTTCATGGATCTAGTGAAGATGGACATGGGAATAACCAGGGAAGGTGAAATATCAATGCTTTTTCAAATGGTTGCCAAACCATCTTTACTAGAAAGGATTAAGAGTTCTCAGACCGATGATGAAGAATTTCAGAAGAAGATTAAAGCTGTGAATGATGGGAGATTGAGAGACTTTGTGTATGAAGATGGAATTTTGAAATTCGGGAAGAGACTTTGTGTTCCCAATATACCTGATCTAAAAAGGGAATTGCTGGATGATTCTCATAGTTCCAATTTCTCTATACACCCTGGGAGCACCAAAATGTATAGAGATTTGAAAGAACATTTTTGGTGGGACAATATGAAGAGGGAGATTGCTGATTTTGTGTCAAGATGTATGGTTTGTCAACAAGTGAAAGCTGGAAGGCAACAGCCTGGAGGAGTCATGCAACCGCTTCCCATACCGGAGTGGAAATGGGACCATATTACGATGGACTTTGTCATGGGGCTACCAAAGACTCCTAGAAGGAACGATGCAATATGGGTGATTGTTGATCGTCTTACCAAGTCAGCACATTTTCTTGCTATAATAGAAGATCTACCCCTGGAACGTCTAGCAAGACTATATATTAATGAAGTTGTGAGACTTCATGGAGTACCCCTATCGATTGTTTCTGATCGTGACCCCCGTTTTACTTCAGGATTTTGGAAAAGTCTTCAGAAATCCCTGGATACTGAACTTCATTTGAGCACTGCTTACCACCCTCAGACAGACGGACAATCAGAACGGACTATTCAAACCTTAGAAGACATGTTGAGATCTTGCTCACTTGACATTCAGGGTATGTGGGATCAATATTTACCACTGGTAGAATTTTCCTATAACAATAGCTTCCATTCGAGTATACAAATGGCACCATATGAAGCGTTATACGGAAAGAGATGTCGTACACCAACCTGTTGGGATGATGTTGGTGAAAGAAAACTTGTAGGCCCAGAACTGGTGGAGGAAACGGTGGAAAAGGTGAAGGTAATCCAAAATCACATCAAAGCAGCTCAAAGTAGGCAGAAGAGCTATGCCGATAATCGAAGGAAGGATTTGGAATTTCAAGTCGGTGATCATGTTTTCCTGAAGGTATCTCCGTGGAAGGGAGTCATACGTTTTGGTAAGAAAGGTAAATTGAGTCCCAGGTACATCGGACCTTTCGAAATTCTAGAACGAATTGGGGCTGTAGCTTACCGATTGGCAATGCCGCCAAGTCTCTCCAAAGTTCACGATGTGTTCCACGTATCTCTGTTGAGGAAATACATGCCTGACCCAACGCATGTACTCACCTATGAAGATTTAGAACTGGAACCCGATCTGTCTTATTGTGAAGAGCCCATCAAGATTCTTGATACGAGAGAACAAGTGCTGAGAAACCGGACGACGCGTCTGGTAAAAGTTTTGTGGAGGAATCATAAGATGGAAGAGGCAACGTGGGAACCCGAGGAACTTATGATGAAGAACCACCCGAGTCTTTTTATGCAGTAATACCCTAGAAATTGCGAGGACGCAATTATTTGAAGGAGGGGAGAATGTTACACCCCAAGCTTCTACGGTACGTTTCCCTTTGAATAATGCGATAGCGTGTGTTGTACGCAACCTCGAGTTCTAACACACACCACAACTAATTAAACTAGCCGTTGTGAATCGTAATACCTAATTTTTGAAATTATATATATTTTATATTTGAAAATGGACTTCATTTTTGGACTCGGAATATCGAATTTAGCCTAAGGTGAAATTTTGGTACTTTTCGGATAACTTTCATATTTTGATGAATAGTGAAAATTACTAAATTTTAATTAAAAACAACTTTTTTAATCAAAATAATTAATAGTGATAAATTATGAATTTTAGTATTTTTAAAGTATATTTAGAATATATTTTTACCATTTAATATAATGTTGGTCATTGGACATAATTTTACAATTAAACCGAACATAAACAAGTGTCAATCTTTTGATAGTTATTATCTCTTAAAAACACGCTTTTTGTTTTGACAGCGGGAATTAATTTTAAATTAATTTCTGCCACTTCTGTGCTTTGAATTTAGGAAAATGGATTCCATATTTGGAATCAGGATGTTCAAATTGTGTAAATGGGTAACTTTTATTTTTAGACATTTTGAATAATTACTGCGGTAAATATTTTATTTACCATGGTTAAGGGTAAATCCGGTAAATAAGGGTTAAAAAATAATATTATAATAATACTAAATTACCCTAAAACGTGTCTTAACCCTATTGGTTGATACATGGTCGACCATGGGCATCTTTGGGTCTATTTTTGGACCCCATGGATCCACTTGTAAGTGATAATGACACTTTATTTTAATTTAGTTAAAATGAATACAAAAATGACACAAGCATGTATCTTTTAGAACAACAATTTTTACATAGGGTTATATATGTTGGATTTTAGATTATAAATATTCATTAGAAAGCTAAAGATATTTCCTACATAATTATATTTTATTTATAATTTTTAGACATTGAATAATTTATTTTATTTATGACACAATGATGATGCAGTAATTACTATAATAGTGAAAAATAAAAATAATTGATATTATAAATACCCAAATAATTATAATATGAAACTTTTAATGAATTAAACTAATTTTATATGATAATATGATATATTAGGATTGATTTAATTGACTTTGTTCGAAGTAATCAATCTGTTAGGAGTTTCAAAAAAATCAACTATTGAATAGTGTCAAAATTGACATAAAAGAGTTCTTAAAACAAATATTATATTATTAATTGTTATTAAATTCCTAAAAATCTAAGGTTCGGCCAAGAGACTTATATTATGATAGGTTCCTCATTAATGGACCACTTGGGGGTCGCTTGGATGTATATAGTAAGTTTATTAACCATATTATATAAAAATACAAAGAGACATTGTAAAAGTGAAACTAATTAACTTAGAGTTAATACTTAAAGATAAGGTTAATATAAGTACCCAAACCTGTCTAAATTCTATTGGTTGAATGTTTTTCGACCTATCCCCACCTTAACCTTTGAATAGTCAACTTTGGAGCCATTAGAAACCGAATATGAATTTATTATAAATTAATATTTCTAGCTTTTCCAAAGGTGCCCCTCACCCCTCTTATAAAAGGGCACTCCTCCTTCTCATTTCTTCACACCTCTAAAGCCTTTTGGTTCGGCCAAACTCTGCCCAAATACTCTCCCAAAATCCCTCACTACAACCTAGGGGCCTTAGTTTGATCATAAAGCCAACCTAAGGAGCCCTTTTGATCAAATCAAAAGGAAGAACCCGAAGAAGAGTTAATGTTTTCACCACCCCTTTTCCAAGTTCATTTCTTCTTCCATTTCTTCTTCCTTTGTTGTTACCATTCTAAAATAATGACTCCAGTATCATTTATATACTGTGATGTTATTATAAATATGGTACAACCATATTCAGTATTCTATCCACCCTTTGAATAACATGTCACCATACGTGCGTACGAACGGCTTACCGTCTCCACGTCGTGGTGTAATTGTTATTCAATATATTATTATTTGGATGGGTATAATAATGATGTGTAACTCATGTAAATAATAAATATAACATTTTAATGATTCTGTATATATGATATACCATCCATTTATATATTATTTTAATATCAAAAGAATGATATTGTCGCTCGTGTGTACGTACGGACTACCGTCTCCACGAACGCGATGAGATTCATTCTCCATCGTATCCATTCAAGTATAATTATCATTTGATGATTTAAAAATGATGTTTAAGGACTGTATATCATTCTGGATATGAATAAGATACAACAACCATGGCTTATGTAACAAAACATATAAAAGAAAATGAGTAAGTTAACTCCCGAAACGACGATAATTCTAAGATATTATTAACAAATCAATGTTAAAAGATCATATATGATATCATATTAATATATATGATTCTTGTATAATTTGATAACAACTATTTCACCATTATACAGGAGGTTAACCTACCCCAACCAAGGAAAAGTACAAGGTAAGGGTTATTTCACAATCTCTTCATTATCCGAGGTTGTTTATACGTAATAATCTACTGGGATATCTTTATCATCCACATCCATGTTTCTTAAAAATGTATTTCAAAACATTTTTTATGGGTTAAAGTCATTTATACCCTTGTTTGAATTTTTATAAGAGGTTTATAAAGGAATATTTCCGTCGTTTTCAAAACAAGGTCCTTTTTAACCTTTTCGATAGAATTGAGGTAAGAATGTTTTTTTTAACTTATACGGCGGGTGCGGTTATTTTACGCCGTTATAAAATCTTCAAAGATTTCCTTACAAGCTTATAAGAATATTTTCAAAGAAAATGTTTTATTTTATATGGATCTTAAATGGTTTCAAAATGAAAGGAGATATTTATTTAAAAAGAATTTTGATTTCATCTATGTCAACATCCTTTGATGGATTTTAAGATTATTTGAAGTTGATTTATTATGATACAAAACTTCTATATTGTATTGAAGGTTTTGTGATATGTTTGACTATGGATGTGCTATTTTTATACCATTCATAGTTTATGGTGAAATTATTGACATTTCGTATGCTAGTTTTAATACGAATGTTTATGTTATGTTTAAACCTTTTCATATGGGAATGCATTGGACTTAATAAGTGACGGGTGGAGCCCGTTATAGCTCCTCGATGCATCGGTAGGTCTCATGAGACAAACTAGTGTCTTGGCACAAGGCCTTGACAAAATCTTATTTGTAGTCTTGGCACAAGGCCTTGGCTATGTGGTTATGATAGTCTGGCATTATGCATTCCAACATTATGAAAGTGGTTATTGATATTGCATGTGATTATTCGATTAGTAGAATATCCATGTGAATAAGTAAATGGCATTATTTCATTTTTTTATTTTTGCCATACTATGTTGAAGTTCAATTTTAAAAGGCTTTTGTTTTAGTAATTCATTGCCTTAAATGTTTATGCTTATTATGAATGTTCCGCTATATTGTTATCCTTACTGGGCATTTGAGCTCACCCCTTTTCTATGTTTTATTTTTCCCAGGTAGTGAAGAAGTAAATTATGAATGACTTGCAGGGATATTATGAGGGGTTAATAGTGTGGATATGAAGACTTTGTTGTTGTAGTAGTTTTTCACTTTGAAATGTAATGTAAAACTTTATGATTATATCTAGTGTTTCCAAGGCTACTAAACCAATCGGTCTTTCGAGATTTGATCTTTCTTGTGATCATGCCAATGTTATGTAATTAATGCACCGACTCTGGGCAACTGGGGTCGGGGCGTTACAACTATGTTGACTACCATCTATATCCAGTGCATCTTAACAAAAAACAATTAAGTAATGAAAAAATTAAAATTATATTTTATGTGATTATATCATAGAGTTTTACACTTTTAGTGTAGGTGACCAAAAAGTCTATCTTCTGATGCTTTTTCATTAATCACTTTGAGTAACTCTTTTTATTCTTCTACATTTTTTGTTATCCAAAGTAATTTATATCGTAGAAATGATACTAGAATTAATGAGTCAAAATCATGATTTTCACGATCATTCCTTTATATAGTTGTAATGTAAATGACTGTAGAAAATATGATTAAAACCGTATGATTCCACATCTTTCTTCCCTTTGAATAATACAATATCTTGTTTTTTACGCTACTTCGATTTCTAACACACCATAACCAATCAAACTAGCCATTATGAATAGTAATACCCACGTTTGGATTGAAAACATTATATTTCAAAATGCAATTCATTTTGGGATTCATAATATCTGTATTACCTTAGGGTTAATTTTTGATATTTTTCTGAATAAATTCAATTTTTGATGAATAGTGAAAAACACTGTTTTATTGTTCCAAACCAACATTTTATTGAAATATTTAGTTATTTTATTTAAATTTATATTAGGTGAAAATAGATACATAATAGTTATATATATTCAATGTAATTTATTGGAGTCATTTTATAATAATATTATATATATAAAATTGTATTGAACTTTTTCCGTCATTTACACGCCATCTAGGCGCATTTACAAATTTTCATAAAATGTAATTTTACAACTTATATGAATTGAATTTAAAAAACCAAACAATCATAGTTAACATCATTAAGTAAAATGGATTTCAATAATATTAATATAATTTTTGATAATTATTATCTTTTTACTTTTATTTACAAAATTTAAAAGTAAATACAATAATTAAAGGTAAAACATGATATTATAATAACCCTAACACATGTCCTAATTCAATTGTATAAGAGTATTTCAACCAAAACATACCTTAGGAATAAAATATGATCTTTTTGGCCCATATTTATTAGATTATGAAATTTATTATTGTATTATTTAAAGAAGAGTTAAAGGTGTTAAATTCAATTTTTAATAAATTAACCATTTTTAATATAGGGTTATACGTAATATAAATTTGAATATAAAATTTCATTAGAAATATAAAAATAATTACTACATAATTTTATTTTCTTTGTAATTTTTAGACATTAAATAATTAAATTTATTTATGACATAATGATGATGTAGTAATAACAACATTATTGAAAAATTAAAATAATTGATATTATAAGTTTCCAAATAAATGTAAATTAGGACTTCTGGTGAATTCCACTAATTATCTAGGTTAATATATCCTATTAATATTTATTTAATAATTTTTTTCGAAGTGATAATGTTTTTATGACTTTTAAAAAAACAAAATACCAAATAGTGTAAAAAATGACATAAATGAGTTTTTAAAACTAATACTATATTATTAATTAATATAATAAAACTAAAAATATAAGGATCTACCAAATAAATTTTATAATGTTATATGTGTCAATAATTAACCACTTGGGTTTCACTTGTCTTTTTATATTATGTTTATTAACCATTTATTATAATTATACCAGAATACATGGTAAAAGTTAAACTATAACTAAGAGTTAAATCTAAAAGATATGGTTAATATGGTGAACTAAACATCTATATAAACTATATGTTGAGGGTTTATCAACCCATACCCACCTTTTCTTCAAAATATATCATTTTGGAGCTATTATAAATCGAATATTATTGTATAATAAAATAATATTTTTAGATTTTTCTAAAGTCACCCTCACCTCTCTTATAAAGGGGTACTTCCCCTAAACAAAAAATCACACATCCAAATCCATTTGGCTCAAACAAACCCTTATAATGTATCCTCCAAACTACCCTTAATTCGACCTAGAGTCCTTAATTTGATTAAAATCACATCCTAATGATCCCTTTTGATCAACTAAAATGGGAACACCCGAAGAAGAGGTTATAATTTCACCACCTCTTTAAAAGTTCTTTTCTTCTTCCACTTACCCTTTATTTGTTGTTTACAAATTAAAATAATAACCCCAGTAAGTTATACATACTGTGATGTTATTATAAATATGGTACAACCATATTTATTATTTTATCCATCCTATGAATGACAAGTCACTATACGTGCGTACATATTGATTACCGTCTCCATGTCATGGTATAGTTTATTATTAAAACACTTCCTTATTTGTATGGGTATAATAATGAGTATAAATGATTTAAATAATAAATATAACAACTTAATTATTATTTATATATTATATAACATCCAATTATATTTGATTTCACGATCGATAGAATGATATTGTCGCTTGTGGGTATGTACGGATTACTATCTCCACAAACGGGATAAAAATCAGTCCCCATCATAACATTTGACAATAATTATTATTTTAGGATAAAAAATAATTTTTAAGAACTTAATATAATTATAGATATTAGTCAAATTCATATTATCCATAACAAACATGGCTTACATAACCAAGCATATAAAGGAAAATGAAACTGTTAATAACCGAAACAATGATACTAATGAAATATTATTAACAAAGAAATATTAGAGGATCATATTTTATATCATATTTATGTATGTGATTCTTGTGTAATATAATAAAAATTATTTAATGATTATACAAGAGTTTAATGTACCATTGATACTGAAAATGTACAAGGTAATGGATAATTCTACAGTCTCTTCATTATCATAGGTTGTTTATAAGTGAGTATCAATTGGGAACTCTTTGTCATCCAAATCCATGTTTCTTAAAACTTTATTTCAATTTTTTTTTACTATTTCCTATATTATAGGTTAATTTCATTTATATACTTTTTTGACTTTTTATAAAAAAAATTATAATGTAATATTTCCGTCGTTTTCCAAACAAGGTCTATTACAACCTTTTCGACAAATTTAGTGAAAGATGTTTTTTTAACTTATATGGTGGGAGCAGCTATTTTTCCCAGTTATAACACCATAGAAGCATCCATTACAAGATTATAAGAATATTTTAAATATAAAAGGATTCTATTATAATTATGTTAATATTAAATTATTTCAAAATAGAAAAGATATTTCTCCCAAATAACCTTGATTTCATCTATGTCAACATCATTTGATGGAATTTACACTTGTTTGAAGTTTATTTATTATGATAAAATATTTCATATTGTATTGAAGGTTTCGAGATATTTTTGTGTAACACCACATGATTTCATAGTGTGTTACTTCTTCAAAATAATTCAATAACTTGCACTACATGCAACACCGAGTTCAAGCGCACCATGACTTACCAAACGAGTCGTTCAAAAGAGGTTATGAATAGTATTAACTAAAATTTGAACATTATATAATCCTTATATTTTTAGAATCCATATTATTAGTTTCTTAGACATAATTTAATAAAAAATTCATTTTTTTCAGATAAAAGAAGTATATTTCAAAAAATGCACTTTTACCAACTTTTAATAGTGAACCCTTTTTAAATCCAATATTTTAAACTTTTATATATTAAATTTGAATAAATAAATTTTTTCTTTAGAATGGGGACATCAAAAATTTACAATTTAAAACTCCAAGCTTCCATGGTACACTTCTATTTGAATGATACAGTAGCGTGTGTTGTACGCAACTTCGAGTTCTAACACACACCACAACCAATCAAAGTAGCCGTTATGAATAGTAATACCTAATTTTTGAAATTTTATAAACTTAATCTCTCAAAATTGACTTCAGTTTTGGATTTGTAATATCAAATTTATCCAAGGGTGAAATTTTGGTACCTTTCGGATAACTTTTTTATTATAATGAATAGTGAAAATTACTAAATTTTAATTTAAAACAAATTTTTTAATAAAAATAATTAATAGTGATAAATTATGAATTTGAGTGGTTTTAAAGTATAATTAGAATATATTTTCACCATTTAATACAATTTTGGTCATTGGACATATTCTCAAAAATAAACCGGACATAAACAATTGTCAATCTTTTGATAGTTATTATATCTTAAAAACACGCGTTTTGTTTTGACCGTGGGAATTTATATTAATTTATGAAACTTCTGTGTTTTGAATTTTGAAAAATGGATTCCATATTTGGAATCATGATTTCCAAATTGTATAAATTGGTTACTTTTATTTTTATACATTTTGAATAATTACTTCGGTAAATATTTTATTTACCATGGTTAAAGGGTAAATCCGGTAAATAAGGGTGAAAATAATATTATAATAAAAATAAATTACCCTAAAATTTGTCTTAACCTTATTGGTGGATACATTTACGACCATGGGAATCTTTGGGTAGATTTTGGGACCCCATTGATCCACTTGTAATTGATAATGAATCTTCATATTAATTAATTGAAAATAAATACAAAAAATGACACAACCATATATCTTTTAGAATTTTTGTTACATAGGGTTATATATGTTGGATTTTTTACTATAAATTATAATTAGTACGATAACATGATTTAATACTTAATGGTATTTTATTTATAATTTTTATACTTTAAATAATCTAATTTATTTATGACATAATGATGATACATTAATTACCATAATAGTGAAAAATTAAAATAATAGATCTTATAAACACCCAAATAAATATAATATGAGACTTTTTATGAATTAAAATAATTTTATAGGTTAATATGACATGTTAGGATTGATTCTATTAACTTTTTTCTAATTAATCATTCTGTTATGAGTTCCACAAAAATCAATTATTTAATAATGCCAAAATTGACATAAAAGAGTTTTTAAAAAATATATTATATTATTAATTGATTTAAATTTATAAAAATCAAATGTTGGTCCAAAAGACTTATATCATGATAGGTGTATCATTAATGGACCACTTGGGGGTCTCTTTGATCAATATGTAATGTTTATTGACAATATAATATAAAAATAAAAAGTGACATGGTAATTGTTAATCTAATTAACTAAGAGTTAAAACTAAAAGATAAGGTTAATATAGTGACCAAACCTGTCTAAAACCAATTGGTTGAGTGGTTTTAGACCTATCCCCACCATAAAATTTAAACAATCCACTTTGGAGCCATTATAAACCTAATAAGAATTTATTATAAATTAATACTTCCTAAAGAGCCCTTCCTCCCCCTTATAAAAGGACCCAACTTCTAACCAATTTTTCACACCATCAAAGCCCTTTAGTTCTACCAAAACCTACCCAAATACTCTATAAACTTCCATCACTTCATCCTAGAGGCCTTATTTTGATCAGAAAGCCAACATAAGGATCCCTTTTGATCAAATCCAAAGGAAGAACCTGAAGAAGAGGTAACGTCTTCACCACCCTATTTAATGTTCTTTTCTTCTTCAACTTCTTCTTTCCTTGTTATTTCCATTCTAAAATAATAACTCTAGTATCTTCTATATACTGTGATGTGATTATAATTATGGAACAAAAAAATTCACTATTCTATCGATCCCTTGAATGAAATGTCACCATACGTGCGTACATACGACCTACCGTCTCCTCGTTGTGGTGTAATTGTTATTCAATATATTATTATTTAGATGGTAATAATAGTGATGTATAATTAATGTAAATAATAAATATAACTTGATAATTATTGTGTATATATGATATAGAATCCAATTATGTATTATTTAAATATCAAAAGAATGATATTTTTCACAAGTGCGTACGTATGGATTACCGTCTCCAGGATGCGATGAAATTCATTTCCAAGTTCACCATTCATCAAAGATTATAAAAATATATATTACTAATAAGTATGTAATATATGAAATAATAATGATACTGGATATATATATATTTATATATATAAGTATTTATGTACTTACATATATCTTACTCACTTACTTCCGTTCAATACTATATGAAAACAGAAATAACGTTTATGCGTACGTATGGACTACCGTCTCCATAAATGGTCATTTCCATTTCATATATATATCTATTATAAATATTTATATTCTAAATATATATGATATATTTATCATGTTTTATATTCTGGATGTATTTAAATCATGATCTAATTGATATAATCAAGAGTAACATGTTAAAACATGTACGATAAAGAAAGCGATTATTACCCAAAATGTTAATTTAACATGGAAATTATTATTAAATGGGTAGTATAAAGTCATAAATGAAACATGTATGATATCATAAATATTAATATGGTTCTGGTATAATATAATAACATACTATGATCTTCGTACAAGAGGTTAAACATACCCTAGACTAAAGGAAAATGCAAGGTATGGGGTTTTCATCTCACTCCTTATTCACGTGAGATTCATGCCATATTGCCACTATTACCTTTTGTGTGGTGTATTTACTTCCCATAGTTGTATTCATTGTGTAATACACTTTAATTTATGTGTATTTACATATAAATTGTATGATACCTCTTTCATGGGTTGTATGTTTCGTAAGTTATCAAATTGGTAATGGTTAATTCCTCAATCTCATTATTATCCGAGATTGTTTATGTGTAAGTATTTACTGGGAAATTTTTATCATCAATGTCCATTTTTCATAAAAATGATTTCAAAATTAAGATTTTAAGGATTTTTAAAGGTACTCTTTATCAAGATCATAATTTCAAATGTTTTAAATATTTATCTTTCTAAATATTTTTAATTAATGTCCATGTTTTCAAAATGATTTTAAGGATTTATTTATATAGACATGACAGTTTTGAAATGATAATTCTTTTCAAAAGTTTCAAAGTGGTATGGGACACTATGATTCAAAAATTTCTTTTAAATTACTTTCTTTATAAATGTGTGATTTTTAAATGATTTTACTAAAAGGATATTTCTCCCAAAAAGTTTTACTCATCATTTTCATCTATGTCAACATCCTTTGATGTATTTTAAGCTCATTTGAAGTTGATTTATTATAAAGAACTTACATTGAAGGTTTTGTGATATGCTTGAATGTGGATGCGTTATTTTTATACCATTCATGGTTTATGGATAAATTATTGACATTTCATATGCTAGTTTTAATATGAATGTTTATGTTATGTTTGAACATATTCATATGAGGAATGCATTGGACTTAGTAAGTGACAGGTGGAGCCCGCTATAGCTCCTCGATGCATCGGTATGTCTCATGATACAAACTAGTGTCCTGGAATAAGGCCTTGACAAAATATTATTTGTAGTCTTCTCACGAGGCCTTGGATATGTGGTTATGATAGTCTGGCATTATGCATTTCATCATTATGATAGTGGTTACTGATATTGCATGTGATTATTTCACTAGTAAAATATCCATGTGAATATGTAAATGGAATTAATTCATTTTATTTTTGCTATATTATGTTGAAGTTCAAGTTTAAAGGGCTTTTTTTAGTTATACATTTCCTTAAATGTTTATTAATATTTATGAATGTTTCCAATGTATTGCTTACCCTTACTGAGCGTTTGAGCTCACCCCTTTCTATGTTTTATTCTTCCCAGGATTCGAAGAAGTGTATTGTGATTGATATGTATGGTTAAGCCATGGGAATAATGGAATTCATAAAGATTATTTATGTTTTTTTGTATGTATTAAAGTGCAATGTAACATTCATGTATGTAATCTATTTTCCAAGACTGCTAAACTGATCGGTCCTTCGGGACATCATTCCTTGTGATCATGCCAATGTATTAAAATAATGCACCGACTCTGGTTAATTGGGGTCAGGGTGTTACAGTTGGTATCAAAGGAATTTTATCAATACCCTTGGAAACTAGATTTAGATAATCTCGGATTAGAGCACATAGCCCTAAGATTGACATTGAGGATTAGTATTGAAGCACTTCCTATAATTTTGGTATTGTAGAGATTTTTTGAGTTTTCTGAGAAATACATCCCTATCTGGATGAGAGCAGGTAGTGGCGGCTCTGGCACAAATGTACCGAGGGGTAAAACCTGAAAACACCGCTTTGAGCTAGACTTAAACGAGAATTGGTGCACGACAACGGGCCTTGCTGCACTCTTGGTTACGACACTCCCGGGGGATATGCTTAGGATAATTCTCATTTTCTTTACAAATCATTATGAAGGGATCATGAGTATTTAATTACTTAAATAAAACATTTTTATGATTATGGATTATATCCATAAACTGTTCAACTTGCGTTTGGTTTTTTAAAACATTGTAATTATTCATTGCAATTCATAAATTGACCTAGTTTATGATATTATATAGAAATGGTGCCCATTAGAAGGAATGAGAACTCCAGTAATACGTATGATCCAAAGAATAATAAGGATCATATCTTTCATGGTATTAAGACATCATTTAGAAGGGAAATAGTATCCCACATATTATCATCATTTGATGAAATAGTATCATGTGTTGATAAGATAAGTAATGAGTTTACTGAGTCCTACGGCTTTGAAGGGAAACAAGAGAAGAAAAGGATGGAAGAGAGAAATATGGAGAAAGGGAAGAGAGAAAAGAAGAATTTCCCATATGTGATAACTGTAGGAAGAAACACCCTAGAACTTTCCTGAATGGAATGGGAGTTTTTTATAAGTGTGAAGAAAAAGGACACCATGTATGTGACTTCAAGGGTAAGAAAATGGTTTCAAATTTACAATGCATCATTTGCAATGAGTTTGGACACTACGCTATCCTATGTCACAGTCATCAGACTATGTTGCAAATGATGATATTGGATAATAACCACGTTATGATACTACCATAGATGATGAGGAATTATTAGAGTTCTTATGTTGATTATGTCATTTGAGTGTTTTATCAATAATATACTTGTTATAATAATTATGGAGTATATAAGGATTTTACTGTAGTATTATTTCAATAAGGACTTGAGATTGTGTGGAAGAATGAAAAGTGACTCAATAGATGGATAAATTTTTGGAAAATATATGGGTGAGATAAAGATAAATCGTAATATGGTTCTGATATCGAGGTAGTGATTTTATAATAATACATGATTTATTTAGATAAATTATATTGGATAATCTTGACCACCTTGAAAGTGATTAATGATTTGTATATTCCATCATTGATGGGGTTTACAACATTTTTGTATTGAAGAAGTAAATCCATTATTATTTAAGGAATAAGGGATCATGAATGTAATCAATAAGGTTTTATGGTAATTCAGGATGTTGCAGAGTTTTAAAATAATACACGATGAAGGTGTTCACATGTTATTACACGGAAAAAGGATCTTCATTATGTTTACCTTCCTTATAAATTTTGGAATGAATCATTTTGGATAGTTCTAGTTTGGATTATTTTTGGATTTCCATAAAAGGATGACCCGAAGGTTGAGCAGCAACCTGTCGCATCTGGAAAGGCCGTGAGACTTGAACCCACAATTGAAGGGTGACAAGGGTGTATCACCTACCACTGGCCCATGTGATGTCTGGATTTTTATAATGTAGTTTCTTTTAAGATATGGTAGATGAATTATAAATTCATTTTTTGGAACCCTATAAGAATAGGATAAATAGAATATATTTTTTACGTTATATTAACTTTTAGATTGAAAGATGAGTTTGTGGTAGAAATTAACTAAAGGATGGAATTGTACTTGTCACGAATATATTTTTCTTCTTCTCTTATTATATGATGAAATTAATTTTTATACATTATTTAAGGGTCCTAAAACCAGAAATGTGTTATCCAAATAGCCTATGTTTTGTTGAACTGATGGTATTTCAAATCATCATATATTTATGAATTTAAGGACCTCAATTTTACACTTGTTTTTTCATGATGACCTCAATCACTACCTTTAAATATTTATGTTTTTCCTCCAATTAAATGTCTCTAATTTCCACCAATGTTCTCCTTATAGATATCATAATTTTTTGGTGACCATTTCATTTCTCTTTTCCTCTTATTAAGACTAAATTTTATTAACCCAATTTCCGATGTGGGTTTTCCCACAAAGATATTTTCTATTTTCAACCTTTTATTTTATAAGAACAATTTCAAATTGTGAGGATGCAATTTATTGAATTAGGGGAGAATATAACACCCCAAGGTTTCATAGTGTGTTACTTCTTCCAAATAATTCAATAACATTCACGACACACAACACCGAGTTCAAGTGCACCATGACTTTCCAAACAAGCCGTTCAAAAGAGGTTATGAATAGTATTAACTAAATTTTGAACATTATATAATCCTTATATTTTTAGAATCCATATTATGAGTTCATTAGACATTATGTATGAACAAATTCATTTTTTTCTGAAAAAAGAAGTATTCTTCAAAAAATGCACTTTTACCAACTTTTAATAGTGAACCCTTTTCAAATATAATATTTTATACTTTTATATATTCAATTTGACTAACTAAATTTATTCTTTATATTGGCGACATCAACAATTTACAATTTAAAACCCCAAGCTTCCACGGTACGCTTCTCTTTGAATAATACAGTAGCGTGTGTTGTAAGCAACTTCGAGTTCTAACACACACCACAACCAATCAAAGTAGCCGTTTTGAATAGTAATACCTACTTTTTGAAATTTTATAAATTTTATCTCTCAAAATGGACTTCATTTTTGGATTTGGAATATTGAATTTCGCCTAGGGTGAAATTTTGGTACCTTTCGGATAACTTTTATATTTTGATGAATAGTGAATATTACTAAATTTTAATTAAAAACAACTTTTTTAATAAAAATAATTAATAGTGATAAATTATGAATTTGATTAGTTTTAAAGTATAATTATAATATATTTTTACCCTTTAATAAAAATGTTTTTCATTGTACATAGTCCCATAATTAAACGGGACATAAACAAGTGCCAATCTTTTGATAGTTATTATATCTTAAAAACACGTTTTTTTGTTTTGATATCGGGAATTAATTTTAAATATATTTCTGCCACTTCTGTGTTTTGAATTTTGAAAAATGGATTCAATATTTTGAATCATGATTTCAAAATTTTGTAAATAGGTAACTTTTATTTTTAGACATTTTGAATAATTATTTCGGTAAATATTTTATTTACCATGGTTAAAGGGTAAATCCGGTAAATAAGGGTAAAAAATAATATTATAATAATAATAAATTACCCTACAACGTGTCCTAACCATATTGGTGGATACATGTCCGACCATGGTCATCTTTGGGTCTATTTTGGGACCCCATGGATCCACATGTAATTTATAATGACACTTTATATTAATTAAGTTAACATAAATACAAAAATGACACAAACATATATCTTTTAGAAAAACAATTTTTACATAGGGTTATATATGTTGTATTTTAGACTATAAATGTTCATTAGAAAGATAAAAAGATTTACTAATTAATTATTGTTTATTTATAATTTTTAGATATTAAATAATTTAATTTATTTATGACACAATGATGATGCACTAATTACCATAATAGTGAAATATTAAAATAATTGATATTATAAACACCCAAATAAATATAATTTGAAACTTTTTATGAATTAAACTAATTTTTTGGTTAATATGACATGATAGGATTGATGTAATTAACTCTATTCTAACTAATAATTCTGTTATGATTTTTTTAAAAAATCAATTATTGAATAATGTCAAAATTAACATAAAAGAGTTTTTAAAACAAATATTATATTATTAATTGATATTAAATTCCGAAAAATCTAAGGGGCAACCAACATACTTATATAATTATAGGTGTATCATTAATGGAATACTTGGGTGTCTCTTTGATTCATATAGTATGTTTATTAACTGTATAATATAAAAATACAAAGTGACATGGTAATTGTTAAAATAATTAACTAAGAGTTGAAACTATAAGATAAAGTTAATATAGTGACCAAAACCTGTCTAATACATATTGGTTGAGTGTTTTTCGACCCTTACCCACCTTAAATTTTAAACCGAATATTAAATTATTATAAATTAATACTTTATGTTTTTCTTAAAGAGCCCCTCCCCCCTTATAAAAGGACCCAAATTCTAACCAATTCATCACAACTTCAAAGCCTTTTGGCTTGGACAAACCCTGACCAAATACTCTCTCAACTTACCTCAATTAATTCTAGAGGCCTTAGTTTCATCATAAAGCCAACATAAGGAGCCCTTTTGATCAAAAAATAAAGAAGAACCCGAAGAAGAGGTAACGTCTTCACCACCCTCTTTAAAGTTCCTTTCTTCTTCAACATCTTATTTCCTTGTTATTTATATTCTAAAATAATAACTCTAGTATCTTCTATATACTGTGATTTTATTATAATTGTGGAACAAAAAAATTCTCTTTTCCATCCATCCCTTTAATGACATGTCACCATACATGTGTACGTATGGCCTACCGTCTCCAAGTTGTGTTGTTATTGTTATTAAATAAATTATTATTTATATGGTTATAATAATGATGTATAATTCATGTAAATAATAAATATTACATGATAATTATTCTTTATATATGATATAACATCGAATTATGTATTAATTTAATATCCAAAGAATGATATTTTCGCCCATGCGTACATACAGATTATCGTCTCCACAACGCAATTAGATTCCATTCCATGTTCACCATTCATCGACGATTATAAAAATATATATTACTAATAAGTATATAATATATAACATAATAATGATACTAGAGATATATATATTTATATATATATATAATTTTTTATGTACTTACATATATCTTATTCACTTACTACCCTTCAATACTATATGAAAACAGAAACAACATTTATGCGTACGTACAGACTACCGTCTCCATAAATAGTGTTTTCCATTTCAAATATATTTCTATTATAAATATTTATATTCTAAATATATATGATATATTTATCATTTTTTATATTATGTATGTATTTAAATCATGATCTAAGTGATATAATCAAGAGTAACATGTTAAAACACGTACGATAAAGAAAGCGATTATTACCCATAATGTTAATTTAACATGGAAATTATTATTAAATGGGTAGTATAAAGTAATAAATGAATCATGTATGATATCATAAATATTAATATGGTTCTGGTATAATTTAATAACATACTATGATCTTCGTACAAGAGGATAAACATACCCTTGACTAAAAGAAAGTGCAAGGTAAGGGGTTTTCATCTCACTCCTTATTCCCGTGAGATTCATGCCATATTGCCACTATTACCTTTTGTGTGGTGTATGTACTGCCCATAATTTCATTATTTGTGTAATACACTTTAATTTATGTGTATTTACATATTCATTGTATGATACCTATTTTATGGGTGGTATGTTTCTTATGTTACCAAATTGGTAAGGGTTAATTTCTCAATCTCATTATTATCCGAGATTGTTTATGTGTAATTATTTATTGGGACATTTTTATCATCCATGTCCATTTTTCATAAAAATGATTTCAAAATTAAGATTTTAAGGATTTTGAAAGGTACTCTTTATCAATATCATAATTTCAAATGTTTTAAAGATTTATATTTCTAAATATTTTTAATTATATCAATGTTTTGAAAATGATTTTAAGGATTTATTTATATGGACATGACTGTTTTGAAATGATAATTCATTTTAAAATGTTTCAAAGTGGTATAGGACACATTGATTCAAAAATATATTTTAAATTACTTCCTTTATAAATGTGGGAATTTTACATTATTTTACAAAAAGGATATATCTCTCAAAAAGTTTTACTCATCATTTTCATCTATGTCAACATCCTTTGATGGATTTTAAGCTCATTTGATGTTGATTTATTATAAAAAACATCCATTGAAGGTTTTGTGATATGTTTAATTGTGGATGTGTTATTTTTATACCATTCATGGTGTATGGAGAAAGTATTGTCATTTCGTATGCTAGTTTTAATACGAATGTTTATATTATATTTGAAGCTATTCATAGGAGGAATGCATTGGATTCAGTATGTGATTGGTGGAGCCCACTATAGATCATCGATGCATCGGTAGGTATCATGATACAAACTAGTGTCTTGGCACTAGGCCTTGAGAAAATATTATTTGTAGTCTTATCACGAGGCCTTGGATATGTGGTTATGACAGTCTGGCATTATGCATTCCATCATTATGAATGTGGTTATTGATATTGAATTTTATTATTTGACTAGTAGAATATCCATGTAAATATGTAAATGGAATTAATTCATTTTATTTTTTCCATATTATGTTGAAGTTCAAGTTTAAAAGGCTTTTGTTTTAGTTATACATTGCATTAAATGTTTATTCATATTTATGAAAGTTTTCGCTGTATTTCTTACCCTTACTGAGCGTTTGAGCTCACCCATTTCTATGTTTTATTCTTCCCAGGATTCCAACAAGTGTATTTTGATTGATATGTAGGGTAAGACAAGGGAATAATGGCATTCATAAAGATGATTTATGTTGTTTTTTATGTCTTAAAGTTCAATGTAACATTCTTGTATGTAATCTATTTTTCAAGACTGCTAAACTGATCGGTCCTTCGGGACTTCATTCCTTGAAATCGTGCCAATGTATTAAAATAACGCACCGACTCAGGGTGATTGGGGTCGGGGCGTTACAGTTTGACTGTTGATGTTTTATTTTTATATCATTCATGGTTTATGGTTAATGTATTAACATTTCGTATGCCAGTTTTAATATGAAAGTTTATGTTTTGTTTCAACATTTTTATGTGAGGAATGCTTTAGACATAGTAAGTGATTAGTATATCCCTCTATATCTCCTCGATGTATTTGTAGGTCTAATGAGACAATATAGTGTCTTGGAACAAGGCCTTGAAAAAATCTTATTTGTAGTCTTGGTATGATACCTTGACTATGTGGTTTCCATTTCTGTCATTATGCATTCCATCATTATGAAATTGAATATTGATATTACATGTGATTATTCAACTAGTAGAATATCCATGTGAATTCATAAATGGAATTATTTTATTAATATTTTCCTTATTATGCTGAATTTTATTTTTAAAAGGATTGTGTTTTAGTCTTATAGATTGCCTTAAATGTTTATGCTTATTTATGAATGTTTCATCGATATTGTTATCCTTACTGAGCACCTGAGCTCACCCCTTTCTATGTTTTATTTTTCCCAAGATGCGAAGAAGTATATTATGACTGAACTACAGTGATAGTCTAAGGGAGATGAATGTGTTAAAAAGAGACACAATGTTGATATTTTTCATATCATAATGTAATGTAAAACATATATTGGTATCTAGTACATCTAAGGCTACTAAATGGATCGGTATTTCGGGATTTTATCCCTTGGGATCATGCCAATGTTATGTAATAATACATTGTATCTGGGTAACTAGGTTGGGGAATTATAATATTAATATTTATTAAATTCAATAAACCTAATTAGCTCACTATTTTGACATACACATTTTAAAAGTGTACCTTATATATGTATTCACAATTGAGATTCCCAAGCATTCATGCTTGAAAATATCATTTTAAGACTCGAGACCAATTCCATCTGCAATGGAATGTCCAAATATTTATTCTTAATTGTGAATGTAAGATATAGCTTTATCTTTAAACATAGTTTATTCACATAGTCGTAATGTTAATAAATGTTTCTATGGAGTAGGTGGATTGAAGGTACTCTAAGAAGTTTTATTTGTTTTTTTGATTAAACATTTCATTTCGTCACAACATTATCCATATATAATATCATACTTTACTACAGACCATTTATCTTTAACTAAAAAAAATTATATGGAAATTTTTTTTAAGGTCATACGTCATGTATCTTTATAAGATTACACACCCATGCTATGAAAGATCCAATAAAAGATACAACCATTGTATTATCTGGATCATAAAGTGGAACAAGAAACATAGCAGTTGGATCATACACTACCACAATCCCCACTCTCATGTTATATTTTGAGAGGGTTTGATTGTACAACTAGTCTCTTGAGATATTATACACTATACACAACTAAAAATTGCAGTATGTGGTTGTTGACCGAAAAAAGTCACATAAAATTACACCATGTACAATAATAGTAGTATAATGCTATCAGAAGTTTTATTCAGATTTAAGAGTATAATTAATGAAAATATTGATTACCCTGATCATGGTTTTGGGGAATTACTAGCGTCAACGCCAGTGGGATCATTTAGATACTGTGTGGAAGATTATTCCACCACCGATTTACATTTATTTTTTCTTATACATTGATCTGCGAATAGAGACCAAAAATAATATCTTGTAGTGAGTGTATTTGTGACTTCATTCATCTCATCATATTATTTTAATATTCTTGTTGTTTTATCTTCTCAAAACATGTTCATGCAGAGAATCCAAAACCTAATCCTCTAACAGGACTATATAGTTCAAGCTCATTCAATGCTACTGGAAGTCACTTTTTTTATGGTATGGTCCATGATAATTCTTGTGTTAAATCCATATAAAAAATATAAACATATTTATTTTATGTAATATAGTAATAAATCATACCAAATTTCAATTATGTAATAATTACACATGAATCCCATAATGATTTTGTGGTTTCATAATAATATACCATCCTTATTTTCACGAGCCTCCATCCATAGCACATGACGTTTGATGGAACTGGATTAAAATTTTGATTCATCAATATCCATTTAAAAGAAGGGACATATGTTGTTTTATTGAAAATAAATAAACTCTCATTGTTAATTTATGATATATACCAATTTATTCTATAATGATGTGTACAACATCTTATATTTACAATAGGGGTACACTGGTTTTGATTCACATTCTTTGTTTCCAACAGTCTTTTTCTTTTTTATAAATTATCAATTTTGAGTCATGATAGATAAAATAAATGATTTCAAATAATATATTATCGATCATAATGCACCAGAAATGATTTATCATTGTGACGTTTTCTAAATGAAGCCCATGATTCGTACTTTATAATATCTTCATAACAATGTGTTGGGTTGGTATTTATTCTCCCCTCATTATCTATAGGATGTAATTTCATTATAAGAGTTTGAGAGACTCAGTGGGTTTTTCTAGAGGACATTGGGAAAGTTTTCTTATGGAAATATTATAAAATAAATGAAGTTTTAAAGAAATAATGAAAACTAAATTAACGTTTCATTATATAAATTTTTAGTAAAATAGAGAATGTATATTGTAACATTACTATTATATATTTCCAAAGGATTTCCTTCACTATATGTCGTACATGGAGCCATGATTAAATATTAATCATCACATTCATCCTTGTTGTGACCCCAAGATAACTAATGAACAATAACATTATGGTGTAAGTAGGTTGGATCTATTGATTCCAATAAACATCAAATTTTTAACCCTAACTTATATCATTATTAATTTTATTCAAAACTGTGATGCTGAATCGTTATTTTTTTTCATTTTTTATTCTACAAGTTGTTGATAGATTAATAATTCTATAGTTTCATCATCAAAATCCTCTTCTTTCATGGGAATGGAGACATCAGTATTTTTAGAATTCACTATATGCAAGAGTAGGGAAACATTTAATATTTGTTGAATGAAAATAATGTAATACACTACATGAATAAAATCCCACAATTTCATGCATGTTTCATGAAATATTTAGTAGAGATATAACACTTCAATGCTAAAATATAACTTACCTTTAATAACCTTATTTAATCCATCCTCAAACCCTTGATTTCTAACCAACTATTGATGATGGGATAAAGTCTTATTTAAAAGTGGGTTTCCAATCAATCATCAAAATATGTAACACAATCAAGACTCTATGAACTAAAATATCCTAGGAACCTACACTAATGAAATCAATCAAATAGTCTCTTAAATTGATATATAATATCCATATTCTATGGATGAACAACTAAATCCTACATATCATAATATATGATATTGACATAATACAATTTGACATTTATTTGTTTAAAAAACTAATAGATTAATACATTGTGACCTTGAAGAGAAAGTCGCTGATACCACATATGAGTTTTGGGGCATCATCTTATGACCCTTAAGGGGATAAAAACCTAAAAAGGATGATTTATCTTATGGATAAATGTGAATGGAAACAAAGAAAAAAGTCATATGGCATACTTGTAGTATAATATTCGCGGAATCCATCTTTAAGATTCAATAGAATATGTTTGATTTATAACATTAAAGAAGCACACAAATTATTATAGACATTGAGGAGATTACACTAACCTTCAATAAAAGAAATATTCTTGAGGAAGCTCGATCACCGATGGAGTGCTAATTCATTAACCTAGTGGTAACAATAAATAAAAAAGAAGAGATATTTGGATATAGAATACAATAAAGGTTTAATTATAATAGTGGGATCACATCTCTATTTTTTCATTTTGGAAATGAATAAAAAATTATCATGACTTATATGACATAAAGATTATAACCATCAGAAGTATATTTTAAACAATTTTTGTTCTCTCAAAGGTTATTCACGATTTTCAAATTCTTTTCAAATTCTTTTTTAATTATATAAATTAATTATAAATTTATTTTGAATAATAAATCTATTAATAGGTCAAATCTCATAGTTTTCTTGATCATCGATGAAAACATGGATAACTTACCCACTTTTATGAAATACACTCTTTATATGTTATTATATATTTCTAAATAAATTTACAAAATTATTTATCAACCCTATCCAATCATTGAAATTTATAAAAAAATTAACATACTTTTCTCACCAAATAAATTCCACATCACACTATAAACCCCATGGAAATTTTTTAATAATAATATTGAATTAATTAAAAAACAAAAAACAAAAAACATGAATCACAAAATTTAATCTTGGAATGTGGATAATTTATAAAAAAAATTTAATTCAAAAAATTATTATTCATCAAAATCATTAATCTGGATAACTCATTTCATGGTTTAGTAATTTACATGAATAACGAAAATAAAAAATGGTTTAACTATTTTTACACTTACCTTTGTTCCATTATATTCATCACCCATAAATGAGGGCCACAACTTTGTATCCCCTAATCCTTAAAAACCCTCATAATTAAGGCATTATAATCTATAATCAAGTATATTAGAAGAATTAAATATGAAAAACTATGTAGATTTAGGATCCCTATATTATTCAAATGATGAGAAAACTGTGGGGGAGAGAGGTATCATTGTTAATATAGATAGGAAGGTAAACCAAATATATATGTCAATATGGAAAAATTGGATGGATAGTCCAATACAAATGAAAGGTGAAAAATGATAAAATAGAACCACACTCATTTTATTTTAGTATCCATGGGAAGATATGTATGGTTCATGTTGTCTATGAACAACACAAAAATGAAAAAATAGGAACCCAAAACATCAAACAATGATATATAAAGAGTATAAAATAACATACTTTGGATTCTAGATATGATTGATATGAGGGAATGTAGAGATATTATGCCACTAGAAAAGGTGTTCCACAAGATCTTGAGAATCATGGGTGACTGAGTCATGGTTTTGGTTTCTTAAATAGATCGGGGTAACTTTTAAGAGTGCTTTGAAAAAGCGCTAAAAAAGTTCCATTTTATCAGCACTAAATTTATATGTGCTGAGAAAAAAATGCTTTTATCAAAACTGTTTTAGAACTGATAAATATATCCTTTAATAGAGATTAATTAGAAATGGTAAATGTTTTGTAATTATAATTATTTAAATAAATTTATTTTAATTTTATACTGATTTAAATATATATAACTGTTTGTTTATAATTATATAAATACCAATTCAAAAAACAAATATTATTTATTTATTATAATTATTAATATAGTAAATATATATATTATTTATTTGTAAATATTTATTTAAAAATATATTATTAAGATTATTAATGGAAATATAATCTTAAATACATTAATTTTAAAAATGAGTGAAATAGAATAATTCAACAAAAGAACACTTTAAAAATATTGAAAAAATGGATATGTTTTTTGAGATAAACATGAGTTATTAAAAAAATATGGATATATATATATTGATTTTTATGAATACATATTGAAAATACTAAAACATAATAAATAAATAAATGTAAATAAGTAATAAAAAATGATCAATTTTTAAAATAATAAAAAAAAATAAAAAATGAACATCCTAACTGTAGTATTAAATTTTTTTACCAATTATAATCATAATATATATTTCATGTATCATATAATAATTAAAATCCAAAATATAGGAAAATATGAATAAATTAGATAAATATTAGGTGTTCTGGTTTTTATATATTACATGGATATATTTGCCTATATGTTTGCGTATACAAATGCAATAGCATATATATATATACATTAAATAAATGCAACACATGATATTTAATATAAGATCAATTAGAAATCAATAAACATTAAAATTGAATATGACATTAATATGTTTTTAATTAACATTCTATATATATTTTAATTATTTATTTTATATATCTATATTTAAAATATAATATTTATTAATATTTATAATATATATTTATGAATATTAAATTAATTGATTTTTATCAATAATTATTTAATTAATAATTTTTTTGATATCTTTCTTAGTTTACTAATTTTAATTTTTTTGATAATTTTTTTCATTTTTTATGGACCTTAATCAACAATAAAAAAGAACTGCTGAAGGGAATCTTTTATCAGCACCAAATGTGCAATGATAAAGGACACCCTTTTATCAGCGCTACAAATGACCTGATGATATAGGTTTCCTTTATCCATTCTAAAATAAAGCACTGATAAATGATAACTTTTATTAGTGGTAAAAAATAAGGGCAGATAAATGGTGCATTTTATCATTGTATTTTAGCAATAATAAAGGGATTCCTTTATCAGTGCCGATAAAAATTAACTTTATTAGTGATTTTTTCAAGTGTTGATAAATTACATTGCTGTTATAGGTATATATTGTAGTATTGTAGAAAACGTTTCTTATAAATATTATAATAGAACTCAAATTATAATTCAAATGCACATTGGAATGTAATCGTTTTATAAAAAGAAATATGAAATCTTTAAATAGTAATAATTGACACACAAGATTTACACGGAATTTATTCTTTAACCTTAAGAGTTAAGGTAGGTAACAATCCTGATTTAAAATATCTATAGTTTTTTACATACTATAAAATTTAAGTATTTAATTACTAGGATTTCTCTCGATAAAATGATTAGAATGGCTCTAACTTGCAATCTCATAGAAGCACTTGATACAATGACTAGTCATTGTATTCTTAACTTATGAATACATCAATACGATGGATCTTATAATCCATTTACCTATCCCTATAAGACCTATAAAAGTACCATTATCAGACATAGAATTCAAAATCAATGTGTTATAGGGATTTTAAAATCCTCACTCAGAATCTTTAAAACATTAACTCTATCAGAAATTAAAAATCCTTTAGAATGAGATGGTAAAGTTGATAAAAAACCAATATGGTGTGACATTTGAGTTGCATCATCTCATAACTCTTCAATTGTCCTCCCATTTATAGGAAAATATATAATAGTAATATTTCAATGGTGGTGGAAATGGCATCATGAAACATTCACTTTGATAGCTTTTAATGATCTAGATCATCAACTTTATAGTTATGAATTTCATTTTCCAACCACTCTTAGTTTAGAACCATTATAATGTTCTTTTAAATATAGTTCGATCGAAAAAATATATATACTCTGATTATAATCTTTGAATGGTATTATAGTTTTCTATATTATTCGTTAAATTGATAAACTAAAAAATCCCATTCTAATGAATCAATATGAATGTGAGTCTTGAGGTAATGAATTTTCTCAGTCAGATAGACGATAAATAATTATAACCACCGATTAGAACAAAATTTAATCTACATTATTGTATTAACCTATAGATTGATATATTATAACGAATAATATATGTTATGTTCATATTATATTAGGATTATTTCTATATTCAATATAAAATAATGTTTTCCAGAAAAACATACTAAATCTCTTGGGATATATAAATTTTTTAAAATAGTATATTAAAAATTATTTTTTTATTTCCAAATACAAGTAAAGTAATATAATAATTTATATTTTCACAAGTTTCTATTAAGACATGACTACATTTAGATTTATAGGCATGGTTGTGGGTGGTCATGATCATATTTTATTTGATAACAAGATTTTTTATGGACAAGATCACATTTTACTTTGTTCAAACTATTCTTTGTTCATTATGATTTTTTCACATGAGTGTGCATAGAAATTAACGCATATATTTTTGTTAAAAGGGTTTTGAGTGGGCATGATCACATTTTTATTTTTTACTATTCCAATATTTACTATAATTATTCTACATTTCTAGGTCATATGGCAATGATTATACTCTATGGTTCATATTTTTTAGCACACACTCTAATAATATGGTATATTTTGGTTCAGTTGATATTAAATATCCTTTAAAAATGACTTATATTGGTCTATTATTATTCTATTCCATTTTAATAATATATTTATCCCATAATTTTTATTTCTTATATGGATTTGATTTAACCCATGATGACATGTGGATGAATTTCCCCATAATGGCCATTTAACCTCACACTTTTCATATGTTTCTTTTACCAAGGTTTTGAATTTGTTTATAATCTATGAGGAGTCTATAAGGGTCTATAATTTTTTTCAATAATTGATAAACAATCAAAAGTCTTGTAAAATAAGAATATTTAGATAATGTTTTTTAAATGCAGTAATCCTATAATTCGTAGGATTTTAGGATGATTTATTAATTTTAATGTTCATCTTATGGTTATGTTTTAATATACAAATATATAGGCTTATCACAATTTATTTGAAATAATAAAATTAATGTAAGTGTTTTTAGTGAAAATACCAACATTTTAGTTCTAGGCATACTCACAAGGCCTAAGGTATTATATGTAGTTCAACCTCTTTAGTTGAATTTTTATTTTTTATAAAAATTTATCATTAATAAACCCATTGTTTTAATGGTGTTAGACTTCATTTTTACAAAATTTATTTCATGTAAAATTTCAATGAAATCCTTGGATTCCATCCGAAACTTATATTTAAAGGGATTGTTATTTTGATTAAAATGGGGTTATCTTTGTGACATATCAAAGATACCATGAGATTGAAGAATATGTCCAGAATAAATTAAATCGGGATATTATCGAATATTTATATAATAATATTTCTCATTATAGGCTCTTTAATGGGATGTGGATAAGACTATAAGATTCATGTTTCATAGAGTATATATTGACTTTAGTTCATAAATATGGAAATCACACCAATCTATATTAAAATTAGCCTATATATAAATTAAATAAAAAGAATAATGTGTGGAAGTATCCCAAAAAGAAGAGATCTCCAACCATGGTATTAATATCTAAATCCAATATTATATATAATTATAACCCAAGTGTGAGGAAAGCATAAGTATTTAATGTTTCATACATATTTATGGATTTGGAAAGAAGATATGATTATAAAAATTAATAGGAAATTAAATCACCATTCAAATTTAGGTATTAATTATATTTCCACCAAGAAGAGATTAAATCCTTACAAGAAGAGGTTGACTAAGGGGGAGTCAAGAATTAAGTATATCAATTTTTTTAGAGGATTTTTCATTTAAAACCAAAATATTTATAATTTATAATTTTTTACAAGATGAAAATGATATCTATAATGAATGAAAAATATATAATAACATTCCTATGAGATCATAAATTATATGTTCACATTCAAGGAAATGAAAGAAAAAATTATTCCCCCCAAATAACGGAATTAAGAGAAAATAAAATTTTGTATAAATCTAACTAAATACTTTAGTTAAATGGATACAATGCATAAGAATAAGGATCTAGATATCATAAAGTTTGAGGATTACATGAAATTGTTAAATAAATAGAAGAATACCCTTTATATGGAAGCCTAAAAATTTAAAATAAAAAGTTATCGAGATCAGAAAACTGTAATAAAAATAAATATGGGATTTGGAAAAAAAAATTTCCCTACAAAATAATAAACAAATAAGAAATACATTATATCAATAATAAATTATTTAATTGTGAATAGTATTAATAATTATTTCAATTAAAAAATCCCATATCGAGATTAATTTTATTATTCAAATATATTAATGAAGAGAGGAAAACATGAGATATGATCACTAGGGTAGATGATTAATTTGTTATAACCTTATCCACATGGAAGGGAACTATGGATAGAAGAAATAACATAATTAAACAGAATTGATAAGAAGGATATCCACTCCTATGAAATAATAGGAAAGGATTTTATCCAAGAAAAATGGGTGATTAAAATTACACTAGGTTCACTATTTGTGGAGGAAAATCATGGATACCTTCAAAGGGTGTGAACATCACCAAACTAAAAATAATAAAAAATTATCTCTTGTAATGAATAAAAGAAAATAAAAAAATGATAAAGAGCTGGTCAATCTGTGAATATAGAGGAAGAACATTGGAAAAGAATATACCATGTATGAAGAATCCCATAATGGATTTTGTGGCCCTAAATTAATAGTAATTCCTATGTTTTCTTATCAAAACACTATTTTAAAGAAAAAAATAATAGTCGAATCTTCCTTCAATAATGGGTGATTCATGATGAAGAATGTATTGTAAATTTATCAATGGTGTATAAATAAAAAAGGGGATTTCTCTCACTCAACAAAAGAAACCAATTCGAAGAAAAGAGACCCCTAAATGGAAACATTGTTAAATTAATGTCTATTTTTGGGATCACATAATATGGATCCGCTTTCAAATAATTGAAGATGGTCACATTTTTTATGATGAAGAAGAATATAATGTTGACGGCATTACAGAATTACTTTATGAATATCCAAAAAAGGAATTAGAATGATGGAAAATACCGGGATGGTTAATTTAGACTAGAAAACATCATTAAAATGAGGATATATAATTTAGCACTATCCATATGATTTTTCTATTTCTAATCATTATTAATGTGGTCAAGAAATAAAGAGGATATATTATCCATGGAGACAATGTTATAGAAATATCACATGTTAGTGGGTTAAATGATGTTCTATTTAAGAGTTGGTTTTTTATATTGTATGTTGTGTCAATAATTTATCTATACATGTGTTAAAAACTACATATATAAGAGAATTTTCATATAGAATATAACATGACAACATAGCCTTAATTTATCAAATAAATGATGTAAACACTATATATGAAAAAACAATGGTATAAGGATAAATTCGGTGTGTGAAATGTGATATTAGACCTAGGAGTTAATATAATTTGACCACTAAAGTAAAGTAAAAAAGAATAATCTACATGACAAAATTTCATGTTTATTTATATATATTGTTAAAATTGTTATCAGCTGTTTATGTTAATTAGTAACCAAAATTTGTTTTATAGGAAACATTATTCTAAAAAAATAGTATCATCACTTAAGAAAATATATCTTATTAGGGTCAAGTACTGATTCTACAACATAGGGGAAGTTCTCGATGAAATTTAAAAGGCTATTAATCAAAATATTTGAATAAAATATCTGATAAATTACTGATATACAAGTGGGGTCAATGATTATCTCTTTAAAATGATATAAATTTTTGGTTCATGTTTTCAATCTCAAATGTTTGTGTTTTAAAATTTATATAATAAAAGTTTTTGAGAATTTCATGAGATCATTGTTTTATAGTTTCTCAATCAAGCTACTATTATTTTATTAGTATCAATGAAAGAGATTAAAATTTCTAGGAATTTTAACACAAAATATTATTTACCAAAATGATTCTATGTTTAGTCGGATTTAAAGACATAAAAATATCATAAATTATTAGTGGTAAATTTAGTTATTTTATTTCATAAATTATTTTCATTTTCATGAAAGATGATTAAGGACTATATTATTATATTGGACAGTCCAACTATAAATTTTCAATAGTTCGTACGATGTGAATTTGGTTTACCAATAGATAGTTTAATTGATATATTAAAGGATTATTTACATAATAGTATATGAAAACTAACATATTTCCCCCATAAATGGAATAAAGTAGTTTTGTAAAACCATATTGTATTCTAAAGACAGTGGGGGTGTTTTGTAGTTCATGTTTTTCTCATTAAACTCAAACATAAAGGGGGAGAAATGATAATGTAAAATGTGGATGAAGTCTACTATTTGGATTTAATTTCCAAAAGGAGGAGTAATAAGAAATTATATTATAGAAAAAAACCCAATTATGGTGATTTTTAACCCCTATGAGTTTGTGTTTGATTTAATGAAAATATGGTATGAGTGTTTTCTATGGACTTGTTGACAACATAAAATTATTGGATTTATCATGTTTCCTAGATTATTTCTACATATTTATTATATAAAAATATTTTTAAGAATAAATCCATAAAATACTAGAGATAAATATCTCTATAATATATAAACTATGCCTCTAAAACATTGGTTTCTCCAATGAACCTTTGTGTTGCACCTTAGTATTTATTTGGATGAAGAAGATTCTCTACCAGAATTTGAGTGTCAAAATTTTAACGACATTGTTTTTACATCATAGAACCATTTTTGATAAAATGAAAAATAAATTGTCTAGTAATTGAGTAAAGACAATCGAGCAGCTAACAACAATATAAAATCTAGGTGAGCTCAAAGAGCTCCTTGATATAGATGTCTTTGTATGTTAGAACAACATGGGTCTACACTGGTGTCTATGATATATAGAATAACATGGTTCAATATGGTATCATGGAGGAGAATAAAATTTAGGGGTGGAACATGGACCACAAGGATGGTTAGGTCCATATGGGATTTGATCGAAAGTCTTTAGTGCGTGAATATAAATATAGGATTGTAATTTTTGAGGTATGTGCAATGGTGCAAAATAATTAGTTTCAATAATGATAAAATAACAGAGGCTAGGCTGTAGAATATAAAACATGATGTTCATGTGGAGTAATAATGGAACATAATAAAGTTAATGGAACTACATCACATGGGGTGAGAATAAAATATTTTGGGTCACTGTAGTATTGATGGTTCCAATTTTGTATTATAAAGACCAATTCTATAATTTGTTATTGATAAGATGTATATATTATAGAATGATTTTGTGTCATAGTGGGTGTAATTATAATATATTTACATAATAGAGTGAGGATATGTTAAATGGATATTTTTCTGTAGTGGAAAGTGAAACACCACAATGAGTTTAGTTCCTTGATGGAGATTGAAGAGATTATATTTTTATAATTAGAGTGCTATGAGAAAGTCAAATGGTTCATGATTTACAGATCTTGTCAAATATATATGTATAAACCATAATAAAGTATTATAAACTATAATATTTGGTTGATATGTAAATATAAATTATCATATATGGTGGTACACTATATTAAAGACATAAAAAAAGATAGAAACATTATCTTAGTTGGTAATAAATGGTATTCAAGTAGTTACATACAACATGAAAATTCAAATGGTAACTGAAATAGGATGTTATGGATTTTGAATTTTGTACATAAGTAGAATATAATTACACTAATAGATTACACTATCATACACGAGACACATGGATGAATCCCAAGGTATTTGGGTAGATAATATATTATCCTAAACCATAGATCAAAGTGGTGTAATAAAGGTTTCTATATAATATTTCTCCATTATAGTTCTATAAATATGATCATAAATCCATGGACATTAAGATATATGAATTTTTGAGAAGGTAACATATATAGAATAAGTTGATAAATTGTATCCGATTTCAAAAGAGTCTATAGTAAAAGAATAATAGAATTGTTGCATGCTAGGTAATGTGAATAAGAGGAGGTAAATATATGTTAAAAAATTAAATTTTTTCTCCATACATATTTTGTAAGGAATAAGGTCATTTAATGACATTTTAGGAAAGTATATACTTCCCAGGGTGATATTCATAGTAATCTATAGTGGAAAAATATGAATTAAAAGACACCCATATCTACATTCATATGCACTTTTAGATAATAATTGATATGGTTCTTTATCCTATGATCCATGTTGTATTTCTATTCCCTTTTAGATAAGTGAGAAATGGGAGGAATTTTTATAGGATGTGATTATAGGGTGATAACGAATCTATCATAAACATCTCTGATATGTGAATATTTTTATAAGTGTCCAAGAATAAATACAAGAAACAATAATCTTTGTGATTCAGTGCATCAAGACATTATTGATCACATGTTCCTTGGATTAGACAGTAGTTGTGAGTCTTGTAAATAATATATTTTCCCTGTGTCTTTGGATTAATTAATTTTCATTAAAGAATCTATTTAAATGGATAAGATAAATCATTGATAATAATCAATAAAGGGGCTGGTAGTAAAGATTTTATAAATAATTTTTTGTGCATAGTTCCTACCTATGTGAGAATTGTATACAAAGATGATAAATCATTGAATAAGTATAAAAAATATTTATTTGGTTACACCGTGAATCATCCCCAACTCTTATGAATCTATGGGGACCTAATAAGAAATAACTCTTTAATTATCCTTTTCATAAGTATCATATACTAGATAATATTAAAAACATTACCAAAAT
The DNA here is from genome assembly GCA_963277665.1 of Viscum album. Taxonomy (NCBI): domain Eukaryota; kingdom Viridiplantae; phylum Streptophyta; class Magnoliopsida; order Santalales; family Viscaceae; genus Viscum; species Viscum album. The sequence continues at coordinate 1,692,060,227 of OY728137.1, read as the reverse complement.
TATAGGTTTCCCAACATCTATTTCATTACCATATTTATATAGTTATCATTTTATGAGAATTTATTTAATTTATTAAATATCACATAGAATATAACCATCACAATATCAAAAATAATCTCAATGTAAATTTCTGTCATAAATAAATCAAAACCCATCGAAGAAGTAGGAAAGAGGGAGAACACATAACAAGGGAAGAAAAACTCACATTGGAATTCAATGTGGATGATCAAATGAAGACATGGGAAAAAACCAATCAATGGACAATCCCTAGTCTCCAAATATTTTCCTATGGTTGTATAATGTTTGGGAAAAAATAATGGAATATATAATAATTTTTATTATCATCCAAATTCGTACAAATGTTTTAAATATAAGTAATCATGACCTGATATTTCTTGATCACTATGTAATGGGGGATAGTTGAGAACACCCCCATAATTAGATGGTTTCATCATTTTTCATTAATATATATTTCATAGTAAAAAACACCATAACTCAACACAAAAAAAATAAATGAAATAATGAAAATAAGGTGGTCATTCTATAGTATAGAGTCCTCTGAATAACAAGGAAGAAACATGAACAAAGAGATAATTAAATAAGGCTACCACAATGAAGTGATTCAAAAAAGGTAGAACCAAACCATCATCCAACCAATGATTCATAAAATAATATCTATGACCACTTGACAATGATTAATAATCAAAATTTTAACTAAATACCTAACACATTTTATTCCATGACCAAAGCATTTCTTGCCTTCTGGAAATCAATTGCAAGAGTAATCCCAAATACTCATATAACCTTATTTATTATAATTTAAACTAATATAGGAAATAAGTTAATATAGGTTTCTAATAGTTTTACCCATAAAAATTAATTCATAACCATAAAAAATGTGACAGGGATTACCCACCTTGCCACCAACACCCCTCATGGATTAATATTTCTTCCAAAATGAGATATCATGTCACCAATGTACCACAAGACACATTAAAAAATGTGACAAGACATCATTTAGTGATATAAAATCCTAAAAGTCCACTCATTTTGAAACACACACAATCACTTTATAACAAACATCATCCAACTAATATCTTTTCATTAACAACACCTTATTTTCCAAAATCGTATTCTAAAACATAAAATCCATAAAGAAAATGTTCAGGAAGATTGTTGATTCAATAAGGTTTTCCTTATGACTTTTCCATTCTTTCTTGTTTTGAAAATCACAAACACCTTATCTTTAAGAAAAATGCTTTCTTTAGGAAAATTGTTTTCTTTAGGAAAATTGCTTTCTTAAGGAAAATTGCTTTTATAAGGAAAATTGCTTTTATAAGCAAAATCGCTTTTATAAGAAAAATTATCCTTATCTTATTTTCATCCATATTTTTCTTAATTATGAGATTTGGATTCATTTCAATTTCTCGAAATCATTGAAACTTTGATATGAAGCATTCTGTTTTAGGATTCGAATTCTGGATAAGAACTATAAGGAAGATTCATTCCGAATTCCAGATATGAACTCTGACTAAGTTCTATTCCAGATTCAGGATACGAATTCTTATGAAGTTCGATAACAAATTCTCAATACAAATTCTAATGATTAATTCTAATTACGAATTCTGATGACGAATTATCATTACGAATTCTGAAGAAGAATTCTCATTACGAATTCCATTGAAGAATTCTCATTACGAATTCTGATGGAGAATTCTCATTACGAATTCTGATGACGAATTCTCATTACAAATTCTGATAACGAATTATCATTACGAATCCTAATGATGAATTCTCATTACGAATTCTGATGACGAATTCCCATTCCGAATTCTCATTCTGAATACACCTATTAAACAGAATCTGATTATCTTTGTTTTATACACTCTGAATTAATTCAGACTCCGAAAAATATTTTTCTTAGACTCCAAACTTTTATTTTACTTACACTTCTAAAATTTGTCTTCTCTTTATTTTTTTTCATTACACTCTGAACATTTACTCCAAAGCGTTACTTCTGAACTTTTGAGTTAGAATTAAAACGATGTCGTACTTTCAGTTACACTTGTTTTGTTATAAAACGATGTCGTCTATTTAGTTATAAACTAACCATTTTCTAAGTGACACGTGTACAGGTCCCTCCGATATTTAAGGAAAATATGACCGTTGGAGAAGGAGCCAACCTTACCTATAAATAGGATCTCATTTGAAAGAACTCGATACTGATGACAGATGAACAACTTGGTTTTGTGCATACATGTTGTTTAAGTGATTTCTAGAGAGAGATGATTTTATTAACTCTCAAAGCTTCGTGCGACTTCGAATGTTGGTGATTACATTAGAGGGCTTCCGGGGATAGGATGACAGAGGTGCCGACTACCTTGAAGTTCGAGGGCTTCCTTGCTGAGGAAGACAGAGGTCGCCAACTACCTTGAAGTTGAGGGCTTGCGGGGATAGCAAGATAGAGACTCCGATCTTCGTATCGAGGGCTTACCCTGGTGTGGGTAAGACAGACTTGCTTGAAAGTATAAATCAAGGGACCTTTATCCAAGGTTGTTGGATAACCTTCTCTTTGGGTTAAAAGACTTATATCTTGTTACTTGTAGTTTAACTACTTGTTTTATTTTCGCTGCATTTTGTATTATAAGGAATGTATAACATCCTTATACTTCCTTACTAGTACTCTGTTTCATTTAGATTCTATACGCTTTAAGGTAGAATCTCATATTGTAATATTTTGTTAAGGTTCAATTTCCGGAACCATATTTCCGGAACCTACATTCGGAATCACTTTCCAAGTTGGCATTTGGAGTTAGAGGTGTTGTGAATTTGCTTCGTTTAACTTTTTTAAACTTAGCCCTTTCCTTCTCTTATGGAAAACATAGTTAATCGTAACTAACTTTAAAGGTTCCAAATGAATTTTTAAAGTATACAATTCACCCCCCCTCTTGTATATTGAGCATCTACATCACTATTTCGATCCTACAATTGGTATTAGAGGAGGTCTCTGAAATACTTGTACTCACGAATAAGTTTTTCTTTCTCTTTTTCCCATTCTGAACTTTTCCCATTCCGAACTTGTCCATTCTGAACTTTGTTATTATGAATCATTTGCTACTAACAAGTTTGTGCACCAAAGGTTATTTTAAGTATGGTAGGAATTAATGTTGGTTCGATTGATAATCTAAATCCTACAAGACCACCAATCTTTGATGGTAATGACTATGAGTACTGGAGAGATCGAATGAAGACTTTTGTTATCAACACTGGAGTAGATAACATTGTTATGCTTACTGGTGATTATAAAATTCCTGACAAGGAAGTTAGAACTTTTACTAATTAAGAAAAGCAAGAATATCAACTCAATTATAAGGTACGCAATACTCTACTATGTTCAATGACCAGAAATATATAGCGCCAAATTTCTTTTTGTGAAGCAGCTAACTGTATATGGAAGAAGTTAGAGGTTACACACTTTGTAACTTCTAAAGTGATTGAGACTAGAAGAGCTATGCTTAGATCTAAATATCATGGCTTCAATTTTCCTTATGGTGAACCTATCTGTAAAGTCCAACATAGATTTATGACTATCGTCAACAGTCTACAATCTATGGGAGAAAAAGGATTACATGTTGAAGCTCTTGTGGACAAGATAATTGATATTATTCCCAATGAGTGGGAATCCAAGAGAAAAACTATAGATGAGAACAGGAAGGTCACTCAAATTACTCTTGATGAATTATTTGGAACTCTTCTACAACATGAGACTAGAATGAAGATAGATGCTGACAACATCAAGAAGAAGAATGGAAATGGTACTGTTTCTTTTACAACAACTTCAAATCAGATGAAAGCTAAGACTCCTGAGAGAGTAACCAGATCCAAGTCTAAGAAAGTTATTTTCCAATCCGAATCTAGTGAGAGTGAAGTCTCAGAAAATGAATTAGAAAATCTTGCTCGAAGGATGAACAAGATAGCTGGCCAAAGGAATTTTCAATCCAAGTATAAGAAAAAGGAAAGGAAAGATAAGAAAGATGGAGAAGTTACTTGTTATGAATGCAAGAGAGCTGGACATATTAGACCAGATTTCCCTATGCTCAAAAAGAAAGAAAGAAAAGAAAAGCATTCAGACAGGAACAGAAAGAAAAATTATAAAGCCAAAGCTAAGAATGTTCTGAAAGCTAATGATACCTGGAGTGCCAGTGGTGGTGACTCTTCAGATGAATCTTCTTATTATGAATCTTCAGGACATAAGAATCTTGGTCTTATAGCCAGATTACCTATTGATAATCATTGTTTTATGGCTGAGGTACGAAATGCTGAATCATTGACCAATGTTTCTTTAAATTCTAATGATAGTAAGTATTATAACTCTTCTGATGAAGAATCATCTTCTGATGAGGAATATACATTACCTACTTATGAAGAAGTCTCTAGGATTGCTAAACTTATTGAGATTGAGAATTACAAACTCAATAAGAAACTTGATAAGGAAAATTCTAGGAATTCTATTCTTACAAAAGAGATATCAGATCTTTCAAAAGATCTTGATAAGAAAAATACTGATTTTGAAAGTATTTCAAAAAATCTTGAGGAAGTAAGTTCTGAGAAGAACAAACTTTCTAAAGAGTTAGAAAAAGTAATTTCTAAGGAAAATGTTTTCGAGCCTAACTCTAGTTCAAAAACTAATGATTTTGAGGATAAAAACATGGTCGTAAAACTCAAGCCCGAAATTTTTTCCTTAAAGAAGTGTTTACCAAACTTTACCCACGGTAAGGAAAATTTTGATAAGATGTATTCCCAAATACGACCTTTAAGAAATAAATCCGGATTTGGTTATACCCATGAAAAACCTATTTTCAGTAACAATTATTTGTTTCCTCAAAGTTCCCCATTTTGTACCAAGTGTCAATGTGGTGGTCACTGGGAAAAGAATTGTTCATTAAACAAAACCCAATCTCTAGGATTTCACAAAGCTTACTTTTCTAAGAAGATGCAGGTTCCTAAAATTTCATTGTCTAGAAATATCGGATCCAAACAAGTTTGGATTCCGAAAGTCTAATTTTCTTCTTGATTTTAGGAAAACAAAGAGAGTACCCGCAACAATACATGGTAAATGGATAGTGGATGTTCCCGGCACACGACTGGTAACAAAATCTTTTTCGAAAAGATTATCAAAACGAAAGGAGGAAAGGTAACTTTAGGAGATAATGCTAAGGGAGAGATTGTTGGTATTGGTAATATTGTTCTTTTTGGTAAAACCATGATTTCAAACATTCTTTTTGTTAACGTCCTTAAGCACAACCTCATTAGCATAAGTCAGTTATGTGATGAAGGTTACCTTGTGAATTTTAGGAATGATAAGTGCTTAGTTCACAATTTCAAGGAAGAATTTATTCTCTCAGCCAATAGGCAAGAGAATGTTTACACTCTGAATTTAGAAGACCTCAAAATCCAAGACCTACCTTGCCTAAGTGCAATTTAAGATCATTCTGGTTATGGAATAGAATACTAGGTCACTGTAACCTTAGTAACCTAGGTAAACTCTCTAAGAAGAAACTAGTTAAGGATCTACCTGAGCTTAGATTTGATTCTTCTAAAGTTTTTGATCCTTGTCAATATGGAAAGGAACATAAATCTAGTTTTAAATCAATCTGTGAAGTCTCATCAACCGATGCATTACAGTTAGTTCACATGGATCTTTTTGTTCCAACACAAACTGGAAGTATTAGAGGCAAATACCATTGTTTGTTCTAGTTGATGATTACACTAGGTTTACTTGGGTGTATTTTCTAACAAAGAAATCTGAAGCTTTTTCCTATTTCAAAAGTTTTAGAGCTCAAGTTAAAAATGAGAAAAACCTTCCATTGAAAACTATTCATAGTGATCATGGAGGAGAATTTCAAAATTCAGATTTTGAATCTTTTTGTAGTAAGAAAGGTATTACTCACAATTTTGCAGCACCTAGAACTCCTCAACAGAATGGTGTAGTTGAAAGAAGAAATAGAATTTTTCAAGAGATAACTAGAACCATGTTGAGTGAATATTCTATTGCTAGACATTTCTGGGATGAAGCTGTAAGTACTGCTTGTTATACTATAAATTGAGTTTTGATTAGACCTTTTCTTAATAAAACTCCTTATGAGTTATGGAATGGTAGAAAATCGAGACTTTCCTGCTTCAATGTTTTTGGTTTCAAAATATTCATTTTTAATACTAAAGATAACATACATAAATTCGCACCAATATCTGATGAAGGAATCTTCTTAGGTTATTCCACAACATCTAAGGCTTATAGAGTTTTTAACAAAAATACATGTACTGTTGAAGAAACAGTACATGTAAAATTTGATGAGTCAGATCCTTTTGTTTTTAAACCATCCCTACCTTCTTCCTCGGATGTGTTTTAAAAAATTGATTGTCAACCTTTAATATAAAGACCTTCTGATAAGGATGATGTTCTAGAAGATACTTCTGAAACATTTACCCCAGAAGACTTTCTACCCTATGTTGATGAACAGGTTTTACAAAACCAAAATCAGGTGTTTCTTAAGAATCATCCCAGTGATAGTATCATTGGTGATGTAAAAAAATCTGTAAGTACTAGAAGTTCCTTATGAAATGAACTAGAACATCTAGAATTTCTTTCCCAATTAGAACCTAAAAGCACTGATGAAGCTTTAGCTGATGATGATTGGATTAAAGCCATGCAAGATGAACTAAATGAATTCGAAAGGAATAAAGTATGGACCTTGGTTGAAAGACCTATGGAAACTTATGTTATTGGAGTAAAATTGGTTTTCAGAAATAAATGTGATGAAAATGGAGTCATAGTATGAAATAAAGCTAGACTTGTTGCTAAAGGTTATAATCATCAAGAAGGAATAGACTATGAAGAAACCTATGATCCAGTAGCTAGACATGAATCTATCCATATTCTACTTGCCTTTGCAACATTCTTTAATTTCAAACTTTTCCAAATGGATGTGAAATGTGCTTTTCTTAACGGTTATGTTCAAAAGGAAGTTTTTTGTTGAACAACCTCCTGGCTTTGAAGATTCAAACCATCCTGATCATGTTTTTAGACTTACCAAAGCTTTGTATGGTCTTAAACAAGCCCCACAGGCATGGTATGATAGACTTACTGGATTTTTGCTTCAAAATAACTATGTTAAGGGAAATGCAGATCCAACCCTTTTTATAAAGAAAGATAGGGGAAATGTTTTGATTGTTCAAATTTATGTTGATGACATCATATTTGGATCAACTCAACAATCATTGACCGAGTATTTTGCAAGTCAAATGAAATCTAAGTTTGAAATGAGTATGATGGGTGAGTTAACATTTTTCCTTGGTTTTCAAATTTCTCAAAAACCAGAAGGAACTTACATATCTCAACATAAGTATATTAAAGATCTTCTTAAAAAGTATGGTAATGACAATACTAAGAGTATAAGTACTCCCATTGGTACCTCAAACTCTTTAGATCTTGATGAAGATGGGAAACCAGTAGATCAATCATCTTTTAGAGGTATGATAGGAAGCCTACTATACTTAACAGCTAGTCGACCAGACTTAATGTTTTCAGTATGCTTATGTGCAAGATATCAATCCAATCCTATGGAATCTCACATAAAGGCAGTAAAAAGAATTTTTCTCTACCTTAAGGGAACCATGGATCTAGGATTATTTTATACTTTTGGAAATGATTTTGTTCTTAAAATCTTTTCAGATGCTGACTTTGGTGGATGTGTAATGGATAGAAAAAGTACATCCGGAACTTGTCTCATCTTAGGAGATTCATTAGTTTCTTGGTCCTGCAAGAAGCAACATTCTGTAGCACTCTCCACTGCTGAAGCTGAATATGTAGCAGTTGGAATTTGTTGTGCTCAGGTGTTGTGGATGCAACACACACTCTCAGACTATGGCTTGAGTTTTACCAAAACTCAAATTTTGTGTGATAACACAAGTGTCATTTCCCTTAGTAAGAACCTTGCACATCACTCCCGTGCAAAACACATAGATATTAGGCATCACTTTCTTAGGGATCACACACTTAAAGGAGATATTATTCTTCAGTTTATTGGAACGTAAGATCAAATTGCTGATATTTTCACAAAATCTATGCCTTCTGATAGATTTGAATATATTAAACAGAAGTTAGGAATGATAACTGTAAGGTAATCCTCCTTAATTAACTTTCTGTTGAAAAAGTCTCCTTACAGCAATACACTCCTTTTCATAGGGGGAGTACATTTTCTTGTTAGTCTAACAAAGTTTTTCAAAAATCTGTTTTCAATCTTTTCAGAACGAAGATATCCTGAATGGAGATTTCCAGAACATCAATTTTTCCAGAATGGACATTTTCGTAAAGAATAGTTCTGGAATGGAAGTATTCGTATTAAAAACATCTGGAATGGAAAATTTCGTACTGGTATTTTCATAACAAAATGTTCTTACTGAGTTTTTCGTAATAATTGTTCTGTAATGAGTTTTTCATACTAAGATTATTTTCCGAAGCAACGTTTTTGCGAAATCTGTCTTCTCATAATAAAGTTTTTTTTGTAGTCTTTGTTATAGTACCCATTACGAATAATCCTCCTAATCCAATCCGAAAGGTATGATTTACTTACTCAAGTTTTCGTAGTCATATTTTACTTGCTGGCATTTTCTTGTATTATGTTTTCGGATTATAGTTTTCTTAATTCCTTGTTTGAATAAAAACCTCAAAAAGGTCGGATTCAAGTTTTCAACCGTCGGATCTAATCTCAGCTCATCACAACTGTTAGATTAACCAAGGAAGTTGAACCGTCGTTCCATTGCCTATATAAAGGGGACCCAAATACTCTTCCCACATCGATCTCAAGCTCTCGCGTCCCGAATCTCTGCCTCTCTATTTTAAAATCCGTTCCGAACTTCATATTTCTCCATTCCGAACATCAGATTTCTCTGTTCCGAACTTCCCAGAGGACTTCAGATCTGAATGTCTGCGGAGTTAGCGTCTCAAGAAATGTCATACACTAAGCCTATTTCACAATGGTTAGTTTACAAAGAAACGTTAGTCCATCCGGATTTCTTCAACAACTATGATTCTCTTATTTCGAAGAACATTAAGTTGAATGGGTGGGAAGATATTGCTGTATCCAAACCGGGGAATCAAGATGATGTTTTTTCGGAGTTGCTTGTTGAGTTCTACGAAACAGTTTCCTTCTTTCAGGAAGATAATAGGGAGAAATTTTCTTTTAAGTCTTATGGTAAGACTTAGAAGCTTTCTTATACCAAGGCAGCAAGCTTGGTAGGGCTGTCCTATGAAGGAGAAGCCCAGTTTATATCTCATGTGTTTCCAGACTCTAAGGGTAGATTCAACAAGGAAAAAGCCTTAGAAACTCTCGGACTGGCTGATGACAAGGCTCTGAAGATTGCTAGTTTTCCTACAAATTTCCGGATTCTAGAATTGTTGGTACAAGGGCTTATCATACCGAGGAAAGGTGATAAAGACATCTTTAAGAAGAGTGAGATCTACATCTTAGATTTCTTGATAAATCTAATGAAGTTTAACTTCATGAGGCGCATTCTTATAACCATTAATAATCTTAATAAAAGAAATCTCAGAGCCCAGATCATAATGTATCCAGCAATTTTATCAAGGTTGATTGTTCGGTGCCTTGAGTCCTTCAAGGAAGCTTGCAGATCTAAGCCAAGGGTTTGAAAAAAAAAATTGGTCAGTGATGATACCCTTAAGAGGATGGATGTGGCTTTCAACAAGGAGACTAGTGAGTTCTTAGATCTTCCTAATCAAGAAGAAGCGGCTCCGAAGACTGCTGAACCGGAATCGTCTAAGCCAGTTAAGAAAAGAAAGTTGAAGGACGTTGCAGCTGAGGTACAGGATCCAAAATCTAAGGAAGCTCAAACCGCACCTCCTAAACCAAAGAAGAAGAAGGCTTTCCCTGATGAGGTTGTTGAGAAGTGGAGAGAAAATAAAGAGAAAAGGAAAGAAGGGGATCCGCAGTTCGTATTGGACCCTTTGGAAGCTAAGGCATTAAATGAGAGAACTGCTGATGATCATGAAAAACAAGTAAAGGAAAAGAATCTCTAGAAGAAGATATCATAAGCCGAGGCAGTCCAAGCGTTGTTAAAGTTTAATGAGATGGTATCCGGAAGCTTTCCAGTTCCGAGATCTTTCTCCATGGAATCACTACCTGAGACTCCAGGAAGAAACCTTGATTTTCCGGAAGAGGTTACAACCGAACATGTTGAGCAACTCGAGCAGGTTCAACAAGTGCGAGAGGAAGAACAAGTTTCTGAAGCAAGTGTTGAAACAAGAGACTTATTGAAAGAAGTAGATGAGTATAAGGGTTCGCCTTCCGAACACCTGTCACTCCGAACTTCAGAGGCTGAATCATCTAAGTTAGTAACTCTAGAGAATGTTAAGAATGAGGAAGATGTTGTTCAGAATGTTGTTGATGATATTGTTCAATTTTCTACTGGTGAGCAGAAAACCCCTGATCAAGAATCGATTCTGAAAAAAGATAAGGGAAAGAAACTCCTTGTTGAGACTCCAAAATCAGTGGCTAGTAAGAAAAGAGAATATGGTGATTCGTCTAAAAGAAAGTTGGAGCTTACTGTGGAAGAAAACTTTCCGAGAAAAGTTTCAGATTCAGAGTCATCCTCTATGGGGCATGAATTTGTTGTCCAGTCTTTAAAGGAGTTGGTGGGATCCATTCCGACATTCTCTAGTATTTATTCAAGATGTCAGATGCTCCAACATGCTTTAAATCAGAAAACTGACTCCATATCTATGGTTTGCACAAGTACGTTGAGATTGAGGCTCAGTTCAAAACCTTCTTTGTCGGCTACGAAGCTCATAGAAAATCTTGCAAGGGGATGAAAAATTGGTCGAAGAAGACTGTTGAAGAGATGATGTTATTTGATGAGTTTCAAGACAATGTTAATGATGCTTTTGAGAATGATGACAGGAAGATAAATGAGCTGACTTCCTCCTTTGAAGAAAAGCTAACAGATGAAAAGAACTTTCGGATTCAAGAAGTCAGAGATCTGAATGGGAAGTTGAATTCTGTTTCTCAGAACTAGAAATTTGAAAGGGATCATCGGATTGAGTTTGATCAGAAGATGAAGGCTCAGGAAGACAAGATGAAGGCTCAAGAAGAAAAGATCAAGGATCAGGAAGAAAAGCTGAAAGCCCAGGAAGAAAAGATGGAAACTCAATCCGCAAGAATAGTTGTCTTAGAGAAGAAAGCTGAAGAAGATAATAAAGACCTGAAGAAGATGAAGACTATTCTTAAAGGGCTCATTTCGAAGGAAAAAGATCCGAAATAACCAAATCCGATCTTTTTGTTGTAATATTTTCTTTGTTGTCGAGATTTCAAACCAAATGAAAATTGTGCCTCTCGTTTCTTTTGTTGTCATTACTAATATTTCAGGTACATTGTTATTTTTTTCCATTCCCTCGATTTCTTTTTGAAAATCAGAAAGGGGGAGAAGGAAACGATCCTTATGAAAAAGAAGAAAGTTTATCTAAGGGAGAGTTTTTCATTAAATAATACTTTCTTTTTCGTAATGAAATGTCACTCCGAAAATCTAGAATACGATCCTTAGAGTTTCAAAGCATAAGGGGGAGTTATTCGTATTCATCAATATCCTTAAAGCAAAGGGAGATAAGCCTTAATGTTTTTCTTTCTTCTTAGAAATTCTTTTTCATAAGGATGTTTGTGCTTTCCAAAAAGGGGGAGATTGTTGAGTCAATAAGGTTTTCCTTATGACTTTTCCACTCCTTCTTGTTTTGAAAATCACAAACACCTTATCTTTAAGAAAAATGATTTCTTTAGGCAAATTGTTTTTTTAGGAAAATTGATTTCTTAAGGAAAATTTCTTTTATAAGGAAAATTGCTTTTATAAGAAAAATCTCTTTTATAAGAAAAATTATCCATATATTATTTTCATCCATATTTTTCTTCAGTATGAGATTCGGATTCATTCCTATTTTCTCGGAATCGTTGAAACTTTGATATGAACCATTCTGTTTTTGGATTCGGATTCTGGGTAAGAACTATAAGGAAGTTTCATTCCGAATTCTGGATATGAACTCTGACTAAGTTCTATTCTAGATTAAGGATACGAGTTCTTATGAAGTTCAATAACGAATTCTCAATACAAATTCTAATGATTAATTCTCATTACGAATTCTGATGACGAATTCTCATTACGAATTCTAAAGAAGAATTCTCATTACGAATTTCAATGAAGAATTCTCATTACGAATTCTGACAACGAATTATCATTACGAATCCCGATGATGAATTCTCATTACGAATTCTGATGACAAATTCCCATTCCGAATTCTCATTCCGAATTCACCTATTAAAAAGAATCTGATTATATTTATTTTATACACTCTGAATTAATTCAGACTCCGAAAAATATTTTGGTTAGACTCCAAACATTTATTTTACTTACACTTATAAAATTTGTCTACTCTTTTTTTTTTCATTACACTCCGAACATTTACTCAAAAGTGTTCATTCCGAACATTTGAGTTAGAATTAAAACGATGTCATACTTTCAGTTACACTTGTTTTGTTATAAAACGATGTTGTCTATTTTGTTATAAACTAACAGTTGTCTAAGTGACACATGTACAGGTCCCTCCGATCTTTAAGGAAAATATGACCATTGGAGAAGGAGCCAACCTTACCTATAAATAGGAGCTCATTTGAAAGAGCTCGATACTGATTACAGATGAACAACTTGGTTTTGTGCATACATGTTGTTTAAGTGATTTCTAGAGAGAGAGGCTTTTATGAACTCTCAAAGCTTCGTGCGACTCTGAATGTTGGTGATTACATTCGAGGGCTTCCGGGGATAAGAAGACAGAGGTGCCGACTACCATGAAGTTCGAGGGCTTCCTTGCTGAGGAAGACAGAGGTCACCAACTTCCTTGAAGTTGAGGGTTTGTGGGGATAGCAAGACAGAGACTCTGATCTTCATATCGAGGGCTTACCCTGGTGTGGGTAGGACAGACTTGCATGAAAGTATAAATCAAGGGACATTTATCCAAGGTTGTTGGATACCCTTATCTTTGGGTTAAAAGACTTATATCTTGTTAATTGTAGTTTAACTACTTGTTTTATTTCCGCTGCATTTTGTATTATAAGGAAAGTATAACTTCCTTATAATTCCTTACTTGTACTCTGTTTCATTTAGATTCTATACGCTTTAAGGTAGAATCTCATATAGTAATCTTTTGTTAAGGTTCAATTTCCGGAACCATATTTCCAGAACCTACGTTCGGAATCTCTTTCCAAGTTTGCATTTGGAGTTAGAGGTGTTGTGAATTTTCTTCATTTAACTTTGTTAAACTTAGCCCTTTCCTTCTCTTAAGGAAAACATAGTTAATCGTAACTATCTTTAAAGGTTCTGAATGAATTTTTAAAGTATACAATTCACCCCCCTCTTGTATATTGAGCATCTACATCACTATTTCGATCCTACAAAGATAAATGTTTTTACATTAGATTCCAGTAAAAAAATTCTAATCATTGATAATTAAACCCAATCCCAAGTGGAAAATAATACCCACTATCATCTGACACCACTATGTGATACCACTCAAATGGGAACAACAACATCAATGATGTATAATAAATAATGGAATAGACAATATCAATATAAAATGTTCTAAAAAATCATCTCAAAATTATTTAAAAAGTAGTTTCAAAATAGGCAACAGTTTTGAGCACTTATCTTTCAATTTATAAGCAATTAAAATTTATTCTAACTATGATGAACAACATTTAAAAAAATAAAGGAATGATTCTCCCATAAAACACATTTTCCCAATTAACATTAATCAAAACCGAACAATCCATATACATCATATTTTTTGTTACATCTATCTCGAAAAAAACATTACATTGGATTAATCATGAAAATTTTAATAATAGTTCTCAACATGGAAGAAATGAATCTTTTTTTCCAATGGATGAAACACTAACTAATATACCTCATCATGGATGCGATCCGAAAAATCCAAAAAAATACAATAAATCAATGTGAATGTTTTCTACCTCAAAAAATCCATTGATGTATTTATCTATGGGAATGACCTAAGAACACATGGTTCCCAAAAATGAACTCCATTGGACTCCTACTCCATTCAACATAAGAATTATAATATTCCTACAAAACCTTTACCATAAATTGAATTTTTTACACCTTCCCAATTTTCTTATGTACCACATATGGTCCATGGATTTCTGAATCAATAACCTCAGTCCTGCATAATATATATAACCATGAATTCTCATACAATTCCTAAAATGGGGTGATTCCAATAAAACATTTATAACTATTTTTATATATAATCATAAACAATGATATGTAATTCACCCATAATCCATCAAAATCCAATACACAGACATGCACCATATCATCCAATGCCTATGAGGTATTCTTAGAGATACTCTCTATCAAGGTATATAAGGTTGTGATAAGGTTTAATTAAGATTCAAAAGAACAATGAATGATTCCATAAACTTTTCGTGTAAAATAAGGATCCCGAATATAGAGTATAGTCCTTAGTAACCCATGCATATTCACTATCTCATTCAGACACATATTAACAAAAATATCCATGAATATTGACTCCTTGATCACTATTAAATGAGATGAAATCATTAAATAGTCTTCATTCACCCAAAAAATTCCACATCATCCATAATATTAAGTAAAAATGATGAAAAACCCATTAAAATGTATCCCACTTCCACTTTATGACATATAATGGTTGAAACAAACCACTAAGAACATAATACTCTACCATCACCTACTAATAGACCAAACACAATAATAATAACTCTACTATTGAACACATTATCCTCTGTTAAAATAAATAAATCTACAAGGAATGTTAAATTTAGAATAAGAATCTCTCACATTTTTAGGTGAATATACAATCTCCCTTGAAACTACACCTGATGTGGATTACCCTCCTACTACTAGACAATAAAATCATCATAGAATATATGATCTCACATAATCTCTACCCTGAAGTATTCACTATGAGAGCCCTCCACATGGTCTAAAAAGAAAAATTATTTTATTATCTAGTTAAAATAAAATCAACCTTTATCCACTTATATATCACGATACATCACAAAACGCATCTAAATCACTCTCCACATATCATTGGACTCTCTCAAAACAATACATTATGAATTAATACTCAGTGCATTAGCTTCTAAAATCTGTCTCCCCAAGGTTTATGTGATATCAATGTCATCTTTCTATAATATCTCAACCCATTTACATTAACTGAGAGTAAAATATCAAAAAAAAATAGATATACCAAAAGAAATGATGACCTCAAGATATCACAATGTGTTTTCTTGATAATGTTAGGATACCAAAAAATTAGATAAAGAATCATTGTTACCCACATGAGACCATGGGTGGAATTTTTTCACTTAAGAGGGAATAACTACCTAGAATAATTTGAACTCACTACTTTTTGAAGCATCAATATAAAACCTTATCCAAATTGATAAGTATAAAAAATATTATCAAAAATAACTACATTTTCTAGAAAATAATGTACATGATCAATAATCAGATTCTTTTTTAAATAGTGTAAATCTACCTCATACTAATTAGTCCATATGTAATCCTGGTCTTTCCTATTAAAAGAACATAATTTTTCTATAATTTAAGATAAAAAAACAATAAAATAAAATAATAACATATGAGAAAAATGAATATATAGACTTCTAAAACATTCTTTCACAGTTACAACCAAACAAATTCCTTTATCATTAAATAATAAAATAATAATTCCTCCTAAGGCACTACATTCCCATGTAAATTCACACCACAAATCCTAAACAAGAACATAAAAAACCTCCTAGAGAACTTTTTGTGCTAAATGACACATAAAAGAACCCCAAAATGATGAATATGACATTAAAATTATATCATACAAATAATTCATTAATTGAAAAAAATAACCATGAATGGATCTATGAACTCATGAAACATGGAGTTCATGAGTCCCATTAAAACAAATGTGGAATTCATAACTGCATAAGATAAAAGTAAAACTCAATGCTCCCATAATGATACATAAATGATGTCTCCAATATATTATCATGCATAACCCTCATATAATTATACAATGACCATAAATAGACATTCAAAGACCAAATGAATCCCATTACTTGATAAAAAATAATATATCATTAAAAGAGGATAACCCTTCATGACTGTCACCTGATTCAATCACCATTAGGCAATTCACATACTAAAAACACCATTTTTCATATTGGAAAACAACATAAGAGAACCCAAAAATATCATTTTAGGCAAGATAGAAAACTTCTTTCTAAATAATTAGTTTTAATTCTCACATATTTAGATAAAAGGGTTCTATTTGGTAAGGATCCATTCAAATTTGATAGGATTAATGTTTCAGCTGTATGTTGAACTCAATGTGATGTAAAGGGGTCTGTGAAATGACCTATTTAGGGAAGAAATCTAGAAAATTATAATTATATATAAGGAACACAAATTCATGTATATTTAACAATCCTATTGAAAAATTCAATCACCAAGTTAAAAAAGTAAATGAAATCTCACATCCCATATGATAACCCTGATTGTAATGTCCCAGCCCGGTGTACCATCATACCGGTGGCCGAAGCGGTGGGTCACATGGCCTCAAGCGCGTCTCCTCGTATGCAAGAGGCTGCCGACAAGTAGCGAGGGTCTCAGGAGGTGATAGTTGGGATACTATAAACTCATATTAGAATAACGCAGTGGTATTATCAGAGTAAATAATATTCAATAGCAGATGCAGTAAACAATTGAAATACAGTAGTGACAGACATGTAATATTCATTTAATAAAAGGTGGAAAACGCCAGTTTACAATGCAAGCATGTATATATGAAGATATAGTTATAAAAGTTGGAATCAATAAGGCATGAATTACAAACAATACAAAAAAAAGAACGGATTGAAAAGCCCGATGTCAATCCCTTGAGAATACCAAGCTCCCAATTGGTCTTTTTCTCCTAACTCCTCAAGTACAAACAACACAAAACACAACCTAGGTCCTGAAAGCAATAAGGTCTACTCGGGTACCTCAGTGCAATGGCGGCATGAATAGGATGTGAGATATAAATCTCAGTAGGCCGGCACCACCGGTGTCAAACCCAATCCAGAATGTGTATAATAATTTAACAGTGAGTAGGTATGGATAAATAAGTAAGTATAATTACATATGTAAATAACACCGGTCCAGGTTCCTAAAGGACACGTGACGGTTATACCAGCTTCAGCTCACTTCCAATTAAGTAACCTGATAATGTCACCATATATATATATATATGAATTTATATCATAGATGGTGTGGGGTATGAATGCCTCCCACCAATTTATAAAGAAATGCAGCATGAGGTAGGGATGCCTCTCGTCCCTAAAGGTCAATTGGAAAGGTGTAAGAATGCCTCCCTTCCATAAATCAAGATTAGCGGGCATGAGGTAAGAATTCCTCTCATCCCTATAGGTCAACTGGAAAGGGGTAAGAATGAATCTCTTAAATAAATCGAGATTAGAGGGCATGAGGTAAGAATTCCTCTCATCTCTATAAGTCAACTGGCCAGGGGTTAGAATGCATCTCGTCCATATACGCATATAGAATAGTGGGCACGAGGTAAGATTTCATGTCGTCCCTATAAGTCAACTAGCTTTGGGTAAGAATTCCACCCTTTCCTTACACGTAATCATCAAACTGGCATGGGGTATAACTACCTCCCATCCCACCACGTATCTGTCACTAGGTGGCCACTTCATTCACTCACCTTTGTTATCATTCATTATGTGGCATCAGCTTGTGCGCACTCACAATACAAACATGTATATAATATACTTCTTATGGAATTACCTCATACGCATTCATAGAATCATACCACATACACAGAAGAAAACACATTAATTTTCATAGTTAAGGAAAACAATCTTAAATATCTAAATCAAGATATTCACACATTTGTTTTTCTAACAAAAGCCGTAGTCATTACGTTATCCCAAGGCGTGGTCATACCACCCGAGTCTGTTCCTTCCTAGTCTCACCATTCTATCTTAACGGATGTGTTTATCATTCTATAACTATTTGATACTTTCTAGAGGTAACAAGTCATCCCACCATGGTTATCATCATACGTAATTTTTATAATAATGGTAAATTGACCCAAACATAAGTATCACAACAATTTCATTCCCTTTGCCTCAACAAAGAAAGTTCACATACAAAGCATCAAAGTGGTATCACAACAATCCATCAGGAAAGCATAAAAACCATATCACTACTTTTTATCTTTAAGACAATGCACCTTTGATTGAGGGGTTTTATTATTAAATTGTGAGTTTAGTTAGCAGGCAACCATTTTTTTCTTATTCATGCAATTCAGATTGTTTCCACAGAAGCAATTATTTGAGACTAACTTGCTGAATTCAAATACTAAGACCGTGCATAAATAATTCATTAATACTTTAATTTTAATTAAAGGGAATGGAGAGGTACCCTACCTCCAGGTGGATCCATCCGTCCACTCTGGCTCTTTATGCTTTCTAACTAAGAGCCACCGCTTCTCCCCCACAAGGTATATTTGATTTCACATATGAACCATGCCTATATAAGTGAGCCTCCTAAGCTCCGGAAAAGATAATCCAACCCAAAACCACCAATGCACTATGAAAAACATACCAGGACCCTCTAAAACAACTAAGGAATTAATTTAGAAGCTGTGAAAACAAGACACAGGTAAAAACCTTACTTCAGAATCAACCCGACGGGCCGAAACCACCCGTATCTGCCTTGCCTTCGGCAGTGGATGCCCAAACTCGATCCCAAGGGTCCTGAGAGAACAATGGGACAACCCTAGAATGAAGGAAACACATGAATCAAGAGACTCTAAATACCTAGGTTTCGGCCGAATACCACGGTTTGATGGATAGGCTGACATATGGCTGGAAGAAAGGACATGAAGCGAGAGAGATACTTACCATGATGATTCAAACCAAAAACAAGTAGAAATCAGATGAAAATCGGCAACCGAGAGGAGGCCGGATTGAGGGTGTCACGCGGATCACAGGGGAGAATAGAGGGGGTGCGTCGCGTAGGTTCTGGCTGAGTGGAGTGGGGAAGAGTTTAGTTCTATGTTTTTCTTCTTTTAATTCAATTTTTATTTAAAACCTAAACTCACCCAAGCACATGGTTTGACCCGAACAGTTTGCCAAACCATGCGAAAACATTGCGGTGTCTACTGTCTCCAAGACACTAGTTCCATGGGCTAGGTGCAAGGTATGGGAAACCATGCGCAGCCTGTGCGCAAGCCACTATCCACATGATTTAGGCCGCACGGTTTGGTTAACTCGTGCGCCAACCATATGCCCTCTGCAGTCCCTTAAAAACTCAGTTCTAGCACTTCTAAAACTTTTCATGTTACTTGGGAAACTATTCGGGTCTTCTCCCAAGCACAAAACCAAAAAAAAAAGCATTTCAACTCTTGGAATTCCATTCTGATGCTCGGTTTTAAAAACAACCCGTTCAGTAATTGGAAAAGTTTAAAATCCATTGGGTTTTAATCAGGTTCAAAATGAGGGTCATTACAACCTTCATGACTTAGAACTTCTCATCCCTGGGAAGCCTTCAGGAACAGAAAACACATCACCCAACCTACAAGGGTTGTGAAGCTTCATTCAAGTGATCAAGTTGCATTCACAATCATCCAACATGCCCTTAAGCATCCATTAAACCCTATAGTTCTTAAGCCACCAAAACTCAAGACATGCACATTTCCCAAATGAAACACCAAGACAGCTCTTCCTGAGCCCAGCTACCCAGAGAAATGAACTCGTCATCATCTCACCAAGCTTCCAGCCATTGGTACTTCCCACCATATATTTTTAACGTTAAGCAACCAACTCCATACTATGGTTCATACCACCATTGGAAATAACTTTCAAAGCATGCCCCAAGAGTTCCCACGATGCCCCTAACATGACTTGAAATAGATAAAATGGTCGATACCCCGATCGAACTCAAGGCCCATGTCAAGCTAGTTGTTCATATTAGGCACCGGCCGACACAAACCGCACTCGCCTCTACCTAACGACGTACTAGATAACAGTATGTCACTGACTGCTGACATTAAACAAGAACCCCGAGTCAAGCCATCTCCTGCTGACTATTTACAAGAACGCTTGGCCTAAACGGACAATGTATTTCAAACAGAGCCACAATTTCTATCTCCAAGGGACCTTAGATTTAGAACAAACACATTCACAGAAGCCTACACCCAACTTCTGATGATGTTACAATGATCAAACCATATAAGAATCCATGCATCCCATGTGCAACGCCGAAAGAGAACCATTCGACCAATCCTAACAGCTTCAATGCATTAGCGCGGATAAGACCGATGCTCTCTTAGTCGATCTTGGATGAGGACAATATATGGCACATGTTTTTCGCTAAACATAATACACTAAGAGGTTTGAAAGAATTCCAGTTAATCATACCGGACCACTGGAAGGAAGAACAGTCGAACCTCAACTGGTCGACATCATAGAAAAATCATGGATTCACCTCCCGACGCATCCACATATTTTAAACTCGCATGGCCCACAGGAATTCAAACATGCTCAACCTATTTCAATAAGTCATTCCATGTACTGTCTCTTCTACTTGGAAGGTCAAATTTTCCAGATTCGACGCAATGTGATTCAATCCTTAATAGTTTCCTAATAGTCGAAGGGAAAGGTGATAACCTAGTTGCACACAAACACACAGGTACAAAAAACGCCGCAACGATCGTGTCAAAATGCATGAGTCATTCGAATGCAATCCTAAATATTGGGACAAAAAAAATCATTAACGTCGGGCCACTCTACTGAGGAGATTACCCAAAGCTGCAACAAAAGTCAAAACCCAATGACCACCCATCCGAACAAGGGTGTAATTAAAAAAAAAGAGTCTAACAAGGGACTACGTCACCCAAATAGCACCTTATGTCAGAAAACTCATGATACATTCAAGGCATTAAAATTCTAAGGGTGATACCAACCATAGACTCTCCCCTTAAGATGATCTATCATCGAACCTAGTGAAGGGTCACACCAAATAAAGTCACTAGGCTCAAAATCCAAACATCAAGACACCACTAAAAAAACTCCTATGGAAACACCTATGGTCCCGTTCCAAGGAAACTCAACAAGAATTTCAAAACTACCCCTTACAATAGTGTTTCAACTAGACAATAAAGGAAACCAGAAAGTATCACAAAAAATTCCTTTTAAAACATTAAATATTCATAGACATCCTATCTTTATCAATCAAAAGAGCAAAACAAAACCATCTTAACAAAAGGGAGACCTACTAGTGTCACATTCTATCGATCCTGGATTCTTTAAGAAGCAACACCAAAGTAATTGGTCAATTTTTCTCAAACACCCCAAACTGGGTTATCTCTTAAAACACTTTTCAATTGACCTACTCGGGTCCAGTTACACATTTAACAGTTAGCCAAAACCTTTCAATAAGGAAATTAGGCAAGATTTTCCATTTAATCATTTCACAATACAACAAGCCTTTACATTTAATACGGGTTTCCATTTCCCAATTCATGAAGCGCACATACACTTCATGGATTGAAAATTGACTCCCATTTTAATCAAAACCAGATTCCAAACTAGAAATTAACATGCTCACATACAATGGTCTGATGATATGGGTGGCCACTTACCAACCTATAAAGACCCCATACAGTTTATAAATTGGCATTTGACTCAACTTTTTAATAAATATAAAGTTACATTATCATTTTAAATATAACATCCCTTTAAATTAGTTTGAATGCACAGGTTACATTTTCCTAGTTATAAGGTGCCCAAACACCTTACAACTGAAAACTATCTCCCGTCATATTCGCAACCAAAAAATTCAACTCATTCCATCAACTACATATATACAACATAGCATGTCACTAGAAGAAGCTAAGACTAAGGCATGTTATAAGAAAGAATCAAGACAGACATCATAGAATATTATCACAGAAACATGCTATCTAAATAAGTCTAATAATAAATACCTAAACATGGTACTAAACTATGCATGGAATATCAATCAAAACATAGAATCAGATCAGCAGGAAATTACTAATTCAACTACATGGCATGAAAATACGAACAACATGTTAATTCCCTATGTGCCTAATATGATGCATTGAATGCAGCTTTATTTTCATATGAGGTGAAGGGTAAAATTTCATGGGATTTCATAAACAATAACAACCAGAAAATACCACAGTCACTCAAGGTGAAATCATATCAACTGTAATAGCAAACAACATGAAAAAAATTCCCATCCCTGGCCACTTGGTCATTTTCCATACATGGGGTGATCAGTACCAAGCACGACTATTAGCCAACCGCCCAAACATTCCTAATATCTTATCTTCTAAGAAAAACTAGTAAGGAAAAAGAAAAGAAACACCTCTCATACAACATTGTAACGTCTAGGCCAAATGTACCATCGAAACGGTGGTCAGACTGGTTGGTACTATGTCCTCAAGTGTGTCTCCCCATATGCCATAGGCTGCTGACTAGAACCGAGGGTCTCAGGAGGTGATAGTGGGGAGACTATAACTTCATATTAGAGTAACAAAACCGTATTATCAGAGTAAATAATATTCAATAGAAGAATATGTAAACAATTGAAAGAAAACAGTGATAGACATGTAATATCCATTTAATAAAAGGTGGAAAAGCCATATTACAATTCATGCATGTACAGATGACGATACAGTTATAAAAGTCGGAATCAATATTGCAAGCATTACAAATAATAAAAAAAAAGAAAGGACAACAAAGCCCAGCATCAATCCCCTGATCATCCCAAGCTCCCTCTTGGTCCTTTTATCATAACTTATCAGGTTCAAACAACACATCACACAACCTATGTCATTCATGCAAGAAGGTCTACTCGGGTACCCCAAAGTAATGGAGGCCCGAGTAGGGTGTGAAATATATATCTCAGTAGGTCGGCACCACCATGGTCAAACCCAATACTGAAAGTGTATAATAATTTAATAGTGAGTAGTTATAGATAAATAATTAATCAAAATTACATAAGTAAATAACACCCATCCAGGTTCCCAAAGGACACCTGACTATTATACTAGCTTCAGCACATTGCCAGTGAAGTATCCTGATCATGTCACCATATATATATATTAATGCATTTATATCATAGATGGCATGGGATAAGAATGCCTCCCACCCATTAATAAGGAAATTCGGTAATAGTTAGGGATGCCTCTCATCCCTAACGATTTACAAGCAAGGGGTAAGAATGACTCACTTCCATAAATCAAGATTAGCGGGCATGAGGTAAGAATGCCTCTCCTCCTTATAGGTCAACTGGAATGGGGTAAGAATGCCTCCCTTCCATAAATAAATATTAGCGGGCACAAGGTAAGAATTCCTCTCATCTATATATGTCAATTGGAAAGGGGTATGAATGCCTCCCTTCCATACATGTATATAGAATAGCGGGCACGAGGTAAGAATGCCTCTCGTCCCTATAAGTCAAATGGAAAGGGGTAAGAATTACTCCCTTCCAAGCACGTAATCATCACACTAGAATGGGGTATAACTGCGTCCCATCCAACCATGTATCTTTCATTAGGTGTCCTTAGCTGGCACTCACCTTTGTAATCATTCATTATGTGGCATCAACGTGTGCGCACTCACAATACAAACATGTATATAATATACTTCTTATGGAATTACATCATATGAATTCAAATAATCATACCGCATACACAGAAGCAAACACATTCCCGTTCATACTCAAGGCAACCCATATTAAGTATCTAATCACGATATTCACACATTCATTTTACTAACATAAGGAGTTCTCATTACGTTATCCCAATATGTGGTCGAACCACCCTAGTCTATTCCATCATAGTCTCACCATTCCATCTTAACAGATACTTTTATCATTTTATAACCCATTTATACCTTCTAGTGGTAACAAGTCATCCCACTATGGTTATCATCATACTTAATTTTCCAAAACCTGGAAAATTGACCCAAACACAGGTATCGAATCCATTTCATTCCCTTTTTCTCAATATAGTATGTTCACATACAAAGCATCAAAGAAAACCCACAACAATCCAGCAGCCATGTATAAAAAGACTATCACTAATTTTTATCTTGATGATAGTGCACCACTTATTGAGGGGTTTTATTATTAAATCATGAGTTTAGTTAGTAGGAAAACATTTCTATCTTATTCATGCAATTCACACAATTTCCACAGAAGCATTTATTTAAGACCAACTTGTAGAATTCAAATACTAAGACCGTGCAGAAGTAGCTCTTTACTACATTAATTTAAATTAAAGGGTAAGGAGATGGTCCCTACCTCTAGGTGGATCCATTTTTCCACTCCATCTCTAGACACATTCTAACTAAGATCTGCTATCCCCCCCCATGAGGCATATATGATTTCACATACGACCCATGCCTACCCAGGCGAGCCGCCTAAGCTATGGAAAAGTGAATCCAAACCAAACATGGAAACACACTAAGAAAAACATACCTGGACCCTTTATAACAAATAAGGCATCAATTACAAGTGTGAAAACAAGCCACATGTAAAACCCTTACCTCAGAATCAACCCGGAAGACCGAAACCACCCGTATCTGGCTTGCCTTCAGCGGTGGATGCGGAAACTCGAACTCAAGGGTCCCGAGACAACCTTGGCACAACCCTAGAATGTAGGAATAACAAAAATCAAGAAACCCCCAATACCTAGGGTTTGGCTGACTCCCACGAGTCGAAGGATAGGCCGACATATGGTTGGAAGAAAGGAGGAGATGAGAGAGAGAGACATACCATGATGAATAGAACCCAAAACCAGTAGAAATCCGGTGAAAACCGGCAACTAAGAGGAGGCCTAGTGGAGGGTGTCGTGTAGCTCCCAGGGGAGAAGAGGGGGGGTGCATCATGTGGGTTCTGGCCATGAGGAGTGAAGGTGTGTTTAGTTTTAAGTTTTTATTTTCATTTATTTTAATTTTAATTGAAAACCTAAACTCACCCAAGTGTATGGTTTGACCCGCATGGTTTTCCAAACTGTGCACAAACCGTGCAGACTCTACTGCCTCCAAGACACCCATTTCATAGGCTAGGTGCATAGTTTGGGAAACCGTGTGCATCCTATGCGCAATACACTACCCACCTGATTTATGCCACACGGTTGGGGTCGCACGGTTTGGTCAACCTGTGCGCCAACCATGCGCCCTCTACAGTCCGTTAAAAACTTGGGTCTGGCGCTTCTGAAACTTGGCGAGTCACTTGGGGAACTCGTCGGGCCTTCATCCAAGCACAAAACAAAAACAACCAAGCGTTTCAACTCTTTGAATTCAATTCCAAAGCTCGGTTTGAAAAACAACCCATTCAGTAATTAAAATAGTTAAAAAACCATTGCATTTTAATCCGGTTCAAAATGAGGTTCATTACACTGCTCATGAAAGAGAACCACACACAATATTTTAACATTATTTGAATAGAACACTCCTCTAGAATATATCAATGAATTCATGAATGAAATATAATTAATCAATTCCAATGATGAAATGGTATGGTTTTTTCACGGGAAGAAAAAATCACCCAATGACTAATTCTACCCAATCTATGGTTAATTATCTCTAACACAAATCAATTAATCTGGATAGACCTCCAATTAGAATATTCAACAGAAGGGAATCTATAATCCTCTCCACATTGAGTGAAATGGAACATAAAAAATAGGGTGATATAAAAGAATTAAAATATAAAAAATAAAATAAAATCAAATATGGGTTAGAAAATAAAAATATAATACATCACAAAATCTTTATCCCGCTTGACTCTAGTATATCTGGGCATATAACTAAGCACAAACAGCCCAAATACATCACTAGATATTCGGATAAAAACCTCTACAACTTTTCTTAGAATTTTTCCCCGAATGATATGGTTCCGTGAAAACATGTTCCCTAAATTATCCATATTACCTATGTTAGAATAAATAAAATATGTTCTTCTATTGATAAGTCCAATGAGAAAACTTATGATGTGGTTGAATAAGGAATTTTCCACCAATGTCTTGCAATATGATAATAATGGTTGAACCATGGAATTTCTATTGAGAATGACCAAGACAATGTAAAAATAAAATAAAGGTGGCCTTGATGGTTTCGTGAGAGCTAATATCCCTTGTGAAATGATAGTTAACCTTTTGCAGATAACCCTATACCAATTGTACCTTAGACTACCCTAACATATATGGTCGTCTAATAATATATATTCTTCTCCATGAGTTTTGATTACACCCCTCATGGTGATACCTTATTTTAATTCTTATTATTGTTCACCTATACCCTCTTTAGCACATAAAAATACATATATAGCTGTAATGGGGTTACCAAATGCCAAATAGAATGACATTGTTCCTCTGCAAACCACTATAGTCTAACCTCATCACCATGAAAATGATTAGGGTAATATATATAATATTGTTAAATTGAAAATCAAGACCCAACCTATTCATGAATCCATTATAGTGGTTGAGAATCTTTTTCAAATTCACCAGCCTTGTCAATAATGAAGGTTAAACAACATAAAATTAATTTTTGAAATAATTCTTTTAAATATCTATCTACTTCTACTCTCTAAGAAAAATAATATATCATTGGCAGGAGGATCATATCATCTTTATAACCACATATGTGTTCCAATTAACTATCTTGGAATAGATCAAACATAAGGATATACAAATATCCTCCTACTAGTGCCATATTTATATAAGAGAGACACTCCTTCCATACTTATCTATATAGTAAATGTGAAAATCTTTCATCCACATCCACTAAGACATTTCCTCATTATAAGAGGAAAACCACCTATAGATAAACAGAGAACCCATATACACCCCACCAATATGGGATACAAACATATTATGACAATATTCATTCACTATTAGATATAAAGGAAGCTTCTACACCTAGTTACATTGTATTTATTGTGGATATTTATATTTTATTTTTTTAATATCCCCCAAAACATAATAATTATCCCAAAATATAAATAAACATGATATATGTATTTATCCAATGGTTATAGACTATATTAAATATTACATCCTATGGTATTTAATAATATTAATGTATTCATATTGAGTTATTGGGTTCTCTAATCACTTGTCTATCAACAAGACACCCCTACTAAATCTCATAATAGCTTTAATTGACTATGTTTCACAACCAAACCCATTATGTCCTAACCAATTACAAACACTAAACACTATCATACCCCTAATAAATAACATTGATACAAAAATATCATGAAATTTCCCTCCCCCACTATAGAATAATCATGCACCTATAGTGATGATAATGGTAACCACTTAAGTCCACCTAAAATATGTCATCGGTTGGGAACTATAACTAAGTGTATAAGTCAAACAAATGGGAATAATTACCCATAAAATTCTAATGAAAATATATAGAATATAACAAATTCAATACATAAAATAAAAACCCTATATTTCATAATCCATATAATTATCTTATAGAAACAATTTCCTTAACATAAAACTCCATAATGAAAATTCAATAAAAATTTCTTCGATAATATATTAATTTCTTGAGATAATAATTTAATTCTCGATCTGAAAATCCCTCATAAAAACATTAAAATTTTACATATAAAATTATTTAAGAATACATGTATACTTAGTAGGAACCTACACATGAAATGTCATTTAAAAAAGAAAGAATAATAGTAATTCATAAATAAATAAATAATATAACCAAATAAGGCCTACATCAAGTCATCTATCACAAATCCTCAATTAGGTTTTCTCATTTAAAATAATATTCGAGTATAATAACATAGTGTACAATGAAAATAGTATAAAGTTACCCCACAACTACTTCTCCACCGAGTTTTCTCCCCAACACTCTAATATAAATCACCATGGTTCTCTCATCCTCTCAACAACAATTCTATTACAATTCATTTCCCATATCAAAATCATATATCACATTCCACAACCATATTATTATTATAATAAACACATATAAATCAAATTATATTACTACATAGAAATAATTTCATAATCAATAGATACTACAAAACAATGATATATCACAACTTTATCACAATAGTCTAATGTGCGAATGGAGGACATCAACCTCATAACCACCACCAACCATGAATGTGCCATCAAAGTACCATGATAACAACCAAATAATCAAGTTAGCAACATTATTAAATATTTTATCCTTATCCCATTAAAACCAATATAAATAAGCCTACTATATGTCTTACCAGCATGTACTACCACTTGAAGGGAGATTAGTGAAGAGGGAGTAGTCAAACATCCATTCCCTCACCACCTTGGATCTTGGGGAAGGAAATCAAAACCTAGAAAATTTAGTTTTCAATAAGATTAATTGAATTTTGTGGGTGTAGTAGGAAATAATAAGAGTAAAAAGTATATATAAATGAAATAGAGAATTAAAAATCATTGGTTCAACACCAAAAATTATAATACCTACAACAGTCCTCATAATGCTACTACCATTCACCAAAAACATATACCATCACTACACCAAAAACTAGTTCCACCTTTCAAATAATATATGCATAACAATATTAATGATTCCCATGTAATTATATAATGAATCCATTTAAATATTTACCATCATACCAACCACATTACCTTTATCATTCAATTTAATTATCCATATATAAAATAAAAAATATTTTACCTATATACAATATTTATCTCATCCATTACCTATTCATTTCAATCACAACAATTTCATTTACAAACCACTTTTTATTAATTTCCGTCCTAATGGAAATTTACGTACTAATTTATAAATATAAAATTCCAGTTCTTCAGAAAAAATTACAATCCTCCATAAAAATATGAAAAAATCCACACAAACAACATCTCTAGGCCACAACAACTAGATCAAAAAACACAAAGAAACAACCACCATATCAAAAAAAAATATTTTATTCCAACACAATAAGTGATTTTACTATTTCAAGATCACATAATAACCAATTAACTATTTCCACCATAATATCCAAATCATCCCTTGCAAATAAAAGAAAATTAACTATAATATACACTAAAAAAGTCATTTAATCACCACTAAGTAGACACAATATTCCGAAATTTAGGATGCTATAACCACAAAAGAGAAAAACAATCGATATAATAAAACTAAAACCACCCAAAGAATATCATCAATAATTCACTCTTAAGGAAATTTTTAGTACTAATTTAATCATTTATAACATAAATAATATCTATAAAATTATAGATTTCCAAAAAAATATTTTCATTCCCATGATTAAATGGATATTATTTTAAATGATGAAATTTAAGTAATTAAATTCAAATAATAGTGCATGTTTCAAAATAAAAAACAATCTACAAAAAATGGAAAATAAAAATCACTCGCATAAACTATCATATATTTGAATAAAACATAGGGAAATCACTCCGTCCCTAAAATTTCCTTTAGTCTATTTCATTATCTATATTAGAAGAATCATTATAATCCATCCAATGAATAAAACCTTGATAATTTCAAATTTTCAAATAAATTATAGAATTATTTTTATCTAATTCTCTTCCTCAACCAAAATTTCAACTATACCAATAAATGAATAAAGGGATAGGAAGATCCTAGATACAATATCATTGTTGGAAAACCTCAACAACCATGATAAAAATATACCATTTATATAATGACCCAAAACTATAAAATCCTAAGAAAAATAATTTTCAAATCCTTTTATAGAAGAAGGATGAGGATATAAAAAGTTATAAATGAAGAAAACACACTATGTATCACAATGTTATTGATGTATTGAAGATAAGTGGAAAATAATCAAAGGTAAATACAAGGAATCTTAATATGCACCTTTGATCATATAAGTATCTTGGAAAACATTAGGAATCTTGAAGAAAAATATTGGGATTATAAATATATAATAAAAATGGAAATTTATGAAACCACAGATCGATAGGTAAAGGACATGCTGTAATGGGGATTTTTTTGTCACACCTCTATAAATCATGCTATGATCCCCAAGTAATTCCCTTGAATTTAATCGTCAAAATCACCATAGAAACACACATATAATAAAGTCCATTAAAAAACAAGGTAGTTATATTGTGTTATATGTTCCACAAAATAATATGAAATATCATAATTTATATCGATGCCATAATAATATCACCATAGTGTAATGATAACCAAAAATGGAAAAAATATTAAATCATACTCTTATGGATTAAAACCGTGGAAGCATTAAAAATTCTATAATGGGCACTCATTGGAATTCAGACCAACACCTAAGGATCATTCTTTTGATTACTGATGCCCTCCAGTATAAGTTGAAATCACACATTAGGGTAAACCCAAAACATCACATAAAATTACATATCACGATTTACACTTCTATGAAAAAGGCATTCATAATGTTTTATATTGCTGCAAAAGTTACACATTAGATCCAAACACTTATGTATGAAGATGGTGGATACAACACAACAAATTAATTATTTCTCACAACAATTTGGCTTCCTACTTGAGACAAAATTATTCTAAAAATTTATGTATTATGACCTAAGCCATGATAAAACATCATGTTTCAACAAAAATTTCTAATCAGACCCACATTGAACAACCCAAATAATCATTCCAAAGTATTCCACTTACAATAAAGATATATTCTTCAAAAACACCTTCCTTCCTCAAACATTCTTCTATCACCTCATACCCCATAAAATATTAAATGTAAGGACCTGAGTACATTGAGGTAATTATAGAACATCTCCCAAGGTATTTTTTTTGGAAATGATCACAAAACACAATAGGAAACCTCAAACTTAGATAGATATACCTTTACTGTTGGATCTAATGTTATAATAACATACATTCAATTTATTACACTAAATTTTTCTATTAAAACACTTCCCAAATCATTAAAGATGATTTATTTGTGAAAGAATACTCTATACATATCTTAGATGTATCCATGAGTCAATGGTGATATTATAATTTATAATATTTCTATTTTAATGGAGATTTAAGAAAATATAACAGAAGGGTGAGATTAGAAAATTTGTAATAGAAACAATAATAAATGTATTTTATTATGTAAGATGACTGTATAAATTATGAAATAAACATAATTTGAAGATAAATATCAGGATACTGAGGAAACAAAGATACATAAATAATTAATTAAAATATGAAACACATAAACATGTTGTAAAAAATATCTAATAGAATAGACAATAAGTGATATCGTGGATTCTAAATTGATCATATCTATGGATACCTATCGATATCATGTATTAATAAATATTCAATACAATAAAAAATTTAGATAACATACATTATACATTACATTTGTGGGAATAATAGTTTGGGCCACTAATTTAGTAATATGTTGAGTTTACAATGATCAACATAAAATAATCCAATAATAGCGTGTAAACAAAAACTATTGGTAATGTATATCCACATTAAATGTTAAACCAAATGTATTAAATTTGAGTTTTAAAATTATATGTCCCAAATCAATGAATGATAATGGTATAAATGTGAATAACTTGAAATCAGAATATGGAAGTACATGTTAGTCACAATGTAGGGAATATACTGAACATAACCTCTATATAAAGGCTTCGAAAGAATAACATTAGTGTATTTACAATGTAATATTTAACCATATAATCATTGAAATTTAATATAAGGATATGATTCTATTATAAAGAAAATGATAATTATTGATCTATATAATTAAATAGACTTCATTTAAATTTCATTAAAGATGCATAATAACACGTCTATGAATTATTTTTTTTAATAACAATTTTGAAATTGTCAAGGATTATGAGAAGTGAATAATCAGAATAAATTGGTAAATAGGTGATAATATAACATATTTGAGTGCATATAATCAATGTAGTGGTGGATTAGAGATATTTATAATAAAGCAATTGAAATGTTAATTAAATGAGAAAAAAATAGGATTCTTTCATTATTTCGTGGAATATCTATTGAAATGGGTATAAAGATTGGGATCAGATAGTTAATCATGGATAAAATATCAAAGATATTATTAAAAAACACAATAATCTGGGAATCATGTGAATAATGAGTTTAAAAGTCATTTATGACAAATAAATTCAATTTTAAATGAAATGTAGATAATTAGGAACACTAACCTAAACATGGTAATGGATTTTGAAAAGGTAATAATGAGTTTTTCTAAAAAATATCTCCTAAAAAATAAAATAAAGGAAATATAATATATTATACTATAATTAAATAATCATGTTAAATAATATTTAGAATGATATTTTAACAAAGTAAATACAATAGTAAGTGTAATGGAGAAGACTAGAGACCCTTATTTTGATATAGTAACAAGTAAGGAAAAAGAGTGTAATAAAAGTGAAGGAATGATATATTATACAAGATAGGCATGATAAAATTTTATAAACATATTATATTATCATATGAAAAAAACACATAATTATATTACAAAAATAGAATTATATTTTTATTTGAAGAGACACATGTAGGAACCCTTACCTTACTCAAGATTATTGGATTATGAATTAGTGCCTCCAACAAGGAAAACTATTTAATATTTTTCATAAATATGTAGGATAGAATCCTTGATAGTACTTTGAAGATATAACTTGTTTTTCTTCTATGATGAAATTTGAATAGGGCGTGGTTATTTTTATCTATAGTGAGTTGAAAACCACGGAAATAATTATTTGATATTTTATTTTTCTATTATATTAAGTTATCCATTGTACCTATAGTGCCTCATTACCTCACTAAATATTAAAATTTAATGTTTAGTTTCACAATTATAATAGGAGAACTAATTTTTTTAGATTTTGTGATTTTTTATATTTTAAGAATGTAAAATTTATAATATGCTATCAGATTTCTCCTTTTTATTAAATTTTACTACTTTTAAAATGAATTTAAATTTTCTCATATTACACAATTTAGAAATCATGATTACATATATTAAAAGAATTTCAGAAATTTAATAATTAAAATATGTTAAACATAGCATTTAAATAAATAATATGTCAAAAATAATTAAAAAATGATATTAAAAATAATTATATTAGTTTTATAAAGATGGTGTTATTTTTTAATGACAACATTATCTAAATATGATATCAATTAAATGAGTGGAATAAGAAAAATATGGTAAAATATTTACAAATTTACAATAAAAAAATAAAAAATATATAGTTTTAATTTCCAATTTGTTACGTAACAATTAAAATATATATTACAGTGTAAAACCACACACAAATAATGTTCAATTAGTTTTTAAACATGTAAAAAATAATTAAACATAAAGTAAGTTATTTTGAAAAAATTAATTTTATTATTTTATTTTAGTCATGAACTATTATTTAACAATTTATTTTATCTTATCATGCACATGATTTTTCATATGAAATTGAAACATTATATATATACACTTTATTATCCAAGGATACATGCTAAAATTATAATGGAATGCTCGAAATTGTAATGTGATCAATAAATTACATTTATAATGGGTATATGGAAATAAATAATAAAATCTAAAAAATTATTGATATCATGAAAACGTTTAATACTTAAAATGATTGTTATAAAAACATATTAATAAAAAAAATATTGAATGATATATATAATAAATTTTATTATGGAAAATTGAATCAAAATACTTATTTGTTAATAATAATTACATTATTACTAATGAATACACATGTATATAATATAATTTTGATGATAGAATTTATAAATATGATAAATATGGAATTTTCAAATCATGATTTTATGTTATTCGACATCTTATTTCCATTAAAAGATGTAATTAATTCTTTATGAAATTTATGTATCACTTAGTATTCACTATTTTATTTGTTAGAAACTATGACGTTTAAAAGTGTTAATTATTTTTTTAAATGTAATAATGGTTTTACTATAAAACAATATGATAATAATTTCAACCTAATATATTACTTATGGTCATGAATGTAGCATATACCCCAAAAATCATCAGGTTTAATTATTTTTTTTCTAAAAACATATGTAAAAATATATTTGTAAATTCATTTATATGAACCATGATTCTTATAACTAAAATATTTTCTATAGATTAATGTTACATGATATTAACATGTGATTTATTATCAATTATATTGTATAAAATCTACCATAAAATAATAAAGTAATAAAACAATTAATATTTCTTGATTTCCTACAAATAAATAGATGTCTATTTTTGAGGTAATAGTTTTCATAAATTATAGAATTTATCATAGTAATTATGGTTACAGATGATAATGATTATTACATCCACTAATCATGTCAATCACATTTATTAATTTCTTATTAAAAATTAAATATGGTTAGAATACATCAATTTGTTTACATTATATGAAAGAAAAAAAATAAATAATGTTTTCCTTATCACTTTTATTGATATATGGAATTAATCAGTCATTAATTTTAATACATTAATTTGAAAAGTAAAATAAAATATATCATCGCACACATAAATTTTAAATAATGGAAATTTATAAAAATATATACATTGAAAATATAGTTTGATACAATAACGATACTTCAAATAATAATTATTATATCTATACGTTAATGTGTGAAATGAAATGAATATAATAAATGATCACATGAATAACATCAATCATTCCAGGACATATTTAGGAATCCAAAATGATAGTTAACCCATAACTACATCATCCAATACAAGAATATGAAATATAATTACCAATGGTATGATCACATCAAAAAGGAAGGAACACCATGAAACATATATCCCTCCATGTGGGATGAAGCTACCCAAATATCACCATTGGGAAGGATCTGGTATAGCCTTGTTCATTCTATTTTATTGGGATAAACTATTTAATAATCCTCTCTAGAATATCCTCAAGATACTAAGAGATATTGAGAATTATTTAAAATCATAATAGGATTTGGTATATCCATGATGTCCTACAAATTGAATAAAAAATAATATTCATATGAGTAGCCTCAAGATACAATGTTAGATTATTACCCAAAATATTTGATATGATATTACAAGATATATCCTTATGATATTATAATGTTAAATTTTCTAACCTATCCAAAATCATTATATAATTTTCTCTAATATTTACTCATTAAAATTTCAATTTTCTCAAGTACATAATGATCACTATTCGATTGGAAATAGAGAAAATCTAAAACTACTGAATTTAGGGATAATTCATTAACACCATTTCATAGGTGGGTCCTCAAATTAAATATATGTAATCTATTTATCATCAAAATAGTATTAAAAACATTATATATCACCATATATTAAAAAGATTAATGACAATAAATCATATTTGTCATGAAACACAAGAAAATATCCAACTCTAGAACTAGAGATTGTTCTTAAAATACCCAAAGGGAATTCTCGATCCCCATGGGCTGGTGAAAAGTTCACGGGCATCAAAAACATCATTTGGGAATGATTTTAATAGAAAATTACATAATAAAGGATGACATTTATAATTTAAATTTTATTATTATATTAAAATAAAATAGTGTAAAATTAATAAAATCATGGAAAATATAGGTTCTAAAACATAATGACCAAACTAAAAACATAAGAACTACAAAATGAAAACCTTGTGTGATAGATAGTCGCCTCTAGAAACTCACACATATCTAAAAAGAAAAAAAAACCTCTATACGGATCCATTCCTTTACAGAAATAAGACAAACCATGATCTACACACACCAAATGGTGGATGCAGGCTGTTAGAAAAACAATCCTGATTGAATCACACCAATTGTTTAAAAATTATTATTTATAATATAAAATTATTATTCTTAATTAAAAAATGTATAGATTTGAGATATAATTTAACACAATTTAATTTAAAACATTCAAAACCAACCTTTTTACCATTTTTAAATAATATAGCAACAATACTATTCTTTAACGATTTTTCTTAACAATATAATAATATATTTAAATGACTATCGATATAAAAAAATATACCTTTGGATAAAATTATTTATAGGTTAATAAGTATAGTTGTTGAAACCCTATGCTCAATACGCCAAAGAGTGTGAACATTACCCGAGTAGAAAAGGCCTAGGGGGTAAGTGTTAACTCCCCATAGTGGCTCCCTACCACAAATAAGTACACAGAGTTTACTCAATTCCCTAGTAGAATAGGCCTAGGTGGTTAGAGTTCATCCTTGTAAAAGGATACATGTCTTTTTGATGATCATAGTTGGGATTAAAATATTAAAATGATATAATTGTCCTTTCTTATTTGAAACTATACAAAACATGAATTAAAACAATTTTTCATATAAATGTCAAAGGGGAAGAGAAACTTTTATAAATATAACTAGAAAAAAATATTTAATTAAAACATTGATCATGAGATTATTCTTTTTTAGAAACCATATTCATGGATAAATTATGCAAGATTTTTAGAATAATTTAAATTCATGAAACCAAAATCAACAAGACATAATAATTCCAACACATGCAAAGGATTTACAAGACAAGAAGAACTAAGGGTACAATAGTATAATGGAAAACCAAAATCAATGAATTCATGAATAAGAATATACCATTCATTAATTATAGATAATGGAAGAGGGATGTATCACATATAATAATTATTCATGATTAACAAAAAAATATCAATAATGATTCAAACAATAATTCCAAATTTCATGAAATATCTATAATAACCCAATTATATGTTTTCAAAATCATTAAATTTAGCATCAAAATCCAGGATCTAATGTTTTATTCAAGAATAAAATAGTAGATGTATAATAAAAACAAATAATGACAAAGAACAAGATCATAAAATCAAATTCCTTGATAAGATTCTCTTAGATCCAATTTATCCATGTGTCAAAGGAAAGTAATCTCCAATATATCCAAGAGGATTCACTTTGTACAAGATCCTAATTTAGATTAATAATAATGCGGCCTAATAGAGGTGTTTTTCTCTTATAAATAATATTAAGATTAATTAATTAATGTTTCATATTTTAGAAATTTTAAAGCCAATTGTGTGAGCCTTTCTTGATTACTGTAGGTGCGTCATATTTTTTTTGAGTGTTCTGGTAAAACATTTATGAATCATGTGAATGAATTTTTATATGTTTTCATTATTTGTGGATTAGTACACATAATTTTTATTAATTATGTTCCTAATATGTTTTCACTCTTTTTGGAATCTGACAAAAGATGCATGATTTTTTGGGAAGACCTATATTGTTTTCTTTATCAATGAACTAACAATGAATTTTCATAATAAATAATATTTTTTCATAAATTCACCAAAAACAACCCATAAAATGTACTAAAAAAATATTCAAAAAAAGTATTCACATACCTGAGAGGCACACTAGGATGTGATAATTATCCCCGCCATATCACTTTATTCCCCTATAAATATATGTTAAAAGGGTTGTTTCACAAAAAGATGATTCCAATGATCCCTCATCGGACACTCCCACTCCGACATCTCAAGTGAGACTAACACCTGATTCCAAAAATCACTAACCAACAGAATATAATTACAACATAGACTATATAACTATGAATCAACAACTAAAAATTGTTGATTAGTTAATAGAATGTCTGGTTATAGGTCATGGTCTCCCTAATTCTGAACATGAATCCATCTAGTATGATTGTTCAAGAGTTTGGAACCAAATAAAATGATGTTTAATAATGAAAACTGGGGTGATAAATCCTGGAGATCTTCCAAATTTCCAAGATTTTCATTTATCTTAAATGGACCAACCTATATAGGGCCTAGCATCCTCAGTTTTCTGATCCATCAGTGTCCCAAAAGAGGCGAGATATTTAAAAAAACATGGTCACTAATTGAAAAATCAAGAAGGCGATAATAAAAATAAAAGAAATATTTGTACCAAATTTTAACAGTCATTAAAACCTAATGAGACTTTTGATCCTTTTCCATTGTTTTCGATGCAAAGCTCAGTCATATCGAGGATTCATCAACAATCTCAACCAATATAGGATTGAGTTATATGTTAAACAATATAAAAATTCAAAAAGGACCATCTTGATGGAGGATTAGTAAATATTTTTAAATTGAAACTAAAAAAACCCCAAATGTATATTCTAAGAACATCAAAAGTACAGTACACAAACACAGATAATATCCTCTTGAATTTGAATAAACCTTTATATATACCAATATATCTTGAGATGATATGTTGTTCTAATCTTGACCTATGTTTATATCACCCTAGGAGGCCCTTCTATAACAAAAAGGTGAAATGATTTTTATTGTTCAAGAAAATAAACCATGATGGACTTTTAACCCTTACAATCTCTATCACATAAAATTTTCAAATGTCTTCCAATTTAGAGGTTCATGACCCCACTAATTCACTAAGGTATAAAATCCATTGATTTTTTATAAACCCCGTTGTTTTGATATTATAAGAGCATTTGAGGGTGTATATGGGACTTAAGAGTTCTCAAAAGGATAGATGACTTGAGTTGGGACTATACTAAGGCATATAATTCCACCTGGATCGAATATGGCCATTGAGTATGGGTATAGGTCTTCGTAGATAGACTAACAGGATAGGGAATCTAACTTCGACTATCTTATTGTCCACCATCTCCCTGGTGAGACCCAAAAGACATCTAATGGGTTTTGTATACCTTTTTATAAAAGGAAGAAAAATTTTCATTTCACACCTTTATACATTCTTCATAACCAAATTTTTGGATTATCATTGTCCATTTATAATAGAAGAGGTTCCCTTTTCTTCGTCCCCTTTTACGCATAAATCTCCCTAGGTTCTGGTCCATTTATCTTGAATCCATAATAATTAGAGAGTTTGAGGTAATGATTGTCATCTATTTCTTATATTACAATCATCAATCCCTATAAAGAGGAGATTAATTATTTATAGTTAGTATTCCCTACTTTGGTTTTCATGTTAAGTTCTTTATTTTTTTATTATTTCACCTTCAATTAAAGGATGAAATCAGATCAATGTGTCTCTATGATGTTAAGTTAGTCCATCTTCTAGAAATAAAATATTATTTATCATTTTATTGTATTATACAAATATTTGATCATGTCAGTTTATTGTGAATTTGAACTATTACCATTACCATCAAATTTCATACATAGATGAGACATCTATTTTGGTTAATATTCATAATATAACAAAAAAAATGACAAAACCATTTTGGTCGAGTGCCTTTGGAAACCTG
Organism: Viscum album; assembly: GCA_963277665.1. NCBI lineage: Eukaryota > Viridiplantae > Streptophyta > Magnoliopsida > Santalales > Viscaceae > Viscum > Viscum album. The sequence continues at coordinate 1,692,020,739 of OY728137.1, read as the reverse complement.
GAATCTTGAATAACCGGTTCATAAAATATCTACGTCGTACCCCTATTATTACCTTCATAACTAGTAATTTTTTTTGAAATATCATACTGAATAGAATTATTTATAACTTGTGGAAAATAATTACAAGAAAGGGTGTGATCAGATTCTCAGTAAGGGTAAATAATGGAGATTACACAAATTTCATATGAATAATATTAACATAAGGGTATTAAAACATGAAGACAACATTTAAAAATAATACACTTGATATCAAAAGCCATATTATTTAAAAATTGAATAAATATTTATAGTTCATAATACATTAATAATAAAGAAATTAAAGAACTTGATCCATGAGAGGATAATATTAGAACAAGACAAGGAATTTGTGGCATACACATAAGAACACAAAATCATTTCATTATTAGTTAAGGATTTCATTAAAGACCATAATATAAGAAAATGTCCAATATGAAATAGGTTCACTCCCCATTCCAGCCTTGTCCTACACAAAGAGGCTTACTCTCCATTCCAACCTAGTCTCGTTGAACAAGTTTACTCCCCATTCTTGTCCAGTCAAACTAAACCGGGTTTACTACCAATTCCAACCATATCTATCTCATAAGATAAAAATATTTATCCAATACAATGGAGGGAGATATGGGTCCCACCAATAACATAATTAAAACAATAATTATTTGTTATATAAGAAAATAAATCAATCATTATATCATAACACAACAAATGAAATGGGTTTCATAAACATTTTATCATTTAATAACCCATGGAAACATAACGAGATTCAAAAAAATATTTCCATCATAAAAATAAACTATAATGAGAAAGAATAATGATGGTATCCTTGGATAATATCCACCATTAAATAAAAATTAACATCAAATAATGTTTTCATAGATTAAAAATTATTTTAAAAAATCCAATGAAATAATTCTTTAAAAAATGTACATTATAATTTGAATACTTTTTTTACAAATTAAATGAAAATAGAAAGGAAAAAGTTTTATTTCGAAATAAACATTTCTGAATTTATATAAATCATAAAAACATTATGGAATCATGTTTATGTGAAAATAAACTCTTACCATAAACATTAAAAAACATTCTTTATTTATTTTTCTCAAAAAATACACAAAGTACCATATTTGGAAAAAGAAAATTGTATTCTATTCAAAAAATATATAAAATTTAAAACATGGGTAAAAATTTATTTAAAAAACTTATATGATTTTATTGAATAAATTTTTTAAATTATTTTTATAAAACATTTTCAGGGAAGAAAAATATTCCCCAACTAAAACTTAATCATAAATAATCCAGAATAATGATGGGATTATGAAATAAACCATCAACACTTTTGAATCAGTTGATTCATATGAACTATGAGAGAATAATATTTAAAAAACATTTTCTACCATTAGAATAAACAAAATCATGATATAACATGTTAATTAAGTGTTATATACCCCTCAGTAAACAATACACGTTCATAACATCGCCATATGTCAAAATGAAAGATCATATAATGTTAATAAAATGTACTCGTTTTGTGGATCCATTGATATTAAACATAAAAAAGTGTAAATAAAACATAATATAATTAAAACACATTCTACACATAATCTTATCATGATATAATCAATGAAGTTGATGTTTAACCAAATGAATGGAAATTTAGTTGAGAAACCCCTCAACACATTTATGTCCTTTAATTATTCACATTCAAACCTCATATATAAGGGATATAGATTTAATATAAATTTAATAAATAATATTAATCCTATAATACCTTGAATTATTTTTTATAACATCTTACACCCATTTATTTATAATTGGTTTTTAAAATCACAATTTTAGGTCATAGTTTCTTCCTTTTCCATGCCCTGTTCAGTTAGTTAGTCTTGGTCATTATACATTGACCATTGGTAATATAATTTTAATAATTTTAATCATTGTATAAAAATTATATAAAATAAATATATAAATATTAATAATCATTCATATATATTCAGGATATAAAAATTAATTACAACATTCAAGGTGATGGTAATCCATACATATGCATGAATGCTATTTTCATTTTTCGATTGATAGAATTAATGAAAGATATATAATAAGTCATATTTATAGACAAATTATAATATCATATATATCATATATATTCATTAAACCAATCATAATATCCAACCTTAAAATTTTCTTATGAAAAATGAGTTTTATCACTATGTGGAGATGGTAAGCTATATGAATGCAGGAATGATACTTTAAATTTTTATTTGATTCAAAATATGGTGTATAATTATGTTTTCATAATCATAATAAAATTTAATAATATTTTGGACAATCAATTTATTATTTTACACACACACACACATAGATATATATATATATATAATTATATTTATTTATAGAAGTTATGAATGAGTAGAAAAAGAAAGTGGTTGGTTTGGGCGATCACCTCTTCTTTAAAACATCTCGTTCAGGTTTTCTCCAATGGGATCTAAGGTATGTCTTTTGAGAATAAAAACACTTATAGAATATGTATATGGATGTTTTGAATCGAAATTGGGAAGGTATTTTTTTCAATATGTATCCTATGAGGTGTTAATAAGTGAGGTTGGTGGTTCCCTATTATAATTATTGTGAAGGGAACTTTTTTAATTTAAAAAAAATGTAAAATTATAATAAATTATTTTTCTATAAAAATACCACAAAATGGAATTTAATTATAATATAATACAATATTATTTTATAATATCATTAAAAATATCTTTTTAATTTTTTTTAATTTTAAACTTTATAATTTCGAATAACCCTTAGTTAAACAATTTTAATATTAAATATGATAATAGTTTTTCTACTATTAAAATGTTTTAGTTTTTTATTATTAGGTGTAAATTAGATAAAAATGGTTAATCTCATACGATTCTTACAATATAATAATAATAATAATAATTTTTTTAAAAATATAATTATATATTGATATAATAAAATATCATTAGAGAAAATTTTAATACAATTCACTATATTGATATTTTAAAACATCATGAAAACATATAAAATTATTACCAAAATTTTTACTATATCCCAATATTATTATTTCTTAAATATCCATCCATTATGTTGGAGTTCTAAAATTTTTACCAAATAGTCTTTTGTAAGGATACATCTAAATACGGGAGTGAAAACTATTGTTATATGAAATAAATATCGATGGAAGGTTTTGTTCCCAACTAAAATTTAAATGAATAGAGAAATACCTCAACCAGAATTTGAGATTGGGAATAGTCCTACCAAATTAACCATCTATTGGTTTATTATAATAATTATATAAATTTATATCTTTATATAGAGTCTGTGGAAAACATTTCCAGAACATAGAGGTAATCCTCAAATCCGGATAAGATATAATGGAATGTGGTACTCCATGCAATCTTACCAAATATTTAATATATATTCTAGAGATTTTATCAAGATATTAAGAATATATTACTATAATGATGTGTTCCAAATTCATATGGCGACAGAAAACAACCCACATAAAATTATACACATTAGATGTTATAGGGAGTCCGATGAAAAAATCCATGGTGATATTTTTCCATTTCCTTTACTATTTGGGTAATGGTCCGAACATCCCTATATACTTTTTCCTCTTAGAAATACATTTTTGACATATCAATCATTGGGAAATATACTTTTCAATATCTTATTTAATTCCATCCAACAATAAATACTCTATCAGGTCTCTATAAATATTTTTAATTCTTGGATGAATAGAGAATGATGAACTATGAAGATCATCCAACATCCCTTTATTACAATATTTTATGTGGTGGGACCCAAAAATGGTTCTTAAACCTTATTATTCAATCATAATCAAACATGAACTCCGGAACATTTCTCACATTCTTTTTCATAACTATTTATTAATTTTACACCTCCCTAATTTTCACATGAATAATTGGTTGAAAATTAATTTGAGAATGTCAATATTTATCCATTTCCTTCATGTTTTATAGATCCATCCTCTTCAAATATATAAATATTTATTGTTTTTTATCATTATCATAGATATGGTAGTATGGTTTTTTCAGTCCCAATCATCTTCCACAATGTTCAATTTCTATGGGTTGTTATGTATAGAGTAGTCGTTATATTTAATCGACTATAACCATATCCTCTGGCACACATTGAACTACTTTAATGTGGATATACACATAAAAATGTTATGGTTTCTATACATTTATCACTTTATCCATTAATTAATTGACTCCATATCATTAATTCCATGACTAAGGTTACTAACTCCAAATAAGGATTTGGGAAATTTTCCTCTTAAACCATTAGTTTTTATTAGTTATAAGATATAACCATGTCATTTTTCATGATAATGAATCACAATATGTTCTTAAATTCATCACTATAGATTAAATACCCTTTTACACTACTGGTAATGTGAGTACATTGGATATAACTACCTTATATTTTTTTCAAAAAATTTATCATTACATTGATTCATATAATAGAATTTGGAACCCAACTAAGTTATCATTCTGATTAGATTGGAAATTTGAGAGAAATTCTCCAAAAAGTGAAAATAATATCCCTTAATGCTAAGAAAACATTGGATCTCAATCACCATTTTTATTCTAGGATGCTGTTAAATTACTTATGTCTATGACGAATAAACATATATACCTTATCCTGGGATTATCTGAACCAAAAATATGTCATTAGATATCCAAAATTCACACTTGGTAATTTTTTCACTATGGTTTTCATTTATCGTGGTATTTAGTAGAACACTCAAGTGATATTCATGATCATTATTTCTATTTTAAAACACAACAATATCGTCTATAAATACTACTCCAAACTAATTAATATCGTAAACAATGACTAAATCCACTAATCCCAGAAATATAGATGGTAGATTAAAAATTAATGAAGGAAAATAAATAAATCCAGTGTCCATAACTTGTATGGAGTTATATCTAGGGTACCTCCTCCTTATTGACTCTAAATTAACGACATCAATAACATAGATCAATCATTGAAATATAGGTATACCTATATAGTTGATCAAAAAAGGAAGCATTATAGTGAAGTGGATACTTGTTCCTGATAGTTGGCATGTTAAGTTATCAATAAGCAATGAAAATTCTCATTGATACATCGTTAGTCTTATGAAAAATAAATGGGGAACCCGAATGTGAAGAACATGGTATATGAACACCTTATCAATATTATTATAGAGTTTCTTATTCAAGTCCCATAACTCAATTGTGTATATTATAAATATATTCATTGAAATAAGCATCAAACACGGCATGAGTTCTATTGAAAACTCAACTTCATAATTTTTTGGAAGCCCTATATGTTATTCAAGAAATAAATAAACAAAATAATATAAAATAAGTATATCATTTATGTTATGTTTCTCTTTCACCATATAATATATATTAACGTCATTTACTAGAATTAAAACCCCTAAGATACAAGAAATTCCCATTGGATGTTCAGAATCATCTTTTCACCAATAGATGGCCATAGATTCACTCATATTGTGAAATGTGACTTCCCTTCCTCAGAAAGTTATTATGAGATCCATATAGAAAAATTAAATAAAAGACACGAACCATGAATTCAACTAATAGAATGACCAAAATATTTAAACGAATGAATTTTTCATAAACTTCAACAGGATATGAAATATAAAAATTTTCAATTCTAGATTAGATGGTAAGTGTACCATTCATCAATCGGTTTTCCTAATCCACATCGCCAATTGTGATCTCATGATATTTAAATTTCTCTGTGGGATCTTAAGTTTGTTGAGTGTGATCCTGTAAAACATTAGGATTCATATACTTATTGGAATATTTTTCATACTCCTTACAACTAAATAATTATATCATGGATTTTAAATTTTCTATACCACTCTCTATATTCACAATATAATCTAACTTCATCCCATTACATTAAAAATAAATTGCGCGATGACCTTCACCACCACACATAAAACTTTTACTATACCCATTAATAAAAGTTCCTCCATGTTTCATTCCACACATTGAGAATAAATGAAAATCTAATTTTCTTCCTATATATTTTATATATTTTATATTAAATTCCATATTACTCTTATTATCAAACCCACGTGATTAATATGTATCTCTAACCACAATTTCAACCTCAATGAAAAATCTGATGATTTATTCATAGATAATATTTTTCTTATGGGTGAAACCTTTTGGATGATTGGTTTTAGAATAATAAACAATTGATTAAACATTCATTCAGTTTGGAAAATAATTCCAAAACTATACCTCACATGTATTGTTAAATTTTTTTCATTTATTCTGACAGATTCATCATCCATTTTCTTTTCGTCAAGGAATTATTTCTACATTTCTACATGAAGAATACAAGGAATGTATTTATTGAAAAAAAATTTCTTTTACCCGTACCATTTTATGGATTCAATTTTATATGGTTTCCTCATATTCCTTATAAAATTCCACCACTGATTTGTTTCACTATTCAAATAATAGACATCCCAAAATATTTTCTCATGTTTGGAATGCTGGAGAATAGAACATATATTTCAAATATTAGTAATACATTTCACTACCACTAGTAGATCAAAATACACAAAAAAGATGGTGGATGATGCCTCAACATTTACTCAAAAAAATTTTACTACCTCTATTTCTCATTTGGTATACAATAATAATTTAGAGCATGATGAAATTTTCAAGTCCAAGAGAAATGATTTTTCATTCTAGTTACTAGAAATTTAGTTTCTCTAGAGTAAAATAAATGCACCAATTATTGAATTTATTATTAATGTGATTCCTTTAGTTTCCATCCATTGAATAAAACCAGTAATCATATTGTGAGAAACACTAATCATAGAGAAAAAACCACATAATTATAGGGTATTACATAAAAAATTATATTCTATGACACCATAGTTTAAATGTATAGTTATTCATGATTCTTACCAAAATTATGATATTTTTACTAGTACATAGACTTATCCTTAAGGATATAACAAAGGTTATCTCATCCTTGTTTTAAAAGGTTATCTAAATATTTATCATATACCAACTGTAACAACCCAATCTGTTAACACATAGATATTATAACTTTTTAGATTAATAATCCTTACCAAAAAAAATAAAAAAAATAACCATGTAGTCCTATTATCTTTGGAAACAATGAATCATAGACCATAAGTTTATAAAATATATACACATTCTCCCTCTGATTTCCTTCATAACTAGCACCCTTTTTGACATATCATACTTAATTCCTTATTTGATAACTTTGGTAAATAAAACACATTAAAGGTAGAGATTTGAAGTTTTGTAAGTGTAAACAAGAGAGATAACAATGATTTTATAAGAAACATTTTAGCATAAGGGTCTATCAATAGGAAATAAACATTTCTAAATTATAACAGTCATACAAAAATTATAATCATGAATAATAAAATAAAATATAGAAGTTCCTAAGGCACAAATCACAAGGAAATCAATTAACCTATTCAATAAGTGCATTATATTGGCATATGAAATTGAATTTCTGGCATACACATAAGAATATAAAATAAAATATTTAATATTCATGGATTACTTTTGAGACCAACATAGCGGGAAAAGTCTTTTACTAAACCGGGTCCACTCCCTAGTATTTCTTAGTATTATTAAGGCAGGTTCACTCCCCATTCGAGCCCTATCTTACTGAACTATATTCACTCCCCATTCTAGCCATGTCTATGTAATTTGATAGAATTATTTAAAAATTAATTTTAGTAATATCTAGATCCCACCCCTAACATAATGAAAACCATACACATGTGTTCCATAAGATCATAAAACATTCAACATATCAGAACCCCTGAAAATAATTTGGTTTCATAATCATGTCATCATTGAATAACCCATGGGAAAGTAATTGGATTTTTAAACAACATTCCATTTTAAACATAAACTATAAAGAAATTGAATAAGTATGTTATCCTTGATTCATATCAATAATAAATAATAAGAAACATCAAATAATTTATTTGTAGAGGGGTAATGATTTTGAGAGATCCTTTGAAAGACTTCATGATGAAATTTTTTTCTATTTGGAATTTTGGTTGAAATAACATAGAACCACAGAGGAAAACATTTTTTTAAAGGAACTCTATAAAAAATTATTATAATATTCAATGAATTAAAGTATTATTATGGTGAGGAAATATTCTCATTCCATATTTGTAAAAAATATTCCTACTGTATTTTTGTGAGAAAAGTCACAAAGTACCTTGATTTTTAAATTATAAATGGATTTCAAGAAAAACATTTTAAAAAATTTAAAAATATGTTAAAATGAATTTATTAATTCATTGGATAAAATTTTAAACCACTTTAAAAGATTTTTTGAAATCATGGACATGGAAGAGAAATATTCCTCAGTCTGTACATCAATATATACAATCTCGAATAATGATGAGATTGAGAAATAAACACTTAAAAATTCATTATCAGATAAATCATATTCCTTATTAATGATTTCAATTTTAAAAGACATTAAATATAATAATAATAAATAAATTTATTATATAACATGTCTATGTAGCATTATAAACCCATTTGAAAAGAATACTGGTGCATAACATCAAAATTTGCCTCCATGAATGATATTATCATATATGTGTGTATTAATAAAAGGAATTGATTATGTGGGTATTTTATAAATAAAAAAAATCGTAAATAAAACACATGATAATTAAAATTCATTTCACACATACTCTTAGTATGAAATAATCAAGGTAGTAGAAATACAACCCATTGAATTGAAATTGAGTTATGAAATCCCTTAGCTCAAGTATTTCCTTCCTTCATTCACGTTCAATTATCATTTATAATAAATATATATGAATTATATTTATTTAAATAAATTTAATTATATTATACCATTTTTTATTTAATTATAACATTTTATCACATTTTTATTAATAACTTTTTATTAAAATCATTATTCTATTTGGTAACTACTTTTTTCTTTCAAACAGGTTTCAGTACATATTTCATGGTACTTATAAGTTGATCCATGTTCTCATAACATCCATAATTTTAATAATTTTTTAAAATTTATATATAACATTTATAGACATATTTATAATCATTCATAAAATGTAGATAAATAAAAATGAGTTACACTATTCATGGATATTGTTGTTTATACGTACGCATGTACAATATTTTCATTTTTTTCATTGATAGAATAAAATAAATTTTTCCAATAATTCATATTTTGAGAATTATTTTTATTTCTTATATTTAATATATATTCATTAAAAAAATAATAAGCTCCTATAAAATATGGTGATGCAAAATTAATTGTATCTCCATGTAGAGATAGTAAACTGTAGGTACAAATGAACAATACTTTTACATATTTTTTGATTATAAAGATGGTGGATAATGAGGTTATCATAATCATGATATCATTTTAGTGTGTTTATGATTCTTAAGTTATTGTTGAATGATAATCATCTTAGATTTATAGGACATAAGAAAGAATAGAAAAAGAAAGTGTTCGGTTAGATCAGTCACCTCTTGTTAAAAACATCTTCTTTAGATACACTCTAAAGGGCTCTAGGGTGGGCCTTTATAAAAAAATATTACATGTATAAAAAGAATATAAATGTTAAAAACATAAATTTGTAGGGTATGGTTGATATAGAAATATCCTAAGTTGTGTAAAGAAGTGAAGTATCAGGTACCATTTATAATTTGTGAGAGGGGATCTTTTGGAATTTCTCAAATATTAAATTATAATAAATTCATTTTCTATCAAAATACAATAAATGGTCATGTATTATAATATAATATAATATAAGGTTCTAATGTAATATAAAAATATATTTTATAAAAATTTTGGTTTTATTTTAAACCATATAATTTTGATGAACCCCTAGTTAACAAATTTTAATTTTATCTAGGGTAAAAATATTTTTAATATTAAACAGTTGTATTTTTTACATATATGGTATAAATTGGATAATAAATAGACCTCATATTTAATTTAAGATAAAAGAATAATAAATTTATTTTATGAAAATGCTTTTTTATTTTTAAACAATTTCATAAATTAAGAACCTTATAAAATATCATTGTTATAAAATTTTAATACTATTCATAAATTTTTTTAAAAAAAATATAAAAAATAAGGTATATTTAAAAACTAATTATTAAATCTAAAAAATTTAATGTTAATATATAGAATTTATGTATGACCATTAATATCTCACAGTATATAAATTTTAATATTTTAAATATCAATTTATTTTATTTTTTATATTAATTGATTAATTATTATATTAGCATTATGTATTCATTTATTTTAAATATTTAACTCTCAAAAATTATAAATATATTATCATTATGAAAATAAATCTTTTAACATAAAAAATAATCTTTGTAGTAGAACATAATCTATGGATACCCCCATATTGAAAATTTTATAGTTATTAAACCCCTCAATATGACGTCTTTGACATTTCTGAAAACAAAATTTAATAAAGGTCATAATCACATCCATGTGTCCACAAAAGTCATAAATAAATTTATAACATGAAATTATGTCTATTAAGTTCAGTATTGAACCTTATATTCATTCATAAACTACTTTTGTAATGATTTTGGGACATAGAAGTATTTATTTAAAATTAATTGACATTTTCTGACTTTTATTGATATAAATAATATATAAGTAATTTTCAGGGAAAAGTGTCCCAAAAATACTCAATTAAGAACATTAGTTTATAATGGTACAATTAATATCAACAAATAAGAAATATGATAAAAATATACGTCCTTGTCACTTATTTTTAATCCATATTAACTAGTTTTTTCCTTTATTAAGGTAATAAATTCAACCATATTTACTATTCATATTGACTATACATAAAAGGGTTCCAATTTCTGAATTTAAACCTCAAAATTACTAATATTTAATTTAATTTATCTAATTACATACCTATAAATAGGATACATTAATCTTAATGTTTGTTCAAAAAATGTGGCAAAAGTTGTTTTTAGGAAAAATACTATATTAAGAATACCACTAGATTTATTCTTATCCCATGTATAGAAAAACATAATTCAAATGTTTAAAAAAATTCATCCAGTAAATAATATATATATTTCATTAAATTCATTCACCATGATTAATTTAAAATAGTGACACTAAATTCATTACATACAGAAAATAATTTTTTGAAAACATCAAATTTATTTGAAATAGTTTCTACTTTAAATGAAAATCATCTACTAACTAATGAATTTATTTTATAATCTATAGACCATATATATTTTAAATTTTTTTATAACTATTAATTACTACCTAGGTAAAAACATGAACATAATAATGTTAGGTGATTAGTTTAATAACATTTTTTCATACAATTCGAGCTATTGAAAAATAAAATTATTTGAAAAAGAAATGTTTTATTAAAATATTATGGTGTTACACCTAGAAACTATATATATTTTTTAAATAATTAATGAAACCATTTGAGGCCATGAATTTACCATTGGTGATATTACATTTGAACCTTGGAAATCCTTTTTGGTTGGGCGTAGCTTATTTATTTCATAATTTACAGTATAGGGGAACCCTATGTGTGTTATAGACTAGAGAATAAGGATTTAGACATAAATGAAAGGTTATTAGGAGTATAATTAGGCCCCATTTATAATTTTAAACATTAATAACCAATTTAAATTCTTTAATTGGGAAAGTTTGCTTGTGACACTTCAAATAAATTTAATGCTTGAAATCCATCTTATGTGAAAATCTAATGACTATTATATGAAATAAAAATAATTGGTAATGAAATAACATTGACATGGTCCTAATAATATTTAAATTAAATATATGGTTATTAAGTGGATTGATTAAATTAATTGTAATATCTATATGATCCATTGGATTCTATGTGATACATTATAGTTCTAATCAATATGAATGTCAAAATGAGCTACATGGATTCTATATATAATATGTTTTTAATTAACTTAAAATCCAAAATGATATCCTTGGATTCCATATGACATTAAATAAAAAATGAATGAGAATTAAAACATGAGATAGTTGGATTCCAATTAACATATGACGATATAAATGTCCCAATTTCAAGTTAAGATCACTGGATTCTATATGGTACATGAGTTTAGAATGCCAACACGAGTTCCATGGATTCATATGTCACTAGATTCTTGGTAATTCCAATATAGTTACCATGATTATACATGATATATGATGATATGAATTACAAGATGAGATCCGAGAATCATAGTGGTTATAATGGCTGGCACAACCATTTATATGTTCTAAGAGAAATCCATAAATAGTCGTAGAAGGAATTCCTGAATTAGGCGTCATCATAAAGCCTGAGAGCCAGTGTTATTTTATTTTATATTATTTATTTGAAATTTGTACTCAATTATTTATTATATATATCAATATAAATTATATTTTCTAAAAAATACATTTTGAATCCAATGGTGGTAGTCTAATGAGTAATACTGACAACATTGTTAGGACACCATGGAACTTGGGTACCCATGAATACACTCCATGGTCATAAGGTTTTGGTTTATGGTATGGATAGAGGTTTATGCTTCATGTTCAAACATGTCTTGGTTGGTGTTGTGTACAACAGGTTGGGGTAGAGCTCAATACTTTTAGGTTAATCATGCATTTATATCATTTTCCATTTATTTAATATTTGTTTTTATATACATTAATTGACATAGGTATATATATCCCTACAAATTATTTAGATGTAATCACTATGAGGTTTTATGTAATATGAATTACTGTTTTAGTACATGTAGTTTATTTTGTTATCAATGATGTCATATATGATTTGTTCAGTAACATTTACATTGGGTATTCAAGTTACTTGTAAATGTATCCTCACATTATCCCTAAAAGTACATATTTATAATTGGTACCATATGGCATACATGGAGGCACACTATAGGCCATTTGGTGTACTGATCCATGGAATTGGTTTTGTGGAATCTTGGTTAGGTCCTTACAAAGTGTTATTTTGGAATTCTTTTCTATTATCTCACTACATGGGCATGGTAAATAGGAAACTAGGACATTGTTAGGGATTGTAAATATGATTATTATTGGGCGTTGCATACCCACATATGTGGTAAAATGGATGTTCCGAAGGATGGTAATTATTGCTCTTATTTTTCACTTTTATAATTTATTGATTTACACCATGAGTGGTTCACATGGATTTTATGTTATAGTTCTTGATATTCTTCTTTTCCCTTGTCTAGGAAAAAGAGGAGGAGTGTGTGGGATATTGAATATAGAGATTATACACAAGTGGGGGTGAATTGTGTCTTTCAAAATTTTCCTAAACTCTTCGATTAATTGAGTTCTGTCCTCTTTGCTTTTTTAGATTTGATCAAGCAGCGGAATAAGTAAAAGCAGGGACACACAGATGTATTTTGGTTTGGGGAACAGAAGGCCCGCAATCCACTCCACCAACACTCTACTGCACGAGCATGGTGATTTTCACAATCTGGACCTCCAGACCATCTAACAACTGAAAACAGGCAGTCGACACCTTTACAATTTTCAGGCAAACAAAGCCTTCTGGTTCAAACACGAACCTACTCAGCTTAGTACGAGAAGCTGGTCACTAAATATAAAAAGTGTATTCGTTTATAATGAACTTTCCCAGTTGATATTCACAATTGCAATAGAATACAATTGACAACTGATGAATGGTTGTATTCAGAAATATTGATCTTCATGTCAAATTATTTCTGAGTCAATCCGGTTGCAGTAGATATAGAAAATATAATTGTAACATAAGTAGCAGCATATTCACAAAATATTGTCATTGAAAAATAGATGAATCTTCTGTTTTGTTCCTTCTTCTTTAACAAAACAATGCATAGTCTCTCTTCGTAATCAGCAGATCTTTGTATTATTATTTTTCTCTGTTCTCACTCTTTAGAAATAGTGGTGCATGTGCAGGAGATCTTTCTTTTGAATAAAATGATTGTATCTGCACTTGCGTTCTTGTTCGCTATGTGTTCTTCTTTGAAATATTTAGTATATCAATCTCTATACACTTTTTTAGTATATCACACATGTTTCTGTTATGATATTGTTTTTTTAAACTCAAAATGAGAACAGATATGTAGAGTGCTTCCTCTGCAAAATCAGATCCACAAAAATCACCCTTTGACTCACAATATTCAAAATTGTGAATTAATATGATCAGTCGTAAAACACCATAATATTTACCATGGATGCTCCGGTTAAATCAATCCGTATACAGTTCTGAATCTTTCAATGACACACTTCAAAATTAGGGTTTAGTCTAGCATACAATTTTCCTGATCAATCGCTTGTAGACCGTTGAACAAAACTATCAACTTCAAATTCCCAACGCCAAACGTATGGTTGAGTTGCACTGCATGCATCCTCTGAAATGTAACATAGATCAAACGTATGGTTTATGTCACATTCATCAAACGTAAGGATGACCATACATTCCTTTTTCTTCCATATCCAAACATATATCATACTTTTATATGCGTTCAAACGTAAGTTTTACGATCAATAGTTGTTCAAGTATAGTAAGGTTGTTTACAAAACTAAGGTTGATTAACGATACTTCAAAAAACAAACAAAACATTATTGACTTACGTAATGATTCTTCTTCCATACTTTCTCAATATCCCAAACGTAGGGTTCCTTCCTAACATAGGGTTCCTTTCTTTCATACTTTCTAATTATCTTAAACGTAGGATTACTTCCAAACGTAGGGTTATTCTTCACATAGGGTTGCTTTCTTTCATACTTTCTGATAACGTATGGTTGTTTAACCATACTTTTTTAATAATCTGTAAATAGTAAACAGAGGGTTCATTTCCGTTTTTTTATGCTACACTTTCCTTTCTTTCTTTACGCTACACTTTCCTTTCTTTCATTATGCTAAACTTTCCAAACGTAAGGTACAAATAGTGTTTCTAGAACACTTTAAATTGATTTCTGAATGGTTTAGCAATTGTTCCACGCTGTGTAAAAAATTGAACATTCTTCCAAAAATGAGAATATATAAAATATATAATTCCTGATAAATACATAAAGTAAAATCATTAGAAACCAATTAAAGGGTATTTGTGAACATCAAAATCATCATAAATATATAGAGTATTGTTCTCAAAAATATCATATATTAAATATGTATTGTTGAAAACAACACGTGATCTATAATGTCACCCTTTTTGATGATCACAAAACCCATAAAATAATAAGAGTAATTAAATGAAATTACCTTTCAAAATTAGTTATTTAATGTTTAGAATGATGAAAAGATAAAACAATATTTAAATTTAACAAAAACATTTCAACAAATAAAAATTGTATTATCATTAAAAATAAATTTATCCCCTTTTATTTTGATGAGAATAAAATTATTTTTATTTAAAAAGTAAAATTAAAGAATAAAATAAATGTTTTATTTTTATCCAAATTTCTCCCTCTAAATAAAAATTAAAAGAAAATTTCCCTTTTATAAGTATAAATCTGTATAAATCCAAAATATTTTAAATATACTTGAAATCATTTAAATAAATGTTTCAAAAGATTAAAATAGAATGTTGTGTTTATCTAAATTTATTCCCCTTTTGTGATATAAAAAAAATGATAAATCATGGATTTAAACACCGTTAATGTTTCACTGAACTGTAGGTAAATGTTATAATTAACTGTATATCAATAAGGTAATTTGGTCTACTAGAATATTTAAATGTAAAACAGTAAAATTAGATAGACAAAAAGATAAATATACCAATAGATAAATAAACAAATTTCAATTCAGAAACAGAAGTATGTTCATGACAATGATATACACAGGAATCAAGGGATATTATGGTTAAGATAGGTTCTATCTTCTCTGAACAACATCCTTGATTTCTGTAAGCAGTTTCCTCAGTATCTTCATCATCCCATATCCAAGTTTGATACTGATATATCTATTATCTTGAGTCATATGAATCTCCTTGATTAAATTGACTCTGAAAAAATCTGCATTCTTTCTTCTTTTTCTATAAAAACTGACACCTTCTCTGACATCTAATTTAATATTGTTCTGATTCCTAGCTCACTGGATGTCAGCTGATCGACTAAAAATTTCTGATTGTCTAGGAATACTGATAATGGAGCACTGTTACATTGAAGATCAGCCAACCGCTCATTCATATTTCCAATTACAGTTGTAATAGCGGAAATTATTTTATGAGGTTAGGTGAGGTACCTGAACCACTAGCTCCACTAGACCAAATGTATTCAAAATGAGTTTTCATATAATCATTTAAATCAGACTGGTCTGATTTTAAAACAATTTCTGATTTAATTTTGACCACTTCTGTCAGCATTTTTTTTTGAAATTCTCAACTTCATTTCTTAAAACTGTACTGGATTTCAGTCTCTGAAATTTCAACTTTTCTAATTCCAAACATCTTTTTAGATCATCATTATCATTTTTTAGTCTCTGTAACTTCTTCAACTACTTCATTCGGTGAAGTAGAAGTACTATGTGCCTAATTTTCTTCTTCAAGTCTTTGATTAATCAACACTATTGGAAAATATTCTGCATCTATTTCTTCATCTCCCTTTTCAGTTTGGTCTACATATTTTTCCTCTAAGTCATTCTTAGACTCTTCCACAAACAAATCTTCATGCAAAAATTCAGTGTGAACATGTGATGCATCATAAACATTTTCTTCAATAATGATATCATCTTGAACAATATTTTAATCAACAGTGTCTTTATGAACAGCCTGAGGACTGGCCACTTCTCTTCCAGGCACTCCCTCTTTCAAAACTTCAAATGGAGTCTCATTTTGGTGTTCAACCACTGATTCAACTCTTTCTAGTTCAACAATAGCAGTTTCAGGTCTCTCTGTTTTAACATTCATTGCATCTTGAGCTACCTCTTCTTGAGGTTCATCAATATTAGGCTTATCCCTCCAAAAACTATAGCCCAAAATATCTTTAACAGATAGTGGTTGAGGAACCATTGTGTCTTCTTCATATATTTCATCTCTTCTCTTTGTTACACAAAGTCTTTTCTTGACTTCCATTATCTTAAAACTCTGCAATTTCAAAAAGAAGTCTCATTGTAGTTGTAGTTTCTATGGTTTCAGGTTGTTTTTCTTTAGCTTTTTCAAACTGAGGTGAATTTATCTCCTCTTCTTCCCCCACAGGAAATATTTTTCCTTTTATGGTGGTCTAGAAATAACCGATTTTCCTTAGTGTCCCAGCACTAAATGTATTACCGCGATGCCACCTTGTTCTCGCATCTACAAGTCTCCCCAATCCTTTCTTGAGCAACAACTTTGAAATGAACCTTACAAAAGGATAAAAGGTCATTCTTGCCTCACTCTTGCAACAATAATTGAGGTACCTTTCCAGGTACCTTGGCAAGTTTAATTTGATGTCACTTTACAGAGGATACATTATGTATATATCAGGGTACAAAATATTTTCCATTTTGGACATCTTGGGAGCAACTCTAGTATGAACAAATTTTACCAAGATCTTCTGATCCAGTTCTAAATCCTTTACCATCATTTTCTTAAAAATATTTGTTCCAATCAAAAAGGGCATAATTCCCTTGGTCATATTCACAACATCTCTAATGTTTTTCAAATCAAAATGAAATACTCCTTCATGCGGGTAATTCTGGATTTTTCCTATTTCAACCGAAGAGATTGAGAAATCTCTATCCTCAATCTTTGCAATCATAGTGTCTTCATTCTGACCTAGACTGAATTGAACTGTTCTGAAGAAATAATACATTTCTAGCTCATACATAAACGCAAACTTTTCACTATGGAATGTTTGTTCACGGTTTGGAAATGAAAAAGCATGTTTCAACAACAGATTAGTATGGAATAGCCATTCCAGATCTATAACTTTACCTTGCCAAAAGTTTCACCCAACTGAGTTTTTCTTCTTCACATCACTGCTCTCGGCCTCATCTTTTGACTTGGTCATTTCCTTTACTAAGCTGATTTATGATGGTTCGATGATTTTAGGGTTTAATGATTCGATGATCAGGGGGTTGCAACAGTATTCGGTTTCCGGGGACGACAGGGTTTTTGTTATGTGGAAATGAAACAGTTTCAAATTTTAAAGGGCTCTGACAGCATTGATTCTCGTGTAATCACTAATCATTACATTTACTTTAAAATCATATAAAATTTATATGTAGCGAATTTAACATAAAATAAAAAAAAGTTAAACCACTTTAAAAAAACAAATAATTAATTGTTTTTAAACTGTTTTTAAAATCAAAATATAATTGACACAATTAAGAAAATAAAATAAAATAAAATTAAATTAAATAAATAATATTTAAAATTATAATAAAAAAATGATTTAAAATTAAATAATCCTAGATCCCCCTTAATAAAATCAAACCTTGTAGTGGGAATTGGATTAGTAAAAATGTCTGCTAATTGAATTTATGTATTTATCAATTCTAAAAATATATCTTTATTAATAACATTATCTCTTAAAAAGTAATTCCATATATCAATGTGCATAGTTCTATAATGACTAATAGGATTTTTTTGAAATATTAATTAAACTTGTATTATCACATAAAATATGTGTATTATTAAAATTCAATCCAAAGTCCATATGAGTGTTTTCCATCTACAACACTTGTGCACATCAACTGCCAGCAAATACATATTCTGCCTCAGCTGTTAACAGGGAAACTAAATGTTGTTTCATAATAGACCATGACACTAAAGACTTTCCTAAAAAGTGACATGTTCCTGATGTTCTTTTTCTATCTAATCTACAACTTCCAAAGTCATAATCTGAATATGAAATCAAATTAAATTCATAAGTTTTAGGATAGAGTAGAGATTGAAAAGTAGTTCCTTTTAAATATCTAAAAATCCTTTTAACAGCAGATAAATGATATTCTTTGGGATTTTATTGAAATTTATCACAAATACATACTAAATACATTTTATCTGGCATGCTAGTAGTAAGATATAACAAACTACCAATCATACCTCTATATAACTTGTTGTCATCCGATTTCCTCGTTTCATCCAAATCAAGTTTTACATTAGAACACATAGGAGTTGTAAATGTCTTGCTATTTTCAACTCCTAATTTCTTAAGTAAATCAGCAATTTTTTTTCTATGATTTAAAACATTTACAAAATCATTTTAAAATATTTGAAGTCCTAAAAAGAAATTTAATTCTCCCATCATACTCATTTCAAATTCTTCTTGCGTTAATTTTGATAAATTATGACAACTTGTTTTTTTAGTTGATCCAAAAATTACAATGTCAACATAAATTTGAACCAATAAAACATTATTTTTCATAGTTTTCATATAAAGTGTTGGATATGCCAATCCAACAGTAAAATAATTTTTGAAAACAAAATAATTTAATCTTTCATACCAAGATCTGGGTGATTGTTTATGGCCATAAAGAGCTTTAGTATGTTTAAAAACAGAATCAGGTTTTTGAGAGTTTTCAAAACCAGGAGTTTTCACAATAGAAACTTCCTCTATTAAATAACCATTTAAAAAGGAAGATTTAACATCCATCTGAAATAATTAAAAATTTATATGATATGCATAGTCTAAAAGGATTATAATGGCTTCTAACCTAGCTATAGGTACAAAAGTCTCATCATAATCAATTCCTTCTTCTTGATTATATCCTTTGGCTACTAATCATTCTTTGTTTCTAGTTATTATACCTTGTTCATCCTGTTTATTTTTAAAGACCCATTTGGTTACTATTACTGGATAATTCCGAGGTCTTTCCACTAATTTCAAAAATTCATTTCTTTTGAACTGGTTTAATTTATCATGCACTCATATTACACAACTTTCATCGTCTAAAGCTTCTTCTATAGTCTTCTGTTCTAGTTGGGATAGGAAGGCAGAGAATTCCACTAGATTTCTTATGTTTCTTCTAGTTTGAATACTAGTTTCTAAGTCACCTATCTCAGTTTCTAGAGGGTGATTCTTTAGGGTTCTAGACTTTCTAGGCAATACATTTAAAGGTTCTTCAGTATCTTGTTCCTCTGAACTAGACTGAATTTATTTTATATCATATTCAAAATCATTCTTTAAGTACTCAAGTCTCATGTTACTATTAGTTTCATGTACATCTATTTGATCTATCCTTTTCTCAAAGGGATCAAATTAATCAAATTTCACATGAACTGATTCTTCAATAATCCTTGATTTTTTATTAAAACTTCTATAAGATTTGGAAATAGAAGAATATACCATGAAAATTCATTCATCAGATTTTGGATCAAACTTAACATGATTTTCCTTGGTTTTTAATGTGTAAACCTTTCATCTAAAAACATTAAAGTAATTTACTTTAGGTTTTCTATTATTCCATAGTTTATAGGGTGTCTTATTCAAAATATTTCTTATTAAAACTTGGTTAATTATATAGCAAGCTGTATTTATAGCTTCTGCCCAAAAATATATAGGTAGGCTATATTCATTTAACATAGTTATATCCATTTCATTAATTGTTCTATTTCTTCTTTCTACAATCCCATTCTATTGAGCTGTTCATGGTGCAAATAAAGTATGTTTATTACCCATGTTTGAGAAAAAAGAATTCAATTACTGATTCTAAAATTATCTACCATGATAACTTCTCAATGAGATTATATTAAAACCTTTTTCATTTTGAACAGATTTGCAGAAACATTCAAATAAAGTAAAAGCTTCATTTTTAAATTTCAAAAAGAAAATCCATGTAAATCTAGAATAATCATCAACTAATACATAAACATATAATTTACCAGCCCAACATGCTACTTTTGAAGGTCCAAACAAATCCATATGGATAAGTTCTTGAGGTTTAGTTGTAGAAACTTTTTTAACAGATTTGAATGATGATTTTTGTTGCTTGCAATGTTGGAATGCATCACATAATCTGTTAATTTCAAATTTGAGACTAGGAAAACCAGAAACTAAGTGTTTCATAGATAACTTATGTAAAACATATATATTACAATGTCCAAGTCTCTTATTCTAGATCCATTATTAACTTACTTTAATAGTCAAGAAATTTAATTGTTTTTTACACAAGGAATTTAAATTCAAAGTATAGACATTGTCAGTTCTTGGCGCCTTAAATTTAAACAGTTATCTTTAGAAATAGTACAAAAATTGTTAGTAAAATAAACAGTATATACATCATCAAAAATTTGAGAGATACTTATCAGGTTGTGTTTTAATACTTGTACATAAAGTAATTTGTTGATTGATACTGTTTTTGGATCTCCAACAGTTCCAATGCCAATGATTTTTCCTTTGGAATTGTCACCAAATGTGACAAATCCTCCTTCCTTTTGAGTGAGTGTTATAAAATTTTTTGAGTTCCCCCTAATATTCCTTGAGCATCCACTATCCATGTACCATATATCTTTTTCTTCTTTGGTGTCCTGCTACCTGCAATGAAATTTTTAAAAATTTCTTTGGTACCCATATTCTATTGGGTCCAGGGGTGTTATCTAGAAATGATCTGGGTATCCAGATTTTCTTTGTTCTTTTAAAATCAGCTAAATCATATAAGTCTTTTGAAACATAGGCTTTATTAATACCATAAATTTTAGGTTTTATTAGGAAACAATGTTTATCTATATGTCCCTTTTTCCCACAAAAGATACAATTAACCCTTTTAGTGCTAGGAAAAAAATAGTGTTTTTATAGCTTAGGGTTTTCTCCTTTACTGCCAATTCCAAATCATTCTTTTTTAATGATATTTTTTCATAGAATTTCATTTAATGAATTCTATCCTTTTGTAAAAACCAATGCAGACTATTTGTAAGATTCTACTTCATCCTGAAGTGTTTTTATTTTTGATTCAAAATTAATATAGTTAGTGTTAATCGAATTGTATTTATCAGTTAATTCCTTATGTTTTTTCAGCATAGTATCTATTTCATCTAAAATAGCCTTATGTATGTTCATTAGTGACTTATGTTTCATAAATAGTGAGTCATATCTTTCTTCAAGCATATTGTAGTAGGCAACATGTTTTTCATTTGTGTAGCTTGACTCAGAATTTGATTCATTATTTGAGTCGGAGGAGTAATATGAGTGTACGTAATCAGTTTCTACCATGGAACACATGTTTACTTTCAGATTGAATTCTTCTTTCCTTATTCTTGATTCTGGAGAGCTACTGGAGTCTTCAGATACACTCCAAGTGTCTTTCATAGCTTTTTTGTCGTTCTTCTCATAGTCATTTATTTTGAAGAATTTCTGCTTCTTTGTATCATTCAATTGTGGGAAATCTGGTTTGATGTGTCATTTCTTCTTGAATTTATAGCATCTATCTTCCTTATCATCATTCTTAAAGGATTTTTTGAAGCCTCTTTTCTTGCTGTAGAATTTACTGAATTTTCTGGATAGATGAGCTAGTTATTTATCTGAGTTTGATGAGTCAGAGCTCTCTGATTTTACTTTGACTTCTCTCTTCTTCATCTTTCTATTCTTTTTTTGAGAAGTTACCTTCAAGGTAGTATAATCCTTTTTGATGTACACTTTATGTTAACTTTCTTCATCATTCATTTATGATTCATACATCATCAGTGTACCAATCATCTCTCTCATGGTTAGATCATTAACAGGTGATGATTGTCTAATTGTAGCAGAGATACCATTCCATCGAGTAGGATGTACCCTCAATACTTTTAATGCTTGATCAGTCTTCTTGATAGGATCTCCTAGAGATGTTATATTATTGACAATTTTTGTCAATCTCTCCTTAGTTTGGGTAATGATTTCACCTTCACACATTATGAAGGTATCAAATTTAAATTTGGAAGAAGCATATCTCATTTGTCTCACATTGTCTGTTCCATCATATGCCACAACATTTGTTTTCCACATTTCATATGCTTTCGGTCACTGATATACACTGTTAAATTCATCTGGTCCTAGACAGTAGATAATTGCATTCATAGTCTTCGAATTCATATCATACTCTGCCTCTGTAGCAGCACTCCATGTCTCAAGAATTTCACGAATTTCATAAGGAGTCAGAATATTTGAATAAACTTTATATCTGAGGTTTTTCAGAAATATTATCATGCGTGATTTCTAGCAGACATAGTTTTCTCCATTAAAATATGGTGATCTGACCATTGACATCCCTTCTCTTATATCAGTCATGATGCTCTGTTATATAATCTTTAAATTATTCTCACTTACTAAGGATTTATCAGAAGCTCCACCTCTGATACCAATTGTTGGATCTTGAATATACAGATTATAAATAAGAAGGGGTGAATTGTGTCTTTCAGATTTTTCGTTAACTCTTCGATTGATCGAGTTCTGTCCTCTTTGTTTTATTAGATTTTATCATGCAGCGGAATAAGTAAAATCAGAGACACACAAGAGTATAGTGGTTCGGGGAATAGAAGGCCCCTAGTCCACTCCACCAACGCTCTACTCCACGAGCATGGTGATTTTCACTATCTGGTCCTCTAGACCATCCAAAAGCTACAAACAGGATGTTGAAACCTTTATAATTATCAGGAAAACAAAGGCTTCTGGTTCAAACACAAACCTACTCAGCTTAGTACGAGAAGCTGGTCACTCAAGATCAAAAGTGTTTTCATTTAGAATGAACATTTCCAATTGATCTTCACAATTGAAAAAGAATGCAATTGATAGCAGATGAATCATTGTATATAGGAATATTGATCTTCAAGTCAAAGCAGTTCTGAGTCGATCTGGTTGCAGTAGATATAGAAAATATAATCGCAACATAAGTAGCAGTAGATTCATAAAATATTTTCGTTGACAAATAGATGAATCTTCTGTTGTGTTCCTTTTTCTTCAACAAAATAGAGTTTAGTCACTCTTTGTAATCAGTAGATATTTTTATATGTATTTGTCTCTGTTTTCTCTCTTTATAAATAGCATTGTCCTTGCATCAAATCATTCATTCGAATAAAATGATTGTATGGGTTCTTTCATTATTGATCTATATGCGTTCTTCTTTCAAATCTTCGCTATATCTATCTATGTAAACTTTTTTTTATATCACACTTGTTTTTGTTATGATATTGTTTTTTGAAATTCAAAATGAAAATACATATATAGAGAACTTCCTCTTCAAAATCAGATCCTAAAAAATCGCCCTTTGACTTTCAATATCCAAACATGTGAATTAATCTGAGTAGTCATAAATCTCCATAATATTCTCCTTGAAAATATTCGGTTAAATCAATCCTTTAAATGGTTATGAATCTGTCAAGGACACACTTCAAAATCAGAATTTAGTCTGGCTTAAAATTAGCTCGATCAATCGCTTGCAGACCATTGAACAAAAATATCAACTTCAAATTCCCGACGCCAAACATAAGGTTGAGTTGCACTGCTTGCATCCTCTGAAACATAACATAGATCAAACGTAGGGTTGATGTCGCATTCATCAAACGTAAGGTTGATCATCCATTATTTTATCTTCCATATCCAAATGTATATCATCCTTTCATAAGCATTCAAACATAAGGTTTATGATCCATACTTTTTCATGTAAAATAAGGTTGTTTAAAAAAGTAAAGTTGACTAACCATACTTTTGGGAAACAAACAAAACATTAAAGACTTACGTAATATTTCTTCTTCCAAACTTTCTCAATATCCCAAATGTAGGATTCCTTCCTAATGTAGGGTTTTTCTTCACATAGGGTTCCTTTCTTTCATACTTTCTAAATATCTTTAATGTAGGATTCCTTCCAAACCTAGGGTTCTTCTTCACATAGGATTCCTTTCTTTCATACGTTGTGATAACGTATGGTTGTTTAACAATACTTTTTTGATAATCTGTAAAGACTAAACAGTGGGTTACTTTCCCCTTTTTTACACTACGCTTTCCTTTCTTTCTTTACGCTATGCTTTCCTTTCTTTCTTTATGCTACACTTTCCAAATGTAAGGTATGAATAGTATTTCAAGAACACTTTAAATTGATTTTCGAATGGTTTAGCAATTGTACAATGCTGTGTAAACAGTTGAATATTCTTCAAAAAATGAGAATATATAAAATATATAATTCCTGAAAAATACATAAAGTAAAATCATTAGAAACTAATTAAAGGGTATTTGTGAACATCAAAATCATCATAAAGAGATAGAGTATTGTTCTCAACAATATCCCTCATTAAATATGTATTTTTTAAAACAAAACATGCTCAAAAGAGTGTACCTCCATGAATCAAGTGAAAAAATTGGATTTATATATCATTTATATGCTACATGTGATTGATAGATATTGGTGTTTTATTTATTGGATTAGGAATACATTTTCATGTTATTAATGTCTACTTATAGTGTCAAATAATTGACTGATCTTGGTCATTTAATGTGTCCAAACCCATTTATGGTATTTTAACAAATAAATGTGTGGTGGAATCCTTCTAAATCAACTCCTCAGGTGAAATATTTTTTATTAGGTTTATATAATTGACTTGTAAAAGTAATATTTTTGGTTAAATAGTATTCCAATAAAAACCATATAAGTTTTTTCCTCTATAACATCTTAATGAAATATAATTTACCAAATCAAGGGGATATGAGATTTGATATGCGAATGTAGAAATGAAAAAGTTATTAAATTATTAGATCCCTAAAGGATTGATAAAATGTAAACCCATTAGAATAGTTATTTGTGTCTTTATGTGGTCGGTGTGGCTTACAGGATCCACCATGTTGTAACAATGTGTGAATAAAATTGAAATTTTTATCAGATGGATGGGATAGGGAGTGATACCAGGTTATGATACCTTTATGTTATTCATTTTTTTAGGTATATGTATGACAATCCTTGAATTTGGTGGTTAGTATTCACTTGTTAAGTGTTTTTTCTAATTGGGACATGAATGTGGTTTTTTATTGAGATATATGGATTGATTTTTTTATAATGATTGGTCTATTTTAAAAGACATATTAACCCTTATAAATTAAATTTTTTATTATTGAGTCAATTCATAAGAATGCTAGATGGTGTCCATGAGAGGAATTGAACTGTTCTTTTGTATGGGGGGTTATGTGAAGCATAGATGCTTCACCACGTCAAATTGATGTGTGAGAGGTGTTATTGAGTATGTGGGTTCAATAAATTTAGTGTTGTGGGATATATGAGGAAGTGTTATTAGTATTTTATCACACTTTGTTTCAGTCATGGTTTTCGTGGGAAATATCGTTTAGATACCAAGTCAGAAATATTTTGGTAAAGTTTTTTAGTTTATGTGTGAGGTGCCTTGTGGGTGGGGATACCCTTGGAAGGGTTTGATGAAGTCTTATGAGTTTCCATGTATTTTGGTGATTGTGAAACCCTAAGCGCTGGTGTTTATGTTTTAGATTCTATATTACAAGGGAAGGATTAGTGTGATACTTGACAATATTGTTTTTTGATGAAGTAATGTTTTTAGGTTTTTTTATGATTTTTTTGGGAACGATTATCAAGTGAAGGGTGGTCATGGGATGAATTATGGTTTCATTAGATGCATTACTTGGTTTTTGAGTGGGTCTCAGCATTTTCTAACTTATGATATTATGAGTTGAATGTTTTAAATTTTTATAGGGAAATGTGTAACCACTAGGTTTTATTAAAATCATTGTTGTAATAGATTGTTTATGTGGAATGTTTTTTCATACATGATGTGACTCGAAGGTAAAATGGTGTGTGCCCATTATTTTCCTTATGTATCAAGTGGTTTCGGTTTTCTATGTGGGGGTATATTGATTTTTAATAGGTGAATCATACCACATACTAGTTAATAGGGAATCATGTGGTTCTTGGAGGATATTGAGTGATGAAGCAATGGATGTGTCCTGATGATCATAAGTGTACGATGAAATTGGGAAGAAATATATAGCGATGATGATTTTAATTGAGAATTCCCTCATAAATTGTGGTTAATAAGTAGTTACCGATTCATTTAGAAATTATTTCTTGTGAAATAAAGATTTATATTCTAGGTGATGGTGTTTCAATTGAGGATCCTGGTTCACTAGCACTATTGATCTTAGTTGATTCCAATATATGTGTGAGGGGTAATGATATAAGAGGTAATGACTTAGAGTATCCAACAAATATATGTATATGATTTTTTTAATCCAAATGGGAATGTTTATAAGGGTGTAATAATATATCCATTTGTTTGGGAGTAAAATATAGGTGGTTGGCTGTGCGACCCTCATGCTCAATGAGAATTCAATTTTCAGGGGTGACATGCTGATGTCAATGAGTAGGTGATTCTTTGAGCTATTGATAGTTTGAGAAGGGAGGTAGATTCCTTTTATGTAGTTTTAGGAGAGTGTGTTCTGGTGTAGAATTATGATTTAACCCACATGTTATTATTTTGGATAATATGTATAACCTGGATATCACCATTAGTGGGGATTAGTGTTTGGGTTTAGTGTTATATTAACACTGTGGTGTACATAATGATATAATTTTGTTGAGTGATGATATTTAAATTGGATTTATTTTAGAAACTACTCGTTGGATGTAAATTTTATTTTTCAATATAGGAGGATCATTATTTCTATTGTATACCGGTTAGGGGTGTGTTTGTTTATGGTAGGGAGGAATTGAGACCCATACTCTTTAATGATCTTTATAACACATTGGTTTGTTCTAAATTACCTTATTTTTTATTGGAATAATTGTTTGAGGTGGTATGGGGGGAATTGTGATTTATTGATAGGATCGTGAGTGTTAACTGAGATTACATGATGTTGTTACAGTCCAACCAAATAACTAGTGGCTATCCAAAAGGGGTCCAAGCATCCCTATATCACAAGTTCACTAGTGAGTCCCACCACTCAACTAGTGTGTTCCAGATGAATTTTTTTAAATAGGGAAAATTTTAACAACCCAAAGAGTTATAAATATAAATTCTAGTATAATAATTATGTTATATATTATAAACAAATAATATAACATAAAACATGTTTTACAAATGATGAATGAATGAAATAAAAAGAGTTTCTAGAAGTTAAAGAATTTTTAGTGATGAAATAGAAACATTACCTTTTGAATAGTAATCTGACCCTTATGAATAGTAAACTCACCAATTGAATAGTAACCCCACCAATGTATGTATAAATAAAATTTATCTATATTTTATTTACAATATGGTATAATTATATCATAGTATATGTAAATAAAAATTAGAATAATTATTAATTAAATGATTGTGTTTTTACAGGTCATAAATATTTAATTATTTTTTTTAATTTAATAATTTAAAATAAAATCTATAGTCATTAAATATATTCATATATTCATATTTTTATGTCTTTAAATAATTTTATGAGTCTCAAATTAATTTTTCAATGTGTTAAAAAAAGATTATTTTTAAAAACATGTATTTTATTAGTAAAGGATGATTATAATTAAAAATACACTTTATCATATTTATAAAATTATTTTCATAAAAAAGAGTTAATTTTTGAATACTGTAAGTCGAAAAATGGTAAGGGTTATTTTTTTTTATTTTTTTTCAGAAAGACCTTATTATTTTTGAATATTAAAATACTATAATTTACAATAAATATACTATACATGAATTGTAGAGTCATTGGAGATGTTGTGATGTTGTAAGCCCCTTATTAAGAAATTATATTCTCATGATACATTATTTAGCCTCAATAATTAACACTATTTCTTGTCTTGAGAAAAAAATAAAATATGGTTAAAATATTCAAAGAACACCCTCCTCATCCACTATAAATACATCCCCTCACCACCTCTTCTCCACTCAACTCTTAGTCCTTTTGACTTGTTCAAAATATGATACAATCTCTTCCCATTATCCATCCCCATGAGTAGTGGATTTTGGTCTTGGTAAAATACCAAAATCAATCCCATATAGAGGTTCTCAGAATGAAAGAATAAATATGTAAAACCCTATTCTATTTTCATTCAATTTAATATCATGTTCCTTTAATTTATTTTTCTATCCACACCTCCTCTCATCCATATGGAATGAAAAAATCTAGTATCGTACATATATTATATTGTTATCATGTTGATGGAATTATTTTTCATCAAATCTCTCCTCATAATATTTCTTTTTTGTGAATGAAACCATTATATCTTAGGTGCCGATTTACCACCTTCATGGATGAAATGATTCTGAATATAAATTCATTCTTTATGGATTTCCATGAAAATTATTTTATGGTTAACCAGATTATATTATTTTTATAATGTTTTTTAATGTTCTAGAATAATTTTCTACTCATGATATTAATTTATAAATCAAAAGGAATTCGTTTTGAAAAAAAAAATTCTATATTAATCTAAAATATTATCAAAAATTATTTATCTAATTATTCATCACCACTTTTGAGAAAATGTTATTTTAATATTATATTTTCATTAAAAACATATATGTTCAGTTTTGGACAACTATCATCATTCTACATGATTTTCCAAATGCTTATACAAGTAAACTGATCCTAAAAACCAAGGAAATCAACGATCTCAAATGATAAAATTGAATCTCATAACCCACAAAAGGCCATAAATGAACTTAATAACCATATAAAAAAATAAAAAATATGCATAAATGGTTTAGGAATTATTAATAAATAAATCTAATTTTATTATTCCAAAAATTGAGATCAAGTGCAGAATCATTTGAGACATAAGGTAAGAGATTCTACCCTAACCCCCATTATTCAATCTAATTATTCATTCTATATTTTTAAACAAATGATTTTATATTTTATTATTATTTAAATATTCCAAATTATGTGTATATGTTCCAAAAAAATTATCATTATACATAAATCCCTCTTTTTTAGATATATGCATGTTTTCAAAAGGATCGCTACTCAATTATTTCTTATAAGAAAGCATAAATTATGGGAAGTTCCTAAATTCTTATCGATTTTAAAGAGTACCCCTAATCTATTTCAAGACACCATTATTTTTCTGAAATAAAAATATTTTATCTAGAAAAAATAACTTGGTTATATTCTGATTTTATGTGAAAATTTATTCCATTTCCATTTTAATGAAACTTGATTTTTTCTTTAAAAGGTTATAAAATGTTTTATTTATAAATATTCTTAATTTTCTATTCAATTAAGTTAGACATAAGTTATCAGGATATACTAAAATATTTCATTATTAATATACATTTCAGATTTATTTCATTTATTTGATGGAAATATTTATGATACACCCATTTATTATGATTTTAACATGAGTACGATAACAAATTTTTTTACATCGGTTTCCATTATGTTTATGTATTATTACTTATGGATGATTCTTTATGAAGAAACAATATTAATGACCACGTAATTATTGGTGTGACTAGATAGAAATCCAATGCATTGTGTAAAATTTAGTCTTATTAGTCATGTGAAAATGTATTGGTGGTATCCTTGACTCGTTATCCTGTATATGCAATGAGCTTTGAATCATGCTCCTCTATGTGCAATGAGCCTTGAATCATTATAAAGTTAGTTTTATGTATCTTCCACATTACTATGAATCCATGATTATATGATCCCATGTTATGATTCCTTATTTGTAATCATGTTCTATTCATTTATATAAATCATTATATTTTTCCTTCATACCCATGTGTTGGGATTTATTTTAATATTTATTTCATTACTGGGATTTTAGTTGACCCCTTTGTCCATGTTATGCTCGGGTTATCTTATATAGATATAAGGGCTCAAAGGATGTTAGGAGATCATAATATATGATAAATAAAGAAATGTTTCTATTTGGTCTCATGTTTCTATTTTTATGTACCTAGTCTTCCAAGACATTATACTTTAAGGTCCTTAGTTTATAATTTGAATTTTAATTATGCATAAAAATCATGTAATGATATGTTTAAAAGACTAGGGTGTCTATAGTGGGTATAGGATGAAATGTTTAGTAATTTATGGTGACTAGGAATAGAGCACTTTGGTAAGAACCCTAGGGATAATAATAAGTCAAAGAATACATCCCTATATTTTGATATGTATATAGTAAGTGTTTTACCAGTTATATTCATCCCATTATGGATACTAAAAGTGGAATTATATTTGAAAAAGATATACCTAGGAGAGAAAACTCTGAAAAGGTGTTTCAGGCCAAACATGGGGTAACCTTACAAGGCCCCGACCTTAAACCTTACTTAATATTGAATTAAATGAATAATTCCCATTGAGGATCTATTGAGGTTTAGAGTTTTAGAGAATTAGAACATAACTATTAAATCTCAAAAGATTACAATGTAGACACTTCTACTATGATTCCATAATAAAAAAACTCTTAAAAAGAAAAATGTCTAGTTCTATGTAAAATATAGCATGACATTCCCTTGATCCTGTCCTTGACCCTATTCCACATTAAGTCCTGTGAAAAACATTTCAAAAAAACTTGGGATGAGCATAAAAAGATCAGTAAGGGATACACAAAGAATGAAAACTGTATGTTTTTCAAACATCAAGTAAACCATGTATACTCTATCAAATTAATACCTTCACCTTCATGAAGTAGTAAAAACTCTTCAATGAATAACGTATCATTACTTAAATTTTTGTAACCAAAGGATTACCATAAAACCCATATAAAAATCACATAACATATATAAAGGTAACATGGGACATAAACATACTTAAGTGGAATAACCATACGTTTGACTTCCACACATATCACTTAATGGAATTTCCATATGGACAATTTCCATACATACATAATTGAATAGCCATACGACTGACTTCCATACCCAATGCATTGGAGGTTATAACGTAACCACCCATCCTGGTATTCATGGCACCACCAGTCATATGGTTTATCACGTAACCACCCGTCAAATGTCCAAGTACCAATATAAAATCATAAAACATAAAACCAATATAAAGGAATGATAACATTTCCACATTTCAATCACAATATATCAATTAAAAATATTAACATAATAGAATCCTTTATCAAAACCATTTTTAATACAAAAATACATAAAACAATATATGGTATTTATTTTATTTTAAAAACATTACGGCTTGTTGAGGAAGCCAAAGACCAAATAATACTCGCGGCGGCAGAAAATGTCGTTGTCACCGCGTACGTTGAAAAAAACATTCCTTTTTGTCGTTTAGTAAAACGCTTCGTAGAAAAATATTCCTTTTGTATAAAAGTAAAAGTCAAAGGGTTTTATACACCTTATAAAAGAAAGTTGTGTATAAAACGAAATATGCCTCAATGAAACGAGATTGAGAAGAAGTCCCTTACCTTGGGTCCGACTTGACTCGATCGTTCTTTAACGTCCTGAATAATAAACTTGAGTTAATTTCTACTTGATTAAGAACCTTTTTGAAGTTCATTATTCCTTTTATATCACTTATTTCCATGTTATAAACATTATGTAACCATTTATGTTAATAATGTTTGTTTTGTCGATATTTGGTTCTTAAGTCGAAAGTGGACTTCTAACAATTACATGTTGTTCATGTGGTCAAAGGTTCTTTATATCCAGAATGAAATTCCTGATTTGGATATAATATATATCATATATATCCATCATATACATGTATTTATAATATTACATAATCATTTAGAGGTAAGAAATGAAATGCACCGTTCATGGAGACGGTAAGCCGTACGTACGCATGAACGCTACTTTCATTTCTTTTTCATATTAATGAAATTAAAACTAAATGAGAAGTATGTATATTTTAATTCCAGAATTATATTCTTCATTTAGATATATCATTCATTATATATATCCATTATATACATGTACTTTTAATAGTACATTACATGTGGGGATAAGAAATGAAATGCACCGTTCATGGAGACGGTAAGCCGTACGTACGCATGAACGCTACTTTAATTTCTATCTCATACTTTAATGGAAAGAAATAATAATGATATAGAGGTATATTATAATTCCAGTATAACATCATATATAAAAAATTTAAATCCATCCTTTACACGTCCCACATATGGCATTAACGAATCACATCACTTTGAGGGGGCGGTAGTCCGCACTTCCTTAAATGAAGATATCGTGTTTACCCATAATGGAAACCATAAAGGTATGAACAAAATGAAAAATACATAAGCTTAAGGAAAACATAAACATATTATATGTCATATATAAATATAGTGTCATCTTAATGGCCACCTTTGAAGGTGTTAAAAGAATGTTGAACAATCATCGTTTCGGGAGGCCGAAATTCACCATCCACGGAAACAATATGTTCTTTAACCATTAGAGGTAGGTGTGTGTAAGTGTATCTCGAATCCTTATTATAACAAAATCCTAGTATATTTAGGATACTGGATTTGTTACAAAAGAAAAGAATAAAAAGAGTTTAGGGGGTTGGAGAAGCAAAATAAAACAAAAGGACTCAAAAGAAGGCATTACCTTAAAATCGGGTAACTCCCCTTGGTTTGAGCTTAAAGGCTTCCTTGGGAGGACTTCTGCCAAAATTGAGGCTTCAACGAGTAATATAGGGATGTGGAGAGCCAAAATGGGTAGGGGTTGGCCGAGCCAAAATCATTGGGAGTGTGGGTAAGGAGGTAGAGTTGGGGCCATTTATAAGAGGAGAGGAGGGGCACTCTTGGAAAGTAAAGAAAAGTCACTTTATTTTAAAATGGTATTTGGATTAAAGAGGTCCCACATTGATATAATTCTAGGATAAGGTGATAAGGGTTCTAACTCCACTCATCCAATAGGTTTTGGACATCTGTAGGTCTTAGATATTACATTATCATTCCATTTTATTTAAATCGTTAAATAATGAGGTCATCGGTGCATCATCATGATGTCATAAATAATTTAATTTATTTAATGTCTAAAAATAATAAAAAAACTACTATGATGTAGGAAATCGTTTTATATTTCTAATGAATATTTATAGTCATAAATATGACTTGTATAACCCCATGTAAAAATTGTATTCGTAAAACATCTCATGTGTGTGTCATTTTTACTTTAACATTAAATAAAAAGATATTTTTGTCATTTCCCAACCAAAGTGGCTCCATGGGGTCCCCAAGTTGACCCATGGCTTTTCTTGGTCGGCCATGACACATAAAATAACGGTAGGACATGTGTCAAGGTAATTTCATTTTATTATAATATCATTTTTGCGTTAAATTGCACTAATTACCTCTAATAGCAATTAAAAACTTAATAAGTTACTATTCACCATAAAATTATTTTTATCTCATTGAACCACATTTTACTTTTTAATGACAACCATGTATATCGGATTTTTGAAATTCAAAACACAGAAGTGGTAAAATTTCATTTAAACGAAAAATCAGTTATTATAAGTACCACTAAGTGGTTTCACTATTCATCAAAAATTGAAGTTTTCAGAAAAATACCCAAAATTCACCCTATACTATATTTGATATTCTGAATTCAAAAATGAAGTCCATTTTACAAAATTTACAACATATATGTTGCATTAATTAATTTAATAATTAATTCCCGCTGTCAGAGCATATAGCGTGTTTTTATGAAACAATAAGTATCAAAAGATTGACACTAGTTTAAGTCTGATTTCGAAGTGAAATTAATTCCAACGACCAATATTGGATTTAATGGTAAAAATATTTTCTAATATCACTTTAAAACCAATTAAAATGATAATATAATCATATAAATAAATTAGATTAAAAAGAGGTTTTGAAATAAAATACAACATTTTACACTATTCATTAAAAAATGAACTTTTTCGGAAAGATACCAAAAATTTACACAAAGTAAATTATGATTTCCCGATTATAAATAAGAGTTATTTTTGGTCCAACAGAATTTTTAAGATTGATCAAAACTATATTTAATGACGGTTCATCTTCGAAAGGTGATAAGTGAACCCTTAATGAAAATAAGGGTATAAATGCCTAAAATTGAATTCTTTCCGTATTTTAAGCATGTATCTATTATTGGATAAATGTAAAAACATTTAAAAAATATTTATAATCATATTTTAGTTTTTTCTATCGATTCCCTCTAGTACAACGGCTATGTGTTAACTGACATTTAAAATAATATTATTTTATTTTTAGAGTGCAACGTAAGATTCCAAAATAAACTCGTTGTTGCGTATTGGGTAGGCCATCGAACATAGCATCCCATTTAATGTAATATTAATATTTGATTCACAAATATGGATAAATATAAAGATGTTATATTCTTTATTTACCCAGGGTGTTACATCCTTCCCCCCTTATGGGAATTGCGTCCTCGCAATTTTAAAATTGGGCTTGGAAACATCCTTAAAAGCCCCACATCGGAAAAGGAGTAAATTACACTATCACTTTAAAAGAAATAAAGGGGAGTATAGAGGTCACCTGAGATAACCCATACCAGGATTTCATGTATGTAAACATGGACATGGAGGGTAAAACCAAGGGTTATGTTCCGAGGGAGAGTGATAGAAAACATGTATAGGAGAGAGTTAACCACAAGAAAATCACAAACTTGTGATGGGTTAAACGGTATTTGATTCCCCAGTAGGATAAGTTAATAGACATCATTTTTCTTTTAAGTTACTTTTCATTGAGGAATTTATTTTTGATCTTAAGGAAACACACTTACTTTTCATGTTGACTTTGAACTCTTTCTAGGTTTCTTACAAAAACTCATAATAGCATACCTTCATCATGGCGTCCACTCGGTTTCATCGTCATATTGTTCACGTAGGTAGAAGTCCCATGCATTACAAAAATGATTTAGAGATCCTTCAAAATAATTTTCTTCCTCCATCCAAATACACCTCGCACAACATGGGTCATATAGGTGTTCACAGAAAAACAGTTTTGGAAAATAATCATGTGTGGCATATAATTCCAAAACATCTGATAAAACATGATTTCTATAAAATAGTTGGACCGAAATTGAGTTGAAACATTCTATTATTGGTCCTTTTAAAATACCATATGTATGTGATGTGAGACTATATTTTAAAAGCAAATATAAAGAGGTTTCTCAAGGGTCTCCTTACTTAGCACCATTTTTAAAATCATAATATGCTTCAAATTCTTGTGATAAGGTAAAATATTTAAAAATACCTTGATAATATTTACCTTTCTTGAAAATATGAGAATATTGTGAAAATAGTATTTGCCTAAAAACAACCCATGATCCACGACGATAACGAGGTATAGTGGAGGTGTTTGATATCTGAAACAACTGCTTGCAAGTGAGTTGTATGCTAGAAAATGTTTCACAATCATCTGAAGATGACTTTGCAATAATTATTGGAAGCATGTCATCAGGAAGAGGTAGGAATGTCGTTTGAGATCCTTCTCCTTCCATTCATAACCGACTTTACTTGACCTGATAAAATGTTATAAAACAAGTATTTAACTGAAATAATAGATATAGGGACTAATCATTTGTCTCACAAGAACTCTTAATCCCTAAAGTTGTCTAAACCGACCGCTGATACCAACTATAAGGCCCCGGCCTTAAACCTTAATTAATATTGAATTAAATGAGTAATTCACATTTAGGATCTCTTCAGGTTTAGAGTTGTAGAGAATTAGAACATAACTATTACGTCTCAAAAGATTACAATGTAGACACTTCTACTATGTTTCCATAATAAAAAAAACTCTTAAAAAGAAACATGTCTAGTTCCATGTTTTATATATCATGACTTTACCTTGAACCCGTCCTTGACCCTATTCCACATTAAGTCCTGTGAAAAACATTTCAAAAAAACTTGGGGTGAGCATAAAAAGCTCAGTAAGGGATACACAAAGAATGATAACTGTTAGTTTTTCAAACATCAAGTAAACCATGTATACTCTATCAAAGTAATACCTTCACCTTCATGAAGTAGTAAAAACTATTCACTGAATAAAGTATCATTACATACCTTTTTGTAACCACAAAATTACCATAAAACCCATATAAATAACACATAACATATATAAAGGTAACTTGGGACATAAACATACTTAATTGGAATAACCATACTGTCGACTTCCACACATATCACTTAATGGAATAGCCATACGGCCAATTTCCATACATACATAATGGAATAGCCATACGGCTGACTTCCATACCCAATGAATTGGAGGTTATAACGTAACCACCCGTCTTGGTATTCACGACACCACCCGTCATATGGTTTATCACGTAACCACCTGTCAAATGTCCAAGTACCAATATAAAATCATAAAACATAAAACCAATATAAAGGAATGATAACATTTCCACATTTCAATCACAATATATAATTTAAATATATTGACATAATAGAATCCTTTATCAAAACCATTTTCAATACCAAAATACATAAAATAGTATATGGTGTTTATTTTATTTTAAAAACATTTCGTCTTGTGGAGGAAGCCAAAGAACAAATAATACTCGCGGCGGCGGAAAAGGTCGTTGTCACCGCGTACGTTAAAAAACATTCTTTTTTTTCATTTAGTAAAACGCTTCGTAGAAAAATATTCCTTTTGTATAAAAGTAAAAGTCAAAGGGGTTTATACACTTTATAAAATAAAGTTGTGTATAAAACGAAATATGCCTCAATGAATGGAGATTTAGACGAAGTCCCTTATCTCGGGTCCGACTTGGCTTGATCGTTCTTTAACATCCTGAATAATTAACATGAGTTAATTTCTACTTGAATAAGAACATTTTTAAAGTTCATTATTCCTTTTATATCACTTATTTCCATGTTATAAACATTATGTAACCATTTATGTTAATAATGATTGTTTTGTCGATATTTGGGTTTTAAGTTGAAAGTGGACTTCTTACAATTACATGTTGTTCGTGTGGTCAAAGGTTCTTTATATCCAGAATGACATTCATGATTTGGATATAATATATATCATATATATCTAGATTATACATGTATTTATAATATTACATAATCATTTAGAGGTAAGAAATGAAATGCACCGTTCATGGAGATGGTAAGCCGTACGTACGCACGAACGCTACTTTCATTTCATTGTCATATTAATGGAATTAAAACTAAATGAGGTATGTATATTTTAATTCCAGAATTATATTAATCATTTATATATATCATTCATTATATATACACATTATATACATGTAATTTTAATAGTTCATTACAT
Source organism: Viscum album (assembly GCA_963277665.1). Taxonomy (NCBI): domain Eukaryota; kingdom Viridiplantae; phylum Streptophyta; class Magnoliopsida; order Santalales; family Viscaceae; genus Viscum; species Viscum album. The sequence goes on along the minus strand of OY728137.1, from coordinate 1,691,982,512 downwards.
TTGGGGATAAAAAATGAAATGCACCGTTCATGGAGACGGTAAGCCGTACATACGCATGAACGCTACTTTCATTTCTATCTCATACTTTAATGGAAAGAAATAATAATGATATAAAGGTATATTATAATTCTAGTATAAAATCATATATAATAAATTTAAATCCATCCTTTACACGTCCCACATATGGCATTAACGAATCACATCACTTTGAGGGGATGGTAGTCCGCACTTCCTTAAATGAAGATATCGTGTTTACCCATAATGAAAACCATAAAGTTATGACCAAAATGAAAAATACATAAGCTTAAGGAAAACGTAAACATATTATATATCATATATAAATATAGTGTCATCTTAATGTCCACCTTTGAAGGTGTTAAAAGAATGTTGAACAATCATCGTTTCGGGAGGTAGAAATTCGCCATCCACGGAAACAGTATGATCTTTAACCATTAGATATAGGTGTGTGTAAGTGTAGCTAGAATACATCTTATAAAAACATCTTAGTATATTTAGGATACTGGATTTGTTACAAAAGAAAATAATAAAAAGAGTTTAGGGGGTTGGAGAAGCAGAATAAAACAAAAGGACTCAAAAGAAGGCATTACCTTAAAATCGGGTAACTCCCCTTGGTTTGAGCACAAAGGCTTCCTCGGTAAGACATCTGCCCAATGTGAGGCTTAAAGGAGTAATAGAGGGATTTGGAGAGACAAAATGGGCAGGGGTTGGCCGAGCCAAAGGCTTTGAGAGTGTGGATAAGGAGGTAGAGGTGGGGGCCTTTTATAAGAGGAGAGGAGGGGAACTCTTGGAAAGTAAAGAAAAGTCACTTTATATTAAAATGGTATTCGGATTTAAGAGGTCCTACATTGATATAAATCAAGTATAGGGTGATAAGGGTTCGAAATACACTCATCCAATAGGTTTTGTACATGTTTAGGTCTTAGATATTACATTATCATTCCATTTTATTTAAATCATTAAATAATGAGGTCATCGTTGCATCATCATGATGTCATAAATAATTTAATTTATTTAATGTCTAAAAATTATAAAAAAAATACTCTGATTTAGGAAATCTTTTTATCTTTCTAATGAATATTTATAGTCAAAACTCTGACTTGTATAACCCCATGTAAATATTGTATTAGTAAAACACTTCATGTGTGTGTCATTTTTACTTTAACATTAAATAAAAAGTTATTTATGTCATTTCCCAACCAAAGTGGCTCCATGGGGTCCTCAAGTTAACCCATGGCTTGTCTTGTTCGGAAATGACACATCCAATAAGGGTAGGACATGTGTCAAGTTATTTTAATTTTATTATAATATCATTTTTTTCCTTAAATTTCACTAATTACCTCTAATCACGATTAAAAACTTAATAAGTTACTATTCACCAAAAAATTATTTTTATCTCATTGAACCACATTTTACTTCTTAATGAAAACCATGTATGTCGGATTTTTGAAATTCAAAACACAGAAGTGGTAAAATTTCATTTAAATGAAAAATCAGTTTTTATAAGTACCAGTTAGTGGTTTCACTATTCATCAAAAATTGAAGTTTTTCAGAAAAATACCAAAAACTATCCCTAAGCTATATTTGATATTCCGAATTCAAAAATGAAATAAATTTTACAAAATTCACAAAATATAAGTTTCATTAATTAATTTAATAATTAATTCCCGCTGTCAGAGCATATTGCGTGTTTTTATGAAACAATAAGTATCAAAAGATTGACACTAGTTTAAGTCCGATTTCAATGTGAAATTAATTCCAATGACCACTATTGGATTTAATGGTAAAAATATTTTCTAATTTCACTTTAAAACCAATTCAAATGAAAATATAATCATATAAATAAATTAGATTAAAAGGATTTTTTGAATTAAAATACAACATTTTACACTATTCATTAAAAAATGAACTTTATCGGAAAGATACCAAAAATTTACACAAAGTAAATTTTGATGTCCCGATTCTAAAGAAGAGTTATTTTAGGTCCAATAGAATTTATAAGATTGATCAAAACTATATTTAATGACGGTTCACCGTCAAAAGGTGATAAGTGAACCCTTAGTGAAAATTAGGGTATAAATGCCAAAAATTGAATTCTTTCCGTATTTTAAGCCTTTATCTTTTATTGGATAAATGTAAAAACATTTAAAAAACATATATAATCATATTTTAGTTATTTATATCCATTCCTGCCAGTACAAAGGCTATGTGCTAACTAACATTTAAAATAATATTATTTTATTTTTAGAGTGCAACGTAAGATTCCCAAGAAACTCGTTGTTGCGTATTGGGTACGCCATCGAGCATAGTATCCCCTTTAAATTAATATTAATATTTGATTCACAAATATGGATAAATATAAAGATGTTATATTCTTTATTTACTCGGGGTGTTACAAACCTAGTACACAACAATGGGCCTTAATATGCACCTTGTTGGACACTACTGGAAGATATGATTCGGTAAAATAATAAGCTCATTAAAAACCATAATTATGGGAACAAATAAAATGCCTATATGAATACATGTAAGGAGAAATATCATGGATAACCAACATTTAAACATTGGGAATCAAAATTTAGGATATATTTTTTCTTCAATATATTATACATTTTTGTTTAATGTTTAATTTTTATTATTATTAGATATGTATTTATTCCCCCTAATTGAATATTATGTTTTTTAGTTAATGTATATAAATAGAATAACATTTTCCACTAATCAGTGCGATAGGATATTTGATGATAGACCTAATGATATGCCAAATACGATGGAAATGGGTACTCAAAACATCCTAAATTTAATTTATCATCTAGATAAAGTTATTAATAATATCATGGATCACATGGAACACCCTCCTTCTCTATATATAGAAAAATTTTTGATAGAATCATTCATGAAGTAAAGGCCTCCCATGTATAGTTGATCATCCAATCCCCTCCTCACAGAAAAGTGTATTAAATAAAATGAAAAGTTGTTCTCTATCCTCTAGTGATTAGAATAAGAGAATGTTATGATGATGGTATATCCTTTTTATGGGAATGATGATCAGTGGTGGAAAATAGTAAAAAATATGAAGTACAAAAAGGAAATTGGTTCCTCAGATTGAGACGAATTCAAGAAATTTTTTTCAATATTTATTTTACCTAAGACATTCATATCAAGATGGAAAGAGAGTTCCTTAGACTTATGTAGAGAGAAAATTATTCTATCGGGGCATACATTGAAAACATTATCGATCCTGCAAGATATGAGTCCTTATTTTTCATGAACACCAAAAGCATGGTGGATCACTTCTTTATCATACTAATGTCGAGTCTACAAAAATAATCATAGATTCAAGACATTGATATTTATGTGGATATTATAGGTTGTGCCCCCAAGTTTGATATAAATATTGGGGACTCTCAATTGTCTTGTAGTCCTTGTGACAAAAAGTAGAAAATATATTCTAATATGGTTTGATCAACATATAAATCCAATGATGGAAAAATGAATGAATATCTCATCTGTCCAAATTGTGGGAAAAATCATCCTGGGAACTACCTAAATGAAATCAAGAAATATATCAAATATGGAATAATGAGACAGATAAATAATAACTATAGAAGTGATATGAATAATCCTACTAATGTGGATGAGGAAAGGAATGATCATTTCAATTCTTAAATAGTAGTTTAGTGTTTCAACTGCAAGGAATATGAGCAATTTGTGATCCAATTACCTATGCCAATGGTTGTCAAAGGGTATCTACAACAACCTATAAGGAAATAACGAAGGTATTATGCATTAACTACTAATAATGTAGATATATACAAAAATGTAGTTATATTTATGTTGGTTTTTCATTCAATAATATTGAATATACTATTTCATTGTGGTTTTATTCATTTTTTCAAATTATGAATGTTTTGTACAACTATTAAAACACAACCTAAAATTTATAGGTTGAGTTATCTTTAAGAATAAATTATGGGGTAATTATTTCACCCAAAGCATGTAACTCCTCCCTGGATAATGTTTATAGACTGAAATCCCTATAAAATCATTTTATACTTCATTTTGAAGAGTTTGATGATATTTTGCACATTGATTGGATATATTTATATAAATCCAACATCAATTGTCTAGAATGGGAGATCACTCTTCACATCGTGACGTGTCCTCTAATTATTTAGAAGTGTATTGAGGAAGATTAATCTCCTTAATAATAATTTTATTATGTGTTTCTATTAATTATTTATGAGCAAGTATTTTTCACTTCATTGATTGAGACAAAGGAGACAATCTTGTAAGAAGAAATTCTCATCAATAGGGGTTAAATTAATGTATTCCCCAAAGAGTTTCTTTGACTTCATTCTGATATAGAAGTTTATTTCTCAACTAAACATATTTATGGATATATTTCTATTTCAAATAATAATTATAGAATTCCCACCATTGATCAAGAAGAACTAAGGAAGATGTTACAAGAGAACCTTGACAAGGATTTTATATGCCTGATTGCCTCCCCATGGGGTGACGTAGTGATCCTTTTCAAAAAGATAGATATAACAATAAACCTCCCCATTGATTAATGTGAGCTAAAAAAATCATTATAAATAATATATATCCCCTTCCTATGATAAATGACTTGATCAATTAGCTATATGGGGCCAGTTATATTTATATGGTAGACCTTCAGTCAGGATAACACCAATTAAAGTCCAGGAAGGAAGATATTCAAAAGACTACCATTTGAAAGAGGTATAGACAGTAAGAGTTCATAGTTAATCTCTTTGTAATAAAAAATTATCCATCCCATTTTACAAATTTAATGAATAGATCCTTTATATATTACCACCATAAATTTGTTGTAGTATTTATTGATGATATTCTGATATACTCCAAGAGAATGGAGGAAGACGTGGAGCATTTGAATAAATTGATAAAGACATTATGAAGGGATAAAAAATTTTTAAATTAGAGTAAATGTGAGATATGGATTGAATAAGTATCATTATTTTTGTATGTTATCCCCAAAAGAGGAATATTTATTGACCCTTCCAAGTTAAATTTAATCGAAGAGTAGCCCAAGACCACATCTATAATGAGATCCACAGATTTTTTGGTCTAGATTGTTATTACCAATGACTTTTTTAATAACATATAATGATTTTCATACCAAATAACCAAGATTAAATGGAAGGGAGTGAATTTTTTTTCACTCAATAATGTAATGAAAGCATTAAGGAGCTCAAATAGAGGCTTTTCACTTTGCAAGTACTTACACTCCCAACAAGTGGAGAAATATTTATGGTACAAATAGATTATTCAAAGAATTAATTAGTCTATTTAATTATGAAAATGATAAATTTATATCCTACACCTAAATGTAGTTGTAAATTCATGATAAAAAAAATCCTACGCATGATATGGAGACAACATTTGTGATTTTGCATTTAAAATATTGAGGCATTATCTATATGGGGTGAAGTGTGTTATATATACTGATCCCAAGAGTTTAATATATATATATATATATAAGGATCATAATATGAACTAGATAACATTTTTAGAGCTCATCAATGTTTAAAAGGGGTTAATACACTACCATCCCGATGAGGTAAATAAGGTGGATGATTCTCTATATAGAAAGGATATTTAATATCAATCAATGTTGAGAATTGAGAAGTATTCAATATTATTAGAAATAAAATGATGTAAATGGTAATAATTATCCATATAAAATCATCAATACATTCTCAAATTATTTCTCAACCATCCCTTGTGGAGAAAATAATGGAAGATCAAAGAAATGATGTGAGAATTTGGGAAAGGGTCCAAGCTATCCAATATGGGGAATCCTTTGAGTTCCAGATCTGTGAGGATGAAGTCATCATATTTGGATAATAAATATGTTTACCATCAAAGAAATATATAAAGAATGATATTCTAAATGACACATAGTTATGTATGTTCTCTATTCACCAAGGGAGTACAAAGATGTATCGAGATATCCAGGAAAACTTTTGGTGGGACAATATGAAAAATGAGATCACTAAATATACATCAAAGATCCTAATATTTCAGAAAGATATGGTTGAAAGGAAATATTCAAAAGTTCTGATGCATGAATTACCCATACTAACATGAAAATTGAAAAACATCACCATGGACTTTGTCCCTGGAAATCCAAATACATCTAGAGGAAACAATGATATATGCGTTATTTTGGACCGTCTTATAAAGAAATCTCATCTTATTACAATTATACAGGACTTCTCACAAGATCCAAATTCTTGGATATAAATAAAATAAGTGGTAAGTAATATTTTAATTCCACTATCTATTGTATCCTATCTAGATCTGAGATTTCCCTCCATGTCCTAGAGGTGTCTCCAACATGCTCAAAGCACTGATATGAACTTCATTATGGCCTATCATCCTCAAATGGATAACCAATCAACAGGGTAAATTCACAAAATGTAAGAAATATTGGGATCAGGTTTTGTGGAAATAAAAGGATGATGGGACCAATATCTTCCATTGGTCAAATTCTCTTATAAGAATAGTTTCCACTTTAGAATCTAAATGGCTTCATATAAAGCCCTTTATTGGTAAATGTGCAGAACACCAACATGTTGGGATGAAGTTGGTGAACATAAGCTATTAGAACCTATGGTAATAGAGACATTAGAGAATTTAAAAACCTTTCAACATCACATCAATGTAGAAAAATGTCAACAAAATAGCTATACATCCAATCACCAAAGGATCTGGAGTTTATGTTTGGAGACATGGTATTCCTTGGTATATCACCAAAGAAGTGGATCATGAGATTCATGAAGAAAGGAAAACTATGTCCTAGTTACATAATCCCCTTTGATATCCTTGATCATGTGAGAGCTGTGGCATATTAACTAGCACTTCCACCAAAAATGCCTCATGTACACAATTTAGTCCATGTATACCCCTTGAGGAAGTATATATTCGATCCATCACATGTAATAACATCAGAGGTGGTTTAGTTGGAGAATGGTATTTTTTAAGAGGATTATCTTCTAAAGATATTGGATCATAGATATAATGTTCTACGCAACAAGACTACCCCCCTCATCAATGTATTATGGAGGAACTATAAGTATGATGAGGAAACATGGGAACTGGAAGAAGCGATAAAGGAAAAGTACCCACATATATTTTCACCATAGTATGAAAAATAAAATTGCAGGGACAAATTTAATAAGGGGGGAGAATATATGGACCCAAAGTTTTATCAATGGAAACTACCTTCTTATAATTACATCATATTTCATAAGGACATAATAGAACTCAATAAAATATTTTTAAATTATGAATGAATGAAATAAGAAGAATTTATAGATGTTTAGAAACCAATACTGATGAAATATTAACTTGACCATTGGAATAGTATTTCAACCTTTATGAAGAGTAAATTGGCATAATAAATAGTAACCTCAACAATAAATTTATAAATAAAATCTAACCATCTTATAAGCGAAAATATTATATAATTATATCATAGTATAAGTATATAAATTTTTTTAAAATTATTTATTAGGTGTTGGTATTATTATAGGCCATAGATGTTTAAATAAAATTATGATTAATTTTATTATTTAAATGTTATTTTCAAAAAATATATTTATATATTAGTATTTTATTGTCAGAAGTTAATTGTTAATTCTATAAATAATTTTTCAAAATGATAGAAATGCAGTTTAAATTTTAAAATTTTATTTTCCATGAAAATGATGATTTTAATTAAAATCCATATATCTCATATTTATAAAATTCATTTCATAAAATGGAGTTTATATTTGAATTATACATAAGACAAAATGGTTCAATTGAATTTTTTTTTCTAAAATTCTTGATTTGTTTTAATAATAAAATACCATAATTTATGATAAATGTTAAATAAATGAATTATGGAGTTGTAAGAGATGTGGTGATGATGTAAGCCCATTAAATTGAATCCAAATTTTCATGTTAATGTATTTAGACTCAATAATGAACAATATTTATTTTCTGGAGTAAAATAATTAAATAATTATTTAAATATTTGAAAACATTATCCTTCTCCACTATAAATACACCCCTCACCACCACTTCTCCTAAAAACACTCAAGTATTTAGATTTTTCCATATTTAGATAAAATATAATTACAAGAACCTTCCACATGACAAGTATATTTTTGTCTTAATAAAATAAAAAGAACAATACCCTAAAGAGGTTCTCAAGAAGAAGGAATGAAGAGGATAAACCCTCTTCGATTTTCCTTCAATTTATTTTCATGTTCGTTTATTTTCTTTTTCTATCACCACCAACCCTGATCCATTAAGAATGAAAAAATAATGTTCATTACATATTCTTTAATTTTATCATGTTTATGGAATAATTAATCATCAAATATTCTCTCCTCTATCTGTTTTATTTTAAGAATGAAAACACCGTTAGTACCGATTTACCACCTTCGTGGATGACGTGCTTTCCTATTTCAATTTCGCCTTCAAAGAAGGTTATAAAAAATATTCTAGTCAAACCGAATTTTAATATATGCATTATATTTTATTTAATGTTCTGGGATATTTTTTACACATGATATTTATTTAAAAAACTATATGTGTTCGTTGTGATAAAAATGTTAAATTAATATAAATGATTTTCATTAATGATTTACCTAATGAATCATCTTCAATTATGATGAAATGGTATTAAAATATTATATAAGTTCATTAATAATATAGATGTTTAGAAATATACATCTATAAAAATTCTACTTAATTTTTCATATATATATATATAAGTAAACTAATCATGAAAACCACTGAAATAAACACTCCGGAACAATGAAATTCAATCTCTTAACCCATAAAATGTCCATAAATGAATATAACAAATTTATAAAAAATAAAATATATGTATAAATGGTTCTCTAATTACTAAAAATTAATATAATTTTATTATTCATGATATTAATGTCAAGGTCACGATTTTTTCAGATATATGGTAAGAGATTCTACCGAAACCACCAATATTAGTTCATGTTATTTTTTCTCTTTTTTACCCAAATTAAATTATATTTTATTTTTACTTAAAAATTTAATATTAAATATATATTTTCAAAGATTATTTATAAAAATACATACACTCTTATTTTTTTGGTACATACATGTTTTTAAAATATTCCATCTTTAATTCTTCCTCATAAGAAAGACTGATTTAAGGGTACCTTCCAAATTCTTACCCATTTTCATGTTTCCTCAATATTATTTTTTAAGACACCATTATTTTTATAAAATAAAAAAATTTATCATGAAAAACTACATTTGTTCAAATTTTATATATAAAAAATTAATCCATTGTCATTTTAAAGAATCTTGAACGGTTTCCATTAAACTGTACTAAAATATTTTATCTCTAAATTTCTTAAAAACTATGTCCACTTCAATTCGACATAAAATGTGATGATATATTTCTATATTCATTTAATAATGTACATGAATGATTTAATTACTTTTTATAATCAAAATATTTTTTAGACGCCCATTTATTATTCTTTTGACATGATTATGATACATTATTATTTCAATGGGTAACCCTTATGTTTATATTAAATTAATTATTTATGGTTATTTATGAGAAATAATATTCCTGAAAATGTTATGATGGGTGTTCCAAGCTAGTGCTCCAACACATTGGGTAAATTTTTGTCTCATGATACATTATGTGATATGGTCTTGGTGGTAGCCTTGTTTCGTGCTCCTCTATGCACAATGAGCATTGAATCATGCTTCTCTTTGTTCAACGAGCCATGACAGATACTAATGTAATGTTTTTTGTTTCTACCACATTACTATATATCCTTGATTATATGATATAATGTTATTATTCCTTATGTTTAATCATTTTACATTAATTTATATATAATTATACGATGACTTCTCATCTATACACTATGATTTATTTTAATTTGTAATCCCTTATTAGGATTTTTTTCTCTTCCATATGTTCATGTTATCCCGAGGTTATACAATGTATATATAAGGGAACAATGTAAGCTAGGAGATCTTAATGTATGATAAATTTATGAATGTTTTATTTAGTCTCATGTATTTAGTTTTATGTCTTTTGTTTTCAAAGAGACAAGATTTTATGATATTTGGCTTGTAATTTGATGTTTAATTATGCCTAAAAATCAGGTAATGATATGTGAAAAAGGATTGGGTCCCAATAAAAATGGCCATTTCATCTGATTTTCCATATAATTCATAACCTAGTTATGGTTTTTCCCACTTTTCTAGTAAGATACGATCACATATTTTCATCACCTTTCCCCATGATTCTCCCCCAGTTATTATCCATTTGTATTTCTATTGTAGAAGTTCTGGAGCATAATGTATGGACACCCATCCTATCCATTATATTGTCCTCTTCTCTCTCCCTCATGTTGAATTTCCTCATTTAATGAAAATTTTCATTTTTTTAGGGAATTGGTCTCATTATTCATTTTATTTCATGTCAACATGAATGGAATGGAAATATTAGATGAGTTGGTTCCTTTGAGGTAAAATAGGTGGTCTTCCAAACACCCCATAAGGTTTTTTTATTTTGTTTTGTTTGACCTGAATTTCATCATGCTGGTTTACCATGTATTCAATCTAGAACATAAACATAATTATTTTTCTTACTAAAATAAGTCTTGATCCCATTATATACCATGAATTGACTCTTGAATATTTTAAACCCATAACGTAGCCACCCATTTAGTGTGAGTGTAACTATGTTATTTTATGGTTTAAATTAATGGGACACTATATTCGTTTCATATACATGATAATTATGACTTATTTATAATGTAAATTCTCTAAGGTGGTTCACTATGCCCCTTTAATATTTTTAAACATGAGGAACCCTGGTTAATGATTCAAATGGGGAAGTTGTATTATAACACCATAAATAAATGGAGTTCTTGAGATCTGTCATATAATATTATTAAATTAGTATTCATCGATACTAATTAAGGAAAATGAAAATAATTTTCATGAGAATAATAATACATAAATGGAATATATGGTTATGTATTAGCTTGACTAAATAGATGGGAATAGAGGGATGATCTCCTTAGATTCCTTGTAATACAAGACAACAAAAATTAATTGGAATTTTGAGATGGGTTCCTTGGATTCCATATGATATATGATGCTAAATTAATTGGAATGATATGGTGACCTCCTTGAATTCAATATTTCATACAAAACTATATATGTTAGAATTTCATGATGAGCACATTGGATTATAAAAGGCTCATGAGTTATAAGTGAATAGATGAGCTCTGTGGATTCTACATTATACCAAATTCTTTGGAATACCATGAAAAAAACTTCCATTTCACATGATACATGATACTAGGAATTATAGGATGTGTAACTGAATAATGAGGGGTAAATATAGTCTGAATTGTCATCAATATATGGTACGAAGCATTTGGAACTCGATGATGTGGGTATGTTCAATCATTTTGTAATCACAGATCTCAATGGTTGAGGGTATTTTATTTTTGTTTATTTGTTTTCATTACTTTCAAATTTATTACATATATTTTCATAAACTATACTGGCTCAAACTCGATGGGCATTAAGAAACTATTAGTGCTAACATACAGAGTCATACTCAAACCACGCCCATTCCACTTTTTGGTATATAAAATATTTTATATAATTAGGGCTAGAAAAGGGAAACAACCCTATAATAGACTAGTAATATGGGCTGGGATATAACTTTGAGATAGTGAACAGGGTATTACATATACCAAATTGGGATGTATTTTAGTTTTTAACTTTTTTAGTTTTTTTATTTTGGAATAAAATTAATATTTTTTCAGACTTGTATGACTTGACCATGGCCATAAAATGAATTTCATTATATAATGGATTATTATTTTAAACATTAAATATTATATGAACTATTTTATTAATTTATATATGGGTTGATGACATCTACTTTATTTACATCTGTGTTACGCACTCTTATCATGATGTTATAGTATCTATATTGTAAACTAATGGGGTATTTCCTCTCAATGGATGAATCTATCATATGGGGAGGTTCACTTCACTGAAGGTAGAGCACCAACCTTGGGAACCAGTTCAGTGCCATCTAGGTTGATGTATTAAAAGTGGTGTCATGAATCAACAAGTAATAATCCAAATTGGTCAATCAATAAATCCCTTTCCAATTGTAATTTTTACCCCATGGAGTCTAGGGTAATCCAAAAATGAAAAATATTAATATGTTATTCCATATCCGTGTTGGCATGGAGAGATGTTAAAGCATAACAAAAGTCATTTTAATCCTTCTTAATCTATTGAGAAGTGAATCATGAAGATTAAAATTCATCAATGACTAATTTCATTCCAGGCCTCTATAAATGAAACATCATGTCATAAAAAATATTTGTACATCCATGGTGGATAAAACATTAGGAATGATGAAATTTTTTCAATATATCCTTGTTCATTGCCAAACACACTACGTACTAATTTTTAAAGATAATAATAGCTTCCAACTAGAGATACTGAACATTTGTGTTTTCCACACAATAAAAATAATCCCTATTATTCCTAAAATATTTATCTTACTACATATCATTGTAAAATGTTCAAATGAGATAGAATATTAAATGAAGACTTGGTAGAACATTTTCGAACTCCTCCCCACTGCCTCCCAAGTGCATCTAAGAAAATAATAAAATCATATTCCATTAATCTTTTTAATTATTCAAAAAATGAGAAGGAAATTTCATACTAATATCATTATCTAACACATATACCTTTCCCATAATATAGGAATATGTAATGTTGAATCACAATTTAAGGATCAACTGAGATTCCGTGTTCGGATATCACAAGTCCCAATTACATAGCTTCTTCGATCCAAAATTGGAATTTTCATGATTTTACATATAGAATATGATCCCATATGATACACGAAACATGTTTTAAATTGTGAGCATTGTCTATTTGGTTATTTGGTGGAACAAAATTTCATCCAAAAATACAATAATGAATGTTTTTATGAACTAGTAGAATTTTTTTTATCAATTCCATTAATACTATATGAGAATTAGTAATGAAAATGTATTATGAGGTACATGAAATGGTCATTCTAACTATGGAAGGCGGTCTTGGGAATATAGGAAATTTTTTATGAGGTGGTTATAAACTCAACAGCTATCAATTTTTTAGAACCACTTTTCCCACTCAACTAATTAATGAAATTCTCAATCCAGGGAAAGGAATATCAATCCAAGACTATTATTTTACTGATTTCCAGTAATCCACAAAAAAGCAAAGAGTTTCATATGCCTTCGTGGAAAATAAAATAAGGTATTAAAAAGGTAAAACACTTGGTCATATAAATACCCTCTCTATCTAGTCATAATGATCAATATTCATCTCATTTAACTCATTAGGATCCATAATGTATGATGACATCAATATTGGCTGAGTTCCCATAACTAGAAAAATCAAGAACATTATTTCCCACTGTATAATGAAAATAGATAATTAATCTATAAAGGATATAGGAAATTCATTTACCACATGGGTATGATCACCGATGAATGATTCCTTTCCATGATTGACAACCTCTAAAGGAATCAATTAACCATTCTCAAGAGAGGAGGTTCTACCTGACTAGAATTCAAGTATCATTCTCCATTAATATCATAGGGGTTACAATCATTGTTTGTAAAGGGAACTCACTAATGATAAAAATTTATTTAATATTTGTGAGAAATGTATCAATAAATCGTAATAACAACAACAAATGGGTCCAATTTGAGAACTATAAAATCTCAAAGTAGCTCAACATCGCTCATAATGAAAGAGAATGCTACTCCATAAATTTACTTATACTTCTTTCCTTGAGATTTCACTATTTACATAATAAATTGAATTAGTTCAACTAGATGTTCTAAAAGATCCAAAATAAGTGCTTTCATGAAGGAGTTTGATGCATCTGTATAAAAAAAGAAATCACTATAGTCAAAACATCAAAAATGATACCTCTTATAATTAAAGGACATGTATCAGTTTCAAATGATGAATCTATTTCCTTATAATGGGTTAATTGTAGAGGCCTATGTATAGAACCCTATTATAGGTGAGGAATATAGATACACCACATTCCTATTGGTTTCGGGGATTCTGGGATAGTGTGAGGAGAAGAAAAATCATTCGAGAAATTATATAGGTGACCATGCACTTATGAGTTGTAAATTATTAGAGGAATAGAAAAAAGTGATTCATGTGCTCTATATAGACATATTGGAATAATTTTAGTCCACTGATATACAATTAAAGTGTATAAAAAATTTCCTTGAGGAAATAACCCTATTTACTCGAGGACTCACATCCTATTTTTCCCATTATAAGAGCCACTGATGTTACTAAAAAATATAGGAAGAACACCAGAAAACCTTTAATTCCCCATAATATCAATATCTACAATAAATCCACTATCCTCCCACTAAACATATATTGAAAAATTCATCATGGAAACATGAGAATAGATATAAGGAAATAAAGTCATCTAAAACCACAAATCATTCATAGTATAATTGGAAAATTCCTTTGTGAAAGTAGAGTGAGATAAATAATGTTATTAGAATATTCCATCACTGTCTTGTATAATTTATCAAGGGTTAGTATCTATATATATTTCAACAATATCAAAGATTTAGCTGGATTTTTTAATTTTGTTGTTGAAGTATTTCAACTCCAAGCCATCATTCATCGTTTCCAAAATAACTTATTCATGTCACCATATACAGTGTACATAAATCTTGATGTGGACACACTACACCATGATATAATTAGGGTAATCCATGAGTTTAAGTATTAATTTTATTTGCCAAACCAGTCCTATGATTTTGGAGTATTATTTATCCCTTGTAAGGATAATGGTATCTAATAATGAAAATCATGGTATTGATTACTATCCAATTTTCATTGAGGTTCCACCTCTCTATAATTAGTAAGAGTAGTTTCTACTCCATGAACCATATACTAGACTGTCTGAATAACCACTTAAATGTGATTATAATAAATAGGGGTGTTCATTCCCACAAAATTGTTCTTTGAATGTCTTTTAAGGTAACGGTAATACAAAAAATATGAAGAATATGCACAGTAACATGAGGCACAAGAGCCAATTCCAGCTTATAATAGAATAAGTGAAATAGAATTATAATGATTCATGAAAAAATAACTATTTGGATTCAATAACTAAAAATCCCAAGATATACATTCCTTGAAATCCTAAGGAATCTTATGGTTGTTCCAGATGAGAGGTGGCTTGAAACTCATTCCCAGCATACCAATTGGGTAACCAATTTATAATCTGTTATCTAAAAAGATATCTCAAGATGCATACCGAAAATGAAAACATATAAAGCTTATTCACTGACATAACTCTACAAAGTGGGATCCAATAACATCACATTCACCCTTACATAACATGGTCATTAGGAATTGACCCAATAGGTGCCCCTTGTTTCTCTACATACATGTGTTTTCACATCCCAGGGGTCCACGCAAGTTCTTCAATAGATTCATGGAATAATGTCCTTATAAAATTTCTTAAATAAGTTATTTTTTTGTAATTTTTACTCAATCCCACCTAAACAAAGAAACATTATAGGAGTCCACCCATTTGGAAACTACTCTAGGTTAAGTGTTTCAAAGCTACAGAGTTATAATCTGGTGAGAATATTAAAGTAATTTTGAACCATATAGATATGGGTATTAGAAAGACATCTTAATACACTTTAACATTCCTAGGTGTTACAATATATCCCCCATTAGATCTCAACACACTCATTTTGGACACTATATTTCATCCAAGTTAGTTCCACAACACTTCTGTATGGATATCACTCTAATACAAATTTAATATGAACCAACCAAAACTAGGATACTACCTTGAACCCAAGCCAGTATTTACACAATCTGAAGGGAGTTCCTAACCCCCATAGGCAGGTGACAATAAAATTATGATCATGAATGACCATTGTGAATTATTTCTCTAAAAAATAATATAAGAAAAGATGGAATAGATAAAGGATGTTCTTGAATTCCAATAAAAAACACCATTGTTGAGAGACAAAAGCGAGTCAAATATTTCTAAAAAAACCAAACAAAAACACATGAAATATAAAACACCAACTCCATGTGACATGTATTTACCTTCATACTCAAACACCCAACTTACAAGAAAACCCATCGTTTACATATGGAGAGTTTCCTTTAACTATGTCAGACAAAATAAGATCTATATATATATATAGATTGGTGTATATAAGGTTTGAGAGAAAAATACCAGTGTGATCCCACAAATTGTCTCATAAGTAATATTTATAATATAATACAATTATACTCATTTAAATAAATAAAAACCATAAAATATATTTTACATGGTTTAATATAAAAAATAGAAATCAATATTTGGTAATGATTAAAAGAATATACCAATAAGAAATTTTTTCATATAATTATTATAATAATTTAAAATATATTTCAAAGAGTAAAAATAATGGAAAATAAACATTGTGGTTATAATAGTTCCATGTTATTTAGGATCCCCATATTAGTCACGAGATTAATCGGCCACCCAAAATGCTCATTACCCTAGTCGAACAGTCCAAGGAGGTAATAGTTCACTTTAATGAGTGGTTCACTACTATAAATGAAGACACCTAGTACAAAAATTAACATAATAGAATATTATTATGGGGTTATATTTTATCCATGAGGATGAATCCCTACCTCCAATATGTTCATAACTGAGAAATCCCTATTAAAATCAATCAATGAAAATTTAATTTTTTTAATCAATTCGAAACATTTTATAAAATAATTTTTTAACAATTCCAAAGGGGAAAATCCAACTTCATTAATATTACCAAAACCGGAATATTTTATCATAATATTGATATTTAATTTAAATAAATCTAGAAACTATTATCTAGGATAAATTAGGTAAGGTTTATAAAATAATATAAATTCAAGAAACCAACCACCTAAAAACATGAAAATTCTAACTCTCGTGTGGGGATCCGTAATCTAAGAATATCTGAGGATCTAATAATACTATTAATAATACTAATTCGTGAATTACTATAACAGGAATAACCAATTTATCAATTATAGATCAACATAAGAAAGATAAATCACTTACCATAATGATCCTTGAGGAATGGACAATGACAATTGAAGATCTGTACATTAATTATTTATTACATAATAGATCTATATGAAACCAAATAAAATCAGGTCTCTAACCATATGAATAATATAAATAGATCTATTTTATTTTTTGGTTAATGAAGAAAAGTAAATATCTTGAACAAAAACAAATAATGATAATTATTATGAAATACCATCATATTCCAAGTTGCGATTTTCTTAGATCAAATCTATTTACACTCAAAAATGGTTGTAATTACCTTAACCATTAAGAGGAGTCTTCTAGGAAAGGATACTAATTAATCAAAGAATGAATGAGTCCAGAAATATGAGTTTTTTAATTTAGAAATTAAATAATTATTAATTAATTAATGTTTCATGGTTTGATATTGTACTTCGGAAAATATTTTTCCAAATATGAACCCCTTTTTGGAAACATGTGGGAGTCATAAGGTCTAGATTAACATTTTGGAATATATGTGACAATAAATTGAAATAACTCTATCCAATTTTTTATGGTTTAAGGAGAAAGCAATTTTTTTACCTTGAACAATACTGTGCACCCTCCTCTAGGACTTTAAAAAAAGTTACATTGTGTCTTGGAAAGACCCAAACAATTTACCTTAACTATGTACCAATCATCTGTAGACTCATTATACATTAAAAATACAAAATTCACTAATAATAAAATGATAAATGTATTAAATGAAATTTTATCATAAAAAGGTAATTATGTAACTAAATGAAACACTGTGATATTATAATAGTCATGAGGTGACAGACATCCCTAACATTATCCTTTGATTAAACCCATTATACATCATTTGAGGTGCCCTAGGTAAAAAATAATATATTTTAAAGTACTATTAATTTAGTATATTAATTAATCCACCCACTTAACCTTTAGGATTAGTGGCTTTGAAGATCATATATATAAAATCTAGTTTTAAATCATTTTCAACATCTTTGAATGAATTTTCTACTCACATGATACCCTTTTTGACCCATTAATCCTAATATTAATCTTCATTACATATAGAATATATACATAATAAATGATTATATTAGATATTTAGTTTCATAAAAAATAAAATATAATAATAAAAAAATATAATTAGAAATAATATGAGATTTTGAGTCTGAAATTTTAATCAAGGATCATATAAATAACATAACATAATCATACCCAACGATTAATATATCAAAAAACACAGGTGATGAAATAATTCTGTCAGTATACCTTAATGAACAAGTCATATAGTAATTTAAAAATGATTCTATAATCAGGATCAATGTGAATTTAATATTGGTTTATTCAATTAGATATTATTGAGGTATAAAAATAATAATTAAAATCATAACATATGAAAAAATTTAATCACCACAAAATTTGTATCATAATAAACATTAATTACCACTTTTCCATAATATATTTGTAACATCCCAAGTAAGTAATGAATAATATTTATTTTTATCTATGTCTATTAATTATTAAGAAAGTGTTTTAGAGGCTTAAAATGAAAATAAATACAATCTTATGCATGGAATACACTAATATTCTTAAAAGATTGTTTTACTGCCTTTTGATGGAAAAACCTTTTTAAATATATCTTTTGAAAATTTTATAAGCTATGTTTTTCAAAATAAAATTATTATTTATGATTGGGACATCAAAATTTACATTGTGTGAATTTTTGGTATTTTTCCGATAAAGTTCATTTTTAAATGAATAGTGAAAAATGTTGTATTTTAATTCAAAATATCTTTTTAATCTAATTTATTTATATGATTATATTACCTTTTGAATTGGTTTTGGAGTGAAATTAGAATATATTTTTACCATTTTATCCAATGGTGGTCATTGGAATCAACTTCACTTTGAAATTGGACTTCAACTAGTGTCAATCTTTTGATACTTATTGTTTCATAAAAACACGCTATTTGTCATGACAACGGGAATTAATTATTAAATTAATTAATGTGACTTATATGTTTTGAATTTTTTAAAATAGACTTAATTTTTGAATTCGGAATATCAAATATAGCTTAGGGTGAATTTTTGGTAATTTTCTGAAAAACTTCAATTTTTGATGAATAGTGAAACCACTAAGTGGTACTTATAAAAAATGATTTTTCCATTTAAATGAAATTTTTCCATCTTTGTATTTTGAATCTCAAAAATATGACATAAATGGTTGTCATTAAGAAGTAAAATGTGGTTCAATGAGATTATAATAATTATTTGGTGAATAGTAACTTATTATGTTTTTAATCACGATTAGAGGTAATTAGTGTAGTTTAAGGTAAAAATAATGCTTTAATAAAATTAGATGAGCTTGACACATGTCATACCCTCATTGGTTGTGTCATGTAAGACCATTAAAAGCCATGGTTCAACTTGGGGACCCCATGGATCCACTTTGGTTGGGAAATGACATAAATAACTTTTTATTTAATGTTAAAATAAAAATGACACAAACATGAGTTATGTTACTAAAACAATTTTTATATGGGGTTATACAAGTCATATTTTTGACTATAAATATTAATTATAAATATAAAAATATTTCTTACATCATAGTATTTTTTTATAATTTTTAGACATTAAATAAATTAAATTATTTATGACATCATGATGATGCAGCGATGACCTCATTATTTAATGATTTAAACAAAATGGAAAGATAATGTAAAATCTTAGACCTAATCATGGACAAAACCAATTGTATGAGTGGATTTATAACCCTTATCACCTTATCCTCTAATTATATCAATGTGGGACCTTTTGAATCTGAAACTCATTTTAAAATAAAGTAACTTATCTTTACGTTCCAAGAGTGCCCCTCCTCTCCACTTGTAAAAGGCCCCCACCTCTACCTCCTTACCCACACTTCCAAAGACTTTGGCTCGGCCAACCCCATCCCATTTTTTCTCTCCACATCCCTATATTACTCATTGAAGCCTCAATTTGGGTATAAGTCTTCCCAATGAAGCCTTTGAGCTCAAACCAAAGGGAGTTACCCGATTCTAAGGTAATGTCTTCTTTTGAGTCCTTTTGTTTTATTTTGCTTCTCCAACCCCCTATACTCTTCTTATACTTTTCTTTTGTAACAAATCCAGTATCCTCAATATACTAGGATGTTGTTATAATATGGATTCGAGCTACACTTACACACACCTACATCTAATGGTTAACGAACATACTGTTTCCGTGGATGGTGAATTTATGCCTCCCGAAACGATGATTGTTCAACATTCTTTTAACACCTTCAAAGGTGGCCATTAATATGCCACTATATTTATATATGATATATAATATGTTTATGTTTCCTTAAGCTTCTGTATTTTTCTTTTTGGTCATACCTTTATGGTTTCCATTATGGGTAAATGTGATATCTTCATTTAAGGAAGTGCGGACTACCGCCCCCTCAAAGTGATTTGATTCGTTAAATACCATATATGGGACGTATAAAGGATGGAACTATGATATTATATATTATATTATACTGCAATTATAATATAACTTTATATCATTATGATTCTACTCTATAAAATATGAAATAGAAATGAAAGTAGCGTTCATGCGTACGTACGGCTTACCGTCTCCATGAACGGTCCATTTCATTTCTTACCTCTAAATGATTATGTAATATTATAAATGCATGCATTTACTGGATATATATGACATATATGATATCGACATCATGAATACCATTCTGGATATAATGGATACATGAACAACTTGTAATTATAAAGGGTTTATTTTTGACTCAAGTACCAATGATCGTTAAAATTACCATTATTAACTTAAATAATTACATAGTGTTCATGACATGGTAATAAGTGATATAAATGGAATAATGAACTTGAAAAAGGTTCTTAAGCAAGTAGAAATTAACTCACGTTTATTATTCAGGACATTAAATAATGATCGAGTCAAGTCGGACCCGAGGTATGGGACTTCGTCTCAATCTGCTTTCATTGAGGCATATATTATTTTATACACAACTTTATTCTATACAGTGTATAAACCCCTTTGACTTTTACATTTATCCAAAAGGAATATTTTTTATACGAAGCGTTTACTAAACAACAAAAGGAAATGTTTTTGTCGTATGTATGCGGCGACAACGACTTCTCCACCGCTGTGACCATTATTTGAGTTTCGGCTTCCTCTACAAGCCACACCTTTTTTTAAAAGAAAAATAAATACCATGTTTTAATTTTATTTTATTTTGGTATTGAAAATGGTTTAAATAATGTTTTTATATCAATGTTTTGTATTGATATCTTGTGATTGAAAGATGGAAATGTTACGTTTCCTTTATGCATGTTTTATGTGATACGATTATGTTGAGGTTCTTGGGCATTATTATAATGACGGGTGGTTCCGTGATAAACTAAGGGCGGGTGAGCCCGATATAGCTCTCTAATGCATTGGGTAACGCGAAGGGGTGAAATGTTAAGGTTTCTCCGAATTGATTTAGGGAATATATTGTGATGGGTATTCCAAACGTATCCAAGAGGGTTACTCCCTACGTAAGGATGTTATGAATGCCTCAAGTAACCTTTATGTCTTATGATTTCTATGATTTATTCATGTTTTGATGAGGTATGTTAAAGTGAATATGATTTATGGGTAATGTATGATTTCATTATTATGTATATATGTACCCATGTTTCCTTTCCATATTTTTATATCCCTTACTGAGCTTTTTATTCTCATCCCATGTTTTTTTGAAATGTTTTTCACAAGTAAAGGGAAAGGTACATGATATGATGATAGTGTCAAGGAAGTGTCAAGAAATAATCCATGTTTAATTTTAAATATGTTTCCATTGATGGGAATGAAGAATACTATCTTTATGTAAACACTTTGTTAATATATGGAATGTAATGCAAGTTTTATGATCTAATTCTCTAAAACTCTAAACCCGAAAAGATCCTCAATGTGTAATCTTGTAATAACTCAAGATTAAGTAAGGTTTAAGGCTGGGGCCTTATAGTTGGTATCAGAGGTCAGTTTAGATAACTTTAGGAGTTAGAATTATATTAAATGATTATCCAAAAATATTTTTGAAATGATATAGTATTTGAAGATTACCATGTTGCTTTATCTAAGACATGTTTGTTCAGAATGGTTTTCCGCAGAGGAAACAGGGAAGCAGTGCTTAGAAGGAATACAGAAGGAAATAACCTTTCGAATCAGCATCCTGAGATGGTCGGAATTGGAACTGAATTTTTTGTTTTAGTAATGGCGCAGTTGACTCAAGCGAAAAATGGTGGTGGTATCCATACACGAGATCAACCAGATCAACCGTAGAGGAACATGTCAGTGGTGGAACATTTCATGAGGCAACATCCCCCATCATTCAGAGGATCATCTGACACTGTGCTAGCTGAAGGGTGGATTAATTCACTGGAGAATATTATTGATGTCATGGGGTGTTCAGACAATCAAAAGTTTAGTCTTTCTATTTACCGTTTGGAGGGTGAGGCAGATCAGTGGTGGTCTATGGTTAAAAATATCAGGGACGCCAATGAGATTAATGCTCTTGACTGGGATGAATTCAAAGGTATGTTTCTTGAGAAGTATTTTCCTAAGGCTATTCGACTTAGGATGGAAAAGAAATTCTTGGAATTTAGGCAAGAAGAAGACTCAGTGGCTACCTATGAAGAAAGCTTCACTCGATTGGCAATGTATGATCCAAATTTTATCTGAGACCTTGATAGTAAAATAAATCATTTTTACTCAGGATTAGAGCCAAAATATCGAAGGGAATTAGCTTCTCGTGAGTTTAAAAGTTATGAAAATCTTGTTCGATGTGCTGATAAGGTGGAAATGGAGTTTGCCGATGATCAAGTGTTCTATAACAACTAACAGAAGAAGAGACCGAGGTGGAAGGAGAAAGGTAAGAATTCTTCATAAAAGTATGATGGTAAGAAAATTAACTTTCCAGTTTGTGATTAATGTGGCAAAAGGCATGCTGGGGAATGTCTTATGAATTCTGGAATGTGCTACCGATGTGGTAAGATAGGACATAAGGCTCGTGATTGCACTGAAAAGGATCAAGGTGAAGGTAAGACCAAATTTGATTTACAGTTAGTGAAATGTTTTAAGTGCAATGAGATGGGTCACTATGCAAATGAGTGTCTGACAAAGATATTGAGTGATGGGAAGCAGTTAGACTACAAGGAGAAAGGGGTGGTGAAATCCTTTGCAACTACTTCAGCAGATGTCGGGCCATCAAATGAAGTTGAATCAGCTCCAGGGAGCTCAGTATATTTTAAAGATTGACTTGAGATCGGGGTACCATCAACTGAAGGTAAATTAAGAAGACGTTCCGAAGACCGCGTTCCGTACAAGATATGTCCATTATGAATTTGTAGTAATGCCTTTTGGGCTATCCAATTCACCTGCTGTATTCATGGACATAATGAATAGAATTTTCCATGAGTTCTTGGATAAGTTTGTGCTGGTTTTCATTGATGATATTTTGGTGTTTTCTAAAAGTAAAGAGGAGCATGAAAGACATTTAAGGGTTATCTTGAAAACCATAAAAGAAAAGAAATTGTATGGGAAATTCAGAAAGTGTGAGTTTTGGTTGCAACAAATTTCATTCCTTGGTCACATTGTTTCTAAAGATGGGATAACTTTTGATCCTGCAAAAACAAAGGTTGTTGAAGAATGGCCAAGACCCACAAATGTAACTAAGATTCGTAGCTTCCTTGGTTTGGAAGGCTATTACTGAATGTTTGTTAGAAATATTTCACGGTTATCTAGTCCAATGACTAAGCTAACTCGGAAGGGTGTTATGTTTATCTGGACAAAATAATGTGATGATTGTTTTCAGGAATTGAAACGAAGATTGGTGAATGCTCCAGTTTTGGCACTACCTTCCAGGAATGGTGAGTTTGTTATCTACAGTGATGCTTCATTGAAAGGACTTTGTTGCGTCCTAATACAGAATGATCAGGTAATTGCTTATGCTTCACGACAGTTGAAAACTCTGGAGGTAAATTACCCTACACATGATTTGGAATTATCTGCTGTTGTTTTTGCTTTAAAAATTTGGAGGCATCATTTTTATGGAGTAAAGTGTGAAATATATACTGATCACAAAAGTTTAAAGATTATATTCACATAGAAAGAATTGAACATGAGACAAAGGATATGACTAGAATTAATCAAGGAATATGATTGTACAATTCATTACCATCCGGGAAAATCAAATAAAGTGGCTGGTGCTTTGAACCAAAAAAGTAATTCTTCATTAGCAATGTTCTGTTTGGAACGTGATCCTTAGGTTAAGGATTTGATGAACTTTGGCATAGAAGTTGTTGGTGCAGGAAGTTCTTCTGTTTTGTTTCAGGTATCAGTGAGATCATCTCTATCAGATAGAATCAAGCAAGCACAGAAGTAAGACAGTGAGTTGCAGAAAAAGGTAGAGCTGGTTCAGAAAGGTAAGTTGCCTGAATTCAACATTGATAATGATTGCGTTTTGAGATTTGGGAAGAGATTGTGTGTTCCTTGTGATTCAATGTTGAATAGAGATTTGTTATGTGAAGCTCATAGTTCTCCATTTTCAATTCATCATGGAAATACTAATATGTATAGAGATCTGTGGGAGTATTACTGGTGGGATGGAATGAAAAGAGATATTGCTGATTTTACTGTGAAGTGTTTGAATTGTCAACAGGTTAAAGAAGAGCAGCAGTTACCGCAAGGGATGCTTCAGCCTTTACTAGTGCTAGAGTGGAAATGGGAGAATATATCCATGGACATTGTTGTGGGATTACCGAAGACATCTCGAGGTAATAATGCAATATGGGTTATTGTTGATCGCTTGACCAAATATTCTCATTTCCTTTCTATACGAGATAATTTTTCCCTAGATCAACTTTCACGTTTGTATCTTAAAGAGATAGTTAGGTTACATGGAGTTCCTCTCTCCATTGTATCTGATCGTGATCCCAGGTTCACTTCTAACTTTTGGAAAGGCCTTCCGAAGTCGTTGGGTACTGAATTAAATTTTAGTACAGCTTTTCATCCTCAATCATATGGGCAGTCAGAACGAACAATTCAGACCTTGGAGGATATGCTACGAGCTTGTTCTATGGATTATCAGGGAAGTTGGGACCAACATACTTCATTGGTTAAATTTTAATATAATAACAGTTTTCATTCCAGTATACAGATGGCACAATTTCAGGCATTATATGGGAAGCGGTGTCGAACTCCAGATTTCTAGGATGAAGTGGGTGAAAGGAATTTGATGGGACCATAATTGGTAGAATAGATGGCAGAAAAAGATCAGCTGATTCAGAAACACATGAGAACAGCTCAGAGCAGACAGAAGAGTTATGCAGACAACAGGAGGAAGGATCTCTCTTTTGAGGTAGGTGATCATGTTTTTCTCAAGGTTTCTCCTTGTAAAAGTGTGATGAGATTTGGTAAGAAAGGAAAGCTGAGTCCAATGTTTATTGGACCATATGAAATTCTGGAGAGAGTTGGATCAGTTTCATACCGGGTGTCTTTACCTCCGAGTTTATCTCAGGTACACAATGTTTTTCACGTTTCGATGTTGAGAAAGTATATGCCAGATCCATCTCATGTTTTGAGTCCATAGGTAGTTCAGCTGGAAGAGAACCTATCTTATGAGGAACAACCGGTCCAGATTCTTGACCACATGGAGCAAGTGTTACGGAATAAGGTGATTAAGAAGGTAAAGGTTTTGTGGAAAAACCACATGATGGAAGAGGCAACATGGGAATCTGAAAATGCAATGAGGGATAAGTACCCCCATTTATTTGATAAGTAAATAAATTGTGGGGAATCAATTTTCTAAAGGGGGGAAGGATGTAACAGCCCAAGTAAGTAATGAAAAATAGATATTTTTATCTATGTCTATTAATGATTAAGATAGTGTTTTAGAGGCTTAAAATGAAAATAAATACAATCTTATGCATGGAATACACTAATATTCTTAAAAGATTGTTTTACTTCCTTTTGATGGAAAACCCTTTTTAAACCTATATTTTGACAATTTTATAAGCTATGTTTGTCAAAATAAAATTATTATTTTTTATTGGGACATCAAAATTTACTTTGTGTGAATTTTTGGTATTTTTCCGATAAAGTTCATTTTTTAATGAATAGTGAAAAATGTTGTATTTTAATTCAAAACCTCTTTTTAATATAATTTATTTATATGATTAGATTACCATTTGAATTGGTTTTGGAGTGAAATTATAATATATGTTTACCATTTTATCCAATGGTGGTCATTGGAATCAATTTCACTTTGAAATTGGACTTAAACTACTGTCAATTTTTTGATACTTATTGTTTCATAAAAATACGCTATTTGTCATGACAACGGGAATTAATTATTAAATTAATTAATGTGACTTATATGTTTTGAATTTTTTAAAATAGACTTCATTTTTGAATTCAGAATATCAAATATATCTTAGGGTGAATTTTTGGTAATTTTCTAAAAAACATCAATTTTTGATGAATAGTGAAACCACTAAGTGGTACTTATAAAAACTGATTTTTCCGTTTTATATGAAATTTTGCCATCATTGTGTTTTTAATTTCAAAAATCCGACATAAATGGTTTTCATTAAGAAGTAAAATGTGGTTCAATGAGATTATAATAATTTTTTGGTGAATAGTATCTTATTAAGTTTTTAATCGCGATTAGAGGTAATTAGTGTAGTTTAAGGTAAAAATAATGCTATAATAAAATGAGATGAGCTTGACACATGTCCTACCCTCATTGGTTGTGTCATGGCAGACAAAGAAAAGCCATGGGTCAACTTGGGGACCCCATGGATCCACTTTTATTGGGAAATGACATAAATAACTTTTTATTTAATGTTAAAGTAAAAATGACACAAACATGAGTTATGTTACTAAAACAATTTTTATATGGGGTTATACAATTCATCTTTTTGACTATAAATATTAATTAGAAAGATAAATATATTTCTTACATCATTGTATTTTTTTTATAATTTTTAGACATTAAATAAATTAAATTATTTATGACATCATGATGATGCAGCAATGACCTCATTATTTGACGATTTAAATAAAATGGAAAGATAATGTAAAATATAAGACCTACACATAGCCAAAACCAATTGTATGAGTGGATTTCGAACCCTTATAACCTTATCCTAGAATTATATCAATTAGGGACCTTTTGAATCCGAAACACATTTTAAAATAAAGTAACTTATCTTTATGTTCCAAGAGTGCCCCTCCTCTCCACTTATAAAAGGCCCCCACATCTACCTCCTTACCCACACTTCCAAAGCCTTTGTCTCGGCCAAACCCATCCAATTTTGTCTCCCCACTTCACTATATTACTCCTTGAAGTATAAATTTGGGCAGAAGTCTTCCCAACTAAGTCTTTGAGCTCAAACTAAAAGGAGTTACCCGATTTTAAGGTAATGTCTTCTTTTGAGTCCTTTTGTTTTATTTTGCTTCTCCAACCCCCGAAAGTTTTCTTATTCTTTTCTTTTGTAACAAATCCAGTATACTAAATATACTAGCATGTTTTTATAATATGTATTCGAGCTACACTTACAGACACCTCCATTTAATGGTTAACGAACATACTGTTTCCGTGGATGGTGAATTTATGCCTCCCAAAACGTTGATTGTTCAACATTATTTTAACAACTTCAAAGGTGACCATTAAGATGTAACTATATTTATATATGATATATAATATGTTTATGTTTTCCTTAAGCCTCTGTATTTTTCTTTTTGGTCATACCTTTATGGTGTCCATTATGGGTAAACGCGACATCTTCATTTAAGGAAGTGCGGACTACCGCCCCCTCAAAGTGATTTGATTCGTTAAATACCATATGTGGGACGTATAAAGGATGGAACTATGATATTATATATTATATTATACTAGAACTATAATATTACTTTATATCATTATGATTACATTCTATAAAATATGAAATAGAAATGAAAGTAGCGTTCATGCGTACGTACGGCTTACCGTTTCCATGAACGGTGCATTTCATTTCTTACCTCTAAATGATTATGTAATATTATAAATGCATGCATGTACAGGATATATATTACATATATGATATCTAAATAATGAATACCATTCTGGATATAATGGATACATGAACAACTTGTAATTATAAAGGGTTTATTTTTTACTCAAGTACCATTAATCGTTAAAATAACCATTATTAACTTAAATAATTACATAGTGTTCATGACATGGTAATAAGTGATATAAAAGGAATAATGAACTTGAAAAAGGTTCTTATGCAAGTATCAATTAATTAAAGTTTATTATTCAGGACATTAAAGAATGATCGAGTCAAGTCAGACCCGAGGTATGGGACTTCGTCTCAATCTCCTTTCATTGAGGCATATTTTATTTTTTACACAACTTTTTTTATACAGTGTATAAAACCCTTTGACATTTACGTTTATCCAAATGGAATCTTTTTTATACTAAGAGTTTACTAAACAACAAAAGGAAATGTTTTTGTCGTACGTATGCAGTGACAACGACTTCTCTGCCGCCATGACCATTATTTGAGTTTCGGCTTCCTCAACAAGCCATACCTTTTTTTAAAAGAAAAATAAATACCATGTTTTTCTTTTATTTTATTTTGGTATTGAAAATGGTTTTCATAATGTTTTTATATAAATGTGTTGTATTGATATCTTGTGATTGAAAGTTGTAAACGTTATGTTTCCTTTATTCATGTTTTATGTGATACGATTATGTTGAGGTTCTTGGGAATTATTATAAAGACGGGTGGTTCCATGATAAAATAAGGGTGGGTGAGCCTGATATAGCTCTCCAATGCATTGGGTAACGTGAAGGAGTGAAACGTTAAGGTTTCTCCGAAGAGATTTAGGGAATATACTGTGATGGGTATTCCAAACGTAACTAAGAGGGTTACTCCCTACGTAAGGATGTTATGAATGCCTCAAGTTACCTTTATGACTTATGATTTCTATGATTTATTCATGATTTGATGAGGTATGTTAAAGTGCATATGATTTATGGGAAATGTATGATTTCATTCTTATGTATATATGTACCCATGTTTCCTTTCCATATTTTTATATCCCTTACTGAGCTTTTTATGCTCATCCCAAGTTTTTTTGAAATGTTTTTCACAGGTCAAGGGAAAGGTACATGATATGATGATAGTGTCAAGGAAGTGTCAAGAAATAATCCATGTTTTATTTCAAATATGTTTCCATTGATGGGAATGAAGAATACTATCTTTATGTAACCACTTTGTATATATGTGGAATGTAATGCAAGTTTTATGATCTAATTCTCTAAAACTCTAAACCCGAAAAGATCCTCAATGTGTAATCTTGTAATAACTCAAGATTAAGTAAGGTTTAAGGCTGGGGCCTTATAATATTCGACTTTTCCAATCAATAAAAATCTATAAACATTGTGGATTGGGGATAACCACCATTTTCCATTAATATAGTGGACTTGTTCAAACAAAATTATCTCACCCAAATTATATGAGATGTAGATGTTTACTCAATTCATTGGAGGGATATAATATAACAACTTATTACAAAATGATAATACATATATATGTGTTCCAAAATAACATGAAACCATTCATAAGTTAATTATATGTTATTTAACCCATTAAAAAAGAATATGTTTCATGAAAAACTGTATAAAACATTTTCATTTTCCATCCATAGAATGATTGTGGGTAATGTTACTTCAGAAAATTCCTAGGTAATTGTAAGATATATTAAAGGATGTTAAAAAATTTGAAAACACATTTATAAGATAATTACAATTCAATTGGGAATTAATATGGAAACCCCTTTAGAGTTTTGATATATTTTAAGAATATATTTTTTTGGAAAATGTGAAATGAAATTTCTTTTAAAAACATAGAAACTTAGAGATTGATTTTTTTTAATTAAAATCTGTAAATATGGATGGAAGCTGTATTGCTATGGAAAATGTTTAAAAACCAAATTCATTTCACTTTTTTTCATGAATAATAACATTTGTGGGAAATTACTTTAATAAAATTGTTAAAAGATTATTACAATTTTAGAATTAATTTCATGTATAATGAAAAATAACAAATAAAATTGTATAATTAAATATAATTATTTATAATTCATAAATTCAAGGATATAGAGATGGAGGATAGTTATTCCTAGCTTAAAAGAAGAGGAAAGTTTATTTTTTCTTATTAGGCTCACGTCAGGTGAATTATGATCCAAAGAAATGTAAATTTTAAATAACATGTTTAAACCCCACAAATATCCAAATGAGAAATAATTATAATGTATTTGTCGATAATAATATAAAACTTTCTTATATTTAGGTTAATATATAAACATTCTATAATTTAAATAGAGATGGTGGAAACACCCTTACCATTTGTTCTCAACATACATGGAAGATATTTAACCACACTTATATTAAAAGTTACTGTATTTATCAACAATTTATAAAAATATTCATATATATTACCTTTTATAATCATAAATTAAAATATTTTCTTCAACATATAATTTCTTATTTATATCATCAATTTTTGTTAATTTTGATTATTTCCAACATGTTTCATAATAGAGTTCATAGAATCCATTATTTATCATAATTTTCATCATTATATGGTTATTAATTGCAATAGATTAGTTTTTTTCAATTATTTATGAATCTTCGTGTTCATTGTTTTGAAATAATGAATATATTTTTTGAGAATACAGTCAATGATGAACATTTCTTTGTTAATTTTTTAATACCCATTATTTACATTATAATGATGATTTATTTCTTTAATCCCTTCAAAAAATATCCAAATGATAATTTATAGTTTGTTTTCATAAATGAATAGAAATTAATTTTCCATAGTCATCCAGGAAATAAATTTAAAACATATTTATTTTCGGTGGTTAAATAATGTAAAAAAATTACAATCTATGAGTGTTATAGATATAAATGAGATTATTTTAATATTATTTATTTATTAAGAACTAAAATTATATTTCAAGGTTTCATTATTTTTATAAATTATATTTTAGGATTGGTGGATGAATAGATAGATAATAATTGGTTTTGAAGTTTATAATACTAACATTGAGTCCTTGATTCTTCCATTAAATAGCCACTTGGAAAGTGGGGTCTTGGGATACCTTCTAATTACTAGGATCCACCAAACATGGAGGATGGATATTGCTGAATTTTTTTGGGATTAAATAAAAAAAAATTATAATATTCATTTTAAATTAGTATTAAGTGAGCTTCTTTGATAGGTGAATTTGAGGGACACTTCATTGGAACCATATCATAGGTAAACATAAAAGATAAAATGACAACTGAGTTTGGAGGGTAAGGTATTGAAATATTAGAGACATATATGGGTATGTATTCCTTAATAATGATTTTTTCTATAATTCCTAAATAAAGAGGAGGTTTAATAAATTTTGATTCATTGTAGATTACATCCTTTTACAACATTTTATCATTTTTTATCATTTCTAATGGTCACTATTTAAAAAAAATTAAAAGATCAAACCTCCTAAAAATTCTGAAATTATGATTCTCAAAAGAGACAGTATTTTATATAATTAAATTTATATAAAATTTAAATTTAATATTAAAATTAAAATAATAAATATTTTGAAAATATAATTTTTATAAAAATGACGTTTTACAAATTGAGTGTTCTTAACATTATTTACTTTCATTTACTAGTTAATGGTGCATCAATATATATATATATATATATATATATAAATTACATTAATATCATATTTCAAAATATATTTATTTAATTTATTTAGATAAAAATTAAACAACAGTTATGAAAAAAATCACTATAAATAACCATTAAAAGTTTACCATGGTTACTAAATTTTACATCAATATATTAATTTCATGTGTAAAAATAAAATTAGTAATATTTTATAATTTTATGATGATTAATCAAAATATTAAATCCATTTCAATATAATAAATTTATAAATTTGTTATAAAAGTATTTTCATATAAAATTAATTACGAGGGGAAAACAATTTTTTTCAAAATATATTTTTAAACACAAAATTAATTTATTCTTTTTTGATTCATAGTAATAAATATTGGATTAGTGATAATTTATTATATTATATAGATATATATTATGAATACATTTCATTAAAATATTCATTTTTTATTGATCCATTAAATTTAAAATAGAAAACACAATACACACTTAAGAATAATGCTTTGAAATAATTCAATTTCATAAAATAAGGGAATATATGACGACCCATAATAAATTTTAAATTAAAAAATGAATTAAATTTAAAAAATTATGTATATAAATAAATAAAATTAATAAAAATTAATTCTTATGATATATATAATTATATAACCATACACCAAAAATGCTTCTTTATATAATATTTTCATTTGGCTGCGTGTTATTAAAATATTATTATTTATTGTTAATTATTTATTTATTTGATGTTATTAACGTAGTTTAACAATAATTTCATGTATTCAGTGAATACACTTTATTGAACTCATTATTTAATATTAATAAATCGATAAAAAAATATTCACTTCTTATATATATATTTTTTGTAATTAATGGTATTTTCAGAAATGAAATATAATCATTTAACACGATTATAAAATCAATTATTTTAATTTAAAAATTTAGAAATAATAAAAATATAAATATTCTATCAAATAAATAGTCATTTTCTATTCAAAATGTATACATGGTAATTCCAAACATGTATCATGTTCACATGAATTATCCTGAAATACTACATGATAATTTTACAGTAATTATGAAATGACTATATTATTCCCACAATCTCTTATAAATTAATTCCATTAGAACCTAAAAAAGAAATATTCTCATTTAAATGTATTTTATTAATGAATTTTAATAATTCGTTTACCATTCATGATGTGTCTTGTCATTTTAGGTATATTCAACTAATTGTTATTCCCATGTTTGAAGTTGGTCTAGTGGGTCTTTTTTTGAATGATATTATAATTTTCTATTTATTTTTATTCTTAAATTGATGCACATTTAATGGATTTAATTTTCCATAGAATGAGATATTACTTGGTATCTAATATATGGTATTATGTACATTTATTTTAATTTTCCAATATGAATGAATAATGTGTTTTTATTTGGATTTATAGATTTTATGGATCAATTACTAATGAATTTTAATTATTATTATGTAATATAATAACATATTTTAAATTTATTGAAATACAATTTAAGGTAGTAATATGGTTCCTAAAATTCTGGTTATTACATTCTGACCATATTATATATATTATATCAGAAAAAATTTACTATTAATCACTAATGAATATTGATAATGTTATCCCTAAGATAGATAAGACTCTTGATATAATATCTACCTGACTATTTCTTTTTTGAATATTAAACTGACCAATTCTTTCATAATTTTAATTAAGTAATGTTGAGTTTTCTCCCAACCATTTGAGTTATATAGACCCAATTATTGGGTATTAAGACCCATATAATAGAAATAATTCCCAAAATGAGTATATAGTAATCCATATACTAATTGATGATTATAGGTTTATTTTGTATATGAAACGTGGCTTCCTTATTTAAGAAATTAATAGGCACTTTATATAGAGAGATAAAATCCATGTAGAAAACCACATAAAATTGGACCAATGTAAGAATAATAATATTTTCAATAAACTCATTACCACAAAATTTTATTATATAGGAGTTATAGAATATAGATGAAATAATTGTACAACCATGATTATTTACAAATAACTCAATATCTTTATGTTAAGCATAAAAACAAATAGTATTAGATATGTTTTGGAATATATTGGAATTCTTATAAATATAATCAAATAACATTATTTCCAATATTGAGAATACCCATCACACCGACAATTTCATGATCATATATTAAATAAATTACTAAAATAATAAATGGAAATTGTGAGTATAAATAAATAATAATAAATGAAATAAATAATATATGAAAAATAATGAATCTTAATATATCTTAAATTATGATACCTTGATTTCATCCTAGGATTGATTATATTGATTTTTGTTCATAACATCTTGTATGAGGTTCTATCCCATTACTCTTCATATGCTAGTCCAAAAACACTACTAAACCTCAGTGTTATACCAATGGAGATGACATGAGGTATATATATATATATTGTATTATTATTAACTTCATATTATAATAAAATTACCATTAAACATATAATATTAGTGTCTACAGATATCAATACATAAACATATTATTTCATAACATTTTCAATGTTTAACATGGAAAAATCATTGACATTATACCTTTTAGACACAATAAGCTAAATATTATTCTTCATAACATAGGGAATGGAAACATAAGTAATAGAGAGCTCTGAAATTCCGTAAGAGTAAACATAAGATACATCAATCAAATATCACAAGTTAACATTCGATGATAATATGATAATTAGAAAATAATCAAGTAAAATGTCCATAACATAATGGTGTCATAAAAAAATATAAAATATATCATAAAACATGATTCATGTAACATGTTTTTAATGTTAACCTAATACATGAGTTACATGATTTTGGAAATAAAGTCCATAACCATGCTGTATGATTAAAAAACATTGGTTCATTTCCTAACAAGATATTGTGGTAGACACATAAGCCTAAATGTCTTAATATATGTCAAGGATAACTAAAAATATATTTATATAATAATGGACCTGGTTGACCTCCTTCCAATAAGACATAGGAATTTGGATAACTACCTGTATCACTTAAGATAATTGACTTTAGATAACCATAATTATTACGTAACATAGATGGATTGAGATAACCAATATTATCTCAACTTAATCTCATGATATTTAAAAGACTATGTAATTAATTGGAAGGATATAAGAAAGACACCCATAATATAATTATAAACCATACATATGTATGGAATAATAGATTTGAAAAATTCATAATTCCATCATATCCAAATTAAACCTTGAAAAAGATACAAGATTATTGAAAATATCTATAAGAAAATAAATTAAACCATCCAAAAAAGAAGGTTAATGGTTTTATTAGTTAATATTTTTATTTAATCATATGAAATTTTACAATATATATATATATATATTAACAAGAAGTTTATAATAAAATTATTATTTACTTTATGAAGAATAAGAAACACCCATTAAATATTTTACACGTTTTGAGAAATTATTTTATTTTAAAAAATGAATACAAAACCAAGAAAACATATAGTGTAACATTCTTAATTAAAATTTGCAAATATTTTTAAAAAATGAGTTATTATATAAAACGATAAAAAATATGATTACTTGTATATTTTTTTAGCGATGGTCAATGTTGGTTGAATTTTATTGAAACAAAATATGATAAATTAAGATTAAATTTCTAAGTAAATTAATATCATTTAAAAATTACATTAATAAATAATTAAATTAAATATAATGACCACCATAAATTAAAATTAATTATATGGACATGGATTAGAATGATTCCCAACAAAAAATAAGACATATGGTTATATTTTCTAACATTGATAAATTTTTAGAAAATTATTATCCATATAATGTTAGAATGGTAATAATACATTTAAGACCATTTAATAACTCTAGGAGAATAATATTCATGGATTTTAGGTATAATTACATATAATATTGGTAGATGGATTCTCAGGAATAGAAATATCAAATTCATAAATTGATTCATGAAGTAACTCATACCTTTTACTCCAAAAATTCATTAATGTAATTTATCGTCCTATTTAACAACCATAAATAATTATTATCTTATTAAAAAAATATTATTAATATGTATTATATTTAATAATATTTAGTTATTATCATTCATTACATATACATTATATAGATATTACTTATTTTCATCACTAGATGTAACTAATTTTGACTATTTTTTACTTGTTTTATAATGTATATGTAAATTGTAATTATTGTATTCCATGTTACAAATTACTAAAATTGTGAAGGTATTGGAGTACATGTTTTTTAATTGTTAATATAGACCCATGTTAAATTTATGGTAATTACAGGTATGGTTTGTGGGAATTGAATCCATAGAAATAAAGTTTTAGGTAATTCTACTGATAACCATGAGTTATATTGTAATAATTATTTTTATGTCATCTGTCAAAAACTATTTTCATGAAACAATTTATTATTTCTTATCACATATTATAATTAATTAAATATATATAGAAAAACAGGGTAGAAATTTTTATCATCATTCCTGGAAGTTGTTAAACCGATTAAAACAGGAACATGATATAATTTATGGTTTAGTAGGAAAATGAAAGAGACTCTTTTATTTTAATAAAATTAAAATATTACTACAATGATATTATTAATCTACAATTAAGGGGATGAATTATATTATTGGATGGATGGATGAAAACATAGAATAGAAAATTGTATAGTTTATAAAATAAAAATGCTGGAGACTTGATTCCCATTTTAGAGGGACTCATATAAAAGGACTACATGGGACACCTTCACATGACTTAAGGTGTAAATTATATGGTCGTTCGAGTTGTCAATATTTAGAAGGAATTTTCATATTTAATTTTTTTGGTGGTTAATATTGATAATAGGTAATTGGATGAGAGGTAGGAACTTTGGAACATATCAAAGAGATTTTCATAAATGTGGTTCAAACCCTAAATGTTTTTCAAAGTGCTTGGGTGAGAATTATAGCATGTTCGGGTAGATTGATAGATTATTTTTTCTATACACCTAAATAGATATCACTATGGTAGTTGGGATGCATTCCAAAGTTAGTGTGGGGGTCGATAATTTCATTCTCAAATAAGTATAAGTCATGGGAGATGAATCTATGAATAATGAGGAGAAAAATAGTGCTGAACTCACTATGGTGGTGGTTACTGCACGATGGTGATCATGATTCCCAAAAAGGATGGTTGGTATTTTTCACTAGTTAATCATTTACATCTGAGGGGTCTTCATATTGGAAATTACCAATTACCATACCCATGGTTCCTGACATTTTTATCTATATGGAGCATCGTTATCTAGTGGATTGGATGGCTTTAGTGCCTTGGAAATCTCACTATGTCAAGGTGTACTGGGAATTTGAATTTTGTTACCGTTTTGGCCAAAGGGTGAACCCTTTGAAAAATATCCTTCAAAACCACAATATGTAATAATCTAGGGGGCATTGGTGGAGAGTGTTTGGTGTGGATTTTGGGATATTAAAACACCCCATCATTAGCCTATTTGGGTGAGATTTGAGGACTATAGGACATAGATAACTGATGTGGGGAGTGCGGGAGGTGAAACACTCAAGACTATTCCTTGGTGAGATCTATATGGGTATTTTTTTTAAAACATTGTTCCCTCTGTAGAACCCATATGTTTTCATTAATTTAACTAAAAAAACGAATTTTCAAATTTCTAAACATTAAAGGCAATCAATAAATTCGTAATTATTTAGTATGTGATTTTCATGTCCCCAGCCTGAATCCCAGAGGATTGGTTTTTTAGAAAATAATTTATTAAATTAAATTGACCTAAATATTTCAATAATTTATAGAAAATAAATTTAAACATAGGAGCATGAATTTTTGTGGTTGTAGGAGAAGGAAAATTAAAATAAAAAACGCATTAAGTGATGGTTATCTAGGTTTTTTAATTAATTAATTGGATACCATGTAATCAATTTAGATTAACAAGGGAATAATTTTTAGGTGATTAAAAAAGTTATGATAATTAATATCTATCACTAATTTCCCATTTTAGCATGGGTAACAACACTTCAGCAAATTAAAAATAGAGGTAACATAAACCATTTTTAAACATAGAGTTCATTAAACCTAATATTCATGGTAGAGGATTTGTTTTTAACATACTACCACAATCATTGTCATCAGTAAACATTAAGTTACACTAACCATCAATGAAATACCCATGATAGTAAAGGGAAAAAAATTCCAAGGGATTCATAGAATATTGGGGGATTATTTTCCATTAAAAAATTAAATGGATTGACAAAAAAATACAATAATCCAAAACATATATATGATATATTAGTATACTGAACAATATTGAAAGGTTAAAAAAATAATATCTAAGTTAAAACATACCAAGGAACAAAAAATAACAAGCACAAATAGATAGAATGAACCATGTACAAAAGAACCAAATTTCACAATAATGCGGTGAGTATAAACATTACAGGCCTTCGCCAAATATTTCCCAACACATGACACTAGATCAATAACATGTTATAACATTTAATGTAAAACATTAGAGAAGAATATAAATAGTTATTATTAACACCATAAACAATTCCAACATAAAAAATATTAAAAAATATATCATAAATTTGTTATCACTCAAATTAATCATCCCATGATCACACACATAGAAACACCCACACAAATAAACACAAAATTAATGTAACAATGTGCCTAACAATACCCAAGAGTAGTGAGTCATTATATTACCATGTCATCACATGAAGATACCCATTGATTGTGGTACTTCACAAATACACACTATACTATATTGACAATAATGAACCATACTGAACATACATGGATATTAAATAATTTTTGAGGAATATATAACACATTGAAAAATGACATGTTCGAGGATAGTAATAGTTTTGTGACTCTAAAAACTGGGAACACATTCTTATAATATTTGTGAAAGATATTTTACATCTCCCGTAAATATATTACCCCTTAGTACTCCTAATTAAAACATATATTCACAACATGTGTAAAGGAATCATAAGAAACGATGAGCACATATGATTAGTATGGATTAACAATGGAGATACTATTGCATAACATGATCATAAGGGTATGAAAAAAATGATAATATCACTTAAAGATCATAAAATTCATATCAAATATCAAAATCATGGTTCATGGAATAATTATTGGATGTTCATAAACTATAAATCATAAGGAAATCATAGAACATGAGTCATAATAGAATAAAATTGGAAGAATACATAAACTAGTGGGATACACATAAATATATAAAATAATTCCCAAAAATTTAAATAATAATTTTCAAGTCTTATTTGGGAACATAATGGGGGAAACAAATACTAGGTGGGACACACCACCATCCCCAGTTTCGTCCCTTTCATTATATTCGATCATGTTACAACTTCTTTTCCTATAAGATCTTTATCATTAACTAGTTTTCCATTATTATCTAACACGATATATGTCATTACCTAATGCATAAAGGGAAGATATAGGTCCCACCCATCATTTATGTAGTAACGAGATAACTCAATGCTATCTAGACACCTCTATATAATTTTGTAATGGGATTTCATAGAACTATATAGGGAACCTCATGTTAATCTATAACCTTATTACTCGATGTTATCTGGGCACCCCATGTTATGATATAATGGGCTTAGCTGGTGTTATCATGGACAACACATCATATAAGATATTTCCATGAACCAGAACATAAATTATGTATAAAGAGTCTTAAAATAATCACAAATAATAAAAAAATTATTAATTATCATTATTAACCAATGGAAAATAAATGTATTTCATGTCAAACTATTAAAACTTGATAATCTTGTGGAAAAGAAATTAGTTGCAATAAAATCCCATTGAAAAATCTTGGGATTTTGGAAAATAAACTGATTCCAAAAAAAATAACCCCATAAAAAGATAAACCATTAACTGAAAAAATATGAATTTTATAATTAGATGAAATCTTTTTTAATCATAAAATATATCAAATTATGTCATTTTAGATGAAGAAGGATTCTGAAAAATCACATAGAATAGTTCAAAATGAAAATTAACGTTCATTGAAAATAAAACTATGATGGAAGAAAAAATTTTCAAAATAATTTTATATTTAAAAAACATTGAATAACTATGAAGTAAGATTTAAAAATAAAATTAATCATTTATAGAGGAAAATAACCCTCCCACTTTGAGAAAAAATTAAACATAAAACATTTTAGAAAAAATGTTCTTTTAAAAAAGTATTAAAACTAATTAATGAAGAATTAGATCCCAAAAATCATTTAAAACATAAAAAAATTAAAATCAATTTCCTTGATAATGATATTAAAATATTTTTTTAAACGTCATTTATTAATTAAACATATATCCAACTAAAGAGTGAAATAAGGTCGCATTTTCTTAAATCCATTTTGAATGTTTTTAAGTAATTATTGGTGGATAAAATGTTAATAATACATGAATATATCATTAATAAAAATATTATATTAAAATTCATGAGATTAATTTAGGAATGGATCATAATATTTCATCAATGTAGGTATAATCGTAAACAATCGTGATAAACAACGAGATTGTAAAAAATCAGGGCATTCGTAACATTGCATCAAAATACCTATGAGAGAATAATATTAAATGAATCATAGACTAAAACTAAAATATTTATATTCATGATATAATATTTCAATGGTCAGTTTATACACCTTGTATAATAATTTAGGTGCATAACATAACATGTTTCTCAAGGAAGGAATATTAAGACAAAATTACCTTACTGATTTGGTTACTTTTAAACTATAAACTCCATGAAAGAGAGATATTAAAATAGATATATAAATACACATAAAATTAAGGAAGGCAATAATATAATACATTAAATATAATTATTTACACCACATAAAAGAAATCAGTTGTCATTTTGACAAAAAACTTATTGGAAAAAATGAGACTTTAAATTCATTTACCTTAAGTATTGATTTTAATTATATGAAATCAAAAATGTAAACTAATGAATATAATTATATTATAAGCCTAATAAATAACCTTATTATTATATTTCACAACCTATATTATTTTAATATGACTCTATATTAACTTTTAATTAAAAATTTCATCTTAATTTTTAATTTTGGGTAATAAATTATTTTATAAGAAAATATATTTTGTCATGTTTATTTTTTGTCATCCATATCTTATACTCGTATAGACCCAAGATTTACATTTAATTAAATTAAATTACTTTTTTGATATATTTAATACGTGACACAAATAGATTCCTGGAGGCCGTATTAGTTTAGTGCCTTTTGAAACTGGAAAACATAAACAACTAGATCATAGAACATCTACTTTGACTCCAGATTTATCCTTTATAACTATAACCCATTTTGACACATCTTATTTATTACCCTTCCTCAAATCATGTGGTAAAATAAAAAATAAAATGGGGTTACCTCAAATCCTCAGTAAGGTTTAGCATGGAAAATATATTACAAAATGTAAACATTATAATGTAAAAACATGAACATAACATTTAAAAAAACATACAACATTTAATATATTCCCAAATATTGAGTGAATAAATAATTCACTATAGTTTATAAGGAAAAAATCATAAAGGTCTCATAAACCATGAGAAAATTTCATTATAATAAAAAATTGAATTGTGGATAACAAATAATCACAAATTACGATTTCTATATTAGCCAATGCTTTGTTGTGAAGACGATCATATTGGAAAAAGTCCATTACTGAACCGAGATTACATGTCGATCCATCCATCTATTACTGAACTAGATTTACTTTTCATTCCAATAATATCCATAATTCATTACCCAAAGCATTGGATGGAGATAAAAGTCCCACCCACCTTATAATGAAATCATTCTAACATGTTCCAAAAGAACATATTTCATTCATCATAGCATAACCTAAGAGATAAAATGGGTTTCTTAAACATCATTCCATCATAACATAATCCAAAAAAAATAAATGGATTTGAAAAAACAATTCCATCATAAACACAACAAGATCAATGTAATAATAGGTATGGAAACATAACCCAATTTCGTCATATATAGAAATTAATTTTGATAAAACACTTGAGCATAGTTCTTGAGTAATATATCACTTCTTCTTAAAAAATGTTTTCTATTAATATACATACGTGAAATTTTCAAATAAAATAATTTAGCAGAAAATAAATTTTAAATCGTTTAGAGTATGCTTTGTGTAAATAAGGCGTTAATAATACATAAAAATCCATTCATGCTATATATGATAAAAATCATTCTCGTCATACTTTTACTAGAAAAGTCTAAAAGTACATCGTATTGAAAAATGCCAAAATATTCCTTTCATACCATTAAATAAAAATTCACCAATGGTTAAATTTACCTTAAAAAATTTTAAGAGAATAAAAATAATATTATATATTTAGGAAATATGGATATTGATGATAAATATATCATAATAAATAATTATATATAAACAATCTCAATTAATAAGGAGATTGAAAAATTAACCATTAACGTAGGTCCGATTTCTCATGTATGTGTCCGAAAATCATGTATAGTGGGTTTAACCATATAAATAACATTTAATAGAAACATAAAAATATCTATGATACCATATATGATTCAATTATGATATTATATTAAACATGTAATTAATAATTCAATTCAAATATTGTTTTTGGTAATAATCGTTTTATTTATCATATGCATTTTGACTTGTTATTTTGGATATTCGTACATAGATAATAATTTACATAATTAAAAAATGTGAAACATGATTTAAATATCATAAATATTTGTTAAAAAATTATATATAATTATAGATAAATGAAATGGAATACTATATCATTATTATTTATCATATATACTTTATAATCATTCTTGAATGGTGAATGTTGTGAATGAATATCATCGCATCGTGGGGACGGTAAGCCATATGTACGCACAATCGGCGATATTATTCCACTAATGATTAAATAGTATAGAATATGATGGTATATTATGTTTAAAGAATAATTGTTATTTTAAATTAATTATTTATATCCATTTTACTCATCAATATACCAATCCAAATTAAGTATTATTGAATAACAATTGCAGTACGACATGGAGATGGTAGGTTGTACGTATGAACACATGGTGATATTGTTATTTTTAGGATGGATAAAAGATAGTATAATGTTGTACCATAATTATAATAGCATATAATCAGGTATATTATACTGGAGTTATTACTTTAGTATAGAAACAACATAAGTAGGGGAAGTAGAAGAAGAAAAGAATTTTGAATGAGGTGATAAAACAATTACCTCTTTTTCGGGTATCTCATTTTGGTACAAACAAAAGGACTCCATAAAATGGATTTCTGCCCAAATAGTGGACTCTAGGATTATGTTAGGGAATTTGAGAGATTATTTGGTATGATTTTTTATGATTAAAAGGGATTTAAATGTGTGAGTAGGTGGGTAATGGTAGTGGATTTTTATAAGAGGGGGAAGGGGAGCTTTAGGAATGTCTTGAAATATTAATTTATTATAAATTTATTTTCAACTTATAATGGTCCCAAATCATTTATTTCAAATACAAGTTGCTTATGGGTCAAAATAATCTCAAATAATAAAATTTGAACATGCTTAGAATTTATTTTAAACCATATTATTTAGATTTATCCTAATTTAATCTATTTAATTTTATTTGGAGTAATAATATTCTAGATATTAAATGGTTATAAATATTTCCTTATTTGTTGCAAATTTCCCATTATTGGATACATTAGGACATTTTATAACATAACATTTTCACTTTTTAATTATTAAAATATTTTTTTTGTGATTTTTATATAATTTAATTATATGTTAATTTTATAAAATATCAATAGTTTCAATTTTTACACTATTAATTTATTTGAATTTCAAAAAAATACACACAGAAGATAAATTCATAACAAAATATTTATTATTATCCTTACATGTCATAATAACCTATGAAATTCGTTTAGCACATTATTTAGTTGATATGTGTTTATTTTAATATTTTAAAATATATTTATTTGATAATTCTATCAAAATAATTAAGTTCTACATCACTATTTTCTCACTATTAATGGTAATTATTTATTATATAAAAATTATAACTAAATTTACCTGATGTATATAATTTCATAATATTTCTAGAAACAATTTTAGTTCTATGTTTAATTATGTTTTACACTATATTAATGTTATTATACCTATTAGATATAATAGAGTGACATGTTGTCAATTTCATTTTTAAAAATTATAATTAAACCCCTTTTATTGAAAAAAGTCCATTAAATGGATCCATTCCAACCATTAGTTGATATTAGCTGATTTTAATTCATCCAACAAGATTTTGGAAGGTGTGAGGATAATTTTATTATCTTTATCATATTGTTTGTTACCCTAGTTTACTCGATTTACCATGAATTGTGGTAAACAAATTACCATAGATACTATTTATAATATAAAAAAACCTATTAACATAATTTCGACCTAGTAATTCCAAATATGGAATAAATTTATCAAAATTATAAACACATAAGGTTCACTAATTAATTTAAAATTAATTTTCATTGTCAATATCAAAAAAGTGGTTTTTTAAGAAGTAATAACTATCAATAGTTTGAAATGTGTTTATGTAAAGTTTAAATGTGAAATTAATTACAATAAGAAAATTAGATAAAATGATAAAAATATAATCCAATTAAATTTTAAAAACAATTATGAATATAATAAAACTATATAAATAAATTAGATGAAAAGGAAATTTTGAATTAAAATATAGTATTTTCACTATTCATTGAAATGTGAATTTTATCAGAGAAATACTAAAAATTAA
Source organism: Viscum album (assembly GCA_963277665.1). NCBI lineage: Eukaryota > Viridiplantae > Streptophyta > Magnoliopsida > Santalales > Viscaceae > Viscum > Viscum album. Next base: position 1,691,937,524 of record OY728137.1, on the reverse strand, counting down.
TGAAAAGTATGTTTTGATATCCATATTCTATAAAATATGTATATTTTATCAAATAGAATATATAAAACTGTTAAAAACAAGATTTAAAATGGTTTCCTTGTCAAAATGCAGTAAAATTGCATTTTTTTTAAAAAATACTTCTTTTATCTAAAAATTGAATTTTTTCTTATATAATTTCATTAAAATTAATAATATTAATGTTAATGTTGTATAAAATAAAAAATTTGGTTAATACTACTCATAAAAGTCAGTTTATATCCCATTAAATAAAAATATTTTAACTATATATCATTATTTAGTGAAACTAAGAATTGCGTACAACATTAGTCATCGAGGAAGGTCTCTCTAGCGTGTAATGAAACCCAAGTTAGTTTTTTATGTAGTGAAATATAATTTTGGGGTATCATATAACATAATCCAAATATAGTTATTTTATACATTGAAAAAATCTACACTTAGTGTTGCGTGAATTGAATTATCTCAAAAGAACATGAAATTACTTGTGAAACAAGGCATGTATAGTGTTGCTTATATGGAAAGTGAATGAATTTTTGCATATAGCGCAAGATAATATTGGTTTAGCATACAACAAAAGACATCAAAGAAATTAAAATTAATATATCTCATAAAATCTCAGGGTGTTTCATTATTCCCCCTTTAAAATTAATTTCACACTCAAAATTCGTGGGGGTTATTAAAGGTTTAATACATGAAAGATTCTTTCATAGAACAAACATAATTAAAAGGAATAATAAAACATCATTTAAAAAAAGAATTATAGAAACCTAATGGTTACCCAAAGTTACTCATCACTTGGTTTCCACGTAGGAGAACAATGGTGGGAGGTGAAAACATGGATATGGAAGAGAAATATAACCATCATGTTCTGATGGATTTTGATAGATAATATGATTTAAAAAAAGATAATAACTGGATAGCCATAAATCTATGATGATTTAAGGGACCATATAATTCCTCTGATACAAAGTTACAAAGATATCATTTTTGGTTTTCCAGATCCTTTCCCTATAGTTGAATAATTTGGCATGAGAATATATACTTACTTTATTTTAGTACAATCTCACCATTGTTCTTTCTTTGAAAAATTTCTTCTTACATATCTTATTTAATGAAATTATGTTTAATTTTTCATTCTTGAAGTGTTAGGAGATCGTGAAATAGAATGATAGTTCAATCCAATTGTCTCAACAAAGTGGTTTTCACATGTAGTCAAATATGAATAAGTCCACCTATAGTTAGATAATACAATAATCTAAAAAACATCAACTGGAATATAACTGATATTATCCATAAATGGATAACATTACAATCCCTTAAAAACTAAAAATATTAAACATTAGAAAGGGGTATACTAAATCCACGTAACATTTATCTCCCATATCTCAAAACATAGTTCTCGGTTGTCACATTACAAACATATGAATACCTTAATAATGTATTCTCTTGAAGCATAACATGAATTACTATATAAACTTAGTGAAAACATGAATTTTTTAAAAAATAACTCTTTCTAAACACTCAAAATACCAATATTTCTATATAATCAAATTATGATATCACTTTTTTCCTTATATCAGTCATGAGGTAATTAATACTATCAGACATCTCATTATGTCTTTATCCCTTCATTATTCTAATAAAATATGCATTTGAAAAATATTTCAATCACTTTTAATGGTTACTAGTGCCATATGCATATGAAAAAACACAATAGACCAATATATATATATATTCCATTATTTTGTAATACTATAAAATAGAGTCTATAACACTATTTTGGGATCACATTGCATAAAAACATAATCATTTCACCAATTCAGTTTCTTACTCATTATTTCCAATAGTGAATGCATGTGATTTTACTTTTTATTATTCCTTAATAGTTTGTTGGTGTTGACAATCATTCATAACCCTTGGGTTAGGGCATTGGTTATCATAATTACCGATTTCCTTGCACTTGTAGTATTGAAGTGTGGTTGGTGTGTTCTTTGTTGTATTTTCTCAATTAACATCATTAGAAACCTTTTTCAAATCACTTTGTATCTCAACTGCTTGATGAAATTAATTTCACCAATAAATATTTTCTAGACCCTTTAAGACAGTATGTACCATACCTATTTCATCACTTTGAGCATAAAGAAACATTCATTTTATTTTCCCATTAATTTGTGATTTTCCATTGAATTATATCTTTTGTTTCTTATAATAATCATGAGATTGATTAGTAACAAAATCACCCATTTCTACCTTGAAAGCATAATACAAAATTTCTTAATGTCTAATAAAGAATCCTATAGCTAATACACTTTGAGGACTTGGTTTTAATCCACTAAAGAATCAATCTCTTTATTTTCAAGTTGGATGATAAAACTAAACTAATACCTCACATGTCTGCTAACATTTTCATTATATGGTGCAATGGGTTCATCATCCTATTTTCTAAGCTTTAGTAAGTCATTTTCCATCTTTGTTCCATAATACGGTGGATGTACTTATTAAAAAATAAGTTCTTGACTTCATCCCATTACATAGATTCGATTTTTTCTTTCATCCTTATATTCTGGATTAGAGTCCAACATTGTTCTATTTCACCTTCAAAATGATAAACAACCTAAATGAATTTTTCTTGGTCTGAATAGAAAATGATGGAAAATATATTTTTTGTTGTACTGATCCATTGTTAAACAAAGAGTGGATCATTAGACCCATTGAAATAAGGTGGATGTTTCCCCACAAAGGACTCAATATAATGTCATTCTGTTCTCCTCTCTTTTGGATTTCCATAATGATTCATAGATCATCTAAGTATAGATATAATATTTTTCATTCCATATCAAATTAAATTTTTTGATTAGGAGGACAATAATTGTATTTCCCTATGTATTGATCATTAAAATGGATCCATATGGTTCTATCTATTGCATAAAACCCAAAAAGAATAGTGTGAGAGGTAAAAATCATACTAAGAAACAACAAAATCAAGGGGAGTACATTAAATATATAACGTATTAGGTTTAATCATAGGTTATTCATGATTTTTACTATAATTATTCATCTATAACCTATATTTATTATTATCCATAGATGAACATCGAGACATACCATAGAAAATCTATAAGGATCTGAATAAACATTTCGCATCACAGTTTCCAAGGGATAACTAAACATTCGCTCTGATACCAACTGTAATTACCCAAGAATGATGTATATGTACATTACATTACTTTTTCTGCATAAAAAATACATGAAACAAATATATCCCCAAATACCATATTAGATTAGTTCCATTGGAAACTGGAAAAAATCAATCAAGTTGTTTATAAAGCATTTACTGTGTCTCCTGGTTTATCCATCATTACTAGAACCCATTTTTGATAGTTATTAATTACTACCCATCTTCATATCCTGGGGGAAATTAAAGTATAAAAGGTTTTGAGCTCAAATGATCATTAAAGGTGTGCGTGGAAAATATCATACAAAACCTAAACATAGGTATTTAAAAACAGGAACATAGCGTTTGAAAACAAAATTACCACATTTAACATATTTTAAAATCTTCAGTCATGAAATAAATCTCGGTAGTTCATAATGCATAAATTATTATTAAATCATGAAACAAGGAATAATATCATTGGAAAAAACTATGGAATTGTGGAAAACAAATAATCACATAATATGTTTTCAATATCGGCTAAGGCATTTTTTCTAAGACTATCATAGTGGACAAAGTCCATTACTGAACTGAGATTACATGACATTTCAGCCATGCATTAATGAAACATATTTACTTTCCATTCTAGTCATGTCTAAAAAACATTACTCAAGACATTATAGAGAGATATTGGTCTCACACGTCTCCTAATGAAATCATTCCTACAAGTTCCACAAAAACACAAACTATTCATTATAACATAACCCAAGAATGAAAATGGGATTCCTAAAAATCATTCTATAATAACATAATCCACATCAAAAAAATGGATTTAAAAGAAAAAATTCCATAAAAATCACAATGAAATAAAATTAATAGTTGGTATTAAAACATAATCTTATTTTATCGTAGATGTAAAATAATTAGTATAAAACAATTTAGCTTAGTTCTTGAGGAAAATATCCTTTCTTCTTCAATTCTTTTTTTCTATTCTCAGAATGCTGTAAAATTTCAAAAGAGACTAATTTGTTGAAAATAAACAAGAAATTGTGTAGATTATGCTTCATGGAAATTTGGTGGTAAGAAGATATAAAAATCTGTTTATGCGGTAATTGTTAAAAAAATATCCTCATCATTTACCGAAAAAAACAAAAGTACCTCGTATAGAAAAATGCCAAAAGATTCATTTCGTACCATTTAATAAAAATTTACCAATGGGTAAAATTTAATTTATAAAATTGTAAAGGAATAAAAATAATATTAAAAATTTAGGATACATAGATGAGGATGATAAATATATCCTTGTAAATAATTACATATAAAAAATCACGAATAAAAATGATATTGAAAAATGAACCATTAACCAAGGTACAATTTCGTCTATATGCATTAGAAACTCCTATATTGTGGTTTCAAGCGTATTATTAACTTGTAACAGAACCGTAATAATATATATGATATCATAAATGATTCACCTTTGACTTTATATTACCCATTTATATATTAATTTCATTAAAAACCCATTTTGGAAAATAATTGTTTTATTTATCATATGCGTTTTGACTTATTATTATTGATATTATTAATTAGTACATCATTTAAATGCTTCCCAAATGTAAAAAACTATTTAAATATCATAAATGTATAATATATATAATATATATAATAGAGAGATAAATGAAATCTAAGAGACCGTTAAGGAAGATGGTAGGTGGTACGTACGCATGGACGTTGTTTCTGTTTCCTTATTGAATTGAAGGGAAGAAAGTAAATGATATATATATATATATATAAATCATGTACCATTATTATGTCATATATTTCATGATTATTTATTGAATATACTTTATAATCATTCTTGAATGGTAAATGTGGGGAATTAATCTCATCGCGTTGTGGAGGCGGTAAGTCGTATGTACAGACGAGCGGCGATATAATTCTATTTATGGTTAAAAGTATGGAATTTGATGGTATATAAATTGTAAGGAATAATTATTATGTTATATTAGTTATTTTCATTCGCTTATAATCATCAATATACCCTTCCAAATTAAGTATTGTGGAATAATAATTTACCACGACATGGAGACGGTAAGCCGTACATAAGCATGTTTGGTGATATTGTAATTATTAGGATAGATAAAAAGTGGTATAAGTTTTCCCATAACTACAATAGCATATCAAAATATATAATATAGTAGAGTTATTAATTTAGTATAGAAAAAACATAATAAGAGGAATTATTAGAATAAAATAATTTTTAAAGAGAAGATAAAACAATTACCTTTTTTCATTTATCTTATTTTTTAAGAAAAAAATGACTCCTTAGGATGGATTTATGCCCAAATTATGTCTAATATAACGAATTTAGGGATGTTTGGAACTTATTTTGGTAGATTTTTTATAATCCAGAGGTCTTGATAGGTGTGATTAGGTGGGTAGAGGTGGGTTCCTTTTATAAGAGGGAGGAGAGGCACTTTAAGAATGTCTTCAAATATTAATCCATTAAATATTTATATTCCGTTTATAATAGTCCCAAACTCATTTATTTTGAATATAAGATGATAAGGGGTTGAAATAATCTTAACCAACAAAATTTATTCTTGTTTTTATATTTTAAACCATATCATTTTGATTTATTGTTATTTAATCTATTCAATTTTATTTGTGGTAATAGTATTGTTAATGTTAAATGTTTATTAATATTTACTTATGTGTTAAACAATATCCATAATTGAATACATTAATAAATTTTCTAACATATAATTTTCACATTTTAATTTTTAAATATTTTTGTGATTTTTAAATAATTTAATAATATATAAGTTTTATAAAATATCAACATTCTCTATTTTGATACAATTAATTTATTTTAATTCAAATAAAATAAAATCAGAAGATAAATTCGAACCAAAATATTTATTACACTCCTAAAATGTCATATACACCAATAAAATTTATGGAGAACACTAATTTGTTCATATGTCTTTATTCTATAATTTTTTAATCCATTTATTTGATATTTCAATCAATAATATAATTTCAACATCACTATTGTGTCATCATTAATGATAATTCTTTAGTCTATATAAATTAAAATTAAATTTACCTGATGTATATAATTTTATTATATTTATCTATAATATTTATGTTTTATGTTTTATACTGTTAACACTATATTAAAATTATTATACTTATAAGGTATAAGAGAGTAACATGTTGTCACATTCATGGGTTTTAATTATAATTTAATCCCTTTCATTGAAAAAAGTACATTAAATTGATAAATTCTGACCATTTACTTATATTGGCCGACATTAATTCATCCAATAAAATTTTGGAAGGTGTGAGGATACTTTTACTACCTTTATCATTTTGTTTATTACCCAAATTTATCTGATTTACCTTTAACTATGGGAAATAAAAATTATCGAAGTCAGTATTCATAATATACCAAATAATAATAGATGTATCATTTTAAAATAATTTGGATCCACTGTTTCCAAATATAGAATCCATGTTTAAAAATTAAAAACAATGAAGTTTCATTATTTAATTTTAAATGAATTCCTATTGTCCAAAGTAGAAAACTGGTTTTTAATAAGTAAAAACAATGAAACAATTGACATGTGTTTAAGGCACAATTATAATTTGAATTTAATTCCAGTTTCCAATATTGGATTAAATGAAAAAATATAATCCAATTACATTTTAAAACCAATTAAAAATTTAATCCTACTATATAAATAAATTATATGAAAAGGTATTTTTGAATTTAAATGCAATATTTTTCACTGTTCATTAAATTATGAATTTTATCATAAAAATATCAAATATTAAACAAAATAAAAATTTTATTTCCTAATTCCAAAAAAATAATATATATTTTCAAATAGAATATATAAATTTTTTAAAAACTATAATTAAATTTGGTGTGACATCAAATGGTAGTAAAACCACATTTTTTTAAAAAATCCATATTTAACCAAAACATTGAATATGTTTTTATATTTTGTCTAGAAATTACATAATAAGTTTGTTAATGTAATATATAAATCAAAATGTGGTTAATAATACTCGTAAAATTTAGTTTATATCCCATTAAAAAATAATATTTTAAAAATATATCGTTGTTTACATAAACTCTGTATTTTATACAATGGAAGATATCGAGGAAGGTCTCTCTGGCATGTAACACAAGCCATTTTGGAGTGGGTTTTGTTATATCTTCCTTCATTGTTTGGTATATTATAATTAAAACAGAGTTCTTTTATAAATTAAAAAATATATACTTAGTGTTATGTGAAATGAATTCTATCAAAAGAACTTGAAATTTTTAATAACACAAGGGAGTATAGTGTTTCATATACAACAAGCTAATATATTGTTACGTATAGTGCAAGTAAACCTTGGTGTAACATTCAACACAAGATATCAAATTAATTAAAAGGAATCTATCTAAAAAATTATTTTGGTGTTACAATAATACTTTTCTATTTTCTAAACATTAAACCATGATACAAATATCTTATACATTCATTATATATATATTTAAAAAAATTTAAAAAATATTGAAATGGGAAATGAAATACACAGTTCATTGAGACAGTAGTTCGTACACATGCATGAACATGTTAACTATATTTTTAATTTGAATCAAATAAAATTAAATGACATATAAATATATATTATCATTATATAATAATTATTATTATATAAATATTACATTATTTTGTTTAAAATATCTTTAATACATTCCCTGTACAGAATGAATGATTCACGTCGCTTTGAGGAGGCGATCGTCCACACATCCACAAATCAAGTTATCATATTCCAAAATAAATGAAACAGTGATGGTATGTATTATACATTATATAAATAAGCATAGATATATCATAAACACTATATATATCATAAAAAATAGTATTTACATAGTTATACACAACCATGGGATGTGGTAATGGAAGAACAAACTACATCAACATGCGAGGCGGTAGTCCACTATACACACGAATGATGATTGTGTATCCCATTTGATGGAAGTGTGTGATGGTTTAAGTTTTACCATTAAAATAAAAACATATTAGACTATTAAGGGTAATTATTTAGTTATATATTCTTGATTTAAAAAAATTGTGGGGAGGGGGAATGAAATATAAAAAAATTCACATTAATGAATGTTACCTCTCCTTTGGATAACTCCTTTTGTTTTTACTCAAAAGAGATACTTGGGAGGATTTATTCTCAATGTGAAGATTCTAGGATGAGATTATAGAATTTTATATCATAATTTGGATGGATATTGACGATTCAATGTTATTTATGTGGGTTATTATGTAAGGGGGTGAGTTAACTTTTATAGTGGAGGAGTAGAATTTTGGAAAATACAATAAGGTAAGTACTATTTATAGATCTTCTTTACATGATGTTCCTAAAATAATGGTCTATATTCAGGAATATTGTGTAAATGGTTAAAATATTTACATCCAATATGTCTTGGACTTGTGTCTAAGACATTTGATCAAATAAATTTAATTTTTAACCACTAACTAAACTCATTTGTACCTTAATCATTTCAATTAAATTTAATTATTCACAATAATAATTTGGGTCTTAAATTTTTTTGAAATTAGTAGAAAATATAAATTATTATAATATAAATTATTTAATCTAGTTTTTTAAATTTAAATCATTGATGTGGAAGAATATAATTTTAGATTAATCCCATAGACAAGATGTAAAATGACTAATTGATGTAAATAATTCTAATGATTGAAATGTTTTTATATCTAATTTTAATTTGAAATTGATTAAAATGAACTAAATTGGATTTATATATTTATAATCAAACTCATCATACTATTAAATTAATTTCAAAATTTATTAAATATATAAATAAATTAGATGAAAATGGAAAATAAAATTAAAATTTTTTCCATATTCCTCAAAAAAAATAAAACATATTAAAAAATCTCTAAAATAAATTACGATTATAAGATTTATGAAATGATGTTTATTTGTAAAATAAATGTTATAAAAGTGATCAAAATTATATTAAAAACAATACTTTCATTGAAATGAAGAAAAACCACTTTTTAAACATTCATATTTTTTAATCTCAAATTTTGATTTATTATAATATCTTATATAGGAAAGTCATAGTATGAATGTTAAAAAGACAATTAAATATTAAAAAATTAATTTCATAAAAATATTTTTCTAAAATTGGTTTTTGTAATTTATAAAAAAAATCTATTAACTGATTTCATATATATTCAAATGGGTTTTAATTTAATTTATAGTAAATTGGATACAATGAATTAATATTATTTAAATGAGTAAAAAATTAATAATTTTATCAATCCCTTTCATACCACCCATCCCAACATCTTGGTGATTAATATATTTATTATATCAATAATAATATTAATATCATATTTAACTTGATAAAAATCAATCATGCATGTATAACAATCTATTAATGGAAATCAACATGTTTTATAAAAAAATCCAAACATATTGTTCTATATACAAGAAGATAGTCTATGTGTTTTATATAGTGATAAAATAATTTAGTGTTATGTAAAAAATAAAACATCACTTGGTGTAGCAGGTAATGAAATGACTCAATAAAATTTAATTTATACAAAAACTAAAATCCATATAATCTCCGAGTGTTACATTCAACCCCCTTAAAATGAATTTCCCCCTCAAAAGTAATTTGGTTCATCAATGGTTTAATACTAAAATTTTTAATTAATATAAATACACATAGTAATAATTAGTACTAAAACTTCCAAAAAATATTTTCGGAAACATAACTGTAACCTAATGTAACTCATAACATAGTTTCCACAAAAAAGACCATAGGTGGAATGTAATATTTGGAAAAGGAAGAAAAGTGTAAATAAATATATAGACTAATAATAATTACTAATCAAAACAAAATTTGTGATCTAATAATATTTAACAATCACAAATCCATAAACCAAAGAGGCTTGATAATGTTCATCGATATCATAAAAACTGACTATAATAAGACATAATTTTATTTCAAGAAACTATTCTTAAAGGTAAATATTTTTTTCAAAATAATATTTACACACTTTATTTAATTCTGTTTCATTTTAATAATCTCAGACTTTGGAAATGTTTTTTCCGATTTCCACTTCATATCATACTCAACAAATGAATGTGAATTTGATATTCCTAAATAACTAATAGATCATAGCATCTAGAAGTAAAAGGATAAGTCCTTCTGTAAATATTTCATGAAAATCATAGAAAAATGGCTAGAACTAGTTTTCTAGTATTAATATATCATCATATGGTAATATAATAGGTTAATAACAAAAAAATATTCAATTGTTCAAATAAAAACATTCTATAAATTCTCTACATTATAACCCTTATAATTGACCATTAATTCATTAAAAAATATCATATATTATACTAAAATTATTATCTTTAGAAACAAGGTTTCCTAATTTTATTGAATAAATATTAAATGTCATTTTATTATTCCATAATCCACTTATAGGGGGATAATTTCCTAAAATTTTACTAACGGATGAACAATAATATTTTCATAGGGTATATATAAACAAAATAAAACATGAAATTCACAACTTATGAGGGGAGGATAAGCATTCCCAAAATACATTTATTCACTTAATTTACTATGAATGAATACGATTTACCTTTTTCAATGTTAATTAGAAGTTTTTATTGTTTTTTCATCTATATTAGCACTTATATTAGGTCATTGATTACTATAATTTCCAAACTCTATATACTTGAAACACTAGAGTGTGGGCAGTGCATTAGTTGGGATTATAATTTTTGATATTTCCTTAACAATAAAATTAATTTAATCTCAAAATTTAATAATTTTATTACATTCCATTCCACGATTAAGGCATCTTATAGTTCCTTTAAATCAATAACTATGATACTTCTTCCCACATTTTTGGCACACACTCGATCATACTTTTCGTTTCAAAACAACTGGAATGGTGAGAATATCCAATTTCCACTTATACAATTAGTTAACATAGAACTACTTATTCATGGATACTAGTATATCTTATTTCCATGGTCGTTACAAAACATTGTTTCATGCAACCAAAGAATCGGTTGATCTTTTATTCAAGGTCGGTGATAAAACTAGAATATTACCTTGAATGTATTTTAAAATTATCTTCAAAGGTACCATTAGATTTATCATCATTTTTATTTAGATTAAAGTTTTATTTCCGTATTTTTTAATAGAATAAAATTGAACTAATTAGTGAAAAATATCTATATAAAATGATCCCATTTAAATGATTTAATATTTCATATTCACATATTTTCTTAATTAGTGTATACCATTTATCCTCTTCTCCATCCAAATGATAAATATATAAAAAATTATTTTTCATGATCCAAGAACTAAAAAAAAAATTTCAGTGGTACAAATTCATTGCTCAAAAACAATTTCATGTGTTTAGCCACTAAAAGGAAGAGGATGTTGCCTCATGAAGGATTCAACAGAACATCATTGCCTCTATTTTAAAATTGGAAGTTCAACATGATTCATATCATGAGAATGTTGTTTGAGAATATCAATTAAAATTTCTCTTCCAACAACCAAATCATTGGAATTATGAAGTGAAAAGTCATTTCATTATCTATTTTATTCTGTATTAATAATGTTCTATTGACTTCTAGCCATAGATTAAAACCAGAAATAAGAGTTTAAAATATTCTATTCATAGTGGAAAACCATATAATAATGAAAACTAACTTATAGGATTTCTAAATAATGACTAATTCAATTTAATATATGATACCTTATAATTATCATAGGTCATTCATAGTCATTGTCTATTTTAATCCTTCAAGATGGTTCATAAATAGCTTCTTAATTTGCAATGAATATCCACTGAGATTGTCAAAACGATTATGCATCAAGTCCCACTATCATTCACAAGTTCCTGATCTAGTCTAGCTCAATATTGTGTTTTTAGGGCCATTTCCCCTATGTATATGTATTATATATCCACTATCCCTTTTATTATCTAGATAGGAATATAATTTCTGTGCAACGTCTCTATACACCATTTATCAAAATTCCAGGATATTTTCCCAAAAATTAACTCATCCATAGACTTATCCTTTGTGATATCCATAGAAATTCCCTTATAAATATAGCTAGGTATCTCAATTATGTATTGGCATCCCATTTTACAAATGTTAACTAAATGTTTCCTTCGATAATAACAAAGATGACTTGGGATTAACATACATGGATATTGAACTTTTTTTGAAAAATATTTAGAACAATAAAAAATTATGTTATCAAAGACCAAAATAGTTTATTTTCTTTTGAAAATAGGAATACATTATTATAATATTGGATAAAGATCACCAAAATAACCCATAAATGTTTTATCCTCTATTAATCCTAAATAAAATTTCTATTCATAACATGGTGAAATAATAACATAAGAAACTGTGATCAATGATGCTCAATATGGGTAAAAAATAGATACATATACATGACCTGATCATAAAGGAATGACTACCTAATCATATCATTGGAAGATTATACATTGTATATCAATGATCATAATCATGGGGCATCATATAAAGAGTGGAAGTTCATAAGACAAGAATCAGATAAAAATCCAAGAACATGAGTCCTAAGAGAAAAACATGGGCATAAGACATATACTTATGGAATAAACATAATAATATAAAATCATTAACTATAAGTCAAGTCTCATTTCCAAAAAATATATCGGAACATCATAGGGGATACATTTAATAGGTAGGATACACCACCATCCCCAATTATATACCTTTACATATAGTTGACTAGGTTACACCATAGACCAATAGTGGATAAATCCTATTTACTTGTTTCCCATCATTATCACTTGATATATAAGTATTACCCAATGAATTTGATGAAGATATAGGTCCTACAGACCATTTAAGTTTCAATTGGTATACCAGGGGCTATTTGGTCCACCTTATGTTAAGTTGTAATAGTCTTACATAGCACTATTTGGGCTATCACATGTTAATCTATAATGGGATTACCAAGCATTATCATGGAAACCCCATGTTAATCTATAATGGGCTTACATGGTTCTATCTAGGCCACCCCATCGAATAATAATTGTCTATGAAGAAAAACATGAATAATGTATAGTTAAATTTCATATAATTATAAAAGAATATAATTTTTTCCATTCATAATCTTGTTACCCATTAAAAATAAATTGGTTTCATGTAAATATCTTTGAAACACTGTTAGATCATGGAAAAGAAACATGTTTCAAAACAACCTCTTTGAAACCTGATCGACTAGTGGAAAAGAAATAGGTTGTAAATACATCATTCTAAAAAAATATAAACTATCCAGAGAAATGTTATGAATGGTATATTTTGATCGTATCCCTAGTAAATAATAACCTATATCAAAGTGTGTCGTCTTATATGGGTAATAATTTTGAATGATCATTTAGAGGAGTTCTTAAGGAAAACATCCTTTAAAAAATAACTTTTTAAGACATCAAAAACATTATAAATACTTTTCCATCAAAAAACACTGAAAATGTATAATTTAAGATTTCAAAATACTTTAAAACACTTCCTGAGGAAAATATATATTAAAATTAAAAAAAATACTTTTCAATACATATATTATTTTAAAATTCTTTTTCATTGAGAATATGTTTAAAAACATATTAATGAAATTTATAAATCCATTTAAAATATTTTTATAAAAATAATATTGTTTCAAATTAATTTTCCTTTAAAATGATCATAAAATATCATTTAAAACAGTTTGTCAAATCAATTTTATAATAAATTGTTTCTGTATAAATGTAATTTGAGAGCGAAGTGAGAAATAAAGGCATTTTAAAAACGTTTTATTAATAATATCAAGTACCAATGATTGGGGAAAATTTTACCAATACGTGAATATGTCATGAATAACGAGTGGAGAAAAAAAAAATCATTAGTTTTATTAAGATATATATGATAATATTTCATCAATGTATGCATAATCGTAACCATCCTCGATAAATGATGAGTTTGTATTAATAGAATAATAAAATTTTGGTAACATTTAATAATAATAATTGTTACATAAATTCATTAAATGAAGCTTAAAATATCATGAAATAAATTCATTCCATGATAAAAAATCTCAATGGTTAGTATATAAACCTCATAGAAAATTAAACTCCATAACCTAACCTATGTCTCAAAGAAGGGAAATTGAGAAAATATTACCTTACCCATTTGTAAATTTTTAACCGTAAACCCAATGAAAGTGGGATCATTAGCTATATTTTTAAATAGCCATAAATTTGAGGATATAAATGATAGAATACTTTCATGGTTAGAATATAGACCTCACAAAACAAATGGGTGAGGAATATGGCATAAGTCTCGCTGAAATAAAAGTGCGACTATGAATTCCCTTAATATATCTATTGAGTTTATTCATACTCATTAAAAAATAAATTAAATTAAAAATATTTTTACGATAAATGTTCCATATATCTATATTATTACATGTAATACCATATATCATTTAATTATGATTTTATATTACCTATTTATTAACTATTCCATGGTAAAGTTAAATTTTTGTAATAATTGTTTTCCATTTCATATATGTTTTGTCTTTTTAATTTTGGTATTCTTTATTTTAAAATGATTTCATAATTTATAGAACATAAACCATGATATAAATATAATATATACATAGTAATTATGTTTTTTAATAATATATAAATGACATAAAATATAAATGAAATACACCGTTCATGGTGAGTTAGGTCGTCGGTATGCATAAACATTGTTTCTATTTCCTTGTCGATATTTGAATGATCGAAAATAAATCAATATATATATATATATAGAATAATTATAGTATCATTATTGTTTAATATATTTAAAATATGTTTATTAAACACATACATAATACATTCCATGTGATTTTTGAACGAATCGCATTGCTTTCAGAAGGTTGTAGTCCACAGGTCCACAAAAGATGTCATCATATTCCCATAAAATAGAATTAATAAAGGTTTGGGTTATTAAATACATCATTAATAGTTAAAAAATAAATAATATAATATATATCATATAAAATAGTAATTCTATAATTATTACCAATATTTAGTGGTGGTAATAGAAGAACGAACGACATCTATTCGTGAGGTGGTGGTCCACGAATCACACAAACGATGCTTGCATATACCATTTTATGGATGTGTGTTGAGGTTTTAGTATTGTCCATCAAAAAACTCATAATTATTATGAGAAATATTTTATTATATAATTTTCATATAATAATAATTTATGTAGGTGGAGAGGGAAACAAAATAAAAACGCACAATGGTGAATTTTACATATTCTTCCTGTAAATCCTTTTGGTTTAAAACAAATTGAAAATATATCAGAATTTATTCCCAATGTGAGGAATATATTTCTGGAGGATGGAATTTGTGAGCTTATTTTCTTAGGATTTTTATGAGACAATGTTATTGAGTGGTGTGACGATGTGGGATGGGTTAGTGCCCATTTATTGTGGAGGAGTAACATTCTTGTAAATGAAAAAAGATAAACATTATTAAGAGGTATACCATAGATAATGTGATTCAAATAATACTACATATTCTATATTGGAATTTAAATTGTATAAATATTTCCCTATAATGTGTTTTGGACTTGTTTTTATGTCATTTGACTTCTTATGTTTAATGTTTAACCACCAAGTAAATCATTTTTACCTTAATTTATGTAATTAATTTTAATTACATTCACTAATATTTTTTGGTAAACAACTAATTTTCACATACTAATAGTTATAATTTTTCTTGATTAAAAATATTTAATACATATTTAAACATTCAAATAATATAATTGAAAATTTTTAGTTTAAAATTAATCCCTTAGACAGGATGTTATAAAGAATTTTTAATGTAAAAAGATAAATGATTGAAATGTTTTTTCTATTTATTTTGAAACTGATTATATTGAAATAAATTAGATTTATTAATATATAATTGAACGTATTATAATTTAAAAACAATTATATATCTAATTAAACTATATAAATATTTAAGGGAA
This sequence comes from Viscum album, assembly GCA_963277665.1. Lineage (NCBI taxonomy): Eukaryota > Viridiplantae > Streptophyta > Magnoliopsida > Santalales > Viscaceae > Viscum > Viscum album. The sequence goes on along the minus strand of OY728137.1, from coordinate 1,691,921,212 downwards.
AATGATTTTTTCAATTAACATCTATTATTTTACTCTAATCATCAAAAAAATGAATCTTTAAAAAAATTATAAAATTAAACCCATATAAAAAAATCAAATTTAGATTTAAAAATGAAATATATTTTCGATGAATATTCTTAAAATTCTAAAAAATAAGTTTCCAAACATTTTTATCCTTAAAAGGAGGAAACTATTTTGTTTACAAAATAACGTTTTTATGAATAATGATTTATTTACTCAGATATATTCTTGGGTAAATTAAAGGATAAATATTAAATATAAAATTGAATATATAAATTATTCAATTAATTCAAAAATTCCACCTTACTTGGTTTATTTAATTTATAATTAAATTTTGTAAATTAGTTCATATTTTTTTAAAAGGGTTTTATATGAATTTATAGTTGATTGGACACTAAATAATTCATCATATATAAAATTGTAAACCATATTTCATTATTTAATTAATTCCATTCATCTATTCCATTTCATTTACTAGGTGATAACTAAAATATTATTTTAATAATAATAAAAATTTTAAAATGTAGTTTTGTAAAACTGCCTCTTGTAAGTAACAAAATCTACTCAATGGAAAAAAAATTTATGTAACACAAAAGACCAATTTTGTTTCATTCACAACAAGATAATCTACGATTTGAATTCAGTCAAAGATTAAATTTATATTACGTATAATGAAATCATAACTTATTTCAACATAAAATGCAAGACATTAATGAAATTTAATTCGTTGAAAAAAATGAATTCTTAAAAACTCAGGGTATTACATTGACAGTGGTACATCATGACCATGATCCTATCCAAAAGTGCAAGAACACACACACAAACTATTGTAATATTGGGTGACCTAGAACCAACTATATAAAAAGTTTCAATTAATATATCATGTATATAGTGATACATGCATGATGTCTCTTTACCATTATATTGTAAAATTTTAAGTGTCCAATATTTAATGGTAATGTCCATATATTTATTATCATATCATACAGTTATAGATTATCCAAGGCTATAATGAGAACCTCGAGATACTGTGTAATTAATCTTTTATTTATTCATTATTGTCTATATACATCATACTAATTATAAATAGTAAATTTCTAACTATGAAGTGAATGGGTATCATAATCGCTGAGAGTTATTCTCATAAATTTCGCACAAGATTATCTCTAGTAGATTAGGCTAGGAAGAATTGCACACCAATAGGAACAAATTTTTTTTGATGTCAATGGATATTCCTATTTGTAGACATGTATATTGGTCTCATGACTTGATATCCTTACAATTGTGTTCCATTCGATCATGTACTATAACGAAAGGTTAAAAAAAATTATCAAATCAGGGTGTGGTATATTGCGTTGGGTGCATTATTTGTCTTATGGAATTTATTGAATGATCAATATAATTTTTTTTACTTATAGTTATGGAAGTAATATGTGGCTTTCCAAGTTGATCTGAATTGTAATACCTTTTTAAATCCTTGGAAATTTTACTTGAAGGTAACTCATTCATCATGGAACACAAAATAATAAGTAAATAAAGGATGATGAGACAAGTCTGCATCCTTCTTTATGAGATATCTAAAAACACAATGATTTAATACAAAATGTTGGTTTAAAGGCTGATTTTCCTTTCTATGAATACTTATTATCACATTAGGGGATATTATGGGTTTCTATTTTATTATCATTTTATGTGAATGGTATTCACTTATTACAAACTAAGGGACTAGAGGGTTACACATAATAGACGATTCAAGAATCTTACCCATTCAGATGAATTTTTATATAGGACATGGGGCCCCCCATAGGATTCCATGATTTTTCTATTGTTGTATGGTCACCAAATGAATTAATAAATTCATATTATTATTTTTATGAATAATTTTATGTGAATTTTTTTATTAAATTTATTTACAATTATTAATGTATATTCATGGAAAATATTAATTTAACGAATATTAGTTCAAAATGTCAATGGTTTGTATAATTATGTTGGAATGATTAGTTGTGTTAGTCAGTTGAGTTTTTTCATGTAATATTTTTATTATATTATAATAAAGTGAATAAAATACAAACCATATTTATGTATTAATACATAAGTCAAAATATATCGTTTATATATTATGTTAAATATTTGGGGGTTGGGGAGATTTTTTTTGGCAATTTCCTAACACACTATAAATAAGAGAATTGAAACTCTAACGTATGAAAACTCAGTATAATATCTTGATTTATCCTCTATCCTCTTTCAATTATTAAAGAGATAATATATTTTTCAAGGTGATATTGTCATGATGTCAATCATGCATCAAAGGTACATCGATACGATGATCATCAAAATGTTGAATAAATCGTCACATCTCTTTCCTAGCACATAGAATTCTATAATAGATGCCCCTATTGATTTTTGATGCATGCATGGATGATGTAGAGAAATTATTCATTGCATTCATGATGAAGATATTTCTGAAGAGAAAAAATTCTAGTGCACCTTCCTATACATGCAGGTATTTATGATTTATTTTTTGTTCATAAATTTAATTACATGTGATTATCAGGCTTATACTGGGGCTATGCATCACTGGTGATGACGACGTTACATCGATTACTAGTGGAAAATTTCTAAATCCCAATCCCATGGAATTTTAATTCCTGACTTGATACATTCAATTGGTATCTAAGTGATGCATGAAAATTTTAAGTAAAAAAATTAATATTCATTATACATTGAAGAGGGAATCATTCCAGTCCCAATGCCACAAATGATGGTTCAATCTGAGATTTGATGTCTATGTTATGACTATCAGATTGTTAAAATATTGATTAATGTTTTTTGTGGGTATTAAAAAAATCTACACATATATTTCTTTATATGTTGGAATAATAATAGTTTGTTGGCTCTAAATAATTTTGTTTAACGCGAACACTAGTAGGACGGCTGATGAAGGAAATAATATATTCTGACAAGAAGAATTTTTTATCAATTTATGATATTTATATTACAAATAAATTAATAATGTGGTATTTTATTAAAAAAAAGTTATATGATTTTTTTATACAAAAAATGGATGACATTAGTGGTTGACCAATTTTCAACATCAAAAACATTTCATGGGAAGATGGACTTATTCAAAAAATTATATAAAATTATCAAATTGGAGGCACCATCCTTGATCAGTTGTGCTCCCAATATATGGAGAGTGGCACCAAGTATCCCTTGGTGTCTCTCCATTATGTTTAATGCCTCCAGATACAGCTACCTTTCTTATACTTCCACCCTAGCGCACCACTGTATGGCCACCTCCACCTTGGTGAAATGTTTTCGTGTAGTGTGCTCCGTTCATGGGCACTCCTGGCCTCTACTGCCTCTTACCTTCAGTGCACCATCTCCAAACACCCAGATCATTGTTAGATATATTCACATATACATGGTCTCTCTATCATACCATCATCCACTCTCGACCACCAGCATCAAACACACCACTAGTTTGCGCCCGATGTACTAACACCACCTCCACCTAATGCACAACCATTAAACTAGATTTAGGCCACCCTCAAGCATTCCAAAATAATTTTTTCACACTATATCGGGCCTCCCCATCATAGATAGACCTCTCAATCTCCCTTGATGTCCCCCAAAATACCCCCGACCAGTGAGATCGGTAAATCCCAAAAAGTAGTTGCCTACTAAGCCAGGTCATCCCCTATTGGTGACCTAGGAGTTATTTAACCCCTCCCAAACTATACATAGACCCAAGTTACCATGAGAGAGGCCAATGTAGGTCTTTTTTACTAGAAAAGGGTCTAGGAGGGCCCTACCCAGCCCCTGAAATCACTATATGAGGTCTTTAGTGACCATAATGCGCTTTTGCAGGTGGGACCAACCCACACATGCCATGCCCAATGTTTCAGGGCCTGAGTAAATTTATATAATAAAAAGTCACATAATTAATTAATATAATTTTATATATAAATTAATTTAACTAAATAATAAATATTATTGTTTTAAAAAATTATTTTTAATATTGCAGGTTAATTTAATTTAATAAATATGTTAAATTAATTAACTAATTAATATAATTTTGGTTATTAAAAATTAATTATTATTGGGATGAAACATAAAATATTGAATTAAAAAAGGGTTATTTATTAATTTAATAAATTTTCCTTTGAAGATAATTTATTAAACAATAATTATTTATGAAAATAATTTAATATACTAGTTTAATGTGTACGACTGATCATAATAAATGGAATGACCAATGCATGTCTGGAAGTTTTTAATTAAAAAATTATTTCAATGGCTGTTTAAATAATTAGTTAAATAAATGTTGATATGTGTGTAGTCTATGCGTCATTATATGTATAAGGTCCCACATGTCAAATTTATCCATTGTACGTGTACTCCTAATACCCCCTCACCTTCACGTGAGAATTATTATATATTTAAGAGGACGAGTAATTATGTACATCACACCATGGTATGGTGAAACTCCAGACATGGGATGCATGCATTTTATGAGTGACTGCTACAACACTAATCGTAAGTGTCGTGACACAAGGAGTTACCCCTAGGGTATATGTTGATCCATTATTCAATCAATGGATTGAACATTAATATCATCCCATGATCCCTTCAACTAAATTTATTTATAAATTCTTTTGATTTTAAGTATGTTTATTTTTATCAAAAATCACTTAGAATAATAAACATGAATGCATAGATAAAATGAACATGTGATACGAGGAATGTTTTCAACATATTTCATGGTGAGTTGTGAGTCTGATCACACAGTACATAATTTTCATATAGAAATTATTAAATTTATTAAATTTATAATAAAATACTTGAAGAAATATAAATTTTCAAATTCCTTTTTTGGTAAGAATTTGAACAGAACCAGGTGTTCTGGGTACTTGGTCAGCAATAGTTGAGGTTGCCTCCTATTACTGGAGAGATATTATGAGAATGATGGGAAGAAATAACTAATTTTTTTTAAAGATTATCCATAGCTAACATACAATCACTTTAGAGGAAAACAGGTGTTTGAATATTGTTTATTATTTTTTCTATGACGATTTTTTACTCAATAGATCAAGGAACTATGAGTAAATGTGGTTGGTCAGTCAAACGCCTAACTTGAACTCTCTTAGTGGTGGTGTAGTTTTATATTGTAGTCTTTGAGGAGTAGTTCAAGGAACCTTTCCACTAAAATAACAAGGTGATGCAGTATTCCAATTACACTAAAGAGGGATCCTAGAATTCGATAACATAATAGGATATATTTAATGATTTAAATAATTTATCAATAATTTCTAAATAAATAACCAAGATAAAATTGAAAATCATGTAGATTTTTTTTTGTAAAATGGAAAGTTATTCCACAATAAATATTATAATATCTATTAAAAAATTATAGGTTCATACTGACATGTGTTTCCATTAGTATACATGCACTTTTATAAAATACTTCAATACCATAAATTCATGGTTCTAGTGTCTTCAATAACCATTGAGACACCTCGGGAAGTGAGGATGATAAAAATGTTTATAAGAAACTCATGATTGATTCAAATAATAGTTATATAATAATTATTTCATTTACTTATGATGTTAGTTATGGATATAACATCTGGACATAAATGATGGTACTTGTTTCCTCATCATTGAAAAATTTTCAAGGTGAAAGTGATACAAGAAATGAATGGATGAGATTACATTGGATCAATATAAATTGATTTATGGATCACAATATTTCATTACATCCAATTATATATATCATTATCATTCATATTATTTAGATTATTTTGAGAAGAAAAATTTATCATATTTTGGGAAAAATGATTTTCTACCTTTTAGGTATGTTTCCTCAAGAAATAAGAACATTAATGAGTGTTTAATCTATAGTTCTTATGATGAACAAATTTAAAGGAAAGGTTAAAATGCTAATGGAATGTGTAGTAGTAAAGGAACATTCAGAACATTATTCAATAAAAGGGGTATTATTATTAAACATGAGGTTATTTTAATTATATTTTGTGAAATCATATTTATGTATGTTTAAATGGAATAGGATTAGTTGAAGAAGTAAGTAATCACTTATTCTTAACATAATATTCAATAATATAAAATTTAATTTTTTTATCATACTTCTTTGATATTAAATACTATATTCCAATAACATATTTTTATTTCAACAAAGTATCTATGAAAGTATAAATGTAAGTTGTATTCTCAAGAGGTTATGAGAGGGTGGTTCCTAAGTCATTTGTCAAAAAACATAAAATTTATACTTACATGCTTAATGATTCTAGAAGAAATTATATTGATTACTACAAAAACCATTTATTTCAAGTGTTCTTTAGACACAATGAGAGTTCTTCCAGTTTCAGAAGGAATGTTGTTCATAGTGTCGACTACTCACATAATATTCTAGTGTTATCTGAATCGTAGGCAACAAACAAATAATATAAAATGTAACAATTAATTACACACTTATGGAAAGATAATTCTCTGTATAGTGAAAGTAAAAGTGGACTTCCATAATATTTCTAATATGGTATTTAGAATTAGAAGAGCTAGACCCCTTAAGTGTTATTTTAATATATACTTATTTAGTTTGGATAAAGAAATCATTAGAAATAATAGGTACACTAAAAATCATAAAGAATTAGTTCGATTAAGGGGTATTAAATTTTACATTATTTATGATAGTGGTAAATATATTTCATTTCATTCCCTTAAGTGTTATTAATTATTTTGAAAATGAAAAATGATATGTTAATTTTTTTGAATAAATGTTTTTCTTCAGCCTAGACTGATGAAGAATATCTTCACAAATAATTAACTGACCAATAATATGTAACATATAGTATTCCCAAAATAGACATTACTTTATCCATTTCAGGTATCAAAGGCTAAAATAGAAGATTGATAATAATTATTAGATGTTAGAATTGATTTATAAAATGTTTCCTTGAGTAAATCAAAAATTCACAATTCCTTATACACATCTGAGACATGATGTTAGTAAATAGAGTATTAATGTTGTGGAAAATAAAAATTGTAAAATATTCCATTATATTTCAAGAAATTCTTCACAAATAAAAATGTTATCCCTTAACAATATGCCAACTATAATGAAAAATTGGATATCATAATAGTTTTTATCATTAAAAGGTAATTTTCATAATAATATGTGAATAGATGAAATGTGTTTTTTAGAAGATAAAAAAACTATCACAAAGAAAAAATAAAATTTGACTCTAATGTAATTATCCTAAAAGTTTCGTAGTATATTAAAGAAATGAGGAATAAATAAATATGTAGTAATATTATAGACTATATTCTTATATAATGGTAAAAATATCTATTTAATATAGTTTGAGACTGATTGAATTTGGGTGACTCAATGTCAAAGGATAAAAGGTAGTAGTAATAGGAAAAAGTTGAAAAAGGGGTATGGATAATGAATTTTATCAAGACACATACTATGTTGGACGGTTAAAACCATAGTCATGGTTTTATATAAATTATGGCTGGTGATATATTATTCAATGAGGGTCAAAATTCCTACAAGTTTATTTTATATAAAAACTAGAAAAAATTGAAAAGATCATTTAATATTCAATAATGGATACAATTTATCCATGTAATAGGGGTTGTGATTTTGAATACCGCGGTGGGTATTCATGTGATATTATCCATAGATGGTACATGCATAGTACCAAAAATGATTGATTGGTGACACCAAGTCATTATGCATATATCTGTTAGAACCATACTTGAAATATCCAATTTATAATATCACATTATTGAGAATTGGTTGTCAAGACCAGCATTTATTAAATGTTTCTAAAAGATGAAACTAGAAAGGGGTGGTGACATCATAGGATTCCAAAAATTATATAATTTATTTAGATTCATTTATAGATTTAATTAAAAAAATGATCATAGAAAATTAATTAGGAATGAGTATTTTCCATTAGTCTAACAGAGTTTATTTTGCGCACCACATTTTTATAAGTGGAATTGGGTGAGTAATATATAGAAAATATATATTTGTATTATTTTTAGTTAAAACCAAGATTAATGACATTCTCCAATGATTGACTTCAATTTAAAAACATTGTTCTAGGTAACAGAATCTATTGAGGTATATCAAATGGTTAGACATATTAAATCATATATATACAGACTTAGTATTGAGAAATACAAGTTGAAAAAATCTGGAAAAAAAAATTTTCTACAGTTAAATGGAGTAAATCCCTCCAAGTATACATGAATAGGAATATGAGGAGAATAATGTGGTGAGTTGAATCCCATACACCTTAGTGATGGATCAATCACATATTCAATAATATGTAAAAGATATGATATTTCTAAAAAATATTTTATAATAAGAAAATAACAATTATATCCAAGAGGACTGTAATTTAAATAATAAAAACTATTTTATTATTCGTGAGTAAGTAGGAAGAATATATACATGGTATTTGGGGAAAAGGTATAATAGTTCATAGGGGAGACAAACAAGTAATCTTCAGATCCATGTGATCTGATATCATAGTGAGGCTATGGAAATGAGAAAGCCAAGATCAATCAGGACATTGATAGCCGTATCTACAAGTACAATGTGTGTTGCATCAATTGAGGTAGATAATAATCAGTGTACCATATGAAATAACTTGATCCAATTATTTGAACTGTAGCTAGTAAGTAATGTATTATCATAATGTAAAATATGATATAGTCACTATCCATGTTTTCATGTTTTTAAGTCAAAAAATGAGTATAAAATCATGTTTTTCATCTCTTGGGATGTTCTACTCAAGGAGGTGAGGTCTCACATAGTAGAGATGTCATGTTGTGGAAATATAGATGTTACCAAATCTAAAGATGTGACTTAGTAGAAATATGATCATAAAAATTTTATATTTAAGAAGTATAGATATAAAGTTGGAAGTAGTTCAAAGGGACTGTTGTAATAATGAGTTCCCTAGGGAAAATAACCCATACTTTTTTATTACAATTTCATATATACTGTGGGGTATGCATTATGTTTTCTTACCTTTATAGTGTATAAAATTATGTTTCCAATATTTAATGGTAATTTCCATAGATTAATTCTCATGTAAAAATGTTCTAGACAATACCAGGATATAAAAAGAAACTAAAGATACTATGAAATCAATCATAAAAATATTTCCTCTAGTTGTGATACATCATAACGACAGGACAAAGTAGAGGTCTGACGATCAGGTGTTGGGGGATAATATGAATCGATTCATATTCCGATGATATTTTCACATGGTGATGTATAGTAGTTAGGATCACTAGAAATGACATGATATTGGAGCACAACATGTTTTCTGTATCATTGGATGTTTTTATCAAAGCTAATGTGTATTGGTATACTGACATGAATTTATTACTGACGTTTTCTCTTTAATAACATACATTAATTTAATGAAAAAACCATTTTCAGGAAATCATTAATAGGTATCCTGTGTTGAGTTCATTATTGGATCTATTGCATTATTTGAATGACCAAGATATAGTTTTTCACTTCTGAGTTGATGATATAATATATCATTCTCCAGGTTGATCAGGTTGGTAGCACTTATATAAATCAATATACGTGGTAGTTTAATGTTAATCCAACTAGGTAGATAAAAAATAATAAATAAAGAAAATATTTTGATCAAGTGTGCATAATATTTTATGAGGTATATAAATAAAAATATATTATATTACACAATGCGTGTTTGTAGGAAGGGTTTCATTAACATGACTACTCATTATCTCTTTAGGGGCCCTGAGGGGTTGATAAATTCTGCTCTTGGTATATGAATTGTATTCAGTACAATCGAGGTAAGGTACTAGAGGGTCACACATAATAGTGTATTCATGATCCTTCCCTATTCAAGTGAATAGGTATATAGGACATAGTGGTCCCCACCATGATGGTCTATGATTTTCCTAATGATATATTACCACCAATGGAATAAATTATTTCATATTATCAATTTTATGAATAATTGGAATAGAATATATTTAATAAATTTTTTTATAAGGAATAATGTAAATACAATTAAACTATTTCTCGAATGAATATTAGTTTTAAATATTCAAAGATCGATTATTATTTTTTGACATGATGATGCAAGTTAATTGATGTGTTTTTACAATGTAATATATTTATTATATTACAATAATGTGTTAAAAATATAAATTATACTCATGTATTAATAAAGTAGTCATAATATATTTTTCATATAGTGTGTCAAATTTTCACAGGTCAGGGAACCCTTTTTGGGTAATTTCATAACACACTATAAATTTGAGAAGTGAGGTTTTCGCTTATGACTGTTAAATATTATCTATTGAATGAATATCTATCTTCTACAACTTTATAGATAGATAAATTCTCAATCTATGTGATTTAATCGATCTCCCCTACGTGTTGAATGTACATCATTGTGGTGGTCATTTGAACGTCGAAGGTGTTGTCGGATCTTTTTGCAAGAACCCTAAATATGATGATGAATAATAAAATAGATTTTCGATGCTTGTATGGATTATGTAGAGGGATTAAACATTGGATCCTCCAAGTATAAAACAATGGAAACAATAAGATTTCAAGAATGACTGAAGATCCAACTTGGTATTTATGGTTTAATTATAGTTCTTAACATTGTCACACATGATCCATGTGCTTATACATGGGATATTATTTCATTTTATGATAATGTAAAACTAATCACCTATTGAAAAAATTTTATTCATTTGCCCACTATCATCTGCTGCACACCCTGATACACTCACCAACCATACGTTCCATGTTCTAATAAAAATTATTCCATATAAAGTATCTATTTTGATAATTAATTTTTTTCATGACATTTTTCAATAACTATATGTGAATAATTTGAAAACCCAGGATTTTGGTACTAAAAAGAGAGTTTTCTATTCCAATATAATATAATAGAATTATTATACGATGCCATTTAGATCTAGAATTAACAGAATGGGAGAGAATCCACATACCTCACAATGGTTAAAGAAATCATGGAACGACACAGAAAAACTCAATATTCAATGATGAATCTTTATTACATCAATATATCAAACCAGATCACATATAGATCCAAAAAAATAAAAATATTAATATTTATAATAGAATAGATATATCGGTAGTAGAAAGAGGATAATATTTGATATAGAGATATCAGAAATGAATGAGGACTTAATATTGATTCCATATCACCGAGACACTATGATTCATAAAACATTTCTTCCTGACCAAAGGGAATAATATTGGGAGCCTAAGATAGGAGAGATTCTTGATAACCTAGAAGAATATTATAATAATGAGTGATTTATAGATGTAATTTGTAATAAAACATAATTTTTGGAGCACAAACTATAAATCAGATTATTATGTCACATTGCCTATAAAACCATGCACTAACTACGAATGTGCTATAGGACAAGATCTAGAGAGCCACAGAGTTTGTATCACACCATTTATAAAACAATGTAATTCTACTTTCCCAAGGACACATAGTCACATGGATGTATATCATGGTTTGAAAAACCGTGAAACAAAGGGTATTTCCCCCCCTTTTTTTAAAAGTGTGCTTTGTCCTCGAATGTACAAGGTTTTGAAAAACCATCCTCTAACTATGCACCTACCTAGTGAATCCCAACATCACCATGCATGATATCATAGGGGAATTAGATAGTTTCCCCTAACAAGGTTGAAACTATTCTCCCTTTAAGACATTTTTAAATAACTTCAAAACTATCCAAAAAATTAAAAACATTAAAAAAATATTGTATAATCTAAATATACATAAAAAATGGAAAAAGTCTTTATACTAGGGTTTTTACATAGTATTATTTATTCATTTATTAAAATTATATCTCACACACTATGATAGAAAATGGTCATTAATAATGAAACAATTGAATGAAAATTGTGATGAATTGATGAAAAATAACAAAATTGAAATAAAAATTAAATAAACATTTTGTTAAAAAATACTAATTTTCAATGCATAATTTTATCAAAAAAAAAATCTCCTCCTCGTGCTAGAAAATAATGGTTAATGAAAAAAAATAAATAAATAAAGAACGATGGTGGAAGAAAGATTGTGGACTCGTCTGTGTCCATCAGTTATCCATAATGATGTCGGCTCTAATCAAATTCATGAAATATCTCGTATAGAATAGTATTTATAGGAATAGAGGAACTCATTATATGCTGATAAATACAATAAAATATCCCAAACAATGGGTCTAAAATATAAATGGATGTTATCAAAAAATAATATTCATGTATGGGTCAATATCAATTAATTTTTTGATGATCCTGGATCTGGAAGAAATGTATCATAATGGGACAGTCAATATCATGCCCTGTCATATCGTGGTTTTAACTAGGGTTTTTTGTCTACCCCTTCTATCATATCTTCATAACATGATTCGCATTGTGAATAGGTGATTCATGAAATGAATTATCAGTTTCCATTATTTTTTAGTTCATTTCTTATTGAATCATTAATTTTTAGATTCATACATATTTTTTGAAATATTTCTTTTCTTAAAGCATCATTTTTATCATTAATTTAATATTTTTTTTACTTTTTTTCCATTTCAATAAATTCCACATGTATCTTTCCGGAAGATAAATATAATAATAAATACTCAAAAGAGTTGTAAAATTTTATTTAATAGATCATTGTATTTTAAATAAAAAATTAAATGAATGTCAACTCTGAAAAATGAAATCTCAAAAAAAAATTCAAAGTATGTCAACTCTAACATAATTTAAATTTAATGATAATAAAATAATGTTACTAAATGGGGAGTTAAATAATCATAAATCACAAGGAAAAATTTCATAAACATATTATTTCTCCATGAAACAAGCCATCCATATATTTTAACTTGTCTCTTTTTAATTATCTTTGACTAATAAGTCATCAATTAAGATTTTAGGAATAAAAATGATGTTTTAATATAATTTACATTGTATAATAATCAATAAAGAACCAATGATAAATTTTTCCTTTTAAAAATGATGTCGTCCTTATCCCAAAGACTCAATATACATTCACAAATGAATGAAGTATAATAAATGCTATAACCACTTGATTTTTAATATATTTTTTCATTTTGTTCAAATATTGATCATGGAAAAGTATCATATCCACCATTCAACCCCGAATGATAATAATTATTGGTAATGTAAATAGTGATTTTTGACTCTCTATGATATAACCCCTTGTTTTGTATATTTATTTTTTTATTGGGTGTGAAATAAATAAAATAAATTACAATAATGATCCATTACAATATACATTGAGAAATACTAACACTCACCATATTCAATATTCTCATCCCATCCACCATGGTTCTATCTCCCCTACCATAATATTTTTTAATAATCAATAAAAATAAATATATTATGGTTTAATGTAAAATGTATGCCAGTAGTGTGGCTGTTCTTTAACAAGGATATTCATTGATTCTATGAATTTATAAACGATTAATGTAAAGGAATTTCATAGGATAAATAATAATGAAAATAAGCCCCAATACTATTTAATGGGTATTTATACAATCATAAATTAAAAAATATGAATAGAAAGTTATAGAAAAAATAATTCTCATGTTTAAAGCATAAAATATTCTCTAGAAAATAATGAGAAACATAATGTTTAAAAAAATTGAATAATGTGAGATAATAAATAGGAACATAATTCATGGTAATGAAATCCAAAAAAATAATCAATTAAGAAAATATCAAAATTCATGTCATGGAAAATCACAGAAAAATTTTATATATAGAAATTAACCCATTTCATTAATTATTTTTTTTAAAATGAAAATCCCCATGATTATCTATACATATTATTTACTTAATTTTAAACATTTTAATTTATTGTCAAATAAATTTAAAAATGGGGAATAGTGATTATATGGATTACATTTTTCCTCGTTGGCCAATGATAAAAACAAATATTTAAGCATGGGGATAGAATTATAAATTAAATAAATGTAAAAATAAAAATAAAAATATTATTAGTATTAATATTATTTTTAAAATTTTAAATATTTGGGAATAATAAAAAAGATTAAATTAAAACTCATATCCCTCGTTTATCGGTGCACATTTGCTTGTGGCCAATATATTTCATGGTAATTTTTTTTACATTCTCGTTCCCTCATCTAGGCCTGAAATTAAAAATAAAAAATTTGAATTCTTGAAATTTTCATTGAATCTTAAAAATATAATATTTATGAAAAATAAAATACTTATCTATAACTACTACCATTAAAACAATAAAAATGCTTATTATCTACTTGAAGATACTATTCTTTATAATTTTTTTATATTGACCTTACATGGGACAAATAATGGATGTATTATATAAGGAAAACCTTCTATGATCGAGCTAATATTAAATTTGAATTCCATTTAGCTCAACACTTACCATCTTCAATGAAATTGGTGTCAAACTTTTTGGACGTAACCAATGTCTCTATAAATGAATGAAATGAGGAGGAATGAAATGTCTATCTAATCATGGTAAAATTATTCAATTTCAATTATTGGTCATGGATGTTGAAATTACAAAATGACGTCTTTAGTTTTGATATCCAAATCCAGAACATTTTATTCTTATTATGCTACTTATTCTACATAGTCAGGGTTGTGGGAAGCTTTATATTTTTCATCTACCTCTAGATATGCTCTTTGATTTACAAGTATGTTATTAATAAATTCAGTAGTTAGGATTAATTCTTATTCTTCTTATTCATATTGTTCTTCTTTTTTTTTTCTTCTTCTCCTTCTTTTCCCCCCATAAAATGATGTAGTGGGGAGGGTGATGTTGTTAGAAAAAAATATCTTTAGAATATACCATGGATTTATTGAAAACACATTAATGTTCAAGAAACACATCTTCACAATCTGATTCCTCTTCTATGAGTTTTCCCATTCCATTCTCTATTACAGTTATGGGGAGTTATCTGTATATTTTTTTCCCAAACCTTGAATCATTCCCATTATTATAGGATTTTAATGTGTAAACATTCTCTACCTCAAAGAGAGAAAAACCACAAATAATCAATAGGGATTCCCATTTGGTTATAATGGCTCTAATTATTATGTGTAGGTGGATAAATGATTTAAAAATTAATAAAGATCAATATGAGGATTTAATATTATTGACATAACATTCTAATTAATAAATATTCAAGGAAGGAATCTGCCTTCTAAATGAGATCTCCATTTTCAACAAATTCTAAGTAAGATAATGAATCAATGAAACTCAATGAATGATACACCTTCTTGATATATATATTTATATATGTATTCATTTTTTAAAAATTTGTGTTTTTTATATTTTTAAATTCACTATTAAACCACAAAATGATAAAAATTATTTTCCATGTAAATGATGGATTTTGATCCTCTAAGGAACAACCATTTTTTTGATTTTTTACCTTTTTATCAAGAGGGTGTGAAATAAATTACAATAAATTATAATCTTGAAATTTTCCAATATCCCTTGAAAACTTCTTCCACTTATAAATTTCAATATTTTCATCCCATCAACCATGGATCCATCTCCCCCATGCTCATAATTTTAATAATGACAAAAAATACATAGATTAGAGTTGTAAAGGAAAAAAATTAAACATGTAATGCGTCTATTCACTAAAAATGATATTCATGGATTTTATGGGATTACAAATTATTCTTGTAAAGGATTGTCTTAGGATTATGGCTAATAAAAAAAATTCACCAATCATATTTAATGATAATTTTATAGTCATAGCTTTTACAAGAAGCATGGAATATTCTAGGAAAAATCGTGATCGAGTTTCTATAAAAACAATTATCATAAAAATAATGTAAAATATTAGGTAAAATTTTATCAGGAATTATATTGTGAAATTACAAAAATTACATCAGGAAATACACAATAATATTAAAATCAATTAACAAAAAAAATCTAAATTTCATGTCTTACAATAATATAAAAAAATTTCATAAAATAATTAAACTATTTCCTAAATTATTATTTGTCACATTGAGATCCCCATTTTTATCTATAAATACTCATTCCCCAATTTTTATTATATAAATTTATTGACAAATAATTTTAAAAACAGGGCATAATGATTATCCTGGGCAGTCTTTCCCTACTCAATCATTGATTAATAAAACAATTTTCAAAGGAAGACATTTTTAATTAATAATAACATTAATAATGATATTTTTATTATTTTTTAATTAATAAATATTTGAGGGTAATAAGAAAATATAAAATTAAAACTGATACATCCTATTTCATGGTTCACATTAGCTTATAACCTCTATATTTCTTTGCGATTTTTTTACTTTCATCTCCCAACACCCAAACCTAAATAATACACATAAGATATTTAATGACCTTTTCAATTAATCTAAAATAGATAATTTAATTGAAACTAAATCCAAATAAAAAATAATTTCTAATAAAATGAAAAAATTGGGTTACCGGTAACAAGATACTCTCTTTTATGAACATTTAACTCAACCTTATATAGGTACGTTATTTGTAATATTTTGTAATGGTAACCTTATGGAGTTGACCCAATATTAAATTTGAATCCTATATAGATCAACACTTATTCTCCTATCTAAATTTAGCATGAACATATGATGATGTGAAAAAACTATACATTGTTTAAATAAATGGATAAGTAATTAAGTATCATTCCAAACATGGTAAAATTATTACTTTTCAATTATAGGATGTGGTTGTTGAAATTATAAAGTTAACTCTTTGAGTTGCAACCAAATCTCCTCATCATTTTTATCTTATACAACATCTCATTTTCCATAGTCTGTGTGGAGTGTAGCTTCCGATTTTTTTCACTTCCTCTAGATTCACTCAATGAATTTAAAATATTTTCCTAATAAATTTACAATTCAAGATTCAATAATTTTATTAATCTCCTTATTTTTCCCCCAACAAAGTAGTATTATGGAGGATGTTGTTTTTAGAAATAAATTTATTTTCATAACTTACCTTAGTTTCATTGACTACACATTCATGGTAATGACATGCCCCTTTATAATTTTATTCCATGTCATGGAGTGTTATCTCCTCATTTATTATTTATGGTTTTGGTAAATTATTTATTTCCCTATTCATCATTCTAATCTCATCTACTTGATTCATAATATCCCTAAGAAGAAAAGAGTGTATATATTTCATATTCAAAATACATTATAACCCTACCATCACAACACAATATACCTATTTTTATAAAAAATAAATGTAATAAATGGGCATCATATTATAAAAAAATGATACAGAAGGTGATGAGAAAGGATATTTTCAAAAATATTAAAATAAAAATAATTTTTTCAATTGTATTCAGCAACGATGCAAAAAAAAATCAGTACCACCAATAGTGTAACTAATTTGGTTTTAATAGGTTCATTCATTTATGATTTCAATATATATATATATATATATGTGCCCATTTTTTTCATTTAGTCAATTCTATATTTGGGTGTCATTGGAATCGTAATTAATATACTAAAAAATATTAATATATAAAAAATCGTAGATACACATATTTTCTTGAATTTATGGTTCTATAGTTTATAGTACCCTCATATAAGAAATCTTTGACCATAGTTGTTTCAAGGATATGTGGTTTACCCTTTGCAAGACATAAAATTGATCAGTTATGGGAATTTGGTTGAAGATGTTCGTTAGTGATGTGTTATATAAAATAAATAAATTTTTGTGTTCATTTTTTTAATAAACTAAAATCTTAATCTCCTTTGTAAATATGTTTCTATGAAAATTCCCTAGTTTTTATTGCATAACATAAGGATATTTGAGATAATTTTTTGGGGGAGTTCCTTTTAAGAATTAAAATAAATCATGGGGTAGTGATTGATGTTCCAATGAGTTTTAGAATCTCACCATTGACAACAACGGTGAACTGTTCATAATCAATAATCGGTCCAAAAACAAGATAGGGAATCTTATTTGATTTCTTCAATCTCTTATTATTTTATTTCATGCCAATTATAAATTAATACTCTTAACAAAAATAATCAATTTGTTGAACATGTACTCATGGTTGATGGATTTTTAACCCTGAGATTTTGAATTTTTTATCATTGATTTATCCATTATGATGTCTAATTTAATCATCTATGATTAAAAGATAACCTAAATAATGGTTAATGTTTATTTCTCATTTATATATTTTATTCTTTTCTCCCCATGTTAATTGTACGATCAGTAACTATATTCCTTTTGACTATTGGTTAAACAAAAAACAAAAAACTAGTCATTTAAAACTAAATATGTAGAATAATGAATCATTATTGTTTGGCTGAATTTGGGATTTATGAAAAAAATAAGGCTTGAGGTGGTCTGATGAGAGATCAGTATTGGATTCATGATTGACTATGAATTGTTTGTTCATGGGATTCCTTGTTCGGTAGTGCTTTGTAATAAAGTTCATTCTTTATTAGATAAGGTTACCAAAATCAAGACGCTTGTGATGGATTAGGCAAGGTTAGCCATAGATCTATGTTCCTCAAATAGATTTAGGTTATAATTTGTAGTATAGGAGGTACTATTGAATCATGTTTAACAGAAAAAGATTTTTTTTATAATTTTTGAAATGCAAGTCATGTACATTGAATGAGAACATGTTGTGTAGTCCCCTTAAGTGGTTACTAGGGTTCTACAAAGAGATAAATATCACACACTGTATGTTCCAACTACACACAAAGGTATTTGATGCTGGTTGTTCTATTCATACCCTCGTAGTAAATTTACATAGAAATTTCTAGGAACATGGGAACAACCAAGGTACACAAGCACTGATGGATAGAGTACTCGAAAATATATAGAGAACCGCAAAATGGACAGATTACAAGGGTATGAAAATTGTAGGATTTTTACTACTAATGGTGATTCTCAAGGTTAGTGATGATCAAGAAAATTTTTTAGTCCAAAATATAATATTATTTTCCATTTATTTGGAAATTTTAATATATTTAATTTTAATTTAATTAATCATATATCTTAATCAATTTTACATGGTATGAAATATATGATTTTTTTGTATCATTTGTATAAACTTCCACTATTAATGAATAATGTTTTGTTAGTTTGATTCATATTATTTATGATTCACTTCCTAATAATTTTTTATTTATTTAAATTAATTAAAAAACATTGTTTATAATCATTGAAATCTAGTTGATGGAAATAAACCGAGCTGTAAAACCTAGTGTGTTACATCATTCATACATATCCTAACATGTCTATATCCACTTATTCATCTATCCTTATTGATTTGTCAAATACATTATAATAACATATACTCATGAAAAGATTTACTATCTTGGGGTTAATGCCTTACTCTATTAAAATATTTTTATAATGAAGGGGACTTGTCTTCTATAAACAAATAATTCCATGAACATGTCCATGGAGTAATAAATCCTTTTCTATATAACAAATAAAATACCCTCATATAATCATCAATATAATAATATACCATTATCCAATAAATATATCCCTAGTCATCCATCAATCAATTAATTTTCTATAAGTCTCTTCCCCAGGATATACTATACACTAAACCCCAAGTAAAATGTAGCATAGAATGGTTAACTCAGAAGGAAACCTTGGGTGGAGGACCCTTAAAATTAGCATGTACCCATAAAGGCCACTTTTAATAATATTAACATAATAAACACATCACAAATTTTCATAATTTGATAAAACAATCAACTATATTGTTTCAAGAGATCATTCATTGACACACACATAGCACACTACGATATGGTGAGAGGTCTCACTTTATTTAATAGCACCAAACTAGGTCACTATAGTTATTTATGAAACCGAATTAACATTAATTCGTTCATATTACTTTTATAATAAATATTTATCTAATAACTAGTGTAATAAATTGAACTAATTTAGAAATGAACTAGTTTGGGATTTTTTCCAATAACATAATAAGTCACACCTTTATTCCCATTTATATTTAATTATATTAATCCCTTACATAGGTACCTATCAACCACTCCCCCAGTTAAAAAACATAGAACAAATGAAATTTTATATAACTTGACAAAATTATATTCCACCAACCTCGGTCAAGGAATTAATTTTTTTAAATGAACCTCATCATATTCAACAAAACCATTATCAATCATCCTTCTAGATCCAAAATCCATATATCATCCATAGACACCAATTAATAAATTATAAATAAAAATTAATTGAATTAGGTTTATATACATAATGGTGTAAGAATATTAAATATTACTGTGTGATATAACTCGGTCAAAACATCATTTAACCAAAGGATAAATGATCATAATAAACCCTCGATTCCTCTAAATTAGGAATCCCAAAATTCCAACATACGTTATTTAGTCAATTTGGAAGTTATTTGTAAAATTTAATAAGTTAATAATAGTGAGTGTTATCTATAATTAATATTCACAAAACCACATTTGTTTATCATTCATGGAAATTTTGTAACATCTACACACATAATATCCTTGTTTTTAAAACAATTACACTATTCTATTCTGCTATAATAATAAAACCCCTACATTTAACAACTCAAAATTCAAGTTAGTGGAGGGAGAAAAAAGGAGTAATGTAGGTGAGTGAACATATGATAATTAATGAATGAAACTCCCCGTGATTTTATGTCTTGAAGGTGAATATAACACGTGAATTTGGGATTTATTCCAACCCTATGGCTACCCCAACATGGAAACCAGAAATGGGGTTTGTAATTTTCAAGGGGTGTAACAAAAATTATAATTTTTTTTAAAAAATATCCCCTATTACTACCATGTATCCACCAGGTATCTTGTAATCACTTAGGGGCCACCTAAGTATTGTTGAACTTCTGTACCCACCACAGCTAGTACTTAGTACCAATCCAATCCATAATCAATGGGGTTTGGCATATTTTCATCCACAACAGAAGTTTCACTTATCACAATATATATTTAAAACCCAAACTTATAGAGCTAAATCATAACACATGAATCATAGTTCTATGTGTAACAAATAAAATTACGTTTATTCCCAAAGGGGAACAATTTTTTTCATGGGTAATTTAAATTATTAGAGAATTATTTTCCATCATAAGAAAAATTAAAATGAGAATCTGTTTATTTAAATTTAAATAATGTATTTGATTTTGTTTTTTATATTCATATTTAAAACCAAAAAATGTTTTAGAAGACCCAAAATTGGAAACATATTTGATAATATCAATATGTAAATAAAATAAACTGATGTCCCTTCCTGAAAATCATCCAATATGTCTTCATAGTGGATATATTATTCTCTAATAAAAATATATGAGAATTTTACTTTCCCTTATTTACAACTAATCATTTCTATATATCCATATATGATAACATATAAAGGATGAGAATAAACATTTTTATATATCTATAATGAATCATATAAATACACAAACAAGAGTAAATTTAAAAAGTTTATTATAATCAACAATGATAAATCAAAAACATTTGTCCAAAACACTTATTTATTAAAATAATTTCAAAACAATGAGATCATAATTCATGATATAGAAATATTCTTTATAAAATATTAGTTAATAAAAAAGGTTTTTAATAATTTTTTCTCACAAAAGACATACTTTTAGAAAATAATAATCATTTTTAAAATTAGTGGAAAAAATATCAAACATTACATGCATAAAAACTCCACATTTCGAGAAAACAATGAAAAATCCATATTTATTTAAAATTGGTATAATTATACCATTTACATAATATATCTATAAGATACCCATATCTTAAATATCCACACATGTTATAGAATAAAATAATAATAATTAAATTATTTTTCATGTTTAAACCATGTCATCATTCATTAAGAGATCAAGAATCAAAACTCCCCACACTTCAAGGACTTCGTGTGACTTATCATCTCCTCCTCCAAAATTTATTCCAACTATTAAATTTATAAATACATGACATCTATGTTATTCATTTGTGAATGTTGACGATTATAGTATTTTGAAAATTGTATCCATAAAACCATTTTCACAAACACACTAAAAACATGTAAAATCTAATAGAAACATTCACAAAAACTTACCCCTTCCATGATTATTTTCATAAACATAGTTTATCGAAATTTCCTATCATTAAAAAAATCATGGGTTCTAAAAATCCATAAAATGAAACCATTCATCATAAAATCAATAAAAATAAATTTTTATATAATCTTAGGTAATGTATCAATGACATATATATAGATATGATTTTATAAATTCCTTATAAAATATAAAAAATATGGTAACTTCAAATATATCCTATGATTAATATAAAATATAATATCTAAAAATATCAATTAAGGGGATTATGGTCTGTTTTCGACACTTTTGCTGGGGCGCGCGCGTCTGTCTCATTCAGGGATGAGAGGCATGGTTTTTTGGGGTTTCCCTACATTCCGACATTCTAAATGTAGGCGACATCTGCTCCTATTCAGGGACGTTTAATCCTTGATGAAAACGAGATGATGGGATGTCGATTCATACGTCTGTGGATTTCTCCTCGGAACTCGTCACATAGTTCAGGTCTCCCTCATAGACTTAAGATATTATTTGTCGAACTCTTCCTGGTGCTATATCTTCATGGACACCAGTTAAGTACACAACATCTCTTAGGACATTCCAAGGGGTTCGGTGAGGGAAGGAACCTTTGGTTAGGGGATTAGTCACATTGGGCATCACAGGAGTGTCTAGACACTGGGGGATCAACGTGTCTGTCTTATGTATCTTATTATAGGTCTTTTGAAGGAGGTATAAGCCCGAGGCATCCCACATAGAATGCGGGGGATCATATTTCATGGGCATGTATCAGAGTTTTTCCTCAACTTCTCATGTTTAACACAGGGTATGCCACATGTTTAACATCTAGTGGAGACAGATCGGGATGATTATATCACGGACAAGAGTGGATCAGATGGAGGAACCCCCAAGAGGGAACACATATACTGGGGCCATCATGTGGGTCACTTCCCGAATGTTGTTTGATGGAATGGGTAGTGGGGCGGCGTGATCCAACCGGGATATGGTGGCCCGAGTATGAATCAGGATGGATGATGAAGTGAAGGGTGGTGAAATAGGACCATCGCACGAGTGATGGTGAAGTTGAGATTGACCCTCGAAGAGACTTCCTACGTATCATAGTGGAAGGGAATCAGAGCCCCCATTTTTCGGTGAACAAAGTTCATCTTGATAATGGATTACCACTGAATAGGGTGACAACAACATACCGCTGAATGAGGATGACAATGGCTTACAACTGAATGAGGCTGATAACGGCTTACCAATGAATGAGGATGACAACAGATAACCGCCAGATGGTGGGGTTGAACCTAGGGGAGGCTTCCTATGTACCCTGCCTTGGCAAGGATCAAAGATCTGATAGTTCAGGCAGATGGGAACCAATGTGAATGTGGACATGGGGTCCAATGATTGTTGGTAATGAACCTCGTGGAGGCTTCCTACGTACCCTACCTTTGCAAGGATCAAATACCACATCGTCCAGGTGGTGGAATGGGTCGGTGAACTGATGTGAATAAAGACCTGGGGTCTTAGTGGATGGTGGGTTGGAACCTCCTGGAGGCTTCCTATGTACCCTGCCTTGGTGAAGATCAATGTCCCCATAGTTCATGGAATGGTGTGGTGCTTACACTCTAGGCTACCCATGGTGTTAGTGAACCAACGTGAATAGGGGCAGCATGACCAATGGGTGGTGGACATGAACCTCGTGGAGGCTTCCTACATACATTGCCTTAGCAAGTATCAAAGACCTCAAAGTTCATGGGGGCATTTGGGATTATGCTCTGAGGCAGCCCAAAGTGATGGTGAACCAACGTGAAGATGGTCGGAACGACCAGGGTGGTGGGCCTGAACCTTATGGAGGCTTCCTAAGAACCTTTCCTCAATCAGGATCAAAGAACATGTAGTTCAGGTGGGTGTCAGCAAACCGATGTGAATAAGGACCTGGTGTCTAGATGGGTGGTGGGATTTAACCTCATGGAGGCTTCCTACATACCCTGCCATGAAAAGGAGCGAAGACATTAGAGTT
Organism: Viscum album; assembly: GCA_963277665.1. Lineage (NCBI taxonomy): Eukaryota > Viridiplantae > Streptophyta > Magnoliopsida > Santalales > Viscaceae > Viscum > Viscum album. The sequence goes on along the minus strand of OY728137.1, from coordinate 1,691,896,983 downwards.
CAGGTGGGGGCTTGGTGCACCGACGTGAAGATGGTCGGGACCAATGGATGTTGGTGGGATTGAACCTCTAGGGGTCTTCCTATGTACCATGCATTGGCAAAGATCAAAGACCTATTAGTTTAGCTGGGCATTAGCGAACCGATGTGAAGGAGGACCTGGGGTCCCAGGGGTGGTGGGCTTGAACATCTTGGAGGCTTCCTACGTACCCTACCATGGCAAGGATCAATGAACTCATAGTCTAGGTGGGCATTTGGGGCTTACACCCTACATTGCCTAAGGTGTTTTTCATGGTCGGTGCTTTCTCTAAGCCTATGTGAGTCATGCTCAGTGTGAGAAATAAGAGGCAGTAGAGACCTGACGATCACGTTGAAAAAGGTGCATCCATGGGAAGTGGAGTGGGGATTACACGTAGTTAGCGGGCCAAAGTGAAGATATGGGATTTTGCGTGGTTAGCAGTCCAAATAGGTTGGGAATTACTTCAAGAGGGATTCCCTAAGATGAAAAAGCACAGAGAGAGATGGATTTGGGACCTAAGAAAGGAGAAGCACCATTCCCCATAACTCCCTTTTCTGGCCTTGGGGAACAAAGAAGAATGGAGGATCATGGATATTGTCTCTTATAAAAAATCTAGAGGCTTGCAACGAGATGGTTTCCCTTTACCCGCAAAAAAACGCCTCTCCAATAAAGAGGATATCATCCCCTGTAGAGATCAGTGGGCATGGATAATGTCCATGGTGTGGGCACCTGGCATGTCAAGCACGGGGTGAAGTCATAGTTTAACATCATGTGCGGAGGACGATGGTGTTTGGTGGTTTAATGTCCTACAGGTCGGACGATATGGGTTTTCTCCACACCCCTATGACATACATAACAGTTACCCTCTGCTCCTTGGTGTAGAGAGGGGACAGTGCAAGCCATTGTGAGGGGTTTTCATGGAGCAAACAATAGGGGGGTCCATGTTAGCATGGCTATGCGAATAAGAAATATCTGTTAGCGCCCCTATGAAAAGATTCATGGGGTGAAGCAACATAATGGGAGAATCATCCAAGGGAATTTGAAATCACATCATGGAAACCTAGAGGGTTTCACAGGAAAATGAATAGAAATGCATAGGGGTTCATAGGAACGGCCCATGTGAATCTCTGATGCCCCGCATGGCAGAGATTACATGCAAAGGGGTGTACTTCATGATTTGGGGAATCTCGGCCTAAGAACAAGGAAGAGTTGAATATAGGGGGTGCTTCAGGAAGTAGAAAGTCATTCACGGAGCACCACCTTGCTGAGCAAAGGTGCCTCACGAAGTAGGATTCGTAAAGAAATGTGCTTCGTGAGAAAGAGTGGCCTTGCCTTATCATATGGATCTTGTGTAAATGAAGGTTGTTTCATGAGGCATACATTCTCCATGATGACCCAGGTCCCCTTGGGGATCCCCTTCCTTCATGGAGGCCCTTAGGCTCTGCGAAAGGAATCCCACTCGAAAGAGGGGACCCAAACAAGGAAAAGGGGAGGCACTTCACAGAGAAGATATACCCCACACAGCTCATGGTTCACAACACAGAAGGATTCTTTATGATTCAAAATCTAGAAACTCAAAAGGTAGGACTGTCCCTCTCTTGTGCTCAGGGGGAACCCTGTATTGATAGGCCAAAGGTTTAGTGAATCATTGTTCGCTCGGCGTGATTGTGGGGCTCATAGCTCCGCGGCGGGCTCACCAATGTCAAGTGTGTTCTCGGAGCATCCAACCTCTTTGCTCATCTATGGGCTCAAGATTGCCAAGTGAGTTCATGGAGAATCATGCCTCATAGATCTGTGGTAGGATCAAGAATTTCAAGGGAATTCGTGGAGCATCTTGCCTCACTTTTCCATGGCGGGCTCGCGAACGTCAAGGGAATTTGCGGAGCATCCTGCCTCATTGCTTCGGGGTGGGCTTGTGAATGTTAAGGGAATCCAAGGATAATCCCACCCCATTGCTCCGTAGTGGTCTCGTGAACATCAAAGAATTTTTTGGAGCTTCCCACCTAATTACTCTGTGGCTACCGTGGTTCCAGGTGGCCTCCACAATGTGGCTATGCGAGGCAGTCCTTAGGCTTCTTTGAGTCTTCTTATCCTCCCTGAATTTTTTCACCATCAAATGCCCCCCCCCCCCTCTGACATGGATCCACGATGAAATCAAGGGTTGAAGTCTGAGGTTCAACCACCAAAACCCTCGATCCATCGTGATGTTGGATCATGAAGCGGGATTTCGTGGAGAATCGACGATGTGTAGGCCGAGCACCCCGTGAAGCTCGATGCACTGGGGACATACTGCGATGATCCGAGGGTCATCGCATATAAATAGGGGAAATGACCTCTCTTTTGTCCCATTTTTATATCCAAAAATTTGGCCTTTCGCACTCTTGATTCATGAATCTCCATGTACTCCGCAATTGCTCTCCGTGAATCCATCCTTCTACTTCACGGCGTATAGAGATTCTGTGACTTCGTGTTCGTGCACATCACAACTCTGCATTCAGAGGACGAGGCAGGGCTTTGTAAATAGTCTTCACGAATGTGCAATACGAATGCGCTGTGTGATTTTGCACCGCAAGGAGAGTTCGCGAACCAACATGAAAATCACCCATACTTTAGAAATGAATGGCTCATGAAGAAGCGAGTCAGGGGGTTCCCTACAGTCACTTCCTAGAGGGATGAAATGGTGCATAGTCGTGGTGTAGGGGAAATAATTCGGAGCCACTCTGACCATAGTACCTTGGTGGTGCTGGTGTCAGAGAGCTAGAAGAACTACCCATTGTGTAATAGGATACCTCTATATGGATTCAGGCTGATGGATGATGTATTTATCCCTGAAGCAAGTTGGGACAAGCCAGCTTACTGGTTCAGGAGCACACCATGCCAGCACTGATGGTTTAGGGTGGATGATTTTCATGCCCGGGAGGACTTCACGCCTGTTAGGGTTGACTGCTTATACAACCACCTGAATAACATCGACGGGAAAGAACTGCAACCAGAGTCGTCTCCCCCTCTATACTAGAAGATATTTAAGGAAACATTAAGGAACCTGAAGAAGGGATGGTCTAAAGTATGTGACCTGTAGTAGGGAGGAAACATCACATATGATTGGGCCTGGGCCCACTGGGTAGGCACCTCATGTGAGGAGTTTGGGGAGGAGCTGGGAAGAGTCGGCTGATATGAGGAAACTTGGGCTTCCTAGTTTCACATCTATCAGCCGAAGCATATGATGCCCGAGCTATTGAGAAGGTGGTCATCAAGGACCAACACATGGAATTTTCACCATTGGAATGTCAGCATCAACTTGTGGGACGTCCACCAGATCTCAGGGGTCCCGATACTGGTGGCTATGTATGATGAATTTCTCCACGCCAGGAGTGAGTGGGAGAATCCGGAGCAGATGTCGCGGCTGGCGATGGAATTGATGGAACTAGTGCTAGGAGAGGACAAAAAGTAGTGAGATATGTCCACTTTAGGTGGTGGTTCAAGAAGTTTCTGAAATTCCCGGTAGACTGACAGTTTCTGACAAGGCCTCAAACATTCCCGAAGGGGCCCGGATTAAGGAACACTCATACTGGTGGCTGTTGGAGGAAATCTAGTAGAAGACATGGGGATCCATCATTATCACCGAGAAACAACCAATATTTAAGCTAGAAGAATTTATCACAGCTCCTATCTCTGGTTGGATCCTGATGGTGATGGATACCAACCTGAGAGTGCGACCAAGCACGTTCATCATGGCGTCCACGTTGGCGACAGGAGGGCAGATAAACCTGGGGATCTTGATGCTCGCAAAACTGTATAAGATGATGTGATATATAAGTGAGGGGAAGAGGCCATAGAGGATATGTAGACCATTCCACCTTCTATATGGGTGGATGGTGGTGCACATCAGGGGGATTTATGAGTATCTAAACCACATCTCTCTTCCAGGGTCGAAATTCCTTCCATCCATCCTGAATGCTGTCGGGAGCCTTCCAACAATGTTGACTGCATAGACGGTTCTGAACCGGGTGTGGAATGTGGAGGAATTCAATTTTCTCCCAATTTTTTTCCGAGGGGGGTATTTACTGATGACAGTCGGGGAACATAATACTATCGGGCTTATCAATTGTCCTTTTGAGGTGGATTCGTGGTGAAATTTTTGGATCATGACCCCCTCGACGAGCCATATCCCCCCCCCCACCGATTTACAAGGCAATTCTGGTGCATACATCGACTTACCCCACAAATCTACCTGGGGGTGAGCCATGAAGAACACCAGTGTGTTATGAGGTATATGTGGCTCATGTTCACATTGGAAGATGGGAAGATGTGGAACGAAATTCCTCTGCCGACCTATGTCCTCGGGATGGTAAAGGAATGTGCCCAGAGCTGGGAGGAGGCCTACATGGGGGGGATGCTGAAACAACCAACCATTCATGATGGTGATTGTGAGCTTCCCCAGCCTCAAGGTCAGGGTAGGAAGGCTACGAGGGCATCCCGTTGTGTAAGGGCTGACGCAGTGGCGAGGCCCACACCAGTCGAGGTCGGAGTTCTGGTAGCGGATCCGGTAACTGTAACAGACCCATTGGTTTCAGAAGAGAAGTAATACCCAGAGGGGAGGCCACCCAGATAATTCTATAGAATACGTACTCAGGATCCGGGTTAGAAGTTGTTCTATAAAGACATTCTAGAGAATGTTGTCTTCCCAGAGGCTTTGGACATCTGGGATGTCAACAAGAAATTCCTTGTCTCATCCGAGATGTGGCAACACATGAACCATATCGAGATGGATTTTCTAGGAATATTCACTATCAATGTCATCTTTGTGGTATCCCATGTTAAAGGGGAAGAATATCTGACTGAGATTGGGGACTTCGTGAACTTTTGGGGGTTCTACATGTCTAATGAAAGATCGAGTCAAGGTGTTGCCCGATCGCACCACTCCCCCAAAGTTATTTTATGCTGATTTAAGAGAGAACTTCCATCTTCTGGAAGAATCAAAAGAGTCCTCATAGGGAGGCGAGGCTGGGAGAGGAAGACCATTGGAGGATGGTGAAGTTAGAGATCAGGACTCAGATCTTGAAGACATTACAGAGGTAATCAACGAAAAAAATCTGAAACCCCCCTTCTTCATGGCTTTCTTTAAGGCCATTCTGTACTTTTCGCTAACATTTGAACTGTACAACAAAGTCTCCTACACAGAACCCATTCTAGTCCCTCAGAGGATGTAGTTGTAGGAACTTTGAGATCCACTCTTGCCGCTGAATCTATTGCTGCGTCCAGTGGGGACAGGACACCTGAGATGGATCCCTCATAGATTTTAAGCCTCCCAACTATATACTGGGGGCCACGCTTCAGGGTCCCGACAACATCATCCTATGATTGAGATCAAGAATTAGATCTATGTAAGTCCATTTTAATAATTTCATGACTACCATCCCCCGACCATTCCTATAGACATTCATGTCCCCCCTCCCCATTTTTTTGGGTGTACAGTTCTTTAAATTTCATGGGACACCTTGGAAAGGATGGTAAGGGTTTATGGAAGCGTCCTTTTTAGGGGAATGTCGGTGGTTATGGAGGTAGAGGTCCAAGTCGACCTAACTATGGTGCCTCCGTTTACCAGAGGGGACGTCAGTGGGGTTGTGCCTGAGGTTATTGAGGTGGGATCCAATGATGAGGATCAATCAAATAGTCCAGGTTTTACCATAGCTGATCCAATGCCAGACGCGAACCCTGCTGATGAGTTCCTAAGGGATTTTCCTGCATATAAGCTTGCCAATCGCACCGACTAGGATGAGACGACATCCAATGAGGAGTACCGAAAAATACCATGTCACCGATCATGGCAGATGATCAAGCACTTCATTGATGACACCCCTCGGAATTATGGATAGATTAGATGGGTATACTATGCTTTCTGCTGTGTGAGTTGTGTGTCGGGGGAGTAGATTCCCAACATCCCCAAATTATCACCCGAGATCTTATGGTGGAGAAGATTTAGGAGTATGACTGTGGCCTTGGCATGGGCTGGCAGCGAAAGAAAGAGGTGAAAATAAAGATGATCTTGATGATTGAAGATGTTGTTCAACGGTTGTAGGCCCGGGAGGATGAGCATTTTTCTTCCCTTAACGCAAAATCATATATTGTAGTAGGGCTGCAAGCCCATCTAGAGGAGGCTGAAGGGGGAATGAAGCGGGCTTCTGAAGAGATGCCTGTCATCCAGGATAGTGTAGTGTGAGCCCAAATTGCAGCTAATGCATTGTTCCCCATCACTTCCGAAGAGGATCGAGAGACTAACTGGCAGCATGAGAATCTAGATTCCACAAGCCAGATGATAGTGGAGCTGGAACGCTCTTTCGATGGGATCAACCCATCCATGGGAGGGGTCGATCCTCGGGTGCTGTAATGAGTATAAAATTTCAATGTAATTTCATGCATTGATTAATTTATGCCAACTAAATTCATGAGTTCCGTTATTCGTGTCGGTTTATTGAATCTGTATGGTCATCGTGGAGTGTCCCGCGATCAATCCTTAAGCTCACGTGGGTCGAGCCTAGTGTGATTCTCAAGGTACAACCACCTTATCAGTTGATTCCAACGTAGGAGTGGAAAAACCATGCCTCCGGTATCAAGGGGCTTAGGCAACCAATCCATATTTATAGAAATGTGGTGGGAAAGGGCTTGGATGGAGAGGGAAGATCCTGACACAACTGAATCACCGCTTCTCTGAGGTGATATAATGCATGAGTGGGGAAATTCCAGGGGCATTATAATCAATCCAAACATATGGGAATGAATGGTGGAAATCATGATACCCATGATTCAGAACAAAATGAGGGTGGCGTGGCGATGAAGGATAACTGTTGACCATGTTCAAAACATAGCATCCATGTCACGTTAGCCTGAAATTGGGATAACAATTGAGGTCCAACCACTGACCATGTTTGAAACACGTGGCATGACTCAAAATTTCATCCATTAGCCTTCTGGAGTGTTGGACTAGGACAATAGGCTTGCCATTGGTAGAGCAACCGTACTATTAGGGGGTTACATCAGAAGTGAAAAGGGGAGAGGGTCCAAATTAGGGGCACGCAAAGCATTGAATATGGAGTGATGGTTTGTGCGAACAGAATCCAACACTCTCAAAATTACACCACCATGGTGGAAGCACATTAGATGGGCGCATCAGTTGATCATGAATCATTCCATCCTTTGGACAGGACCTCTCTGGCGAGGGATTCGTCGCTTCCCAATGTTATTGTGGGGCATCCAGAACATATTCGTGGTAGAGCTTCTGTTACATTGTTCCCTACATGGGGTAAGTCCAGGGGGCTAGAAATGATGAGGAACAAGATTTATGATTCCTAGGGCTGGACCGAAGGTGAAATGCATGTGTGTCCTTATGTGTCCCGTAAGGATGTGAATCAAGCCATATGCAGTTTTGAAGGGTGGCACGGAAAGGTACCAGTACCAGGGATAGTAGGGGCATGCGGGTTGGTCCTCACACCAAAAGAAGAGATATTTTATGTGTCTTGTTTGTTCATTATGGTGAATGTTTTTTTTGGTGAAGCGACATGACTATGATAGAAAGTCCCAATATCACCACATGAATAATGAAAAATTAAGGCATTGACAAATGGTACGGTGTTTTAATGGTACAAATCATGATGACCCTTATGAAAGGGCATCACAATGAAGCGCCGTTTTTTGTCATGCAGCCAGGACGATAATGTCACAGTTTTGGGTCATGTGATCGGACCATCCATTTACTTTAACATCATTTGGCATAGACATAGTAGAAACGAGGCTAAATGGGGGAATGTGCACGGTGTAGTAAAACATAGATGATGTGAATGGGAACCTAGGGTTCCGATAACCACATGTGCCCTGGGATGTTTTTAGGTCATGGTACAAGAAACGAGAGTTAAGCTGGGCTCGAGGAAAGGTGCACATACGTTCCTACATACCCCATGAGGATAAGGATAAAGCTTCACATTGTTCTCGCAAAGGAAAAATATGAAAAGATCTTTGTTAAAGGTCTTAGAACTCAGACCAAGGAGAATAGAAGTTGGTGTGGGGCCTCGAACGATGCCTTTTATGTGACTTAGTCCTCCTAACGTGCATATGCTCACTGAGGGATAATGTCAAGAGTGTCATAATTCCACATGGAAATGATGGGGTGGAAAATGATGAGAATAATGCAACCAACACTTAAGGATTAAAGGTGATGTCATGATGATGGAGGATAACCGTTGACCATGTTCAAAACAAAGCATCCATATTGCATTATCTTGTAATGAGGGAAAAAATGAGCATCGACCACTGACCATATTCGGCACGTGAGACATGTATCAATTTGTTTTCTTGAACCCTCGAGGACGTTGGTCTGTGATGGTTGGAGATCCCTTAGGCCTCGTATCCATGACACTTGGGGGTCCTTTCAGGTGTGGAAGATTTATGGAAGCCCAAAATGAAGTGGAAAACGAAGCCTGAGAAATGGGTTAAAGCATGTCCGAGTCTGATATGAAATCCAAAGTGTGAAACCAAAGTACCCTTGGGCACATTAGTGAATCTACAAAGAGGATCGAGGAGCTCATCTTGAGAGAAGCCTATTTGAAAAGGCAAGAATAGCACAAGGGGATGGAAGACACTCAATATAAGGGAGTAAATGGCATGGTTGTTACAAAACCTGACATGAATTAGGGAATAATCCCATACCACACCATAAAATTCTATGTAGGAACTTGGGACAGGGGCCCGAAATGGAAATGGGTCATGAGGTTGGGCCTTAGATAGGAAATCCTCACCAGTTTGTATTTTAACATCTTGTATTGAGGACGAAGAAAGGTTTAAGATACCTTAAACATGGAAGGTGTATGGCGTGGTGAGTAACCCAATGTGAATGAGGAAAAAATCCCATTACACACAATAAAATCCTATATAGGAACTTGGGTCGTGGGCCAAAAAAGGCCAAGGTGCCTGAGGTTGGGCCTCGGATGGGAAGACTCGACTAGTTTGTTGTCTAACATCTTGCAGTGAGGATAAAGAAAAGGTTATCTCATATAGGGATGTGTATGGAATGGTGAGTAACCCGACATGAATGAGGAAATAATCCTATGCCACACCATACAATCCCGAGTGAGAAAATGAGACAGGGTCCACAAAAGTCCAAGGGGCATGAGGCTGGGCCCTGGAAGGGAAAGCCTGACCAGTTTGCAGTTTAATGTCCTCCAGTGAGGATGAAGAAATGGGTAAGGTACCCTAAACAAGGAAGGTGTATGGCTCAGAGAGTAACCCAATGTTAATGACGACATAATCCCATGCTGAACCATATAATCCTAAATAGAAACTTGGGCTGGGGGCCAAAAAGGACAAGGGGACTGAGGCTGGGCCTCGGACGGGATGGCCCGACCAGTTTGTAGTTTAACGTCTTGCAGTGAGGACGAAGAATGGGGTATCTGATTCGGGAATGTGTACTGCATGACGAGTAAGACAACGTGAATGAGGACATAATCCTATTCCACACCATATTATCTCAAGTGGGAACTTAGGTCGGGGTCCCAACATGTCCAAGGGGCCTAAGGTTGGGCCTCAGACGGGAAGGCCAGACCGGTTTGTAGTTTAACGTCATGCAGTGATGATGAAGAAAGGGGTAAGATACCACAAACAAGGAAAGTGTATGGGGGTGAGTAACCTGATGTGAATGAGGACATAATCCCATGACACACCATAAAATTCTAAATAGGAACTTGGGTCGGGGCCCAAAAAGGCCAAGGCGCCTGAGGCTGGGCCTTAGATGGGAAGGCCTGACCAGTTTGTAGTTTAACATCTTGTAGTGTTGACGAATAAAGGGTTATATAATTCAGGGATGTGTATGGCACGAAGAGTAACCTGACAAGAATGAGGACATAATCCAATGACACACCATACAATCCTAACTGAGAACAAGGTAAGGGGCCTAAAAAGGAAAAGGGTTATGAGGCTGGGACTCAGATGGGAAGGCCCGAACAATGGTAGCCATACAACCTCATGTGCGGCCACCACATCACCACAGCTCCTAAGACCACGTAGCGGTGCTCAGTGTGGGAATATGGAGCTTGATTCAGCTCTCCCTGCTATATAGGGGTCCAGTAGCTAGCATCGCCCGAGGAGAGTTCATCGCTTGGAGATACAATAGGGAGGAATGAACCACTGCACTCAATGATTGGGGCATCTTGGTGTGGTCCTAACTACACAGGACAGTTATTGCCCATGTTAAAAAATACAGCGTCCTTATAGTAACCTAGAATGGGAACAACGAGTGATCATCGAATGGTGGACATATTTGCAATGCATGATTTGTATCAATTTGTTGCTCAACATCCTTGAGGGTGTTGGCCTGTGATGGTAGGAGAGCCCTTAGGCCTAGAATCCATGCCATTCGGGGGCCCGTCAAGATGGGAAGGATGATGGAGTATCAATCAAAGGAGTATGTGATGCATAGTTGTACCCATATATTTTAAAGTCATGCAGGGTGATGAAAGAGGCGTACACCTTTGGGGAATGGGACATATGGAGAAATCAAGATGATCTCGGTGTGAATTGAGGCAAGGGCGGGTACTATACCATATGTCTTGACTTGAGGGGAAGATCCACCATTTGGGCTGTTCCAATAGAGGAAATGTCCGGGCATTCCTACGTATCCCATAAGGATGGGAATCAAGCCACACACAGTTCATGAAGTCCATGTAGTTTAACGTCATGTGGTGAGGGCGTGGGAGGCTAGAAGAGTAGAGAGTGGGCATATACTACGACCATTATAGTCCTGGTATAAGCAGGTCTAATGATGACTACACCATATCATGAAATGATACCCCGATAGAACTATACCGAGGGGGAAATAGTCAAAGAGAATAATTTAGGGGTTTGTCTCAATACAAAACACATGAGCATTCCTACTTATCCCATCAGGATGGGAATCAAGCCATACATAGTTCTAAGGGAACATTTTAATGTCTTGTAGGACAATGCATAGTTTAAAGTCATGTAGGTCTAGAAAATTTAAGGTCATGTTGGACCATAATGTAGATTAAGGTCATGCGGGACCATCGAGTTTAAGGTCGTGTAGTTTCATCATGTAGTTTAAGGTCATGTAGGACCATCGTGCAGTTTAGGGTCATGTAGGACCATCCAGTTTAAGGTCATTCTGGACCGGAAGTCACAATAAAAGTATTTATTGAGAAACTTGGCATTAGTGGGAGGAGTTATACTCTTTCAATCCACAGTCACTGGGGAGTATGTTCCATTGGGGTAAACCCTTTGAATTATGTATGTTCCTTTCCGTTTGGGATCCAACATGGGTGAATTCCTTCCATGGATCATAGACATATGGAGGTCCAATACCAGGTCACCTTGCAGGAATGAGTGGAGGTGAACCTTCTTGCTCAAGGATATATCTATCTTATTCTGATGCCTATCCAGATTGTGAAGAGCATGAAGCATATACTCGTCGAGTGCTTTCAATTCATCGAGAAGGATTTCGACCACCTTATCTAGCACCTTCTGGTCATAGAACACTATGCATAATGAAGGAAACTGAATCTCGATGGGCAGGATGGCCTCAGCTACGTACACTAGGAAATATGGGGTCACCTGGGTGGAATTACCAGTTGTCATCTTATATGCCCAGAGGTAATTGGGAATCTTTTCCGGACAACTCTTCTTGTTCTGACCAACTATTTTCTGCAAAATGTTAGAGAGGGTTTTTTTGAATTCCTCGATCTGCCCATTTTCCAGCATGTGATAGAGGGAGTTATGGTTTGAACGGATGTTGAAGTTGGCATAAGATTTATTCAGCTCAGCTACTCGTAATTTCGTGCCGTTATCATTTAGGATGGCGTGAGGGACTCCAAACTAGTAGATGATATTGGAGCTCACAAAGATGACGATAGAATGGGCTTTTCCCTCCTTGATCGGAACTGCTTATACCCACTTGGAGAAGAAATCTGTGGTAGTTAGGATGAACCTGTGCTGGTGAGTAGATGCCGGTAGATATGGTCCCATGACATTGAGTGCCCATACCAGAAATGACCAAGAATACATGGTAGAGTGGAGAGGTTTTGGTGGACGATGCATGATTTAAGCATGAATTTTGCATGTGTGACATCTCTTGGTGAACTCTATGAAATCGTGGATCATGGAGGGCCAGAAGTACCCCAATCTCCAGATCTGATGGGAAAACTTTAGCCTAGTCTGGTGAGCCCCATAGGAACTGGTGTGAACCTCATGCATGACCTGAGAAATATTGACTCCTTGGATGCAATGGAGGTGAACTACATCAAACCTGCGCTTGTAGAGAATCTTCTCAAGACTAGGACCACTCTGGAGGGTAAACTGCATCGTACGGCATGAGATTCACTCGCGCTCGGCCCAATCAGCTTGGAGGAAACCATTTTGTGATACCCGACAAAAGGGGCTCTCTAGTCAGGGGTTGCATCAACCACTGCATCTGAGGAACCTGGGGGTCCTGATGTGGGGGCTCCGGTGGTAATATGGCTTACTCGTAGGACATTGTCATCATCCGGGGTGATGAGAGAAATGACTCTATAATGCACCATGTGTATAATAAGATTATCATGTTCGAGTTCTACTGGTGATGCAGCCAGGCAGGCCAGGGATTTGGCTCGACCATTCTGAGATTTGGGGACATGAGTAACTTCTTGCCGAAATGGAAGCTATGCCATTAGCTAGAGGGTGTGCTCCAAAAATGGTATGAGATATGGATTTCAATCAATGTAGTCAATTTTAATATTCTTGATGACTAGTTCAGAATCTCCTTTCACATACAAATAGGTCACATCGATCTTGAGGGCCAGCTTGAGGCCAGTAATGAGATCCTGATACTCTGCCTCATTGTTAGTGGAGTCTTTTGACAACAAGAATGAGTACATTAAGATGGATTGAGCCAGGTTAATAAAGACAGTACCCAGACCTACTTTGTTGAGTCTAGGATCATGGATCCTCCTGCCGGTGGGGCTCTGGGAAGCACCGTAAAAGTGAATTTGCCAACATGGGATGGTATGATCTACATAGGGGATTGTGTGGTCATGAATTTCCCGGTCCATGGACTGGTCTACAAGAGCCGGATGGGAGGATAGAAAATCTCCCAATGATATTCCCTTGATAGCCTTATGATGCATGAACCTAATGTCAAACTATTGGATGAATACTACCCACCGTGCTAGACGGTCGCTCAACATGGGGCGATTCAGAATGTACATCAGCGGGTCTACCTAAGAAACCAGTTGTACCTTGTGCTGCTGTAGGTAATGTCATAATTTCTGTACTAGGAATACCAGCACAAGTTATCTCATCTCGATGGGGGAGTATCAAGTCTCTGTATCGAGGAGCATGCGGATGAGGTAGCAGTGACTGTTTTTCATCCCCTTATTGTTCTTTGGGGTGAGATGGGCACCGAGAGATCACTCGAGGGAATTCACGTAAAAGATCTATTGTTTTTTGGAGACTGGTGGAATCATGAGTGGAGGCTAGAGCAGATACTTCATGATTTCCATGAACGTGGTCTGACACTCTTTTTCCCATTCTTAATCAGAGCCTTTGTTCATGTGCTGAGAAAAGGGCTTACACTTGCCGACAAGATTCACAATGAATCGGCATATGTAGGCTAAGTGTCCATGGATACCTCAATGCTCTCGAATATTGATCAGGGGCGGGATCTGACGGATGGAATTTATCTTCTCTAGGTCGATCTTGATCCCCTGGTACATGACAACAAAGCCAAGGAACATCCTATAAGTGACCTCGAATGCACATTTCAGCGGGTTCATATTCAGGTGGCGGGAACAGAGGAAGACAAACAATTTCTAATGGTCGTTGAGATGGTCCTAGCGCTGGTGAGATATGACCACTAGATCATCCACATAACAGTTTTGCAATTTCTTGAGGGTAGGTTTAAATATGCGATGCATGACCCACTAATTGGTGGAAACTGTATTATTCCGGCAGAAGGGTACGACCTGGTAACAAAATGTACATTGTGGGGCCCTAAAAGTGGTGGACTCTTCATCCTTGGGGGACATCCGGTTCTTATTATATATAGAGTGCCCATCCATGAAAGAGAGGTCTTAGATCCCAACTGTATCATCAATCAATAGTTTTGTCACTGGAAGGGGAAAATCACCATTCAGACAGTGACCGCTGAGATCTCAGAAGTTGATGTAGACTCTGATATGTCCATTATTTTTCCTGACCGGCACAATATTGGCTAGACACTTGGTGTACTGGACCTCCTTCACAAAGATGGCTCTAATAATCTTTTCAACTTCGGCATCAACAATGGAACCATGAGAAGGGTGCATCTTTCTGGGAGGCTGCTTGAACCCATGATGACTTGTCGTGAGACTGAGGCAATGGACAGCTACCTAAGGATCTAGAACTAGAATCTCATTATAACTCCTGGAAAACACTTCATGGTTTTGTTTCAGGAAGTCTATATAATGCTTATGTTCATCAAGGGGCATGGAGGCACTGATCAATGTGGGTCTCGGATCTGCCTCACTGCCAAAGTTCACCTGTACCAGTTTATCTACCGTGGCGGAGACGCCCTCTTCAAAGGCGGGGGGAGCTTCCTCTAAATCCTCTTCATCAATTGTGGAGGGATCCCCAATAAGATAATATACCTCTGGGTTGGTAGATTCTGATAGGAGGCTGGTGCCAGCCTAAGTAGTAGTGGACAACATATTGGGAGATTCACATGCTTCTGATACCATAGCAATGAAGGCAGTTGATTTGATCCCATCTAGTCTTTGGTGCCAGGGGAAAGCTTGATGATATCAAAGAAATAGTGGCACGTTGGCTTGAGACTATTAATTCTAGCCCGGTGAAATAGACATGTATGATGTACTGTCGTTTCTAGGGGCGGACATATCATTATCGTATGGGGGTAAGAGGCTCTGGAATCACCTGAGTATGATTTTTGTAGGAGTATGAGGTGATATTCCACATCCGCTTAGACTTGGGAATATGATTTCCTCTTATACCCAAGATAGAAAAACATTGCACCATGTCGGGGGGGTCGTGGCCTCCAATAAATGGATTGGGAAGACATAGGCATCATCCAAACCTGCCCAGGCATTAGTTGCAACTGTGGCGGGCTCAACATCACTTGCCAAAATCTGCTTATACTTTCTCTTGTAATAGTCATCATCCAGGTAGTGGGATTCACAAGGGGAGAAAGAGATGCATCACCTTGGAGTACATTTAGTCGGCCATTAAATGAGTACTTGAGGAATTGGTGATATGACGAGGGGACCGCCGCATGCAGGTGGAGCCATGGTCTGCCCATCAATGCATTGTACATGGTGTCTTGGAAGACGACCATAAATTCAGTGCTAGAAACTAGGCAATCGAACTGGGTCTTCAAATGGATCATACCGACTGGGGTCTGGTTGATCAAATCGTATCCATGGATTCTTAAATCTGAGTTAGTCAAGTCAACTTCAGAAAACCCCAGCTTCTGCAACATCCGCGTTGGGATAAGGATAATCTCAGAGTCGGTATCTGCAAGACAGTGGAAAACCTCCATGCAGTTGAATTGGCTGGTGATGTACATTGGGCGGATGTGCCCGTATATGGGAGAGCTTTCATCTTCTCTAGAGAACAAAATTATGGCCTAACATTCTCCTTTATCAAACACATCATAATGAAAAGCTTCTACAGCTACTAACTCCGCCTCAAACAAAAGGGGGCATTTTATTACTTCATCAAGGGACTCACACATATCTAGTAACAAGAGAAGAGATTCAAGGTTAAAAAGACTAACTGGGATTCTGGCAAGGTTCTGGATAACATCATATTTCCATGCCTGGCAAGAATTTAGGTTTACTCGAGGCCGCTCTGTGATAGGAGGCCTGGAAGACCCGGCCGTCTGGGCCAAAAACTGACTGGTGCTTGTCATATTCATCCTCTCACTAGTCGGAGCCTACAATGTAGCTGCCGAATGAGGTCCAGATGACCGATACTGGCCTGCAGTATGACGAGGCTGGTCACTCCATGGTTTGAGTGGCTTTTCCTGATCCAACAACCCAAACGATGATGGAGGTGGACCTAACGACACCAAATGAAGAAGCTGTGCGTGCTGAGCTCTACACTAGGGTAACTGTCTGGTCTTAGTGGACCACACGGCCTAGATGTAGGTGCCAACTAATGTGCCTAGATGACCTATATGGGCGCGGCTCTGCCGACGTTGGCACCGACTGGGTACGTTGGGGATGTTTTCTAGGAGTTTCCCATCATCAGAAGTCATATAGGGGTTTACAAACTCGACGATGTTAACAGAAGCCTACCCATGACTATAACTTGAAGATTGATCCACTACTGGGAGGATTCTGGGAGTAATCCCCATCTCAATGGGCATGAAGTCATCGAGAATGTGGGATGTCAATGGCATTGGCGGGGCACGTTACTTTCCCTTGTGCCCCCGATGCTTGCATTTCTTGGAAGAGGCCATATGAGATTATGACGCAAAAGTGGTGGTTGTGGCTTCTGAAGGCTCTGGTAGATTCAGTAGTTCTCAAATGATTCCATGGAAATATGAGACTGTTTTGTAAGCCATCCAGTCATCATTCTTCTGCGACTCGTGGTCAGAAACATGCTTCCATTCACCCTCGTTGTTGCTGCTGGTGTCTGGCCTTAGAAAGACACCTGCCCCTTGTGCTGGGGCCGGCCCCAGCTTGACTAAATTTTTTTAACCTTGTATTGAAGCTAGTCTTTGATCACATAACACTACTTGAGGGTGTTCCCTAGAATCTTATGATATGGTAAGTAGTTACGTTTTTCAGTTAGGTTCGCCTCTTCTGGCCTTTTTCACTTAGGAATACGCACAATCCCTTGTTCCAAGGCACTTCTAAAATAGCCAATAACCTAATTCTCATTGAACGAGTAGGTCTGAATTCTTTTGTCTAGAAAGGGGGCCCTTAGAGCCTGGCCCTAACGACATGATAGTGGCGCCTGTCGAGGAGGCAGAGCCTGGGTGTCCCGCCTAGGCGGTGGCAGCGCAATTTGTGGGAGTACCGGCCTATTCTGAGGTGGATACTACTGATCCGGAGGCTACGAATAAGGTGGAGGGCCTCTGTGAGGCTACGAGGCTGGTGCCACTGGTAGATATTCTATTTTACTAGGGGCTTCTATTTTAGCCACTGTGGCGGGCTCGGTTCTTGCAGCCCTCCTCTCTTGAATTACAGGGGCAACTAACGTGCCAGGTTGGCCTGTTGTAGGGCTTCCTCTAGGTGCCGGGCCTTATTGTAGATGTCTTTGAATCCTCCAGGGTAGTTCTGCGTGCTCATAGAAGGCATTTGTTCCATCCTAGAATTTCCTACAGAAATCTTCATTAATTGGTCTTGATTTAGTGGCATGTCAAGGGAGTATTTGATCCCTTTCCACAGGGCAATAAAGTTCGCAACACGCTCATCGGGTCATTTTTTTCCCTTGATGTAGACTACGATGCTTGTTTTATAGGTGGTGGAGCTGAACTGGTATAAGTATTTCCTATGAAGGTCCTCCCAGCTGGTTATGGATCCGATGGGTATCTGGTTGTACTAGATGAATGTCGGACCCTCTAATGTTTGAACAAAACAGTGGAGCATGGAAGCCTCCTGTTTTGATGGAGTCCCTAACATGGGCCCACACCTTGAGTTGGAGAGGACAAGGAACTATGGAGGGTTATCCATCTTGTTAAAGGGGGAGTAGGTGGGGTTCCCCAAACCCGGATGTGCCGACATATCGTCCACCCCTGCCGGGTATGGCTTACTATCAGGTGGGATTTCCACCTATCGTGTTTCCAATTCCTTAAGGCGGGCTATGAGCACTACTATAGGATCATCTAGGCATGGGTCCCTATCTTAATGGGGATCCCTAACTATGATTGCGTTGGCGGGTTCTTCAACACGGTAGACAGGCTCAGTGGCCCGTGGAGCGGCTGGTGGGGAGGCTTGCAGGGCAACTGGGAGAACCCGGGCTGGGATCCTTGGATTTCTATGCCTATGAGGAGGGTTTGCAAAGATGTACCACGCCATATTTCCTTGAGCTTCGACCCTAGACCTGTACGCAAGAGCATCATGATCAGGGTTGCCTGGGGGGATCTCTCCAAGGGGAAGTTGATCCTGTCCCTACTGTACTGGCCTAGAATTTCCATAGTCAGGACATCACTCTACATCGCGCTCTACTAGAAGTTTTCTGACCAAGTTATTCTTCTTAGTAAGTTTCTAGGGAAACATGGCTTTCTCAGGGTCCTCCTCTGTCTTCTACACTGAGGCAGATGTGTCAGAGTGCTTGGTAGCTTCAACATGCTTGTTGCCCTTACCAGTATTCTAGCTGAGTACCAATGCCTCAGTGGGTGGAGGGAGACCAAATAGGTTCCTCTGCGGGCACATAATCCTTCCCGATGGGTCCAATAGTGGTGGCACGTCCTCGAGAGTTAAGTCTCTATCGAGGAGCACCATCTTATCCTCCTCGTCGACTTTGTCAGCCACGTTGACTATGACCCTACCGGGGGGCATGTCCTCGATGTAACCTTGCAGGTCGAGCTGATGCCAGATAGGACTGAATAAGAGGGCAACACACTACCCCCAGCCATGAACATGTTCATGGGGGGTAGAATCCTTGATGATCCTTCAAGGTATCTTGAAATTCTAAATGCACTATTCTTGGAGGGCCTTGCGGTGGCCTGGCGACTCCGGGAGCTGGGCCATAGGGAGCACAACCAGATCAACCAGACAACATATTTCACTGATGTCTTCAAGGATCACTTGACTACTCGGATAAGACACTCACTGGAGTTGAGGGTGAAAGTTCATCTCGCAAAGGTTTTGGCGGAAACATTCAACCACCAATGGGGTGATGGATTCTGGCGTATAGAAATTCGGAGGTACCATGGATCAGAACATCTCAGGGAAGTGGTCTACCACGAGACTGTTCCATAGTCTCCCCATCTCAGATTCAGTGTACGGACCTTGATTTCCCCACTCATATACTGGGAATGGATGAGGAACCTATAGCAGTAGTGAGGAAGACTGCTGAGACTGCTGGTTGGCCGGTGAAGAGTACGGTGAATGGGCAGACTGGCTTCCAAATCTCAGGCCGTCCCCCGAAGAGTGTGATGACCTGGCCGCCCCGTAGTGATAAGAGGTGATTATTACCTCTGCACTTTTCTTAGGGGATAGGGATGATGGTGATAGGCTGCAATGTTGTTCCCCGGACATTGTTATCCATAATTGCTCATCGGGATCTCTTGTAGAGGTAGAGAGCGCTTCTGGTGACGATTGTGGTGATTGCACGACCATAACCTGTGGGGTCGCCGGATTTTCATCCTCTTGGATATACCTGCAGAGGGAGGTGATAATCTGATGAACCTCACATTTCGAGAGCACCAGGATGATGTGCCTCATGTCTATCCCATACCTTAGCCTAGATGTGCGAGGGGAGGGTTTTGTGCTAAGTCATACTATGCCTCAAAGTATGAGAAGTGGACAAGTCTGATCTCTGTCTGGACCTTCTTGGCCTTCCACTTATGCTAGAAACATCCTACCATCCTACCCTTGTGTGGATCCTCAGAATATGATTTTTTTTGACATAGGGTCCTTCGGTTGCACTACTGCATGGGTGAAGAGGGTTTCCACACGAGAAAGCCAGGGTACGAGGAGCATAAGGACAATTGTCGAAGGGGGCGTGGGGTGGACCTACATGGAAAACACTAGAGTTTGAAAAACCTCTACTAGAATTGGAAGATGTGTGAGGAGTACCTCCATGCTTGTTTTCCCAAGAGACCTCAGTACGATGTGGGTCTTTTTACTGGTGTAGCTGAACACGGGCAGGACCCCCTTGCTGTGTTCGGGTGGTGCGAGGCTTGAATTCACCCCTCATGTTACAGAGGAAAGGAATAACTTTACTGGCTACTAAGAGGATTTAGGGAGGATCCCCAGGTTGGAGAGAGGCTGGATGCATAACATCCATACATCGGTAGTCGGGAGCAGGAGGAACGACTCCATATCTAGTGTAATGGGCACGGAAATGGTTTCTATGCTGAGCATCACTTCCATGGGTAAGACCTTCATTCAGATTAAGGGTAACAAGGGACATACCTCCATGTCGAGCCTTGAAGCTGGGAAGGCCCAAATTCTCTGTCGTAGTGGTACGTGGAGGACCTCCGTACTAGGTGGCATCATTGAAAATTAGCTCGTAGCAGCCACTGCTAGTACCAGCGACCACGAGAGTCGACCCAGAATGCCCAAGGGGTGGTTGGGGCCTCGATCTTATTCTGGAATATAGGTGCCCCTGACTAGTGTAGGCAGGGGACTGATGGTAAGCGTCAGCGGTGGCTCGGGCCACAGTAGTCGTTGACGTTGACGCCCCTTGGCGGGTGTCCTCTTCGGCTCGCGCCAGACGCTGGCATTGATTCAGACGTACTAGGGATGGTGGTGTAGGTGAATCTCTTACATGCTACTCATCCAACAAGACTCAATGGTGACACTCATGACGCTAGGTGGGGGACCTCACCGAGATCCCCTGGAACGGGACTCTAACCAGGCTGGACCGGACATTGCCTACATCATCTGCATAGGGCATCGAGTCATCAATGTGATCTGGGGACATTCTCCCAAAGAGAATTTATGTCGGGGTGGGGAGAAATGGCCCCTTGCACGACCCTCGAGGGAAGTGTTGACGGCGATGTGAAAATGCCTCCAGATCCAGGCAGGCCATATACCGGGTTGGGATTATGCCCTCCTCCTCATAAATACACATGGGGTAATTAATTACCCTTCTCTCGATAAATTTATATGGGGAGATAGGGTGTGGGAACCCAGTATTTGTGGAACTTGAGACCATCATGGAATGGAAGAAGCATGGGGGATTTCCATGTTGGTATTTCCCCTAAGCCTGTGTCGGTGGGTAGGTGGTGATCGCATTCCTTGTGCAGCAACTTCATTCCATAGGGCAGGGAGATGAACTAATCAGTGCTGAAAGAAAAAGAAATCTATGACCAATTCCCCATCATGATCCTATCTTTCATGACTGATAAGAGAGATCCACACTGACAATGTCACAAAATGGGATGTCCAACGTTCTACTGCCCCAAATTCTGGTGATTTTCACACCAGGCATGCTATTTTCTTGGTAGGACCCAGTACCAGATAACTGGATCTAGTGACACATCAATCCACTGATTCCAAGAATGCTACTAATCTCTACAGTGAGGAGAATAAATTCTCTTAAGTTCACCATTTCTATTTCCGATGCTTTCTCAGGGGCGCACACATCCATCTCATTTAGGGATAAGAGGCGCGGTTTTTTTCCCTATATTCTCACTTTCTCAAGGCAGGCAGTATCTGATCCTTATTCAGGGAAGTCTTCTCTTTGATCGAAATAGGATGATGGGGTGTCGGTTCTTCCTTTCGTGGATTCCTCCTTGGAACTCGTCACCTAGTATGGGTCTCCATCATAGACTTAGGTTGTTGTTCGTGAAACTCTTTCTGGAACCATATCTTCATGGACACCATTTAATTACAATGATTTTTTCAGGACATTCCAAGGGGTCCGGTCATGGCAGAAACCTTCGGTTATTGGAGTATTCACGTTGGGCATCAATGGCGTGTCTGAACACCGGGGGATTGGCCTGTCTGTCTTCTGTCCCTTATTATAGGGTTTCTAAAAGGCACAAAAGACCAAGGAATCCCCCATCAGATGCACAGAATCGTATGTCATGGGAATGTATCTGAGGTTTTTCTAAACTTTCCATGTTTAACAATGGGTATTCCACAAGTTTAATGTCCAGCGGAGACAGATCGGGCAGATTAGGTCACTGATTAGAGTGGATCATATGGAAGAACCCCCTAGATAGAACAACGATACTGGGTCCATCATGTGGGTGTCTTCCCGAATGTTGTTAGATAGAATTGGGAATGGGCTGGCGTGATCCCACTGGGATGTGGTGGCTCAGGTAAGAATTAGGATGGATGATGAGGTGAAGTGGGGTGAAATATGACCATCTTAAGGGTGATGGTGAAGTTAGGCTTCAGCCTTGAAGAGACTTCCTACGTATCCCTATGGTATATAATCAGATTCCTTATAGTTTGGTGAACATAGTTTGTATTCACAACGGCTTACCTTTGAATGGGGTGACAATGGCTTACCGCTGAATGAGGCTGAAAAATGGCTTACCTCTGAATGAGTCTGACAACGGCTTATAGCTGAATGAGGCTGAAAATGGCTTACCGCAAGATGGTGGGCTTGATTCTCGGGGAGGCTTCTTGTGTACCATGCCTTGGAAAGGATCAAAGACCTCGTACTTAAGTTGGTTGCGAAATGATGTGATGGTTGACCTGGGGTCCAATAGTGGTTGGGATTGAATCTCTTGGAGGCTTCCTACGTACGCTGCCTTGGAATGTATCAATGACCATGTAGTTCAGGTGCTGGCATGGGTCAGTGAGCTGACGTGAATAAATACCTGAGGTAAAGGTGGATGGTGGGATTGAACCTTAGGGAGGCTTCCAACGTACCTTTCATTGGCAATGATCAATGTCAACGTAGTTCATGGAAGGGTGTGGGGCTTACACTCTATGCTGCCCAAGGTGTTTGTGAACCGACATGAATGGGGTCAGAATGTCATATGGTTGGTGGGTATGAACCTCATGGAGGCTTCCTATGTACCTTTCCTTAGCAAGGATCAATGACCTCATAGTTCATGGGTGGAAATTGGGGCATACTCTTTGTGGCAGCCAAAAGTGTTGGTGAACCTATGTGAAGATGGTCGGAATGAACGGGGTGGT
Organism: Viscum album; assembly: GCA_963277665.1. Classification (NCBI taxonomy): domain Eukaryota; kingdom Viridiplantae; phylum Streptophyta; class Magnoliopsida; order Santalales; family Viscaceae; genus Viscum; species Viscum album. The sequence continues at coordinate 1,691,874,166 of OY728137.1, read as the reverse complement.
GGGCTAGAACCTCATGGAGGCTTCTTATGCACCTTTCCTTAACAAGGATCAATGACCAAGTAGTTCAGGTGGGATATAGAAAACTGATGTGAATAAGGACCTAGGGTCCATATGGATGGTGGGCTTGAACCTCGTGGAGGCTTCCTACATACCATGCTTTGGCAAGGATCAAATACCTTGTAGTTCAAGTGGGGGCTTGGTTCATTGACGTGAAAATGGTAGGGACCAATGGATACTTGTGGGCTTGAACCTCAAAGAGGATTCCTATGTACCCTACCTTGGAATGGATCAAAGACCATGTAGTTCTAGTGGGCGTCGGTGAACTGACGTGAAGGAGGACTTGGGGTCCCATGGGTGGTGGGAATGAACCTCGTGGAGGCTTCCTATGTAAATAGCCTTGGCATGGATGAAAGACATTTTAGATCAGGTGGGCATGTGGGGATTACATTATAGGCTTCCCAATGTGTTTATCATGGTCGGTGCTTGCTCTAAGACTACATGAGTAATGATCGGTGCGCGAAACAAGAGGCAGTGGAGACCTGATGATCACGTCGCGAAAGGTGTGTCCGTGGGAAGTGGAGTGGGGATTACACGTAGTTAGCGACCCAAAGAGGGAACATGGGATTTTTGGTGGTTAGCTGCCTGAAGATGTTTGGACTTCCTCTAGGAGGGAGGCCCTAAGGTGGAAAAGCTCAGCAAGAGAGGGATTTGGGACCGATGAAAGGAAAAACACCATTCTACATCACGCCCTTTGCTGTCCCTGGGGACCAAAGAAGAAAGGAGGAGAAAGGATGATGCCTCTTACAAGATAGCTATGGGCATACTACGAGATTGTTTCCATTTCCCTACGTACAAACGCCACTCCAATGAGGAGGATATCATCCCCTATGGCGATCAGTGGGTGTGAAGAATTTCCAAGGTGGGGGAACCATGTGAGAGAGGCACGGGGAGAGGTTACATTTTAATGTCATGTGTTGAAGATGATGGTGCTTGATAGTTTAACATCATGCATCTAGAAGAGGTGGGTTTTCTCTACACCCTATGGAATTAAATTACCGGTACCCTATTCTCCTTGGTGTAGAGAGAGGACATGCAAAGCCATAGTGAGGGGTTTTAATGGAGCAAATCATCGATGGGTCCATGTTATCAAGAATATGAGAAAAATCAATATCTGTTAGCATGCCTAAGTGAAAAAGCATGATGCAAAGCAACGCAACGTGTAGTATCGTCCAAGGGACATTGAAATCACATCATGAAAACCTGGAGGGTCACACTAGATAAGGAATAGGAAAGCAGAGGGATTCATAGGAAGATGACATGTGAAGCTCTAATGCCCCACGTGGCGGAGAGTACTTCTGAAGGGGTGTGCTTTGCGATGTGGGGCATCTCAGCCTAAGCATAGGGAAGAGGTGCATATAGGGGTTTCTTCACAAAGTGGAAAGGAATTTGCGATGCACCACCTTTTGAAGCAAAGGATCCTTGCGATGTAGGGTGTCATGAAGGAATGTGCTTTTCAAAGTACGATGACCATGCCTTTGCATATAGATCTCGTGTACATGAAGGGTGTTTCGTGAAGAATAAATGCTCCGCGACAACCCGGGTCCCCTTGAAGATCCCCTTCCTTTGCGGAGGCCCTTAGGCTCCGTGAAAGGCAAACCTCTAGAAAGAGGGGATCAAAACAAGGCAAAGGGGAGGAACTTTGCCGAGTAGAAGTACCTCTCACAGCTCATGGTTCACAGAGCAAAAGTATTCTTTATGATTCGAGAGCTGGGAAGTCGAAAGGTCGGATTATACCTCTCTTGGGCTTAGGGGGAGCTCTGTATTTTTAGGAAAGAGGTGCTATGAAGCACATTTTTCATAGCGTGAGGATGGGGATTGTTGCTCTGCGGTGAACTCATGAATGCAAGGGCGTTCGCGGAGTATCTCGCCTCATTGCTCCACGGCGGGCTCGTGAATGTCATGGGTCTTCTTGAATCATACCGCTTTGTTGCTCCACGGCTGGCTCACGAATGTCAAGGGAATTCTCAGATCATCCCACCTTGTTGCTCTGGGGTGAGCTTCCAAACATCAAGGGTGTTTTCAGAGCATCCCTCCTTGTTGCTCTGTGGTGGGCTCGTGAAAGTCAAGGGAGTTTGAGGATCATCCCACCTCGTTTCTTTGTGGAGGGATCGCAAAATCAAGGGCATTCGTGGAGAATCCCACCTCATTTCTCTGCGTAGGGCTCTTGAACATCAATGGCGTTCGTAGAGCTTCCCCCCTCATTGCTCTGTAGCTACCATAGTGACATCCAGCCTCAACGAAGTGGCTTTTTATGGCTGTCCTTAGGATTCGTTGAGTCTTCTTCTCTTCCACAAATTTTGGCACCAACATGGTCATAAACCCTAATCAATAGATGTTTTTAATTATTTAAAAGTATTTTCCTTATCCTATTCAATATTAACATGACCAAATAAAACTCAATGTTAAAGTGTGTTTGGATCACTGTGAGTTAAATGAACCTTTTACCTCTTGATAATAACCTATGTATCTCTTTGGGGATGAAATATTGAAAGATCGAGGTTAATGTAGTGACCCAATATTTTTATTTTGAACCATTAAAATATTTTGAATAAAACATTCATAGTGGTTCCCTGATAATGTTTTTATGACATTTTTTATATAGAATCTCATATATATCATGTTAAATATATTTCAAATTTTTTTATTTTACATAATCCTGATCATAATGGATTGACCTTATTTTCTAAATGGAACTTCATATTGAAAAATTCATTCCATGTTTTATCATGGAATAAGGGGTGTACATTATGGGTGATATAATTTTTGATACATTTGGAGGCTTAAGTTATTCCCATTACTAGATTTGTATTTAAAAAATGATAAAAACGGATATTTTATTTATTTAAATGGATATAGAATCTTTAATTTTGGTTAGAAACCACAAATCCAAATTATATATGTAGATAGAGATTGAAATAATTGATTATATGTATTACAAATTCTTTGAGAAGATCATTAATAATCCTAAATATAAATTCTGTTAAACGATAATTATTTAATCAATATATTACCCATTATTTCAATTTACATCCCATTAATCAGAAATTCAAATCTTCAATTCTATTTCAATTTTTTACTATTATTTAAAATCCTCTCAAATGTATTTTTTATATTTTTTTAAAAATCAGTAATCATTCATTGATTCTTCATCCATTAAAACATTTATTCATGATGAATGGTTGATGAACCATTGGAGTGGGCCCAAAACCACATTATCCAAAATTATTCTTCCCTTACACATAAAATGTTCAGCAATACCCTTATATGCGTAAAATAATTTATAATGTGTTATGGGATGATGTTCAGAATTTAATCATGCTTGTGGCGTACTTTTTTGGACATGAATGTGGTAAAAGTGGACACATACAACCAACCAGAATTTAGTAGTGGTGGTAGTTTAAATTTTTTTGATGGGATGATATACATAGAATAAATGTGATATAGTTTGTGTGAGAAGGTATTTCTAGATATTATTAGATAATAAAAAACCATTAAAACCCCGTTAGTGGATGATGATAGTAAATAATGGTTTGGTAGTGATGGTGGAGCTTGACTATGATTGTTCATACATGATCAAAGGTAAAATTAATAGAAGATGAGTGAATTTAGGTAATGTAGGTGTTTTTCAGGTTGGACACCTGATTAAATTACCTTTGAATCTGAAAATTCTCATTGTTTATGATGTTTTGGTAGTGTCTAGGGAATCATGAATATTTTAAATATCACATGTGGTCAACTCTAGTAATACATTCCATATAGTAATAGGTTATAAGGATTGACATGTATATTAGTATTTTCATTAATGATCACCTAATACCACATTTTGTGACCCATCCCCAAAATGAAATATATTTAGATCCCCCCCAGAAGGCATGATAATAAAAATACATGGTCTTGATACTACATAAAGATAACACACTTTTTCCTTTTGAGTACTTATTATATCTCTTTCACTATTTGGTGTTTTCTATACTTTTCTTCCTGAGAATTATATTTTGGAACCTATGTTGTCAATTTTTTAAAAAATATTTATTAATGAAAATTGTATATTCCTCAATATTTTATACATAAGATTTATGGTGATTATGAAATCTTGATTTCATTATAATTAAAAGGAATAGTGATTGGGTTTTGGAGAGACAATATAAGAAGACCTGTGGTTGGGTACTCCTTGGGAGTCATAGTAATGATATGGATAATTACCCATACATTATTTATATAGTTCAGTACATCCCCACATACTTGGGGCATAAATCCTCTATTTTTTCATAGGTTTTATACTTACCTGGTAGAGAATATGTGTTGGTCCATTATATGGTTGATACAGTAAGGACACCACCGCCATTTTATGGGTGTGGGTCCACAATATTTATAGTTTCTTACTCAATCATTCAACCAACTTGTATAAATGAGTTTTGTGTCTTCAATTGAGGTTGGTATTTCCTCGACCAATTTGTATATTCCTAGGTGAGGCATCTGTTCCCACTTCATTTTCCCAGTATAGACATGTGTTGGAATGATGGGGTTTTTATATTCATGGTCATCTCACACTATATGGTCAATATGTGGATATTTTGTAAGGAGAAATATTTTCATAAATCTCTTGTTATCAATCTACAATTCATATTTGGGTTATATTTTCCATTTTGGTACTGAGCTAACAATTTTTTATATTTGTGTTTTTTTATTTTCATTCCCTTACAGGGAAAGTTTTTATTCCACCTTATATAGGAATTTCACGCACATGTGTCATGTATTATGTAGATGACTGTTAGTTTGGAAAATATCATATTATAGGTAGTTTTGGTGAAGTTTGAGATTAGTGGTTCTCAGATTTGAGGGTTGACAGATAGTTTTAATTATTTTATATTCACATCAAAGAGTATCTTTCCACTCCTCTATTCTTAGGATGGTTTACTTTAGGGATATGAAGTTTTTGTTTTCTGATATAAATTGTGCAATTTAATTTTTTTCAATACTAAAATGACAATAATATGGGACATGAATTTATATACCACAGTTAATTTATTATCTAGAATTATTTATTATTATAACTTTTGTAGAAACATATTTTTATTTATAGATACTATAGGCGAAGTACTCACATATTATTTGATGTGAATATAATGCACTAGTATCTATCCCCATGATATTTTTGGTTTGATTTGGGTTGTAACACCCCAAGCTTCCATGGTACGCTTCTCTTTGAATAATTCAGAAGCGTTCTTTGTACGCAACTTCGAGTTCTAACACACCACAACCAATCAAACTAGTTGTTATTAATAGTAATACCCATTTTTTGAAATTTTATAAATTTTATCTTTCAAAATGGACTTCATGTTTTGATTCCTAATATCCAAATTATCTTAGGGTGAATTATTGGTACTTTTATGATAACATTCATATTTTAATGAATAGTAAAAATTACTATATATTAATTAAAAACAACTTTTTTAATCGAAATAAATATTATTGATAAATTTTGAATTTGAGTAATTTTAAAGTATAATTCGATTATATTTTTACCATTTAATCCAATGTTGGACAATAGACATAATTCCATATTTAAACTACACATAAACCAGTGTCAATTTTTTTATAGTTATTATTTCTTAAAAACACATTTTTTGTTTTGAAAACGAGAATTAATTTTAAATTATTTTCCACCACTTCTGTGTTATGAATTTAAAAAAATGGATTCCTTATTTAGAATTAGGATGTCAAAATTGGGTAAATAAATATATTTTTTTAGACATTTTGATTAATTACTTCGGTAAATATTTTATTTACCATGGTTAAAGGGTAAATCCAGTAAGTAAGGATAAACAAATAATATTATAATAATATTAAATTACCATAAAACGTATCCTATCCCTATTTTTTGATACATGTCCAACCATGGGAATATTTTGGTAGATCTTGGGACCCCATGAGCAACTTGTATGTTATAATAACACTTTATATTAATTAAGTAAAAGTAAATACAAAAATGACATAAGCATATATCTTTTAGAAAAAAAAATTTTACATAGGGTTATATAAGATATATTTTCAACTATAAATATTCATTTAAAATATAAAAATATTTCCTACATAATTAGATTTTAATTATAATTTTTAGACATTTAATAATTAAATTTATTTATAAGACAATAATGATGCAGTATTTTTCTTATTAATGAAAGAATCAAATAATTGGTATTATAAATGTTAAAATAAATATAATTTATAGTTTTCATGACATAAAAAAAATTTATTGGTTAATATGACATGTTATTATTACTTTAATGAATTTGGTTTAACAAATAATGTTTTTATGACTTAAAAAATCAATTATTAAATACTGTCAAAAATGACATGAAAGAGATTTTAAAACAAATATTATACAATTAATTGATATTCTATTCCTAAAAATATATGGTTCTCCCTAAGGACATATATAATGATAATTGTATGATTAATGAAACACTTTTGGTTCTCTTGGAAGTATATAGTATTTTTATTAACCATATAAAAAAAATACAAAGAGACATGGTAAATGTCAAACTAATTAACTAGGAGTTAAAACTAAAAGATAAGGTTAATATATTGACAAAAACGTATCTAAAACATACTGGTTGAGTGTTATTAGACTTATCCCCACCTTTACCTTTAAATAATACAATTTTGAGCCATTATAAAACGAATATTAATTTACTATAAAATAATATTTCTAGGATTTCCTAAGGTTCTCCTCACCCCTCTTATAAAAGGGCACTCTCCCTTCTATCAAATTCACACTTTCAAAGCCTTTTGGATCTGCCAACCTCTACCCAAATGCCATATCAACTATCCTACCTTCATCCTAGATTCCTTCCTTTAATAAAAAATCCAACCGAAAATCCCTTTTGATCAAATCAAAAAGAAGAACCTGAAGAAGAGGTAATGATTTAACCACCCTCTTTCATGTTCCTTTCTTCTTCCACTTCTTTTTTCATTGTTATTTCTATTCTAAAATAATAAATCCAATATATTCTATATATTTTGATGTTATTATAAATATTATTCCACCATATTAATTATTCTATCCATCCTTTGAATGACATGTCACAATACGTGTGTACGTACGACCTACCGTCTCCACGTCGTGGTGTAATTGTTATTCAATACATTATTATTTGGATGCATATGATAATGATGTGTAATTGATGTAAATAATAACTACAACATGATAATTATTCTGTATATATCATGTACCATCCAATTATTTATTATTTTAATATCAAAAGAATGATATTTTCACTTGTGCGTACGTACGGAATACTGTCTCCACGAACGCGATGAGATTCAATCCCCATCGTATCCATTTAAGAATAATTTTTATTTGATGGTTAAAAATAAATTTTGAAGACTTAATATCATTCTGGATATGAATAATATACATCCTATCCATAATAAACATGGCTTATGTAGCAAAACATATAAAAGAAAATGAGTAAGTTAACACCTGAAACGACGATAATACTAAGATATTATTAACAAAGAAATGTTAAAAGGTAATATATGATATCATATTAATGTATATTAATCATGTATAATTTAATAACCATTATTTCACCATTATACAGGTTCTTAACCTACCCTCGACCAAGGAAAAGTACACATTAATTGTTTATTTCACAATATCTTCATTATCCGAGATTGTTTGTACGTAATTATCTACTGGGACCTCTTTATCATCCACATCCATTTTTCTTAAAAATGTATTTCAAATAATTATTACTATTTTATAGACTATGAGATAAAGTAATTTATACCCTTTTGACTTTTTATAATTTGTTTATAAGGGAAACTTTCTTTCGTTTTCCAAATAAGGTCATTTTTAACATTTTCAATAGAATTAAGGTAAGAATGTCTTTGTTTAACTTATACGACGGGTGCGGCTATTTTCTGCCATTATAAAATAGTTGAATCTTACCATACAAGATTATAAGAATATTTTGAAGGTAAATGTTTTCTTTTATAATTATGTGACTTTTTAATGATTAAAAAAATAGATATTTCTCTCAAATAGTTTTGATTTCATCTATGTCAACAACATTTGATAGATTTTAAGCTTATTTGAAGTTGATTTATTATGATACAAAACATCCATATTTTATTGAAGTTTTTGTGATATGTTTGACTATGGATGTGTTATTTTTATTCCATTCATGGTTTATGGAGAAAGTATTGACATTTCGTATGCTATTTTTAATACAAATGTTTATGTTATGTTTAAACTTGTTAATATGAGGAATGCATTGGACATAAAAAGTGACCGGAGAGATCGCTATAGCTCCTCGATGCATCGGCAGGTCTTATGAGACAAACTAGTGTCTTGGAACAAGGCCTTGACAAAATCTTATTTGTAGTCTTGGCCCATGGCCTTGATAATGCGGTTATGATAGTCTGTCATTATGCATTCCATCATTATGAAAGTGGTTATTGATATTGAGTGTGATTATTGGACTAGTATAATATCCATGTGAATAATTAAATGGAATTATTTAATTTTATTTCTACCATATTATACTGAAGATCATGTTTAAAAGAATTGTTTTAGTTATACATTGCCTTAATTGTTTATGCTTGTTTATGAAAGTTTCCACTATATTGTTATCCTTACTAGGAATCTGAGCTCTCCACTTTCTATGTTTTATTTCTCACAGGATGTGAAGAAGTATTTTATGAATGACCTGTAGGGATAGTATGAGGGGATATTAGTGTGGTCTAGGGAGACAAGATGTTGTTTTAGTTTTTCACTTTATGATGTAATGTAAACTTTATGAATGTATCTAGTGATTTCAAGGATATTAAACTAATCGGTCTTTCGATACATAATCTTTTACGATCTTGCTAATGATATGTAATAATGCACTGACTCTAGGCTTCTAGGGTTGAGGTTTTATAGTAGGTTTCAGAGGGATGTTTAGTACAAACCTTGGAAATAATATTTAGATAAACACTTTTTAGAGAACATAGACCTAAGATGGACATTGAGGATTACTATAGAATAACATCCTAGAATCTTGGTATTGTAGATATTTTGTGAGTTTTCCAAGAAATACATACCTGTCTGGGTATGAGCTGGTAGAGGCGGCTCTAGCACAGATATACCTATGGGTAAAACCCGAAAACACCGGTTTGAGTTAAACTCGAACGAGAATTGGTGCACGACAATGGGCCTTGGTACACTATTTGTTAAGACAGTCCAAGGAGATATTTTTAGGATAATTCTCATTTTCTTTACAAACCATTATGAAGGGTATTTTACTAAATACTTCCTCAAAGAAAACATTTTTATGATTATGGATTATATCCATAAACTATTCAATTTTTGTTAAGTGTTTTAAAAGTATGGAATTATGTATTACGATTCATAAACTGATCTAGTTTATGACACTGTTTAAAAATTGTGACTAGTGGATGGAATGGAAACTTTACAAATGCACGCACTCCATGTCGGGATTTCCCTCCTGGTAAAGATAATTATAGTGGAGCTGGAGATACAAATGGTGCTGATCATCTTATCACAATATTGGGAAAACTCACTCAGGTTGTGAATAATAACCTTACCCGTATCGAGCACCATGATCTGCAACATGGAGGATAAATGTTAGATCTCTTTATGAAGAAACAACCATAGACATTCAATGAGAGTACAAATCCATTAGTGGTTGAGCAATTGATAAATTCTTAAGAGAAAATGTTACATTCTTTGGGGAGTAGTGAAAGAGTAAAATTTGTTATGGCAGTTTATAGCCTTACTAGAGATGCTAATCAATGGTGGTCATTGATTCAAAACACAGAGGATGATGAGGAAGTATCAAATATGGAATGGAGAGAGTTTAAAGAGATTTTCTTAGAAAAATACTTTCCTTGTGACCATTGAGCAGATATGTAATGGAAATATCCGAGTCTAAGACAAAAGGAGGATGATAATGTCACAAAGTATGAGGTTAACTTTAAAAGGATATAAAGGCATGAAACATATTATATATCTAACACAAGGAGTAAGATTGATCATTCATTTGATTGGTTAAAACCATTTCTTCATCGAGCATTAGTCTCACAATCCTTCTCGTCGTACAAAGATATTGTCTCATATGCTATCAAGATAAAAAAAGAATTCTCTATGTCTTAAGACTTTAAAGCAACGAAAGATAAGAAGAGATCTTCTGATCACTCTGGAAATAAAAATAAGTGGAATAATGGAAATGTTGAATATCCATTCTGTAGTAGATGTGAGAAGAAACACCCCAGTACTTGCTTGAACGGAATGTGAGTCTGTTACATGTGTGGTGAAAAAGGCCACTAAGCTCGTGATTGCAAGGGTAATAATGAAGCTACCAATTTTCAATGCTACAACTGTAGGGAAATGGAAAATTATGAAAATTAATGTCCTAAGCATCTGGGAAACATACCTCAAAAAAGGCCAAGGGATCAAGGCCAAGATTATACGATCACTACTGTTGAGGTTGAAGCTTAAAAAGATGTGGTGGAAGGTAATTTAATGGTTTCCTCAAGTTTATCCAATGCATTATTTGATTCTGGATCATCAAATTGTTTCGTATCTTCTCAGTTTGCAATGGAAATTAGATATTTTCAATTTTATTTAACAAGGGAGTTGTCATTCAAAACTCCTAAGGGAAGTATAATTGCATTAAATTTTTGTGAATCAACCCCAATTAGAGCACATAAATGTTCTTTATATACTGATATCATCGTCATAACCATGATGGAATTTGATATAATCATCGGGGTGGAATTGATTTCGGACCATGATGCAAAAAATTATTGTAAGAATAAAGAGGTTACTATTTTTTATAATGAAGATAAAGAAAACCTTATCTTTAGTGCATAACCGTCACCACCTAATTCATATCTAGATCCACCACCAGTAGCTCAACTACATTCAATTATTGGGGAGGAAGAGGATGAAAAAATTTTGTGTGAGAAAAGGAAAGTTCAAATATAGGGTGTACATATTGTGAATGAATATGTAGATGTGTTTCCATAAGATTTACATGGACATCCTCTGGAATGAGAAATTGAGTTTTCCATTGATTTAATTCTTGGTTCAAGGCCTATATTGAAGTCCACTTATAGAATGACCACTGTGGAATTAGTTGACCTAAATAAACAACTAGAGGAATTGAGTAATAATGGATTTATTCGCCCTTGTGTTTCTCCATGGGGAGCCCCAGTACTTTTTGTTAAGAATAAATATGGATCTATGAGGTTATGTATCGATTAAAGGGAGATCAATGCTATAACAATAAAGAACATGTATCCCCTGTCTTGCATTGATAATTTATTCCAACAACTTCATAGAGAATAATATTTTTCAATGATTTTCCTTCGATCTGGATACAATCAGTTGTGTGTGAAGAAGGATGACATTCCTAAGACAGCATATCGAACCAGGTATAGGTAGTAAAATTTTACAGAAATGAATTTTGGATTGACGAATGCACCCTCTGTCTTCATGGATCTAATTAATATAGTTTTCAAGGAACATATCGATGATTTTGTTTGGGTATTTATTGATGATATCGTGGTATAATAAAAAAGATAAAAATATCAGGAAAATCAATTGCGCATTATGCTGAAGACTCTTAGAAGACATGAATTCTATGGGAAGTTTAGCAAGAGTGAATTCTGGCTTCAGGATATCTCTTTTCTTGGCCCAATTGTCTCTAATGATGGAATATCTATTGATCGTTCTAAGAAAAGATCAATCCAAGAATTTACAGAACCAACGAGTATAACTGAGGTACACAGGTTTATTGGTATAGCAAGTTATTATTGACATTTCTTCCAGAACTTTGCCCAATTGGATAACCCATTAACGAATCTCACATGTAAAGGGGTTAAATTTATTTGGACAAAAGTGTGTGAAGAATGTTTTGAATAACGGAAGAGAATATTAGTCAATGATCTTATATTTAATCTACCATCTGGGAATGATGGGTTTGTTATTTATAGTGACGCTTCAAAGAAAGGAAATGGTTGTGTCCTTATGCTGACTGATAGGGTTATTGCCTATGCATCACGAAAGCTGAAAATTCAAGAGAAATACTATCCTAATCATGATCTTGAGTTAGCTCCTGTAATCTTTGCTTTGATGATATGGAGACATTATCTCTATGAGGAAAATTGTGAGATATATACCTATCACAATATTTTGACGTATATTTGGTCACAGATAGATCTCAACATGAGGCAAAGGTGATGGATTGAACTACTCATGGATTATGATTTCATGATACACTACCACCCAGGGAAGGAAAATAAGGTAGAAGATGCTTGGAGCAGAAAGGATCATGGAGTTTTAAACAAAATTAGTCTTAAAAGGGATCCAATTATCATGGATCTAGTAAAGTTGGATATGGGAATATCCATGGAAGGTGAAACATTGATACTTTTTCAAATAGTTTCCAAACCATCTTTACTAGAAAGGATAAAAAGTTCTCAGGCTGATGATGAAGACTTTAAAAAGAAGATTAAAGCTGTGAATGATGGGCGATTGATTGACTTTGTGTATGAAGATGGAATTTTTAAATTTGGGAAGAGAATTTGTGTTCTCGATATAACTGATCTAAAAAGGGAATTATTGGATGATGCGCATAGTTCCAATATCTTTATACACCCTGGCAGCACCAAGATGTATAGAGATTTGAAGGAACATTTTTGGTGGGACAACATTAAATGTGAGATTTCTGATTTTTTGTCAAGATGTATGGTTTGTCAACAAGTGTACGATGGAAGACAACAGCCTGTAGGAGTCATGCAACCTCTTCCCATACCTGAGTAGAAATGGGAAAATATCAAAACAGACTTTGTCATGGGGCTACAAAAGACTCCTAGAAGGAACGATGCAATATGGGTCATTATTGATCATCATACCAAGTCAGCACATTTTTTTTCTATAAGAGAATATCTACCACTTGAATATATGGGCATACAATATATTAATGAAGTTTTGTGACTTCATGGAGTACACATATCAATTTTTTTATCATGATCCATGTTTTACTTCAAGATTCTGGAAGAGTCTTCAGAAGGCCTTGGATACTGAATTTCATTTGAGCACTTCCTACCACCCTCAAACTGATTGAAAATCAGAACGGACTATTCAAACCTTAGATTTCATTTTGATATCATGATAAATTTAATTTCAATGTATGTGAGATCAATATTTCCCTCTGGTAGAATTTTCCTACAACAATAGCTTCTATTCAAGTATTCAGATGGAACCATATAAAGCTTTATACAGAAAGAGATGCCGCACACCAACCTGTTGGGATGATGTTGGGGAAAGAAAACTTGTAGTCGTAGAACTGGGGGAGGAAACAATGGAAAAGGGGAATGTAATCCAAAACCACATCAAAGAAACTAAAAGTAGGTAGAAGAGATATGATGATAACCGAAGGAAGGATTTGGAATTTCAGTTATGAGATCATGTTTTCATGAAGGTATCTCCATGGAATGGAGTTTTACATTTCGGTAAGATGGGTAAATTGAGTCCCACATTCATAGGAACTTTTGAAATTCTATAACTAATTGGGGCTGTAGCTTAATGTTTGGAAATGCCTCCATGTCTCTCCAAAGTTCACGATGTGTTCCATGTATCATTGTTGAAAAAATACATGTCTGAGCCAATGCATGTACTAACCTTTGACTAAGTAGAACTGGAAACTGATCTAACTTATTGTGAAGATCCCTTTAGGATTCTTGAAACAAGAGGACAAGTGCTGAGAAACCAGACAGCTCGTCTAGTTAAAGTTCTATGTAGAAACCATAAGATGGAAGAGGCAACATCGGAACCTTAGGAACCTGTAATTAAGAACCCCCCAAGTCTTTTTATGCAGTAATATTCTAGAAATTTTGAGGAAGAAATTATTTGAGGGAGGGGAGAATTTAACACCCCAAGCTTCCATGGTACACTTCTCTTTGAATAATACAGTAGCATGTGTTGTATGCGACATCGAGTTCTAACACACCACGACCAATCAAACTAGCAGTTATGAATAGTAATATCCACTTTTTAAAATTTTATAAATTTTTTATTTCAAAATGGACTTCATTTTTGGATTCTTAATATTGAAATTATCTTAGGGTATGTTTTTGGTTCTTTTCTGATAAATTTTATATTTTGATGAATAGTGAATATTATTAAATTTTAATTGAAAACATCTTTTTTAATCGAAATAATTATAAGTGATAAATTATGAATTTGAATGATTTTAAAGTATAATAAGATTATATATTTACCATTTATTCCAATTTTGGTCATTGGACATAATTTCACATTGACAGTAGACATAAACAAGTGTCAATATTTTGATAGTTATTATTTCCTAAAAAAATGTTTTTTGTTTTCACAACAGAAATTAATTTTAAAATCATTTCTGCCACTTCATTGTTTTGAATTTAGAAAAATGGATTCCATATTTATAATTAGGAGTTAAATATTTTTTAAATTGGTAACTTTTAGTTTTAGACATTTTGAATAATTACTTCGGTAAATATTTTATTTACCATGGTTAAAGGGTAAATCGATTAAATAACGGTAAAAAAATAATATTATAAAAATATTAAATTACAATAAACCATGTCCTACCCCTATTGGTTGATATATTTCCAACCATGGTCATCTTTTGGTCGATTTTGGGACCCCATGGTGCCACTTGTAAGTGATAATGACACTTTATATTAATTAAGTTAAAGTAAATACAAAAATGACATAAGCATATATCATTTAGAAAAACAATTTTTACATAGGGTTATATATGTTATATTTTCTACTATAAATATTAATGAGAAATATTAAAATATTTCATATATAATGGGATTTTATTTATAATTTTTAGACATTGAATAATTAAATTTAATTATGACACAATAATGATGTAGTATTTTCCTTATAAATGAATGAATCAAATAATTGGTATTATAAATGTTAAAATAAATATAATTTAAAAGTTTTTATGCCATACACACATTTTATTGGTTAATATGACATGTTAAAATCACTTAAATGAATTTGGTTCGAATTAATAAGGATAGTAAGACTTCAACAAAAATCAATTATTAAATAGTGTCAAAATTGACCAAAAGGAGTTTTTAAAACAAATATTATATTATTAATTGATATTCTATTCCTAAAAATATAAGCTTCATCCAATGGACTTATAAAATTATAGGAATACGATTAATTATACACTTTGGTTTTTCTTAGAATTATATATTATGTTTATTAACCATATAATATAAAAATACAAAGAGACATGGTAAATGTCAAACTAGTTAACTAAGAGTTAAAACTAAAAGATAAGGTTAATATAGTGACCGAAACGTATCTAAAACCTATTTTTTTAGTGGTTTTATATCTATACCTACCTTAACCTCTAAATAATCCACTTTGAGCCATTATAAAAATAATATGAATTTTTTATAAAATAATTTTTCTTGCTTTTTCTAAGGTGCCCCTCACCCCTCTTATAAAAGGGCACTCCACCTTCTCTCTAATCCACACCTTAAAAGCCTTTTGGCTCGGACATACTCCAACAAAATACCATAAAAACTATCCTCCCTTCATCCTAGAGTCATTACATTAGTCATAAAGCCAACCTATAAATCCATTTTGGTCAAATCAAAATGAAGAACCCGAAAAAGAGGTAATGATTTAATCACACTCTTTCTTGTTCCTTTCTTCTTCCACTTCTTCTTTCAATGTTATTTCCATTATAAAAAAAGAAACTCCAGTATCTTCTATATTATGTGATTTTATTATAAATATAGTACAACAATATTCGGTATTCTATCTATCATTTCAAGGATATGTCATCATATGTGCGTACGTATGACCTACCGTCTCCACGTCGTGGTGTAATAGTTATTCAATACATTATTATTTGGATGGGAATGATAATGATGTCTAATTGATGTAAATAATAAATATAACATGATAATGATTCTTTATATAGGTCATACCATCCAATTAGATATTATTTTAATATGAAAATAATGATATTGTTGCTCGTGCGTACGTACGGACTACCGTCTCCACGAACGCGATGATATTCATTACCCATTGTATCCATTCATGAATAATTTTCATTCGATGGTTAAAAATAGTGTATAAATAATTAATTTCATTATTTATATGAATAATATAAAACCTATCCATAATAAACATGACATATTTAAAAAAACATATAAAAGAAAATGAGTAAGTTAACACCCGAAACGGCGATAATATTAAGATATTATTAAGAAAGGAATGTTAAAAGATCATATATGATATCCTATTAATGTATATGATTCATGTATAATTTAATAAAAATTATTTCACCATTATACAGGAGGTTAACCTACTCTCGACCAAGGAAAAGTACAAGTTAAGGGTTTATTTCACAATCTTTTCATTATCCAAGGTTGTTTATATATAATTATTTACTTGGACCTCTTTATGATCAACATCCATGTTTCTTAAAAATGTATTTCAAATCATTCTTACTATATTATGGACTATGGGTTAAATTAATACACACCCTTGTTGACATTTTATGATATGTTTATAAACTAATCTTTTGTTCATTTTCCCAACAAGGTCCTTTTTATCCTTTTCGACAGAATTATGTTAAGAATGTATTTTTTTAACTTATACGTCCGGTCAAGCTATTTTACACCGCTATAAAATTTTCGAAGCTAACCTTACAAAATTATAAGAATATTTTCAATGTAATTGTTTTCTTTTATAATTATGTGAATTTAAAATTATTTAAAAAATGAGATATTTCCCTCAAATAGTTTCGATTTCATCTATGGGAACATCCTTTCGTGGATTATAATCTTATTTGAAGTTGATTTATTATGAAACTAAACTTACATATTTTATTGAAGATTTTGTGATATGTTTTACTGTAGATGTTTTATTTTTATACCATTCATGGTTTATGGAGAATGTATTAACATTTTGTATTCTAGTTTTAAAACAAATGTTTATGTTAGGTTTAAACCTATTCAAATGAGGAATGCGTTGGACTTAATAAGAGATGGGTGGAGCCCACTATAGCTCCACGATTCATTGGTAGTTATCATGAGACAAACTAGTGTCTTGGCATAAGGCCTTGACAAAATCATATTTGTAGTCTTGGAACAAGGCCTTGACTATGTTGTTACGGTAGTCTAGCATTATGCATTGCATCATTATGAAAGTGGTTATTGATATTCCATGTGATTATTCGACTATTAGAATATCCATGTAAATAAGTAAATGCTATTATTTTATTTTATTTCTAACATATTATTCTGAAGTTAAATTTTAAAATGAATTTGTTTTAGTTATAAATTGCATTAAATGTTTAAACTTATTTATGAAAGTTTCATCTATATTGTTATCCTTACTGGGCATCTGAGCTCCCCCTTTCTATGTTTTATTTTTCCGAAGATGTGAAGAAGTATTTTATGAATGACCTACATGGATAGTATGAGGGGATATGAGTGTGGTATAGGGAGACAAGATTTTGTTGTAGTTTTTCACCTTATGATGTAATGTAAACTTTATGAATGTATCAAGTGATTCAAAGGCTACTAAACTAATCGGTCTTTCAAGACATGATATTTTATGATCATGCCAATGATACGTAATAATGCACTGACTCTGGGCTTCTGGGTTCAGGGAGTTACAAGGGTGGAACACATAGTATATTGTATCAAAAGGGGGGTACTGGTTGTTTTGGTTGTGTCAGATTTGTATTTTCAGAGGTTTGACCTAGGGATTCATTTTGGAGATTAAAGTTTAATTGTACATGCTTTTTAATTATCTATATTTGGTTTATAATTTTTATGATTTTTTTCTTTAGATTCTACATTATGAATGTTAATATGTTTATTTTTATAATTTTATTATTAATACCATCTAGATTTTGGACACACATGCCTGATTTTTTTACTTATTCATGTTATAATTTTTATTATTATTTTTTTCAATTGAATAAATATTTTTTTGGAAAAACATTCCCTATGTGTAAAAAAGATTTCAGGGGATGTATAAGATAATACATGGGAATGAATGATATTTGTTGGAGTACATTAAATGGAAAAATTCTATATGAGATTAAACAGAATATGGAATCCACTACATAAAATTGAATGAAATTTAAATGATTTAGAAAATAACAAAGCATCCATCAAGTCCAACTCAACACAATGTTAGATCCTTATAGAATGTATAACAACACATAATTTTAGTATGTATATTATCTTTAAATAAATACCATGTATATGATATCTTGAGAAACCTGGAACACTAAACTAAAATGACCAATGTTTCATTTCATTATGGTAAATTATTACATTAGAATATTAATGTCATTTGAAGATAACTGATTACAATATAATATGTTAAATCATAAATTGAATGAAATAACATGTAAACAATACAATAATGTAATAATTATTGTCATCATAATTTACTATAATGTTTATATCTGCGATAATTACTGTTAAAAGAATAAAACATTGTATGAATTTTAGAAATGCCTCATAGAATATGATAAATGTTATTAGAGAATTATATAAGGCTATATATTGGAATGAAATATCACTAATATATATATATATATATATGATCATTAGACATATGACTATATGGTATACGTATGTTGGATATATTATTGTTTCATAAACTTATATCTAGTATGTATAATACTATTTTTAAATTTTTTATGATATTTAAATTTTTTTGATAGTATATATCAAATATAAAAAATAATTACGGATTGGAAAAAAATAAAAAAATAAAAAAATTTATTAAAAGAATATTTATTTTATTTCCTTAAAATTAGTTATGTAATTATTTTTAAATAATGATTTTATGTATTTATAAAATTCAATCTAAGAATATTATAATAATGGATTAATATTATTTATTAGTTAATAAATAAATAAATATTTTTTATGGGATGTGATAGAAGCCCTTTAATTTTCCTATTTTAACATTGATTAGTTATTAAACAGTGTAATCATTTTTAACTAAAAATATATGAGGACCCCTATTTTCACACACCTATTTTCAGTTTCATTTTTTTAGATTGGTTTATATTTTTTTTTTGGCTTCACTCTCTAGTCATGGATGTTTTAGATCCAAAAATTGAGTTTTGGGAAATTTTTTACTTTATTTAGTGGTTTTTATCACATTTAAGAGGATAATATGCATGATCCTAATAAAAATTCACTTTTTATTTCATTTTTTTCTTGAATGTTTATTTTTTCATAGATAGAGCATGGTCGGGGTCAAATTGTGTAGCTAGTAGGTGTAACCATGTGGGTCTAGGGGTCTCCACAGATGATGGCGCACGACATGAGAACAAATAGTTTATAGCATATGACAATCATGTACATGATATTAAAAAATTTTACATAACCATACCACATGGTTGGATCAACGATTTCAAAACCATGTGAAAAAACTATATGGGTGTCCTTGAGTCTGGTGAGGTATTCCACTACCAGTGCATCATTTTCCATGTTGTGTTGACCAAATCATGCATAGTGTCTTGTTTCATTAAAATTTTAAACCCTTTTCCATACAAGTATATTGTACCGCAAAACCTTCCTTTCTCCCCATTTTTATTATGTGGATCCAAAGGAAAGCCTCCCTTCTACATGCCTCCTATACTATTACTCAGGTGAAATCTAGGGTTTTATTCATGTTCTGGGGTGATTTTTCCATGATAATCTTATCCATTTTTGTACCTCTTCCTTGTTCATTGATTTTCTTATTGGTTCATCATCTATCTAGGTTTTAATTATCATAGGATCATGTTTATTGGGTTATAGATTAGTTTTTTTTTATTTATTACGGTTCTCCCTGGGTGTTCTGTAATTCCCCGACCCCAGTTACCTAGAGTCGGTGCATTATTACATAACATTGGCATGATCACAAAAGATCAAGTCTCGAAATACTGATTAGTTTAGTAGCATTGGAAACACTAGATACATTCATATGTCTTACATTACATCATAATGTGAAAACTACAAAAACATAGACTCCATTGTCCACAGTCATACCCCCTCAGACTATCCCTGTAGGTTAGTCATAAAATATTTCTTCACATCCTGCGAAAAATAAAACATAGTAAGGGGTGAGCTCAAATTCTCAGTAAGGATAACAATACAGTGGAAAATTTCATAAATAAGCATATACATTTAAGAAAATATATAATTAAAAAAAAATCCTTTTAATCATGAACTTCAGAATAATATAGAAAAAATAAAATGAAATAATTCCTTTTACTTATTCACATGGATATTCTAATAGTCGAATAATCACCTGAAAAATCAATAACCACATTCATATTGATGGAATGCATAATGCAAGACTATCATAACCACATAGTCAAGGCCTTGTGCCAAGATGAAAAATAATATTTTTTCAAGTCCATGTGCCAAGACACTAGTTTGTCTCATGAGACCTACAGATGCATCGAGGAGCTATATCAGGCTCCAACCGTCACTTACTATATCCAATGCATTCTTTATATGAAAAGGTTTAAACATAACGTAATCATTCATATTAAAACTATCATACAAAATGTCAATAATTTATCCATAAAAATTTAATGGTATAAAAATAGCACATCCGCGGTCAAAAAATCACAAAACCTTCAATACAATATGGACGTTTTGTATCATAATAAATCTACATTAAATAATCTTACAATCCATCAACGGAAGTTGACATAGATGAAATCAAAACATTTTTTTAGAAATAACTCTTTCTATTTCAAAATCATTTAAAATTAATATTATTATAAAATAAAACATTTATTTTGAAAATATTCTTATAATATTTTAAGGGAAGCTTCGACGATGTTTTAACGATGGAAAATAGCCACACCCAGCGTATAAGATAAAAAAGGATTTTCTTACCTTAATTTTGTTGAAATGGTTAAAAATGACCTTGTTTGGAAAATGACAGAAAGATTCCTTTATAAACATCTTATAAAAGTTAAACAAGGGTATAAATGACTATAAACCATATTCTAGTAAATTGTAAGAATGTTTTGAAATACATTGTTAAGAAACATGGATGTGGATGATAAAGAGGTCCCAGTAGATAAGTACGCATAATCAACATCAGGTAATGAAGAGACTGTAGAATTAACCCTTACCTTGTACTTTTCCTTGGTCAATGGTAGATTAACATCTTATATAATGGTGACATAATTGTTATTAAATTATACAATAATAATATACATTAATATGATATCATATATGATCTTTTAACATTGTTTTGTTAAGAATATGTTAGTATTATCATCGTTTCAGGTGTTAACAGATTCAATTTCCTTTATATTATTTGTTATGTGAGTCATATTTTTTATGGATGGTATGTATCTTATTCATATCTAGAATGAAATCAACTCTTAAAAAATTATTTTTAATCATCTAATGAAAATTAGTCTTGAATGGATACGATGGGCAATGAATCTCATGACGTTCGTGGAGACGGTAATCCGTACGTATGCACGAGAGACAATATCATTCATTTGATATTAAAATAATATATAATTGGATGTTATAACATATATAAAGAATAATTATAATGTTATATTTATTATTTACATGAATTACACATCATTATTAAACCCAACCAAATAATAATGTATTAAATATCAATTATACCACGACGTGGAGATGCTAATCCGTACGTACGCATGTATGGTGACATGTCATTCAAAAGATGGATAGAAAAATGAATACGACTGTACCATATTTATAATAACATCACCATATATAGAAGATTCTAGAGTTTTTATTTTATAATAGAAATAAAAATGATAGAAGAAGTTGAAGAATAAAAGAACTTGAAAGAGGGTGGTGAAATTATTACCTCTTCTTCAGGTTCTTCCTTTTGATTTGATCAAAAGGGATACATAAGGTGGATTTATGAGTAAAGTATGTCCTATAGGATGATGTGATGGAATTTGAGAGGATATTTGGGTAGGTTTTGGCCTAGACAAAAGGCGTTGATGGTGTAAATTAGAGAGAAGGTGGAGAGCCCTTTTATAAAAGGGTGTGGGGAACCTTAGGAAAAGCTAGAAATATTATTTTATAATAAAATAATTTTCGGTTTCTAATAGCTCCAAAATGGATTATTTAATGGATAATGTGGGCATGGGTTGAAAAACACTCAACCAATAGGTTTTAGATAGGTTTGGGTCACTATATTAACTTTATCTTTTATATTTTACTCTGAGCTAAATAGTTTGACATTTACCATGTCTCTTTGTATTTTTATATTATATTGTTACTAAACATACTAAATACTTCCAAGAGAACCCGAAATGGTCCATTAATGATAAAAATATAATTATATATGTACATTATCCAAACATTAAATTTTTATGAATAGAATTTCAATTAATAATATAATATTTGTTTTAAAAACTCTTTTTTGTCAATTCTGACATTATTTGGTATTTTGTTTTTGATTAATTAATAACAACATTATTACTTCGAAAATAATTCATCTAACCAACCCTAATTTGTCATATTAACCAATAATTTTTTTGTAATTCATAAAAAGTGTCAAATTACATTTGTTAAATATTTATAATATTAATTATTTTAATATTTCATTAATTATGCAATTACTGCATCACCATTTTTTCATAAAAAATTAAATTATATAATGTCTAAAAATAATAAATAAGAGTCCATTATGTAGGAAATATTTCTATATGTCTAATTAATATTTATAATCGAATTTATCTTATGTATATCCCAATATGAAAAATGTTTTAGTCATTAAACATTGATTTTAACTCTTTTTACTCTTCTTTGATTTAAATAATAATAAATGTCTTAATCTAATCCAAGTGGACCAAAGAGGTTAATATTTTGTTTATAAGGTTTTTTTGATATAATGATACTTTTTTAATAGAAATTAGACAAGTTTTAGGGTAATAATAATACCATTTTACCCTTAATTACCCTATTTACTTTTAATCGTGGTAAATAAAAGAAAAAAGATACTATTCACCAAAAATTATTTTTATCATATTGAACAAAATTTTTTCCCTTGATATAAACCGTGTCTCTCAGAATTTCTAAATTCAACTCACAAAAGGGATAAAATTAAGTTTTATGTAAATTTGGAATTTCTCCTAAGAGGTGGGTAAAAGACGGTAAATGTTCTACAAAATTTTTATATATCTAAAATTATTATAAATTGACTCCAATGAATTACATTGAACTTATATAGGTATTATGTGTATATTTTGACAGAAAATAAATTTAAATAAAATAAATAATTATTTAAATAAAATTCAGTTTTAAACTATAACTTAGTGTTTTTCACTATTCATAAAAAATTTAATGTTTTCATAAAAATACCAAAAATTCACCCTAAGCTAAATTCGATATTCCAAATCCAAAAATGAATTCCATTTTGAAATATAAAATTTATGAAATTTCAAAAAGTGGGTATTACTATTCATAACAGCTAGTTTGATTGGTTGCGGTGTGTGTTAGAAATCCAAGTTGCATACAACACACGCTACTATATTATCCAAAGAGATGCGTACCGTAGAAAACCGGGGTGTTACATTATACCCACCTTCAAATAATTTTTTCCTCAAAATTTCTAGAATATTACTTCATAAAAATACTTTTTTGGTTCTTCATCATAAGTTCCTTGGGTTCCCACATTGCATCTTCCATCTTATGGATCCTCTATAGAAATTTTACCAGACGAGTTGTCCGGTTTCTCAGCACAATCCCTCTTGTATCAAGAACCTTGACAGGCACATTGCTATAAGAAAAATCAGGTTATAGTTCTAATTCCTCGTAGGTATGTATATTTTTTGGGTTAGGCATGTATTTTCTCAACAGTGATACATGGAGTATATCATCAACATTGGAGATACTTCGCAGCAATACCAAATGGTAAGCTACAACCCCAATTCGTTCTAAAATTTCTAAAGGTCCAATGTACATGTGGCTTAATTTTCCCTTCTCATCGAAATGTATAACACCCTTCCATGGAGATACCTTCAAGAAAACATGATCTCCTACCTGAAATTCCAAATCCTTCCTTCAGTTATCGGCCAATCTTTTCTGCCTACTTTGAGCTGCTTTGATGTGGTTTTGGATTACCTTCACCTTTTCCATCGTTTCCTTTACCAGCTCTGGGCCTAAGAGTCTTCTTTCACCAAAATCATCCCAACAGGTTGGTGTGCGACATCTCTTTCTGTATAACGCTTCATATGGTACTATTTGAATACTTTAATGGAAGCTATTATTATACTAAAATTCTACCAAAGGTAAATATTGATCCCACATACCTTGAATGTCAATTGAGAAGGGTCTCAACATTTCATCTATGGTTTGAATAGTCTGTCAGGATTGTCCATCACTTTGGGGGTGTTAGGCAGTGCTCAAACTAAGTTCAGTATCCAAGGCTTTCTGAAGACATTTCCAGAATCTTGAAGTAAATCATGGATTATGATCAGAAACAATTGATAGGGGTACTCCATGAAGTCTCACAACTTCATTAATATATAGTTTTTCTAGACGTTCAAGTTGTAAATCCTCCCTTATAGAAAGAAACTGTGCCGACTTGGTAAGATTATCAATAATGACCCTTATTGCATCGTTCCTTCTTGGAGTCTTTGGTAGTCCCAAGAAAAACCACATCGTAATATTATCCCATTTTCATTAAGGTATGGGAAGAGGTTGCAAGACTCCTCCAGGCTGTTGTCTTCCAACTTTCACTTATTGAAAAACCATACATCTTTACACAAAATCAGCAATCTCCCTCTTCATGTTGTCCCACAAAAAATGATCCTTCAAATCTCTATAAATCTTAGTGCTATGAGGGTGTATAGAAAAATTGGATCTATGTGCATCATCCAACAATTTTATTTTTAGACCAGGTATATTTGGAACACAAAGACTCTTCCCAAATTTCAAAATTCAATCTTCATATACGAAGTCACTCAATCTCCCATCATTCACAGCATTAATCTTCTTTTGAACCTCCTTATCATCAGCCTGAGAACTTTTTATCCTTTCTAGTAAAGATGGTTAGGCAACCATTTGAAAAATCATTGATGTTTCACCTTCCATTGTTATTCCCATTTCCATCTTTACTAGATCCATGAAAATAAAATCCCTTTCAACTATCATCTTGTTCAAAACTCTAAGATCTTTTCTGCTCAAAGCATCATCCACCTTATTTTCCTTCCCCGAGTGGTAGTGTATCGTGCAATCATAATCCATGAGTAGTTCAAGCCATCGCCTTTGCCTCATGTTTAGTTCTTTCTGTGATAAAATATACTTCAAACTTTTGTGATCAGTATATATCTCACATTTTTCACCATAGAGATAATGTCTCCATATCTTCAAAGAAAATATTGCAGTAGGTAACTCAAGATCATGAGTAGGATAGTTTTCCTCATTAATTTTTAGCTGTTGTGATGCATAGGCAATAACCCTATCATTTTTCATAAGGAAACAACCAAGTTCTTTCTTTGAAGCATCACTATAAATAACAAATCCATAATTCCCAGATGGTAGAGTAAATATAGGAGAATTGACTAATATTAACTTCAGTTCTTCGAAACATTCCTCACAATCTTTTGTCCAAAAAAATTTAACCCCATTACGTGTGATCTTCGTTAATGGATTAGCAACTGTGAAACATTCTAGACGAAACGTCAATAATAACATGCTAAACACAAAAAACTGCTTACCTCGGTTATACTTATCAGTGCTCGCCATTATTTGATAGCCTTGGTCATTGAAGGATCAATGGAAATTCAATCTATAAAGACAATATTTCCATGAAAAGAAATCTCCCGAAGCCAGAATTCAGACATGGAAAAATTCCCTTATAATTCATGTATTTTAAGAGTCTTTAGGATAATGAGCAAGTTATTTCATGATCATAGTGGCTTTTGGAGTATACCAATACATCATCAATAAATACCACTACAAATTTTTCAAGATATATCTTGAAAACTCTGTTCATTAGATCCATGGAAACAAAAGGTGCATTAGTATGCCCAAAACACATTACTGTAAACTCGTAATGCATGTACCTGGTTCTAAATGCTGTCTTCAGAATGTCATCCTTCTTCACACAAAACTGATGGAATCTAGATCAAAGATCAAACATTGAAGATAATTGAGCTACATGCATTTGGTCAAATAAATCATTATGGTCAGGTAGGGGATACTTGTTCTTTATTGTTAGAGCATTGATCTACGTGTAGTCGATACATATCCTCATAGATCCATCTTTCTTCTTAACAAAAAGGACAGGGGCTCCCCATGGAGAAACACTAGGGAGAATAAATCCCATATTACTCAATTCCACTAGTTGTTTCTTTAGTTCCAAAAATTACACAGTGGCCATTCTATAAGGGTTCTTTGATATCGTCCTTGAACCAAAAATTAAATCAATGGAAAACTCAATTTCTTGATATGGGGGATGTCCAAGGAAATCTTCTAGAAACACATCTACATATTCTATCACAATAGGTACATCCTCTATTTGAGCATTCCTTTCCATAGCCATAGTCATTTCATTCTCTTCCTCCCCAATAATTGAATTATGTTGAGCTACTAGGGTGGATCAAGATAAGAATTAGGTGTTGGAGATTCACCTCTAAAGATAAGGTGTTCTTTATCATCATCATCTAAAATTGTATCCTCCTTCTTCAACCAATAAATCTTCACATCATGGTCTGGAAGCCAATATATACCATGGATTATATCAAATTCAATCATAGGTATGACTATGAGATCAGCAAATAAAAAACATTTATATGCTCTAATGGGAACAGATTCACAAAACATTGTTTCGATGATACTTTCCTTAAGAGTTCTGACTGACAACTCCCTTGTTATATCAAATTGGAAATATCTAATTTTTATAGCAAACTGGTATGATATTAAACAATATGATGATACAAAATCAAATTAATCATTTTCTAAACTTGAGGAAACCATTAAATTACCCACCAACATGTCTTTTAGAGATTCAACCTCTCCAATAGTGATCACATAAGTTTGGCCTTGATCCCTTATCCTTTTTTGAGTTATGTTTCCCTGATTCTTAGGACATTCATTTGAATAATGTCCCATCTCCCTGAAACTGTAGTATCGAACATAGGTATCTTCCTTATTCCCCTTACAATCATGAGCTTGGTGGCCTTTTTCAGGACACTTGTAATAGACTCTCATTCCCTTCAAGCAAGTACCAGGGTCTTTCCTCCCACATTTACTATAGAATTAATATTCAACTTTTCACTTATTCCCCTTATTTACATTTCCAGAGTGATCAATAGATCTCTTCTTCTATTGCTTTTCTTTTAAATTTATAGGATTTGGAGAATTCTTTTTCTATCTTGATAGCACATGAGACAATATCTTCGTACGATGAGAAGGATTGTGAAACCAATTCTTGACGGGGAAACGGTTGTAAACCATCAATGAAACGATCTATCTCACTTATTGAGTTATGTATATAATCTAAAACATACCTTGATAACCTAGTAAAGTTAGACTCATACGTTGCGACATTCTTATCCTCCTTTTTCCTTAGACTCAGAAATTTCCTTTCCATATCTTCTCGATGATCATGAGGAAAGTATTTTTCTACGAAAATCTCTTTAAACTCCCTCCATTCCATATTTTATACTTTATCCTATTCCTTGGTGTTTTGAATCAATGGACACAATCGATCAGAATCTCTAGGGAGGTGGTAAACTGTCATGATATATTTTTCCCTTTCACTACTTCCTAGGGCATTGAATATTTTTTATATGGAATTTATCCACTTCTCAGCTATTAGTGGATTTGTACCCCCATTGAATGTTGGTGGTTTTTTCCTCATTAAGCGATCTAACATTGATACTCCATTCTGCAGATCATGGTGTTCCATACGGGTAAGGTTATTATTCATAACCTGAGTGAGTTGACCCAGTATGGTGATTAGCTGATCAACATCAGGTGCATCCCCATCTTCACTATAATTATCTTGAGCAGGAGGGAAATCCCTACATGGATATTGTGCATTGATACAGTTTCCATTCCTTCCACTTGGAGCCATTTCTAAACAATAACATACACTAGATTAGTTTATGATTCGCAATACATAAATCCAAACTTGTAAAACACTAAACTTAAATTGAACAATTTATTGATATAATACATAACCCAAAAAATGTTTTCTTTGAGGAAATATATACTCATAAGCCCTACATAATGGTTTGTAACAAAAATTAGATCCCCTTAGAGTGACGTAACCAAGAGTGCAACAAGGCCAATTTTAGTGCACCAGTTCCAATTTGAGTCTTGCTCAAAGCGATGTTTTCAAGTTTTACCCCAAGGTACATCTGGGCTAGAGCTGCCTCTAATTACTCTTATCTAGAATGGGATGTATTTCTCGGAAAACTCACAAAATATCTACAATACCAAAATTCTTGGATGTTTCTATTTATTATTCTTCAATGTATATCTTAGGTCTATGTGCTCTACTCAGATTTTTTCTAACTCTAGCTTCTAAGGTTTGTAGTAAACTTTTTTTGATACCAACTATAACGGCTCGACCCTAGTTACCTTGAGTTGGTGCATTATTACATAACATTGACATGATCACAAAAGATCATGTCTCAAAAGACTGATTAGTTTAATAGCCTTGGAAAAACTAGAATCATTCATAAGTCTTACATAACATCATAAAGTGAAAACTACAACAACATAGTCTCGATAGTCCACAATCATCTCCCCTTAGACTATCCCTACAGGTCAATCATAAAATACTTCTTCACAAGATGGAAAAAATAAAACATAGAAAGGGGTGAGCTCAGATGCTCAGTAAGGATAACAATATAGCAGGATACTTTCATAAATAAGAATAGACATTTAAGGCAATGTATAACAAAAAAAGCCTTTTAAACACGAAAATCAGAATAATATGGAAAAAATAAAATTAAATAATTCCATTAACTTATTCACATGGATATTCTACTAGATTAATAAACACATTCAATATTAATAACCACTTTTATAATGATGGAATGCATAATTCCAAAATATCATAACCTCACAGTCAAGTCCTTGTGCGAAGACTACAGATAATATTTTTTCAAGGACATGTGACAATATACATGTCTGTCTCATGAGACATACCAATGCATCGAGGAGCAATAGCGGGCTCCAACCGTCACTTACTATGTCCAATGCATTCTTTATATGAAAAGGTTTAAACATAACATAATCATTTGTATTAAAACTAGCATACAAATTGTCGATACTTTATCCATAAATAGTGAATGGTATAAAAATAGCACATCCACAGTCAAAAATATCACTAAACCTTCAATACAATATGTATTTTTTGTATCATAATAAATCAACTTCAAATAAGCTTACAATCCATTAAAGGATGTTGACATGGATGAAATCAAAACATTCTTTTGAGAAATATCCCTTTCTATTTTGAAATAATTTAAAAGTCATATAATTATAAATTAAAACATTTATTTTGAAAATATTATTATAATCTTGTAAGGGAATATTCTATGATTTTTTAACGGCAGAAAATATCCACAGACGCCATATAAGTTAACAAAGGATATTATTTCCTTAATTTTGTCGAAATGGTTAAAAAGGACTTTGTTTGGAAAGAGATAGAAATATTCCCTTATAAAAATCTTATAAAAGTTAAAAATGGTATAAATTACTTTAACCCATAGTCTAGTGAATAGTAATAATGTTTTTAAATACATTTTTAAGAAACATGGATGTGTATTATAAAGAGTTCTCAGTAGATAATTACATATAATCAACCTCTGATAATGAAGTGATTGTAGAATTAACCCTTACCTTGTACTTTTACTTGGTCTAGGGTAGGTTAAAATCCTATATAATGGTTTAATATTTCTTTTTATATTATAAAATTGTCATATACATTAATATGATATCATATATGATCTTTTAACATTGTTTTGTTAGTAATATCATTGTATTATCATCGTTTAGGGTGTTAATAGATTCGTTTTCCATTATATTCTTTGTTATGTGAGTCATATTTGATATGGATTGGATGTATCATATTCATATACTTAATGATATCAAGTATTTAACATTATTTTTAATCATATAATGAAAATTAGTCTTAAATGGATACGATAGGAAATGAATCTTATCGCGGTCGTGGAGACGGTAATCCGTACGTACGCACGAGCGGCAACATCATTCTTTTGATATTAAAATAATATATAATTGTATGGTATATCATATATACAGAATAATTATCATGTTATACTTATTATTTACATGAATTGCACTTCATTATTATACCCATCCAAATAATAATGTATTGATTAACAATTATACCACGTCGTGGAGACGGTAATCCGTACGTTCACACGTATGGTGACATGTAAGTCAAAGGATGGATAGAATAATTAATATTCATGTAACATATTTAAAATGACATCACAGTATATATAAGATACTGTATTTTTTATTTTAAAATGTAAATAACAAAGAAAGAGGAAGTGGAAGAAGAAAAGAACTTGATAGAAGGTGGTGAAATTATTACTTCTTCTTCTGGTTATTCCTTTTGATTTGATCAAAAAGGCTCCATAAGTTGACATTATGACTAATGAAAGGACTCTAAGATGAAGTTAGAAAATTTTAGAGGATATTTGGGCAGGTTTTGGACGATCCAAATGGATTTTATGGTGTGAATGAGAGTGAAGGGGGAGTGCCCTTTTATAAGAGGGGTGAGGGGCACCTCAGAAATATCTATAAATATTATTTTATAATAAAATAATTTTCGGTTTCTAATGACTCCAAAATGTATTATATAAAGTATAAGGTGGGGATGGGTCGAAAACCACTCAACAAATAGGTTTTAGGCAGGTTGGGTGACTATATTAACTTTGTCTTTTTAATTTAACTCTTAGTTAAATAGTTTGACATTTACCATGTCTCTGTGTATTTTTATATTATATGGTTAATAAACATAATATATACTTCCATGAGAACCAAAAATGGGTAATTAATGATACAAATATAATTATTAATGTCCATTGGCAGAACCTTAGATTTTTAGGGATATAATATCAATTAATAATATAGTTTTTGTTTTAAA
Organism: Viscum album; assembly: GCA_963277665.1. NCBI lineage: Eukaryota > Viridiplantae > Streptophyta > Magnoliopsida > Santalales > Viscaceae > Viscum > Viscum album. The sequence continues at coordinate 1,691,842,896 of OY728137.1, read as the reverse complement.
AACACTTTTAGGTCAATTTTGACACTATTTGGTATTTTGTTTTTGATAAATTTATAACAACTTTATTACATCGAATAAAATTTATCTTACCAACCCTAATATGTTATATTTACCTATAAAATTAGTGGAATTCATAAAAAATATCAAAATTAATTTATTTGGATATTTATAACACCAATTAGATTAATATTTCATTAATTATGTAATTACTGCATCACTATTGTGTCATAAATAAATTAAATTATATAATGTCTAAAAATTATAAATAAAATACCATTATGTCGGAAATTTTTATAGATTTTCAATGAATATTTATAATCTAATTTATCTTATGTATTACTCTAAATTTTAAATGTTTTAGTTATTAAATATTGATTTTAACTCTTTTAACTCTTCTTTGAATTAAATAATAATTAATATTCTAATCTAATCCATGTGGAACAAAGAGGTTCATATTTTATTTATAAGGTTTCTTTTGGTCAAATTATATTTATCCAATAGAATTAGTACATGTGTTAGTGTAATAATAATATCAGTTTTACCCTTAATTACCCTATTTACTTTTAACCGTGGTAAATAAAAGTAAAAAGTTATTATTCACAAAAAAATTATAATTATCTTATTGAAACTCATTTTACTCTTTGATATTAACCATGTCTCTCGGATTTTTGAAATTCAACTCACAAAAGTGGTAAAATTATGTTTTATGTGAATTTACAGATATTCTTTGGAGGTGGGTAAAAGACGGTGAAAAGTTCTACCTAATTTTTATATATCTAAAATTATTATAAATTGACACCAATGAAATACATTTAATTTATATACGCATTATGTTTCAATTTTGAACTAAGATAAATTTAAATAAAATAAATAATTATTTACATAAAAATTCAGTTTTAAACTATAACTCAGCGTTTTTCACTATTAATAAAAAAATTAATGTTTTCAGAAAAATACCAAAAATTCACACTAAGATAATTTCGATATTCCAAATCCAAAAGTGAAGTCCATTTTGAAAGACAAAATTTATAAAATTTCCAAAAGTGGCTATTACTATTCATTACGACTAGTTTGATTGGTTGTGGTGTGTGTTAGAACTAGAAGTTGCGTACAACACACGGTACTATTTCATTCAAAGAGAAGTGGTCCATAAAAGCTAGGGGTGTTACATTTTAATTCATCTTTGGACCCTTTTTGAGTTGATTCAGTTTGACATTGTCCAAGAAAAATTAGTTTGAGGTAGGTTCATTTTTTATTTAGCCTATAAATTTAATTAACTTTAATTTATTGATATCCTCACATTTTTAAAATTATTTACTTATATGCGATGTATAAAATTATTATTTTATTTGAAATCATTTAGTTTTCCCATCTATATTTGGTTTTTTGGAATTGTTTTATGTTTCCCTGAATATAATGTGTTTGAAAAAATTTCGGGTTTTCCCAAGTATGAAATTTGTAATTTTTTAAGAACTGTTTAGGAATTATAATTTTTTTGGTTCCTAAATTGTGGTCTGGAAATATAAAATTGATTACAAAATTTGGTTTTGGTTTTATAACAATTTTATTGGTTTCATTTTGAAATAAATTATCTTTTTATGAATGCGTGAGGCCTAGTTGGAATCTTAAAAATTTAATGCTCTTTTGAAACTCTCCTTGCGTTGAGTATATTTATTAGTAGATTTCAATTAGGATGTTTATGCTATTATAATGGAACATTCCACACATATTTTTTGTTCAAAAACAATTGTAATACACGATGGGGTGATTCAGGAGTGATACTTCTATGTGTATCTTTTGAATATTTATTATGTGTAATGTTGGTTGTTTAGTATTGCTTGGATCACCAGAACTTAGGACATGAAATTTTAAAATTGATTAGATATCATAATAAACATGAATTCTTGTTGAACTAGTTGACAATTATGATCACTAATGTGTCCCTTCATACATATTATCTCTAATTAGGGATTATACACCTCAGTTTGGCCAGATAGGTTACAACAGGAAAAGATCCAACCGTGATCAATGAATCACTAAGAGGGGAGGTAGCGAATCTATGAAATCATTTTATATTATGTTATATTTAATTTATAATGACATTTCATACTATTAATAGTTAACCAATTTTCATAAACATCAATAAGAACATAAATATTTACAAGGATTACAACTAAATAAGAGTAACATGCACTTGTCATTATTTTGAAATAATTCAATAACCCACAATCTACTTGAGAAAAATAAGTTTTCAATGACAGTAAAAAGTAACAAATACAATTACATTTATGTAACATTACGATCAATAAAACAATGCATGTGATTACTCAGGAACAAATGATACGAAATATGTTTGATAACAAGTTAATAAACATTCATTAGTTTTTTCTGAATATGTAACTATTCAAATTCAATAATTCATATTTTTTAATTCCTAAATTAAACAATTTGTCAATTTATTACCCAGAATAAAGTAAAAGAAAATTCTCTAGATATTTTGTAAGATCTCACTCTGTTGGATCACTCCAATTCTTCAGTCAAACACTTCAGTCTGATTCTTCATTCCCAAAGAATGAATGAATATATGGTCAGAAAAAATTCTGAATCAGTTATTTATTTCCCCATAAATGTCATTATGATTTCTTGGTATGTTCAGGAACCACTAAAAAAATTCTTATTCTCACTTCATCTTTAAAGAAACATTCTTTGAGAAAAATTAATTTGGAATTATTTTTCATGAAAATATTGCCTAGAATGCTACTTCACAAAAACACTCTTTAGAATAATTTCATATATTAGAACATCCATAAAAACTTTATCAGTATTTATATCTCATTGATTTGAATAGATTAATTGTACATTGTACTTTGAACATTATTTATACTTTCACTGGAAATTGAACAGGGGAAAACCCAATTTTATTATCCCACTTAAAGAATTTCCCAAAATGCAAGATTTAATTTGATTTAATCTTCCTTATTCACCATTTCAGTTCTCATAAAATCCTCTATTTTATTTTTAAAAATTCTATAATAATTTCACAACTTCAGCCTGATTCTAATTAACAGAAAAATTAAAATCTGAAACAATTTATTAGTCATATATTTTTTCTGTCTGATTGATCATATGGGAAACTAAAGAACTTCAATTTCATTGATCAAACTACAAAAAATCTTCCATAAACATATTATAAACTTATATAGACAAAAATCACCATGAAAAAACATTAATAAAAACATTATAACAGTTATCTTATTCCTTATTTCTTCAAAAAATCCCCAGTTCAATGAAAACTGTGTCCGATGAAGCCCAGCAATCAAGGTAGTATCAGTGAATGTATGTGTCTTTTAAATCGGTATCATTTTTTAATTGATTGGTCAATGTTAATTCTTATATGGAGAAACATGAACCAAGTAAATAAAAAAAATCTTATTTATGATAATGATTGACTACATTATTGTTCTTTTTCTATTATATCCTTCTATGATTCCATCTGATGGATTGGTCTTTGGTTCTATCTGTTAGATCGATCTCTTATGATCTTCCCATTCAACGGTCCCAACAACTACATGTTAATTATTAGATTCAATAACAAGTCTTATTATCCACTAAAAATAGTTTTGATCCATTTTTTATATAGCTTTAGACTAATAACATATTGATACAAACAAATTTTTCAGATGGATTAATATAAAAACTCATCCAATTGATTGGTGGCATGTTGTGTCCGATATACATGGTGTTATCTGCCAAGAATTCGATAAACATTCTCTAAAAATAACGATTTATCCTGTGGATTGGTTCATTTGGTGGATTTGATAGTTTGATTAATTGGCTAGTTTTATGGATTTGTTAATTAGTAATTCTACAGAACATATGAAATCAGAAAGTTTGACTCCAATTCATTAGAATATTAATCAATATGGTGATTCTCACACTGATGACCAATGGAAGAAGGAATTTGAATTTTTACTCACATTTTTTCAACAAAATCCTACTATTATGATTTCTAATTAATAATTTTAATTACATCTAGATCAGAATAGAATCTTCAGACTCACAAAACATTTTCTTATCCATTTTTTCATAATCCATAGATCACATGTGTTTTAGATAAATTACTATATTGAATATGTAAAAAACAGAAAACAGTCAATTGATTTAGTATCAAACATCTAGAAAGACATTTCCACTCCACTATAACATATTCTAAAAAATACACTATTTCAGAACCAATGAAAAAACATAGAAAATTCCCCAAAAAAACACTATTAAAATAGAAAACTCAAAATGATAGAAATTTCATAAGAACATTGTTTCTAATCTTTAGATTCTAGTACTAATTTTTTCCAAAATCAAAAAGATACAATGAAAAATGTTTTTTATTATGATATAAAATAAAAACAAACACCAACCAGTTCATTCAAATTTCAAATATCACATTCATCCAACTTAGACCCAACAGTCCCCACATTTGATTTTTTTTTTCAACCATGGCTTATAAATAACAAAAACATTTTTTACATCAACTATGTCTCACTAATAGAATATTGTAATACCATGTTTGAATCCCTATAGAGGAAGTAATAATAATTGATATAAAAACAATTATTTAAATAATTATTGACTTACTGATCTTCTTTATCAAACTTCCAAACACTCATGCTTCACAACATCGTTCAATTTTCTTATAAAAATATGATTCCTATAACCACATAATCAAACTATTTGAACATTTCACAAACTTACATATTTAATTCAAAGATTACTTAAACTACCCATACTTACATAATTCAATATAAGGTTTATCACATATCAAGTGATAGATTTATGAAACATCATTTTACTCCCACTTGAAAACATTATCCAAAGACTATAAGGGGAATAGGGAAAAATAAATCAACCATGGAGAGTAAGAGCATGGTTTCATATGTTCATACTTATTTTGAAAAATTCATCATTTTCTAATGGTGTTTTAGAAATATTAGCATCTTTTTTTTGTTGTTGTAACATACTCTAGATTAATTTCATTCTTATCAACATGAACTTTGGTGACATGATATTAGATTTAAGTATTTTTTTCGAGTAAGTATGTTATCCTCTACTTCATGTATGGTTTATATCACTATGATTAGACCAACATATGAGAATTGGTTATGTCACATTAAAATGTTAGTCTCCCAATTGTGTCCTCATCCACTTATGTTTTTTTTATTCAGGATTGGAAGAAAAATAATGATCTTCATATGTGACAAGGGTTAAAGGGTTTTTTTTATTATTCCATATCACAAAACATTTCCCTAGAATGAAAAATCTACTAAATTTGGATCTTTTGTTATCCAAAAATCATGCCCAATCAGAATCTGTATCCCCAAACAAATCAATTCCTTCTATGATGTTATATCTAATTTCTAAAGTTTCAATTCCTTTTATATATCTAATAATTATGTTTCAAGCCAAGAGATGAGATTTTTTTAGATAACAATGAAACATATCCCATAAGGTAAGAACATATAAAATTATTTCTATTGAATCAGTCACATATAATAAACATCCCATCAGCCTCTATGATATTTTGGAACTAACTTTCATTACTTCTCTATCTTTAGAAAACGTGGTTCCAACTATTTTTCTGGGGAAAACTGGTTTTGAATTCCCCACTCCAAAATTCAAAAGATGTTCCTTAACATAATTATCTTGATAAAGAATATTTTATTTATTATTTTGTGATATTTTTAGGATAATAATGTCATTTATTTCACCAAGAATATAAATTCCAAAAAAACATATTATTAACATCATAAAAAATGTCAATGGAAATACATAAATCTATGTAAATATAATATCATAATCATACACACTAATGACAATAGAAATTTAATAATTATTTTTTATGTAATGATTAGTATAAACACTTCGTTTCTTAATGATCCACTTCCTCGAGCATGTATCAAACTATTATTTCCAATACCTTAGAGCTTTACTTATCCCATATAAATATTTCTTCATCATACAAATGTTAAATTTATATTTTCCTATAACAAGACCACATAGTTGGTCAGAATAAACTTCATCATCTACTTCTCCACATAGAAATCCTAATTTTCAATCCATCTCAATTTTTTTATAACTTTGTTGTACAATAATTGCATAAAGGATTCTGATGTTTCTAACCCTAAAACTAGAGAAACAGTCTCTTAAAAATATATACATTCATTTTTTAGGTAACCTAGGGAAACCATTATTTCATTATTTATTATAAATTTAAAATATTGGTTAAACTTTTTTGAACACTCAATTGGTTCTAATACAATCATCTACATTTCATTAAGTATGAGGTCCCAAGTATCATTTTTATTAATATGATGTAGTTTGAAATTAATATACTTAGAAAATTTCTAATTCTCAAAATATCCATTAATATCTTTCAGATAAACATTTCAATACAAAGACTTATATTCAACTAATTTTTATGTTCCTCTTGTTTGAAACATATTATTTTAATCCCTAAAATGTTTCTGAACGTCCACTTATTTTCATACCCAAGGATGAGATGTATGAAATTATTCCTCCACACAATAAATTGATGAGTGTAATTATTATATATAAGTGGAATCAATATTCCCTGAATACGTTTCATCTAGATAAAAATTATTATTTCATTCTCTTTATCTTCCTCATATTCTTGTTTTTGTGAAACATATTCTTTGTATTTTTAATGAAATTTTACATCAACAAAATATTTTATTATTTATATCCCCTATTTGATGTATCTAAATTCTATTTCATCAATATAGTATACAATACATATTCCAAATTAAAATATTTTATCAAACATTCCAATGTTTTCACCTTTGTTTTTTATAATACAATGACTATTAAACAATCCTATGCTTTCGAATCATAGAGTTTTATCATGGATCTTTTCTTTAGGATCCACATTAGAATATCCTATAATGAGAAACCAATTCTAAATATAAATAGTTCTACTCATCGAATTCCTCCATAAGTAGTGAGAAATCATATTCTCATTCAACACTATATGCACCATCTAAACTAAACTTATATTCTTCTTTTTAGAATCACAAATTTTTTACGGTGTGTATGGTGTGATAAACTCATTTCAATTTCCTTGTTTTTCAATATTACTTCTGAATTATTCATTCTTTTATTAACCACAACGGTATGTTTTAAATTCTTCACAGAATAGCCACATTCCATTATTGATTTTCATCTATGACTCTTGAACATATTTATTATCTTAGTTTTTTGGTTTAAATACAAAAAAAAATCATGATATTAAAATAATCAATGATATAAATGATGTACATATCTCCAAAAGTTTATTTTCACTCATTATACCTCAAATATTATAATTAATTATTTATAGTGGTCAAGTTGATGTAATTTCAACATTCGTATGCACTGAGTTTGTAAAATCCTATTACTAATAAACTGTGCAACACAAATATCTTCTTTTTGTTATATCATAAATATCAAAAACATGATATCAATTTGAAAACATAATCATTTTTATTTGAAAAATATGTCACACTATTTTGTTCCACAATTGAATTTTATTTCATAAATCCTGAGAAAAATGAATTATGCACTTTAGTATAATGAAAACAAATTTCGTTTTTAACATTTTTTTCTTATAAAATCATTTCAAAATTCAACTCTTCCATGTGAATAACCAAATTTTCCAAAAAATACTTTACAAAATCCTCATAAACCATTATCAACTAATAAATTTCTATTTCAAGCAATCAAAAAACAATGAAATCTATGATTTCGTGTTTTATTCCATAGTAATAGAATATACATCACATTTGATTCTTAGAGATTAATAATTTCCAAATGAATCTTTTCCTTTTTTGAAATCATTCACATTCATAAAAAATTTGAATTATCTTATCATATTGGAATAACAAAAACTATCTAAATTCCAATTTCTTTCTCCTTTTGTAGAATTGAGAGAAGTTTCTATAACAAGAGTTTTTTCATTCCTTTTATATTTCCTCAAGTATAGATTTTTAATATTTTTGTAAACATTTTGTTATTTTAATTACAAAATAATACATCCTATATAAAGTTGTCCATGTTGATCAGAGATTTAAAAAATGGTGTCTTTAGGTTAGAACTTACTTTATAATTTCAAAACCACTTTCACATAATTCATTATAGAGAGGATTTTATCCCCCTTTTAACATTCATTTTTATAAATTGTGTGACAATAGTAGTGTTGATGGTTGAACCAACACAAATTTTTAGGCACAGATCCACCATAATACTTGAGCTACCCTTAGAAATAACACATTCCTTTATAACTTCTATACTATATAGAATTGTAAAAATGGTTTTAAAAAACATCCTTTTCATCCACACTAGATCTTTTTTGATCCCAAAAAATCTTGTTATAACCTATAATTTTATTCTTGATGTTGGATTAATTCTCAACATTATTATGCTCAAAATTAGTTTAAACCTTTGTTTCAAACATGTATATTTTAAAAACATATTAATTCAAAAATATGTTGGTTTTTTCTACAAACATCATTTTCATAGAATTTTTATTCATTGAACGACTTTAATATTCTTTTGAAGTTTTGATGATAAATTATGATGGCCTTTATTTGGTTTAATATTTCTAAAACATTCTCCAACATTATATATAATTTTTTTATTAATGTAACTATATTTTCATCTTTATAATACTTATGTTGAAGAATTTACTATTCTTATTCCTTTCCTCTTATCATTAAATCAATTGTTTCAATTTTATTCTTTTCCTTTTCCATGTATTTCATCAGGAAATAAATTTCATCCAAAAACATATGTTTTTCATCAAGAAAAAAATCATGATAGTTTATTATAGAACATTCCATTATTAGATTCTTGATTATGTTTCTAATATTACAAAATTTTAGATAAATTATTTCAAATCCATCTACAGATGAAATTATACATCTCTCTCTTCTTATTCAAAACTATTTCTTCGAAAATCAACATCATTAATATTGGTAATAAATGTATTTTCTCAAACAAATATAGTAAACTTTCAATCTTCAATAACAATATAATTATCTTCTAAATATGGATAAAAAACTCTTATTTTTTTATTTGTAGAAAATTTTTTCTACTTGGAATAAAATTAGGACTTATCACCACGATTATTCAAGGATTTTCTTGGACTTTTATCATCTTAATCACTTTCATGTTCATTATTTCATAGATGGAAATTACATTCCCAATAACTAATAGATCCACATTGAAAACCCTTATGTGTTGTCTTCCCATTGTACATACTTTTACCACATTTCACATTATTATAAAATATGGTTAATAATTAATCATGATAGTTACTAACCTCACTTCATGATTGAAAATCTCCCAAATATTCATCTTTGAGAATCTTATATGTTTTTCTATTGGTATCATTGAATGGAATTTTTTGATCAAAAATTTTCTTTTTAATAAATTACATTCTCTCTTCTCATTTTATATGTAACAAGAGTACTATGATGGTAATACAATAATAGAGATTCAGGATCCCTATCTTCCAAAGATGAAACTTAGGCATAAATCATATTAAGAAGAATTCATAATATATTTTCAACAATAATTGAATCATCAAACATCTCAAAAAAATTACATTTTTCTAACAATATCATTAATCCAAGAAATCAATCCAAAAAGAGATTCATATTCACCCATTTGGAGGTCCTCATACATTAGCCGCTAGATTAAAAACATTGAATTATTAACATCTTTCTTTACTTCATAAATGTTTTCAATTTTTCATATACACCATTATTCGTTCAAACTCCCTTCAGTCTAAGGAATTCACTTTCATAAAGTGGTGAGAGTAAATAATTATTAAATGTTCCACCATTCATTAATTTTTTCTTATCCATATATCTATGAAAAATATTTCCATCATGAAGAGTAAACCCATATGTAAAATCTTTCAAAACATCACATCCAGGATAAAAAAGATACAATAGGGTTATATCATTTTAGATGTGATAGTTTTCTCAATCGAAGATTGGATTCCCCGTACTGTTCACTCAATTAGAATCCTCCATAATGACTTCTCTTCATAAACACTTCCTCATATTTTAAATGAAGATAAATTCTCTCAATTACCAATTTAAAAGGACCAATAAGGAGTAATGTATCATGGATAGGGAGAGGGTTGAATTAACGATATAATTTTATTTTCCAGTTTACTTCTTATATCACTACATTGCCTCATGTTAAATAATATTCCCTTTTACCAAATCAAAACATACACACATACACATAAATATAGGTATATAAAAATTCAATACTCAATATTGGTATCTAGTCCTTGGAATGGTTTTTAAATAATATGATAACACACAATCCACCAGAATAAAAACTTTTTATGTAAAAAAGTAGGAAATATATATACTATTTTGTATAACTAGGATCAATATAACATTTCATTTTCTTACTCTAGCATGAATGATGTAAAATTTGTTTTGTAACATAATAAGAATCATTCACTAGTTGGTTTTGAACATGTCATTATACTACATCAACAATTTCATCTTTTGTAATAATTGAAAAAAATCATAACTATTATACCAAAAAAGGGGTAGAAAATTTTCTCAGGACTTTTTATGCAAACTCTATCGGATGGATCACTCTAAATCTTCAGTCCTATATTTTCATTTTAATGTCCGGAAAAAATTTTGAATTTATAATTTCATTTCATAGAAATGTCAGCCAGACTACTTCGTTATCTCAGGAAACCTTGATCACAACTACTTCATAACAATTTTTATCTCCAAAAAACATTCTTCATGAAAACTATATTTGCATACCATTTTTTGTAAAACTCACTCCAAAGACTTTTTTAAGAAAATTATTTCTAGAAAATTTTCTTCTACCATAAAAATTTCATACAAACCAATTCTCTATCTCTCTCTTATACATGAACATTATTAGATGTTTTTGTAATTCCATATTGATTTACTAGTGCACTATAAATGGTATGGGAAAGAAACCAATTTTATTAACTAAGGCAATCAACATCAACAAACTAGAATTTCATATTCATTAATAATTCATGTTTTACCATTACATCACTTTTCAACTCATCAGTATTCTTCTCAAAACCTTTAATATATTCTCACAACATCATCCTTATTTAAATTAATAAAATATTTCATAGACTATTATAATTTTAAATTAAGATACATTTTTTCACTCTGACTAAACATATGTAAAATTGAAAACATTCAATTCTACTAATCCAACTGAAACCCATATTCACAATATATTGCTGACAATTTTATAGACATAAAAACCCATTGAAAAAAATCAGTAGAAACATCAACAAATTTAACCTTTTATTCATTTTTTTAAAGATAGATTACCAAATAAAATGGTGTTTGATGAAATCTAGTAGCAAGTGATATATTGGTGTCAACATAAATATGATGAATTAGTTTTTGTTTTCATTTGATTTGTCATTATTGAAACATTTCTGAATATTCATTAACTAAATGAGTAAAACAATCTCTAAGGAAAAGTTTGAATATGTTACTATGATTCATCTATTTGATTCATTATTGATTCCATCTGATAGATCAATATCTAATACCATACAATGAATGCATCACTGAAACTCATATAATTCATCAGACCCAAAAAATACAACATACTTATCAGTGTCAATTACATCTATGACTATTCTTATAATAATATTCGTATCATGATCTGATAGTACTCATCAAATGATACCCTATTGATACCAAAAAATCGGTGTCAGAACTCCTCTAATAGATCGAGGGAATATCATTTTTGTAGGTCTGATGTCATAAGTGACCTAATTCTATCATATTCATTATAAATAATGATTGATACTATGGGATGGATTATTTATTGGACCATAAAATACATAAAAATAATAATATAGTCTGATGGATTGGTCGATCAGTACTTCTACAAAACCATTGAAATCAGAAATTTCGATCTCCCAACATTCAAGAAATTTATTTATTTAGTGATTCCCATAATGATATCATCCAGCTGAAGGACTTTTTCATGAAACTATCTTCTCTTATACAATCTCCTACTTCTATCCTGTCTTTTCCATAATGTTATGAACATTCATATTGGTGTAGCATCGTTTTAATTACAAAACCTTTTCCCCTAGTTTTCCTTCACAATTCTTGAATCACAAGTTATACCGAAAACTTATGATATTAAAAAAATTAAAAAATAGGAAATTATCTTCCAATTTCGTATTGAACATCATGAATGACATTCAAAATTAAATAAAACATCTCATTATGATAAAAAACGTTAATACATACCTAATGTGAGTTCGAAGAATAATTCACCCATAATAAATTTTTCAAATAGAATCCTAAAACTCATAGACGTTATTAAGAAATTTTTTTTCTGATATTATTATTCTACTAATCCTATTCTTCGAACACAAACGCATACAAAGTGAAATGATTTTTCAAAATTAATAAAACAACAACTTTTTTTTGGTATTCCAAAATCAATTTCTACCAACATGGTCCCAATAGACCATTCTTGTGCGATGTTTTATTGCACCAGGAGTGAAGATATGGTAAATCAGGTATAGTATGCTCTAGATTACCACTTGTGATTTTATATTTTCTCTTAATTTCCCATTCACTTATTTATCAATGCTAAGAAAATTTAGGCACCTCAACAGATTTGTTAATATTCGTGTGGTATTCCATTTCAATTGTTGTGTGGTAATTTTTTTTACACTGTTTAAATGGTGTATCTCCTTGGAAAAATTGTATACCTAGTATTTAAAATATTCGTGGAATTTTTTAGAATATTTAACACTCTATTTCAATCTTTAAATAAAAATATCCTTTTTTACCCCTATCACGTTCTATAAAATTCTACATGTTTATTCATTTGTAAAAGAAACATATTTTAAATGAAAATGGAAATTAACAGTGATTTGTTTACAAAAAAAGTGCATGTGTAAAAAATATGTCTATATATTGTGTTAAACCAATTTAATAATAGAGGCTTTTTTAAATTAAATTCATTATAAATATGTTATTTTTTTCATGCCTACTTGGATTTAATACTCGCACATATACATTCACTCTTGATTTTAGCCTCTGGTGCATGTTCCTCTTGGTCTTGATCCTCATAGAATTTTTTGGGTTTTTTGATTAGAGAGTAACTCATGGGTTCACATGAATAATTGGTAGTCATCAGGTCCAGTTTTTTTTTCATTTTTTGGTTAGTTTCCCAATTGGGTGTTTATTTATTATTATTAGGATACTTTGATTATTTCGACTACTTATATTTATTTATTTATTATTAGATGAAACCATTACCAATATATCACATTTATGCTTTTGGATATTCTCACCACCCTATAGAAATTTAGAACATTCCATGGGAATGTTTCAGGCTAACTCAGTAGATAGGTTTGGGGTCGACCCATGTTGGTACATGAGAAAATGGCATAAAAATATAGGTTCTTTTAAGAACCTATCTTTCATATCAACCTTTCTTAATTTGTGGTTGTCATGGTATAAGAAGATTTTCTATCCAAACATTATGTGTATGTATGGGGAAGTTTCTAGATAGTTCATATAGTTATGATCCTCTGGCTTCCATAGTAAATTTGTTTTTGTTTTTTAATATCAGTAACCATTCTTCTTTTTCGTTTTTATTATTTATATATGATGATGTTAAGATTATCAATATTTTTTGGAATTTTTTATGGGTTGTTTTTTATTTTTTTTAATGGATATCGGTGAGCTTGTTGGCATGTATATATTTTGTTTATGGTGTTGAAAGACCCCCCGTGGTGGTGGTGTGATTGTCATATGACAACCAAAAATAAGGCCAAGTCACCCATTGTTACTAATTTATCCCTAAGATAATTATGTTGGAATTTACTAATTTAAATAATTATTAATACTTTATTTTATGTTGTGAAAACAGATTCCAAGCGGTAATATTTTTGTTCTCGAAAATGATTAATGAGTTTTCATATTTATTTTAAATTACGTCTTAGAAAATGGTTTATAAATAAGGTGATTCATGATAAAATTGGATTTTATTTTAATCATATTTAATAAAATTATTCATGTTTTATAATTTATAGGGGTATTAATTGTAGAAATGATGGATTTATTAATTATTCTTAAGGATTTTTATAAATTAAATCTCTTAATGTATGGATTTTGATAATGGTTTCCAAAATGGGGGTTAATGGTCCTTTAGAAAAAATATAAAAGTGTTGGCATGCTAATTTTTTGTGTTTGTAATTTAATTGTAATTAGTTATTGATGATAGGATTTTTTTTATTGGGTTTTGTCTATTTCATACATATAATAATCCCCCATGAAATATTCAATGGAGATTCTAGGTGCAACGACCGGTGGTTCAACATTATCAGACACTACAATTGATCAATCCAAAGTCTTCATCCATAAGTTTCAAATATTAAACTCTACTCAACATTATGCTCATGTGGAACCATTAGATGAAGATTAATGGATGCAACAAATTGTAATGATCTATAGTATCCCTATGTTACCTGAGTATCTAAAGTTGTGGTTCACTAAATTTATGTTTGATGGTCTAAGTTGGATGTGGTGGAAGTCATCCAAAGGGACCATGAACTAGTAATAACTATCCTATGAATTCATCAATTCCCCATTCATCTATTTTTACTTCTCATATGTTGTAGATGTGGTGAGGTAAATGTGGATTCACTTCATTTATCAAATTTATAGATCACTATTGGATTTTTTTTCATCATTTATTAAATCTAATCTCATATATCCAAATTCTAGATGACGTTGATTCATTGAATGTTTAATATTTGGAGAATATGAATTATTTTGATCTTTAGCCAATGGTTTTATAATTATATTTGACCTCATTTACTAATTGGGTTAGGAAATTAATGAGGGTTGAATCCATTTTATTCAAATTTCTTGATTTATTGAATCCTCCTTCATCCCCAATAAGTGATGAAGGGAATTCCAAAAAAAGAGATAAGAGAGTGTCTTGATGTTTGTTATGCGGGTGGTGGAATTTATTTTCCATTTCATCTTATTTAGAATCTTCCATGTATAGGACCCTAGCATGTCATCAATGATGTAGGTTCATTCATATTAATCCTTCATATCTATGTACTCTGAAGACCAATTGTATATGTGTTAATTTGGTCCATATCCAAAAATTATGAAAGGGTGTCATTTGAAAGAAGAGTTGATCTAGATCCACTATCTCAAAGAAGTGTGTGGATCACTTTGAGTAATGTGGTTTTACTGTGGGTTTTGTAAGAATTTTTTTATGTAACTATTAATTATTGTTGTAAGTATTGTATCTTGTTGTGTTTCCTTTTGATAGGGGATATAAGATGTTGTGTATCATTTAATAATATATGTTTACATAGGAATTCATTATCAAAAAAATTATTTCTATCATTCCATTCATCTTATTTTTCCTCTTGTGATGATGTTTAGTGGTTAAACACTATCCTTCGGGGATGACTAACTTTGATTTTCCCACCTCCATGGTGAACATTGGGATCTTGGAGAAGGCCCAATAGTGGCCATTATTGAAATGTGTTTAGATTATTATAGGATTTCATCATAATTTAAAGAATTGTTTGATTAATGTGGTGAAATTTGGGTTCGTAATGTAAGTATTTTTCCTAGTGGTAGTTGAAGAATTCTTCGATATGATGTGATAAACCATGTGAGTGGGTAATCTTTTGTCATTGACATAATCAACTAGAAATGTATTTCTGGGAGAAGAAAGTGTTATGATGGGGGAATTTTTTCACCCCATATTTTTTAATCAATTTTATATTTTATTATCTTTTTGTATTCCTCTTCACTATAGATCCATGGGTTTTTTCGATCGATATTTTGAGTTTTGTGTTGTTTATACTATATTTTACATTTTGTGAGCATTGTTAAGGGGAAACTATGAACCCCTAATGTTATTTATATTTATAGTCCATTTACCTCCAGCCCAGTATGTGTTGCACGGTTTGGGAATTGTTTTTTTCAAACTGTGTGGCTCCTAAGTGTAACGATGTGGGTCTTGGGGTGTCTCTGGACAAGGTAACCCAACTTGATCATGGTTAGACCGAATCGAGAAGAATGTATGCACATGTTTCTCCAAATTTTGATAGAAGAAACCCTATAGTTGGAACACTATTTCACAAACCATGTAATAAATCTATGGTGGTGTCATGTGAGTCTGGTAAGGTATGTGTAGTTGGTTCCAGGTTTTCCAAACCATGTAACCAAACTGTGGGTAGTACCTAGTCTAATTAATTTTTTTACCCATTTTTATCCTTGGATTTTAACCCCCAACACCTCCCTATATCCCAATTTTGATTGTGCAACTCCAAGGGGTCTCCTATCATCTTCTCCATGCCCCCCTATGAATCTTAAGGTGACATCAAGGGATTACATCATGTTTTGCTGTGATTTTTGAAGTTAATATTATCCTTTTCTCTCAATCTTCCTTCTACATTCATTTTCTTCTTGTTTCTTCTTCTCCATTGGTTTTGTTAATCCAGGTTTCATGTTTATTGGTTTCTAAATTATGGGATTTTATTACATAAGGTTGTTCATGTCTCTTTTTACCTATTTGAACTCTATGGTGTTTATTTGAGAATCCATGTTTTAACCACATTGAGTTTTTGGTTGACTTACCTTTTCATTTAGTTATTAAATTCAATAAATATTGATTCATTAATCTTCTAAAAATTTTTTAATATTAGTTTTCGATACGTGAAGTTAATAATAATTATTTTAGTTGAATTGAAGTTTTATTCCTCTTCAAATCAGCTTGTAGGGAATTGTTTCATGTGTCATTTCACACAACGTCCTTGAGAAAATTCAATGTTGGCCCTTACAAGAAATTTTTCATTTTCGATGAATATTTTTTGATATTGAATTATTTTTGGTACCTTAATTGTGACATGGTTTTTTTATAATGGATTTTTAAATATGTTTTTGGTTTCATAATTATTGTGGATGGTTATTTTTAAAATGTCGTGTTGTATAAAGAATGTATTATGCCTCGTTTACAGGTTAAAAAATAGTCGTCTTTTGAATTCTATCCTAGGGGTGAGTCTCTTTCATTGTATATTTACAAATGGAAGGTGAGGTTTCTATTATGGGATATCCCTCTTATATTTTGGGTTCAAAGGAAAAAGTATTATCCCTTGGGGTTATTTTTTGGTGATTCTTGTGTGTGTTTCTTGTGTCTATTCATAATATATATAGTTGGGTGTTTTTATTTCTTGACTCAGCAACAATAAATACATGACATGGGAACCTACCATAGCAATTTTATTATTTAATAAAATTCATTACACTATTTTTGGATTACACTCTAGCTTATGGACCATAGTAAAAATGTTATCAACTTTGGGATTAGGCCTGTCAGTTAGGACTATTAGTGTAGAACTGGATGTCATTTATTTTTGATGAATTTGGTATACCAAAATTATGGATCTTGGAAAATATTTTAAAGATTATCCTTGAGATCCTAGTTATTCCATTATTTTCGATAGCACTTATTTATCTATGACAAATAAATTTGGCACCTCTACTTATTTGGTTACATGTGTGATGTCTTCAAATTACCCACATTGTGTAGTTTTTAAATATTCTCCATTGTTAGGGTGTATATGCTTTTTAAAAGTTATTAATAGTGTTTTTAAATGTTTCTTGTAAAATTTTTATGAGAATATTTTCAAATATATTTCCCTTGTTAAATTAATACTACTTTTTCATATCCTCCCTCTCTTTCTTTAAAATTATAAATCGTCATTCTTTTAGAAATGAAATTTTTTAAATGAAAAATGTAAATATACATTTATTTTATTAGAACTAGTGTTATTAAAACAGATTTTTATATACTATGTTATAAACATATAGTTAGTGAATCTTTAATTAAATCAAAATTAAATGGGAATATATTATTTGGGAATTTATATTATGTTTTAATACTCACACCATACATTAAGTTTTCATTTAATCCTCAGGTAAATGTTCCATGATGGACTCAATCAGTATAGGTGATGTTGGGATCCTGAATCAGAGTGTTACCCATAGGGTCACATGGATATTTAGAAGTCATCATGTTTGGTTTGGTTTTATTTTTTAGTTTCCAGTTTAGTTTCTAGATTGGTTGTATTGTTGATTTATATTAGGATTAATAATTTATTTATTCTCCCCTACTTTATTTATTTTTGGTAGATATAATTCGTAATATATCTCATTTTTTATCTTGGAACTTTTCACTACCCTGTGGTAATTTGTAATGTTGCTCGGTGATGTCACATGCTTTCTTGGGTGACCGATTCGAGTTGACATGTGTTTGTTTGTGAAACCTATTACCAAATTTTGTTTTCAATATTCTAAATTTGGAATTTGAATATTCTAATAAAATATCAACTTATATAAATTTACCATATAAATGATAACAAAAATATTGAAAAAACATTTTTATCGAAAAATAGCTTTTTAAAAAATAGTTTTTATTACCTAACTCACATAACTAACATGTGATTCTATAATTACTGTCCACCCTAATAATGTTTCAAATGAAATTTCTCTTAATTATCTACAATAAAAGGACCTCCCTATGACCCATTTGAAATAGATGATATATGTTTTTTCACTCCAAAATATCTTCACATTGTGTTTCTATAAAATTCATTTTAGACTTTTGGTAGATTCTAGTCCCTAGAAGGAGACCTAAATCCATCATTCCAAAGGAACACGTTTAGAGAAGGTGTGACACCATCTTTGTAAATAATTCCTCTCTATAATTTTTAATCACTTTTTCATATTAACACCTTATAAATATCAATATACTCTAAAATTATTTTCAATAAATATTTTTTGAAGGTGATATTTCTATTATATAAATATTCACTCGTACTCATTCATTATGATAGGAAGTTCTTTTTTTGGTTTAGTTCAACCACATACATGAAGGATACCTTAAAAATGATGTCAAAGTCATAATTAATGATTATAAACAAATTAATAGAGTTAATATGTGATATTAAAAATTAATTTTTTTCTTTATTATGATTATATAAGTGTAACTTCAAAAAAAATGATAATTATGAAGAAAATCATTATTATCGATAAATCTACCCAATATATGATCATCATAGATTTTTTTTATATTGAAATATACCCATAATATCCTTAAAATGAAAATATTTTTATATGAATATTTATTATAATATGATTCACTGTGGTATCTTATTTTGTAATGAGGAACTTTTTATCAAATAATGGGGATCAATATTAGAAAAATAATGGTATTCATCTTGTAGTGTGTTGCATGTGTTGAGAGGAACTTGGTTATGAAACAATGTGGAACCAGTTCTTTAGTGGAAAATGGGAACTTAAAGTATGGTATTACACCATCCGATGCGTGGGATTCTCAATATGTGGGGAATCGTTGATGGAATTTCTGGAGGCATGGTTTTAAGTGGTGGATCAATCTGGAATGGTGATTAGAATGCATGGAATGGTTTTGACTATTGTCTGATGGGATTTGTGTGTAACACCCCGAGATTTTATGAGATATATTATTTTTAATTTCATTATTGACTTTTGTTGTACGCGACACCAAAATTATCTTGTTCTATACGCAACACCGTATATGCAACACTTTTCTTGGCTCGTGTTACACAAAATTTCATGTTCGTTTGATAGAAGTTATTCTACGCAACATTGAGTGTATATATATATGTTCAATGTATAAATGAAATCTGGTTAGATTCTATTATACACAACAAAAAAGTAATCCTGCAATACACCCAACCTTGACCTGGTTTTCTTTACATTCAATCGCGACCTTCCACGATAGCGTGTGTTGTACGCAATACTGAGTTTCACTAAACAACGATATGTTATTAAAATATTATATAAAATATCCATTATGAATAGTAATACCCATTTTTTAAATGTTATTTTTCAAAATGGACTTCATTTTTTGATTCAGAATATCGAAATTAACCATGGGTGAAATTTTTGTATTTTTCTGAAAACCTTCAATTTTTGATGAATAGTGAAATCATTGGGTTACTATAAAAACAGACGTTTTATTTAAATAATTATTTATTTTATTTAAATTTATTTTAGGTCAAAATTGAAACATAATACATATATAAGTTCAATTTAATTCATTAGAGTCATTTTATAACAATTTTAGATATATAATAATTTTTTGAACTTTTCACCGTCTTTTACCCACCTCCTAGGAGAATTTGAAATTTTACATAAAACATAATTTTACCGTTTTTTTCATGGAATTTAAATAATCCTAGAGACACGGTTAATATCAAGGAGTAATATTTGGTTCAATAAGTTAAACATAATTTTTTTTTGTGAATAGTAACTTTTACTTTTATTTACCACAGTTAAAAGTAAATAGGGTAATTAACGGTAAAAATGATATTATTTTTACCCTATCACATGTCATAATTATATTTGATAAGTGTAATTTGACCAAAAACACCCTTATAAATAAAATATTATCCTTTAGGTCCACTTGGATTAGATTAGGACATTTATTATTATTTTATTTTATGATGAGTTAAAATAGTTAAAATCAATGTTTAATAACTAAAACATGTTATAATATAGGGTTATACATAAGATAAATTAGACTATAAATCTTCATTACAAATATATAATTATTTCCTACATAATTATATTTTAGTAATAATTTTCAGACATTATATAATTTAATTTATTTATGACACAATGATGATGCATTAATTACCTTATTAATGAAATATTTACATAATTGATGTAATAAATACCCAAATAAATGTAATTTGAGACTTTTCATAAATTACACTAAATTTATAGGTTAATACGACATGTTAGTAATGATGAAATTAAATATGTTCGAACTAATCATGCTTTTATGATTTTCAAAAAAATCAATTACCAAATAGTGTCAAAATTGATATAAAATAGTTTCTAAGACAAATATTATATTATTAATTTTTATTCCATTCCTAAAAATATAAGGATTGGAAAAATGACTTAGATAAGGTTATATTTATTAAAAATAAACCACTTGGGGTTCTTTAGGCTTGTTATAGTGTGTTTATTAACCATGTAGAGTAAGAAAACAAGAAGACACGATAAAAGTTAAATTATTTAACATAGAGTTAAATCTACATGATAAGGTTAAAATAGTAACCAAAACTTGTCTAAAACCTATTGGTTGAGAGTATTTGTTACCATACCCACTTTATCTTCCAAATATATCAATTTGGAGCTATTATAAACTGAATATGACTTTATTATAAAATAATATTTTAATTTTTTCCAAAGGTGACCCTCTCCTCCCTTATAAAAGGGATCCTCCTTCCTCTTCTCATTACAAAATTTTGAGCCTTAAAGCATTTCCTAACCCTACCCATATACCTTATAAACTTCCCTATAAACATTATTGAGGTTCTGGTCTCCTAAAAAGTCAAACTCTAGTGCCTTAAGAGGAAGCTTAAAAGGGGTGCGTCGAAGAAGATGTAATCTCTTCTACCGATTCTTTCAAGTTTATTTCTTCTTCAAATTATTATTATTTATTTGTTTCATCATTAATTAATAACATAAGTATCACTAATTTACTGATATGTTATTATAAATATAAAACAACCATATTTCACCTTCTATCCATCCTATGAAAAATGAAATCATTGCGCGTTCTTACGTACGAAATACTGTCTCCACGTCGTGGTGTAATCTGTTTTTCCAGCACCACCTTACTTGGATGGGTATAATGGTGTAAATAATAACTATATATAGTTATTATAAAATCATACTGATTCTAATATATTATATCATCCACTCCACTCCAATTCAATAAATATGGGAATGATATCATCGCTCGTGCGTACGTACGGATTACCGTCTCCACGACGACATGAGGTACATCCTCCATGTTAAACACTTTAGAATGAATATAAAGTATATATAATAAATAATAATTAAATATATGACATGATAAAACTACTGGATTTATGTATATATATAAATATATATGTCATCTACTTACTTCCATTCAAGTCAATAAGGAATAGAAAACAACGTTCTTGCATACGTACGACCTTCCGTCTCCAAGAACGGTGTATTTCATTTCATTTATCTATATACTATATATATACTGAATATATATGATATATAAATCATTATTTAAATTATGGATGTAATTAAATCATGATATATGTAATAATAATATCATGAACAACAAGTCCAAACATGTATGATAAATAAAATGATTTTACCCAACATGCTACTTTAACATGGAATTTACAAAAGAATGGGCACTATAAATTCACAAGTGAACCATATATGATATCATAACAATAAATATGATTCTTTAATAAGTCAATTACATTATTTAAATCATTATACCAGAGGTTCGGATACGTATGAAGCATATCGGACCTAAGGTAAGGGATAATTTTGCAATCACATTTTTATCCAGGATTTCTTATACGTAAGTATTTACTGGGGTTATATTTTTCATCCTTGTCCATAAAAATGCTTTTCATAAAGTATTTAATATTTTACCATTTATTTTTAAAGTCATTTTTACCACTCTTTGACTTTTACATTGTGTTATGGAAGGAAACATTTTTTTGTTTACCATACGAGGAACTTTTTGACTTTTCTGGCAAAAGTACGATGAGAATGTTTTTTTAACTTACATCGCATTAATGGATATTTATATTTTCATAACACATAATTTTAATTAAGCTTCCAATACATGTTTTCATGTTTATTTTCAATAAAATCCTTTTCTTTTAAAATTGTGTTGCATTTTGTGAAAAGATAATGATTTTGAAGAAGAAAGGATATTTTCCTCAAGAATTCATTTCAAGTGTTTTATCAAAACTGTTTTCCATCTAAGATTAAATTATTTCATATGTGTATGATTCAAGTATAATATCTCTATTATTTACATTGTTTCAATTTTATTATGATGAAATTATATCCATTTTTTATATGGATTATGTTATGATGGGATGATGTTTATGAAACACATTTTTATTCTTTGGGTTATGATGAATGATTTATGTTTATGTTGTGGCACAAGTAATAATGAATTAACTATGAGATGGGTGGGACCTATATCTCCCTCCAATTAATTTGGTAAATATTTATATCTCATGAGATAGACATGGCTGGAATGGTAAATTAATCTGGTTCAGTGATATAGGACTGGAATGAGGAGTGAACTCGATTCAGAATGGGACTTTGTCCACAAAGATGGTCTTGGAAGCAATGCCTTGGCTACTATGGAAATCATATCACGTGATTAATGGTTTTCCATAATTAAATGTTTTATTACCATACTATTTAATCATTATTTATGTTCCTTTATGATCTATTTCTTACATATTTCCAAGATTTATTTCACAACTCATGATTTTAATATTTAAACTTTATGTTCATATTTTGAAGTTCAAATGTATATGGTTTGTTTTATTTTATCCATGATTACCCTTACTGAGCATTTTAGGTAACCCTTTATATGTTTTATTTTCCCTAGAATATAAAGAATGGTTTAATCTATGAAAAAAAGATCATTATGGGAGATGTTAAAGATCATTCACCAAGATTAGAAGATTATGTTACACGTTTCCAAAGACACTAAACTATTACAGTCCTTTGGTGTATATTTTTGTTATGTATATAGTATTTCGTAAAAGTAATGTAATGTCTATGTATTTCAATATTGGGTATCTATAGTTCGTATCAGAGGAAATGTTTAGTTAACCTTTAGAAACATGGATGCCAAAACTTTAGTGAGATCTCTGGAGATATTTCTAAGGTATGTCTAGGGATGTCCCTAAGGTTAAGTATTTGTATAAGATATTGTCCTAGAATTAAGGTAAAAATTTTAGAATTAACCCTAATATGTTATATATTGATTTTACTCCCCCTTTATTATGTTGTTTTCACAAGAATAATCTTTTCCACTCACACTATTCTTTTTGGTTTTTAGATGATTGATGGAACTCGAAGGAACCATGTTGATCAATGTAATGGACAATGCATTGATTGTCCCTTGGAACAATCCAATGTTATGGGAGATGGAGTGAAAAATATTATTGATATACTTACACAACGTATGAATTATTCTGTACTTCCAAATGACCAGGGAAGGGAATAATACTCTATTGAGTCCTTCATGAGGCAACGTCCACCTTCAATCAGTGGGTCTTCGGATCTACATGTGGCTGAATAATGGATTAGTACCATTGAAAATATATTTCACATACTTTTCTGTTCGGATCATGAAAAAGTCATTATGGCTATTTAACGTTTAGAAGGTGAAACAAATCAATGGTGGACTCTAAATAAGAATACGAGGCCCCAAGATGAAATTGAATCCATTGAATGGGATGAGTTCAAGAACTTGTTTTTCAATAAGTACTTCCCTCGTATTCTTCGAACAAAGATGGGAAATAAGTTCCTTGAGATTAAGAAAAAGGATGATGAATCTATTGGTATATATGAAGTGAATTTTACAAGCCTTTCAAGGTATGCATCTGGCTTTATCATCCAACCTGAAAGTAAAGTTGATCGATGATTTAGTGGCTTAAAACCATGTATTCGAAGGGAATTTTCTATAAGAGACTTCAATAGATATGGAGGAATTGTGCATTTTCCTATGTGGATATAAATAAAAGTTGGTGTTACATATCCATATCATGGTTTTCACAAGAAATTAAAGATGCAGTTCAAAGAGAAATCTCAGAATAATGGTGAAAAGAAGATTACTGTTTTTTTATGCTCAAAGTGTGGAAAGAAACTTGGAGGAGATTTTCAAAAAGGGACTAGAAAATGTTTTAATTGTGGAAAATAAGGTCATCAAGAAGAATAGTGTCGAAGTAATGGAAAAAGGATTTTTGATGAGATGAATAAAGAAAATACTGCAGAGAACGCACCACCAACACTTCAATGCTTCAAATGTATGGAAATGGGGCATTATGCTAATAAATGCCTTAACCCAAGGTTTAATGATGATCAACGTGAGAATCCTCTTAAGTAAATGGATAAAGGAAAGTCACATGAAATCACTTTTTGTGATGTTTAGTATGAAAATGATGTTTTGTAATGATTAAGTGTTTATGTAATGGGATTTCAAAATAGTATCATGGAATCTCATTTATGGCATTGTGGAATTTTGGATTATCTATGTATTGGTTTTCAATAATTATATGGTACTGATAACCATGAAAACTGATTTAAATATTTTTTGGATGAATATGATTTGCGCATAATGAAGGGATAATGAAAAAATGAAATGATCTCATGACTTATATAAGGACAAAGTTATATCATGGTTTGAGTATATAGAAATTTTGGGATTTTGGTATGTGTAAAGTGTTAAATTTTGACATCATTCATGTTTTCACTAAGGGTCAATGGGTATTCATTTTTCAAGAGAATACATGATTAAGGTAATCACATGTTTTTTATTCGACCAACAAGATATATCGTATGATATATGGGGGATAAATGATGGTATTCACATGCTCGGTAGATGACATTTCTAGTAATTGTTTTCTTTATACTACGAGCTTGGACAAAAGTATTTTGGATAAGCCTAAAGATTGGAATGTATAATGTTGGACATGAGTCAGTATTATTTAAGGATGTAACTTTTTTCGATATTATTTATGGAATGTTATAATAATGTAGTTTTAGAAATAGGGAAACCTGTATGACGGGCGACAACCCATCATGTTGGACAAGGCAGTGGGAATCGAACCCACAACCGAAGTGCGACATGACTTTATCTCCTAGCATTGTCCTACAGGAAGTCCCTAGTTAGTAGGAACTAGTTTATTATATTATGCGGTATGATATATGAAGTATAAGTCCATTTTAGGAACCATATATGATTAATCTCACTATATATGGACTTATGCATATTTAATAACTTTTTTTATCCTTTTGATTGAGGCAGATGGAATGACCTATCATTTTATCGCATGATCTGCTAACACTTCACTGAAGATAATTTCAACTTGATTTCTTTAAGATATGAAGTGGAAATTGTTCAAGGAACAAAAAATAGTATGATTGTACCAAAATCAAGTAAGTATTTTTTTTAATTCAACAATTCTTCAACATTAGGGAAATGATCTTGAAAACAAAAAATATTTTTCCTAGTGTCCTTATATCTGATTAATCAGATGGTACCTTAAATCATCACAAATTTATGGCTTTGTGATTGTTGGCTTTTTCATAGACATGTCCTATACCACTTTCCATCAGAACATGATGATTATATTTTTCTTCCATATCCATATTTTCACCTATGTTATCCTATGTGGAAACCCAGTGATGAGTTAATCTGGGTAACTGTTACATTTCTTACCTTAATTTTTAAAATTAAGTTTTAATATTCTCTTCACAATGTGGGTACATAGAAACGAAAATTTCAAGTAGTTAACACCCCAAGATTTCATGAGATATATTATTTTTAATTTCATTTATGTCTTGTGTTGTACGCGACACCAAAATTAACATGTTCTATACGCAACACCGTATACGCAAAACTATTCTTGGCTCGTGTGACACAAAATTTCATGTTCGTTTGATAGAAGTTATTCTATGCAACATTGAGTGTATATATATATATATATATATATATTCATTGTATAAATGAAATTTGGTTGGATTCTATTATACACAACAAAAAAGTAATCGTGCAATACACGCAACCCTGACTTGGCTTTCTTTACACGCAATCGCGTCTTTCCACGATAACTTCTGTTTTACGCAATACCGAGTTTCACTAAACAATGATATGTTATTAAAATATTATATAAAATAGCCATTATGAATATTAATACTCGCATTTTGAAATTTAATTATTCAAAATGGACTTCATTTTTGGATTCGGAATATAGAAATTAGCCTGGGGTTAATTTTTGGTATTTTTCTGAAAACATTAAATTCTTGATGAATAGTGAAAATAATGGGTTTCTTTTTAAAAAACGACCTCTTATTTAAATAATAATTTATTTTATTTAAATTTATTTTATTTCAAAATTGATACATAATACCTATATAAGTTCAATGTAATCCATTGGAGTCATTTTATAATAATTTTAGATATATAAAAATTTTATTCAACTTTTCACCGTCATTTACCCACCTCCTAGGAGAATTTGAAAATTTATATAAAACATAATTTTACATCTTCTGTGAGTGGAATTTCGAAAATCCGAGTGATACAGTTAATTTCAAAGAGTAAAATTTCGTTCAAAAAGATAAAAATAATTTTTTTGTGAATAGTAACTTTTTACTTTTATTCACCACGGTTAAAAGTAAATAGGGAAATTAAGGGTAAAAAGGATATTATTATTACCCTATAACATGTACTAATTCTATTTGATAATATTAATTAGACCATAAACAACCTTATAAATAAAATATTATCATTTAGGTCAACTTGGATTAGATTAGGACATTTATTATTATTTTATTTAAAGAAGAGTTAAA
Source organism: Viscum album (assembly GCA_963277665.1). Taxonomy (NCBI): domain Eukaryota; kingdom Viridiplantae; phylum Streptophyta; class Magnoliopsida; order Santalales; family Viscaceae; genus Viscum; species Viscum album. The sequence continues at coordinate 1,691,815,306 of OY728137.1, read as the reverse complement.
ATAGTTAAAATCAATGTTTAATCACTAAAAGATTTTTAATATAGGGATAAAAATAAGATAAATTAGACTATTAATGGTCATTAGAAATATAAAAATATTTACTACATAATTTAATTTTAGTTATAATTTCTAGACATTAAATAATTTAATTTATTTATGACACAATGATGGTATAATAATTACCTTATTAATGAAATAATAACATAATTGATGTTATAAATACCCAAATAAATGTAATTTGAGAATTTTTATAAATTACGAAAATTTTTAGGTTAATATGACCAGTTAGAATTGATTCAACTAAATTTTTTCGAACAAATCATTCTTTTATGATTTTCACAAAAATCAATTACCAAATAGTGTCAAAATTGACATAAAATAGTTTTTAAAACAAATATTATATTATTAATTGTTATTATATTCATAAAAATTTAAAGAACAGACAAATGACTTAGATAAGATTATATATATTAATAATGAACCACTTAGGGTTCCTGTGGCTTGATATATTATGTTTATTAACCATATAGAGTAAGAAAACAAGAAGACATGATAAAAGTTAAATTATTTATCTTAGAGCTAAATCTAAATGATAAGGTTAAAATAGTAAAGTAAACTTGTCTAAAACCTATTGGTTGAGAGTTTTTCGACCCATACCCACTTTATATTTGAAATAAATCAATTTGAGCTATTATAAACCGAATATGACTTTATTATAAAATAATATTTTAAGTTTTTCCTAAGGTACCCTTCTCCTCCCTTATAAAAGGGCACCTCCCCCCTCTTCTATTTACAAAATTTTGAGCCTTCAAGATCGCCCAAACCCTGACCATTTTTCTTCTCAACTTCCCTATAAACATTATAGAGGTTCTAGTATCCTCAAAAGGACAACTCTAGTGCCTGAAGAGGAAGCTTAAAGGGTGTGCGTCGAAGAAGAGGTAATCTCTTCTACCGATTCTTTCTACTTTCTTTCTTCTTCAAATTCTTATTATTTATTTGTTTCATCATAAATTAATAACATCAGTATCACTAATATAATTATATGTTATTATAAATATGAAACAATCCAATTTCACCTTCTATCCATCCTATGAAAAACGAAATTACTGCGCGTACGTACGTATGGAAAACCGTCTCCACGTCGTAGTGTGATATGTTTTTCCACAACCACCTTACTTGGATGGGTATAATGGTGTAAAGAATAACTATATATATTTATAATAAAATCACACTGATTCTGATATATTATATCATCCACTCCAATTCAATTCAATAATTATGGGAATGATATAATCGCTTGTGCGAACGTATGGATTACCATTTCCACGACGCGATGAGATTAATTCTCCATGTTAAACACTCAAGAATGATTATAAAGTATATATAATTAATAATAATGAAATATATGACATTATAAAGCTACTAGATTTATTTATATATATATGTGTCATCTACTTACTTCCATTCAAGTGAATAAGTAAAAGAAAACAGTGTTCATGCGTACGTACGACATATCGTCTCCATGAACTATGTATTTCATTTCATTTGTCTATATTATATATATATACATATACTGAATATATTTGATATATAAATCATTATTTAAATTATGGATGTAATTAAATCATGATATAAGTAATAATAATATCAATAACGACAAGTCCAAACACGTACGATAAATAAAACGATTTTACCCAAAATGCTACTTTAACATGGAATTTACAAAAGAACGGTTAATATAATGTTCTAAGTGAACCATATATGATATAATAATAATGAATAGGATTATGTAATAAGTAAATTCCATTATTTAAATCATTATACAGGAGGTTCGGATACGTACGAATCATATCAGACATAAGGTAATGGATAATTTTGCAATATCATTTTAATCAGAGATTGCTTATACGTAAGTACTTTCTGGGGTTATATTTATCATCTTTGTCAATAAATGTTTCTTTTATAAATTGTTTAATATTCTTACATGTATTTTTAAAGTCATGTTTTCCCCTATTTGACTTTTGCGTTGTGTTAGGGAAAGAATCTTTCTTTTGTTTACCATATGAGGATCTTTTTGACTTTTCAGAAAAAAGTACGTGGAGAATGTTTTTTTAACATACACAGCATGAACATATTTTTATGGTTTCATAATTCCTAATTATCATGAATCTTTTTCTACATGTTTTCATGGTTATTTTCAATAAAATAATTTTCTTTTAAAATTGTGTGGCCTTTTTTGAAAAGAAAATGATTTTGAAGAAGAAATGATATTTTCCTCCAGAAGTCATTTCAAGTGTTTTATCACAACCATTTTCCATATAAGATGAAATTATATCATATGTGTATGTTTCAAGTATAATATCTCTATGATTTAAATGGTTTCAATTTTCTTATGATGAAATTGTATCCATTTTTTATATGGATTATTAAATGATGGTATGATGTTTATGAAACAAATATTTATTCTTTGGGTTATGATGAATGATTTATGTTTATGTTGTGGCACAAGTAAGGATGATTTCATTATGAGATGGGTGGGACGTATATCTACCTCCAATGCCTTGGGTAAGAATTTATATCTCATGAGATATACATGGCTGGAATGGTATGTTAATCTGGTAAAGTGATACCGGACTAGATCGAGGAGTGAACTCGATTCAGAAAGGGACATTGTCCACTAAGATGGTCATGGAAGCTATTCCTTGTCTACTATGGAAATAATATCATGTGGTTAATGGTTTTCCATAATTAAATGTTTTATTCCCATATTATTTTATCATGATTGATGTTCCTTTATGATCTATGCCTTACGTACTGCAACGATTTATTTCACAAGTCAATATTTTGATATTTAAAATTTATGTTCATGTTTTGAAGTTCAAATGTATATAGTTTGTTTTATTTTTACCATTTTTACCCTCACTGAGAATTTGATATCACCCTTTATATGTTTTCTTTTCCCCAGGATATAAATAATGGTTTTAAGTATGAAAAAAAAGAAGATCATTATTGGAGATGTTGAATATCTTTCACCAGGATTAGAATATTATGTTTCATGTTTACAAAGACACTAATCTATTACAGTCCTTTGGTGTCTGTTTTTGTTACATTTTAATTATTCTGAAAAAGTAATGTAATGTCTATTTACATCATGATTTGGGTCTCTACACTGTGGGATGCCACAAATAGAGTCTGTGTTGATGGAAGATTCTCATTCATGTATATACAGGTTCGGGTAAGAATTATTGTATCTATATTTAACTCTTTGTTTCCTATTTGAACATGTTCTATGTTTCTTAAGGATATGATTCTGTGAGATGTCATCACAGATATTCCATTGGCATCTGGACCACATGGGTGTTGGGATTATTGTGTCCCCCATCCGGTTGGTTCAAATTAAACATTGATGGCTATAGTGCTGTTGGGGTAATGCAAGGATGGGGGATGATTGGGGATGGAAGGTGATTGATGATCAAGGCATTTAGTGTTTTTTTGGGCCCAACAATTCTATAGGGGTGGATGATTGATTATTGTATAATAGTCTCTCCATGTGAAATAATTACAACATCCCGATATCAATGGTGTATTCTAATTCAAAGAGGTTTATTGATATAATTTTATAAAAAACAAGATGTTCACAGGACATGATTTATTTTTTTAGGAAATTTAGGTCATTCCATTAACAGGGAATTGATGTTAATAATATTTGGAGGTAAGAGAATTTCATTACCGAATCGCTGGACAACAAGTTTTGTTCTAGTAATAGAATCATTATTTATGACATCATTGGGTCTCTATTGTAGGTGTAACTCCCCCACCCTAGTTACCCAGAGTCAGTGCATTATTTTAATACATTGGCATTATTACAAGGAATAAAGTCCTGAAGGACCAATCAGTTTAGATGTATTGGAAAATAGATTAAATTTATGAATGAAATGTTGCACATTATAACATAAAAAAGAACATAAATAATCCTGTATGAATGCCATTATTCCCTTGTATTAACCCTGCATATCAATCGCAATACACTTCCTGGAATCATGGGAAAAATAAAACATAGAAAGGGGTGAGATCAAACGCTCTGTAAGGGTATGTAATACAGTAGAAAATTTCATAAATAAGTATAAAAATTTAAGGAAATGTATAACTAAAACAAAAGCCTTGTAAAATTGAACTTCAACATAATATGGAAAAAATAAAATTAAATAATTCCATTTACGTATTCACATGGAAATTCTACTAGTTTAATAATCACATGCAAAATCAATAACCACTTTCAAAATTATGGAATGCATAATTCCAGACTATCATAACCACATAGTCAAGGCCTTGTGCCAAGACTACCAATAAGATTTTGTCAAAGCCTTGGGTCAAGACCCTAGTTTGTCTCTTGAGTCCTATCAATGCATCGAGGAGCTATTTCGGACTCCACCCGTCACTTACTAAGTCCATTACATTCCTCATATGAAAAGGATTAAACACAACATAATCATTAATATTAAACCTATTATATGAAATGTTGATACATTTTTCATAAACCATGAATGGTCTAAGAATAACACATCCACAGTCAAACATATCCCAAAACCCTCAATAAAATATGGATGTTTTGTATCATAATAAATCATAATCAAATAAGTATAAAATCCATCAAAGGATATTTACATAGATGAAAATGTTTTGTAAAACTCTTTGAGAGAAATATCTTTTTTTTTATGAAAACATTTAAACGTTACACAATTTAGAATGGAAGGCATTTAAAGGAATTTTTGAATTAATGTGTCCCATACCACTTTGAAACTTTTGAAAGGAATTAAAATTTTTAAAACATTCATGTCCATATAAATTTATCCTTATAACCCATTTTGAAAACATGGACATTAATGAGAATGATTTTAAAATGATGTTTTAGTAAAATTTCAATTAAAAATAATCCCTTTGAAAACTATTTTATGAAACATGGTCATGGATAATAAATATGTCCCAGTAGATACTTATGGTAAAACATTCTCATATAATAAAGAGATTGTGAAATTAACCGTTACCAATTTGGTAACTTATCAAAACATACACCCCATGAAATAGGTATCATACAATTAATATGTGTATACATATAAATTATATTGTATTACACAAAGAATACAATTATGGGAAGTACATACACCATAGAAATGGTAATAGTGGAAATAGGGCATGAATCTCATGGGCATAAGGAGTGAGATGAAATCCCGTTACCTTTCACTTTCCTTTAGTTGAGGGTATGTTTAACATCTTGTATGAAGATCGTAGTATTTTATTAAATTATAAAAGAACCATATTAATATTTATGATATCATACATGATTGATTTATTACTTTACACTAAACATTTAATAATAATTTCCATGTTAAATTAACATTTTGGGTAATAATTGCTTTCTTTATCGTACGTGTTTTAACTTCTTACTCTTGATTGTATCACATAGATAAATATTTAATTAATTCTAGAATATAAAACATGATTTATATATCATATATATTTAGTATATAAATAATTATAATTGACATATATATGAAATGAAAAACACCGTTTATGGAGACAACATTCCGTACGTACGCATAAACGATGTTTCCGTTTTCATCTCGTATTGAACGAACTATGTGAATAAGATATATGTAAATAAATATATATATTTATATGTATATATATCCTGTATCATTATTAAATCATATCTTATATATTTTTAGTAATATATATATATTTTTATAATCGTCGATGATTGGTGAACGTGGAAATGAATCCCATTGCGTCGTGGAGACGATTATCCATACATACGCACAAGCGACAATATCATTTCAATAAATATTTTGAATTGGATGCTACATTAATTTTACAGAGACATTAGAATGTTGTTTTCATTATTTATATACATATTACTCATCATTATATCCATCCAAATAACATTGTGTTGAATAACAAATTACACCACGACGTGGAGATTGTAAGTCGTATGTAAGCACGCATGGTGACATTATCATCCATAAGATGGATAAGATAATGAATATAGTTGTTCCATATTTACAATAATATGAAAGAATATATAAGATACTGAAGTTATTATTTCATAATTGAAAAAACAAAGAAAGAGTAAGTGGATGTATAATAGAACTTGAAAGAGGGTGGTGAATTCATTACCTCTTCTTCAGGTTCTTCCTTTTAATTTGATCAAAAGGTCTCCATTGGATGGCTTTATGACCAAATGAATGACTCTATGATGAATTTAGGTATTTTTTAGGATATTTGGGTAGAGTATGGCCATGAAAAATGGCTTAGAAGGTGTGAATTAGAGTGAAGGGGGGGGGGGTTCCCTTTTATAAGAGAGGTGAGGGGCACCTTAGGAAAAACATAAAATATTATTTTCTAATAAATTCATTTTCGGTTTCTAATGGATAAAAAATGAATTATTTAAATGATATAGTGGGTATGGGTCGAATAACACTCAACCAATAGGTTTTTGATAGGTTTAGGTCACCATATTAACCTTAACTCTTAGATTTAACTCTTAGATAAATAGTTTAACTTTTACCGTGTCTTCATATATTCTTACTCTATATGGTTAATAAACAAACTTGAAACATCCAAGAGAAACTCAAGTGGATCATTAATGACATATATAATATTATTTAATCCCTTTTACCAAAACTTACATTTTTAGGAATATTATATCTACCAATAATATAGTATTTGTTTTAAATATTAATTAATGACAATTTTGACACTATTTGGTATTTTGTTTTTCTGAAAATCATCACAACTTGATAACTTTGAACAAGATACATTGAGTTATCCCTATCATGTCATATTAACCTAGAAAATTCGTGGATGTCATAAAAAGATTGAAATTATAATTATTTTAATATTTATAAAACCATTTTTTTAATTCTTTCATGAATAAGGTAATGACATTATCATCATTGTGTCATAAATAAATTTATTTTTATAATTTATAAAAATTATAAATAAAATACAATGATGTAGGAAATATTTTTATATTTCTAATTAATATTTATAATCGACTTTAACTTATAAATAACCTTATATTAAAAATGTTTTAGTTATTAATCATTGATTTTAACTCTTTTAACACTTCTTTGAATTAAAGAATAATAAATGTCCTAATCTAATCCAAGTGGACCTAAATGATAATATTTTATTCCTATGGTTGTTTTTGGTCGTGATACACTTGTCCAATAGAATTAGGACATGTCTTAGGGTAACATTAATATCATTTCTACCATTAATTACCCTATTTACTTTTAACCATGTTAAATAAAAGTAAAAGTTACTATTCACCAAAAATTATTTTTATCTTATTGAACCACATTTTACTTCATGATATTAACCGTGTTTCTCATATTTTTTAAATTCAATTCAGAGAAGTGGGAAAATTACGTTTTGTGTAAATTTGTAAATTCTCCTAGGAGGTGGGTAAAAGACGGTGAAAAGTTCAATAAAATTTTTATATATCTAAAATATTATAAACTGACTCCAATGAATTACGTTGAACATATATAGGTATTATGTATCTATTTTAACATATAATAAATTTAAATAAAATAAATAATTATTTAAATAAAAACTCTTTTTTAAACAATAACTCAGTGTTTTTTCAATATTCATAAAAAATTGAACATTTTCAGAAAAATACAAAAAAATATCACCCTTGGATAATTTCGATAATACAAATCCAAAAATGAAGTCTATTTTACCAAATTAAAAACATATAAGTTTCATTTATTAATTTAAATTTAATTTCCATTTTCAAAACCAAAAGGCGTATTTTTAAGAAACAATATCTATCAAATGATTGACATTGCTTTATGTCTAATATCAAAGTGCAATTACGTAAAATGACCATGATTGGATTAAATGGTAAAAATGTAATCAATTTATTCTTCAAAACCATTAAAATTTATAATTTAACAATTTACATTTTTTTTATTAAAAAAGTTGTTTTTAGTTAAAATATAGTAATTTTCACTATTCACCGAAATATGAATGTTATCAGAAAAACACCAAAAAAATTTAGAAACTAAATTATTATGTCCCAATTCTAAAAAAGAAGTTTATTTTGTGAAATTGAATATATAAAAGTTTCAAATTTTGTATTTAAAAAGGGTTCACCTTTAAAAGGCGGTAAAAGTGAATTTTTTTTTAAAATACTTATTTTATCTGAAAAAATGAATTACTTCTTACATTATGTCTAAGAAAATCATAATATGGATTCTAAAATTATAAGGATTATATATAGATTGAAATTTAGTGAATACTATTCATAACTACTTTTGAATGGCTAGTTTGGTAAGTAGTGGCGCGCTTGAACTCGGTGTTGCGTGTAGTGAAAGTTATTGAATTATTTTGACGAAATAACGTACTTTGAAATCATGGGGTGTTTGATTCTTCCATCCTTCAATAAATTTCATCCTGGAAATTTGAAATTGTTCTTCAAAAATAAAATGTTGAAATTAGAAAATACCATTGTGGGAAAACCCAAATCGGATAATTGGTTAATAAAATTTAGTCTTAATAAGAGGGAAATGGGAAAAGAAAAGTCTCCACCAAATTATAATCTTTATTAGGAGAACATTGGTGGAAATTAGAGACACATAATTGGAGGGAAGACGTAAATATTTATAGGTAGTTATTGAGGACATCAATCCCAAAAAATTATAGAATTGTGTGCCTTAAAGCCACCAATTTATTATGATTTAAAATACCATCGGTTCAACAAAAGGTAAGGTATTAGGACAACACATTTTTGGATTTAAGATCCCTTCCCTAAAGTATAATAATTAATTTATCCATAAAATAAAAGGATAATATATATATATATATACTTGACAAGTAGAGTTTCATCGTTAACTAATTTCTACCACAAACTCATATTTCACTCTAAAAGACAATAAAACTTTAAAAAAATATTCTATTTATCATAATCGTTTAGGGTTCAAAAAAATGAATTTATAATTAATCTACCAGAACCTTAAAAAAAACTACATTAATAAATATGGGACATCACATGGGTCAGTGATTAGTGATACACCTTTGTCTCCCTTCTTTTGAGGGTTCAAGTTTCGCGGCCTTTCCCTACGTGGCGGGTTGCCTCACGACCTCAGGGTTGTCCTTTTTATGGAAATCCAAAAATAATCATAACAATAGTGTCCAATTTGAAACATAATCTATTCCAACCTTTATAATTATTTATAATACTTATATCCAATTTTTTAGTCCAAAATATATAAAGAAGTTAAACATATTGAGGATCCTTTTTCAAGGTAATAACATGTGAAAGCCTTTATCATGTATTCATTTACAACACCACAACATCCTAGATTACCAAAATCAACCATCTCTTATTCTGAAATCACTACCTCATTATCAGGACCATATTAAGGATTACCTTTCCTTAAAACACGTATTTTTCCATAAAGTGTAGCAGACAATTAAGTTACTTTTCTTAGAAGAATATAATCTCAAATCCTCAATAATATAGTACTGGAGTACAATATTTATTTATCTCCATAATTCATGCAACTAGTATTCTATTGATACAATACTCAAATTAAATAATTCTATAATAACAAGATATAAACAATAGTCATTCCTCTTCATTTGAGGTAGTATCACAACTTGATTATTATCCAATAACATCATTTGTGGTATACTCTTATAAATGGGACATTGATTCCCGTGGTGTCTCAATGCCTTGCTGATAAAGAATTTTACATTTGAAAACATTTTCTTACCCTTAAAATATCATACTTGATGTCCTTTTTTTCCACACTTATAACAAAATCACATTCCCTTTAAGCATTTACCAAGGTGATTCATTCCACATTTATTGCATATTGTAAAATACTTCTTTTCCCTCTTCCGTTTATCAATCTTTCTCTCCTCCAACCTTTCTTCTCTTGCTTCCCTTCAAAGCCATAGGACTCAAAGAATTCTTTACGTATCTTATTAACATAAGATACTATTTAAAAATATGTTGAGAATACATGGTTTTCTATTTCCCTTTTAAATGTTGGCTTAATACTGTGAAAGATATGATCCTTCTAACTCTTTAGATCATACATATTACTGGAGTTCGCAGTCCTTCTACTGGGCGCCATTTATATACAATGGCATATAGTACTTCAGTTTATGAATTGCAATGAATAATTCCAAAATTGTAAAATACCTAACAGAAATTGAACTATTTATGGATATAATCCATTAAAATATTTTCTTTGAAGAGATATATACTCATAAATCCTTCGTAATTATTTGTAAAGAAAATGAGAATTATCCAAAAAATATCCCCCAGGAGTGTCGTAACCATGTGTGCATCAATGCCCGTTGTTGTGCACCAGTTCCCATTCGAGTCTAGCTCAAAGCAGTGTTTTTAGGTTTTACCCCTAGGTACATCTGTGCCATAGACACCTCTACCTACTCGTATCCAGACAGGGATGTATTTTCCTGGAAAACTCAAAAAATAACTACATTACCAAAATTCTAGGAAGTTATTTTTTACTAATCTTCAAATTCTATCTTATGGTAATGTTATCTAATTAGAGTTAATCTAAATCAAGTTTCCAAGGTTATTTATAAACTTCCTCTATTACCAACTGTAATGCCCTAACCCCAGTTACCCAGTGTTGGTGCAATATTTTAATATATTGTCATTATTATAAAGAATAATGTCCTGAATGACAAACATGTTTAGCAGTCTTGGAAAATAGATTACATACATTAATGTTACATTACACATTATAACATAAAAACAACATTCATAATCATTTATGAACACCATTATTCTCTTGGCTTAACCCTGCATATCAATCACAATACATTTCTTGGAATCTTGGGAAAAATAAAACATAGAAAGGTGTGAGCACAAATGCCCAGTAAGGGTAAGCAATACAACAGAAAATTTCATAAATAAGCATAAACATTTAAGGTAATGTATAACGAAAACAAAACCCTTTAAACATGAACTTCAGCATAATATGTCAAAAATAAAATTATATAATGTCACTTTCCTATTCACATGGACATTTTACTAGTCAAATAATCACATGCAATATCAATAACCACTTTCATAATTATGGAATGCATAATGACATACTATCATAACCAAATAGCCAAGGCCTTGTTCTAAGACTACAAATAAGATTTTGTCGAGGCCTTGTGCCAATACACTAGTTTGTCTCATGAGACCTATTGAACCATCTAGGAGCTATAGTGGGCTCCACTCGTCACTTACTAAGTCCAATGAATTCCTCATATAAAAATGTTTAGACATAACATAAACATTCGTATTAAAAATATCATACGAAATGTTGATAATTTATCTATAAACCATTAATGTTGTAAAAATAACACATCCAAAGTCAAACATATCACAAAACCCTCAATAAAATAGGAACGTTTTGTATCATAATAAATCAACTTCAAATATGCTTAAAATCCATCAATGGTTGTTGACATAGAAGAAAATGCTTTGTAAAACTCATTGAGTGAAATATATCTTTTTCATGAAAACATTTAAAAGGTACACAATTTGGAAAGGAAGACATTTAAAGAAATTTTTGAATCAAAGTGTCCCATACCACATTGAAACTATTCAAAGGAATTAGCATTTTTAAAACATTCATATCCATATAAATAAATCATTAAAACCCATTTTGAAAACATGGACATTAATAATAATGATTTTAAAATGATGTTTTAGTAAAAATTCCTTTCAAAATAATCCCATTGAAAACTCTTTTATGAAACATGGAAATGGATAATAAATATGTCCCAGTAGATACTTATGTAAAAAAACTCGGATAATAAAGAGAATGTGAAATTAACCCTTACCAATTTGGTAACTTATGATAGATACAACCCATGAAAGAGGTATCATACAATGAATATGTAAATACACATAAATTAAAGTGATTTACACAAATAATACAATTATGGATAGTACATACACCACACAAAAGGTAATAGTGGAAATATGACATGAATCTCATGGGAATAAGGAGTGAGATGAAAACCCCCTACCTTGCACTTTCCTTTAGTCGAGGGTATGTTTAACCTCTTGTATGAAGATATTAGTATGTGATTAAAGTATAACAGAACCATATTAATATTTATGATATCATACAGGATTCATTTATTACTTTATACTACCCAATTAATAAAAATTTCCATGTCAAATTAACATTTCGGGTAATAATCACTTTCTTTATCATACATGTTTTAACATGTTACTCTTGATTGTATCACTTAGATAAAAATTTAAGTACTTCAAGAATATAAAAAATGATTTATATATCATAAATATTTAGAATATAAATATGTATAATTCACATATATATGAAATGAAAAACACCGTTTATGGAGACCATAGTCCGTACATATGTATAAACGATGTTTCTATTTTCATCTAATTTTGAACGGAACTAACTGAATAAGATATATGTAAGTACACACACACACACATATATATATATATATATGTATATATATTCAGTATCATTATTATGTCATATATTATATTCTTATTTTTAATAAATATATTTTTATAATCATCGATGAATGGTGAACGTGGAAATGAATCCCATCGCGTCGTGGAGACGGTAATCCATACGTATGCACAAGAGACAATATAATTTCCTTAATGTTGGGAAATTGGATGGTAAATTAATTTTAAAGATACATTAAAATGTTATTTTCAATATTTATATACATATTACTCATCATTATATCCATCCAAATAACATAGTGTTGAATAACAAATTACACCACGACGTGGAGACAGTAAGTCGTACGTACGCACGTATGGTTGAATTATCATTCATAAGATGGACAGGATAATGAATATAGTTGTTCCATATTTATAATAATATCACAGTATATATAAGATACTGGATTTATTATTTCATAATGGAAACAACAAATAATGAGTAAGTGGAAGAATAAGATAACTTGAAAGAGGGTGGTGAAATCATTACCTCTTTTTCGGGTTCTTCCTTTTCATTTGATCAAAAGGGATCCTTAGGATGTCTTTATGACCAAATGGAGGCATCTTTGATGAATTTAGGATATTTGGTAGGATATTTGGGCAGATTTTGGCAGAGAAAAACGGCTTAGAAGGTGTGAATTATAGTGAAGGATGAGTGCCCGTTTATAAGAGGGGTGAGGGGAACCTTAGGAAAAACTTAAACAATTATTTTATAATAAAATTATTTTCGGTTTCTAATGGCTCTAAAATGAATTATTTAAAGGATAATATGGGGATGGGTCGAAAACCTCTCAACCAATAGGTTTTAGAAAGGTTTAGGTCACCATATTGACCTTAACTTTTAGATTTAACTCTTAGATAAATAGTTTAACTTTTACTATTTCACTTGTATTCTTAATCTATATGGTTAATAAACATACAATAAATATCCAAGAGAACCTAAAGGGGATCATTAATGACATATATAATATTATATAATCCCTTTTAATGATCCTTACATTTTTAAGAATATTATATCAACAAATAATATAGTATTTTCTTTAAATATTAATTTATGTCAATTTTGACAATTTTTGGTATTTTATTTTTGTGAAAGTAATAACCACTTTATAACATTAAAAAAGATACATTTAATTATCCCTATCATGTCATATTCACCTATAAAATTCTTGGATGTCACAAAAACATTGAAAATATATTTATTTTAATATTTATAATACAATTTATTTGATTCTTTCATGAATAAGGTTATTACTGCATCATCGTTGTGTCATAAAAAAATTATTTATATAATGTCTAAAAATTATAAATAAAATACCATGTTGTAGGAAATATTTTTATATTTCTAATGAATATTTATAATTTAATTTATATTATAAATAACCCTATATTTAAAATGATATTGTTATTAATCATTGATTTTAACTCTTTTAACTCTTCTTTGAATTTCATAATAATAAATGTCCTAATCTAATCCAAGAGGACCTAAATGATACTATTTTATTCCTATGTTTTTTTTGGTCGAGATATACTTTTAAAATAGAATTAGGACATGTTTTAGGGTAATATTAATATCATTTTTACCCTTAATTACCATATTTACTTTTAACCATGGTAAATAAAAGTAAAAAAGTTATTATTCACCAAAAAATTATTTTTATCTTATTGAACCACATTTTAATTATTGATATTAACAGTATCAATTGAATTTTTAAAATTCAACTTACATAAGTCATAAAATTATGTTTTATGTAAATTTGCAAATTCTCATAGGAGGTGGGTAAAAGACGGTTAAAAGTTCGATAAAATTTTTATATATCTAAAATTATTATAAACCGACTCTAATGAATTAAACTAAAATTATATAGGTATTATGTGTCTATTTTGACCTAAAATGAATTTAAATAATATATATAATTCTTTATATAAAAATACATTTTAAACAAAAACTCAGTGTTGTTCAACTATTCATAATAAATTGAACGTTTTCAGAAAAATACAAAAAAATAACCCTATTATAATTTCAATATTTTGAATCCAAAAATAAAGCTTATTTTAACAAATTAAAATCATATAAGTTGAATTTATTAATTTAAAATAAATTCCCATTGTCAAAACCAAAAGATGTATTTTTAAGAAATAATATCTATCAAAAGATTAACACTTCTCTTCGTCTAATCTCAATGTGTAATTACTTGAAATGACCAAAATTGGATTAAATTGTAAAAATATAATCTATTTATACTTCCAAACCATTAAAATTTATATTTTATCACTATAAATTATTTTGATTACAAACGTTTTTTTCAGTTAAAATATAGTATTTTTCACTATTCACCCAAATATGAAAGTTGTCCGAAAAATACCAAAAATTTATTAAAAATAAATTCTTATGTCACGATTATAATGAAGAAGATTATTTTGTCAAATTGAATATACAAAAGTTTAAAATATTGTATTTAAAAAGGATTCACCATTAAAATGCGGTAAAAGTGCATTTTTTTGAAAAATACTTCTCTTATCTGAAAAAATGAATTAGTTCTTACATTATGTCTAAGAAAATCATAATATGGATTCTAAAATTATAAGGATTGTATATAGTTCAAAATTTAGTTAATAATATTCATAACCGCTTTTGAATGGCTAGTTTGGTATGTTGTGGTGTGCTTGAACTCTATGTTGCGTGTAGTGTAAGTTATTGAATTATTTTGATTAAATAACGTACTTTGAAATATTGGGGTTTTACAGTAGGACTGTACTTATTTTTTCAATAGTGATTCACTTGGATTACATAATTTCAAACCTCCTTGATGTTCTTCTATAATTTTATGTACATTCTTTTTCATTAAAGACCAAATCTTCAATCAGTTATATATAAATTAAGAAAAACTATAATCTATAAGTGGTAATAGTCATGAATAATTTCATAACATAATTTATTAAGATGGTTTTGTTTGTTATATTGAATGATAAATAACATTTATAGATCTTTGATGTGAAGGTATGGGTTCATTCACTAGTATCCCATCAAAATCAATATTTCCTATTCCAAAATAGTTTTTTGGGTAAATAGTATGTTACTTCTATAAAAAACACAATTTCTTCTCTTATCCTAATGTTATTTTTGTTTTCTACATACCTTCTTACCATTTCCACTCATGTTTTTTTATAGTACATGAAAATGAAACTTGTAAGGGGGTTTAACTACATCACTTATTTTTTTCATCAAGATTTATTTTATACTATGCCTATATTGATCATATAATGAATCCTTCAACCAATATTATATTGTTGATAATGAATATTTTATATTGAACTTCAATTCCATTAAATAGAATGTAAGGGATCCTTTTTTAACATTTTATACATAGTCACTTTATTCAACCACTTTAATTGGGTTTCATTATAATTATTCCTTTCCAGGAACTCATGATTCTTTAATGTATTTTTTCATTAAATTCATATCATTTTGAGGAAAAATGATTTATAAAATAATTATTTTTTTTCAAAAAATCATAAAATAATGGATCTTTCTTCTAGGTTTTTAATAAATATTTCAATGCTATTATAGATTGTTTTCTATATATTTCAGAACCATTAAATGTTTTTTTTCTATTTCAATAGTGATATTATTAAATAAATTCATCCACATTCATTCCATAGACGGTTTGTATTCAAAATTTGTGATGATTCTAAAGAAACCCATTTCCTTACAATAGGAAATTTACACTATGATAGAATAATGATTTTTTATCTAAAACACATAGATGTTTTTTTTTCATCATGTGATGGGTTGGATGGGAATTATAAATCCCTCAATTAGTTTTGTGAAAATTTATATATCATGAGGTGAATGTTTTTAGTCTATTTATTGAACCCATTTAATGATTTATATTAGAATATTAAAGTAAAACAATCCTATATGACATGAAACTATTTCAACTACGTGAAGATAGTCATTACAGTGATCCTTGATGAAATTACATATTTGTTTGATAATTTTTATTCTATATTGTTACATTTTGTTTCATGCCTCATGATTATTGTATCATGTTTCCACATTTAAATTTTGAATTTGAAATATTTTTTCAAAATCCGTATGTAATAGTTAATGATTATCAATTCAACTTTTATTAAGTATGATTTATATATGTTATGTCTACAAAACAAGTTTACATTCTCAATCCAAGAAGGTCATATTATTCATAGTTATGATTTGTTTTTTATGTCTCTTATGTTAACTCCATACTGAGTGACAGACCTCCCACATTCCAATGTTACCATTACCTTGTTTTCGAAGAAGATTATAATATATGATTTGTTAAAACTACCCTCAGGATTAGTTGGATGTCATTGTGGGGGCATGAATTATGAATTATAATTGGATATTTTTTTTGAATCATCGTTCATCACATTTTGAAGTGAATTATAGATCACCTTTATATAAACTCCAACAAAAACCTACAATATGCATTATCAATTTGGTATTAGTTCAATAAAAAAAATATTATTTATCACTTTGCATGAATAAAATTCACTAGAGATCATGTAGTCCACATGTTGTACATGTATTACAAATGAGTAGAGTTTATCATTTATCCATGTTTCACAATAATCTTCTAACATTTTAATTTGATCTCACACAAGATAATATATATGTTATATTTTCCAAAAAAGATAGTTTCCTACTATAACGGACATCTATATGGCTTCCATTATACCACTTCATCTCTTTTTTCTTATTCATTGTTAGTTTTTTTTGACAAGTATATGAACTCAAACTCTATATTCATATATTGTTTCACTGAAAATTCACCACTTTAGTGCATTTCCTATATTCATATATTAGTAGTGAGTATCAATTTATTTTTAGTAGAAAAAAATATTAATTTTAAAATATTAATTTTAAATTAAAATTATATATTTATATATTCCATCAATAGAAATTATGTTTCTCTATAAATTAATATCAAATACCATAATTAAATAGTTTAAAAAGAATTCAAATTAAAATTTTAGATAGTTATCTTCTTCCAATATCAGTTAAACTTATCATGATTAAAAAATGAACCCTTGGATCATACCATCATTTTAAACCACCTTATATTTAATTTAAGTTTCATGAGTGTCACGACCCCCTCCCCACAAAGTGTACCCCTCTTGGGCCGGCAATGTGAGTAGGGAGATAATGACCCCTGAGTCCCGCCTCTAGTAGGCGCTGGGTTGGCGACTAGCACCGAGGGTATAATAAACACACAAATTGGAGGCATTATCCTCTAAGAGAACACATGAGAAAGAGAGATATAAGACAAACACCAACCAACACTAACTCAGAACTGAAATGTAAAATAAAACCCAAGTGCACATATGTAATGTCATGAAAAAGTACTACACTGAAAGGGAAAACTGAAAGTACCCAAAGGAAAGTAAAACAGCTGCAACCATAATCCCGAACAGCTCCTGCAAACACATGCTAGTAGTAACCAGCCTAATCTCAAAATTACTCCAAGTGACCTGAAAACAATTTATATATAAGTAGGGTGAGTATAATAGTATACTCAGTAGGATCCTCCCAGAAGCCACAACTAAAAATACGGATTTTATCAGCTCTAAAAATGGCCTTTATCAGCGCTAAAAAAGAACTGATAAAGTCGGCGAAGATAGGGGTGGGGCGGGGGGTCCCCTTCATCAGTTCTCTGAAAAGTGCTGATAATGACCCCTTTTATCAGCGCTAAAAAAATTTAGGATAAAAGGGGTGTTTTACCAGTGCCAAAACAAAGCGCTGATAAAAGGGTCCTTTATGTGCGCTTTGTTTTAGCGCTGATAAAAAAACCCTATATTAGCGCTTCCTTTATCAGCACATTCATTTTAGTGATGATAAAGGACCCATTTTTTCAACGCTTTTTAAAAAGCTCTGATAAAAGGTAAAAAAAATTAAAAAAATTTAAAAAAAATTACAAAAATTTAAACAAATTTAAAAAATACTTCCAATCGGGGGGGCTTGTATAGCGCTTGAGCTGCCCATTTTATAGCTCTTTTCTTCCCCTATAAAATTCCCCATGCACCCCCCTTTCACCCTTTAACAACGCTTTCTCCCATATTCCCCCATGCGTGCGTGCCCCATCCTCCACCAGGATTTGAACTCGAGACCTTCCCCCTGCGTGCCTAAGCCTTTACCACTACTCTATTTTGATTTGTCTTCCAATTCATGATATATATCTATATCTATATCTATATATATAGTTATATTTATTCATATATTAATATATATTTATATTAATATATATATATATAGTTATATTAATAAATATATATAGTTATATAAATATATATATATATGTAGTTATATTTATTCGTATAGTAATATATATTTATATTTATATATATACCTATATTATTATATATATTAATAGTAATACTAATATATATATATATATGTAGTTATATTAAGATATATATAGTTTTTAGATTAATATATATATATATAGCTAGATTAATATATATATATAGTTAGATTAATATATAGGTATATACATATTCATATATATATATATTTTTAAATAAAATTTATGTTAGTTATTATTTAGATAACGTTAATATATTTTATATGTAAATATATTTTATTATTTATATTTATAATTAAATGTTTAGTTGTGAATATATAAAATATATATATATATATTGTTATATATTTGATTATAAATAGCAGTTCATTATAGTAAAGGATGAAATTTCAAAGAAATAATATCAATATGAATGTAATACCTTGGAATAAATTTAGTCCCCAACAAAAAAAAAGCCAATAATACCCCCTTAAATGAGGCTGATAATCCACAAAATGTTAAAAAATTGGGGTACCCAAACAAAAAACTCAGTTTAGGAGGCCTTCTGGGCCTCTTTTGGCCTCTAAAATCCCATTACTGTGGTCCCCCAACGGTCACAGTGACGTAGAGCTCGTCGCTAGCTTCGATTAGATATGTGGTAGAACTCAAACGGACACCCGGATCAAAAGTTATGGTCGTTTCAAGTTTGAGTTGTGTTTTCAACATATTTTGGATCTTTTTTTTTAATTTTTTTATTTTTTTAGTCTTCAAATTGTTATTAAATGACTATTACTCCCGAATTGTTATCAAATTATAAATTGAGAATATTTTAATAATTTTTTTAAGCCATTATCACTAAATATATTATATATTATGTATAATATAAGTGTAAATGTACATTTATACTTATCTAAAATATATTTACAAATTATATATTATATTTATATCAATATAACTAAATTTATATATTTATATATTTATATATTTTTTTAATTTTTTTTCATTCAAACGTTTATCTATGATTTAAAAAAAAGCAATGATAAAGGCCCCCCATTTATCAGTGGTTCTAGACAAGCACTGATAAGGGGGGGGGGGGGCTACGAAAAACTATTTTTGTAGTAGGGACCCTCTCGTAGAAAAGTAAAGAAAGCATTCTAAAGCACAATGAATAATAAGTGAAACTAACTCATCACCTAAACGGGTATACTATGTTCCCAACCACACCATGGCTACTCTCCCCATGTAACGCATACATGAATATATCATATAATAAAGAATATCAATGGCACCCTCCTACTACTTCCCCACCGGTTTTCTAATTTTCCCCAACGACATACGTCATGTGCATCTATCTCCACAGGCATGCCCGTATAAACATGGGTTAAGATTAACAATCTGAACCATGTAAACCACAAAGGCTTTCCCACAGACACCTGGGCTAAGCACCACACCATCCTCACGACCTAAAGTAACCAGGTAGTTTCAGGGGGCCACCACAGCTCGCATAACATGTATCATACGTCAGGTATTATACTTCATCCCATTATGTCCCATATTCCGAGTAAGGACCCTCAAACCATTGTATCCTTTACATGGTACACATATAGTAGTCTATAGGATACTATATCCAAAATATCTGTTTTGGAATAACCCCAAGCCATTACAGCCCTCTACCCACATATATGGGGAAAACTAACTGATGTGTCAATGGCACTAGTATCTACCAAGAGAAGAGAGCGGTGTCAAAGGGGGTAGTCATCCATTCATCCTACCACCAGAATGTTGGGGAAAACACCCGCCAGGGCTCAAAATCCTTGGGGTGTCAGTTTCCCTTACTAATAGGGTGGAGTAGCGTATAGAAACAAAAAAAGTACAGAATATATTATAACTCACAACCACACTATGGGCATAACCTAGTCTTAGCCTCAACTGCAGCAAACGTCTCTCGGACTCACGACTACTATTTCTAAGACTAGGAATCCTATAAGCACACAACTATTTAAAAGGATTTATTATATCACTTCATTACCTTTTTAACTATTCGTCTATACCTTAATTAATTCTTCAAACTTTAATTAACCATGAACAAAAACCACATTTAAACATTCTTGGCAAAACATTCAAAATTTACTGTTCCTTTAATGTTTCAACATCACCATTAAGTACTGGCAACTCCATCCCTGTGTATTATCACCATTTAATCAAAATTTCACTTTATAATTACATTCCCATATTCCCAGGAATTCTAGAAAATCATCATATGCTAATAAACACAAGGGGGCTCAACAGAGTGAGTAGATATACTACCCGTCGAGTCTTTGCCGCCTATAGAAAGAGCATAGGCCCATTATCACTTGAGAGGCTAAACACAGAAATCACGTGGAATACACCGCGCTTCTTTGCCCCTTTCGGAAGAAGGGTAAGAAAAACCCCTTGCCTTTAGAAGTGGGGAAAAGTAAATCAGATAACCACCAATCAAACCACCAATCATTCAGCCATCACATCCATCCCATACCATCATCCTTGGTGTCCTACCGGACACCCACATTCATAAACTGATGCATCTCGCCACTCTAGGCATTATCTGCTACCACAACCACAAGGCCTCCCCACCTCCACATATCACAACACCTCTCTAGGGTCACATCACAACACAAGATATCACAACACCCATCCAGGGTCACAACACAGCACACGTAGCAGGAAAACAACACATTACATCAATTGGGCTCTCAACCCTAATTCACAACAAGAGGCTAACTCAGAACCCTTCAGGGAATACAATCAATAAATATCATAAATCCATCTTGAAATAACATATTCAATTCTTTTGTTCCAACATCATTATCCAATTAAGTAAGCTATCACCGAATATTAAACATTCTTACTACGCCAAATTTGATAAAAAAACAAGTCACAACAAGAACCAGGTATGGTTTCTGCCTCTTTATATTTAGCCAACCAATTATCAATTAATTCCAGTTTTAAGTTCTTTATCAATTTTCTCAAGAACCCCATACTAACAAGAAAGGCATAGATATCACACTTTTTAGCAAACCAAGAGGAAAACTGTTATCACGGTACAAAGAAAAAATTTGCGATCAGACCATTTCTTTTAATCTGGTTCAAGTATTTAATTAGGTCAATTCCATTGTGATACAAGGCCAAATCCTGATAACTCTACAATTACACATACACAATAAGAGAAACCATGAATATCCTACCTCAACAGTCAAGTAACACTCAAGAAACCGGGTCGATTCTCCACAAATACTCCTTAGATATCATCTCCTAACACAACCAAGACCAAAGATCATCATAACCAACATCCACACGCTAAAACCTACCCATAACCGGAGTAGATCTAAGATCCCAAGAGAAAAGGAGGATTAGATCTAAGTAGCTCTAAGAAACCAGAAAAAAGGATCACATACCTTGAGAAACCGGCTTCGATTCGCGAAGAGAAGCTTCCAGATCGCCTCCAAAACACGTGGGAGAGGTTATTCCACCTCCATGGAAGGGTAATCCCATTTTATGGCCTCTTAAGGGAATAAACGAGGTTATTAAAGGTAAAACGAGTTAGATCCAAAATTTTAAGATCTAACATTAAGTGCATGCACGGTTAGTTTTCAAGGTTTAACAAACCGTGTGCTAACCGTGTGTTAGCTTCTGCCTCGACAAACCCTCCTCACATGGTTAGTCTACATGGTTAGACAAACCCTGTGCTAACCTTGCGTTATCCACTACCTCTGAGACTAGCCTTGCATGGTTTTCCCGCACAGTTTTGGAAAGCCATGCGCCCCCCGTGTGAAGGCTATTACCCTTCATCTTTCCATAATAGTCAACCCAAACGCACCCCTAAGTCACCTTGACCTCCCGGTACACCTCCAGCACTACATTTTCACAGAGGAATGGACCGCAGAGTTCTGAGATATTACATCAGATACCTCACAAAACATTTCCGTCCTCTAGAATCCAAAACACACCTAAAGAGAAAACAAAATAGGGTCTGAACAACCACCCACCGAGATACCTCTCAAAAGAGAGCTAGCCACCAAAGAAACAAAGGGATCTATCTCATAAACATGAAGGTTTCAAAACCACCTTAGCTATAACGATTCATGAAAAGAGTTAAACATCAAACAACTCTGGGTACTGAGCACTTATCTGTGACTCAAGTTCCCATGTACTCTCCTCCATGCCACTGTGTTGCCACAAGAAACAAACTTATTGAATAATACGTCTGTGCAACACCTTCTCCTTGAAGTCTTGGATCTCCACAGGTCTCTCCTTGACGTTTACATCATCATCAATATTGATCTCTCACCAATCGATGATGTGAGATTCGTCATGAAGATAACGACGTAACTGTGATACATGGAAAAAACCATGTATCCGACTCATCTGTGGGGGAAGTGCTACTTGATATGCCAAAACTCCAACACGAGCTAACACATAGAAAGGAACAAAAAAGTGGGGAGAAAGCTTACTTTCATGGACACACCTTCGCTGCCCATGACGGGGAGTAACCATCAGAACCACATGATCACCAACATCAAACTCTAAGGGTCACCGTCTTTGTTCGGCATAAAATTTCTGACAATCTTGCATTGTATTCATCCTCTCAAGAATCACATGAACTATATCTGTTGTATTCTTCACTAGTTATGGTCTGAGAATTGCTAACTCTCTAACCCCAGTCCAGCACAATGGAGAACGGAAAGGTCGGCCATACAAGGTTTCAAACGATGCCATACTGATGGTGGAGTGAAAACTATTACTGTAAACGAACTACACCAATGGGTAAATGCATCATCCATGAGCCTCCAAAATCAAGAACACAAGAGAGTAACATGTCTTCAAGAGTTTGGATGGTTCGCTCTGTCTGACCATCCATTTGAGGATGAAAAGATGTGCTAAGACATAGTTGAGAACCAAAAGCATGTTGGAGACCTTTCCACACCCTAGAGGTAAAACGGGGATCTCGATCAGAAAAGATAATCCTAGGGATTTCATGAAGTCTCACCACCTCCTCCATATACATCCTCCACAAAACACCCTCTAAGATCGACTCCTTTATCGCTATGATGTGGGCCGATTTTGTTAAACGATCCACTACCACCCGAATAGCATCATGCCCTCCCGGAGCACGAGGTAATCCTGTAACAAATTCCATTGAGTTATCCCCCCACTTCTATTGAGGAATCTCTAATGGATGGAGAAGACCACCAAGAATATGGAGTTCGGCCTTCACCTTCTAGCATACTAAACATCGAGGCCCAAACTCCGCAACCGCACGCCTTAGCCTAGTCCACCAAAACCGGCTTCTCAAGGATTAATACATCTTTGTCACTCCAGGATGCACCACGAAAGGAGAACTATGGAACTCTCTGAGGATCATCTCAAACATCACCAAGGGAACAAAAAGCCTTCCATGATACAACACTCTATATTTCTCATCCTCCAACCAACCATCAAGGGCCTCACCACAAACAACTCAGTCTCTCCAAAACAACACCTCAAGATCCCCCTACTAGGACTCTTCTACCCTCGGCATCAAGGATGACTGTACCATCATCAAGAAAATACAACCTCTACCCCAAACTTCTCCCTTGTCAAGATGAAAAGCTGAAAGATCCTCAATTACACTCCAGGAATCACCAGATTCACACACAGCATCACTACGTGATTTTTGGCTCAGCGCATCAACTACAACATTCCCTTTTCCAGGTGTATAGGATATATTGAAGTCGTATTCCTACAATAACTCCATCCATTGATGTTGTCGTAAGTTCATGTCATGCTGGGATAAAACATACCTCAAACTCTTATGGTCGATGAAGACTACAAAGCGCTCACTAATGAGGTAATGTCTCCACAACATCATTTCAAACACCACGACTACCAACTCAAGATCATGGGTGGAATAGTTGTGTTCATGGGGACGTAACTACCGAGACCCATAAGAAACAACTGTCCTTCGTTGCATGAGAACACATCCTAACCCTTGATGTGTAGCATCACATAAAACATCAAACTAAACTCCCTAAACTAGAAGGCAATGAATTGGAGCACTTACTAACTTCTCCTTTAGATACTCAAAAGCTACCTAACACTGATCAGTCCATATGAATGCCTGATATTTCCTGGTCAATGCTGTCAGAGGAGTTGCAACCCGTGAAAAATTGGCTACGAACCTACTGTAGTAGCCTGTGAGACCAAGGAAACTTCGCACCTCTGACACGGTCTGGGGATCTTCCCAAGACACAACTGCTTCTATATTCGAGGGATCCACAACTACTCCATTTTGGGACTCAAAATTCCCCATTAAATGGACTTCTCAAGCCCAAAACTCAATGTTTGACCACTTCTCAAACAGCTGATGTCGATGAAGAACTCCCAAAATGGCTCGTAGATGCTCTGCATGCTCCTCTTCAGATTTGGAGTACACAAGGACGTCACCAATGAAAACTACAACAAACTTGTCCAGGAACTAACGAAATACAACATTCATCAAACCCAAGAACATAATTGGAACATTCATCACACCAAATGACTTTACAACGAACTCATAATGCCTATGACGACAAGAGAATGCAGTCTTCGGAATATCCTCATCCTTCACATGCATGTGATGATTTACTAATCGAAAGTCAATCTTTGAGAACCAACTTTCACCATTCAGTTGATCGAACAAGTCATCAATCTGCGGAACAGGATAGCGAATCATTATTGTCACTTTGGTTAAGCGACGATAATCGACACACAACTGCAAACTGTAGTCGGCCTTGTTGACGAATAGAACTGGTTCACCCCATGGTGACACACTGGGTCGAACAAAACCACACGACAACAGACCATCAAGCTATATACATAGATCCTTTAAATCATAAGTTGCTATCTTATATGGAGGAATAGATATAGGAGACGCTCCATGTTGTAGCTCGATCCCATAAATGATCTCTCGTTGAGGGGGTAAGGCTACAACCTCTTCCAGAAATTCATAAGGGTACTCCTCCATGACCCTAGGAAATGCCAACTACTGAACCTCTGATAAACTCATCCTCAACTCAGCCATCATGGATGATATGGATGGAATGCAACTATGACCCATCTGAGGATCTCGCTCACCAAAAAACACAACCTGCTCTCCATCGACACCAAGGAAAATAACCTTCTTCCTGAAGAAATCCCCAATAGCCTTAACCGAATACAACCAATCCATGTTGAGGATGACATCATATGTTTGTATTTGTAAACATAGGAAATCTCCCCAAGAGCAGTGTTGCCCCAACACTAGCTCATAGTCTCTACATACTTCAAACAAGTCAGCTCAACCTCCAACTAGTGTAGTCAACCCCAAGGGCACTGAAACCCTCTCTACCTCAAGTCCCAAGGTATGGAAAATGGTAGGTGATATGAAGGAGTGTGTCTCTCCTAAATCAAATAAGGCATACACCAAGGTAGAAAAAAAGGGTACCTCGAAAGACAACTGGGTCGTCTGGTGCTGGCAACACTAGAGCATGAATCTGACGACAACCTCCTCCACGACCTCTCTGACCTTGATGAAGACCACCAACATGGTCACCCTCTTCTCTCTATGGACAAGGAGTGTCATGGGGATATCCTCTGCCTGCCCCATCTACCCTCTACTGATCGAAAGCTAGTGCAACTGGCTGCTGCTGCCTCAGCTGGAACAACCTCAATGGAGGAACCTGGAGTAGAGTGCCCGATGCACGATGACTGCAATGAAAGGTCGGGCACTCCCACTGCTGATGACCATGACCATCGCCAAAAAAAACATGCAACTGATCCCTTGGAAAGGGCCTGAGAGTTGCTGCCTCCGGAGAAACGAGATTTGAAGGGTTGGGACCTACCCCTGGCTGAACGAAAACTCCTCTGCCCTGAAAATCAGGAACCCAGGACCACAACTCAGCTCCGTGAGGAATCATGCTTATTCCCCTCTCGTGACAATACGTTTCTATCCAAATTCCTCTTAACAACCTCTGCCATCTCCATCACCTCAAGATATGTCTTCACCAAAAATTGGGTGACCTAGTTCTGGATCTCTGGATGCAAAGCCTCCTCTAAATGACTCGCCCTGGCCTCCTCGTCTAGTAACAGGTCCGAAGAATATCGTAGAAGGTTCATGAAAAGGATTCCAAACTCTCGAACACTAGAGCTCCCCTGCTGAAGGGTAAGAAGCTCCTGACAACTGGATGCCTTCACAGTCGAAGAAAGGAACCCAACTCCAAACTTGTCTCGGAACTCCTCCCATGAGATCGCTGACACCACTCGATCCCCGAGGAACAACCACCACCACCACAACCTCATTGCTCCACATAGTATCATCACAACAAAGGAAACCCAGTACTCAATCCAAGCACAGATCGAACTGAAGCCTATATCGACCACCTCTAACCAGTCTTCCATGACTGCATCTGAAATGGATCTGTCATACTTCTCTAGACACTGGCTTTGAAACTCTCAGAGTCTCTTCCTCCAAGTTTCATTATCGGAGACCTCCACCCTACAGTGATCTACTGGGACAGACTACTAGACATCTTCTACGCAAACCTGACGAGGACGTCGACCTAGAGCCATACCTGTAAAATAACAAACTGTTAGAGCTCCTATGCCTGAAATATGGAAGACTCAACATTAATTTATTTATTTTTTTCTTTCATTCTTTTTAGGTTAACCTATTCCATGTTCTACCCATTAAAACACAGGCACAAAGAAGAATGATTCATGATCCTTTCCTAGGTCTCTACCCTGCAACCAGTATCACCTTGTTTAGTATCCATTGTAAACTTAATGGTACGTTCAATAGATCATAGGGGGGCCTAAACGCCTATTTCTCTGCCAGTCTCCAATGTTTACCTCACTTGTTAAATATGAATGACACCATTTCCCTACTAACCCATGCATCCTCACATGTGCCTATCTCCAAACTCCATCCTACCCCTCAACCAGACCTCTTATACCACTCTGTCATGACCCCCTCCCCACAAATTGTACCCCTCCTGGGCCGACAATGTTAGTAGGGAGATAATGGTCACCGAGTCCCTCCCCCAGTAGGCCCCAGGTTGGTGACTAGCACCGAGGGTATAGTAAACAAACAAATGGGAGGCATTACCCACTAAGAGAACACATGTAGAAGAGAGAGATAAGGCAGACACCAACCAACTCCAACTCAGAACTAAAATGTAAAAGAAAACCCAAGTTCACATATGTAATTTTATGAAAAAGTAATACACTAAAAGGGAAAACTACAAGTACCCAATGGAATGTAATATAGTAGTGACCACAAGACTGAACAACTCCCGCAACCACAAGAAAGTAGTAACCAGCCTGATCTCTAACTTTCTACAAGTGACCTGAAAAATAGTTTATATATACGTAGGGTGATTATAATAGTATAATCAGTAGGATCCTCCCTGAAGCCTCTTGTGAAAAATTAAAGAAAGCAAGATAAAGCACAGTGAACAACATGTGAAACTAACTCGTCACCTAAACATGTATACTAGGTTCCCAACCTCACCATGACTACTCTCACCATGTAACAAATTAAATAATATATCATATAATAAATAATATCAAGGGTACCCCGCTACTACTTACCCACTAGTTTTCCGCTTTTCCCCAATGTCATATGTTCTGTGCATCTCTCTCCAAAGGCTTTCCCATATAAACTTGGGCTAAGCTCCACAATCTGAACCACGTGCACCACAAAATCTTGCCCAAAGACACCTAGGCTAACCACCACACCATCCTCACAACCAAAAGTATCAAGGTAGTTTTCGAGAGCCACTACAGCTCGCATAACGTGTATCATACGTCAGGTATTATACCTCAAACCATTATAGCCCATACTCCAAGTATGGATCCTCAAGCCATCACATCCAATACAAGTTACACCTATAGTAGTCCATATGATACTATATCCAAAATATATGTGTTGGAATAACCACAATCCATTACATCCCTCTAAACAAATATATGGGGAAAACTAATTATTGTGCCAATGGCACTAGTATCTACCAAGAGAAGAGAGCGGGGACAAAGGGGGTAATCATCCATTCATCCTCCAACTGGAATGTTCGGGAAAACACCCCCTAGGGCTCAGAATCCCTAGGGTGTCAGTTTCCCTAACTGATAGGGTGGAGTATCATATAGAAACCAAAAATGTAAAAAATATATTATAACTCACAACCACACAATAGGAATAAACTAGTCTTAGCCTCAACTATATGTAACGTCTCTCTGACTCCGACCTGCTATTTCTAAGACTAGGAATCCTATATGAACACAACAATTTAAATGGATTTATTAGATCACTTAATTCCCTTTTTATCAATTCCACTGTATGTTAATTAATTCTTCAATAATTAATTAACCATGAATAAAATCCACATTTAAACATTATTGGCATCACATTCAAAATTTACTTTTCTTTTAAAGTTACAACATCACCATTAAGTACTAGCATCTTCATCCCTTTGGATTATCACCATTTAATCAAATATTCATTTTAGAATTACTTTAGCATATTCACATGCATTCTAGAAAATCATCCTATGCTACTAAACACAAGAGGGCTCAACACGGTGAGTAGATATACTACCCGTTGAGTCTTTTCCGCCTATAGAATGAGCGTGGGACCATTATACCTCGAGAGGCTAAACACGGAAACCACATGGCATACCCCACGCATCTTCTCCCCTTTCGGAAGAAGGGTAAGAAAATCCATCCTCCTTGAGAAGTGGGGAAATGTAATGTACATAAAAACCAATCAAACCACCAATCATTCAGCTAGAACATCCATCTCATACCATCATCCCTAGTGTCCTCCCCGACACCCACATGCATAAGCCGATGCATCTCGCCACTCTAGGCATCATCCGCTGCCATAACCACAAGGCCTCCCTCCCTCCACATATCAAAACACCCTTCTAGGGTCACATCACAACACAAGATATCACAACACCCCTCCAGGGTCACAACACAGCACAAGCAGCAGGAAAAAGACACATTACATCAATTGGGATCTCATCCCTAATTCACAATAAGAGGGAAACTCATAACCCTTCAGGGAATTCAATCAATCAATTTCATAAATCCATATTTAATTAACACATTCAATTCGTCAGTTCCAACAGAATGAGCCAATTTTGTAAGCTATCATCATAGAATAAACATTATTACTATGCCAAATTTGATCAAAAACAAGTCACAACAAGAACCAGGTCTGGTTTCATGCCTCTTCATATTTAGCCAACCAATTATCAATTAATTCCGGATTTACGTTCATTATCAATTTCATCAAGAACCCCATGCTAACATGCAAGGCATATATATTACACTATCTAGTAAGTCAAGAGGAAAACTGTTATCACAGTACAATGAAACAACATGAGATCAAACAAATTCTTTTAATCCGGTTCAAGTATTTAATTAGGTCAATCCCATTGTGATCCAAGGAAAAATCATGGTAACTCTAAAATTGCACATAAACAATTAGAGAAGCCATGAATCGCCTACCTCAACGATGAAGGAACACTCAAGAAACAAGGTCGATTCTCCACGAATCCTTCTTAGATCTCCTCTCCTAACACTACCAAGACTAAAACTCATCATAACCAACATCCACACACTTAAACCTACCCATAAATGGCATATATCTAAGATCCTGAGAGAAGAGGAGTAGATCTAAGTTGATCTATGAAACCAAACAAAAGGATCACATACCTTGAGAAACTGGCTTTGATTCGCGAAGAAAAGCCTCTGGATCGCCTCCAAAATGCTTGGGATAGGTTCTTCCACCTCCAAGGAAGGGTAATCCTGAGTTATGGCCTCTTAGGGGCTTAAATGAGATGATAAAAGGCAAACGAGTTAGATCTAAAATTTTAGGATCTAAATATATGTGCCTGCACAGTTAGTTTGCACGGTTTAACAAACCGTGCGCTAACCGTGTGTTAGCTTCTCCCTCGACAACCACTCCTCGCACAGTTAGTCTGCATATTTAGACAAACCGTGTGCTAACAATGCATTAGCCACTGCCTCCTAGAACAGCCTTGCACAGTTTGGCCGCACAGTTTAGGCAAACCATGTGCCTCCCATGTGAAGGCTATTAACCTTAAACTTTCTTTAAAAGTCCACCCGAACGCACCCCCAAGTCACCTTGACCTCTCAGAACACCTCCAGCACCACATATTCACAAAGTAATGGACCAGAGAGGTCTGGGACATTACAATGAGGATGAATATTTTTTGATGTAGGTCATCTAGACCACCCAACTTCGAAGTATAATTTTTTAAACTAATTTTTATATCTACAATTTTATTTATATGTCTAGACACCTCTCTATACAGAGGATATAACTCTTTGAGAGACGATATTGCTTCTTCAAAAATCATGAAATAAATCTTATATTATCCCTTTACCTATGAAGTGAATTTTCTAAATTCTAAAATGAATCTAAAAAACATTAGAGTTACTCTTATGAAACATTTTTTTCCTAAGAGACAAATCATATGAAATATCATAGTAACTCTTTCAAAATGAAACTTCATCCAATATGGATCTGAAAATTATTGAATTTCTCTTATGAAGTCGTATAATTTCTATTAATAAATCCTATTTGTTTCATATTTCTTGTATTATTCAAAAATTTACATTTATGTAGAATGTAATTACACTAACATTCAAATTTAAATTTTATTTTCAATGTTTTTTCTTAGAGTTTCCATTTTTTTATTATTATCACTCTAATAAATAATATTCTTTACAAAATATCCCTTGAGATTGTTTGAAATCATTTTTATGCACACTATAATCTTATCTTACCTCTACTAATTTTTCATATTTCTTCTAACATTGATCCTTATGAATAATGAAAAATATCTCTTTTGAATTTGGTAGTAAGCTAATTTTTAATACCAATATTTTTAATACATAAAATGAAATGAATTATTCTAAAAGGTTTATAAATATATTCAAATTAAATTTAAAACTCATAAATCCTTCACCATTCATAATAATCATTTTTTGTTATATTAAATATGATTTAAATATTGAAAACAAAATCCTACATAGTTAAAATATCTAATCCTTCACTTATCTAATACTACTTCCCTAGAAAAATACAAAATACTAGTGGAATATTATTTAACATAAAAATATTTCAAAAAATAATATAACTAAATCTGGTATTTATGGGGGGAAATCTCCCACTAAATTTCCATTTGTCTTAGAGATCATGTTGTTGGTAATTTTGTCTACCAAAGTGTTTAAATCACTATAAAACTTACAAAAATTGATAATACAACATTATATAAAAACTATAAGCTTATATGAGGGAAATAAAATTATTAAACAAGAACATTGAATAAAATTATTATGTATTTCAAAAAACATGACATAAATTTTATTATTCATAGCCTCAGAAATGAATTTATGTCAACAAATAGTCCACTGAAAATAATCATTCAATTCAAAAAACTATTTATGTAACCTATGAGTAAATATTTTCTACATTCATGATCTCCAAAACTATTAGAAAAAATAATATAAACACAAAAAATTAGACCACCACATGATCATATCACAATATATCCATTTTAGTAACACCCTATAAATACATGATCCAAATAAATAATAGATCTATCTCCCATTAGGTTAAACACATACATCTAAATTCCACCTAAAAACATTTTCTCTAGAATTATAGTAACATTTTAAAAATGTGCAAGGTGATAGAGAATAAATATTTATGTTTTATTTCACTTCCTTTGATAATAATATCCAAATAATAATTGAGGGAGGGGATTTCCTCACTATACCTTATCCTTGATATGAGTAACGATGAACATTCCATCATAAATCGTTTATAGCATCATTTTATATATGAAAATTGATATAATCGAAAAAATAATTCTCATTTATTTTTAAGCATTAACCAAAATGGTTATTTTATTAATCCTTTTATGGTTTTTTAAATTATTAATATTATAATTTGAAAATAATATAAAATAATTTTGGAAGTAATATTTGTAATTGAGTTAAATTTTTCTAGTTGTTTCAATTTTAATGAGAATTTATTTTTTTTAGAATTATAAAAAGGGTCCAATACAAGAGATAATAGAGAAGAAATAAGGAAAAGATAGCAAGAGAATGAATCATAACATGTTGTTATAATAGATCTATGAGTAGTGATTAATCATGCATATGGTGTGCCACAGTTCATTAGGCCTGTGTTGGTACACATAGGTCTTTAAGGTGGTGTTTATGTGGGTGTATTAGGATACTATAAAAAATATGGGATTTTCAGAACTACATGACACCTCTAACATGATAGGTAACTTGGAATCCATGTAAATATCCCATGAGGGACATAGATACATTGGTCCATTATTCATAATTTATAGTTGTGAATTTTCATCACAATAGGTTGTGTGACCTCTGCTCAAACCATTCCTCTCTACCACTTCTATGATTGAAAAACACTGAAACACCATAAAATATACTGGAATATATCATGGCCATTTCATAAAAGAATAAGATCAATACATTTCACTAACATAATTGGTCAAACATGCCATGGATGTAATTTTTGATATCAAACTAGGATAGTGGAAGCCCATTTTGATGATGATGAGTCCCTTTTCCAGTAAAAAACTAAACTGGAATGGGAAATTCCCTAGAGTGAGTACTTGTATTTAATTGAGATATCCTGATGACGAAATGATATAAAGAACCTCGTGAAAACTATGCTTTGTACCATGGTGAGGAAAAAAATGGTAAGATACTTATTCTAAAATATAGTAAATCTGGGTCATGGTACACATGGAAATAATTAACATGAAAGTACCATGGATATGAATTTTTGTAGTAGTGTCTATGCGCCACGTAAATGGATAAAGATTGAATATGGAATAAAAAAGGACATCAATAGTCGTAGTTGGGTATGGTCTGGTTGAAATGAGGATCCTAAGATTTAAATGACTACACATAATACATTGTTTCATTTTATCAAGTTACTTTCAATACTGAATCAAAAGTGATTATTCACTAAACATAGAAATTGTTAGTCCACCCACATTTCTTGGGGATGCATGATATAATATATCTGTGTAGATATTTTAAGTGATAGATTAATGTGGGATTCCATGATATATTTACATAAATAAGGAATAAATTATTATACATGAAATTTGTTGATAAAGGATGTTTTATATGAGATTATCATGAAGAGATATGGACAGTTATATCTCATATCTAGTGGATAAATTATAAAATGTCATTAATGGGAGATTGGAGAGTGGTATTCAATTTTATAATTGAGTGTAATTTTCCGTATTCAAGTAGATATATCTGCAGTATAAGTATTTTGATATATATAATGATATTTAAGAGAAGCTATATGTGATAGAAGAAGTGAATTTTTCATTATAAAAGGAAAAATCTGTTGTTCAGAAGACTTAAACTCAACCTAAGGAGTGGTTTTACTGAATTAGTTATCCCATGATTCCTAGATTATGAATTTCATATTTCTACCATCTCAAGGATAACATGATAATGTATATTATTTATTGTAGGGTTTATTCGTGTGAAGATGATTTATACAATAATTTAACTATATTTTTATGATTTACTATCTGGTTCTCATTATCATGAATATATTATACACTTCATTTAATCTCATTACATGAGAATTATCATAGGGGTGACTATGTGAAATCATCTATAATTCCTTCTACTTAGAAATGATATTGTATTTAATCATTGTGAGTACAATTTGAGTTAGTTCTATAATACAGTTCATTCTCATAAAACCTTGATTTTTTCTTAGTTAGTAGTCTTATTCTTAATTTATCGTATTTATTTACATATTAAATTTTTAGTTAACGTTATTATCTACATGTTCCCATGTGATCAAACGTGGTCTCACAAAAACTATAATATATTGGTGTAGATATAGTTTTTATGGTTGTGTATTCATATAAATTATAAAAGGATACATATTTTTAGGGAAGAAAAAACACATATTGAACCGATAAATTTTTAGAACTGTATCTAGGAAAATAACACATAGAGAACATTTATTTAAAATTTTAACGAATTATTCTACCTCCATTTTAAATTTTTTAATTTTTGATATGTTTTTAATTTATTTCTTCTTTCACCCATGAATTTTTTTGTAAGTGTGTAGTAGAAAATCAAGGGTAATGCCCAATATCTGAATTAATATTCAACTTTAAATCCCCTTTTAATGAATTGAAGAACTCAGGAGGAAGATCCAATGTAGCCAAGTATGGGAGTGAACAATAAAATCATAGGTACCACATAAATATGACATAATGTATTAGAACTGCCTCTACGGATTGAATCATAATTTCAAACCAGTATTGAAGTATATGGAGTAATGTAAAATAGATTCTAATGAATCAAAAAAGGAGACTATGATGGAATCCTATTTAAAGAATGAAATTAAATATATCCATTTATAGGAAAGAAAGCTGATGATAACATTGATGTAATCATTCCTTTGGATTGTAATGTTGAAACTATCTTTAAATGTTTCATTTATGACACCCTAACATTTATTGATTAAGAGTAGGAATAGAAATAACAAGATAAAATCTCTATACTCAATGAAGTGGTAAAATAAAATGTGATATATGATTCTAAACATTGGGATGACATAATGAAAATGTTTGAGGATATGTACATGGAACATGATACTTATTTGGAACCTCTAACACAAATTTAAGTGAAAAAAGAATAATAATAATAATAAGATGAAGAGTGGTACCAAATATGGATAAATTTTAATTACATTCATATATGAACACATTTTTTCGATATTATTTAAATCCAATATAACAAGTATAATAGGAAGTTGTTAGTTAAATTAGAAATATTATAGAATAATTAAACATGAAACCATAGGATGTTATGGAAAAGGATGAATTGTAGAAATTGTGGAAAATTGATGAAGTTATTCTTTGAGGTCCATCCCAAAAAATGTGTTATACTTAACAAGGATTCATATTTACCATGATATGTATTATTTGATCCGCATGCAATGCTCAATAAGATTTTAGTTGGTTAAATCCATGCTATTTTGATATTTTCCAAACTCCTATTACGTGAGATAAAAAGAGGTATGGTCAAGATAATTGAACACGATAAAGAGAGGATTCCATGAGGAAAATTGAGTTTTATTTTCATTCTAGGATTTAATTTTAATTATTTACATAAGCACTAGTTTAATCGTTATGTTATGAATTTATTTCAATATGTAGTTCAATCAACTTATATTTTTTATGTTTTATGAAATGATCCTAAAAATTTCATCGGTTTTTTTATTGTGTAGGTTTATAAACCAAATTTCAAAAGTATAATGAATTAGAAAAAAGGTGGAGGAATAGATATTCACATATAACATTGTTTACTATTACATTCATTATCATTTAAATTCATACAATTTGGTCTAAAAAATTCTCTATTGTGCATGAAATGAAATTACATGCCCCATATTTATGCAATTGCTATATTTTGATCCAGGAGTCATGATTTAATTACAAATACCATGATTCCATTTTTTTAATACCAATTATATTTAATGTTTATAGTGGGGTACTAAATGAATAGAGTGATCGATAACATATTAATTTGATGAATTCTGATTTGAGGCTGTTAGTTGATTGATAAAGATGAGATTTCATTATCATTTTTCATAATTTCAAATTATAAAGTAAATTATTGATTGATTTTTTATTATTTTTCATGTTATTAGTTATTTTTCTATATCAATTATTCACATTATCAACATTATTTCGAAAAAATATATTTCCAATCCCATCTTGAGCATATTTATTGAGTGAACCACCAGGCTTGCTACCAACTAGAACGTGCATTTAATCATGTCAAGTTAGTGATTATTCAAGGTAAAATTTTATATGATTATGAGATATTTATTATTAATAAATTATCCATTAGACATTCCATGATGTTATTGTTTTTAAATCCATTGAATCCACAAATTACCATGTTAAGGATGATCCACGCTAGAAGACAATTATGTCATTTATGAACATACTCTTAATGTTTTTCATGTTTTTAGAAGATTAAATGAGGTGGATAGGATTTATAAGGTTGATGAAATACAATCTACTGAGTAGAATATTTTTAGGTTTTAAATTAGTATTGAAAAAGTGTTCATGCTACAAAATGGTTTCACATCTATTGTGTACCCCTAATGAACAACTAAAAAAATGAGAAACAATGAGTTGAGTACATGTGGGGGTAAAAAAATTTCATTTATTTTACCAATAATTTTAATAAAATAGGGTTGGATGGTGGATGTGATACTTTTATAGAATCAAAAATTTATAGAAATAAATTAAACAATTAGTTTGAAGAAAAAAAATTAAATGAAAATTATAAAATTAAAGAGGGTGTATATTTTACATTATTGTTTCATTATTCATGTACATTACATTGAGATTGAGAATAAGGTTATGTAACATTAAAATTGTATTGTTAAATTCAGAATTAATTTTTAATATAATGAATTTTTCTTATGATATTAACATCATTTTTAGGCTATATAGTTTTCAAAAAATTCCTACATTATTTAATCCTCATAATAATTTGAACCTGAATACAAAGTCCTTATGATTTAATTTGATTTTTTATTTAAAAATTATTGAATTTATGAACCTCAAAAGCATATGGGAGTTTCCTTTATTAATGATATGGAAAATAATATATTTTAAATTTATACATTGTAGTGATGAGTGGAAAAAATCACAATGTGGTAAATCACAACATAGCATATCTGATAGTAATGAATTGAAAAAATAGAATGGATGATAAGACAAGATCATCTAATTTAAAATTGGAAAAGTTATATACATGTGTTGGTTGTTTCATTTAATAGTGTGATGTTAGATTTATATGTAATATGTATTTTGAAAATTTGATCTTCCCATTGACAATTTTTTGTTTATTTATAGAAATTTTGAATATTGGTAGCATGGGTACTCAATTTTACACATTTTTTGATATTATTATTAATGATAAGGAATAGTTTCAGTGTGAGAGTATTTAATATCATCAAGTTACACAACAACAATTTTAAATTAAAAATAATACATTTTATTATATTTAAGGACTTAATAAAATAGATAATTAATTTATCATTTTATAGGTAGTTATTATTTGGAATATTATTTTCTTAAAATGTTATAAAAAAATGTCTTTCAATGACTTTTAATATAAAAGTGATTTTTTTGTTGTTTTAACTTTAAAAATCCTATTTTTTAAAAAATTTGGGAATTTTTTATCTATACCATAGGAGGACACATAAGGACATGAAAACAGGATAATGCATATGTGTGGTTTAATATAAGAGACAAAAGATGAGTGATCATACTTTTATAGGGTTAGCCAAGGCCCACTGGGCCAGTTGGGGA
The DNA here is from genome assembly GCA_963277665.1 of Viscum album. Lineage (NCBI taxonomy): Eukaryota > Viridiplantae > Streptophyta > Magnoliopsida > Santalales > Viscaceae > Viscum > Viscum album. Next base: position 1,691,776,964 of record OY728137.1, on the reverse strand, counting down.
AGGCATGGGTCAGTGAGTGGTTGTGTACATAGGTCTACTGGGATCCCATTCAAGGATTAGAATTTTAATCCATGCATTTTACATACAATATGATAAATAACTATACCTCCCAGAAAATAAGATTTGGGAAATAGAGACATCGAGTCATTATTAATCATTTATCTATGTGACATAGCTTCGTATGAGGTCACAAAACCTATGTTTAGACATTTCCCAATTGCCTCTTCAACACTCAAATAATATTAAACCACAATGTATGATTTAACAATACAGCATTACTACCTTTTCAATGCATTGGATCGATCCATTTTTTCATCGTTAGAGCCATTGGAAATTAAATGCCATCTAAGAGATCTTATGACAAATTAGAATACTATTTTAATAAATATAAATCCCTTTATGAAAAAAAGAAAAAAAATATTGATATTAAATAGAGTGAGTACTTATGTTTCATTAGTAGAGCTCTATAATGAGAAAACATTAAATAGTACTTAAATCTAATGTGATATGTCATGGAGAGGATGCCAAATGATAGATTCATTCAGTATTACATAGTAATGTTAGGCCATGAATCACTTTAAATGGAAAAACGTGATATGACCATGAATATGACGTGTTAATGTTTTGTTCATGTATATCATGCATTATCGAAGATCAATGAAAGAATAAAAATTATGTCTAATAAGCCTGTGGTTGGGGATTACATGGTCTCTAGGATGAACATGATATTGAAAATGATATTTAAATGATTTCTTTTCATTTATATAATCATTTTTTATTACAGAAGTGTGAGGATTTATATGTAAAATTGTGAAAAAGTCACGCCACCCACCTCCCATGCACATGCATGATATGATTTATCTAAGGGATGTTTTAAGAGATAATTCCACAAGGTATTCCATGATATAGATACATAGTGAGGTTGCTAATTTTGATAACTTGAATTAATAGGTAAATAGTGCGTAAAGGAATATTATTGAGGAAATACATGATAAGCTATCACTCATATATCCATGAAAAATTGTTTCATACTTTTAATGGGAAATAAGGGAGTGATTTTACATATTATATTCATTGATTATTGGGAAATATAAAGTGAGATATATATGGATTAATAATTATGAGATATGTGATTATTTTGATGATAATATATTTGTTATATCCTAAGGGAATTAATATAGATAACTAGAGAATGCTTTTATGGTGAGGATGCAATCTCAACTACAGGAGTGGGAATAATGTAGTAGTCATCCCATGATACATAGATTTATAATTTTATTTTCTTACCCTATCATGGTAATCATGAGTGGTTATAAATTTTTTGTTCATGGATTTCATGTAAAGGCAATAAATATAATAAATTTTATTATTATTTCATTTTGGGTTCTCATTTTTATTATAATATTTTATCGATGATTTATTCCCAATGTTCGAACATTTTTATAGTGGTGAGTAAGTATGTTGATATCCCATTGTTATATTATGAATGAACATTGTCTATAGTTAATGAGATATATTTAGTGTGAGTTTTAGAGTGAGGACTTGAACCATGACCATTGGGTTAATTAAATCACTATTCTTAAATATGGTTATAGGTTACCTAGATATTAATGGTATAAAGTACAATAATGATTTAGAAAATATAATATAATATATTAGAATGTATCTACCATGACCATTGGATTCATCAGGACATAATTTTGAAACATTCATAAATTTTATTCTACTAAGTGTACATACTATGATATTTCATGATCCTAGTCATGTGAATTACCTATACATTCTAAATACACCTCAATTTATTGCTAGTTAGTTGTTTTTGGTTCGATTTATCTTTCAATTTTATGTATTGATATTTAATTAAAATTATTACTTAAATTTAAACTTGTGTTCAACCACAGACTATCAAATAAAATAGATGTTTTTAGTAGATTTATGTCACGTACATTCATGTTCAAATAAATTACAAAATCATTGAGCCTGTTAAAAAGTAATTACACCATTCCAACCTATTAACCTAACTAGTTGAAATTTATTCGAAGATGTTTACTGAAAAAATATTTTTTTTCCTTTTTTGGAATAAATTTTGGTTAACACATTTTTCTTCACTTGATATTTCATTAAGTGATATTGATATCAATGTACATTGATAGAAAATATAAAATTCTATTTCTTAATTAATTTATTTCACTCTGATTATGAAAATCCAAAATAATAAAAAACATTATATCCATTATATATCTTCCAATTGAGTCATCATCTACATCAATATTGTTATAAATTGAGTGGAAGTCACATATTTCAGTAAAGAAACAGAAATGATAACTTTTTCAAAAAGATATAAATTTCACCCTTAAATATCAACATAACCTTCCATTTAATCTTAATCCCATTAACTTACATAGTAAAATTATATGATTTTAATAAAAAAATATTCCATGAAAAGATAATTCTTATATTTTTATTAGTACATCACTTATATATCTCTCATCCAATAACTCATAAAAATTGAATAACTGACCCGGTAACATGCAATAATCTCTGACCAATTAACTCTATCACTTTACCCAATGCATTGGAGATCTATTTTGGAATCACCTTTCACAATGAGATATATGTACCTAACCCATAATAAGGATAAATATTTGGATCACAAATAATCATAAGAAAATATCAACAACCATGTCATCATCATACCAGATGAATGATTTTATTTTCATCTTCATACTTATAAAATTTTTCCTTGATCCCATATGTAATAAATTTATGGATATTAAAATATCCTGTATATTTCAAACAATTTTTTAAAATAACATGAAAAAATGGGAGATGGTTTTTTTCATTAAAATAATGATTAAAGATTATAAATGAGTCCAAAAAAATATTTTTTTGGATATGTGAAAAATCATTAACATTTTATATGTTAAAATAGAGCATTCATTTTTCTTTTTTTCCAAACAGTTTCTTATAAAATAATTAAAAATATTTCATTTTAAAAACATTGAAAGAAATTTAAATTTTTTATAAAATATAAATTATAATTATTTTACATTCATATAAATATATCTATAAAATAATTTGGAAAATATTTAAATGGATTAAAATTATTTAGAAAATAATTCATTAAAAAATTTAAAGAGTGGTTGGTATGTTAAAGTGTCCCTTACCTTAAGACTAACTCATCAAATACGTTATTTTTTATTTATAATAAGATTTTATCATTTGATGAAATTATATAGATCCATTTTCATGTATAATCCCATATATTGAAATAATTAATTTCAATTATTTTAAATAAATTTTTAATTTCTTATTTAGTTAAGTCCACACCGAGGGTTTGAGGTAGTTTAGTTCATAATTTCAAAATTACAGCATTTTGTTGACCATGATCAAAGTGGTAATTATTAAATCCCTAAAACAATTATAAAATTTATATAGTATTAATAATTTTAAAACCATCAATGGATTATTATTATTAAAAATCAATTATCATAAAATAATAAAGACGATAGGTCGTGCGAACACTTGAGTATAATTTTCATTTTTCAAGGAGAATGATAGAAAGAAGATAAATATCATTTTACTATTAATTTATAATGATTATATTAAATATATATAATATAATATCATTAAATAAAAATATATAGACCACGTATATGTTGTAGTTATGAAAAATGTATTATATCTCTTCATCGAAGAGGAAATCTACATATACACAAGATGGGTATTAACATTTCTCATTATATAGAAATGTTTAAAAATGGTAATAGATTATCATTGTAGAATGATAAATGTTTCATTAATATCAAATTTATATATTAAATCCATCATTATATGGATCTGTTATAGATGGTGATGGATGAAAAATTAAATCAGTTCATGAGGTGGCAATTTGTGGAACACTCGAACAATGGTTTCATTTCAAAATTAATGGATGAGAAGATGGATATTGATCATTAAATTATCATAATAAAAATATATATATTAAATATAATTATGTTTTTACTTAATAATGGATAAATAATAATAGAATATAGATAATTAATATATAAAATCTAAACGAATGGTTAAGAACTATACCTCTTCTTCAGAAAACATCCTTAGGATTATACCTAAATCATTCCTATAGTGGTTTTATGATCAATATATGGGCTCTAGAATATGATTAGTGTTTTTAAGAAAATATTTTGGTTCTTATTGAAAAAAGGTATCTTAATGTTGGTATAATAGTGTATATGGGGCATCCATTTATTAGAGGGGGAGAGGGAACACTTGAAATTTTTGAAAATATTAAAATATATTTAGGTATTACACAATAAAAATATTAAAAAAGGGCATTTTTCAAAAGTTGAGATGATATAGGGTCTAAATATATTTATAAAATAAGATTTTGATCTGTTTTTAGAACATTTTAACCAATTTCCCTTTAGTTTATCCCATGATAATCCTATTTTAAATTAAATTGTGGAATCATTTCTTTCAGAGTTAAAAATAATTATGTGGAACTAATTACATAATATTTATTATTATGATTTAAAATATTAAATCTATTTTATAAATTTAATTTAACTAAATTATAATATTTTAATTTTAAATTTAACCCACAAAATTCATATGATATTGGTTTTCTATAAAAATTCTTTTTATTGTATAAAATTATTTTTTTCATAATTCATTTAAAATGTTTATTAAAATAAAAATATTTTATTTTATTTAATAAAAAATAAATAATTAAAATATTAAAATTTTATATAATAGTATCATATTTTTTATATACTTTAAAATATAATAATTGTTTCAATAAAAATCAATTTTTCACTATTCATTAAAATATCCGACTTTTTAAAAAAAAATTAAAAAATTATCCGAAGATAATTTAGAAATTATGAATTCAAAAATAATGTTTTTTAAAATAGAAATGTTATATTATGGATATTTATATTTTAATTAAAACCATTTAATTTATTAATCCCTAATTTGGTTAGATATGAATCTTTTTTTTCTTTTGACTAAAAAATTATATAATTTTCATGTAATGAAAAAAACACTATAAAATATAATTATGGAATATTAATAATAAATAAAAATTATTTATCTAAACATGAATTGGGTTGTTACATTATTCACAACATTTTAAAATTGCACCATAAACATTTTATTCTTTACATAAACAAGTGGGAAATTTTTTTTCCATCCAAGCATTTTGGGATTTACTTGTTCCTTATTCTATCATATGAACTTTCCAAAAAACATTAATTCGTTAAGTGATCTTTTTTACATTTTATCTTTTCATTTAAGATTATATACTGGATGGTCCTCATATGAATTTTTTCTTCTTTTTGTGTTACTAAATGAAGTATTACATGAGATGCATCCATCCCTAACTTCATTAAAAAAGAAAAATGAGATATGTAATGTAATTGTGATAAAATTAGATTAAAGGACAATCAATACGAAACAAATCTAATCTTATCTAGAATTTTATATTTTCTATTGAAATACAGTCTCATGAATACCTTTATACAAAAAATTAAAAATACATTCCCATGAAAATTCTTTAAAAAACTCGAATACCCACATCTAATGATCATTAATTTCTATAGTTATATATACATACTATCTTTCTCCTACGAGACATCCTCATATGTTGTTGAATCATATTCACCATATTTTCCATTTATTCTACCATGTTTTGGACATAAAACATTCCTTCCTAGAATTCATCCAAACAATTTAGAGTCTAATATTCCTTACCATGTAATCCATCAATAAATTGGAATTTAATACTAGAATGAAAAAAATTATAATAATTTTCATGACCCTCTGCATCTAAAGACACAAAAATCAGTACAGAGAGATAATGGCCCCCATGTCCTGCCTCTAGTGGGCCCTAGGATGGAGAATAGTACAACGGGTGTAAAGATATCACAATATGGGAGGCATTACCCTTTACAAGAAACAATATTGGGAGACATAATGAATCACCCACTATTACTCAAAAAAATAATATAAAATAGATTCTCAAACCATACTACATGAATTTATAAATAATAATTGTACAGATAAATGTCTCCAATGTAAATATTTAGAAGTAATGATAAGTTCGTGATAAAACAACTATCATGGATTCCAGATAGTACTATCCCACACAGTACATGAAATCCTCATAAATACCTTAAAATTGATTTATATAATTAGGGTGAGCATAAATTTATACTCATAAAGAAAACCAATGTATCTCATGCACAAGGTAAAGAAGCATACTAATTATCCTGCAAGAAAATAGTAGAACCAAACCACACCAAAAATTCCTTACTAATCAACCAAACCTCACCAAGAAAAATTTCCATGTAACAAACACTATGAAATATAATTTAATGTAAATAATGTCGATGATAGGGTACCCACACCACTTTACCTCGGATTTTAAACTATCACACCCAAATGGAAATTGTGTCGAGGCTCCCACTTATTCTGATTATTCCATATCCCATCTCTCCCGCACACACTTATTCCTCAGAACACATCCCACCAACAAAAACTTAGGCCTTACAAAAAATCTCACCCACACACACCTGGGCCTCACAAAACATCACACATGTATACACCTAGGACAATAAACACACCACATCTCATCCCTATGTGAACATGGAATGTACATTAAAAATCATCCAGAAGTCACAAGGAATATCATTTTACCACTCAACATTAATACAAAAATTAAAACATGTCGCAACTCATCACTTGATACCAAAAGAAACATGGTATATCATCACCTAAAAGTGTGAGCTTTTAAGACATATTGGAGAGCCATTCAACCTCTCACTGAGTTATAGGTACTGAAACCCCGACATGATGATATGGTTGTTCACAACATAATTCTAAACATAGATGGGGTGTGTATATAAATAACAAGAATATATAGTGTATACATATATTTAGAAATTAAAAAAAATCCAACGAATCACCCCAAATAGAGTAACAAGAAATAAGAAGGAATGAAAACAGGCGAGAATGATAAGAGAACCCACCACATATCAATGAAGGTTTCAAATGATTGATACCTATAAAATGAATTCTCCAAAAACTAAATGAGAAGGTTTTATGATGCCTAGAAAAGGGGAGAGACACTTACATAGGGTTTGAGAAAAAACATGAGTGGGTGAAAACTTTAAACCTATATAGCATCAATGAATTATATAATGTGTAATCCCCTCTGACGTCATATAATCACCAGATTCTAGGTTCAAAAAATAACATGTCACCATATTATTATTAATACCTAAAAACTAAACTTCATGAACCAACCCTACATAATATGTGAATATAAATTTCCCATTTTTAATAAACCTACATGATGTGTAATTCCTGTAGTAATTCTTCTGCACCTCCAGCTTCCACCGAAAACTACTAGAACCCCCCTGAACACCTTCATCAAAAATAGTAGAAATGTATCAGACAGGGAGGGAACATAATATTATATATGAAACCTATAAAATGGTTCTAATCATAGATAATACAAATCCATGCCTATAAGAAATATGTGTATGATCTACCACCCCGTGAGATACCTCTCGAGACTCTTGTCACAATAGATCTGCTACCACCTTCTAAGAACAGCAACCCAAACGACCCCAAAAGACACCACAAAACCATAAACCACCTCCTATAACACAAATAGACTTCGATAACACCACTGCACAACTATCTCAACCTTCACACAACCCAAAACAACAACTGCTACAACTAATTATGTGACATGTCCCAAACATACAAATCAAAAAATTCATGTCCTCCAAGTGAATATATTTTATTCTCTCAGCAGCACTAAATCACCTACACAGGTTCAATCGCATCACAGTTAATGTCTCGTAATGATGAATTGGTTCTTCCCCATTTCATATGTTAGGAATTTATCAGACATCTTACCACACACATCACAATCCATGGAAGCATCATATCTGATAAAACAATGTTGAAAATTCACATCCCAAAGTATAAAGGAGCAAAGTAAAACACTAAAAAACATTGGGTAATGGGTACACATTTGGGTATATCTATTCCATGTAATCTCTTTTAGTCCATAGTGCCACCAAAACACATCATCCAACGAAATGGTTTGTACATGTAGTTCATGCCCCTAGCGATCATTTATCCCTACTGGACACTCCACAAAGTTCACATCATCCTCGATATCCAACTATCCCTATTCCAGGACATGGGTGTCATCATGAAGTTACCAATGAAGATGATATATGTGGTAGATATAGTGTATCCTCTACAAACATGGTTTAAATTCCAACTGGTATGCCAATTTTTCAACTCTCCCCAACACCATAAGGGCCCAAAAAACCTGGGACAAAGCTTATTCCCTCTACCAAACATCCACGGCCCACATCGAGGGGAAACCATGATGAAAATGTTGTCTTCAAACATGATATCCTTGGGACCACTTCTACAATCAATATAAAACTTATATTGATCATGTAATATTATCATCCACTCATGAAAAAACTGATATTTCTTTATCATGATCAGCACCACATCAAGACCAATAATAGTTGACACCCGAACATCCATCCAATACTATGTAGAATGAAATAGTCTTCTGGGAAAATCCTCAAACATATCAATCACAGTTGAAGATTGATAACTATTATTACATGAAAATTACACCTTGTTAAGGTGTTGTACCAAACATACACCAAAATTCCATGTTGCAAGGCTTTTGTATATCCTTCAGTGTAGGCACATTCTATTCTATTTTCCAATCTATTAATGGGTGGAAATAAGTGTTGAGGTTTAACAGAGTTTCCAAATAAATTTATAATCCCATATAGAATCTCAATGTAAAACATGTTTCCCCTTTCATGGAATTGGACCTCATAACTCCATTCAACTAGACCACCTCTTTCATGTACCTCTTTTCCAAGGGATCCACTATGACTGACTCCTTTATCACTGGGAATTGGTCTGATTTCCTCAACCGATCCATTATCACCATGATATAATCACAACCACCATGTGTTTTTCATAACCCTATGATGAAATACAACCATATTTCATCCAAATTCCAATTAGGGAAATCAAAGGGTTACAATAATCCACCAGGAACATGATGCTCTACCATTACGCGATGGAAGACCAAACACCTTTCCAAGAACTCTACTACTGCCAAATTCATCTCAGGCCACAAAAACTGAATCTTTAGTCCATGCAACATCAAGAAATTCTCATGTGTACCAAAAATGGTGAGATATAGAATTCATGAATAACTCCTTCACACATCACTACATGAACAAAGAGTCTTTCACAAAACAAAATCTAGTTTCCCCCATCACTCAAAAGAATCACTGTAACATCCCCAAATGATAAAGGGTTAAATGGATAAATGATATGACTCATGTAAACAAGGTGTGCCTTCTTTTTTGGGAGCCTAACTGATTAGAACTCCAGAGTTAAGCGTGCTTGGGCTGGAGTAGTGATCAGGATTGGTGACATTCTGGGACGTTTCTCAGGGTGTATGTGAGTGAGGACAAAGCACACTGGAAAGGACTTGTGTTGACCTGTGGAGAATTTCATTAGTCAGATGAATCGTTTAGGAATGTGGGTGGACCCTGGGGTGGGCCCCACGTGTCTTCAGGGAAACTGGGGGTACCTGGTAGGCCAGGAACCGACGACCATGATAAGGCGGGGTGTAGATGCTGTCATTGGGACCTGGTTGTCACATTTGGTATCCGAGGAGGAACCCAGCCCTAAGTGCGGTGCACTGCATGAGTTGAGATGTTTGGCCCACAACGAGGGAATTGTGGTCTAAAGGGGGGTTGGTTGTAACATATCCAAATGATAAAGGGTTAAATGGATAAATGATATGACTTATTTCAACAAGGTGCACATTCCTTTTAAGGAGTCTGTCTGATTAGAACTCCATAGTTAAGCGTGTTTGGCATGGAGTAGTGATCAGGATGGGTGAACTTCTGGGATGTTTCCTAGGGTGTGTGTGAGTGAGGAAAAAGCACACTGGAAAGGACATGTGTTGGCATGTGGGGACTTTCATTATTTAGATGACCCGTTCAGGCATGTGGGTGGACCCTAGGGTGGGCACCACGTGTCTGCGGGGTAACTAGTGGTACCTGGTGGGCCAGGACCCGACGACCATGTTAAAGCGGGGTGGTTGTGTTGTCACCGGGGCCCAGTTGTCACAATCACTATGTCCAACACGATGAAACATAATCTCTTACTATGAGTAATCCCAATAACACTACTCACCCTACTGCATTAGATAAAAATGCACCATTACCAAAAACAATCATCCTATACCACCATCCACCCTTTCATCTACCTGTAAGGTTTCCAACTCCACAATTTCTCTCTATGCATCTGTAGATTCTCAGACAACATCCTTCTTTGACTATCTTATTAAATAAATGTCTACAACATTCCCTTTTCCAAAGGTGTAAGAGATCTGAAAATTATTTTCCTTATATAACTCCATCCACCTCCACTTTTATAGATTCACTTCATGGTAGTAAATTATATACCTAAAAATCTTTTGATCCATGAAGACCAAAAATTTCTCCATAATGTTGATGTGTCGCAACAACATCAGTGAGAACACAACCATTGCTAGTTCCAGATTGTGTGTACAATAGTTATGATCAGGGGGATGTAACTTCCTATACTCATTAGATATCACTTCCAACAACTGAATGAATCCACACCCTAATCATAGTAGTGAATTGTCACAAAACAACTCAATCATAAATCACTACTCAGGAACCCAGAGCAATATATCACTATCAAAACATCGCTTTTAAGTAACCAAAAGCTAGCTAGAACTAATCACTAATGTTTAAATCTTGTTTCTTAAAAGTCAAATCATTCAATGGGGATGAAACATTAGAAAAATAAAGTACAAACCACTATAAAGATCCTGAAAGACCGAGGAAAAAACATCTACCATGTTGTTGGGTGATGCCCAAGAAAAAACTGCGTCAGCATTTGATGGGTCTACTACCCCACCCTACTTTTAGACCACATGCCTGAGTAAATGAATATATAATTTCTAAAACATTAAATTGAACATCTTTCTATAGATATTGTGGCATCGAAGAACAATAATGATAGTTCCGAGATTCATTTCTTGCTCCACCTCTGACGTCACATAGATCAAGATATCATCCATGAACACGATGATGAACTGGTCTAGGAACTCATAGAACAGGGTGTTCACAATCCTTATTAACAATAATGGTGAATTCATAAAACATAATGGAATAGCCATAGAATCATATTTCTAATAGAAACATCTGAAGGGATTCATGGGGATATCACCATCCTACTCCCTCAACTAGTCATATACATACTACAGATCAATCCTAGAAAACAAAACCACCCCTCTCAACTAGTCTAAAATATCACGGATCCTTTGAAGGGGGTAACTATTTTTCAAAAACACCAGATTTAACCTATGTCAGCATATAAACATCACCATACTACCACATTGCTTTTTGGAGAACAATACTAGAGCCCTCCACATTAAAACATTGGGCTATATAAAACCCTTCTACATCAGATCATTTATCTGAATTCCCATCTCTCGAAATTCCGAAGCTGACATCCAATAAGGAGACACCAAAATTGAAGAATCATTGTGGTTCATGCACATTCCAATATCAATAATGTATAGAGGGTGTAACATCAAATAATCCTTATAAAAACCTCAATGATCTCCAAAATGACCTATCGAACCCCAACCGTCCTAGAATCCATTGATTCAACATAAAACATATCCAACAAGGAATGAAGGGGATCCAAATAGTGATAGACCACATAAAAACTCTGGTCAATGAAGGAAACTATACAATGGACTTCCACATGCGATAACAAGAATCTCCTTTAGAAGTATTCAATAACATCACATATAGAATACAACCATTTGATGTTAAATATGACACTATATGGCTGCATATATTTAATGAAAATATCCCTATGGGACTGATGTTTCCCCATTATCAGTCTACACCCCACATCATATTTCAAAGAAGGTGTTCAAGCCTAAAAATAGTGTAGTAATCACCAGGGGTAAGTGAAGACTTTTTAATTGTTATCCCAGATTATTAGATAGAGTGGGTGAAATAAATAAGTGTGACACTCTCAAATAAAATAAGGAAAAACTGGGATACTAAACAAACTATTCGTACCTCTAATGATCATTGGCCCTTAAAGTATATCTGTTTCCACTGAGTGTAGATGAACTTTCATAGATCCTATTCCTCTCTATTGATGACCACCTCCTATGTCATACTCAAGCCATGGTCCATGAACATTTGGAAGATAAAGAGGTAAACCACTTCTAGCTCCATCTCCCATTAGTGGAGCATAATACTACCACCCATTCGGTTGAAACAGCTTCACTGGTAATTTATGCTGAGGATGATACTGAACATGTATGCCTTAGCCAAATTAAGCTCAATAATCCAATAAGACTTGTTTTTAATGATGGTTATTTACACCAAATTAGAAACCCATTGGCACATACCAGAAAGGAAAGTAATAGAAATTGAATGGTCAAAAGCGAAAACAAAATGTTCAACTTATTAATGGTCAAAATATCAAGGGACTTACCACCTGATACAATTCACTAATGACTCTTCCCCTCGAGGAACACTTATGGTTCCCTTAACATGGAAATCCTCCTCATGAGTCCATTTTCTCATCCACCTATTCCTTCTTTTGAACCACTTGGTACATAGGAAATGTATAATGAGTTGTTAAATACTTGATAGAATCAAGAAGTCTCATACGAGACTCCTCATATATAAAACTATCGAGCTCAAAATAATGATGATACCTGATCCTAATTCACAATTCACACATCGACAATATCTACTACTAATGAGAAAGAAACTCATAAAAATTCACTACTGTCATGATCGACAGAAAAAACTCTACCTAGAACTCTTTTGGATGTCAACACAATAAACGCCTGCCTCCTTCCACCCTCGCAGACACAACATCCAACACTATCGTGGATCACCTCACATCTGACAGACTTCCAAAGCTTCCGGTACTCCATTGGATCCAACATCAATCTCTATGTGATCTCAATATCCACTATCCAACTCTATGTTTCCATATCTAAAACACTTCTACCATACATCCCCAAAGCCTACCGTTGGAAAGCACACAACTTCCTGTTCAACCGATCATCCTCCTCAACTGTATCAACAATAAAGTGATCAATTGAATCAACCTGATGAACCTAAACTTCCCAAGCCACATGTGAATGAAATAAAGTAGGCATTACTGAAAGGTGGATAATGATTTCATAATTTCAGTAGGGGGAGTTTTATTAAGATTCATTTTTATTCATGTTATTTTTTTATCTATTTTTACTGCCCCAAAACAACCCAATTCAAACAAGAACATAAGACATTAAGACACATGTACCTTTCCTAGGTCTCTACCTACAATCAGGTCCACCACACATAGATGTTCAATAATCTCAACATCTGGGCACATGATCATGAGGGCCCGAAAATACATTGTCTGAGTTAGTCTCTCTTGCCTATGTCACACACCAAGGTCAATTGGAACTATTGCCTATCCACCCCATGATATCCACATTATGCCTAAACCCAAACTCCATCTCATATCTCAACCATCACCTATGATAAAAATCTTTCACAACCCATTCCTTCCAAATATACAACAATGAGGGGTGAGATAGAATGGACCACATAAGTCCTACCACTAGTCGTCCTCAAGTAGGTGACTAGAACCAAGGTTGTACCTAACTAACAATATGGGAGAAGTTACCCATATATGAAAACCGGATTAGGAGATATAATGAATCATCCACAACAACTACATGGAATAATATATAATTGAAAATCATATTATGCTATATGAATGTATAAATAGAGTTGATATAGATAAAATAATTCAATGTAAATACACAAAAGTAAAGCTAAAGAAGAGACAAAAAACTGTCAAGGATCGAGGTTAGTAATATCTAGCATGTTCTCTGAAATCCTCCTAGAAACCTGATAATAGTTATATATACATAGGGGGAGGATAAAAGTATACTGAGTAATAAACAAAAGCCTATCATGCACCTGGGTGAGAAGCATACTAATTCACCTATGAGAAAAAAACAGAAAAAAACAAAAACTAAACAGGAATACTAACCATATCAAACTCACCAATGCACTATAACCATGATACACACATCATGTAATATAATATAATTAAAATCACATAGATGATAGGGAACCCCACACCACTTTTCCATAGATTATCCTCTCTCACTCCCCAACAGAAAATGATTCGGAGTACCACCACTTAAAAATATACCACATAACATCTCACCCACACACACATGGGCCTCCCAAAAAATCCCACCCCCTACACATCGACCACACAACACATCCCACCCACACACACTTGGGACTCACAACACATCCCACCCACACAAACCCATGTCCCATAAAGCATCACATATCATCTTAGGACACCTAGTAAATCACATCACAACTCATCCTGATGAAACATGAGAAAGAACATCATAACTCATCCTAAATACACAAGGGTAACCACATGGCTACTCATCGTGAAGACACCTAGGATACCAAATATCATCAAATCATGCCTAAATAACCTTGAGTCATCATTACATGGAATAGAGAGTATGGAAGAGTGGGTGGTCATCCATCTATCCTTCCTCCTACTAGGATGTTGGGATAGACAACACCATGCGATGATGCAGGTGTTTGTCACATAGTTCTCATCATTGGTGGGGTGCGTATATAAATCATAAGATTATACAGTGTATACATATATATAAGTATAATATTACAGAATCCAAACTTATATATTTACAAATAAATAACTAACAAAACCATGACATCCCCACTTTTCTTCTACTTCTTAATGAAAAAACCACACATCAAGCAACGAACCCCATTTCACATTTGCAAACAATCCCATTTAGTCACCCCATTATTTTTATAAATTTGAGTAATTTAAATTTAACCAGAAAACATATAATTTAATTTTCCATTAATTTTTTAGCCCATTAATCAAACCTTAAGAGGCCATTTCAAACATTGTTAATCATTGATTTATTGCATCACTACTCAAGAATATACTAGAAATAAATTATATAAAACAAGATTCTAGTTATCCGCAACAATATCATCTCACCACACCACAAGCATGGACAAACAACCCCTATGTCACTACACAAAGTAGAATTGACCTCTAACCATCAACCCCACAAACCCCACCCACACAACACAATTCCACAACACAACCATACACATCATAAAAAATCAATATCATTTTAATATTTACGAATGTGATTTTATTACATTAAACTTTATTTCATTAGGTCTTTATTGAACAAGTAAGAATCCTATGAAAACCAATTTATTTGACAAATATTAGAAATTAAACAATTTCCATTTAGGGTAATTTAAAAACAATTAAATCTAAAGAATAAAAAATCAATGAATAGAAGACCAGTGGAAAAAATGACACCAATGACCACATTTTTCCATGGGCCATCAAGCTGTTACAATCCAAAATATCACAATATAATATCAAAGTAGTAAATGTCTGAGAATGAACCCCTATACCCTCAAATTTAAAATAAATCAAATTTTTAATTAAGTTAGATCAACCATAATGAATAGGTAAAAAATTAATCCCCTCATGCATGATACATAATAAAGAAAAATGAGGGGAAGTACAACCTCAAAGAATATTTTCAACACATTGTGACCACAAGGAAAAGGAGAATGCTTTCAAACCACAACCACACCATGAGATCAATGGATAAACCTATAACACACCTGGGATATGTCAAAATGAAACCCAAACACTACCCAAACCAAAGAAACACCACCCTAAGATAACCTCAATGATGAATGGATGGAATCAAGTGAGAACTAGAGGATCGATCACCATATATAGAAGATAAGATTCCAAAGTTCGATCCCTATCAATGGAAATCTTTAAATGAAATTGGAGATAGTTTTTAGGCACCTGGAATTAGTGGAGAGAAGCTACCATAGGTTTTGTGAAATAACCTAAGAGACTAAAACCTTTAAAATTATACAACATCTAGGAATTTAGAAACATTTAATCCATTTTTCACATCTTATAATCTTAGGCTTTGGTGTTTCCTCGAAATAAATTTTTCATTTTTATAATTTTACAATGAAAAATACATGTTGCGAATTATACCAAGATATTTAGTGAAAGAAACATTCATATTATCTAATACACCTACAGGACATGTAATTCTTACATCAGTTCTACTGCACCTCTATCATCCGCCAAAACTCTAGGAACCTCTCCCAAACACCTCTAACTACCAAAGTTAGAAATGTAATAGACCAAGAGGTTATAAACCATTACAATAATGAAAAATCAATTTAATATGTTGATATAAACTTCCTTTATAATCTAATGAAAAAGTTAAAATAATATCCTCCAATGTTGGATTTATTCACAGTCACACTCATTTATATTCCGGATGAACAGATATAATGAAATTTATTTCTGTGTCCAATGACTTCTGACGTCATTTTCAGAATTGTTAGGTGAATCCTAGATCATGATTTTACACAATGTAATGATTAAATCTAGATAATATATACGATTGAAATTAAATTGGAAAATGTTATCCAAATACATTTTACCTCAAATGGGAAACAATGATAATATTTAATTAATCAATCAAGAGTTACAAAAATAAAATTATTACCTCATTTTGAATTTGGTAATCCCAATATGAAATCCATGGGTACATTATTTGATTTCTATTATGGAACTAGATAATGCTGAATAATCCCCTTTTTTTATTTTAATTTTTATTTAAAATGTTAGTACGCCAAATATTTCATAGTATAATCAGTTGTGTCATTCTTTAGTCCTTCATGCTATATACATTCCAAATGGTCTATATAAGTTTAATTTAATTTAATCATGGTGTTCATAAGAATGAAATAAAATTTTATGAATCTAAAAAAAGGATTTATCTTTATCAATATTAAATTTTGGACTCTTACTCTTCTTAATCAATTCGAAAATTTCTTGTAAAACATCGTCTACTTTTTGAGGTTTCCTAATTTTGCCTGAAAAATATGATTATACTAATATCTGGTGGAAAATATAAGGAGATTTTATAGAAACATTTTTTAAGATAAAATTCATCAAATACTTACCTAAATGATCATGTTCCATATATTGTATAGTTAAGGATGTATTATCATACCAATATAAGCATAATATGTAAGGAAACATCCATAATAATTACATATTATAGTGACTTTATGCAAGAATTATCTTTCTTTCTTTCAAAATTATCATTTAGGTTTATAGTTTTAGGGAATTATGAAAAAAATACATTGTAAAACCTTACATTTAAAAGGACACTTATAATTATTATGAATTTTTTTACCAAACATAAAATGTATTTTGTTCTAGACATATATTCACAAACTTGATCTAGACCTCATCCATATTCTTACTCATCATTAAATACATGTGAAAAACATTTTAAAATTTAGAATTAGAATAAGAAGCTTAGCATGAGACATGAAAATATGAAATCCATTAGTTTAGTGACAAAAATGATAATTCATTATATATTTTGATTAATCTCAATTTTATTTATTCTAATAAAATAAATAATTTTCAATTATGACCATAGTATTTTTTCTCATATAAAATCATTAAATCCAATAATAAGAAAATAAAAACCATTTTTTAAAATATAAAGCATAAGATTCATAACCCATTTTCAAACAATGTTAGAAATAATTATAGCATGAGTAAATAAATAGAAGAAACCCTTAAGTACCTAGGTCATTCATTCCTCAAAAGGCAATGGGCATTATCAAATTTCATGGCATGATATGTTTGCAAGGCCAAAGCTATAATAGGCTCACTCATTGAAATCATGTCACACCCAATGTATATGACTCATTGTTTCACAAACATTTGATATATAATGATTATGAACAATATACAAATTTTTTTTTCACATTTTCATGATTAATCCTTCAAAAAAATCTTTAAAACCCATTTGAAAAAAACTTTTTTATATAAAAATTCCATTTTCATTTCGGAGTGAATTTTGAAAGTTGAAAACTGTGCATGAAATAAATAAAAAAATTTCATTGAAAATAACGATGGAAATATATAAAGATAAAATTAAATAAATAATATGTTATTATAAAGTGAAAATAATCTTATTTTGTGTATGGTTAGAAACATTCCTTTGGCATTTTTGTTGAAAAAATCACAAATTACCTCATTTTGAAAATGGAAAAAAGAAAAAATGAAAAACAATTATAAATAAACTTGGTTAAATATGAGAATAAATAGACATACATGAATTTTAAAAATGGTCATTAATTTTCTTTATAAATTTATTATATGGGCAGTGGAGAAAAATATAGTTTGAATATAAATTTTAAAGATGATTTTGAAAATAAAATCACTTACCTCGAGTCTTATTCATATCATATGTCCTTTATCTTATATAATAATAAATATAGGATAATTTATAATTAAATAATAAAATTTTTAGACTCTATTATTCCATTTATTACACTTATTACAATCTTATATACCATTAATTAATTATTTATGTTGACATTAAATGTTTTGATGATATTTATTACTGGAGTAAAAAATTTCATCATTCGATTGACTTTGGAAAAACATTACCTTATTCGACCATCTGTAGAATAATAATAACAAAATAATTATAATTTTAATTCTAAATTATAATTTTATATTCAACAATTAAATATGTTTATGAAGAATTAATTATGTTTCAATCAAAGAGACGCTAGTTCATGTGTACGCATGAGTAATATTTACATTTTTTAACAGTCATTATATACCAAAGATAAGTGATATTATATATTTAAAAAATGATAATAATATAATAAATTAAATTAAATTTATTTGAAATTTATATATATATCATCCATGTGATTTTGTGTTGAAAAAATAAACCATAATGCTTCATGTAGGTGTTTTCCACACCTATATAAGAATGAAATTATTATTTTTTCAGTTAATGTATTGGTAAAATTAAAATCATATTTTAAATATTAATAATGATAATTTTGTCATGAATAAATTATTTAAACATTAGTTTCATCACGGTACTCCCTCTATAAGAATGATTGATGGAAATTTAATTGCAACGATTCATGCGGCGGTTGTCCACAATACACATGAATGAGATTTCATTTACCAATTTAATGGAAGATGAGATATATATAGGTCCTGAGATTAACATAATAACACTTAATATATGGAATAATATTGTTTTAATATTTTATCATTATTTAATAATTTTTTAAGGAGGCGGAAGAAGAAACAGAACAAATACAAGATGACAAAAACTATACAACTTCATTATAAATCCTCTATATATTGACATAGTAATACTTCTAATGCTTGATTAATTCTTTAACTAAGCCCTCTATAATAAAGGACTATATTCTATGAAGTGATTTGGGTAGGTTTTATCCAAAAAAAATGATTATTTGGTTTGTAGAATTGAGAATATTAGGTTCTCTTTAACAAAAGAGGTGTGGGGGTAAAACTCCTAGAATCATTCTAAAGATTAAATTAATAAAAATTAATTTTTAATAAATAATTGAACCAAATTGATTTATTTTT
This sequence comes from Viscum album, assembly GCA_963277665.1. Lineage (NCBI taxonomy): Eukaryota > Viridiplantae > Streptophyta > Magnoliopsida > Santalales > Viscaceae > Viscum > Viscum album. The sequence goes on along the minus strand of OY728137.1, from coordinate 1,691,757,251 downwards.
AAAATATTAATAGGATAATTCTAGATAAACTCATTCAATAAAATATTACATGTTCCAACTATATTTATACCCTTATCTATGGGTTTTAACCCCAATTTATCCCCTTTAACTCTTACCAGGATAACATGATTTTATACAAATGTTAGGATAATTATGGTCACAATAAAATGTAAAACGTACAAAAAAGGAAAAATTGATTGTATTTTCGACCTTATACTATTTATTTTTATGAATTTAATATTTTTTTGAATTCAATATCATTTAATAAAAATTTATTTATGTTTAAATATATTATTTATCCATTTCTAAATGTATTCATTACATTCCCTTAAATATTATCAAGATGACCCATATAATCAAAGAATATTATTTTAAAACTTGTAAAACTTATAAATTTCCTATAAAAAATTATTTTAATTAATTAATTATATCAAAAAAAAATTATCTTTATACCACAAATGTCACACCCGTCGTTTCTAATTTATTTATTTTATTAATTTACTTTGCATCGGGTAATTTGGGTCGAAACCTGAATCAAGATTTCTCGTTCTTTTTCTTTTGGTCTTGTTTGCGTCCAGCGTAATGTGGTCGAAGCTATCCGGCCTCGCTTGGCTCGTCGTGCGGCCCCACCGGGTCCACCGCATGCCTTGCCGATGTTTAATTAATGAAATAAAATGAATTAATTTTTTTTAATAATAATCATCATAATAATGTCATTTGAGATTATTAATATTAATATAAATATTATTATTATTTCTATATTAGATTATTACAACTATTATTGTTTTGTTAATTTTATTATTATCATTATTATTATCATAATTAATATACTTTTTATTTTATTTTAGTGTTATCAAATGAGTCTTATTATTTTATTCCTTATTATTCATATTCCAGTTTATTATAATAATAATAATAATTATTATTATTATTATCATTATTATTATAATTATTTTACTTGTTTTATTTGTTTTATTTCTTTTTATCTTCCCCCCCCCCCATTTTCTTTTTTTTTCTTAGGGCTTCGCCCTAATTTTTTTCCCCTGAATCGCGTTCCCCCCACTCCTACAAGTCGCCCCCTATTTGGACTCCTCCTCTTCCTACAACGCTCCCCTTCGGCGTCGCACACCCCTCCGGCGACCTGCCATCACCCCAGCTCCCCTGATCTACCTCGCGTCGCCCCCATGATCCTTCCTCAGCTCGAGCCGCCGCGCAGACCCCCACCTCCCCATGGACGGCCCTCCTCAACCCGCCAGCCTCCTTACCAGCCGGCGCTGCCATCGCCGGCCTTTCACCTCGCACCACACCCCCCCTTCTCTGGCAAGCACCACTGTCGCACCACCCTACACCCCTCAGACACCAGTTGTGCCGCCCCCTGCTGCCCTTTCTGTAACCTCCGGCGACCCACTCATTGTAGGGTTTAGTTTTCCTCTTTTATTCATTTTTTTATTTTCATTCCAGAATTTTAGGATGTGTTTAGGGGGTTTAAATATTTTGTCATTTGGGGTTTAATTCGGTGGTTTTTTGGGGAATTTTCCTTCTTTTGGTTTTACGCTAGGTTGTTGGAGGTGCGGTTGACGTGCGACAGTCATTGCGCACCAGGGATGTGAATTCTGCTCTGACAAGGTAGGTAGTTCCATGCCTTTGCATCGTTTAGATAATTTAATTTGTTTCTTTAGTTAAATTTAATATGTTCTATGATTTAGTTTCATGGTGTGATCTATGTTTATAATGTTTTTGGCTTGCTCATTTGATGAAAACTGGGTTTCCAAAATATAATGATTTTTTTGTTTATATGTGTGTTGCACAAATGATTTGTTTTGATTAATAAGTTGTGAAAAATGAGTTTTAAAAATTGTTTGACATGCGTGCGTGAGGAAAATTGCACTCTCTTTAGAAATGGTTATGTTTTTTTTCATTTTGATCCTATTGTTGTATATTTTAAGAGTGTTTAATAATTGTTTATAGAGTTCCAATGAGGTTTTAGAAGGGTTAATTTGTGAAATTGAATTTGTAATGGTTTCTTTTGCATGCGATATGTTTTATAAATTAATGAATTGTTATTTAAGTGGTGTTTTGAGTTTGAAACATGGTTGAATGGTTTTTGAGGGTTGTTTGGTAGGCGCGAAAGGTGTTTTCAGGTCACTTTAGGTGTTGTGTATTTAAATAGAAATTTTTAAAGTAAAATGAATCACTTTTGGTGTGTTTTCCTTGTTTTGTACTTTTGAAATTGAAATGAAATTTTTTTTGAATAATAGAAAACATGTTTTGATATGGTTACCTCGTGTAGCATGTTTTAAAGTGACGCCTCTATATAGAATCTAGTGGTTTTTGGTGTAAATTCATCTTGGTTTTTCTTGAAACGATTTCATTAATAGATCAAATGATTCTTTGGTGCATTTATATAACGTGAAAATGGTATTTTGAAATACTTGAATACACGTTCTTTTTTTATGTGGTGTATTTTTATGAAATGAGACTCGTCCTTGGTGTGCGTCTGACTTTGAAATAGTGACTTGGTATGCAACTGGTCCCTTTTTGTTGTAATGTCATGTTTGGTTTGTGAAATGTAAAAGTGATGTGTTATGTGAATGTGGAACATGATTGAGCACAACGGAAAACCCTTGGTATCAAGGTGGATGGACTAGAACTACTGCGCTAGTGAGATGGATGGGTATCATCCCGATTTCACATAGTTGGATTGACGATTGCAACACTATCTAAACATATTATGGCTGAGGGTCGTGGCCTTCTAATCCACTTTTTCTGAGGTTCATGGTATTCTAATCCACGTTTCTAAGCGTCGTGGTTTCTAAGAAACATTTCACTGAGACATGAGGTTCTAGGGTCCCACTCGAGCTAGATGAACCATAGGGGATTTACCCGTAGTGCTCTACCATCAATGTCGTGGTGCCTTCCGTCGGCATCTGGAGGACCACTTGTGTGTGTGTGTGTGTGAGAGAGTATATATATATGTGTGTGTGTGTATTTGTGTAAGAGTATGTGTATGTATGCCCTTAAATGAATTTTTCTCTTCCACTTTCAAATCATGTTTGTGTAATGGGTTCTATTATGGTTTTCTTTTAGTATTTATCTTGTAAATGGTTTCATTAAAAAAAATTTATATAATTTTTAATAATAACATTAAATTATCTTTTTTATGTTGTGGCATTGAACCTTTTTATTGGCTGACGTCCTACTGGGTTTTTGGATCACACCTTACATACACCTTTGGGTGTAGTTAGATTTTGTTTCTTGTGTATTCCAGGCTATGACATCGTGCTCAGTGATGGTGGTTATGGTCGTTGATGGCCTTCTCGTGCATGTTGGTGGTGTGGTGTGTGGATGCTGCATCTCTCTAGTTTCATAGAGGTTTGAGTTTGAGTTTCTTTTGTTGTCGCTTATTTTGGTTGTGGGTTCAAGTTGTAAACCCATGATTTTGTTTTCAGTTTAAGGCCCTATTTGGTTGTATATTTTCAGTTTCAATTTCTTTATCTTATCAGTGGTTTTGTGTTTACTATTTTGGGTAAAATCGTTCCCATGTGTTAGTTTTGATACTCAGGCACTTGTGCCAGCTCGTGGGGATCAGGAATGCCCTTTGGGACATGTCGTGGATCGGGTCGGGCGCCAGGTCAGATGGAGACCCGGTCAGGTTCATGAAAAAATGGTATCAGAGGGCAAGGTTTTCTCTCTTGGTTGTTTTATTTTGGGATAGAGTCACGATAGACTTGAGTTAAGGTTGTCGGGACTCGACGTCCTGGCCACGAGTAAGGTGCCTAGCCAGCACACCTCGTGGCGGGACTCAACTTACCAATGTATGTAGGGGTTTGTCTGAGTTATTGGTCCTTACAGTTAATATTGTCTAAGGGAAATGAAAAAGGGTTATGTTCAGTGGTCCTAGTGAGCTCGCAGGGTCTGGAAAGCCATGTGGCTCCAGGGACGCTGTCCTAGAATACCCACCGTGGTAGTGGCGTGATTGGCGTATGGCCGCCAACCATATGTTCCAGTCACCCACTGACACTAGTTTTCTCTTGCACCATTCCTCATTTCTTTTTTTTGGAAATTGTGGAAATTTCGTTTTTAAGTAAAAAATGATGTGTTCATGGAAAATGTTTTGGAAAAGGTTTTTAAACAAAACACTTTAAAAAGAAAATGAGGTATGAGGTGTGAAATGTGTTGGTTGGTTGTTTTGGTTTTGAAAAATAGACAGGTTTTGTTTTGACCCTTGGTGTTCTCGTGGGAAACCACATGTATGAGTGTACATGTAAAGAGAAAGGGTTAATGGCACGAGAAGATGAGTGCTTGGATGGATATGAGGTGGGTGCTGGTGTGGCACGGGAACATGCATGTGTGAGGCCCATGGGACACCATTGGTGTTTGTGAAACCCACTGGATTTCCTTGTTTACAAAATGTTTTGTTAAAGGAAAATTTGGTGTTTTTAAATAACTAGTGATTGTGTGGTGTGTCCTTGTGTTTTGGAAATTTTTTATGTTAGGTGTTTCGAGCCGAGGATCCTTTTTAACTGATTTATGTCTTGATTTTGAATTCCTACCATTAAGTTGGTCAGTTGCTGCAAAAGCATGTGGTTAATGGTATCTTTTTAGAAGTGCTTCAGGACTTCCATGTATTGGTACCCACAGCATGTGTAGTGTTCACTTGTGGTATGTCTTGGCCATTGGACAAGTCTGACTGGGTCTATGGTTTTCATTATTAACTAGTGTATGCCGCCCATAAAGTGTTGACATGCGATTGAAGTGTGTCCACGGGAAACTCGCTGTTGGCCGAACCTCTAGTTGATAGGATGAATCTCTTCTTGAATTCTAGAATTGAACCCACATCTCCTTTTTACAACTAGATGGATCCTATCCCAGCGGGATGACACATGCGAAGGGAGTTGAACGGTGTTTTGGTTCCCTTGAGTTGTCTGAGTCATCGAGTATGATGTTTTACATTGTTGCGTTTGGTGGTTTCCCGTGGAAGTGGTGAAAGAAATTATATCGGGGAAGGGTGAAGATGATTCAGAGTTTTCAGTGTTGACCAGGGTCTTGAAGGGCTTTGTAGTATTTTCATCGATTGCAAGGGTCATGTTTGGTGACATCTTACAGCGTGAGGTCCCTTTGATAGTCAACGGTTGTTTGGAAGCAGAAAAGCATACCCCAGTGGGGAAAGGTGGAATCAACCTGAAGTGTTTGGAGCGGTTTATTGTTCTAAATGACCTCTAGTCATTGGTTTGTTTTTTTTATGAAAAGGTTCATGGTAGGATACAAGTTTGGTATACCCAATCGTATGAGGATGCTATGGTTGTTTGAAGGAATCACGTGTTGTTTAAGACTCTGTTTTAAGTCCCTCTACATATAATTTTTCTTTCAACAGAAATGTTCATGTTCAGGTGAAGATTTGTGGTGTCGCGTTCTCATCCAGTGTGAGAAAGGGTGATGCACATGCACCATTTCAGCTCTTCTGTTGGTGAATGTTCTTTGAATGATCAGTTGGTTGTCGTAATGTGTTGTGTTTGCTGGTGTTGTCTCGGTTGCAGTGTGGTTGCGTGTGACACCAAAAGGAGAAGCTCCGTTCGGGAGTCCTCGATACCTCACTGTGAGGAAGAAAATGCTTCAAACATCAGGGCTCTAGCCATAGGTCTTAGATTGAAGCTGGCACGTGGTTAAGAACCCCAAGAGTGTAAGGGACCCGACTTTATTTCTGTCATCGATGTTGAAAGTATAAGATGTTTAAATTTTTTCTATGGTTGTTCTTCTCGGAATGAGCCATCTGGTTGCATATGGTTTTCGTGACCATATGGAGACGTGGTCGTCTCATTGCCTTAGAGTCATGGGGGTCGTGTTCCACTTGATGTAATTGCTTTAGTGAACTTATTAGGTTTGTTGGGTAAATCAATTTCAAATTTTAATGATCCTCATCCAGGGATTTGGAGATGTTGGTCTATCTTTTGCCGTTGTTTTGACTCCCAGTAGTTGGGTCCCTCCCTCCCCGCCCCTTGAGGTGGGGTGTTTTGTTACCATTGAGAATTTTTTTTCAATGTTATGTATCCTATGTTCATTATATTGGCAATGAGACAAACATTGGATCTCGTATAAGGGTCTCTGAAATAAATCAGTGTTGGATTTTTTTAATGGTGGGGATCCCCACGTCAGGTCTCGCTCAAAAAAACCTTTAAAGTGAACTGGGTTGTCACTTCTTCATAATGGTGGGGAGTCCATCTGGGCCTCCTCATGAATGTTTTTTATTCTCGTTGCTGATGTTGGTAAATTTCTAATGGTGGAGATCCCCTCGGGCTTCCCCACATTGACCTTTTGGTTCCTTTTCTAAAGATTAGTTGGTGATAGGTGATATGGGTGATTCTGGGTCATGGTCACTCTCGTTTGTTTGTTCCAGACAAATGACGTGGTTTTCATTCAATGGTGCTTGGGATGTTTTAGCTTGTGAAGTTGGTTTCCGTGGGTGCAAGATTCCCTTTCCTTGATCAGACAACTGGAGGCGTTCTTGAACTTTGGGGCTAGTGACACATATCAAAAAGTCTTTATATGATTTTCTCGAAGTTGTCTTTTAGTTACTTTCTCTGAGCATGATAATTTTGCCTCTCTTTTCTTAGATGTTGTGGTTATCCCTTTTTGACATTAAGGGAGAGTGGTTTTCTACTTTGTGGTTTGGTTTTAGTTTGTTGCTTTTCGGGGATAGAAAGCATTATGGTGGGGAGAATTGTCACACCCATCATTTAAAATTTGTTTATTTTATTAATTTAATTTGTGTCGGGTAATTCGGGTCAAAACCTGACTTAAGATTTCGAGTTCTATGTGTTTTGGTCTTGCTTGCGTCCAGCGCAACGCGGTCGAAGCTGCGTGGCCTGGCATGGGTCACCGCGCAGCCTTGTCGGGTTCACCACACGCCTTTTCGATGTTTAATTAATGAAATAAAATGAATTAATTTTTTTTAATAATCATAATCATAATAATTTCATTTGACATTGTTATTATTATTTTTATTATTTCTATTTTAGTTTATTACAATTATTACTGTTTTGTTAATTTTATTATTATTGTTATTATTATCTTAATTGATATAATTTTTACTTTATTTTAGTGTTATCAAATGAGTCTTATTATATTTATCCTCATTATTCATATTCCAGATAATTATTACTATTATTATTATTTTTATCCTTATTATTATTATTATTGAACTTATTTTTTTTTGTTTTTTCTTTTTATCTTTATTCCCCCCTCCATTATTTTTTTTATTGGGCTTCGCCCCTCTATTTTGTTCTCGAATCCTGTTTCCCCACCTCCTACGCACTGCCCCCTCTTTAGACTCCTCCTCTTCCTGCACCACTCCCCTCTGGCATCGCACACCTCTCCAGCGACCTACCGTCACCCCAGCTCCCCTGCTCGGCCTCGCATCCCCCCCATGAGCCCTCCTCGGCTCTAGCCGCCGCACGGACCCCCACCTCGCCCTAGGCCGGCCCTCCTCGACCCGCCAGCCTCCTTACCAGCCAGCGCCGCCCTCGCCGGCCTCTCACCTAGCACCACACCCCCCTTCTTCACCGGCCAGCACCACCGTCGCACCACCCTACACCCCTCGGACACCAGTTGTGCCTCCTCCTACTGCCCTTACCGCAACCACAGGCGACCCACTATTTGTAGGGTATAGTTTTCCTCTTTTATTCATTTTGTTCTTTTATTTGTTTTCCAGCGTTTTAGGTTGGGTTTCGGGGGATTTAATATTTTTTCATTTGGGGTTTGATTAACTGGTTTTTTTGCTGAATTTACCTTGTTTTGGTTTCAATATAGGTTGTTGGAGGTACGGTTGATGTGTGACGGTAATTGCACACCATGTTTGTGAATTCTACTCTAACAAGGTAGGTGGTTCCATGCCTTTATATCATTTAGATAATTTAAATTGTTTTTTTAGTTAAATATAACATGTTCTATGATTTAGTTGTATGGTGAAATCTATTTTTATAATGTTTTGGCATGCTCTTTTGATGAAAACTGGGTTTCCGAAATAGTATACTTTTAATGTTTATATGTGTGTTGCACAAATGAATGGTTGTGTTTAATAAGTTGGGAAAAATGAGTTTTAAAAATTGTTTTACTGCGTGCGTGATGAAAATTGAACTCTCTTTAGAAATGGTTATGTTTTTCTTCATTTTGATCCTATTGTGGTAGATTTTAGAAGTTTTTAATAATTGTTTATAGAGTGCCAATAGAGTTTTAGAAGGGTTAATTTGTTAAAATGATTTTTTATGGTTTATTTTTCATGCAATATGTTTTATAAACTGAATAATTTTTATTTAAGTGGTGTTTTGAGTGCGAAACATGGATGAATGGTTTTTGATGGTTGTTTAGTTGGTACGAAAGGTTTTTTCAAGTCACTATAGGTGTTGTGTGATTAAATAGACATTTTCAATGTAAAATGAATCCCTTTTGGTGTGTTTTCCTTGTGGTGTACATTAGAAATTGAAATGAAAAATTGTTTGAACAATGGTAAAAAAGTTTTGATATGGTTACCTAGTGTAGCAAGTTTTAAAGTGATGCCTCTATATAAAATCAAGTGATTTTTTTGTGTAAAGTCTTCTGGGTTTTTCGTGAAACGATTTCATTAATAGCTCAAATGATTCTTTGGTGCATTTATATAACGCGAAAATGGTATTTTGAAAGACTTGAATACGCGTTATTTTTTTTAAGTGGTGTATTTTTATCAAATGAGACACGTCCTTGGTGTGCGTGTGCCTTTGAAATAGTGCTTTGGTATGCAACTGGTGCCTTTTTTGCGTAATGTCATGTTTGGTTTGTGAAATGTGAAAGTGATTTTTTATGTGAATGTGGAACATGATTGATCATAAGAGAAAACCCTGGGTATCTAGGTGGGAGGACTAGAACTATTGCGCTAGTGATCCGGGTGGGTATCGTCCATGTTTCGCTTAGCTGGATTGACGATTGCAACACTAATTAAACATATGATGACTGAGGGTTGTGGCCTTCTAATCCACGTTTTCTGAGGGTCGTGGTCTTCTAAGCCATGCTTCTAAGGTTTGTGGCTTCTAAGCCACGTTTCACCGAGACATGGGGTACTAGGGTCCCACTTGAGCTAGATGAACCTTAGTAGATTTACCTACAGTTCTCTACCATCAATTTCATGGTACCTTCCATCAGCATATGGAGGAAAACTTGTGTGCATGTGTGTGGGTATATGTGTGTGTGTTTGTGTGTGTGTGAGAGAGTATGTGTAAGTATGCCCTAAAATGAATTTTTCCCTTCCTCGTTCAAATCGTGTTTGTGAAATGGGTTCTCTTAGGGTTTTATTTTAGTATTTAGCTTGTAAATTTTTTCTTTAAAAACATTTTTTATAGTATAATTTTTAATAAGCACATTAAATTATATTTTTGATGTTGTGGAATATAACCTTTTATTGGGTGATGTCCTACTGGGTTTTTGGCTCACACCCTACATACACCTTTGGGTGTATTTAGATTTTGTTTCTTGTGTATTCCAGGTTGTGACATCGTGCTCAGCGATGGTGGTTCTGGCCATTGATGGTAGTCTCATGTAGGTTGGGGGAGTGGGATATGGATACTGTGTCTCTCTGGTTTCATGGAGGTTTGAGTTTGAGTTTCTTTTGTGGTCGCTTATTTTGGTTGTGAGTTTAAGTTGTAAACCCCTGATTTTGTTTTCAGTTTATGGCCCTGTTTGGTTGTATATTTTTAGTTTCAGTTACTTTATCTTATCAGTGGATTTGCATTTACTCTTTCGGGTAAAATCGTTCCCATGTGTTAGTTTTGATACTCGGGCACTTGTGCCAACCCGTGGGGATCGGGAACACCCTTCGGGCCATGTCGCGGATGGGGTCAGGCTCTAGGTCGGATGGCGACCCGGCCTGGTTCGTGACCACAAACATCGTTTATTTGATTTTATCATTAATTGAATAATTATTATATTAGTGTTGTCTGAGAATGTTACGTAATTATTTCTTCAATAAAAATTTAAAATAAATTACCATGGTGAATATAAATACTTTATATTTGATAATAGTTTTTATATATCAATATCTCATCTAGACATCACCATAATAAAAATATTACAAGTATTAAAAACAGGGGTTTGACATGTTAGAGTTTTTATTAAATAAAATATTATGAAATAAATTCTATCATCCAAGTGGCCCCAAATGGTCATATGTTCTTTAAAAGGATGAATAAAGTTGATATATACTCATATAATTATATTTTAGTATGTTTTGGGGCTATTTAACTATTTTTATCATTTTATTTTGTATCTAAATTATGTGGTCTACCCATTACCATGGTAGTAAAAATTACATAGGAACAATTCGTGTTGCTAAAAAACAAAATGAACCTATTTAAAAAAATTTAAACACACTGATTCCAAATATCGAATCCATTTTTCCAAATTTATGAAATTATACTTTTAGAGTTGAATTTAAAAATAAACAGACAAAACACAGTGAAAAATAATTTTTATAAAAAATTCCCCTTCAAAATAAAAAATGTTTTTATACCAAATTCTAATATAAAACACCATTCAGTACCTTTAATTATATTATTAAAATTAATTATGATCTAATAAAAATTTAAAAATAATCAAAAATTTAATATAAACATATATACATTTAAAAATGAAATGCAGTTAAAAAAAATTAGTATTTTCACTATTCCTTGAAAAATCAATATTTTCAAAAAATTATTAAAATTATTCCAAAGATAATATTCAAATGATGAATTAAAAATTTTAATAAAAAATCAAGAATAAAGTTTCTAATAAAATATAGAAATTAATTCTATTATTCACTTATAAAAATTATAAAAAATTATTTTTGAAGAAAATGTATGTTTGACAAAAAAAATGACATTTTTAAAAATTAGAGTTACTATATAAAAAAATAATTAATTAATATTTTATAAATGTGTATGAACATTATATACTTTATAGTGACATTAATGCACTTTATGTAATTTGATTTAATGGCTTGGTAATTATAATCACATTTAAATTGTTATATTTCATTATATTTATAGGATATTTATTCCATATTTTGTATGCTATAAAACAAAGTATTTTTTCTGAATAATAATGATAGAAAATATTATCCCATTTTTGAAATTTTTTTCCTCATAGTTTTATCTACGTATTGATAACCAGTGGTTTGGATTTTCAAAAACCCATTGTTGAATGCTCATATCATAAAATACGTTTGGTAACATGACCTCTTAGAAATAGGGAAATAAACGTATGAAGGTCAATTAAGAGAACACATACTAGGATTTTGAATAGGAGAACATTATAGGGGAGTGAAAATAAGGATATAATATAAAAACATGATTCTAAATAATTGATTTATGGTGAAAAATAATACAGTCATGAAATGATAACCATCACCAAACTATAAATATGTGATGGGATCAATGATAATTGACTAAATGATAAGAAAAGTAAATGGGTATTGTTTTGAATTTGAAAATAATTATCCTAAATTTTAGGAATTCATTTAAAAATTATAATAATAATATATGTAAATATACATATGTGTAATGTATAGTTTCATCATTTAAAACATTTCCACCGAAAATTTATTTCTGCATTAAATGATGAATTTTTATGATGAATTTTTCCTGCATGAAGAATTATAATCCACTTATTTGAATAAAAACCCCACCAAACAATAATAATATATTCTTATCTTAATTCAAAAATAATAAAAACCATGCTGGTTAGGATTTGATACGATAATCAAAAAAATGAATAAAACATGAAATGAAGAAACAATAATTTTAATCTCCAAAATTCAGTAGTAATATCCAAAATTCAATATATACAATTCAACAAAAAAATACCATAAAATTAACTACATATATTATAGAATAATATTGAAATCCAAAAAACATAATGATTTGATATTATATTCATCAAATATATATTTAATTTTTTTTCTTAAAATAATATCCATCACCCTTAAAGTCTCATAAGAAAATTTTATTGAACTAATGAAATAGTCTTTATGATATTCTAATCATTTCGATAAATCACTGGATTCACCATAAATCCACTTTATGACAAAATAATCATCCAAAATATAATTCAACCATTATTTATCAAATAAAATAACAAAGTATTATATTAACATTAATCTTACAATGTTCCCCATAAAATTATTTTGGTCTTCTAACGAAATAACAATAATCACCTGATCGCCAAATCATTTTCTAATCATAATGTGTATCTACATGATAAAAAATGTGTTCCCACAATTTTGGTTTTATTGATCCATGATATTATTAAAATAAAAATAAAATTTCATACTAACTAGAAATTCAATTAGGATAGTGGTATGAAATACTTCCTTATCAACTTTTAGTTGAGAGTTTAAACCAAAAGGCCTTGCTGGATGTGTCTGGTTATTTCCCAACCTAAGGGTTATCCATTTTCTAAAGAAATATTAATATAATCCTTTTAATGTTCCCATCAATTTTGTAAAATTAAAAAATTAATCATAATACATTCAACAATGATGATATGTTTTAACATCAAAGGTTATCTTATACTTTTCATTTTTTATTCCGAAATACAAAAACCCATAATTTATTAAAAATAAATTTATCAAAAGATAAAATTAGTCACCTTAAAATTTCTTAACCTAAATATTGAAAATAGGATTATATGACATTAGAATTTTGATCAACCTTAAAATTAAAAACTCATAATGATATTCCTTGCTCTTAAGAAAACATTATAATATATAATGTTTTCTGAAACATCCTATGATACCAACTATAAGGACCTATCTTTGTTAATTTCATATTATACTGACTTTGGACTAAAATTATCTCTGAATAATTTCAAAATATCATTTAGTTTTATAGTTTTATAGAATTATAAAAAACATTTACATAGTAAATACATATATCGCAACTCGAGATTTATACCCAATATTTATTTTTCCACCCTAGATAACATGTTTTTATTTCACAAGATATCTTAAAAATTATGATCATAACCACATCAATATGTATACCCATTATTCAATCCATGTGAGAAACATTTCAAAATGTGTACTGAGTACATAAATATTTATAATGGATATTAAAAAGAATAAATTCATTTGTTGAGTGAAAAAAATTAAATACCACGAAATATGATTCACCACACAGGTCTTTCATTTTCATGATTAATAAAAATATCTTAATTTATACTTTATTAAGAACTTTTTATGATTATATTATTTCTTTTAAATCATTATTTATAATGTTATATTTAATTTCATAGTTATTTATGTTCATGTTATACATGTTGATGATATTATGTACTTATATCAAAAATGACATCAGTTGGTTGACTATAATCCGAAGGTCAACATTAAATAAAATGGAAAATAATATTAATAAAATAATTATTATTTTATATATAAATTAAATTTTTCAATGTATCCATTAAATATGGTTATGAAAAATGTACTATGTTAAAGTTATGGAGATGGTAGGTCAAACATAAGCATGAGTAACATTACCATTTTTTCAAAGATCACTGTATAAATAAGTATAGCTTAATTATAAATTTTAATAATCATAGTAATTTCATAAATAAAATATTATTTTTTTAAATATATTAACATATATATCATCCTTATGATTTAGTAATGAAAAATGAATAATTTTTCATTGTGAAGGTGGTAATCGACATGTACAAACAAATGATGTTGTCTTTTTCTATTGAATTGAAAAGTAACAAGTTAAATGATATTTATTATTATTATTATTATAAATATTCCAATTATATAAAACATAATCTTTTCCTACCTCATTATATTACAACAATGAGAGATGGTGGTGGGAATATAATTATATTGACTCATGAGGTGGGATTCCTCCGTACACTGGAATAATGGTTTCATTTCCCATTTAATGAAAGAGGGGAAATATATTGGTTATGGGATTCTCATAAAAAATATTATGTATATTTAACATATTATATTTATTAATTTATCATTATGTAATAATATTTTTATGCTACTTAAGATGAAACAACACTAAAATTAGCAGATAAAAAATACATGTTCATTGAAAACCCTCTTTTGATTAACATTATAAGACTTCTAATTATGGCCTTCTAACTAATATAATGAATCTTTATTGATGATATATATTATAAGATGTGGATTGGGAAGATATTTTCAGAGATAAAATAATTTTGTAGCTGTAAGGATTTAAAATAATATGTTCTGTTTTATAAGTGACAGGAGGGGTACTATTGGAATTTATCAAAGACATAAATTAATATAAATTAATATTAAATTAAAAATTGATAAAAAAATGATTAATTATATATATATTATTATAATAAGTATAAATAATATCATAAATTAAAATTATACATGTTTTGACTATATTTATATCTTTACCTTTTTATTTAACACATATTTAACCTTATTTAACTCTTACCATGTCAACATAGTTTTTTCAACAATTTTGATGGCTAATATAGTCATTATAAAATTAAATAATAAAATTTTTGGACCATGGATTATATTTTCAAAATTTCGATAATAAATATTTTAATTTTAATATTTTTTGAAAAAAGTATATCATTTCATAAAATATTATTTATTATAAAATATCTAATATAGAAAATTTTAGAACTATTAATTATGTAGACATTAATAATATAATGATAATACATGTAATTAAAAATAATTATTCAAAAAAATATCAAATATTTCAATTTAAACTAAAAATATATTTTGTTACCTAAGTTATCTAAATTTATTTTTATTTTAATATTTTTAATATAATTAATCTAATTTTTCCATTAATTGAATACATATTACATCAACACTATTTATGTATTAATGGTAAATATTTATTTACTATAAATTTAAAATAAAATAAAATAATTAATAAAATTAATTTATAATTAAATAAAATATTTATAGATAAACACCACCAATTTATAACACAATTTTAAAAATATCACACTTATTAAAATCAAGAATGTGATCTATTTGAATTCTAATTAAATGAAATATTTTAAATTATCTAATGTCTTCCAAGTTGAAAATATGGTCATATTTTCAACCATGTTTTTATTATTCTAGATATATATTCATCAAATATGATTTAGGTATGTTTTTGGGTAATTTAATAGTTATAATATTTTTATTTTTATCCAAAATTTTAGGTTTTACCTTTTACTATAGAACTAAAAATTACTAGATTTATATTCATATGTCACAAAAAATAGACACTATTTACTATTTTTAGACACTCTAATTCAAAATATAGATTAAATTTTTCTAAATTTAAAACATTAAATTTTTAGAATGTAATTTAAAAACTAATACGGCAAAACACAATGAAAACATTTTTTAAGAAATAAGAAATTTTTAAAAATAAAATGTTTTTATAATAAATTAATGTATAATATACACATATAATACATATTTATATTTATTTAAATCAATAAAACTAATTTAAATTTAAAAATAAACTAATACATAATTTTTTAACAGAAATACATTAAAATAAAATGTATGGTTCATTACAAATTATAATTTTTCACCATTTCTTGAAAACATTTATTATTAATAAACTATTAAAAAATGAAACATAGATTATTTTGAAATTATGAATTTAAAAATGAAATTCATTTTCTAAAATAAAATATATAAAACAACTATAAATTAATTATAATATCAACTCATAAAAATAATATGATACGAAATTCGAGGAAAACACATTTTTGAAGAATTAGATACTTCACTAAAAATTCATGTGATTATTTAAAGTGAATTAATTAATATATTAGAAATGAGTAAGAAAGTTATATATTTAATAATTATGTTTATATTATTCGTCCCTTCTAATTTAACGACTATGTTATATTGGTAAAATTTTAATAAAAACATTATTTTTTTATTAAGATCCATATTTCATACCATGTACGCTGTCGAAAATAATGTGTTCTATTAAAAAAAATAGATAATACATCATATATTATATTTTCCATTCAAGGATGGAAAATAATTATGATTTAATAATCTTTCATCAATTTCTTTAATTTACTCTTTCTCATGTTTAAATATTTCTGAATAAATATAAAATTAATTATTTTATTATAAGTATGCTTGTCAAACATTATTATATATAAATGATATCTTTATATTTTTGAAGAAAACAATACTATCATAAGTTTATGTTCATGTGTAGGATAATTTTCTGATGAGGTTAAATTTACATGATGAATTTTTACTTACCTAATCATTATAAATTAAAAGATAACCCATTCCAAATAACGAGGAATCACTGTATATAAAATTTCTAGTATTTTTGTCTAGGAGGTCTAAAATTAGATACTTCACTAATTTTTTTCCATCCTTGTAATGATTCATCCCATTCCATTAGTCAGATGAACCAAATTAATTTTCATGTTGACTTGGTCAGTGGGACAGATAACAAGGAAATGTTTTCATTAAACTAATGATAATAGATTATTACCCAAGGAAAACTATGAATCCATGTAAAACATATTGGTATTTGTAATTCATCAACAACAATAGTTTTATATGGATCAAGAATTATATTATATATTTTTTATGATATATCTAAATAATTCAAACTATTATAACATTAAATCACATTCACTTAATTTTTGATATATCATATTTTATTTTATGGTTTTTATAACAATAATTTTACAATTTTTTAATCCTAATAATATTTAGAATAAATTAATTTTTCATAAATAAATAGAACAACTATATTACGCAAATATTCATGGAAAATTATATTCATGAGATCCATAAATATAATTGGATTTTTCAACAACCCAAATGGAATAAAAAAATCTCTTAATTACCATACCTAGTATGAAACACCATATTTGGGATTTCATACACAATCACCATGAATTGATGATAGCTAGACCTGATATCATCCATTGAAAAATCATTAGTTCCCCAGAGGTGGACAATTATTTCATCAATATGAGAGAACTAATACCTTTTATTATTAGTAATGTTATTTGATGCTCTATAATCCATGAAAAACTTCTTGGGATACTACTTATTTTTAATAAATATAGAAATAGAAGTACATGGTGAAATTCTTGTTTAAATGAAACCATTAATACGTAATTCTTGTAACTTATTTCTCAATTCTAAAAGTTCTAATTGATACCTTCGATATTGAGGTTTAGATATTTAATTAACATAATTTTTATTATTATTATGTTCCACATATAGATCGGGAATATTATTAAAAATTTCATTAGAAAAAACTCCAAGATCTTCTTTTAAAATAGATGCATAAATTATCTAAATACTACCCAAATTATCCACAATATGATCAATGTAAAATTAATTTCAATATTTTAACAATTTATCTAGTTTTTCATTTGATATCAAACTTATTAATTGATCATTTTATGAAAATAGAAACACATTTTGTAAAATAACATCTTTATCTCATTAATATATCTTAGAATTAAAAAATGAAACGAAATCCATACCCAAAATGAAATTAAATTATACAATAGGAAAGGAAAACACATTTCAGGGAGAAAAATTCAAAAGATGATAATGTGAAGATATAAATAAATTTATATTTCATTAATACTACTCCCAATTGTATTTTACCAAGTCCATGACATCAATTCTTCAGGTGAAATTTTCATTTTATGAGTATGTTTCTTAGAAATAAAAAATGTGTAGACAATAATTCAATCAAGACATTTTAATAGTCTCTGTAAATTTTTAATGTACTTATTTCAACATCATTCAATGTACCATCATCTTCCAATTTAGTTTTTAAGGATTTTTCCACACCCATCATCTTAAAGTTGTACTACCACCAATAATTTTTGATATTATTTATATATGCATCCACATAATGACCCATATGATTTTTTTAAATTAGCATACTATTTGTTTTTTCAAAAATGGTCTAACCAATATTGATATATTTTAATTTTCAATCATTATACATATGTAAAAACATAAAACATCATATTAACGTCTATTATTTCATCGAAATTCCATAGATTACTTTTTTCTACAACAATATATATAGAAAACTTGATTTCCTAACCATTTTATTTATTTAATGTATTATTCCCATTTTCTTCACACATAGATATATTTTCTATGTTATTTTCATATGTCAAATGTCCATAAAAATACTCCATTTACACCATCAAAACAAATTGAATGAGTTTTCATAACTTTTCAATTTAGTTGAGGCCAATATTATAAGAATTTGGATCAAATCATGGGTAAAAAAATTAATTTAAAAAAAAAATATATTAGTTATGTTTTTGAACATTCCATCCTAATCTGGTGAAGAATTATACATACATGACCATTGTATATTCCTCTTTTTATCTAACTTCCATGAATTTACTTTCCATCATAAGTTGAACAAACATAGGAAAACAATTAACATGGATGATATTTTTAAATATATCCTATTTCGTGGTGCCAATTTCTTATAATTATTTAGTATTCTTAACCACTAACCATAATTTCCCGACATCAACTTCAAAATGATAAATTTAAATTATTATCAATTTTTGATCCAAACAACCAATGAATTAAAATATATTCGCCATTGATTTAATTCATCCCTTAGGTACCACTGCGTCAGAGGATCATCTGGATGATTGAGGTAGTTTCCTCATAAAATGATTCATTATTGACAAGTTCCACTATGGTAAGTCTAGTATTTAACAAAAATAGATTCCACCACTATTTATATAATATTTCAACTAATCCATCATAATAAAAAATTACTTACTCCCTATTAATGATCTTCTTAGTTTCTTATTTGGAATGATACTATCCTCTTGGTTCTTTCCTACTTCAGCATCCCTATTTACTTAGTGGAAAAACATTCTAAAAATAAATATATTAGAGAAATGAATATTATAAAATTAAAATCATATATCTTTATAACTAGAAATTAAACTATTTTAAGTGAATTTAGATAATTATCCTAATATATAAGATTATCTAACCATTTTCTCAAATTCCAACTATAAGTCCTAACCATAAATAATAAATAAATTGTATCATTGGACATGATTGTGTTCCTATAATTTTTGAATTTATTTTAGGTTCAATGTTTTATATAATTTGGTTATAACCCTGATATAAATAAATATTACCTCATAATGTAAAAAATGAATCATAGTATTCATTTTTTCCATAATATAAAACTTTTATTATATTATAAGTTTTTTCACAAAGTATCTTAAAAACCATTTTTTGACAGCATACATATCCATAATAATACATAAAATCATTTGAAATTGTTTTAATAAATAGGATAAGAATATATATCACATTAAGATACATTAAAAAATATATAATGAAACTCATAAATCCCTGGATAATCATAAAATATTTTCCTTCTCAAAATATTCTATGATACCAAAATCAATACTTTTATACACAAGAAATAAAAATATATTCTAAAATATTTTCATAAAATAGTTTATAATAAATATTAAATGATAAAATAAAACACCTAATTTTACCTCTTTAATAATAAAAAATACATTAATGTTTCTAAAAAATATAGCATTTCTTTCCTAATAGGTAGAAAAACATCCCATTAAACATAAAGCCTTTAGCATTCCCTGTAAAGTCTTAATATTTACATAAAACCCATAGAAATCATAGATAAATAATGTTGTTAATTTAGTAAATCATTTAGATATCACTTTTACAAGAATTATTAATAATTTAATAACCGTAGTGAATTCTAATAATCATATTGATAAGCTTATAACTGGTTAAATCTGTCCAATTTCCCAGTGCATTAGGGATCTATATCAGGCGCACCCATCACCTGTGCAATATTAGGATAAACCATAATTATTAGATATATTAGTATATACACTCATTACTATAAAATCGCACTAAATACAAAATAATAATAATCATAACTCATTAAATCATTCATTTCCAACTACAATAATATAAAAATATTAATTAAAGTCATAAGAATTTTTTTACAAAACTTGTAATATCAATTTCAATTATATCCCTTTTTGAAAATACACAAAAGAATGTGGAGGGTTTTTATTTGAATAAAATATATAATCTTATAAAGGAATAAAAAATTAATATAACATTTACAATGGTGGGAACAATAATTTAAACCGTATATGAATTAATGGAACATTTATTTTACTTTTTTTCAAAAATATTCTCTTTAAAATACATATAAATATTTCTTTTTAAAACCCCATAAATGAAATTAGAAAAAGTGAAATAAAATTACCTTTCTAATTCATTTATTCACACACAAACACACACACACACAAATATATGTCTATAAAATAATATTAAAAATTTGTATATGGATGAAAAATATTTTT
Organism: Viscum album; assembly: GCA_963277665.1. Taxonomy (NCBI): domain Eukaryota; kingdom Viridiplantae; phylum Streptophyta; class Magnoliopsida; order Santalales; family Viscaceae; genus Viscum; species Viscum album. The sequence continues at coordinate 1,691,736,848 of OY728137.1, read as the reverse complement.
AAAATAAATCATTAAAACATGTATAATGAGGTTTTAAGCTCAAGTTGTCTTACCTCAAGTACGAATCAACACATACATTCTTTATATAATACTTAATAAACATTTATCAACAATTTATTTTAAAAATAAACTTCAATTTCATTAATTAGTTACAATTAAATAGTTTAATTCATTTATTTTAGTGGCATATTTAATCAGTTAATCGGTTTGGTCTATGAATGTGATTTGGGGGGTGTTCGATTCATAATTTCAAAACAAATTTTATCTGTTTAACATTGTCAAAGAGTTCATTATTCAATTATATATAAATTAATAATCATTTATAAATATTGTCCATGTGATATGATGATGAATGATGAATTATATAACTTCTTGGAGGTAATAATCTTGAAGTACGCAAGAACGAAATTATCATTTTAAAATTGATATAAATGTAATAAAATAGATTATTTAATTTCCATAAATATTTAAAAATTTGTAATTAATATCATAATTTTATGTTAAATCCATCATTATATCCATATGTGATAGGTTTAGTTGGAAAATGAATTAAATTAGTTAATGTTGTGGTATTCTACTATACTCACAAATGATGGTTTCATTTACCACATGATGTTTCAAGAGATGGATATTGGTTATGAAAATAAAATTAGAATATGTATTTATATTTATGATTCTAATGATTTTATTTAATAATGTTTTAATACATTTTATAGAGGTGGACAAATACATAAAATGAAAATTCTCAGTTCAGATCTATACAACTTATTCACGAAACCTCTTTATGTTTATACCTAAATCCATCATAGGATAGTTTTCTGATAAAAATAAATTGAATCATGGTTGTGGGTATGAGTTTTATAATAGAATTATGTATGAATTTACCAAAACCAAAGGCTCCCAACATTTGCATAGGAGATGAGAGTAGCATTCCTTTAATAAGTGGGGCCGAGGACATACAATAAAAAATTTAGAATATTAAAATATAAAAAAATAGTATTCAATAAAAATACAACATAAATGGACCATTTACCAATATACGCATATATAAAGATGAATTATTTTCCTCAAATATAATTAAGATAACATTTTAGGTCATTTTAACCCTTATCACTTTAGTTTGACCCCCAATAATCATATTTTAACCATAAATATTGTAAACATTTTTCATTGTTTCTATTATTAATAAATTATAAAAAATTAGTTGAATATTTTAAATAGTATTAATTGTTATTACCAATAATATTGAATTAATTTTATCAAACTCAATTAGTTGAATAATAATAACTTAAATTCAAAATAATCCATCAAAACATGATGAAAATTAATGCGGTTATTGTGGCTACTATAAGCATAAAAATAGGAAAAATAGTATAAATAGGGAATATATTATAAATACTATAACGAAATTACACCAGTTACTAAGAAATCAGGTTCACAAGGGGCTAAAATAAAATGTTAACGGATTAAATAACCTAAATATATAATGTTATAAACTAAGAGACACTTAATGTTTCCCTGATAAGGTCGGTATCATGGCCTTAATTGCATCTCCCTATATGCCAAAGGCTTTCAAATTACAGTGAGGGTCTATGATGGTACGATCAGGAGACTATACCCAAATAATCAATGTAGAAAAATACTAATATAATGGAATAAAAAGGAGGTTGTAAAATAAAAACCATAAATAATAGGTAAATCTTCTAGAGAATAGTAGTAAAAATTAAAACAAATCCATCATCATATACAAAATGATGAATATGTCATAGATCTATAAAAAATACATATAACACATGGAAACAAACACCCAATACAATACTTGTGTCAAAAGTAAATAACAACAAGTAGAAACTATACCCAGATAGAATCATGATCCACCTCCCAATACTATTCTCTCTCTATCCAATGAAAAATTAAATCAAGCATCACCAAGAGGGTGATTTCCCATGTATATACATGTATCAATGGAGTCTATCTGGGTACCAAACAACATACTAAACTATGTGTCAGATAACCCATAGTTATTCAAAACCAATGACTTCTATAAAAGGTCCAGTATGTGAATATATGATGAAATAGTATTCATGTTTGATAGGAATAAATATGATGACAATAAGGTAAAATTTTCCAGTCTATCATGGATTTCTTTGATTAAGGAACCAAATCATAATGGCAAACTGTAATTAGTGGAAAACATCCTCAAAATCATATGATGTGTTATCACATATCACATACATAGGCCAGGATCCAAGGATTATAAATTTACAAGGTATCTCGATATTCTAAATCAATTGATTATTAATTTCCTTATAATCCCAGTAAGTCAAATTAACTATATATATGAATTATAAAATTATAATGCATCAGAGATGGTCATTTAAACTATATCCAATGAGTAAAAGTGACCAAGGAATCCAACTGGACATATAAAATATATCCATAGAGTATAAATTATCTTATAATTTTATTGGGATGCGTAATCTAGATCCAAGGAGTATAAATTTTTAAGACATCCTAGTGGGTAAAGAAAACTAGAACGAAGGAGTAGAAATGACCAAGGCATCCTAGTGGGTCATTAGTTCCATTTCATAAACCAAATTATCATCATAACCAATTTATTCACCATTTAATTAATCATTAAAATAATCATTTTAGTAATCCATTTATAATCATAAAAATGACCAGAGATTATCAATTTCATACATTTTATATAAAAATAAATAGGTTCTTTAATGATTATACTGCCTTAACAACCCACATAATATCAATATTCAATTCCAAAAAAGTAAAAAGAAATAAACTCACGCCTAGGGTGGAATAATCATGATCAAAAAAAACAAAACCTCCTCATGGGTTGTTTATGATGTGGTCAAAAACCTCTAGCCATGTATAAGTATTTCATGACATTCCTTTCATCTAATTTTAACATTTATCTTAAGGGGTCATTAATTTAAAAAGAAATTTTAGAATCTCTAGAAGGATGTGCAAATTAAACAATGTATAAAGAACTATAAATTTAAGAAAAATGAATTTTTCCCCTATATTGTGCATGTAGTGGAGTAAAAATCTAGTATCATCCGTTATCATGAACCATATTAGAAGAAAATTGAATATTTGATGTATAATCTAAAAATTGGACATATCAACTTACCCAAATTGAATACAGATGATACAAATATAAAATAAATAAGGAACCAATTGGATGAAGAACTCACTTATGGACACCCAAGAAGATTAAATACTATTGATTCGGATGTCAGAATGTCAAATAGCTTCAAATAATAATGCATGTACTGAGAGATATCCCAAGGGAAAAGGAAAATTTGACTTTTTGAAATTAGATGAAATATGGTTTAAAAAATATACATAACATAAGGGGATAGTTTCATTTTCCCATAATTAATGGGTAAAATGATTTGTCACCATTGTTTTCAACTAATGTCCGAACTATGCACCATGAACTACCTTAAGTGACCCCTCGCACAATCCTGGAACATGATAACCCAAAACAAGTGTTGAATACACTTTTTTCATTAAGTAAAAATGTATTCATAAAATTCCTGGGTGTTTTTTCTGGGATTCATGGTTTTATCAAACCATTTAACCTTTCACAGTGCAATGGGCCACCAACCTTATTTCTATTAAACTATGCAGCCTGGGAGGAATGATTTGTACTAACTATGAGCCCCAACTTCCTCTACCAAAAATCTTAGGCTCTGGGATCTGATAAATCCATAGACACCCATGTTTCCTCTTTGACCCCACTACAAAATCACATTAGAATAAAATTAAAAAATTAACCTAAATAATAATGTTTTGTTACTTAATAGAAAATATGGGTTCTTAAAATATTCTCCTCATGAAGAAATTCATCCTAGAATATCCCTTAAAATGGTGGTAAAGAATCACCAAGAATAACTCAACTAACTAGGAAAGTATGTTGGATTCCTTATTCCATGTATTATCCTACACAAGTTAATTCTACTATAGCACCCATACTAGATGAACTGACAATCCTTAATGAACAGTTTTTCCATGACAAATTACATTGATATAATTCTCCTCAAATGATGAAATAACCTCTAATTCATCCTCCCCAATATACAGAATATGTGATAGATGCGAATTATATCTGGGAAGATGAGATGTAGGTAAGATTTTGTACATGCCCCAATGCCTATGAGGAAACTATAATCGATACACTACACGTGTGAATTTATCTAGAATCATGAATGAACCTACGTTACAAGATGATATAAAACCTTATTTAAAAAACAATATACTCCCTAGTTTAGGAGAAACATACAGAAAAAATAGGCTCCTCACTCCGAACACTAGTTGTCGATATTAATTATCAATTATTGCCTTTTATAATGAATGAGCTACATGAATCCACAGCCTAATTAGGTAATCCTACTAAAAACGTCTATGGAATGAGATAAGGACCAAATAGTGTTGGATCTCCAACCTCTAACTAGTATAGGGGTGAATTCAATACCCAACCATTGAGTTCCTCTTAATGATCTATATATATGTTTTCCTTGAAGTTTTTATTATAATTGAATTTAGTTATAGGTAATTGATTCTTCCATGAACCTCCAAAATAAAGGATATATTCTCAAATAGTATCCTCTAAAATATATATCATATTATCACACTATTCATCAGTATATGGGATATAAGTTATACTCAGTAGTACCTGTAAACCGAGAGCCTTCTACAACCATATCTAAAACTTTTATGTGAATCAGGCTTCTCTATACATTATTATAGAACATGGAACTCTATGGTAGTGTTTGATGTCATGAATTTAGAGCCTCTTGAGCTCATCCAATTATAGGGTCTCCCAAATAGGAATGAAAGGGGTGAAATTTTTTAACCTATCTATGATCACCCATATGATTTCACTACCCTTGGGTAATCTAAGAAGTACTGTCATGAAATCCATGGAAAATTCATCCCACTTCCACTCAGGATTATCTATCCTCGATAAAGTCCCTACTGGTCATTGTTCCTCTAACATAACCTTCTAAATTGTGTAACACTGAGTTATAAACCCAGCTATCTCACTTTTCATCCCCGAAACATAGGGTATGTGGCATACGTCATGATAAATCATGATAATAATAGGTGATATATATATCATATAAAGATGCATGCAAAATTTATATAATCTCATCTCATATATATTTAAGAACCCATATGGATTAGGGAATTCACATGATATCAGTATAATTAATGACCCAACTGGGCGGTATGTCATTGCTTGCAATGCTATCCGACATGGAAAATCCCTCTGAATATTATAGTTTCTTTATCTATACTATCTATCAAATTGAAGACATTTTTGATAAATATTCATGTATAAACTATGGATGATATCCATAATCCTCTACGTGGATATTAGAAAACGGGACTAGAAGCTTCCACTCGCTACTAGCCTCTTGATCTTCCTGATTCGGAGTCCTCTAGCTTAGATCATTAGAAACTAAATTTCCATTTTCAGTGATATTATCTAGATAAAAATGGAACTATAGAAGATTATCAACACATATATTCTATCAAAGGTTCACATAACACTTTTTACGGATATAATTTAGGCTTCTATTGTCCGTATACACCACAAAATTATATCATAGTAAATAATTCCTCTAATAGTGAAATTTATGAATGATAGTGGCTACCTATAGAATGTGGGGTGGTTAGTTATTACCATGTAACATCCCAAGATAGATCACCCGGAACATGTGGTCATAACGGTTTCCACATGGCCTCAAGCACATATCCCCTTATGCCAGAGGTTGTTGCCGAGTAGTGGGGGTATATGGATAGTAAGTGGGGAGATTATACCCTCATATCTGATTTCAATAATAGACAATGGAAACAAATAGCTGAATTATTATAATAAATGATAACGTGGTGGAATTTATATTTTTATAAAATGTGAACAAAAGTGGAAATTCTAGTTTATATAGTAGATTCATGGATGACATGCTAATGATACAAAATGGAAATTAGTATAAAAACAACATTCTTTACATTCCAATAAAGAAACAAAGAGAAGACTCAAAGAACCAAGGTAAAATACATGATAATACTGAGCTCTAGCTTAGACCTTTGTTCCTAATATCATGTAATTTAATAAAGCAAAAAAGAAATATCAATGTTCTGTATTCCAACAAACAAGAAAGGTCTACTCAGGTACCCCTATGCAATGGCGGCCCAAGTAGGGTGTGAGATATACATCTCAGTAAGATGACATCACTGGTATCTAGTACTATCCAGAAAAAGAAATGTAAATAATCAGATGAAGGTATAATGAGGTAACAAATGAATTGAGTAAATAAAATACAATCTCTCCCGGTTCCTAAGGGACGCTTGACAGAGATTACAGCTTCTTCTCATATCCTGAAAATAAGAGTTCTGAACCAGATCAATAAATTGATTAAATTAACAATTAAACACATTAATTGATATTATTTTTTAAATACACAAATTACTGGGTTCCCCTGGACACTCATATCTCAAAACCTACATCGGTTGTGCGGGGCTCAAAACCATTTCCCATATTTAATTCCAAAATCATTATGTCCCAAATTCTTTCATTAAATATTAAATTAATTTCATGTATGACTGATTGGGCGCATGGTCCAATGTAAATTAATGTGTGTAGAGAATCATTTCTATAACCCTAATGTGTACTTATAACATTATTCATTGTATCCCAACCCATGGGTATTTGGATCATCTGTCCCTATCCAATAAAAAAAATGTTTACAATCATGATGGATGTAGAAATCCATGTCGAGAACCCTATGAGTATTTTGGGAATCAGTCCAAATCTCACATCTCGTTTATCAATCATACATATATATTTATAATTTGTGTAAAATTCCATGTCTAACACATCGTAATTGTACACTATGTAACTCATAAATTAATTAATCAAACCAATTAATTAATTCAACAACTAATTAACAACTTAAATCTCCTCTCAAATAGTTCTAAAATTAATTATCCATTAAACCTCTCAAAAGTTAATAATTAATTAACAAATAATTATTCTTACCCACAATCAATTCAATTATATAATTAAATCTACATTTAATTATCCCAATTTCTTAACCGATAACATGTTAATTAATTCACCAATCAATTATTCTTATTCCCTTATTTATCCCATCGATAAATTAAATATACCAAATCTATTAGTTATTTCAAAAATTGAATAATAAAAATTACAATTAATTAATCCTTAAATTAATTAATCTCCGAAACAAATCACATCCCATAATTAATTTTCTAGTATAAATTATCTCTTTCTAATTCCAAAATTTATTTAATCAAACCCACCATTAAAAATTATAATTCTGCATCACGATACATAACATTGATCATTAACATTTCATTAATTAGATTAATTATTTCCAATTAATAAATTTAACAATTAAATAATTTAGTCATAACCTTTAATCAATTCAATAAATGGATAAAATTTCATGCCATTAACAGGTAGAAATTAATAGATCATTAATTATCTCAAATTAGTAAAAACAACATATCACAATTAATCCATGAATAAATTTTCTCATTCATATAAATCAATATATTATAATTAATCCATTGATTAAATATTTATATATAGTCTCAAATAAAATTATTAATATACCAAATGAATTATCTTTTCTTATCCAAAATAAAACAACATTTAATTATTTAATTGTATCACTTTATCCAATTTAGCAATACATGGTTATAACCAACAAATGGTCATGTCCTCATTTATCTCATGTGGGAAGTATCATTTAGTAGCATCCAAATTCATGAATCAAAACAGCACATATCACATTTAGCTATTTAATCAAACTTACTAAATTCACATTTGAAAATTCATTCAATATAAATACTTCACTGCATAATTTAAATACCAAAAAAAGTTTAAAACACATTTTTTAATATATTTATTATTGTTTAGCACTTAAAAGGGGACCCTGCCTCAGGGTAGAATAAATTCATTATTTAACTGTTTGACATACGGTGGAAACCAATCCGCAACTGGTGTGCAACCATATTCACATGCCTTTTGGTATATATATATACATGTGTGTGCCTATATATTAATCAAAATCTAGTAAAAAATAAAATAGAATAAAAAAAAACTTTTAGACATTGGTAGGTCTGATGCTGTTCTATTAGTTTCGGATGACTTCTCAGGGATGAGTGGTTTTTTATGTGGGTAGATTGAAAAGTACCATGTTTTAAAAGAGGATTAAATTAAGATGGTTTTCAAACTTTTTTCCATTTATTGTGGGTTTGGTTTTTAAAATAATCCCTGGAACACTATTCAAAGTGTTGGAACACATAAAGGTGTTGTTTCAGACTTGGGTGAATAAATGCTAAATTTCACTAGTGTCCCGGTAAGTCTTGGGAGCACATGATCTGGAAAATTCCACTTTAATGGATTTGCATGGGGTGTGCATGGTTGCAGTCCAACCTGTGCAGCTTCCCTAGTTTAATATTTTACTTATATTAATTAAACAATATTAACTGGGATAATAGTGTTTTAATTGATGAATGTGTTTATAATAATAATGTTATTATTATTACTACTATTATTATTGTGTTATAAATTATTTGGATGTTAAAATATTTTAATTTCATAATTAATGGGGTGTAAAATTTTTGTTAAAATATTTTAATTTCATGATTAATGGGGTGTAACATATATGTGAAATTATTGTGGAATTTAGGGTATCAAATAAGTGTTTTTATGATGAGTTTTAGATATAATGAATATTGTTTAAATAAATGAGTTTCAGAACTAATAAAGATGTGTTTTTATTTAATAGAGGTTCTGGGTTTTATCTAAGGTTGAATAATGATAAAAATGTGGTTATTATTATTATGGTTTTATGATTATAATAATAATTATTAACTATGACTTTTATTATTATTATTAAGAATAAAATAATGGAATGGAGGGATTTAATTAATTGTTGCGAAATAGTAGTTTCAATTAATTAAATTGAGTTAAACATAATGTAATTAAATGATTTCTAGTGGGGACTTTTTTGGGTTTTATCTAAGAGGTGTTTATTTAATAATAATGATGGTTATTATTTTTGTGGTCCCATTTATTTATCTTTCAGTTGAAATAAATTTAATTAAATGAGTACTTAGTGGTTTCTTTTAAATAAATTATAGTTGTGAAAATTTAATTAAATGTCATTAAATTTGGAGTTGGATGTTACAATGAATGGTATTATTAAATGATATGTAAATGTGGAATTGGAGGTTTTCAATGAATGGTAATATTAAATATTTATATTAAATGATGTATAAATTCGGATATGGGTTTAATTTAATTAAATTCAAGGTAATAAGGAATTTAATTAATAATGTTAAAATGAAGATTGTTTTGAAATTTGTGGTTTAAAATAATTTAACTAATCATTGTGTTGTCGTGGTTTTATTTAATTAATTCATGAATAGATAATAAATTAATTATATTTGTTAGATATTTAATTTAATTAAATTCATTTGGAGTGAGTTTAACTATTTTGATGTGTTAATGATGTATTGGGGTTTACCTAATATGAGTGTAGATTAATTAATGAACAAACGTTATAATAAATGACTATAGTAGTAATAATAAATTTTATTATTATTATTATTTAATTAATTAATTCATTTTAGTTATTAGGATATTATTTTTTAAGAGGTAAATTAAAGGATAGGTGCACATGGCCCACACGTGAACACCCTAGTTTTCTTCTTATATGTGTGATGTGCACCTACAGCCTCCCTCACAAGCTCTTCCTCTCCCATGGCATGGATACCTCTTCCTGCAGTGACTTTTTGGCCTCAACCTCCTGAGGCTGGACCCCCTACAGCAGCGCATGACACCCCCAGGCAGAACCCATATAGTAGCACAACCCCCATCATTAGCATGCCCCCCTCTCTCAAACTTATTTTCTCATGTGATTATTCCTCTTAGAATCTTCACAAATATTTCCCACTTCATCAATGTGAGTCAGTGTAAATATATTTCGTGATTCGCATTAGCCATTTGACTCCTCTACCACCTTTTTTGTAGCCAAAACCATAAGGTTTGTGTTCAATCCAAATGTTGTGATCCTCTGTTTTTAGGGTATCTGAATATTGACACGGGACCCATTCATCCATAATCTGACATTCTCTGCTAACGATGAGTCAAATGGTCTTGATTCTCTCTTCTTCTGATGTTTCTGGTATGGTTTAAACAATGGTATTTTATTTCTCATCATCCAAATTACATTCTATTGGTTTGTACAAGTCCCTAGTACATTATTTGAGGTGCGTTGATTCTTGTTATTGCGGTTTTTTATGATTCTAAGTTATATTGTAGTGGGTTTCGATCAATTTAGAAGGCGTGCACATGTATATATGTATATATATATATGTATATACATCATGACATGTGTGAGTGGCTGCTGACAAGTTGTGTATTTTTTCCACCATATATCAAGCTACTGATTAATGAATTTGGTCCACCCCAAGGTAGGTTACCATTTAAAGTCCTTACCATTAATAAATTCATTAGTAAAATTATTTTTTCACTTTTTTGGTATTTAAAATATGTAGTGAAGTATTTATATTGAATTCTTTTTCAAATGCGAATTTTTAAAGTTTGATTAAATTTCTAATTTTCACATGTGGTGTGTTGATACATGACTTTTGAATCTATTAAATGATGATGACCATGTTAGATAAATGAGGACATAACAATTAGTTGGTTTTAAGAATGTATTGTTTGATTAGTTAAATAGATATGATTAAATAATTAAATGGTGTTTTGTTTTCTCATAGAGAAGATAATTTATTTTGAATATTATTTATGTTCATTGAGACTGGATATAAATATTTAATGACTAGATTAATTATAATATATTGATTTAGATGAATGATATAATTTATTCAAGGATCAATTGTGATATGTTATTTTGACAAAATCGAGATAATTAAAGTTTTTTTTATTAATACATGTTAATGATATGAAATGTTATCCAATTTTTAAATTTATTAAAGGGTATGATTGAATTAATTAATTTTTGAATTAATTAATATGCATGCATTAACTTAATTAATGAATTGTTAATGCTCAAATTTATATACCATGATGTTGATTTGTGATTTTTAATTGTGGGTCTGGTTAAGAATATTTGGAATTTGAATGAGATAATTAATTCTAGAAAATTAATCATGGTATGTGATTTGTTTTGAGGATTAATTATTTGAGAGATTAATTAATGGTAATGTGTACATAGTTAATTTCTACAGTAACTAATAGATTTAGTATATATAACTTATCAATTGTATTAGTATGGGAATAAGGATAATTGATTGGTTAATTAATTATCACATTATTGGATAATGAATTAGGATAACTGAATATTGATTTAACTATATAGTTGACATGCTTGTGGTTAAGAATAATTAAGTTGATAATTAATTATTAACTAGTAAGTGGTTGAATGGTTAATTAATTGTTGTATTATTTGACGGGAGAATTATATTGTTAATTAATTGTTGAATTAATTAACGAGTTTTACTAATGAATTCATCAATTAATTAATGGAAGATTTTGGGTTGTTAGACATGGTGTTCTACAAAAATGATAAATATATATGTTTAATTAATAAGGGGGTTGTGATACAGGGACAAATTCTCAAAAATCTCATAGGGATGGTATACATGGAATTCTACACCCATATTGCATGTAAACATTCTTTTATGGGACCGAGACTAATGCTCCAAATACTCATGGGTTGTGAGACAAAGACTGATGCATTAAATAATCATGAGGGTTCAAGACATGACATTTTACACCCATTAATTGACACTGGACATTGGGTGTAATAAATCGTACATGAAATTAATTAAATTTTTAATGAAATGAATTCTCACATAATGATTTTTGAATTAAAGCACGTATATTCTTCTGGTCACCCTTAGGAACATGGAAAAGTTGTAATTTATTTATTTAATTCGTTTGTTACCTCATTATAACATAAATCTATAATTTACATTTCACAAAATGGAGAGGGCAAGTCACTGGTGTTTCTAGCCTACTGAGATGTATATCTCACGGCCTACTCGGGTAGCCATTACACTAAGGTACCCGAGTAGACCTTTCATGTTCGTAGGAAAAGGGACCTTGGACCTTGTCTGTTGATTTATGAAAGTACAAGGGGTTGCGAGCAAAGGACAGAGCTACAGAACATGATGCTCATGGAGTTTTCCTTGGGGATTTGAGTATATTCTTTGTTTCTATAAAGGAATGTAAAGCTTTTAGTTTTTAGTACATTCCATTTTGTATCATTAGCATGGGATTCATGCATCTACCATACAAACTTTAATTTCCACTTTTTTAATGTTTTATAAAAATATACCTTCTTCTACTTTATCATTTATTAGAATACTTAATCTATTAATTTCCATTATATATTATTGAACTATTATATGAGGGTATATTCATTCAACTTACTATCCACTAACCCTCACAACTAGTCAGCAACCTCCAGCGTAAAATGAAACATGATAGAGGATACGCGGAGACCGGTCTGACCACCAGTTCAGGGGTGAACCTGATCGGGTTTTTAAATCCTCAGTGGCCTCAAAAAATGAGATGTGTATACTGACACTTTCTCATCCATAATTAAAAATTATCTTATCCTGGCACTATATGTATAGAAATTAACTACATAGATTCTTCCAAGATATAGTAGAACCAAGGGTGTTATTGAAATCACTCCCACATTCGGCTCCTGAAAGGATATATCACATGTTTAGGCCATTAATAAATCACACCCTTCTTAGTCAAGCCCTTATAGGGTGATACCATTCATGATACATTGTAAATTAATCACATGTAATAACAACATAACATTAATAAAATCCATATATCAAATATTTTCATGTTATTATCCCAAAAAATATCTCTCTCACCTTTTTAGGTCGACTAATACTCCAATCTCTAAGATAATATTTCCTAGGAATTTAATTTTACCCATATGAAATTGGAACTTTGTGATCCCAAAATATAGATGATTATATCTTAGTATAACCAATATTATATCAATATGTCTTGAACGAACGTGTTGAGTCTAATAATACACCATGATTTCATCCATGAATACCACTAAAAATTAGATATTGATTGAAGACCTAGTTCATCAGTTCCATGAAAATTGTTGGCATGTTAATGAGCTTGAATGGAATGAAAAAAAACACTCGTATAATACATATCCATTATAGAATGTTTTATGTTGTATATTTAATGGATAATGTTCCCTTGATTATAACTCAAACACGGATAAATCATTGGGAACATCCACAGTCATTAAAGTTGGCTGATGATATAATTTATCTATGGAAAAAGATATATATTCAATACTATCTACTTATTCAATTTCTATTAATCCTTATATTAAGTATGGGTTCTATCCACCTTCTTAGAAAAAAGATTATAGACCATCATAGGGAAGTATCAGGTCCTATGAACCACTTTTCATCCAAATCCATGATTTAGCACTTCATCTCCTTCTATTGAATAGTATCAATATTGTCAAGAGGAATTGATAATGGTGCAGCTCCAGGAACATGTTCTGTACAAAATGTGACCTCTTTATTGGGAGGTATTACCAAAACATCACCCAATAAAACAACCTTGAAAAAATTCACTATTGGGGGGAACCCCAACTGCAATATTCCCTGATCATCTAGAAAAGGAACCTCGTTGAATGTGTATAAACTATCTAGATCTATCATCCCTCAACATATTTGGATAAAAAATCATGTAATCCCATCTCAAAATCCCTCAAAGACATATCTCAATGATGATGCATCTGAGAAATAGAATCCTACTATCTCTTAGAATAATCTCAAAGCATATGTGTAGTGATCTTCACACACCACTTGGGAGGTGTCTTAAGATTCATGAAAATAGATAACATGAAATTTATCCATTACTCTAGAACATGTGGTCCTCCATCCCTCAAAAACCTAGGTGGAATATGAAAAATAAACTCAAAAATGAACTCTTCAATAGTCGAGGGACACCACAATACTTACTGAACATTCTGAATAATGTGTAAGAAAACCTCTTGAAGTAGGGAATTAACACCCACATATTTTATAATAGGAGGTTCCACAACAGGAATTACTATAGGTTCAAATGTTTTCCAAGTTCCTACCAACTATAATACATAGTAATTTCCCTGCTTCGATCACACAACTAGATGTATTCATGATGGAATGTGTTCAAATATTCTTAGCACATGCTTAAAAATGATTTTTTAATGATAAGATCATAGATAATGGAACATCCCATGTAGATGTTTTTATATACATGAGTCACAACCCTATACTTGCTCCTAAATCTAGGTCTTTGTGATGTATAATCCTAATAATGTAATAGATAATGCATACTTCCAATTACTAAGGATGGTTTGGGTTCATGTTCTCTACACAGGTCAATGTTTTTTTATATAGAGGGTTAATTTCAATTTAAAGAGGAATTAACCCTTTATGTTTCAATTTGATCTAGCATTTAAGGAAAAACATTTAATTAATGAATTTTAACTCATTTAAATATATATTTATTTATGTTACCAAGATCATTAAATTGTTGAATTATATAAATTACCATTTTCTAATTTATAAAGGCACATACACATTATAAATTTTAATGTTGATCCCATTTAATCACAACCATGAACATGCTGCAGATCCTATGACCAATGGTCCATGGATCAACATTCCATAACTGAATTCAGAAGGAGTTTCATCAGTCCTTGTAGGAATAAACTAATTGGTTGATTTGTGAACAATACGTAACAAATTATGTCTATAAGTTACATGTAAAAAAATTATTTGAATAATAATTATATCAAAAAAGGAACACAAAATAAATTTCATGCTACTAATAAATACATTAAGATGAGATGGAATATGGCTGAAATGTGAAATTCCTACATTCCAAAAATTAAGAATTATACAAGTATCTAATTGTCATATCGGTACAATGGAATAATTTATACCATGATCAGGACTGGAAATGATTTGTTTCTCCCAACATTGAAATTAGATCAACATTAATAAGCACAAACTAGAACATCATATCCCATTCCCTGGTAATCTAGATTTTCCCTATACATTGGTTTATTACTCCTAGGAACATAACATTAATAAATCCTAACCTTTAATAGACCATTTCCTTTCATATATAATTTTACATAAATACAATTATTCCCCTAAAACCACTTTGTAACATCCCAACCCAAGATCCACAAAACAATTCTTTGAATCGATGGGTCATGTGGCCTTAAACAAACCTCCCTGTATGGAAGACGTTCTGAAATAGTAGTGAGGCTCTATTATGGTATGGTAGAGAGACTATACACGCATAATTATAGCTACACAATGGTATCACAAATAAATAAAATAGAGGAATCATATTATGAACTAGTGATATAAGTTAAATTATCCAGACAATAATAATAATAACAACCACATATAATTAAAATGTGATATACAAAATTATTAATATATCATTGACCTATAAAAAGATAGGAAATACATGGAAATATGACTCCAATAAAATATATGGATTAAAATTACAAAAGGGTAAAATAAAATATCACAATATAGCATCATGATCCATGCCCTAGTCATATTCTCCCATACTCCAATATGGAAAACAGCAATTCATCACAAAGAAGGCACTTTTCCCTTTATTACTTGTACATATTATACCTATCTGAGTACTAAAAGGTTCCCGAATAGGGTGAGAAGTAAAAATTAATAGGTCACTACCAACAATGTCTATAACAAGTTAATTATGTGTGTATAAGCTGAATTAGTGAGCATGTAAAATAAGAATAAAATAAATGAAAGTAACATGACATAATCTAGTCTATAATGGATCATTGAGATCATTAAAAAAATAAATGGGATACTTAAAATATGGTTAAACATCATAAAATACTTCTACTATGTAATCATGTGTCACCAACATTGGCCCATATTCAAGGATTGTAGATTTCAAAAGTATCCATGTAATATGGATCCAAGGAGTAGAAATGTCAAAGGATTACATGTTATTAAATTAAAATAGATCCAATGAGTATAAATTTCCGTGGTTTCCTTGAAGGACATGTAAATGGGATCCATGGAGTATAAATTTTCAAGTCATCATAGTGGGTTATTGATTCCATAATGTGAACTCCATTATCATCATAACCAATTTATTCAACTCATAAAAAACATTTAATTTATCATTTCAACAATCCTTTCATAATCATACACAATCCCCATAATTATCTATTTCAAACATTTCATATACAAATGGAATGGTGCTTTAATAATCTTAATACGTTAACAATCTACATAATATCTATTTTAAATTCTAAGTAATGTAATGAGATCTCAACTAAAAATAAGGGTGGAATAATCAAAGTTGAAGAAATGAAACCTCCCCATGAGAGGTTCCAGTTGGGTTCAAAATGATCATACCTTGCATAAGTGTTTAATGAAATGTATTAAACATGAATATTATTTTAAAATCAAGGGATTATTAATATAGTAAGAAATATCATAAATTCAAGAATACAGAACAATTTCAATAAGGCATAAATATCTATACTTTTAGGGGAATGTTATGAACCACATACCTTAAGATTTAATAGGAACACTCATCCTATATCAACCCTTATCTTGGACAAGATCATAATAAAAAACTATTATATGAATACACTAAAAATGGGTTATATAAAATTTCACAAAAATAGAATCATTGATATAAATAAAAATGATTAATGAAGCCTATGAATGAAAAATTCCATTGTGGTTATCGAACAAAATGAACGACTCTTGATTCAGATGTCGGATGGTGAAATGACATCAAATACTAACTTTAGTATTTAGAGAGTTCAATAGGGAGGAGGAGAATATATATTATATAAATGATAAGAATTAGGGTTTTAAATACATAAATATCATATGTGGAAAATATATATTTACCAATCATTAATGGGTCACAATGTTAGGATGTAGAATTATGAAAACTATACACCAACGGTGTACCTAGAACTTTCTCAAGATACCCCTTGCATGGTCATGGATATTGGTTACTAAAAATATGAACCAAAATCATGTTTTCTTATTTTATAAATTCTATATAAAACAAATGATTTTTCACTCTCAGTTCATGATTTCATCATGTTATGCATCAATGAATAGTTTTATAACCAACCCGATGATTTGGTTTAACCATGCAGTCTAGGTTATATTGTTTCTACTAACCATGAGGCCTAGCTATAGACCCAAATAATTTTCGGGATCTAGTATCCATAAAATACATGTACACTCTATTTCCTCAGTGACCCTACTAGGCACTCCCATAAATATAGCATTTATGAATTAAATTGTTGAAAAAAGTTACCACACATCATAGAAAATATTTGTTCCTATAAGAAACTCATATAAAGTCCATTTAATGACCTTATATTTACCATATCATATATAAATGTCATAATGGCCCATTTAGATCTTTTTGGAACGTGATAAACATGTGTACACATTTTTTTTTAAAAATTCCCAGTGTACCACTCACATCACTTATGCAAGGCCTCTCACTCTACTCTCTTCCTAACATTATAAAAGCCCATTGGCTTGACCAATACCTATAAAATTTATTAATTATATCCCTAAAAAATAACCAGATCCCTTTTTTATAATAAGTCTATCCTATGAAATAATTTAGTGTAATCCTATGGAGGTTTATTGAAGAAGTTGTATCATTCATAACAGAGCACGTTTATTTTACATCTTCATCAACGTCCTTCAAATATTTTTTAGTTTTTTTATATAATAACAATTTATGAATCATATATAGAGATTTTATTAAGTTAATTTCCTAACCATAATCAATATCCCCCTCCTTCAAATTGTATATGAAATCACCATTCATGTTCATGCCTGACTACCACCTTTTGAAACGTTGCCATTCAGTTTTTTATCAATTCCACTCAAAAACTGTTATAATAATGAATTTAATGTTTATATATATATATATATATATGGTTTTTTAACATAATAATACTTATGGAGTAATTATATTTTATATACCTTCTTACATTTTATTTAATTTGGGATACAATAACATCGTTCATGTGTACAACGGACTACCAACGTGTGATGTGATGTGATTCATTTTTCAATAATGATTTACATGGAAGTTAATAAGGATAATGTTAATGAGTATATGTTATATAAATTATATATTTATTATATTTATTTCTTTTTTATCATTTTAAAAATATAAAATATGATTTTCATTATTACATTGAATAATGATAAAGTCGTTCATGCGCATGAGTATACTACCACCTCCATGAATTGATGTGATTACATTCTCATCACCACAACACATGAATGGTATATATATAAATATATATGAGTGTGTGTGTGATTAATGAAATAATATTGTATTTATTATATATTTATCATTTTTAATAGAAAAATAATACTTACATTCTTTCCATAATGATCATTAAAAATGAAAATGTTACTCACGGGAATGTATGACCAACAATCTCAATGATCTTAATGTGGTTCAATTATCCTAACCATATTTAATGATTGGATTTAAAAGAATAATTTTAGTAAAAATATGATAAATATATAATAATTATTATTATTCTATTTATGTTTAAATAATGACAACTTTGATCGTGGTTAACACACCAAAGCTATTTTGGAACAATGAACCGAACGTCCCCTAAATAGCTGATGTGGACTTACCTGATTATGTATTTAAATAAAACATAAAGAATTAATAGAATTACTAATTTAATCATAATCTATTAAAATTGGATAAATATTATTATTAAATAAAATACATAATACAAGTTATTTTTACATGATATTTGAACACATTAGAAGAAAGTTGGAAAAATGGTAAGAGTTTTCTCGTATCACATATTATTTATGGGAGAAATATTCCATATTATCCAAAAAAAATTACTATCATCTGTTTATACTACCGATTATATATATAATATAATGAATATTTCATATATCATTGTATTTTAAATTTCAATTTGAATTAATATATCTAAGGGGTTTAAACATGAATGTTGCCACATGGTGAAGAATTTCATAAATTAATTTATTTTCATTAGGTTATATTACATCATAATTTTTTTAGATATTCCATGATTATTTTTGTGTTGAATTTATATTAGATTTTTTTATTTCAACATCTTCTATGTTTATTTCAATTTTATACACATAATCAATTAAATAATTAATTCTTATTTCAATGTTATAATCATTGTAGGGTTTCATGTTGTAAATAGTCTTCTTTGGGACATATGTTATGATATACATTGATCTTATTTTATAACGTGTATCTACTTACTTTTAAAATGTAATATCACAGAACATCTTCTGTTTATTATATTTAAAGTATAATTTGTTTTTATTCTTTTATTGTGATTATTATTTACGAGTTACCAAAGTGGGAAAGTCTTTATGTTACAGTCTCTTTATTTCAAGATGGTTTTTGTTTATGGTTCCTCTAAAAGAAATAATGGGATCCAATTTTCGTAAGCCACATATATTTCTAATTCAATGGATATGAATTCTCTTACCATTTTATATCAATTTACCGCCATGATGATTATGAGAGACATCAAGAATTCATTATAAAATGATACTGATCTTTTATTTTCTTTTAGTTCAAGAATAATTTTCATCCCTATCCATGATTTCGATAATTTTATTTTCAAAAAAA
The DNA here is from genome assembly GCA_963277665.1 of Viscum album. Lineage (NCBI taxonomy): Eukaryota > Viridiplantae > Streptophyta > Magnoliopsida > Santalales > Viscaceae > Viscum > Viscum album. The sequence goes on along the minus strand of OY728137.1, from coordinate 1,691,717,011 downwards.
ATATTTCATTTAAACAATTTACAAGATCTATTATCATATTTTAATTTTAAAAAGTAAATTTCTTATTATTTTAGAAATGAGTTATTTTTTACTCCCTTTTTGAAATGGTTTTGAATGAATGTTTTTTTAACATTAATTACGTGAATATATTTTCCCACAAAAAATTCCACTATTTTACATTTTGAATCCAATATTTGATTTAATTTCTATTTCCAATGAAAATAGCATTAATATGATTTTTTTTATTTCCAGTTTTTTTACATGAGATGGAAATTTTCCACATAAACATTTTAATGATATTTTAATAATATTTACATTCACTAATGTCAAAAACCCTTTATAGTCATTATGATCAAATGAGGTTACATTATAGTTATTCCATCCTAATAATTTAATAAGATTCATTAAGATTGTTTTAAATATATTTTCTTATATCCCATTTCATTTTAAAAAAATTAATCATGTTTCTATGTGATTGTGATGTAACCTCTTTCTTTTTCATGAGTTAATCCTATTCTAAAATGAATAATGTTTATTTATATTATTTTAGGATGACATTAATTATCTATGTACTTATTAATGATACAATTCTTTGAAAAAATTTATGAATTTAGGTAGTTCCATTATAAACCAAGGATATGTGGTTTCAATTTTAACCAAGTACATGTGGTTACGTAAAAATTTGAGGATGGGTGGTTCTATAATAAAAAAAGAATGTGTGGGTATGTTAAATCCCCCAAATGAATTTGGTAATATAGTGACATATGTAGACTATACTGGTTTTTCCATTTTCATGAGTCGTATACTGATAATGGTCCAATATACAAAACATTATATTTACTCTTGACATGGATAAAAATGTTTCATTTGATCGTGATCGATATCACATGGCTCATGATTATAGATTCAGATGAATCATTCCATTGTAAAATACTTATTCCATGTCTTTATGTTTTATGAAATAGGTATTTTTGTGGAGTAATATAATTAGGGTTTTCTCATGAACTTTTAGTATCTCATGATACACTTATACTCATCTTATTCTCACTGATTTCATTCAATTGTTAATTCACATCTTTACCCCTACCGAGCATTTGATATCACCATTATTAGGTTTAGTTTTAACCATGTTTTCAATAATGATGTTGAATTATTTATCTTTAGAAAATTTTTATATGGATGATAATGATGAATTTTTGGAAAGAAATAAATTCTAGGGTAATTTTGAGAAATTATAATTTAAATAATGGGTGAAGATTGTGTAAGTGATTGTTCTAATTTCTTAAATCTCAAAACCTAAAAGGACCTTTAGAGTGTAATATATCTAATATTTTATTTTCATATTTAATGTTTAAGATGGTGAAATTTGGGTCACCATCATAAGTATAAAATAAAAAAATCTAACTGTTCTGTTTTATTTATAGGATCAAAGAGTGTGTGTTAGAGGATGATTAAAATGAATGGAAAAAGTTTTTAATAGGTATTATATATCAATGAATGTAATATTGGCATAAGAAACCCTTATCATTACTTTTAGCATTTATAGAAAAATATTAATCTTCTATAACTGAAAATAACATTATTAATTATTTATTGGAGATCCTTATTCCAAGCTATTATATTTTATACATCTTAATTATAATAATTCATGAAACCTACACTAGTAAGTTACTGAATGTTTTAATACAATTTATTGCTAATTTTGATCATTTTGAACAATGAATATAAGTGAAATACCAGTCATTCTCCATTAAAACAAATTCCATGAGTCCAAGATTACTCAAGGTAATAGAATAATTTCTATTAATTGAATTATCAAATCCAATTTTTATTTTATGGAAGACAAGGGTACAATTTACAAGAATAGAATTCATAGTGTTCTTATATTAGTAATGTTTAATAAACAAAATGTTGTATCTTAACAATGAGTTAAATATTAATTTTATAATTATATAATAAAAATTATTCCCAAATTATTATCATATTTATTGAATATTTTTTTATAAAAATTATTTTAAAGAGGTTTCAAAAAATCAAATACCTTGTTCATGTGGGTGGGAGAAACTGCATAAAACGTGAAATTTTTTTATTTTTAAACAGATGAGAGGAAGGTATAATACAGTAAATCATCAATAAAATAAAATATTACTATACTAATGATGTCAATTTAATTATACTAGTTTTTTAGAGAATTAGGAGGAGGTATGAGACAAATTTACCTCGAAAGGAATCAAGTAAAACAATTCTCTCTCCCTCAAATATCATGCTTTGGGAAACTCACTAACCATTCATCGATTGATATTTTTAGGATACCCAAACTACTAGAATGTGACAAAGTTTCCTTGGGATATTTTTTAGATGGTATTTTTCTGAATATGAGGCTTATAGTGTGCATAGAAGTTGGGTGGGGGTGAAGGACTCTATTTATAAGTGAGAGAGGTGGAATTTTTGTAAATACTATTTACTTAATATTGAATTTATGTCACATTCAATGTAAATTAGATCCAAATATTTATAATAATTGATATGTGATGAATTTTTATTTATTCAACTCTCACATTAATATATAAGGGATATAGATTTAGATATTTTAATCCATTTCCCATTAATGTAACCTTTTACCGTTATTTTATTTTACCAAATAGTATTTATTTTTTAACTTTAGTGACATTATTTTATTATAAATAAAATTTACCATCACACATAATTTCAAAATAATGATTTAAAATGTGGAAAAAATTCATTATTAATCTTCTATTGTTTAAAATAAGTAATTTTTACCAGAATATATATAATGTAAAAATATAGTTTTTAGAAACAATTATTTTGAATGTAAAAAATATTTTTATTAAAAACATTTCTATTGTTGATTCTCATGATATAAATTTGTATATTTTTTATTAAATAAGTCTTTTTAATGTTCATATAATGATTAAAGAAAATTTATTATTTAAAATAATATATTTATGGAAAAAACTAAAATATATTTTTATTCGAATAAAACTTATATCAGGTTCCAAAATGTCATACATAGATTTATTAATAAAAAATAAAACATTAATTTTATTATTTTTCTTTCATCAGTAAACTTTTTCCAGATAAAATTGTTTTACATATGAATAAATCATTTGTATATTCTAAAAATTCAAAAAATATCAAAACATTGTGAAAATTATACTTGTTCAATTCACCCACAAATAATCTTTTTAGAAAATTCCCAAAATTTATCCAATTCTAATTTTTAGATGATTGATATTAAAATTATGTTCCACTAATCAAATAAAAAATAAAAAATGTTGGAATTATTATATTAATTATTTTCATGAATTTCACTATCATGAACAGTGCTATAGTTTAAGGATGTAGTATTTATGAAATATAGTAGTATCACATGTTTTATATTCCCCCATAAATATTTTCATTCATGAGGTTTGATATGAATAGACTCATAAACAATGTGGGTAACTTTTCATTATTTAATCTCTAGATTCCCATGATTCATCATCTATCTTATGATTCTTCCAAAATAATTTCACTAGTTAATATTGTTTATAGTGAAATATATTCTCCCAAATGTCATGATATTGATGAGCTTGAAATTCTCCCATAAAGGGTTTCACTCATTCTTATGTTGTTGCATCTCATCTTGGATTTGGAATAAGGAAAAGATCATCTATGGTATATATCTCCAAATCTCTAAAAAATGAGCTTTATAGTGTATGATCATACAAGTTGAGACCATCACTTCATTTGTCTGTGCTATAAGGATTTGGTCAAACACTATATTTATACATTTCATGTGATAACTATCTAACAGTTATATTATTAATGGGGAGGATATTTTATGGAAAATTAAATCCAATCGGATATTAAAAACCCAATGAGTTAATGTGTTTTCGATATCCATAATACATTTAACTAATAGAGAGATAATTTTAATCATAAATTTTCAGGTCATTAAAACCATAACCCCTTATTAAATTTCACAATAATAATTTACTTTTCACACATTAAAACATATGCAGGTAAATTTTATTTGTAAGTTCCTATAATTCCTATATCACTTCTTCAAAATTATGGTTTCTTCATAACACTTTGATGTGGTTTTGGATTACCATTACTTTTTCCATTGTTTCCTCCACCAGTTCTGGGCCTACAAGTTTTCTTTCACCAACGTCATCCCAACAGGTTGGTGTGTGACATCTCTTTCTGTATAATGCTTCATATAGTGCCATATGAATACTGGAATGGAAGATATTATTATAGTAAAATTCTACTAGAGGTAAATATTGATCCCACATACCCTGAAAGTCAAGTGAGCATTACCTCAACATGTCTTCTAAGGTTTGAATAGTCTGTTCTGATTGTCCATCTGTTTGAGGGTGGTAGGAAGTGGTCAAATGAAGTTCAGTATCCAAGGATTTCTGAAGACTTTTCCAGAATCTTGAAGTAAAATGGGGATCACAGTCAGAATCAATCGATAGGGGTACTCCATGATGTCTCACAACTTCATTAATATATAGTCTTTCTAGCCGTTCAAGTGGTAAATCCTCCCTTATATCAAGAAAATGTTCTGAATTGGTAAGACGATCAACAATGACCCATATTACATTGTTCTTTCTAGGAGTATTTGGTAGCCCCATGATCAAGTCCATCATAATATTATCCCATTTTCGCTGAGGTATGGGAAGAGGTCGCAATAATCCACCAGGTTGTTTCCTTCCAGCTTTAACTTGTTGAAAAACCATACATCATGACAGAAAATCAACAATCTCCCTCTTCATGTTATCCCACCAAAATTGTTCCTTCAAATCTCTAAACATTATGGTGCTCCCAAAGTGTATAGAGAAATTGGAACTATGAGCATCATCCAACAATTTCCTTTTTAGATCAGGTATATTGGGAACACAAAGTCTCTTCCCAAATTTTAATGTTTCTTCTTCATACACAATGTCTCTCAATCTCCCACCATTCATAGCTTTAATATTCTTCTGAAATGCTTCATCATCTGTCTAAGTACTCTTTATCCTTTCTAGTAAAGATGGTTTGGCAAAAATTTGAAAAAGAATTGATTTTTCTCCGTCCATGGTGATTCCCATATCCAACATTACTAGATCCATAAATATAGGATCCCTTTCAATTATCATCATGTTCAAAACTCCATGATCATTTCAGCTCAAAGCATCCACCACCTTATTTTCCTTCACCGGGTGGTAGTGTATCATGCAATCATAGTCCTTGAGTATTTCAAGCCATCGCATTTTCCTCATGTTGAGTTCTTTTTGTGAGAAAATATACTTCAAACTTTTGTGATCAGTATAAATATCACATTTTTCACTGTAGAGGTAGTGCCTCCACATCTTAAAAGCAAATATCATAGCTGATAACTCGATATCATGAGTATGATAGTTTTTCTCATGAATTTTCAACTGTTGTGATGCATAGGCAATAACTCTAACATTCTACATAAGAACACAACCAAGTCCTTTCTTCGATGCATCACTATAAATAACGAACCCATCATTACCTGATGGTAGAGTCAATATAAGAGCATTGAATGATCTGCTCTTCAGTTATTTGAAACATCCTTCACACTCTATTTTCCAAAAAAAATTATCCCCCTTATGTGTGAGATTTTTTAATGGGTTATCCAATCGGGCAAAATTCTGGATGAAACGTTGATAATAACTTTCTAAACCAATAAAACTGTGTACCTAAGTTATACTCATCGGTGCAGGCCATTATTGGATTTCCTTGGTCTTAGAAGGATAAACATAGATTCCATCTTTAGAGACAATGTGGCCAAGAAAAGAAATCTCCTGAATCCAGAATTCACACTTGCTAAAATTCCCATATAATTCATGTCTTCTCAGAGTCTTCAGAATAATGCGAAAGTTATTTTCATGATCTTTGTAGCTTTTGGAGTATACCAAGATATCATCAATAAATACCACCAAAAATTCATCTATACATTCCATGAAGACTCTATTCATTAGATCCATGAATACAGAGGGCGCATTAGTCATCCCAAAAGGAATTTCTGTAAACTCGTAATTATCGTACCCGGTTCGAAATGTTGTCTTCAGAATGTCTTCCTTCATTACACACAACTAATGGTATCCAGACCGAAGGTCAATCTTTGAAAAGTATTGATCCCCATTCAGTTGGTCAAATAAATCATCAATACGTGGTAGGGGATATATGGTCTTTATTGTTATAGAATTAATCTCCCTATAGTCGATACATAACCTCATAGATCCATATTTGTTTTTAACAAAAAGACCAGGGGTTCCCCAAGGAGAAACACTAGGGAGAATAAATCCATTATTACTCAGTTCCTCTAGTTGTTTCTTTAGTTCAACTAATTCCACAATGGCCAGTCTATATGTGGTCTTCGATATAGGCCTTGATCCAGGAATTAAATCAATGGAAAACTCAACTTCTCCTTCTAGAGGATGTCCACGTAAATCTTTCGGAAACACATGTACATATTATTACACAATAGGTACATCATCTATTAGAACATTCCATTCCTCACCCACAGTCATTTCATTCTCTTCCTCCCCAATAATTGAATTTAGTTGAGCTATTGGGGGTGGATCTAGATAAGAATTAACTGGTGACAATTATACTATAAAGATAAGGCGTTCCTTATCATCATCATCAAAAATCATAACCTCCTTCTTCTTAAAATTAATCTTCAAATCATTGTCCTAAATCCAATCCATACCAAGGATTATATCAAACTCAATCATACGTATGACGATGAGATGAGTGGATAAAGAACATTTATGTCCTCTAATGGGGACTGATTCAAAAAAATTTGTTGCAATGATACTTCCCTTAGGAGTTTTAACTGACAACTCCCTTGTTAAATCAGTTTGGAAATATCTAATTTTATTAGAAAACTGGGAAGATATGAAACAATGCGATGATCCAGAATAAAATAACGCCTTTTCTAAACTTGAGGAAACCATTAAATTACCTTCCACCACGTCTTACGGAGCTTCTACCTCAGCAGTAGTGACAACAGAATCTTGGCCTTGATCCCTTGGCCTTTTCTAAGGTATGTTCCCCTAACGCTTAGGAAATTCATTTTCATAATGTCCCATCTCCATAAAATTGTAGCATTGGACACCAGTAGCTTCTTTCTTACCCTTGCAATCATGAGCTTGGTGGCCTTTTTAACCACACTTGTAATAGACTCCCATTTCTTTTAAACAAGTACCAGGGTGTTTCTTCCCACATTTACTGCAGGATGGATATTCAACTTTTCCCTTCTTCCATTTATTTCCATTCCCATATTGATCAGCAGATCTCTCCTTCTCTTTCATTGCTTTAAAGTCATAAGACTTAGAAAATTCCTTCCCTGTCTTGATATCACATGAGCCAATGTCTTCGTACAATGAGAAGGATTGTGAGACTATTTCTTGATGGAGAAACAGTTTTAACCCATCAATGAAATGATCAATCATACTTCTTGGGTTACATATATAATCTCCAGCATACCTTGCTAACCTTGTAATGATTTCCTCATACTTTATGACATTCTCATCCTCCTTTTGTCTTAGACTCAGAAATTGTCTTTCCATATCTTCTTGATAATCATGAGGAAAGTATTTTTCTAAAAACAGATCTTTGAACTCCCCCCATTCCATATTTGATACTTAATCATCTTCCTTCATGTTTTGAATCAATGACCACCATTGATCAGCATCTCCAGTGAGGCGGTAAACTTCCATGATAACTTTTTTCCTTTCACTACTCCCCAAAGCCTGAAATATTTTCTATAGGGAACTTATCCATTGCTCAGCTACTAATGGATTTCTAATCCCATTGAAGGTTGTTGGTTTCTACCTCATGAAGCGATCTATCATTTATCCTCCACGATGTGGATCAGGGTGATCCATACGGGTAAGGTTATTATTAATAACCTGAGTGAGTTATCCCAGTATGGTGATTAGTTGATCAGCACCGGTTGCATCACCAGCTCCACTATAATTATCTTGAGCAGGAGGGAAATCCCTACATGGAGTGCATTCATTGATACGGTTTCCATTTCTTCCACTAGGCGCAATTTCTAAACAATGGAACAAACTAGATCAGTTAACGAATCAAAATACGTAATTCCATACTTATAAAATACTTAACATAAATTAAACTATTTATAGATATAATCTGTAATCATAAAAATGTTTTCTTTGAGGACGTATATACTCATAAACCCTTGATAATTATTTTTAAATAAAATGAGAGTTATCCCAAGCATATCCCCTGGGAGTGTCATAACCAACAGTGCAGCAAGGCCTGTTGTCGTGCACGAGTTCCCGTTCGAGTCTAGCTCAAAGCGGTGTTTTCGGGTTTTACCCCTAGGTACATTTGTTCTAGAGCCACCTCTACCTGCTCATATCCAGACAGGGATGTATTTCTCGAAAAACTCACAAAATCTCTACAATACAAAAATTATAGGAAGTTCTTCTATACTAATCCTCAATGTCCATCTTAGGTCTATTTGCTATAATTAGAGTTTATCTAAATCTAGCTTCCAAGGTTTATACTACACTTCCTCTAATACCAACTATGACGCCCCGACCCCAGTTACCCAGAGTCGGTGCATTATTACATAACATTTTCATGATCACAAGAAAGATCAAGTCTCGAAAGACCGATTTTTTTAGTAGCCTTGGAATAACTAGATACATTAATAATGTTTACATTACATCATAAAATGAAAACTACAACGACATAGTCTCAATAGTCCACACTCTTATCCCCTCATACTATCCCTGTAGGTCATTCATAATATACTTCTTCACATCCTGGTAAATATAAAACATAGAAAGGGGAGAGCTCAAATGCCCAGTAAGGATAACAATATAGAGGAAACATTCATAAATAAGAATAAACATTTAAGGCAATATATAACTAAAACAAAAGCCTTTTTAAACTTGAACTTCAGCATAATATGGCAGAAATAAAATGAAATAATTCCATATACTTATTCACATGGATATTCTACTAGTATAATAATCACATTCTATATCAATAACCACTTTCATAATAATGGAATGCATAATTCCAGAATATCATAGCCACAGAGCCAAGGAATCGTTCCCAGACTAAAAAAAAGATTTTGTCAAGGTCGTCTTCCAAGACACTAGTTTGTCTAATGAGACCTACCGATGCATCAATGATCTATAGCGGTCTCACCCGTTGCATATTAAGTCCAATGCATTCCTCATATGAATAGGTTTAAACATAACATAAACATTCGTATTAAAACTAGCATACGAAATATCAATACATTCTCCATAAACCATGAATGGTATAAAAATAACACATCCAGAGTCAAACAAATCACAAAACCTTCAATATAATATGGACGTTTTGTATCATAATAAATCAACTTCTAATAAGCTTAAAATCCATCAAGGGATGTCGACACAGACGAAATCAAAACTCTTTTTAGAGAATTATCACTTCTTATTTTGAAATCATTTAAGAGTCAAATAATTATAAAATAAAACATTTACTTTGAAAATTTTATTAAGAGCTTGTAACGGAAGCTTCGATGATTTTATAACAGAAGAAAATAGCCGCACCCGCCATATAAGTTAAAAAACATTCTTACCTTAATTATGTCGAAAAGGTTAAAAAGAAACTTGTTTGGAAAATGATGGAAATATTCCTTTATAAACCTCTTATAAAAAGTCAAACAAGGGTATAAATGACTTGAAACCATATTCTTGTAAATAGTAAAAATGTTTTCAAATACATTTTTAAGAATCATGGATGTGGATGATAAAGAAATCCCAGTAGATTATTACGTATAAACAACCTCGGATAATGAAGAGATTGCGAAATAAACCCTTACATTGTACTTTTCCTTGGATGGGGGTAGGTTAACCTTATTTATAATGGTGTTATAATTGTTATTAAATTATACAAGAATCATATACAGTAATATGATATCATATATGATCTTTTAGTATTTCTTTGTTAATAATATCTTAATATTATTGTCGTTTCGGGTGTTACCTCAATCATTATGTTTTGTTACATAAGACATGTTTGTTATGGATAAGATGTATCTTATTCATATCCAGAATTATATTAAGTCCCTAAACATTATTGTTAATCAACAAATGAGAATTATACTTGAATGGATACGATGGAGAATGAATCTCATCATGTTCATGGAGACGGTAGTCCGTACGTACGCACGAGCGACAATATCTTTCTTTTGATATTAAAATAATATTTAATTGGATTTTATATCTTATATAAAGAATCATTATCTTGTTATATTTATTATTTACATGAATTACATATCATTATGATACCCATCCAAATAATAATGTTTTGAATAACAATTACACCACGTTGTGGAGATGGTAAGTCGTACGTACACACGTATGGTGACATATCATTCAAAGGATTGATATAATACTGAAATATGGTTCTACCATGTTTATAATAACATAAAAGTATATAAAATATACTGGATTTATTATTTTATAATGGTAATAAAAAGGAATGAAGAAGTGGAAGAAGAAAGGAACTTGAAAAAGGGTGGTGAAACCATTAATTCTTCTTTGCGTTCTTCCTTTTGATTTGATCAAAAGGGCTCCATAGGTTGGTTTTCTAATTGACGTAAGGCCACTATGATGAATTGAGGGAAGTTCAGAGAGTATTTGGTTAGGGGGTGGCTGAACCAAAAGGCTTTGAAGGTGTGAATTAATGAGAAGGGGGAGTGCCCTTTTATAAGAGGGGTGAGGGGAACCTTTGGAAAAGCTAGAAATATTATTTTATAATAAATTTATATTCAGTTTATAATGGCTCAAAAGTGGATTATTTAAAGGTTAATGTTGGGATAGGTCGAAAACCACTCAACCAATAGTATTTAGACAGGTTTGGGTTACTATATTAACCTTATCTTTAATTATTAACTCTTAGTTAATTTGTTTTACTTTTATAATGTCTCTTTGTATTTTCATAATATATGGTTAATAAACTTACTATATACATCCAAGATACCCCCAAGTGGTCCATTAATGATACACCTATAATAATATAAGTCTCTTGGTCGAACTTTATATTTTTAGGAATTTAATATCAATTAATAATATAATATTTGTTTTAAAAACTCTTTTAGTCAATTTTGACACTATTCAATAATTGATTTCTGTAAAAAATCATAACAGAATGATTACTTCTAGAAACTTTAATTTAATCAATTATAACATGTCATAATAACCTATAAAATTGTTGGTATTTATAAAAAGTTTGAAATTACATTTATTTGGGTATTTATAATATCAATTATTCTAATTTTTCATTAATTATGTAATTACCGCATCACAATTGTGTCATAAATAACATAAATTATTTAATTTTTAAAAATTATAAATAAAATACCACTATGTAGAAAATACTTTTATCTTTATAATGGATATTTATAGTCTAATATACAACATATATAACCCAATGTAAAAAATGTTTTCTAAAAAATATATGCTTATGTCATTTTTGTATTTATTTTAACTTAATTAAAATAAAATGTCCCTATCACCTACAAGTTGCTCCATGGTTTCCCAAAATCGATCCAAAGATGACCAGGTTCAGACAAGTATCCACCAATAAGGTTAGGAAACATTTTAGGGTAATTTATTATTATAATAATATTTTTTAACCATTATTTACCAGAATTACCCTTTAACCATGGTAAATAAAATATTTATCGAGGTAATTATTCAAAATGTCTAAAAATAAAAGTTACCTATTTAAAAAAATTGGACATACTGATTCAAATTATGGAATCAATTTTTCCTAATTCAAAACATAGAAGTGGCAGAAATTAATTAAAAATTAATTCCCATTGTTAAAATAAAAAGCGTGTTTTTAAGAGATAATAACTATCAAAAGATTAACACTTGTTCATGTCCGGTTTAATTGTCAAATTATGTCCAATGACCAAAAATGTATTAAATGGTAAAAATATATTCTAAATATACATTAAAACCACTCAAATTCATAATTTATCTCTATTAATTATTTCGATTAAAAAACATGTTTTTAAATAAAATTTAGTAATTTTGACTATTCATCAAAATATAAATGTTCTCTGAATAGTTCCAAAATTTTTACCCTAGGATAATTTCAATATTGAGAATCCAAAAATGAAGCCAATTTTGAGATATGAAATTTATAAAATTTCAAAAAGTGGGTATTACTATTCTTAACAGCTAGCATGATTGGTTGTGGTGTGTGTTAGAACTCGAAGTTGCGTACAACACACGCTAGTGTATTATTCAAAGGGAAGCGTACCGTGGAAGTTTGGGATGTTACATATTGGGCACCAAAATGGTGATATTTTTATAAATGAATTTCTAATAGACTTGTGATGTTTTTAAGGAATACCGATGGGCTGTAAGATTTACTCGATGTATTTCATATGTGGTAATGGATATAATGGGAAGTTATGTGGTATGGAAATGGATAGAGATCATGGTCTATTATAGAATTACAAATTTAGGGGGAATTATTTGACATTGGAATAGGCTAAAGTGGTCAAAAACTTCATTGTGGATGTTAAGAACAAGAAAATTATGTTTTTTGATGTATGATTAATTTCTTATTTATTTACATTTTTCATACACAATTATTTTTAAAGATGTAATATGGTAACATGTTGTTGATGGTCTACTAATGTCATAGTCACACCCTACATGGTACACTCCAAATGTGTAGTAACATTGTAGATTTCAGTGGATGAAAGGGATCAGGATCATTGTCTAGACCATGGTGAGCTTGGATGTGTCGAGGTTAAAAGGATGGATGGTATGATCTTTTCATATGAACTAGGACGATCCCCTACATTGAATTAGAGTTTATTTTTTTGATTTTATATTATATACTTCATCAATTGACCCATTAGAGATCTTGATTTCTTATATAAGACATGCGTGGTCTGTAGGTGTATTATCGTATGTGCAGAAAAGGTACATTTGGATGATTGATGTTATTGTTTCATTTTACTTATGTTGAGTTACATTGACTGCTTTTATATTGAAGTTATTATGATCTCTACTATTATTATTATAACCAATCTGTATATTATCCCCCAATAACCCCATAGACTCATACTGCTAGTTAGCAACCATTATCTTATGAGGAGGAACACATGATTCCAGATTGTACATTGGCCTAGTTTACTGGTTGAGTGGTAACCATATTGAGGAATTATAGTTGGTATTATAGGGTTTAGTCACAAATTGGTTGTCATTTTTGAATTATTTACATGTGGTTTTAAATTTTGGTTGTTTAATGGTCTGTTATTTGAGCTATGAAAGATTATATATTTAGGATGTGTTAGAACATGGGATGAAGATTGTGTTGTGTGTTTCCCCATTACCTACATGAACATAAATCCATGATTCTAGAGGAAAATATATTTATATTATACTTTTTAATGATTAAAGTTGAGATATTTGATTTTTTTAATTATTATTTTGATATTATTGATTTTTTGTACTCATTGACTGAGTAGTATGGGGAGAGAATTCATACATCATTATGGGAACCGTGGTTCACATGAAATATTGGTGTTGTTGTGACTGTTGATTAGAACTCAGAATAAATGGTAGATGGATTTTCTATTTGATGTTTCAATAAAAATATAAACATTTTTTTCCTTCATATACACTTGGTCGAATTCTACATAGTCATCTGGTTATGTGGTTCCAAGTTTGATTGTTATACAGTCCTATGGGGATATTATGTATGTTATTTCGTAATATTGGTGGGTTAGATTATTTAAAAGAAGGTATTTATCTATTTAATATGTCCAAAATAGGTTGAATAGTTTTTTATTTTATATACTCTTAATTTCATTCTAATTAGACATCCCATACAGATGGTTTCTTGTGAGATTGGTAAGTAATTCCTATATTTGATATGGGTAGTTCTGGGGTCATGAATCCAAATTATATGAAATATTGACATATTGGAGATGTATAATTTTGTTCAGATGTGATTTATTTAACAACATTTCCTATTTTTTATAACTAATCTATTATTAATGTTATTGATCATGGATTTTGGTTCATAGTGTGATGTCACATAGACTACTTCTGATGGAATTTCGTGATGGAAGAGATGTGTCACCACAAGGCTGTATATAATATTAGTTTCATGGGAATAGGGATAAGCATTCACCACAAATGGAAGTTATATGTTATGTGGATAACCCATAATGGGTAGGGTAGTTTAGGTTGTGGCAACATGAGATGCTCAAGGTGACCTTGGTGTATGTTATTCAATGGATTCACTTGGGAGCTCAGGGAGTTGCGACATCCAGGAATATCTTACATGGGATTTTTAGTTTCACTACCCCAAAATTATTTAGGGTTATGGTGGACCACATGTATCAACATTCTAGATAGAGTATACAATACCCTTTTTCAATTAGATTCATAAACCATATGGTGGAGGGTGATGTTTCACACTTATATGCTCTTGGTATTGGCGAACCATTAGTGGGTTGTATAGGTACATGAATTCTGGAAATAGGTACTCACAAGGAGGAACATCGAGACTATATTCATTTAGAAATTATATATTGACACATTTAGAAATGATTGAGCTCACGAGATTGTAAAATTGTAGTAGGTATAGACATCAGTCATGGAATATGCATGGAGGATCATGGACCAATTTTTTTGCGCCCACTAAGGAAAGAGATTTTATAACCAGTGTTACAAGGTTTCCTGATGTTTTGTAGAATTAAATAATTTTTTTTATTTTATAAATAATATCACATTAAGGAATAGTGATAAAAAACCTACCATGAACTATAAGCAGGCCAGCCCAGGTCCCCAGTCTAATAGCACAGCCGCCCAAAATCCCAAACACCCAAAAAATTGAATGGGCTAGTCAGGGAACCCCATCAATGAGCTACCAACCGAAACAATCACATCAAACCTCAACAGTCACACACCCTACACTCCCTTAGGCCATTCATCACATCATATCACACTTATTTTCCCCAATCTAGGAACATCATTGTCGCCCACCTTCACCGACCCAACATTGTCAGACATCCCATTGCAACCGAGTAAGGACCACCAAGGAATTCATGACCTGAACACCCCAAAATCATATCCCCAAAACAACCTCATCCCTAGAAACTGTAATGAATCTAGAATGAAAATATAGCAGAACCATGAGAAAAACGATGGAGAGTAGCATGCAACATGGAAAAACTCAAAACAAAATACATGTATAGATGTTTCAGTTCGAGATTGAAAAACAAAAGGGTATTAATTTTCAAAGCTTCAAGACATAGAGTTATAGGTATGAGAACGATATGGGACCCATTACGAACTACCACCAGTAATGTAGAGCATGGATTCATCAGAGATGAGCCCAATGTATGTGAGTCTATCTGGGTGAAAACCTCTGTAATGATTTCTTCAGAGGAGTTTGAATGACCATTTATTGAAAAAGGTCCAAAGTCTGTGAATGTTTTTAAAATAATGATATGGTTTACACTACAAATATCATGACCCATCCCATAGGGCCCATGAACTCACTTCCCCAAGCCTAACATCAATACGCCAGGGGCTGGTGACTAGCATTGAAGGCGTATTCCCTAAAACAGGGAAGAAATTGCCTTTATAACCTGTAAAAACAGACCAAAGAAAGCAAACAGCTTGATACAAAACACCAGGTAAACATTATAACAAAGTTTGTTGAAAGTAAAAGGGTCCAGTATACAAACCCAACTAGAATGTACAAGTACAATAGAAATACAAAATTCTGAAGAAAGAAAAAAACGACAGCTACTGGATCTCCCTCCAGGGTTCCTACCTGAAGGGTAGGTTCAAATCGGCTCCTCATCTACCCACGCCCTCTCGTATCCTCTATGTACCGACACACTGTATGGTGAACCTATGAGTACCATCATGTCCTGGTATACTCAACCTCAGTCATTGATGTCTGTCATCTGCATCGAACAAAACAAGGTGCAGGAATAGCTTATGTAGGGGTGAGTATAACGTTACTCAGTATGGACCCTGAGACCCTCATTGTCCCAAAAATATCCACCAAGGATAAACCACAATGTTTGAAATCAACAGATAACACTACATAGGTTTATTTGCTTACATATACCTAAGTTATCAAGATATCCATCTCAATCATGAGGAAAACATAGAAAAACTAACTGAGCTCAAACAAGGATTTTATTCAAGGGGTAGTATCAAGTAATATCCCTAGTCTCATTATCGAATCCTTGGATGATGGAGAACTCATCCTCTATCGAGTACAATAGGATTTCCATGACACCAAGTGCAATTCCCAATAACCTTGGACTTCTAAGGTACTCCTCCTACTGAATTCCGTGGATCTCCTGCATCACCATGTGCGCTACCCACCGTGGGTCTGCCGCGTCACCAATAACATTCCCCCTAGTAGATTGCTGAGGTACTCCTCATGTCGAGTAACATGGGTCTACCATGACACCAAGGTGCTCCCCATTGGGGGTCTTCCACAACACCACGACACTCCCCACTGGGCTAGTCGAGTCACATCGAGTCGAAACAGTGAGCAGTCGTCAGGTGACAACCGGCTACAAGGTCTCTACACTATGCCCGCTCGTCTATAGGAGGATCTGCTCCATGAGCTACTTGTCGATACTCCCACATTCACGAAGTCCCATGAAGATGTATCTCAAAGGTCTGGGACGTCTCAAATATCTCAACGTAACAGACAACGCGTCAATCAGTCACCCGGTCTGTGAGTTATTAGCCTTTTAGTCCCGGGGGCCCGGTTGTATTCATGCTTGATCCAACCCGACTGTTTCCCATGTCAAAAAAAAAAATATAGTGGAATACACTTCGAGAGACCATCTCACTCTAGGATTTCCAGCGTCGCTGATGGTTTGTCAAACGGACGTCCGGTGCCAAAGATATGGCCGAATGAGTGAAAAAGGGTCGTAGTGGGCCCGAGACCGGTCCAACCTGGTCAGACCAACCCGGAAGACCTACTGGGTCAGGACCAGCACATGATGTGACCCGACTGGTGATGCGGCCCGGTCCCTTGGGGGTCCTGCAAGCCATGAGGGGCTGTGAATCCCGTGGGTGCCACGGGGGTGCTGAAAGGGTACATTCTGGTTCGACTGGAATGTTGTGGGGTAAGAGCATCGTTTGGATGGGGCACCACAGGGGGGAGGCACATGCCATTTTGGCCAGGGCAACATGGGGGCGCGCGCCGGATCAGCCAGGGCGCCGCATGGGGAATGGGCTGGTTCGGCAGGGGCATTGTGGGGGCGCAATCCTGTACAGCCTAGGCACCGTGAGGGGCGTGGTCTGGTTACGTTGGGGTGCCAGAGGGGCACGAGACACTTCGTTCGGGGCTCAGAGAGGGTAAAAGGTGGCTTGACTCGGTTACTCAGCACTATGGTGGATCAGCACAACGATGGTTTGGCGGAGGCGCAGAGCGGTGGAGGTCGTGGGTGCCAGAGCACCGTTACCTTCATCACCTTCATCATTCCCAAGATCACCATTAAGAAGAACAGCAGGGGGGTTGGTCCATGTTTTTTTGGACCATTCCCTCTTCATTTAGAGTCGTAGCATTTTGATCTATAATAAAGAAGAACAATGAACTTCAAACATTACAACCTCCACAAAAATTATTTCCCAAACTGCAGTATAAATCAAGGAAAGTATTATCATGAAAATATACCCATAACTTTGGTTGATACATTGACAGAATCACATGTAAGAAGATGAATCATTGTGAAAATATGGAAGTCGGTGTCCTCGGTGTTTTCCTCGATCATCAGTTTGTGCATCGGTTCGTCGAAGTCAAAGACATCCTACGTCAGTGGATGTCTTGAGGAAGAAGGTTGATGTCTAGGTCGAAGTTATTCATTGGCGTTCTTCGTTGGAAGAATGCATTCATCGTTCAGTGAATTAGTTCATGGTTGGAGAACTTTTCTCCCAAGGCTCCACCAAACAAATTAAAATGGCCAAATGATGTGTTTCCCCAAACTTTAATCATTGGAATGAATTAAAAATTTCATAATTAAACACCTATGTTGGCATAATTAATTAATGTGGGTTGGAATAATTAATGTATAAGAAGCTCAAGAGTCTCCTCCAATTAAAGAGGGGTGTTGAGTGGTTTCCTCTCCCCACACTAATAGGGGTCGGGTGGTCCCTGCACCTAAATTCAAATTGGGAGGTTTTGAGTTCATGGATGGTCCCCCCCCCCCCACAATTAAACATGAATATGAGTTGTACATCCAGTGGACCCTCCTCCCAACACCCAAATGGGTGTTGAAAATAATAAAATGTCACACACTTTTATTTTTATTTTATTCCCCCATGTAAAAACTTAAAATGACTTTCACCGTCAACCAATTTCCATCGAGTTGAAAGTCTATTAAAGAGAATACCAGTGCTGCGAGTTCAACTGTGCCCTCAAACATCAATTCTGAGCACCGGTTCATAAATTAGAAAAACACACTCCCATGTTTATTGAACGTACCCAAATAGAACTTCAGAAACTCTCTCCTAGCTCTCCGGGCCTTTGAATCAAGTGTCGTAAATTTTCACGGACTCGTAAAATTCCTAATTGTTTTAAAAAAATACATGGAAATTCCATGACTTTACATTCTCCCCACCTCAGTCTTTACATCCCTGTAAACCACAACTCAAACTAAGGGTACAAGTGGGGGTATTGAGCACATATCTGAGACTCCCACTCCCATGTGATCTCCTGGAGGTTCCTGTGCTACTAGCGGGCGCGCACCAGAAGTATAGACTGTCCACTAAGGACTCACTCCTGTCGATACTCAATATATATTGGAACCTCAATAAAATTCCCCCCATCATCAGTGTCCAGCTCTCTTTGGTCGATGCTGGGAGGAGGGTTGTGCATGTATCTACTCAGCTGGGATACGTGGAAGACGCCGTGCACCTGGTGAAAATGAGGTGGAAGATCTATGTAGTATGACACCTCACCAACTCTACTAAGGACTTGAAAAGGTCTGATGAACCTCGGAGATAACTTTCCACCTCAGCCAAATCTTCACAAAACTCACCGAGGTGAGACCTGTAGAAAGAGTGGTTTCCATCCTCGAACTCCAGATTTCTCCATATCTTTTCGGCATACGAATTATACCTTCTTATATAGTCTTCATATGCTCCTCGATTATTTTCACCTTCTATGTGGTATCCCATACCACCTTTGGTCCCACTAGTGCTGACTCCCCAAGGTCAGTCCAGCACAAATGTGATTTGGAAGGTCGTCCGTACAATTCCTCAAAAGGTTTCGTCCCAATGGCAGAGTGATAGCTATTGTTGTCGGAAAACTCCACCATAGGTAAGTGATCCTCCCAGCTATGACCGAAGTCAAGGAAACAAGCACAAATCATGACCTTGAGGGTTTGAATGGTCAGCTCAGTCTGGACATCCATTTGAGGATGGAAGGCAATGCTCAAATGAAGCTACATCCCGAAATCATCCCGCAACCCCTTCCATAGATGGGAAGTAAATCGTGCATCATGATTCGAGACAATCATTGATGGTACTCCATGTAACTGCACAATCACTTTCACATAGAGGCATCCCATGCTCTCTACTAAACCCTGATATATGATCGGTAGGATGTGAGCTGACTTGGTGAGTCAATCGACAATCACCCATGTTGAGTCATTTCCCCGGGATGTATGTGGAACTCATATTCGGAAGTCCTTGGATATCCCATACCACTTCCACTCTAGGACCTCTAAAGGATGAACCAAGCCTGTTGGTACTTGATGCTCCACATTCACTTGTTGGAAAGTGAGGTATCAATAAAAAAACTCTGCAATATCTTTCTTCATTCCTAGCCACCACTGCTTTCATCGAGGATCCTAGTACATCATTTCCACTCCTGGATGTAAAACTAGAGGGGATGTGTGGAACTCCCTCAACAGTTCCTCCTGAAGTGAGACTGGTACCATGGTATGTACACTGAAGAGGATGACGAGCTCCCCACCATCAAAAAATCCTTCAGGTTCCTATCCTATGGATATCTGAGCATGTATTGCCTCGCAATCAACGTCCCCACACTGAGCCTCGATGACTCTCAGAATAAGTGGGGAGTGACTGTAAGAGACTAAAGAAAAGATGCTCCATATTGATCCAGAAAGGATATCTATAAAGCAGCCAGCTGCTCCATCGCCTCACCTAGAAGCTATATACGAGACCTCTTACTTAATGCATCTACTAAAATGTTCTCCTTCCCAAGAGTATAGACTATTTTGAAGTCATATACCTTGAGGAACTCAAACCGACATCATTGTCGCAGGTTCATGTCCTTATGAATGAAGATATATATGAGACTCTTGTGATTACAGTACACTGTAAAATGTTTGCCCATCTGGTAGTGCCACCAAATATTCAAGGAGAAGACCACTATTACTAACTCCAGGTCATGGGTAGCATAGTTATTCTCATGTTATCTCAGCTGCCGAGAACCATTTGATATAACTGCTTTCTCCTACATCAGGACACATCCATGCCTAGTTTCTGATGTCTCATAGTAAACTACGTACCTACACCCTCCTCTAGAAGACTCAATATGGGGGCACTAGTCAACATATGCCTCACCTTCTGAAATCTCTACTGGAATCTCTCCGACAACATGAAGGGTTCCCCCTTCGTTGTCAAGGATGATAGGGGTGATGAATCTCTGGAAATGTTTGGCACAAACCTCTGATAATATCCAGCCAATCACAGGAAAATTCATACCTCAATCACACTCTTGGGTGGCTCCCAAGAATGTACCATCTCATCCTTTTATGGATCAATTGCAACTCCAGTCGCCGATATGACATGTCATAGGAAGTGATCCTATCAGATCCATAATTGGACTTTCGAGAGCTTACCATAAAGATGATTCTCTCAGAGTTTGTCCAATACGACCTGCAAATGATAGGCATGCTCCTCCTCTGTAGTCAAGTATCTCATAATTTCGTTGATGAAGATCACTTCAAAGCGATCAAGGTATGGATGAAAGATAATGTTCATGAGTTTCATCGGCACTGTCGGAGTGTTGGTCATGCCGAATGACATAACCAATAACTCGTAATGGAGATACCGACATCTAAAGTCCGTCTTCTACACATCCTCATCTCGCACTCTGAGTTGGTGATTCCCAGATCTGAGGGCTATATTTGAGAACCACTGTTCTCCCTTGAGCCAATCAAAGTGGTCATCAATCCTATGGAGTGGGTACTTGTTCTTCACAGCCACCTGGTTCAGGCGCCGATAGTCAACACAAAACCTCATGCTCCCATACACATTCTTAGTGAATAGAATCGGGGCTTCCCAAGGAGAAACACTACGCCAGATGAATCTCTTCCCACGCAAGTCCTCCATCTGTACCTGCAACTCATGAAGCTCTACGAGAGCCATCTGATATGCTGGTATAGATATCGATGTCGTCCCGGGGTACATGTCAATGTAAAATTCCACCTCTCTACGAGGAGGTAGACCTGATATATCATCGGGGAAAACATTTGCATGCTGGTCCACCACTACATGATAGCTCAGACTCTTTACATCAATATCTCCAAGGGTAAGGCTGGCCTACTGATTAGTGGTCGGCTGCACTCTCATCTAGACATGTCCATCATGTGCTACAAAAGCTCCATTCTCACTGGTGAAGGTAAACCTGGTCCCATCCATGCGGACACACCACACTCTGCACCTAATATAGTTCATCTGAGCAAGGACTTCTGATAACCATTCCATACCGAAGATGACATCGTAAGGCCTCAATGCCGCTACTCGGAGATCCTAGCCGAATCTATCGCCTCCTAGAGTAATCCCACACTACCGTCACCAGTGGGTAATCATCGAATCCACTCCCGTAAGAGTATTTAGATGTAAATATAGAGCCAACATTTCCATCAGAATCATTGAGCTCCAAATGGGGGCAGTGGCAATGAAAGAATAATTGGAACCTATGTTAATAAGAACTGTAGCTAAGGTTTAGTAGACATAGATCATACCTTGTATCATCTCCAGAGAACCATGATCGTAATTCTCACCTGCCTGGAGATGAGCTCTCCCCTGTCTAGCTGCACCCTATGGTCGGGGTGGACCTCCTAGTGGTGGATGCAGTAACATCTTGAAACATCGCCCACTAAGAGCTACATGACAAGATCCTCTTCATGTACAAATTCTCCATGTGGACTGCCTCGATAGAACCTCTATCTTTTCATGGGCGGTCATTCGACAGTCTGCTGATCATCTGTATGGAAGTTTGGACAGTCACAAGCCATTTGACCATGCTCGCCGCATGTGTTACACTATCAAGTTATGGCATGTCTGTCTCGACCTTGGGTGCCCTACACAACTGACTCTACATCATGTGGCCATCCACCTGTATGTCTGGTCCTCTTGGACCTCTCCGACATCTGTCTAATTCCAGGTGCAGAAGACTCCGCTATGTGACGACGGGTAGTGGGTCTCACTGCTAGTGACTACTTGGTAAGGGTACACTCCCGCAAGAGGGATCTCTTTAAAACCCCCTACTGCATCTGGATGCTGAGTGAGATCACTGAAGCCCTGGTCTCTTTCCTGAGTTCAATCAAGAAGATTCGTGCCTGGAAGAAAGGGTCTCGACCTATATTTTTGGAGTAGCATGAGAGGTCAATGAATCTATCTATGTACTGACCCATAGTTACGCGGGCTTGCTGCAGATGAAGTAGCTCCTGAATGCGCACTACGAGAAGAGTCTCCGTAACAAACTCCACCCAAAATAGGTTATCAAAATCTACCTAGAGAAGCATCACATCATCGTGGACCTGGATCATCAAGCTCCACCATCTGGCCATTTCATCCTATAGAAGGCTAGCAGCAAGAATCACCATGATATCGGATGGTGTCCCTACCAGTCAAAAAACACTCACCACAACCACCACCCAATCCTCATATTTATGTGGGTATATCTCTCCCATGAACCTGGGTGGCCTCTCGCACTAGAACTGATGAAATGCGCTAAAGCGGTGGGTAAAATCTACTATTGGGGCTGGTGGTATCGGTGGCTTAACTGGTAATGGTACCACTGGTTCCTCCATTGGAAAAGGGCCATGCACCGAGGCCTCATTGCTTGGTGGGCTATCAGTGTGTACAACTCTCGGAAATCTAGATGGCTGTCTTCATGGAGGCATCCTGAAAAGAAATTGGTGTGACTCTATCAAAAAGGTTATACCTAGTGAGCTAACCACGTGAGTTGACTTATGAAATCACAATGAAAAATCATTAAAACCCACACACAATCAGTGTTTTCATGCACTGAGTTTGAAATCAGAAGTCAGGGTCCATGTCTATGGATAGTTTGGCCGTCGCACCAACACTGGACTCCCTGAATAGAAAACCCTACTCACTACACTTAAAACTATTGCTTCATATAGAAGAGAGATCAGAGTCATATGTTATGCGGTAGAACCGACTCCTCTGATACCAGTTTGTTATGAACCATCCCTGGGGCCCGTTATGTGACTACCCCAAGCCTGCCTTCTATAGGCCAGGGGGTGGCCACTGGCACCAAAGGCATATTCCCTAAAACTGGGAAGACAATTCCATTATAACCTGTAAACACACTCCGAAGACAGAACACAACTGGATACAAAACACCATGTAAACTATATAACAAATAGTGTTGAAAGTAAAAGGGCCAAGAATACAAACTCTACTAGAAAGTACAAGTACAAATGATATAGAAACTACTCATGAATGATAAAAAAAGATTGTTGCTGGACCATCCTCTGGGGTTCCTACATGAATGGTAGGTATAGATTGGCTCCTTAGATCTCCACGACCTCCCTTCTCCTCTGCATACCGACATGTTGTATGGTCCACCTCCAGGTTTCGTCTAGTACTTGTACTCCCAGCCTCAGACAATGATGTCTGTCATCTACATCCACCACAACAAGTTGTGGACATATCCCATGAAGGGGTGAGTATAACGATACTCATTAGGGACCCCGAGACCCTCATTTTCTCACAAAATTCCACGAAGGATAAAAAAAGTATGAAATCAAAAGGTAACCCTACTTTAGTATATGTCAATACATATAACTATGTTATCATTTAATCCATCTCAATCATGAGGAATGAACAGAAAAACTGACTCAGCTCAAGCCATGATTTTATTCTAGGTGTAGTATCAAGTAACATCCTCAGTCACATTGTCGAAACCTCAACAGCTGGAGAACTCTTCCTCTATCGAGTATAGTGTGCCTTCTGTGACACCAAGAGCACTTTCTACTAACCATGGACAAATTAGTACTCCTCCTTTCGAATATCATGGATCTGCTGCATCACCAAGTGCGCTCCCCACAATGGGTCTGCCGCATCACCAACTGTGCTCCCCCTCGTAGCCTGGTGAGTTAGTCTTCTAGTCAAGTATTGTGGGACTTCTAAAACACCAATTCACTCCCCACTGTGGGTCTGTGGTGACAACAAGGCTCTCCCCACAAGGCTAGTTGAGTCTCTTCGAGTCGAAACAGTCACCAGTCATTTGGTCTCATCCAGGTAAAAGTCTCCAAACTACTCTCACTCATCTCTGGGAGGATCTGCTCCATGAGCAACTGGTCGATACTCCAAATATCATGAAGTCCCACGAATAAGTATATCAAAGTTACACCATGTCACAGAGATCTCAACGTGATAGATGGTGCATCAATCAGATGCCCAGTCATTGAGTTATTAGCCTTTAAGTCCAGGGGGCCTCGTTGGATTCGTGCTCGATCCAACCTGAATGTTTCCCATCTAAAACCAAAACTCAAGTGGAGTATACTCAAAGGGACTGTCTGGATTGAATATTTATATCACCGGGTTCCTCAAATGGACGTCAGGTGCAAATGATATGGTCAAAGAAGTGAAACGGTTTGTATTGGGCTTGGGTCTAGTCCGACCTGGTCTGACCGACCCCCCTGACTTTGGATGGGTCGACCCGATTCTGGTCTACCCGGCCTGACTCGCTGGGTCAAAGCTGAACCGTGATGCTGCCCGGTTTGCTGGGGTCTGGCATGCCGTGAGGGCTGCAAGGGGCCACAGAGCCCGTAGGTGCTACGGGGTGGCTCGACCGCAGGGGTGCCACGTGGACGTGGGCCAGTTTGGCCGGAATGCCGTAGGTCAAGGGCCCGGTTCAGCCAGGGCACCATGAGGGGGGGGGGGGGGGGGGGGGGTTGGCCGCGGCACCGCGGGGAGCGGGCCGGTTCATCCAGGGAGCCATGAGGGGCATAGGCCAGTTCTGTAGGGGCGTCGCGGGGGTGCAGGCCGGTTCGGCCGGGGCCCCGTGGGGGAGCGGGCCAGATCACCCGGGGCGCTGCGAGGGGCATGGGCCGGTTTGAAAGGGGTTCCATAGGGGATACATGACTGTTCGGCCGAGGCGCCACAAGCGGAGAGAGAGTCTCGGCTCGGGGTGTCGGCTCGGCTTGGCAACTCGACATGGTGGCGGCTTGGCTCGGCAGCTCGGCGGCTCGACAGAGCATGGTTTAGGGGCGGCGCAGAGTGGTGGAGGCCATGGGTGGAAGAGGGAAATTACCTTCGTGGCCTTACTCTAGTCTGAAGGTCACCAAAAATAAGAATGGTGGAGGGGGTCAGGCCACTTTTGTTTGGCTCACGCCCTCCGCCTTTAGGGTGGTAGCATTTGGCGCAATAAGAAAGAAGAAAGATGAACATCAAACATTACAACCTCCACAACGATTCTTTCCCAAACCGCAATAGAAATCAAGGAATGTATTATCACGAAAATATACCCCCTACCATGGGTTTATATGTTGACGGAGTCACGGGGAAGAAGATGAATAATTGGGAAAAGACGGTTCTCATTGTCATTAGCATTTTCCTCAATTTTCGATTGGTGCATCATTTCGTCGAAGTCGAAGACATCCTACATTGGAGGATGTCTAGAGTAAGATCTTTGAAGTCGGGGATAGTGTTTTCTATTGGCGTTCTTTGTTGTAAGAATGTGTTAATCATTCGGAGAAGTTGTTCTTTGTTGGAGAGCTTCTCTCCCAAGGCTCCACCAAAAAAATAAAAATGGCCAACTGATGTGTTTCCCCCAATTTTAATCATTCTCACAGATTCAAAATATCATAAATAAACACCTAGGTTGGCACAATTAATTAAGGTGGGTTGCCAAAATTAATGTTGAGGAATCTCAAGAGGATCCTCCACAGTAAAGAGGGGGGTTGAGTGGTTTCCTCTCCCTCCATTAATAGGGGTCGGGTGGTCCCCACCCCTAAATTAAAATTGGGAGGATTTGAGATCACAGGTGGTCCCCACCATAATTAAACATGAAGAGGAGGTTTAGTTCTGGAGGATTTCACCTCACAACACCCACATGGGTGTTTCAAATAAATATAAAAATCCCAAAAACTTATTTGTATTTTATTCCTTCACGTAAAACCAAAAAACTATCTTTTACCCTCAACCAACTGTCGTCATGTTGAAAGTCTCTTAAAGAGAATATCGGCACTGAGAGCTCAACAATGCCCTTAGATTTCAATTTCGAGAACCGGTTCAATATTTTGAAAAACCCACTCGCACGTTTACTGAACGTACATAAACAAAACTTCAGAAATTAATTCCCATCACTTCATGCCTCAGAATCATGTGCCATAAATTTTTGTGGACTTGTAAAATTCCCGTTTATTTTAAAATAAAATACATTGAAATTCTAGGTCTTTACAACACATCACTAATTCAAAATCTAAAAGTGGAACCATGTGATAAATAACTATGATGCTGAGACTAGCCAGAAGGATCAGCAGGAGAAATGACAAGGAGACTCCTCAGGCTCTGATCAGCCCTGAGGTCACCATCCATCACTCCATCATGACTTGTGAGGGAGTTAGTGGCCCATATAAAGAATCAAATACAATGATACTAACTAAATGAGAACCCGACGGTTGCCACTATGTTCATCAAAGACCCCATCCACCAAATTCTCGATGTGATGACTCCAAAGCTTGGTCGCTAGGGGGAGGATCTAAGATGGGGAAGCTGAGAGGAGAACCTAGAGAACCTATAGTGAGAGAGAGATAGAAGTGAGAGGATAATGGAGAGAGGGACCATGTATGTTTAGGGAAACCTTAAATAGTGACTATGAAATCCTATCAAGGTCTCACATGCTATTGTTCCCCTTACGGCCTAATCTCCTTTGTGGGGGAGAATATTATCCCTTGTCCCTTTTTTTGGAATTCCATCAGGTTAATAATTACCATATTTAGGTAGTCCTTGTTTTTTGGTTTAGTGAAGTAGGAACAAATATATGTGGGTAACTTAATGGATAGGTCATCACCAAGCCAAATGATGGAGTTAGTAGGGCTATAATGTAGTGCTTTGGGTAGTGGGATGGGAGGACATGTTGAGTGTTAATAGATTAGTAATCATAATGTCTATGGGATAGAAATGATGTGTTCATCATCAAGGGTATGCTTACACTACATTAAGAAGGGTCACATTAAAACTCTGTGCGAGTAGCCTCCAAACTAGTGACAAGATTGTCAGATTATGGGTAATTAATCATGGTTTTACTGAAATACATCATAGAAAGATGAGATCCAGGGACCGGGTCGGACTTTTTCATATGATATTGGATTGGGAGTGGAACCATGAATGGGTTTACATTATAAAACAACACAGATAGGTCATGTAAGTGAGAGAGATTACTGAAAGTGGGTTCAGTTGATATTTGTGGGTACAACTATACATGGGGGATATACATCGAGTAGTTGGGATTGAGGAAAATATTTAGGGCTGATTTGATTATTTCAAATTAGGATGGGGAGATTATGACTTTTATAAGTTCATAATGATCATGGGAATGTTCATTTTTTATTATAATGACAACCACTAGTGCATGTGGTGCACATATGGTAAATTAATTAAGGCAGTTCTGGTTAATATTTAGGAATCAATAATGGGGTGTGACTGATAGATGATTCATGCGAATCATGGAAAATTGTGGCAATTAAATATAATTATATGATGTAGAAATTTTGGGAATTCAGTGTAATGCCAGATTTTTGGACATTAAATGTGATTCATGGCCTTATGGACATCATGTGTGATATCGTTGTGAAGTGCACATTAGATGAAATTAAGGATGGATGGTATGTGATTATTGGGACATGAATGTCTATGGGTGTGGCATTGTGGATCCATAAGTATTTTGGGATGTTGGGTAAGAAGTAACTAGGATAGAGATTCCTGGGGTGGGGATTCCCATAGAAGGAATCAAACTAGAGTGGCTTTTCTGGGTAATCCATGTGGTTGTAAATGAGATGGATATATTTGATATCATCTTATCATAGGGAAAAGTGAATATCATTATACATGAGATGATCAAGATATCATGTAAATGTGTGGGACTTGTTATCTATGGTGGATTGGGTTTGCAACAACATTTCATGCACAATATATTGACTCGTGTTAGGAGTTTTGTAACTTGTTTTTTACCCACATGACAATCATGTGAAAAATTCTTAGACCAGATCATGTTCCAACTATTTCTGAACTATAAAATTCTAAAAATAAATAATCACTCCAAAATATCCCCTAATTATTCTTAAACAAAGATTTAAAAACATAAGTCATAGAAAAAATCACAGAAAACAAAGGAGTGTACTTGAAAAAAGGTTGAGTTGTTATAGTTTCTGATCATCGGTATTGAAACATTGGGGAATTAGAGTACATGGAACCCTGAAAATGGGAAAAATGATATGAATTAGAAGTCCCAAATTCTAACACTAATGATATCAAGGGGTAATGTTATATAACTTATGGTCATGATTATTGTACCAATAAGAGAATATATTTTCTTATCTTGAGTTAAACAAAACCAATGTGAATAGAGCGTTTGATGTGAACCCAGTATAAATAGTCTTAGGGGGATAAATGTAGTCTAATTTCATAATATTTGGACTAAATTTGGGGTTTTCTACATGGAAGTGGATGTGGAATAATCCAGACATGAACATGAGGTTCAAATTTCATTACAGATGAACCTTTGATAGTGGGCACATAGTTTAAGATAATTAATATTGGACCATGGGGAGATCCATCATAATGATATAAAACTAAGACAAATACCATTTATCTTATCATTTCATGGAAATTATGGTGGTGACATTAATTTTAAATCCATAAAGACAAGATAGTGAAAAAGGGAACATATTTTCACTAACTACTTATTGAACACATTGTTCTAGTAAGATTATCTTGGATCTTGATGTGGTAAGAAGGTTGGCCTCATATGATTCATGAATTTCTCAATTCACTCACTATAATATTTTTAAATGTGAATGACATTAGGAGTGGAGGACCAATTTTTACTCAGGTCACCATTTATACATTTTCATATTAAGAAATTTTTATCCTAATTATTAGAGACTATAAATGGTAAGATATTCAGAATAATTTGTGACGGGGTTTGAGGTTACACAATATTTACCTAAGGTTTATTGGGATTTAATGTTGATCCACTTTAACCATTAGTATAATACTAATTTAGTGTCATATATATAAGACCAGAAATGGTTATTTTTATAGATACAAGAAAGAGGTAACCTGATGTGAAATAATTTACCACATTAAAATTTAATAATACTCATGGGGAATGTGTAGTTTATAAGGTCCTGATGATTAGACATATGTTAGGTTGTATGTATAACATCATAAGGAAACAAAACTAGATTTGAGTAGAGATCCAAATGCAAATACAGATAATCATGGAAGGAGGGGTGTTATGGATATTAGACCTATTATGTTTGAACGATAGTTTTTCTTCAGTTTAGGGTCATATATCCTAGAAAACATTGATCTGGGTGAAAAACCACCTTTATACATAGGAGGGAAGTGAATCCTTCTAAATAATAGTCATGTTTGAAAACACAGTTTACCTGATAAATGAATTAATGACTGGAATGATATATGATATCCATAGGTTACTACATTACTCATATAATGGTAATAAAACCACATGTTTTTTATGAGGAACATGTATTCTACATATATTGGAATCATGTACAATGGATGGGAGAACATTTAATGGGTGATATGCTAAATATCAGGGGATAATTCTCATTAGACATTGATGAATGTCCAATCACAGAGAGCAATAGAATATTAGTTCAAAAGCCTATGTATCGGCATATAATTATATATTATAGTATCACTACATATAACATGGAATGGAAATGAATCCACATATAGTTCAAGAATGTGGTGTGGTGTAAATAAAAGATTTTCGTCCTCTTATCTGAGGATCTTAAGTGTCAGTGAGTTTAAATTCCGCTAAAGGGGACCATGTCATGTAGTTTAGTGTCAAATAGTAAGGATGTTGGACACATAGTTTAAAATCAAATGCAGAAGATGAGTAGTTATATAATGATTAATGTTGTAATAAAGTAACATAATATGTTTGGTGATGTAGTCTATATAATATCAAAGGTAATAAAAACCCAATGTGAGTGGAGGGCTAGGTGGTCCTGTGATACACATACATACTATGGAGGGGTATGTACATATTTTAGGGACATGATGCATGTAGAAAAGTGGTGAATCAATTTATGGTCTTATTTTATATACTCATGGGGTGATATGGCCTAATTTTCAAGAGAATATAGAAACATGATGAATGGCGATTTAACATTATCATAGAATCTTCATAAGTGATTACACAAGGCTTAAAGTTGTGGAATATACACCAAAGGTGTGGTGATCTTATCATGACATGACCCACTAGGGACCCAATTGGGACTAATTTAATATAATATTTAAACCCCAAATATCCTATAATAGGCAAGAGGCATGTGACAAACATTGAGTAGGAAAAACACTAAAATTGGGGGCCTTAGCCTAATGTACCTATACTCAACCAGAAACCCAACTCCATGAACTATTGAAGATATAAATCTAATCTTCTAGACAATAGTGGTTGAAAAATTAATGAGCCCCATTTTGTATTTATATATATATATACATATAATTATTAGAAAATGGTAATAAAAATTATTCTGGGTAAAAATACTCATCCAATTAGAAAAAATGGGGAATCCAAAATGAAAACTGCTAATAATAGAAAATGATTGGAGATCTTGACCCAATATCCCACATTCATCCACTGAACATGGTCAATGACACTATTTACTACTAATATATACTAATAATTTGTCAACCATTGTCATCACCAATCTATTTTACTTTTTCATAAGGAATGACATGTTCCAGAATGTCCCAAACAGGTGAATGTATATATATATACCCAGTATATCATCATTAAAATCAAAATGGTATAATAAAACATAGAAAACTAAACCAATAGGAAAGTGGGATTTTGTAACCAAAATTTGATATGATCATAAAAACCCCTTTGATTAGAGAGAAATTGTATCCTTATCTTAACAACCATCGAAGAATTATGAGTTCTAGTATAGCTCCAAAAATAACATTATGATGCCAATCACTATACACAACATCCCAATAATCACAGAGGAGGTCCCATGAATCCTAAATTTTTTGCATTGTTGAGGGATCCATAAGTCTAATGGTTGTTCAACTCCCTACTAGAGATCAAAATATTATATAGTACCACTCTACAGATAGTGAATTTGGGCCTTGTGTTTTGTGGGTAACCACTGATTTTACCTATATAAAAAGTGTGGTAAACCCACTCCCTTGTGCGATTGGGGAACACCGACCTCGATATCACTCTAATAATCTAAACTTATCACTGTTATCATCTAAATATCACTTTTTTAAGAGTTAATTTTACAAAACCACATGTAATATCTCTGATTCCAAAACTATGCACACCATCACATACAACATAGAGAAATACTTGGGATAGGCTACTCACAAACCCAAATACATATCAAAGAGATGAGGATACATAATTTAATTAGTTACGATGAGAGAACAAGTAGTGTCCCACATGGGTACATGCATGTCTCAAGATGTTGAACCTTGGTCGTGTACCACTGCCATGATCAGTGTGTCAAAGTAAAACTATACTCTGTGTCATTTGATTGAAAAAATACGGGGGACCACATGGGTTCCATGTCATGTTTTTTACTAAACAAGTATTATATTTCAAATTAGGGGAACAAAAGTTGTAATCTGATGTACATGACATGGGAACCAACAATGGTCTAAGTCATGTTCCTTACTAATCATGGGTTCTCTGATAAAGTACAATGAAATCTGGTATACTCTAATGTACATGGAGAGTAGGCCATACATGTTTCTTGACTTTGTGCTCCCAGTACATGGTAAGGCTACCCCAGTAAATGTTACATGGCGTGTGATAATTATAGAAGGTCGGATCTTATGATTCCATGGGATGTTGTTATAAATGATGTGTGTTACTTTTGAATACATGACGTGTAATAGGGTTTTACACAAAGTATACATATTCATCCTTGCGTAACATCAGATCCTATGATTTCACTATCTTAGTTTCCTAAAACTACACTTGTAACACAATATACTTTGGGTAACATCCTTATCATCATTTTTTGTCACCAGTAATTGAAAAATGGTACTTCATGTTACCCACACAATGTTCATCACACCTCTTGTCACTAAAAATAAGTATAAACCCTCTATAAAATATCATAAATCCAATATAAACTCACCTAAACAACTGAAATCATAAGAATAAAGTAATGATCGTAGATTCCAAGCCTATGGTGGCTACAAATCAAGTCTCATATTACCCATATTATATCTTTTATGCCTTCTATGAAAAAATTGTTTCCTGATAGCTAGATCAATCATCCAAATTTTACATTAACCTCATGATCCTTCTAATAATCCCAAATCCATTTCTGTTCACATATCCGTGATGAATTCATAGTTTTGACTTCTCTCAAACATATATATCAATTTCCAATAACTGACACCATGGTCCAATGATGAAGAGTTAATATAAGATACTCAAACAAATAAAGTGATAATAATCATTGCATGATGAGATACTATAAGAAATCATAAATATGTATTAAAAAATTTTGAATCCTAGGCTTAATGAAATAGATAATCAAAATTTGATAAATTGTTGAATTCCTAGATCTTGAGAAGAAAATAATTTAAGAATTAAATAAATATATGATCAATAATCAGAAATTTAAAGTGTGTAAACCCATAAATAATGATCCCTACCATGAAAACAGATGGATCGTTGAGGAAACAACAATCTTAGAGATGCCATTGGAGAGTCTAATACATTCATCATTTAACTGATTAATCTCTTCAGTTCATTATTTTTTAATCCTTTACATGTATTTATCGACGTCCATTTTGGCTCTCATCCTCTTCTCCTACAATCTCCAAGGTATTGTGGATAACCCTAGGGATTTTCCATCACTACATATTCACATAGGAGGAAAATGATCTTGGCATTTAACAAACTAAATAAATTTATTATATTATCACACCATACAATGACCTCCTTACACAATACATCTAATGACAAGAAATATATGTCACTCCTATGGTTACGACCATGTCTTGGAAACAACTATAGTGTTATATTTTCTATCCAATGTTCTATTCAATGGGACATCCATTTTTTTGAAACAATTCACACACAAGAGTTAACAAATTTTATATTTTTTTGATATTAATTTTAGGGTCCTACAATGGCTAAAACCCCTGGAAACTCGATGGAAAAATCCATAGATATATAACTAAATATTCAAAGGATTTAATTCCCAAAAAACTATTTTCTTATATTATACTCACCTTCAAGGTTTTTCAACCTGAAAATCATAATATACACCAAAGGGTGAGGGTAATGATCCCATATCAGGATCTCAGGATCTATAGGGTTCTATTACAAGTTACCTTACTTTGAAATCATTCAAATCGATGGAAGGGTCCTTCATTGGGAGATCATCACCTATATATCCTTGATCTCCACTGGGTATTCAAATATTGTGACTCAATCAACACTTATTATCTTTCTATATTCAACAAATATTGTCTAGACCTAGAAATTTACACTTATATATTAAACATAGAATATGTCATGTAAATGGTTCCACTATGGGGGTATGGCCATGTGGTATTTAACCTCACCAACCCTGCACAATATCTTGTATTTCCTGATAAATGTTTTTAAAATTGTACTACTCAAAAAAAGGAATTAATATATTTATATATCATAGGGAGACTCTAAATAATATAAGTTATCCTTATTCAACCTTTAGTGTTCTATGAAATTAATATACAAAAGATTTATATCGACATTGAGCGATCCTTGAGTACTCATGGATTCCATGAACCCTTCTCTGATATTACATGCACCAATTTTGGCCAAACAATATATCACTTTCGATCCTCAATCCATCACATTGGAGATCTATAAGGTCTTTAGTATTGTAACATGTTTGGAGACATGATGATAATGGAGTAATATCTAATACTATATGATATATCCACAAATTATAAGTGACCAATACATCTCTATATGTAATCTAACATGTAGGATCATATTAAACTTTACAAAAACATGGTAGGTCGAATTAGGCTAGTCATCCACCTAGGTGTGGAAATTTTTTCTCATCTATAATTGTGTTCTAAAATCCACCTTCCTTCCTCTCGACGAGAATAATTTGTAGTGATCATCAGGGTGGAAGATGATCATTGTTAGTACCCAATGAAGTCTAACTATCTATTTTACATATAATACCCCCAAACTCTCAATGAAACACCTCCCTCGATATGAATGTAATACTAGACACATGGTATGTCAGTCAACAATCACCCATATAGAATTGTAGTCTCTCACTATTCATGGTAGAACTATCACACAATCTGGAAATATGATATCCCACTTCCATTTAGAAAACAAAAGATATTTAGTTAGACCCATCGGAACATGGCAGATAGCCTTCACCTACTCGAAGGAATGGAATCTAAACAAAACCTCTAAATCACCAAATCTTACATATTCCTAACAAAACTATAACTGAAAATACTTTTGCATCATTTAAAATTCCATATTTAACATCATGGGGAGGTATAAAACTCCCCTATCCCCTCCTTACACAACTCAAATGGAACCAGTTTATTTACCTAGAAATGGATGAATTATTTCCCGACATCAAGAAACCTATATGTGGCATTCCTAGAGGATATCTTGTCATGTAGAAAGTCATAATCGATATCTCCCATATGATATTCTCTCAAATGTTGATGTAGTGGTGTGTTCATGATTATCAAGTGATGATAAACTACACCGTTATCCTCCACAAATGGTCAGCTATAATAGGATCATCGTCTTCGATTCCTCCTCCACAAAAGGAGAATAATAATTCATGATAATTGAATCATCTAGTATATTGTATTATATAGGAGTATGTAATGTATCAACATTATAGAACCATAGAAACTCCTACTGATGCCTCCTTCTCAGGTCTAGATCCCTCTGGGTATACATGTCACTAAAACTCTAATAGTTTGCGAAAACAATGAAATTATCTCCCAAAAAATAAAACCTCAACCAAATAAAGATCAAGACTGAGGCTTCCAAAACCATGTATTGGGAAACATATTTATTCTTGTATAGTCTCAATTTCCTCGAATCTTAATAATCTATTCTCTATCTCTACATTAACATGCATCCATTCCCATCTCTAGATGAATCAAAAAGCCTTATGAACATTAATACCTCATATGGAAGTATCAACATTGTAACACAATTTTATATTTTTCTCCACTCCTAAAAGAGAATGGAACTACTTATTCTATTAAAAAACCTTCAATATCCATATCAAAGTAGTCAATTGTGGTTGCAATCCTAGAAACATTTGTCATAAACCTCCTATAATTCCCAACCAAATAGTGGAAATTACACACCTCTACAACACTCTTTAGTGGAAATCATATAGGCATTTCATTAACCATTGTGTTGTCTATTGATACATAATTATCTAAGAAAACATTCCTCATAAAGTAAACCTCTCTAATAAGAAAAAGAAAATTTAAGATATTGCCAAATAATTTGTCCTCCTGGGGAAATTCTAGGATGATGCACAAATTATATATATGAACCACCTCAGGTTTAGAGTGTATGAGAATTACATCGATAAAGGAATACCTGAACCGACCAATGAAAGGTAATAATATTTGGTTCATATGTACAATGACCATTTTAGGGGAATTCATCACACCAAAGAGATGACTAGTTACTCATAATATCCATAGTGACATCGATGAAATTTTCAGAATATTAACCCTGTGATCTCAACTCATGGTAACAAAATCTGAGGAAAAACATTAAGAACCATCAAACACCATTAAATATGTAAATAATTTCATCAATAATTGGAAAAGGGTTCTCATCATTAATCTTAACCTAATTAATAATATGGTAAATAATGGAGATCCTCAAACTCCCATCTGCTTTTCTCGTGAACAATACCACAACCACACACGAGGGAACACTAGTTATAATGTTACCCATGTGATATAATCCACCTCGTTATGGGTCATAGTATCCATCTAATTAGAATTCAGTTGTACCATACTACATAGACATGATGGAACACATCATAGGATCACATTACCACTACAAAAGAATCCCATGTGAATCTCTCTCCTCCATCAGTAAAATCACACTAATAGAAGAGAAGTGATATAATTCACACTTCCTCATAATGACTATCTTGAAATAAGGGATAAGATAATGTATCCAAAGGATTATCCATGCTTCATACATGGAATGTGGAAATTATGTACTGAACTATTTTTCTTTTTATTACTAATTCAACTAAGTTAGAGATATTAAATGACAAACCTTATCTAATTCCACATGTCTCTATGTAATAATCCTTAACTTCCAGAAGATGTCCTTCTACTTTCCCCAACTAATTCCCCATAACAAGGGTCATACGAACACCATATAAACTCTAAAATTAACATAAATATAAAAATTAAAGGAATTATTTTTCCACACTTCTAAACTATCATATATAACAGGCTCTCACCTAATCAAATAACCTGGAATCATGTCACAAGAGAACATGTCATAGTGGGGGAATGATCCAATTTATATGCATTCTTAAAGCCATATCACACATTAACGATATAGAGACACATCATTTTACCATGTTTCAATGAACATTTCTAGTGGTTAGTACCAATATCTAAAGTGGAGGATTCAAATACAAGGTTAAAAGACCAAGCTTTCACTTCTAAAAAATTCTTGGTTTTCCTTATAGTTTCAAGAAATCCCTCCTATATGAAGAGATTATCTTCTCGATCCTAAGATAGGACCACCTCATCATGGATAGGAATTAAAATTCCTAACCATCACCCAACTTATATATTAAGAAGACTGGTTTTTACGAATACCATTAGATCAGTTGATATCACCACAAGCCTAAAATCTAGGGCCACAATGTCAATAAAATCAACTACTTCCTTATGTTCTAGATGACCATGAAAATAGAGTGGTCCCAATCAATGGAACTCACTAGAATTTTTAACCATATATCATCAACATCCAATCATTTATGAGCTATCAACTTCTTAATATGTATTATATAATCCAAATGGGCATCTAGAGGTGGGCCTAAATACTACCCCTTAGGTTGAATTAATTGTCTATTCTTTCTTAGTGAGAAAATAGCATGAAGAGGTCCACATAACTAGGTTTGATGTACCATTGGTTTCCCTATAATCAGTTCCACATGATTATTTTTCAAAAAATATGTAGTCAAAGTCCTATGGTATAGATACATATTCCACCACAACATCACTATATTCCATGGCCTTAGTTATAAACATGAAACACTCCAACACCATTTCTAAATGTTCCCAATCCAAACCACACTACATGACTAACTCTAAACATGGTCACCAGGATGAACTCAACTCTAATACCCCTCATTCATGACACGTCCCACAAAAACACCACCTATTATAGAGGTAAGCCTACAATGACACTCCAATCCCACCTATAATAGGCCACGGGATATTGAAAATGGAAGAGTAGGATAAAAAATTAATTGGAACTAATTATCCTAAGGTTTCGATAATCATGCACACACAGAACTCTATGTTAATTTTCAGACATATAAACAATTAAGTTACCTCTATTGATTAACAATTGAATGTAATAACCCCTATGATATATATATATAAATATATTATAATAATAATAATATACATCTGTATAAGGGAAAAAATAAACTCCTACAAAAAATAAAGATAGAAACCAAAACTAACAGTAACTGAGAATAGAAAAATATTGTAGGGAATAGCTCAATATCCAAGAGATTGACCACTAAAAATGTTAATGGCCACAAAATAATACTGAGATCTGATAATAATAAATCTTTTATTGTAACTTATAATCTTTCTATAATCAACATAATATAAGAAACTTTCTAGAAAAATAAATTCAATGGTGAGTATATTCATTCCTAGTTGAATGCACCAAAAAGAATAAGGGACTCAAAAGAGTAAACAAAATTACACTCATCCCATATGAAATATTTAAAGGAACAAAATATTATATATACTTTGAATAAAAACAAATTTAGGAGATAAATTTTATCTCTACCTTCATAGACATATCAGAATAACGAATCCACTGATAACACTAAATGGTCCCATTTGGATTCCAAAACTCATAAAAAATCTATCAAAGAATTATGGTGGATGACCCCAAATATCTCCATTGTACTCTAAAGTTAAGCGATAACTAACTCTAGTACATGAAAAACTCCCCATTAGAGCTCAGATAGGGGGATAACCACTCAATTGAATGAGAAAATGAACCCTCAATAATGCGACGAAGATCAAAATCTACATATATAGAGATAATTGGGGCCCTCTCCCTAGTGAAATAGAGGACTAAAAACCCCATCATCTACCAAATTTCCAAACCCAATCATTGTCATAATGTGAGTTTCATGTAAAGGATTTTATCACACATAACACCACACATCAGATATATGAATTCAAAACGAAGTGTGCCTTTGGTATTTATACGAAAAACTACTCAGGATTGGCTCCATGAAGTACG
Source organism: Viscum album (assembly GCA_963277665.1). Lineage (NCBI taxonomy): Eukaryota > Viridiplantae > Streptophyta > Magnoliopsida > Santalales > Viscaceae > Viscum > Viscum album. The sequence goes on along the minus strand of OY728137.1, from coordinate 1,691,677,900 downwards.
ATATCTGAGTCATGGAGAAGAATATATGTATTGTAGAAGTTTTTAGGAGAGTAAATTATGTGTATCATAAATATGAACAATTGCTGGGTCCCATCGTTTATCTCAGTTGGTAAAAGTCAATGTAAATGGAATTTCATTTAGGTGACATGGAATATCATTTAGGTTACATGGTGTGTGGGACCACTTGGGGTCCTAGATGTATTCCACACTGATTATGGGTTATTTGGACGAGTATGGACATATGGAGAATAGTCTGATGTAAATAGATTATGGGACAACCTAAGTACGAATATGTGGTCCTCACAAAACATAGGTTAGCTGATTGATTATGTTTATATAGGGTGTACTCTATGGTACACAGAGTGTATGAGTCATTGACTATTTGATCATCTACTTTCAATTCATGATCATGCTTCTAAGATAATGTTTCATAGGGTGTAGTTCCTCAATGGGGTGTCTGATACTTTTCACGAACCAAATATCTTTCCTCCAAGAGATTCCAATGTATAAGTCATGCATTCCTATAAGTGAAATGGTGTATAATCATGTTTATTCAACAAAATATGATATATTCCTCATGTATTAATAGATATTCCAATTTCATTTCCATCTTTCTGTAAAACATTGCTCGAATCCCAATTTTTTGAGGGAAACATCTCAACAATAATTTTGTGGTTACTATTGGCATGAAAATGATTCTTTTGGTGACCACCACGAGTTATTTCTCACCTTCCTTCACTGAAAAGGGGTCCCAAATCATGGTGAATCATCTATGATCCACTATAGACTCACCCAAATTGATGGAATCAAAGTAAACAATATCCATTCATCAATTCCCAGCATCAGGTGGCTAAATATATGGACTCTCTCAATCCTTGTATGATCTTCCATGAATTATTTGCTGAAATAGAAATCTAATACTCAGGTTCATCATTTGTATTATGATTTTCTTTATAATAATTTTTCTGTAATACATAATCCATTTTATTTTAACAAATATAATGAATACATAGGTTGATCATTCTCAAATCGGTTTGAAAATTTGAAATCACTATCCCCAATGAGACTATTAGGAATAATTCAAATAAAAAAGATACTAGAGTCACAAAAAAGGTGATAATTATGGTTGGATGAAGTGATACTAGATAATGAACCCAAATGAAAAAAACTGAGGAAACACCAATGTAATGTAATAGTAAATAATAATTTAAAATATGATTAAATACCCAGATATCTTGAGGAATATATGTAAAAATTTAATATGATTTAATATTAATTCATAGTACTTAAATATATAAAAATCAATCAATAATTATACAAATAATTATCCCTACCAGGAGAACATATAAAAAATTTGTGAAGAATGTATTTTCTAGTGATTTAATTGGAGAATATTCTATATTCATTAGTTTTCCAATGAATCTCTATAATTTGTTCATCTAAGATCTATGATCTAAATTATTCCACATACATAGTGTCTCTCCTCCCCCTATTCTCAAATCTCCACGGGTTATACATCTAAGCCTAGGGAATTCCCAAAATATTATATTTATATAATAGGGGGTTGTTTTAGGAGTTTCATAAATTATATAAATTTAATTCCTTATTTTACATTACATATACTTCCTTCCAGGATTACTCAACACTTACTATCCTTATATCAAACATAGGGTAATCCTCAACTCCTATAAACAAATTTGATCAAAGACTTTCTATCTGAGGTCATATTTAATGGGAATACAATTTTATTGAAAATATAGTATGTTTATTGTTTAACATATTTATGATTTTCAATATATTAATTACATGTTCATACAATTTATGAATCCCCAGAAAAATTCCAAGGGAAAATCTTGAGAAATATAAATAAAAATCCATATGATATAATTCAAAAATCCTATGTTGGTACATGAATATTCAACATTAGGTGAGTAGAAATTACAAATGAATAAAATATCTGTAATGTTATTTTATTTATCCTCACAAGGGGAAAATTTGGGTATAACATTTTAAATTTATGATAACATGAATATTAAGTGAACAATACCTATAAAGTTTTTTTTACATATCATGTGAGGAGACAACCAACTAAAATTAATAATCTAAATCCATTGATGCCTATTTTGGTAATTATGAAGTAATGAAGACTACCAATTTCACATGAGAGAATGAAAAAAAGGATGGTTTAGATTCAGAATTACACATTTAACATTAAAAGTAACCCATGAAAGGACAATATAGGTATTGAAAGACCCTGAAATACAATCCCAGTCAACTAATATATATGTATTCTCAATCATTAAACCATCAAGGTTGTTGGAATCAATTGAAAAAAGATGGTATATAAGATGTAAGTCTTGATATATAGAATCTAAAAAACTAAGGTGAGTGGAAATTAGGTTAGGGATTACTAGTAACTATGAATTAAAAATTTATTTTTAACTAACACAACATCATGGATGGGAAAATAATCATTTGGGTTAGATGATAACCATATATTTAAAATACATAACCCATTATATTGAACCAGGAAGTCCAACTTGTCAAATAAAAATGAGGGTAGGAATGATTATGGTGTTTTATAAAATCATAAAACTGGGGAATGACTAGAAATATATGATTATAAGGATATAAGTTGAAGAAGGATCTATGTATGATGGTGACTCTGGATGTTTTTTGTTGAGTTTAATACACTTGATTTTCACAACCATGGATTGAGAATGTCATCTTTTACAATATTTCATGAGGTAAATCTACCCATTTAATGATGGTTGAATCAACTTAGTGTCATGTGATATTGAATAAATAAATTTAAGTGTATTGATCATCAAGAAAAGGTGATGAAAATTTTCTTATAGATGAGAAATCATAGATATTCTTGTGGTGATTATATGAGCATCACAATGTTTCCCATTGAAGGAGAATTAGGTCAAAATATTATTGGAAGGGTCAGTATGAGAGTTTCATCAAAAGGAAGGGTATGTCATGTTATGTGATATTTATTATAATGTTGTATTTGTTATGAAATATACTGTTATATTCCATCTATGTTGTTTTGCATAATGTATCTAGAATCAAAATTAGAGTAATTTAGAAACATGAAACCGGGATATTGGTAAAATATAATAACATTATTTAGAAATAATGATAAATGAATTACAATAATTTACTCAATGGGGGGAAACTCCATGTATATTAGTTTCATTTAGAATGGATGTAGGATTCATGTAGAACACGGTTTTTCAACCTAAACCATTGTACTATTTATTTTATTGTCCAATACTCTAAACCTATGAATTTTCACTACAATTATGTGTACTCAGGATGTTGTACAAAGAGTGTAAAATTATATTGTTTGAATTAATGTCTATTCAGTTTAGCATCATTCATATATGATGATAATGGAATGTAGTTTAAATTCATGATATCTAAACTACAATTTCCCCTACTCTATGTTTTTTAATCATGTTGAGAAACAATCCATTAAAACTTATAAACCTAAAAGATATGTGCTCAGTGTTGTAAATATGTAATATAATAAGATTGAAAATTTTATATGCCTATACATGATATATGGAAATGTGAAATGGTTCACAACCCACATCATCTGATGGAGGAGATATGTCACAAATTGGTTGACTATGGGTAACCCCCATGGACCATTGTAATGTATCAGGGTGAGATAATTAACAAGGTGGTAATATCGAGACCATTAATGTTCCTCTAGAAAAAAAGATTTTGATGAGAATCCAATCAAGGCATACATGGTACGAATCACAAAGGGGATATAAAATTAGTGAAGGATGATTGTTAGCCATGTCTTTAAATTTTTTGTTACACCACTATATTACAAAGGATTTGGAAAACAAATTAGCTACTACTGACCATTTCTTAAAAAATGATACTTATGTGTTACATCTTGGAATCCCTTGGGGTTTTTTTAGGATGAATAGATACCCTTAAATAATAAAACTCATTATTAAATATAGGGGTGTATTTATGTCAAAAATAAAATATTCTTATATAATTAATCACATCATAGAGTTATCCCATACAGTTTAATAAATTACGCACCAACACTGCATACTCCTCAATCTCAAAACTCATAGTCTGTATGGATTAGACATATAATTTTGTAATATATGCTATAAAGATGAAATATTTATTCACCCCATGTCACAAATGGAATATACATCATTCTCCTTAATAATTCACCAATAGTTCACCTCATACTTGACTTAATCATGATTCCACACAGTATCCAGGTGAATCCACCTGGCATACCCTAATTTGTAAAAAAATTATTACCCCCCAAAATCTTCCAATACATTCTAAAATATCTAATAAAATACATAAGGCTATCAGAAACCAGAAAATTAAAAAATAGAAGGAAATAACCAAAACTATTGATGTTATATTCTTCCCACCCCTGGGATTTACATTATTAGAATAATTTATATTAGTAGGAAATTAATAGAGTTTTAACCATATCCCCATAATAATGTATTCTCATTATATGACCTCCACATGATCATGATAATTATTCTATAATGACTTCACTAAATGTATATATTTTCAAGGAATGATATTTTCTCTCTCTAGAATATATATTTGTTCATGGATAAATGTTTCACCCTACGAAAGATCAATACGTTCACATTGAATAACATGGTAATGATAGGTACTTTAATTAATCAAATGAGATACTTGAAAAAATTTATAAAAAAATTAATCCTTGGTATCAAATCAAATTGATAAGACACATAAGATATAATTTAATTATCACTGATGATACTACAAAATAAAGAAAATAAATTGCCTTTTTAATAAAAAACTACCTTACCTTGGAAAGACATTCATGAAAATGTATCCCACACCATAAATGATAATATTTAATGATTATGATTCACATAATATTTATGATAACATTGGGCTATTCCCATTATTATCATGTCCCTCTAAATATTTTGTGTTCTCTCATGCACAAGGCTTGTTATAATTAGTTAATACTCCTCTTTCTTTACTTAATGAAGTGGATACCACTAAGAATACATATATAATCTTCAAGAAAATCCACATGTGTCATGTTATGAAATGTATTATGGTAAGAGATCTCCAGTAAAGGTATGTGATCCTTGAATGACACCCCAAAATTTATGAAATAATATCCATGAATTTATTCAAATATATAGACCATATTTCTGATTTACAATCAATTTGAGGATGATGTTCCATTCCCATGGTAAATCTAGTTCCAATGTATTTATATTAATATTTAATATATCGACAGGTCAACCATGAGTCTATGTTAGATATGATCAAAAATGTAATTCCATGTAACTTCAACACTTATAGGATATAAATCATTTCTAGGTCATCTACCATATCATATTCATAAATTATTTTGATGTTTATTAACTTTTTGAGATATTTTATAATCATCTAGATGTCATTATTATTTCAAACCATTATTAGTAATCTTCTGATAAATTCAACATTTATATTCAATAAATTATATAAATGTTTCGGAAAATACTATAATATACTTGTAGGAAATTTATGTGAATCCTTAACATGTTTCTATCTGATAAATTTCAATACATATTCATCCCCTCTACATTTCATACATAGACCCCAAAAAATGTTTCTTAAAATAGATTTCATATTGTATATTCCACGATGAATAACCCATTTTTAATACATATAATAGAAATTCTGTTTTTCATTATATGATGTAGGAACCGCTATCTGATTTCCCAAAATCAACAATATGTTCCCATTTTTTATTCGTTCATCAATGGTATCCTCCCCATTGAGTTTGTATATAATGAACTGACAAATATGTTTGGTTTATTGATGATAATTGAGTTGAACGACTATATCATGAATATGATAAACCAAGAAATATAATAAAACATTATCATACTCAATAGAATCCGGATTCCTGTAAACATTCACAATCATTAAAGACTACTGATCAGAATATTCATTATCCAAATAATTATATGACATTAAACATAGAGAATTAGAAACATAATTTTCATGAACTAATGATTCCAATAAGTCAATATAATTTTTTTTGACATTACATCTATTTTTGTCACATATTTTTTCAATAAAATTGTGATATTATATGTTTTGTAATATTATGATCTGTAAACAAAGTGAAATTTTCCTCAAATATACAATGATTCCATGTTTTCAAAGAAAAAATTTCTTTAACTAATTACAAACTTATTGAATGTAATTTTTTATTCATGTGTAAATGTCGTGAGCCAAATGTTAGGACATGATCTACTTACTTTAGAACCCAACCCAAACTAGATCTAATAGAATTTCAATATACTTCATAATTATTCCCTAGTACATGAATGGAAAATATTTTTTATTATAAGAGTCTAGAAAATTTTTCTAGAAATGATCTTTTAAACTCATCACTCCAATGGAATGGAATTCCATAACTGATAAAATCTATAATTATATAGGAAAGACGTGAAATGTTACAAAAAATAGTGATGGTAATATCCTGATAAAATAATAAATCTGTGTACCTCAACTATATTTTTTGGAAGTTTAAAATAGATAAAAACACTTATTGTTTCCAGATATTTCAATATTTCATTTTCCAAATTCACATATTAATGTAATTAAACATCATGTATCCATAATTCACAATTTGAGAAGTTACCATAAATTTGGTGTTCCAATTGGGTTCATAATAAATCCTCCAATTTCTTTTCATGATCACTTTTAGTTTGGAAATAAAAAATTATATCATAAAAAATTGAACAAAAAAGGAGTTATGGTACCATTGAAAGATGTTATTCATTAATTCAAAGAAAAATACTGGTGAAATTTAGAGACAAAAGGGAACAAAAAAGTATATGAAATAAACTCAGTGACTTCAATATGATATTTATTTAATATCATCCTTCCAAACATAGAGTTTGTGGTACCTAGATCATAAATAAAATTTTTAGAACCTATTAATACATTGAACTGTTCTAAAAGATAATCAATTCATGGTATAATATACCCATTATTTACTATAACATTATTAACATTATGGTAATTAAGGAATTTTCAAGGAAAAACATATATCTTATTCCAAAATAGAACTAAAGAATCCTAATGTGAGATACTATATATAATGGAAACTCTACATTCTAAATCATCCAATTATATCTTAAATTTACCCAATTATGTTGGACCCATCCTTTTAAGTGAATGAAATAAAGGGTTGATCTAAGGTAGAAGATCAATTAAAAATAACACTTCCCTTTATAGTGTTAGCCCAACAAAAGTTCAGGTAAAATATTAAGATATTAATCTATGATTGATAAAAAATCTATTTTCATTATTTCTTCAGTAGATTCTAAGGTTACTCATTCAGATTGATTAAATATAGTCCTAAAAATATTTACCAATGGCCCTAACCAACTATAATTTAGAACTTAAACTATTTTAATGATATGTCCCATCCCAAAAATTATTAAAAACTCCCCATACATTAAAAACATTAATTATGGATTTGAAGGATATCAACAAATAAGTTTATATAATGAGATCATATATGTGAATTTATATAAAATAAAAAACTGAAATAAATAGACCCCATTAATAGTTGTTGAACATTTGACACAAAAAAATAAATTTCAATCCTCTTTCCTGATAGGTTTTTGGAATATCATATTGATCTTTTGTATGGGTTTTGACACGGTACTAAATGTATCTTTTGGGAAACTTAATAGTTCTCTTTATTAGTGGTGAATTAGGGCTATCTGTAGGGATAAACCATTATTTTGGTTAGTTTAGGAATTAATTATTTAATTTAAATTTATGTTGGCATTGGAATAATTTTGTTGAATTCAAATTATTTGGGGATTCTTATGGTGTTTAAGTGATCTGGATTAGGTGTTTTTGTGATTCAATAATGGACGAAAATGATCATTTTTTAGGTAATCTAGTTATATATGGTATGACTAGTGATTTTCTTTATAAATGGACACAGTTTTAGGAAAAACATTACATGGGAATTATTTTAAATGAATATGTTGTTTTTTAGGATTGGAAGAGGCTTTTTAGGAAAAAGGTTGCTTGTATGATCCTTGGGAATAGGTGGTGAAACTCATTATAGTGGAATCAAAATAAAGGATGAGGTTATTCATCTTTGAATTAATGAACAACATTGATTAGGGGGTTGTTGGGGAACTACTATGTCTTTTAGAGGATGATAAGTGTTATGGTCAGATGTTTTTTAGATTCCATTTCTATATGAGTGTTGAAATTAAATATGAATTTGATTTTTTGGTTTGTTATGTGTCCAAACATTGAATAGAGGTCCACAATATTATTACAAGAGTTTAAAACCCATAAATATATTTTATTTTAATGATAATTTTTTTCTGAATGCTATTATATTGTTTTAATGATCACGAAGAGTAGGCTTGGGGGATGGATAAAATGGTGGCCACAGCCAGTAGCCCCCGACTAGTATCAGGATATCCAATGGCTAGCCTGTGGGATTTAAAAGGGGAAAATAACATTTTCCTACATTAATTTTAAAATGGTGTAGCCTCCTCTACCCCAATATGTTTTGTGGAAAAGAAATCCCTCCCACAATACCTTCTTCCCATAAATATTTCATAGATTTGTTGTGTTATCTTCCCTTTTTATGGTGATTAAGGTTTAGTATCTTAATTTTCTATCATCCTCGATTCTCTTCCTTATTTTTTGAATTCTGGTTTTGTACCATATTGGTTTAATGATAGATTTCATTAGATCATGTTAAAATAATCCTGATATGATGAGAATTTCATTTAGTATATCATGAGGATGTCCCATTCCATTTTTTATATGCAATCACCCAATGATTTGATAATGGTATATTTTAGTTTTTAATTTATTATTTTATAGTTATAATTAAAATTTAATTGATTTTTGAATTTTCATCATAGGTTTGTTATGTGTCTAGGTTCATGTTAGGTGTCTTATTTGAACCTTCCATGAGTAATTTCACTCAGTTCTAGTAGGATGTGGAAGTGGAGTGAGTGTTTTAGAGATATGAACTTTCATTAAAAATAATATTCAAAAGGATACATTAATAAGAATTAATAAATTAAATATAATATAATTAGTAATAAATTAATTTAGGTAGTGCATATTGATGTAGGATTTTAGGAAATGAATTAAGATTTAGTAAAGGTTGGATTATGCTTTTCCGTATATAGGAAGAGTCTTCACACATTACACAATCATATGATTTTATATATAATGAGGTAGGTGGTATGAATAGTTTACCAATGGTGTTTATGAAATTATTTATGATTCATGTGAAGTGGAGTATCACCAATGAGATAATTAGTCTATTTGGGTTGGTAATGTTTTTTTATTAAAATGAAATGAAAAACTAAAATTAAAATGTAATTCCATGAATAAAGGAACATTCATATGCCCCTAGGGACCTTGATCACTATTAAGATATCTCAACCACTGATGGCCAAGACATTTGTAGATGTTTTCCTATGACCCTTATACCCCATGAGTGGTGTGTCTAGTTGACGAAATACTTAACTAAAATATGTATAGTAGCCAAAATATAAGATCCCTTCTTTACCACCATTATATGTGTTGGATGACATGGAATGATCAACCTAGAGATTTTCCAATCTATAACATTGTGTTTCAAAATATTGTTTTGACTCATTGATAAAACCATGCGGTGAGTTATCATGGTAAATAAACCCTAGTGGGGTTAGTTAATATATTATGTCTAAAGGGACCCCATACAGTGTCCGGATGACATGAGGACACCTATAATTTTATTATGATCTTGGGTATATATTTTTGTAGTTATCTTTTTAGAACCTAAACCAAAGTTGTTTGTCTAGGAGGGAATCCTATCATTATGATTCTATAGAGGGAAATCATAACCAAAGAATTTCATACTTGATTCAAAATAAAGATTGATTATGAGGACTATTTGTAGGGTGACTATGTAATGATGTGATATTTGGGATCCACTATATGTTCCCTAATTACTAATAGACCTATAGAGGGTGTGTGATGTGACTAGTATAGATTACCATGGGAGTCTGCATAGAGTCTTCCTATCAGTGTGAGTCATGGAGTCTGTAATGTTAGTGGGGTAACAGGAAAACTATTGGTGTTTGATCATTTTATATAACTATATATACATTATTTCATAATACTGTTAGGCTGTTGTGGGTGAACACATCTAAATAATTACCTTGGGGTAGTCTCTTTTTAAAAATGGTAAATACCCTTTGTTGGGTGTTCTGTGATACTAACATAAACATCCCTTATAGTTTGGTCTGTGATACGAACAAAATAAAACATTATAGGGTGTTCTATGATACATAATAAAACACCCCTGGTAGGGGGGTCACGAAACTAAAGAAAACATCCCACAAAGGGTGGTTAAAGATAATAATGAAAACACCCCTTCTAGAGTGGTCTATAATAATAAATAAAACACCCATTCCATGTTTGTGTATTATAGTAAGAAAAAACCCATGTAGGGTAGTTTGGGATACATGATAGAAGGAAAATGTTGTTTTTTGTTGTTCTATAGCTAGCATAGTCACTACAACATGCTCATAGATATTTCAGCATGACCGAAATAGGAATTGTAGAATCAAACTGTCATGTTTGAGCTCAATAATCAATGAGTTTTAATTTTAAATTTACTCATTAATTTTTTTATTTTCATTTTTATAGATATTTCATGAGAATTTACCTTTAATATATAACTATATTTCTGGTTATGTAGTGGACATGGTAGATGGTACCATGTCGAGTTATGTACGAACACCCTTCTTAGTCAGCCATTTCACTTGGGTGTTAGAGAATATTTCACTTATTTTAGGTATAGTTGTGTTGAGGATCATGATTTTATCATTTAGTAGGATATCCCACTATCTAGAGAATGGGATGAGGTGAGGCTAGATTTTGGGAGTTGGGAAACAGTATACATTTTTATCATTGTTTATTCTATATATGGGATCAACCATGTTGTAAATTGATCATGTATACTTTTATAACTCAATCCTAGTGTGTTATCTCATGTTTCCACTTTTATAATAATACATACTATGATGATTGATGTTCATGGTTTGATTCTTTTTTCTGATCCTATTGATTCTATGAAATAGGAGGTATAGTCTCTTCAATGTACAAACCTAAACCTCCCATGTTATGAAAAAGACTCTAGAATATGAGGTCGTGTTCTTAAAATCACATATCATGACTATTCCCATTACAGATTATATCGAGTTATGCTAGGACATTAGAGGTGATAACACAATCATAATTTAATGTTAGGGAACCAATTTTTCATCAATTTATAAATAGGTAATCAATTAATGTAATAGGATACATTCTCTTTATCATAACCTAATTTATCTTTAGATAATCAATTTAAATGTTAATAAATAATCTACCAACTTACAAAGATAAGTATATAATTTCAAGGTGGTTTCATAGGTCTTATGAAACCATTCCATTCAAACACTTCCAATTAGATCTGAAGTTACCTCTTTTCTATTGGTTCTATCCTATATGATGAAAGTGAAATAGGATTGGTCCCAGGTAGTAGATCAATTAAAAATTCAACATCAATTCTAGGGTGAAACCAATAGTCATTTTTATGGAAAAAAATGGTTATTGATTAACAAAGGATGTAAAATATAAGATCATGATTTCTTTAATATTTTATTGAGGTATTTATACCAATTGAGAAGAGGTAGTCAAAACCATCAGATCCAAAGGAATTTATATACCATAATTTTGGTCATTATATTCTTTAGTGATATGTAAAACCCCATTATTTGATATAAAAACATCTCGTTAATCATAAAAACTGACTTGCGATTTGAAATCAATCAACCAATCCCTTCATATAATTATATAAAATATATATACATTCATAATAGAAAAATCCAGAACAAAATAAGACTATTAGTAGTTTTCAACATTATATACACTTAAATCCTATTCACACTAATTTCACAAGAAGTGTCTGGATTTTCAAAAAATAAGGTATAATTTCTATTTTTATCCCAATATGATCTGTGACACAATAATATAAAAAATAATGGAATGCAACCTTAACAGAGAAAAAATTCATAAGAGTTGAGTTTAGGAGAATGATGCATTACACAATTGAAGTACATGATTGATCCTATATGAATATTTTATCTTCCCAATACATCTTATATCAAGGTCATCCAAAATATTCTTTTCGTCCCTATTTCTAATGAATTAGTTTTTGAGTTGGGGTGTTTATATAACTTGGTTGAAATTCATGGTTATAATGTTGAGAATTATTCTAAAGAAACCAACCCATTTGATCATAAAAGGCTTATAATACATTGGATTTATTTTATATAGTTGTACACGAGTATATAGTATAATAACCTCATCGGAGGCCCATTTGACAACAATTATGACACAACCAGGATGGTGGAGTTAAATCAATTTTTTATCGTTTTGTGATCCTAATTGAATAAATGTTGTAATAGTAATACAACACTGTGGAAGGTAAACCGATCATATTGATTGGTTATTTTTTCTTGTGTTTCCTTGAAAATAGGATACACATTTCCACTTATTTCCTACAATTGAGTTCCCACGTGTACTTATACTGGTAATATTATTCCCCCAACCATATGTTCATATGATATGGTACTCCCCCACATTCTCCCTATTTAATATCAAAATGTAATCATCAATACAAAAGATTATTACTTTATAGAGAATGTATTGTCACAACCCGACATCTATTATACAAACCTTCAGTTACATTCTAGTAGTGAACTCTTTCTTATAGAGATCTAACATCATGAACCATTATGTAAACACCATAATAGAAAAAATTTATATTATAAGATTAAATAAATATATCATCATTGTGACTGTGAAGCTATATGTGTTGAAATTTATGTTAAAAATTTCTTCAACCATTTCCACATAAGATATTGACAATATTTAGTTTTAAAATCTATATCTAATTATATATTTGGGGTGTATTAAAACATTTATACCTTTATATTTACCTTGATATCATTCTATATTATATGAAAATTGAATATTTAATCTACCCAACCAAGAAATGCATCCATGTTCTATGATCCAAAATCCTGTCAAAATATTGGTGGATTTAGCTGCTAAAACTCCAATAAAAGGTTATCAGGGAAGTATTATTTAATTTAATTTCCCTTATAATTTACCTGGAAGTAAAAAACTACACATTGGATGATTTTTGGATACTCATACGGTTTAGGATGAATCACATTCAGATTTGGGTCCTCCAATTGATTTCCCAATCATTGAACTTGTTCCATATCTCTGTAACCATGACCAAATTCCACTTATTCATCACATTAAAACTAAACTATAGGAGATAAAATTTTAAAATTATAAGAAATGATAATACTAAAATATTATTACAATTTTAATCAAATTCATCATGGATGATGTATTTATAATGCGAGGTATCTCTAATCATTCATGATATTATGAACTTATTGACGAAACCCTTGATGATGATGTAAAAATAATAATAAAACATCATAATAATTACTGTTATACTTGAAAAACATTGGTAAGTTGATTTTTTTCATAAATATATTAGATATTTTTTTTATCTATATTTATTGTCGTGATTATTTCTTTTACCCACACTACTATCTTAAATAACCTTCCTAACAAAACTAATTCTGTTTGTAATATCCCACCCTTAACCCATTAGATTCAAAAGACGAAGGACTTCTACTAATATTATGTGATATACCCATTACACCAGAGGTTTAAAAAAAGCAAAGATCTTTACTAAAATATAGGGGATGTTTTTCATTAAAAAATTCATTTAATAGAAAACAATTATGAGACATAATATGATGCACAAAGTTAACCAAAACAAATCTATAACTAAAATATCATAAAAAGCATAGTATAAGAAAAAAACACAAAAAATATAAAAATGTTGAACTTTCTCACCAATATGGTACCTTATTAGACACTGGGTCTCAAATAACTTAAAAGTTCCTCCCCAGAAAATTATTAAAAAATCATTATTATATGTTAGAGAAATATTGAAAATACCCATTAGTTGTATAAAGAAAACAACATATAGAAATAATAAAATTTTAATATGTAGGTGTGATTATATAAACTCAGTAGAAAGTATTCAAGAGGGTTACCACAAGTTTAAGTAAGACCAAGAAAATATAACAGTATTTTTTTAAACACGCTGCAATATGAAAAAAAATTATTCAGAGCATTTTTTATTAAATAAGGCATTTTGAATAAAAAACGTTCATATCTAAAAATAAGTTATCATGATTTATATGATTTATCTAATTCATTAAATAAAAATTATTTTATATGATTTGTATTCACAAAATCCTCTTGGAATTCCCTTTCCTTTTACTCAAACACACATGATTGTGTCTATGATGAATATTTTAATACTTATGAGAGGTAAATTATTTACTGTTCCACATTGTTACTTTTTCATTCACCTAGGTACAACAAAATGTTAAAAAAACCACATCTCAACCCAACTAGGATCCTCTTAATGAAACCATGAATAGGTGATATCCATTTTATTAAATATTATCATCACAACATAATTTATTTTAAATGGTTATCTTTGATTCATTTAAAAAAAATTAATGTTTCAAAATAAATTATTTTGAAACCATAAAATTTCATTAATATTTTGTATTTCAGAAAGTGCCTTTTTCCACTAAAATAATAAAAGCATTTTTTTGAATGAAAATTGTTTTAGTTTCTAAATTAGTAGAAGCTACAGAGAAAACAAATACCTAAAAGTAGAAACCATCACTAAATGAAACAAAAACGTTAGATCATATCATTATCCTTCATTGTTTAATAAAATCCCATTATAATCCATGATAAATTTTATCTGAAACCATATAACTTGTTATAATAGTTCTAATCCATATTAATTCTAATGAACATAATGAAAGATATAAAATTATATGGATAGAAATATAGAATACATTGAATCTTTATATCTAATGGACTCTTATTTATTGAATCTGGTATCAGGATCTAAGATAATTACTAAGAATTCTTAGATAAGTCCCTTAGTTTTAGATTCCAGGATGATAGGGTATGAGTAAGGGTTTCATTTTTGTTATCATTTTAAAAATCCATTTTATATTTAATTAATCACACAAATCTATTAGAACACATAGTTTTAAAGACCATGAAGAAATTTTGTGGTAGATACTCTCAGAAAATTCCCATATATCATGGTTACTTACATAGTGTGTAAAAATATTTGATAACATAAAAATATTACTATATCAATTGTCATATAGTTCCTATGGGAATATAAATTGATTCTAAAAACCATTTTGTAATTGGTATACTCCATTTAGACTCTCTCTTTATTCCACAAAATTACTTGCGTAATTTGAATGGTTTACTAAAACCATGATCCAATCATGAAATTTCTCAAACATATCAATAAAAATGAAAAAATCTATGACAATATTCTTAGGACTATATCCAACCAAACCAAATCTCAAAAATAGAAAATGGTAAAATGATACAGAAAATCAATGGTGTTAAATGTACCTTATATAGAGGAATGCCATCGGAGTGTAGTGATATCATCATTGGGGATCCTTTTCATATATGGAAGATTGGTGGAGATTAAAATCTAGAAAGACCAGCTGTGTTATGATGAATTCAAGGGGTTTCCATGATTATTTCAAACCATTGTTTCTAATGTATTCAGTTATTTTATTACACTAAATTTGAATATTAGGATATTATAGTAAAACATTTCTCATAATAAAAGTAGAGGCTTCCCTATGTCAGTTGAGAACAAGTAACCTAATGAGAGGGTATCAATCACCAAAATAAGGTAATGTAATGAAATTATGATAATGGATGGGCTTAGAATAAGACATCCTGGAATCCCAACATATCCAAAAAAAATGAAATCAAGTTATACATAGTTCTTGAGGTTAATTAAGGAGTATGATACTTACACATTAATGGGATTGTTTCCTCTTCGGAAAGGATAATGATATGGTTCTAAGGTTCAACTATGGTATATATTGTTGTTAGACAAAATGTATATTGTCAGACATATAGGATGTGTATTTTAGTTAAATGCCAGATATACTGGATAATGGTATGTTTAGTGTAATTTAATATGGTGTGGTTGAAGCATCGCATTTTCTAAGGTCTTTTTATGATAACTCATTCCAAGAATAGTATTATTATAATGTATTGAATTATGTTTTATAGTTTAATGTAAAAAATATCTGAATTTAGGTTTTGTTGTTCAGAGTGATAATATCAAGGCCAGGATTAAGTCATTTAATGTAATAAAAAGATGAAATTAAGGGGTGTGCAGTTTAATTTCATCTATATTGGATATAGAGGGATAATGATAGGTAGTTTATAGTCATATAGCTGAACTCCTGGAGTAATTCTCTCAATCAGGATCTACCTTGATCATACAGTGGATAATCAAATAAAGCTAATAATCCCATGATATTCATGATCGATATAGTATTCACATATTAGATGAGAACCACCTATTTTACATTCGAGTTAACAAAAGGTGTAGAATGTTCAAAGGTGTAATATTACATAAACCATTGAAAATGATCTATGAGAAGTGATATTATTTAGGGAAGAGTCCCCACAAGAATCGTTGTTTTATGAAGCATGGAAAAATTCATAGGGGAGTAACACTAAGGAATTTAATGTTGTACTATATAAAAATATGGATGATATAGAAAACATAATGTGTTCCAATATTTGAATCACAATGTAGTGTGACATATGGGATGAGGTTCACTAATAAATGTCCCTTTGGAAAATTGGATCCACGAAAACATGGTTATGGTGAGTGAAATGGAATAGGGGGTTGTATATGGACCATGACTTCAAATCATGGGAGATATTATTTTATTGATGGATATCCTCTTGGATGTGTTGTAAATATGGTAGAAAACTCTTTGGATAACTATTACATCACTATAGGGTGTTTCTCTAGGAAAATAAATATGATTGAGATTGGATTCATTAACTTCCTAGACCCGAATGGCACTTGATGGGTGCCCCTAGCACGATGGGCCACCTGGCTTCAAGTGAATCTCCCCGAACTCCAAAGGCTACTCACTAGTAGGAAGGGCCTAGGCTGTGTCTATGGGGAGACTATTCCCTCAGTAATAAAGTGTAGCATAGTAGATGAAAGTATACATAGGTAAATAGGGGATGAAATATAAGTAAATAGAACGAACATTTGGAAAATAGAGACTATAATTACAATCACTAAAACAAGAGGAATAAAATTCAACAACTGATGATATGTAATGTCACTAGAATCCTATAAGAATAGTATACAAGACAATAGTCATTACATGTTCCATAATAGTATAATGAAATCAAAATACCATCCTAAGCATCCCAAAATCTTGCCCAGTCATCTACTATCAGGATCCATATTAAACATCAAGAAGAAATTTGTTTGAAGTATTAAGCTTCACTTTGTCAACTCCTGCAATAATGTAATCTTCCTCAAGTACCAAATTACTTTCATAGTTGGTGTGGGATAAATAATAGTGGGTATTTTCCAAAGGTGTCTATAACAACTGGCTCATTTAATGGAAATGTAACCGTGTGAAAGCATGCATATATAATGTAAAGCAGTACAATGGAACAAATTAACCACAAACTATGTTCTACCCTCGTCTGGTGTCTGAACATGTAAACAAGTCATTATTTTATTTTTTACTTATTTATTAATAATTCACATGTTAGAAAATAAAATTGTTCCAATATGTAACAAGGGAACCAATAATTATTTAAAACAGTAAAGTCTCATGGTAAAATTCATGGAGACGTAAACCTTAAGGGTCACCAAATCAGTAATAACTGTAGTCCGGCATGAGTAAGATTTTAATCCAAGGATCCTAGAGCATATAATTTCTCAATGAGGTTCCTACTGAATCCATGGTGATTGTCCAAGGTAAAATGGGGCTAAGAGAAACATGCCCCTAGAGGTGGTAATCATGGAACCTATATGTCAATTTTGGATCCATTGAGTGTTTCTGAGGCTCCCAATGATGATATATATGGGGTCATATGGTTCTATAATGGGCATCCATGTATAGTCAAGGATCGATATTTTGTGGGTATTAACCTATGCAAGTTGTATCCTTGAATCGGGATGGGGTTCTCAAGTTGTCATGGAATTTTCCAATCATAATCCAAGGAAAGCATGAGTTATGACATTAATATTTGATTATGAAGTCTTATAATATTTAGTTTTTTTCAATCCTTTCCTTCCATTAGTGTGATAATATCATGTATCATGAAACCTTTTAATGAATTCATTTTTTTTAATAATTTCTTTTCATTATAGTGACAAGGCCATGTAGCATGCGACCATTCATTTAATCCATTTAAAACACATCCCATATTCAAGGTTAATTCTAATACCTTCTATTAATATGGTAATGGGTTCTACATATATCTAGCCTGCTATTCATTTACAATTATGGTCAAGTCATATACATAGTGTACATGCCAATTCATATTTCGAATTTTATTTTAATACTGATGCACATAACTTTTGTGGATAATGTGGTGTGCATAAATGGTACTTACAATTATGAATATCACTATATAATAGTTAATATAAAATTATTTACCATTAGGCAGGTTAAGACAAGGCACACATGAACTATATCAACCCTGCTCTTTTATTTCACAATTAAACAGAATTTATTTTATTAAAATTATAAATTGATACAACATAGTATATTGAAGGAACATCTGTATTTATGGATTAGGATCATTAAATGACAACTTAAAACAATAAATAAACATCTTTTTTGAAAACTTATTTTACATGACCACACACATTCCTTCATACTTATCATTGAATGGGATAACCTAAGAACACGCATAAAAAAAGGGTGAGCTATAAATCCCATTAATGGAGTAAAAAATGAATATCATGAAGAATACAGTACATGTTAGGAAAAATCCATATCAATGGAGCATAAGATAAACATGAACATAAAGGCATGATATATCATGATTGTCCTAACATGGAAATGTGGCAACAATATTTAACATGATTTTAGCATGATCCATGGTGCATTTCACATGGATAAAGAGTAAACACTCATTGCAATTTGATAGGAATGAGTAAAAACTCATTGCACTTGGTGTATCAAAAGACTAATCTTTACCCAATGTATTGGAGTGAAATCAAGGTGGACCCTTCTTAATCATATCATTTCAAGAATAAGTGTGCCACATGGATCATATAACATTGATTCATTAAACATCATCATTTATTCCATGATAATAGAATGTGGAATTCATAAATGAAACACAATAATCAATAAGTAAATGTTTATAAAGGTGAATACCATTGAAAGAGAAATGGGCATGTCATTCACTACAAAACAACTTTGGATTAGATAATCACAGTGCCATTTCAACAGCATAACATTGTGACATAAGAATTCATAAAAATTGTTTATGAGAGAGAATTGTGTGTCTCATCATATGTACATTAAATGGAAATTAGTGGTATTATATAGATACACGACCCAACATATTAAATGGAATTTATATTCATAATACAGAAAAAGTGCTTGAATGTAAATGAGAAGAGAGAATTTTCTTATCAAATTTTGGCATGGTAACTGGTGTACATGGGAGGAATTAATGAGAGATAAATAGGTATCTAATCATTAAAACAAAAGGAAGAATATATTGGGTGGTGAGAAATTATACACAACATTTTTAATTGAAAATACAAGAGTATAGCAACACAAAAAATCTTAGACAAAAATTAAAGAGGACGAAATCTCTTACTTGGAAGTGTGATCCCAAATGCTTGGGAGAGTCTTGAGAGAGGATTATTGGAAGCTTGGGGAATATTGAGAGTATTATAGAGAGAATAGAGCCGAGGTTGGTAGAGCTCCAATGGAATTGAGTGAAGAGAAAGTTGGTGCCTGGGTTGGTATATATAGGTAATGATAGGAAAATCATTATTATTTAGGTTTTAGACATCACACATTAAACTAATCAAAACCTCAAAACAATACATGGTTTCATCAAAAAATTTTAAATGGGGATCTAAAACATTATTTTATATTTCAAATTACTGAACTTCTTAAAATAAATGGTTTGCTTATGTGGAGGTGAGTCACACTCTCAAGGAAATCAATTTAAAAAGATAAAATGGTTTATAAGTCTTGGAGGGTCCACTAAAGCATCGTAAAGTATATAATAAAAACCTAAAATCACTTTATTTTAATGATACACCATTTATTGTCCGAAAGAGTCATTTATTGTATTTTATTACACCACTATTGGGTCATTATGAGGTCATAAACCACATTATATAACTAAACGATATTTAATTTTTACACAAAATTTCGATTGTCTCAGAAAATTATACCAAATTCACTATTGGATAATTTCAAAATATAGATTCAAAAAATAATATTCATTTTATATAAATAATTTTCTAAATATATAAATTTTTACTTTTTAAATAAATACTTAAATTTATAAAAAAATTCATGGGTTTGGTGAAAAACAGATTTCAAGCCATAACAAAATTCACAATTATATTCATAAAAAATACATAATCCGTTATATTTAATAAAAATTAATTTAGTAAAAATATTTTATTAAAATATTATTTAACTCAAAAATAAATTATTTCATCAAAATAGTTTTCTTAATTGAATATTAACTCAAAATAATATTTCTTATTTAAAAACTATTTACAAAGTAACAATAATAAAATGAATGTATATTATTTATTCTATAATAAATAATTCACATAATCATGGTTATAGGGTCTTGTAACATTAATCTTTATAACAACCGCATATGACCTAAGGGTATGGTTTGTGATGGTGACAGACTCTTGGGGTGGCTTGGATAACATTGTGCAGGTGTAAATCTCTACCTACTTACACTTCTCCTGTAGGTGGTTCTATCCGAGCATAACGTGTTGAAAGTCATCTTCGGCTTGGTCAAGAGAAAATACCAGTGAAGCGACTTCCATTACAAGCTCTAAGAAATGGGCTTTGTATGGAGCAATTCTACTAGATGAGTCCATTACTTCTTTTTTCTTAGTAAATTGGATTATTTAAATCTCTATATTTATAGTAATAAAGTGATCACTCTTCGACAACTATATTAGCAATGGTAAAAATTCATAATGGTATTTTAAAATCAAAAATCATAAAATGAAAAAAATGAATATGTTATATAACCATTTTACATAGTAATGAATTTAATTAGATCAAGAGTAATTCTCAATGATAAATGTTTGGGTGGTTTAAATCATCCCCCTTAAGAGATTTCTTTCTCAAAATTTCCATTTCCCCCACTAAAACATATGATGGTAACTTTAATTCGACAATTCATCTGATTCCCACATTTCTTCTTCAAACTTTTGTTTTTTCTACAACACTATGACGAGGGGAATTTTCTTATTTCATAGATTTTTTTCACTGTGATCAAAGATATTCACCGGCTTCTCTTTATATGAGAGGTAATTATCCAATGGTACCACCTTTGGATTGGGTACATGTGATGGGTCTAATATGTACTTCATCAAGTGTGATACATGGAATAAATAATGTATTTGAGATAGGTTCAGTGGATGTTCCAGTCGATAGGTCACTGCTCTAATGAGATCAAGGATTGAAAAAGGGATGAGTACCTTAGAATATTCTTTACCTTCTTTCCAAATCTCACAAGTCTCTTCAATGGTGATAAGTAGTGGAATACCATGTCGTTGACATCAAACTCTATGTATCATCTACGATTCTCAGCATAGATCTTTTTTAGACTCTGAGATGCTTTAATGTATCATTGTACGGTCTTAACATTATCAACCATTTTCATTGAACATTTCTATTCCTAGGTGTTTTATCTACCCTAATTTATCCCAACATACCAGTGTTATGAACATCTTACCATAATGGTCTTTATAAAGATAATTTTGGATTGTTGAGTGGAAAAAAATTTATAAGAGAACTTAACTAGAAGTATTTGTTGATAATATCCCCTTCAATCACCATTTAGAATGATATCAACATATCTTGTAGTGTATAGCTAGTCTGATCATACTGGCCATCGGTTTGAGGATGATAATTCGTACTAAAGTTCAGCTCGGTATGTAGAACATGTTGAAGAATCTTCTAAAACATAGAGTTAAATCTTAAATATTGATTAGATTCCATCGATAGTGATACTCCATTAAACATTACCACATATATGATGTATATATATTCCAGTTGATCTAATGAGAAATCCTCTCAAATTTTAATGAAATTTACAGTCTCTGAAAGACGAACCACAACAAACCAGATATAATTTTTTATTTTGGATGTCTGCATATGTCCGGTGAAAAGTCCATGGTGATGTTCTCTCATTCCCATGCAGGTATGGGTAATGGATTCATCATCCCCTTATACTTATGCCTCTCAACCATCACTTACTAACATACCAGGAACATTGATGTATACTCAGCGATCTCCTTCTTCAGTTATCCCACCAATAATTCTCTCAGGGATCTCGATTCATCTTTGTGTTTCCTGGTTGAATGGGTAAATTCTAACTATTTTGATCATCCAAATTTTAACTCTTTAACTCCGTACATGATAGAACCCATATTATGGTCCGAAATATCACAATTAATTCTTTATCAACATTGAACTCTGATGATTACCCTTTTTCAATAGTTTCCACTTTCTTTGGAATTCTCACATCATCCATTTGAGCATCCATAAACCAATCCAAAAGAGATGGTTGAGCACTCATTTCTGAAAGGATTTATGATGTTCCCTTATTTTTTATTCCCATGTCCATATTCATTAAATATAAGAAGATTATATCAATCTTAAATCTCATCGATGATAGAATTGTTGGGTCCTTTCTACTTGGAGCATCTGCCACCATGTTCACATTCCTAGGGTGGTAATGGATTGAGAAGTCATGGAAATTGATAAGAACTAACCAACTTTTTAGTGGAAGGTTCAAATCCCTCTATGTGAATTTATTCTTGATGATTTTGTGATCCATATATATGTCACACATCTCCCCAAAGTGGTAATGCCTCCAAATTTCTATAGTGAAGATTATTATAGCAAACTCTAGATCATCTATTAGATAGTTTTTCTCATGAACATATAATTTTTTAAAAGAAAAGGGAATGACATTGTAATTTTTTATCAACACACATCACATGAACTTATTAGAAACATTACTAAAAACCAAAAAAATGTTCTCCACTAGTGGGTAGTGTGAGCACAAGAATGGTGATAAAACCCCTTTTCATCTCCTAAAACATCTCTTCAAATTCATCACTCTAATAAAATTTGAATACCTCTTGAGTTATCTTAGTACGAGTGTTTGAAAATCATGATAAATTTCTAAAAAATTGGCAATAATATTCAGCTAAGACCATGAATCTATGGATATCTGTCACCGATGTTGTCCTCAACAAACCTCAATTGCAGTTGTATTGGATGGATCCACAGATATCACATTTCTTGTGATGATATGACCCAATAATGATACCGCATTCACCCAGAACTCATAGTTGATGTATTTTTCGTAGATCTTGTCCTTTCATATGGTCTCTAGTATAGTGCTTAGATTCTCCACATTCTTCTCCTTGGTTTTGGGGTATATTAGAATATATTCTATAAAGACTACGAATAATTTTTCGAGGTAATCTCTAAAGAATATATTCATCAATTCAATGAATATTTCTAGATCATTATGGTGTTTGAAAGGCATTACAATGAATTCATAGTTCCCATACCTTGTACGAAAAATTGTCTTGAGGATATCCTCCTTCATCAGAATTACATGATAATATCTCGACAACAGATCCTCCTTGGAGAAGTATGGTGCTCCATAGAGTTGATCAAACATGTCATCAATTCATGGAAGAGGATACTTGTTCTTTATCATGATTTTGGTGAGCTCACAAAAATCAATACAAAGGCACACTGACCGGTTTTTTTTTCTGGATGAAGAGGATGGATGCACCCCATGGTGAAGCACATGGACAAATAAATCACTTATACAAACTGTCCTGTAGTTGTTGCTTCAGCTCCTCAAGCTCTACAGCAGCAATTCTATATGGAGTCTTGGATATTGAAAATTCCCCTGGTATAAGACCAATTGAGCATTTGACATCTATTATAGGTGGAAGACCATGAAATTCCTCAGGAAACACTTCATCAAATTCCCTCACAATATGAATCTCTTCAAAGATAGTTTCTTCCTTGGACTCCATCATCCGAGCCAAATATGCATGCTCATAGGGTATTAATATCCATTATTGGTATGATGTTTTTATTTAATGAATATTCATCCTCCTCCATCCCCTTTTACAGAATCAGGGTTCAATTCTCTATATAGAGAGTGATTTTTCTCTCAAGATAATTTATTTTGACTCTGTATAAGAAAATCCAATCAATGCCAAAAATTTCATCAAATTGAACCTAAGGGAGTATGAAGAGGTTATTCTGGAAGTTAAATCCTCAAATTATGACCAGGGAGGAGTTATATTAATGGTATGTGATGATTTATCCATTTTTCATTCTCAGTAAAATCATTACATGCACAATTTGTTCTAGTGTTGGTATTGTTCTACTAATATTTCGGGATATAAAAGAATGCATAGAACCAGGAAAAAAAAGTACGTTCACTATTAATGAATAAATAATTAGTGTACTTGTCACCACATCATTTTTGGGATACACTTCAGTGGTAGTGATGGAAAAAGCTCCCACTTTCTACCTTGGAGGTTGTTGGTTGCCTCCAAAAACCCTTGGCTTATAGAACTAGTTTTAAAGGATCCCTGGTTTTTTTAGTTGAAATAATGAAAAATGTGGTGAGGGTTTAATAAAGTGATCCTA
Organism: Viscum album; assembly: GCA_963277665.1. NCBI lineage: Eukaryota > Viridiplantae > Streptophyta > Magnoliopsida > Santalales > Viscaceae > Viscum > Viscum album. The sequence continues at coordinate 1,691,652,908 of OY728137.1, read as the reverse complement.
TCCTCTACCACAACCACAGGTTTTTCTAGTCGGCAGTTAATGTCCAGGTTCCCTTTTCTTCAACACCTAAAGAATTTCCTCTTCCCCTTCAATCAATTTCAAGAGTTATAATTTCTACACCATTTAAAAGTGGTATGATAGATTTTCATAGCCCCATTGATTTTTCCATCAAACATTCAGAATTGAAGTTCACCTTATTATTTGTATCCCCGTGATACCGTAGAGATTCTCTTCTCTCTATTTCGACATTGATGGAACATCAGACAATTTATTCATACATATTGAAGTCACGGATCATAAGGGTTTTCCATATGCTAGGTTTTATCCCACCAAAGAAGTGGTCATCCTTGAATTCTAGGCTAACAACAAATCATGAGGCATATCGTGAAAGCCTTGTGATGTTTTCCTTGTATGCTCTGATGTATTTTTTTGTTTTTTTCTTGAGGTAATGGATGTCCTTTCCCAAATTAAGTCAGAAGGGGTGATAAAAATATTTGTCTAAAAACATTTTCTGAAATCATTTAATTCCATTGTGTCGATCTCCTCATCTGGCTTCATATTTTTTTATCAATGCACACTTTTTATCGGCTTCACCATATATACGACAAAATATAGAAGAACATTCTCTTTTTCAGAGTATTGAAGGATTGAGATGATATTCCCAATTTATTTGATCCATTGTTTGATGATTGAGGAATCATATGATCCATTAAAAGTAGGAGGAATTTTTATCATGAAAATATCGATTGATACATTTTATTCCTTAGGGTGGTTGAACATTTATATTGACCCATATTTAAATTTGAAACTAGTGTCAACTGAGAGAGTATCATGACAATGATTGTGATTCTTGCTCGCATCAGATTTGGCATGTTATTAAAACAGTCATTACATTGATCCTCACATTGGTTGTTATCCCTAATCTTCTTATTACCTTCCATGGACTATAATAAAAGGAAATCTAGGGGTAATACATAAGGGGTAACCCAAAGACAAAAATGGATGAATTATAAATTAGTTTTATTTCATTAACTTTTTAATTTAAACGCTTCAATCTTTGTTATCCATGATATACTTCTGAATATATATTTATAGTGGAAATATTTTAAATCCCATAATAATTTTTCATACTAAGCTCATGAATTTACAAAAGAATATCCCTTGGGAGTGTCATAACCAAGTGTGTAGTAAGGCCCGCTGTCGTCTACAAGTTCTTGTTCGAGTCAAGCTCAAAGGAAGGATTTCTGGTTTTACCCCATGAAACAAATGTTCCAGGTCCACCTCTGCCTACTGTAATCCAGAAAGGGATGTATTTGATTGATAAGACACTTTTTCTATACAAACTAAATTTTAGGGTTGTTTTAATTATACTTAGTCTTATCCTAATGCTATTCACTAGGATTTTCTAATCCTATTCAAAAAAATAACTAAACCTATCTGATACCAACTATAACAACCATGATATTTTATTTCAAACATAAACCTAATTTATCACATAAAATATTCACTTTATAAAACACAGAATATTGACTGTTCTAGTGTGTTTGGGGATTAGTATAATTACATGAAAGAAAAAAAAATAAAAACACAACTTTATTGAAAACATCTTTTACATGACCACTCACATTCCATCGTACTTAGCATTGCATGAGATAACCTGAGGACATGCATAAAAAAGGGCGATATATAAAGCCCATTAAGGGAGTAAAAAAGGAATAACATTAAAAATTACGTACATATTAGGAAATAGGAATATCAATGGAACAGAAGTGAAAAATGATCATAAAGGCATGATATAGCATGACTATCATAACATGGAAATGTGGACTCATCATTTAACATGATTTTTGCATGATCCAAGGCTCATTGCACATGGAGAATGAGTAAAACCTGATTTAATTTAAATTAGCATGAGTATAACCTAATTTAACTTGAAATATCATGATACTAATATTTACCCAAAGCATCAGAGCACCACCAGGGAAACCCTTCTTAATCATTTCATTTCATGCATAAGTGTGCCACATGAATAAAATAACATTGATTCAATAAAAATCATCATTTATTCCATGATAAAGGAATTTAGAATTAATAAATTCTATATAATCAATATGTAAATTTTCTTCATGTTGAATACCATTGATAAATAAATGAACATGGTATTCCTTATAAGATGACTCTGGCTTTGAAAATCACGGTGCAATTTCGGTAGCATTACGATGTGATAGAAGAATTCATTGAAACGGTTGATGAGAGAGAAAGGGGTGTATCATCATATTTAAATGAGATGGAATATAAGGGTATCACATATATACATGTCCAAATATATTTAATAGAGTATAGAATCATAATACAAAATAATTTCTTGAATATAAATGGGGAGAAAGAAATCCATTACGGAATATTGTCTTGGTAACTGGTTTACATGGGAGGAATTAATGAGAGAGAAGGAAGTATTTCATCTTTAAAAAATAATTATGGTAGAATAGGAAAAGTTATAAATCATACCCCAATATTTTTAAATGAAAATACTAGAGTATAGAAACATAAAGATACTTGGACAAAAATGGGAGAGGAAGAAATACCTTACTTGGAAGTGTTATCCCAAAAATTCAGGAAAGGCATGAGAGGGGCTTATTGGAAGCTTGGGGAATATTCAGAGGATTTTATATAGAGGATGGAAGAGGTTTGTCGATATAAAGAGGCTTTGAGTCAAGAGTAAGCGGGATCATTGGTGGGTTTATATAGGAAAACAGAGACGAAATAATTATTAGTTAGGATTTGGACACCACACGTAAAACTAATCAAAACTGCCATCCAAACCATGGATTTTGCCCATGGTTATTTCCATATGGGCGGTGGAAAAAATTGTTTTATATTGAAAATGTCTGAACATCTTAATATATTAGTCTTTCATAGGTGTAGGTGAGTCACACTATTTTAGAAATCAATTTAAAAGGATGAAATGTTGTATAAGTTTTGAAGAGTCCACTAATGCATTGTAAAAATATATATAACAAACCTAAAATTACATTATTTTAATGGTAAAATATATATTTTACTAACAAATTTTTTATATTATTTTATTACATCACTATTGGTACATTATGATGTTATAAAACACATTATATAATTAAACGGTATTTTATTTTTACCCAACATTTTGACTGACTCAGAAAATTATTAAAAATTCACCATTGGATAATTTTGATGTCTGATTCCAAAAATAATATTCCTATTATCTAAAAAATTCTACATATGTTATTTTTTACTTTTGATATAAAACCTGACATTAACCGGAAATTCATGGGTTTGGATAAAAACGGCTTTCAATCCTTAATAAAAATCACAATTGTATTTGTAAAAATTATATGATCATTTATATTTCATAAAAAGTAATATTTTAATAAAATCTTAGTACATTAGCATTTAATTAAAAAATCCATTAATTCATAAAAATAGATTCCTTAATTGAATATTAAATATAATACTATTTGTGTTTTAAAAACTATTTACAATGTAACAATAGTAAAATCAATGTATATTCATTATTCTATACAAAAATATTGCACATAATCATAGTTATAGGGTCTTGTTACATAACCCCTTATAAAACCCACATATGAACAAAGTGTAACGTGTGAGATGGTGAATGACTCTTGGGGTTTATTGGATAACATTACTCGGGTGGTAATCTCAATCAACTTTCACTTCTCCTGTAGGCAGTTATTTTTGAGCTTAACATGTATAAGATCAGCTTGGGCTGGGTGAAGAGTGAATCACAGTGACTCCACCTCCTTTCTGATCTTTGAAAAATGGTATTCACACAGAGCAATTAAATTGGATGAGGTCATCACTTCATTTTTTCAGTAAATAGGATTTGTTAAATCACCATATTTATACTAATCATGTGATCACTGTTCAATGACTATATTATCAATAGTAAAAAAAATTAATGGTATTTTGATATCCAAATCAGAAAATTAAATAATTTTATATGTTATATAATTATTTTACAAAATAAAACATTTAATTATATCAAGATGAATTTTCATTGATAAATGTATAGGTTGTAACATGAATGGTGGATCAAACCTGTCAAAAAACAAAAATGAAAATTATGGAATAATATCAAACATCGGATGGATGGGGTTTTGGGAGTAACAAAAAACAATTAATCACATGTATGGAAAGGGAATATCCATATAGTTTTATTTGTTATAATAATTGAATATAAAGTATATAAACACCAACTGATGAAATCAATGGGCCCCACAAGACAATTCCACAATCAAAAATCCTAAGGGATGAGTTATTGACCACCCACCTTAGTCTTGCACGACTCTCCTCCTTTGGTATTAGGGCATGATTTGGCTCAGATCAGAGTAGATTAATGTAAAAGTGAAAAAATCTCATACCTCGATACCAAGTTCTAGAGGAAATGAGAAGGAGAAATGCTTTAATGGACTCAAGCACTTAACGTTTCACATCCAACATGACGAAATAAAGCGTTAACGTATCCCAGATGATGGTGATATCATTTTTACTACCCTATATCATTAAAGGGCTCCAAAAAAATAAATTAATGTTAATACCGTTAAAATAATGATTAGGGAGGAAAAGGGATTCTAATTAAATCATTAATGGGAAAACTGAAAATTTACCCCTAAAAAAGGTAGGCATGTGGTTGGTTGACATGGTTCGAAAAAACATGCACAAAACATGCTTGGATACATTGTAAGAAGAGAACATTTCATGGTTAAGAAACATAGATGTGTGCAAACCATGTGATGTAATAATGTCTTAAAATTTCAATCTACACAGTTATCCAAATGGTGTTCTAACTATGCAATATTTATTCGACCTGTCCAATTTTCCCAAAAAAATGGGTTCTAGGCTCTGAAAATTACCCATACACCATTGAGACCTATAATAACTCCAAATAAATACATATTAGATCCATATTATATATTTAGTCTGATAAATAAAGGATCCATTCCTGAGTGAAAATTATGGTTCTTAAAATCATATACTTTTTAAGGAACGCATCCTCAAGTTCACCTTCCAAGGGTGGAGAAAAAATATCTGAGAATGACTCTAGTTGATCGGAACGTATGTCAGAATCCCTCTCCCAAGTCTCATCATGTACTTGGCCATGCTGCCATAGCACTCATACTAGAGGGATAAACCGATCTAAGAGAAGTTTCGTGCTCTAGTCAATGATGCGTAATGGTTATTCCTCAAAGGTATAATTAGGATCTAACTCAACATCCATGGGATAAAAAGCATGTGATGGATTATAATAATTCTAATGAATCTTTGAAACATGGGATGCATCATCCATGGAACATTATCTAAGAGATAAAAGCAACAGATAGGCTACTGGCACAAGTGTCTCCAGAATTTCAAAAGGTCCTAAAAAGGAGACAACTTTCATTGATTTTGTAACAGTATTTTCCCTAGCATAGGTGATTCCAAAAAAAACACGATCGTTAACCTCAAACACAAGATGTTTTCAATGGCGGTCAACATAATATTTCTATCTATAATGAGTAGTATTCATTCACTTTTTGATCAGCTGAACTTGCTTTGAAGTCCCCTGAAGGAAATCTAGACCTAGCAGGGATGCCTCACCAAACTCTAGCCTGCATAGGGGAGAATGGCACGAAATACCATATATTTCCTCAAACAATATCTTTTCAATTATCTTAAAATATCTTTTATTATATGAGAACTCAACACGAGGGATATATATTCTCCATGAACTCCCTAAATCAAGTAAACATGCTCGAAGCATGTCCTATAGAACATATGTTGTACCTTCGTGATTTTCCATCAATTTGAGGGTGATATTTTGTGTTTAGAAGAATATGTTTTCTAATATCCTTCTATAATCCCTACTAGAACTGTTAAGTGAAACTTGAATCCCTATCTATGATGATAGTATGACGAACCCCGTGGAGTCATATGATCTCACATGTACAGAAGTTTACCATCTCATCAACTAAGAATTTTTTCCAAATAGGAATGAAGTGTGATGATTTCATTAGTCGATCAATGACTACCCATATAGCATCACAACCCCTTAATAACCTAGTTAATATGATTAAGTAATCCCTAGAAACATCTTAATATTTATATTATGGGTCTGGAAATAGCTATAGATGTCTCACAAGTCTCTGATTATCCACCTTCAGCTATCAATAGATGGAACACCTAGTGAAAAATACTACTATCTTACATTTCATCTAAGTCCACCAATATTGGTGTCAAATATCCTGATTCATATTCAAGGTGCCTAGATGAACTGCCCCCTGAGAAGAGTGGGGCTCTTTCATCAAATCATCTCTCATGTCTATAGGATCCCAGATATAACCACATAGATAGATGATGTTGTCTCTTTCTATATAGAAATCTAGAGGTAGGTTATCTCTTGAAACACTCTCACAGAGAACAAAGCCTTCATGATCTGAAAACAATCTACCCTTCTCCTTCTCAATGAGGGAAGAGGTAATGGAAAAATATGAGAATCCAAACTACTGAAGAATGTAATGAATCTCTAGATTCAACTCAGAAAATAGGTCTATTAACTTTCATTCATCATTGGCTTCCCGTAGGGATTTTTCCTGAGCATTCTGATTTAGTGCAAATGCAACCACATTGCCCTTCCCAAACATATATGCAATCTCATAATCCAAGGATTGTAGATATTTGAACAATCTTCGCTATATATGGTCGAATTTATTCCGAAAGAAGATATATTTTAGGATCTTGTGGTTTGTGTATATCCCAAAGTTTTCACCCAAAAGATAATATCTCTAGAAATGTAAGTCATGGACAACTATTGATATCTCAATGTAGCGTGTAATGTAGTTTCTCTCATGAGACCTCATATACTGAGATTCATATACAATGACTCTATTCTCTTACCTCATCACTAGTCCTAGGATGATTCCTAATGCATCATAGAAAATTTTATAACCAATACCAACCTTCATAAGAGTCAGAATAGGTGACGAAGAAAACCTCTCATTCAGCTCTTAAAAAGATTTCTCACATGCTTCTGACCATAAGATCATGACTAATTTATTTTGAAGACTAGTATGAGGGGAAGCAAGATGTGATATTTCTTGTATGATATTCATGAAATATCCTACCAACCCCAAGAAACACTGTCTATCAAACAAATTATTGGATTCTCCCAGATAACTACAAGAGTAAAATTTTCTGGGTAAATAGATACACCTGATTCTGAGATACTATGACACATTAAGTGAAAATTTTCAATCCATAAGTGGAACTTAGCAAGCTTGGAATAAATTTTATTATTAATCTTTGTACATAGAATGATCTGATGTTGATTTTCATGTTCATTGTGGTTATGAGAATACACAATAATGTCATCCCGAAAAACAATGGTAATGGAATCGAAATAGTGGCGGTACACACTATTCATCAGAGAAATAGAAACAGTGGATGTGTTCATATGAACGAATGAGATAACATGTTAATCATACAGACCATAACTACTATGGAAATTTGTATGAGTTATGTCTGATAAAATGACTCATACATGATGATAACCCAATCACAATTCCTTATGGGAGAAGATAGTTGCTCCTTAGAGGTGCTGGAAGAGATCGACTATTCGAGGAATTGGATAATGGTTCTTTTTTATGTTGTTTTAACAAACTTTAATCCACAATGAGATGTATGATTCTATACTCCTTCTTAGAAAAAATCACGGTTGAACCCCAAGAGGCAGTATTGGGCCGTATAAAATATTTTGCGGCTAAATCCTCTAACTACTGCATGCGATCTTGAAGCTCCTTATGTGTCATCTTTTATGGAAGAATGGATACTAGAGCTACTCATATGACATGATTTATTGTAATCTATACCTATCTCTTAGGGGGTAAGTGAGAACAGTTGTTTGGAAAGATATCCTTAAGTGATCAACTACTAGAGGAAAATCAAAATGATGTAAACCCTGATCATCAATAAAGATATTTTCAATATGAGTATTCACTCCACCTAGCCCGAGATACATTGGGCCCGCTATACCAGATTTTATATCCCACTTACCCTAATGTATATAACTTATTCTTTCTAGGGATGTAAATTATACCCTACATCGATATCGGTCAAAAAATCGTGATAGGGAACTAGCCGTTCCTTCTTGAGTAGGACATCGAAGTTCATCATCTTGAGAAATAATATCTTCCAAAAGAAGGGGTAACTACCAACATTAAGGGGATAGTCCCTTCATTGGTGTATCGCCTCTTTTATTATTCCTAATGGAATATCTAAGGTAATTATACCATAGTAAGATTGTATCTATAGTATGATACTCTCCATGATTGATACCAAGATAAAATTGTTTGAAGAACCTGTTTCAAATAAACAGGATTTTGTAGTAGATTCCATAATAATAATGCCTCATACTATAGATAGACCCATATGATGATCATTAGGTATTGGTTGTAGTGCATGAAACTTACCTGATACCTGGCCCTATGCAACAGATGGAGTACCACAATCATGACTGCTCTGTTGGAAGTAATGGTAATAAAGGGTTTGGCTACCATGGAAATAACCTCCTCCTCAGGCATACCTGTTGGTTCTATTACAATTCATTACCTGATGCAGCATAAAAGAAGTTTCTCATGAATTTAGAGTGGGTGAGGAACCTTTTCCACTTGAATCAAGTGGAAATATCCTTCATAAATTCTTAAGATTCCCCATACTGCCACAAGCCCATCACTCCATTGGGTCTTTATCACATTGTGTCTTCCTTTACACCATCATCCACACTATTGAACCGTAATAGATCTATTTAAGTGTGCACTATGGTAGGCACTTTTTTGACCAGAAAACTTAAGAGAATTATTCCTGCCACCAGAAGAAAAACCTTACTGCCACAACACTAGTCTTTTATTAATGTTACTATTGTCATCACTCATGATATGATTTGGGAAAAGAGAATTTTTTTATATTGCATAAGAGGTAGATATGAGAAATGCATTCACCTATTTATCGATGGAATACTAGATCCCATCCTCAAAATTTCTAGAACACAAAATCTCATCAATATCTAGTAGTGTTGAAATGTGTTGTAACTCTATTAAATGTGAAAATAATCCATAACTGATATAGAAACCTACTCGAGATGTATAAAATATATGGATCTGTCTGGTCTGAGTGTCTGTGGAAATAACTGATCATAAAAGGCAGTTTGGAAATCAACCCATAACATGCCATGATGGCGACCAACCTGGGTAATCATATCCCACCAATTCTTGTACCAATACTGAATAATTTATGTAGAATGTTTAACCCTCATCCCTGGAGGCATCTCTAGATGATCAAATATTGACAAGGTGTCCTCTATCCAAGTTCTAGTAGCCTATGGACCTCCATCCCTAGAGAAAGTAAGATTATGTTGAAACATATCCCAACTACCCGCTTAGACGACCAGGTATCAGTAAGTTCTCATGTATAAAACACATATCCTTTTACATTCAATTACAAGGTTCACTCATTTACCATTCCTAAACATGAAATGGTGGGATAAGTAAGTGAAGCCATTTCATTTAACATTACATGATTCATATTATAATGGGTATCCATTTTTGGTGAATTGCTGCACAAACACCAATCACTAGAAATGAAACCCATTTATCTATAACATAATGGCTCAACTCGGTAGATTACTCATCCCAACCCATGAGGGCCCATAATCCTCATCAATTAAGACATTAAATCACTCATCATGACAAATAATAATTCATGCTTAAGCTATCTATCACAACATCACTCAGCAATCGTAGGTATTTCAAGAGAATTAAAAATAATGAAATTAACCTATATGGTATGGAAATATGTGTGATATGTGAATTCTAGGATCCTATAATGATTAAAGTAACAATGCTTCATTCCCTCATACCATTGGGCCAAGGATTAAAGAAAACCAAAAATTACAGTAATAATGAATGAAACCACAGAAAATGTGCAACACCGAATGGTGAAATAATATCAACTATAATAGGAAAAAGAATAAAAATAACTATATTTTGGGTAACATGAATTTTTCACCGAACATGGGTTCACAAAAACCAATCATTTCATATGACCAATCCCATCAATTCCTAATATCCAATATATTGTATCTAAATATTAATGTAAAAAAGAGAAACTCTACTGATACAACTTTGTGACATCCTAGACCCAGATACCATTTAATGGGTGCCCTAAGCCTGGTGGGCCACATGACCTCAAGCGCATATCCTTGAACAACAGAGGCTTCGAACTAGCAGCAATGGCACATAGGGTGTCTACAGGGATACTATTCCCTCACTACCAATGTGTAGTGTAGGGGAAATAAGTAAACATACATTAATAGTGGAAGAAATATATGTAAAGTGAAAGAGAAAAAGAAAAATATAGGAAACAATAATAATAACTAAAAAAATTGGAATAACATTCAATTATTCATAATATGTCAGGTCACTAGAAATATGGAAAACATGCATACAAGATATTTGGCATAACATGTTCCACAGATGTATATATGAAACAAAAGACTATCCCAAGCATCAAAAGCTCTGGCTCGGTCATATACTACCAAAATCCAAATTAATCAAAAATCAGTCATGTGTTTTATGTTCTATGCATCCATTTTTCAAAATCTGTGACAATTTAATCAACATCGATTACCAAACAATATCCAAAGAGGGTGTGAGATAAATATCAGTGGGCCACTGCCAATGGTGTCTATAACATCTGGCCTAGGTAATGGAAATATAATTGTGTTCATGCATGAAAATATTATGTAAAAAACACCTTATAAGTAAATACTCAATTACCTATTTCATCCCTAGGATGGTGTATGATCTTGTAAACAATTAATTTTTTGATTATTACTAGTTTATAAATAAGAAAAATGTTTTCAATTTCAATGGTTATAAGATGTAACAAGAAAAACTACAATGATATAAAATAGTGATGTCCCAAGGTAATAATCACGGTTACATAGACCACAAGGGTTTCCAAATCCGCAATAACTATAGCCTAGCATGGGAAGACTATAATTCAAGTAGCCTAGTCAATGGAATTCCACAATTAGGTGCCAACCGAATCTAATGTGATTTTCCATGGTAAAATGAGGCTATGTAGAGACAAGGTGCTATGGCCTATAACCAAAGCACATGCATGTCAATACAGGATACATGATGTGTATCAAAGGAATCTTAAGATTATATTTAAGGGATCCTATTATGTCATTATGGGCATCCAAATAATAAATAAGGATCAAGATCTATGGGGGTAATGTCCTATAGAAATAGTACCCTTGAATCAGAATTGGGTTCTAGAGTTCTTAAGGAATTCTCTGATCAAAATCCAAGGAGACCTCGAGTCAGGAAATTCTTATTTTATAATGAAGTCATGAAAAACATAATTTGGATCAATAATTTCCTTTCATTATTGTAATAAGGTCATGTATAATGCAACCATTTAATCAAGTCATTGTGTTCAATACATTCCATTCATTATTTTGATAAGGCCATGTAACATGCCACCATTCATTTAATCTATTTAAAGAACCGTACATATTCATGGTTCATTCAACTACCTTCTATTAATGTGGTAAGGGGTTCTAGAATTATGCAAGTGACTATTAATTTAATTTTAAGGCCAAGTCATATACTTAGTATACTTTCCAATTGAAATGTCACATTTTATAGTCAAATTGAATCACTTACCATAGGTATGTTAAGTGGTTAGCATATATGGTAATTTCCATTATGCAATTCAAAATATAATCAAGGCATTTAATATAGTAACACTTACTGTTAGGTAGTTCATGCCAACAGACACTAAAACATTGGCTCATAAGAATCCAAAAACGACAAGAACAATTATTGCATAACTATTGGATCGTAATATATATAAATATATATATGAGAAGGAAAAATACAAGAGGGGGTGAATTATTAGATTTACATTTCTTTTAAACACTTAAGAGAGAAATTAGTTTAAATGTTCTTAAACTAATAAAATTCAAAAATATATATATATATTACCATATGAGTCTTGGATCTTCTGGATATGATATGATGTAATACTAAAAGTAATGAAATAAAATTGTATATGAAATGAATACAATGATAAAAGTAATAAAAATTTAAATGATTCTTCCATAAAACGTATAGAATCACTTAATACAATATATAATGAATGAATTATAATTTAAATAATTTGAATTTAAAAGGATACCAATAGAAAAAAACAAAATTATACCCTTTCCATTATAAATAATAGCAAAAAATTAAAAGCATTACATATATATTATCCGAAATAGTACGGTATACTTCCATCTAGGATAAAAGGTTTGTCTTACCACAACCATGGTAAGCCCTATATGTGATGATCAGCATAACTGCGTCTCTATCCCTATAACCCCCCGATTAAGAATGTAATTGATACCTATGTATTTCAAGAAATTGAAATCCCCCGATATGATGATTGGAAGAACATTTTATTATCCCCAGAAGACCTTGATCAATTTCGCAATGATCAGATGCACAAATAAATAAACCACTTATAGAAATACAAGAACATGGAACAAGTTGTTCACCTGTCCTATCTTCATGGATTTAAAATGAAGAAAGATATAAGTCACAACATATCTCTATAATACATGATAGAAGAAAATTTTCTGTATTATAGTTTTAATATCCTCTAATTTATATGCCTCGGGTTCCAATGTTCATATTTCCTCCAAGATTTATATTTCTTTGAAATATTCAGAAGGTCAGGTTCACTAGGCATTACAATGGTGAAAAAAACGCATGAAATCATTTTGATTGGTGTATTACTAATGCAATGAAATCATTTTCTTTAGAAAATAGTAATTTACAAGGTATAAAAAATGAGTATGAGAAACGTTTATTCAATATTGGACTAAAATATGAGTACAATTAATTACATGACTACGATTAATAATATGGTCCCAATTCTTGTCATGATTACGACACATATAGTGGTTACGATACAAAACATAGTTACAATGCTTAACATGGATATGATTCTATTGACGCTCCTTTTCGTAACATTGTCTAAAAGAATCAAAAGGGAAATGACCTAGAAAAAATTGATTCATGCTTTGAAGAAAACATCAAAAATCGACAAAGCCATGAACACGGCTTCAAATGAACAAGGGTCGCGCAAGTTCCATCATTGTCGCGCAAGTATACTTACGCGCTATCTAATGGTCGCGCAAGTGATTTACATGCCCTAATGAATAACTACATGGGGTCTTCTCCAGCCTATAAATAGACCCTGTGGGCCCCCCATTTGTAGAGGAATTTTTTTCAGAATTCACAGACAGAGCTCTGAACGCCCATGTCTCTTCTTCATGACTTCTGAACTCTTATAAGTTAATTCATTACCTAGAATGGAAGGTCTAAACAGGAGGAGTAAGGTATATGTGTTATAATTCACTAACACTTGCGCACCTAAGTGTTTTACCCTTAAGGGAAATGAACACACTTGTGCGCCTCCCTACTTCTTCATCAGAACATGCACGCAATCTTCTGGAAATCCCTTAGTGATAATACCAAGGCTTTGAGCCAAGTATCACCCAAGTATTACCCAAGGATTGAAAATCGAACAAATACCCATTTGTCGCGTAGTTATACCTGCGCGACCAGGACTTGTGCGCCCACGCAGTACCTGCACGCCTGCCAGGACTTGCAGGTCCCTAATTTTGTCGGTGCCTTTCCTGCCTACTCCACCCCTTTATGCCATTCCACTTCTCCCATTCAAGATTTAATCTTTAAGACACTCTTCAAAGCCATTTATCGCATGATTTCCTGATTTGGTTTCCTTATCTGAAAGGAACTCTATGGAACATCTCTAAAAAATCTAGTGATTTATTGATATTTATGTCACTAAAGATTGTGATTTCATTCATTCAACCTCATCCTTTAAGATGAGAGAATACTTAACCTGGGCCTCTTTTTCAGGAATAAGCCTCAGTCCAAATTCTCATTAATATGAGAATCTTCTTTAGGAGTATGTCCCAAGTCCCCTAATATGGGCATCCTCTTCAGAAGTAAGCCCCAACCATAATTCCTTTAATCTTGGCCTCCTTTACAGGAGTAAGCCCCAGTCTCAAATATGGGCCTCCTCCTTAGGAGTAAGCCCCAAGTCCCTTTAATTTTTAAATCCCTTTAATTTGTGCCTCCTTTTCAAGATTAATCCTCAGTCTTAATTACTTTTTGATATGGTCTTCCTTCTCAGGAATAAAACCCATTCATAAGTCACCTCCTAACTTGGGCATATTCTTTAGGAGTAAGTACCAAGATTAGAGTATCCAAATCTCCATAAAGTACATATACCTTTTTGGACCTTAATCCTAGATTTCTTCCCTAAAGTAAATCTTATTCCTCATCTATTTTGGACAGTCATACATACATAATCCCCACATCATTTCTTATGATTGCATATTTCATGGCACAATTGTCTGGTTTTTCCAATACCTCTTGTTTCTCTCATTGAGCATGAATCACGTGATCTTAGAGTGTAAATGTAATTATGAAATCTTTCTTTGATCCATCAATCATAAACATCATACTCCCTTATTCGAACTACATGGGTTCTAATTCCTTTTCCAAAACAAAGGATATGTGGGTAGCCAATCAACGGATACGATCCCAATTCTGAAATAATCCATGTCCTCCTGAATGACAATAAACATCATGTTCCCCACTAAGTCTCTTTAAAACTAGTATTGTCATCATAATGACCAAGAGGCATTTATGTATTTTAAGGCTACCATCAACTAAGAATCTCTATCAATTACAGATGATTCTTCATCGATGAAGAACCTCGAATACATATAAAAGATTCTCTGAATTTCTTACATATTATTCATTGATTGTCAAACTAAAGGAAAGCTAATTTCATACTTGGTAATGTAATAAGGATTCACGAACATAACATTAATCTATAAAGAGAGTCCTTGAGTGGACAATAATTCCCTTCAAAAAGGTGTGATGAGTCCGACCTCCCATCCCCCCAACCAATGAAAATTCTTAAGCCTCATCATTCCACAACTAAGAGTGCCTACCTTTGGAAAGTAGGTCCAAATGGATATGGAATCATTGGATGTTTCCAGTTCTATGAACAAACCCGTTAGAAACCAATTTGAATGTTTGAACCTTCAATCAACGAGGTCATCCCCGATTCCAGAGGGAAACCAAAAATGATGAACCCGATGTGAATCCTTAATCATGTTAAAATAATGTTTTTCTTATTTTTTAGGCCCCTATTTAAAACTCAATGAGAGGTCCAACAAAAAATCATTGACATATGTACTCATCCAAAAGATGTAGTGGTTGAATTTATCTTGATTACGTCGGTTACATCGAACACGCACTTTTTTCACGATTTTATGCATTCTATGAAATGGCTGCTCTAAAGTTCACACCTATGAATACCACTACTGTGAATACCACTGCTGCAAATTCCACTACTACTACTCTTGCTAGATTGTCATCCACTCTGAGGATGACATCACCTACTCAGCGTCTTCAACGCTGGGTATCAAATGCGCTGGTTAAGGATTATCATCAACACGATATCATTCTAACTCTGTAGGCTGCTCGACAGGACCTCCAAGTGAACAATTCACCCTAGTTGTATAGGCACTGATGACCATCAATCAAGAAGCAAGCAGTGATAACTACTGTCTCCAACCGTTTCGGGTCGTTATCCCTGGAACGAAATCACCATTCACTCCCATATTCTGGGGAGGTGAATGAGAAGGTCCCCCAGGGCCTTAATTCAAAGAAGCGGGAGTCCTTCATGAGGGTTCCTATCAACAATCGCCGCCAGACTCGTGCGGCAGTGCACCCTCAACATGATGAGGGTACCGACTCCAGGAGTTCAGCTCAGGTTCCTCGAACCCCAGCAGGCAAGACGAACCGCTAGAGGAGGAATCTGGTCACCAGTGAGCAGGTTCTCATCTCTTCCATCTCTAGATAAGTCTACCAACCTAACTTGGTGGAAGGCAACGAGCATGCACATACATAGGCCCGTTTTAATTACATTGTCCAACAGACTCGTCTGGAAGCATCACATCAATCCCGCCAGGAAATTCTGGCAGAGTACTATAGGCAAGAACATACACTTATTTATACATCATTAGATATTCATTAGGATCGTCTTACTACTTATGATGGATATCGTCATCCACGTTCGGAGAAGTGCAATCAACAGGCACATACACATACTATTATTAATCAAGCCAACCAACAGTCTCGCTTGGTAGCACAAGTAGAAGTCAGTCAGAAAGCTCTGGCGACAAACATGCGGCAGACTCAACTCTCTGCCCCCACACTTGAGTACTGTCAAGATTCACTTACAGGAAAAGGAGGATTGGAGAAAGCACATACACCTACTCCAAGAATGTAATGGACGTATATCCCTGTTCCGGCAGCTGAAGTAATCAAGCATATTTTATCAATGGTGAAAGAGTAGAATAAAATCCCTGCTCATATTATAGATGCTTTCCATGATATTATAACAGTTTCAGTAGCATATCAGGGAAAGACACATAAATCTATCCCTACCAGTGGAGTGACACATCAACAGTTCACTCTAGAACACTCACACACATCTGTTCCATTCTATGAGGGTTGTGGGGCATACTCCCCCATATCATATGTACAACCAAGTCATGAACATACACCTGATTTGAGTGCAGATCATCAGTCTAACCTATCCATCTCTACTAATCAAGAACATACACCTTATCAGAGCAGCCACTTTTGTCAACAATTGGTTTCTAAGGTGAGTAAGAAGGCTTCTAAGAAGAAGACCCACCCATCAAGGTCAAGAGATCAAGAGCCAATCTGTAACAAGGCCTTGCTCGATACTGGAGTTCTTAAAGCCCTTAGACAGTAATCTGTTGGAATTAAAGATTCTAATCCCTCATTTCCCAATATTGGGAACATTAATTCCGAAGTTCTTCAATAGACACATCCTCATGAAGGCTTGCTTCATGAAAATTCGGTTGATCTTGAAGATTCATCTTCATATGAGAGCCACATGAACCCTCTGTGTGGTCAGAAGACCAAGGAGCAAGAGATCTCATCATTTGTTGTAACCCAACATGGTGGTCCTCCATATGATGATGAATTTTTCTGTGAATGTCCTCTCCACAGTAGTGATGCACATTGCCCGAAAAATTCTCCAGTGGACAATGTAGTGTCGAGAAAGCCCTATTATCTTGAGGTACTTGAAAATGTGAAACCAGTCATGTCTGATGCTTCATCACTAGAAGGTGAAATACTCTCTCAATCAAAAGATAGCCTAGGGTGTAGGTCACTCTCCTAACCACCCCTAAGTCATGCATCTTCTAGTTTGATCAGTGATTTCTCTACCAATCTTGTTGAATCTGATGAAGCAGTAAGGAAGCACCATATTTGGTCAAATCAGGTATAAGAATCTTCATTGAATGCTAAAGAGGAAATGCTGAACATGAGAAAACAACTAGTGAAGGGTGAAGTGCCAGTCATGTTTTGGACTCTGGCTAACTCTCAGTATGACATTCCAGAGATGTTGACGGATGATGAGATTCATGATATTCGTCTCAATATATAGAAAAAACTTTTTCAATTAAAAATAAAGTATTATCTTATGATGAATATGAAAATAATCTTAGGATAATATAAGGGTTACAACATCATATTGATTTGGCATCTCTGTCGGTCTCTCTATATCCGAAGGCTGATAAGCAGTAGAGAGCCCTTCAGTGTTCATGTCTTAGCACACTAAGAAGATTATGCCAGTTAATTTCCAATGCCCCATCTGGTATTCATGTCAGAGGATGGGGTGTTCATGGAGCACTACATTTCAAGGTGCTCTCCAATCAGCAATGCCCGCCGAAAATGGTCTCATGCAATGTTATTACCCATGGACGGACACAGTAAATGGGCTTTGTTTGTAATCAAAAGCTTTCCCAAGAACAAGCCTCAACTAGTTCTTCTCAAAATCATGATTATAGATAAGAAGTTATTGAATTACTCTTTCATCAAGAAAATGAGAATATTGAACATTCCTCTTGTATTGAGAAAGCACATCATCAAGTGATAGAAGGGTTAGAAATCATCCAACGGTCTTTCGAAACAGGTGATAAAAGTGGATACAGGTTGATGCATCCAGCTAATTTCTGGCCTAAGGTCCGCAAGATCAGGAGAGATTTTAAAAATATCTCATACATAGAATGTCAAGAGCCACCCCAGCTCTCCAGACTGGGGACTCTTTTAAACCAACCCTCAGAATCAAAAAATAGTATTCGAGGAGTTGATCAAAGACAGCAGGAATAGCCCCAGTCCACTGGGCTGGGGACTTTATCAAATCATCAATCCCCTCCTCAGAGAAATTCGGTCTTTTCTCGATTGGGTAAGAAGCCTCAAGAAGAACGAAGAGCAGAATTATCAAAAGATTCTCTCCATATTTCGGTTCGTCAAGAAGTTCATGAGGGATTGAGTCAACAAAAGGCAAAGTCTCATCAAATACATGGATGAAGAAAATATCACAAAAATGCTAATAGAAGGGATGTGATGTGTTATGCATCAATCAATGTCATCAATGCCATCGTTACTGATCCACCAAATGAGGCTCACTTAGGGGACTCAGATGAAGAGGTTCCTACTCAGGATGTTGTACACACAGACACAAATGAAGAAGGTTTGCGTACACGAAATCAATGGTATAGCCAGAATATGGGTGTTCCCTCAAATAACCCACACCCCCCTTTCTAAAAGGGATCAAACAAGGGGAGGAGAATGAATCAAGTTACATATCATCCCTCTGGAGAAGGCCAATTGCTCTCACTGGAGGAATGATTTGCGCAACAAGAGAAAGAAATGAAATAATTGAGGAAGTTGAATGCAAAACTGCTTCAAGGTAGTCTTCCTCCTAAGCGTGATCGAGTCAGTCAGCCAAGGTAGTTTGCTGCAGCTACTGAGATGGATCACGAATATCCTCCTTTATCAGTATAGCCTCACAGGTCTAATCCTATGGGTCATGTGCAACATCAATTGGCAGTGCTACAATCAGTTGCAGTACCAGCTGCCATACCTATCCAGACTCCAGTCATTGCACCTGACCAAGTCCATATTCAACCGGATGTTTCTCAAAAGTTAATAACTACCATTGAGTCATTAATAGCTCAGTTAGAGACTATGTAAGTGAAGCGTGCACAGGTTCACCTGGAAAAGAAATATTACCCTAAATGGGTAGATTTAATCTCCCCCCCCATCAAATTTTGGGAATCTTGTATTCCCTATTGTCAATGGATCATGTCATCCTGAACAGAATTTGACGCATTACATGCCTTGTTGCGATCCTATGATGGGAAATCCGGAGCAGCAAGAAGCAGTGAAACTCAGATGCTTCATGCGAACCATGCAAGGACAAACTTTTTTCTGGTATACAGGTTTGAAATCCCAGTTAATTACCAGATGGGAAGATCTCCATCAATGATTTCTTCTTCAATTCAGCTCATGTTTTCCAAAGACAATAGTTTTCAATCTTACAAACTGTAAGAAAAGGGAGAATGAAAGAGTCTCTGATTTCATTGCTCGCTGGAAGGGATTAACATATTCCCTGAGCATAGCACACCATCAATAGGAACTATTTCAAATCTGTGTGGAAAATCTCCATGACAAATTATGCACACCACTGATCCCTATGAAATACACAGGAGGGTTTCGAGACCTTACTTCAATCGCTCAAAAGATTGAAGATTATCTTATTCAAAATAAGGCTAAATCTCATGTAATTCCATCAACTCCAGGAAGGAAAATGGGTAAAGCAGAAACTGCTATATTTATGATTAAACAAGCACATGTACCTTTTCTACCTCAAAACCATCATCTTCTCGAAGGGCTCCACCTACTGAGCGTAAAAAAATGGCCATTTGTCATGATGACCGAAGATATCAAAGACAGAAACAATTTTATGATCTGAAGAGCAAAACATACTCTTTCTGAAATTAACAAGTTCCTGGTTACTTTATTTCGGCCCTGGAGAATAATTTGGTTCAGCTGCCATGGCCCAAGAGGCCAAATAAGGAAGGAGATGAAGATCTTCCCAATTATTTCCCCTTCATCAAATCTCGGGTCATACCATCTAGGAGTGTTTTGTCTTTAAATACCTCCTACAAAAGATGGTTGACTTGGGACAAGTCAAACTGAAAGGCTCTTTAGCCCATGTTGCATGTGTTACTGCTATAGTTCCAAAGGAGGAAGGCGAGTGTCAAGAAGTCAAAATAAAAAATGCACAAAAATATGATGATTGGATGGTCAGAAGGACGATCAACCAAACTCATGCTATTTTGAGAAAATAATTGAAGAAACCAATTGTACATTATTCCAAGAATGCCGCAACAAAATCCTCTTCAGAGGGAAAATCCTCAAAATGGCGGCATCATTCCAAGAATGATAATGAATCAGAAGAAGATGAGTACGTGTCAAAGCCTAATTTGCCTTTGACTCTGATGAAATTCGTGCCATCTAATTAAAATCAACAGGCACCACCCCACCAAATGGCACAACCTAAATTGGCTAGTCTGGCAGAATCCTCATCAGATGAAGAGTTGATTTTCGGTTCTCTTAATATGATTCAATTAACAGATCCATATGCCAGTCGCAGTTTCGATTTCAATGAGCCTGAATTTCCTCTATCAAACAGAGTAATCAGAGGATGTTCTAGAGGCTCAGGATACAGGGGAAGACATGAATCTTTTAGAAGCCACTATTCCAATTCTACCCCTGCTAGAAAAGTGTACGCAGAAGAAACTCGTGGTAGAGCCCTTCAATGAGCTTAGCAAGAACATGCACGTTCTTCCACCAATAGAAAATTCAGTCCTGGAACAGTTATTTTGGAAGACCGGTTTAA
This sequence comes from Viscum album, assembly GCA_963277665.1. Classification (NCBI taxonomy): domain Eukaryota; kingdom Viridiplantae; phylum Streptophyta; class Magnoliopsida; order Santalales; family Viscaceae; genus Viscum; species Viscum album. The sequence continues at coordinate 1,691,631,935 of OY728137.1, read as the reverse complement.
GGTTCCATATTCTTCCTCTCAGTAAGTAAATAGACCTAACTGGTCTAATCTTCCAAATCCATGAGTATTACCAACACCTATCCTAGTACAATATGCATCAAATTCCAAAGCATCAACTTCCAAGGAACCTGTTAAACCACATGTTCCTATTTGGAAATGCAAACCTATGGTTCAAAAGTATGATGTATTGAAACACATGGCCCATGTACCATCCAATTTATCCATTATAGATTCTTTGAATCTATCAAAATATCTTTGGGAGGCACTCATCGAGGCTTTGTCAAGTACTCAGGAGTTCGAAACTGAAATTACTGCAGTTGAAGTCTATCACATAGAGAATAATCCTGCAGAATGCCATGAAATAATATCTCTTACAGATGAAGATGAAGATGAAGTTTTGCATGAGAATATTAGATCATTGTACTTATCGGGAAAGGTCAATGGCATATAATTTTGAAGATCTTTCATAGACAATGGCTCAGGAGTCAACCTCATGCCCATTCGTACACTTTGTCGATTGGGCCTCACAGAATCTGATTTATCTCTTTCTACCATAATGTTACAATGATATTATAAAAATGCACAAGAACCACTGAGTGAAGTTACACTCAGAACTCAATTTGGAGGTCTTGTATCCAATTCAGATTTCATGGTTTTTGATCAAGACTCAGCCTTCAACATCCTTCTTGGAAGACCATGGCTACATCAACATGCGGTTATCCCTTCATCATACCATTAATGTCTCAAATATTGTTTCAATGGTCATGTTGGGGAATTTTATGGTGATAATGACATGTTTAATACTTGTTAGTATCAATACATTGAGGCAGAATTCTATCACATGAAGGGAAGGTAGAAATCCACAGCAAAGGAGATTATAAAAATTAATGCTCCATATGGTTTGGAAAAGATTCGAGTAAATCCATTTGCGCATGTGAGTACAGATATTGTGTTTCCTATCAGTCAAATTGATAGGATAGACCCAAATCAAAATACTCTTATAGAAAGATCAATAATGTATATTACGACAATCAAGCCAGACAAGATGGGAGAAATTGGTGATTCTCCAAGTAGTGATGAAATCCCAAATGGTGATGTCTTCATTACATCTGCTGAAATCCAACAAGTCTATACTTCGCCAATCAGACCAGAAGAAGTTATAGAAACATCAGAGATGAGAAATTATGTCAATTCTCAATCCGTCATCTCCTCTTTATTACCCAAAGAAGACCTTTCCTCATCAATCAGGTCAGAAATGGAAGCTTCTTCTTCAAGATGTAAAAATTTTGACATCTCTTATGATCATGAGAATTCTTCTTTATCATCTACTATGAATGTAGAAACAGAAGAAATAACACATGAAGAAGAAGAAGAGGAAGATCATAGAGATTCTCTTCTAGCATTTGAAGAGGGTGTCCCTACCATCGTGGATGAACTCAGAGAAATAAATCTGGGTACAAAAGAAGATCCAGGCCCCAATATAATCAGTGCAGCCATGACTCTAGAAGAACAATAAATGTATATTTCCTTTTTGAAGAAAAATCGTGACATATTTTCTTGGAACTATATAGAGATGCCCGGGCTTGATCCTGATGTTGCTACTCATCATTTAGGTTTACCAGAAGAACATCGAGGTTTTAAGAAAGCCGCGAGAAGAACACACCCAACTTATACTTCCAAAATTGAAGCTTAAGTGGATAAGATTATCAAAGATAACTTCATCAAATAAGTTCAATATCCTAAGTGGTTGGCTAATATTGTCCCTGTAAAGAAGAAGAACTGACAAATTAGAGTTTGCATCAATTTTAGAGATCTTAATCGGCACTGTCCTTTGGATGATTTCGCAGTTCTGATTACAGAACTTTTAATTGATGCAATAGCTTGCTATGAAGCACTTTCCTTCATGGATGGATAATCCAGATATAATCAAATACAAATTTCCCCATAAGGCGAGGAATCCATAGCCTTCAGATCCCCTCATGGTGTGCTTTGCAACTGGGTAATTCCCTTTGGCTTAAAGAATGCGGGCACTACATATCAGTGTGCCATGCATCGTATCATCAAACCCTTTCTAGGGAAGATTTTCTAATGCTATGTAGATGATTTCGTGGTTAAATCCAAACAATGTTCTAATCACTTTTCTGATTTGGAACTCATATTACACAATCTTCGACAACATAAATTGAAGATAAACCCCTTAAAATGTGCATTTGGGGTAACCTCACGAAAATTTCTCGGCATTGTTGTATGCCGTCGTGGTATTGAAGTCGATCCTGAGAAGACAAAGTCAATCCATGGTATGTCACCTCCTAAAAATTTAAAGAATTAAGTGGACTTCAAGGACACTTAGCCAATATTCGGTGTTTCATCGCCAATTTGGCAGGAAAAAGTTTACCCTTCACCAAATTTATGAAGAAGGGAGTCACTTACCAGTGGACTGAAGAATGTCAAGAAGCATTCGATATTATCAAGAAGTACCTCTTGAAGGAAGACCACTTATCCTCTACGTGACAGCTTTAGAGCGATCATTGGGTGCCTTTCTTGCTCAGAAGAAAGATGTTGGGAATGAAAACATCCTCTACTACCTCAGTCAGACTATGCTTAAAACAGAAACCCGATATTCAAGTATTGAGATGTTCTGCCTGGCATTAATCTTTGCGGTTCAGAAGTTGAGACACTATCTGCAACATCACGAGGTCCAATTGGTATCTCGCAATAACCCACTAAAATTCATCCTTAGTCATCCAATGCTTACCGGACATCTGGCAAGGTGGACAATTTTTTTTGGAATTATTTGATATTCGGTATGTGTCTCAAAAGTATATAAAGGGCCAAGCTTTGGATAATTTCATGGTTTAACACTCTTCAGTGGAAGACACATCTTTAGATATTGAACTCCCTGATGAGGAAAACTTCTATATTCAAGAAATTCCTCAGGCATGGGAAATGTATTTTTATGGTTCTTCTAGAAGTCCAATAGGGAGGAAAATGGAAAATCCTAAATTCAACAAAGTGTTCATAGGAATTGTGCTCATTTCTCCAGAAAAGGATGTGTTACCTTATTCATTCTTATTATGGGAATGTGGTACCAATAATGAAGCAAAATACCATGCTCTCATCGCAGGCTTGAAATTGGAACATCAAGCACAGGTGAATCACTTAATGGTGAAATTTGATTAAGACCTGGTAATGAAACAAGTCAATGGGAATTATGCCATCAGAAAATGAAGAACTAATCCCTTTGTAGGATTATGTTAGAGAGTTAATGGTGGAATTCCCTTCGGAACTGACATTTTCTTATGTCCCGCGATCACAAAATGCTCAAGATGATGCACTGGCTAATATAGCAACAGCTCTGGCAGATCCAAATCGGGATGAGAAAACGATCAGTATTGCCCACAATCGTGCAATTTCACCTTATGTTCGAATCAGAGCTGAGGAAATTAATGAAATTAGCCCCATTCCTGAACCGTATGGTCATATTATGGGATGGATGTCACCTATCAGGTAATACCTTCAAAATGGAACACTTCCACCTGATAGAGCTGAGAAAGAACAAATCTGGCGATTTGTGGTCAGTTTTACTCTTTATGATAGCCCAGATCACCTACAGAAAATTCTCTAAAAATGTGGTTTTGATGGAGTTCTCATTAGAGGAATTTATGGTGAAGAGACAATGTCTATCATGAAAGTAGTGCATGCAGGAGTCTGTGGTGCCCACCAGTCTGGACATATACTATCTGATCAGATTCGAAGGCTTGGATACTTTGTCCTTCAATGATACATGATTGTGTTGATTTCACAATGAAGTGTCATTCAAGCCAAGTACATGACAACTTCATTCATCAACCTGTAGAGTTTCTTCATATAGATAAATACTTGTGGCCATTTGCCACATGGGGAATGGATGTGGTGGGACCTTACCAATCAGCTACAGCCAAGCAGTTTAAGTATATTCATACTGCTACTGATTTCTTTTCCAAATGGGCAGAGGAAATACCTCTAATGGAAGTCAGTTCTAAGTGCATTGTTAGCTTCATCAAGTCTAACATCATTACTAGATTTGGTGTCCCTCATACCATATTGACAGACAATGGCACCAACTTCTATTCATCCGAGGTGAAGAAATTGTATCTAGAATTCAACATAAAATCCAACCATTCATCTCGGTATCATGCGGTGTCCAATGACCAGATAGAAGCTTTCAACAATACTCTTTCAGATATACTGCAAAAGATGGTGGATAAAGATACGAAATCAGAGCCAGATAAACTCTTTCATGCTTTATGGGATTATCAGACTACCACCCGCACTGCAACTCGGTCAACTCCATATTCATTGGTATATGGAACAGAAACAGTCTTGTCAATTGAAGTTCAACTACCCTCGCTCAGAGTTTCCATTTGTGATCAGTCATCTATAGATGAACAATATCAAAAGCGATTGAATGAATTGGAACGGTTAGATGAAAAAATATTGTGAAATTTTCACCACATGGATGTCTATCAGAATCAAATAGCACGAGCTTTTAGCAAAAAAGTTCATCTTCATTCATTCACTCAGGGAGAGTTGGTATTAGTTCTCAGAACTCGAATTATACCAAGAAAGAAACCTCCCATGCTTGAGCTAAAATGGAAAGGACCTTACTCAATAAATAGGGTCTACTCCAATAGAGCTTATTCATTAATCTCGATGGATGAAGAACTCATCACTACTCCAACCAATGGCTGATTTTTGAAGATGTATTTTGTATAAAAACAAAATATATCATCCATGGTCTGGTGTGACCTTACACTGCACCACCGTCCAGCACAACGTTAAACTTCATCATCAACGGTCCATGAATATGACCCTAAACTATTTGCACATACGTCCAACATGACGTTAAACTGTGTCCCCTTGATCATCCTTCTTATATGATGTTAAAAATATATAGCAACGGTCCATACATATGACCTTAAACTATTTGTATTCCTTTCATCTCACATGACATTAAAATGTGATGTCCTAACTACATGACACTAAACTGTATAGAAGTCCCTTACCTCCAGCATGACATTAAACTGCACCATCCACGGTCCATGCATATCACCTTAAACTATTCGCACTTTCATCCAACATGATGCTAAACTGTATCATCCCTTTTTTGTCCAAAATGACGTTAAACTGTTAAAACATCCCTTAAGTCCAACATGACATTAAACGACATCATCAATGGTCCATACATATGGCCTTAAACAATTTGTGTTACTTTCATCCGAAATGACGTTAAACTATGAAAAAGTCCCTAATACATCCAACATGATGTTAAACGGTGTACTCTTTTGTCCTTACTGCATGAAATTAAACTGCACAATTGTCTTTTTTTCCAACATGACGTTAAACTGTGTTGTCTCCATCGTCCTAAATACATGATGAAAAACTGTACAGAAAGTCCTTTGATACGTCCTACATGACATTAAACTATACTTTGTCCCTGCTACAAGACACTAAACTGTGCAACACCAATTGTCCTAACTGTACGACATTAAACTACATAGTCCATTTATAAGTCCTACATAACATTAAACTATGCATCATTAAGGTTATTGTCACCTCTTGTCTCTCACACCAAGTATGACTCACATGAGCTTAGAGAAAACCTCAACCATACACTCTCTCTGGGCTACTAACCATGTCTAAGTCCCAACAACCTCATTTTTTAGGTCGTTGTTTCCAAGAACAACTTGATCATTAATTCATTCTTTAATTGAACTACGGAGACTTTGATCCTTTCCTTCCAGGCTGGGTACATAGGCAACCTCCCAAGGTTAAAGTCCAAAACCAATCTCTTCATATCGGTTCACTTCCATCTCATACGATGTTGATTCATGAAACTGATCCTAGAATCAATATCTTTACATTTGTTCACTTTCGTCCTTTCTATACGAGGTTAAACTATACAGCTCTATTTATTCCAGTATGACAATAAACTACAAATATTCTTGGATTCCCTTACCTGAGAGGGAACCATTATTTACATTGATTTTTCAATCATGTTTCATTTCAAAGACTACGTGCATACATGGAAATCCCCAAAAATTTTATCATGGGTTAAATCATCATTGCACTAAATTCCCTTTTCATCCATCACATGTACGAACCAAATTTGTATAGAGGGTATTTCTAGAACTACGTAGGCTTGATTCCCATCTTTATGGGATATGTAGGAACATTCGAGTGTCCCTCGAATCTAGCCCCAAGTCTTTGGGCCTAACCCCAAATTCGACTTTTAGTCCCTTGGCTGAAAAGTCCCCATGAAAACACACACTGTGTATTTATTATAATGTCCCAAGCTCTATGACCCTAAACTAAGATCTATAATCATTTTTTACCACATGAAGTTAGACTATAGTTTAAGAACTATGTATGGCTTGATTCCCATCCTTATGAGATATGTAGTGAAGTCCAACATTTCAATTCTAGACCCAGCTGCAACATGATTATGGTTAGCATTGATCTGTGTATCTCTATATACAGTGGACAATACCCATCTTTATGTTTCATAATCCTATCCTTAAATATTTTTCAGATCTTCATAACCCTTTTATTGACTTTTAGTCACAAAAATGTCAAATTTCTGAGAGTTCTTTTACCTGACTATGCAGTACATTCCCTTAGGCGGCCTTGCATAAAAAGTCTCCATAATATATTTGTCAACCAAAAGATACTATTATCTGACTATGCATCGAATGCCCTTATGTGGCCCAGCCTAATTCAACCCCCTAATGGGTTTTTCGAATACTGGTAACTTCATTATTAGGAAGAAAGCCTCTTTTGTCCTTATTGGTCTTAAATGACAGTATGTAGGGATACACAAAAAAATAGTCATCCTTAACATATTTGTCCCATATCCTTTTTCAGGATCTGAAAGTATTCAAGTATATGGTTTATATTCTCCTTCCCTACGTTTGGGTCAGACCATTGTAGGAGTGATATCCATCCGGTTCATTGATAATCTTGTTTGGAAATATCTTCTCCATATTCAAGTACCTCATTCCATACAGCATACTCTATACTTTGGAAAATGGTAATCTCCATAAAATTTCACTGAATTTTTTAGCACTAGGAAAGTAAAATTCCGAGAGTTCTTTTGGCTGACTATACAGCACGTGCCCTTAGGCGGCCATGCATAAACAGTCTACATAAAAGACTTGTTAGACAAAAGATAATATTTATTTGACTATGCAGCCAATGCCCTTAGGTGGCCCTACATAATTCAACCCCCTAATGGTTTTGTTAAATAATAGTAACATCATTCGTGGAAACTACTTCTTCTGATGCCTTTTAACTCTTCTTCATATAATTCTTCATATTCAAATATTTTTAATCCATAGTTTACATATTTTACCTCATACTTGAGTATGGTTATATGCCTTCAGATAAATTTTAAAATAATTGAGTAAATTCTAATTCATTTGGTCAAAGATATTTTCGACCTTAATCATTATCCTCTGTATGTCTTATGTGCCTAACTTTAAACAGCCCACAAAAGGCAAAGGAACTCTGAAAAAAAGTCACGTTCCAGCTCAATAAACATACATTTTGTATGATTTAGGTAATATTGAGAAATTTAAAAGATTCAAAGTTTGTAGGGTTATTTATAATAATCCTAGTAAAAATAAAACTATGCTTACTAGTCCCATTGGCTTAGGTAAAATTTAAAGCATGTAGCAAAAGAAAATAGGTGCACAAATGTATAAAGGTGAAAAATTTCATCATTCGATGCACAATAATTAGAAGGACATCCACAGATTGGAGTCTCTTCTCTTTTATAAGAAATTATAAAAGGCTGTCTACATAAGACTTGAATTGATGAACAACATCCCAAGGTTCATCAACAACCACATAGAATTCATTCATTCAACTGGATACAATAAGGGATGTAGTGATACCAGCTCTTCTTGGAACAATTGTAAAAAGATGTTCTTGAGTTCGGTTTGAGAAAATATTCTACTGATCAAACAGTGACTCTGTTTCTGTCTAAGAGTCTTAGAAGATGGATAAATGGATTTGATAATGGAGCATTAGAAGTAACGATCCATTTGGAGAGAGTACTCTTTTCCGATATTTCTCTAATACCATGTTTTTCTTCTCTCCACCAACCGGTAGTGGAAAAAATTTCATCCCATGGGTTTTCCATTTTCATATCTTCAAGGAAATGGCATGGAAAGAAAATTTGAATGTTCCCCCATTGTTGTTGCTCTTAATGCACAACATAACCGAAATAGAGGAGTAGTAGTGCTGCTGCATTTTAGGTGTATTGTTCTTTGCATCTGAAACATTGACTCTTTGTAGATGAACATGACCATACAGAGACAGGTAGATTCTTTGTGGGAAATTAAGATGATATTTCATCAAGTACCTAGCCAAATCTGGGAGAGTGTTGTCGTAGATATCATAGTAATCATGGCCAACAATGTTCAGCATGGCATCAATCCTCTTTCTAGCCAGTTCATCGGTTATTCCGATTCTCCTGAGAGCCATTCAATCTGCATAAAATTTGAATAAACTAACTCTTAAATGGGTTTAGTTTTCATAAAATTTGTGAAGGAATTTAGAAAAATGGCAAAGGCATTAAGGCGCTCAAGTCTAAACATGGCACACATGTGTTAGTTTGTCGCGCTAGTTTTTGAAGCGCAACTATAAACCTAGCATGTCTAAACACCTCTATAGCAGCACGACAACAAAGAAACATCGGAAAATAGAGCATCCTGCGTGGTGAAGGCCACTTGCACAAAGAGAGATCAAATGTTGGAAATCCAAATGAATTGTATGGAAATGGGGCAACATATTTATAGGCCACAACCATACCCTGTGCGCTGATGTCTGTCCAGCTGGAAGTTGTGTGACATACCTTGCACGCCACAGCCTGCGTTCCATACACTTGTGCATTGCCTTTCCTTTAGTTTTCTTCTTTTTGTCAGAGTCACATCCTCTTTTCTTTCAGATCCAACTCTGAGGGGGGACTTTTTTTGACTCTCCTTTTCATCACATTGTCTCAAATAATGGAAAGGGAAATGACCAAGAACAAATTGATTCATCCTTTGAAGAAAACATCAAAAATTGATAAAGGCATGAACAAGGATTCAAAATCACAAGGGTCGTGCAAGTTCCATCACTGTCGCGCAAGTATACTTGTGCGCCATCTAATGGTCGTGCAAGTGACTTGTGTGCCCTAAAGAATAAATACCAGGGGTCTTCTCCAGCCTATTAATAGACCTTGTGGGCCCCCTATTTGTAGAGGAATTTTTTCTAGAATTCACAAACATAGATCTGAACGCCCAAGTCTCTTCTTTAGGTCTTCCGAACTCATCTATGGTAATTCATTACCTAGAATGGAAGGTCTAAATAGGAGGAGTAAGGACTAAGTGTTAGAATTCACTAACACTTGTGTAACTAAGTGTTTTACCCTTAAGGGAAATGAACACACTTGCGCTCCGCCCTACTTCTTAATCAGAACATGTGCGCCATCTTCTAGAAAGCCTCTAGGGATAATACCAAGGGTTTGAGCCAAGTCTCAGCCAATTATTACTCAGGGACTAAAAATCTTGCAAATACCCATGTGTCGCGCAGGTATAAATGTGTGACCAGGACTTGCGTGCCCACGCAGTACCTACGCACCTGCCAGGACTTGCGCACCCCTATCTTTTTTGGTGCCTTTCCTGCCTACTTCACCCCTCTTATGCCATTCCACTTCTCCTATTCAAGATTCATTCTTCAAGACACTCTTCAAATCCATTTATGGCATGATTTCTTAATTTGGATTCTTTATCTGAAAGGAACTCTGTGGAACATCTCTCTAAAATATAGTGATTTATAGATCTTTATGTCACTAAAGATTGAGATTTCATTCATTCAACCTCATCCTTTAATATGAGAGAATCCTTAACCTAGGCCTCCTTTTCAGGAATAAGCCCCAGTCCAAATTATCATTAATATGGGAATCTTCTTTAAGAGTAAGTACCAAGTCCCCTAATATGGGCATCCTTCTCAGGAGTAAGCCCCAACCATAATTCCCTTAACCTGGGCCTCCTTTTCAAGAGTAAGCCCCTATCTCTACTATGGAACTCCTCCTTTGGAGTAAGCCCCAAGTCCCTTTAATTTTCAAATCTCTTTAACCTCGGCCTCCTTTTCAAGGGTGATCCCCAGTCTTAATTTCCTTTTAATCTAGGCTTCCATCTTAGGAATAAAACCCAATCATAAGTCCCCTCATAACTTGGGAATCTTCCATAGGAGTAAGTCCCAATATTAGAGTATCCAAAGCTCCATAAATTACATATACCTTTTTGGATCCTGATCCTGTATTTCTTCTCTGAAGTAAATCATAATCCTCATCTATTTTGGGCAGTCATACATACATAAGCTCCACATAATTTATTATGATTGAATCTTTCATTGCAAAATTGTCTGGTTTTTCCAATACCTCTTGTTTCTCACACCGAGCATGACTCACGTGATTTTAGAGTGTAAAAGTAATTATGACATATTTCCTTGAGCCATCAATCATAAACATCATACTCCCTTATTCGAACTACGTGCGTACTGATTCCTTTTCCAAAAAAAATAATATGTAGGTATCCCATCAACGAGTACAATCCCAATTCTGAAATAATCCATGTCCTCCTGAATGAAAATAAATATCAAGTGCCCCGGTGAGTGGCTTTAAAACCATTATGGACATCATAATGACCAAGAGATATTTATGTATATTAAGGATACCATCAACTAAGAATCTCTAACAAATACAGATGATTCTTTATCGATGAAGAACCTCGAATAAATATAAAAGATTCTCTGAATTTCTTACATATTAGTAATTGATTGTCAAACTAAAGGAAAGCTCATTTTATACTTGGTAATGAAATAAGGATTCACAAAAATTACTTAAATCTCTAAAGAGAGTCCCGAAGTAGACGATAATTCCCCTTAAAAAGGTGTGATGAGTCCGACCTCCCATCCTCACGACCAATGAAAATTCCTAAGCCTCATCAGTCCACAAATAATGAGTGCCTACCTTTGGAAAGTAGGTTCAAATGGATATGGAATCATTGGATGGTTCTGGTTCTACAAAAAGACCCGTTAGAAACCGATGGGAATGTTTGAACCTTCAATCAATGAGGTTATCCCCGATTCCAAAGGGAAATAGATGCATATTGGTTACAATTTATATCGTGGGTATGATGCATGATATATAATTTTGTTACGTTGTATGATTATGATACACTAAATATCCTAGTTACATTATGTGATTGCAATTCAATACATAAATTTTTTATGATGCATAGTTATGATACAATACATAACCTAGTTTTGATACAAAAAATAATATCATTACTATACATGATTACGATAGAATACTTATCCTAGTTATGATTCTTGGTTATGATTCATATGTTTATAATCAATATGATTATGATGCCTAGGGTTATGATGAAAAGAAACAACATGTGTGGTTACAATTAATGATAAGAAAACATTATGATTGTAAAACAATATATGTGATTTTTATTGAAAAAAATCAGCTTATAATTATGATGTAGAATAAACAGAAAGTGTGGTTACGATGTAAAACACTGTATGTGATTACGATTATAAAACCACATATCTAGTTACGTAGTAAAACATCATAAATAATAAATAATATGTGCCTTGTGATTTCCAAAACAAGAAGAACAAGACATAGTATAAACACATTTTGACTCCATAATATCACCCTTTTGGAAAGACAATAAAAACAAACAATAAAGACTTATCAGCCCCTATATTTAGTATCTCTTAGGAATCTAATAGTGAATACGATTAATTAAACCCTTGGTTACAAATCACTAGGGATGGTATTCTCTTTACTTTTATTTGTGTGTTCTTCTCCTTGATAAGCTATTCATCAAAATCCTCTTTTGAAAACCATTATCCCCTATAGTGATTTTAAAAAAGAATAAGTGGATTTATTATTTTTTTGGAGAATGTTTAGAGAAAAAAAGTACGAAATAATAGACAATTCATGGAATGAAATGGGTTTATATTACAACAGGAGTTCAAAAATCATGTGTTCCCCTTTTTTCTATAAACATATAACCTCATAAGCCTCATCTTATTGAACTCTTTTCTATCCCCAATCAGTTTGTAAAATGATTCTTGTTGAGCTTTCAACATTACATCATGCACAGCAAGGACCATTCTTTTCTTCCGAAACCTTTGTTCTAGAATCCAATTGATTTCTTCTTGGGATTTAATATTTACATAATGTGAATTGATATCATCCAATATGAGTCTGTAGGACTTCACTAGGATTACACCTTTATTTGGAAGAAAATTAACCTCATTACTCTCATTATCCAATTTTTACGTTAGACCAACATGATCTTCAGTGGATATTCCTTATGATCTACTAGTTATTTGAGCGACATCATGTTTTTTAATGAATTTTTTGACCAACTATTGATTCATAGAATTGAGAACATTTACCCGATGCACCAATTCATCCTGCTAGTCAAGATGATCTGTGAGACTGTCATCAATGTTGTAAAACCACTTGACAACCTTATTACAAGACTTATTTTTTATGCAGTACAATCTATGAATATCTTTAAATCAGCTTCAAGACTCAAAAAACTATCCCTCCGAACCTCGATAGAGTTTTTTTCTATCATTATGAGAATTTGAAATGATTTCTAACTAGGCATCACTCATTTGAATGAATTGTATATTCTTTTAAAATTTATTCAAATCTTTTTCTCAATACTAAATTCCCTTCAAGGTGATTTTACTTTCAAACCCATGTCATTACTGTATTTTGCGAGATCACCAAAATGTTTTATAGTACCAATCAATTGAGATGAATAATTCTGATTCTTAATGGATTATTCCTCCTCTTATTATTTTTATAAAATATGAATGATGTTCTTGGATGTAAATCATCGAGAAAATTCCTTCGAAGGTTCAGGATCCAGAGATGGAAATTTGAAGGATGGAACTTTTGAGGATTAAGCTAAAAGGATTCTCTTGTTTCCATCCTCTTCCTCATCTAATTTTTATTCTACTTGAACTTGTTCTTATTCCCCCTTTTCTTCTTATTCTTGTTATTGTTAGTTTTCATGAATAAGATATTATGTAAAAGATTTTTTAGATGATTTTTTCTCTTTTCCTTTCTCTGTTGGAACCAATTAAGTCTGAACAATTGGCTCCCGTATTACAACAACTGTTTTGGCTTACATAGCTAATTTGATAAGACTATCAATGTGAATTGCTTCAGCCATTCTCTTCTTAATTCTCTCGATTATCTATTCTTATTTCGTAGTTTCTTCCGACATTACTTTCAATGGAAAGGAATCATCCAGATCCAATCCAAACTGGGAATCCCCTTCATTTATTTCTTCCTTTTTCTTCCTCCATTCTGCACCAATCTCATTGGGTAAAACCTTTTCTTTCTTTGATGACATTGGAGTTTTATTCTGAACTACCTTTCTTTTTCCTAATGTTTTCTTCGATGGGTATGAATGGATTTCACTTCGTCTAAAAAAATAATTTTTTTTTCACAGTATCTAGATCATTGTAAATCTTTTTGGATTCAAGATTGAATCATAATGTGAGCCTCATTATCATATCCTTATTGATTAAGGTATCTTTTAAGGAAGTCAGATATGACATGATTACAACATTACATAAGATAAAGAATTATTTCATAAAAATACTGATAATAGTGGGAAACATGACCATCTATGATATTATGGCACCCAATTTGAACTTATTAATATTCATGAAAATGAATCACATAATGTTAATGTTCCTTATTCCCACAAAATAATCAATAACATAAACATCTGCGAAATTCATGGTTTCATTTTCACCCTTTTGAGGAACTAAAAACTCGTGCATCAGAAGGAAAATAAGTCAATTATATCCTCATAAATAAATCAATTTTCTCTTGAACTCATCAATCATAAAAAGTGATTCTTCAGCTTCACTCTTATCAAATGTCCCATAGGATTCTAGTAATTTATGATAAAGACATAGGGATTCTCCCACAGATGTTACACCTAGAAATTTATATGCTTGTTTTATATAGGTTTAATACCTCTTATCATGTATCATGAAAGTAATTTTATGGCCATTTTCAATCTCCATTGATTTATAAAATTGTAACAACTCATCATGATCTAGGAAATCTTGGTCTAAATCCAGTATTTCAATCCAAATTGATTCCCTACCTTGGAAACTTATTATCATATTCAAAGACAAATAAAAGGACTTGTAAAAGACATGGGAGACTTACCATTAACCTCAAAAGGTCATGAATGAGAAATTAATTAGATAAATATTCATTGGAGATTAATTAGTAGACTTAAATGTAAAAAACCAACTCGACCCTGATGATTTTCCTCATTACAAAAGATGAGTAAATCTCTAATTACGAAAAATGTGGTACAACTAATTACGGACCGCTATGGGTATTTATAGATCTCTATGAATTGAGAGAAAAAAGAGGAGTTTGATGTAGGATAGTTAAGGATGGGTTACTTTATACAAGAAATTGTCGGTAAGGATTAGATCTTAAAATATCCAATGGATGAGAATAAATTTAAACTCTTAAGGATTTCCTTAAAAGAAAATTGTATTCATGATTAAATTGATTAGGATTTAAAAGAATGAATTTCTATACAACTATTCAAAAAATAAAAATAAGTATTTAGAAATTATACCTATTAAATAATGGTTATATATTCATAGGTTTAATTGTATCATTCTTATGATAATAATACAAATGAAAATGTTAAACTGATAAGAATTCTAAAACCAATAAAATCAAATAATTTGTAACTGTTATGTCTAATACCATCATAATAATCCAATATCGATAGTACAAAACTAATAATTATAAATCTAATACATGAAATTGAAAAAAATATGAACCTGATTATAGTGAAACCAAAAAACATGTAGATCCGTTAAATGAAATACCGATAAATGAAAAACTGATAATTACAAAACCAATACATGTAAAAATGTAAAACCGAGAAACTATAAAACTAATATGTGAAACAAAAAAACTATAAAACTATAAAGTCAAACCGGTAGACTATAAAAGTAATAAGTTAAGAAGATAAAATGTAAAACTAATAAGTGAAACCCATAATCTGTAAAACTAATAAAGAAACCGATAAACTTTAAAACTAATATGTCAAACTGTTAACCTATAAAACTATAAAGGGAAATGTATACTCCAATTTGATGAGGAGTTACTCAATGTAAAGAGATGTTTTAAATAAGAAATATATGTGAATGATTACTTTATAGTTATCATTATATGTTTCAGTTTAATGTATTGAAATCTATTAGATGATAATGATTTTGTGAAAATGTCTGCTAGTTGTTCTTTTGTTATGATGAATAGTAAAGTAATATCTCCTTTTTGTGTGTGATCTCTAAGAAAGTGAAGCTTCATATCTATTTGTTTTTCATGTTGGTGAGGTGATGGGTTTATACTAAGAGCAATTTTACTAGTATAATCACATAGTATTTGAATTTTGAAATAACTCATGACAACGTCCGTGAGTGTGTGTTGCATCCAAAACACTTGAGCACAATAACTTTCAGCTACTACATCTCCACTTTAGTAGTGTAAAGTTATACTGAGTGTTTTTATTTGCATGACCAAGAAACTAAAGATTAATTTAAGTTATGTCATGTTCTGGATGTACTTTTTTATCAATTCAACAATCACCAAAGTCAGCATCTGAAAATATTTTCAAAACAAAATCATTTCCAAAAGAAAAGAAAAGTCCTAAATCTATAGTTCCCTTTATATAGAAAAAAACCCTTTTCACTGATTTTAAATTAGAATATTTTTTATTAGATTAATATGTTACACATAAATATATAGAAAACATAATGTCTTGATGACTATATGTTAAGTATAAAAAACATCCTATCATACATATAAAATTTGTTTGATCTATTGGTTTTCCAACTTCATCAAAATCTAATGTTTTTGATGTATTGATTAGAGTGATTATACTTTTATTGTTGTCGTATCCATTATTTTTATTCTAGACATTGATATAATTATGTTGGGATATATAGGTTCCTTCAGGTTTTTCTAATATTTGAAAACCAAAAAATAATGTCAACTCACCCATCATACTCATTTCAAACGGTGATTTCATTAGATTCTAAAAATAATTAGTTATGGAATGCTGATTTGATCCCAATATAATGTCATCAAAATAGATTTAAATAATAAATTTTATTTGTATTTCCATTTTTATAAGATGTGTTGTGTCTATAGAACATTTTTCATAATTTTCTTGTAAAATAAATATGGCGAGTCTATCATACCATGCTCTACGGGCTTGTTTAAGGCCATTTAATTATTTGTTATGTTTGAAAACATGATTAGGATGTTTTGAATCTATTAAAACAGGAGGTTCTTCAAAAAAATCATTATGTAAATAACCATTTAGAAATGAAAATTTACATCCCTCTGAAAATGTTTGAAGTTAAATAATGCTGCAAATATTAATAGAATTCGAATTGATTCATGTATACCTCCTGATCATATATTTCTTCATAGTCTATTCACTCTGGTTGATAATAGCCCTTAACAAGAAGTCAACCTTTTTTCTTATAATGAAATCATATTCATCACATTGGTTTTCGAATACCCAATTTACTCGAATTAAACTTGTTTATTTAGGTCTTTCAACCAAGTTCCAGACTTGATTCCTTTCAAACTCATTCATTTCATCTTGAATTGATTTAATACTGACTGAAAATTAATTTTATATTATCAAATCAATTTTGACGAACAAGTGAGAAACCAAGAACCAACATTACAACCAAAATTCCAAACCATAGAAATGCCTATACACTCCATAATTCATTAGGTGTTTTAGTTAGAAAAGTTCTAGTTAAAACTCGATTTATAGTATAACATGAAGTAATAAAAGATTCATCCTTGAAATGATTAGTAATTGAGTATTCACTCAACATAGTTCTTGTCATTTCCTGATGAATAAGATTTCTTCTCCCAACAGCACCATTTCATTGATGGGTTCTTGGAGCTTAAAATTTGTAAGTAACAAATTTCTTACTATAAAATGTATCAAAATACAAATTTTGAAATTCTTCACCATGATCTCTATAAATAGTTATTGATGGTACATTTTTATAATTTTTAACTTGGGCTCTAAAATTTTTTATATAGAAAAAGGCATAATATTTCTTTTCTAGAAACTATATCCATGTAAATATAATGAAGTCATCAACTAAAGAAAATGCATAGTACATTCTTCCAATGCATCTAGTTTGTGTTGAAAAAAGTATATACATGTGCACTAACTATAATGAATTAAAATTTGAAACATCATTAATTGATTTCAAGATAGTTTTATGTTTCTTTCCATATGGACAAGGGTCACAATCTTTTGAAGAATCATGCCTATGATCTAGTAGATCCTTAAGAAATATTTTCTTTGAGTGTTTAAAATGGTTCATAAAGTTAAAATGTCCTAAAATACTCTACCAAAACAATATTGGTTTTCCATTTCACTTAATAAAGGTATGTCTTAGGAATAAAGTTCATCTAATATTGGTGTTTATACATCTCATGCCTAGGGGAAGATATACTGAATTCATCCTTGGAATTGTGAACTAAACATTTATCATTCCTAAAATTCACATGGTAACCTCCCTCATATAATTGAATTATTATTATAAGGTTGTGCTTATTTACTTTGATAAATAACACATTTTAAATGCAAACCATTACTAAAAGAACAATATTACCTATACTAGTGATCATTACATGAGAATTATCTCCATGGTAACTCTTCCACCATCCATTTCAATAATATTTTCAATGAAATATTTGTATGTATTCATATTTTTAGAAAAAACATTATCCATTTACCAAATTTACATGTTGTGGGTACACATTTTGTTTACATGAAATATAAATAATTTATTTTTTTGGAACCCAATCTTGTTTGGATATAGAAATGTTCGATAAAATAATTTTAGGAATTCACATTTTTTAGTAATATTAGCATTATGAAATCCTAAATATTTATTTTTATTAAGAGAGAAATTTAATTCTCAATGTCCACTATATTGACATTTAGTGCATAATATATCATTTTTTGGAAAAAATAGATATGACTAAAAATTAGTTTTGAATGGGTATAACCAATTCCCAAACTATTATTAAGTGGATGAAGTTGAGAATACATTTTGTGAAATTATTTCCTTCTAGTAGTAATATTGGATCAATGTTTCTATAGAGAAAATATTTAAATTTTCATTTAATGACTAAATTATCATTCTCATAAGAAATTTTACTAGAATTGTTTTCTTTATCCAAAACATTTATCCTTAATTTTTTTCAAAGTCCTCTGAAAGTTTATCCTTCTCAGAATTTACTTCCATAAGGTTTTTAGAAATATTTTCAACATAAAGAGTTTTCTTATCAAGATATTTTGAAAGCCCTAATATATCACTTATAACGATAAATGTTCTAGAATTTTATTTATAAATATTTTTATTGAGTTTGGAATTTTCAATATCACGTTTTTTGGAAATTTGGATACTTCTTCAAAAGAAGGGAAATTGTTCTCTGCTAAGGAAGATTCATGATTCGAAGAGTAAGGATATTTATCATCAGGGTAATTGGAAATTAAACATACATTTGAATCAAAATCTACATTGCATACCCTATCTATGAAACAATTATTTTAAATAGTTATTATAGCTAGGAGTCTTATATTATTTTGACAAGAAGATTATTATTCTAGAGATTCATCTGATGAATCACCAACATTTTCACTCCATGTATCATATTCACTCAAGAAATTATTTCTCTTAGAATAGTAGTAATTTTTCTTGTTTCTTTCATAATGGTTACACCTCCGGTCATTTAATTTATGAAAATACAATATAGTCTAATTTGACCAGCTCATTTACATTCATAAAATGATACTTCTGATCTTTTCCATTATATCTTTCTTTTTGAATTTGTACTGAAAGGCTTTATTTCCATCAATCTTATTCAATTTTCGGGTAAGATTTTTTATTCATTCCTTGAGTGATCACCTTCACTGGATTCTTATATAACTAAAGCTTTTATAGATTTGATATTTTTATCCTTTCTGATTTCATTAATTTGGATGTAATGGTAAATGATAAACTTCTACTACTATTCATCTTATAGTTGAAATCACCATCTCTTTTTATTGTTATCATGTGTTGTAAGAGAGTTCCAAATAATTCATCAAGGTTGATTTGAATAACTTTTCTGTTCCCATAAATAAATGTTCATTTTTATTCCAATTTATTTGGCATGATATCTATTATCTAGTCCATAAGAGATTCATCATCAAGACCTTTTCCTCACATCGATAAAATAATATTTCCAATGCTCATTAATCTTTGTGGCATTTTAAAAATTGGTTCTCTATAAGGAAAAAAATCCATGATATTCAGGTCAGAGCATGGATCTTATTATTTATGTAACATTAGTTGTACCAAAATGCATGACATTAAATTTCTTCTAGATCAAATTGTGTGCTTCACATGATGATATCAGACTATATATATTTCTTTCTATATAACACAACAATGTATTTTTTACCCTGTAATTTAATTAATATTCTAATTTATCTTGGTTGGTGATAGTTTAGAATTCATTGTCTATGATATGTAATATCATGTACGAATGAATATGTTTTCTACTCCATTATTAATAAAAATTGTCTTCATTCAATCTCTTCAGTACTCATAATCATTCCCATTAAAATTGGTGGTCTTGTTGGATTTAGATTTTCAATTTATCAAATATACATTCTTACTATATTATAAAAGAAAAGCATTTCCACTACACACGTTGATGTAGTATATAGTTATATACAATAGGTATATAATTGAAATACCACTGCCCTAAAAAAGAAAACAAATGTAATACAAATCAGTGGAAACCTCCCATGATACAAATTGTTGGATTATAATATAAATTTACATGCATATGAGATGGAAGAACACAAGAGGGGGTGATTAGTACATTTAAATCATTGTATTTAATCACTTATGAAATAAGTTATTTTTAAAAGTCTTAAACTAATAAAATCTACAAATAATACAAATGTCTATATGGGTCTTGGATCTGATCGATGTAAAATGATTTAATACCATAAGTTATGAAGTACAATGTATTTTAATTGAATAAAATGATCATAGTAATACAAATGTAAATGATTATATAATACAACGTATAAAATCACTTAAAAATATATAATTAATGAATCATAATTGAAACAATTAAATTGAAAATAAAACAAATAGAAAGATGAATCAAAATGATTCCCATTCTATTACAAATAGTAGCAGGAATGTAAAGGTATTACAATTATTTTATCTCTAAGAGTAGGGTATACTTTGACCTAGGTTAAAGGGAATGCCTTACCACTACCTTGGTAAGACCTCGAAATGATGATTGGCACATCTATCTTCATATTTCCTAGAATCCCTTGATTAAGAAGTTAATCCCCACATCTGTCATTTAGGGAATTGAAATCCATCGATATGATGATTGAAAACACATCTTCCTATCCTCGTAATCCCTCGATCATTATCATGATTATTAGACACACAAATAGAAACATTGAACTTATATAAATACATGAACATGGAAAAAGACTATCACATCTTGTATCTTGAAAGAATTCACAAGAAGCAAGAGAGAAGTCACACCATCTCTCTCTAAAACATGGTAGAAGAAAAATTTATGTATTCTGGTTCGAATGACCTCTAATTTATAGGCATGAGGTGACATCAGGAATACATCCTCCAATGGTCATATTTCTCTGAAATATTTGGAGGGAATTAGACACATAGCATTAAAATAGAAAAAACAAATAGAATCTATGAAATCGTTTTGATTATTGTATTACTAACTCAAAGAAATCATTTTAGATCGAAAAAATAAGTGAAAATGAATGAAAAAATGATTATGAGAAACGGGTATTCAAAATTAGAGTAAAATAATATTTCAATGCATTACATGAGTATTATTAATAATATAGTCACAATGCTTGTCAGGATTATGTTGTATATTGTGGTTATGATATCGAACATAGTTACAATGATTAACAGGGATAAGATGCATAGTAGTTGTGATTTATATCATGGATCTGATGCACGATATATAATTTGGTTATGATGCATGATTATTATAGACTACATATCCTGGTAATGATGTGTGATTATGATGTAATACTTAACCTGGTTACGATGAATGGTAATGTTACAATACATAAGATAGTTATGATACAATACTTTTCATGGTTACAATTCATTGTTATAATTCATATGGTTACAATGCTTATGATTACGATGCATATGATTATTATGCATATGGTTACTTTGTAGAAATATAACATGTGTAGTTATGATTAATGATAAAAAATGTGGTTACTATTTTAAAAAAATTTATGTGATTACGATTAAAAACAATAAACATATAATTAAGATGTAGAATCAACAGAAAGTGTGGTCGTGATGGAAAAAAATAAGTGATTACGATTATTAAACAACATATCTATTCACGTTGTAAAAATATATATATAATAAATAAGAATTAATTTGGGATTTCCAAAACAAAAAGGTCAAAGAGATAGTCAAAAAACATTTTGAGTCAACAATAACATCTTACATGGGATTAATGGGGTTATGGATGTAAACACCAAAAATTAATAACATATATGGAAAGATTATACCCATATGGTTCTAATAATTATAATCATGGAATATAAATTCTATAAACAGCACCAGATGAAATTAGTGGTCCCCACACGACAATTTCAAAATCAAAGAACATGGGTGATAAGTTATGAAACACCCACCTTAGGCTTGTATGAATCTCCTCTATTGGTATTGGAAATTGATTTTAATCAGATTAGATTATATCAACAAAAAGATAAAATTATCATACCCTGATAACTAGGTCATGAGTTAGAGAGAAAGAGAAAGGCCTAAACAAACTCGAGTACATATAGTTGCACATCCAACATGATGAACTGATGCTTGAATGACTTTTGGGAGAAGGATATATGTGGATTAATACCCTCGATCTTCAAGGGTCTCTATAAAGAGATAAATTTAGTTTAATCCCACTAAAATACTTATTAGGGAGGAAGAGGGGTTCTAATTAGATCATTAAGGAAAAAACATAATAATTACAAAAGAAAAAGGTTGTGCACAGTTTGGGTGCACAGTTTGATAAACCAAGTGAAACCATGAAAGGTTACCTTGACATAAGGGGATGTTTCATATTTAGGCTACACAACCAAGCACAAACCATGATAACTTGTTTTGTGTGGAATTTTCAATCTGTATAGTTATCCATATCATACACTAACTGTGTGCTAACAGTGTGATCTATCTAGTTTTCCAAAAGAGATCGGTTCTCAGCTCGAAAAATACAATAAAAACCCCTTGAGAACATTACTAACTAAAGTAAAATCTATATTAGATCCCTAGTAATGATTTAGATAAAAAATTAAAGGATCCATACCAAAGTGAATTGTCAGGTTCTTTCAAAATCAAGTATAACCCGAAGTATCTGGTCACTCTGAAATGATGTTCAGTTAGAATCATAATATCTAGGTGTTATTATTTAATTCAATATTCTTTTCTCTAAGTAGTATTATGTTTAACAAATGGATTAATGTTTCTCTCTTTGCCTATATTATTACAGGCCAAATAGTTGGGATCCAAATAGAAAAACATTTTAGTATTTTCCCAAGAAAGAGAGTAAGGGATTTTATGTTTATACACAATGGGAAAAAGAGGTTACATTTATGGTATTCCACAAAAGACCTATTATTTTCATTTTATTTCCACACATACAAGAATAATAAAATATCATTTTTGTGTTTTCATGTAGGACCATAAAATTATTCTTTCAAGTTAATGTTTGTTAGACTAATGATGTGATTCTATGTTCACGTATGTATTAAAAAATATTTTCAAACTAAGGACATGTACATAATACCAAAGATGTTCCCTTTACATCATGGACTCAAGACCCCAAATGTTTTATTGTTTAATGATGGGAACCTGGGATGATGTTTTTGATAAATTTAATGTCAATAAATTGAGACAATGAATAAAAATATATAATTTATTATATATATAAAAATCATTGGAATAATTAAGGATATTCCAAACCTAGAAAATCTCTTGGTTATCACAGTTATAGGTGAATGGTCATCAATATCAAATATTAATGTTATGGGATTTTTTAAGAATAAGGGAATCCAACCATAGGTTCCCCGTATGGTTTCTTTGATTATAATGTTGATGTTCCATATGTATGATATTTTATATATCCAAAACAAGTATATTTTATATGATATTTTTTTTGTTTTCATGTGGAGTACCTCTTCAATTCTAGGTTGGTTAAGGAGGATCTCCATAAGTTCTCTTCATCATATGAAGAACCTCCATGATAGAATTTGGTTATGACAGTGGTAGAAAGAGTATACCTAGAATTTGTTGTTGGTGGATGGTGTCTGGTTACCAATATGTGATATATCCCTATTTTTATATGTATTTTGGTGATAGGGTTTTCTATCATTATAGTATAAGTGGATATAAGTCATTGAACAAGGATAATGACATTAAACATTTTGGGAATAGTTTAGAAGATGAATGATAAAAGAGCATATGATTATGGGGTATGGAAGCCAACCCCTTCTCATTCCAGTGGTATAGCTATAAGATTCCCCCTTTCAGATTTATAATTTTAGAGGGACTGTAAAAATTATATTGGATCATGTTCTCCCTATAATTTCTTTCAAGGATGATGTCTTCCTTTCTTTTTGTAGTAATGGATAAGGTTTTTATGTATATATATTAAAAATAAAATTCTAATAAATTATTTAAGGCCATACATGATTAATGGAAGCCTGTTATTTCATTGAAATTGTAATAGGGAACCATGATACAATGATTCACTCTTATTATATTGAAATGGTCTAATAGTGCACACAAGTCATGATAGTATATTTATCTATTTAATTAGGGAAAGGGTATTAGAATTCAAATAATCCTATCAGATAGACATATCATATAATATTATTATCGATATTACCATAATAAGGGTGTGTTTATTCCTTGACTTGTGTATCCAAATAAAAGAAAATAATCAATCAACTAGACCATGGGTTTCATGGCCCTACACAAAAGATGTCATCAGGTAGTGAGAAACCTCATTGGTAAATCCCTAATGTTGTTTAGGGATTTCAAACCATGAATATCTAATGTATTCTTAGTGTAATATATTAAACTATCACCTCATCGTAGTGGATGAATATATTATCATCTCGATTGGTAATGGGAGGGATTTCATGTTCCTTGTTATGGGAGGTGTCAATGTGGCATTATGTCCTCTAGGACTTCCCACACCAAAATCACCTATCCTATTTTTATTCAAGGATATTTGGTTCATATTAGGTTCTTTATTTTGTTTTTACATATTTTATAATGGGCCCTGATTTCATATAATCTGACATTCTTGTACTTTTCATGAGTCTTCATGCCATGTATTACCACTTTACAAAGGTAGGTGTCTTTTACTATCCAGGGTGATGGTATGAGATCCTTTACCAAAATTAGAGTATGGGGTTATAACCATTAATTCTAGGGAGTCCTTCATCAATCTAATTTTATAATATTGTTCTCCATAATTTATTTGAGACAATTTCATAAATCACATTCCAAATTATATCTTCAAGGGAACACCAGGTAATCACATCACATTACACCACAGTAGGGTGATCACCTTATGTTTGAGATCATAATTTATATGAGTACATGATTTGACATATTTATATATATTTGGAATATATAAATATCTTCCATATGATGGTCTATGAGGGGATCCAATTTTAAAAACCTATGAAATCATCGGATCCAAAATCAAGTAACTCATTTGTTGACACATAAAGAAATATATGAATATAACATAAGTCATCCAGGGATCATTTCTTAAATAAACACTAAATTGTCTATAAAAAACATTAATGCATGTATCATAATGAATCTTAGTCTCATCACATATGTAAACTTATTCTTATCACCATATAATTCTATATATCATCAGTAGAGGTATCCTATGAATAAAAAACAAGGTAACTATCATATCCATGTTATCTACGAATAGAAATAAATAGATCATGTCGTAATCACGTAGAATTATTTTTCCCATCCTATAAGAAATTTCAATATATTTATATGATAAAATAACATAGGATCGTCACCTAAGGAAAGGGTAATGATTTGTAATTATTTTCACAGAGGATAATTATTCTAATCACATAAGGCATCTCATTATTATCACATGAGGAACCCTAATATCATCACGATAGCCTAGGTTTCTGGTGGAACATGGGTTTAAAATATTCTCATCGGAAAATTGAGGTTAATAGGATATTATTCCATCAAGGATTATACAACATATGCTCATCACATATGGGCCACTCAAGGGTTTAATTTACCATGGGAACATATTCCATGTACAGTCATAAAACATTTGGATAGATACAAGTAATTTTCATATATTGAAACTCATATTTTAATGTCATGTTGGGTTGCTCAAAGTTTGATATCTAGTTTTGATTCATATAAAATATTCTGAAAATATATTAGGTTTAACCCATGTTAACATCTCATGGTGACACTAAAGTATAATGGGGACATTATTAGGGTGTTTCTAAAGGTTTGGTATAATCTAGAAATATGATTAGGCATCAGATATCCCACCACTTGAGGGGGATATGGAATGGTGTGGATATCAGTGTTGAACCTAAAAGAGGCTTAAAAAATACCTGGTTGTAATATAAGGATAAATATCTATATAGGTTAAGGTTTAAATTATATGAACATGTAATAATACCATATCATGTAGTTTATTATCATGTTTTGATGATGGTTTCTTTTTGGAAATATAAATAATGAGGGATGTTGTGGAGATTATGATTGAGCTACCCAGAAGGTGGGGGTGCGTCAACTTATTCTCACTGAATAATGGATCCTATGGTTATCTTAAAAGGTATCCCAATATTTTTATATAGTTAGTACATTGTTTATTTCATAGGGCAGTCTATAGGTTAACATCTTAATCTATGGGAATGGGAAGAATTTCATCATATTGAGATTAATATGAATCAATCTATGAAATAATTATTGATGGGGGTTAAAAGGGGTTTATGAATTGAGATACCAATGGTAATGAATGGTATTTTGGTTTGACTAAGGCAGTTCACAAAAAATATTGCATGAATGGGTATTACAAAAAAGAAGAGTCTTGACGACTGCATGAGACTTAAGGGGGAATGAGTGGGTCTTACAAACATACAATGAATTCAAGTAATCATTAGGTATTAGGATAAATATGTTAAAGGATTACACATTATACTACTCAGTTGTATGGCGGAGAATATCAAGTTCATTAAATAAGGAAATATAATATCATTATATTGAAAAATCATGTATTAATCATATAGTGAATAATTGGTTTATCAAAAAAATGTATCATATGCTCATCACATTGGGTATGATACTATTAAAGTTCTTGTGTTGGGGACTTTATTAGTCAAAATAAGGGTGAAAAGAAGGGATGGAATTAGGATTATTCATTTTTACTCCCCATTATACTGCTGAGGATCAACAAAGATTTGTCTGGGAATTATACGGAGTCTTATCAATGAATGGGCCACAATTCCTATTATACTAATATTGTGTAAAAATATACCTTCATTATTTGGATGAAGTAAAAATCATATTTATACATTTTTGAATCATTTTTTGTGTGAATAGAGTCTCGATTCATTCTAAATAAAAATATTTCATTAAATATTGGAAATATGTGAATGTTTAGTTTTTCACGGAATGTAAGATGTGTAGAAACATGAATATTCTAAATCTATTTCCTGAAAATTTGGATTTCTACTAAAATTATTGTGAAAGTAAGGGCCTATAAGAATTAATTTGGATCTCAAAATTTCATGAAACATTGGAGTTTTAGAAAAAATGAGTTCTAAAAAGTATTTTCCCCAAATATGAATAGTGTTATTTAAGGATGGGATATGTGTTAATGATATTCAAACACTTAAAACTACACTCAAGGGATCAAATAAGGAAATATTTCATATTACGCCATTGAAGTGGATGTGTGGCCAGATGAATTTTACATAAACTTATTTGAAATGATAGTTTATATCATAATTCCCCTTGGTCAAACCCACTAAATCGTTTAAAGATATAGTAAATATAATCATTAGTATTGTATTACTGCATTTTTATCATGATCACACTGTTATAGACATGTATATCACTTGGATTTGATTTCATGAAACTATTTTTTGTGTAAAACATTGTCCTTTTCTCCAAAACGGAATATGGTAGAGTTACAAAATCACAAAAAGGATACATGTGTGGTTCTCTAAATTCAATTTCATGCATCTTTAATTTTCATGAACATTTTTACATTGCTCCGAGATTAACTTGGTCATCCATATTAATGATTTATTACATGTAGTGGCCATAAATATTTAATCATAATTATATTTGTAATCTAAAACAAATAAAATAATACCATTTCATGTGATGTATGAAACCCTCTATAGATTTCCCTATAACCAGGTATTTTCAAGAGTTAAAAGTTCATAAAAATCATTTTAAAATAGGATTTATAGAATCAATAAGCTTGGATTAATTTTATAGTGTTAATAGAACTAAAAATATGTTTATTTTTTATGATGGGGTATGTATCAAAATATTATTGGACTTATATGGTACGATCCTTATAGAATACATTATTAATGCCATGGTACACAATGTTTTAGTCATTGAATTTTTTATAGAGATAAAAGTTGATGTTTTCCCTATATATATGTTCATATATGATGGATTCATATAGTGGGATCTACTCATTGAGAGATTATTTATTAAGGGATAACCATTTTTGAGTGTATTCACTAGTTCTCTAGTACTAGAGTTATTATCAATGACTAGAAAATTATTGGGTTTTTGGTCATTATGCTATAGTTATATAGATACATCATTTGGGTCAAAGAATATAGTTGTAATAGATTCATATAGTTGATTTACCCAAGGAGGATAAGAGATATGATATGATTATTATTGTTAATAAAACATGGAATGAGGCTTCTAGAACCAATATGCATTAAAGCTAAATCAAGGTGTCACAATAGATGGAAGCCTTATGTTAGAGTAAACAATTTTACTAGTGTGTTACAATAGTTGAAATGGATGACCTTCAATATAGACACTCATGTAGTGAAGTTAGAGGAGCACTAGAAAAAGAATTTGGTGGTTTAAGCTATGATTTGACTACCTTATTTTCCCCTACCATAGGACCTTTCAACACATATGAATTATAATCTACTGACACATAAATATAAAGATTATGGGGAAACATGAAAAAGATAATCGAAATATAATAACAAACCTGATCTTTATTAAACACAAAAATATGAGTTATTACATAAACACTACACTTGATACACCATGGATGATCAAGAGGTATAATGTCTTTATAGATAGGGATCATCACACAACATTTTTATTGAAAACATCCATTACATGACCACTACATTCCCTCGTACATAGAATTGCATAGGATAACCCAGGGACATGCATAAGAAAAGGGTGAGCTATAAAGCCTAGTAAGGGAATAAACATGGAATAACCTGAAGAATACAATACATGTTAGACAATAGGAATATAAATGGAGCATAATAAGAACATGAACATAAAGGCATGATAAATAATGATAATCATAACATGGAAATGTTGTAAGAACACTTAACACAGAATTAGCATGAGCCAAGGCTCATTGCATATGGAGCATGAGTAAAACCTCTTTTCACTTGAAGTGGGAGTAAACCCTCGTCTCACTTGAATTATCATGATTATACACTCATTGCAAATAACATATCATGATACTATAAGTTACCCAATGAATTTGAGAACTATCAGGGCACACCCTTCTAAAACATTTCATTTCATGTATAAGTGTGCCACATGGATCATATAACATGGAATTAATCAACATACTAAGTTATTACACGATTAAGTATTGTGGATTAAATACATGAATGTACCATTAAATATGTATATGTTAATAAATGTGAATACCTTAGATAGAGACAAGGGTATGGTATTCATTACATAATGATCTTGGCTTGGAAAAACGCATTGTAATTTTGGCAGCATAACAACGTGACATAAGGATTAATGAAAAGGGTTGATGAGAGAGAAATGGTTGCCTATTCATATGTACATGAAATGGAAATTAAGGGGGTCATATATATACATTTACCAATAAATGTAATGGAATTTAGATTCATAATACAGAATAATTACTTGAATGTAAAAGAGGGGAGAGAAATCCCTCAAGGAATTTCGGCATGGAAATGGGTGTAAATGGGAGGAATTAATGAGAGAGAAATGGGTCTCCCATCATTAAAACATACATATCGAAGTATGGGGGAGGTGAAATATCATACCCAATCATTTTTAATTTAAAAAAGGGCATAAAAACTTAACGGAAATTGGACATAGATGAGAAAAGAAGAAATCCCTTACTTGGTAGTGTGAACCCAAAGGCTTGGGAGAGGCTTCAGAGAGGATTCATGTGTGATTGGGGAACCATGGGAGGGTTTGGTCGAACTCCAAAGGCTTTTAGTGAAGTGGAAGTGGGATCATGATTGGGTTTATATGAGAAAGGAGAGGTAATTCCTTATTATTTTGGTTTGGGACACCTCATATTAAACTAATCAAAACCACAAACCAGTGCATGGTTTTCCCATGGTTTTTTCCAAAGGGGAGTGGAAAAAAATATTTTATATGGAAAATGGAAGAACAACCTAAAATAACAGGGTTGATTATGTTGATTTGAGTCACACTCTCAAGGAAAACATTTTAAATAGACCAAATGTTTTATAAGCCTTGAAGGGTCCACTAAAGCTTTGTAAAAAAATACAAAAAATCCAAAATTACATTATTTTGGTGGTAAAACATGTATTTTCAGAACATAATATTTATAGTATTTTATTAAATCACTATTGGGTCATTATGATGTCATAAAAGACATTATATATTTAAAAAGTATTTAAATTTTACCCAAAAATTGAGCCGTCTCATAAAATTATGAAAAATTCACTGTTGGATAATTTCGATGTCCTAATTCCAAAAAAATTATTATTTTCATATAAATAATTTTTTAAATATGTTAATTTTTACTTTTAAAATAAAAACAACCATTTATCAAAAATTCATTGGTTTTGACAAAAACAACATTCAATCCTTTTTTAAAAATACAAATGTATTCATAAAATTATACGATATTTTATATTTAATAAAAAGAAATTTAATAATAATAATAATATTTTATTAAAATATTATTAAATTAAAAAATTAATTAATTCATAAAAATATATTTCTTAGTTGAATATTTACTAAAAATATTATTTTGGTTTAAAAACTATTTACAAATTATCAATATTTAAATGAATGCACGTTATATATACAAAAATAATGTACATAGTCATATTGATTTGGTATTGTTACATAACCCATTATAACACCCACATAAGACCGAAGAGTAAGGTGTAAGATGGTGAAAGACTATTGGGGTGGCTTAGATAACATCGCTCGGGTAATAATCTCTATTAAATTCCACTTCTCTCGTAGTCTGTTCCACTCAAGCATAATGTGTTCAAGCTCAGCTTGGGATTGGATAAGAGCGAAGACCAATGACGCCACCTTATTTTCGAGCTATGACAAATGGGCTTCATACGGGGCATTTTAACTAGATGGGGCCATCACTTCCTTTTTCTGAGTCAATTGGATTTGTTAAAGCCCTCTAATTATAATAATCATGTGATCACTGTTCAACGACTATATTAGAAACGATCACAATTCATTACAATATATTAAAATCCAGAAAAATAAAACCAATGATGTTTACATTTTTTAGAACCATAATAATACATTCAATTAGATCAACAGAAATTTACATTAATGAATGTTTGGGTCATTTCAATCTCTCCCCCCCCCCCCGTAATAAACATTTCATCCTCACAATATGATTACATACAAAATGAACTCTGAAATTTAAACATGAATTCAGGGTTTCTTACCCACCACCATTAATCATTACCCAACCCTCATTATCAAGCCGATCATGGAGAGCTAGGGTCCACTTAGTGCAATAATACGTCAATTCACATTCATAGTCTTCCTTTTCCTTAGTCTAAACGTTGTCCCTGTAACATGGATCATACCAATGGAAAATATGATGCACTTTTCAATAAAAATTGTTTCTATGATTTTGTTTCAAAACATCACCATGTACCACGTTTTTATAAAATATTCAGACAGAGTTAGATTTGAAATTTTGGAAATATGGTTATTCTAAATATTGTCTATGTTTCCAAAAACAATTGGAAGACAGGACTATATATAAATAAGATGATTAGAAGGGCCCGTATTCGGCAGCTATTCTAATGTTAAATAGTGCATCCTACTCTCCAAATAGTGTAAAATATTTAAAAATATCCTGACGGTACCTCCCTCATCATGAAAGGTTGTAGAGTAGGGAGTATAATATTTGGTCATAGGTGTTCCATGATCCTTGATGATTCCGTTTTACGGAGGAGGTGTTTGATATTTTATAGAGATTCTTGCAAGAAAGTTGGAAATTGGAAAAGGTTTTGATGCTTTGAGATCTTGAATTCGAAATAATTTTAGCTAGTTAGTCCACAAAAAGGGACAAGAGTGTTGTATGAGGTTATACCCCTTCCATCTCGAAACGATCCTTTATCTGGCTGATGACACATATCAAATTTTGAGTTACCCTCTAGACATGATAAAATTTTGATATTAAACTACTTAATGTTTAATGATTTATTATTTTATAATGAAATGAATGTAAGGGGTACCACATAAAGGGTAATCCAAGGACCTAACTGATGACTTATAAATAACATTTATTTCCTTACCTTATGAATCCATATGCTTTAATATATGTTATTCATGATCTAATTTCTATCATATATTCTTTAGGGAATTTTTTCATTACCTTAATAAGGGTTCATACAAAGCTTGTGATTTTACTAGAGAATATCCCCTGGGAGTGTCGTAACCAAGATTGCATCAATTCCCATTGTCGTGCACCAGTTCCAGTTCAAGTATTGCTCAAAGCAGTGTTTTCAGGTTTTACCCCAATGATACAACTGTTCCAGAGACACCTCTACATGCTTGTATCTTGACATGGATGTATTTTCTTGATAAACCATTTACTCAATACTCACCAATACTTAGTGATGTTTTTTATTATACATATTCTTGTGTTAATCCTTCACTAGGGTTTTCTAATCCTAATCCCAAAAATAACTAACCCTATCCTCTAATATCAACTATAACAACTCTACTGATTATTACACACAGAAACCTGATTTATTACATAAAATCTTCACTTGATAGAATATGGAAGATAGAGAGGTCTATTTTAATTGGGGATTAGGATCATTACACTACATCTTTATTGAAATCATCCATTACATGAAAACTACATTTCCTCGTACATAGCATTGCATGGGTATCTTGAGGACATGAATAAGAAAAGGGTGAGCTATAAAACCCAGAAAAGGAATAAACATGTAATAACGTGAGGAATAAAATACATGTTAGACAGAAGGCATATAAATGGAGCACCAGAGAAACATGAACATAAAGTAATGATAAATCATGATAATCATAACATGGGAATGTGTCAACAACACTTAACATGGAATTACATGCGCCAAGGCTCACTGCACATAGAGCTTGAGTAACCCTCATTGCACATGAAGCCCGAGTAAAACCTTGTTTCACTTGAATTAGCATGATTAGTCACTAATTTCACATGACATATCATGATACTATACTTTTTTCAATGAATTAGAGTATATCAGGGCGCACCATTCTTAAACATTTCATTTCATGCATAAGTGTGCCACATAGATCATATAACATGGAATCAATCAACATAAAAAGTTATTATAGGATTAGTTAATGTGGAATAAATACATGAATTTACCATTCAATATCTATATGTTCATAATGGTGAATACCCTTGATAGAGACATGTGTCTGGTATTCACTACACAATGATCTCGGCTTGGAATAAAGCAGTGCAATTTCGGCAGCATAACGACGTGACAGAAGGACTAATGAAAATGGTTGAGGAGAGGGAAAATGTTTCCTCGTTATATTTAAATGAAATGGATAGTAAGGGTATTATATAGATATATGACCCAATAAAAATAATGTAATTTAGATGCATAATACAAAAGAATTACTTGGATGTAAAAGAGGAGAGAGAAATGCCTCCTGGAATTTCGACATGGTAACAAGTGTACATGGGAGGCATTAATGAGAGAGAAAGGGGTCTCCCATCATCCAAACGTAATGAGGCTAGTATGGGGGAGGTGAGAAATACTATCCTAATACTTGTCATTGAAAAAAAGTCATAACAACTTAAATGAAATTGGATAACAATGAGAAAGGATGAAATCCCATACTTGGTAGGGAGATCCCAAATGCTTGAGAGTCGCTTGGGAGAGTATTCTTGAATGATTAGGGAACCATGGGAGGATTCTAGAGAGAGGATGGAAGGGTGTTGTCTAACTCCAAATTCTTATAGTGTAAAGGAAGTGGGAGCTTGGGTGGGTTTATATAGGCAAGGAGAGAGAATTCATTATTATATAGGTTTGGGACACCTCATGTTTAACTATTCAATACCACAAAATAGCCCATGGTTTTGCCCATTTGTTTTTCCAAAGGGGAGTGGAAAATAATATTTTATAAGGCCAATGGAAGAAAATATTAAAATAATATGGTTTCATATGTGTAGCTGAGTCACACTCTCAAAAAAAAACAATTTAAAAACACAAAATTTTTTATAATCCTTGAAGGGTCGACTAAAGCATTGTAAAATATATAAAACAAACACAAAATCAAACTATTTTATTGGTAAAAAATGTATTGTCCAAGAATAATGTTTCTATTATATTATTACATCACTATAGGATTATTATGAGGTTATAAAACACATTATATATTTAAACGGTATTTAATTTTTACCCAAAAATTTGATTGTCTCGGAAAATTATGAAAAAAATACCGTTGAATAATTTTGACATCTTGATTCCAAAAATAAAATTCATTTCATCTAAAAAAATTTATAAATATGTTAATTTTTACTTTTAAAATAAAAACCACCATTTATCGAAAATTCATCGGTTTTGACAAAAAGAACCTACAACCCTTATTAAAAATAATTATTGCACTTATAAAATTATACAATAATTTATATTTAATAAAAATTAATTTAATAAAAATAATCATATTTTATTAAAATATTATTTAATTCAAAAATTCATTAATTCATAAAAAAATATTTCTTAGTTGAATGTTAACTAAAAATACTATTTGTGATTTAAAAACAATTTACAATGTAACAATAATAAAATGAATTCACATTATTTATATAAAAATTATTTACATAGTCATAGTGAAAGGGTCTTGTTACATAACCCCATATAACAACTGCATAAGACTGAAGGGTAAGGTTTGCGATGGCGACAGACTCTTGTGGTGGCTCTGACAACATCCCTTAGGTGGTAATCTCTATTAACTTCCACTTCTCCCATAGTCGGTTCCACTCAAGATTAACGTGTTAAATATCAGGTTGTACTTGGTCAAGAGTGAATCCCAATGACGACACCACCTTTTTGAAATCTGACAAATGGAATTCGTACGAGGAAAGTCTACTGGATGATGTCGTAACTTCCTCTATTTGAATAAATTGGATTTGTTAAAGACTGATACTTATACTAATCATGTGATCATTGTTCAACAGGTATATTAACAACTGTCACAATTAATAATGGTATTTTAAAATCCAGTAACATAAAACCAATGATGTTCACATTTTATATTATCATAAAAAGACATTTAATTAGATCAAGATGAATTTCCATTAATGAATGTTCGAGGCATTACAAAAATAGTTTAAGGTATACTATATTTTTATATACACTGGAAACTGTATTCATTAGTATTTCCTTGAGATTTTTTTAGAATATCACTTTTTAAAGAGCTAAGAATTAGTATATATTTTTTGAACCTAACCTATGTTTCTAGAAAATTATAATATAATTTATCACATGTCTACCCGCATCCAATGATGATAAAATGTTATTAATAATTAAGTAAGGTTTTCTATGACCTATTAATGGTAATAATATAGCTCTTTGACATCACATTTTTGAATTTAATAACTATAATAATTAGATAACATGATAGGATTCAACCATTTGATACTAGTGTGTTATCATGTTAAGGGGTTTTTATTCCTTCATGGCAGATTTGGACCTTTAGTCAAGTAAAGTAGGTCATATTAATTGGAAGTTGTGTTAAATCACTCATAATGTGGAATGTATATATTTTAGTGTAGAGGATTCTTTAGTTGGTCTACATCCTACAGTTGTTGATGAGTTTATTGATGTCCTTACTAAGTATATTATTGGATTTATTCATCATATAGTGCTCAACTTCCATATAAATCTACAAGTCAGTATTACAATTGTATCTTCAATATCATTTTAGATAGATCCAACAAGCTTAGAGATCTAAGGTTCCATTTTAGGTTATAATGAATATGATACATCATAACAAGTGTATTTGAATTGGAACATTTGATTTTATTTTCCATCTAGATAAATGAGTTCATGAATATTCTTTCATGAATTTGGTGATACTTGTGAACTAATATCCACTTCTATGAAATGATGAACTCATTGAAAACTAGACGAGAGTGATTATATTCTCTAATATCATTCACCTATCAAAATATCACTATATTTTTGTTTTCATGGAGGATATTTGAAATACTGTTTTCAAAATTTCCTATGGGAATTATTAATTTTTTGTAAATCCCTCCAGTTCAATGAATTCCCCAAATGTATTCATGTTATGTAGGAACAACATATAATAATATTTATTTTATGGGAACATAATATTCTTATTCAATGGGATCCTCTAATTATCAAAATTAAAATATGATAATTATTATCATTTCAGGGGTTTCCAATACATATGTTAAGAGATCAAACAAAATAATAAATTAAATATGATCCTGTTCTAGATTAATGGTGTCCAATTCCTTTAAAATTTCTTCTTAGAGGGAGAAGTAGCAATGGAACTAAAAGTTATTTACCTAGTTATGGAAAAGTTCCATGAATAACTATGTATCGGTTGCATATATTCTTTTATTTGGTTGTATATTATCAAATATTTATTGAGTAATTTACCATGATCATAATATCTAAGATCGAACTTATCCAAAATGAACTTCCATTTTTGACTGAGTTATATTAGGGGGACTTCATATACTTGACAATGAGGTCGATGTGCGAAACAATCTTATAGTTTCTGACGGAATGATCCAAATACCTTGTGATCACTGATTCCACAATGATTGGTATTTAATATGTATTGATGAAATTGTAAGTGGTGTTTAATTTTGGGTCTTGGAATTTGATCTAACAAGAGATGATCAATGTGACCCATGATTATTTTCTCACAACTATAGTGCTAACCCTAAGGAATTGGATAACATACCCTCTCGATGAAGGATTCATAGTCATTATAGACCCCCAATGTCTAATATATATTTACTCTCAATGATATTTCTTGATGAGATAGTGGTGATGAGTATATTTCTTCCAGGGATGTTACAATGATATTTTCTATATTCCAATAAAGTGAAACATGGTTGTTGAAACCCTTAGTATGATATCTTGTAATATTTTTATTGAAGGGGTTTTGGCTTATTTTACCTCAATATATTTGTCTTAAATGGATGAGGGGGATGTTTCCTATACCGCATCGATGGTTGTCGCCCCAATGATTATTTATGGAGAGAGGGAGTCCCAATTGAGGAACATTGGCTATGCGGACATACATGGCTATATAACCACATCTGAGTTACCAAAAATATTTTCTAAAGGTGGGGAGTACATAATATAGTTTAAGAAGAGGAAAGTTTTTCTAGTCGAACTAATTAAAGATGTCAGGCAGATAATTTACACTTCAACCATGGAGATGTATCTGGGAAAGAAAAAAATGTCCCATAAGATGTGGAATTAGTATAGGTGGAATGGTATGGAGAAGGGTGTTACTGATTTCATAACGTGGTGTAACATATGCTTATAGGAGAAGAATTAGAAAGGATTTTTAAAGGTTTCTATAAATCCATTGAAGTCCACTATTTAATGTATGATTGAATTTTGATAAATATAATGACATTAAATCCATGTTTAGAAATATATGATGATTAAATAGATATTATCCATGATCAAATATCCATTCTTTCCCACACCCCATTTATTTAAGAGTGGACTTTGTTAGATATAATGAGATATATGTATATATATTGGATCATCTGATTTTAAGAGATAAAATTAATGATATATTATAATAGATAAACATAATTAAAAATAAAATTATAGGAGAGCTTACTAGAGGCATCCAATGCATAGTGGTGGATGATTTTCATGTTCCACCCTTTGAAGTATTGCTAAACTGGGTGGGACATCATATTATTTTAAGAAATAATGATTTATTTTGTGTTTTATTTAATCCAAATATAAGTGAATCTCTTCCCATTAGTAATGTAGTTAAAATATTATTTTTACATCTCCACTATTAGTTTAAACAACTTTTCAGGCCTCGTATGAGACACCTGAACAGTCACCTCTATTGTAGATAGAGATTAATATGAAATCTCTTATAGGATTATAATTATTATGGTTCATAATAGACAATGTGTCTATAATATTTGGGTATATGAAGTAAATTATTAGCCAAAAGAATTCATATATAGTGATATGATAATGCCCTTTGGATTTTTTGAATAGGGAAAATTTATTTATAATAGAAAAACATAGACATGTATATTTTTTATCAGATCACTCTGGTTCATTAGAAAGCTCCAAATAAAGAATTGGGCTGATGTAATTTAAAACCACCCTTCCCAAACCCCCATGTTACAATAGGTGTAGCATTTCATTTAGGAGTCACAACTGAGAAGATATTTGTAAATAAAATCAAGAATTTTCGACTAGGGTGTGCAAGAAATCAAGTGATGTCATCATTGATTAAAGACAAAAAGTAGGTTACCCTTTGAGATCTAGATATATCATTATTGTGTGTTATATGATAGTCTATAAATTCTTACAATATCTTAGGGTAAGGTGAAAAACATATGTGATGTTATCTCCATCACCTCTTGGAGTGGGAGTCAATTTTTAAGATAGAAAATATTGATGTTTTTTATGATATAAATACCTACAATTTTTTATTTAAACCTTCTAAATATTTTAAATTAAATATTTTGAGTGAATCACTGAGATATTATTTTGGGATTACAACATTGAATTCTAGGTATATTATATCATCTATAATGTATTATTTTTTTCCATTCATCTAATTGATCCTAAAGTATCACTATCTTTTCCTAAATGGAACTCTATATGGGAAAAATATAATCAATATTTGATTCGTGATAGGTGGCCTAGACTATCGGTGATATAATTTTGTTTTATTTTCTGGGTTGGGGGCCTAAAAATTTTAAAGAATTTTATTTATAAATAATAGAAACATAATTTTCCCAATACAATATTCCATAACCCCTGTAATTAAATTGATTATCTAAAAATAATAAATTTAGAGAGGTAGAGGGAATTAATGAATTCAAGATATTTATAGAATTCTCCGGAACCTAGGTCGGGTTCTTCATAGGTGTTTTATTTAAAAATGTAGAAAATTTAAATTATCTCCAAGTAATTTCTCTAAACCTTTATAAGTTGTGTTAGTCACCCTAAAATCATAAATTCAGATAATAAGAATAAATGATAATGACAAACTTTCCTCTAATGAAACTATAAATTCAAATTAGAAGAATATGATCCAATGGGAGAAGGGGAGGATGTCTGAACAAGGGTTATCCTACATATATAATAAGAGATAGGGAATATAGGGAGTGGTGAGGAGCTAAAAACTAAGAGGGGGTACAATTTGTATTTCTAATTTTAAACATTCTTCGTATACGATAAGGTCTATCCACATGTTTTTGAAAACTGTTTGCTAAATATACACCCCCTACTATACACAACTATATACCAATATTCTTAGCCAACATGGATAGATAAAATATGTTCCATATGTTAAATATTATACTATAAAAACTATAGGTTTATTATCACGTTTGAACATTCTTAATACTAACCCTACGTTAAACTACATGGCCTATACTAAATTTCTAAAATTTTAAAAATTAAAAGAATCACCCCCAAAACACATGAACAAGGAAACAAAAAATTAAAATAAAAAATATAAGGGAAGAAAATTTTGGGGTGTAAAAGAAACTCATCTGCCCTCCATGACACTATATTCCCTATAATTTCATTAAATATAAAAATAATTTAGACAACTATGATAATTTTTATTGAAAAAATTGAAAATTATAATCAAATAAAAATACTCAATAGAAAAATAAAACTATAATATAAAATTACATATATAAAATAAAACACACACTTTTCTATTTCCCCAAAAAATATCACACATCAGAATAACATAAACCCCACCCTCCCCCCTCAATTAATGAAACTTTTATAGTGGATTAATTTGAGAAATTTATTTAAAAGGTTTGTTATTAGACATATACTAAAACACCAATTGAAATGACTCAGATGAATCCTCTCAATAAATTTCACATCAAAAAATTTAAGAAATTTACATTTACTCTTCAAATTAATGTGCGGTATCAAACATCAAAAAATTGGATCTGTACTTGAAGCACTTAAAAATGCCAATATAAGAACTATCAAGACACACACTGAACCCCTGTGACAATGAATTATAATTGAGAAGATATAAACCATGATAATTTTCTATCAGAACAAAATGTTATATTTCCTTGGGTAAAATAAATGGGAGGTTAAACTTGTACATCAAACCCAGAACACCAATGTTGGGGATCTAGAGAAAATTCACCAAAAGCATATAGAGGGTATAAATTTATCACTATTAACTTCATCAAGGTTACCTAAATCACACAACCATGGTTTTTCTCATTTACAATGATCTGGAAAAAAATATCTCCAGATAAATTTCAACCTAAAACACTAAAAGGCCTATCCACGGTGATAGGGAATAGTAAAAATACAAGAGTACCATAACCCAAAATAAACAACTAGAGGTTGAATCTAAGGAAGTATACTTAACAAAAAATATCTAAAAAACACAAAACACTGGGACACCACAATATAAAATCATTATGACCGAAGTATTATCAAGACAATTCTTGGAGGATTACTCTTAATAATGGAACAAAAAACTTATCTAACATAAAATAAATTCAAATTAAAAATCAACATAAATAAAAGATTTTGAATAGAAAAATATAAAAACCATTTAGAAAAGAATCATTTCAATGTATGTTAAAAATAAAAACATTTAAAAAAATTAAATAGGTCATTTCTATTATCATTAATCATTTTTAAATTCATTTTTTATTTCCAAAATTGTTTTTTACATCCAATTTTTATTAAATCCTCCAAGATATATTCCTTAAAAATTATTCAAAACAATAATTTCCCCTATTCAGATCATATTTCCTATTATGAAATATAAATAAAAGAAAACATAATAACCAAAACATATCCTAAAATACACTATAATCAATATGTGAAAAGTACACAATTCCCAAAGAAATTCAAAAGAAAAGGATCCAAGAATGAAAATTTATGGGTTATTGGCTATTCATGATTTGGGAATGTTGTTTAATATAAATTGTTCTAACCATGTAATGGTCCAATTATATCATCATTTAAACATTTCCATGTACTCCGTATATATTATTAGGATGTAAGATAAAACAATATACCTATAATTCTTGTCCCATTTTCACCTCTAACATTATGAAATGAGAAACAAAATTATAGACCACCCATAATGTATCATCATGTTACATTATTTTAGGTACTATATGAACCTTTTTTTGATTTCCATAAAGTCATGTCATCTTCGGTGATCATTTTACAAGAATTTGGAAAAACATTTAGGCCCATTGGCATGTTCATGGAAGGAACATGGTTAGGGAAACTATCTGATTTGGCCCCGAAAACTAGGTTCCCTGTTGAGATCCACTAGAAAGGGGAGCATGATTTGAACTACCCAAGAGGCTACCCCCCAAATAATGCACCACATTAAAATTTGGGAATTAATAGTTCACCCAAGGATGGCCTATTTATGTGGAAGGACTGTGAACCCCAAATAGATGACTTATAAGAGAATATAGTTAGGGTTCCTTGTTTGTCTAACCATGCGACCATCCCACAAAAATCTTTCACAGAGTTTTGAAATCCTCAAAAAATTAACTCAAATATACATAACACGATATTTATGTTTAATAATCCCACCATTTGACCCTAACAATACTTTTTCATCATTAGAGGCTTCTAAGAGTAGATTTAGGTTCCTACAAATTCTTTTCTTGGTGGATCAATTCATTTTTATCATGTTCAATTTATTTTTGTCATGTGGATATTATATCTTAAAATTTCTTCTTATCAAATTTTCTATCGTCTGTAGATTTTGATATATCATAATTAATTTGATTTAACTAAACTCAATTTTTTGAATCTTGATTCTAGGTTGTGTTTCTAGTTTTTATACACCATCGTTCTTCGGTAGCGAGTCCCACTCCGGGTGTTGATTTTGGGATTGTAGATCAATGGAATGTGGTTAGTTAATTTTTTCCCTATGATTGAAGTACTAAATTTTATTATTAAAATAGATAAATATTTCAATGATTTAAAAACAAGTTATTGATTTGACTTAATATTTGATTTGAAATGGGTAATGAAATTGAGAAACTCGTCATTTTCAATGAAATCTAATATTTTGGCTAGATTTAAGAAAATATATGCCTTTGTTTTAGAAATTTTATGGATTAAATAAATTTATATTAATCATTTGAAAATTAATTAAATTTAATATTTATTTTACATGGTATGAAATTATGATAACCAACGTCTTGTTTTTTAAATGGAAATCCACATTGAATAATAAAATTGGGATATTATATTTTAAAATGTTTTAAAATGATCTAATATCCAATTGATTGATAGATAATTTAATAAAGTAAACAAGAGATATATTAGTTAGTAGGTGGATGGGATAAGCCTTCTAGGATCTTTATCCCCTAGCCTTGGATTTTAGAACATAACACTATTAAAACAAATTCCTCTCATGATGCTTATGATGATTTTCCCTATTGGGGTGTTTATTTATTTTCCACTATGTGTTCCTCTTTTAGGGTTCTATCTATTAATAGATGCTATTTTTGAGTTGAGACCATTGGTGCGATGTGTGAGGATCCTATAGATATAATCTAATGTATCAAAGGGTGCTTGACCGTGGTGGTATGAGTTATTTTATTAGATTTACATGATATTTATTTGTTAAAATCATTGATTCATACCAATTATTTTAAATAATATTTTTATATAAAATGTTATTTTATGACTATTTAAAATTTGTTTTGTTATGTCTTCTATATATTTGAATGAATGAATAGTTTATTTTAAAATATGAACATGTAATTTTGTTCTTTTATTGATTTCAAATTGATACCATAAATGGTGAATTTTTTTTATTGATTTTGGAACACTTTCTGAGACCCTAATAGGATTTATAGATCACACCGTATGTTTTCATTTATGATTTTTTATACTTTATTATGATAGGTACAAGAATATTAATAGAACGACATGGTGGTTATGAATATTCTTGATCCTCTGAACTGTTAAATGGTGATGGAGAGTAATGGATCCATTTTCCCCTTGTTACACTATGTTTTTGAAACATTTGTCTGGATAATTTAGTAGTCACCTTATGGATGTTTAACTTTCTATTGGGTATTGTTATGTATATTGGTTTCTGGAACTTTCCCCGTTTGGATTTTAGATAATACTGACTTGTTATATTTTTTTCGTCT
The DNA here is from genome assembly GCA_963277665.1 of Viscum album. NCBI lineage: Eukaryota > Viridiplantae > Streptophyta > Magnoliopsida > Santalales > Viscaceae > Viscum > Viscum album. Next base: position 1,691,588,704 of record OY728137.1, on the reverse strand, counting down.
TCTTTTTCTAGGTAAAATTTGTTTCCTCATGGATCATTTGGATTCTAGGTGTTATTCACTGTCTTGTGGGGACCGATAATGTCCTTCGACCAATGTGAGTTTCTAATAGTGTGTCTGTATACCATGGTGTTTGGGATGGGTCAGGAAAAATATGTATTATACGTTGATGTTCCATGAATTTGGTATGTATTTTGGGTTGTCTTAGTATATATAGTGTGGGATGTTCTAGACATATGAGGTATTTACAAGTGAGTTCCAATCTATCACTCATCGTAATAAAACATAAGTCACCATGGGTCTTTGGGGAATGGAATATTAAAGAATAATTTGATCTGATTCTATAATTTTATCTAATTCCGATTTACGTATAATGAAATATAAATATTGAAATCTTATCTCATGGGATTAATATTCATGTTTCCATTGTTTGAGTTTTTAATCTGTGTAATCTTCTGATATATTCTAGGTTAATATTTGATTTAGTGTAGCATCATGCCACCAAAATTTTATTAAATATAACCTAGGAGGGTTTCTCTCGTGAACCAGAATGAATGTATCCTACCATGATCTATATTATTATTTACATTTTTTTGTTTAATCCATGCTCTAAGATATTCAATTCCACTGATTCCTATTCCGGATCTAGTTTGGGAACTACAAAGGGATATATTTCAGAATCATTCTCAATAGATTCTTCACCTAAAGACACATTTTTTCACCGGTATAATGATCCTCACGTAGAAAAAGACAATTTCATAATTATATAGCTTCATTTTAATCACATGTAGGTGCTTGATCCAATTAAGGTGAAATTTAAAACCGTAAAGATAGAATAGACTAGTAGGAGATGGTGGGAATTGATGGATGTAAAGATGAAACGGGAGGTTTTGAAGTTGAATGACATTAGTTTTATTTTTTATGGTCAATTATAACCTAAATATATGGTACTATCTAAGGATATTGTGATTATAAATATATTGTAGGATAATAAGGCTGTGACAATGTATGCAGACCATTTTTCCAAGAAAGTGCAATTTTCACATAAAATTACATCAAATGTTAAAATAAATGCTTGAGGGTTTGAGACAGTTCTGAGTCCTGAAATAAATTCATAGTATTTCCTACTAAAGATCAAATTTTATGATGACATACTACATAGTTTTATCATGTTTGAGCATGATTTTTCTTATAATCCATAGTTGATCTGACTTCCAATTTCTTGTAGTTGAAGTTCTGTGAATTCAATTAAATCAAAGATAAAACATGATTAGACTAGTGGTGGATCTTGATAGTATGGGTATTCCAAAAATATTACATTGCCTAGAAGATACTCGTTGAATTTTTTCTAGTGTGACAGGGTTTGTAATTTGAGAAGTGTTTGTATTTTGGATCTAAATATCCACAATTATTATGATCTCACTAAGGACCTAGAAAAATTAGTCAATTTTTATTTTCTTCTATAAATTAAAATAGGTACATCAGTTACTAAAAGTAAAATTTTCATATTATATACTTATTGATAAAATGGGCTCCATCTATAATAATCTATAATTGATATTCTTCATGCAGTTGAAGAGACTAAAAAGGAAGATGATACAAATCGAGTGACTATGAGATTTACCACAAAAATTGATTCATCTTTAGTGATATCATTATTTGATATTATTTTATCCCACTAATTTATATCAAAATCTATTCAAAACAAGATAAATATTTCTAGGGTTATTTTACCATATCTAATTGATATTACTACTCCCCATGGAATGAAGAGAGATAATTTATTCATTTTCATTATTTTATTTTATATTTATCAAATTTTGACCCAACCAAGAATTTTCATATGCACAACATGAAACCCATTGCCATCATTCTTTAAATTAATCAGATCAATAATAAAAAGCCATAAATTTTTTATTTTCTTCAGCGGGTCTCCATTACTGCACTCGATGGGGTTTCCCCTGTTTTTTAGGTAAAATTGGACATAAGTTCAAGTATATTTGGACCATATTATTTGAAGTTCGGGAAAGTAATATTTTTGTTCTCTTTTAATCTGGATTGGGATTCATTGAGTGATTCTCTTCCTCCAATATTCATCAGTTTCCAAAAATGTTTCCTTCTAATTTATTTGGTTTTCCACTAGTAAGAGTTTTTTGGTTTTCTATAAATTTAATTCTAGTTACTCAATAAATATAGATTACATATTACTATATGGAACCAGTTTAATTGAAAGAGTTTATGTCTTAGAAGAATGATATATTAGATAAAGGTTTTATACACCGTACTGTTTCACCTTGGGTGGCTATTATACTATTTGAAAATAAATCTGATGGAAAACTTCACCAATGTGTAGATTAATGTAAACTAAGTAGAGTTGTGGTGATGAAATTTTTTTGGATACCATGGATTGATGAAGTATATAACTAACTTAAAGGGTTGAAGTTTCTATCAAAGACTAATATTTTATCTAGTTATCACCATTTGAGAAGAAAATATTTAAAATTTAGGATACTGACTTCTTGAATAGGTATTACCCTTATGAGTATATTTTTATACAACTTGATCCTACTAATACTACTACAGTATTTATGATGTTGATGACTATAATTTTCCATGAGTATAATGATATGTTTCTGGTTGTATTATTAGAATTTCATACTATCTTACTCTCTGTCAGATTATGTCCATCTGTTTTATCTTGCAGATGTTTTGTAAAGGTTGAGTATCTAACGACTCTTGGATAAGCTATCAAAATGTGATTTTGGGACTCAAGAAATCAATTTATTAGGAAATATAATATTTGAACATGGTATTTCAATTAATCCTTAGACATTCAAAGATGTTATGTAATGGAAGAAACAACAGAATTATTTCAATGTTTCGATATTTAGGGATTTAGTAGGGTATTATCAGTTGTTTATAAAGGATTTCTCAAAGTTGGATTCCCTGACGATGACTCGCACTCAGATGGGAGTGAATGTTTTTTGGATGAAAAATGTTTGATTTATATTTTTGAGGTGAAACACCATATAAATTCTATGAAAGTTTTTATATTTCAAAGGGGATAATAAGGGATATTTTGTATTTTATGACACCTAAAATTTGAGTTTGGATTGTTTTCATGTGAAATTTTATCACATTTTAGGCTCTTCTTCTCTTAATCATATGCCACGCATGATAAATAATATGACCCATGTCATTGAAATCACTTCTATTATGAATGTGATTAAGAGTTTGTGCAAATAACGTTTTTTGGAAAGGATTAACATGTTTTTTGACCATAATATACTGTGTTATATCTTATATTAAAAATATATTACCATATATTATAAGTGTTGGGTAGATTACATGTATTATTTTAACTTAAAAATTTTCTACAGCATAAGGAAGAGAAATATCATTATAGAATCATTGAGTAAGAAACTTTTGACCTATGATATGAAAGAATTATTAGATGAGTGGAAAATAATGGATCTTTTTTCATACTTTCATTTAGGAGTTTGGGAATAAAGGGATGAGGTTGCATTTGAAATAGATCAGTTGAACATGTGTTTTCTAGAGATGGTTAATTAATAACAACATCTTTATTATCAACATCACAGAATTCAAGTCTCTCTTTATGGTTGGGATACCATTAGTGAGTGGATGTTCTCTTTTAGGGGTATCCTATGTTTTATGAATCATTTTTGTTCAGTATTTTTATATAAGGATGGCTGTAATTGGGAATTTCATAATTCTAAGTGGGAAGTGAACCTTGGAACCATAATGATGTTTTATAATATGTGATGACGTGTTTGGCTTCTAGGTATGATACTTGATGTTGTTAAATTTGTTTCATTTTTTTTACATTCTAAGAGATCTTGGTGATAATTGAAGACCATCAGGTTTACTTCATCCTCTTCCTGTGATGACATGGTTGTGGGAAAAGATCCTTATGGTATTATTTGGTGTTTATGCATATCCCTTGGGGAATGAATTTGATTGGATTATGATTTATTGGTTGACCAAACTGGCTCAAATTATACCAATTAGTTTTGAAAACAATTTTAAGATTTTATTGAATATCTATGTGGATGAAATTTATAATTTTCATGGAGATCCATCAGCTATAGCCTCTGAATGAGATATATGTTCTACATCTCACCTTCATGAGTCTTATATAAGGAACTGAGGTATCCAGTACTTTTGGGCACAAATTATCACCTACATATGACTATAGAAAAAAAATTAGTTGCAAATATTTTTAAGGACATGTTATGTTCTTGTGTTATTGATTTTTATGGAGCATGGGTCATCCATTTAGGACTAGATGAGTTTTATTATAATAACATTTTCCAATATAGATGTTGGGTGGATATTTTTTAGGAATTTTATGCTCAGCCTTGTAAATTAATGATTCCTTCGCCATCGATTAATGAATGGGTTTTTTTGGAATAATTTTGGTCCAATATATGATAAAAAATATTAAGATGAATCATTAGATAATTTTGATGGTAGAGAGCTATTAAAAGTATTATGCTTACCATTATTAATTTCCTTTATATTTTTCAACTGGTGACCTAGTTTTTTTTATGTTTAAAATAATTTTTATTATCAATGGATGGGGAAATAGGGGAAGTGTGAACCTTTGATTGAGGGTCTATTTTTGGTTGCTGAGAAAGTGGGGAAATTAGCATTCCATTTAGATCATATACCAAAATTTATTTTAACATAACATTTTTTCCATGTTTCATATTTTGGTTTGAATATTTTTGATCCGTCTCATGACATGAAGTGGTCGGATCTTTATGTTGGGACTAATTTATGTATGGATGAGCATCCAATCAGGATTTTTGAGAATAATAAAAAATGATGTTTTGGGAGGATTATTCCTTTATTCTATGTGACATGATTTGATGGTTCTGATTTTCATGAGAGAATGTAGCATCAAGAACTTATGAAAGTGAAATGGCATTATTTTTTTTAATGGTTCTCCTAGATAGTATTTTTTGGGATTTAATCTCTATTGTTTTGATGTTACAACACAGTGTTACCTTTTACTAGTACACATGGACACAATTTTTATATTATTTATTTCATGTCTTATTTTGGGGTTATTCAAAGTGAAATTGGAAAATTTTAGAATCCATTTGGGTTTTGCACGGTTGGTTCATGGTATGGGAAACATATATTATTTTCCACCAAACTCTTTGACATGTTGAGAGCCACTAGAAGGGGGAACATAGTTCTTCCAAAAGGTGATGCCGCCCTTCCAAACAACAAACCCCATGGATACTGACTAATTCATGGTTGGCACATTATATGTTTAACTATGGGGCCAAATCATATAGTCTATAAGGTACACCAACAGGGGTGAATAGTAAGGGTGTTTGGTTTTTCTAACAATTGGACCCTCTCCAACAAACTGCGCACACAATTTTTAGTCTCTATGAAAAAATTTAAATATCCTGACCCCCAATTCAGGATGTTTAATCCTAAAAATTATCCTTAATACTTTTTTTTCAACCTTATATATTCTCAAGAGGATATTTTGGCTCCACTAATCCCTTTTCCTAGAAGATCAAAGATACCCTGATCTCGTTGGATCTCTTCCAGGTCAGTGATTCATCTCTCATATAGTTTCTTATAATATATAATTATATCATCATTAGATTTTGACATATTATATTTTAATATATGGATCTAATCTCTATTTTTTATATTGTTATTTTTCTGTTTTATTAAATCTTTCACACTATTGTTCTTCATTAGAGAGCCTCGTAGAGGGTGTTGGTTTCTGGATTATTGATTAATGTTTGGTGGTTAAATAATTCCTTTTTCATATTAATCAATCCTTGAAAATTTTAACTAAATTGTATTTATTTTTTAAATTATATTAAGACATTTATTTTATATGATTAGATATTGGATTAGAAATGGGTATGGAAAATGAGTAATAGCCCAATTTAAATGGATTTGATATTTTTGGGGTGGATTTATGAAAAATGATAACATTATTTGGAAATAGATCAAATGAAATGATCTGATGTTGGTCATGAAAAATATTTTAAAATTTAAAAGTGACTTGAAATAGCATGAGCTAATGAAAATCTATGATATGGTTTCAAAATTTGAAGGCATTAGGAAAACTAAAATATGATTATTGTATTTTAATTTTTTATAGGACTCATTTTAAATTTGATTGATTTCCAATTTTATTGAATTTATTATTGATTGAATCACATTGGAACCTAGGTAGTTATTTTGTTGTTGGGATAAGAACTATTGGATCTTGATCACCTATCACTAGACTTATAGTGAAAAAAGTAACTAAACCGTTTTGCAAAAGGATTCTCATGATGAGTTACCATATTATGGTGTAGATTCATTTCCCATAACAAGTTCCTTTATTTGGAGTTGTTTTTTAATAAACAATATTTTTTTGTGATCATTGATGAGATGTGTGTGGATCAGATTTCTACTAAATAACAAATAGCTAGGTGTTTAAATATGGATCTATGAGTTTGTTTATTTTATATACATTCTACTGATTTTCTGAACTACTTTGTATTAGAAATTTGATTTATATAAATTTTTTATATAAAACATTCATTTATGGCTGTGAGAAAGCTATTTAGTTATATATAATTTTTATTTAAATGATATATATTTTTTTTTAAATATCCCAATGTAATTCAACCCATTTTTGATTTAAATCGATCTCATAAATGATTAATTATTGTGGTTTTTGATTTTGGAACACATAGTGAGACACAACTGGGCTTCAAAACTCACAACATACTTATTTCCTTGGGGTGTTTTTAGACTTTCTTTTACCAAGACCTGGCAATGATAAATGACCACATGTAGGTCGTGGATGTTCTTGATAATTTTTAATGTGGAGTGGTGGTGGTGACTAAAGGATCTATTTTACACTTATTAAAAAAACATTTATACAACTTTTTATTAGTTTATGTTGTTGTTTCCTTTGGAATGCTTATCTTTCAATTGGGTACTATTTTACCTATTGGATTCTAGTGCTATATACTTTTGGAGTGTTGATCATAATAACTTGTATTCATTTATCTTCCAATATATTTTTGGAAAATATGTTATATATATGATCTTGAATGATTCCCATGCTAGTTACCATTCCATTCGGATCAGAAACACCCATCGACCACTATTAGTTCTGGATCAGGTATAAGGGAACATGGGTATCTATGTTTGTTAATGTTATAAAAGGTTCTATAATACATTAATTTGAATCAAATTAATTATTAATAACAAATAATAAATTTTAAAATGAACATTTTATCCCCCATAAAATGTTAACTCATGTTTCAACATGATTGTTCACCAACTGGCACCTTCTCATGACATATTTTATGAGCTCTAATGATCCTATATCTTATTTAAAAAACATACCAAAAAATAATGCAGACATTATTACCTAGTACGTCTTAATAACCTAGGATATGATAGGATTTTATTTTAAATCTAGACATTTTTCCCTATATAAAAGCACCTGGTCCATCCCATGACAAGATCTGATGATCATACTCAATTTCATAAGGAATGAAATAACTAATATGGAATCAAAATAATCCAAAATTGGATTTATTTCCATTATATATTCAAGATTCAAAACCACGTGAAATTTTATAAAAATTTCCACAGGACACTTCTATACAATGAATGTATATAATTGGACACCATATTGTATATACTATTTGAAATAAACCAATTGATACAAAAGAATAATGAAAATACCACAAAATAAAATAAATCATTAATAATAAATTGAGTACAATAGAGTTTGAATTTGAAATAAAACTATAACAAAATATAAATATAAATAACAACCTATATTCTTGGTGTGACTTTAATGTCAATGTTCAACCAAAATAATGAGTCAATCTAGGAGAATCCAACAATGAGAAGTCCAAATGAAGAAGCCTACCAAGAACCCAATATTATGATTGAAAGAATAAACTTTGCCTATAAACACCAATTTGTGTCTATGTTGTGAGAGCGTAAATAACTATTATTATTATACAATAGATTCCATGATTTTCCATTTTTAAAATGTTATTAAAATAATGGTTTGAAATAGAAATTTTAAAATTATATTTAGTAAGAATTAAATAGTGACATATTATGAATCCCCTTTAATCATATATTTTTTTCCTTTATAGAAGTAAAATTATTTTCTAGTACCAAAGATAGAATATAATTTAAAAATAAATATTAAATTTATATTAAAAAATTATTAAAAACCCTTTTTTTATAGAAACTATTGAAAAAATAAAATCTACTCACTTGAACCACAAAACATTTAAATACAACAAATAAGTAGGATAAAAATAAAAAAATAAATTAGGCCTAACTATAAAGTCATGAAATTGAGGTAACCAATTAATAGTAAGTTAATTTAATAATAGAACTCGTAACCAAATAACCATCATGAATAACAATAAAATTCATGGTAATATATATAAATCATTTGGGATTAAAAAAATCTTGTGAGATGGTCCTAAAAGTATTCAGGTGGATCCATGTTCCCACATATCAAAGCATTCGTTGTCTATAAACAACCATCATTTCCAACTATATCTAGTAGGGTAACTCCACTATATCCTTCAAATAAATATGTGAAATATTCTACTGAATCATGACTATATAGTATTCCTCTATGAATATCTCTCTAAGATTCGTAGGTTCTATATGAATCTAATACATATAATAATGGGTGTGGAATGGTGTGTTCCTCAAGACGTTCACCCAATTAACAGAGTTAATTGAATGTTTTACCAACCACAACTTACAATTTTAAATTCACATCTCTAAATCCCCCATTTAAACTCATATAATTAAAACAAATAAAATTAAATCCATCATCAATACATTAAAAATGAAGATATATATGTAAATGGAGTAGGGCATCAAATATATTCGAATGGAAAATAATTTACATAATTTTCCATTTAAAAATTGAATTTTGAAAATAGTTAAATTTTTCTCAATATCATATTAGAAATAAATTTATAAAAAAATATTATTTTAAATGTCCTTTTTCATATTCCATTTTCTTATGAGTTTTGAAAACTCTAATTTTAAAACCAGAAATTTGCTTGGAACCTAAAATCAATAAGAGAAATGTAATTAAATAATTAACCAATCACCATAATCTTTGAAATAATTGGAAATCATACAGAATACTTGAATACACATATAATTATTTATAATGATGAACGTCAATGAAATTCCCCTTGGAACCCATTAAAAACCCCAAACAATTGAAAGGATCCATTTCATAAATATAGATTCTGCGTTGAAAGCACATCAATGGAATTTAATCATTTAAATATAAAACATAATATCAACGAGAAGTATTTATAAATAATATTCATGTTAGGTATTATTAGTGGAAAGTGAAAAACATGGATATACTATCTCGGAATAAGAGAAGATGATGTGAAAACCTCAGGAACCGAAGAGAGGAAAGTCTAAAATGATGACTGAAAAACCTAGGAAACAAACCCAGAAAACATTAGAAACAAAATACAATCTATGTTTTGGAAAACATGATCCCATGACATGGAAAGAGAATGAATCTAGAGATGATGGAGAACAAAGGTTGAAGGTTTCAACCCTATATTTTAGAATATATTTTCCATTAATAAATTCAAATTGTATGATAACTTATGATGAACACAAAACCAAATATATGTTATTATTTCATTATTAAAATATAAAATGAATTGAAATAATGTATAGATAGATTAATTTTATAAAATTCATGTAATAATATCACATAATTACATTCATGAATTATTTAATAAAAGACAAGGATTCTAGTCCAATATTTTCATTCTAAATAGAAAATATTTTTTAAAAAAAAATATATATTATTTAACGTTAAAATTATATTATTTTAAGTATTATAATTTTTTAAAATTATTGTCTAAATGTTTATATTAATTCATAATCATTATTACATTGATTATGAAATGGATTGTAATGAACAGAAAATCCATTGATGGTAAAAGATAAAATTTTTCATAAAATAGTTTTTTTGCATGTAATGTATATTTATGTTATGCAATTAAAATTTATCACTGAATAAAGATGATTTTAATGAAATTAATATATATTATATTTTATAAAGTAAAATAATTTTCCTTAAATAGTTATTTTTAGTAAATTAATTATATTAAAAACGTTTTATCATAAAAATATAAATTTTTATACAAATAGTTTTTTATGAAATTGTTTCATAAATATTACATTTAATTCCATTCACATCAAAAAAATAAATCATAAACAATTGATCCCTTATTCAGAATTATAAAATTCAAAATTTTAAAGATATAGATTAATTTTTATTCAGAAAATTATGTTATGATGTTAAAAATATTGTGACCGTGATAAAGGAAAAAATGGGTCAAATGGGTCACAATAAAGGGATAATTCTACATGATATCATAAAATCATATACTTAATATAATTGGTTTATGGTTGTTCTACCCAACTCAAAATATCAAATAAAATTTTATTTTCCAAGTCCTCTTGGCCATGAGACTTAATTTATTATATTTTTAAGTTCATAATTTTTTAAAGAAAACAACTCCCCTTACTTAAAAAATGGAACAATCTCTTCTAAATTCTCTACAACACTTTAACACCTTTTCTTATCTATGATCAACCAATATAACTTATAAAATCTACTAAAATTTTATATAGGTTATTTTATTATCAAATTCCCATATATGAAAACACAACGTGTTGTTCAAAGTATATTACCGAAGAGAGAGGTATATGTTCTTACCGAACATTACAATGTTTCATTCTTATTAAAAATAATTCTAATAACAAATTATGATATTAATATTATTAAATCATTATTTTTAATATAAAAATATGGTTTCATGTTATTAGTTCAGCCATTTTCTTTTTCTTTTCCTTTCAACAGATAATGAGGGTGTTTCCCATGCCCACATATGGTCTACCATCTCCACGAAGCAACGTGTCTCAGTTTTCATCACCATCTACAAAATAACTATTATATATATAGATTTCATATATATATATATATTATATATAACATATTTACAACTCAATATATATTTTTTATTTATCTCCCTTATTATCCATGCATTAAAAAATGAAATCATCACATGTGAATAGGTATAGAAAACTATTTCCAAGATGTGATGTAATTAAATTTTCATCCCATCCATACATGTAATGTTATAAAAGGTAATATAATCAATAAATATAATTTTAATATATTACTTTTTTTATATTATGATACAAAATTTTAAGGTAATAGACTAGAATCTCAGAATTGAATAATTTTAGGAAAACAGAACTGTTGACATTCAAATATGAGTTTGAAAAATTAATTGAATATAAATGTGTGAATGCTAATTTTATGGGAATTATATATATTAATATAATATTTAGTATGATTGTAGTATAAAATTTTAATATGTATAAATTTATTACATATTATTTTTGATGACATATAATGCATTTTGGGAATTGAGGTATGGGTTTATGTTACAATATCACTTTATATCACAAATTCTCGTGTTTTAGTTTCCATTATATGAAATTTTATTTTTTAATTTATCATAAACTCAAAATATGTTATTTTACTTTAGTTTCTTCTAGGTTATTTTGGTATTAGTTTCATTATCATATCTTTATTAATTAACAACTACAAAATGATGTTTTTATGAAACTGTGTCCTGGTTTCTCTTCTTTGGGATGGGAATCCATATCTACCATATCAACACACTTAAAAAATGATTTATGAAAGTAACTATATGATTTAAAATTACTTAATAAGGTATTTTTCGATTAAAAATAACATTATTAAATTATTATTGAAATTAAAGCTTTTGAAATATTTTTTATTAAAACCAATTTTACCATTCTAAAAATTTAAGAGAATAATATTTTAAACATTCACAACATGAATAAATTTTTTCTCTATTATATACATTCATAATCATAAAGAATCATAAATTTTTTTACTGAATTTACAATGAAAATATTATTAATGTTATTTTAGGAATTATTTGTTTTTAATAAACCAAATGGAATTATGTTTTATCTTGTTTTTCAAAACATATTTATAAGGATTATGTAAAAAAAATTCCATATAAAAAACATTCATTAATGAATCTTATTCTTTAATGGGAATATGATATTATGATTCCTTCCACTTAGTTTATCTAAATGGATTATAATGGCATTGTTTTAATAATGTTTCATAAACCCCATATCATGCTGATATAGGATGACAGAAAAGAAACATGGGTTTATAATAAGTTATCATAATTTATTACATATTTGGAAAAATTATCTATATTATATGATTTAACACATTTATTTATTATATTTTATAACAAAAAATGGGTTTTTTATTCCATGTAAATGTTTTGGTCTATGAGTAATTATGCTAACAATAAATGTGGAGGGAGATATGGTGGTTGTCCTAACAAGAAACCTAAATAAATCGACGATGTAATGAAAAATATTATTTTAGTGTATACAAAACTCTCTCAATCCATGAATCATAAAAATATTCCAAAAAATAAAATTAATCAGAAAAATATTATTGATTCATTTATGAAGAATCATCTTCCTTCCTTAAGTGTTTCATCTGACCCATTGTATTCCAAGAAATGGATCAATACATAAAATTTGATTTTTAATATTATAACATTCTTAATGCATGAAAATGTTTTCCTAGATATTTATTATTTGGGAGGTGAAAAATATAAATTGATTAATCATATTTAAAAATATATGGTTGCGTAATGAAATCAACCCCATAGAAGGGGTGAAGTTTAAGAGGCGGTTTTCGAAAACAAAATTCCTAAAACTCATTACAAAAAAATGAATGGTAATGAATAGAGATAATGATAAATGATATTTAATGCATTATAAAATATTAGGAACATTTCCACATAAATGTATGTTATGATTATAGTTTCATCATTGACCATGGAAGCTAAATTGATGCATTATTTTCTCGTATAAAACAAACTCTCCAAAACTCATTGTCTATAGGAGTCCTGAATTTTCTTGAGGAAGATGTATGATTTTCTGTCAAGGTAAAAATGGATTCTAGAGACTCAAATTATTTTCATGTTTTTGGGGATAAGGAGATAAAGATAATTTTTTTGGAAAATAAAATTATAAATGCCCTAGATGATATATAATAAATTCACATATCATGTGAAATTTGTGGAAATAAGTATGGGTAAAATTATATTAATGGGATAGTAAAAAAAATTACCCCTCAAAATAATTCTTTTTAGAACATAAATGTTAAAGGGATATATGGAATCAATTAAATGAATTGAATATTGGGGAATATTAGGTGGATTCACCACCCCATCAAGTGATTAAATTTAATAGAATATGGGTATTATTCCAACCTACTGTATGAATATAAGGGTTAATAGTGACAATTAACATCATTAAACTATTATTAAAAATTTAAAAATTGATATGACATGTGATAAAACCCATAGAAGTGGGTCAAAAGTATTAATTGGTGAAATATAAACTTATCATACATCTTAAAAATGCAAACTTTTTATTCTATCTTGGAGATATCCACACATTTATATATGTATAATTTAATAAGAGTATCACAACATTATGTAAATTATTAGATATTGAATTTCTAGTAATGAAACCTTCTAATATATTGATATAATGGTGTCTATATCTCAATAATAGAAGAAAACAATTGTCAATATAAATCTAGAATATATTTTTATTCTCCCTATTATGAAATTTGATGTTATTTTGGGCATGGAAATACTATCACTATATACATATTATTGGAATTTATGTTGAAGGAGGGAAATTATTTATAATCCAAATAACACTATAATTATATATCAGTTTGAGGATGACCGTGAATATACAATACAAATTTAATATATTATATGGGTCATTCTACATATTCCGTAGTGTTATTTAATAGAAATGGTTTTGGTGAGACTCAAAAAATAATTATATTCAATTTTTTTAGAATAATAATATTTATTTAGAAGATAAGTTCTTTTTCATCCCCTATATCAATATGCTGAATTTTCAATTGACATCATAAATGGTACTACCACTATTTCGATCACTCATTACAAAAGAGAACCAATTTGAGTTATAGAATTTATAATGATACTTGAGGATAATCACAATATGGGATTCAATATTCTATGTTCTTTGATTTAGTTTAAACATGTTCATTTTATTAATAAACAAGATTGATCAATTCATCTTTTCATTGAAGGATATAGAGCATAGAAAATTTACTATCATGAACAAGTATCCTTGTCCTTTTAATGATATTTGATCAACTACAAAAAGATCAATACTTTTACATGATTTATAATAGATCTATATATCCCCATTTAATGGTAAAAAGAATTATATACCCTTGAAAATATTCTTTATTAGGTATAGAATCTATTTATTTATTATGATTCCATTTGGACTTAATAATTCCCCATCTATCATCATAGATCAAATGGATAAAGCATTTAGTGATTTTCTTGCCCTGTTTGTAGTTGTCTTTCAGAGGATATTATTTTCAATTCCATGTCATGGAATTGTATGAATAATATTTAAATATTGTGCTGAATTTTTTGATAAGGGATAATCTATTTTAAAAATTTATAAAGTGAAAATTTTAGATAAGGAATGAGTCCTTTTTTGGAAATGTAGTTGGATGTGGGGGATTATCAGTGAATCCTTCAATGATAAATGTTATTAATATATTTCACATAATAATTATGGTGACTAGTATTTATAGTTTTCATGTAATTAATGGATTTTGCAGTAATTTTTGAAACATTTATCACTATTATAAAATCCAATAACCAGGATGACATTGATAGGAGTCATGTTCATTTGGAATGATAAATATGAATATAATTTCAGGGAACTGTGGGGAGGATTTTTCAGCTCATGAATTATCACAATACTCTTCAGTGTAGAAGGTTTTATTATTTATAATTAAGAATAAAGTATGGTATCTTATTTATTTCTCTTAAATAATGAAATTATGGGAGTTTATACATCATGATTATTAAAGGTTCATGTGAAAAATTATCTAATATATGTTTTGGAGTAGATGAAATTAATTTTTCATTTTGAAGATATATAGGTAATAAATTTAAGGTTAAATGTGTGATATATGATCCTATAATAAAATTTGGATTTATATATTCATAGTAAAATTGATGAAAATACTATAAAAGATATGGTTGGACATGAGTAATGATTTTGACTACTCAAAACATTATCATAGTCGGAAAGAGAATAAGGTGAATGATTCTCAAGGTTAGAAACACCATTGACACTTTTCTATAGTGAGGATAAAAAGAGATTTAAATTTTATGCACTTTATAAGGATGGAAATTGAAAAATTTAAGGAAGTATATAAATCCAATATTACTAAGATAAATGCCCAACCATAAATTTTTACATGAGTATAATAGCATAGAAGGAGGACTTGCAGCAGTAAAATAAGGTATATAATGTTTCTATGTTCAATAATGATAGTGACTAAATGATCCTATCCCAGAACTATGTATGTGTTATTTCATGAATATAATTTAGGTATGATAACTAGGTGGGAGAACATATATCATCATTCTCTATAAATCTAGAGAGTACGTTGATGTATAGGGATTCCAAAGAGAATTTTTGGTTGGATAACATACGAAGGCATATTGTGGATTATGTATCCTAATTGTTATTATTTCATCCATTTCGGGATATACATATAATTTATAATGGGTTTATGAAATAATTAACCATGCCTATTTTTCAATTGGAAAAAAATCACTGTGGAGTTCATCATGGGACTCCCCAACACATCTAAAATCCATAACCCCATTTGTGTTATTGTTGATCACCTTAAAGAGTGAGTGCACATTATTTCTATTAGAAAATATTTATCTATTGGACATATTTATACGATATAAATTAAGGTGATGTTATGGTTTCAAGGTGTACCAAATTCAGTCATATCTAATTAATATCCAGGATATACCGTGATGTTCAGCTTAATTCATTAGAAATAATTGAATACAGCGTTGAACTATAGGTTGAAATATCATCCCTAAATAGATAATTAGTATAAGAGGATAATTAAAACCATATAAGTAATTAATATATTATTATTTATGTATTTGATTGTAGTTTAGGATAAATTTTGTATCAAATGATAAATTCATTATAATAGGATAATAATCATAATATCTTTCTTTACATGAAACACTAAGAATTAGGTGAATAGTAATACATTGTAAAAATAATATTAATTAAATGTGATACAGCCGTTGAATTGGTATATGCGAATATGAGGGAATTTATTTTTTAATTTATGTATTATTATACTACTCAATAAAAATAAATTTATTTATTATTTGGAAAAAATCACTCAATTTTTTATGATATCATTTTATGCTTCGAAAAATGATCTTTCTTAAATTATTATTTTTACTACATTTTATATTAGGGTATAATAATAAATTTCCTCTAATTTTAGAAATTAATTTTTTATAAAAAGTTTTTTTAAAAAATTAATAATATAATAATTGACATTCAGATAAATATTTGAATTATTCTAAAATGGATGACTTTTCAATGAATATTTAAAATTACAGATTTCTCATATACACAAATTTATTTTCATGAAATAAGTAATATAAAAGTACAATTACATTTTTCATTTAATGATAATGTGAAATAAAGAAATTCTTTAGAATAATCTATTTATTTAAATTTTGATCAGTAATATTCACTATTTTAAAATAGGATAATCTTTATCCTTAAAAATGAATTCCTTCTAAAAACTATTTTTTGTTGAATTATACTCATTAATATTAATTTTTTTTAATAAAAATGATGGAAAAATTATTTGAAAATATTACCTAAATTTTTAAAATCATAATGTAAAAATAATCAATGATTTAATTATTTCATAATTTTCTAAAAAAGATTTATTTTTTATGAATATTAAAAATTAATGATTTTTATTTAAAACATATTTTAGTTTAAGGAATGTTCAATGAAATTTTATTATTTAAATTTTTTTAAAGAATAATTAACTCAATCATATAATTTATATTTTTATTTAGGTAATTATAATAAAAGGTATTTTTTATTTTTATATGAAAACATTTTTATACCTATGAAAATATTTATTGAGAAAACAAATTTTCATCACACTTTATAAGATTAATTTTAAATTAAATTCATCCACTTCTATGAGATGAATTTTTTAAAATTTAATAAATATTTAAAATCATAGAAGTAAATTTTTTGAATAATGTAAGCATATTTTTTTTATAATGAATAGTAAACATTTTTGATGAGGTTATAGTTAAAACTGGTTTATCAAGGGATGTTAAATAAGAAAAAAGTCTATGTTTTCCATTTAAACATGTAAAAATTATAATGGATGCAAATACATTTAAATTATAATATATCAAATTATAATTTCATTCTATTTAGATTTATTTTAATTTAATATGTATTTATTATATTTTATTCTATTAGGGAATTACATTTATGTCATATCCCCCACTTATAAAAGGACACCCCACCTTTCACTTCATCAAAACACATTAAACCATGTATCTAGAATAATCTTAATCTAATTATCATAGAAGATTACATGAACAATAATTATATACCTTGTATTATATAATTATAAATACAAGGGTCCTAAATAAAGGATATAATAGTGGCCTACCTAAAAAAGAATTAATAATCATACCTAGCCACATTAAATTTTTTCTCTTAATGTGTCCTCTAAATATGTTTTATTAATCATAAGATTAATATTTTATAATAAAAAATATAAAAAATTATTGTGATTTTGGAAAATACAATATCCACTCTATATTCTATCAAATTGGAAGTGAATATATCGCTCATGCATATAAGTGGACTATAGAAACCACGATGTAATATAGTTCATTTCCCATCACCACAATTCATAGATGGTTATCATGAATGTTTTAATGTTTATACATGATATTTATAACATAATTATGCTTTTGGAATTATAATATTACATCTACATTCTTTTCCCCCAATTCATTGGGAAATCATAACCTCACTCATACATACGAGTGGACTACCACCTTTACAAAGCAATGTGAATTGTTCTTTATTTAATATTTACATTGATTGTAATAATGAATGATTTAATTCATATATATATATATATATATTATTTATTATTATTTAAATTTTAATTATTATTTACCATTATCTCAATACATTAGTTGAAAAGTGAAAACAAAATAAATGCATATGTATGACCTTTCGTCTCCATAAATCTTATAATTCAATTTTATATCAACATAATTAATAGTGGAATATAAATAAAAGTATAATTAATATATATATATATATATATATATTATTTATTTATGTAATTAAAAAATCATGAGATGATGAAATCATGACCAATTTAAAATGGCTAGAACAACCTAATCGAAATTCTCATGAAAATCGAAAGATTTAAAACTTCAGAAAGATGTTTTTAAAAAATAATTTTTAATAAATTTGTGTTAAAATGTTATAATTGGATTATATTGGATATTATAAGGATGTAAAATATTATATAAATTATTTAAAATAAATTTTATTTTATTATAAAAGTGGTCAGATAACTTTCGACAAAAATTAAAGTATTTGTAATGGTTTTTCGTCGATCATTTATTTCTATGAAAATATTCCATATTCAGAAATTTTTTCCTTTTTTGGAGTATATACCTCCCATTAATTTAATTTATGAATTTTTTATGAAAATTATTCTGATTTAGAATCCATACAAGGTTATATTATTTAATATGTTTTGATTCAGTGGTTACTAAATCTGTAATCCTTCTCTATCTCAATATTGTTTCATTGAGAGATATTTGATTCAACACACATATTTTTGTATTTAAGATTAATATACTTCCCATTAGACTTTATAAATCATGATTTGGGGTATTTGAATCATATTTAATGATTCAATTGAATTTATTCATTCACGGGTCATATGATTCAAAAGATTAACATGTGTAAATAATTTTATGTTACAATCTAGAAGTTTATTAGAATTGATTATGAATAGTATTATTAAAATGTAATTTAATTATCAACCTAAAAATAATATCATGAATTTTATTATATTCAGTTAATTTGTGCAATTTTCAATAAATAGTACAATTTTCATCTATTAGGAACTTAAATTTGTAGATTATTATTTGGAAATATATATTTCATTTCCTCTTTGGTCAGGAATATTTTTCATCCATGCCCATATTTTACCAAAAATATTTTCAAGAATGTTTTTAATGATCTCGTATGATTTTACCACATTTATAACAATTTTTTTTTCATAAAAATGGTTTTAATTTATTATTCTTTTCATTTTATAAACAATGTAAATTTTTACCTAAAATGTTAATGGATCGTTTTTCTGAACGTATATAAATCGGAAAAAAATTCCCACCAAAATGAAGACTACATATTGTTATTTTCTAATAAAAATTTAAATATTCATTAAAAAAAGAAATTTAAATAATATTTTTTAAATATTTTGATTATAAATAAGTGATTTCAAAGGATAAGGATATTTTTATTCATGATAATTTCTGAGTGATCTTTGAATTAAATTAGTATTTATAGTGACATGCTTTGATATTACTTTTGATTTACTAGAGATATAACTACATGGATACTATAATTGTTTTTTCTATAGATGATTATTTATTATTATGATTATATATTTATGATAATTGTTTTATTCATGTTTTATTCCATGATGAAATGTTGAAATTATTCTGAAATAAATTTCCTCTCGATAGTTTATGATATATAATGAATTATTTATGATCATAGAGGGAAAATATGAATGGATTATGATTATGTGATAGGTGTAACTAAATGTATATATAATTCTAATGAATTGATTAACGATGGATATCTCATAGGATAATAATAAATGTTATACAGAGTTAACATAGTCCAATAAAATAAATTGTTCATAATGATATTCATGGGACTGAACATTGGCTACGTAGATGATGGAATGCTGGGTAAAACCAATATAAACTGATATTTTTTCATTGATCATTGAGTAATGAAATTATTTTCTACCTTTATTTGTATTCCAAAAAAATATGCCTTTGGCCAATGTTATACCCTCATAGATCAGGCTCATTGAATCCTATAGGATCCAGGTCTATTGAACTACAAGGATTTCTGTTATGACTCGTGATTAAGGACTATGAAATGTAGGGTATAGTTATAAAATTAAAATCCCATGTTATCATTCACCTATTCTCATGTTATGTTTAATTAATAACTGATATATCCCTTTTTTACCATTACTAAGCATAAAATATCACCCTTTATTCTACATCCTTTCCCGAGGTTATGTTGCATGGTTTTAAGTATAATATGTTTAAAATGGATTCTAGTTATGGATAAATTAGTGGTAGATGATACAAATCCCTTATAAAAATGTTTTTTAGGTGTATACACTTCCAAATAAACTAATCCTATCTGATTATGATGTAGATCATATTGTTTTTTTGAATATTCATATAACAATATGTTATATTTAGGCAATAATCATTTAGGTTTATATAGTTAGAATAAGAATGAGGATTAGTTACCTTATGAAAGAATAATGAAAAAAATTAGGGAGAAGACTTAGTATATTACTGTGTATATCATAATGAACTATATTTTGAAAAGATATGTCTGTGATTTTCTAATAAAAATGTATCTTTTTTGATACTAGAAGTTTATATGGCTTTGAAATAGATGCATATATAGGTAATATACCCCCATAGAGTAGGTCATGTTTCACTTACTGATCATTCTGGTGCTTTGTGAGTGTGAAATTTATGTGCACTTATTTTTAAACAGGTAGAAGATATTGTTTGGTTAATTGAAATTTTAATTGAAAACCATTACAATTGATTTGAACAGATGTTTATCATGAATGGATTGGGTTAAATATAATGTGTTATAGATTGAAAATAATATGACATGTTTTATACATCCAATTATTTATTCATATTGATTTGATAGGTTTATACATTGATTATTATTGCTCACACTTTGGTTTATGGATTTATTAAATTTGTAAAACAACGATTAATTGTGATAATAATTTTTTTGATGGTAAATGTAATTATTTTCCTCGTGAGAAACCAAATTTAATAAGGGATTTTAGATGAAACCTTTTTATTATTCCTAATCTGTTATCCTGTAATATGATCTATAATATTAAAAAGGGTGAGTTTCCTAACACACCTTGTTAGAGAAAATTATATTTTCAGGAAGACTATAGATGGAAGATGATTCAGTTCCCTACATGTCTTGTTTGTGGGATGAAGTAATTAAGTAACTCTCATAGTGAACTGAGATAATTTTTAACATGTTAAAAAGGGAATAGATTGAGTAATTACATATGTAAAATATAGAGTTCAATTGAGGTATATTAATTTCATCCTATAGTTTTATTTATAGTTGTATGTATTATGTCTTGGAAAATGGTAATTATCTAAGTTAATTCCCAAATCCAAGGGTCAACACTTAGACCAATGAAGGACGTGTGTAATTCCCATCATTAAAGTGGAATTATTTATGTGTTTATGTTTTAGGAATTGTGAATTATATTACTTAGGTGTTATATCAATGATATTATGGTTAAATAAATCATGAAACATCTTAGGATTTTATAAAAATAATTTTTCTTTAAGGATTTTAAAACATACATTGAATGGTATATATAACCAAGAAAATTTATTTTGTGGTAATGTGATATTTTTTTGGGAGATAACATGAATAAGAGAAAGATACCCATTAATATGTTACCTGTAAAGACCCTATTTTCCCATTTTAAGGAATTTTAATATTTATATATATATTAGTATATAGGAACTGAGATGTCATATGATGCCAAGGCATAGTGTGATATGAATTAATTTTATGAAAATATTACATATAAATTTTAGTATGAATTCACAAATTTTTAATGAAAGTCTGATAAAAATTATAATAATGACCATATAAGAAAGTTGAGACCATGTTTTAGACTGGAATTCAATGTTTACCCTATCCATGGAAAAAATGGTCATTATGGGGCATTCAAATAAAAATACTTTTAGCATGTGTGGTTAGTTAAAATAAATAATTCTGATTATTTAATTAAATTAAATTAATATTTTCTAATCATCTATAAATACATAGTTACATAAAATTATCTAGGTTTAACAACTTACAGCTAGGAGAATTGAGATATTCTCCTTCTTCCTTTCATAGGCAGCTCACATCTGACAACTATAAATACATAGATCAGAGAATATCATAGTACAGTGAACAAAAAAACATCTTTGATTCCCTGTAGATCACGTTTATTGAAAAATAATTATCTAATATATTGATAATAATAATTAATTCCGGTTTTACTACCTTTATTATTAAATATATTGATCATAATCATTATGTTTATGGTTTTCACCAATTTCTGAACCTTTGTATGTGAATATGTACCAATTTAATAGGATATGTAATTTTTTCAAACCCTGGATATCCATGTCATTTATTTTGGGAATGAACTCTTCAGAATGATAGATTAAACCATTATTTTAGTGATTTTATCCGATTAATATTCATTTTCTTCTAATATTTGAACCCACTGTCTAGATTCAATATTGTTGGGCATTACCATGCCCTATCAGGCCCCTGGAATATCTAGGAATCCGCATTCAAAGAACATGTCAAAAAAATATGGATTTTTATGATTTTTTTTGGGTTGTGAGTGATTAATTTTTAGATTATTATTCAAATCTAGAATAGAGGAAGAAAACAAGATTCACATGGTACAATTATTACATACGACACAAATCTAGAACTAATTTTGATCCATCAGAGGGATAAGGTCTCCGTCTAGAGTGATTTAGCTTGATTGTCAGACGATTAGAGGTTGGAATTGATGGAGTAAGGCTAGATCTAGAGTGTGGAGTTCCTAACATAGAATCTATGATAAACACAACTACATGTCGTGTATCATGATGAACACACAGTATGTATCCCCAATTCCACAACATCTAGGGTTTTGGTAATTTATAAGGACTGAATGATGTGTATCCTCATTACACACCCTGTAATAATTCCATTAGGGGGTGAGCTAGGTGGATAATCACATGGGTAAGAACCTATGAGGGAATACACATATAGAGGAACTCCATGTACTAGAGTATATGGGAACAACCAGTTACACACTATGCATCGAGTACACCGACTAATGATGGATACACGGACCCAACCAATCACACAGATGAGACCCCTCGTTGCAATAGAATGTCATGTAGATACCCTAAACACCATGTATCCCCAAGTGGTATGTGATATATGTAATTCTAGGGTCATTTTTAGGTTATGTATGGGTAACACATGTCGTGTGGGTCCCCTCACTCATTGTATACCCTGCGGTTCCTCTTGAGGAAATGTAATTCTCATAAATATCCATCATTCAAATAATATTTTCGATCATGAGTATCCTATTGTGATATATTATATATTTATAACATTATGGTGGCCTTGATTTTATATTTTCAGATTTTATGATAGTTTTTTTCTAAAAGGTTCTTCTTTTAGGTGACGTTCAATGATGTTCGTGATAACAAAAGTTCCCCAAAGGCATTCAAACTGGAACCCTCCAGATGGGATGGGTGTGGGTCATCTATCAACATTAAAAGTGGAAACCTTATATGGAGTCATTTCATGTGTCCTCTCTTTACATAGAGTGGAACCCTCCGATGTTAAAGGGCATGGGCCCTCTATCAACCTATCGGAGTAAAACCCTGATGTTGTGAAAGGGAATATGCCATCCATACTTTTGAGTGTAACTCTCCAGCAAAGTAGGGAATGGGTCATCTATCATCCATAAGAGAGTAACCCTCTTTCTATGTTGTGAATGGGTCCTATATCAACTAATAGAGTGGAATATTCTTGCTCGGTTTGTTATGGGTCCTATATCAACTATCAAAGTGGATCCCTCCTATAGGGTAAAGTAATTTTTTCCTCTAGAACAAGATTGACACCATTGAACTTGGAGCGAAAGTTTCACTAATTGAATAAAAGAGTGGAACCCTCCAACTCGGACAGAGAATGGGTCCTCTATCCACTGAATGGGAGCCTCCTATTTTATTGGGGAATGTGTCTTCTATCTAGAGTTTATAACCCCAAAATTATGCATCATAATGAAAATGTGTTCCCTAGCACAATTGTTTTCTTCTCAGATGATGTCTAAGATGATTGGTATTGTTTTTAGACTTATGTAACTATTACACACACTTTTCTATGGATGTGATGTGAGATAGATATCCGATTATTCTCCCATTTTGAATTCTTATAGCTAAGAATATATATATATATATATGACCTTGGATTCAGTAATTATTATTTACTGGTTCATAGAGACATGTGGGGTATTTTATGTACATTTTGTGTTTAGATTAAAATTATTGTACGAGATGACTCTCCTAATATGGGTGGAATAGCCATGATGTTTTGTCGGTAACACCCAGAGCTTCCATGGTACGCTTCTCTTTGAGTAATACAATAGCTTACATTGTACGCAACTTTGAGTTCTAACACACCACGACCAATTCAACTGGTTGTTATGAATTGTAATACCCACTTTTTGAAATTTTTTAAATTTAATTTTTCAAAAAGGACACTATTTTTGTATTTGGAATATAAAAATTATCTTAGGATTATTCTTTGGAATTTTTCTTAAATCATTCAATTCTTGGTGAATAGTGAAAAAGACTGTGTCATTATTTAAAATAAACTTTTTATTTATATAATTAGTTATTTTATTTCAAATTATATTAGGTAAAATTTTATACATAATACCTATATATGTTCAATGTAATTCATTGGAGTCATTATATTATAATATTATATATATAAAATTTTATTAAACATTTAACCATCTTTTACCAATCTTCTAGGCGCATTTGTAAATTTACAGAAACTGTAATTTTACCACCTCTATCAATTGAATTACAAGATTCCATGAGACATGGTTGACATAAGTATGTAAAATTTGGCTCAATAACATAAATATAATTTTTGTGAATAGAAACTTTTGACTTGTATATACAACGGTTAAAAGTAAACAGGGTAATTGAAGGTGAAAAATGATTTTATAATTACCCTAACACATGTTCTAATTCTATTGCATAAGTGTATATAGACCAAAATAAACCATATGAATAATATATTATCTTTTTTATCCACTTGGATTCGATTAGGACATTTATTATTATTTTATTTCAAGAAGTGTAAAAAGTGTTAAATTAAATGTTAAATAACTAATACATTTTTAATTTTGGGTTATACATAAGATAACTTCAAATATAAATATTCAAAATAAATCTATATTTTTTTCACACATATTGGTATTTTATTTGTAATTTTATACAGTAAATAATTAAATTTATTTATGACACAACAATGATGCAATAATTACCTTATTAATGAATGATTAAAATAATTGATATTATAAATATCAAAATAAATGTAAATTGAGACTTATGGTCAATTCCACTAATTTTATAGGTTAATATGAAATTTTGTGTTTTATTAAATAAATTGTTTTCCATGTGTAATGTTTTTATTATTTTTTTAAAAACAAAATACCAAATACTGTCAAAGTTGACGTAAATGAGTTTTAAAAAAATGCCATATTATTAATTGATATAATAATCCAAAAATTAATAGGGTCAGACAAAGGACATATTTTTTGATATATATATCAATAATGAACCACTTGGGGTTCTCTTGGATTTTAATAGAAATTTTATTACCCAATTTTTTTATTAATACAATAATGCATGGTAAAAGTTAAAATATTTAACTAAGAGTAAAATATAAATGATATGGTTAATACGGTGACCAAAAACTATATAAAACCAATTGGTTTGGAGGTTTTAGACCCATCACCATGTTATGCTTGAAATAAATCATTTTGGAGCCATTATAAAATGAATAAAATTGTATAATAAAATAATATTTCAATATTTTCTTTAAGTGACACTCTTTTCTCTTATAAAAAGATACTTCCCCTTCACTCAAAATCACACCTCCAAATCCATTAGGCTCAGCCAAACCCTACTCCAATATCCTCCTATCTACATTCACATTGACCTAGATGCCATAAATTGATCATAAATCCAACCTATGTGTCCCTTTTGATCAAATCAAAAGGAAATATCCTGAAGAAGATGTAATAATTTCACCACCACATTCAATGTTCATTTCCACTTACACTTATTCTTTCTTTGTTGTTTACATACCAAAATAAAAACTCAATTAACTTATAAATACTGTTATGTTATTAAAAATGTTGTAAAACAATATTAATTATTCTATCCATCCATTGAATTACAAGTCACCATATGTGTGTAAGTACAACTTACAATCTCCATGTCATGGTGTAGTTTTTTATTCAAACACCTCATTATTTAGATGAGTATAATAATG
The DNA here is from genome assembly GCA_963277665.1 of Viscum album. NCBI lineage: Eukaryota > Viridiplantae > Streptophyta > Magnoliopsida > Santalales > Viscaceae > Viscum > Viscum album. Next base: position 1,691,562,118 of record OY728137.1, on the reverse strand, counting down.
TGTATAACTAATGTAAATAATAAATATAAAATGTTACATATTTTGTATATATGATATACCATGCAATTACAAATGATTTCACCATCAATAGAATGATATTTTCGCTCGTGCATACGTACAGATTACCATCTCCACGAATGTGATAAAATTCATTCCCCATCATAATAATTCAATAATAATATTCCTTTTATGATAAAAAATAATGTTTGAGAACATAATATAATTTTTTATATGAATCAACTACAACATATCCATAACATTCATGTCCTACATAACCATGTATATAATAGAAAATGAATCAGTTAATACCGAAAAGAATGATACTACTGAAATATTAATAATAAAGCAATATTAAAGGATCATATTGATGTATGTGGTTCTTGTATAATTTAAAAACAATTATTTAAATATTATAAAATATGTTAACATACCATTGATGAAGGAAAAGTACATTTTAAGGGTTAATTCTACAATCTCATCATTATCTGAGATAGTTTATAAGTGAGTATTTATTGCGTCCTCTTTATCATCCACATATGTGTTTCATAAAAATGTATTTCAAAACATTTTTATAATTTCATAGATTGTGGTTTGAAGTAATTTATACAATTTTTTTTCTTATTTTAAAAAATTTTTATAAATAAATATTTCCATCATTTTCCAAACAATGTCCTTTACGGCCTTTTTTACAAAATTAAGAAAAGAATGCATTATTTAACTTATACGGCGGGTGTGGCTATTTTACGCCATTATAACACCTTAGAAGCTACCAATACAATATTATAAGAATATTTAAAAAATAAATGTTTTATTTTATAATTATTTTACTTTTAAATGATTTCAGAATTGAAAGAGATATTTCTCTCAAATAATTTTTATTTCATATATGTCCTCATCCTATGATGGATTTTGAACTTATTTGACGTAGATTTATTCTGATACACTCTTCCATATTGTATTGAAGGTTTTGTGATATGTTTGAAAATTGATTTGTTATTTTTATACCATTCATTTTCTATGGTTAATGTATTAACATTTCATATACTATTTTTAATATGAATGTTTATGTGATGTTTCAAAAATTTCATATGAGAAATGCATTCGACATAGTAAGTGATGGGTGGAGCCCACTATAGCTCTTTGATGCATCAATAGGTCTCATGAAACAATGTAGTTTCCTAGTACAAGGACTTGAAAAAATCTTATTTGTTATCTTGGCATGAGGCCTTGACTATGTGGTTATGATATCCGACATTATGCATTCCATCATTATGAAATATGAAATTTATATTAAATGTGATTATTCAACTAGTAGAATATCCATGGGAGCATGTAATTTGAATTATAAGAATTATCTTTTCCATATTATGATGAATTTTATGTTTAAAAGGATTGTACTTTATTTGTATACATTTCCTTAAATGTTTATACTTATTTATGAAAGACTCTGCAATATTGTTATTCTTACTATGCACCTGAGCACACTACTTTATATTTTTTGTTTTCCCCAAGATGCGATGAAGTATAATATAACCGATCTGCATGTATAGTCTAAGGGATATTAATGTTTTAAAAGGATTCACAATGATGTTTATTTTTAATTTCATAATTTAATTTCAAACTTATGTTTGTATCTAGTACTTACAAGGTTACTAAAATGATCAGTCTTTCGGGATTTAATGCATTGTGATCATGCCAATGTTATGTAATAATGAACAAAAACTCAGTAAATAGGGTCTGTGTGTTACAGTTGGTATCATAAGAGTTTTAGTGCATACCTTGGAAACTATATTTATAAAAACTCTTATTAGAGAATATTACACTAAGAAAGACATTGATGATTAGTATAGAATAACTTCCTAGAATTTGGGTAATGTAGAGATTTTTCTTATTTATCTGTGTAATACATCCCTTTTTGGATAGAAGCAGGTAGAGGTGGCTCTGGAAGATATGTACCTAGGAGTGAAAACTCTCACAATGAGTTTCAGGATTGACCCGTGGTATCCTGGTAACTGACAACATGCATTGATAGACTCTTGGTTAAGACAATCCCATGGGATATGCTTATGATAATTCAGTTTTTTTACAAACCATTAAGAATTATTTTTTATTATATACCTCCTCAAATAAAACATTTTTATGTTTATTGATTATATCTATAAACTGTTCAATTTATTTTAAGTTTTCTACATGTTTCGAATTATGTATTGTGACTCATAAACTATTCTAGTGTATGACATTATTTAGAAATGGCTCCTCTTGGATGGAATGGAAACTGTATCAATGCACGTAGTCAATATAGAGATTTCCATCGTACTAAAAATAATTATAGTGGTTTGGGTGATGCAACTGGTGTTGATCAGCTTATCACCATTCTGGGACAACTCACTCAGGTTATGAATAATAACCATACAGGTATGGAGCACCCTGATCCACAATGCGGAGGATCAATGTTACACCACTTCCTGAGGAAAAACCCACAAACAGTCAATGGCACTACAAATTCATTTGTTGCTAAGAAATGGATAATTTCATTAAAGAAAAGTTTTCTTGATTTGGGGAGTAGCGAATGGGAAAAAGTTGTCAGGGAAGTTTGTCACCTCACATGAGATAATGATCAATGATGGTCATTAATTCAAAAAATAAAGTAGGATGATGAAGTATACAATATAAAATATTGGGTGTTTAAATATATTTTCCTAAAAAAATACATTCCTAGTGACATTGTAGGGGATATAGAAAGACAATTTTTGAGTCTGAGGAAAAAGGAGGATGAAAATGTCACAAAGAATGAGGCTAAATTTACAAGGATAGAAAGTATGCGTCAGATTATATACATTTCCCAAGGAGTAAGATTGATCTATTATTGGATGTGTTAAAACCATTTTACAGTCGAGCATTACCCTCAAAATCCATCTCATCCTATGAATATATTGTCTCATGTGCTATCAAGAAAGAAAAATTATTTCTTTAAGTCTTACAACATTAAATCAAATATAGAGAATAAGAGATTCGTTGAACACTCTGGAAATCAAAATAAGGGTGAGAAGGGAAAAGTTGAAATTTTGTCCTGCAGTAAATGTGGATTGAAACACCCCGGTACTTTATTAAAGAGAATGGGAGTCTTACAAGTTTTGTGAAAAAATTCCTCCATGATCGTGATTACAAGGAAAATAAAGAGTCTATTAATGTTGAATGCTAAAATTATAGTGAAATGGGGCACTATGGAAATAAATGTCTTTAGTGGGAAGGAAAATTACCTCAAAAAAGGAAAAGGGAATAAGGAAAATATTATCTGGTCACTACTGCAGAGGTTGAGGCTATAAAAGACGTGGTGGTAGGTAATTTAATGGTTTACTCAGGTTTAACAAATTGTTTATTTGATTCTGGATCATCTCATTATTTAATATATTCACAGTTTTCTAATAAAATTACATATTACCAATTTTATTTAACACGGGAGTGGTCAGTCAAAAATCCTAATGGAAGTATCATTGCAACAGTGTTTTGTGAATATGTTCACAATAGGGCATATAACTAGTCTTTATCTACTGATCTCATCATCATACCCATGATTTAATTTGATATAATCCTCATTATGGATTGTAATTCATATCATGATGTGAAAATTTTTTGTAAGAAGAAGGAATGTTCAATTTTAAATGTTGATAATGAATACCTTATTTTTAGAGCAAAAATTCCACCATCTAATTATTATCTATATCCATCCCAATTTTCTCTACTAAATTAAATTATTGGGGAGGAAAAAAATGAAATAACTATGGGAGAGGAAAATAATTTTCAAATAGAGTACATTCCTAATGTAAAAAATTATGTTGATGTGTTTCCATAGGATTTACCATGACATCCTCTAGATCAAGAAATTTATTTTTACATTGATTTAATTCTTGGTTCAAGGCCCATATCGGAGAACCTTTATAGAATGGATACTATAGAATTAGTGGAACTAATGAATCAACTAGATTAATTGAGTAATAAATGGTTTATTTACCCTAGTGTTTCTCCACGGGGAGCCCCTGTTCATTTTTATGAAGAAATATTGATCTATGAGGATGTGCATTGACTACATAGAGATAAATGTTATAATAACAATAAACAAGTATCCCCTACCTCACATTAATGATTTATTCGATCAACTTCAGAGAACTAAATATTTTTCAAATATTTAACATCAATCCAGATATCATCAGTTGTCTGTGAAAAAGGAATAAATTCTGAATATTGAATTTCATACCAAGTATGGGCATTACGAGTTTACATTAATTCTTTTTAGACTAAATAATTCACCCTCTATTTTCATGGATCTAATTAATTGAGTTTTCAAAGAATATATTGATGATTTTTTAGTAGTTTTTATTGATGATATCTTGGCATACTCAAAAAGCTGTGAATATCATGAAAATTACTTGCACACTATTTTGAAAAACCTCATAAGAAGGGAATTATATGGGATGTTTAGCATGATTGATGTCTGGAGTCATGAAATTTCTTTTATTGGCCATATTGTCTCTATGGATGGAATCTCTATTGATCCTTATATTACAAGAGAAATACATTAATGGAAAGAAACGACATGCATAACTTAGGTACATAGTTTTATTGGTTTAACAGGTTATTATCAGAGTTTCATCCTGAATTTTTCCCGATTGGAAAACCCATTCACTAAGCTCCCACATAAAGGTGTAAAATTTATTGGACAAAAGAGTGTGAAGAATGTATTGATGATATGAAGATAATATTATTCAATGCCCTTATCTTTACTCTACCAATAGGGAATGATGGGTTTTTTATTTATTGTGATGCATCAAAGAAAGGACTTTTTTGTGACCATATGCATAATGATAAAGTTGTTGCCTATGCCTCACGATAACTAAAAATTAATTAACAAAACTATACTTCTAATGATCTTGAGTTAACAGTTGTAATATTTTCATTGAAGATCACGAGATAGTATCTCGGTGGTGAAAATGTGAGATATATATCAATCACAAGAGTTTAAAATATACTCTCTCGTAGAAATAACTCAACATGATGCAAAGACGATGGCTTAAAGTACTCAAATATTAAGATTGCATAATAAACTATCACTTTGGGAAAGAAAATAATGTGGCAGATTACATTATCCAAAAGTATCATGGAGTTTTTAAGTAGATGAGAGTTGAAAGGAATCCTATGTTTACGGATCCTGTAATGATGGATATTGGAATAATCATGGAAGGATAGACATTAATACTTTTTAAAATGGTTTGCAATCTATTTTTACTAGAAAGGATAAAATGTTATCAGACTAATGATGAGTAGTTTCACTAGAAAACTATAGTTGTGAATAATGGGAGATTTATTGACTTCATATATGAAGATGGAATGTTGAAATTTGGGGAGATACATTGGGTTACTGATATTAAGGTTCTAAAAAGGGAATTGTTGGATAATTCTCATAGATCCAATTTCTCTATAGAATCTGGTAGCACTATGATTAATATAGAGTTGAAGGAACATTTCTAGTGGGACACCATAAAGAGGGAGATTGCTGATTATGTGTCAACATGTATGTTTTTTCAATAGGTTAATACTGGAAGACAACATCCTAGAGGATCCATGAAACCTCTTCTAATACTTATGTTGAAATGGGATGATATTATTATTGAAATTGTCTTGGGGCTACCAAAAAATCCTAGAAGGGTTGATGAAATATGGGTCATTGATGATCTTCTTACCAAGTCGGCACATTTTCGTACTATAAGATAAGATTTACCACATGTACGTTTTACACGACTATATATTTATGAAGTTGTAACACTTCAAGGAGTACCCCTATCAATTGTTTATTATCGTGATCCCTATTTTACATCAAGACAATGGAAATGTCTTCAGAACGTGATGGATACTGAACATCATTTTAGCATTTCATACCACCCTCTAACTGATGGAAAACTAAAATGGAAACTTAAAACCATAGAAGACGTGTTGAGATATTGATCACTTGAATTTCATGGTAAGTGGGATCAATATTTACCTCTAGTAGAATTTTCCTATTATAATAGCTTCATTTCAAGTATTCATATGACACTATATGAAGCGTTATATGGAAAGAGATGTCACAAACCAACTTGTTGGGATGATGTTTGTGAATGAAAACTCGTAGGCAAAGAACACATTGAGGAAACAATTGAAAAGATAAATTTTATCCAAATCCACATCAATGTTTCTAAAAGTATTCAAAAGAGCTATGTCGATAACTCAAGGAACGATTTTTAATTTCAAGTAGGAGATCATTTTTTCTTGAAGGAATATCCATGTAAGGGTGTTATACTATTTGATAAGATGGGAAATTAAGTCCCAATTACATCAATACTATAGAAAATCTAAAACGAATTGGGGTTTTAGCATATTGTTCGGAAACACCCCCAGGTCCCTCCAAAGTTCAAGATGTGTTCCACCAATCATAGTAAAGAAAATACATGTCAAACTCAATGCATGTACTTAGCTATGAAAAAATAGAACTGAAACCTGAACATTATTATTGGGAAGATCCTGTCAAAAATCTTTATACCAAAGAACATGTGCTGAGAAACCAGATGACTCGTCTGGTGAAAGTTCAATGCAGAAATCATAAGATAGAAGATGCAATGTGGGAACCTGAGGATCATATGATGAAGAACCACCCTGATCTTTTTAAGTATTAATATTCTATATATTTTGAGGATGAAATTATTGGAAGGAGGGAAAAATGTAACTTCTCAAACAACAACGGTATGATTCTCTTTGAATAATACAATAACTTTCACTGTACGCAACTTCGAATTCTAACATACAACGACCAATCAAACTAGACGTTATGAATATGAATACCCAATTTTTTAAATTTTATAAATTTTATTTTTCAAAATGGACATCATTTTTGGATTCAGAATATCAAAATTAACTTAGGGTGATTTTTTTATTTTCGGAAAACATTCAATTTTTGATGAATAGTGAAATAACTGCGTTATTGTTTAAAACTGCCTTTTTTATTTAAATAATTAGTTATATTAATTATATTTATATTTAAGTATAAATTGATACATAATAACTATATTTTTCATTTTAAATCTTTGGAGTCATTTTATAATAATATTTGATATATAAAATTTTATTGATCTTTTTACTGTCTTTTACCCACCTTTTAGGCACATTTACATATTTTCATAAACTGTAATTTTACAACATCTGTGAACTGAATTTCAAAAATATGAGAGACATGGTTTCTATCAGTAAGTAAAATTTGTTTCAATAAGATGATTTTTTTGGAATAATAACTTTTGACTTTTATTTACCACGGTTAATAGTAAATAGGGTAATTGAGGGTAAAAACTGATATTATAATTGCACTAACACATGTCTTAATTATATAGGATAAGTTTTTTTAAAAAAAAATCAACCATAGTAATAAAATATGAATCTTTTCGTCCACTTGTATTAGATTAGAACTTTTATTATTATTTTATTTAAAGATGATTAAAAAGTGATAAATTCAATGTTTAATAACTAAACCATTTTTAATATAAGGGTATACATAAGAAAAATTCAAATAAAAATATTGGTTAGAAATATAAAAATGTTTCCTACATAATCATATTCTATGTGTCATTTTTAGACATTAAATAATTAAATTTATTCATGACACAATAATGATGATGCAATTACCTAATTAATGAAAGATAAAAATCATCAATATTATAAATATAAAAAAAATGAAAATTGAGACTTCTGATGAATTCCACTAATTATATAGGATAACATGACATGTAAAAGTTTATTAAATTTATTTATTAAAAGTGATGAATTTATTAGGACTTTCAAAATAAAAAATACCAAATAGTGTCAAAATTTTCATAAATGAGTTTTTAAAACAAATGCTATATTATTAATCGATATAGTATTAATAAAAATATAAGGATTAGATAAAGGACAAATATATGGTCAGATATATCAATAATGAACCACTTGGGGTTTTATTGTATTTTTATAGTATGTTTATTAACCATTTATTACATTAATATAAAAATACATGTTAAAAGTTAATCTATTTAAATAAATGTTAAATATAAAAGAGAAGGTTAATGTGGTGACCTAAAGATGTCTAAAACCTATTGGTTGATGAGTTCTAGACCCATCCCCACATTATACACGAAATAAATCATTTTTTATTCATTATAAACCTTATATTATTGAATAATAAAATAATATTTCAAAGGTTTCCTAAAGTTACCATCACCTCTCTTATAAAAAGGTACTTCCCTTCACTGAAAATCACACCTCCAAAGCCATTGGGCTCAGACAAACCCTAGTCAAATATCCTCCTATATACTATAACTACGACATAGAGGCATCACATTGATTATAATGTAATCCAATGTATACCTTTTGATCGTATTAAAATGGAACACCCAAAGAAGATATAATAATTTCACTACCTCTTTCAAAGTTATTTTCTTCTTCTACTTACTCTTTCTTTGTTGTTTACATGCCAAAATAATAACTCCAGCACCTTATACACACAATTATGATATTATAAATATGATATTAACTTATTAATTACTCTATCCATCCTATGAATGACAATTCACCATGCGTGCGTACATACGACTTACTGTCACCACATCGTGGTATGGTTTTTTTTCAAAGACATCATTATTTGGATGGGTATAATAATGTGTATAACAGATTTAAATAATAAATATAACATGTTAAGGATTCTATATATAGGATATAACATCCAATTACTTACTATTTAACCATCAAAAGAATGATATTATCTCTTGTTTTTACTTACTAGTTATAGTCCCCACGAACACGATATGATTCATTCCCCATCGTAACCATTCAAGTATAATTTACAATTTATGATAAAAAAATAATGTTTAAGAAGATAATATTATTCTTTATATGAATCAAATAAATCCTATTCATAATAAACATGACTTATGTAACCAAGCATTTAATGGAAAATGAATCAGTTAATACCCAAAACGATGATACTACTAAAATACTATTAACAAAGAAATATTAGAGGGTCATATATGATATCATATTTATGTATGTGGTTCATCTATAATTTAATAAAATATATTTAACTATTATAAAGGAGGCTAACTTACCCTTTATCAAGGAAAAGTAAAATTTAATGGTTAATTCTACAATCTCTTCAAAATTCATGGTTGTTTATACGTGAGTATCAACTAGGACATCTTTACCATCCAAATCTGTGTTTCTAAAAAATGTTTTTTTAAAAAAATTTACCATTTCCTAGACTTTGGGTTAAATTAATTTATAACATTTTTTTTGGCTTTTTTATAAAAAATTTATAATGGAATCTTTCCGTCATTTTCCAAACATGGTCATATACGACCTTTTCGACAAAATTAAGGAAATAATTTTTTTTAACATATACGGTGGGTGCAACTATTTTCTTCCATTATAACACCATGGAAGCTTCCATTAACATCTAATAATAATATTTTAAAAATCAATGTTATCTTTTATAATTATTTTAAATTTAAATTAATTCAAAATAGAAAAAGTTATTTCTCTCAAATAGCATTGATTTATTCTATGTCAACATCCATTGATTGATTTTACAACTGTTTGATTTTGATTTATTATGATACAATCATCAATATTGTATTGAAGGTTTTGTGATATGTTTGAATATGGATGTGTTATTTTTATTCCATACATGGTTTATTGTTAAAGAATTAATATTTTATATGATAGATTTAATATAAATGTTTATGATATGTTTCAACCTATTCATATAAGGAATGCATTGTACTTAATAAGAGAAGGGTGGAGACCACTAGAGCTACTGGATGCATCTGTAGGTCTAATGAGACAAACTTGTGTCTTGGAAAAAGGCCTTGACCAAATCTTATATGAATTCGTGGCACGATTCTTTGACTGTGTGGTTATGATGTTCGGTATTATGCATTCAATCATTATGAAATTTTCTATTGATATTAAATGTAATTATTTGACTAGTAGAATCACCATTTGAATACATAAATGGATTTATTTGATTTATATTTTCCATGTTATGCTGATGTTTATGATTAAAATGATTTTTTAGTCATAAACATTGCCTTAATTGTTTATTCTTATTTATGAAAGTTTCCACTATATTGATATCCTTACTAAGCACCTGAGCTCACCCCTTTATATTTGTTATTTTTCCCAAGATACGAAAAAGTATATTATGAATGATCAGAAGGGATATTCGAAGGGAGATGGATGTTTTAGAAGGAGACACAATGTTTTTTCATTTCATAATGTAATGTAAAACTTATGTTTGTATCTAGTACTTCCAAGGCCACTAAACTGATTGGTCTTTCAAGATTGGATCCTCTATGATCATGCCAATGTTATGTAATAATGCACCGACTATGGGTAACTAGTGTTAGGGCATTACATTTTCTATCTAGAAAAAATGTTGAGCCCCTTTCTCATGGATGATGTTAGTCACTATCTATCTCTATTTTTTTGGGTTGAGCTACTATCATTCACCTGTTTCTACATCCTACACACTATCGACGAGCATTATATTTCTATTCTGTCTCTTACAACTCTCTATTCTATAATTTAGGGCATTCTATTAGAAATTTATATAATCACATATACATGGGATTTTCCAACAAATTTATTATTTTATGCGGTTGACTAATATGATGATGGTGAAAATAAATGAGCATAGGGATACATGATGAGTTGGACTCTGTTCAGTGGTCATAGATTATAGAACACGAGTTGGGATGTCTCTCCAGATTAAATGTTATTTTGTTCATGTTGGGAAATATTTATGGGTCAATACATATTTTTACCCTTAACTTTTAATTTTGGACTATTTTGATCTTGTACACCCAAGAGGTTTTCCAAGAATGGTTTATATTCTACATATTTCTTCTTTTTATTATTATTCTCATACACTTTTTTGATATGGATGAATTTCCGCGTAATCGTTTCTAGGAATATTAATCCCCATGATAGTTATTTCTTCAGTGTTGGTTTCCAACCCATATCATATTGATGTGGGAATGGGGTAGTTTTTGCACGAGCCCTGATTATGGTTGGGCCATGATAGACTTGTATTAGAGGTGGTTAGATCATTTGGAAGGAATTTGGAGTAGTCCCATTATGAGGATTTTGTTGGGATTAGGGAAACAATGTCAATGTTTCTAATGTCTGGCTATCAATATAGGGAATCTACCGATGGTATGGTCAGTTGACGTATCCCTTAACCAGGATATTGACTACCTACTTGTCATCTCTATATTCAAAGACTTTTGTTCTAGTGATTAAAGGAACATGAATAATATATTATTGAGTCATTGACTGTTCATATTGAGTTAGCTCCCCAGTATTATTATATATATGCTCATTTGACTTTGGTATATCTCGATCAATTTTGAGAATCCATTGTGATAATAGTTATCCAGGATAGCTCTTCCTGATCATAATAATGATCTATTGAATCATGAGGCCCTACATCTGGGTCCTTCCTGTGAGATATTTTCCACTGATTTTGTAGGAAGTAGCACCCCCAACTATAGAACAGTAGATCATTCGATCCATGCAGGTTGAGGATGCACATAGGGGTTTAACACTCAACAAATTCCATTGCTAGAGGCCATTGATGATCCATGATGAGAAAAGTACCTTGGCTGTTGATGTTTATGGTGAGTTTGTGATCTGAGTTTTTAGAATTCTACAGATCATATATTATTACATGGTTTCACATGTATCCAGTGATCTTTGTAGTGTAGTACTTTTCATAATTTTACTTTAAGATGATTCACCCCTATTGATTGTACATTGCAGGCCTTGGAGAAAAAGATAACTCCTGTATCGTGTTGAGCTAGACTTACTTCTCAAGTGGTCGATGTCAGACCTTATCCGATGGTTTGGATATCCCACTAGGATTGGACACCTTTCATTAGTAATCATGGCATTGAGACCTCTCTATGATGATGTTGGGAATCAGTACTATCTTGTGATAAATATTTTTAGAATGGCCTTACATATGCTAGGAAGAAGAACTCTACCTCCACCGAGATTCATTATTGTGATATGATTTGTAACACCCCAAAAATATTATGGTATGTCTCTCTTTTAAATTAATTTCTTTGATATAATATATTTCACAAAACACCAAGTATAAATGATAAATGATATACAAGGAAATATCATTATTTTAAAAGGACATATATAATCTACCTGTTAAATTGGGGAGAATGAATAAAAATAACCAAATTATTAAATGAATATATTATATACATAAAAAAAATTGGTTTTGAATTCATCCAAATGATTTTATATACATAATATCATCATGATTCTAATTTTATGTATTATAAAACTATATTTTTTATAAAGTCAATTTTACTTCCTTTTAATGGAGTACATTTTATATAACAAAATGTTTTACACGTTTATGTATTTTATAGATCAAAATAAACAACAATTTTAAAATTTTATTTTCAAAATTATATTATGGTGATATTTTGGTATTTTTTTATGTATGAATTATCTAGTCATTACTAAAAAATCTCATTTTTCATAAAAGAATCATTTTATTTATAATTAAAAGAATATTAACGATTACATTCATAAAACAATCTATAAAATAGTAAATAAAATTTATGTTTTTTATGAAATAATGTAATATATATTTCAACATGAAATATTTAAATGATTTTTTTTATAAATGATATATTAAATATTTGTATTTTTTTGAAAAATAATTGATTATTAAAAAAATTATAATTAAAAAAATTATTTAAATGGAATTTTAATTTTATGAAATGGGTTAATAAATTATTATTATTTTCTTATGATTATAATATATTTTTATATACCTTAATTAATTTTTGATTTTTTCATAAAATCTGTTATAAAATTAAACTCCTTCATTTTTAACTAAATGATGATTTTATTTAAATTTTAAATTTCTCATATTTATAAAATTATATTCATAAAATGGATTTTATATTGAAATTATTCACATAGAAAAATGGTTAGGGTGAATTATTGGTATTTTTTCTAAAATGGGTGAATTTTTTGTGAATATTGAATTTTCGCAATTTTTCGTATTGAAAAAATACCTGAATTATTGAGTCATAGATGATGAATGGGTAATATAATACCATAATACTAAACTATATATATTTATGTTAATATATTTACTAATAATTCTAAAACTACTCATATTTTTAACAAAAATAATAATGAAATGAATAAAATATTTAAAAAATACCCCTCCCCACTATAAATACCACACAAAAAAACATTTTTCCACACATCTCTAAAGACATGACGTTTTTCCAATTATTTTCCAATACCTCTCCCAATAATCTATTGATAAATATGTTATTTTTGGTCTCTCCAAAAATCCCACTTCAATTATCCTTGATAATTGTTTCAAGGAGATGAATTCAAGAGTTAAAATACCCTTTCGTTCTTTTATTTTTCTTTAAATTTCATTTCATTTCATATCCATTAATAAAATCCTCCATGAAAAAAAGAATAGAAACTCTATTATATAATATATACTATAATGTTTTTATGATAATGGTATATCAACCATGAATTCAATTTTCTTCGTATTTTAATTCTATTAATGCAATGAACATCTATGAGGAGCAGATTTAGAGCCATCTTGGACAATAAGTTTTCATTTCTCAATTATGCCTTCATGGATGGTCATAAAACAATTTGAATGGTTAAAAAAAATGTTAGAATATTAATTAATTCTAATTTATTGTTCTTTTACCATTATATATACATAATATTATTTTATGAAAAAACTATTGTGTGGTGATCGAAAAAATGAAAAAATAATCAAAACAGTGATAATTAACATGTTATCCAATGAATAATCCTCATATATGAAAAATTTTATATATGAACATTAAATATCCTTAATTATCATTAAAAAAATAATTTCAATTATGCATAACTTTTCCAATTTCACATGATCTTTCGTAAACGAATACATGTAAACCAATCATGATACTAAGGAAACAAACACCTCCAAACAATGAAATTGAATTTTATAACTCATCAAAAAGACCATAAATGGACTTATTAAAATTATAATATACGGAATAAATTTTTTCTATGTTCTTAATTAAATAATTAATGAGTATAGTTTCATTATACTTAACATTAAGTGTTAGTGCATATCACATTGAGGTATACGGTAAAGGTTTTCTCATCTCACATTTATTTCATTAAGATAAGCCTTATTCACCACAGTTTATTATTTGTGTTGTATTTATAAATCCATTTATTTTATAATATCATTAATCCCTTTATATTCATTTTATTAAATATATTATTTAATGATGATAAATTTTATGTGGAATATGGTTTAATAGTTTGAAATGTGGTGAGGTATTCTCCATGAACCTCAATCTCTGATTAAAATTACGCTTTCCCTCACTTTATCAAAATTTAATTCTTTATTATTTTTATATTATTCTTTTAAATCAAATTATATCTTCCAAAATAATGACTTCGGATCACTTAATCTTTCTTTGATGGATAAATACATGTTTTATAAGGTTCCTTTTTCAATTCCTCCAAATAAGAAAGCCTGATTAAGGTGTACTTCCCATTTTTTTAACAATTTTATAGTATACTCCATAATATTTTATTAACACCCCAATATGTTTCTGAAGTAAAATTTTTATCCTGAATAAACAATGATTTCTCTTTTGTAATTTACTGAGAACAATTAATCATTTTTCTACTTTAAACTCTCTTTTACATTTTCACATAAACCGCACCAAAGTGGTCCACTTCTAAAGATTACTTAAAACCCATTTTTACATGTTTTGACTTCAATAAGACCTAATTTATGCCTCAAACATATTTAAATTTTTCGTATCATTTCTTTTCATGAATATACATGTCTATAGTTTTATTTTATGACAAAAAAATTTATTTTTAAAAATAACTATTCATTCAAATGCAAAAAAGGTTATTTATCACAATAATTCCTAAATGATTTTATAAGAGTAGTTATATCTAATTAAAGAACATTCTATGTGAACTTATTATTATTGAAATTGATATATTATGTTACCATAAATAATATTTTATTTAACGATTTATCATAATATTCAATAGTGATATACTTTCTAGACACTAATTACCATTTTACACATGATGGTTTATAGTTATGTTAATTGGTTAGGGAAAGATATTATCATTTATTATTATATATTCAATATAAATTTATATTTAGATTATGTTTCACCCCTATAATTTTAGGAATATGTTGGACTTTATAAGTGATGGGGGGCCCCATAGCCCCTATATGTATTGGTAAGTCTCATTAGACAAACCCAATTTAGACTTGGCTGAAGTCAAGCCCATTTATTTTCTATTTTGGATTTGGTAGAGGGCTTAAAAATTTATTTTCTATTTTCTTTTCTGAGGGATAACCAATATGTTTTAGTTTTCCAGGATTATGAATTCCCTCATTATGATATTATTAATTGATAATTCATGTGATTATTGGACTTGTATAATATAAATTTTTAAGTTTCATTCCCATATTATTGTCTATATAGAATTATTTTAATCCATTTAATACTATCTTATTATTCTAAATATTATGTATTAATGGAGTTTTTTGTTATTCAAGATTACTTATATTTTATGTTATCTTCCACAAAATTACACACCCTAAATGATCATACGAGTTCACCCTTTTATTATGTTTTAATTTTTTCAGGAACATAATGATGTATATTATGAATTACATGTAGGTATATTCTAAGAGTTTTTAGATGTTTCTAATGAAATTTATATGTTTCCTTTCATTTCATGTCGTAATGTAAGACTTATTTGTGCATATGGATTTCAATGATACAAAATTATTTGGTCCACTAGGATGATACTTCTTCATTTATTACACCAATGCTATATGTGAGGAACTCACATAGGGATGCATGCGTTGGGGTGTTTACCATTGGTTTATATGATGTTTAGTAGAAAACACGAAGACTAGATTTAGAACATTTATATTAGGGAACATAACCTTGAGACAGATTTTGGTGGAAATTATAGAGGAACATCCTAAAATTTAGTTAATGTAGTGATTATGTATGACTTATTAGTAATAGATTTTTATGTGGATGCTTCAAGTGGACATGGTTTTAGAACATATGTACCAAGGGGTAACAACTCTGAGAAGGTGTGTTAGGCCTGTCTTGGTGTAACCCAGTACATGACAACAAGCAATACAATGAAATTGTATTGACACGTTGAGGGGATGTTTTTAGGATAATTCATATTTTCTGTACAAAATATTATAAAGTATTAGTAACTAAACATGTCCCCAAATATACCATTCTTATGAATAGGAAATAATCTATAAAAATAACATTTTATGACATTTGTTTTGAATGTCTAAAATTATGAAATATAATTCAAAACAAAATATATTGTATTTCATTTATTCAAAATGGATCCCAGTGGGAGGGATAGACTATATCAATGAACACATTCAATGTAGTAATTTTTCTCCTATAAAAGATAATGATATTGGAGTGGAAATTGTAACTCGAGTTGAGAAACTTAAAACTATACTATGAAAACTGACTAAAGTAATGAGTAAAAACATTACTCGCATGGGTTTTCCTAATCCTAAATGTTGAATAACAATGTTTGACCTGTTAATTTGAAAACAACCTCCATTATTCTTTGTTACTACAAATACATTTGTAGATTTTTAATTGAAAAGTTACGTGGAAGAGATATATCTCACTTTGGGAAGTAATGAATGAGAGAAGGTTATTATAGAAATTTATCATCTCTCGGAATATGACGATCAATGGTGGCCATTTAGAAATAACAAAAATGTGTAGGAATAAATTGAAAATATGGAATGTAATTATTTTATAGAAATTTTCATCGAATAAATATTTTTACCGGGATCAATAACTGAATATGAACAGAAAATTCTTAAGTATGGGACAAAAAGATTATAAAACTGTTACCAAGTATGAATCCAACAAGAAAATGTTATCAATCCCAACTATAGATTACATACGTAATCAAAATAAAATTATTCATCGATTCTTTGATGGGTTAAAACAATTCCTCTTAATGGAATAAGTCTCCCAAACCGTCTCATCATAAGAGAATATAGTCTCATGTGATGTCATAATAGAGAAAGATTTATCTTCGTATTATTTCATTAAAAGGATGAATGAGAATAATAGTATGGTAGATCAAGAGATATGTGGAAGAAAAATCGAACGAATTATTTCTAAATTTGCGATAATTATGAGAAGAAATGCAATGTTATTTTCTAGAATAGAATGGGTGTGTTTTACAAGTGTGGAGAGAAAAGTCCACAGCCTCATGAATATAAGGGGAAGAAAGAAGATGAAAATGTTCAATGTTTCAACGATTAGGATATGGGGTACTATGTAAATGAATTTTCCAAGCCTCAAGGAAATATAGCTAAGAAAAAACCAAGGGATCAATATCAATCTTATGTTGTTACTACGGTCGAAGTGGGATAATTGATATATTTGTTTTCATAATCAATAATTATGATATTATAGTTATAAGTATAATTAAATATATAAGGATTATACCACATTACTTATTATTTATTAACTTGGAGGAATTCATGTTTTTAGTTTGATTTTAAGGTGATTAAGGTATTAATATATTTGGTATGTGGTATTAAGAGATTCATTGTTTTTTAAAACATTTGTTTGGTGTAATTTTGGAAAATTTTCACCATACTTCTTAATTTTGTGTTGTTGAATGTGGATATACATGTTTTTAAGTATTTTAATATTATGTATTTTTGGAATTGATCAAGTTAAACATTGGAAATTATTATACATCGATAACATATGATAACCATCTTAGTGCCCGTATATATTAAAATTTAGAAAGAATTACTTACAGACCATGTGATCATTAATTGTTATTAAAGGTTGATTATTAATAATGAACATTTATTTAATGGATTAAGGAGTGAATTGAAAATATATTAATTCCCCAAAATAGTATAATATTATCATAATAACCTAGTATTTAATCATGTAATTTTATTTTCTCATGATATATTCTTAATATTAAAATTATCCCTTGAAGAAAGGAAAAAATCATTAACAAATATGTTTTCCATTTACTTTTATTTCCAATAAAAATAAATGGACTTTTAACCAATCACAATATTTACAATTTCATAACTATTTCCTTTTTATTGACCATGTTGTTCGTTAATCTCCATCAGAACATGATAGTAATATTTCTCTTAAAGGCTCATTTTATAGATTTCCACTAATAATTTCTTACCCAAAATCATATATTTTTGGCAACCTTCACATTTCCAATTCCATCTTATCTTGAGAATATTTCATTTACTATATTTTTTATGTTGGTTTCCCACAATGAATATTTCATGGATTAACCATTGACTTTTGATATATAATTTTAAATTTAGAAGATGAATGTTATCGAATAAGTGGAAAATGTAACAAAACAATATTTTATGGTATGTCAATTTATAAATTCCATTTCATTTACAGAATATGTTTCACATCACACCGATATTAAACGAACAATGACATACAATTAAATATCATTATTTTAGAATGGATATTATAATCTTGCCATTAAATTTGCAAGAAAAAATAGTAATAACCAAATTTTAAAATTTATATATTATATATTTGATAATATTTTTTCATTAAACTAATTTATTTTATTGGAATAAGATAAAAATGAATCCAATTTTATGAATTAAAAATAAATTTTATTCTAAGGTATTTCCACAACATTTTTTCTACACTTATTTAAAACATAATTTTTGATTTTTATAAATTATATTGATCAAAATACACTTCATTTTAAAACTAAATTTAAAAATTATATTAGGGTGAAATATCATTATATTTTAGAAAATATATATTTTCTAGTGAATAGTGAAAATCCCAATTTTTATAAAACTGTCATTTTCATTATAATTAATATTGTATTTATGAATTAAATAGTGATCTCCCATATGTATGTGTAAATAAAATTTATGTATATTATGAACTAAAATATTAATTATTTATATCATGGAATAAGTAAATAAATGATTAGAAATGATAAATTATGTATTGATATTTTTGAAACATAAATGATTATTTCACATTTGATATAATTAAAGTAAATATATAATATAAATTTTATTTTTTTGAAATATAAAAAAAAATTAATTTTTTTTTTCTTATGATTATATGATAATTTTTTTGATACATTAATAAATTTTTGAAAGTGACATAAAATCTATTATAATATTAAAATCGTCATTTTTCGAGTAAATGGTTATTTTATTTATTAAATAAATTACTCATATTTTGAAAAATATTTTCATTAAATGGGGTTATTTTATTAATTTCACAAATCAAAAATAAATATGATTTTTTTTTGTTTTTTGCAAAATAGTTGAATTATGTTTGAACAGTGAAATACTGTAATTTACGATATTTGAAAAATTCAAGATTTATTGATTCATAGATGATGTAAAACTGATAAAAGACAATTATATCCAATTTTCATTCCTTATGTGAATATATTTCATGATAATTCTCAAACTATTCATAGTATTTATCCAAATTAATAAAAAACTGAAAAACTCCCCCTCATAAACTATAAATAGCACCACTAACCACCTATTTTCCACACACCTCCAAATCCATGATGATTGTATAATTTATTCCCAATACCTGTCTCAAATGCCACTGCTATATTTTTATATTTCATGTATAACCCTAAATCTCATTTTAATGTCACTTAGGGATGTTCTGAAGGTGAGGAATTCAAGAGGAAACTTACCTTTTCGTTATTTTCTTTTTCTTTCAATTTTTTTATTTTGATATGCTATCTATACCTCCTCTGTATAAAAATTCATTACCGCAAAAGTATCTTATATATAATTTAATTTTAATATAATAATGATATATCTTCTATCAAATATTTTTTATTCCCATTTTTTTTCAAAAAATGAAAACTTTATTTGTGACTTACCCATTTAAAGGGTTCATGGATGGCAAGTTTTCATCTACCAATATACAAATAATGGATGAATATTAAAAAAAATATTTAAAAAATAATTTAATATTTTAATTAGAACTTATTTATTATTATATAACCAGTACATATACAGATTATTAATTTATAACACAAAACTATTGTGTGACAATAAAAAAAATTCAAAAATAATATGAATTGTTATCATTAATGTTTTATCTAATGAATCATACCCATATCTAGAAAAAATCATATATTAAATCCTTAAATAACCTATAAAATCATTAATAATATATTATTACAATTTTTTATAACTATTCCTATTTCACATTGTCTTTCATACATGTGTACAAGTAAACAAATCAAGGAATCCAAGGAAATGAACATTTCTAAATGATGAGATATGATTTGATAACACATTAAAGTGAAATTAGATGAAATTTAAAAAATTATATTAAATCAAATTCAGGATTAATAGGTTTTGGGTTAAATTTCTAATGATAGTATTTTCATTATCCAATACATTATATGCATGTAAAGAGAACTATCGAACATAAGTTAAGGGATTTATCGTCTCACTTTGATTTTAATGAGATATTCATTATTCACCACTATTTTTTGTGTGTTATCTACATATAATTACATTTTATTAACAATATAAAGAGTTATTTTATATTAATTTGAATCAATGATTCATTTAATGATCAAAATATTTAGGCGGCATACAGTTCTACTCTTTGCAATGTTGTAAGGGATTCTCCCTGATCCTCCATTTTTCATTTGGGTTATTCTATCTATCTACTTAACAAAATGTAATTCAATATTATATATATATTATTATTTTAAATTCTATTTATATATACCAAAATTATGTATTAAAATAACTTCATCTTTCTATTATGGGGAAATTCATGTTTTATAAGGATCCCTTCTCTATTCCTCCTGATGAGCATGCCCTATTAGAGGGAACATCCCAATTTAATACCCATTTTCAAGTATAATAGATAATCCGTTTTAAGACAAAAATATTATTCGAGAATCACTCCTTTTATAATGGAAATATCTCTTATCACTTTTTTGGTTTTATGAAAACAACTAAGACATTGTGTACTATAAATATTCTTTTACATTTTCCCTTAATATATTATAAAATGAACTATTTCTATGGTTTTATTAATAACAATTTTTACATGTTGTCAATTAAGTTGGACATCATTTATTCCTCAAGAATAATTTCATCACACATATATTTTATTTTCTTCGATATACATTTTTTTAATATAATTTTATGAAAAATAAAATAATATTGTCTAAAATAAGTCTTCATTCCAAAAGTAAAAAAAGGGTATTCCTTCATGAATTCATCAATGAATTTATTAGACTATTTGAATATTTTCATAACCCTCTATTGGATCTTTTACCAATTTAAATTGATATATTATTTTACTATCTACCGTGTTTAATTAAATAGTTCATGATTATTTTTACTATGGACTTTTATATTCATGTCATTCTCCATATTTCTATATATTGTTTATGATTATGTTAATTTTTTGGGGAAAGTTATTAATATTTAATATGATACTTTGTTATCAATGAATATTTTTATTATGTATCACCTCTATCACAAGAGTAATGCATTGGACATAGTAAGTCATTGGTGGGTCCAACCATAGCCCCTTGATGAACCTATAGGACGCTTAAGGTAACAAATATATAGAATTAGAAGAGGCCTTTCCCCGTAATTTTTAGTTTTGGATTTGGTTTATGCCTTAATAAATTATATGCATAAGAATTTTCCAAGTACTCAATAGTATGTTTGATATATTCATTATTAGGAATTCCATCAATTTATATTAGTATTTGTTAATCCATGTAATTATTTTACTAGTTGATTATCCATGGTTATGCTTCATTCTCCTGGGATTGTTATATGGAATTATTATATTCCTTTTAATCCCCTCATATTGTTCTCAATATTATGCTTTGATGGTATATGTTTAAATATATAAACCTTAAATTATTATTTTTGTTATATTTTTCTATATTTTATACCCTTACTATGCATATAAGAACTTCCATTTCTTATATTTTTTCAAAGGATGCAATGATTCATATTATGTATTATTTTTATGGATAATATTAGAGTTTATGGATGTTTCCAATGGAATTTATATGTGGTAAATGATTTCATGTTGTAATGTGAAAATTATTATAGAATTTGGAATCAAAATGATATGGAACTATTCTATCCTTCTAGATATGACATCCAAGTATATTATACCAATGTAATAAGAAACTAGCTATGGTCTATACGGGCCAAGGTATTTCCAAAATTAAAATCCATAAGGGAGAGTCAGTGCATCCTAAAGTGGATAGTTTATAGGTGTGGTGGATGAGTACCTTGGAATTGAATGTTTGGGATTGGTGATGTGATAGGGTGTCTAAGAAGTACATGGTTGAGAATATAGGTCATGAAAGCAAAACAATGTTCTCTCGAAAGATGTGGGTTCTGGTAATGAGGCTTGAGTGTGTTTCAAGGTACATCCTATTTCATATTTGCTTCAGAATAAATTGTTAACATAGAGTCAAAAACCATATTTCAATGTGTGTAACACATGTTCATGGCTTGTAGGTTCTACATGAGGACTATTTTATCAGAAAATTTGAAGGAGGATCGTTTATAAAGGATCAGTGGTCACACATTTGGGAAAATGGAGATAACTTACTCTACAAGGAGAGAGTGTGTGTCTCAGAAAAAATATTTTGTGCGTGAAAGTGTTACCCTTGGATGATTTCCATATTAATATATATTCATTGACCATACGTGATTAAATTATTGTTACTGGGGAGTATGATTGTTATTCTAAGTTGTGTGATGGGGTTTTCCTCCTTTTTGATGATTTATCCCGGGATAAAGAATAAAGAGATCTCTTACAGGAGGTTGCAATTGATTTATCAATTTTCTAGTATTTCCCATCTAATAAGGGATTTTATGAGTTCTTATATCCCTCCAATGATGATCTGGTATGATGAAAAACAGGGTTTACCTGCCAATCACGAGATAGACCACTGTGTAGACTTGCACCATTGATGGGAAAACGTGTAGGCTAACACATTGGATTACATTGTGGGGCTGGGAGTGCTATTAGTGTAGTTGGAGGTTCAACAGAGGCATATATTAGTAAGTCCTAGTGTGTTATAATGGGAATCCCATAGGTTTTACATTAAAAATGAATATAGAAGATTATGGATTTCTATAGATTATCATAGCCTGAAACGTGGTATGATAAAGAACATGTACCCTTAGTCAATGATTGACGGCGTATATTACTATTTCTGAGGTGCAATATGGTTCTAAGATACTGATATTCGATTCGTCTACCCCCATTATTGGGTTCATGAGGGGGATATTGCATAGATGTCATTCCTATTTCTCTATAAACACTATGATATCCCTACTATTTGCTTTAGTGTGAAAAAATCACCAACCATTATTATGGATTTGATAAAGTAGATCTTCTAAACATACTTAGACTAATTTTTGGTCATTTTCATTCATGAAATACTCATGTACTCTTCATTCGTGTGGGATAATGAAAATAAATTGAGGATACTTCATGATTTTCTTTAAGGAATCCATTTTTATTGAAATATCTCGATGGGTTAGTTATAGATTTATTATGTTCAATTCCAATAGAATTTCATTTATGATCATAGTTTAACCATTGAAATTGCGAATATCTACACAATGCTTAAATGTGAGCCACCCAATAACATTTCATAGGTGTTGAGTTTTATTTTCTTGGTTGAGTACTATGAGGTGGTTTCTAGAAGATATATCCAAAAATGATTCTCATTTGACCGCCCTAATATAGAAAGGGGATCCATTTATTTGGATTGACCAGTACCAGTCTGGCATTGAGAAGTATAGGATGATATTAAGTGTGATCCTATTTTGAGACAACTATAGGAGGTACTATATTAAAAGTTATAATATGATGCCTTTTGAGCTATCCTCAACAATTTCGGATGCGGCTGATGGTAGTTATCACATATAGGTCATGTAATTTGAGAACCACATGAAGAACTAAGTGACCCATGAACAAGATCTTGTAGTGGTAGTCTTTTCCCTAAAGATGTGGAGGAAATATATTTTGGGAGTTTTCTCTGTGGTTTACCCAGGACATCGGTGTCTCAATAACATCTTCAGGTAGAGAGATATGAACATGACACAGAAGAGCTGGTTGGAGTCCCTACAAGATTATGAGATCGAGATAGTCTATAATCCAGGGAAGGGAAACATGGTAGATGATTTCCATATTTTGATTTCCTAGGATTTCTTGGACTAGGAGGATTATAAAGAGTTAGATTCCATGAAGCTAACACTGGTACAATAAGATGGTACAACATTTCTATAGTTGATGGTGATGACTACTCCAATTCTCAGCCATGTGAGAGAGTCCCAACTGGGAGACACTGATTTTGAGGACTTACGTGACTAGATCACTAGGGGATTCACCATATTGTCATCATGAAGGATGGAATCATGTTATTATTATCCTTGGATTGGTGGTCATTCTAATCAATATGAGGGATAAGGTAATGATGGAGTTTCCCACATCTCCATTTGATGCACATCCATGTGTGGGGATTATGTACGTAGACCATCAAAATCATTTTTGTTTGTCCTGCATGAAAAGGAGGAACAATTATTTCATCTCTTTGTGTCTAACTTGTTAGTCGATGAAGGCTGAGAAACTGATTTGGATAGGGTTTTCTCACCCCCTTGAGAACCTGGATATCATGTGGGATAACAAATACATCGACATTAAGATGGATATTTCATCCACTATGAAAATCTTTGAGAAAATCAAGGTTATATTTTACTAACTCATGATGTCGAAACACATCTATTCAATCAGGGAGAAGTGTTCTGTAGAGTTGTTGAGAAACATGAACATATGGGATATCATTCTCCTTTATAGAGTTCCCTTGGTAATTCTCTTTGATCGTGACATGTGGTTTTCATCATCATTATAAAGCGGACTATATGAGGAATTAGGGTCCATGATGAGGATGAGTACATCCTTTCACCCCTAGAATGATTGGAAAATCGAGAAACCTATCCAGCTATTGAAGGATATAATGAGGTCTTGTGTGATAGAAATTGGTTGAAACTAAGAGGATCACTTACCCTTGGTGTATTTTCCATACCACAACAAATTCCAATATACCATCATTGTGACACCTTTTGATGCCCTATAAGGAAGACCCAAAAAAAGACACCAATAGGTTGGACATAGATTGCTGATACATCTCTTTTGGGTATAGAGTTGGTGTAGGCGATGACAGATAAGGTCCAGGGCATATGTGAGCATGTGAGGATAGCCTAGAGAAGGTATAATTCTTACATAGATCACTATCATATCCCCTTGTACATCGAACATGGTGACCATTTTTTCATGAGTTTCCTCAAGATGAGGGTTGGTGAGGTTCAGTTATGGAGGAAATATATCTTCAAGGTTTATAACGCTATTTCAGATCATGTTGAGGGTCAGTGACGTTGCATATCGCCTCTCTCTTCCAACACAGCTAGAGCAGGTTCATGATATCTTCCACATGTAACAACATACAAGATACATGAATAAACTAATACATGAAATTAACAAGGGTTATATGGATAAAAAAGATGGATCCAATTTTACAATGAACACAGGGGTAACTGAGAATCAACTAGAGATGAACCTATATGGGTGGACCATCCCTATGGTTGGCATGTCAAGTTAGCATGAGAACATACAACAGAGTTCTTGGGATGATGAGATCTTGAACTGGGCTTAGTACCCCCAAATTTATTTTTAGTTTTTATTTTCTGAGAAAATAATCTGGATTGAGAGACTAATGTTGAGACCCAGTTATCTCCTTGTAAGAAGTAGATATATATATATATATATATATATATATATATATATATATAACTTAGGCACATTGAAGGCATGAGATTATGAGTCTTACTGTCCCTGGAACTGATTTTATAAAAATAATAAATAAATATTATTTATTGTGTAGCCATAGTTTTTTATATAAAATTATAAAACTCTTTAAAAAAATTTCAAACCATAAATATGAAACCATGGTTCAGTCAGGAATGAAATCTTTACCATATAGGTCGCATAAAATAGTTCAATGCATGACGTTTGTATATGGCCATCATTGGTAGGTGAATTTTGTTGAATAAAAAATTAAGTACATTTATTTTTATTAAATTAAATTAATATTTACTAACATAATTACATAATTTTAGAATATTCTCTTTGTTTATGTACTTATGCCTGGGTGAATTTATAGATTCTCATTCAATCTTCCATAAGAGGAAAACATCATACAATGATGAATATCAAGATTAGATATGATCATTGTGAAATGAAATAATCTACTTCATCCATTCATTGGTGAGCATGCTATTCGGCGATGAATGATCCATTATATAGGTAGTACTTTAAAATATTTTGTTTACACAATTTTTTGAAAAAATATATTATGTAGAATCATCATGTTTAGGGTCTTCACAAATTATTAATCCCCAGCTTGTGTATGTATAGAAATTTAATTTGTTATGTAATTTACTCATAACCCCAGATATCAAAATTATTGTTCATTGTCAATGAAATCATGGAAAATATGGATTTAAATTTTTTTATGGTTCTATTTTTATTGTTTTATTTGTGGATCTCACTGATTGGATCAAACTATCCTAGTTTAAAATATTCAGGTTGAACCGATCCCTGATCAAACAGCTAGAATCATAAAAAATCACTTGTGATGGATGGATAGGCAAACGTGGGATGTTTTTTAGATTTATTGTTGGTTATGGTTGATCGTTTGGATGATCAGAAATCAAATAATGAATTATAGAGTAACCCCATATGCACATGGTATATGGGATATGAATAGGATGAATCAATACCTGATTTCCCACCCCTGGAGGGATAAAATCACATGTTTGGGAATGATCCCTAAATTTTGGAAGGATATGAGGACAAAGATGGATTTGGAAGGTCGGATCTTGAGTGTGGAGTTTTTATATCTGAATCTATCAAAAAAATCTCCACTATGTGTATCAGAATGAACAGATAGTATATAGCCACTATACTATAGAGGTTTTGGTTTTTTGGAAAATTATGAGGACAGATTGGTGTATAGAACAAATACATGCAATTTAGTTCTTCCCTTGGTATATGAGATGTGTGGAACAAAACATGGGTAGGAACCATTGTGGTAAGACATGTCTAGAGGTATTCCATTCACTGGAGTACATGGGAACACCTAGGTACACGCTATGTGTCGAGTACACAAACATTAGATGGATACATGGACACAACCAAGCACATAGGAGGGACCTTGAGTTGCATGGGCACACTAGGAGATCCCATAAAAACATGTATTATTACTTTAGTGTAAATACTTTTACCTATCAGGAGATGTCTATATTATAGAGAGGGACCACACACTATGTGGGTCCCCTCACACACTGTTTACCCCTTGGTTCTTAGTGAGGAAACATAAATCTATCGTGTATACTTCAGTTGGACCTAGATTTTGTCTTGTGAGTAGAAAATCCTGAGTGTTTTTAATGTACAATGTGACCGTGGCCATAATTATACATTTTGATAAACAATAAGTGATTTTATAGGAATGCATCTTTTTTAAGATGATTCTTGACAATGGTAGTAATCAGGCGTTATTGACATTGTCTTTCAAAATGGAACCCTCCAACTTGGATGGGCATGTGTCCTATATATACATTCATAGTGGAACCCTCATGAAGAGTTAGGGCATCGATCCTCTAGTAGAATAGAGTGTAACTCTCTGGTGGAATAGGGTTTAAGTCCTCTATCTACCTATTAGAGTGAAATCCTCCTATTAGAAAAGGGCATGAGTCACCCAAATTTTAGAGTGGAACCCAACAGCTGGACTGGGAATGCTTCCTCTGTTGACTATCAGAGTGGAACCATACATATGGTTTGGGAATTGGTCCTCTATCAACTATCATAGTGTAACCCCCCATCTAGGTTAGATATGGGTCATCTATCAGCTATTAGAGTGGAACCCCCTATAGGTTAATGGAATGAGTCCCTTTTCCCTATAGTGGAGCCCTCCTTCAAGGAATGTAATATGTCCACTATCAATTACCGACGATGAAACGTTATAATGGGAAGGGAATGGGTCATATATAGACTATTATAGTGGAAATATCCTATTGAAATTTTCTATGGGTCCTATATCAATCCATTGAGTGGAACCCCCCCCCCCCCATTTTACTAGGGAGTGGGTCATATACCACGAATTTATGACCCCTCATCATTTTGGAATAGTGATGAGGTTTGTCTTAACGATGATTAATTCTTCTAGCCCTAAACATGAGATGTTGGACATCATTGTTTGACTTCTGGAATTGACAGACACACTTTTCGGGGCTGGATGGTGAAACAGAGATCCCCTTACTCTCTCGTTTATGATTCTTTTTTAGAATATATATGTATTCATTTCATTATATTTGGTTACTATCCTTCCATTGGTTGTGAAGATGTGTGGGTTATGAAACATGCCTTCCATGTTTAGAATCTCGTGGTTGGATGATGTAATTGTAAGGATCCATCATTAATCATTATATAAAATATCATTAGATATCACGAATATTTTGATCATAACATGCTCTATAGGTGCCTGCAAGAGTTCCTAAGGTAAAAAATTCATATATAACCATAAATTATTATTTTTAAATTTATTAATTTTTCCCATTATATGGATATACTTTTCACCACATATCCAAATCCAAATCAACATATTCAATTTAATATTGATGTAGATATATTAGAATTCAGATAGATGGTTTCCCAGAATCAGTTCCGAACATAATTTTCAATATAACATAATATAAACAAAATCCAAATTGAGTGATTTATTTTTTTTAAAAGATAAGAAAATTATATAAATAAAATTATAATTAATAATATTCTAAATGGATATCTATATATTCATATATTAAGCCACAAATTGGAATATGTGATTACATCTGATTAATACATTTTTCAAGAAATGTGTTGATTCTATTTTTTACTCACAAGTTGTGATACATAGATATGATTAAAATAATTCTTATTTATTAGGAAATCTAAATAATTATTAGAAAAATAATTCATTATGAAAATTTTATAATTATTACATTATATATTCCAGTTTTTTCTTTGTAATTTTGTAATAAAATATGTTTAAGGATTTCATAATTTTATATATGTGATAAATTTATATACATGAACAATTATCTAACATGATAATTTTGTTTATGTGAATATTCTTGGTGACTAAAATATAAAAATCACTTATGTAAATTAAATTATGTGATAATTTAACTCACATATAGATGGTTATATGAAAAACCCATATATGAATATTCCTGAGTTGTTCATTGAAATTCAACATGCTTTTCAAAAATCTAGAAAGATAATCTGTTTATAGTATTCATTCTTATAACTATTTTATGATTCCTTAGTTCATGTATTTTAATTTATATAGTGAATTTTTTAATCCATATTAATTATATATAACCTATATGAAAAAGATTTCATTTTCATTAAACTTGTTTTGATACAGATCGAAAGGTGGTTTATTTTCCTACATGATACTTATAGCATCAAAATAAGAAATAATTTTTTCTTATTTATTAGGTTTTATTCAATTAGGTTGATTATAAATTAATATCAAATTATATTGAACTCATTCAAACTCATCTTAATATTTTAAATTTTGTGTTATTATGTTTTGAATTTTCACACATGTTTATTTCTTATTTTAAACCAAAATTATTTGGATTTCATATTTCAAATTCATGGATTCTATTTTCATGAGATATTTCACTGACATATTATTATGAAGACTATTTAAATTATTTAATGGATTATTTAAAATTAGTTTGATGTAATAATTATTTTATTTGAATATTGGTCACTAGTAGAGTGATTATTATGCAACCATAATATCTATATCCCCCCACTCTCTCTCTCATAAGCATGTATTATTATTTTTTAATTTTTCATGTTTTAAACCATTTTCATGATATTTATTTTTATGATTTATATTTTTAGAGTATATTTAATTGAATCAAGAATTTTTCGAATACAAGATAATTGTTCATAATGATAAAAAATGATCACAATCTTTGATATTCTAACATAAATCAGGTGATCTATTATTAAACTATTTACATTAATTTTTAGCAAAATTCAATGGAAGAAAATATCTTATTCGACATCATTAACCTTTATGAGATTTACATTAAATTAAATGGAATGCCCTAAATTGATCATTAAACACAATTAAATGGTATTTCATTAATCATTTCATCTATAAATGTATTACTACAAATATCTCATATTACCATATTTATTTTATTTTTTTCTTCTAGAATGGTTAGATTTTTCATTACTTCTATATTTCATCAAACATGTAACACTACATGTAAAATATATTACATGGTTTTTCTCACCTAAATAAAAAGAGAAAAAAATAGGTTGGGGATTATTCTTAATGAAATATTGGGTATATTTCTCCTCCCTCAAAAGTCTATGTGTTTTTAGGTTTTCTGATGCATTTTACAATGTTCTCGATTGAGATTAATCCCATGTAAATGTCTTGGTTTATATTACACCCATCTAAATGTATCTCTCAGCCGCATTCATAGTAGGTTCCATAAACAGTCAATAGGGGTTTGAATAGTATAGTAGGCTTATTTAGATATAAAATATTAAATAAATTCCTTGTGTTAATATATTTATTTTTCTACATAAAATATTCATTCAACCATAATTCTTATACATTTAAGAATGATTTTTTTAATTATAAAACACAAAATTCCCAATTTTTCTAATAACTATTATAGTTTTAATTAAGATATATTCAACCCCTTATATAAAAACATACATCAACCTATCTGTTCTCAAATAAATATTATATAATAATGATTCTATAAAAAAATTACTATTTTTTATTCTATCATTAAAGAGGTTGAAAAGTGATAACATCATTCTTGTGTACATACGGCCTACTCTCACCATAAACAATGTAAATCATTTTTATAGCAATCCTTGTTAATGATAAATAAAAATATACATATAATTAATATATATTATATTAGTAAAATTAATAATATTCATGAGAATTTGGAACCATGATCAAAGTATAATTATTGAAACTACCATACTAATATTCTAATGGAAAATGGATCTTTCAACACCTAGAAATGATTATTTTAATAAGAAATTATACATAAATGTGTTGTAAATTAAATGTTTTGGGAAATATATGATATTATAACTATCCTATTGATTCTAATATATAATTATAAGAAATTTGTATTTATTATATGAGGG
This sequence comes from Viscum album, assembly GCA_963277665.1. NCBI lineage: Eukaryota > Viridiplantae > Streptophyta > Magnoliopsida > Santalales > Viscaceae > Viscum > Viscum album. The sequence continues at coordinate 1,691,530,580 of OY728137.1, read as the reverse complement.
AAGAGCACTTTTGGTGAATGATAAACATTGGGTAGAGCTTCCTCGTCTCACTTTTATTTCCTGGAGACAGTTTCTATATTAACTACATATTTCCGTTATGTGATGTATATAAAAAACATGAAGGTATTTTATAAAAAAAATCATTGAAATAATTATCATTTAAAATATATATTGATTTCCCTTTTTGATGAGGTTTTTAATTCTGAGATTTACAAAGAAGTGAGGGTTCTCCATCTCAATAATTTTTCATAGATACATATTTGATGATACACACTAAATTAGTTTTATGTGGTGTAAGTAGTAATAATTTTACCTAATATATCATTATTATCCTTATTTTCATGTTCATTAATGTTTCACAATAATTTATTCCTTCATTGGGATTACAATTAAAAATTTATCAATTTGGTAAGGGATTTATATTACAATCTCACTTTTAATGTGGGTTGTTTATGATTATAATTCTAATGACAATCTTTCACAATATAATTATCCATAGACTCAGGAATTATCTTCTTCCATGGATACTCATGAAGTTTTCATGTTATTTTACCATATCCCTCTATTTCTTATATAAAATTATTATGATAATATTTTATGGTAAATAGTTGTTATTCATCATGGCTTGTGATTTTTTGTCTTTATTTTAAATTTTATTTATTTTTATAGGAATAATACTAAATATATACAATGATTGTTTAAATAAATTTTTAACAACATTTTATTTTTTAAAATTTGGTTTATAAGTAATAGTATTGTCATTTTCCAAATATGGTACATTGGACTTGTAGATATTTTAAATGAATATTTTTTTAATTATAAAATGGAATGAACAGAATTTTCAACTATCATCATAACTCATAATTTTGATTATGTTACAATATTTTTATGTTTTTTTAAATAAAATTATTTTCATATTATTTTGGATATATTTATATGCTAAACAAGATATTTAAAATTGAAAAGGGTATTTTACAAATGAAATATTTCTTCTGATATTTTCTTGAATTTTCATTTATGATAATGTCTTTTAATTTTACTTATGTTTTATTAGGGTATGATCATAGGATACTATCCTTATCCTTTCGTTTCATTTTTTATGTTTTTGATGTTGAGATGATTATGAAACCCATTTATTTTACATGGTTTATGCTGTGATGACTTGTTTTTGAATTCTATTTTCTTTAAATGAATTATGAATTATGATGAGTGATATATGATCTTGTGGTACACATTTGAATGGATTATTATTATGTGATTTTTCATACCAAAATTATATTTTCCTACAATGTGTTTTTAAAGATCAATATCTCATGAGATAAAAGGACTCGAATTTTGAGTGAACCTAGTTTAGTAAGGGACTTGTCCACTATGATATTCACATGTTTAAACCTTTTTATAGGATTTGATTGAATGAGAAGTGAACCTAATAAACTATGAATGTCTTGGATGTAATCCTTGACTATTGAAATATTTTCTAGGTTTATTTTTATTCCATTAACTTAAATTATATGAAAATTTTGTACTCTCGTCGATTATTTTCATTAATTATTTTATGGCTAATGTTTTATAAACATCCAATATTTTCACCATGGCTCATGAATACAATATATGATATCTTGGAAATGGATTTCAAATAATAATATCATATTCTCATACCCTTATTCACTTTTCATGATTAAGTGATAGCTTATATATACTTTTTATATGATTACTAATGATATGACCTCATATTTTCTTATATTTACTTTCCCAGGGTTATGAAGAATGTTTTTATGTATTATTTTTCCATAACGGAATATTGTAATGAAAAATGTAGTGGGAGAATACATGTATTTCTTATGAATTTTTTTTTGAATAAAAAATTACAATTTATTAATCCTATATGATTATGTAACGGGTTGTAATGTCATTTAATGAATAGGAATAGAATAATATGTGATATTAGTTTATAAAATGCATCAGTCACTATTATCTTATTCTAGTTCATAAATTTTATTATATCGATAGATTCCACTAAGGTATTCAAATGAATCATTATAAATACCACTATGGAAAAATTTTAATAACTCTCACAGAGCTAGATGAATTTAGAGAATAAAATCTTTTGGGACTTGAGCTAGCTAAGAAATTGATAATGTAATTTGGATCTATAAAACAACATATTAGAAAATCTCAGAGTTGACAATGAATATTTGTTGATGATCATATGCAAGATCTATAATTGTAAGTGGGTGAAATAGTATTATTATAAATATATCCTTATAATATTTATATGTCATTCATAATGAACTATATGTCAATCCATGGATATATAGTTCCCTGTAAAATTATTCATTGAATTATGTTGTTAGCTTATCGCATGGTACTTCCATCGAACCTCTCTCCAATCACAAATGTTTTCCATGTATCTCTTTTTGGGAAGTAAAATCACAATCCATAACATGTACTAAACTAATTTTTGGTTAAATAATAACTTGATATTTCTTATATATATTGAATAGGGGATATTTTTTATAGAATAGATAAAGTGTTCTGGAATAATGTAGCTTTCCTTGTCAACATTATTTAGTAAAACTATAAACCTTGGGAATAAAAGAGGGAACTATATGATGTAAGGAAACATAAATATTATTATTTATTGGCTTTAGTATAATGTAATTTTGAGGGTGATATTTTAATACTATTTTAGTATATAACATAATGATATTTTAGAATATATTTCATGTTAATGAACTCATTGAGTTTAATATCTAATGACACACACAACATCAAACCTTAGTGAATAAATCATTATTATGAAAATAAATAAATTAATATATATTAAAATTTATTTGGTAATAATAATTTAATGAAAGAAACCTAAAATCTTACTGAAAGAGTTGATAAATTATATAGAATGTTAGTTATGTAATTCTTGGTGAAATAGAAACATTTCATTTATCATTTTTTTTATATTGTATATATTCTATTATAATGTTTATTTTTATTAAATCTAAATATTAAACCTATGGAACCATATTTTTAATACATGTATAAAATTATTTAATCATTCATACATTTATTATTAATTGGTATTAAGTGAAGACAAAATAATATTGATGTAAAAATAGAATTATTTTATAGAAAATAAATATTAGGAATTCAATGAATGTTTTTGATAATAAAATTAATTAATAAATATTAATAAAATTTTAAATGTAATTTTTATATGAAATATTTGATAAAATAAATTAATTTTCATCTATTGGTTTCTACATTGGATGGAATTAGAATAGTTTTTTATCCTTAAACAATTTTTTCTTAAAATAGATTTTATACCTTTTGTACAATGGTATTTCATTTAATTTCTGAAATCTTTAGAAATTTTTTCATATAAAATTAATTCATTATATTTATCAATAATGGACATATTTTTTAAATATCTAAATTTCATTTTGTGTTATATGAATAATTTTGGTTTGAAAATGTTTTTACAGAACAGTAAGGGTAACAATGGGTTGACAGGTTAAAATAAAGTGACAATGATTCAATATATCATAAAAAAATATTATTAATTTCCATTTTATTCATGGATCTCTACCTCCCCCACTTTATCATAAAATAATTTGTTTATTTCCCAATTTCTAGATTATAAATTTAGAATTTCATAATGTTATTAATTATTATGAGAGTTTTTCTCCCCTCACATATGAAATATAACCTCTTATTCTCACTTCTCCTCTCAACACGACGACCATATCTTAAATTTTTCACATTTTTTATATATTTTATGCAGATAAATATAAGAAATGATATGAAAAAGATAATGATAGAGATAAGAAAATTTATATAAGAATATATATGAGAGATAATATTTTAATATTTCTAGAGTTATTCTTTGGATTAATGCCTACAAATAAGACCATTTTTCACTATAAAGTTGATATATAACTACTTTAATGATTTAGTTAATACAATTTAAGGGTGAGTTAAAGGAGGAGGTTGTAAATAAACAAATTGAGTAGCTTTATAGTTTAATATTATCTTCTCTTCTCCTTTTTTGTTTTTTAATAATGAATTCCTTCATTATTTATCACCAATAATTAATGTAAATATCTCATTATTAAAAAAATATACATTATTCTTGATTTTTTATTCCAATATCTATGAGGAGTAGTTCTATCATGGACTATGAAATTTTTTTATGAGTTTCAATATGTTATAGGGGAGTGTGGAATTGATAATCAGTATGTGTGCATAATAAATTAAGAATTCCAATATTATGATACTGTTATATTAATTGGTGATCCATTTAGATGATTCAACTAATATTCCATAGTTTCCTTGCAGGACTGAAAAAACTAGCGGTGAAACCAAATGAGATAAATGGACTAGGGGAGTAATGGGTGAATTTAATTTATATTTATCACATATAATGATTTTTGTGCATCTGATTTTTTTATAGGTTACATCAACCAAAGGAAATAATTGTTCTAGTTAGTTTTAGATTATGGTGACAGTAAAAACTAGATATCACAAGAAGTCTCTTTGATGATAACATATAAAATTGAAAAAGTGAAATTGAGTTGTATTAGACAATGAAAACACGTATTTGGATTTACATTCCCTCTCCTTTTCATTAATTTTATTAAAATAATTAATTCAATTTATTAATATTTTTTATTTTAGTTTATATTTTTTTATGAAAAACTAAAATTCATTAGTCAATAGTTTCAATTATACTTGTTTATTCTACCTCATGACATGAATATCATATTCAATTTTTTAGTAGTTTTATTCAGTTTTGGTTTCTTATTTTTAAATTATAAATTCAACTGAAACTATTTATGTAACAAGACATAAGATCATGGTCACTTTTATATATTGATATTGGATAATTCATGAAAAAATATGCATTTTGAAAGTAAATCATGTAATGTATTTCTTATGATTTTCAATTCCCAACTCCTTATTAATTTTTCTGAGTATTCTATTATTTTATTTTTTATATAGGAGGATTAAAAATAATTTGAGAATATTATTGCATGGAAAACATGGGATATGAATATAAAGGAATTATATTTATATGAATTCTAAAATTTATAATTATTATTATATATGATATTAATGAAATAGAAATCTTGGATTAATAATTTTATTGAATATAAATTTATATAGGTTGAATTGTTAATAAAAATTTCATGATGTGGAATGAAAATAATAATTTTTTTTGGATGATAAAATCTATAATAATATAATCAACTCGTTTTGAATAAATATTGATTTAAATTAAAATTATTATTCTGGTTTTTAAGTGGGACAAGAATAATATTTTATTATAAATGTATGTGTCTTATTTTTTTCATTATATGTAAATAATTTGACTAATCCATATATTAAATTTTATTGAAAAAATGTTATATTGATGAAAATAGTTGATGTTGTTTGAGGAGAGTGTTTGTAAACTTTTTCTACACCTATGAACCATTGTCATGGGGGAATTTCAATCTACATAAAATTTCATATATGTACTGATGACAACATTCGACGAGGTTTTCTTGAGTAAATTGGGGTTACATCCAAATTTATGATAATCTAGACTTTTTAGAGTTTTACATGGGTTTTTTGGGAATAAATATGGACCTTTTTACCTTAGTATAGTGTAATTCCTTATTCATCACTATTCAAGATTCCATATGATTTCTTTTACTAACTTTTATTGTACATAGAATATTTTAAGGAGAATTCCTTCTAATTATGGAACAGAAATGTTCTATAACCCCTTAGATAAACCCCTATAATGTGTAAAAATGAAGGTGGGATTGTAGGATTATGTGGTAGATGATGATAAATTATTATAATAGATTTTCAAATATTTTTTAACGAGTGATATGGTTGTATAATTTATTTTTAATTTGGATATATTTAATTTTAATGATGTCTTTACTTAATCCCTAGGATCTAGATCAATATAAAACATGGTGGGATTGTGATAGGAGTATGATATTTTTTTATTAACAACCTATAATTATTTTAATGTAGACAAAATTGGAGTGTTACATATCAATATAGTGTGGAAATATTCCCAAGAAAGTTTTTGTGTTTTTTATATTATGTTAATATTAAAATTTATAGAGGAGGATTTGAATACAATTTAGATATACAAGATTATTATATAGATAATATTATTTGTTATGTGTTAGTATTTTGTCATAAAATATAGTGGATTAAGATTTTTTTGATAAACTAGGATAGAAAATGTGGTCCCCAATGAGTGACATTAGAAAATATCATGGGAGATCTTGAGGGTGTAAAGCTACCCAACTATTGTTGGTTATGGTGAAGGATATCCCCTAATGATGGATACTTAGAGAAAATTATGTTTCTTTTTCAGTAGAAATTATCCTCAACAATATATATATATATAATTAAATATGTTATAAATAGGTTATTGTTGGAGTAATGATACAAGAAGATATTATACTATCCTACCTTATAAGAGAAAACCTTGTTATGTTATTATGGGGATGTTTTTATTGCAAGAAATTTATATGGGCTATTAAAATTGGAATGTGGTTGATTTTCTTTGATGGATGTTAGGAAATGTTTTTTCATTAGATTATTTTGTGTATTATGATGTGTAAAATATAAATTTCTAGAATGATTTTCATTAGGGGATATATTTATTTAAAACATAAATCCATTAGTATTATTCATATATATAGACACTAGAGAGTTTGATAGAGGAACCTAATGAGTATATTAACATACACTGCCTTTAATTATCTAAAATATTTTTTATAATAACTAATTATTATCAATGAATTTATCAAAATACATTAGATAGATAGTTGAGACTTTTTAAATGATGTGGTAGAATTAAACATCATTGTGGTAAAGGAGAAGAATATTGATTATATGGTTTCCTTGAATCTTATTCCCTAGTTTTATATAACATTTAAATAATTTTATAAAATTCATTCCTATATTATGTTTTTTAAAAAATTATATTCTTATTTAAGTGGTTATTTTACTTTTAAAACCTTTAATAACTTTTATATTTATGTGATGTTATACCATTAGTCTTAATCACCAACTAATGTCTTCTTTATGGTGGGTTTAGGATTCCATTCTCAAAAACATTTCTCTCTTATGTTGAGTCCAAATAGGTTTGGAGTTTTATTGTTTATTTAAATATAGGAATAATTTTGGAAATAGTCAGATTATGAATTATTGAGGAATATGTTGGTGGTAATATAGAGGTGTTACTAGACCTACATATCCAAAGGATACTAGAGTTAATAGATTGACGTATAAATTACCTTTTGATCTAAGTAATAATTTTATAGAATATTGACAAAAACATAAGAATAAATATGATCACATTAGGGTATCCTGATAATTTAATAATGTTGAATCATGTATATTTTGTTCATACAAATCATGTGGGATATATTTATAGTGATGGTTTATGTGGGGTAAATTACATATTGATATTGTTATACATTAACTATATATCTCAATGGGAAGAGGATGGGTTTTCGTTATTTAGTTATTATAGTATTATGATTCCATGATGATGTTTAGTATGATGAGTTGTTATAATAACCAAAGGATTTCCATTGAAGCATGAAATAAACGTCTTGATATCCGGAGAAGATAGACTTGTGTGACTTATATATGTATATATTGTCAAAGTATTAGGGGTTTGTTGTTTTTAAAGAGAATTATTATTTGTTTAAGGAAGTAGATAGAATTTTATAATGGATCTGAAAATATAATATTTATAATGATCCACTATTATGTGTTTTTTTGTGGGAGTTGACATAAATAATGTCGAAGATATTATTTAAAGAATATAATGTATCTATTCTTATATTGGTTCTATTTTATGAATTTTTAATGAAGCTATTATTATTATATTTTCTTATACTCACGTGAAAACGTGATATATTTGTTATATGGTGGGTAATTTTTTTTATTCTAGAGTTTAATGTCTGGTTTTTATTTTTTATGAATCATTATCATATGTTCAATATTGATGAGAAGCTGATAGATAAATATTTGTAGATCTTTAAGGAGAAATATTTTTTTAATACGAATATATTTTATTCAAGATTAATCAAATATATATATATATATATATATATTGTATAACATGATGATATAAATTAACATTTTAACTGGGATTAAATCATTAATATGTGTTTCTTGGGAAAAAATCTCAAGAGAGATCTCAATATTATACCTCTTGATTTTCAAATTAAATGGTGTTCATTAGATGTTGTGGAACGTAATTTCAAGCCTTCTGTTATTTGTTTAAAACATGTAGTATATATTTTTCTCAAAAGACCAATGGTTTTTAATTATTATCTTATTGTGGTATGAACTATCACAATATTTAATGTTGAAATTTCTTGTCAGTCCAAATGGGGTTAATTTAATGAATGTCTATTGATAAACCACCTCAAAAACCAACTTTGTATTAGTTTTGAAAAAAATAATAGGGTAGAAAACCATTCTGATCACCAATATTGGAAACAAATATAAAATTATATCATTGAGTATGTCATTTTACACATGGACACAGAGTATAATTGAGTTTAAGTAGTGGTATGATGTTTAGAAACTGAGGAATTGGTATATGAAAACTACATGGTATAAAAGTTAAAGTGAGAATGGGATGAGAGGTGATGGAAAGAATACTTTTTTTATATTATATCATCCAAAGATAAAAATACCTTAATTTTATATAACATAAAAATTACATCTTAAAAATAATCACCCATCCCCATAATGAATGTTTTCTTTCAGAACTATCCACATAAGAAACTTATTTTATAACCCTTATGAAAACCTTTTAATAATTTTGTCACAATAGATTACCATATATAATTATTATATGTTATAATCATCTTCACAACATGAAAAAATTGAAACATAATAAATTCTAGAGCTCATATTCTCAATTAAATAATCTATATGTGATCACAATTGAATATCATAAGAAAACATAATATGGGAATATGGATTTAATAAATATACAAAAGAAAATTCATACCCAAAATATCATAAATCATTCCACATAAATATGCATAAAAAATACAAGATTCAAAAGAGTGATTAAACATGAGTAATTAAACATAAGTCATGAGATATTAAAATATTCATGGGAATTATCATAAAATAATGAAACATATGTCAATTTTTTCATAAACATTAATATAGGGAAAGTCATTTTCATGAGACTCACCATCAGTCCCAATCCTTATTAATACTCGAAAATACATTCAGGAATACTAATCTGATGAGATATAAACATTTAAACAATGCATTAGAGGGTGGTATAAGACCCCACTCATCACTATTCACAATTATGGGTGCCACATGAAATTAATCACTTATCAAAACATAAATAATGTATGTAAATAAAATTAATTTCATTCAATATATCATAACAAACCTATTGAATGAAAATAACTTTCAAATATATTTAACTATGTGGTCAGTATTAATTCCATTAATAAAGATTATATAAGGGAAACTAAATACATAACAAATGAAATAAATTAATAGTCATGGTAACTTACAATCAATTATGAAAACAAATAAATCATAATTTTGGCCATATAAAATAAGGGTATATGGAAAATTCAATAATTTCCCTAAAGAAATCAATTTATATCATTTTGGTGAACACTATCCAATCAAATTAGTCAATGATAACGTATTAACAATGTTAATTCATTTACTAAAATGATAGGATCATACATAGTGGTTGATTATGCTAGACAATGGAAGTGTTAGATGATTCATTAAAAATATAAAGATGTCAGAAATGTATTATAGGGAAAAAATATGGGCAATTAAATTAAAATATTCACATTGATATGAATTAATTTATTTCAATGGGATTTAAGTAATATGAATACAATTTCTAGAGGTATTATGAAAATCACATTGAATATAATAAACATTGATGATATTTTTAAATTTTTTATTAAAATATTTTATAAATAATAAAGACAAATATTTTAATCTATAAAACCATTAATTATTTTAATTTACCTTCCATAAAAAAAATTTAATTTGTGGAAAAGATCTATCCACAAGAAAAACATTTACAGGTTAAATTTTACGCACCGATTAAAATTACCAATATGTAAAATGGTACAATTTTTTTGAAACAAATAATTTAGTATAATGTGATATTGATAAACTATTAAGGTATATATAAGAATATTTTAAAAAGAACCTGATGAATTAGAACATGGAAAATGGGAGGTTCACAAACAAAAATATGTTTTTCGGTTCAGTTAAAAGTTACACTTAAAGTAATATATGTGTCAATGGGAAATGAAATATTGAGGGAATATATAAAACACAATTAATAAACCAACGAGCCTTTGAAATGTTCTATAAATAGTAGAAATTTTTATCTATATTTTCTTTTAAAAAGATTTTTGAGTGGGAAATCAGATTTCTAACAAAACCATTTTGGATTGAGTAAAATTTTGATCAAAACCACGTTCATGTTGGGTATGTTTTGAATCGCTAGTCATTTATGTAAAGTAGGTAATATGGGTATTTAAAGACCATTAATACATAAAAATATAGTTATTAGGTACTAATTCAACCATATTAATGGTATTAAGATTCACATTTTGAAATATGTCTCATGAAATTAAATATGTGACAAATAACCCCTTAAATTATAACTCTTAGTTAAATGTGTTATAGCCTCCTGTAAAAGAACCTAACTATCTAAATATAATATCAAATAATAATATTCATATATAGAACTATATAAAATTTAATTTATAATAATATTCCATGTGTATATTAATTATTTTTCCATATTTTCTATATTTAGAGTTTATTATCAATAATTAATAATTTTTTGTTTTAATTATGTCCACAATACAAAAATGATATGGAGTTCAAAAATAATTAACGCCCAATGTATCAAATCTAAATAGGTTAACCATGTACATGGTAAAGGATCTAGTAGGGGAAAAGATATTAAATCCACTATTAGGAATGGCCCTGGAAGTGAGGAAATGATCCACTATATTACCAACCCCTCTATGTATGAGTAAGATTCAAACCATTACGAAGAATGTATCATCGTCTTCTCGTGGTGAAAATGATAGACCATGGAAATTAGAAATCATCCAAATATCATCACTAAAATTCCACTAAATTTATTTTAAAAAATTAATTATAATTAATTATGTTGTTTATATTTCCTTTCATTAGTTAATTAGAGTTTATCCAAAAATATGAAATTGATCATGAACATTTTTTGGTTTTTTAAAACATACAAATGGTGTTTTCTTAATTAAAATTGTAATTTGGTTTTATATTTTCAAAAAAAATAAAATTATTATATACATGTTTTTATAATAATATAATATTATTTATGTTTTCATCATAATCAGTGATATAATTAAATATAGTTGTTCATATAGATTCTCAAACTGATCTAAACATGAACATACCAAGATTATTGATTATTATAATGTGATTCATTTGTAATATCCATAAACCAGTAAAATAATGATACCACTATGGTTTCTATAGTGTGATATAACATAATTATAAGTTATTTTGAGTTAGTAATCAATATGGAAATATTAATGAAAATTGATTAATTATTTTATTCATAGTTTGCTTGTATTAAATGATTAAGTTAACGATAATTGTTTTTAATGATATATTGAATAGATTATGTAATGTTTTCTATCATAAACATAATTATAAAATAAAATTATAGTTTATCAATTCAACTAATTTTGATGACCATCCATGCAATGAATTGATGAAAAGGAAAATGAAAACATATTTTCCCACTGTGGTAGTAGTTTACGCATATGCATAGTTAATGATTTTTTTCATAGAATCAGTGAAACGAAAAATATTTATTATATTTTTATGAATGTGAAACGTTTAATGACTATCATACTTATTTATTAAATTCATAATTCGAATCCTTTTCGAAAGGTGGTTAGGGAAAAATAAATCATGTTGTTTTGTTTAGACGGTTGTCCTAAAATACAAAATTTTTATTTTATATTTTCTTATGAAAAAGGTAAGAGTGGAAAAAGTATGTACCTTCATTATAATAACATAAAATTATATTAATGATTTTTTTTTTAATTTTAATATTTTTATAATAGATTTGACAAATAATAAATTATGTTATGGAAAATGAAAAGAGGGAAATTGGTTAGAAATCTATACCACGCTACATGGGTTTTCTTCTTCATAATTTTTTTAAAACCATTAATATACAGAATTATGAGTTTATAAAAAACTATTTACTTTGTATAAGATTATTGATGAGTCTTTTTTATATAGTTTTCACCAACCTATATAGGTTTTTATTTGAGGTTATGTGAGGAGAGGATATCCCCTTTTATAAGTGAAAATAATGTTATTTTTTGTAAATACCCAATACATTTTTATAATTGAATGAAAATATATAAGAAATTAGATTAAATATTAAAAAAATTAAATATGATAATAGTTATTGTTTATACAACCCTAAAATTTTCAATTAAAGAATAATGTTAGATTGTTTTCCCCTTTTCCTCTTTGGATACTCATTTTACCATTTTTTCACCACGGTAACTAGTTTTTCCAACATAATTTATCCATTATGAAGACAAATATAAAAATATATGATGTTTTTGAAATATAACATAAATTATAAAATTTTTAATGTGGGATTATATATTAAAACCCCAATTATATTATTAATAATTTAATTTAATAAATATTTATTTTTTATTAAACTATGTTTTCATAAAATTAAAATTCATACTTATATACTAAGAATATCAAAAAAAAGAAATTTATATAAATGGTATCATTCATATCAAACAAATAATTAATATTTTTAGAAACATCTAAACAAAATTTCAGAGGGATATAATTCCATGATAAATCCAAAATAAATTTATACTTATATAAATTACACTCTATGATGTTTCAATGTTTTTTAAATTAAAATTACAAATTTAAGGAAAATTTTAATTATTTGAAATTTTCAATTTTAAGTAATATCTATTCATAATATTATTTTATATCAGTTTTTAATTTATAATTTTTTAATGTGTTAGTTAGTTTATAATATTTCAATTGATTTATATTTAATCAATTAGTATTAAATTTAATATTCTCTATGAATTGATTTTTTGTAATAATTTGTACATTTATACGAAATAAACATTACAAATACAGTTAAAATGTTATTATTTATCTTGTAAAATTTAAATTTTGTACTATGTTGATATTATTATCTATGTTTTAATAATCGTTTTATTATTATTAATATATAACACATAAATATATATTTTTATAGAATTTGGTTTTCATACATTTATTTCACTGTGAGTTATATTATTGAAAAAATATTGCATAACAATAAACAAGTTCAATATACCAATTGGTTAAATAAAAAATCACTGTATTGGTAATGACCATATTAGAAATGAAGATATTTTTATCAACCATATTTCCCGTGACCTTAATTGTAATAAATATATTTACTTTTATTATATAGACTTACTAAATCATTCTTTCATTTCTCACTCACATTATGATGAAAAATTCATATATCAAATAAAAGGTTTTTAATAATGGTTCCCCTTTCATATATATCTTCCCCATTAAGTAATATTTATATTGGTGATTATCATGATTGATGATGATCCAATATATTTCCTAGGCATGAGTCATTTTTTATTGTTATTTATTTTCCCCTATAGATTTATTAATTTTTAATGGATGTACATCATATGTGATGAGTAAAATTCTATGTTTTAAGGTACTTAGTTTTATATACTATTGTAAGAATTTATAACTTATGAATGAATAATGTTTCTTTAGTTAGGTAAAATTCTTATTGGCATCATTTTATAATCATTCTTCAACCCATTGGAAAGAATATAAAAATATTCATTAAACATATAAACATAAATAATAATAATAATAATAATAACGATAATGATAATGATAATAGCACATAAAACCAAGGGTGTCACATTGCTCCCTTATACAAATTATATCTTCACAATTTTTATTATCAAATATCAACATAAATATATAAGGGAATCTAAATTTTTCAGATGAATCAAGATAATATTTCATGAGGTATAACAACCATAAAAACATGGGGAAATATATATTTCCTATGAATAAAATAATCCCTAATATTTATTTCTTTCTGCAAACATAAATTCATTTCGTCTACCATTATTTGGTGTTAAGACTTAAATTTTATAATGTTCTCATAAATTTGTTTACTATTTAACTTTATTATAATATCTTAGGTTATTATGAAATGTTTTTCCTTACTCCATATAATTTTACTTTTATGTAAAGGTAACAAATACATCAATAAAAATCATGCTTAATTTATCAAAATGATAATAATATTTCCACAAGGAACATTCCTATAATATTCAACAGGGAATATAATAATTATACCTCTGGAGGGTTTCATTGAAAATAAAATCATTCTAATGGTTAATTATTGATCTTATGAAACTAATAAGATGTAAAATTATTCCTTTAAAAAAATTTCATCAAGAAATCTACAACATTATGTTGGAATGATCATGTATCTTAAATATTTTGATCCAGATTAAAAAAATATCTTGAAATGGAATCTTAATAATCTATTAGCCTTAGAGGTTAATGATACATCTCTTCATGGTGTTTCTTTGGACCATGTAATTGACATAAATAGAGTTTATGATCATCAAACAAAATAAATTGGATTATTAATGCTACCATGTGATGAACTCTACTTATTTAAATCATGTTAATTAAAAGCTTTATTTTCTTATAGTACTTTAATGCATTATAATCACCTTCAGAATAGGTAAAGAATCATACTTTTCCTTTGAGGCAATTCTCTTGGTGCCTCTTTCTACATATATGACAAGTGATTGGTTTAATGTTTCATTCTTTATTATCTTCATTATCAAAAATTTTATAATACACAAACCTTCTCTGGTGTTTTTATTTTTGTGTCCGAAGAATATCATCACGTTAATCATAATTTGTGATAGCTGGCTTAGAGTAATCACAATATTCCAGACTATATTTCTTATCTCATTATATTACTTGTGGGGATAGACTCGACATTGTCAATGAAATACATTGATTACGTAGTTCCTTTAGGATTATATCATTACAAAAATAATAATGATTTAACACGACTGTTTAAAAAAATATGATAATTATTGTAAGATAATCAAAATATAAATTAGAACTAAAATTTTCTTACTATTAGACAATACTATAATTTATCATAAATAAATATTTACTGAGTATTGGTTTCATTATTTCATTTTATCTATTATTTCTTATCCAAATTCATCATAAAAAATAATTAATTTATAGTGGAATTTTAAGTGATTGTTATTAACCCTATTGTGTCCCTCGAGAGTTCCAAACAATATGTGCAATTACGCCTCTTTGTACTGAAATAGGTGACGATAGGGTTAATACCCTACTAGCCATTTTCAGAATTATAACTCTTAGGTATATATACACTTGAGGCTATATTTAATTGTAGTCCTCATACGTGGATATTTTTCTTATAAAACCACAAAATCACTACATTATCAAAAAAAATTATATGTTATCTTATTTAAAGAAAAATCAATTAGAATATTCCCCAGTGTTATCATTGAGGGTTTTTAATCATAATGTAATAACCCAAGCTGATAAAAATAATCAAAAATTAATACTTAAAACACCGAGTGTCAACATAAGGGCACTTTGATTTAATGATATTATTATAGAATAGCCGCTAAACATAATGTTGCACCTTCTCTGTTTGAAATATAAAAAAATCAACATACACAGTCACGATCAGTATGTTATTTGGAAACTGATAGGACCAATAGAATATTTTTTTGAATAGTTTCGTACCCATATTAACAGTAACATACCCTTATGAATAGTTATATTACCCATATGAATAGTAAATTAGCCAAATTTATAGTAACAACATCCATGAATGTATAATAAGAAGGGAATTTTATAAATTATAATATTATCATCATATAAGTGTTTTTATTTTCGTATGTCATATGTATTTAATTAAAATTTAATAATTTATTAAATAATTTAAATAAAATTTTATTTCTATAAAATTTAATAATAAATTAATTTTTTATTCTTTTATGAATATAAGTTAATTTGATGAAAAGTTGATTAAATTTTCAGGGTGTTATAAAATGAGTTATTGTATTAAAATTTTTATCATTATAAAAAATTATGAATTTGTGTAAAAAATAAAATAAACATATTTAGAAAAATATTTTCCAAATATGAGTTAATTTTTTATTTCTTTATGAATAAAAATTTTTAGGTTTAATTTATGGTATTTTTCTAAAATATGTGATTTTATTGGATAGAGAAATACAGTAATGAACAAAATATGATAAATAAATAAATTTCTGCAACATGCTTGACTTATGGTTTATGTAAATGGAAATTGTTTTGAACTCTCATGCAATTATTTCTGTTTTTGGTAAAATGAATAAAGACTATTCATATTCATTATTAATAATATTAAACTAATGATTTAAATATTCTAAACCCCCTCATCTCCTCCACTATAAATACCATCACCACCCCATCTTCCTCTCATACCACTCAAGCCCTGACACTGGTTTATTTTTTACCAAATTCTATTACCAATCCACATCTCCACATCTAATACAAGTTGGTCTCACCAAATGTTCAAAACCAAAGGCCTTAAGGAGGATCTTAAGGATAAGATATCAATAGGTAAAAATCCACTTTCACATTCTTGTGTTTTCCATTCAATTATTTATTTTCTTATACATTCTTATCCTCCATAAAAAAAAATTCATAAAATATCTAATATTATATATATTATAAATTTTTTTTATGGAAAAAATCATCTTTAATATTCCTCTCCTCTCCCTGTTATTGTAATAATAAAAACACAGTTTGTGATGTGCCGATTTAAGAAAATCTTGGATGATGTGTTTTAAATTTCCTTTACTTACTTCAAAAATGGTTATAAACCCATTTCAATAGTTGAAACAGATTGTGAATTCAATTATATATCTTCATTTATGTTATGTAGTTAACATATATACATAATATTAAGTTATATAATGAAACTTGATCATGATTTTCAAAGAAAGACAAAATGATATAAATAGATACCTCTAAATATTTATCTTATAATTCATCCACAAACCATATATCCAAAATAATTAATGTAATCAATTAATATTTTGGAAACATATGAATACTATTTAATTCCACTTTTGTATTTTCATTTTTATACGATACGAAAATCAAATACAAAAAGGCAACCAAAATCATTTAATGAAAGCACCATGAATAATGGAGGGAACAAAATAGTAATAATTGAATTTTGAAATAATGTTATGAAAAGATGATATTAGGTGTTATAAACATTAATAAATTTTTGTAAGATATTAATAATGAAATATAACTGTTGTACAGGAGGGTTAAACTTGTTTGATGTATGGAGAACCTGGTGTAAGGGAATTCTTAACCAAATTTCTATTCTATGGATTAACAGTGCAATTTATTCATTATATGGTATTCACATTATTTGGGTATTGAAGTTTTTTTATATTATGTTTTATTATGTGTATTTATTGAATATGAACATTTCCACTCCATTCCATCAATTCTCACTCCAATTTTTTTTGTAAGTCACTTTCCATATAAAATCATTTTAAGTTTCTTTAATGAAATTCAAAAAAAAATTTCGAATATCAATTAAATGAATGGTTTCTCTTTATTTCATGATACTTTATTATAATTAAATGTTCCTTGGACGTAGATATGTTTGTCTGAGCTCATTATAGCTTATGATATGTAGTATTAAGACCCTTATAGATCAAGATATGTTAGGTTGAGCCCATCATAACTCATGATATGATGGGTGAGCCATGTTATAGCTCTCCAATGAATTGGGTACTCTGAATATAGAAGTTGACAGAATGGTTATTCCATTTTTATGGTTGACAGTAGGAGTGGTATGGTAAATATAACCTAATGAAACACCATAACTATTCATTGAATTCTAATTTCTTTAACGAATTGGGTTTTATTGGTTTTTATGTTATCACATGACTAATTATATCCTTATTTATTTCCGTTACTAGTATTTTTGTGCTCATCCCAAGTTGGTAAATATTTTTCATAGGATATAAGGATGTCTAAGAGGAAGAAGGAAGAAAATATAAATTTTATGAATATTTCTCTAAGAAATTATGTTTTATTTGAGTTGTTTTATATTTTGAAAAATATAGATTATATTTTTATAGTATCTGCATATATGATTTTGAGATATTATATATGTTATATTTCTTAATGACTAAAAATATAATCCTTAAAAGATCCTCAATGTCTAATAATGTTTGTTCTAGTCTAAAACTCGAGATTAGGTATAGTTTTATGGTTGGGTCCTTATAGTTGGTATCAGATGATGCTTCAAATTACATAAGTGGTTATGACGATGTTAATAGAATACGATAAATGATATTTTTTCCATATTATTTATTTGAAATGATATATCGTTTAAATATTACCATGTTTCTTCATCTATAAATTGTCTATTCAAAATGTTTTTCCATAGAAGAAATAGGGAAACTGATGTTGGAAGGCACCAATAGGTTGATATCTATTTGAATCTGCAACCTAAAATGGTGGGAATCTAAACCCAGTAGTTTTATTATTGTTATGGCTCATTTGAATAATGCGACATATGGTGGTTTTATAATATATAGAGAGGAACATAACCTACAATACAGAAACATGTCTTTTGGTGATCATTTTAGGAGGCAACATCCCCCATCATTCAGTGGAACTATTGATCCACTAATAGATAATATATAGATCAATGCTCTATAATAGATATTTCATGTCATTAGATGTTAATAATGTCAAATGGTAATACTATCCATTTATCATTTTGAAGGTGAAACTGATCAATGGTAGACTATGTTTAATAATACGAGAGAAATATAAAATTTTGAGGGCCTATAATGGGATTATTTTAAAATTATTTTTCTACAAAAATATTTAACTATAACTATTTGACTATGAATGTAGAAAAAATTAATGGAATTAATGAAAAATTTTATCACTCTTTGGAACAATATGAACCCGGTTTTTTCAAGAGTGGATAGGTGAATTATATATTTTACTCCAGATTTTGTTAGTAAAATTAATTGATTTTAATATAGTTTAAATCCATTTTTACGAAGAGAACTAGCTTCCTGAGAGTTTAAAATCATTGAGAAACTTGATCATTATACTGAAAAAGATGGTATGGATTTTTCTTACATGTATGTTCCTCAAGATAACCATAATAAGATGCATTCAGGTTCGTAGGCATTGAGGATTAATTCATCAATGAAATCTGCAGGTAAGAAAATCAATTTAATTTCTTGTAAAATAGTGTGGAAAAAACCATCCTTGTAAATATATGGAAAATTCTATGAAATGATACCGATTTGGAAATTTTTTGGAACATTTCCCCTAAGTATAATAAAAAAAATTCCAAAATTAATGAGAATATGATGGTGAGATTCTTTAACTATAAATAATTGGGTCATTCTACTAGTGTGTATCTAAAGTTAGTAATTGTGGGGCTAAATAAGAAATATTGGAAGAAGAAAGAAATAGAAAAATTATTTTCAACCACATTAGTAGATTTTGAGACATCATATGAGGTGGTAGTAGTTAAATTGCTTATTTTTAAAGATTTCGAAAATGTACTGTTTGATTTGGGGAATAAACATTCATTCATTTCTCAAAAAATTTAAACAAAATTAGGAATTCAACTTCATGAAATCAAACCAAAACACTTGTCAAACACCAAGTGTCAATATTGTGGAAAAATGAAATTATAATAATCTACCAATTATTTTCAATGGAATGGGTTTACCTATGAACATAAATTTATTTCCTCTAGTGGAGTTTGATGTTATTCTATGAAAGGAAATTGTTTTTTTTTTCATGTTATGATAGATTGCAGATAAAAGGAAGTTGTTCTTCAGAATGAGCATCAGTTTGTGTACAATAAATAACCCATACCATTGATAACTTTTGATGAAGCTATATAATTGATTACCTATGGAAAAGAAAAGTTGTCTTTCACATACTTTTGAATATAAGGGAACTGTCCAAAATAATGATGTGCTAGTGGTAAATGAATACCTATATTTTTGTCTAATGATTTTCTTGGTGTTAATCGTAATCAAGATGTTGAATTTACTATTTGATTAGTTTATGATGCTAATCGAATTTCTAAACCCTATTAGATTATGGAACATATCAAATTAAAAAAGAAGTTGTAGGAATTAATAGATAAATGACTCATTTGACCCCGCACATCACCATGCGGTGTTCCTGTCTTATTTTTTTAAAATAAATATGGTAAATAAGACTTTTTATAGATTAAAGAGACTTGAATATTATCAATATGAAAAATATGTATCATTTTCCTCATTTTTATGATTTCTTTGATCACCTCCATGGCGCAAAATATTTTTTGAAGGTCGAGTAGAGGTTGAGTGACCATCAGATGAATGTAAAGGAAGAAGACATCCCAAAGACTGTGTTTCGTACAAGATATGGTAATTATGAATTGGTAGTTACTCCATTTGGGTAAACTGATTCACCTATTGTATTCACTTATCTTATTAATTTAATATTTCATGACCTATTGGTAATTTTTTGTGGTGGTTTTTATTAATGACATTCTAGTATATTCTAAAATAAAATTGGATCATGAAAAACATATAAGTTGTGTCCTGTAAAAATTAAAATAAAAAAAATCTATATGGAATATTCATGAAATATGAATTTTGGTTGCAACAAATTTCATTTCATGGTCAAATTGTTTCTAAATATGTCATTACTATTTATCCTACTAAAATAAATGTTGTTAAATAATGGAAAAGACCCAAAATATAAGCAACATTTATAGTTTTCCTTGTCTAACAATATTTTATAGGAGGTATCTTGATAAAATTGCTCGATTATCTATTCTAGTGAATAAGTTAACTCAAAAAAGAGTAAAATTGATCTAGAAAAAAGAATGTTATGATTATTTTTTGGAACTGGAAATGATATTGGTTAATTGTACAATTCTAACCCAACCTTACGTAAGTGGTGAATTTTTCATATACATTGATTTTTATTTGAAGAGACATGGTTGTTTTCTTATGCATAATGATTAGTTAATTACTTATTCCTCACGTCTATTGAAACCTCATGGGTTAAATTAAAATTCATCTTATTTGGAATTATCTTCCATATTTTTTCATTAATAATTTAGAGGCACTAACTTTATAGATTAAAATGTGAAATATATACTAACAATAAATGTTTGAAGTATATATTTACTTAGAAGAAATTGAACATGAGACATAGAAGGTAGATTGGACTAATGATGTAATATGATTCCCTGATATATTACCATACTAGAAAAGAAAACATATCGGTCATTGCATTGAGTCATAAAAATAATGCCACATTAATCATGTTACATTTAGAACATGACCCTTGCGTGTAAGATTTGATAATATTTGTCTTGTATTTTTTTACTGTATGAAATTCCTCTATTTTGTTTAAGGTTTTAGTGCAGTCATCTCTATTGGAAAGAATTAAGTTAGCACAGAATGAATAAGGCGAGTTTGAAAAAAAATTGATTGAATTTTTTAAAATTGGTAATTTTCCTAAATTTATCCATTATAAAGATTGGGTTTTGATGTTTTTGAAGAGATTATTTGTTCCTTGTGATTCGTAGTTGAAGAATGAATTGTTATTTGAATCTAATTGTTCTCCATTTTTAGTTCACCTCAGAAGGACAATGATGTATAGAAAACATCAGGATTATTATCATTGGATGAAATGAAAATAGGAATTGTTGATTTTGGAGAGAAATGCTTGAAATGTCCACCGATAAATGGAGAGTGAATGTTATTAAAGGGGATGCCTCATATTTTACTAGTTCTAGAGTGGAAATAAGAAAATATATCAATGGTCTATGTTGTGGGACTTCCAAAGACATCTCGAGGTATCAATGAAATCTAGGTTATTGTTGACCATCTAACTAAATATGCACATTTCCATCCAATTTGAGATACTATGTCTTTAGATTAGCTTTTTTAACTCTACCTCAAAGTGATTTTTAGCATTAATGGAGATCCTCATTACATTGTATCTGATTGTAATGCCAGGTTCACTTCTAACATTTGGAAAGGCCTTCAGAAGTATTTGGGTGCAAAATTAAATTTCATAAATTTATTTCATCCTCAATCTGATGGACAGATATATAGAACAATTCAGAAATTAGAGGATATGCTTTGAGTGTGTTCAATTGACTACTAGGGAAGTTGATATTAGCATATATCCTTACATGATTTTTCATATAATAAAAATATTCATTCATGTATATAGATGTTACCATTTGGGTTATTGTCTGGAAAGTAGTGTCGAACTCTTGCATTCTAGGGTGATGTCAGGGAAAGGAAATTGATGGGACAATAAATAGTAGATGAAGTGGTAGAAAAATTTCAGATGATTCAGTGAGACATGAGGACAACTTAGAGTATGCATAAATGTTATTCTAATAACAGTAAGAAGTTTATTTCTATTATGGTAGGTGACCGGGTTTTCCTTAAAATATCTCCTTGTAAAAGTGTTATGTACTTTGGAAAAATGGAATGATATGTCCATGGTTCATTGGACCTTATGCAATCTTAGAGGAAGCTAGTATAGTTTCATACTGAGTGCCTTTCCATCTGATTTTATCTTAGGTATATCATGTTTTCTCTTGTTTTGATGTTGGATAAACCACGTTGTAGAAGAAGAAACACGAGAATCTAAAAATGGTATGGGGGAAAGATACCCTCACTTGTTTAATACGTAAATTAAAATAGTGTGGTTACCATTTCCATAAGGTGGGGAAAATTTAAAACCCCATGGTTTCAAAAATAAACATAATTTAATGTAAGAAGAATTGTGTCCATAGATAATGAAACTATGTTTTACGTAGATAGTTATAAACTAGTAGTTAGTCATAATTTTACCAATTTTGCGTATGCGATTTATAAATATAGGCATACATGGTTGTGATCAGAATGTTATTGTGAGTCTGATAAGACAAAAATAATTTTTGAGGAATATTATCATACCATTTTGAATAGTAACATACCCATATGAATAGTAATTTTCCCAAAATGAATTTTAAACCATTCAAATGTATAATAACCTCACCCATGAATGTATAATAATAAATAAATCCTATAAGTGATAATATGATCAATATATAAGTATCTGTATTATTATAATTCATAATTATTTATTTATAATTTCATAGTTAACTAAATAATTTAAATAAAAATATATTTTCTTAAAATGTTATCAAAAATTATTATTTTATTGAATTATGGTGATATGATAATTTTATGAGACCTTGATTAATTCCTCAAGCTGTTGTAAAATGAGTTATGGTTTTAATGTTGCTATTATTTAAATAAATTGTGAATTTATTTATAAATTAAATTAATCATACTTAGAAAATTATTTTCAAAAATTTAGTTCATTTTTCAATTCTATAAGCCAATAAATGATAAGGGTGTATTTTTTTAATTTTTCTGGAATACATGAATTTTTTGGTGAATAGTGAAATGCTGTAATTAACAAAATATGACAAATAAATGAATTCATGCATCATGCATGAGTCATGGATGATGTAAATGAACATTGGTTCGAAATCACATGAACTTATTAATGATTTGGGTAACATTAATCAATACTATTCATAGTATTTAGAAATGAAATATTAATCTAACGATTTAATTAATGTAAAACCCCTCCTCTCATCCACTATAAATACCACCCTCAGCCCCTCATCATATCACACCACTCAAGACGTGACCCATTTTTATGTTCTTACAAATACTATTCCCAATCCGCTTACCCTTGTCCAAGACCTAATGCTCTAACCAAAATGAAAAAAACAAGGACCCTAAGGGGGTTCTCAAGGAGAAGAGATAAAGAGGTAAAGTCCCCCTTTCATTTTCTTGGGTTTTCTTTTCAATTCCTTCTTTTGTTATAATCTACTCTCCTCACCTTATCAAAGAGAAGTAAAATCTTCAATATTATATATATTCTAGATTTTTATCATGTTTATGTAAAAATTCATCATCATTATTCCTCTCCTTTTCCTCATATAGTAAAATTAAAATCCTCGTCTTTGATGTGTCGATTTAAAAAAATCGTGTATCATGTGTTTTAAAATTTCTTTAATTCATTATAAACTATCTAAAAATAAAATTTAATGGTTGAAAAATATTGTAAATTGTATGATATATAATCATTCATGTTATATAGTATTCATATATACATAATATTATGTCATCATGATTATCAAAGAACAGTAAAAATTATCTAAAATTATATCACCACAGATTTATCTAATGATTCCTCCTCATACCATATAACCAAAATTATTTATGTAATATTCTAATATTATGGGATCATATGAATTCCATTTCAATCCACTTTGTTAATTTCACTTCTATACCAAATGAAAATCAATTACAAACCGGCCAAGGTAATTATGTAAAGAATCCACCTGTAAAAACTGGAAGGAACATAATACTAATAATTGAATGGTTAAATGATGTTATGAAATGATCATATAATGTTTTATAAACCTGAATATTTTATCTAAGATATTAATAACAATTTTTTAACCGCTATACATTTGGATTAAACACGTTCTACGTAAGACAAACCCTAGGTAAGGGAATTCTTAACCTAATTTCCATTCCTTAGGTAAACATTATAATTTATTTAGTATATGGTATTATAATTATTTTTGTAATGAGTATTTATTTATACTATTTTTATTATGTGTATTTACAGTGTATCCAAATATCTATTCATTTCCATTAATTCTCACTCCAATTATTTTTGTAAGGGACATTACTTAAATAATCATTTTAAACGTTTCATTAATGACATTATTAAAGGCTATTTTTTTATATATGGAATTAGTGGTTTCACCAGATAGTTGATAATGTATTAGTATTAAATTTTCCTTGGACATACATATGTTTTTTGAGCCCATTTTATATCAAAAAATGTTGGGTTAATCCTATTACAGCTCAATATATATTGGGTTGATCCCATTATAGCACATGATATGTCGGGTGAGAACTATTATAGCTCCCCGATAAATTGGGTACTTCAGATATGGATGATGAAAAATTGTTTATTCCATGTGTAAGGGTAATTGTATGGGTCATATGGTAAATATATTCCAAATAATCTACATGATTGTTCAATGCATGACAGTGAGTTTTATGATATGGGTTTTATAGGTTTTTATGTTATGGGTTGTTTAAAGATTACCTTATTTATATCCCTTACATAGAGATTTTTAATCATCACAAGTTTTAAATGTTTTTAATAGGTTATAAGGATGTGTAAGAGAAATAATGAAGACAATTTAAATATCATGACGATTTTTCAAAGAAATTATACTTTATTTGAAATGATTTATATTTTTAAAAAATGTTATTTATTTAATAGTACTCACATGTTTGATTACTATATATTATATATGTTTATATCCTAATTTCCTAAAACAATAAAACAAAAAACATCCTCAATGTGTAAAATTTATTTTCTGGTCTAAAATATACTCTGAGCAGTGGCTACAATCCTATCAATCGGGGCTACAATTTTCATAAAAGAAGTCGCCTCCTCCCCTCCACTATTGTGATTTTGTATGGATTGGTGTCGTCCTCATCTAGGATGGTGTGGCATCGGCATGGATCGAAATTGGGTTCATCATGCTGGATTTGACTTAGATGTGTCACTGAGTTTTCTGGCTTCTCAGCCTGGTGTTGGATCAGCTCTGTGATGATTATGTCATGCTTCGTGATTCCTCCTCCGATGTACCTCAATGTTATCTATGTAATGGCATAGAGGGTTGAGGATCTATTTGGATTTTGAGGGGTTGGATTCTGGGTTGTCCTATTGGATTTGGTTTTGTGTTGTTGGATGATTTGATGTTGAAGTTTGATTGTTTTTTTCATGTTGTAGTCTTCATAGGTTAGTTTCTCCTCCATGATGTCTCCGAATTTTTGTGGTGCACGACTTTGAATCTGGTGTGTGGTTATGATGTTTTTCCCTATCTGGATCCATACCATGTTTTGTGTTTCTTGGTCAGTGCGGCTCAGATCTACTCATCAGTGACACTCCCATTGTGTGGTTCTGGGCCATCCAGTCATGGGTGACGATGATCTGGTCCCGCATGCCTTGTCTATCATTCCTCTTCATGGTTCTTCCATATATAGTTGGGAATATCAGCTGATAGTGGTGAGGTTTTCTTCCGGTGGTGGTTCTTAAAACCGGTGAAGGATTCATGGATTATGGTGTGTTGGTTCGGGTTCTACATGTCGTGAAAGGTATTTCATGGGTTTTGAAGTAATTTATATAGTTAAATGATGAAGTTTCTTTTTTTATGGTTTTATCCTGAATTTTAGAAGTTAGTGTAGCTTGACATGACTACTTGGAACAGGCCTTAGAGGAGGATTCAAAGCTGGTGGTTCTTCATTTCCGAGCTTTATAGATTTGGTTATTCTAGAGGGAATGGTATCTGTCATCGGATCGAGAATGTTCATTTTCACCAGAAACAATCTAGTTAATCTGCATTATAATGGTGGAGAGCTACATCATGATAAAATACTGGTGAGGGGAAGCTCCATATTGTCAGTATGGTATTACCCTTTCTCTCTTTTGGGTTTGATTTGTCTATAGTCCATGAAGTCTATTTGGGTTTTCCCTTCCTCCCTCAAAATGGTGATTTATCAAAATAAAAAAATTTCAAAGGCCATACGGTCATTGGATGGTTATGTATGGGTCTATATACATAATCCTAAAAAAGAAATATAATAATCCGAAAAATTGAATAAATTCATATTTGATACCATTTGTTGATACCTGGTCTGAACATGAATTTATTTTTCAACACTTATATAAGGTAAAAATTAAATCTCACAAAAAATCACACAATAAAAAAATTGATTTAGTTTATTTTATTACATGAAAAATAAAAAACAAATTTTATTTAAATTGTGAACATTTCACCATAATTAAACAACATCTGACTCCATCTTATAATTCTTATACATTATTCAAATCTTCATAACATTTAGAAATGTTACCATAATTAATGGGTGAGAACATATATTAAGTAAGGTTAAAAATAAGTGATGAAATTCAAATATCATAATTGAACCTAAGAGGGTAATTTGTGTATAATGGTGATACCCAATAATATCCATATCGAACATATGATAAATAATAAATAATGTCAAATGACATGGTATATAAAAATATATTAATCAAAAGTGTGTTTAATCATGAGTAAACAATCATTAGCCCCGATAACATTAAAAAGTCATTAGGGTTTGCATAAATAGTTGAACATAGTTCTACTATGGAATTAAAATTAGTATGAAAACAATTACATTCTGTGCCAGACTATTATTGAACACGCTTATATGAAATGAAAATGTTCCCATGAATACTTATATGAGGATATATAAACATTATTCCCCGGAATCGATAGGTGATATTGGACCCCACCAATTATCATTCATATTCTTGAGTGACTCCTATCATTAATCACACAAAACATCAAAAATAACATTTAGAAAATAATAGGTTTTTAGAAATCATTTAAAATAAAAATAAATTACTATTATTATATAAAGAAACCATAATAAGAAATTTTGGTTCATCTAATAAATCATAAAAAACCCATGTAATGAAAATAGGTTTTATATTAATTACCATAATGGAATAATAATTAGTTACATCAATAGTCATACCATGAAAAAACAGGGAAAATAAATTTAAAACCAATAAAATAATGTATTTTTTTAGTAAATACCTTTTAATCAAGATAAAAAATAATATATTGTTTACTCCATGCCAAAAAATGTTACATGGTTATGTAAATAATTTTCCTAAGTCAATTGATGTATAATATATAGGTAAACATCATTTGATAAAATGATTCAAGGATTTGCTATTCAAAAAAGAAAGGAATTGGGTTAAATTCTTGGATAATACATTATGGATGATTGAATAGATTGTTGGCCCCGAATGGCGAGCAGCGCGGAACGCTCCCTGGCTTCTCGATATGTCGATTAGGGTTTGCATCCTCCGTCTTCAACTTCAATGGCAGAATTTCTCGCACAAGGGAGTTTCGATTCTCATAAACTCCAGGAAGCATCAGTGCTCGTGAATCGAAAATCTTCGGATTCGAATAGAAATGAGGTCAGTTCTCATAACCGCAACTTTACTTCCTTCAAAGCTTCAAATGCTTGTATTCGTAGGAAAGGCACAGTAGCTCACGTCAAAGCTGATATGGATGCTATATCGGAAAGACTGGAGATGGGTGCGCACTCTATCATTGCCAGAATCATCTTGCCGAAAGGCTCTACGCCATGGAAGCTTGAACTTCTAATACAACGCTTGACGGAAGTCTGGGGTTTCGATTCCTGGATATGTATCTCCTTAGGGAAAGGGTTTTACCACATCTTATTTCCATCCTAAGACCTTAAGATGCATGCCTGGGGTCACGGCTCTATCTCCTTCAAGCCTGGAGCATTGCATATCTGAGAATGGGACAGAAACTTTAACCCCCTAGAAATAGGAAATACGACAGTTCAGACTTGGGTGAAGGTATTTGGTTTAAATTGGATCCTTTGGCACCCTCGCATTCTATATGATATTGCTCTAGCAATGGGAGTTCCAATCAAATTGGACAAGGAAACGGAAGCTGCCAGGTATGGACACTATGCCAGGTTTTTAGTTGAAATTGATCTTTGTTCTACATTAATTGATAAGGTCTTTCTCTCTACTGATGTTGATGAATTGGAACTGAAATTTGAATATGAAAACCTCCCCAAGTTTTGCTCAGACTGTAAGACTATAGGTCATGAGTCTTCAAATTGTAGAAGATCAATTGTTTGCGCTTCCTGTGCTAAACGTGGCATGATATGCATTCCTGCTTCAAAAAATCACATCACCAGAAGACCAATAGTTCTGGTTTAACTACACAGACTGCTGGTTTTAATGGGGATGTCCTGATTTCTGTTAATACTGCTCAGACGATGTCTGTTCCTTATGTCCAATGTGATCTTGACAATAATAAAAAGAAGGTTGTTTCACCTCCGCCTATTGCTATGCATAATACTTTGGCAGATAACACAGCGGATCATATTGTGGATCCATCTTTTGTGCATGATCAATCTCAGTTGATCACTGGCCAGCATGGCACTCGGTCTTGGGCTGATATTGTTGAGCACGGGGAGAATTGTGAGACTCATATTGCCAAGGACCTCACTCAGGTTTCGCCAAAGGTGGGGCTCACTGTTTCCCAGACCCCCCTGCCCAAGGTTCAAGATGATTCTTTTTTGGTGAAAGTAGTTTCTTCCTCCTCTGACACACATTATTATGATGATAAAAAAGCTAGAAAAATGCCTTTGTATCCAACTTCTGATCCCACTGTGGCTGTTCCTCCTGGAGTTGAGGGGGATATTGGGGCTTCATCACCCACGTTTCCCTCAACTGGAAAGGATGATAGGCAGACCTCTTCTCATGAGCATGTTAGAAATTATAATTTTCCATGTAGTGTTGCAGGTCAGTTAGAGGCCTTAATTGTTGATCCTCCTCGGAAAGAGGTGGAAACCACGACTTTGCACCCACAAAAACTGCTGGAAATTCAGCAGACACCTTCTGACTTGAGTGGGTGTTTTAAAAAC
Source organism: Viscum album (assembly GCA_963277665.1). Taxonomy (NCBI): domain Eukaryota; kingdom Viridiplantae; phylum Streptophyta; class Magnoliopsida; order Santalales; family Viscaceae; genus Viscum; species Viscum album. The sequence goes on along the minus strand of OY728137.1, from coordinate 1,691,500,701 downwards.
AGTGAAGCTACTACTTCACCTGGATTTTCTGAAAAGGCTGATTCTGCTTCTCTTTCTCTGGCTCCATCAATCTATGAAACTGTTGTAGTGGCTGTTGAAGACTCAATCACTCCGGCTAATGAAGTGGTGGAAAACACCTCGGTCACTCCAGCGGGGAAGGTGAGTAACACCTTGAAAGAATCATCTCTTATCTCTACACTGGATGTGCAGGAGACAGAACAGAAAACAGATAAACCAAGAAAAAGTCACCAAAAAGATGGAGATGATGAAGGTACTTGGCAACAAGTCAGAACCAGAAGTCAAAAAAGGGTAGGAAAGGAGGCCTTGAAGATGAAGGAGGAGGTGCAAGCTGACAGCTCGGATGAAGATGTAGAATCATTGCTACAGCAAGCCAAGGAGATTGAAAGACACTATACGAGAGGAAGAGGTCGAAGGCATATCAGTGCCAAAACATGGAACGAATGGAGATAGAAAGAAAGATTAATTGCTGACAAGATAAGGAAAAAGATTGGTTCATCGGGACAGGGAACTTGATGTATTATCCTACATGTTGCCTTCGGTGTTCTCCTTTGATCTTCTTTTAATATAATATTTTGGGGCCTAGCCCCACCTTTAAAAAAACATTATGGATGATTAAGCAAGAAAAAGGTAGTGATTGATCATTCCAACAAAAGGGAAGAAAATTATAGAGGCCATACTAAGAAATAAGGTGGATGGTTACATTTTATTAATATAATTGATCAAGAATTTTTTTTATAAGGATGTGGATATAAAATAAACCCATTTTAAAGAGTATTAAGAAAATAACAAAAAACAAGAAACATTAATGAATATTATGGAAACATTTAGGATCTAATTATTTTATAAATAAATAATAATGATATTTCATTTCAAAAACTCAATAAATATTTGATAGGTTATTTTATAAATTGTAATAAATATGGATAAAATATATTTTTCAGATGTAAATCTATAAAAAATATTCTTTTTAAGATATGATGAAAATTAACCATAAGTAATGTTCCTAAAAGTTTGTTAATATTTATAAAATAATATTATGTAGATAAAATGAAATAAATAAACTATTGAGGTATATATAAGGATATTTTCAAATGAACTCAATGAATTGGTAAATGAAAAGTAGAGGATCTTGACTAAAAATAAGAGATAGTATTAATTTACCTTGCAATAAAAAGTTTATATTAAATATGATTTAGGGGAAACAAAATATTATGTGAAAATATAAAACCTAATGAATATACCATTGAAATTTTGAGAGGTTTTAAAAAGATTATAAAATAACAATATGGATTATCTTTCAAAGTCAATCTTTATTAAAAAAAATATGATAGCAATTAAACCCTTACGAAATGGTTAACATTTTGATCAAAATAACTATCAAGTTGAATATTATTTGAGTTTATTCCCATTTTATGATATTACAAGAAATGGTTCTTCAAATATCATGAATATGGAATATAAATAAATAGTTAGTAATCCCACTATATTAAAGGTATCATGCAGAACAAAATGAAAGATATCTCAAAAAATTAATTCTGTGATTTGGAATCCATTTCCTATTTTACCTCTTAGTTGATTGCAGTATAATGTCATATAAACCAAAAAAAAATTTGATAAATAGTATCTGAAACTTTTTTAAATACCTATAAAATATATAATATTCATTTATAGTCATTTCCAATATGTATATGAATTATTATTTACACATTTTCCCATATCTTGTGTTAATATTTTTGACCATTCGTTCAAATTATGATGGAGAAATACCATCATAAATTCTTCCTCAAAATGTAATCAATATAAGTTCATTATATATACTATAATAGATAAAAGATAATTATTTATGAATAGTAAATTTTATTTAATGAATTAAATAGTCTTTTTCTTAGAATATGAAATCAGCTACACTTTTTTTTCAACCCCCTAAATTTTTTTTTCATACTCAATGTGTTAAATATCTATGTATATGTTCCATAATCAAGAAAAAATAATTATATAAAAAATTATAACATATTATACATGTAAATAATATTTCAAAATCATTAATGATATGATTTCATATCACTTTTCTAGTTGGTTGTAAAACCCACCTAAATGCGAATATAACATAATTATTGATAATTATTTGGTGATTTTGATAAAATATAATTATACCAGTAGTATAATTATATCATTTAGTATATATTGGTGTTATATATTATAATTATAATGTAAATATTATAATAAGTAATGAATATATAAATATTAAAGAATTTAAATTAATTATTTAACTATTAGTATGGTTGTTTAAAATTATTAAATTAATGATTATCAATATTTGATCATATAATTAATAAGTTCAAAAAAATTCATACCATAAAATAAATAATATAAAAATAAATTTTTATCAATAAAACCATATTCCATGACCTTACATGTAATTATATAATGAAAAGAAAAATGAAAATTAGAAACCCCATGTAGTTTCTAGTCCACATGCACAAATGGTTGAGGATGTCATATTCAAAAAATTTAAATACATGAATAATATATTATTTAAACTTCAGAATAAAAAATATGTTAAAAATATAATTATTTTTTGTTAAATTCATAATTATTAAATTTCATGTATGGTGTTCACTGAATTTAAACCCGACATTTTGTCGAGGCCGCAGTGCATGTACCCTTAAATATCATTTTTAATTTTCTTAGGGAAGAATTGAATTACGACCAAATCCTCTACCATCATTATAATAACATAATATTATAATAAGGATTATTATTTTATCATATTTAGTTGGTAAACTTGTTTTGTGATATAAGAAATGAACCTAATGTAAAAGAAACGAGGAAGTGGGGCGTATAAATCAATAGCTCACAACATGGATTATCTACATTATGAAGGATGTTAAACCTTTATAAGATGTTATATTATGAATTCCATACATGATTACGGTGAATATAATTTTATCTGATAGGTTTTTGTATATTTTTTCCAAATGGAGGTGTTTTTAGTGTGAGTGTAAGTTATTATATAAGGAATCATCTTATAAGTGAAAATGAGTTTTATATATTGAAAAAACAAAAAAATTTACAATAATGGAAATTATCCATGTATTAATATGGCTTCAAAATTTAGAAACAATATAGAGTATAATGGATAAGATATTTCTACACCATAAAAACTCAATTAAAATATGTTTTTATCAATTTTGGAACCTTACCTATAATCATTGAAGTATTTAATATTTTGATTTTTCACATGGTAATAAGTTTTTACCTTTGGAAATGTATCCTTTTTACCCCAAAATAAAATGGACCTTATTATATAATTTTCACCTAATTATTAAAAATTGAGAATTCATTTTGTTTTTTACAATTTCTAAAATTGATAAAAATAAATTTTAAAATACTATAAGTATAATGAATTAAAAATAATTATTTTTTAAACATAAAATATAAAATTTCAAATTTCAAATAATTTTTTATAAATTTAAAAAAAATTAAAAATAATATTATAAAATAATGAATTTTTCTAACATAAATGACTTATAATTTTAAAATTATTACCTATATACTATCAATTTTTTAAAACTCATGCTATTAATTAAAATATAATTGTATATTATTCACAAAAAAATATTTTATAAAAACATTAAAAATTAATCATAAGATAGTTTTTCCATGATAAAAAAATAATCAATATTAATTTGGATCATTTTTTTTTAAATGTATATTTTTTATTGAAAATAAATAATATAAAGAAAAAATTATTTATAGAAAAATTACATTCTTGATCACTAATTGTTTGTAATATTATTTTATACCAATTTCCAATTATTTATTTTATATGATTGTTAATAATTAATATTTTAAAATAGTTATAATTCATAAATTATGTCATAATATAAAATCTGTAGCAAATATTTTCATTAAAAAATTGAAATATTTCTTTTAAATTAAATATGATTTAACAAATTACCTTATTATTAATTCTTAAAATTAGAAAATTTATTTTTACTACCCATTTGATTTTAATAACATTATTTTAATTTTATATAAACATCAAATAAAATTTTATAAATCATAATATTTATATTTTTATGTGAAATACACACATACACATATATATATTTTTAAAATATTAATGTAATATTTGTATTACATTTTATGTTATATTATTTTAAATTTACTATATAAAATTATATGAAATTAGTATTCTAATTGGATATATGACCAATGGTCATATTTGGAATGACCATATTTTTAATGACATGATTTTATTCCTATATATAGACATACTAAATCATTCATTCGTTCTATTATAAATTAGTAAATCATATTTGTTATTTCAGATTATAATTTTTTTATAATGATTTCCCCATTCCAGATTATATTCAATATTTTAGGTTTTGTATCACTATAATAGATCCTCAATATTGATGACAATCAAATATATTTCCTAATCATATTGATTTTAATCGTTATTATCTATTTCCCTTATTGATTTATGAACTTTTAATGGATTTAATTAATCCATGGTGAGTAATAATAAATAGTTCCCAATACATTGTTTTATGTTATATTATTTTAATGTCCCACTTATAAAATAATAAATAACCATTAGTTTAGATCAAAACTTATAAGAATAATTTAAAATAATTTCTCATTTACATAGAATTAATAGAGAATCATTTGGTAAAATTATACACATAGATAAAAAATAATAATAACAAAAAAACATCAACAATAATAAAAATTATTACAATAATAATGTCTCCTAAAAACTAAGGCTTTAACCATTTAAATAATTATATATTAAATCAATATATATATATATATATATATTGATTAATCACATTCATTTATCATGCCTTCACTAGTTTTTGGATTATAATTTATAGTAAAAAAGATATAGAGACATGTAAAATTGATTATCCCAAAGGGAGATCAGAAGAGGATGATTTAGGACAGTGGTTGTGAGAAGGAAATGTGGTGAGATAAACTTTCTTAAAATCTATTATTCTTTCAAATGTAACCATATGATTTAATTATTGAGATTAATTGATTTTTCTATAAATAATATTATATATATATTAAGTTTTTTGGGTGATTTACCCTAATTTTATGGTCACTATATGGTGTTTTTTAAAGAATGATATTTCCATATAGTAAAAAGATAAATTGAGCTAAAAAAACATAAATCCCGATTGTTGAGGTTGAAGAAATGATCATTAGATATTGATATAAATATTTGTTCACATGTTATGAGGAATTATATTAATTTGATCCTATAATTGATTATATATTTACTAAAAAGTATGAATATTGATTTTGGTTTTGAGTTATACATAAGTATTTATAAAATTTCTAAGATATATTATCATTAAGATTAATTATATCTTTTTTCGTCAATAATTCTTGTTGATTAAACAATATAATAAGTATTAATATGACATAACATATCACTATATTCCAGTCTAGTGTTCATCATAAAAAAAGGAAAAAAAGAATATTTTTATTTTTTTAATCCTTATTGATGGTTGATCCTACTGACCATGAAGAATCAGAATCATATTCTTATTATGACGAATATTTTTACCAGTTGATACTAGAATAAACATTTTTTTAAAATATTTATAATCTTGTTATAAATTGATGAGTTTAAGGATGAATAAAACCCTAAAAATGTTTTTTAGTACTAATAACTTGTACATTCATAAATTTAGAGGTTGTGTAAACGTGGATCATGAATATTGTTTTTCAACCCTATCATAACGTTATTATAGTAGAAATATTTTATAGTATCATATTTTCTTTTATGATAGATGAGGATTATGTATATTATATGGGGATGATGTTATATATTTGCGATGAATATTTATTGAATGGGAATATGAAAAAGGGATTATTCATAACAAAAGTGTTGTATTTTTTATGTCCTATTATTTGAAATGAAGTTTTATATTTTTACTTGATGAAGAAAAATTTATTATTTTGATGGAATTAAGTAATGAATGTCTTGTAATTGTAGAGTTTCCTAGTATTAATGAATCATTATAGGGGGTTTTTACATAGTTTATTATTATATTGTGACTCATTTATTAAATTTTAATAGGAAAGTTAATTCTTCTTCTCTGGTGATGTAGTGTCAATATTAGTCCAAATGTTCAAAAATTACTAATATATTTCATTTATAATTGAATACCATTTTTTATTACCAAATATATTTTCTGTTTAGTGTTTCATAAAATAAGGTCACAATTGTTAAATAACAAACACACATATTTTGAAGGGGAAACTTCTACTTACTATATATTTTTTCCAAAACATAATAAATTTTAAATAAAACTAGTTTCATTTACATTAAAATTATTCCCAAATTTTAAATGGTATTTACACTATTATTAGTCATCCTTAAAACATGTAAAACGATATAAAAACATGGGATTATCACACAATGATTACTAAGGAACATAAAAAAAGAAACAATTAGTTCATTAAAAAATGAAATCCTACAAATAATTACCTTCATTATTATATTCATTGATCATATGAGATAAATCATATCAATGTGAAACACATTTTCTCAATAAAACCTTTAAAACAAATAAAATGCACTTAAATACCCATTAATGAAAAATATAATATATTCGTTTTATAGAAATATATTCATAACTTATATTAGATTAATGTGAAAAATAATTGATGTCCAATTAAATCAATATGATTAATCCTTAATGTGATGTCCTTAATTCTATGATTTTTATACAGAGAACAATACCCAACTCATTGAAGAGGAATAACGGTGTGCACCCATCATATAATTTCTATCATTGTCTTCCATCCAATAATTAGTATCACGGTCAACATTCATCATCAATAATAGTAGAGTACCAAATAATAAATAAAACATTTTTTATTTCATATTTTTTTGCATATAACCATCGTAAACACATTATAATGCCTATTAAAAAACATTTGGATATCAAAATACCATTTATTTTTTGAAAACCATTATCAAACATAAAATACCTAGAAAAAAATGGGATGTTGTTTTTTATTTGATGAAAACATTAAATCTTTTAAATTAATCCAAATATCAAATAACAATTACATCAGTGGGAAAATCCTTTGAAGATGTATTTGTTAAGATAGAATTTTTTCCCCTTAGTAGATAATGCTAATAAAAATCATATAATACACAAAGATAGATTCGTTTTGATTTTTTAAGGGAATAAAAAGTGACAAAATGTATCCTTTATAAGTTATTTATGGAATTTTAAATAAATTTGTGAATTAATTTTAATAATATGTGCATACATGAAAAATACATTGAATATAAATCAATAGAATCATTAAAACAAGGTTCGATGATAATGTGTCACTTATCTTGATTATTACACATCTCATACTATCATTATCATTATGAATAATAAAGACATTTTAATTTTTTACAATATTAAGAAGTCTCTCTCCATGTTTATTATTACTTTTATATTCTTAATTTTCATTTTACATTCAATTAATAAATAAATTAAATTCACGTCGGACATTATAACGATATTCAACTCATATTGAAAAAATGACTTATGAAGATTTTATATTGTCATCAAAAGAATTATAACAATTAATTAATTATCATTATTATACTTCAATTATAAATTTTATCCAAGCATTAATATTAGCTATAAAAATAGATTATATTATAATCACAGAGATGGCATAACATACACATGCTTAAGTAACATTTCAATTTTTCGATAATCATGATGAATAGAATATAAGTATTATTTTAACATTACACAATTATGAACATGTCATAAATATTGTATTATTTATTTATATTAACTTATATATCATCTCCATGATATGGTGATGAAAAATTAATCACATAACATCATGGAGGTGACAGTCCAAACATACACATTAACCCTGTTATCATTCTCAATGAATGAAAAGGTAATAAATATTGGTATAATATCATATAATAATGATAATTATATCATGAATGTAATATATATACATTAAATACATCATTATAATCATCCATGATATTTTTTTAATGAATAATGAATTCCATCGGTTTGTGAGGGGGTAGTTCGTGATACACATGAACTATGTTTTCATTTCCAATTTGACTGAATATGATATGGATATAGGTTATTAAATTAAAATAAGTTTTTATTAGTATATTGTAAATAATATTTAGGCTATTTAATAATTTTTTAAAAATATTTTTTATATGTATAAATTGAAATAAAATGAAAATGATTTGTTCAGAACCATACCTTTTCTCCATACAACCTCTTGAGGATTATACCTAACAAATTCCTATGATTTTTTATGATAAAAAAATACACTCTATGTCATAGAGGGGTAAAAAAATAATTTATTTGGGAGGGTTTTTTTAACTAAACTACATATTATGTGTTGACTTTAGAGGACATGTGGTTTTCATTTATAATTAGGGAGAGGAAACACTAGAAAATTTTAAAAAGAAGAAATATATTATAGTCTTATTTTCAATAAATGGATCTAAAGTTAAAAAAATTAAAAATCATAGATTATATGGGGTAAAATTATTTTTATAAAATATGATTTTCGCCTGTTTATGATTCATTTTTTCCTTCATATATTTAGTTTAACCCTTTATTAAACATATTTTTCCTTAAATTGTGGTATTATATTTTTATAGTTTTTACTATTTATTACGAAAATAAACAATTTTAAAATAATATGTATAATTATTCATGTTGGTATAAAATATGGAATATATTTTATTATATTAAATTCAAATATATTCCCTAATTTATTTTAAAATTAAACTCATAAAATGTGATGAGAAATAAATTTTCTTAAAAATTCATTATTAGGTATTAAAAAAATTTATACAAAAACCATGCATATTTTTTATACAATGAAATTAATCGGTATACTCAATCCTTTGTTTAGGATTATGTAAGTTGAAATTTATATTATAATTATTGGAACCATGCTTTTGTTGGCAAGGTCTCTACTTTCATATTAAAAAATTTGTTTACTCAAAATATAAATGGACTATATTTATTGTTTAATTATTTTATGAAAATTGGATCTCCTTAACACAATGTAATAAAATTATTATATTTTATAAAAATTAATATCATTCACTCTTTATTGAAAAATCATTTTTATGATAATTCCTATAAATTTAGAATATGCGAATTTTGACATGATTAATTCACAAATAAAAAATCAATTTAACGTTCTATAATTATAAAATAATTTTTTTATATAAAATCTTGTAATGCCTGAAAACCCAATTCGGTTAGAAACAAATGTTTTCATTTTTGTCTACAAAATTATGTAGTATTGTGATAATGAATATAAATTTATAAATGAAACTAAATAAATAATAAAAGGTCATGAAGTGTATTTACTATTAAAAATAACATGGTTTTTACACTCCTCATCTCTTTTGGAAATTATATTATCGCAATGTTATTCATTACATAAATAAATGGTGATTTTTTTCATCCATATCATTATTTATTCATATTTATCTTTTTAAAATAAAAGTTCTCACAAAAAAACATAAAATTGATGACATATATTATTATGTAACAGTTTTTCAATTTGGTCATGAATATATATAATGTTACATATAAGAATGTTTTTCTTCCCACTAAACTATATCAGGGCTAAAATCATGAGATAAATCCAATACAAATTTTCAAGACAACAAAACATGAAATAAGTTATGTACAAGATATAAAATTTTATGAACGTAAACTCTATAGAAAATGACCAAACTTTTTCCAAGATTACATACGGTCCAATTTACAATAGAAATAAATTCCCTTTTTAATAACATCATGTAACGCTTTTCCATGGGGATAATTTAATAAAAACATGATCACCTTCTTCGAAAGAAATATCATTCATAGAGTTATCTAGATTTAATTTCTACATATTCTAGGCCATCCTCAAGTGATGCTAAATCATCTTCACATTTTCAACCATTTATTCAACTATCTCTTGTACTGAAAACATCCTTTCACCATATTCAACCCAACAATATGTAGTATAATATTATTTTTCATATAAATCCTTATAAGGTAACATTAGAATAATAGAATGGAACATATAATTATAAGAAAATTCAATTAAGGAATCATTTTGATCCCATCATCTCTGTTAATCCATTGAATTATATTTAAGCATTTCATCCCAGGACTAAATTATTCAATTGGATTTTCCTTCAAATAGGTGATGAATAGACATATTGAGATTTATTTCAGAATACAATGGATTATAAAGGTCATTAAAAATATTATATGTAAATATGGGATAACAATTAGATATAATAGTGAAAATAACTCCCCGTAACTGACTATGTCCTTATGTTATAATTGATAAAGTAGATATATAGCCTTAATATCTCTAATGGTAAGGAAATGTGCAGATTCATAAAGTTGATAAAAAATGACCCAAATCAAATTATTACTTTGAGTTTTCTAGGGAAATATCACTATTAAATCTATTGATATATTTTCCCATTTCCACTATAATAGTAGGAAAGTATAAACAATCATTTAAGGTAATTTTTATTCACATTTATCCTATTGAAAAGTAAAATATTTTGTGGAAAATTTAGAAATATCCCTTTTCAGCCTATCCCAATAGTAATATAACCCATGGACTCTATAAATAATTGTTATTCCTAGATTAATTGAAAATAAATAATAATGAGTTTCAATCAAAAAATATTTGTTTACTAATAATATCAAGACACACACATTCTCTTTCTAAATCTAATAACACATTATTCATCATCATTAACTGATGGAATCATAAAACTCTTTATATTTATATATTTCACTATAAAACATTACAATCCTTCTAACATTTCTTAATTTTTTATGATAATGGTGACTGTAATGAAATAAAAAAAATAGAGAGAGTTTCTACATGAAAAATTTCTAGGCCATAATTCATCAAATCATTAAACAAAAAGTTCATGTTTTTAATGCATCATTGGAAATATAGAATTACATTTTCAACTCAAAGCATCATATAATTGTTTATTTATTCTAGTATAAAAAATTTTTAAACTACAATCCCTAATGAGTAACAGAATATTCCTTGAATCATGTTCAACTCTTTCAAAGTGAATATATACATTAAACATTTTGATTATTGTATATTTCACACTTTACTTCGTTAGAATAATGTCTCAAATTTTTAAAGTAATACCCTAAATTATTAATTCCAAATCATGTGTAGGATAATGTAACTCATGATATTTTAGTTAATGTGAAGCATACATATTTACCCAATCATTAGATGTAAAAAACCATGTATTTTTAATGAATAATCATTTTAGATGAATAATTCACAATTTTTATATGATAGGGAAAAAATGGATCATTATATACTCTTCATTTTAATACCTAGAAATAATCATAATAATCTTTCATCTCAAAAAATTTGACTCCTTTTAATGCTAACTTAGTCAGTTAACTAAGTAACCAACAAATATTTTCATCAAACCAATGGTTATTACCCAATTAATTGTGAAAACTATGAATATATTTTACATATATAAGTCTTATACAATATTCATAAACATTATTTTCATAAGGTAAATAGTAATGTCATCTGTAGTGTAAAACAATCATAAGGAGTGAATTTATTGAAACTAAAATTCATGTTTTCCAAAATTTCAATAAATTTTCTTCATTTAATGATTTAAAAATAGGGCTTAGGTTTTTTTTATCCTTATGACTTTTTGAATATACAAGTAAATCATAAGTGAATAAAACAAAAAACTTATCGATGTTTTCATAGAAGTCTATATTCATAAGATCAATAAATACAGTTAGTTCATTAGAAAATCCAAAGTGAATTACAAAAAACTCATAATTCCCAAATCTAGAATGAAACAAAATATAAGAAATATACACTTCTTCACCTTAAAAAAAGGTAACCTATCATCAGTTTAATAATAGTAAAATACTACACTCCCAGGAGATGATAAAGAATCATCAATATAAGGAAAATGATACATTTCCATAAATGTAATTTTATTTAATGATCTATAATCAATAAAAATACTCAATAAAAAATATTTCCATTTTAAAAATAAAATAGGATCATATAAAGGTGAGTTTTTAGGATGAATGAAACTATTATCAAGTAACTCATAGAACTGAATTATTAATTCAAAATGTTATACCATATCAATTCAATAAGGGTGATTAGAAATTGGATTATACTCTGTAAATAAATCCACAAAAAACTTGACCTCCTAACCAATAATAAAACCTATAAATTAATCATGAGAATATTCTATAGATTCATTCACTATTGGAACATAATTATTGTAAAACAATCCATTCTTTACAAAAACATGATAAAGATAACCGTCATAAAATACCCCTGATCAGTTTATAAGCTTTTTTATATTTTATAAAAGGTATGATAACATTGAATACACGTTTATTCTCACTGAAATCATTATTAGAAATATAAATTGAAATTCAATGCGTACTAAAAAAACATAAACTCTACTATGGGTATATCAAATTACATTTCAATAAATACTATCACATTGATCACGATATAAAAATTAATATAAATATTGGTTTATTTAACACTCTTATTGGTAGTTTTCTCCAGGACATATATATTACATTAATGAGGTTATATTCCAATTTTACATGAACATTTCTCAGAAAATATGGAATATGATTATCTTTAGAAAAAAATGTATTGGTACAGTCTGAATAAACAAGTAAAATACCTATCATCTCCCCATATGATGACCCAAAATCAACAATAATAGAAGTAAATGATTTTGACATAGCCTTTTTATTTTGATCATGATGATTTTTACCACATATAACTAACTTTAGACATAAATTAGAATAATTCCTCAAATCATTGAAAAAAACAACTTGCCATTAGATAGATATATATTACACCAATATATGATTTTTCCTGACTCATTTGTAGTAATGAGAATTGTAAACAATCTTACAACATCAGTAAAACTTTATAAATCCTATCAATCATTTGGGGAAATGTTTTTCTACCAAAAATAGAGCCTATATTATATCTATATCTAGATATATTAATCAAAAAATTATCTATTTATTTTCAACATGATAGTTTCAAGCTGTTGTCATCATGAAGAACATGACTATTGGAAAACTCTATTTCAAATATCTTAGCACACAATAAAACATTCTGGGAAATTTTAAATTATCATTAGGATAATTACCATTGTAAACATACTTTCAATCTTGAGTAAATTATATTAATTTTAATATTATTTCCCCCAATAAAATTTATTATATACCTTTCCAAAATTGTAAAATTTTCTTCAAACATGACTTCTGAATCATTATTTTTTTTTCATAAATTCCATTAATTTATTCTCCATTATGTTATTATAAACCCTCGTGAAATATTTTAATGGATAAATATTTGAAAAAAATTTCTATTCCATTGCATCAATCTCTTCCCTATCTCATTTATTCTTTACCAATTTCCACCATCGATCGTCATCACCGTCAAATTAATATATGTTATGAGTTAATGTTTTAGATTCTAATCATCCCAAGACTATGAATATCATTTCCATCTTATTTTTCCATCCTTTGGATACCATTGGATCTATGGTTCGATGGATATAATGAGGGTTTTATTTCTTAAATTTCTCAACCCCAAAAAATATTTTTATACATTAAATATAGTTTCACACGTGAAAATTGTTACCACCTATCTCATGAGTCTTCAACTATTCATTAATCAACCAATACATTTGTTCTTTTTATCTTGAACCAATTATCAGAGAATAAAGAACGAATTATTATTTTTAATATCCCAATTGAAATGAAATTAAATCATTCTCAACTATTTAACCCATAATATTACATTATATCAGATGTATTAAAGATACCAAAAATTCATATAAAAAATTGGATGTTGAATTAATTTAGATGGATCAGGGGACTACTATATCTAATAGACCAATATAAATATTGACATCTATTCTACAACCAGATCAACCTTCATGAATTTTAATATTTCCACAGTAAAGATTCTCATTCAGATGATTTTTATCCTTCTATATTAGGTGTTCATCCCAATGAAGATAAGTTTCTATAATACATTAAATCATATTCCACTATCTTCAAAAATACATTATTCTAATAAAAAATGTTCTTTAAATCATGACTTACTTGTGACTTTGAATAAATTTGAGATTATCATATAGTTGTCTTAATTTTTTTATAAGTTTTGTAACATCCCACACCTATAGTATTTTCTTTCTTTCTAGATCCCCCTTAATTTCATAAATCATACATAACAAGATTCTCAGAAAATCTATGACTTTTGTGAATTACAAAGAAACAAAGTATCCTCATGTTTTCATCGAAGCTATATAGACTATTCAGTTTCCTCTTATTATGACAAAATCATTCATTCTATAAGTTATTATTTCCAATAGGTTTTGTCTTTTTATTAACATTCCAATCTGATGGATTGTATTTAATGACTCATGCCAATGATCTGATTATGATTCATCATGATGATGTCCTAGGTCTAAAAACTAAAACCTTATTCTTTTCTCATCTTCAAAAAAACATCATCTATTTACCAAAAATAAATTAAAACACAACTTGGGCCTAATACCTCCCCCCTTTTGTGTTTTTTCAATACACACTTCATCCATTTAAAAATAAATACCACTTGTTTTTTCTTTTCTCTATTTATTCGCCCCTTTATTTTCTAACTCCCATATTTTATTATCTTCCCCAATTCCATTTCTATCTCCCTTATTAACACTCAAATTAAAAGGTCCCTGCATGTAATTTTTAGCTCTCATTTTAAAATGATCTAATTTTCAAGTGATGAATCATTTAATCACAAAATATTGAAACTATTTTTAAAGAGAATGAATTTTTCACATGAGTTTATTATGAAGGAGTAATTAACTAAACAACAATATGTCCACATAGATGAAATTTGTGTAGAATAAAAAAGGTTACAATCAATGTTGTCAATGTTTTACATGACACAACATTCATGTAATACATTTTATTTTAATGTTCTCATTTCTGGTGAAATATTTGATAGGATTTGTCTAAGATAAATGTAAATTGGAGTTATCTCATCAAACATTTAAGAAATTTCATGTGAATAAACAAAACATAACAAATATTTTTCATAACCAAATTCTTTTATTTTTCAAGATTAGTAAAAGACACAACAACCTCGTATTCCTTACATGAACTCATTTAATAACCTACAAGCTTGTACAAATACAAATATGATGCTAATTATAAAAAATCTCATACATTATCATAATTGAAATTACAAAAGAGGGTCATATCCCATTATTTCCATTTTTAATTGGTTTGGACTTTATATTGGATATATTCAATTCCTTCAGTTCATATATTTTATATTTTGTAAAAAGTTTACTTTTATCTATATAATCATTTAATAAAGATGTCAACTAATTTTCTTCAATTGTATCATTTTTGATAAATTATTATTTTAACAAGTCATTCATGACTTCATATTGTTATGGAAGAATGGTGAAACAACCGTTACTAACATTAAATTATATCTCACATCTCTTTAATAATATTACAATTTTAAAAGTAAAATATATTGATGTATTTCTATCAAATTTTCTAACATATTTATAAACATTTTTCAATCCCTTTTCATCAGCTAATTTTAGAGTTCTTATAACTTTTTAACAATTTAAAAAAATTATATCCAAATGAATAAGAACCCTTTCATTTCATTTTTAGCATGATTACTTTTTTAAACATTCACACGAGACTCAGATTTATTCATCTTTGGAGATTCCATTTTCTATTCCATAAAAATTTTAGAAATATTTGACCTTCCTTGGTCATCAAAGATCCCCCTTGATTAACACATATTTCATAGTAGAGACGTATTGTACCAACATATATAAGCTATGTGTATAATTATTCAACAAAATATATAGTGACCTCTAAATAATATAATTTTAGACTAGGTGTAATACCGATCAGAACCTTATTGTTGTTGTTTCTTCATAAAACATGAACCACATTCCTTATAAGGATACATCCCTAAAAGATTCATATCATTCTTAGTGAATTTTTTTTTCTCACAAACCTATTCTGTTAAACCTTTATTTTCATCTTATTTAGAAGATCACATTTATTATCAAATACCTTGTTGAAGTTTCCAATCATCCTTCTTATCACACACTTCTTATTATAAAAATTAAATTTGTTTCCAACAAAAACACTTCTTTCTCATCAATACTAACATTCACAACATATATTATATTTTATGATTCATTTAACATTAAATCATTCATCTTTTTTTCTTCAACAAGTGTAGATTTATTCAAGATGAGGTTCTCATTCCAAGTAGATCATTCTTCATATATTTTCATTTTTAATTCACACACTCCAATATTTATATTTTGATATCTCATTAAATTTATATTTTTATCCTCTTTGTTAATCTTTTCATTATTCTCAAAAGTTATTATTTCAACAACTATTTTCAGTATCTTTCTTTATTTCTTGAGTTTATAGTTCTTCTCAATTTTTTTCTTCTAATTCCACATCAATAATCCATTCCTCTATTGTAATTTTTACATTACCATCATCATTTTATGAATAATTATATCCCTTTATAACATGAGAAATAATTCAAATTTGATTATCATATTCATCACTAGATGAGGAATCATCCTTCTTTATTCTTCTTGGGAAAATTACATTTCTCTTTTCCTAATGAAAATTTTCATATGGTTTATCCAGTTATTTCAGAGAATTCGTATCATCAACTTTGGATTCATACTCTCAAATTTTCATCCTTGTAAAATTTTATGGAAAATTTACTTTTCCATCCCCATCCAAAATTTGAGATTTTAACATTTCCATTTTCTCTTATTGAGTTTCTTAAAAAATAGGGAACACTTTGTATTTAAATCTTAAAATTTTTCATTTTCTTCTGAATCACTTGAATATTCATCACCTTCATTATCTTTGTGTTTTTTATTTACTAAATATTTCAAATCCATTTCTATGATAGATTATTTCATGAAAGTAAAATCTTTTCTCGTTTCATATCCATAAGGATATTTTGAATTTCATCCAATTGTAAATATTTTTGATCTTCTAAATATGAAATTTTCGCATATAATCTATCTATAAATTTTCTCATATGTTTCTTATCAATTGCCGAATCTTCTATCTTCTCACAAAGAAATTCTTATGTTATATAAAATCTCATTTACCATTGTATCATAACTATGAATACATTCATCATCATCAAATTTAAAATCCTCAAATCTACTTCTATAGATATTTTACATGGTTTATCCAACATTATCATTTTATTAAATTAAACTTCTCAATTTTTACCAAATTTTCATAGCAACATTAGAGTCAAATATCATGGAATAAACATTATTATAAGGGAAATCAATAATGAATATTAAACTTTTCCATTAGATATAATGTTTTTCTTATCGGCATCTTTCAAATATTATTTATTAATATGAATAAATATCATTATTGTTGCATCTATAAATTCAAGGCATAGTGAAAGATGAAATAGTTACATCCTATTTTCATGATTTGATGGATCATTCCATCAAAAACCAAGACACCCCATTTACTCACTGAATTAAAATTTTCAACTCTTAAAGTTTTTTATTTCAGAGGGAACCTAATATATGAACCAAATTTTTGTTCCCAAATATGATCGAGTCCATAATGTGGGTGGGGGGGGATAAATCACCAGTTCCATTTTCATTTATATGATATTTTTATAAATTATTAACTAAAAGATTCTTGAACAATAAAAAATTTTAGAGTTTTTATCACAAAAATATTACTCACATCCTCACATATCATATGAAACAAATATAAATATGGAACAACACATGAAATTTACAAGGTTTAGTATGAAGACTAACTCCTTTCCTCATTGGGTAGTCACACCAACATGGATTATTTTAATAACTTCATTCCAAAATACAAAGTCACAAGATGTTAAAAATTTTAAAATCCTAGTATAAACAATATTTTTATATTGGGTATACCACCTAACAATCCTTCACATTATCCACTTTCTCGAGATAATAATTTTCAGCAACTAGTAAGTATCCATACATATACACTTCAAATTAATTCTTTTATAATATACTTCAGAAAGTATTTATATCCACTAAACGTAAGCTGAAAAAAATTATACATGTGTATAATATTCAATAACCTAAAAATTATAAAAGGAACTTGTTGGTCTATAAGCATCATTGAGGAAATAAATCATGATATTTTTTTAACAACCCAACGTTTCATTAATGGAAAATCCCTCTTGATCCAGTTAAATGTTTCTTTATGAAAAATGTTTTTATAAGATTTCAACTTCTTTGGTTTTATGTTATGATTTGTGACAGTAACATTTATAGTCGTTGAACAGTGATCACATGAGTGGTATAAATATAAGGCTTTAACGAAACCAATTTTACTCAGACAAAGGAAGCGATGGCCTCATCCAGTAGAATTGCCCCATACGAAGCCCATTTTTTGGAGCTTAGAAAAGAGGTGGTGTCTTTTGGATTCGCCCTTGACCAAGCCCAAGCTGAGCTTCATTATGTCAAGCCCCAACGTGATCGTCTACGGGAAAAGTGGAAGTTGATAGAGATTACCACTCGAGTGATGTTATCTAAGCCGCCCCAAGAGTCTGTCACCATCGCACACCTTACCCATAGGTCTTATGTAGCTATTTTAAGGGGTTATGTAACAAATAAGTAGGACCATGTTCATGTACATTATTTTTTTATATAATAATGAATATAATTTCTAGTCATTTTTGATACATTGTAAATAGTTTTTAAAGTACAAATGGTGTTTTTAGTTATTATTTAATTAAGAATTTTATTTTATTAAATTCAAGGATTTTTGAATTAAATAATATTTTAATAAAATATTATTATTAATATTAAATTAATTTATATTAAATATAATTGATCTTATAATTTTATGAATGCAATTAAAATTTTTATTAAGGTTTGAAAGCCATTTCTGTCAAAACCCGTGAATTTTTTTATAAATGTTGGTTGTTATTTTAAAAGTGAAAATTCACAAATTTAGAAAATTATTTAGATAAAATAAATGTTTTTTTTGGAATCAGGATGTCGAAATTATCCAACAGTGAATTTTTCATAATTTTCTGAGATAGTCAAATTTTTGGGTAAAAAATTAAATACCATTTAAATATATAATGTGTTTTATGACATCATAATGACCCAATGGTGATGTAATAAGTACCATAAACCTTATGTTCGGCCAATATATTTTTTATCATTAAAATAATGAGGTTTTGGGTTTGTTTGACTTACTTTTCAAAGCATTAATGAAGCCCTCAAGACTTATTCAATACTTTGCCTTTTTAAATTAATTTCCATGGAAGTGTGACTCACCTCCACATAAGAAACCCTAATATTTTATTAATTTCGGACCTTGGACTTGTCAAATACTGTTTTCCTCTTTCCTTTTCCAGAAACAATTGGCAAATACCATGGGATGGTTTGTGGTTTGTATTATTTTAATATAAGGGGTCCCAAACCTAAATAATAAAGAATTCTCCCACCTTTCCTATATAAACCCTCCCAAGCTCCCACATCCTCTTCACTCAAAGCCCTCGGAGTTCGTCCAACCTCTACCCTACTCTCTCTATAATCCTCTCAAGGTGCCCCAAGCTCCCAATAACCCTCTCACAATCCTCTCTCTAGCCTTTGGAAGCACACTTCCAAGTAAGGGTTTATTTTTCTTCCTTTATCATTTTTGTCAATTTTCTTTAAGTTGTATTGTCCTTTTAATTCCAATTATGAAAGTTGGGGTATGGTTTCTCACCTCCCCCATACTTCCCTCTTATTGTTTGAATGATGGGAGAACCCTTTCTCTCTCATTAAATTCATCCCATGAACACCTGGTACTATGCCGAAATTCCGAAAGAAACTTCTCTCTCTTCTTTTACTTTCAAGAAATACTTTTGTATCATGAATCTAAATTCCATTTCAATTGTTAGGACATGTTTATATATGACCTCCTTACTGTCCATTAAATGAAAATATGATGAGGAACCCCTTTCTCTCTCATAATTTTTTTTATGAATTCTTATGTCACGTCGTTACGCTGCCGAAATCGCACCGATTTTCTAAGCCAATGTCATTGTGTAGTGAATTCCATGCCCATTTGTCCATCAAGGGTATTAACCTTTATGCACATTTACTTATTGATTTTAAAGTTTCATTTATGAATTCCACATTCCTTTATCGTGGAATAATTGATTATGTTTTATGAATCCATGTTTTATGATCCATGTGGCACACTTATGCATGAAATGAAATGTTTAAGAAGGGTGCGCCCTGATAGCGCTCAATGCATTGGGTAAAGTATAGTATCATGATACTTCAAGTGCAATGAGTGTTGACTCATGCTAATTCAAGTTCAATGAGGTTTTACTCGTACTTCATGTGCAATGAGGGTTTACTCATGCTCCATGTGCAATGACCTTGGCTCATGCTAATTCAATATTAAGTGTTGTTGCCACATTTCCATGTTATGAATATCATGCTTTATCCTACCTTTATGTTCACGTTTCTCTTATGCTCTATTGATATGCCTATTGCCTAAAATGTATTGTACTCCTCATGTTATTCCATGTGTACTCCCTTACTGGGCTTTATAGCTCACCCTTTTCTTATGCATGTCCTCAGGTTATCCCATGCAATGCTAAGTACGAAGGAATGTAGTGGTCATGTAAAGGATGTTTTCAATAAAGATGTTGTATTTCCATGTTTTATGTTTTTATGTAATGATCCTAAGCCCCAAATACACTAAAACTCTTGATCTTCTTTGTTGTATCAAGTGATGTTTTATGTAATAAACCATGTTTAAGTTGTAATAAAAAGTAGGGTTGTCATACTTGGTATCAGAGGATAGGTTTAGTTATTTATGGGGTTAAGAAACCCTAGTAAATCCTTAGATACAAGACTAAGTATAATAAAAACATCCCTAAGTTTTGGTAAATACTATGTAAGTGGTTTATCAAACAAATACATCCCTGTCTGGATACGAGTAGGTAGAGGCGGCTCTGGCACAGATGTATCCTAGGGGTAAAACCCAAAAACAACGCTTTGAGCTGGACTCGAACGGGAACTGGTGCACGAAAACCGGCATTGCTGCACTCTTGGATGCGACACTCCCCGGGGATATGTTTTGATAAATTCACAATCTTAGTATTAACCCTTATTAAGGGAAAAATGCCCCTAAGAATATATGATAGAAGGTAGATCATGAAAAGACTGGATTGAATCCTATAGACTCATGAGTTAATGAGATTAAAGTTTATTTATAAGTCATCAACTTTTGCCTTCGGATTACCCTTTATGTGTTACCCCTAACTTTCCTTTTGTTCCATCCAATGGCCGGTAATAGGAGGACTCGGGCTAACAACCGTTGTGAAGATCAGTGTGATGATTGTACTAATGAGATGCCCAATCCAATGGGAGCGGGAATTGCGAACATTGTCGCGCTTCTCTCTCAGATAACTCAAGTTTTGAATAGAAACATGGGTCATGTATAACGTTCAACCTCCCCTAAGAAAGAACAAGTCGCTATCGATAGCTTCATGAGACAAAGGCCTCATACTTTTAGTGGATCATCTGATCCCACGATCACTGATAAATGGATCAACTCCATTGAAAAGATATTCTCCATCCTCCAATGTTCTGAACAAGAGAAGGTTCTGCTAGTGGCTTATTTTATGGAGGGTGAAGCTGATAAATGGTGGACGTTGATCAAAAATACGAAGCCTAAGGA
Source organism: Viscum album (assembly GCA_963277665.1). Classification (NCBI taxonomy): domain Eukaryota; kingdom Viridiplantae; phylum Streptophyta; class Magnoliopsida; order Santalales; family Viscaceae; genus Viscum; species Viscum album. The sequence continues at coordinate 1,691,478,796 of OY728137.1, read as the reverse complement.
GGAGATCGAGGCTTTGGAATGGAAGGAATTATGGAAGATGTTTTTCGATAAATATTTTCCCCGAACCCTCCGTCTTAAGATGGAAAGGGACTTCCTTTTACTCAAAAATAAAGATGAAGAATCTGTGGGAGCATACGAGGAAAACTTCACAAGGCTTTCACGATACGCTTTCGGCTTTGTCATTACCCCGAATGCAAGGTTGACCGCTTCTTTGGTGGGCTGAAGCCTAGCTTGCGGAAAGCATTAGTGATCTGTGACTTCGACACCTATGAGGAAATTTTCCGATGTTCCCTCAAGGTTGAAATGGAGATCGGAGAATCACAGTGGTATCATGGGGACAAGAACCGTAAGGTGGACTTCAATGCTGGTGGGCCGATGGATAAATCCAATGGCGCTAAGATGTTCCCGCACCCTACTTGCCAAAAGTGAGGAAAAAATCACCCTAGAAATTGCCTTAGGGGGATGAGAAAATGCTTTAGGTGTGGATGATAAGGGCACCTAGCTATTAACTATCGGCAAGAAGGACTCGTGGATGCGACGGAGGAGAGGAACGCTCCATTCGAACCTCAACGCGTTGTTCAATGCTATAAATGCAAAGAACCGGGTCATTTTGCAAATTAGTGCCCTAATCCAAGGGTCATCGGAGGCAACCAACAACCTCCAAGACAGCCAGGAAGAGCGTTTTCCATCACTTCTACTGAAGTGAACCCCGACAATGAAGTGGTGACAGGTATGCTAGTTATTCATTCAAGAAAAGAGAACATACTTTTTGATTCAGGTTCTACGCATTCTTTTATATCTCGAAAGTTTAGTATAACAATCCCATCACCACCACAAATCCTGGAAGTAAAGATGTCGGTGAGTACGGAAAATGGGGCAATCATTGCTTCCCAAGAATATAAGTCCTCCCCTGTTATAATCTGTGGATTGAATTTCCCGGCGAACCTCATCATACTCCCTCTGGTGGAATTTGATGTAATTCTGGGCATGGATTGGCTTCACTTATATAGAGCCAACATAAATTGTCGGGAGAGGGAAATCACACTCCATATGGAGAATCGACCCCCGATTCTTTACAAGTGTCAGGAGGAAGATGAATCTCTTTTTTCTCCATCATATCAAGCATGGATATTACATCCTTATGAGCATGCATATCTGTCTCATATGATTGAGTCCAAGGAAGAAACCACCCCTGAAGAAATGCCTATAGTGAGGGAATTCACGGATGTGTTTCCCGAGGAACTTCCCGGCCTTCCTCCAAGAAGAGATGTTGAGTTCTCAATTGAACTTATACCTGGGGCACTACCAATATCCAAGACTCTATATAGAATGGATGTGGTTGAGCTTGAAGAGTTGAAGAAACAACTACAGGAGAATCTGGATAAAGGGTTTATATGCCCAAGTGCATCACCATGGGGTGCACCAGTCCTCTTCGTCAAGAAGAAGGATGGGTCACTGCGGCTTTGCATCGATTATCATGAACATAACAAAATCACGATAAAGAACAAGTATCCTCTCCCAAGAATAGATGACTTGTTTTATCAGCTGCGTGGAACACAATACTTCTCCAAGGTGGACTTTCGGTCGGGATATTATCAAGTAAGGGTGAAGAAGGAAGATATCCCCAAGACTTCTTTTCGTACAAGGTACGGGCTCTATGAATTCATAGTAATGCCTTTCGGACTCACCAATGCTCCAGCAATGTTCATGAACTTGATGAATAGAGTCTTTAGAGATTACCTTGACAAATTTGTGGTTGTCTTTATAGATGATATTCTAATATATTCCAAAACCAAGGAGGACCATGAGGAGCATTTAAAAACTGTACTAGAGACTTTGTGGAAGGAGAAGCTCTATGCAATGTACTGCAAGTGTGAGTTTTGGTTGAAGGAAGTCTCATTCTTGGGACATATCATCACAAGCAATGGGATATCTATGGACCCCTACAAAACAGATGCAGTTGAGGGATGGTCAAGGCCAACATCGGTAACTAATATCCGTAGCTTCTTGGGGTTATCTGGATATTATCGACGATTTGTGAGAAATTTCTCACGATTGTCCAGCCCTCTTAACAAGCTAACTCGAAAGGGAGTAATGTTTTCTTGGAGTGATGAATGCGAAGAAAGCATCAAGGAGTTGAAAAGGAGGCTTATCACTGCACTCGTTCTCACTTTACCCACTAGTGGGGAACTTTTTGTGGTATTCAGTGATGCCTCAAAGAAGGGCTTAGGATGTGTGCTAATGCAGAATGATAATGTGATATCCTATGCCTCAAGGAAGTTGAAAATCCATGAACGAAACTATCCAATGCATGATCTGGAGTTGGCGGCGGTGATCATTGCCTTGAAAATCTGGCGGCATTATCTCTATGGAGTGAAATGTGAGATATATAATGACCACAAGAGTCTTAATTATATATTCACACAGAAAGAGCATAATATGCTCCAGAGAAGATGGATAGAGCTCATCAATGATTATGACTGTTCAATACATTACCACCCTGGGAAAGCGAACAAGGTGGAGGATGCCCTAAGTAGAAAGGATCTAGCTATTCTATCAATGATGAGAATTGAGAAGGATCCAATCTTCTTAGACTTGATGAAGATGGACGTGGGAATCATAAAGAAGGGAACATCATCAATCCTTTCACAAATGATTTCTCAACCATCTCTTTTGGAATGGTTAAAGGATGATCAAAAGGATGATGCGGGAATTCAAGAAAAAGTGGAAGCTATAAAAAAGGGAAAATCCTCAGAGTTTAATGTTAATGAAGAAGGAATTGTGCGGTTTGGGAAAAGACTATGTGTTCCATCAAGTCCGGAGCTGAAGAAGGAACTTTTGGATGATGAACATTGTTCAAATTTCTCTATTCACCCAGGGAGAAAAAAGATGTATCAAGATCTCTGAGAAAACGTTTGGTGGGATAATATGAAGAAGGAGATCGCTAAATATACATCAAAGTGCCTGTTGTGTCATCATGTGAAGGCAGAGAGGAAGAAGTCTAAGGGGATGATGCAACCATTGCCCATACCTGAATGGAAATGCGAGAACATCACCATGGACTTTGACACCGGAATTCCAAGGACATCCAAAGGCAACAATGCAATCTGGGTTGTTGTGGATCATCTTACAAAGACTGCACACTTCATTTCTGACCGAGATCTAAGATTCACCTCCATGTTTTGGAAGAGTCTTCAACATGCTCTGAATACTGAACTGAACTTCATTACAGCCTATCATCCTCAAACTGATGGCCAATCCGAGCGGACTATCCAAACACTTGAGGATATGTTGAGAGCATGGTCAATGGACTTTAAAGGAGGATGGGATCATCATCTTACTCTGGTTGAGTTCTATTATAATAATAGTTTCCACTCGAGCATCCAAATGGAAGAATACGAAGCCCTGTATGGGAAAATCTCCAGAACCCCTGCATGTTGGGATGAGGTCGGTGAAAGTAAGCTGCTTGGACCAGAAATGGTCGAAGAAATGGTGGAGAAGTTGAAAACCATTAAGCAGCATATCAAGGCAGCCCAAAGTCGACAGAAGAGTTATGCAGATAATAGTCGACGAGACATTGAGTTTAAAGTTGGAGACATGGTGTTTTTACGCATATCTCCGTCGAAGAAGGTCATGAGGTTTGGAAAGAAAGGGAAGTTAAGTCCAAGGTACATCGGCCCCTTCGAGATTCTTGATCGAGTTGGGGTTGTGGCCTATCGACTAGCACTTCCACCTACTATGTCCAAGATGCATGATGTCTTCAATGTATCCCTCTTATGTAAGTACATACCGGTCCCTTCACATGTACTCTCTTTCGAGGTGGTACAATTGGAAGATGATCTTTCTTTTGAGGAGCAACTAGTGAAGATCTTAGATCGTAGAGATAAAGTTTTAAGAAATAAGACAATGCCCCTCGTCAAGGTGTTGTGGAGAAACCACAAGTTTGAAGAAGAAACATGGGAGTCGGAGGATATGATGAAGCTGAGTTACCCACATTTGTTTTAGTGTGGGAAAAGGAAAATTTCGAGGGCGAAATTTCATAAGGGGGGAATATTGTAACGACCCAAAGTTTAATTAATGGAAAATCCCTCTTGATCAAGTTAAATGTTTCTTTATGAAAAATGTTATTATAAGATGTCAACTTATTTGGCTGTATGTTATGATTTGTGACCATTACTTTTATAGCCATTGAATAGTGATCACATGAGTAGTATAAATATAAGGCTTTAACGAACCCAATTTTACTCAGACAAAGGAAGTGATGGCCTCATCTAGTAGAATATCCCCATACGAAGCCCATTTATCGGAGCTCGGAAAAGGGGTGGCGTCTTTGGGCTTCGCCCTTGACCAAGCCCAAGCTGAGCATCATTATGTCAAGCTCGAACATGATCGTCTACAGGAAAAGTGGAAGTTGATAGAGATTACCACTCGAGCGATGTTATCCGAGTCGCCCCAAGAGTCTATCACCATCGCACACCTTACCCTTAGGTCTTATGCGGCTATTTTAAGGGGTTATGTAACAAATAAGTAGTACCATGTTCATGTACATTATTTTTGTATATAATAATTAATATAATTTCTAGTCATTTTTGATACATTGTAAATAGTTTTTAATGTACAAATGGTGTTTTTTGTTATTATTTAATTAATAATTATATTTTATTAAATTAAAGGATTTTTGAATTAAATAATATTTTAATAAAATATTATTATTAATATTAAATTAATTTTTATTAAATATAAATGATCTTATAATTTTATGAATGCAATTAAAATGTTTATTAAGGTTTGAAATCCATTTCTGTCAAAACCCATAATTTTTTTTATAAATGTCAGTTGTTATTTTAAAAGTGAAAATTAATATATTTAGAAAAATATTTAGATAAAATAAATATTATTTTTGGAATCGTGACGTCGAAATTATCCAACGGTGAATTTTTCATAATTTTCTGAGACAGTCAAATTTTTGGGTAAAAAATTAAATACCATTTAAATATATAATGTGATTTATGACATCATAATGACCAAATGGCGATGTAATAAAATACCATAAACCTTATGTTAGAACAATATATGTTTTATCATTAAAATAATGATGTTTTGGGTTTGTTTGACTTAATTTTCAAAGCATTAATGGATCCCTCAAAACTTATTCAACACTTTTCCTTTTTAAATTAATTTCCATGGAAGTGTGACTCTACTCCACATAAGCAACCCTAATATTTTATTAAGTTCGGACCTTGGCCTTGTAAAATATTTTTTTCCTCTTTCCTTTTCCAGAAACCATGGGCAAATACCATGGGATGGTTTGTATTTTGGTTTATTTTAATATAAGGGGTCCCAAACCTAAATAATAAATAATCCTCTCACCTTTCCTATATAAACCAACCAAAGATCCCACTTCCTCCTCACTCAAAGCCCTTGGAGTTCGTCCATCCTCTGCCCTACTCTCTCTAGAATCCTCTCAAGGTTCCCCAAGCTCCCAATAGGCCTCTCACAAGCCTCTCTCTAGCCTTTGGAAGCACACTTCCAAGTATGGGTTTTTTTCTTCCTTTCTCATTTTTTGTCAATTTTCATTAAGTTGTATTACCCTTTTAATTCCAATTATGAATGTTAGGGTATGGTTTTTCACCTCCCCCATACAGCCCTCTTATTTTTTTAATGATGGGAGAACCCTTTCTCTCTCATTAAATGCCTCCCATGATCACCCGTTACTATGTCGAAATTATGAAAGGAACTTCTCTCTCTTCTTTTACATTCAAGCAATACTTTTGTATCATGAATCTAAATTCCAATTCAATTGTTGGAACATGTTTATATATAAACTAATTACTGTCCATTACATGAAAATATGATGAGGAACCCCTTTCTCTCTCATATCCTTTTTTTATGAATTCTTATGTCACGCCGTTACGCTGCCGAAATCGCACTGATTTTCTAAGCCAATGTCATTGTGTAGTGAATACCATGCCCATTTCTCCATCAAGGGTATTCACATTTATGCACATTTACTTATTGATTGTGAAGTTTCATGTATGAATTCCAAATTCCTTTATCATGGAATAATTGATTATGTTTTATGAATCCATGTTTTATGATCCATGTTGCACACTTATGCATGGAATGAAATGTTTAAAAGTGTGAGCCCTGATAGCACTCCAATGCATTGGGTAAATTATAGTATCATGATAAGTCAAGTGCAATGACTTTTTAATCATTCTAATTCAAGTGCAACGAGGGTTTACTCGTGCTTCATGTGCAATGAGGGTTTACTCATGCTCCATGTGCAATGAGCCTTGGCTCATGCTAATTCAATGTTAAGTGTTGTTGCCACATTTCCATGTTATGATTATCATGCTTTATCCTGACCTTATGTTCACATTTCTCTTATGATCTATTGATATTCCTATTTCCTAAAATGTATTGTAATCCTCATGTTATTCCATGAGTACTCCATTATTGGTCTTTATATCTCACCCTTTTCTTATGCATGTCCTCAGGTTATCCCATGCAATGCTAAGTACGAAGTAATGTAGTGGTCATGTAAAGGAAGTTTTCAATAACGATGTTTTATTTCCATGTTTTATGTTTTTATGTAATGATACTAATCCCCAAATACACTAATCATCTCGATCTTCTTTGTTGTATCAAGTGAAGTTTTATGTAATAAAGCATGTTTAAGTTGTAATAAAAAGTAGGGTTGTCATATTTTCCTCAGTGATAGTCAGTCTTTTCATCCTCAGTTCGATAACATCTATATGATGGTCTCGGTCTGATTATCCTTATTCTGATTCTCCTCCTTCTCTTCCTTCTCCAATTGAGTATGAACTCAATCAGCATCTCTCAATTCCTTTTTCCAATGTAACTCAGTGCACTGGGATCCTTCTAACGAACATTCTCCAATGAATTTCCTTCCAATGAAACTTGTTCCACTAATTGGATTTAACTTCACTCTTATGAACTCATTCCAATATAACATCCTTAGTGTCAACCTAAACAAACCCTTGTTGTAAAATCAGTACTTTTCCACAAATTTTTTATCCCTATCTTTGGGAACAATATATGTTTTTCACACCATTACAAATGTAGTGTTCTCTCCATTTATTGGTATCCTAGATAAGGTATTCAAGATATTGTGAAAATATTTCCTACTCATACAAATTTTTTGAATATTTAATTCTCATTATATCTTGAATCAATCGTCGACTTCTTTAATTATTCATGAACATTTTTCGGATATTTTCAAAATATCCTACTTCTTCATGTTTACAAAATTTATTAATTTTAATTTTTCATTTTGATTCATCTTAAAGATTCTTCATTAGAATAATTACATGTAAAAATATACAGATAGAGCATTATAATTAATTCTTATAAACACTGAAATTCTTCTCATATGGATTCTTCATATAAAATATTTACATCTTAATATGATCTAGTGTTTACCATTTTCTTATGTTCTCTAAACCGATGATCCCACATCTGATGACTTTATAATTTTTAGATTTTTCCTTATATATTAGTCTCTAATTCACTTTGGAGAACATTTTAAGCACTTGTCTAATGATTCTTCACCAATTCATGAAACAATAAATACTAATGTTCTTTTTCTCATGACCAAATTGTGAGAAAAAAAATATGATTTCTTTTTTTCTGAAACATAGTTAAAATACAATCCTTGATTTTCAAAAATTCTTAATATTTTATTAATTTTGTATTTGGTGTCTTAATGATAAGAAGTATTCATAAAACAAATCATTTCTGGAATTCATTATGATTGATCAGTGGCATAGTGGGTTTAATGGACTACTGTCAGTAGTGACTTCTTTAATTCAAAAATATCTGCCTTCCATCCTTTTGATATTTTCTCACTAATGATTCTCATACTGATGAACTTTTTCATTATGTGTGTAGAGTTCCTCACACTAATGTGAAATAGCTATAATACTCCATATATTTTTCCTCTCTCTTAAATAAATATTCTTCTTCTATAAAATTCCACCCATAATCAAGACTTACTTGTGACTTCAAATACATTGGAGTTCAAAATTGCCTCATTTGAATTTTATTAGTAATTATTGTAACTTCCCATACTTTTCAGTATATTCTTTCTTTCCATCCCCCCTTTATTTCATAAGGCACGAATCATCAGTTTCTTAGATAACAAATGAATTTTTTTAATTGAAAAGAAAAAAATAAGTTTAACTTTTTCATCAGAGGAAAACAGACTCTAAAGCCTCTTTTTATTTCAATCATATAATTCATTTTTGACTTAATTTGATTTATAGAAAATTAAATTTTCTTGATAGTAATTAAATATGATGGATATTATTTAATTAATAATTCAAATTATATAATTTTAATTTTCAAACTGATGGCATGGGTCTAAAAAATAAAAACTTCTTCTTTTCTCAACATCAAACATACATCGTCTATTGAAATCAAATATAATCGTAACATTGATTGGACCCAACAATTTTTTATCATGATCACCTATCTTATAAGATTTATAGGCTCACTATTCATTATATTTAATGATCAATTACATTATAATGAATAAAAAATTCTTATGATTGTATCTTTTTGGAATAATACCCTTCAAAATTGAATTCAATTCATATGAAAAAGACTTTCATATATAAAAATACCCTTTGATTTTAAAAACTCGTTTTCCAAACTAAAATTCAAATAAAAAAGGAGAAATAGGTATTTATTTGAATAAAACCTGAAATTTTATAATAGAATCTATACATAAAATAACAATTATGGTTTCGGGAAAATCCTTTGACCATATATATGATAAAATAAAACATTTTATTTTTCATTTTGTAAAAAATGGAAATATATTCTATATATAATATTAAAAATGGTTCCATTTATAAACATTTGTAAAAAATTCAAAAGAGTCATAGTTCCCCTTATAATTCATTTTTGTTTGTATAAATACATCAATAAAAAAATGTAATATTTTTAAATAGAATAAAAATATTTATAAAATAAAACATCAAACCATTTAATTAAGGTTTTTATTAAATTGGACCTTACCATGATTCTTTCTCATTGTATACATTCATTATTTTTTGGAATAATAAACCTATGTTAATGTTTCACTTGAGTACATAACATTTTTCATATTTGTTATTACTTTTGTTTTATTTATTCCCATGTTATATTCAATTACTTAATAAATTAACCTCACATAGGTTGTTACGGTGATATTCGTCTCATGTATCAGAAATAGTATCGATAGGATTACTATGGTGAATAAGGTCATTATTATATCATCTACACGATAATAGTAATGGAGTAATTATAATTTTATGCATAAATTATAAATTAAAAACTAACCATGAAATATGGTTTTGAAAAAAGGATTTCGTTATAAAAAAAGAGACAGTAAGCAATACATATGCCTGAGTAATGTGTCCACTTTCAAAGATAAGGATTGAATAAAGGTAATTATTATTTTATAATACTAGGATGCTGAATATATGAATAATTTAAGATTAAAAATTTAAATACAATTTTTTATATTATCAATGTAAAGTGTTGATGAAAAATTAATCACATTGCTTTGTGGATTTGGTAGTGCATAACTATTTACAAATAACATTATAATTTTTCATTGAAATGAAAGGTAAAGAAACAAGTAATATATTGTATTTTTTATAATAAAAAATAAGTATTCAAATGGATATATATATATATATATATTTCATAATTATAACAATCCATGATAGTGCTTGATGGAAAAAAAATTACATCGTTTCGTTAGGCGGTAGTCTTCCATACACATGAACAAAAGTTTTATTTTGAATTTGATGTAACAGGAGATCAATATAGCTTATTATATATACAAAAAAATATATATAAATTTATATGGAATGTTTTTTTAAATATTTCAACATGTTTTAAAAAAATTTAATGTGGTTGATGAATTAATAAAATTAAAATGTTCAGTTAAAAACTATACCACTTATTCCGAAAACTTATTTAGGTTTATAACTAAATCCTTCATATTATGGTTTTATAATCAAAGTGGATAATCAATGTAATATGGATGAATGTTATTAAATTAATTGGGTAGTTATTAAACAAATGAAAATATACTTAATTGTAGTGACGAGAGGAGTGTGGGTTTCTTTTTTAAGGTTGGGGAGAGGAAACACATGGTATTTTTTAAAAGAATAAAATAAACTAATTCCTTCTTAAATATATAAAATGGATCCAAGATAGACCATTTTCAAAACCTAGATTATACAGGGTTTATATAACACTATCCAAAAATAATTTTGGCTTGTTATTTAGTTATTTTAATATTTATCCATTTAGTTTAATCCTATGGTAAACATGTCTGCTCTAAATCATAGATACCAATTTTTACAATATTTCAATAAATTATGAACAAAAACTAAGTTAAACTTATTAAATAATAAAAAATAGTTCTATTACAATTAATTAATCCATTTTATAAATTAAATAAAATAGTTGAATAATTTATTTTAATATTATAATTGCAAACCATGAAAAAAAATTCAAAATAATTCCCATGGAAGTATAAAAATTCTTTTAAACAGAATTAAAGGATAGTGTTCCTTAAAATTAGATTTATTGAATTATTAATAACATAAATTAACTAGTTTTATTTTTAATCTATTTTTAAATAATTATTTTAAAATGATGTAAACTAAAAGAAACGTTTAAATAAAAATCATTATTTATATTATTTATTAAAAAATAAATCTTTTTAGAAAATTTTCAAAATAATTGCTGTGAAATAATTTAAATGATTAATTCAAAACTAAGGTTCATTTTTTCAAACAAAATTCAATAATTTGTAAATATATCATCTAAATGAAACCATATAACCTCTGGAAATAAATTTGGATATAAATTAAGGGTTTCCTTTGCAATAAAGAATTACCTAATATTCTTATATTGATTATAAATAAATAAAATATAATTAAGAAATAATATTAAGATTTATAATTTATTTAATACTGATTTTACATAGTTTTTAATATTTAAAAATTGTTTTACTGTATGATACAAAAATAGACAACTACACCAATTCAATAATTACATGAGGGAATTAATTTTTTTGAAATAAATTTTGATGTCTTCCATGAATGTTTTGGATTTGTTTTAATGAAATAGAGTCAAATAACATTTAAATTGTCTAAATAGTCACATCCCCATGAATATATGTATAATACTTAGTAGCTGGATCATGTAGTTTTTGTGTATGGGATTAATCAATAGTGGTATAATTTAATTTGTGAATGCTTAATTATTACAATATATCTTAAGGGGTTGCCATGTATAATTTACTAGAAGGGTTTTAATTTTATATAGATAATATGTGTGGAATCGACATATGATATTGACATGGAGATCAGATGTACCCTTAAAAATTATATTTTGGTGGATGATACATTTAGTTGATTGTTTTATCTTCATATTCTTAATAAGGTGATAAAGGAATGGAATGATATAATGTTTGTGGAACATTTATATATTTTATTTTTTGAATAAAAATAATGGATAATGTCTCTATGAAATTGATGTAATAACTTCTTAAGAGTGGGTTGTACATGAGTTTTGTATTTTAGATCATGCAATGGAGGTATTTAATGATTGGATGATTAATGAATTTGATTTTTAGGCTTGTTCTACGAGTGATTCTTATTATATGTTATTCCATGAGAAGTCATTTTTATATTAGTGTTTTGTGAAAAATATCTTCTGTATCAGTTTCATTATTTATCATTAATGATATATCCATGGATTTCATTAATGTATTATGCTTTGTGGAAGAAATTTTTATCTCATGGGATGAAGAAACCAGTTTCATGGATTCTATATTAATGACTTCTTTTCTTGTTGGTGAAATAGGGAAATCTAGTTCTATTATAAATTTTAAACCTATGATGGAACCCTAGTAAAAATAGGATTATATATATATTATTTTCATCTTCTGTTTATAGGAAATGAATTTATATGGGTTATGATGGATTTATTGATGAAACTATCTCATTTAATACATATTATACAACTATTCTCAATGGTTATTTTTATGAATATTTTTCAAAAGAGTTTTTAAAATTCATTTTCTTCTTGTAATATGATATATGATCATGAATTTTGTTTTACATAAAAGAAATGGAGAAATTTGGATTATTCATTCAATATATAGTTTTTTCATAACATGAAATTCTACCAAAAAAATAATGTTACAACTGATTATGTGAACTATATGTTCATGGATATATTGTGGTTATTTTCCAATGATTTATAAGGATCGAATATTTTCATTGAAAATTATAGTAATTATCCAATATTGCAAAATTTATTTTTTACAGGTATGGCTACTTATGAGGCTATGTATGGTGATGATATGTTTCACCAATATATTTGGTTGACAATGGTTTGGTTTTGATAGTAAGGTTGGAAATGGACTAGGATATTGTCACAACTTTATCCGAGTCACTAATTTCCATCCAAACATCATCAAATACATGTTGTCGAGAATGCCTTCTCAAATTTTATTGGTTTTGGACTAGTAAGGATTGTTAAAGAAAACCAAGAGAGGGGAATATAATATTAATATACTAATAGAAATAATATATATAGAGAGATATAATAAAAATATAAATAAGTTATCATATTAGGGTTCTATAATGTATTTATAGTATAATAAATATAATATAAAAAACATTAGAAAATCTATAATTTATTTTACATTTGTAGATAATTTAGTAGAACATAAATACATGATCATATGATTGTCTTATCATAAAAAACAAAAAATTAGACAAATGAACCCCACATACTTACACCATCCTCACTTCATTCGAGTCTATTTAACCCCACTAAGATCCTTCAAATCATCCAACCATATATGGTACATCATCCTAACCTTTATTCCAACAATACAGTATACACATCCAATAGGTATCACATATAGACTGTTAGAAAATTACTATATAGGAAATTATAAATGGATTCAAAATTAATATTATATATATCTAATTATAATTTCATATTTCTTTACTGTGAAATGAATTGATAAGAATCACCTAAAAACACATTTATCACCATCGAGTTCTCATGAGGCCATCCTAATAGTTGACTAATTACTGCTTCATCTAATGTCAAAATAGGACAAGTATCGTCAAAACCTAACTCATTGGGGATTTCATAGACGGAGATAAGTGAATGTGACTCCCCAAACCTACATCCAATACGATAGGTGATGGAGATAACTTCTATGTAATCTAATTCCACACATGGTAGGCCTTAGCCTAAAGTAATTGTACAAAGACATGTGCTTATGCAATCGAATAAAATGATAATTATAATGTTCAAAAGATATGAAATTCATGCATAACAACTATCCCATATCAAAGTATGGAAAACTACTATAAAGTAGTAAATTGGTGAAAGAATACCATAAAAACTATAAAAGATCCCAACCTACATAGAAGGAGGGGACTACTTCCAAATGAAACTCCCATTATAAACCTTAATTTGTATATCCAAATCTATGATCTTTATTTTCTTAGTTATCTTAAGAATACATTAATGGGATTTTAATCTACAAAATAATTTACATATATAACAAGAGTCCTTTTGTTTGTGAGTATAACAATACCCAACATGACACTGCAAAATCACAAAAAAATAAATAAATCATCCAATGTAGCCATCTCATCAATGCAAAGGTATGTTAAAAAAAGTTTAACAAATAACATTAATAAAACCCAAGATATACTCATAAAATAATCTATTTATGAATAGGTATGAACAACAATTCTAGCCATAGTATTCCACTCTAGGTTTCAAGGTAACATTTATCAGTGAGAATACACTCCATGAGACATGTTATCCCTAATGGCACTCACCCAAGAGATTATGCTCATTATGACTCGATATACAAGATAAATGTAAGAACAATGAAGATATCAGAATAAATAAAAAGGATCATTCTCTGTACCACTGGGTTACCCAAAAAACCCTAATTGATTAACAAACATTGTAGGGGACTACATAAAAAATGATACCATGAACCCCACTAGATTAATGTACTAGATTGAAGATCGATTCCATGTGTCTGGTGGTATCTGTAATCCTAAACCCATAACTAGGGTGAATGAAGGAATGAGATAGGGTAAAAATATGAATTATATAGAGGTACACCAAGAACTCTATCCATTTATCATCCTATAGAATGTATCCCAATCATATTCTTAAGATATATGTCTTCATTGTACCATTATAGTGACTAATAAGGTAACACACTCATATAATACTAATCTATATTGAAATGGAATTAATGTAAGCACCCATGATCATACAAGATATGGAAAAAGAAGTACGATTTCTCTAATGTACCCTTCCATGAGTATACAGTGTGTCCCATAAAGTCACACATTGTGTCTCATGAATTTTTACACTACTCATATATCATGCCCAGATGATATGAATTTCTCTAAAATGCATAGCCTACAGCATAGGGGTACATGGATTATTGAAGAACTCATCATTTCTCCCTTCCCAGCCTATGTACCATTCAAGGTACTCAGTGTGTTCTAGTGATACATGGAGTAAAGGGGAATACACGACATTATATGTGCGTAAATTAGAAAGTACATGGAATATTCATTTCTATAAATTGTATGTGGGTCCAAATGGGATCCTAGGAATGTAAACCCCATACATTCTGAGCCACCCAACAAGTGATACATGATGCCTAACCAATCACATAATGCATATAATTCCTAATGGATTCCTAGGCGTGTACTCTCTGTACATTATTATCTAGTGAGATAGGGGTGAAAAAACATATGGATCCACCACACTGTGGTTGATACATTAGTCCATAAATAGACTCTAGCTGACAAAAAGGGGACTAAATGACCTGGGATTCTTAACTACATGTCACGTTGGTTGGATTTTTCTTGAATCCAATGTTCTTCCAACTTCAACTTCTCATATAGACACTACCTATATTTTTTCAATGAATAACATAAAAGATCTTGGATCAAAGTCATATGGGACTTTTCATCATCTTTTTATAGATTACTTTCATCTAATATAGATGAAATGTTTCCCGATCACACTATTCTGTTATCACCACATCAAACTCCAAACCCCGGGTCACCCTAATTTGATCCTGATCCATCATCCTTGTCATTATCCACATTCACATAACCAATTAAAATCTAAACCTCTGTAAAGAACCCACTACATAAAATATTGATTATGAATTGATCTATTTTATTGTATTCGTCAAACATCTTTCCAAAATGGAATGCTAATGATGAATGTTTATAGAATACGGAAGTGAAAAAAAAACAAAAAATTGAGGAATGATACTCATCCAATGTTGATGTTGGACATGGTCAGCAATAATGGGAACAACAAATGATGTGGAAAAATAAGAAAAATTAATTCAGTAATTATAGGAATATAAAAATATATGATAAAATGAACAATCGATTTGCAACCTATTTTTTTTGAAATGATATGGTCCACATATGACATGGGATATAAAAATAGGGTAAATCCAAATAAATAAAATAACATACCTTCTGTTTTAAAAAATAATTGGTAACTAGAAATTACTTATATTAGTCATTGGTGATATCCACAATCTCCATTTTCATTATAAATCCTTACTGTACTCCGATCATTGATACATTATCCTAATACAATCTAATACTCATCTAGGATATCCTTTAAAATGATTGGGTTATGCATATAACCTTATGAATTTGAAAGAACATTGTATTTATAGGTGGATGAAATATCGTTATAAAAAATGAATAAATAAATAAATATATATATATAATTATTTATGCGTAGGATAAAACATTAACCAGACAACAAGCACTGATAAAGGTCATATCTAGCTCATGGTGAAACAAATGTTTTGTATTTAAATTAGTCTCAAATTTATAATCTAATTATACATTCAAGTGTTATTAAATTATTTCAAAAATATATTTGTGTAAGACATAATATATTTAATACATATCAACATTGAGTCTCACCATTCTTTATAATCCCACAACATCATAGTTCCTATCTTTGAAAATATTTCTTCAAATACAAAAAATTTATGGGGACATTACATTCTCCTCACCATAAGTTTTTTCATCTCAAAAATAAAAATTCCAACTCTAAAAGTGGTGGTTTTGGATCTTTTATATGGGTCTCTCACACCTAGTTTCTCTCTTGAAGATTCACATTCTTCCCTAGACATATATTAAGGGATTGAATCTCCATGAAAATATATTATCATTATTACCCATGATCTACATTGGGTACTCCATGAAGTAAATTCTATAATCAATTCTCTTCCCATCTTGGTCTATATCCTACCACAAGTCATGCACATGCCTCTACAGATATGATACATGGAAGACACTAAACTCTAGATCCAACTACTATCATATTTTCAAAAAGCATTCCACCTATATAAAACAATGTTGTAATTGGATAAGATACAATGTGTATCAACTAGGCCCCATTGGAATAATATTCACCTCACCTTATCCTGGTCATTGGGTCATGTCCTACTGAGAAACTGAATTTCCGTGAAGATACATGGTTACCTACCTAGGGCCCACCTACATGACCAAATAGATCATCAGACTAATGGATTTCAATACAAGAAAACACTTTTCTTTTTATTTTAATTTATCCTCACTCACACAACCCATTGGAAATATCCATGGAGGTCAATAATCATAATCACTAATCCATGAAAGGGATGCTTAAATATGGATTTGAAATCATATAGGATCCCAAAAATAATATTGAACCATATTGCCTTAGGAACTAACATATAGTTCCTTAACACATTAACATTATTGGGTGTTACATTCACCACCCTTATGGTGAAAAATGTCATTTATTATACCAGTTATCTAAACCTAGGTAGTTCCACCTCACTTTTGGCTAGGTTCCTCCTGAGATTCCAATGATTCAAACTCCCACCCCCAACTTTAGGACTACATAGACCCCTCACGTTGACATGTTTGTCAGGCCTTGGACAACTCAACACCACCAGTTTCCCCGAAGACACATGGTCTCTTACATGTGGCCCTCCCATGTACCTGAACGGATAATAAAATTTTTTATTGTACCCATATAGAAACACTTGTTTTTTTAGTGTTCCTTTTCATAATTAACGCACATCCTTGGAAAATTCCCAATAGTTCGCCTATTTATATCTCTACTCCAAACCAATAATGATTAATTGTGGAGTTCTAATCTTCTTGGAAACAAAAAAAAGGTGTATCTTTTTTGATAGGTAGTGACATCTATCCTCTTAACCCATTAACATTCTATGATGTTACAGAATGATCCTTGGAGATAGAATTTCAACCAAGAAAAATTCCCACAATCCTTGATGGGGGGAGACGACTCAGAACATGTGATATCCTTTTCAAACACAATGGTTGTTGAAGTTAGTTCATAAGAAACTCCTGAAATTACTAAGTTATACTCCTCCACCTCCAGATTAACTACACAACATTATAAACATCACTACAACCAACTGATGACTTATAATCACTCTCTCCCACTAACTCTAAATATTATATTAATGAATTGTAGTATCTCATTTATATGTCCTAACATAGTGTTCTATCAATGGTTAAGATGTAGCTATTATGTTATGAAATCCACCGATGGTAAATGATCATCCTAGAAATGACCCTAATCTGTCATGAAATATCAAATATTGTTATCCTTGACATGAATAGTTAGATATAGCATACTAACTATATAAGGTAAAAATGTCTTGATGAACCACAATAGTCCAAAATCCACCTCCATCCTCTCCCTAATCATGATGTAAATTGAGAATAATAGTCCAAAATGTTCTTTATTGGAATTAAATTATTAAGGAAAACCTCTTATATATAAAGGAATGTAAATATCTCAATTGATATCGATACTAATACAGTTAGGAAGTGGTCCAACATGCTGAGTTAGTCATTGATCACTCATATAAAATCATGTCCTATCACTGGTCAAGGAAAATTCAACATTAGAACTATAACAATATAAACACATTTGTACATACATCCACGAACATTGACCATTACGTAATAATATGTGATATATCAATTGTAAAACTCCTAAAATAGATAAATCATCCTTGTCCACCAAAACCTATTCCAAATAATCTTGTTACATCCCCATTCCTCTTGGATGTATTTATAAGTGAATAAAACATATTATTACCCACATATTTTGGAACTATTGATGTCATCATCTATCCTAGTAATAATGGTATTCTCCCTACCTTCATAAAATACATCAATAAAATATCCATTAGATATCTGGTCATTCAAGATCCTAGAATAGATATCCCAAATATACACCTCCATAAATTAGTAAATAAGTATATGAGTAATAATTATTTAGCATAAATATATTTTACCATCCACATCTTCAATGGTCAATTGAAAATTTGTCCAATGACCCAATACCTCTCTCAACAACATCAGAATTAAAAACGCACTATAAGCATCCAAAATTGTGGAAACACACTTGGGTAGATCTCTATATAATGTAGCTTCATCCTTTATTGGTTTCACTAACACTCACATCTTTAAGGAGACTTGTATTTATATATGGACCTCTAAAATCCAGAACAGATTCTATGAGAGGTTTTCATAAAGATAGTTTCTATGAAGTATGTTTGGAATCTTCCTCAAGTATCTTTTATTATACACCACTGATGATGAGTTCACATGTATGTAATATAGGAATATTACCATGAACCAATCCAAGAATAATAAAATGATCTTGTATATAAGTCTCTTTGTGACTTTATGGGATTCCAAAACACTAAACAATATCACCATGAACTCAAAGAAACTATTGATGAATAAAAAAATAACCCTATAGTACATCCTTATTTCAAACCTAGAGCTGGTGATAACATATCCTATGGTAAAACTCTTAGTACCACTATCCTCCTAACCAATGGTTTAATATTTCATTAATTAAAAGGGGTGGGTAATTTTGTATGATATCCACCAAGTTCATGGATTATCAATCCAAAACTATCCTCAAAATCTCACACACATACAAAGTGGAAAACATTTGGATTTATAGGTTAACACACTATGTCTAACAAGGCTCATCCACTATAGATACTTCATTTATACCACTTACTCTCACAGATCCATCGGATTATCTAATATAATGGCACATAAATAAAACTATACCTACTGTAAACCCATTTAGAAAAACAAATTCTAATGGAGTTGAAATAACTTATCATACTTAAGGAAGACATCCAAAAAATCCTCTAACACTATAAGAAATATAAATATCGTTGAACATGCTTCGCCAGGATCATACTGGCCATCAGGTAAGAAATTTGTAGTATCTCTATTCAGACAAGATCATTATGCTCTTACTAGTGTTACTCCAACCAAAGGATAAAAACTCTATCCCAAAACTTGTATCCACTAAAACCATAAAAATAATGGTCAACTAACCTTGGATGGGAGGAAACTACCCCATGCATATGAGAACACCATACAATATTACTTGAACTATGGAATGGTTCAATGTGAGTCTCTATCTCTCCCAAATCCAGGTCACACCACTGAAAAGTGTGTAATCACTGATTGTCTCTGATGGAGTATCCATACATAATGGTCCATCCAAGGTCTCCACTAGAATCGATATGTATCAAACTAGTGATCTAGTGAAACATGGTGTGGATGGAAACTGGGTCTAGAAAAACTATAACTATATTATAAAATTCAATGTATATAACATGAACACATCCTGGAGCCTTTGGGATTGAATCATCTAGCTTTCTCAGCCTCCCATTTTCTAGAACACTTTCTCTTTATGCCTATAATAGACCTCTTGGGAGTGGTGGTGGTGGAAATAAATCAATGTTCTAGCCACCTCCATACACCCTCATTTCTCCTCTACTATGTCTTCCACCCTGCGTACCTCCATGATCCATCCATTTCATCTTGTAGATAGATTTATTTATTATCTCTCTTTCTATAGAATGATGGGTAGGAAAAATTCATGCGAGATTTCAACATAAATCATAATCATAAAAACAAATCTTCTGTATTAAAATAATATTTCCCTCAGCTCCTCTTCAAGGATGAATTCTACTAGGTCCTGACCTGCAACCCAAACATTTTTTCAATGGGTCATTATCATCTTATAAAACACCCCACCTACATAGAAGGATGGAACTGATGAAAAATGTAACACCTAGTTAAAACTTCATTTTTCAAGCCTATACTATGATTTGTATATTCCTTGTCCTCCTTGGACTCTATTAAAATTCTATTCATCTTCAGAAGACATGACAGGTGTGAAAAATTACGGTATAGGGTAATGTTTTACAATACTATATAGGAAACCACAAAAACCACTAAAAGGTAAAGAATTATGAGAATCCAACTCATGAAAAAAACAGGTGTGTAAATCAAATATGTGACATATCGATAATAAAAATCCAAATATACTCATTATATGTTCCATGTCTCATGATGTCTCAATAATTATATCATCCAGATAATTTCAATAAATGTATCAATGTAATTATCTACTTAGATACTCTACTCTATGAGCCATTCTTCTTTAGATGGTTCTCACCTAATATTCCATGCTAGTCAGATCAAACCATTGAATATATGGGCTAGAACTATGAAGTTATTAATAGCCATATTGGGGATCACACCTTGGATCTATTGAGGACAGTATGAACCCTACTAGAATAACACTATAAGCATGGAATCATATGTATTGTATTACTACATAACCTACAAAAATAACCTATTAGATAGGGGATAAAGGACCGTTTTATGGTGGACCTTCTAATACCATGAACCCCATCCTATGATAATGGTGGAATGATAGAGGATCAATGATTTGGTCATGTAGAGGGACACCAAAAACTATAACAAGGAATAATTTTGTATACATGATCACTATGTTATACTGAGCATGTAGTGTCACACATTTTTCTTATAGGGATGGACCAAGGGAACACACTCAAATGATATTCCTCTATATTGAAACGATCCAAGTGTAACAACCCAAGATCAGACCAAATCAGAGATGGGATGAATGAGGGCTCCAACCTGCCCTTCATGGTGTGCACAACATGCCCCAAAAGGGTACATATCATGTCTCAGTAAACCTAAATAATATCATATCATTATATTATACTACATTTATTTCTCAAAAAATACTCATTTTAATATATTTGGGTACATGGAAGGTAGAGGAACTCTACAAGTAATCATGTATAGTTTGTGTACCATTAAAGTACATGACATGTAGGGGCTTGGATGACACTCAATGTTTTTCAATTTCCCACGTCCACTTTCATTTAAGAGTATATAGAATTTACCTATCCATACATAGTGTGTGTGTGGACACATGTATCCTCTGCATGATCTCCCTATAGACGTCATTCCATCTCACAAGGGTCACATAGTTTGTGACTTGGTACAGAAAGCAGGTAGTTACACATGACATCCTAGGAATGTACACATTTAACACACTGAGCTGGTTTATTGAGGGTCACATGACATGTTACTTCACCACATGGAGTGTGATACTTAATTCCACGTGGAATACCTATCCACCACATATATGGGACTACACATCATGTGTTCCTAAATTACATGTCTCATAATCATGATATTTTTCAAATACCTGATTGTTCACCAATCATCTTCTCATGGATAGACCACTAATGATTATTCTAGGAATCACATCATATATAATTTATCTGAGTCTTACAATAATTTTTATTTATAGTTGGAAATATTTAGGACATCCAATAAACTTGTAAATCCTTCCACATTTCACTTTACTGTCATTTCAACATCAAACCCATATATTTGGGTCACTCAATTAAATCCTAATCCATCATTTCCCCTATGCATCTAAATCACATCATGGATATGAATTAAAATCTATGAAAACAATTTGATGAACAAAATATGAAACACACAAGGATCAGTTTTTTGGGAATTCACCAAACCATCAGCTGAAGATCAATACATCTGATGATCGCATATATAATGAGGTGGGGGAAGAAAACCATGACTCACAAACATGAGGAACAAAACAAATACATTGTTAATTTTTTCCCTGATATATTATTTTAGGAAGTAAAAATGAATTGGATCTAATAAAATATATAAATCCATAAAATATATGAAGGCAATGAATCAATCAAAATTGACCATCAATCATTGAACAAAATTTTTTTGATGAATTTTTTATCATTCATCATAGGATATCATAAGAGGATACATTCAAAAAAAATTGTTTCAAATTTTGATTAATAGTTTGTGAATAATAGTTCCATTCCATCCTCTTCGGTGGGAGTTTGAACTCCATTTACATTGGTTATCCTCATGTGACTCTTATCATTTATCCATGATGGTGATATCCACCAACTCTCCTCCATGATCTCCTCTCAAATCCATGGGTTATATATCTATCCCTATGGATTTGGACTAAAAAATATATTCAGGTTAGATTAGTTATTAATGTAAAAATATGAATAAATAAGTAAATAAATAAATATATTTTTTATTTTCATCCATGGGAGCAGCTATAAATGTCTGAAAATGGAAAATGATTATGTCACTCATAGGATGAAACCTATTTCACATATTCAATGGTTTTCTAATATTTTCGGTCCTAGCCTTAACTCAATATTTATTCTATTATTTCACACAAACTGTTTTCACATGATATTATATATTTAATAATTTTATTATATCAACACTGAGGCTCACTAGTCCTCAAAATTTTGTGACATCTTAGTCACTACATCCACTTTTTTCAAATATTCTAATGTATTGTAAGTAAAAAAAATGCATTATAGTTTTTCCCATTTACTAAAAATATTTAATAAAGGTTCGAGTAAATTATACCATATAAAATATATTAAATAAATGGTGTACTTAAATGCATATGATTTTTGAAACATTAAAAAATATCTTATAAATAGATCATTGAAAATTTACATATCCAAAAGACTATTAAATGTTTTTACCGAAAATAATATTTTATGATTTTAGGATCAAATATTGATCTCATAGCACCCTATAATAACCCCTCTTAAAATAAATATAAAATACTAATAAAATATAAACTCTTGGTAGAATGATTAAATAATGTTAATATAGCACAATGATTATCCTCTCCTTATATCGGGATCATGTCTTAATCATATATATCCTCATAATATTATATCATGATATCATTATTTGATATTAATCATAAATATCTCAAAAATATCCACTATTGATAAATTGTATAAATATTAATCACATATATCCCAAGATAGCCTTAATACTAATCACATATAGCTTAATAAGATAGCCTTAATATATTGGGATCATATACTAATCATATATAGCCTTATATTATTCAGTTATAGTATACAGATAAAATAATATTAAAAAATAGTACTCAATGAATCCCTCCTGATTGTTGGATTAGAGAATAATCACATATATCCCAAGAATATACCTCTTCGATACGATACTCAAATAACAATAACATATTTTCCAATTAAATCCCTTCTTAATAACAGCCTAAAAAAGGTCACATATGGAAGAATGAAATACCCTATAGATAACCATATCAAATTTTAATAATTTATATCACTTAAAGATCCCCTCTAAATATAAATCTTAAATACAAATCACATATAAACATAAATGATACCCACATAATAGAATCCTCAAATACTAATCATATATTTCAATAAAATATCCACTACTGATAAATGAATCAAATAAAAATCCCATATATCCTAAAATGATCCTACCTAATAGAAATATCAGATACTACTCGCATATATATCCAGAATATCTCATCATATATGTAGACACAAGAATATTTTATTTTCTTCTCTATATCTCATCAAACATTTTACATAAAAAATATAACATAACCATAATTTATTGGGAGCAATATTACTAAAAATATTAGAAGATTCCATAAAATCCCTCCAATAGTTTTCCCTACCCACCCATAGGTCAAACCATCCCTCTAGGATTCCATTACATATACTCTATAAGACCCCAATCCATAAGACATGCCTTTCACACATTATTTCTGTTGATATTGACCTATCATCTCCTTAACATGTTATATTATAAAATAAATAGGTTATTTTATGTAATGGATAATTAAATTATTCTACCAGTACCAAAATCCTATAAAAAATCACAGAAGTAACATTTCATATGGATAATTATTCAAATTCATGCTATTTGCATGAACATACTCTAACCCCCACCATTAAGTAATTTATGGGTGGTTAATTATATAGTTCAATGAGGTGAAACTCTTTTAAAATCATTACATACTTCCCACAGAGTTTCAAAATGGGTTAAATCTATAACTATAAGTTGCCCATATTTGATACCTCGTTACCTATATAGTTTCTCAAAAAATTTATATCTATGTTCATCCCTATCCAATTCTATGGCGGAATTCCTTACTATCATACGTGAGAATTCTATTATACAAGGGACTTTTATTTTTTGTTACACACCCTCTTGGGTTCTATCCTCAATCTAACAATGAATTCTAATGAAAACTCACATATACTACAGTTTTTAGAAATGGGATACAATTGAAGATTATATATATACCATGATACAGTGGATCCAAAAATTATGTTTTCTCTTGATACTAGATAAATAAATGAAAAATATGTTTCATAGGGAACATAATATATAAAATTACTATTATTTAAATATATTTATTCCCTCATGTTTATCCTTAGATAATACATATGGACCTTTATTTTTTCGATGAAAATTGGGAGACAATAGAAATGATGATCGCATATGCTCAATAAGGGGTTACAGACAAAACAATCAAATAATGAATAAATATGAAGACTATTATTTTGTAATAATAATTAATAAAATGGTTCCACATGAATTATAACATGATAATAAATTATACATTAACTAAATATTAATTGAAATAAAACATTCACATGGATAATAATAATAAATATCATATAGTGAAGTAATGCATAGTATTATACATCAAAACCATATTGTCATGTACATATACCTAGACACGATAAATAAAGTTTAGGAATACATCCAATAACTATAGAGACATGAAATGTTTAAATAATATTTGTTTCATAATAAAATTTATGTTTTATTGTACCAAAAAACCCCATATCTATTTAATAATGATGTCAGTATAAAGGGATATGTTACCATCAATATTAGATTATTTTTTTACTATTGTTAAATATGACATTCAATCTATATGAATATTGGAAACTATACTCCATGTAAATATTTTAACATTATAATTAGTATGTATAAATACTAAATAATAATTCATATAGAAAGGATAAGAAATGGCCTCAAACATTTGGGACATTCCATATGAATCCCATCTATTAAAGAATGTGATGGAGGTAGCATCACTAGTGTTTGATGTTTACCATGACCAATATGAGCTCCAAAATGTTAATGTATACCAAAATCCCCTATGAGGGAAGTTCATGTTTGTAACACCCCAAGATTTTATGATAAGTATTCTTGTAAATTTATTTTATGTCATGTGTTTTATGCTACACCATGATTATCTTGTGTTATACGCAACACCATATTAGCTTGCAGTATACCCAACACAATTCTTGGATCGTATTATACACAATTTCAAGTTCGTTTGATAATAGTCATTATACACAACATTGAGTGTATATATATATTTATATATTCAATGTATAAATGAAATATGGTTGTATTTTGTTATAAGAAACAACAATTGAGTCTTGCACAACACGCAACCCTAATTTGGCTTTCATTACACACAATCGCGATCTTCCTCGGTAGCGTGTGTAGTACGCAATATCGGGTTTGACTAAACAACGATATATGGTTATAATGTTATTATAAACTAGCTATTATGAATTTTATTAAATAAATTTTGGATTTTAAAACATTATTATTCATCATACACATTTTCTAGAACATGGTATGAGAACAAAATAAAATTTTTCAGGTAAAATAAGTATTTTTTTTAAATGCAGTTTTGCCGCCTTGTGATGGCGCACCAATTTTAAATATAATTTTTGAGACGTTTTTAAGTTCAATTTTACAATATAAACTTATTCTTTTGAAGCATTATATAAAAATTTTCATTGGATAAAGTTTTGATATTTTTTTGATAACTTTCATATTTTAATGAATAGTAAAAACACGCTATATTTCAATTAAAAACAACTTTTTTAATCGTAATAATTTATATGGTTAAATTATAATATATATAGATTTTAAAGTATAAATAGAATATATTTTAACCATTTAATATAATGTATTTCATTATCATTTATTTTACCTTGAATTCGTAGGTTAAATCAATTCAATCTTTTGCAATGTTTTAAACAAAAACCTGTTTTCTTTCAATAACGGGATTAATTTTAATTTAATTTCTGAATATTTGGACTATTGAATTTGGAAAAATGGATTCCATATTTGGAATAAGTGGGTCCAAATTATGTTAATAGTATACTTTTTATTTTTGGGCATTATGAATAGTAACTACGGTAAAATTTATTTACCATAGCTAAAGGTAAATCAGGTAATTAAGGGTAAATATAAGATTATAAAATTACCCTAAAAACTTCCAAAGTCCTATTGGATGACTAAAAGTCGTCCCATATCACCTAATGGTAGGATTATATTCATTTAATGGACTTTTTTGCATGAAAATAAATTAATTATTATTAAAACCAAAGAAAGTGACAACATGTCACTCTCTTAAATCTTTTAAGTATATTAATTTTAACTTAGTGATAAACTTAATGAAACATAGAAACTAAATGTTCTCCAGAAAGCTAATAAAATTATCTACATCATATGAATTTATTTATAATTTTTAGGGGTTATATAAGTATTATTAATTGTGACACAAAAGTGATGAATAAATTGTTTATCTAGTGAAAAATCAAGAATATAGTTTTTATTAAACTAATAGTGACCATGAAAGGCACAAAACCCTGACCAAAACATATTGGTCATGTATATTTAAACAATAATCATCCAATGGTCGAATATTTTACAATTTGGTGAATTATAAAAGCGATTATGACACTTATTTTATTTTATTTTAAATTATGCCAAAGTTGTCCCATTCATAATTTAATAAATATAACAATTTAAATGTTGTGATTTTAAGATGATAAATTCGAGTACAATTATTATGGTGAAAGGTAATAGATTTATATTTATCATAGGATTTTATGTCTCATTGTTATGCAACAAATAAGTATATTAAATAATAATACAAAAATGTTGTAGTAATTATTTTATTAAGAGATAAACCAAATAAATGGTTTTAAAAATAATAAAATAAATATTATATGAACTATCTAATGAGCTCCACTAATTTTCTAGATACATATGGAATTTTATGAATCTATTAATGCTTTTATTTCGAACATATCTTCTGTATTTATTTTATTTAAATTCAAATAAATGAATAGTGTCAAAATTGACACTATTGTTATTTTATAAAAATAACATATTATAAAATTGTTTAAAAATCACAAAAATATTTAAAAAATATAAATTTAAATTAATATGGTCTAAAATTTAATTAAGTATCCAATTATGGACAATTAACTACAAATAAGTAATTATTTTCTATAATTTAAAATTTCGAATGTTATTACCACAAATAAAATTAAATTGATTAAATAAGGATAAATCAAGTTGATAATGTTTAAAATAAATTCCTAACATGTATAAATTTTATTTGTTGATGAGATTACAACCCTATATTATCTAATTTCTAATATAAGTCATTTTTGGAGGTTTTTACGTGGGGCTAGATTTATTATAAATTAATATTTTTAAGATTTTCAAAGGTGCACCTCTCCTCCCTTATAAAAAGGCACATCCTCCCTCTCTTCCTCACTCCAAATTGAGCCTTCAATATCTCCCAACCCATGCCCAATTCTCTTCTCCACATCCCTAGAAATATCCTGGAGGTCCTATTCTACTTCAAAGACCAATCTTAGTGCCCTAAGAGGAGGTTTTAAAGAGGCGTATTGAAGAAGAGGTAATTTCTTCAACCGATTCTTTCAAGCTTATTTCTTCTTCAACTTCTTCTTCATTAGTTGTTTCATTATAAAGTAATAACATCAGTATCAATAATATACTGATATTTTATTATAAATATTAAAAAACCCCATTTCACCTTCTATCCATCCTACGGAAAACAAAATCACTGTGCGTTTGTACGTACGGAATATCGTCGCCACGCCGTGGTGTAATCTGTTTTTCCACCAACACCTTACATGGATGGGTATAATGGTGTAAAGAATAACTATACATAGTTATTACAACATCATAAAGATTCTGATATATTGTATCATCCACTCCAATTCAATTCAATAATTATGGAAATGATATCATCGCTCGTGCGTACGTACAGACTATCGTCTCCACGACGAGATGAGATTCACTCTCCTTGTTAACCATTTAAGAATGATTATAAAGTACATATAAGAAAGAATAATGAAATATATGACATTATAAAGCTACTTTATTTATGTATATATATATATATTTATTTCATCTACTTAATTCCATTCAACTCAATAAGGAAACAAAAACAACGTTCATGCGTATGTACGACCTACCGTCTCCATGAACGGTGTATTTCATTCCATTTATAGATCTATTTTATATATGTATATTCTGAATATATATTATATATAAATCATATTTTATAATCTGGAATTAAGTAATCATGATCTATGTAATCATATGAATAATTACAAGTCAAAACACGGATGACAAATGAAATGATTTTACCCAAAACACTCCTTAACATGGAATTTACAAAAGAACGGGTAATATAAAGTCATAAGTGAACCATATATGATATCATAACAATGAATATGATTCTCTAATAAGTCAATGAAATTATCTAAATAATTATACAGGAGGTTCGGATTTATACAAATCATATCGGACATATGGTGAGGGAAAATATCACAATCTCATTTTATCCGAGATTATTTATACTTTGGTATTTACTGGGGTGTATTTTGTCATCCAAATCCATGTTTCCTCAATATGTATTATTATTTCCATCCACCTAAAATTTTTAAAATCCAATTTTACCCTTAGATGAGTTTTTAGTAAAATATATGAAAGGAATCTTTTGTCGTTTTTCGTACGAGGTACTTTTTGACTTTTCCGACAAAAGTACGAGAAGAATGTTTTTTAACTTATACGGCATGAATGGATTTTTAAAACATTATTTCCAAGAAGCTTCCTTTACAATTTTTCAACTTTATTTTTAATCAACTTTTTTTAGTTTAAAATTGTATGACATGTTAAGAAAGGAAAATGTTTTTGAAGTAGAAAGGATATTTTCCTCAAGAATGGAGTTCAAGTGTTTTATCAAAATTATTTTCCATCTAAGATAATATAGGGTTATGTTTCTATCCCTATTATTACATTGGTTTGATTATGTTGTGATGGAATTATTTTTATGAATTCCTTTATCTTATATGAATTATTTTATGATGTCATGTTGTTTAAGAATCCCATTTTTATTACATGGGTTATGAAATGATGTATGATTTATGATTTTGTGGCACACATAAGAATGGTATCATTATGAGATGGGTGGGACCTATATCTCCCTCCAATGCACTGGGTAAAGATTTTATATCTCATGAGATAGACATGGCTAGAACGGTAAGTTAACCTGGTTCAGTGTTATAGGACTGAAATGAGGAGTGAACTCAATTTAGAAAGGGACTTTGTCCAATAAGATGGTCTTGGCAGCAATGCCTTGGATACTATGGAAATCATAACATGTGATGAATGGTTACCACAATTACATGTTTTATTACCATTTTATTTTATCGTGATTGATTTTCCTTTATATTATATGCCTTACGTACTTCCAAGATTTATGTCTTTACTCAAGGTTTTAAGGATTATATTTCATGTTCAAGTTTTTTCTTTCAAATATTTATGGATTGTTTTATGTTCTTTGTGATTTACCTCACTGAGAATTTGGGATCACCCTTTTTATGTTTTATTTTCCCCAGGAAATAAAGAAAGGTTTTAGGTATGGAAACAAAAATGGTAAGATCATTATGGGAGATGTTGAAGATCTTTCAATATGTCTAGTTGTTAATATTCTGAGTTTCCAAAGACACTAAACTATTACGGTCCTTGTGTGTGTTTTTGTTATGTATTAAGTATTTCACAAAAGTAATGTAATTTCCTTGTACGTCAAGATTCGGGTATCTACAGGTGGTATCAGAGGAAAGGTTTAGTCAACCTTTGGAAACTAGGATACAAAAACGTTAGTGAATCCCTAGAGATATTTCTAAGGTATGTCTAGGGATGTCCCTAAGGATAAGTATACATATAGGATATAGTCCTAGAACTACGGTAACGATCATAGAATTTAACCTCAGATGTTAGATATTGAGGGTACTCCCCCTTTACAATGTTGTTTTCCCTAGAATGATTTTTTCCACTTACAGAATTCTTTTTATGTTTTAGTCAATGGAGGTAACCAGAAGGAATTCAGTTAACATTGAATCCAATGGACAAATTGGTGACTATGAGCAACGAAATTGCATAATTCCTAGAGAGAAAGATATTGTGATTATGACGAATCACTCATCATGATATATGATTAACAAGGTGAAATTTAGTGGTATTACTAAGTCATCAAATAAGAGGAAGATGGAATTTTATGCATGTTCGCATAGTGAGGAGCATAGATAAGGGAAGATTGAGATTTCTAAAGAAGGGAAAAAGAAACTTGAGGAATACCTCAAATGGAGGGATAAATGTTATCTGTGTGGAGAAAAGGGTCATAGAGTGACAGACTGTAATGGAGTTCAATGTCTTATTTGTGGAGAAAATGGGCATTACCCAACCCAATGCCCTGATCTAAAAAGTTACTTTTATATCAAGGAAGGACTTCTTCCAGGACAATCATTGAAGAGGTTGGATTGAAGTGTTTATGTATTGGTATTCAATAATAATGTTGATGAGGTACTTTTAGGGTGTAATGGAATATTTTTGTATTATTCTATTGTGGTTTTCAATAATTTTATGGTACCGGTGACCATGAAAAGTGATTAAAATATTTTGGAAAGCATATGATATGCGAATAATGAAAGGATAAGAAGATAATGACATGTTTGATTTTATTCATGAGATCATAATTTATATAAGGACTAAGTGATATCATGGTTTGAGTATATATAATTTTGAGGATTTTGGTATGTGGAAAGTGTTAACTTTTAACTGCATTCATGTTTTCACTATGGTTTAATGGGTATTCATTCCTCAAGAGAATACATGATTAAGGTATTCACATGTTCGTAATTTGACCAGCAAGATATATCTTATGATATATGGGGGATAAATGATGGCATTCACGTGACATTTCAAGTAATAATTTTCATTATACTATGAGCATGGACCGAAGTATTTTAGATAAGCCTAATGATTGGAATGGATTATGTTGGACATAAGTTAGTATTGTTTAAGGATAAGAATTTTTTCGATATTATTGATGGGATGTTATAGTAATATAATTTTAGAAAAAGGAAAACCTTCAGGATGGGTGACAGCCCATCATGTCGGACAAGGCTATGGGAATCGGACCCACAATCGAAGTACGACTGGACTTTATCGCATACCAATGGCCTACATGAAGTCCCTGGTTAGTAGAAACAAGTTTTATTTTATTAAGAGGTATAATATATGAAGTATAAGTTCATTTTTGGAATCAATTACAATTAACCTGACCATAGATGGACTTATGTATATTTGATAACTTTTGCTATCGTTTTGTTTGAAAAAGATGGAATGACCCATAATTCTATCACATGATCTATTAACACTTCACGAATAATTAATTCAACTTCATTTCATTAAGAGATGAAGGGGAAATTGTTCAAACCATGAACAACAGTGAGATTGTACCAAAATCAAGCAAGAATTTCTTCTAATTAAAATATTTCAACTTTAGGGAAATGATATTGAAAACCAAAAATGTTGTCTTAGTGCTCTTATATCCGATGAATCATATGGTACCTTAGATCATCAAAAATCTACGGCTTTGTGATTGTTGGCTATTTCATAACCATGTTCTCTACCACTCTCCATCAGAACATGACGGTTAGATTTCTCTTCCATATCCATATTTTCACTTATGTTCTTCTATGTGGAAACCCAGTGAGTAGTGAATTTGGGCAACCATTAAGTTTCATACTTTAGTTTTTAAAGATAAGTTTTGGTATTCCTTTTTACGATGTGGTTTTCTATTAAACAATCTTTAGAATATTAAACCATGCATAACCCCGATGAATTTCGAGGGCGAAATTCATTTAAGGGGGGTAGAATGTAACACCCCAAGATTTTATGATAAGTATTCTTGTTAATTTATTTGATGTCATCTGTTTTATGCTACATCATGATTATCTTGTGCTATACGCAACACCGTATTAGCTTGCAGTATACCCAACAATATTCTTGGATCGTATTATACACAATTTCAAGTTCGTTTGGTAATAGTCATTCAACACAACATTGAGTGTATATATATATATTCAATTTATAAATTAAATATGGTTGGATTTTATTATACGAAACAACAAATGAGTCTTTCACAACATGCAACCCTAACTTGGCTTTCATTACACGAAATCGCGACCTTCCTCGGTAGCGTGTGTAGTACGCAATACCAGGTTTCACTAAACAACGATATATGGTTATAATATTATTATAAACTAGCCGTTATGAATAGTATTAACTAAATTTTGAATTTTAAAACATTATTATTCATCTTACACATTTTCTAGAACATGGTATGAGAATAAAATAAAATTTTTCAGGTAAAATAAGTATTTTTAAAAAAATGCAGTTTTGCCGCCTTTTGATGGCGCACCCATTTTAAATATAATTTTTGAGAAGTTTATAATTTAAATTTTACAAAATAAAATTATTATTTTGAATCATGATATAAAAATTTACATTGGATAAAGTTTTGATATTTTTTTGATAACTTTCATATTTTTAATGAATAGTAAAAACACGCTATATTTTAATTAAAAACAACTTTTTTAATCGTAATAATATATATGGTTAAATTATAATATTCAATTCTTTTAAAGTATAAATAGAATATATTATTACCATTTAATATAATGTATGTCATTATAATTGATTTTACCTTGATTTCGTAGGTTAAATCAATTCAATCTTTTGCAATGTTTTAAACAAAAACCAGTTTTCTTTCGACAACGGGATTAATTTTAATTTAATTTCTGACACTTTTTTGTATTGAATTTGGAAAAATGGATTCCATATTTGGAATAAGTGGGTCCAAATTATGTTAATAGGCTACTTTTTATTTTTGAGCATTATGAATAGTAACTAAGGTAAAATTTATTTACCATAGTTAAAGGTAAATCGGGTAATTAAGGGTAAATATAAGACTATAAAATTACCCTAACAACTTCAAAAATCCTATTTGATGACTAAAATTCGACCCATATCACCTAATATTAGGATTATATTTATTTAATGGACTTTTTACATGAAAGTAAATTAGTTATTATTAAAACCAAAGAAAGTGACAACATGTCACTCTCTTAAATATTATAAGTATATTAATTTTAACTTAGTGATAAACTTAATGATACTTCGAAACTAAATATTCTACAGAAATATAATAACATTATCTACATCATATGAATTTATTTATAATTTTTAGGGATTAAATAAGTATACTTAATTGTGACACAATAGTGATTAAACAATTCGTTATCTAGTGAAAAATCTTGAATATTGTTTTTAGTAAATTAATAGTGACCATAAAAGGCACAAAACCCTGACCCAAACTTATTGTTAATGTAAATTTAAACAATAATCATCTAATGGTCGAATATTTTACAATTTTGTGAATTATAAAAATGATTATGACACTTATATTATTTTATTTTAAATTATGCCAAAGTTGTCACATTCATAATTTAATAAATATAACAATTTAACTATTGTGATTTTAAGATGATAAATTCGAGTAAAAGTATTATTGTGAAAGGTAATAGATTTATCTACATTGTAGGATATTATGTCTAATTTTTATGCAACAAATAAGTATATTAAAGAATTATACAAAAATGTTGTAGTAATTATTTTATTAAGGGATAAACCAAAGAAATTGTTTTAAAAATAATAAAATAAATATTATATTAACTATTTAATGTTCTCCACTAATTTTATAGATACATATGACATTTTATAAATCTATTAAATAATTTATTTCGAACATATCTTCTGTATTTATTTTATTTAAATTCAAATAAATGAATAGTGTCAAAATTGACACTATTGTTATTTTATAAAAATAACATATTATAAAATTGTTTAAAAATCAAAAAAAATTATAATTTATAAATTTAAATTTATATGGTCTAAAATGTTATTAAGTATCCAATTATGGAAAAATCACAACAAATAAGTAATTATTTGTTATAATTTAAAATTTTGAATGTTATTACCACAAATAAAATAAAATTGATTAAATAAGGATAAATCAAGTTGATAATGTTTAAAATAAATTTCTAACATGTCTAAATTTTATTGGTTGATGAGATTAAAACCCTATATTATCTAATATTATAATATAAGTCATTTTTGGAGGTTTTTAAGTGGGGATTGATTTATTATAAATTAATATTTTTAAGATTTTCAAAGGTACCCCTCTCATCCCTTATAAAAGGAACCTCCTCCCTCTCTTCCTCACTCCACTTTGAGCCTTCAAGCTCGGCCAACCCCTGCCAAATTCACTTCTCCACTTCCCTAGAAATATCCTAGAGTTACTTGTCTACTTAAAAGACAAATATTAGTGCCATAAGAGAAGGTTTTAAAGAGGCGTATCGAAGAAGAGGTAATTTCTTCTACCGATTCTTTCAAGCTTATTTCTTCAACTTCTTCTTATTTAGTTGTTTCATTATAAATTAATAACATAAGTATCAATAATATAATTATATGTTATTATAAATATGAAAAAACCCCATTTCACCTTCTATCCATCCTACGGAAAACAAAATCACCGCGCGTGTGTACGTACGGAATACCGTCCCCACTCCGTGGTGTAATCTGTTTTTCCACCAACACCTTACATGGATGGGTATAATGGTGTAAATAATAACTATACATAGTTATTATAACATAATAACAATTCAGATATATTGTATCATCCAATACAATTCAATTCAATAATTATGGAAATGATATCATCGCTCGTGCATACGTACGGACTACCGTCTCCACGACGCGATGAGATTCATTCTCCTTGTTAACCATTTAAGAATGATTATAAAGTATATATAAGCAATAATAATGAAATTTATGAAATTATAAATCTAATTTATTTATTTATATATATTTTTTTATTTCAACTACCTAATTCCATTCAACTCAATACGGAAACGAAAACAACGTTCATGCGTACGTATGGCCTACCATCTCCATGAACGGTGTATTTCTTTCCATTTATCGATCTATTTTATATATGTATATTCTGAATATATATTATATATAAATCATATTTTATATTCTTGAATTAATTAATCATGATCTAAGTAATCATATTAATAATTAAAAGTCAAAACACGGACGACAAATGAAACGATTTTACCCAAAACACTCTTTAACATGGAATTTACAAAAGAACACGTAATATAAAGTCATAAGTCAACCATATATGATATCATAACAATTAATATGATTATGTAATAAGTAAATGACATTATTTAAATAATTATACAGGAGGTTTGGATATATACAAAGCATATCAGACATAAGGTAAGGGAAAATATCACAATTTTATTTTATCCGAGATTGTTTATACTTTGGTATTTACTGGGGTGTATTTTATCATCCAAATCCATGTTTCCTCAATATGTAATATTATTTCCATCCACCTAAAATTTATTAAATCCAATTTTACCCTTATTTGAGTTTTTAGTAAAATATATAAATGTAATGTTTTGTCGATTTTCATACGAGGTACTTTTTGACTTTTTTGAAAAAATTACGAGAAGAATGTTTTTTAACTTATACGGCATGAATGGATTTTTAAAAAATTATTTCCAAGAAGCTTCCTTTACAAGTTTTCAAGTTCATTTTTAATCAACTTTTTTTAGTTTAAAATTGTATGACATGTTAAGAAAGGAAAATGTTTTTGAAGTAGAAAGGATATTTTCCTCAAGAATGAAGTTCAAGTGTTATATCAAAATTATTTTCCATATAAGATAATATACGGTTCTTTTTATATCCTATTATTACATTTATTTGATTATGTTGTGATGGAATTATATTTATGAATTCATTTATCTTATATGAATTATTTTATTATGTCATGTTGTTTAAGAATCCCATTTTTATTACATGGGCTATGCAATGATGTATGATTTATGATTTTGTGGAACACATAAGAATGGTATCATTATGAGATGGGTGGGACCTATATCTCCCTCCATTGAATTGGGTAAAGATTTTATATCTCAAGAGATAGACATGGATGGAACGGTATGTAATTCCAGTTCAGTGTTATAGGACTGAAAAGAGGAGTGAACTCGATTCAGAAAGGGACTTTGTCCACTAAGATGGTCTTGGTAGCAATGCCTTGGCTACTATGGAAATCATAACATGTGATGAGTGGTTTCCCCAATTACATGTTTTATTCCCATGCTATTTTATCGTGATTGATGTTACTTTATATTATATGCCTTACGTACTTCCAAGATTTATGTCTTTACTCAAGGTTATAATGTTTATATTTCATGTTCAATTTTTTGCTTTCAAATATTTATGGATTGTTATATTTTCTATATGATTTCCCTTATTGAGAATTTGAGCTCACCCTTTTTATGTTTTATTTTCCCCAAGAAATAAAGAAAGGTTTTAGGTATGGAAACAAAAATGGGAAGATCTTTATGGGAGATGTTGAAGATCTTTCAACATGTCTAGTTGTTAATATTCTGAGTTTCCAAAGACACTAAACTATTACGGTACTTGTGTGTTTTTTTGGTATGTATTAAGTATTAAGAAAAAGTAATGTAATGTCCATGTACGTCAAGCTTCGGGTCTCTACAATGTTAGTAAAAATTACAACTCAAGAAATGTTATCTGAGTCACCCATGCATATATCACAATCACACACCTTAACCATATGTAAAATGTGGGTGTAATAAGGGGTTATGTGTCAATGATCTAATTGAATAATGATTAATTCCATTGTACACCAAAACATTTTCTTCCATAAATTTTATTTCAATAAATATTTTTCTTAATAAAATTGGGTTGAAATTTTATAAATTGATTTCTATGAAAAAAATTATGCTTGGTGAAAAATATATAAATATTTACAATAATTTAAAATATTATGAATAATAATAATTTTATTTAAAAATTATGATAAAAAGATTATTTTTTTAAATATAAATGAACACATATTATTTTTGAGTGTCTTAAAATTAACTATGCATTTTCAATCCGTTATATTTTTTGAAATAAATATTTATTACTGAAATGTTATAATTCAAATATATATTGATTTTTTTGATAGAATAAATATAAATATTTGGAATCACAATGAAAAATTTATATTAAGTTGAATTTAAGTTAATTTTCTAAAATATATTACTTTCAATGATTAATAAAAATACAGATCTTGTTTTTCATTATGCTTAATGACATAATAAAAATTTTATAATGATGTAATAACTAAATAACCAACATAAAATTCATGGAATATTTTATTTTATTTATTAGAATTATATTAATAGATTTTAATCCATTAACAGTCCTATAATTTAATTTCCAATGTCTAAAATGGAAACGTTAACATTAAAAACATTATTTTGGTGGAAAAATTATATATCCATTCCAATAGTAGTAATGTAACATTATTATTGATTTTTTTGTACTAAAATTATATAAAATATGAACCATTTGTCCAAACCCAATAGAAATAATATGGTAAAGCACTTGGATTTTTATTTTCCACAACCATGGAATCCAGTGCCCACATTTGGAAATTAACAAACAAATCCTCCACTTTTCAATAAATATCCACCCAATTGTCCATTTGCATTCACTCGAAATAAATACTTCATGAATATTGTGTTTTTTACCTCCCGTGTATTCCTCCAAAATATTCCTCAATATCCCAAGATCCTAATCATTATGTTTTCAGAACAACTCTTCAAGGTTAGTTAAATTTCCACTTCTCTTTTCCATTCATGTAGTATGTTTATGTGGTATGTCTTGAGATTTCCAAACTAAGTTATTTTTTTCGAATTATTTAAATCTCTTATAGTAATAATATTATTTTTTGATTGAAATTCCCTAGGATCCTCTCATTTTACCATTGTGTAAAACCACATGTTATACTTTTTATTGTTCCATATTTACTTATCAAAATTACTATTTTCTATTTAAAAAATATCTTTTATTTTTATTCTTTTGAAAACAGAAGACTCATTAACTACTAGGGTTGTTAATATAAATTTAAAATTAATATATTTTATTCTATTATTAAGGTACATAAAGCCATCATTTCTTTTTTTAAATGACATAATATTCATGTTTTAAAGAACTTTTAAAATGCCATGATTTTGATAGAAACCAAATTTCTTTTATTCTATATTGGTTATTTATGAAGTTGTAGATTTTCATATATGTGACACAAATAAATTAATATATATTTAGAGTTTTCTCTGATAGTTCTCCAATTAATTTGGTAAATAACTTAATCCATAGTGATGACATGTTTTACAATACCTTGGTGAATAACCTTTTTAATTTTCATGAAACATCAGTGACAATGTAGAGACCCAAATCTTGATGTACAATGACATTACATTACTTTTGAGGAATACTTAATACATAAAAAAATAGACACCAAAGTATTGTAATAGTTTAGTTTATTTGGAAACTCAGAACGTAATCTTCTAATCATGGTGAAAGATCTTCAACATCTCCCATAAAGATCTTCCCCTTTTGGTTTTCATACCTAAAACCTATCTTTATATCCTGGGAAAAAGAAAACATAAAAATTGTGAGCTCAAATTCCCATTAAGGGTAAACATAGAGAACATAAAACAATCCATAAACATTTGAATGCAAAAGCTTGAACATAAAATCTAAACATCAAAATCGTGAGGAAAGACATAAATCATGTAAGTACGTAAGGCATATATCATAAAGGAACATCAATCATGATAAAATATCATGGGAATAAAACATGTGATTGTGGACACCATTAAAAACATGATATTATTTCTATAGTAGCCAAAGCATTGCTTCCAAGACCATCTTAGTGGAAAAATTCCCTTTCTGAATTGAGTTCACTCCTCAATCCAGTCCAGTATTACTAAACCAGATTAACTTACCATTCTAGCCATGTCTATCTCATAGATATAAATTTTTACCCAATGAATTGGAGGGAGATATAGGTCCCACCCATCTCATAATTAAATCATTCTTTTGTGTGCCAAAAATTCATGAATCATACATCATAGTTATCCCATGTAATAGAATGGGATTCTTAAACATCCTGCCATCATAACATAATCCATAAAAAATGGATATAATTTTATCATAAGAAGAATCAAACCATATATATAATGGATACATTACACTTGAAACATAAATATATTAAATAATGTCAATTTAGATGGAAAATAGTTTTGATAAAACACGTGAAATGAATTCTTGAGGAAAATATTTTTTCTTCTTCAAAATCACTTTCTTTTCAAAAAATGCCATGCAATTTTAAAAGAAAAGGGTTTTGTTGAAAATAATCATACAATAGTGTAGAGGAGGCTCATGAAAAATAGGTATTATGAAACTGTAAAAATCCATTCACTCCATATATGTTAAATAATAACATTCTATTCATACTTTTGTTCGAAAAGTCATAAAGTACATCATATGGTAAAAAAAGAAGAAAAATTCTTTCATACCATGTAGTAAAAGTCAAAAAATTTTAAAAAGGACTTTAAACATACATTAAACCATATTTAGGAAACCTGTAAATGAATCATAACAATAAACCCACTAAATATATACAAATAGACAATCTCAGATAAGAACGAGATTGGAATAATTATCGCTTACCTTATGCCTGATATGCTTCGTATGTATCAGAGCCTCCTCTTCTTCGACGCATCTCCTTTAAGATTTCTCTTAATGAAGTAGATTTTGTCTTTTGAGAAAACCAGAACCCCCAAATGTTTCTAGGGAAGTGGAGAAGATAATGGGTAGGGTTTTTCTGAGCTTCAAGCCTCCAAAGGGTGTGAAGAGAAGAGGGAAGGGGTGCCCTTTTTATAAGGGAGGAGAGGGGCACTTTAGAAAAAATATAAAATATTATTTTATAATAAAGTCCTATTCAGTTTATAATAGATCAAAATTGATTTATTTCAAAGCTAATGTGGGGATGGGAAGAAATCCTCTCAACCAATAGATTTTAGACAGGTTTGGGTCATTATATTAACCTTATATTTTAGTTTTAACTTTTAGTTATTTAGATTGACATTTACCATGTCACTTTGTATTTTTATATTATATAGATAATAAACATACAATATACATCCAAGAGTCCCCCCAACTGGTCCATTAATGATACAATTATCATGATATAAGTATCTTGGCTGAACCTTATATTTTTACGAATATAATAACAGTTAATAATATAATATTTGTTTTAAAAACTATTTTATGTCAATTTTGACACTATTTGGTAACTGATTTTTGTAAAAATTATAACAGAATTATTAGTTCAAAAAAAGTTAATTATATAAATAATAAGATGTCATTATAACCTATAAAATTATTATAATTCATAAGAAGTCTCAAATTACATTTATTTAGGGATTTATAATATCGATTATTTTAATATTTCATTATTTAATTAATCATGGTATCACCATTGTGTCGTAAATAAATTAAATTATTTAATGTTTAAAAATTATAAATAAAATTTCATTAGGTTGTAAATATTTTTATATTTCTATGGAATATTTATAGTTGAATTTATCTTATGTATAACCCTATATTAAAAATGTTTTAGTTATTAAACTTTGATTTTAATCATTTTAACTCTTCTTTAAATAACATAATAATAAATTCCCTAATCCAATCCAAGTAGACCTAAAGGGTAATATTTTCTTCTTAAGGTTGTTTTAGGTCGAATTAAACTTAACCAATAGAATTATTACATGTGTTAGGGAAATAGTAATATCATTTTTACCCTTAATTTCTATATTTCCTTTTAACCGTGGTAAATAAATGTAAAAAGATACTATTCACAAAAAATTATTATTATCTTATTGAACCACATTTTACTCCTTGATATTAACTATGTCTCTAGGATTTTCGAAACTCCACTCATAAGAAGTGGTAAAATTAAGTTTTATGTAAATTTTCAAATTCTCCTAGGAGGTGGGTAAAAGACGGTGAGAAGTTCAATAAAATGTTTATATATCTAAAATTATTATAAAATGACTCCAATAAATTACATTGAACTTATATAGGCATTATGTATCAATTTTGACAAAAAATATATTTAAATAAAATAAATAATTATTTAAATAAAAAGTCAGTTTTAAATAGTAACCTAGCGTTTTCACTATTCATCAAAAATTGATGGTTTTCAGAAAAATACCAAAATTCACCATAGGATAATTTAGATATTCGGAATCCAAAAATGAAGTCCATTTCGAAATATAAAATTTATAAATTTTTAAAGAGTGGGTATTACTATTCATAATGGCTAGTTTATATAACATATCGTTGTTAGCGAAACTCGGTATTGCGTACAACACACATTATCGTAGAAGGTCACGATTGCGTGTAATGCAAGCCAAGTCAAGGTTGCGTGTAGTGAAATATCTTTTTGGTGTTGTGTATGATATAATCAAAACTTATTTCATTTATACTTTAAACAAAATCTATACTTAATGTTACATAGAATAATATCCACAAAACGAACTTGAAATTGTGTGTAACACGAGCTAAGAATAGTGTTGCGTATACTGCATGCTAATACGGTGTTGCGTATAGTACAAGATAAACTTGGTGTAGTATATAATAGAATACATCAATGAAATTAAAAGAATATTTTTCATATAATCTCAGCGTGTTACATTCTACCCCCCTTAAAATGAATTTCCTCCTCGAAATTCGTCAGGGTTATATATGGTTTACTACATGAAAGATACTTTAATAGAAACGCACATCGTAAAAAAGAATACCAAAACTTGTCTTCAAAAACTAAAGTATGCAACGTAACGGTAACCCAAATTAACTAATCAATGGCTTTCCACATAGGAGAACATTTGTGAAAATATGTATATAGAAGAGAAATATACACATCAACTTCTGATGAAGAGTGGTAGAGGACATGGCTATGAAAAAAGACAACAATCACAAAGCCATAAATTTGTGATGATGTAAGGTACCATCCAATTCATCAGATATGAGAGCACTAGGACAACATTTTTTTTAATATCATTACCCTAAAGTTGAAAAATTATTGAATTAAAAGAAATACTTACTTGATTTTGGTACAATCTCATCGTTGCTCGTGCCTAGAAAAATTTCCACTTCATCTCTTAATGAAATGAATTTGAATTTGTCTTCTATAAAGTGTTAGCAGATTATGCGATAGAATAATAGGTCATTATATCTATTTCTATCGCAAAATGTTTAGCACAATTTATTAAATATAACCAAGTCCATATATACTGAGATTAATCGTATAGTGTTGCTAAAATGGACTTATACATCATATATCATAACACATAATAAAATAAAACTAGTTTCTATTAACCAGGGACTTCCTATAGGCTAGTGGTAGGCGATAAAGGCCTGTTGCACTTTGGTTGTGGGTTCGATTCTCGCGTCCTTGTCTGACGTGACGGATTGTCGCCCGTTCTGCAGGTTGTACCATTTCTTAAACTACACTGTGATAATATTCTACCAATAATATTGAAAAAAAAGTTCTTTCCTTAAACAATACTAACTTATGTACAATATAATCCATTATAATCATTAGGCATATCTAAAATAAATCTATCCAAGATCATAGTATAAAGAAAATAATTACTAGAAATTTCATCTATCGAGCATGTGAATACACTCACTTATCGCCCATAAATCATATGATATATCTTGTTGGTCACATTCAAGCATTAGAGGCATTAATCGTGTATTCTCTTGAAAAATTAATACCCATTGAACCTTAGTAAAAACATGAATGCAGTAAAAAGTTAACACTTTCCACATAAAAAAATACCAAAAATTCTATATACTCAAACCATGATATCACATAGTCCTTATATCAATCATGAGCTCATGAATACAATCAAATATATTATTTTCTCTTTATCCATTCATTATGCGCATATCATCTGGTTTCCAAAATATTTGAATCACTTTTCATGGTTACTGGTACCATAAAATTATTGAAAACCACAATAGACTAATACAAAAATATTCAAATATACCATAAAAGTACCACAACAACATTATTCTTGAATACCAATACATAAACACTTCAAATCCATCATGTTCAACGATTGTCATGGAATAAGTCCTTTCTTGATTTAGAAGTATCCTCTTAGGTTAGGGCACTGAGTTGGGTAATGCCCATGTTCTCCACAAATAAGACATTGAACTCCATAACAGTCTATTACTCTAAACCCTTTTCTCCACACAAATAACATCTTCCCCTCCATTTTATGTATTCCTCAAGGTTCTTCTTCCCTTTTTTAGATATCTCAATCTTCTTTTCTCTATGATCCTTAGCATGCGAACATACATAAAATTCGATCTTCCTCTTATTTGATGACTTAGGAATACCACCAAAGTTCACCTTATTAATCATATATAGTGATTAATGATTTTACATAATCACAATATCTTTCCCTATAGGAATTACACAATTTTGTTGATCACAGTCACTAATTTTTCCATCAGAATCAACGTTAACTGAATTCTTTCTCATTACCTCCATTGATTAACACCAGAAACTATAGTGTAAGAAATAGTTTAAATAATGAGAAACCACATAATCATTAAATGTCACTTATGGGATGTCTAACTTATCAGACATTCTTTAATCCATGACACCTTAGGTTCACCCTAGGTTATTCATGATCATCAACATAACTCTAGTACTGTAACTTATAGTTATACTAAACCTTAGGAAATCCCTAACCATACCATGTAAATATCTATAGGGATCTCACAGAATTTTTCACATTATAGTTTCCAATGGTTAACTAAACCTTTCCTCTAATACCAACTGTAGAGACCCAAAGATTGACGTACATAGACATTACATTACCTTTTCAAAATACTTAATACATAACAAAAACAGACACCAAAGGACCTTAATAGTTTAGTGTCTTTGGAATCTCGGAATGCAATCTTATAATCATAGTGAAATATCTTCAACATCTCCCATAAAGATCAT
The DNA here is from genome assembly GCA_963277665.1 of Viscum album. Classification (NCBI taxonomy): domain Eukaryota; kingdom Viridiplantae; phylum Streptophyta; class Magnoliopsida; order Santalales; family Viscaceae; genus Viscum; species Viscum album. The sequence continues at coordinate 1,691,434,171 of OY728137.1, read as the reverse complement.
CCCCTTTTGGTTTTCTTACATAAAAACTTTCATTATATCCTAGGAAAAAGAAAACCTAAAAAGGGTGAGCTTAAATGCTCAGGAAGGGTAAACATAGAGAACCTAAAACAATCCATAAACATTTGAATGCAAATTCATGAAAATAAAATCTAAACATCAAAATCTTGAGCAAAGATATATATCATAGAAGTTTGTAAGGCATATATCATAAAGGAACATAAATCTGGATAAAATAGCATGGGAATAAAACATGTGATTGTGGAAACCATTAATCACATGATATGATTTCCATAGTAGCCAAAGAATTGCTACTAAGACCATCTTAGTAGACAAACTCCCTTTCTGAATCGTGTTCCAGTCCTGTATTATTGAACCGGATTAACTTATCATTTTATCCATGTCTATGTCATGAGATATAAATCCTTACCCAATGCATTGGAGGGAGATATAGGTCCCACCCATCTCATAATGAAATAATTATTTTGTGTTCCACAAAATCATGAATCATACTCATAGCATGACCCATGTAATAGAATGAGATTCTTAAACATCACGCCATCATAACATAATCCATAAAAAATGTATATAATTTTATAATAAGAAGAATCAAACCATGTAAATAATGGAGACATAATACTTAAAACAGAATCATATTAAATAATGTCATTTTATATGGAAAATAGTTTTGATTAAACACTTGAAATGAATTCTTGAGGAAAATATCCTTTCTTCTTCAAAATCATTTCCTTTCCAGATAATGCCATGAAATTTTAAAAGAAAGGGGTTTTGTTGAAAATAATCATAAAATATTGCAGAGGAAGCTTCATGATAATGAGGCGTTATGAAACCATAAAAATCCCTTCACACCGTGTAAGTTAAATAATAACATTCTCCTCGTACTTTTTTCAGAAAAGTCAAAAAGTACCTTGTATGGTAAAAGAAGAAAGATTCCTTACATACCATGTAGTAAAAGTCAAAAATGGTTAAAAAGGACTTTAAAAATACATGACAATTTCTAGGAAACATGGGCATAGATGATAAAAATAACCCCAGTAAATACTTATGAATAAACAATATTGGATAAGAACGAGATTGGAATAGTTATCCCTTACCATATTCCGATATGCTTTGTATGTATAGGAACCTCCTCTTCCTCGACACACCTCCTTTAAGCATCCTCTTAAGGAAGTAGAGATGGCATTTTGAGAATTCTAGAACCTTCAGAATGTTTCTAAGGAAGTGGAGAAGTGAAATGGGCAGGGTTTGGCCAAGCTTCGAGGCTCAAAAGGGTGTGAAGAGAAGATGGAAGGGTGCCCTTTTTATAAGGGAGGAGAGGGGTAGTTTAGGAAAAACATAAAATATTATTTTATAATAAAGTAATATAGGGTTTATAATAGCTCTGAATTGAATTATTTCGTATCTATAGTTGGGATGGGTCAAAATACTCTCAACCAATAGATTTTATACATGTTTGTGTCATTATATTAACCTTGTCATTAAGTTTTAACAGTTAGTTAATTAGATTGACATTTACCATTTCACATTGTATTTTTTTGTTATATAGTTAATAAAAATACCATATACATCCAAGCGACCCCAATGTGGTCCATTAATAATACACCTATCATGATATAGGTATCTTGGCCAAACCATAGATTTTTAGGAATATAACAACAATTAATAATATAATATTTGTTTTAAAAACTATTTTATGTCAATTTTGACACTATTAGGTAATTGATTTTTGTGAAAATTATAATAGAATTATTAGTTAGAATAAAGTTAATTAAATTAATAATAACATGTCATAATAACCTATCAAATTAGTGGAATCCATAAAAATTTTAAATTACACTTATTTGGTATTTATAATATCAACTATTTAAATATTTCATTATTTAGGTAATTACTGCAACACCATTTTGTCATTAATAAATTATATTATTTAAAGTATAAAAATTATAAATAAAATCCCATTAGGTAGGAAATATTTTTATCTCTCTAAAGAATATTTATAGTCTAATTTATCTTATGTATAACACTATATTAATAATGTTTTAGTTACTAAACATTGATTTTAACCATTTTAAGTCTTCTTTAAATAAAATAATAATAAATGTCCTAATCCAATCCAAGTGGTCCTAATGGGTAATATTTTATTTCTAAGGTTGTTTCTGGTCGAATTAAACTTATCCAATATAATTATGACATGTGTTAGGATAATAGTAATATCTTTTTTACCCTTAATTACCCTATTTACTTTTAACCGTGGTAAATAAATATAAAAAAGTTACTATTCACCAAAAATTATTTTTATCTAATTGAACTACATTTTACTCCATGCTATTAATCGTTTCTCTCGGATTTTTGAAATTCCCCTCATAGAAGTGGTAAAATTAAGTTTTATGTTAATATTCAAATTCTCCTAGGAGGTGGGTAAAAGACGGTGAGAAGTTCAATAAAATTTTTATATATCTAAAATTATTATAAAATGACTACAATGAATTCCATTGAACATATATAGGAATGATGTATCAATTTTGACCTAAAATAAATTTAAATAAAAAAAATAATTTTTTAAATAAAAACTCGGTTTTTAAATAGTAAGCTAGTGTTTTCACTATTCATAAAAAATTGAGAGTTTTCAGAAAAATAACAAAATTTCACCCTAGGATAATTTCGATATTCCGAATCCAAAAATGATGTCCATTCTGAATGATAAAATATATAAAATTTTAATAATTGGGTATTACTATTCATAACGGCTAGTTTATATAACATATCATTGTTTAGCGAAACTCAGTATTGCGTACAACACAGGCTATCGTGGAAGGTTGTGATTGCATGTAATGCAATCCAAGTTAGGGATGTGTGTAGTGCATGCTTTGTTTGGTGTTGCGTATAACATAATCATAACTCATTTCATTTATACATTAAACAAAATCTATACTTAATTTTGCATTGAATAATTTCCTCAAAATGAACTTGAAATTATGTGTAACACGAGCCAAGAATACTATTGTGTATACTGCAAGATAATACGATGTTGCGTATAGTACAAGCTAAACTTGGTTTAGTCTATAATAGAAGACATCAATGAAATCAATGAAATTAAAATAATATTTTTCATAATATCTCAGGGTTTTATACATAGACCATGGGGATTTGCTTCTGAATGTATCCTTTAAATGTTTCAGCCACATTTTCATGTTAGGATTATTTTATATCTTTTCATAATATATCTCAGGTTTCATTTCACATTCCATAATGATATTTCTTTTGTTCTATTTGATATTCCTCACGATTACTTGTAAACTATTATCCTTACATTCCATTAAATGGAATTACCCTCACTCATTCCATCTATGTAAGTCCCAATGATATGATATGTAGTAAATATACTTTGGATGAACCTTTGAAGTCATCTTTAAAGTGGATTTGAGTAATTTTATATGTTTTCATTCATTCATTGACATTTTTCCAAGAAAAAAATATTTAAAAGATCTTATGTTTGTATAATGTAATAAAAAGTTATGAAATAAATATGTGGGATTAGAATATTGGTATCAGAGGGATGAATAATTTTTTGGTAAAATATGATTAAAATAAATTAGGAAGGAAATGATAAAAAAACATTTAAATATAATAAATCATCTTGGTATTTTGGTTAAGTATTTATTAAGTTGTTTACGAGAAAATAAGTCCTTTTCTGGATATGAACAAGTGGATGTGGCCTTTCCACATATGTTTCAAGGGGTAACACCCAAAAACACCACATTGAGCTGGACTCGAATGAGAAATGATGAAAAATAATGGTCCTTACCTCACTTTATTTTTGACACTCCTAAGAGATATTTTTGGTTAATCTCATTATTTTTAAATACTATAAATACGATTTATATAAAATGTAATTGTTGTTAAATAATAACATATTTAATTATGATTTTTTATTATATATAAATTAATTTAGAACTATAATATAATAAAAAGAATCTTGTTTCTCACTGTGGTTATCATTATTTAGAAAATGGAATAAAATAAGAGGAACCATGTGAATGGTGAGTGCAGCAAACCATGTGCAAACAGACCTTCGGTGGAAGATAGAAAGGAAAACACTAAAACAATGATGAATAAAATAACACAGGTTAGTAGGAATGACATTAACCTAGACAAAATTAGGATTAACCTCATAGGGATAATCTTTATGTTAAGTCCATTATGCCTCAATGAAAACCTACTTTCAGTGGATCTATTAACCCATTGATTACTGAACAATGGATAAAATTGCCACAATAAAGATGATCTTTTATGTACTCTATTGTATAGAATAGTATCAAGGCACGTTTCTTTTGTAAAACATAGAGGGAGAAGATGTTCTGTGGTGTACACTAATTAAAACCCCAAATCCTTGATGGGTAGCTAATTCTATGGAGCAGTAGTGTTCAATGAATCATTTTTTCGAAAATATATTTCCCATGTTTGATGTGAAGGAAAATAGATAAGGAATTATTGTAAATAAATAATATTGGTAACAAAACTATGGGAAGATATGTGGTAAACATTACAATTAAATCTCATTAAACCTCTTGCATTGTCAGGGATTATAATGGAAAGGTTTATGGATTATTTGGTGGATTGAGGCCCCATATATAGAAGAATTTATCTAATAGAGACTATGACATCTATGAAGAGATAGTGTGGAGTGATTTGAATGTAGAACTCACATTTAGGGAGATAGAAGTTTCCCATAGATCAAAATAAAATAATATATCAATGGATCCAACCTTAGGGATTAATTTTGATATTGGAGGGGGGAGTTAGGTGAAACATCCCACATGCAACATGTGAGGGAGGAAGCATTTGGTGAACATCATCATCAATGGTGGGAAATGATATAAGTGTGCAAGATATGGAAATATAGACAAAAACTAACATAGTTAGGTGAAGCCTCAACTTATCATAACTTATAATAAAGGGAATACAGTGTCAGCCCATCCTGAAATCCAATGCTTCATGCCTCAAAATCGTGGTCACTTTTCCAATCATTGTCCAAATCAGAAGATAATGGATGAGAGTCACCGTCATTCTCATCATTGAGATAGATAGAAATATTAGTATTTTTCTATAACTATGGATAATTTTGAAGTTCTAAATGATTAGTTATTAGGTACAATTTTTGTTCTCTCAAAATTAGAAACTATTTTTTTATTCAGACATTCTTAAATTTCCACCTTGTTTGAAAATAATATAGAATCAATCCTTGAATTTATAAATTTATAGATATCATTCAAGATTTATAGAGGTATTATCCAAACATAAATTGTTTATAGAAACCATATTATTCACATTTGAGAGCTCAATCTCATATAAAATCAAGTAATAAGTCACATACAAGAATTCATCATTATACTGGGGATGTACTAGATATCAATGTATTATACTATTATAACCTACCAAGAAAAGGAAGTCTCAATAGTATTGAATGGAAAATCGAAAATATTTTTCAGAGGGTAGCTATCTCAGACTGAGCTTATTCTAGAAGCACCTCCAATAGCCTTCTTTATAGAAACTATCGATGATTATGAAGAAGAAAAATAAAGTAAAAAAATATAAAATGACCCAAGAATATAGGAATACATTGAAATATTTCTTAAGAAGTTTCCTGGACCTCCCCTAGAAAGATAGGCAGAGTTCTCTATTGAACTCATGCCTGGATCCATGCCGATATAAAGACCCCATATAGAATTGAAAATGTGGACCTGGAGGAATTAAAGAAACAAATCAATGATTTTTTTTTGGAGAAGATGTATATATGGACATGTTTCTGTCCTTGTGAAGAACCTATTACATTTTTGAAGGAGAATGATAGATCAATATGGCAATGAATTGATTATAATGAAATTAATAGGATCACAATGAAGAACATGTACCCTATTATAAGGATTGATGATTAATTTGTCCTGCTTTGTGGGGATCAATTCTTCTCCAAGGATGATATTCAATATTGTTCTCATCAATTTAGTTTTAAGAAATTAAATATTACAAAGTCCACCTTTTGATAATGATATGGGAATTCATGTGTTATTTGTTGTGTTTTTATCATTACAAATGAACCGACTATATTTATGGATATAACAAATATATTCTTTATGGACTACATTGACAAATTTTTTGTAGTTTTTATTGATGAGATTTTGATATATTCGAAAATTTATAAGGATAATTAGGATAATATAGGGGTTATATTGAAAAATATATGGAAGGATAGTCTATTCAGAAATTTTATCTAATGTTATTTTTTATTTATAAAATCTACTTTATTATGGAACATTATAACCAATGAAGGGATCACAGTAAATCCTACCAAGAAAAAAGTTGTAGAGGACTAGCCTTATACTACAATATGAAATGAAATTCATAGTTTCCTTGGTTATAATAGAAAATTATAGGAGTTATGTGGAAAAAATTAATGAATTTATAATCCAATAAACACGTTAACTTGAAAAGGGGCCAAGTTCATCTGGAAAAATTCAGTGTGAGAATGTTTCCAAGTGCTGGAGAATATATTGGTTACTGATCCCATGATTACTCCACCCTCTACCAGAGAAGGATTTTTTATTTTTATTAATTAATATCTTAAATGTATTGGATGTGTGCTAAAAAATGATACGGTTATTTCTTATGCATAACTATAGTTAATGCCTCATGAGAAGAATAATCATACGCATGACATGGAGCTAGCTATGGTTATTTTATCTAATAAGATAAGTATGTGAATCCTTTTTGGGTTAAATATGATGTATACATAGACCATAAATTTTTTAATTATATTTTCATGAAAAAGGAATTGAACATGATTTGGTTGATATGGTTGGAATTACATAAAGAATATGATAGTTCAATTCATCATCACAACAGATGTGAAAACAAATTTTATGATCTATTATGTGGGAAAGACCACATTGTCTTGGAAATGATGATGATTTTAGGAGATCCATTGATGAATGACATAGTATGGATGGTCATGGGAATCATGAGGTAAGGGACATAAATAACACTATACCAATTTATATCTCAACCATAATTACTATATAATATCATGAAAGATCAAAGATAAGATCCTTTATTATTGAATAAGTTAAAGATTTTGATGAATTTTATGTTTCCTGATCTCAATATTAATCAAGAATGTGTAATGAATATTTTTAGAAGGATATGTGTTTCATATATTTGAAAAAATAAAGAAGGATCAAATGAATGATTCTCATAGCTCCACATTCAATATAAATCCACGAATCAGTAAAATATATATGGACTTTTTTGATCATTTTTTTTATTAAAACATAAAATGGGATATTGATGACAACACTGCATGTTTATTTTTGTGTTAACAATTGAAACCTGAGAGAAATATTCCTAAAGTAGTATTATAACCACTTTCCATAACAACATGGATGTGGGATGATATCACTATGTAATTTTCCACTGGTATCTTAGGAATATCAAAAGGAAACAATGTGATATGGTTTATTATGGATCATCTCATCAGGACTACCATTTCATCATTTTTTCTGAAAAAATTCTCTCTTGAACAATTTTCTATGATTTATGTAAATGAAGTGGTGAGGTTAAATGGGGTACCAAATTATATAATTTCTAATCATGATCCATGTTTTATATAGAAATTCTAAAGATGTCTTCATTATTCGATAAATAATGAATTAAATCTTATTATGGCCTATCCCCCCCAATGATGTCCAATCTGAATGGACTATTAAGAAACTTGAGGTCATGCGTAGAACATGGTCAGTGGAATTTAATGGTGGTATGAATCAACATCTCATATTATATGATTTATCATATAACATCATCTTCCATTTCTGTATTCAAATGGTACCCTATTAATCTCAATATGGTAAGAGATATATAAATCCAACTTGTGGAGGTGAATTTGGAGAGAGAATGCTTCTTGGGAAGTATCATGTGAATGGGATGACAAAAAAGGACCATTCCATCCAAAAACACATTAATAATTATTAGATTTATCATAAGATCCATGTTAACAATAATCATTAGTACTCGGAGTTTGATATTGGTGATAAAGTATTCCTTTGAATATAACCAGGGAAGAGAGTTGTATGGTTTAAGATGAAAGGGAAGATTAGACCAAGGTACATCATATTACAGTTATAGAAAAGGACCATTGGTATATCATATTACAGTTATAGAAAATATACATCATGTTCAAGATATAATACATGTATCTCTTTTAATGAAGTACATACCTGATCCCTCCTATGTATGGAATTTGGAGGTGGTACACATGGGACATGGATTGTCTTCTAAAGAGAATCTGGTGGATATATTAGGCTACAGTGACATGGATCTAGAGAAAAAAATAACATCCTTTCCAAAGTGTTTTAGAGGAACCAAACATATAAATAAGTGACATGTGTACTATAGGTGGAAATGAGACAAAAGTACATAAAACCATTTCTCAATTGAGAAATGAGTTGAAATTTTTGGGACAATATTTTTTATTGGTGGAATAATGTACCGACCAGAACTTTTTTAATGATATTTTTTCCTGAGAAAATGTGTTTTATAATATACCAATGAAAATAATATCTCTTTATTAATGAATAGAGTATAATGGGAAATGTGACCATCAGGATTCAATTTCTTTTTGACCATTTTTCAAATGTGTCCATTGGAAACTATATTGTTGATAATAATTTTTATTGTATAATTTCTATGTAGAAATAATTAAAAATAATTAATATAGAATGGATAGGGGTCGGACTCTACACATTGGGTTCTTCAATATGAATCTCATATGTCCTAATTGTGTAGGGACTTAGATTCACTTGGATTCAGGCTTGATAAAGCCCATGCTATGTTTCCACAAGTGAATATAGATTGAAATCTCATATGAGAGAAGTTCAAGTTAGTAGAAATTGGATTTCAGGTGATGTTAGTCGTGCCTCCCCCTAAATCGATCACCATTGCACAACATACCCTTAGGTCTTATTTGATTTTTATAAGGGGTTATGTGTTAAGGTCCTAGTTACCTAATCTATAATTCTATTGTATAAATATATTTTTTATTCCTTAAATTCAATTTTGAGAATATTTTTTCTTAATAAAATTGAGGTTGAAATTGATAAATTGGTTTTTCAAACGAAAATTTTACCTTCCAAAAAGATACAAATATTTATAATAGACTAATATATTATGAATTGTAATAATTTAAATTTAATATAATAATGAAACACCATATTTTAATATAAATGATGAACTAATTTTTTCATGTGTTAGAAACATTACTTATCATTTTTAATCAAATATTACTTTTAATAAATACATATTTTTATATTTAAAAGTTTTAATAATTATAATTATATAATAAATGTAATAAAATAAATATAATTTTTAAATAAAAATCCCTAAATTATGTATGGTTGAATTTATTATAATTTTTTAAAATACTTTACTTTTTCTTGGATAGTAAAAAAATATAGACTGGGGTATGTTTAATGAATTAATAATTATTTCATAATTTTGTAATAACTAATTTACATCAATTTATGAAATATAATTTATTTTATTAATATCATTTGTTTTAATATATTTTAATCAATTTCCAAACCTATATTTTACATTCCAATGTCTAAAATGGAAACATCTATATAGAAAAATTATTTCTGTGAAAAAATTACAATTATTTGCAAAAATAAGTAATTTGAAATTATAATAGAAAATTTTGGATTAAAATAACATAAAATATGACTAAAAATAACAATATCCATGTCAAATATCATTGGAAAAATTTTGGTTTTTCAATATCGACAACATAGGTTTCCAAGACCTACATTAGGAAATTAATAAAAAATCATCTACTTTTTCAGTAAATATCCACCCATTTATTATTTTAAATTCAATAAAAATCCATCCTATAAATGATATTGTAGTTTTACCTCCCATGTGGTATTAAATTTTTTTCTTAAAAACACAATGTTCCCCATCCTTAAGTTTTTTGAACAACTCTTCATGGTATGAGAAATCTCCACTTCTCTTCTGCATTCAATTTCCCTCTTCATGTTTTATATATTCCAATTTTAAAGCTAAGATATTTTTGCACATTATTTTCCCCTTTACTGTAATAAGAGTATTTTATTATTGCGATACCCTAGTTCCTTCTAATTTTACAATTTTCTAAAACCCCATATTATTCATATTATATATGAAGATTTGAATCCTAAAATTTATCTTTACTTCTCTAGAAATTCAATAATTTTCTTATTAAGAATACAAAATCCTAATTATTTTAAAGGTTTAATCTGATAAATTTAAAAAAAATTATTTTATTGTGGTACTATCTTGCTTGAAACCTATATTCCTGAATATTGGTTGAAAATGACATAATATTCATGTTTTTAAGTACTTTTTAAACACCATGAATTTGGTATGAGACCCCTTTATTTTGTTCTCCATGAGTTATTTCTGAAATGTATGAGTCTGATATATGTGTGTCCAATTAATTAATAAATATAAAGGTTTTTCTGTGATATTTCTCCAATGCATTGGGTTATAAATTTAATATCAATGGATGACATGTTTTACGATAACATAGTGAGTAACCTTGAAATTTTTTACAACACCTCGATGACAAACAATTATGATGTGATTTTTAATATCTCATTTAAAATTTTCAGCCTAATTTTGATGTTATATAAATGTACTTTTTATTATTATACTTTAATGTTCCCATTATTATTTTATAATGATATTTATCATGTTTTTTATTTATATTCCTCAATATCACTTGTAAATTGTTTCCCATTATTTCCTTTACCAAGACTTATACTCACTGTTTCCTTTGATGTATGTCCCCAGGATATGATTTGCACTAAATTTAAATAGGATAAACCAAATAAGAATAATTTTAAATGTGTAAAAATAATTTTTTACGTTTTAATATATTATTTGACTTTTTCTAAGATAGAAACTCTTGAGAGGTCCTTTATTTGTTCAATGTAATAAAATGATACGTAATAAAAATGTGGTATGCCATAACAAAAAAAAGGTTTATCTCATTAGACATATTTATGCATCGATGGGATATATGACTTTATACCCCCAAAATTATATTAATAAATAAAATGAATTAATCAAATGAAATTAACGTATAATGAATAGATATCATTATATTCTCAAAGGATCCTTAGAGATGAAAATGGTAAACAAATAAATCTTTATCGAGAAAATTAATATTAATATTGATTTTTTTTATTAACCTAGTTAGATTACTGTATGATTTCTGATCACATAAAATCGCATGTCATATAAAATTCACATTGTCAAGATAATAGTTAATGAGATGAAAGAATAAAATATTAGTGTACAATATTGATATGAAGTTATTACTTCACTGATCATATGTAATCCCCCCCCCCCCCGAATGGCCCGAAGGCCTTCTATTTTTATTTTTATTATGGATAATTTCCCTTTTAAGGGTTTAAGGGGAACTCGTACATGACCCATAGGCCCAAGGCACAAGTCCCAACAATCCCGTAATACATGACCTGAAGGCCGAGAGGCATACCATGCCCAATACACGACCCGTAGGCCCAGCCAACCTGAACTTCCCCTCCCCATCTTTCTATGTCATTGATCACCTAGATCCCCACCTTACATTGGTGATCAGCTAGAATTGTCTCGTACAAAGCTGAACGGTGCCTGGTCCCAATTGAGGCTAACATACCCTCTCATTAGTTCAATCCGGTTAGCTCTACATTTGGTGGCTGTTATTCCTATTGCTCTGATCCACTTCTATGTCCTGTTCTGTGTGAATTGGGATACTCACTGGTCTACATGACCTGAAGGTCCTGTGGCCTAAAGGCCTTTGATGGCCCGAAGGTCCTGGAGACCTGTAGGCCCAAAACGGTGGCCCGAAGTCCCAAATAGGATGAATAGTTCCAGCTAATATAGTACCGAATAGTTACTGCTATAGTACTGCTACATTACTACTACAATTACCCAGAAATTCAACTACGCCCGGTTTTGAAGCCGGGTCTCTTGGATGCCAAGCAAGAGCCCTTACCACTCGGGTATAGACTCGTTGGCTATACTCCAATGTCATTTGATACATCAATAATAGAAATGATTCCTCAAATATTAATTCTAATGAAATTTTAAATTAAAATCTAAAAATTATTTACAATATATATATTTTTAAAAGAACAAGGTATTAGTCAGTGACATGATTTAATACGAAATTCATGGGAGTTTGAATTCCTATAAATGAGGAGAATTGTCGGCAATATCAAGAGTATTAAAAAATCAACATGTGAAAATTTCATTCACTATTATAGTATTTACTATTTAGGGGTTATTCATTACTCCAATAATCATTTTCGTTATTGAAAATCATTTCACTTATATTCTTCCATATTTAATGTAAATATAAAAGGGGTACCTGAATAAGGGAAATTAGTTCAATAAATTTTATGAAATGTTGATATTATACTTTATTGGAAAGTGATATTTGATAATTTCACCAACATGTTCAGAGATTTAATTTTTATAGATGCTGATAAAATCTAATTTCTTGTCCATTCAATTTATATGTTTTCTAGTGAGAAAAAAGAAGATGATATCTTGTGTTTATTAACTAAAACCAAATTTTTTCCTTCTGATATGGTGATAAGAAGGATGATATGCTGCTACGTCACTTTGTTTATTTTGGAAGATGTAATGTCCTGGTTCCGGGAGCCTCCTATAAGTCCCCCGTACCCAGTTTGTCACTTGGCCACAACCGCATTTCCTTGAACACTAGAGGATGCTGACTAGCAGCATGGACCTTGGGTGTGATCGTGGGGAAACTATTCCCTCATTGGAAGAGTAACACAATAGTTGTAAATAGATATACAATAGTAGAAGCAGTAATAATACCATACCAAATGTAAACATCGGATGTAATAAATAGTTGGAGCTCACATATCTAAATAAAAAATGATAAAAATGAATAGGAATGAATCCAAAAAAATCACAATTCTGAATATGTACTAAACCAAAGTACAAAAGAAAAGCAATAAACAGCTCCACAGCAACGCAAGCCTTATTTTGGTCTCTTGCTCCACATCTCCATAGCAATCATGTACCTAAAGTAGCAGGGCACTTTCCTTTATCTATACCTGAAGAAATATAATCTGTTTAGGACTAAAAGCCTGACCTAAACAGGGTGTGAGACTAATCTCAGTAGCCAACCACCCAATGATATGTTCCTAACATTCAGTGAATATATATGCTAGGCAATAAATGAAATTAAGCGGTAAGAAAAGTTGTACACATAGTAAATATTCTACAAATTCAATTGCATTCATTTTCATATATCAATTTAGTATCTAATCAAAAGTAAGTAACTATTTGGGAAATACTCATAGCCTAACCCCTCTAATTCAACAAAAAAACACAAGCAACCCCCTAGGAAGTAAACACCATCTAACACCGCTAGTCCAGCATTAACAAATACACTCTGAGAAAGAACACACCGTAAATTCCCCCTGTGGTCTCATATCAATAACTAATTGGAACTATGAGGAAGCACTCAATGTCAAATTTATCATGTGTCCTATACCGGGGATACTACAGACACTTTGAGGGAGCACATAGTCCTTCCCTCATGTGGTCTCAAGCCGTAATAGTAAAAAGACAATCTAGAGATGCCCTCAACATCCATTCTCTCAATCATCTACTACACCAGGTTCTCACAGTCCTTTTTATGTCATTCATTCGAAAATGATACATGGAAGCCAATGTAAACATCAAGAACTACTTGGCTAATCAGTCTACAGTATAACATATCATGTCAGATAATAATCACTCCATCATAACAATACTAGGCAAGGGAAGCAAAGAATCCTAAAAGGAAATATGTACCCAATGGTCAAAACAAGAAAAAAGGGGAAAAACAACCATAGCATGGAAAAATTAACCCCATTCAGAAACAAACATCCTCTATCAAAAAAAACAAGGCAGAAAAGGAAAAAACATGCTAAAACCATAAACACATAATTCCCCATTCTTGGATATTGTTCACTTTTTCACATAAAATTCAATCACTATCTATGAAAAAGAACAAACCACCTACCTCAGTGTCATGAGATAGATATACTAGAATCTCTGGCCTTGAATGGCCCTAGATCTACAACAACACATAAGATGTTCAATAGAGTATAACTCGTGAGATATGACAAATGAGGGGATTATGTTCAAGAATAAGTGAGAACTCACCGATGCGATTCCAACGCAATTGATGACGATAGATTTGGAGAACATATAGAGAGTTGGGGGATTAGAGAATAAATTCATCCATACAGACGCTCTCGGACAAGACGAGCGAAGAAGAAGAAGATGGTTATGTCCATCAGAAGTGACCCAGGTCCTTTTAATGAAAAAAGAAAGTGCATGAAGTGTATTTTCAAAAGTACCTGGCATGTACTTGCTTTCGTTGCCTTCACTTTAGGTGGTCTCGGGTTCACCACACACGGTCGTGTGCTTGGCCGTTACATGGCCGGAACACATTCACCAGTGACAACCGAGTATAGGGCGTGTAATTAAAAGTACACGGTATGTACTCCTAAAATTTCCCAATACTCATATTTTTCTAAAAAACAACCATAAAGGACAACCATACCTAAAAAACAATCCTGGTTCTTACCAACCTCCCCATTAAAGGAATTTTTCCCTGAAATTCCCTAGAAAGGTGGCATAGATGATGAATCCTTAAACAGATCTAGCCACTACAATCGTATATCAGCTTCCCTCTCCAAGGACTTGTCATGTACTCACTCGTACTTCCACAGCACTGATACCAAAGGAACATACCAACCATGGAGAACCATCACATTTCGATCAACAATCCAGATAAGATGCTCTTCAAACAATGCATCCACTTATAGCTCAACCTCATTGGGTTGGAAGTCATGAGACGGGTCTAAAAAGTAATGTAGAAGGTGAAAAACGCCGAAGACGTCATGCATAGCCCGATACCTCTGAGGTAACTGTAACTGATAGAAAACTAGACCAACTCCCTTCAACTCCTAAAACAGCCCGACATACCTCAGAGAAATCATACACAAACTCATAATCCTCATGTATCTCAACTTCAGTGTGACACGCAGGAAAACCAGATCTCTGACCTCAAACTCCAGAGGTTATCTCCATCGACCAGCATATGACATCTGTCATGACTGTGCAGTAGCCACCCACTTCTAAATCAACTATATATTCTCTATGGTCTCCTAGAAAGGATGAGGTCCCAGTATAGCTACCTCTCTAGCCTCTATCCAATATATGGGTGATCAGAATGTCCTACCATACAAAGCCTCAAAAGACACTATCTGAATAGTTTTTTGAAAACTGTTATAGTAGGAAAACTACATAAGATGTATGTGATTCTCCCAAGAACCTCTAAAATCCAGGATTCATGCTCGAATAATGTCCTCAAGCACCTGAATCTTACGCTCGGACTGGCCATTTGACTGGTGATGGTAAGCTATAATCAGAAGTACCTATGTACCCAATTCTTTTTGACATCCCTTCTAGACCTGAGAAGTATAAAGTGTGACCCTGTCCAAAACAATTGAGTGTGTAACCCCATGTAGACATAAAATCTTTTGGATGTAGAACCATAATATCTCATCAACACTAAAGGTCTCTTTGATCTGTATGAAGTGATAAACCATTATGATTCTATCAATGAATACCCAAACTGCATCATTCCCTTGAGTCGACCTCAGCAAACCTACCTCAAAATCCATCACGACATCATTCCAATTCTGCTATGGAATGGGTAACTATGGAGAATGTCCTAATGGTAAATAATACTCTAAATCCACCTGCAGATAGGTGGAACACCTCATGACAAAACTAGAAACATCTATTTTCATACATGGACAACAATACTAATTGTGTAGATCAGGATACTTCTTGGTGAAACCAGGATGAATAGCCCAAACTGAGGAATGAAAGTCTCACATTAGCTCCTCACGTATGTCTGTTGGCACCCACACACATCCCGTAAAATTCAAGATCTCATCATCACATATTGTTCTTCTTGGAATAGGGTCCTCTCCTAACACACTCTCCTGTAGGAATAAGCCTTCTGAACTTGATAGCTTCTTCACTCGCACCTGATCATGAATAGCAGAGGTAACCGTTACAAAAGAAATAAAATGTCAAACCCTGTCTATCATACACCTCCAAATGCATCTCATAGAACGTATCCATAAGCTTCCACTCACTACTGGCCTCCTGAATGGCCTATATCTGAGTCCTCCTTCTCAACGTATCAGCCACAACATTTCCCTTCCCAAGCGTGTAGGCCAGCTCAATATTAATGGACCGAATGTATTCAACCAACCTTGGAAATCTCAAATTTAGATCACACTGACTTAAGATATAATTGAGACTGTTGTGGTTGGTGAAAACCTCAAAATGATCTCCCAATAGGTAGTGTCTTCAACAGCATAAAGCATGAACAAATGCAGCCTACTCGATATCATGTGTTGGTTAGTTCCTCTCACATGGCCTCAACTGCTGAGACTCGTACACAACAAACCCTTCTCCCTGCATAAGCACTTCTCCCAGCCTGATACCTGATGCATCACAACACACAATGTATCTCTTTCTCACCTCTTGAAAAACATGTATCGGTGCTGAAGTCAACCTTCATTTCATCTCCTGAAAGGTTGACTCACAATAATGTGACCATAAGAACATCATGCCCTTCTTAGTCAGGCCCCTCAGTGGCACTGTATGCATGTAAAGTCTTGTATGAAACATCTATAGTAACCATCTATCTATAGAAACCATTGTACCTTAGATAAATTCTTCATATACTCCAAGGAAACTATTTCTCTCACTTTCTTCCTGTCTACTAATACTCTTGTCTCTGAGATAACGTGTCCTAAAAATTGAATCTGGTCTATCAGAAAGTGGAATTTTGGGAGATTAGAATATAACTGATGCTCCCTCAGGGTACTCAAAACGATATCAAGATGTTTGACATGGTCATGTCATGTGTGAGTTTCCATGAAGATATCATCCACAAATACCACCATGAATGAATCCAAACATGGATGGAACTCTAGATTCATCAGTTTTGTGAAAACCGTAAGCATGTTCATGAGATCGAACATCATAACCACATACTCATATAGATCATACCCACTCCAAACGGTTGTAAGAGATACATCTGATAGTCTAATGCACAACTGATGATAACTGGATCTAGAGTAAATTTTCAAGAACAACTGGCTCCTTGACGCCGATCAAAGAGATCATCTATCGTCGGCAAGGGATATCAGTTCGTGACTGTCAAATGGTTTAACTTTCGATAATCCACATAAAGTAAGAGGGTATCATCCACCTTCTTCGCAAATAGGATAGGAGAACCCCAATGAGATGTACCGGGTAAAAAGATCCCTTTATCCTGAAACTCTTCCAACTACTACTTGAGCTCTGGTAACTCTAGTGTAGCCATAATATAAAGAGGAATATATATCGATGCCACTACTAGAACAAGCTCAATAATAAAGTCCACCTTTCGCTCCAGAGGGAAACTAGAAAATTATTCTAGAAAGACATATCTGAAATGATCCACCACTGGAGAAAAGTCTATATGTGATGTCCCCAGGTCATCTAGATACAAACTAGAAATCTGGGATATATCACATCCCAACCCATGATGAACAGGTCCCGCTCTACTCGCATGGACATCCCACTCACCCTTATGAAGAAATGATCTTCCCTCTGGTGATGTAAAAATCACTATATAACGATAGAAATCATCAACTTCCGGGAAGAGAACTGACTAGTACATTATGAGAATAACATCATAACCCATCATCTCTAGGACATAAAGGTCCCAAAGGAAGTGACACCCACCAACCTCGAGAGGGCAGTCCCTGCACTAACGTATACTAGTGGTTCTTGTCCCCAATGGTGTGTCTAGCATCAAGATATCAATAGAAGAAAATATAAAGAGCCAAAGTCTCTCCACAACCGAAACAGATATAAATCTATAGGAAGACCCTATATCGAAAAGAGAAAATGCCAAAACTGAGGCAATTAGGATCGTACCTCGAACTGTAGAGGGTACGGGAACCTGGTTCTACTAGGTCTGTGCCACTATAAAAGTCTGACCTACGTTGTGGCCTTGCGACCCATCTTGACCACCCCGAGCTGATCCACCCTACTATTGATGAATGCATGGAGACTGACCAACATGGCTACAACCTCCACATCAGCCTGAATAGTCGGAAGAACATCAGTTCACTGGATGATGGAAAACTAGTGGTGCTACTCATGAATGATGAGTCATAGAATAACATCTTTCACCAGCTAGTAGTGAGAAGATCTGACAGAAGCGCTACAAATGACCAATCATTCCATAAGATTGAAACTCCACCGGGTCTCTCAGGAAGTGTGACCTCATATTCCCGCTCTTCCTACACTGGTCACACACCACCTATATATCAGAATATGTATCTCGCCTACTATGATTTTTGTTCATAGACTCCCTACGACACCTCCATATATCAGTAAGAGGGATAACCTCTATAGATGTCTAACTACCCTATCTCACACTCAAAAATCCCCTCATATTTCACTCTTTTATTAGCTCTTGGTTGACTATATAAGTGATGGAAGACAACCTGAAGATTTTTTAACTGATATTGGATATTGTTCCTAAGACCATCCTCATACATCCTTGCCACAAATAACTCTTCACCTCATGGAATAGGCATGATGCATTGTAGCTCTATGAAATGATAGGAATAATCCATAATAGAAATATTACCTTGCACCATACTCATGTACTCTCGAGATCGATCAGCCCTCAAAGTCTTTGGGTTGAAGTAGTCATAAAAGGCATGCTAAAACTCATCCCACACAATTACCTGTTGGCCTCACTCATTAGAGATCACATCCGACCATCTCATGGCAGAGTCACAAAGAATGTATGTAGCGTGCTTCACCCACCTATCTGGATGTGTCTCTAGATGCTCAAAGAGAGAAAGAATCCTTTCTAACCATGACTCTACAGCCTGAGGTCCTCCTTCCTCTATGATGGTGGGAGGATACTACTGCTGAAAGTCCCATGTCAATTCAACCATCGACGGGGCTGGATGCGGTACTCCCTGGAAGATCTGCATAAACATCATAAATCCCTCTCGGAACTGTGTTTCATCCCCTATGTCTGCAATAATAGCTTGTGCCAATACTATCACAACTGGAGGATTCATTGGTAGTCCCTAATTAGCCATATTCAGTGTCTGATCACTACCCTGTAATGGGTATAAATCCAAAGTACGTCTCGGTGTCATGACTCTGAAAGGTCAAGCGCACACCGTTGATCATTATTACATGGACTAAAACATATAAGTGTAAGAAAGGAATAAGAGAATGCAATCAATTGGTTTTTTTTTCAAAACCTCGGTATATAGCGTGTATAATTCCAACTGGGAATGTTCCATGAAGCCTTTATATGGGCATGCACTTCTGCCAACCCATGTCATGTAACACCCCATACACACGGCGTGTTATCCTACCACATGGTGTGTACATGAATTCTCTTCCCCTACCTAATTTCTTCTACATGGATATGCCACACAGATCTCCTAAAACCAGACCACACTGTGTGTTAGTGCCAGACCCAGCGTGTAATAGACAAACTTCACAGACTCATGTTGTTAGTCACACTGTCGGTTACACAACTCACTCTACACGGCGTGTCTATGCTAGACACGACATGTACGGGGAAGATTTCACCAACCCATGTTTTTTGTTACACGGCCATAGTCAAGGGTTACACTACACAGCGTGTTCAAGCATGAAAAGGTCTGTATGAAATAATTTTTTACCCATTTGTGTCATTAGTCACATGGGTGGGCACATGGAATATACAACACGACGTGTACGTCTGGCACACGATGTGATCTACCTAGATTTCCCAACCTCGTGTCACTTCTCACACAGCCTGTGAAACTATTAGAGACTGCACAACTTGTACATATAGTACATGGCGTGTACTTATGAAAAATAGTACCTTCCCAAATAGAAGGGAAAATGGTGTGTATTTATCATTACACGCAGGTTATTTTGGGGTTTTACAGATAGTAATCCCCATAAACTACTCCAGATCCCATAAAAACTGAAATGAACATTAGAGTTCCAAATTCTGATTTGTGAGGGCCCATACTTCCTATGAATCAATGAGTTTCATCTTATACATTTGATATACATGGAATAATAATACAATGATTCCCAAATTTTTGATCCATGAGGGTCCATAACACATCAAGTGTAACACCCCAATCTTCCATGATACGCTTCTCTTTGAATAATGTGATAGCGTGTGTTGTACGCAACACCGAGTTCTAACACACCATAACCAATCAAACTAGCCGTTATGAATAGTAATACCTACTTTTTGAAATTATATATATATTATTTTTTAAAATGGACTTCATTTTTGGATTCGGAATATCTAATTTAGCCAAAGGTGAATTTTTGGTACTTTTCGGATAAATTTAATATTTTGATGAATAGTGAAAATTACTAAATTTTAATTAAAAACAACTTTTTTAATCAAAATAATTAATAGTGATAAATTATGAATTTGAGTGGTTTTAAAGTATATTTAGAATATAATTTTACCATTTAATATAATTTTGGTCATTGGAAATAATTTTACAATTAAACCGGACATAAACAAGTGTCAATCTTTTGATAGTTATTATCTCTTAAAAACACGCTTTTTGTTTTAACAACAGGAATTAATTTTAAATTAATTTCTGCCACTTCTGTGTTTTGAATTTGGAAAAATGGATTAGACATTTGGAATCAGGATTTTCAAATTGTGTAAATAGGTAACTTTTATTTTTAGACATTTTGAATAATTAGTTCGGTAAATATTTTATTTACCATGGTTAAGGGTAAATCCGGTAAATAAGGGTTAAAAAACTAAAATTATAATAATACTAAATTACCCTAAAACGTGTCCTAGCCTTGTTGGTGGATACATTTTCGACTATAGGCATATTTGGGTCGATTTTGGGATCCCATGGAGCCACATGTAGGTGATAGGGACACTCTATTTTAACTAAGTTAAAATGAATACAAAAATGACACAAGCATATATCTTTTAGAAAGAAAAAATTTTACATAGGGTTATATATGTTGGATTTTAGACTATAAATATTCATTATAAATCTAAAGAGATTTCCTAAAAAATTATATTTTATTTATAATTTTTAGAGATTACATAATTTAATTTTTTTATGACACAATGATGATACAGTAATTAACATAATAGTGAAATTTTAAAATAATTGATATTATAAATACCCAAATAAATATAATTTGAGACTTTTAATGAATTAAAATAATTTTCTAGGATAATATGACATATTATTATTGATTTAATTAACTTTATTATAATTAATCACTCTTTTATGAGTTTCACAAAAATCAACTATTGAATAGTGTCAAAATTGACATAAAAGAGTTTTTAAGAAAATATTATATTATTAATGGATATTAAATTCATAAAAATCTAAGGATTGTCCAAGTGACTTATATCATGATATTTGTATCATAAATGGACCACTTGGGGGTATCTTGGATGTATATAGTATGTTTATTAACTATATAATATAAAAATACAGAGTGACATGGTATATGTCAAACTAATTAACTAAGAGTTAATACTTGAAGATAAGGTTAATATAGTAACACAAACCTGTCTAAATTCTATTTGTTGAATGGTTTTCGACCTATCCCCACTTTAACATTTAAATAATCAACTTTGAATCCATTAGAAACCGAATATGTATTTATAATAAATTAATATTTCTAGCATTTCCAAAGGTGCCCCTCACCCCTCTTATAAAAGGGAACTCCTCCTTCTCATTTATTCACACCGTCAAAGCCTTTTTGTTGGGCCAAACTCTGCCCAAATACTCTCCCAACTTCCCTCACTACAACCTAGAGGCCTTATTTTGATCATAAATCCTACCTAAGGAGCCCTTTTAATCAAATCAAAAGGAATAACCCGAAGAAGAGGTAATGATTTCACCACCCTTCTCCAAGTTCCTTTCTTCTTCAACTTCTTCTTCCTTTATTCTTACCATTCTAAAATAATAACTCCAGTATCATATATATTCTTTTATGTTATTATAAATATTGTACAACCATATTCAGTATTCTATCCACCGTTTTAATAACATGTCACCATACGTGAATACGTACGGCTTACCGTCTCCACGTCGTGGTGCAATTGTTATTCAATATATTATTATTTGGATGGGTATAATAATGATGTGTGACTCATGTAAATAATAAATATAACATGTTAATTATTGTTTATATATGATATAACATCCATTTATATATTATTTTAATATCAAAAGAATGATATTTTTGCTTGTGCGTACGTACAGACTACCGTCTCCACGAACGTGATGAGATTCATTCTCCATCGTATCCATTCAAGTATAATTATCATTTGATGATTCAAAAATAATGTTTAAGGACTTTATATCATCATGTATATGAATAATATACAGCCTATCCATGATAAACATGGCTTATGTAACAAAACATATAAAAGAAAATGAGTAAGTTAACACCTGAAACGATGATAATACTAAGATATTATTAACAAAGCAATGTTAAAAGATAATATATGATATCATATGAATGTATATGATTCTTGTATAATTTAATAACAATTATTTAACTATTATATAGGAGGTTAACCTACCCCAACCA
Source organism: Viscum album (assembly GCA_963277665.1). Classification (NCBI taxonomy): domain Eukaryota; kingdom Viridiplantae; phylum Streptophyta; class Magnoliopsida; order Santalales; family Viscaceae; genus Viscum; species Viscum album. The sequence goes on along the minus strand of OY728137.1, from coordinate 1,691,411,329 downwards.
AGTAAAAGAACAAGGAAAGGGTTATTTCACAATCTCTTCATTATCCGAGGTTGTTTATACGTAATAATCTACTGGGATCTCTTTATCATCCACATCCATGTTTCTTAAAAATGAATTTCAAAACAATTTTACTATTTACTAGAATATGGGTTAAAGTCATTTATACCCTTGTTTCAATTTTTATAAGAGGTTTATAAATGAATCTTTCCGTCGTTTTCCAAACAAGTTGCTTTTTAACGTTTTCGACAAAATTAAGGCAAGAATGTTTTTTTAACTTATACGGCGGGTGCGGCTATTTTCCGCCATTATAAAATCATCTAAGCTTCCCTTACAAGCTTATAAGAATATTTTCAATGAAAATTTTTTATTTCATAAATATAAAACTCTTAAATGATTTCAAAATAGAAAGAGATATTTCTCTAAAAATATTTTTGATTTCATATATGTCAACATCCTTTGATGGATTTTACGATTATTTGAAGTTGATATATTATGATACAAAGCATCTATATTGTATTGAAGGTTTTGTGATATGTTTGATTGTGGATGTGCTATTTTTATACCGTTCATATTTTATGGTGAAAGTATTGACATTTCGTATGCTACTTTTAAAACGAATGTTTATGTTATGTTTAAACCTTTACATATGGAAATGCATTGGACTTAATATGTGATGGGTGGATCCCGCTATAGCTTCTAGATGCATCGGTAGGTCTCATGAGACAAACTAGTGTCTTGGCACAAGGCATTGGAAAAAACATATTTGTAGTCTTGGCAAGAGGCCTTGGCTATGTGGTTATGATAGTCTGGAATTATTCATTCCATCATTATGAAAGTGGTTTTTGATATTGCATGTGATTATTCGATTAGTAGAATATCCATATGAATAAGTAAATGGAATTATTTCATTTTACTTTTTCCATACTATGTTGAAGTTCATGTTTAAAAGGCTATTGTTTTAGTTATACATTGCCTAAAATGATTATTCTTATTTATGAATTTTTCTGCTATATTGTTATCCTTACTAAGCATTTGAGCTCACCCCTTTTCTATTTTTTATTTTTCCTAGGAAGTGAAGAAGTAAATTATGAATGACCTGCAGGGATAGTATGTGGAAATATGAGTGTGGAATATGAAGAAAATATGTTGTTGTAGTTTTCATTTTTATGATGTAATGTAAGACTTATGAATATATCTAGTGTTTCCCTGGCTACTAAACAAATCGGTATTTCGAGATTTGATCCTTCTTGTGATCATGCCAATGTTATGTAATAATACACCGACTCTAGGTAACTAGGGTCGGGGCGTTACAGTTTGTATCAGAGAAAGTTTAGTACAAACCTTGGAAGCTAGATTTAGATATAATCTTATTAGAGCACGTAGAACTAAGATGAACTTTGAGGATTAGTATAGAAGAACTTCTTAGAATTTTGGTATTGTAGAGATTTTGTGAGTATTCCGAGAAATACATACCTATCTGGATACGATCAGGTTGAGTCAGCTCTGGCACAAATGTAACTAGGGGTAAAACCCGAAAACACCGCTTTGAGCTAGACTCGAACGGGAACTGGTGCACGAGAACGGGCCTTGCTGCACTCTTGGTTACGACACTCCCGGGAAATATGCTTAGGATAACTCTCATTTTCTTTACAAATCATTATGAAGGGTTTATGAGTATATACTTCCTCAGAGAAAACATTCTTATGATTATGGATTATATCCATATATAGTTCAATTTATGTTAAGTGTTTTATAAGTATGGGATTATGTATTTTGATTCATAAACTGATCTAGTTTATGCCATTGTTTAGAAATGGCACCTAGTGGAAGAAATGGAAACTGTATCAATGCACGCACTCCATGTAGGGATTTCCCTCCTGCTCAAGATAATTATAGTGGAGGTGGTGATGCAACTGGTGCCGATCAGCTAATCACCATACTGGGACAACTCACTCAGGATATGAATAATAACCTTACCCGTATGGAGTACCCTGATCCGCAGCATGGAGGATCAATGTTAGATCTATTCATGAGGCAACAACCACCAACGTTCAATGGGAGTAAAAATCCCTTAGTAGGTGAGGAATGGATAAGTTCTCTAGAGAAAATATTTTAGGCTTTGGGAAGTAGTGAAAGGGAAAAAGTTATCATGGAAGTTTACTGCCTCACTAGAGATGCAGATAAATGGTGGACATTGATTCAAAATACAAAGTAAGATGATGACGTATCAAATATGGAATGTAGGGATTTCAAAGATCTGTTTTTAGGAAAATACTTTCCTCACGACCATCGAGCATATTTGGAAAGGAAATTTCTGAGTCTGAGAGAAAAGGAGGATGAGAATGTCGCAAAGTATGAGGCTAACTTTACAAGGATGGCAAGGTATGCTGGAGATTATATACATAACCCAAGATGTAATATTGATCGTTTCTTTGATAGGTTAAAACCATTTATCCATAGATCATTAGTCTCACAATCCTTTTCATCATATGAAGACATTGTCTCATGTGCTATCAAGACCGAAAAGGAATTCTCTATGTCTTATGACTTTAAAGCAAAGCAAGAGAAGAAGATACCTGCTAATCAATATGGGAATGGAAATATGGGGAAGAAGGGAAAGGTTGAATTTCCATCCTGTGAAAAATGTGGTAAGAAACACCCTGGTACTTGCTTGAAGGGAACATGAGTCTGTTACAAGTGTGGTGAAAAAGGCCACCAAGCTCGTGATTGCAAGGGGATTAAGGAAGCTACCAATGTTCAGTGATACAATTGCAGGAGATGGGGCATTATGCAAATGAATGTCCTAAGAGTCAGGAGAACATACCTCAGAAAAGGCCAAGGGATCAAGGCCAAGCTTATGATATCACTACTGCTGAGGTAAAAGCTCTGAAAGACGTGGTGGCATGTAATTTAATGGTTTCTTCAAGTTTATAAAATTCATTATTTGATTCTGGATCATCGCATTGTTTCATATCATCCCAGTTTGATAAGAAAATTAGATATTTTCAATTTGATTTAACAAGGGAGTTGTCAGTTAAAACTCCTAAGGGAAGTATCATTGCAACAATGTTTTGTGAATCAGTCCCCATTAGATCACATAAATGTTCATTATCTGCTGATCTCGTCGTCATACCTATGATTGAGTTTGATATAATCCTCGGTATAGACTAGCTTTCGGACTATGATGTGATGATTTATTGAAATAAGAAAGAGGATATGATTCCTGATGATGTTGATATAGAACACCTTATCTTTAGAGCAGAATCGTCACCACCTAATGCTTATATAGATCCACCACCAGTAGCACAACTAAATTCAATTATTGGGGAGGAAGAGAATGAAATGACTATGGGTGAGGAAAGGAATGTTCAAATAGAGGATGTACCAGTTGTGAAAGAATATGTAGATGTATTTCCGGAAGATTTACCTGGACATCCTCCAGAACAAGAATTTGAGTTTTCCATTGATTTAATTCATGGATCAAGGCCTATATCGAAGTCCCCTTATAGAATGGCCACTTTAGAATTAGTTGAACTAAAGAAACAACTAGAGGAATTGAGTAATAAGGGATTTTTCACCCTAGTGTTTCTCCATGGGGAGCCCCTATTCTTTTTGTTAAAAAGAAAGACGGATCTATGAGGTTATGTATTGACTACAGGGAGATCAATGCTATAATGGTAAAGAACAAGTATCCACAACCTCTCATTAATGATTTATTTGACCAACTGCATGGAGCTCAATAATTTTCAAAGATTGACCTTCGATCTGGATACCATCAGTTGTGTGTGAAGAAGGAATACATTCCGAAGACAGCATTTCAAACCAGGTACGAGCATTACGAGTTTACAGTAATGCCTTTTGGATTAACTAATGCACCCTTTGTATTCATGGATCTGATGAATAGCGTTTTCAAGGAGTATATCGATGAATTTGTGGTGGTATTTATTGACGATATCTTGGTATACTCCAAAAGATACGAAGATCATGAAAATCACCTGCGCATTATCCTGAAGACTCTGAAAAGACATGAATTATATGGTAAGTTTAGCAAGTGTGAATTCTGGATTCAGGAGATTTCTTTTCTTGGCCATATTGTCTCTAAAGATGGAATCACTATTGATCCTTCTAAGACAAAGGCAATCCAAGAATGGACAGCACCGATGAGTATAATTGAGGTACATAGTTTTATTGGTTTAGCAGGTTATTATCGACGTTTCATCCAGAATTTTGCCCAATTGGCTAACCCATTAAAGAAGCTCACACGTAAAATGGTTAAATTTGTTTGGACAAAAGAGTGTGAAAAATGTTTTGAAGAACTGAATAGAAGATTAGTCAATGCTCCTATATTGACTCTACCATCAGGGAATGACGGGTTCGTTATTTATAGTGATGCATCGAAAAAAGGACTTCGATGTGTCCTTATGCAGAATGATAGGGTTATTGCCTATGCATCACGATAGTTGAAAATTCATGAACAAAACTATCCTACTCATGATCTTGAGTTAGCAGTTGTGATCATTTCTTTGACGATATAGAGGCACTACCTCTATGGTGAAAAAGGTGAGATTTATACTGATCACAAGATTTTGAAGTATATTTTCTCACAAAATTAACTCAACATGAGGCAAAAAAGATGGCTTGAAATACTCAAGGATTATGATTGCACGATACACTACCACCCGGGGATGGCAAACAAGGTGGTAGATGCTTTGAGCAGAAAAGATCATGGATTTTTGAACAATATGAGAATTGAAAGGGATCCAATTTTCATGGATCTAGTGAATATGGACATGGGAATAACTAGGGAAGGAGAAACATCAATGCTTTTTCAAATGGATGCCAAACCATCTTTACTAGAAAGGATTAAGAGTTCTCAGACTAATGATGGAGACTTTCAAAAGAAGATTAAAGCTATGAATGATGGGAGATTGAGAGATTTTGTGTATGAAGATGGAATTTTGAAATTCGGGAAGAGGCTTTGTGGTCCCGATATACTTGATATAAAAAGGGAATTGTTGGATGATGCTCAATGTTCCAATTTCTCTATACACCATGGGAGCACCAAAATGTATTGAGATTTGAAGGAACATTTTTGGTGGGACAATATGAAGAGGGAGATTGCTAATTTTGTGTCAAGATGTGTGGTTTTTCAACAAGTGAATGCTGGAAGGACTCATGCTGGAGGAGTAATGCAACCTCTTCCCATACCAGAGTGGAAATGGGACAATATTACGATGGACTTTGTCATGGGGATACAAAAGACTCCTAGAAGGAATGATGCAATATGGGTTATTGTTGATCATCTAACCAAGTCAGCACATTTTCTTTCTATAAGAGAAGATCTGCCACTGGAACGTCTAGCAAGACTATATATTAATGAAGTAGTTAGACTTCATGGAGTACTCCTATCGATTGTTTCTGATTGTGATCCCCATTTTACTTCAAGATTCTGGAAGAGTCTTCAGAAATACCTGGATACTGAACATCATTTGAGCACTACCTACCACCCCTAGAAAGACGGACAATCAGAACGGACTATTCAAACCTTATAAGACATTTTGAGATCCTGCTCACTTGACATTCAGGGTATGTGGGATCAGTATTTACCTCTGGTAGAATTTTCCTATAACAATAGCTTCCATTTGAGTATTCAGATGGCACCATATGAAGCGTTATACGGAAGGAGATGTCGCACACCAACCTGTTGGGATGACGTTGGTGAAAGAAAACTTGTTGGTCTAGAACTGGTGGAGGAAACGATAGAAAAGGTGAAGGTAACCAAAATCACATCAAAGCCGCTCAAAGTAGGTAGAAGAGCTATGCCGATAATCGAAGGAAGGATTTGGAATTTCAAGTCGGTGATCATGTTTTCCTGAAGGTATCTCCATGGAAGGGAGTCATACATTTTTGTAAGAAAGGTAAATTGAGTCCCAGGTACATCGGACCTTTCGAAATTCTAGAACAAATCGGGGCTGTAGCTTACCAATTGGCAATGCCGCCAAGTCTCTCCAAAGTTCACGATGTGTTCCACGTATCTCTGTTGAGGAAATACATGCCTGACCAAACACATGTACTCACCATTGAAAATTTAGAAATGGAACCCGATCTGTATTATTGTGAAGAGCCCGTTAGGATTCTTGATACGAGAGAACAAGTACGGAGAAACAGGACGACGCGTCTGGTAAACGTTTTGTGGAGAAACCATAAGATGGAAGAGGCAACGTGGGAACCCGAGGAACTTATGATGAAGAACCACCCAAGTCTTTTCATGCGATAATATTCTAGAAATTTTGAGGACGAAATTATTTGAAGGAGGGGAGAATGTAACACCCCATGCTTCCACAATACGCTTCTCTTTGAATAAAGTGATAGCCTGTGTTGTATGCAACACCGAGTTCTAACACACCATAACCAATCAAACAAGCCGTTATGAATAGTAATACCTACTTTATGAAATTATATATATTTTATTTTTTAAAATGGACTTCATTTTTGGATTTGGAATATCGAATTTAGCCTAAGGTGAAATTTTGGTACTTTTCGGATAACTTTAATATTTTGATGAATAGTGAAAATTACTAAATTTTAATTAAAAACATCTTTTTAAATCAAAATAATTAATAGTGATAAATTATTAATTTGAGTGGTTTTAAATAATATTTAGAATATATTTTTACCATTTAAAATAATATTGGTCATTGGACATAATTTTACAATTAAACCGGACATAAACAAGTGTCAAATTTTTTGATAGTTACTATCTCTTAAAAACAAGCTTTTTGTTTAAACAACGGGAATTAATTTTAAATTAATCTATATCACTTATGTGTTTTGAATTTAGAAAAATGGATTCCATATTTGGAATCAGGATGTTCAAATTGTGTAAACAGGTAACTTTTGTTTTTAGACATTTTGAATAATTACTTCGGTAAATATTTTATTTACCATGGTTAAGGGTAAATCCGGTAAATAAGGGTTAAAAAATAATATTATAATAATACTAAATTACCCTAAACGTGCCGTTGATTTATTGGATGATACATGTTTGACCATAGGAATCATTGGGTCTATTTCTGGACCCCATGGAGCCACTTGTAGGTGATAGGGACAATTTATTTTAATTAAGTTAAAATGAATAGAAAAATTACACAAGCATATATCTTTTAGAAAAAAAAATTTACATAGGGATATATATGTTGGATTTTAGACTATAAATATTCATTATAAATATAAAGATATTTCCTAAGTAATGATATTTTATTTATTATTTTTAGATATTACATAATTTAATTTATTTATGACACAATGATGATGCAGTAATTAACATAATAGTGAAATTTTAAAATAATTGATATTATAAATACCCAAATAAATATAATTTGAGACTTTTAATGAATTAAAATAATTTTATAGGATAATATGACATATTTTTATTGAATTAATTAAAATTTTTCGAAGTAATAATTCTGTTATGAGTTTCACAAAAATCAACTATTGAATAGTGTCAAAATTGACATAAAAGAGTATTTAAAACAAATATTATATTATTAATTGATATTAAATTCCTAAAAATCTAAGGTTCGGCAAAGAGACTTATATCATGAGTGTTGTATCATTAATGGACCACTTGGGGGTATCTTTTATGTATATAGTTAGTTTATTAACTATATAATATAAAAATAAAAAGTGACATGGTAAATGTCAAACTAATTAACTAAGAGTTAATACTTAAAGATAAGGTTAATATAGTAACCCTAACCTCTCTAAATTCTATTGGTTGAATGGTTTTTGACCTATCCATACCTTAACATTTAAATAATCAACTTTGGAGCCATTAGAAACCGAATATTAATTTATTATAAATTAATATTTCTAGCTTTTCCAAAGGTGTCCCTCACCCCTCTTATAAAAAGGCACTCCTCCTTCTCATATATTTACACCTTAAAAGCCTTTTGGTTTGGCCAAACTCGGCCCAAATACTCTCCCAACATCCCTCACTACTATATAGAGGCCTTATTTTTATCAGAAATCAATCCTAAGAATCCCATTTGATCAAATAAAAAGGAAGAACCCGAAGAAGAGGTAATGATTTCACCACCCTTTTCCAAGTTCCTTTCTTCTTCCACTTCTTCTTCCTTTGTTATTACCATTATAAAATAATAAATCCAGTATCATATATATACTGTTATGTTATTATAAATATTTTACAACCATATTCAGTATTCTATCCACCCTTTGAATAACTGTCCCCATACATGCGTACGTACGGCTTACCGTCTCCACGTCGTGGTGTAATTGTTATTCAATATATTATTATTTGGATGGGTATAATTATGAAGTGTAACTCATGTAAATAATAAATATAACATGTTAATGATTATTTATATATGATATACCATCCATTTATATATTATTTTAATATCAAAAAAATGATATTGTCGCTCGTGCGTACGTACGGACTACCGTCTCCACGAACGCGATGAGATTCATTCTCCATCGTATCCATTTAAGTATAATTATCATTTGATGATTTAAAAATAGTGTTTAAGGACTTGATATAATTCTGTATATTAATAATATATAACCTATCCATGACAAACATGGCTTATGTAACAAAACATATAATAGAAAATGAGTAAGTTAACACCCGAAACGACGATAATACTAAGATATTATTAACAAAGCAATGTTAAAAGATAATATATGATATCATATGAATGTATATGATTCTTGTATAATTTAATAACAATTATTTCACTATTATACATGAGTTTAACATACCCCAACCAAGTAAAATTACAAGGTAAGGGTTATTTCACAATCTCTTCATTATCCCAGGTTGTTTATACTTAATAATATACTGGGATCTCTTTTTCATCCACATCCATGTTTCTTAAAAATGAATTTCAAAACATTTTTACTATTTACTAGAATATGGGTTAAAGTCATTTATACATTTTTTTACTTTTTATAAGAGGTATATAAATGAATCTTTCCGCCATTTTCCAAACAAGGTGATTTTTAACCTTTTATACAAAATTAAAGTAGGAATGTTTTTTTAACTTATACGGCGGGTGCGGCTATTTTCCACCATTATAAAATCGTCGAAGCTTCCCTTACAAGGTTATACGAATATTTTCAAAGAAAATGTTTTATTTCATAAATATAAGACTCTAAAATGATTTCAGTATAGAAAGAGATATTTCTCTAAAAAGAGTTTTGATTTCATCTATGTCAACATCCTTTGATGGATTTTACGCTTATTTGAAGTTGATTTATTATGATAAAAAACATCTATATTGTATTGAATGATTTGTGATATGCTTGACTATGGATGTGCTATTTTTATACCGTTCATAGTTTATGGTGAAAGTATTGACATTTCGTATGCTAGTTTTAATACGAATGTTTATGTTATGTTTAAACCTTTTAATATGGGAATGCATTGGACTTAATATGTGACGGGTGGAGCCCAATATAGCTCCCCGATGCATTGGTAGGTCTCATGAGACAAACTAGTGTCTTGGAACATGGCCTTGGAAAAATCTTATTTTTAGTCTTGGCACGAGTCCTTGGCTATGTGGTTATGATTGTCTGGCATTATGCATTCCATAATTATGAAAGTGGTTATTGATATTGCATGTGATTATTCGATTAGTAGAATATCCAAGTGAATAAGTAAATGGAATTATTTCATTTTAGTTTTTCCATACTTTATTGAAGTTCATGTTTAAAAAGATTTTGTTTTAGTTATACATTTCCTTAAATGTTTATTCTTATTTATGAATGTTTCCGCTATATTGTTATCCTTACTGGGCATTTGATATCACCCCTTTTTTATGTTTTATTTTTCCTAGGAAGTGAAGAAGTAAATTATGAATGACCTGTAGGGATAGTATGTGGGAATATGAGTGTGGAATATGAAGAAAAGATGTTGTTGTAGTTTTCATTTTTATGATGTAATATAAGACTAATTATTATATCTAGTGTTTCAAAGGCTACTAAACCAATCATACATTCAATATTTGATCCTTCTTGTGATCATGCCAATGTTATGTAATAATGCACTGACTCTAGGAAACTGGGGTCTGGGCATTACATCAAGAACCAAATTTTGTCGTCCATTAAAAAAAACCTTACACAAAGAAATAACTAATCAATAATCTTGTGTTCTATCAAGGAATCTATCACAACATCAAGAATATCTTACACAACATCTATCCTAATAACTTGCAATCACTAATGCACCCTAAATGGTATGGAAAAGATGCATGAAAAGTGATTTCTTGAAAGTTCCTATATGATGCATGAGATGGAATACCCTCATCTCATCAGATTTCAGTAGAAGTTAACCTTAGTAATATCAACCATAACACAATAAAACATTTGAATTACCCAATGGTTAAATAAAATGAACTGTAAAAATTGAAAAATCATAAAAATTGTGATAACGAGGTAAATTGGATTTTCCCTCTACATGGGTTAGCTACTCCTGGGAAAAACATATTACCAAATACCTATTTCTTTCCTATCCCTCACTATAGGCTCCAAATAGTAAATCAAGAAGAAAATAACCCTTTGATACCACTTTGTAACATCTCGGTTTTGGGAGCCGCCTAGAGATGCCCCGTACCCGCTCAGTCATAAGGCCTCAAGAGCATTTCCTCGAATTCCAGAGGCTTCCAACTAATAGGGAGCGCCTTGGAGTTAATAGTGGGTAAATTTTTCTCTAATTGGAAGGATAACAAAATGGATGTAAATAGATATACAATAGTGTAAGAAGTAATAATATCATACCAAAAGTAAACAACAGAAGTAATAAATAGTTGGAGCTCACATATCAAAATAATGAATGATACATATATCTAGGAAAGCAGCCAAAAAATTCACAATGTTTTAATGCAGTACTAAACCAAAGTAAAAAAATAAAATCAGTATGTATCTCCACAGCATCATAAGCCACAGCTTGGTCCCATGCTCCCCAGCTCTATAACAATCATGTAACTGAAGTTTTAAGGTGCTCCCCCTTATCTATACCTACATCAATATAATCTGTTTAAGACCAAAAGCATGAACCAAACAGGGTGTGATACTAATCCTAGTAGGAAACCATCCAAATAAATTTTTATAATAGTCAGTGAATAGATATGGATGGAAATTATCAAAATGAAGCAGTAAGCAAGGAAGTACACATAGTAACAATCCTACAAATTCAATTGCATTCATTTTCATATATCAAGTGAGTAGCTACTCAAAAAAAGGTAACCATCTGGGAAGTAATCTCAACCAAAACCCTCTAGTTTATCCAATAAAATTCAAGGAACCCTTTGGGAAGTACACACAAACTAGCCCCTCTAGTTAATCTTTAACAAAGACGCTCTGATGAAGCACTCACTGTCAATTCCCCCTTGTGGTATCATATCAGTATCTAATATGCACTCTGAGGAAGTAATAAAAATCCAATTCTCCATGTGTCCCTTATCAATGCAACTAGATACACTCTGGGAGAGCAGAAAGTCCATCCTCCCTATGTTCTCACAACGTAACAGTAAACAGACACTATGGAGAACCCCTCAACAACCAATCTCCTTTTGGTCTACTACACCAGGGTATCTCGGCCCTATGTTAGTTAGTCATTAACAGATGACACATGGAAACCAAATTAAACCTCAATAACTACTTGGATAAACAATCTAAAAAATATCATAGCATATCAGATAATAATCACTTTATCCTAACAATACTAGGCATGGGATGAAAAGCTGCCTGACATGAAAGCGGGACCCAATGATCAAAACAATAAAAATGGAAAATAATCCTCCATAGCATGAAAAAACAAACACTATTCATTAAAGAACAACATATATCCAAAAAACATGGCATAGAAGGCAAGACATGGCTAAAACCATAAACATACAATACCCCATTCCTGGGTATTGGGCACATTTGCACATAAAATTCAAAGACTATCTACATAAATACAAAAAAAACCAACCTATGGATCGTGAAATTTATATATGTGAATCCCAAGACATGAATCACTACAAAACATTTTATATCTACAAAAATGTTTATGATGTTAAACAGAGGATAACTCGTGAGAGAGGATAAATCATGAGATGATGTTCAAGAAGGGATATGTTGGTGATGTGATTCAAATGTAATTGATGACAGATGATTTAGTGCTTAGACGGTGAGTAGAGGGTTCAGAGAATATCCATGACTGTATGGATTCTCTCAGATGAGACGGGCGAAGATGAAGATGATTATGTTCATTAGACGCATCCTCAGTCCGTTTAATCAAAAAACAGAAAGTTCACTACATGTATTTTAAAAGTATACGACCTGTACATTCCTATTATGGCCTCTACATCAGGTGGTCTCTAGGTAAACTCACATATCCATTTTCTCGGCCATTACACGGCCCGTACACGGTCACTAGTGGAAACCATGTATATGGCGTGTACATAAAAGCACACAACAATTAGTTTTGAAATTTTGAGAAACTACTATTTTTTTTAAAAAAACAGAACATAAAATCATAACTAAAAAAGAATATCATAGATCATATAGTAGTCCAAAGCCTTCAATAAGAGGATATTTCATATGATACATAAGAATATAGATAGACATTAAAATTTTTATTCATTCTAGAGTTAACAAAGATAATATAATAATATGTTGTTTTTTTTACACAACCCATAAATTCACCTTATAAGAAGTGGATGATACCATCTACAAAAGATATTGGATGTTACCAACTACAATAAAATATGTAAATTTATATAACTTACAGACACAATGATTTTATAGTGATGATAAAATATGTGTACTATGGAAAAGGTTTAACATAACAAGGGGTATTCTCTCACAACCTTTCGGAACATTATAAAAATAACTTTCGGGAAACATTTATTAAATATTAATGTATATCACTAAGAAAGATATTATGAAGGGTGAATAAAGATATTAATCAATCATAGGTTTTTATTCATAATGATGAATCTGTAGAAAGTAAAATATCTTTAACTGATTTACCTCCCCCTTATTAGTACCCTAACTAATCTGGTGTCAGGAAGTGGTATTACTAAAAATTTTGTTCCCATGATATTTGATTAATATGAATTCTTTTATATAGAATTATAATTTTATTAATATGTGAGGATTTTTCTTCTTTTAGGTAGTGACCATTTATGGGTTAAAGAATAAAAAATTACCTTATCTGATGTCACACGAACTAAAAGTACATTATGAATAAACTATGGGTTATCCATTAATTATAAGATATAGTTTGATATTTTTATAGAAAAGATGGATATGGACATATATAGAGATATCAGAAATTTTACACTAACATTTTTTTAAAAAATTACAACAAAGTTATGGTGGTACAAATATGCAAGGAAATTGGGAATTAACTAAATAATATAAATGAAGAAAACATCATATTACAAAAAGAAATGTTAAAAATCTGATGTAAAAAATTAAACATTATAAGAACACATGAATAAATAAATGATGAATAATTTTTTACAACTGTAACATAGATGGATAGTATATGAATCCCACTTGTAACAACATATTTTTGTTTTATTTAATTCATTATATCTGGGGTTGTTTTGAATTTTTGTGGTTGTCAGGTTGAATATTTGGAGTTTTGTAGGTTTCTTTGGTGTTTCAATGTTTACTCGCATTTTTTGGAGAAACCACTACATTCATGTGTATATGGGGTTTCTATGGTTTGGTTCCATTTTCATACAGTCAAAATTGTTTGAAAACCCTTTTGGGGAACCAAATGAAAAAATGTGATTTCTATTGACCTTAAATGTGGACAACACATGATTTAATCATGGATTGGAAAAAACATGAGGCCAAACATTGTGAATTTCATAGGTGTTATTATTTTTGTATTTTCTAAAATTTCCCATTTTTTATTAATAGTTTATTCAGCCTCTCTTTCTCCCAAAACACATCATCTTTATATTAGGTTCCCATGCATGACATCTAACATCACACCCACTTGATATTTAGTCTTTATTTTGATGGTTTTGAAGTCTCTTGAAAGTAAATATTATACTCATTATCCTTTATAACTCTCTACTACTTCATTCCTAGGTTTTTAGTTTCGCCTTGAACCTTAGTTTGTTGTGTGTGGAAGATATTAGGTTTGGGATTGTTATAACCTAGTTATTTTGTAACTGACATCATTTCCATGAGGTATTCTTGCTAATTTTTGTGGTATTTGTTGATGGAAATAAATTTTTACATAGATTATTCTTTTTCCATGTATGTATCACTTTGAAATTGTTTCTTTTTTTATTTAAATGAATGTTTGAAATTTTTTATTTTATTTTTATTGAATATATGACCATTTATTATACCCATTTGATTATTTAAAATAATTTAATTTTGTATGAGGATGTAATAAGTGTTATCTCTTGACATTTCATTTTTTAATGATTGAAATTTTATTATGTGTAATACTTATGTTAAATTCCAATTACGCTCTTCTTGAAAGGCTATAATGATGTGTGTTGTATTTTGATCTAGATTTTGTATTAAATGTGTAAAAATAATTTTTAAATTTGTAAATTGATTGAAAGTTACTTTTTTAACGTTTAAATGATTTATAAAGGTGCCCCTTAATTAATTTACAATGTTTCATTGAAATGTTTCCATGATTTACCACTTGTGAAAATTTTCTTAAAGTATATTTTATTATTTTTTTGTCTAAATTTGAGGAGTTTGTCTTTATTTTGGATTTCAAAGAGTAAAGAACCTTATTATAGTATGTAGATTTGAAATATTTTAGCTAGTTGCGATATTTCCTTTGATTTACAAAACATTTAAATAAATTGTTCATTATGAAATGTTTAAATGAATTGGAATTTGGAGAAATTTTTTATGATTAAAGATCAATTGGAACTTTAATTTTAAATGGTTGATGTGAATATAATTTCATAACACCCATTTAAATTTCTTAAACCATTTGGGGGTTTTTAATCACTATGTGAGGGTGTTTGTGTCTTAGGTATTTTCATTTACAATCCCTTTCATGATAATATTGTCTTTATTATTCTTCACCAATCATTCTTATTATTTATGGGAACTAGGGAACTATTTGGGTTCTCTTTTTATAGAATATGATTTGATTTATATTCCACTAGTAGTCCTATAGTCCTTCTTATAACAAAGTTCATGGAGAAGTATTTCAACACAATGAGGATTATGTAGGCTTGTAAAAAAAGTTTGGTTTGGGATTTAACATATATCTATATTTGTTCCATGAGCAAAAAACTCTTAAAATATTATGGATCTCACACTTTGGATCTGTGATTGAGAAATGACACATTTTATTTCAATATCAATTATTGATATCCAAAAATTTTATCTAGTTATTTATTATTTCATTTCCCCTTAAATATATTTATGTAGAATCTATATATTGAATTTACATGTTACAAAACTTTTGAAATTATAGTTCATGTGTTTTTAAGCTTAAACAATGTTTGTAGGATTCTTTATATTGGAGAATGTGTTTTAATAAATTATTTTAAAAAAAATTTATTGAATTTAAAGACACTTATATTTATTTTTAGGATTGATTTAAAAATGGTCATTTCTATTTAATTTTGGAATTGACTAGGGAATTTTTTTAAAAGGATAATTTTCTTAAATAAAACAGGCATGTATATTTTTTTTAAAAAAATTAATTGGTGTGTGGTTATGAAATATATTGTGGCAGAGGAAAGATTTTCAAAGGTTGTGTTTTTGGTTTAAGAAAACAATTTAGAATGTTTTGAGAGGTGATTAAGAATTTGGTTTGGTTTTTCGTAATTTATAAATGAAGAACCCACTTTCTTGTAATATATTAAAAATAGAATTTATGAATTGACTTATGACAAAAATTTATTAGTCTTAGTTTCTGGAAGAGAACTATAGGTATTTTTTGATCATGATTATATATTTTTGGTTATATGTTTCATATAAGATTACGATTGTTTTTTAGGCCAACACTGTGTGAGTTGGGGGGTGGTTAGAAACCGTAGTTTCTATGTAGATGTGTTGGGAAATTCATTAAGTCAATGTGGGTTTGTTTTATTTTCCCCATTGGTGTTATATTGACCAATATAACTATTCTTATAGTTTCTTTTGGGTGATCACTTTATATTTTTTAATCTTTGTTGTGTAATTTTGTATTTTTATGATATTATATGTTTATAAAAATTTGATAAATATGTATTTTTGGTTTGGAAATTTTTCATTTGTTCTGTCAGTTTTGGATCATTATATGCTTTATATCATATAGACACCAAATTTAAGAATGGTTCATTTCAGAATATCAATTGATGTTCTACAATATTTTATATCTAATTTATGGTGAAATCATTCCAAAATGGATTCTAGTTATTCCTAAGAAAAAGTTAATGGCTTGTAGGGATCGTGAATGTCCTCAGGTCCACTGGGAAAAAATGGGTCTGGATCCAGGTTAGATAGATGCATTGGACATCTTTTTATATATTCATATTAGAGGATTTAGGACGACCTCAATGAATCATCTATATTCTAAAAAATATATTTATAACCATCTTTATAGATTTTACATCAAGATCTCAATGTTTAATAAAATCATATAAGTATATATTGATGAAATTCACAATATTCTACAAAATTAAGAGATATGAATGAAACATTTTCAAGAAAAAATTAATAGATGAAATATTTTATTAATCTCTGCAAAATATGAATATCAGGGAGGATTACTTATTTTACCCTATAAATGATTTTAATTGATAAGATGAGTTAAATTATAATAACGAGAAAATATTGTTTCTTATATCTAAAAACATCATAAAATAAAATAGAAGTGTGTAAAGTAAATAATTAATATAAATGGTCTCAATGTAGTTATATTCAATATTTTTCTTAAGTTTGTCCTAAGAAGATATAAAATATAGTGTTATAAGATGAAGAATAATATGTTGAAATATAATTAAATCTGATAATAATAAGATATATAATGCAATTAAATTTTATGAATGAAGAAGTAAATATGTTTTTAATGAAAAATAGAATCATGTTGTGTAAAGTGTATGAAGTAAAATCTTCAAAAAGTGATGAGTGAAATGAGGAAACCTCTAGAAAATAAACTAATTTTAGGGTATATAAATAATGGAAAAATGACATCTATATTAGTGTATAAGTAGAAAAATAAAAAATCATGCATTACTCACATGTCAATGATAGAAAATGTAGGGTTTCTTTAAAGGAACACTAGAAACATTAAAGATGTTAAAAATTTGTTTATGGAAGTTGAAAGGGAAAATAATATTGAAAGTGAGTTTAATAAGAATGTTAATGGTTAAATTTAGGATATCAAACATATCATTGTTAATGCTTCAGAATAAGAGATAATTATAATGGGAGTAGGCATAAATATTCCTAATAAAAATATAAACTTAATCACAACTAATCAAGGTGTCCTGAAGAAGAAAAATCATGTGAAAATTAAACATCACATTGATAAAGTTTTCGATGTCAGGGCTGAGTGATCATGAAATCGTGAGATGGTGTATACATAAGCCTTCTAGAGATATTCACATTACATTTATAAAATTTTTAATGCTAATAATTAAAACAGTTTAGGATCTATAAGAAAATTTCGAAAATAATTCGTGAAATAATTTATTTTATGGCCTATAAAATAGTTAATTTGTTAGAGATTGAAAACAACAAAATTTCTCTTAAAAATCTGTGATAAACAAGCATTATTTTGTTCCCAAACTATATGTGTATTATCCTGTATAGAATAATTTTTGTATTGAATATATTTATATTTAGGGGTTACTATAGGTTATGTGGATCATATAGATGTAGTGAATATAATGAATGGAACAAAATTTCATTCAAATTGAGTCATATATGGTTAAAAATTAGGGGTACCTTTTTAAATTATATAATCAATGGACAATTCAAAAAAACATATAGAAAATGATAACACAAATATTATACATGTCACAAATAAGATTCAAGTTCTTATGTTTGTGATTGGAACTACATATATATGAGATATTTGAAAATCAATGGAATTGTGTATTCTAGAATTTAATCATCAAGCCAAAATAATAAAATAGTTTTTATTAATTTTGGGATAAAATAACCTAGTGGGAGTTCGTAAACTATAGGATAAGTAAATGTAGAAATATTAATTATTAAAATTTCTCACATTAAAATAATAATTGATAAAAATAATTTTACCATGGAATAATAAACATGTTTGGAATTCTTTTAGATTTGCGATCATAATAATTCTAGCAATCTCAATATTATCAAAGAAAATAATCTGTCAAATAAAAGGATTTTCCACATTGGTTAAAATAATTTGGTTAATATTTCAATAAAAAAATGTTGATATTTTCTCTAATAGATATTAGATTGATATTTGCGTTGGGAAACATTTCAAAAATAAAATATTTTTCAAGGGATGCAAAAGATATTGGGGAATAATAAATACTTCTTATATAATTAATTAAATCATTTCATTGTGATTCTATAAGGAAATAAATATAATAAATTTTTCTTCTATTTTATCATATTGATTAATTATTTTCCATGGATTTTCAGATTATTATTTTTCATGAAAAATTCACAATAAGAGGATATTTTCAATATCTATATAAGAGAATATTAAAGAGATCAATGAATTCATAACAACAAATTGAGATCCAACCATCTGTATTAGTAAATTTTATGTAATTTTGAATACCAACGTGAAATGTGTTAGACAATAAACAAATATATCACCCATTACACCTCAAAATACATTGGATTTCTTGTATCAATGAATAATAGTATTATAGAATGGGGATAACAATTTTTGTGGAATTTGAAAGATAAATTTATTTTGTTGTTCAGAATATTGTAGTGTTGTTTAAATTCAATAATTATTCTTTATTTGAAGAAATTTATATGATACTGTGAATGAAATGTGTTATCAGAACACTACTAGAGTTAAAAAAATTATATTCATTCAAACCCTTCCATTATCGATATAAATGATTCAGACCTAGGAATATTTTATGATAATTCTAATTAAGGTTCATTTATTAGATTCGTGTCTAATGATAAAGGATATAAATGAGAGAATAATATACTTCACAAGGTGTTTTATAGTAATGATGTTTATATTATTAAATAATAATTATAAAGCATGATCATTATGTAGTAGTTCTTGAATAATGTGATTACAAATTAATGTAGGAATCTAAAAAAATAAAGGAAAAACAACCTGGCCCAAAACCCTATGGATGTATTGTTTAATCTGATCATATAATGGATGGATATTATATTAATGAAAATGTATAATAGAAGTAACAATGGTAGAATAAACATGTGAAGTTAAATAATACCACTGGAAAAAAGAAAGATCGTCTACATACTAGATTAAAGACATCATATAATTACTAAAAAAATATCTAACTAGCAGAAAGTTGAGGTTTGAAAATAAAAATAAAACATATCCCCCATGTTGAGACTAAAATAGTAATTCAACAACATGAACAAAAATAATGGATTGGGTTTATTGAGAAAGAGTTTATAGTAAAAAAATTTGGTTCCAGATGGGATATTTTTTCACGTAATGATGTCAAAAATAAAATGGGACCAAGTATGTTTTCTGGAATAAGTTTAAAAAATAATGAAAAGTGATTTGGAATAATAATAAGAATTTATATAAGGGATACATTGATTCAAAAGTTGTTTATATTGAAGATTTATTTATTATATTTGTATGGATTAATGATTTTAGAACACTCTTTATTATGTTACACTATAATAATTACATTACATTTCTTATGGATGTCAAATCTACCTATTTGAATGGTATCATAGAAGAATATGTTTGTAGGACCCAAGGACACCCTGAGAGGGGAGGGGTGAATCAAGGTGTCAACTTTTTCTTTTAATGTGATGGATCTTTTCCCCATGTTTCTAGGAACTTGTAAAACATGTATGATGGATATGGTCAGCATGAAAACATTCAAATTGAATGAGTCGACACAAAACTTTTACATGGTTCACCACAAAGGGCTACGTCCATGGAGCACATGTCGATAGGTTTCCAGTCGTACTTAATTCCACTATTCTTCACTAGTTGTGGACTACAATGGTTCGGGAACAGTCACTTTGTCCCAGGATCACTGCTTTTACAAAGGTTCAGGGATAGCTCATTGTGTCCCTCAGGTCACTCCTGTTGACTCCCCCTTTCTCACTACCTTTGTTGAGGTCCTAGTATGTTTATAGACATGAAGGTCTATTCAACATATTCTCATTGAAGTCTTTGTCTCTACTCAGCACGAGACTCTGCTTGCATCGAAATCCTGAGTTGATGCTCTTTTGAATTCAATCTTCTACTTTAGTGCAATACCTGAATGAACTAATTATCCTTATTCTCTTCCTTCAATTCATAATAAGGTCACCTAAGTTAATCGTTATATTTCCCTCTCTTTGTGCAGATATGAGTTTAGTTTCACAATCGTTCTTCTTCTCTTTTCAGAGCACAACGAGGGTGTTAAACACTAGTGATGTGTGAGTGGTACAACTTCTCTTCGTAAAACCAAATTGTTCACTTTTCTTAAGTCTTCACAAAGCATATTTGAGGGTGCTGAGTACCTGTCAAAGGCCTGTGGGGCCCCCAAATTTTTCGCGCACCCTTCCCGGTACCTTGCACATAAAATTCAAACCTTGCGGATAAAAATAACTTTTTTGGCGTGAAAACGGCTTTTCGCACAACTCTTCTTTTTCCGCGCAGAACTTCTCTTTTTTTGCACAACAACATCTTTTTGGCGCAATACTCTATACATACATTTTTCCACACACTAGATCTAGGGATTTGTATAGGTGTCAAGCCACCCACAATGAGAGGGGTTCACCTCATATTTATAGTCATTTTTGACCTTGCACTTAAAACCCCTTCCTGTGCATAAAACTGTCTCTCAGTTCTTTAGATTATGCACGCCTTCCTTTTATTTTCGCGCACCACCTAGATTTTTCACACACCGAATGACTTTTCCATTCTTCATCATTTTTAACAAGCATCCTCTCTTGCACATAAAACATCAACCCCACATTTTGTGCAGAACCATCTTCTCGTGCACAAGATTGATTTTCCGCACACATGGCGCCAACATCTTCGATTTTTCGCGTGCCTCCTAACTTTGTTGACTTTTAGTATTTCTGAACCGAGACACTACTTGCAAAAAAAAATCACCCATCTATTTCGCGGACAACATTTTTCTGTGCAGATTCCCATTTTTCTGTGCACAACTCTGGTTTTTCGCACAGCCCATGCCTTTACCATTTTTCAACATTCTGATTCTGAAACACTACTTGCGCGAAAAAATTCGCTCCACTATTTCGTGCATCATGCTGCTTTTCATGCACCACTCTCCTATTTTGCACACAACCCACCTATTTCGCACACCCATTCCTCTTTACGTGCACCTCCTTTTGAAAACAACCCATGTCTTCATTTTCCAATTTTCAGGCCCAAAAATTTGGCAATCACTAGGAAACAGCGCCACATTCAATATATGCTTCGATTGTAACCTTCATGCTTCAATTCTGTGATTTGTCTTCTTTAACAACTCTTCTCCATTCATCCCAAACTACACTATCACAATATATATCCTTTGATAGATAAGCTTTAGCATCATCATATTTTGAGGAAATGTGAAGTTCATGGCCATCTCATAATTTCAATCCCTTCTACACTGTCTTCTTTTTCAACCGTCATTCTCTACTTCAGGAAAATCATACGATTCTATTTTTTAAGAAGTCTCTTGCATGGTTCTCATGAAATCATGAAGAATTTCATGGTCTATAAAAAATCTTCATTCTTATTTAATCATCCTCAGATGGATTATTCCTCACCATTCTTCACTGTTGTAAAAAATGTGTCACATTTGACAAATTTCCTTTGAACTTATGATCAGTAAAACAATAATCTGAATTTATATTCCTCCATTACATTGGAGTACTTCTTGATCCCATTCATTTTTATCTTCATTGAAAACTATTGACAACAAATAAAACGTTATACAAAATGAGTTCCCAACAATATCCCCCCTTTTTATGTTGTTGTAAATACCTTACATATATTTTGAAATGAATTTGTTGATGTTAAAATGAGAATCTTCTCTCCAATCAACTTTTCAATTCAAACATTCATTTCAATTTCTCTCGCCCATATTGACAAGAAATGAAAATCTCATGGTAAGAAGGGTATCAATCTATACTTACGCAATGTCTCATTAATCATTTCACTCTATTTCTACTAGAGCAATTCTCAATGGAGAAAACAAGAGGATTTGATTTAGACATCATGGATGTCCATGATTCACAGATCATGATACCACATGAGATCAGAACTCATGTATTTTTTTTTCAAGGTATTTCCACTTTCATTTCAGGCTAATGAAATCAAATTTGATAGGGAATAATCAACTCGAAACTCCTGCACTTACATCAAAAAAAAGATCAAAAACATTCAAGTGCAATTGGCAGGATTAGTGGCCTTGGAAAACTTCCATTCTTCTTGTGTAACTGATCAATTCAGCTACTCCCCCTTTGTAGAATGATCTTTTTTCTGAGTAACCAAGGTTGAGTTATTGAGAAATTCCATACCTTCTCCAATGACATGATCTTCAAGATACTAACTAAGTAATTGCATTTAATACCAGCCAATGTTGATACAGATTGAAACAATCATTTTGGATGGTTCTTCATTTTTTCCTCCCCCTCAATGGAAACACACCTCATCAACTTCATAAAGAGTGATCCTTCATCATCTTAATATTTTAATATAAATTAAAGAATCTTCCAAGGATGGAAACTTCTTCAGCTTAGCTATCAATAGTTTACAACATTCACTACTTCTCAAGTTCTCCCCCTAAGAGCATGCTTCACCTTCAATTCCCTATATTATAATCACAAATACAATACACAAATGATTAATGGAATATGGTGGTTACTCCTTGCTTCATCAACATGAGCTTCATGGTTGAGGTTCTTTTCTCAACCAATTTCCTCTGTTTACTCCAGTCTTCATGCCTGCACATTTGAACATGTGTTCTAATATGTGTTGATGTGGCATAGATCTCTTCACATTCCCTTATTCATTGTGTGGAGAATTGTTCTTTTTAATAGCCATCATATATGATACACTCTTAATCCTCTTAAAGACTGCTTATGGCTCTGCTATTAAGGCGAGACAACTTTTTGCAGTGTGACCATATCTAATACATCTCTCACACAGAACTTCTTTGACACGTGAGTTTCTCTTGGTTTGAAATCTCTCCTACACTCTATCTTTATCACGTGATTGTTTTTATTTTCCTTATCACTAGCCTTGGACTTTTCATCTCCAAGTTTCCTCATTCGTTTCAAATCGTCTGGCCAGATGACCAATATGTCATTTGAAATTGTTGCATCTGATTTGGATCTTCCACATGGGTTCAACATAGTTTTATCCGACAGACTTTTTCTTTTGGATGAATGACCCTTCAATTTCATGGATCTAAAATCATGGGTATTCTCAGCTTCCCTACTTGAGATACTCTTGGAGAAATGTGTTTTAAAACTATTCATCTGATTTCATTCCAAGTTACTTGCTTCATACTCAAGTGGCATCAAAGGTATTATTTTCTTATCAACAGTGAAATCATGTTGATATGGGCATGTACCAACCTTGTGACCACTGTTGTTGCATACATCATAGATGTTATCAAGAATTTCAAATCTATTTGCTGTAAACAGATGCTTCTGGAGCTGCAGAGGGTGCTTCTCCTTATTTATATTTCTTCCCTTTGATACAAGTTTCATTGTTCTTTTTCATTAAAGGTATTGTACCAACAATCTGGTGCAAAATGCCCAAATCTATTGAAGCACCAACATTGACCCAAAAAAATTTTCTTCTCTTTATATTATATATGAGGTTATTGGGCCTTCCCCTTAATTTGTTGTGCTCTATTTGAGGAAACAACTGCCTCCTTTTTCTTCCTATCCAACCTGACCATAGTGGTAGGTTTCTTATCCTCCTCTTTCCTCACACATACATGTTTAGAATTTTTCTTCCAACCTGCACTTTTTTAAGGTACATATTTAGAAACAATAGTACGTGTTTTAATGGATGGTGTCTTTACTTTCATAGCTAGTTGTGATTGATCAATGAGTGAAGTCATGATATTCTTATCACATGTTTGAGGTATTTTGACAATATAATCCTCTAATGAGGATTGAGTACCTGCAGCAACTGATTCTTGAGATGGATAATCAAGAGTCATCATAAAATTTTTTTCACATGTTTGAGGTATTTATTATTTAGAATCCTCCAGTGAACATTGAGTACAAGCGTCACCTATTTCATTTTTTTGTGATGCCTCAATATGTTTATTCTCAAGATTTTTCAATTGGGATTCCAATTTTTGACTTTAAATATTGAAGATGATATTTTGACCTTCAATCATGATAATTTTTTCTTCACAAGTCTTCTTAAATATTTCAACCTCATCTTCATGCATCTTAACTTCATTTTTTAACAAAGAGTCATGTTCCTTGAATATCTTGGATATTTCTTCCAGACAAAAAGACTTGACTTCAGTGCACTTCTTTAGCTCATCTTTAAGTGCATGGATATTTTCATTTAGAGTCTCAGTGACTACAACTTTTTCTTCAAAGGATTTAATCTGTTTGGTGAGCTTTAAGAATTAAATAATTTTTCCTTCCAAGATATTTTCCAAATTATCAGCTTCACTATCTAATCTGTTGATCTTAACCTGCATGCATTGAATTATTCTAAAAATTGTAGAAACTCTTTCTTCAGAAATATCATGAAGATAGCTTATTAATTTCTCATGATCACTTGCGATCGAAGTGTCTTACATTCCTATGGAATAATCTCAAGACGCGTGTTCAATACTTTCAATGCTTGACATTTCTTCAATATTGGAAGGGCATGGGGAACTAGACACTACATCTTATTTTGATATGAGGGACTTCTTCAACCACTTCTTCTCTTTCTTTTTCTTATTTTTCACGGTATTGTTTGATGAAGGCTTTTACTTAGAAATGACTGAATCTTCATCAAGACTGCACTTCATTGTTGACTTTAGAAAGGAAACTCAAATCCTATTCTGAATATAATTACTATAGATTATCCAACATAAATGAACCTTTCCCTTTGATACCACTTGTAGGACCTAGGGATACCCTGAGAGGGGAGGGGTGAATTAGGGTGTCAACTTTTTCTCTAAATGTTATGGATCTTGTCCCCACGTTGGTAAAAACTTGTTAAAACTGTATGATGGATATGGTCATCAAGAAAACAATCACAAGGAATGTTTTGACACAACAATTTTACATGGTTCACCACAAAGGGATGAGTCCAAGGAGCATACACCGGCAGGTTTCCGGTTGTACCTAATTCCACTATTACTCACTAGTTGTTGATTACAATGGTTCGGGAATAGGTACTCTTTCCCAGGCTCACTGCCCTTTCAAAGGTACAGGGATAGCTCACTGCATCCCTTGGGTCACTCTCGTTGACTCCCCCTGGCTCACTGCCTTTGGTGAGGTTACACTTAGATTAGAGAGGTTAAGGTCTCATCAACAGATTCACATTGAATTCTTTGTCTCTACTCATCACAAGACTCAGCTTGCCTCAAAATCCTGAGTTGACGCTCTTTTGAAATCAATCCTCTACTTTAGTGTAATACCTGAATGCATTAATTCTCCTTCTTCCCTTCCTTTAATTCCTAATACTGACACTTGAGTGAATCATTATATTTCCCTCTCTCTATGTAGATATGACTTTATTTTCACAATCGTTCTTCTTCTCTTCACAAAGCACAATGACGTTGTTAAACATCAGTCATGTGTTTGCGGTACAACTTCACTTCGTAAAACCAAATGGTTCACTATTCTTCCATCTTCACAAAGCAGATTTGAGAGTGCTAAGAACCTGTCTATGGCCTTTAGGACTCCCAAATTTTTTGTTCAACCTTCTCAGTGCCTTGCGCGTAAAATTCAAACCTTGCGCATAAAAATAACTTGTTGTCGTGAAAAAGGATTGTTGCACAACTCTTCTTTTTCTGTGCAGAACATCTCTTTTTCGCGCAACACCTTATTTTTCGGGCAATAATATATTCCTCGATTTTTTCGCGCACCAGAGCTCAAGAATTTTCTAAGGGTTGAGCCTCCAACAATGAGAGGGGTTCACCTCGTATTTATAGACATTTTTGACCTTGCGCATAAAACCCCTTCCTACGCATAAAACTGTCTCTCAGTTCATTAGATTACGTGCACCTTCGTTTTATTTTTGCACACCACCTGGATTTTTCGTTCACCGCATGACATTGAAATTTTTCATCATTTTGAACATGAAGCCTCTCTTGCACGTAAAACATCAAACCCACATTTTGTGCACAAAATTCTTTTTGTGAAAATGTTTGATTTTCAGTGCGCATGGCGTGAACATCTTTGATTTTTTGCGCGCCTCTTGCCTATGCCAATTTTTATTATTTCTAATCTGAGACACTACATGCGCGAAAAACTCACCCCGCTATTTCATGCACAACATTTTTCCATGTACATTCCCATTTCTCCGTGCACAGGTCTGGTTTTTCACACAGGACATGCCTTTACCATTTCTCAACATTCTGATTTTGAAACACTTCTTGTGTGAAAAAGTTCGCTCAACTATTTTGTGCAGCACACTATTTTTCAGGCACAACTCTCCTATTTCACGCAAAACCCACATATTTCATGCACCACTTCCTTTTTGTGTGAACCACCTTTTGCAAAAAAACCAAGTCTTAATTTTCCGATTTTCAGGCCCAAAAATTTGGCATGCACTGGGAAACAACGCCACCTTCAACATATGCTTCGGTCGTAACCTTAATGATTCTATTCTATGATTTGGATTCATAAACAACTCTTCTTATTTCATCACAAAATCCACTGTCGTGATATTTATCCTTTTATAGATCATCTTTAGCATCATCATATTTTGAGGGAATGTGATGTGCATGGCCATCTCATAATTCCAATCCCTTCCACACTATCTTCTTCTTCAACCGACATTCTCTACTTCATGCAAATAATATGATTTTGTTCTTCAAGAAGTCTCTTCCATGGTAGTCATGCAATTATTAATAATTGCATGGTCTTCATCAAATCCTCATTCTTGTTTAATCATCCTCATAAGGATTATACCTCACCATTCTTCACTGTTGTAAACAATGTGTCACCTTTGACACATGTTCTTTGAACTTATGATCAGTACAAAAATCATCTTAATTTCCATGGCTCTATTTCATTGGAGTACTTCTTGATCTACTTAATTTTTATCTTCATTGAAAACTATTGAAAACAAATACAAACTTATACACACAGTGGTACCAACAATATCCCCCTTTTTATTTTGTTGTCAATACCTTACATATCTTCTGAAATGAATTTGTCAATGTTAAAATGAGAATCTTATCATCAATAAACATTTTGTTTAAACATTCATTTCACATTATCTCCACCTTATTGACAAGAAATACAAAGCTCATGGTAGGGAGGGTATCAATATATACATAAGAAATGTCTCATTAATCATTTTACTCAATGTCTGCTGGAGCAATACTCGATTTAAAATACAAGATGATTTTATTTAGACAACATGGATGTCCATTATTCACAAATCATGATACCACATGATATGAAAACTCATGTATTTTGTCTTCAAGGGTTTACAACATTCATTTCAGGATAAAGAAATCAAATGTGATAGGGAATAATCATCCTGAAACTCTTTCACTTACATCAGCAAAATGATCAAAAACATTCAAGTGCAATTGGTAGGATAAGTGGCATTGGGGTACTTCCATTCTTCTTATGTCACTTATCAATTCAGTTACTCCCCCTTTGAAGAATGATCTTTGTTCTGAGTATCCAAGGATGAGAGATTGAGAAATTACATACCTTCTCCAATGACAAGTTCTTCATGATATTAACTAAGTAATTGCATTTAATACCAGTTGGAGTTGAAACTGATTGAAATAATGATTTTGGAAGCTTCTTCATTTTTTTATCCCCCCGAAGGGAAACAATCCTCATAATCTTAATCAAGTGTGATCCTTCATCATCATAATATTTTAATATCAATTGATGAATCTTCCAAGGTTTGAAACTTCTTCCGCTTATCTATCAGGAGTTAATATCATTCACTACTTCTCAGGTTCTCTCGCTGAGAGCATGCTTCACCTTCAATTCCCTGTATTATAAGAACAAATAAAATACACAAATGACTAATGGAAAATGGTGGTTCCTCCTTGCTTCATCAACATGAGATGCATGGTTGAGGTTATTTTCTCAACCAAGTTCCTCTGTTTACTCCAGTCTTCACGCCATCACATTTGAACATATGTTCTGATATGTGTTGATGTGGCATGGATCTATCCATATTATCTTCTTCTTTGTGTGGAGAATTGTTCTTCTTAATAGCCATAATATATGATACATTCTTACTCCTCTTAAATACTACTTCATGCTCTGCTATTATAGTGAGACAAATTTTTGCAGTCTGACCAGATCTCATACATCTCTCACACAGAACATCATTGACACGTGTGTTTCTCTTGGTTTGCAAACTATCCTGCACTCTGTCTTCACCACGTGAAATTTTTTATTTTCCATTATCACCAGCCTAGTTCGTTTCATCTCCATGTTTCCTCATTCTTTTCAAATCTGTTAGCCAGATGACCAATATGTCATTTGGAACTGTTGCAGCTGGTTTGGATCTTCCACATGGTTTCATATGAGTTTCATTCCAGTTACTTTTTTTTTATGAATGGCCCTTCAATTTCATGGATCTAAAATCCTGGGTCTTCTCAGCTTCCCTACATGAGATCTTCTTGGGGAAATGTGTGCTCACACAATTCTTCTGATTTCTTTATAAGGTACTTGATTCATACTCAGATGACATAGAGGGTCTTTTTTTCTTATAAACAATGAAAGAATGTTGATATGGGCATGTACCTACCCATTGAACACTGCCGTTGCATACATCACAGATGTTATCAAGAATTCCAAATCTATTTTCTATAAAAAGATACTCCTGCACCTGCAGAGGTAGTTTCTTATTCATTGAATTTCTTCCCTTTGATACATTCTTTCTTTGTGCTTTTTCATTAAAGGAATTGTACCAAAAATTGAGTGCACAATGCCCAAATCTGTTGCAACACCCGAATTGACCCACAAATCATTTATTCTTTGTATCTTATGTATGAGGTTGTTGATCCTTCTTCTTAATTTTTTGTGCTTTATTTGAGGAACCAACTTCCTACTTTTTTCCCCATTCATCCTAGCCATTGTGGTAGGTTTTTTATCTTCCTCTTTTCTCATCCATACTTCTTTAGAATTTTTCTTCCAACCTGCAATTTTTGAATGAATATATTTAGAAACAATAGTACAAGTTTGTATAGATGGTACCTTCACTTTCAGAGCTTATTTTGATAGATCAGTGAGTGAATTCATGATCTTCTTATCAAATGTTGGAGGTCTTTTGATAGTAGAATCCTCCAGTGAACATTGAGTAACTGCAGCAACTGATTCTTGAGATGGATAATCAAGAGTTGTCATAATATTTTTTTCACATCATGGAGGTATTTCATAATTAGAATCAACCAATGAACATTGACTATAAACGTCACCTGTTTAATTATTTCGTGAAGTCTCATTATGTTTCTTCTCACGATTTGTCAATTGGGCTTTCCAATTTTTGTATTTTATAATTGAGGATGATCTTCTGATCTTCAATAATGATCATTGTCTCCTCACAAGTCTTCTTCGATCTTTCTTCCTCATCTCCATGCGTCTTAACTTTGTTTTTTAATAGTGAGTCAAGTACCTTGAATCTCTGGGTTGTTTATTCCGAAAAAAAACTCTTGACTTCAATGCACTTCTTTAGCTCACCTTCAAGCACATGGATTTTTCATTTAGAGTTTAGTGACTACCTCTTTTTCTGCAAAGGCGTTAATCTTTTTGGTCATCTTTAAGCATTCTAGAATTTTTTCTTCCATGCCCTTTTCCAAATTATAACATTCACTTTCCAATCGGTTGATCTCAACATGAATGCATTGAAATATTAAAAAAAATAGTAGAAACTTTTTCTTCTGGAATATCATTTAGATAGCTTATTAATTTCTCATGATCACTTTCGATCGAAGTGTCTTCCATTCATATGGTAGAATCATGAGTCACCTCTTTGATATTTTTCAAGCCTGATATTTCTTCATTATAAGAAGTTCATGGAGAACCAGACACCAAATCTTCTTTGGATATGAGGGACTTCTTGAACTGCTTCTTCTCTAACTTTTTCCTATTTGACATCCTCTTGCTGGATGAAGAATTTTGCTCAGAAATGACTGAAAATTCATGAAGACTGTAATTCATTTTTGACTTTATGAAGGAATCTATAATCCTCTTCTGAATAGAATTACTATAGAATATCCAACATACGTGAACCTTTCCCTCTGATACCACTTGTAGGTCCTCGGGACACCCTGAGAGGGGAGGGGAGAATCAGGGTGTCATCTTTTTCTCTTAATGTGATGGATCTTGTCCCAACGTTGGAAGGAACTTGTAAAACCTATATGATGGGTATGGTCATTAAGAAAACATTCACATGGAATGAGTCGACACAGCACTTTTACTTGGTTCACCACAGAAGGATATGTCCAAGGAGCAAACGCCGACAGGTTTTGGGTCATGCCTAATTCCACTATTCCTCACTAGTTGTGAATTACAATGGTTCGTGAAAAGTCACTCTGTCTCAGGATCACTGCCTCTAAAAAGGTATTGGGATAGCACTCTACGTCCCTCGGGTCAATCTCGTTGACTCCCCCTGGCTTACTTCCTTTGGTGAGGTCCCACAATTTTTATAGATGTGAAGGTCTCTTCAATAGATTCGTATTGAAGTATTCGTTTCTTATCATCACGAGACCCTACATGCATAAAAATCCGGATTTGATGATCTTTTGAAATCAATCTTCTACTTTAGTGCAATACGTGAATGCACTAATTCTATTTCTTTTCTTCCTTCAATTCGCAATACTGACACCTGAGTGAATTGTTATATTTCCCTCTCTCTTTGTTGATCGGAATTTAGTTGCACAATTGTTCTTCTTCTCTTCGCAAAGCACAACAAGGGTGTTAAACACCAGTCATGTGTGTGTGATGCAACTTATCTTTGTAAAACCAAATGGTTCACTGTTCTTCCATCTTCGCAAAGCAGATTTGACAGTGTTGAGAACCTGTCAATGGCCTGCGGGACACCCTAATTTTTTCATGCACCCTTCCCGGTACCTTGTGCGTAAAATTCAATCCTTGTGCATAAAATTAACTTTTTGGCATGAAAAATGTTTTTCGCGCAACTCTTATTTTTACGTGCAGAACTTCTCTTTTTCGCGCAACACCTTCTTTTTCGTGCAATACTCTATACCTCAATTTTTCCGCGTGCGAGAGCTTAGGATTTGTCTAAGTGTCGAGCCACCAACAATGAGAGTGGTTCACCTCGTATTTATAGCCATTTTTTATCTTGCGCGTAAAACCCCTTCCTTCACGCAAAACTGTCTTTCAGTTCTTTAAATTATGTGCACCTTTCTTTTATTTTCGTGTACCACCTGGATTTTTAGTGGACCACATGACTTCTCAATTTTCATCATTTTGAACATGAAGCCTCTCTTTTTCATATAATATCAAACCCACATTTTTCACACAACCTTCTTTTCGCTCACAAGTTTGATTTTCGACGCGCATGGCGCAAACATCATTGATTCTTCGCGCGCCTCTTGCCTTTGCCAATTTTTAGTCTTTCTGATCCAAGACACTACATGCACAAAAATATCACCCAGATATTTTACACACAACATTTTTCCGCGCATATTCCCATTTTTTCATGCATAGATCTGGTTTTTTGCATAACCCATGCCTTTACCATTTTTCAACATTCTGATTCTGAAACAATGCTTACGCAAAAAACTTCGCTCCACTATTTCATGCACCACGCTATTTTTCAAGCACAAATCTCTTATTTCATGCTCAAACCACCTATTTCATGCACTACATCCTCTTTTCATGAACCTCCTATTTCTAAAAAACTATTTCTTCATTTTCCGATTTTCAGGCACAAAAATTTGGCAAGCACTAGGAAACAGCGCCACCTTCAATATATGCTTCGGTCGTAACCGTCATGCTACTATTCTGTGATTTGGATTCTTCAACAACACTTCTTATTTCATAAAAATCTCCTCTATCGTGATATATATCCTTTGATATATCAGCTTTATCATCATCATATTTTGAGGCAATGTGAAGTGCATGGCCATCTCAGAATTTCAATCCCTTCCACACTGTCTTCTTCTTCAACCATCATTCTCTACTTCATGCAAATCATACGATTATATTCGTCAAGAAGTCTCTTTCATGTTCTCATGAAATAATAAAGAATTTCATGGTCTTCATAAAATTCACATTATTCTTTAATCATCCTCAGATGGATTATACATCGCCATTCTTCACTGTTGTAAACAATGTGTCACCATTGACACGTGTTCTTTGAACATATGATCAGTACAACAATCATCTGAATTTCTATTCCCCCATTTCATTGGAGTACTTATTGATCTCCTTAATTTTTATCTTCATTGGAAACTATTGACAATAAATATGACCTTAATCACAAATTGGTCCCAACAATGTTAATATTATGAAACATGATCATATTGTTCTCCATAATAATGGAATAATAGTATGAGAATTGCGGAGGACTATTTATGGATTAAAAAAATTATTAAAGGACTAATATTGGAGGATGGAAAACAATATTAGGGGGTTAAAATTTATCAAATTAGATGTGGATAAAAACCTCTGCATGAAATAAATAATGAAATCTACAATTTCTATAATAGTGTGTATTGATAATATTATTTTTCTAGTGTCATTAGAATTAAAGTGAATATTTATCAATCTAAGAGAAATAATAGATTATCATATACATGAATCATGATTTTATATACTTCATGAGATGTCATTTAAGGAAAAAATATAATTTTAAATTATTATCATAGAAAATGATTTATATAGTGTTGTTAGATTCTTTTGGAATAGAAGAATAAAAGATAGTGTCTATACAAATTCATGTGCGGCATATATTTTTTAACTTTCTAGATGGTGAGATTATAATCTAACGGTGATTTATATGACTTATTGGTAATCTAAATTGTTTCATAGATTATAAAATATATATTCTATATGTTTTGAGTCTCTATGATATATATTAGAGTGATCCAATGGAGTTACATTGTATGTATTCAAAAATATTTATAAAATATATACATATATATATATCAGAAACTATGATTTATGGGACATGTTACTTGATAGAAAACATTTGGAAGATTTAGAGGTTTATATATATAGATGGTGATGGTGAATGTGATGATAGAAGGTCCACCCTAGGAGGAAAAACATGGGTGTCTTACCCCTCTTACATAATATTTCCTTTTTGAGAGGAACTCACACAAAGCCATAAATTATTTTTTCATATGGGAAGAGAGGAAACCAAACACTCTGGTTGAAAATTACATTAATTTCATATCCATTTTAAATATGTTGTTGTGATTATTGTGAAAAGGGAGAGTTTTTTAATATGGGAATTCATGAATAGTGGTGGATATCACTTTACCAGTTTTTCGAGATGATATGTGTCATTTAGAAATGGATTTCATTTAAAAACAGTACCCCCAACCAATTTTATAGTGTTGAGATGGTTTTACTTTGAAAATTATAATTTTTTGTTTCTCTTAAATTATAATATGAGTTTTTAGGTAATGATTAGAGAATGATTTATGAGTTGGAAAAAAATTGCAGGGGAAGATGGTTGTACCCCTTGAATTTTTATATAGGTTTTATTCATATTCAAGACAATATGAGATAGATATTTATATAATTTTTAAGTGTTTTTTAAAGTGATTTAAATTATCATAATGTTTTTTGGGATGATTATGAATCATTTTAATATGTATAATATTCTCATGATGCAGCTAAAATATGGAATTTATTCTAATCCCAATACATTTCACAACATAAAAAACCATGTACGGAAATATACTTCATCGTATCTCAACAGCTAAAATCAAATTAATTTATCATTAATTTATGATTTTGTCATTGTAATATGAATTCACCATCTAACTTATGCATTTACTGTCTTCATTATAAGAAATTATCATACTAAATAAATGGATCATATTTATTCTATATTTTACTTTAATAATGGTTGAGTTTATGACTTTTAGTTCATAGTAGGATTGTATGAATTTTGATCATAAGAGTAGACAAGAAATAAACATTTATGTTGTCCTAAAAATTATAACATTACTAAGAAAATATGGATTTAAAATATGAATTTAATTTTTTTCTGAATTAATTGATTATATCTCATTCAAAGTTATATGGTAAATAAAACATTCGAATGTTTCCATTATTTCAAATTTTAATGAAATGAGAAATTTATCTCTAATGCTGCTATATTTTTTATGTTTTTCCAAAATATCTTGGGCTTATACAGGACTAGGATTCAATTCAATATTCATGAGAGGTTTAATGCATTTAGATAAAGAGGATCATAGGATATTTCTCGGATATCATAAGTTGAACATTTAAAATCATTATTCAAGGTCAAATATTCTGTTCTTTAGGGATTATTCTTGAAACATTTAATTCATGTAGTTTTGAAAAAGAATTACATAAATATATATTTTTAATTAATGTGAATAAAAAAGATATATCTATAGAAGGAAATTTTATTCATGAATTTCTCAGAATTGATGAAGAACTATTATATCATAGAGTGAGAATTTGGGAATATGATCAGCCTATTGGAATACTCATTTTCTATAATACCCAAAGAAAGATACATTCTTATGTTGATGATTCAAATACTCACTATAGATAAGTAATAGGATCATATCATGTGTCTATTCTATCAAAGAAATGTTGTTCATTATCATTTTGTGAGAATATATTTGATCTACTGGTGAATCACTTCATTTATTAAGAATTCAAGGGCCATGTATATTATTATCTTATATTTTATGTAGAATAATATTAAATTAAATTTAATATCTAATTCATTATTGAAAAAAGAAACAAATCATGATGAAAATATCTTTCCTATATAATATACACCAATGATTAAATCCTTGTGAAATGTATGATACTGTTTTTTATAGAAAAGTTGATAATGAATTATTTAATGTTATCTTATATTTTCCATTAAATTATAATAAATAAATTTTTATAGTGATATTGAAATCCATATACACAAAAAATGATAAACACCTCATGGATTTGTTTATAACATTACGGTTGGAACATTTAAATAACTCAAGTGTACAACTTCTCCATCATATTATTTTATATAGTTGTGGAATAGATTATAAACATTGAACCATGAAATTAATTCCTTATGAGGGTTTGATTTAAAATAAATAAGTTTTATACTAAAAAATAGTTATGTTGCTTCATCCCCTACTAAATACTGAACTTATTAATAGAGGCTCTACATTTTCAATAGAGAATTAATACATGAAAATAATCAAGAAATTGAAAATAACCCTTATTTTTGAAAAAATATTACTTATGAATAGGGTTTTATGAGAATTAATGGATAAAATCATTTAAAATGGATTACAAGGTTGAAAAAATAGTGGAATTATATGAATAACATTATATCTATATTTTTTCAAAACAATTAAAATAAACTAATTATAAATTAGTTGGATCTGATTATAACCCCTTACCATGAGTTCTAGATTAATTTTAATGTCCCCTATGGTCTGGATTATCATATTATATTTATAAATTACTTTATTGAAAAAAACAGTCTAGTTTATTTAATAATTAATAACTATTTTTATTCATTAACTCTTTACTTATTAGTTCTATTATGTTTCTGTTGATCTTTTGGTTATGTTTTTTCTGATATCAAAAGATACTATGATATTGGGGAAGCTATCAAAATACCTTGAAATTTTTTTCTGTAATATTCATAAGCTTAATTTTAATGGTTTTATATGATTCTAGTGGAGTAATTTTTCCACATTTAATAGGCAGCTCAAAATGGTTTCAAAATATGAAACATGTCATTGTATGATCATTTTGTTTGGTTAAAATGAAAAAGATACTTAATTTCTATTATTATTATATTGATTTTAATTTTATAGTTTTTATATTATCAAAATATAAAAAAATTAATTATCAAAAAGATACATATATTTCAAAATCATTTTAGAATTTTCGATGAAGGCATATGTTAAAAAAATCATCATTTAATTTTTTAAAATAAAAATATAATGAGTGGAAAAAAATTATTTTGGATTAAAAGATTTTAAAAACTGGTAAATATTTTATTTTCATAAAAACATTAGAATTAAATTAGACCTTATTTTTAATGTTTTTTAGGTAATACATATCCTATTCAAGGGTTAGGAAGATAATATAAATGAGAAGTCATGGTATTTCAAAATCTTAACTTACTCTTTGTGATGACAACATTTATGTCTATCTTAACCATTCAAAGGTGAGAATTTTAAATTGATCACAGAGTTATGAACATTTTCCAATGTTATTATTGTTAGTTTTTGAAATTCAATTGGAAAATTAATAATTTTTGTGAGTAATGTGATAACGGTGGGGGATTGTTTATATTGTTAATTTGGATGAGTATGCTTGAAAAAAATATTGTATAACTTATTATTTAGGAATAAAACTATTAATCATGATGACAATATTGTATTTCCAAAGAATTTTGGAAAAAATAATATATTTTGTTGAAAATTAAACTAACATGAAATAAATTTTGAATTATAAATATTTTTTGCAATGAAATGAATCAAAACTACTTCTAAATGAATAAATATATGGAATATATTTTTAAAATTGATTAATCAGTTTGTAAATTAGTTCCATTATTTTTATTTAATAAAATAAATATCATTAAACACATTTTATGTGTGAAAATATTTTATATAATCTATTTAATAAATTTTATATCATAACAATGTCATAAAATATACATTATAAAATACCATAATTGTCACTATTAATCTAAAATTCATCATATTCAGAAAAAATACAAAAAAATCACACTTATCAAATTCCTTTATGATGACTATGAAAATTAATAAGGGGTTGTTGAGTAATAAACTTCAACAAATACTAAATTTATGTCCTGGAAAAGAGATTCAACATGACACTCTTTAGATATATTGATCAACCCTTATCCAAAACACCATTACATTGCGCTATAATGTATATGGAATTAATGAATCTATAATTATTGTTCATCCCTTCCAATGTGCCTTTCTCAAAAACCCCCAAATTTTTTTATGAACCACAACATATGATTCATTCAAATTGATGTAATACACCAGACCCATGAAGCCATGAATCCCTCTATCATGATGAAACCACCTATGTTGTAGTCTTACATTGTGCAACCTATGCGATGTGACACAAAATTCCACCATTGGTTTATTTCTGCATGGTCTTTGGAAATTATTTCTATTCCCAGTCAAACATGTAATGGCCCGGACCTCTCCGGTCCACTACATTGTAAACATTTGGTGTTGGAGGTCTTCCGGGAGGTCAAGGTGACTTATCCCCCAGCCGCGCCCTACCGGTAGCTCGGTCTACCGGTAGCCGCAGCCTACCGGTAGCTCGGTCTACCGGTAGCCGTCGCCTATCGGTACCTCGGTCTACCAGTAGCCACAGTCTAGTAGTAGCTCAGTTAACACTTTCCCAAATTTCTAGTTCTGTGAACAGTGTTTCCAGAATCCTCAGAGCTACCGATTCCTTCCTTTTCCAAATTTCATGTTAGAACAGTGTTTCCAGAATCCTAAGAGCTACAGATTCCTTCCTTTGCCAAATTTCACGTTTGAACAGTGCTTCCAAAATCATAAGAGATATCGATTCCTTCCTTTCCCAAATTTCACATTTGAACAATTTTTCCAGAATTCTAAGAGCTACCGATTCCTTCCTTTGCCAAATTTCACGTTTGAACAGTGTTTCCAGAATTCTAAGAGCTACCGATTCTTTCCTCTGCCAAATTTTGAGTATGTGAACAGTGTTTCCCGATTCTTGCAGTTTTTCCCCTTTTGACAATTTCTTTGACGTAAAATACATTTTAAAACCTTATTTTAAGGACTTTAAGGCCGATTCAAAGTCCATAAATCCTATTTTAATTATTCCTAAGGCCGGGATGTTTTTACTTGGACAAACCACGTGGGTTAATGCGATCCATTTTTAATGGAGAATACATCGGATCTTAAATTGTCGCCTCTCTAAATTATTTTAAAAGGAACGAGATATCATTCTTCATTGTTCTTCCTCCTAGTTCTCATCTACGAGACATTAGAACCTTGCAATCATTCCCATCAGAGTTTCACAATCAAACGTTACTCGGATCAGTTCCACTCTATTTGATGCAACCAAGCTATATCGATCATTCTTCCATATAAGTTGACGTGAGAGAAGGATTGTGGCCCGTTGTGTGGATAAAGGACGTCATGAACTCTTCGTGTTAGGGGATTCATGGCTTCTCTAATTGTATATGTGAAATCGTATAATTAGCATGATTTATCCCTTTGGATCACAATGAAATTGACCTAATTAAATACTTGAACCAGATTAAATGAATTGGTCGATCGCATGTTGATTCTTTATACCGTGATAACGGTTTGCCTCATGTTTTCCTAGATATAGTGATATCTATGTTTTCTTTGATTTGTTGTTCGTTCATGATAGAAATTGATAATGAACGTAAAACCAGAATTAATTGTTAATTAATTGGATAAAGATAAAGAGGCATGTAAATTAATCTGGTTACTGTCGTTGTTGTAGTTGTTCTAATTTGAGGATAATCAAATTAGGAAAGGAAGCATGGTTATTTAATTGTGATAGCTTGCTGATTAGGTATCTGTGATTGGAACCTATGAATAACAAATCTGCCAATTCAATATGGATTAAAGAACAGATTATGTGGGAATTTCGAAAGGGGTTCTGAGTTACCCTCTTGTTTGCTAAAGGGACAAGAACCATGGTTGTGATTGTTGTTTTCCTACTACTTGTACTGTGAGGTGATCCTAGATGGGTGTTGTGATATGTGG
The DNA here is from genome assembly GCA_963277665.1 of Viscum album. Classification (NCBI taxonomy): domain Eukaryota; kingdom Viridiplantae; phylum Streptophyta; class Magnoliopsida; order Santalales; family Viscaceae; genus Viscum; species Viscum album. Next base: position 1,691,372,054 of record OY728137.1, on the reverse strand, counting down.
AGGCATGTAGGCCTTGTGGTTGTGGTAGCGGATGACGCCTTGAGTGGCGAGATGCATCATTTTATGCATGTGGGTGTCGGGGAGGACACCGAGGGTGATGGAATGGGATGGATGTGGTTGTATGATTCTTGTGGGTTCTTTGAATCTTTATCTGTTTTGTTTTTCCCCACTTCTCAAGGCAGCTGGTCTTGCTTTCCCTTCTTCTGAAGGAGGCAAAGACACGCGGGGTATGCCACGTGCTTTCCGTGTTTAGCCTCTCAAGGGAGAATGGGTATGTGCTCTTTCTATAGGCGGCAAAGACTCGATGGGTAGTATATCTACTCACCGTGTTGAGCCTCCTTTGTGTTTAGTATCATAGGATGCTTTTCTAGAATTCATGGGAATGTGGGAAAGTAACTCTATAATGAATTTTGGATTAAATGGTGATAATCCACGGGGATAGAGGTGCTGGAATTTAAAGGAGATGTGAATCTTAAAAGGAGTAGTTGTTTTTTAATGTGATTGCAATTCAGTTTAATGTGGAATTTTTCATTATTAATTAATGTTTAACGAATTAAATTAATGTAGAGTGGAACTGATAAAATGAGAATGGAATAATCTAATAAAGCTCTTCAAATGTTTGTGTGATTATAGGATACCTAGTCTTTGAAGTAGCAGCCTGGAGTCTGAGAGACGTTAGCTGCAGTTGTATTTAATACTAGGGAATTCCCATAGTGTGGATGTGAGTTACATATATTTTCTGTACTTTTGGTGTTTCTATACTCTACTCCACCCCGTCGGTAAGGGCAACTGACACCCCAGGGATTCTGAGCCCTGGGGGGTGTTTTCCCCAACATTCTGATGGGAGGTTGAATGGCTGACTACCCCCTTTGGCCCCGATCTCATCTCTTGGTAGATACTTATGCCACAAGGCACAGCGGTTAGTTGCCCCATATATGTGTGTAGAGTGCTGTAATGGCTTGTGGTTATTCACACACAAATATTCTGGATATATTATCAAATGGACTACTATAGGTGTAATGTGTATAGGCTATGATGGCTTGAGGATCCTTACTCGGAGTATGGGTTGTAATGGCTTGAGGTATTATACCCGACGTATGATATACGTTATGCGGGCTGTGGTGGCTCCCGGAAACTACCTGGTTACTTTTGGTTGTGAAGACGGTGTGGTGCTTCGCCCAGGTGTCTGCGGGCAAGCCTATGTGGTGCACGAGGTGCAGATTGTGGAGCATAGCCCAGGTGTCTGCGGGCAAGCCTTAGAGAGAGATGCACAGGACGTATGTCGTTGGGGAAAAGCGGAAAACTAGGTGACGAGTTAGTTTCACTTATGGTTCACTGGGCTTTATCATGCTTTCTTTACTCTTGCACGAGAGGCTTGGGGAGGATCCTACTGAGTATACTGTTATACTCACCCTATGTACATATAAACTGTTTTTCAAGTCACTTGGAGCAGGTTGGAGATCAAGATGGTTACTACTAGCTTGCGGTTAGAGGAGGAGCTATTCGGGCTTGTGGTCGCTATCATTTTACTTTCTTTTGGGTACTTTTAGTTTCCCCTTTTAGTTGTAGTACTTTTTCATGACATTTCATATATGTACTCGGATTTCATTTATATTTCAGTAATGAGTTGGAGTTGATTAGAGTCTATTCTAGCTCTCTTTTCTGCATGTGTTCTCTTAGAGCGTAATGCCTCCCATTTGTAGGTTTATTATACCCTCGGTGCTAGTCGCCAACCCGGGGCCTACTAGAGGTGGGACTTGGGGGGTCATTATCTCCCTTCTCACATTGTCGGCCTAGGAGGGGTACACATTGTGGGGAGGGGGTCGTGACAGAGTGGTATCAGAGCTCTGTTTGAGGGATTGGATGGAGTTGGAGTTAGGCACAGGTGAGGATGCATGGGGTGGTAGGGCAACAGTGTCATTCATGTTTAGCAAGTGGGGTAAACACTGGAGACCGGCAGAGACATAGGCATTCAGAGCCCCCTATGATCTGTTGCACGGACCTTTAAGTTTACGATGGCTACTAAACAAAGTGATACTGGTTGCAGGGTAGAGACCTAGGAAAGGATCATGCATCATTATTGTTTGCGCCTGTGTTTGAATGGGTAGACCTTGGGATAGGTAACCTAAACATAATAAAACAAAACAATTAATTAATTTTGAGTCTTCCATATTCCAGGCTTAGGAGCTCTAACAGTTGTTATTTTACAGGTATGGCTCCAGGTCGACGTCCTCGTTAGTTTTGCGCAGAAGATGCCAAGCAGGCTATTCCAGCAGATCATCGCCGAGTAGAGGTTGAAGAAGATGACACTTGGAGGATTACACTTCGAGAGTTTCAGTGGCAGAGTCTACAGAATTATGAGGGCTCTGTTTCAGATGCAGTCACAGAAGACTGGTTGGAGGAGATCGAGATAGGCTTCAGTTCGATTCGTGCTTGGAAGGAACACTGTGTATCCTTGGTTGTGACGATGCAGCGTGGAGCAGCAAGGCAGTGGTGGTTCTTGTTCCTCGGTGATCGTGAGGAGTCAGTGATCTCATGGGAGGAGTTTCGAGACAGGTTTAGAGTCGAGTTTCTTTCGTCGACTGCAAAGGTGTCCAGTCTCCAAGAGCTTCTCACCCTTCGACATGGGAGCTCCAGTGTTTGAGAGTTTGGAATCCGTTTCAGGAACCTTCTACGATATGCTTCAGACCTATTAGTAGATGATGAGGCCAGGGTGAGGCATTTCGGGGAGGCTTTGTGTCCAGAGATCCAGCGCCAGATCACCCCATTTATGCTGAAGACATATCTTGAGGTGCTGGCGAGGGAAGAGGTTTTTGAGAGGACTATGGCCATGACTGGATCGTCATTAGAGGGGAATCGTCATGATTCCTCATGAAGCAGAGTTGTGGTCCGGGGTTCCCGGTTTTCAGGACAGAAGAGTTTACGTTCACCTGTGGGTAGGTCGCAGCCCTTCCCATATCGTTTCTCCGGAGGCAGCAACTCTTAGGCCTATGCCAAGAGATCATACACTTGTTTTTCTTGTGGTGGTCGTGGTCATCAGCAGCGGGAGTGCCCGAATTTTCAGAGCAGTCATTGTGCACCGGGCGCTCCACTCCAAGTTCCTCCATTGAGGCAGTTCCAGCCGAGGTAGCAGCAGCAGGTTGCACCAGTTTTAGATCACCAGAGGGTAGATGGAGTAGGCAAAGGACAGCCCCATGATGCTCCCCGTCCTTAGAGAGCAGAGCGCGGCCATGGTGGTGGTCGTCACCAGGGTCAGAGAGGCCGTGGAAGAGGTCGTGGTCATCTCCATGCTCTAGCGTTGCCAGCCCCAGGCGAACCATATGTCGTTTGAGGTACCCTTTGCTTGTTTTCTACCTTGGTGTATGCCTTGTTTGATTCAGGAGCAACACACTCCTTCATATCACCTACCCTTGTCCATGTTTTGGGGCTTGAGGTAGAGAGGCTTCCAGTGCCCTTGGCATTGACTACGCCAGTTGGAGGTCAAGCTGACTTGTTTGAAGTATGTAGAGTCTGTGAGCTAGTGTTGGGGAAACACCGCTCTTGGGGAGATTTCCTATGTTTACGAATACAACCATATGATTTCATACTCGACATGGATTGGTTGTATTCAGTGCAGGCTGTTGTGGATTTCTACAGGAAGAAGGTCATTTTCCTTGATACAGATGGAGAGAAAGTGGTGTTTGTTGGTGAGAGAGATCCTCGGATGAGTCATAGACGAGTTTCATCCTTATCATCCATGATGGCTGGGATGATGTTGAGTTCTTCAGAGGTTCAACAGTTGGCGTTTCCTAGGGTCGTAGAGGAGTACCCTGATGTCTTTCCAGGAGAGTTTGTATCCTTACCCCCTCGATGAGAGATCGAGTTTGGGATCGAGCTACAGCTAGGAGCATCCACTATCTCTTTGTCTCCATATAAGATGGCCCCTTCTGAGTTACGAGAGCTACGTATTCAGCTTGATGGTCGGTTGCAGTGTGGTTTTGTTTGGCCAATTGTGTCACCTTGGGGTGCACCAGTTTTGTTTGTGAAAAAGGCTGATGGCAGTTTGCGGTTGTGCGTCGATTATCATCGATTAAACAAAGTGACAATAAAGAACCGCTATCCTCTCCCACAGATTGATGACTTATTCGATCAACTGAAGGGTGCAAGTTGTTTCTCAAAGATCGACTTGCGGTCAGGATATCACCAAATGCGTGTAAAGGATGAGGAAACCCCAAAGACTACTTTTCGTTGACGTCATGGGCATTATGAGTTTGTTGTAATGCCATTCGGCATGACGAATGCTCCAGCTGTTTTCATGGGGTTGATGAATGCTGTGTTCCATGAATTCCTGGACAAGTTTGTTGTGGTTTTCATCGATGACATTCTTGTGTACTCCACATCTGATGAAGAGCATGCAGAGCATCTACGAGCCGTTTTGGGAGTTCTTCGCCAACATCATTTGGTTGGGAAGTTGTCCAAGTGTGAGTTCTGGGCTCAAGAAGTTCGTTTATAGGGGCATGTTTTGTCCCAACAGGGAGTAGCTGTGGATCCATCGATGATATAAGCAGTAGTGTCTTGGGAAGCCCCCAAGACCGTGTCAGTGTTGCGAAGTTTCCTTGGTCTCACAGGTTATTATAGGAGGTCTGTATCCAATTTCTCTCGAGTTGCAACTCCTCTGACAGATTTGACCAGGAATGATCAAGCGTTCATATGGATTGATCAGTGTCAGACAGCTTTCGAGTATCTAAAGGAGAATTTGGTAAGTGCTCCAGTCCTTTGTCTTCCAGCGGAGGGAGTCCAGTTTGTTGTTTTCTGTGATGCTTTACATCTGGGGCTAGGTTGTGTTCTCATGTAGCAGAGGTCAGTTTTTTCTTATGGGTCTCGGCAGTTGCGTCCCCATGAATGTAACTATTACACCCATGATCTGGAGTTGGCAGCCGTGGTGTTTTCTCTAAAGTTGTGGAGAAATTACCTCATTGGTGAGAACTTTGTGGTTTTCACCGATCATAACAGTTTGAGGTATGTTTTCTTCCAAAGTGACATGAACTTGAGGTAGTGTCTGTGGATGGAGTTCGTGCAAGAATACGGCTTTGAAATATCCTATACACCTGGAAAAGGGAATGTTGTAGCTGACGCAATAAGTTGAAAGACACGTAATGATGTTGTGTGTGAATCTGGTGATTCGTGGAGAGTGATGGAAGAGCTATCAGCTTTGCATCTTGATATGGGAGAAGTTGGGGGTAAAGGTTTTCTTTTCCAGATGACGGTGTAGTCATCCCTGATGCAGAAGGTGGAAGAGTCTCAGTTAGGTGATCTAGAGGTGGAAGTATGGAGAGACAGAGTTATTTTTGGTGAGTCCCCTGATGGTTGGTCGGAGGATGAACAACACCGAGTGGTGTATCATGGCAGGCTTTCCGTCCCCTTGGCGATGTGCGAGATGGTTCTCCGAGAGTTCCATAGTTCACCCTTGGCAGTACATCCTGGTGTGACAATGATGTATCGATCCTTGAGGAGTCAGTTTTGGTGTCCTGGGCTGAAATGTACGGTTGCTGAGTGTGTGTCTCGATGTTTAGTCTGCCAGAAGGTGAAGGTTGAACACCGTGTTCCTAGTAGTCTTCTCCAGCACTTAGAGATTCCTCAGTGAAAGTGGGAGGACATCTTGATGGACTTTGTTACAAGTTTACCTCGAGCTCCGGGAGGACATGATGCTTTATGGGTGGTAGTGGATCGTTTAACAAAGTCGGCCCACTTCATAGCGATCAAGGAGTCGAGCTCAGTGGAGGTTTTGTCAAGGCAGTATCTAGAAGAGGTGGTGGGACTCCATGGAATACCTAGGACGATCATTTCTGATCGTGATCCTCGTTTTACCTCCAGGGTGTGGGGAGGTCTCCAGCATGCTTTTGGCTCTCAACTGTGCCTTAGCACTGCTTTTCATCCTCAAACGGATGGTCAGACAGAGCGAACCATCCAGACTCTTGAAGACATGTTGTGCTCTTGTGTTCTTGATTTTGGAGGTTCATGGACGAAGCAATTACCCTTGGTAGAGTTCTCTTACAATAATAGTTTTCACTCTACTATCGGTATGGTGCCGTTTGAAGACTTGTATGGACGGCCATGCCGTTCTCCATCGTGCTGGACTGGGGTCGGAGAGTCAGTAATTCTCGGGCCAGAACTAGTGCAGAATACAACGGAGATGGTTCATGTGATTCGTGAGAGGATGAAGACAGCACAGGATCGTCATAAATCATATTCTAATCAAAGAAGGAGACTGTTAGAGTTTAATGTTGGGGATCATGTGTTTATAAAGGTGACTCCCCGTCGTGGGAAGCGAAGGTTTGGTCGTGGAAGAAAGCTTTCTCCCCGGTTTGTTGGGCCTTTCGGGGTGATAGCTCGTGTTGGAGCTGTGGCGTATCGAGTAGCACTTCCCCCTTAGATGAGTCGGATACATGATGTTTTCCATTTATCACAGCTCCGTCGTTACCTTCATGATGAATCTCATGTTATCGATTGTGGAGAGATCGATATTGATGATGATGCAACCTTCGAGGAGCGACCTGTGGAGATCCAAGACCGCAAGGAGAAGGTGTTACGTGGGCGTTCTATCCCCTTAGTTCGTGTCTTGTGGCGACACGGTGGCATGGAGGAGAGTACATGGGAGCGTGAGTCACAGATACGTGCTTAGTACCCAGAGTTGTTTAATGTTTAACTCTTTTCATGTAATGATGTTTCCTTGATGGTTAGACCTTTCATGTTTTATTTATGTACCTTGTGTGTGATGTTATGATTGAATTGTTTGGATATGGATTGTTTTTTTCCATACTCTCAGATGTCGTAGTTTTGTTCCAGCTTTCGAACAACTCATGGTGGTTTTCCCCTGAGAGGTATCTTATGGGGTGGTTGTTCGGACCCCTCTTTTCCTCTGAGTTGGTTTTTAATTCTCAAGGACGAGAATGTTTTGAGAGGTATCTAATGTAATGGCTCGGACCTCTCTGGTCTACTACTTTGTGAAAATGTGGTGTTGGAGGTGTTCTGGGAGGTCAAGGTGACTTATCCCACAGCTGCACCCTACCGGTAGCTTGGTCTACCGGTAGCCGAAGCCTACTGGTAGCTCGGTCAACCGGTAGCCGCAGCCTACTGGTAGCTCGGTCTACCTGTAGCCGCCGCCTACTGGTAGCTCGGCCTACCGGTAGCCGCCGACTACCGGTACCTCGGTCTACCGGTAGCTGCAGTCTAGCAGTAGCTCGGCTAACACATTCCCAAATTTATAGTTCTATGAACAGTGGTTCCAGAATCCTAAGAGCTACCGATTCCTTTGCCAAATTTCATGTTTGAACATTGTATCCAGAATCCTAAGAGCTATCGATTCCTTCCTTTTCCAAATTTCACGTTTGAACAGTGTTTCCAGAATTCTAAGAGCTACCGATTCCTTCCTTTTCAAAATTTCACGTTTGAACAGTGTTTCCAGAATTCTGAGAGCTACCGATTCTTTCCATTTCCAAATTTTGAGTATGTGAACAGTGTTTCCAGATTCCTGCAGTTTTTCCCCTATTGACATTTTCTTTGACGTAAAATACATTTTAAAACCTCTTTTAAGGACATTAAGGCCGATTCAAAGGCCATAAATCCTATATTAATTATTCCTAAGGCCTAGATGTTTTTACTTGGACAAACCGTGTGGGTAAATGCGATCCATTTTTAATGGAGAATAAATCAGATCTTAAACAGTCGCCTCTCTAAATTTTGTTAAAAGGAACGAGATATCATTCTTCGTTGTTCTTACTCCTGGTTCTCATCTACGAGATGTTATAACCTTGCAATCATTCCCGTAGGAGTTTCACAATCAAACGTTACTCAAATCAGTTCCGCTCTGTTTGATGCAACGAAGATGTGTCGATCATTCATCCATATAAGTTGACGCGAGATAAGGATTGTGGCCCGTTGTGTGGATAAAGGACGTCAATAACTCTTTGAGGTAGGGGATTCCTGGATTCTCTAATTGTATATGTGCAATCGTAGAATTAGCATGATTTATCCCTTTGGATAACAATGAAATTGACCTAATTAAATACTTGAACCGGATTAAAAGAAATGGTTGATCGCATGTTTTTGCTTTATACCGTGATAAGGATTTGCCTCATGTTTTCCTAGAAATAGTGATATCTATGTTTTCTTTGATTTGTTGTTCGTTCATGATAGAAATTGATAACGAAAGTAAAACCGGAATTAATTTTTAATTAATTGGGTAAAGATAAAGAGGCATATAAATTAATCTTGTTATTGTCGTTGTTGTAGTTGTTCTAATTTGAGGATAATCAAATTAGGGAAGGAAGCACGGTTATTTAATTTTGATAGCTTACTGATTAGGTATCTGTGAATGGAACCTACGAATAACAAATCTACCAATTAAATATGGATTAAAGAACAGATTATGTGGGAATTTCTAAAGGGGTTCTGAGTTACCCTCTTGTTTGCTAAAGGGTCAAGAGCCATGGTTGTGATTGTTGTTTTCCTACTGCTTGTTCTGTGATGTGAGCCTAGATGGGTGTTGTTATATGTTGAGGCCTGGAGGCCTTGTGGTTGTGGTAGTGGATGATGCCCAGAGTGGCGAGATGCATCAGTTTATGCATGTGGGTGTCAGGGAGGACCCCGAGGGTGATGGAATGGGATGGATGTGGTTGTATGATTCTTGTGGGTTCTTTGAATGTTTATCTATTTTGTTTTTCCCCACTGCTCAAGGCAGCTGGTCTTGCTTGCCCTTCTATTGAAGGAGGCAAAGACGCACGTGGTATGCCACGTGCTTTCCATGTTTATCCTCTCGAGGGAGAATGGGTATGTGCTCTTTCTATAGGCGGCAATGACTCAACGGGTAGTATATCTACTCACCGTGTTGAGCCTCTTTTGTGTTTAGTAGAATAGGATGCTTTTCTAGAATGCCTGGGAATGTGGGAATGTAACTCTATAATGAATGTTTGATTAATTGGTGATAATCCACGGGGATGGAGGTGCTGTAATTTAAAAGAGATGTGAATCTTAAAAGGAGAAATTGTTTTTGAATGTGATGTCAATTCAGTTTATTGTGGAGTTGTTCATTCTTAATTACTGTTTAAAGAATCAAATTAATGTACAGTGGAACTGATAAAATGAGAATGGTGTAATCTAATAAAGCTCTTCAAATGTTTGTGTGCTTATAGGATACCTAGTCATTGAATTAAAAGCCTAAAGTCTGAGAGACGTTAGCTACAGTTGTATGCAAGACTAGGTAATTCCCATAGTGTGGATGTGAGTTACATATATATTCTGTACTTTTTGTGTTTCTATACGCTACTCCACCTCGTCGGTAAGGGAAACTGACACCCCGGGGATTCTGAGCCATGGGGGTGTTTTCCCCAACATTCTGATGGGAGGTTGAATGGCTGACTACCCCATTTGGCCCCGCTCTCTTCTCTTGGTAGATACTTGTGCCATGAGGCACAGCGGTTAGTTACCCCATATATGTGTGTAGAGGGTTGTAATGGCTTGTGTTTATTCACACACATATATTCTGGATATATTATCCTATGGACTACTATAGGTGTAATGTGTATAGGCTATGATGGCTTGAGGATCCTTACTCGGATTATGGGCTGTAATGGATTGAGGTATTATACCGGACATATGACATAAGTTATGCGGGCTGTGGTGGCTCCCGAAAACTACCTAGTTACTTTTGGTTGTGAGGACGGTGTGGTGCTTCGCCAAGGTTTCTGTGGGTAAGCCTATGTGGTGCACGAGGTGCAGATTGTGGAGCTTAGCCCAGGTGTCTGCAGGAAAGCCTTGGAGAGAGATGCACAGGACGTATGTCGTTGGGGCAAAGTGGCAAACTAGTGGGCAAGTAGTAGCGGGGTACCCTTGATATTCATTACTATATTCTATATTCTTGTATGCATTACTTGGTGAGATTAGCCATTGTGAGGTTGGGAACTTAGTATACCTGTTTAGGTGATGAGTTAGTTTCACTTATGGTTCACTAGGCTTTAGCATGCTTTCTTTACTTTTGCACGAGAGGCTTGGGGAGGATCCTACTGAGTATACTCTTATACTCACCCTATGTACATATAAACTGTTTTTCAGGTCACTTGGTGCAGGTTGGATATCAAGATGGATACTACTAGCTTGCAGTTGGAGGAGGAGCTGTTCGGGCTTGTGGTCGCTGCCGTTTTACTTTCTTTTGGGTACTTTTAGTTTCCCTTTCAGTTGTAGTACTTTTGCATGACATTTCATATATGTACTCGGATTTCTTTTATATTTCAGTTATGAGTTGGAGTTGATTGGAGTATATTCTATCTCTCTTTTCTGCATGTGTTCTCTTAGAGGGTAATGCCTCCCATTTGTATGTTTATTATAACCTCGGTGCTAGTCGCCAACCCGGGGCCTACTGGAGGCGGGACTCGGGGGGTCATTATCTCCCTTCTCACATTGCCAGCCCAGGAGGGTTACACTTTGTGGGGAGGGGGTCGTGACAAAACACCACAACCACCTACAAAGAAATCATCCAATTTCAATAACATCTTATTAATATTTTACAGAATTCAAATTCCCAATCTTAATACCAATATTTAAAACAACCCTTACCTGAAATTGAAGTTTAATATTTAAAATAATTTTCTGAACTCTAAATGTGCAAGTCATTAAAAACCCCCCATTAGAATGATTCCAATCCTTTATAATTCTTTGTAGTATTAAAAACATTAAATTTAAAAAAATATATTAACGGATTCATCATGAACACACCTTATTATATCTCTAGATTCCAAACATGCTTTTTCTGTGAAAATATATGAACTATAGCACATTATTCCCTCAAATTCATTCCACTCTTTCGCTATTTGTTCCAACCCTAAGATGACTAGCACACTATCCCATCAATCACGAGTAACAAAAGTACCAATAATTAGTTTATCGTGATGTTCATGGTGTCCCTGATTATTACATTCATCTATTAAATGAAACAAATTGACTCATATAACCTATATTTTATGGTTACATTACTTAATTTTCATATGATATAATGGATTTAACCATGATGTATCAATTTTTTTTATTGTGTTGGGATACTAAATACATACTTGATTCGAACATTTCCTTGGAAACACATGAAATACAACATAATATTCCAGTGATAACCTAATAATTTCTTATACCCTATCCATGAAAACATTAATAAATCCCATATCTATACCTAAGGGAAAGGATGAAATAATAATGTGAGATAAAAAATGTTTAGTAACTCGTAGATTGTTAAAAAAACTATCATAGAATAAATAAAGAATGAAAAATAGGAAAAATATAAACTATGATCAAATATTACAGATTAATAATATAAAAAAGGACAAAATCCATGGATTGCATAAAAACATAAATATTCACATGGATAAAAAACATGTTTCATATAGATAGAATTAAAAATGTCAGATGTCACAATTATACTATGAATGCCTTGTTCCATGGAATCATACATAAATAGGTTAGGGGTACATCTAATACTCAATCTAGTTTGTCTCATGAGTCCAATAAACATATCTAGGTTCTATAATATGACTCAAACATCACCTATTAAGTAAAATATATTCATTATATGATAGAAGGTAATGAAAATTCACTACATAATGAAAATAAAAAACAGTATAGCAAAACTATTATATTAAATTATAATAATTTCTACTATAAAAAATAGATCAAAATGTTCATAATAAATCTAGAGAAATATGGTATGTGTTAAAATTAGATTATATAAAAATTAAATAATATTATACATAAATTTATGATTTCATAGATTACAATAATTTTACAATATCACCAATATATTTATTGAGAAAAATAACAATTTCAATTTGAAAATAATTATTTAGATTATAAATATTTCATTAATATAATTAAAATATCATTTTCATTGAAATGAACCATAGAAAATTCTAAAGTAAGAATAAATGAAATAATTCTCAATTATGGATTGAATATTCCTTCGCATGGTGAGTGTTAAAACAAATAATCTTTCTACACATTTGGTAAAAAAACTTCATTCATAAGCTGATAAGAGGATTATTTTTAATAGAGATGATAAAAATAAAAACATGGTTAAAAATAGATGTAATAAATAATCATGGAGAAGAAAATATTTCATGAATTATTTTAATTAAAATATGGGCATGGAAGTAAATGAATTACATCATAATATAAATAAAAAATTTGTTTTTCTTTTAGATATCTATGCTGATTTTGAGTACACTGAATGATGAAAATGAATAAAAACCCTCTAATTTATAGAAAAAAAAATGGCAGATAAGAAAATATATGGGTTTATATATATTAATATCATATAATTGCTCTAATAAAAATGTAAATATAATAATCTCAGATAATTATGATATTGCGAAATAATATAAAACCACAGGTTTGACTTTCTTCGTAAGTTTTTTAACCAAATTTATAATAAAATCATGTTTTTTATAATTCTATAATAGAATAATATATATACTTGTTGTACCATATGTGGTTTATTTATAATATATTATAACCTATTTGTTATAAATCATTCATTATCCTCATTATTTCAGGCTTTTACATCTTTTACTCATATATGTATGGATTCGGTGGTTATTTTAATTTAATGTACATCATGGTTATAAAATATATACAATTTTAATAATGATATAAATATAATATATTTTAATTATAAACCCATTTAGCACCATAAACAGAATATGTAAAGGAAAAACTGAATCACATATCTCGGTTGTGGTGGAAGTCCACCCATATGCACAAGCACTATTAACATTTTTAATGAGTGGATGGGTAAGAAGGTAAATGATATATTAAATTTATATAAGAATTATAATTTCATAAATATCAATTATATTTATTATTTAATATTTCATAATGATCCTTGTAAATTTTTTAGGAAAAAAATTACATCGTTGCGTGGAGATAATAGGTCATACGTGTGAACAACCAATGCTTTCATTTTCAATATTATGGTCATGATGCAGAAAATGGTTTTCCCATAATCATAAAAAAATATTATTATATTTATGTTACTAGATAAATTTATTTATTAGGGTCACAATAGATTTAATGGATTTAGAATAAATAAATGAACATTGAATGAGTCGAGTATGATGAATAAATCTACATTCATATACCTCCATTGGCTTACACGTACATAATTCATATGATGGTTTTATGGTAATTACATAAGATCAAAAATTAGGGAAGTAATATTGGATGCTTTTTTAGGTCCTTTCTATGATATATGGATCAATTATTGGTAATAATAATCAAGAAGAGGTGCCGTTTTATAAGTGAGGGGACAGACCCAAATGGAATAAATTAAATGATTCAAATATTTTAAAGTCATTTTCTTTTGAATGTGGATCATAATCAATAAGAATAAGAAGGATACATTATATAGGGTAAAAATATCTTCATCTATACTAATTAGACATTTTTATGGGAAATTAATACACATATCTATTAGGTTAGCCCATAATATTCAATTTAAACAATAATTGCGGAAATAAATTTTCACTCTTTTTACTCGATATTATCACAAAAAATTAATTAACAATGATTTAATGTTTTTAATAATTTTTTACTTCAAATATTTAATCCATTTCGCAATATTAAATTTTAATATTTATTATGATATATTTTTAATCGAATTGTGAAAAATTCAATAAAACATGTTTTTAGATTAAAAGGTGTTTCAAGCAAAAAAAGATTTAACATCAAACTAATAAATATTATTGATTCCAAGAGTATTAATTGGATTATGTCAAATAAAAGGAAATTTAATTTATTGAAAACAATATACAACCTTATCAAAACATTTTAAATATTTTAATAAGAAAAGAAAATTATAAACAAATTTTATTTGAATAAATACATTATTTAGATTTCCAAAAATGTTAAACATATATTTCAATGATCAACATAATATTTTTATATACAGTAAATTTAATTTTATATGTTCATTTGGTCTAGAAAATATGTTTCATAACCCTTAAAATTATTCTTGTATAACTATTATTTCATAAATGTAATGGTTTTTTTGTAAAATCAATATTTCTCACAATTCAACTGAAACTCAATTTTTTATAATAAAATCAATAAATTTATCCCATAGAAAATATTAATTTTATTAAAATGGTTCATGAAAATTTTGAGGTATCTGATAGAAAGTAAAATGGAAGTAAAATAGGAGAAACACATTCATAATATCTATCTAATAAAACCCAAAATCACCCCAACCACTAACATGAATGAGTCATTTAGCAGAATGGGCTATCCCCGATGCCCATTATCTCGAAAAACACAGGTGTTCCAATAGAAAAATAATTGTATTTCACCTATTAAGTTAAATTAATACATGAATTTTACTCATAATCCCTAAATATTTTCATGTAATGACAAACCACATCACTCGTAATATTTTGGGTGCAATAAGGAGATATATTGTGAGGACCCCCAAAAGTTGATAATTACCATGCCAAAATGCCACTGGTGAATAACCTAAAGATCACAACATAAATGAATCCATATGAGTCATAAAAAACTTAATTATAGTCACCATTAAAGTATGAATATCAACTCACTATATAGAAAACTATAAAAGGGTGTTTCCCATATCCATAATCTTAAAACACATCCATTACATTTAACCATATATTGTGAAACAACCACCCCTACAGTAGTCCATATTGACATGATCCAAAAGATGTATACAATATAATAGAGGAATCCATGACATTCTATGACACCCATTCTAGAATCCAAATGACCCATCATTCCTTGTTCCATATCTAAAAACACCTTATGGATATGTTCAAATTGATGGATTCAGAATCCATATCCAAATAATAAAAAACCCATATCAAATATGAAAATTGAAACTTCCTCAAAATGTCCATACCTGTAATTCCATATTATATTAAAATACCTAAATAAATAATTACTGTAAGGTGTTTCGTTGATGTATTTCAGGAAGAGTCTCTTATCCTTCCTTAAAATCTAGGGTTTGGGTTTTTTATTGAAATTTTATATGAAGCTATACATATATTTATGACTCCATATAAAATGATAGCATTGAATTGAAAGTTTTGAAAAATACAATATAATAAAATATAAAAAGTTTATAATATGCCTTTTTTATCTACATGGGAAGCTCTAGTCCCCATTTTCAAGAATAAGGATGTGTCAAATGATTTATGAATTTAGTTTTATGATCTTATAAAGATAAAAATATTGAACAATAATCTTCTTCAATTTATTATTGAATATTATGATCAATAACGGGGTTATATACATCACAAAGATGTATCATTGAAAGGTATATTATAAATTATAGGTAAAACTTATTATATTATCATGATTTTATTTCTTAAAATATTAGAACATTATGTGTTCAAATTGATGTCATCAATACTAAATATTACCCAATAAATCATCATGTATATATGGAATAGAGTATTTTTTCATTACCTTGGACAATATTTACCATCTTTGATTAATTATTTTTCTCATTTTTTATAAAATTAAGGATGATCATTTGAGAATTGTGCTAAATAATTTGTGAATGGATTTCATGTATAATAATTATAATAATTCTTACATCCAAATATAGAGTCCCATTTAGGGGGATGATATCATAATCAAAGAGATATATATGGATCCATAGAATATAAATGTGGTTGATTAATGGTATAGTGAAATATATTTAATCATTATCTGTATATTTAATGGATTAACTAGTTATTGCCATTGGTTTTTCATAAATTTCCCATATTTTTCATACCAACTAACTAAGATGAATTCGATAGGAGTATACTCATTAAACATAAAAAACATGAATATGACTTCATGGAATTAAATAATAGGATATTTACTAAATATTTAATCACAATTACATCACGTGGGGAAGTAATTTGGATATATAATAATTATGTATCGACTAATTTAGGATATGGACTCATGAAAAAGAATAGTGTAGTTTATTCCTTATTAAAGCTGAAATTAAGTGAGGAAAATGTTGCAGAATGCGATATGAAATTATAGAATTTTATGTTTTCATTAGAAATTTGGAAGAATTTTCTTAATAGATATTGTTTTTAAATAAGCACTGATAACTGAAATACAAAGTACATATTCACATTGACTAATCATTACATAGAGTAATGAATGCGATAATAACTAATTAATGACTATAACCACCCAATCTCTAACCACCCTAATAATTTAACAAAATGTGATAGATTCGTTATGAACAAAATATCCTACACCATTATCCCTGATGAGGATATAAGTGAATTCAATATTTATTATAATGAAAATTGTGGAATTATGACAAATTAAAAAAGTTAAAACATAGTGCCTCACTCATGTGATTGCTGAACCATTTATATTGATGATGATTAAATTAGAAAAAAATGATGAAGAATAGAAATAAATGAATATATAAAAAAGGAATGAGAGAATATCTATGTCAAAATTTTAAAATTATATACAGTTAACATTGTGGTTATGAGAATGATTACCATATTAGCCTATGATAAAGAAGGATTTATTAGATTATTCTTATAGAAAAATATCCTCTACCAACTACAAAGGCATAATTATCTATAGATATCTTTGAGATAGATTTTGTTTGTATAATATAACCATGGATATTATTAAATATATCCCAATGATCTTGGTATAATCAGATGAAAAAGTTGAATAATATATTTATAAGGGTATGATGTAATTATTACCCTTACCAACAATGAAATTGGGGAACGTACGAATACATGTTTTCACAAGTGTTCCAAACACGACTAAATGAATGAGGATTGTATGTTTTTTGTATATTATCATATAAATATTTTTATATTAATTTTTATTTGAGAGTAATTCACACTCAAAAAATAGTTATGAAATATATATCATATTAGTGGAAAGCCTATATTTAACAAAACTATTAGTTTTATCTAATCATTATTTAGGTTCCACTTATATTTTTTTGTTATACATTAAAATTATTTAAATACATATTCAATCCTCATTAGAGAATGTCACCCTTAGAGAGATTTTAAATCATAATGGACTATTTGAACTCAGAAGGACATGCTTAGATATATATATATCGACTTAAAATGACTTTTGGATAATGTATTTTACATATTATCATTCTCAAGGAATAATAAAATTAACTAAATAATTTTGATGGATCTATATATAAACCTAAATATTAAGGAATAGATAACATGTATATGTGACGATGATTTCATATAATAGAATATATCATGGCCAAAACTACTAGAAGAGATAAAAAATATGATGCGTGAAATTTTGAAACCTCGGAACAAGATAGAAAAAACATATGAAAAATTCTAAAAAAAAATCAGTGACATATAGATTTTTATTTTATATATATTTTATTCCACAATACAATAACATAGAATAGGGTTATGTGTTTTCATAAGATTTAAAGAAACCATCTTAGTTATATTGGCCCATTTCAAATTTTTGATCATGTGAGAGATTTACATATCAACATAGACTTTAAAATATCATATATTAGTTACATGACTTGTTCAATAAAACCCCATTGATGAATTATGTACAATATCTTCCTCGTGTAGTAAATTATTAGGTAGTATAGTTTGAGAATGATCACCCTTATAAGGATAAGCCTATAGAATACTTGGAATAAAAGGACAAGGTTCTGTAAAAGGAAATAACTCAACCTATCAATATAATATAGAGAATACCTATTAATGAAGTAGAAACATTGATATTTTAAGACATAAGGAATCAAGAACACCATTATCTATTTTCATCATAGGGTGTGAGTTGAATTTTCTAAGATCAAATTACTAAAAGGTGGGCATAATTTAATGACATATACATTTCAAAAAAAATAAATTTCCCTTAACAATATATATTTTTATCACATTTAGGTATAAATAACATAAACCAAAAAATTAAAAACAAACATCAATTTATTTCATTACAATTAAAAATTACATATGATGTATAAATACATAAAATAAAAATAAAAAGAATAAAATAAGACAATAGAAAATCAAAATGAGTATAATTTAAAAATAAATTGTGATATGGACACCAAAAGGAATAATAAACATGAATAACAGTCAATATAGAAAAAAATGTTAAAAATCATTAAAAAGTATTCTACTGAAATGTGAATAATATTAATAGAAAATCAATAAATTTTAATGTGAAAAAAATTATTTATCATCATGAAGTATAATATTCATTATCCACATGGAATAAAAATAGATCACTAGAAATAATAAAAATATATTTAAATAATGAATTACCCATTGAGAGTGGTAACATAACAAATTATATAACATAAAAAATAATGTATTTTTGAATGATTAAAATAAAAAATTATCACATTTCAAAAACATTAATTCTTAAATTATATCAATTGAAAGAAAGGTAAAAATATATTATGATAATATTTCATAAAACTTATTTAGAAAATTATTCATTTTAATGAAAAATATGTTTTATATTTTTTTTATAAATAAAATTTTAGTTATTAAATGAATACAATTTTTTCAATCATCAGCAAAAACATTTATAGGTTGATATTTTGGTATTTTTATAAAAATGTTACTTTATTTTGTAATAAAAAAATATAATTTTTAATCATACTCTGAGTTTTATGATATCATTATGATAAAATATTTATTGAATAATTTATCAAAATAATTAATTATATTGTTTTACATTCTGAAAATCAATCACTTAAATGTAATAAAAATAATTTCAAAAATTAAAAATCAAATTTCAAAATAAAATATATATTTTATTCAGATAAAAAATTTTGATTCCTTACATTAAATAAAATATTTTCAAGATAACAGTAATTTTTTGTGTGTTTAGATGTCAAATAATATTATATTTTTTAATCAAGAATCATGAAAGTCATAAAAATAACTATTCAAAGTCTTTTTCCTAAATAATACAATAATCAACATTTTCTTTGAAGACCCCCCTTGGAAATATAAACACACATAATCCACCAAATTCACTCAAATAAACACATCCCCTTATACCAATTATCCACAAAAATTACTCTATAAAATCACTTTTAAATATTATTAGTAATCCACTATTTCCCAAAGATCCTCCTCTAAACGATTTCTGCTCATTCTAGAGGTGGAAACTCAAAAACCATGGTTAGGGTCTCCTAACCCATTTTTTCATTCCAATTCTCTAATAATAATTTTATAAAAATAAAATAATAAAAAATATAACATCAAAATAACATTATAATTCAATTCTAGTATATTTGGGAAAAAATAATAATTAGCTTGTTTCTACATCATTTTAATCTCCTTTAAAAACATCATTCAACCATGGTAGTTTTAAACTTCCTAAGGGGATTATTATGTTTTATATTCTTTTTGGAACATATTTATCTCATTGGATGTGAATTTTGGTTATATATATATATATATATAATAAATACTAATTTTTTATTATTTTTACACTATTAGAATAATCATATAAAAATTATGTTAAATATAATAATGATTGTTCATCATGTTCAGTATGACCATTAAAAACAAGTTTACTAATGAAGATTTATTGAACTATAAATATATACTAAACTGTTAAAGTATCCTATATATGGAATTACGTGCACACAATTCCATTATTAAAATTAAATGTTTAGAAACATTGGATAATGAAAATAGACTATTTATATTAAATTAGAGAATATATTGAATCATGAATTATACAACCTCAAAATGTTCAACGAAACAAAATGGAACATATGATATTAAATTATAATTAATGGATTATAATACATAAAAGAAATATAAAAATGGTTTTGAATAAGTTATTTATTTAATATAACATTAAACATTAGGTGGATAAATGAGAATACAATATGTGCCTGGACTAAAGTTAAGTGTTCTCTATCACTCTATTTTATTCTTTTTATTATGTTCTCTTTCACTCTCAAAATCTATATCTTTATCATTCATCATATAATTTTTGTTATTTATATATAGTTTTTAAATATTTCCTTAAATTATAACATTTCATTTAATAAATCTTTTCTAGGGATAAGAACCTTTATCTATTTTCATTGTTATTGTTTTCGTCAAATTTAACTTAACAAAGTAAACATTTCTATTTCATATTCATTTTCATTATTTACACAAAAAAATAATTTTTCTATCATTTCTATAAAAAATATTGTATTATAATATGATATAATCTCCTTTAATGATGGATCCACCATTTTTTATATAAGAGATCAATTTGTATACTACTTATTAAATGTTTCATATTATTTTTCATTTAATTGAAGAAATATAATTATATACGATGATTCTTTAATTGAATCATATTATCCACAATACACTAATAACTAATTTTATTAGGATCTTATATAATGAGTTAATGGATAATTCTTTGTGGACTTATTTTTTAATGATTTCACTATATTTTTACTATATCATTATTTTTATTTATTTTGGTTTCTTTTCCCTGTGGAAGTTATATTGAAGTATTTTTAAGATTATGGGTGCAATTAAAATTATATAACCCATTAGTAGATTCGGTAATTATTTATATCCAATTAGATCATTATATATATTCACATTAAAATTTTATTTTCCACAAAATTATGTATGGAATTCATACAATTTGATTTGTAAATTTTCATACATTTTCATTATGGTGGGACATTGGTTATACTAATTAAAATATGATTTATTTATGTGATAAATTGTTTTAGGACTTATGTTTACCAAGATTCAATTATAGTTTCCCTTAAATTTATTTTTTCATGAAAAAAAAATATTCCTTTAGTTTTATTATCATATGTAATGATTATTTTGTTTTTTTATATCTCACAAAATTTATAATATAATTTTACCCCATACTATGACTTTCATCTCACTCCATTTTTTTATTTTCACCAGACTCAATATATAGATATATGATTACAAAGAACTCTATGATCAAATAATGAAGGGAAAATTAAACAATTATACTCTTCTCTTAAAAGTTTTATGATGTAGAATATAATAATGAAAAACTAGACACCTTTAATTCTATGTATTTTATGGATATCTATACTGAAAATTATGAAGTATCATGTGTGTTGTGTTTGATTCATTTTACATATAGTAATTAAATGTCAAAAGACTATCTCACATGCCATTTATTCAATTCATTTTTTTGTATTTAAAAAGAACTATGTACTATAAAATGATATTAATATAATTCTCCAATATATTATACAACAGTCAATGAGAATATTTCTGGAAATATATATCAATAAAATAAATACCCAATTCCTTTTATAATTATTAAAGTTATATATATATTGAATTGTGTCCAATCATTTCAAATATTTTATATCTTCTGATTAATCACATATAATATTGTTGGTCACAAATATATTTACCTCCCACATTATCCTAATCTAGAGGATACTCTCTTAATGATATTAGTTTTCCCAAGGTAAATAATCTATGTTTTTTAGAGTTTCATACCCAAATTCCATTTTAAAAGCGTAAAGTGATAATTTCAACCCATTTAACAACATAAAAAATTTATTATTCCATTAAATACACAGTATTGTGTTTACCCTGGAGTTGGAGTTTATTGTGATTTAGTATCCCACATTTTAATTATGTTATTTAATGTTTTCCTAAAATAATAATTTTAATATATAGGTTGAAACATTAATATGTCCAAAATAAAGAGATATTAGAACTATGGAATCTCACTTCATTCCAAAATGTGGGGTTTTATCTAGTTGAGGTATAATCACCATTCAGATTTTTGGCCTATAATAGGCCCATTAAATAGGTATTTCATTTTAATTAATGTGTGTTTTAATTAACCATAACTTTACCACCTCTCCCTATATGTGTGCACAAGAATGTTCCCCTTCCCCTTCCCCATTAATGATTATATATTAGGGGATTCATTTGGGGGAGAAATCTTCCCCCTTTGATGATAAAAATCATGATCTAGATGCAATAACTATTGTTTGGGGATCAAAAACCCACATCTGTGAAGCATTAGTAACCCAGAAAAGGAATAAGACACTTAATTTAAAATTAATCATCTATTTATATCATTTTTGTTCTTATATTTTTTTAGACCAGGGATATTCTATATTTCTATTATACCTTAATTGGAATCTAAGTGTTCAAAATGGATTTCATGTGCTCTTAAGATATATTTATCATTAATTTCTTACAACATGGAGTGTGGTCATAAGAACACACATTGCCTACCAATTTTTTCATCTTTGTTTATAGTTGGGACCTCATTGTGTGTATGATTGGTGTACAATCCTAGTTGGACCCTAAGGCCCCTGACACAGATTTTGGCCATAAAAATGGATAGATAGACCTTTCTGGAACATGAACATGTAATTTTACATGTTAATCCATGTGATGGGGCCTCACCTATGATTGGGTATATATATAGGTACACAAGAACCCCCACAACCCATGTAGTATAGAGAGGTCATATGTTTGGATGAATTACAAATCATATTGTTTATAGTAATTTCCCAAAGGGAGGATTTGGGTTGACCAGACATGTACTCTGACTAGAAATCATGTTATATCATTTTTAATATCGTTTGTTTATCCTCTTCCTTTATATATTGTTTTGAAAAAATTATTAATCTATTCCAATAATCGTTACACATTGAACTCTACGATTGTAACACCCCAGGTAAATAAAGAATATGAAATTTTTATATTTATCCATATCTGTAAATAAAATATTAATATTACTTTAAAGGGGATGTTATGCTCGATGGCGTACCCAACACGCAACAACGAGTTTCTTGGGAATCTTATATTGCACTCTAATAATAAAATAATATTATTTTAAATAATAGTTAACGCCTAGCCGTTGTAATGGTGGGAATGAACAGAACTAACTACAAATTGATTATATATGTTTGTAAAATCTTTTTACTCTTTACAATAAATTATGGAGGATTAAAAATGAAAATGAATCCAGTTTTTAAGCGTAAACATTCTAATATTCTTTAAAAGGTCGATTAACCGCCTTTTGATGGAGAACAACTTTTAAATCCACTTTTTGACAATTTTATAAGCTCTATTTTTCAAAATAAACATATTATTTATTATTGAGACATTGAAATTTACCTTGGGATAATTTTTGGCATTTTTCTGACAATGTTCATTTTTCAATGAATAGTAAAAAATACTGCATTTTACATCAAAACTGCTTTTTCATATAATTTAATTATATGGTTATATTATATTTTTAATTTGTTTTAAAGTTTAATTAGAATATATTTTTACCATTTAATTCAATTATGTTCATTGGGATTAATTTTACTTTGAAATTAGGCATAAACAAGTGCCAAACTTTTCATATATATTGTTTCTAAAAAACCTGATATTTGTTTTGACAACGGGAAGTTTTTTTTAAATTAATTATTTCAACTTATGTGTTTGGAATTTGGTAAAATTAATTAAATATTTGGAATCAGAAGTTCCAAATTATGTAATTAAGACTCTTTTGTTTTTGGACATTATGAATAGTAACGACGGTAATTATCTTTAATTAACTTGATTAATGAGTAATCGGGTAGTTAATGATAATAAGATAATATAATAATAATAAAAAATGACCATAAAATGTTTCCTAAGGCTACGGGTTGTCTCATGGCCGACCATGGAATTCCTTGTTCCAAACATGGGGGCCCCATGGAATCACTTTTTTGAGAATGTTACTTTTTATCTTTTTATTTTTAAAGAATGTTAAATGTAACAAAGAATGTATCAACTAAGTAAAATATTTTTTATTTTTTCTACATAAATTATAGTTTGGACTATAAATATTCACTGGAATGCTAAAACGATTTCCTACATCATATTATTTTTTTTATAATTTTTAGACATTAAATAAATTAAATTATTTATGACATCATGACGATGCAGCGATGACCTCATTATTTAACAATTTAAATAAAATGGAAAGATAATGTAAAATCTAAGACCTACACATTTCCAAAACCTATTGGATGGGTGGATTTAAAACCCTTATCACCTTATCCTAGAATCACATCCATGTGGGTCCATTAAAATCTGAAAATCATTTGAAAATAAATTAACATTTTATAACGTTCCAAGAGTGCCCCTCCTCTCCTCTTATAAATGGCCCCCACCTCTACCTCTTTACCCACACATCCAAAGCCTTTGGATCGGCCAACCCCTACCCATCTCATCTCTACACATCCCTATATAACTCTTTGAACCCTCACTTCAGTCATAATCCTTTCCATGGAAGCCTTTGAGCTCAAATCAAAGGAAGTTACCTGATTTAAAGGTAATGTCTTTACTTGTGTCCTTTTGTTTTATTTTTCTTCTCCAACCCCCTAAACTCTTTTTATTCATTTATTTTGTAACAAATCCAGTATCCTAAATATACTAGGATGTTGTTATAAGACATATTCAAGCTACACTTACACACACCTACATCTAATGGTTAAAGAACATATTGTTTCCTAGGATGGCGAATTTTTGCCTCCAGAAACGATGATTGTTCAACATTCTTTTAACACATTCAAAGGTGGAAATGAAATGTCACTATATTTATATATGATATATAATATTTTTATGTTTTCCTTAATCTTCTGTATTTTTTATTTATGGCATACCTTTATGATTTCCATTATGGGTAAACGCGATATCTTCATTTTAGGAAGTGTGGAGTAACGCCCCCTCAAAGTGATTTGATTCGTTAATGCCATATATGGGATGTATAAAGGATTTAATTAATGGTATTACATATTTTATCCTACTGTAATTATAGTATACCTTTATATCTTTATTATTTCATTCATTTGAATACAAAAAAAATGAAATGAATGTAGCATCATGCGTACGTACGGCTTATTGTCTCCATGAACGGTACATTACATTTCTTATCTCCAAATGTTATGTACTATTATAAGTACATATATATAATGGATATATATGTAATATATTACATATAAATGATGGGTATCATTCTGGAATTATAATATATATATCTCTCATTTTTTTAATTCCATTAATATGGCAAAAAAATGTAAGTAGCGTTCATGCGTACGTACGACCAACCATCTCCATGAACGGTGCTTTTAATTTGTTATCTCCAAATGCTATAGAATAGTATAAAATGAATATATACTAGATATATATGATATTTAAAACAAAAATACTATTCTGGAGTTTATGTACCTATAACTACATGGAAAATTCCTTTCCAACAAGTTCAATTTTTACTCATGTACTAAACATCGACAAAAACGTCTGATAGGAACTCACTTTATTAACCAATAATTATAACATTATAATATGTGATGTGAACTGAATAATAATATTTAAAGGAGGTCCTTAATCAATTATAAATTGATCAAATTTTATTATTCAGAAGATTAATGAATGATCGAGTCATGTCGGACACGAGGTAAGGGATCCTACTCCTCTCTTTCTTTTTAAGTACACTCTTTTATGTCATTCCTTCTAAGATCATCTTTCTCATGATTGAGATGTTATTTTATATTACTCTTACTGAAATTTTTTATGTCCATATGTTGAGAGACCCTATTCTCTCTCATCAATCCATTTTGTAAGTTTTGAGTGGCGCAGGCTGTCGAATTTTCATAAGAGATCTAACCTCTCACTTTCTCTTTAAGTACTCTCCTTTATGTCACTTATTTTTAAGCTCCTCTTTGTTATGATAGGGGATGTTCTTTTATATTCCTCTTGCTGTACATTTTATTTTAATGTGATGAGATACCCTATTTTATCTCATCAATTCCTTTTTGGAAGTTTTAAGTGGCACTATTAGAGTTTTCATAAGGGATTTTTCATCTCACTTTTATTACCATTAGATTTATACTACATTTTCCAAAATTTACTTTGAGTGGTGTATGTAATTCCCATTATTATACTCTTTGTGTAATATAATTTCATTTATGGGTACTTACATATTCATTTTATGACCCATATTTTATGGGGTGTACATTTCGAAAGTTACCCAAGTCGGTAAGGGAACCTTTCTCCCTCCTCTTTTTAAAAGTCTTATTTTGTTATGTCTTTTAATTCACATACTATTATGTTGGGATATGTTATTCAATATCCTTATTAATGTAATTATTATGTCCAAGTATTGAGATACCCTTTTTATCTCTCATCAACTCATTTTATATGTTTTGAAGTGACACCGTTAGGCTATCGAATTTCTATTAGGGAAATTCTTAACCCACTTTCTAATCATTGTGTTAAAAATCTAATTATAGATTCTATTATGACAAGATTATGTGTGGAATCTCTATGTTGTAGTTTCCACAAACTTTTGTGTGGATATACTATTTCTACACATAATCATCTCATTGATAAATTCTTATGTCATTTAGACGGACTTGTATCGGAAATCATAACTCAATCTCATTTCATTGAGTTAAATATCTATGTCATTGGTTTTGTTTTTCCATGATTATGTGTGAATGACCTCTGATTTTTTTACACTTAATATCCACTTATATTTTGTGTATTATTATTTGTCACACATAATCATATAATTGATTTATCCTTAATCTAAGCATACCAACTTTGT
This sequence comes from Viscum album, assembly GCA_963277665.1. Taxonomy (NCBI): domain Eukaryota; kingdom Viridiplantae; phylum Streptophyta; class Magnoliopsida; order Santalales; family Viscaceae; genus Viscum; species Viscum album. Next base: position 1,691,345,402 of record OY728137.1, on the reverse strand, counting down.
AAGGGACTTCATCTCAATATCCTTTCATTGAGGAATATTTAGTTTTATACACAGCATTCATTTATACGGTGTATAAACCCCTCTTACTTTTACTTTTATACAAAAGGAATCTTTTTCTTCGAAGAATTTTACAAAACGACAAAAAGGAATGTTTCTTTTAACGTACGCGGTGACAATGACCTTTTCTGCCGCCGCGAGTATTATTTGGTCTCTGGCTTTCTGAAGAATCCGTAATGTTTTTTTAAAATGAAATAAATACCATATACACTTTTTTGTATTTTGTTATTGAAAATGGTTTTTATAATGGATTTGTTATGTCAATATATTAAAGTGATATATTGTGATTAAAGTGTGGAAATGTTTTCTTTCCATTATATTTGTTTTATGTCTTATGATATTTATAATGGTACTTGGACATTTGACGGGTGGTTACGTGATAAACCATATGAAGGGTGGTGCCGTGAATACCAGGACGGGTGGTTACGTTATAACCTACAATGCATTGGGTATGGAAGTCGGCTGTATGGCTACTCCATTAAGTATGTGTGAAAGTCGTCCGTATGGCTATTCCATTAAGTGATATGTGTGGAAGTCGACCGTATGGTTATTCCACTTAAGTATGTTTATGTCCCAAGTTACCTTTATATGTTTTGTGATCTTTATATGGGTTTTAGGGTAATCTTTTGGTTATAGAAGGGTAAGTAATGAACTTTTATTCAGTAAAGATTTTTTACTACTTCGAAAAAGTTAAAATTATTACTTTGATAAAGTATACATGGTTTACTTGTTGTTTTGAAAAACTAACAGTTTTCATTCTTTGTGTATCCCTTACTGAGATTTTTATGCTCATCCCAAGTTTTTTTTGAAATGTTTTTCACAGGATGTAACGTGGAGTAGGGTCAAGGATGGGATCAAGGGAAAGTCATGCTACCTAAAACATGGAACTAGACATGTTTCTTTTTATGTTTTTTTATGTTATGGAAACTTAGTAGAAGTGTCTACTATGTAATCTTTTGAGATGTAATAGTTTTGACCTAATTCTCCAAAACTCTAAACCTGAAAAGATCATCAATGTGAATTACTCATTTAATTTAATATTTAAGTATGGTTTAAGGTTAGGGGCTTATAGTTGGTATCAAAGGTCGGTTTAGATAACTTTAGAGGTTACGTAATTCTCTAAGCACAAATGACATTACCATAATGGTTAGGATTTCTGAAAGAGTCCTAGTTTTAGATAAAGTGAATGAGTAAGTATATCGTAGTGTTTACCTTCCTCATTAGTACATGATGGTTTTGTTGATATACTCACACTGACATTTCTGTTTTTAGTGAATGGATGGATCTAGCAGGCATCAAAGAGACAACAGGTTTGAAGGAAATTGTGGTGGTTCTCCGATTAAGATACTAGATAAAATGGGGGATTCAATGAGGAAACTCATGGTTGTTCTAAACCAACTATCAAGGAGTCATGATCACCCCCATGAAACTTGGTATGTTCTGTAATGTATCATGTACGAGATGACCAATCGATGTGGAAGTTCAGGTAATAATTATAAAGGTAACCATTAGAGTTTATATGATCCTTACTTTTGGGGTAATTATGGGTTATTATATGATATGATGAAAAATGAAAGGCATGAGATAAATATGAGGTTAAAATATGTTATGATCATTTTTGAAGATTTTATCTCGTTTTGGGGAATGTTTTAAAATTATATAGTTTTGGAAAAAGGACAACATGCAGACCGTGTGACAACCCATCGCGTCAGACAAAGCTGCTGGAATCGAACCCACAATCAAAGTGGGACTGGTATTTATCGCCTACCACTGGACTACGTGACGTCCCTAGTTAGTTTGAATGATTATTTTTAGTTAGATGATTTTATGAAGTAAGAGTAAGTTTATTTTGTGTTATCTATGTATATTTATTAACCTATCATGCAAGATATGTGATTAGGTTAATTACTTTTCAATACGAGACATTAAGAGCAACTGATGTTGTTTGGAGATAAATGTTACGATTTAACTTGGAAGACTATGTGACTAAATCCTTCAAATATTTGGGTTTCAATCTTAGTTTAGTTTACTTTGAATAATTTTATGGACAAATTGATTATTGAATGGTCCTCGTTGAAATTTGGGTTTTGTTGGACAAATTTTGGAGATTAAGAATAGATTTGTTTTTATAAAGGGTTATCCTTTTCTAGATTATCTAATCTTGTACTAACCTTTTTTCTTTTGTTTTTGGTTAAGGTCTAAAGACATGGGACGTATATAGTTTAATTTTGTGGATTAGGTGATTCTCTAGAAGTTGATTATAGTACTCTTAATGTGATCAAGTCTTCCTAAATACTCATCTATTGGAGAAAATATGAGCTCGTCTAAGGAATCTAATAAAAGTTTAAAGTCAACATGATAAGTGATTATGTTTCCATATGAATAAATTCCTCAATAAAAAGTAACTTAAAACAAAAATGTTGTCTATCATATTTTCCTTCTGGGGAATCGAATAACATTTAACCCATCACAATTTTTTGATTTTCTTGTGGTTAAATTTCTCCTAAACATGTTTTCTATCACTCTCCATCAGAACATGACCCTATGTTTTCTCCTCCATGTCCATGTTTTCCTACATGGAATCCTAGTATGAGTTAACTCGGGTGACCTTTGTACTTATCTTTCTTTATTTTAAAGTGACTGTTTTACCAACTCTTGTTCCGATGTGGGATTTTCAAGGATGTTTCCAAGCCTAATTTTAAAATTGGAGGACGCAATTCCCAAAAGGGGGGAAGGATGTAACACCCCAGGTAAATAAAGAATATGACATTTTTATATTTATCCATATTTGTGAATAAAATATTAATATTACTTTAAAGGGGATGCTATGCTCGATGGCGTACCCAACACGCAACAACATGTTTCTTGGGAATCTTACGTTTCACTCTAATAATCAAGTAATATTATTTTAAATAATAGTTAACGCTTAACCGTTGTAATGGAGGAAATGAATAGAACTAACTAGAAAATGAATATATTTTTTTGTCAAATATTTTTACTCTTTACAATAAATGTTATTGGATAAAAAATTCAAATGAATCCAGTTTTTAAGCGTAAACATTCTAATATTCTTTAAAAGGTCGATTAACCGCCTTTTAACGGAGAACCCCTTTTAAATCCACTATTTGACAATTTTATAATCTCTATTTTTCAATATAAACATATTATTTATGATTGAGACATTGAAATTTACCTAGGGTTAATTTTTGGTATTTTTCTGACGGTGTTCATTTTTCAATGAATAGTGAAAAATACTTCATTTTACATCAAAACTGCTTTTTCATATAATTTAATTATATGGTTATATTATCTTTTTAATTTGTTTTAAAGTTTAATTAGAATATATTTTTACCATGTAATTCAATGATGGTTATTGGGATTAATTTCACTTTGGAATTAGGCATAAACAAGTACCAAACTTTTCATAAATATTGTTTCTAAAAAACCCACAATTTGTTTTGACAATGGGAAGTTTTTTAAATTAATTATTGAAATTTATGTGTTTTTAATATGGTAAAATTAATTACATATTTGGAATCATAAGGTCCAAATTATGTTATGAAGACTATTTTTTTTGACATTATGAATAGTAACGACGGTAATTATCCTTAATTATCTTGATTAATGAGTAATCGGGTAGTTAAAGATAATAAGATAATATTATAATAATACAAAATGACCATAAAATGTGTCCTAAGGCTATTGTTTGTCTAATGGCCGACCCTGGGATGCCTTGTGCCAAACTTGGGGGCCCCATGGAATCACTTTTGTGAAAAGTGACTTTTTATCTTTTTATTTTTAAAGAATGTTAAAAGTAACAAATAATGTATCACCTAAGTAAAATATTTTTTATTTTGTCTTCATAAATGATATTTTGGACTATAAATATTAATTGGAAATCTAAAAATATTTCCTACATCATATTATATTTTTATAATTTTTAGACATTATATAATTTAAATTATTTATGACATCGTGATGATGCAGCGATGACCTCATTTTTTAAAGATTTAAATAAAATGGAAATATAATGTAAAATATAATACCTAAACATGTACAAAACCTATTGGATGGGTGGATTTATAACCCTTATCACCTTATCCTCGAAACACATCAATGTGGGACCATTAAAATCTGAAACTCATTTTAAAATAAAGTTTCATTTTATACCTTTCCAAGAGTGTCCCTCCTCTCCTCTTATAAAAGGCCCCCACCTCTACCTCTTTACCCACACTTCCAAAGCCTTTGGCTCAGCAAACCCCTGGCCATTTCATCTCTACACATCCCTCTCTAACTCCTTGAAGCCTCACTTTGGGCAGAGTCCTTTCCAAGGAATCCTTTGAGCTCAAATCAAAGGAAGTTACCCGATTTAAAGGTAATGTCTTCACTTGTGTCCGTTTGTTTTATTTTTCATCTCCAACCCCCTAAACTCTTCTTATTCATTTATTTTGTAACCAATCCAGTATCTTCAATATAATAGTATATTTTTATAAAAGGATTCGAGCTACACTTACACACACCTACATCTAATGGTTAAAGAACATACTGTTTCCGTGGATGGAAAATTTCTGCCTCCCGAAACGATGATTGTTCAACATTCTCTTAACACATTCAAATGTGGTCATTAATATGTCACTATACTTATATAAGATATATAACATGTTTATGTTTTCCTTAATCTTATGTATTTTTCATTTATGGAATACCTTTATGGTTTCCATTATCTGTAAATGCGATATCTTCATTTTAGGAATTGTGGACTACCGCCCCCTCAAAGTGATTTGATTCGTTAATGCCATATGTCAGACGTATAAAGGATGGAATTAATGGTATTACATATGTTATCCTACTGGAATTATATTATACCTTTATATCTTTATTATTTCATTCAATTGAATACAAAAAAATTGAAAGTACTGTTTATGCGTACGTACGGCTTACCGTCTCCATGAACGGTATATTTCATTTCTTATCTCCAAATGTTATGTACTATTATATGTACATATATATAATGTATATATATGTAATATATTACTTCTAAATTATGGTTATCATTCTGAAATTATAATATATATATATATATCTCATTTTGATTTAATTCCATTAATATGGCAAAAAAAATGAAAGTAGTGTTCATGCGTACGTACGGCCTACCGTCTCCATGAACGGTGCTTTGAATTTTTTATCTCCAAATCCTATGGAATAGTATAAAATGAATATATACTGGATATATATGATATATAAAACATAAATAATATTCTTGGAGATGATGTACCTATAACTACATGGAAAATTCTTTTCCAACAAGTTCAATTTTTACTCATGTACTGAACATCGACAAAAATGTCTAATACGAACTCACTTTATTAACCAATTATTATAACATTATAATATTTGATATGAACTGAATAATAATATTTAAAGGAGGTCCTTAAGCAATTATAAATTGACCAAATTTTATTATTCAGGAGATTAAAGAACGATCGAGTCATGTCGGACACGAGGTAAGGGATCCTACTCCTCTCTTTCTTTTTAAGTACACTCTTTTATGTCATTCCTTCTAAGCTCATATTTCATGTGATTGGTATGTAATTTTATATTACTGTTACTGTAATTTTTATTTTCATATGATGAGATACCCTACTCTCTCTCATCAATCCATTTTGGAAGTTTTTAGTAGCGCTGTTAGGCTGCCGAATTTTCGTAAGAGATCTAACCACTCACTTTCTCTTTAAGTACTCTCCTTTATGTAACTTATTTTAAGCCCCTCTTTGTTATTATGGGGGATGTTGTTTTATATTACTCCTACTGTACATTTTTTTGTAATGTGATGAGATACCCTATTTCATCTCATCAATCCAATTTTTGATGTTTTAAGTGGCGCCGTTAGAGTTTTCGTAAGGGATTTTTCATCTCACTTTTATTCCCCTGAGATTTATGCTACATTTTCCACAATTTCCATTGAGTGGTGTTTGTAGTGCCCATTGTTATACTCTTTGTGTAATATAATTTCATTTATGGGTACTTACATATTCATTGTATGACCCTTCTTCAATGGGGTGTACGTTTTAAAAGTTACCCAAGTCGGTAAGGGAACCTTTCACCCTCCTCTTTTTAAAAGACTTATTTTTTTATGTCTTTTAATTCACATACTATTATGTTGGGATATGTTCTTATAAATACTTATTAATGTAAAGTTTATGTCCAAGTGATGAGATACCCATTTTATCTCTCATCAAATCATTTTATAAGTTTTGAAGTAACGTCGTTAGGCTCTCGAATTTCTGTAAGGGAACTTCTTAACCCACTTTCAATTCTTTGGGTTAAACCTCTAATTCTTGATTTTATTATGCTAAGATTATATGTGGAATCTCTATGTTGTAGTTTCCACAAACATTTGTCTGGATATACTATTTCTACACATAATCATCTCATTGATAAATTTTTATGTCATTTAGCTGGACTTGTATTGGAAATCATAACTCAATCTCATTTCATTGAGTTAAATATCTATGTAAATGGTTTTATTTTTCCATGATTATGTGTGAATGACCTCTGATTGTTTTACACTTAATATCCACTTATATTTAGTGTATTCGTATTTGTCACACATAATCATATAATTGATTTATCCTTAATCTAAGGATACCGACTTTGTAAGGGACTTCATCTCAATATCCTTTCATTGAGGAATATTTCATTTTATACCCAACTTTCTTTTATATGGTGTATAAACCCCTTTGACTTTTACTTTTATAGAAAAGGAATCTTTTTCTACGAAGCATTTTACAAAATGAAAAAAAGGATTGTTTCTTTTAACGTACGCGGTGACAACAACCTTTTCTGCCACCGCAAGTATTATTTGGTCTTTGGATTCCTGAACAAGACATAATGTTTTTTTAAAATGAAATAAATACCATATACTCTTTTATGAATTTTGGTATTGAAAATGGTTTTTATAATGGATTTGTATTGTCAATATATTTAAGTGATATATTGTGATCAAAGTGTGGAAATGTTTTCTTTCCATTTTATTTGTTTTATGTATTATGATTTTTATAATGGTACTTGGAAATTTGATGGGTGGTTACGTGATAAACCATATGACGGGTGGTTCCGTGAATAACAGGACGAGTGGTTACGTTATAACCTTCAATGCATTGGGTATGGAAGTAGGCCGTATGGCTATTACATTAAGTGATATGCGTGAAAGTCAACACTATGGTTATTCCACTTAACTATGTTTATGTCCCAAGTTACCTTTATATGTTATGTGATCTTTATATGGGTTTTATGGTAATCTTTTGGTTACAGAAAGGTAAGTAATGAACTTTTATTCAGTGAAGAGTTTTTACTACTTCGAAAAGGTGAAAAGTATTACTTTGATAAAGTATACATGGTTTACTTGTTGTTTGGAAAAACTAACAGTTTTCACTCTTTGTGTATCCCTTAATGATCTTTTTATGCTCATCCCATGTTTTTTTGAATTGTTTTTCACAGTACTTAACGTGGAGTAGGGTCAAGGATGGGATCAAGGGAAAGTCACGATACCTAAAACATGGAACTAGACATGTTTCTTTTTAATTTTGTTTTGTGTTATGGAAACTTAGTAGAAGTGTCTACTATGTAATCTTTTGAGATGTAATAGTTTTGACCTAAATCTCTAAAACTCTAAACCTGAAAAGATCCTCAATGTGAATTATTCATTTAATTTAATAATTAAGTATGTTTTGAGGTCGGGGCCTTATAACGGTGGGGTCTTCTTTTCTTCTAAATATTATTGGTGAGAATACATGATAATTGTTGCATATCATAATCCCATGACAATGTGGTTAGAATGGTTAAAAGTGTATATAGTGTGTGAAATGGATATGGATGTATCACTATGCGATTGGAATACTTGTGTTTAAGTACATAATGTAATCATTTATTAGTACCAATTCAGGATTATTTGTTTCTCGTGGTTTTCTCAGAGGATGAATGGTATGAGATACCTATGCTTAAAAAAGGTAGGAATAATATGATAGCCATCTTATCATGTTTCAATGGGACTCTGTTATACATGTGACTTATAGATTAAATCTCATTCTTCACCTATAACATAGATTTTTTTACTAGTGAATGCATTATTTTTAGGATAGATAATTTGGATAGACTCTCCTTTGTAATAACATTCCTCAGGGAATGTCTCCATTTTAGGAATGATATGATATCTCTCACTCGAAAATCTCAGATTGAGTCTTAATAAAAGGAGATGGAGTAGCAGTTGAAGAACATCTTAGTGGATCGCATTAAATAGATCATCATCTACAATTCTTAGGTGGTTATTGCAGTGTGGTATCAAGATATGGGTATTGTCCTTGGTCCTTTGTTATAGGTCAATGGGTAAGCACTCCACTCAGTTGATATATATTTAATCACTAGTTGAGCATGGTTTTGGTCCTCAAGGGATGGTTAGATTCACTTTATTGTACATCCCATGAGGCATGATATTTCACTTTATGGATATTTATTATAGTATTTATTTCAAATATCTCTCGTTAACATGTTACATGGTACCCAATTTTCATAGTGATGGTTTAGGATTGATGTAGTTTATTTGAATTGGGGGACTGATGTTTGAAGCTATTACTCCCTTACCGGGATTCATGTACCTATAAGGTGTGGGTCAACCATCATAGATTCATTTATACATATTTTTGTGGTTTCAATGGTTAACATTGATTTATTTTTCCAAAATAAAAAAAATTAATTAGTTTGGGGTAGTTTTTCACCTTCCCTCATAGTTCACACTCTAAAGAGGCATGAGGTCAATGATTGTTTTCTATCCTATTGATTTTTCCCCAATAAACATTGGTAGAATTTGGTAAGTTGGGTTATCATCTTCTAAATCATTATATTGATTATCTTTCCAATTAATTTCCAACTGTAAATTTTTCCTTCACGTGGTATCATGTGTGGACTCCTCTTAGATTTGTTGAGATCACTAACTGTTACTAGCTAGGTAACATGTTGAGCTTAGTGTTGTTTGAACCCTTGTTCTGGGAGGGGTAATGTGACATAAGTCCTTATAAATAACTTCATAAATCAGTGGCGGTTTGATGAAGGTGATTTTCCTCATTTTTTGGTGCATGGCCATTGGTTGGGGTCACTTTTTCATTTACTTGGCTTCACTAATGACGATGTGAGGTGTTTTCCTTTTTCAAAATAATCAATAAAGTTTTCTAAGATGGAAATTGGGTAGAGAGGTGTATTCCCCTCTGGTGTGAGTCATTTTTGGGGGTCCCCAAAGTGTGGTTTAACGATTCATTTCGGTTTTATCTATTCTCCCTACTAGATACGGTTTCATTTTGTTTAGGTTTGTTTGGGGATGTTCTTCCTGGGTTGAGTTCACTTGGATTTTTTTCCATAGTCATATAGTTTGATCCTATTTATGTAATGAAATGTGACCATATTTCCTATTATTAGGGATTCCTATATGGTATTTTTATAACCACACCTAATTGGGAATCAAGACAACACATTAAGGGTATAATATGTTTTATATCTTTTACAAGTTTCATGAGAGGTACACAATAATATATTTTTTCTTAATAGAAATATATATAGATCATGTTTGTTGTTCAATTATTGGACAGGGGGATTTTCTAACTGATAGATTTTTAATATAAGTTTACCCAATGATTATTAGTCCATAGTATTGAAAGAAGGTATCCCCCAACATATTAGTGGATTGAATGGGTTGTCGCACTTGAATTATCATTGGATGAAGTGGGGCCTTAGTGGGTTGGGTCATGGGAGAGTGGTATTAATGAATTTCCTTTTGAGGGAAAGATTATATAGATATGTGTCACATTTTTTTTTCTACTAGTGGGGAGATAAAATTTGAGGCTTATAGGATTAATTGTCATAGTGGGGAACCTATATAGGGTGATGAATCTAACATATTCGTATACAATAATTCAGATAGTTTGGGAGTCTAGCATGGGAAAATATAACATTGAACATAGGGTATAATTTTATAGGTCTATGAATATTGTAGCAGTAGTGTACAATTTTTTGATTTTATGGAATAATATCTTATTGTAATTTTGACATAATAAATTGAATATATTAGTTTCACATGCATAAATTCATTAACCAAAAGTTCCATTTTTACATTTTATGGACTTTGAGATCCCTTATACTACTTATAAACATGTTTATTTTTGAAAAGAGCTCAAAATTATTCTATAAGAATATTACTCCTCAATATAATACTATTAACTCACATATCTAAATAGATCAGATTCGGAGAAGGATAATTCAATGGTATTGGTAATCCTCCTGTTGAGGTTTCTTCTTTGGATGTTCATGTTCCTTGTATGACTTTGTGGAGGTCAACACACCCCCATGTGATTAGTGGAATGGATGTCCATATGTGGACTGTGACTCCACCATTAAAAAATGGGATTCGAAGTCCCCATAACAGAATAAATGTAAGTCCCATATACTATAGAGTGATCGGTACCCCAATAGGGTTGGGCGTAGGTCCTAATTTGTAGAGAAAGATGTTTTTCATTAGATTGGACGTTATTTTTTAAACATGTGTGTTTGTACACCCCTATGTGTAAGGATTCCAGTTCAATAAACAATGGGTTAGTTTCCCCCCTCTATTGACATATTATTTTAAAAGAAATGTTTTTTACTCCAATGATCTTAATTAGGTGTGGTTCATCCTTCCCAAAATGGATTTGGTACTCACCAATAATGAGGGAAATGGCTCCTCAATCAATAGTGTTCAATATTTAATGGAATGTTGGGTATGATTATTCCACATTATGGTGTGGTACCTTTATCATGATTATGTGTTTTTGGTTGGTCACTACTGATGTTTGAAATACCATAATCATTTGTCAGACACATGGTGAGGTGTATTTCCATCACTATAGATCAATTATTTATAGAAATTTATGTTTTCATGAGGTTTGATGTGATCAAATAGTTATGAATGTGGTACATGATGTTCCATATTCTAGTCATGTTCTACACGCGTCTACTGTAAATAATGGCATTTGCGACGGGTCATTTGCGTCGGGATCCCGTCGCTAATAGGCTTTTGCGATGGGGTCCCGTCGCAAATAGCCCATCGCAGAAAACGGCGTTGCAACAACAATTATTTGCGATGGGCCCGTCGCTAAAGGTATTATTTGCGACGGATATTCTTCCCGTCGCAAATATTAGTCCGTATATTTGTGAAAACTTTTAAAAATCGTAATTACGACGGGCCCGTCGCAATTAGTTTTTTTTAAAAAAAAAATAAAAAAAAATTAATAAATTATTTTAATCAATATAATAATAATACTATTTGCGATGGGCATAGTATCCCGTCGCAAATACTACAAAAATAAAAAAAATAAATTATTAATAAATTATTTTAATTAATATTATAATAATCCAATTATAATTCAAAAATAAAAAAAAATATTAATAAATTATTTTAATTAATATAATAATAATAGAATTATAATTCAAAAATAAAAAATAATAGAATATTAATAAATGATTTTAATTAATATAATAATATTAGAATTATAATTCATAAATAAAAAAATATTAATAAGTTATTTTAATTAATATAAATATAATAGAATTATTTTACATTCAAATATTAAAATAATTCTAATATTACAAAAAAATATAATTAAAGTATAATATTATAAAATTTTAATATATATATAAAATTTAATATTATAAAATATAAATAATATTATTATTCATATTAATATTGTTATTTCAAAATATAATATTATTAATATTTTATAATGAGACAGAAACTACGAATAGAAAAAAAATTCATATTTTGATTTAGAAAACATTATAACATAAAAACAAACTCTAATCCAAAGGAGGGGGGACGGGGGGAGGGGGGATCTACATATGCTGGTGGAGGAAACTCTATCCCTAAAGCATGAGTGAGTCGGCGCATGTACTCTATCTGCTCCTGATGCTGTTGCTGCAACCGACTCATCTGCTCCTCGTACAACTGCTGTTGGCGTCGATGCTCCTCCTCATGCTTCTGCTGCTGCTGACGCATCTGCTCCTGCTCCTGTCGGAGACTCTCTATCAGTGCAGTCTGAGATCGCAATTGATCCTCATACTGTGTATCAGAAGAAGATACACGAGCTCCTCTCGAGATGGACGCCGACATCGCAGCACTGCCATAATAATCTCCGGGAGTCAGTCGAGAGTTGATACCAACTACTCAACCCTTCTCGAAGGTATACTGGGTGGCCTGCATTCATGCCGCCTCATCAAAATGACGGCCAGTGGTCTGATCTAATGACTCGGCCTGACTCTCAGGCCGGGTCTGTGACGCTGCGGCCGCATATGACTCCTGTAATTTCAATTTATGATTAAAATTTTGAATATATTATATGCAGTTAATTTTTAAACTTGAAAACAAATAATACTGACCACGATGTGATGCTGATGATCACCTATGAGCTCCCCAGTATCAGGATCACTATACATCCTATGATATACGTTGTACTCCTTAATATCGGGGTGCTCGACAGCCTATAAGAATAAAAAATAAACTGTTAATATTTATAGTTATATAAAATATTTATAAATAATGTATATACCAGATGCTATCTATGAGTACTAAAAGTACGACTCCCAGTTCGATGAGTTACCTCCGGTCTCCCCCGACTCTGCCTCCCCACCGATGATCTCCTTTGAAAGGCATCACTCAACTAGTGCGCACATAATTCATCCCATACATGGGATGAAATGTACTCTGGTCTGTGTACTCTACATGACTCGCCAAAAACTAACACTCCTTCTTTTTTCGTGGCAGCTTTTCTTAAATTGTGAAAAAACTGATTAAAGCGATCACACATGGCCACCTCCCATGCCTCGTGGATGGCGTCACGCATGTTATCCTTGATCAGATACAATAAACCCTACAAATAAATCAAAATATCAAGTTAGAAATGACATAATTTTCAAAATAAAAATTATTTATATACGTACGTACCAACCAATGGCCGAACATGGCCTGCTGCACATCAATGTGAATCTGCTCCCATGTAGTCCAAGGCTAAGAGAAATAGTTGCGCAAAATAGCGCTTCCCTGTCCGACTGCTATATTCGGAAAACTATAAAAATAATAAACATTTATTATTGAATTGATTAATGAAATCTTAGTCAAATCCATAGGTTATCACACAGGTTATTACACCTCTGTGTGCATGGATCAAACCCAAGACGTGGATGTCGCTCGGGGACGGGGTCAGGAATCATCAATCGTGCAAGACCGCGCCCCTTCGCGTACTCCCTGGAGCACCTGCAAGCTGACAGTCATCTTCCAGCAACTCATCCACATCGAAAGGCAGGATAGCATCCGCCAACTCACGAAATGTGTCATCGTCCATCTGAAACAGAAAATGTTAATGTTGTTAGCAAATAATTGATATTTACTATTATATATACATATATATTAGTTATGGTTGTATATAACTACCATGAAATTCTATCAGTGTTCATCTTCATCATCATCTTCATATATGTCAATTTCATCTTCATATTCCTCCTCAACATCATCGATATCCATTTGAGTTCCAGCTGCTTCATCTCTTACCATTTCAAATTCATATGTGACATCATTAACATCATCGTCATCACCAACTCTTAAATGTGGGGTGTCGTCATCGATACTCATGTCTCTTTGTAAAAAAGATTGATTTTGAGTACTCTCTTGAAAAACATCAATTCTTTGCACATCAGTGAAAGCACATTCACTTTGACTAAACTGATTGTCTCGAATTTTGATTTTTATTATACTCCACTAATCAGTCAACTCTCTTGATGTAGCACAGTACATTGTGTAATAAACATGATGTTCCTGTTGAGCCAATAATAATGGTTCATTTACTGCGAGAACACTTTTACATTTAATATCGATGATTCCTTGATTCAGATGAACACACATGCCTCTCTATGTATCCAACCACCGACATTTGAACATGGTTATGTAATGTTGTCCAATATAACAGAGTTCAATGATTTCATCAAGTATGCCATAAAAGTCAACTTCATTTTCTCAATGATGAGATCCTCTCAAGATAACTCCATTTTTAATTGTTTTTTTTGATTCCCCATATGCATGTGTGTGAAATCGAAATCCATTCACCACATATGTATTATAAGTTTTAACAAGTTTGGAAGGTGGGTCACTCAATATACATAGCTGTTTGTCAATTTTATCAGCATGTCGAGACACCTGAAAATTTGTGAAATTATTATCAATATAGTAAACTATACATTGAATGAGTTGCTAAAAGATAATGAAATTATGTTACCAGTTTTTGAAACCACTGAGAGAAATTTTTCTGTCGGAGTTCTTCGAGAGCAGCTGCTCTAATTTGTGGAATTTGTTTCATGATATTATTATCATAAAACCTATAAAGGAGTTATTTACTATGACATAAATGATAGAATACGTGATATAAACACTTACAGTACAACTGATGTCATCTCTTCACAGTTGAGCAGAACATACGAATGAGCTCTTTGATGTTCGTCATCCGAAAGCCAGCGTTCATAAACTCCACCAAAACCAAGATCTGGCTGGTTGAAAACAGATAATTGATTGTCGATTTCATAAATATTCCTCTCGTTCTGTCCCATTCGGTTGTCTTTTGAAGGATACTAAGATTCAAAATAATGGGTGCAGGAAAATGTATTTCCTCTTGCAAATAAGCTTCTGCAATAGATCCTTCAACAGATGCTTTGTTACGTACTTTTCTTATCAATTTTTGTATGCATCTTTCAAATGGTTACATCCATAGAAACTATACTGGACCTCCACATTTGGCTTCATATAGCAAATGTAACATCAAATGTTCCATTGAGTCGAAGAAAGATGGCAGAAATATTTTTTCTAGTTTACATATAATTACAGAAACATATTCTTCAAGTTTTCATAGAGCATCATAATCTGGTGTAGCCGCACAAATTTTCCAAAAAAATGAGACATGTCTATTATGGAATCCCAAATCACAGAATTCAACAGAACTCTTAATCCAATGGGTAGAAGTCTTTCCATTATAACATGACAATCATGACTTTTTAATCCAGTAATATGACCATTCTTTACACATCTACCAAAATTGGAAGCACAGCTATATGGAAGTCTCAAATCTGAAATCCACTGTCAAAATAATTAATGGTTTTCTTTAGACAGTGTATAAGATGCTTTTGGTTTCAGTAACCTTTCTGTTCTGACATTCTCAAACAGTTCCAGTTCTGGACACCTGCAAATTTGGGCAAGATCTAAACGTGCATTTACATTGTCTTTTCTCTTTCCTGGATTATCCAATACTATATGAAACAAATTATCAAAACAGTTCTTCTCAATATGCATGACATCCAACATGTGGCGGACCAACAAATTAGACCAATATGGCAAATCCCAAAATATGCTACGTTTAATCCAATTGTGTTCTTTCCCAAAACCAGAAATTTTCTTTTGGATTATTGTGGGACCAAAAGTGATGGGAGGTAATGAAAATACAACTAATTTTAACTCCGAACCTGATAGCATTTTTGGAGGTCCATCCCTTTCAATTGTTCCTTTTCTGAAATGAGATCTTTTTCTGCGAAAAGGATGATCAACTGGTATAAATCTGTGATGATAGTCAAAATAACAGGTTTCATTCAATGAATGAGCATAAATGCTTTGTTCTCTCCCATACAATAAGGACATGATTTCTGACCATGTGTACTCCAGCCAGATAACATCTCATAAGCTGGTAAGTCACTAATTGTCATCATCAATGCTGCTCTCAGTATGATATTTTGTTTCGTAGCCACATCATATATACTGACACTAATACTCCACAATAACCTTAATTCATCAATCAATGGATTCAAATAAACTTCAATATTTTTCTTCGGATGTCATGGAATTAGTAAAGTCAAAAAGATATATGGCTCCTTCATCAACATCCATGGAGGTAAATTGTACAGAGTTAAAAAAAGAGGCCAATATGAATATTGACTACCATAAGATCCGAATGGACAAGAACCATCAGTGAAAAGGCCCATTCGAACATTTCTATCTTCTAAAGAAATGGATGGATGCACTCTATTAAAATTTTTCCATGAATCACCATCGACTGGATGATTCAAACTTTTATCGGTTGAAATATTCACATTATGCCATGACATCATTGTCGCTGTATTCTTAGACATGAATAAACGCTGAAGTCTGGATGTAAGTAGAAAATATCTTTACTGTTTTATAGGAATCAAACCAGACTTCCTATGTTTCCCTTATTTATATCTCAGTTGCCCACATGTGTGACAACTATCCAACGACTCATTTTCCTGAGAATATAAAATGCAGTCATTTGAACATGCATGAATATTCTGACAAGTAAGTCCCAAATTTCAAACCAGCCTCTTACTCTCATAGTAATTTACAGGCAAAACATTTCCTTCGTGTAACAG
Source organism: Viscum album (assembly GCA_963277665.1). Classification (NCBI taxonomy): domain Eukaryota; kingdom Viridiplantae; phylum Streptophyta; class Magnoliopsida; order Santalales; family Viscaceae; genus Viscum; species Viscum album. Next base: position 1,691,328,848 of record OY728137.1, on the reverse strand, counting down.
TGTTTTAAGCAAAGAAAATATCTTGAAACCGGGATGGATCCAGAATCAAGTTGGTATCACCTACTCTGGAACTGCATTCACCGTGTTGATACCAAAAAAATAATCTGGTTGAAAACCAAAACGCAAGAGATGTCCCTCCACTTTGTCAAACGTGTCAAACATTCTCAATGCACATTTTCTACAAGGGCATTTTATTTTGCCTTCTGAAACAAATTCTGGATTTCATGCCGCAAATGATAAAAAAATTCTCCACACCCTCTATATATACTGGATTTAAACCATAACCATTTTGATTTCTACGTTGATTTATCCATATGCGGTCATCTAATAATGATTGTTGACGACCTCGTTGTTCCATATTTTTCTATAAAATATAAAAGCATTACTGGTTTTGAATAATTTTATAGAAAAAACACTCAAGAAAAGAATGAATATGTTGAGAATAAAGCAAAACATGTTACAAATATTGATAATTTTAATATTATATTGATTTGTTATTATTTTAATAATACTAATATAATTCTGTCATAAATATTAATTATATTATAATAAAATTATTACATTATTAGTATATTTTATTGTTAATATTAAAATAATATAATTTTCTATATTATATACAATTCTCCTTTCATATGTGTGTTTAACATTCTGTCTCCACATGTAATATTTTCATTCACATTCACCTCTCCATTGGCGAGTAGGTTGATAATTTTGAAAAAGAATGCAAATATTACATGTGGAGACAGAGAACACACAGATGAAAAGAGAATTGTATATAATATAGAAAATTATATTATTTTAATATTAATAATAAAATATACAAATAATGTAATAGTGTTATTATTCTTAAATATTGGTAATTATTCCAAATTATTTGTAATTATTTCAAATTATTGGTAATTATTCCAAATTATTGGTAAATATTGGTAAATATTGGTAAATTTTGGTAAATTTTGGAAAATTTTCGAAAATATTGGTAAATATTGGAAATTATTGGTAAATATTGGAAAATATTGGTAAATATTCATAATTATTGGTAAATATTGGTAATTATTGGTAATTATTACTAATTATTACTAATTATTACTAATTATTACTAATTATTACTAATTATTGGTAATTATTATTAATTATTGGTAATTATTACTAATTAATACTAATTATTGGTAATTATTACTAATTATTACTAATTATTGGTAATTATTGTTAATTATTACTAATTAGTGGTAATTATTGGCAATTATTGGTAATTTTTGCTATTTATTGGTAATTATTGGTAATTATTACTAATTATTACTAATTATTACTAATTATTGGTAATTATTACTAATTATTGGTAATTATTACTAATTATTACTAATTATTACTAATTATTGGTAATTATTACTATTTATTACTAATTATTAGTAATTATTTCTAATTATTACTAATTATTGGTAATTATTACTAATTCTTACCAATTATTACTAATTATTACCAATTATTACTAATTATTGATAATTATTACTAATTATTGGTAATTATTACTAATTATTGGTAATTATTACTAATTATTGCTAATTATTAATAATTATTGGTAATTATTGGTAATTATTGGTAATTATTGGTAATTATTGGTAATTATTACTAATTATTGGTAATTATTACTAATTATTGTTAATTATTACTAATTATTGGTAATTATTACAAATTATTGGTAATTATTGGTAATTATTACTAATTATTGGTAATTATTACTAATTGTTGGTAATTATTGGTAATTATTGGTAATTATTGGTAATAATTGGTAATAATTGGTAATTATTACTAATTATTGGTAATAATTACTAATTATTTGTAATTATTACGAATTATTGGTAATTATTGGTAATAATTTCTAATTATTGGAAATTATTACTAATTATTGGTAAATATTACTAATTATTGGTAATTATTACTAATTAATGGTAATTATTACTAATTATTGGTAATTATTACTAATTACTGGTAATTATTACTAATTATTGGTAATTATTACTATTTATTACTAATTATTGGTAATTATTACTAATTATTGGTAATTATTACTAATTATTGGTAATTATTACTAATTATTCTTATTTAGTCTTAAATATTTATAATTATTACTAATTATTGGAAATTATTACTAATTATTGGTAATTATTAATAATTATTGCTAATTATTGATAATTATTTGATATTATTACTAATTATTGGTAATTATTGGTAATTATTACTAATTATTGGTAATTATTACTAATTATTGGTAATTATTAAAATTTATTGGTAATTATTACTATTTATTACTAATTATTGGTAATTATTACTATTTATTGGTAATTATAACTAATTATTGCTAATTATTAATAATTATTGGTAATTATTACTAATTATTGGTAATTATTACTAATTATTGGTAATTATTACTAATTATTGGTAATTATTACTAATTATTGGTAATTATTGGTAATTATTACTAATTATTGGTAATTATTACTAATTATTGGTAATTATAACTAATTATTGGTAATTATTACTAATTATTGGTAATTATTACGAATTATTGGTAATTATTACGAATTATTACTAATTATTACTAATTATTACTAATTATTGCCAATTATTACTAATTATTGCCAATTATTACTAATTATTACTAATTATTACCAATTATTACTAATTATTACTAATTATTACCAATTATTACCAATTATTACTAATTATTACTAATTATTACTAATTATTAGTAATTATTAGTAAATATTACTAATTATCACTAATTATTACTAATTATTACTAATTATTGGTAATTATTACTAATTATTGGTAATTATTGGTAATTATTGGTAAATATAGGTAATTATTACTAATTATTACTAATTATTACTAATTATTGGTAATTATTATTAATTATTAATAATTAGTGGTAATTATTGGTAATTATTTCGAATTATTACTAATTATTGGTAATTATTACTAATTATTACCAATTATTACTAATTATTGGTAATTATTTGTAATTATTGGTAATTATTACAAATTATGGATAATTATTGGTAATTATTACTAATTAATGGTAATTATTGGTAATTATATCTAACTAATGGTAATTTTTGGTAATTTTTTCAAATTATTACTAATTATTGGTAATTGTTACTAATTATTGGTAATTATTACTAATTATGGATAATTATTGGTAATTAGTAAATTATTACTAATTATTGGTAATTATCGGTAATTATTACTAATTATGGATAATTATTGGTAATTAGTAAATTATTACTAATTATTGGTAATTCTTGGTAATTATTGGTAATTATTACTAATTATGGATAATTATTGGTAATTATTACTAATTATGGATAATTATTGGTAATTATTACTAATTATTGGTAATTATTGGTAATTATTACTAATTATTGGTAATTATTACTAATTATTGCTAATTATTGGTAATTATTTTTAATTATTACTAATTATTGGTAATTATTGGTAATTATTACTAATTATTCCGAATTATTGGTAATTATTACTAATTATTACTATTTAGTACTAAATATTGGTAATTATTACTAATTATTGAAATTATTACTAATTATTGGTAATTATTACTAATTATTGCTAATTATTGATAATTATTGGAAATTATTACTAATTATTGGTAATTGTTGGTAATTATTACTAATTATTCCTAATTATTGTAATTTATTACTAATTATTAGTATTTATTCTTAATTATTGGTAATTATTACTAATTTTTCCTAATTACCATTAACTATGAACAATGAATACTAATAATTTAAATTTATTAAGTAACAAAACAATGTAAACATAATTAAATTACAACTAATTAAGAATAATTGAAACTAATAAAAAAATTAAAATAAATATAAAATTAAAATGAACATAAATACCTTTAAAATTGACCTAAGCTTGATCTTTGATCGTTGTTGAAAACTTCAATATCAACTCTAGAAAAAAAATTAAACTTACGAAAAGCTGAACTCTAAAAATAGAGTTTTGAGAGAAGTAGAAATTAGGGTTTGAGAATGAATGGAAAAAATGGATTGGGGTATTTATAGGTTAGCATATTTGTGACGGGATACCCATCGCAAATATTATTATTTACGATGGTACCTGTCGCAAATAACTTAGCCCGCATTTATTACGGTCAACGGTTAAATAGTTATTTGTGATGGGTCCCGTCGCAAATAATAACCTGCCGACATACTATTTGCGACGGGGGTATATTGTCGTCGCAAATATCTTTTACCGCCGCAGGTTATTTGCGACGGGCAGTAACCGCCCATCGCAAATAACTTTTTCGCGATTTGGCGCGCAAAGTGCGCTAGTCCTTTTGCAACGGGGTAGCTTTCCACGTCGCAAATAAGTTTCTAACGGGAATATTTGCGACGAGATTTATCCTCGTCGCAAATAACCCATCGCAAATACACATTTTTTCCGTAGTGATGATTAGCTAAATGTCATGTTTGGGAGCCCTAAGTGTATAGGTTCTTCCCTTAAGCTTTTATGGAATACATTATGTTGTAACCTTGTCTCAGAAATACATGAATGTGTTTTATGGTGGTTGATGGGTTGATATTCACATTGTGTTATCTATCTATTTGTGAACAATGAATGGTATGAGAAGATGGATGATCAGTTTAAACCCGTTTTCAATGTCCATGTATTCATTTCCCCAAAGGCCTTATTTTTCCTATAGATGATTATTTTCCAGTCATGGTCAAGAGGTCCATATATGGCCTCTATACTAGTCTAGTAAGGATTGAGTAACCACATATAAGTTAATATGTATCATTGTTTTAATTTATAATGAGAGATAGTTTGGTCAAGGACACCTCTGTAGATTCCACTATTGTGGGGTAGACCCACTGTTGATATAAAAAATACGGATAATCTCCATCAGACTAGGTTTGAGTGTCTGACTAATTTTATGAGGCTTCATGATGATTAGGTGTACATTTCATGTTTTTCCATATGGGGTAGGACCTAGATATATAAAATGTACTACCCTTAGAGGAATAAAATACAATCACTTTATAGGCTAGAGATTTTTGTTTCATATACTAGATTTTTTAGTGTAATAGACCGACAATTGCAGGGAAACATGGTTTTCTTCATTCCCCATAGTGGTGATGTAATTGTATAGAATTATTGTAATGCTAATCCATTGGATATGACATTGTTAATGAGGTTTCAAGGGGTTATGGTAGATGTTGATAGCTTATTTTTTTCTTATTATTTTCATTGAATGAAGCTACATACATAGTACATTGTGATTCCCTAATATCCATAAATTTTTATGTACTTGGACAGAGGAACGTGGGAGCATCCATGTCCATAAGACCCAATTATGGAGATGAGTATCCAGATAACAACTTATTTTTTATGCCCCCTCTATAAGGTTCCATGTGTTAGGGAAGAGTTTCATAATTTCTTCACTGTGGATGTGGGAATGATTGACCATGTAGTAGGGTATTTTGCATTATTTTGGATGTAAGAAGATGTATAATGTTATTTTAATAGGGTGCTTATTAGTTCACCTACTGTGGGTGTGGACCTGGATAAGGAATGTATGGTAGTAATGGAATCCTTGAAAAATCTCATGGAGTTAAGAAGAGGGGTTTTATATTACCCATGATTCTTTATCCAACCAGCATCAATGTTTGTATTCTTGTATATTTTTTATTAGAGTGGGTTAGGGGAGGGTGTTTGGAAACTACAATTGACATTCCCAAAGTGGATGTTGGTGTGTTTTTATTGCCGCTAAAATATACTCTTAGGGTTACCTACTTTTATAGTGGGGAGTGTGGAACACCTATAGAGATCCTTGAATGAATCATATCTAATACGTTACAATGATTTGTGATATTGAAATATTCATTGATCATTAGGATTCCCTCTTATGTGATGATGAAGGATGTCGAGTAAAAAACCATTATGATTTTTCACATGGAATTTTATTCATTGGTTGAAACCTTCTCCTATGATGGGTCGTGGTTAGTCGGCAATAGATGATATAAATCATAGAGAATGCATCCATGATATTTTTTTAACATGATATGCATTACCATGTGGGATCTATCTAGGATCCCTTTCCGTAATTATATACAAGTCTATAGAAGTTCATACAATGATATTATTCTCTCCTAAAATTATTTCATTTGGTGGGTTTTTTTGAGTAACTCTGGTAGTTCCTTTTCTATTAAGAAAAAAGATATAGGAGGTAATGTAATGATTATAGATTTATTTTTTGTAATATCCTTTATATTTTATATATTTTTTGGTCTATGTACACATTTTAAATTGTAAAATGGTAATTTTGGCACATGAAACATCCTTATAAAAGTATTTAATGAATTTTTTGACATTATAATGTTGCTCTAACCCTATGGAATAAAATTTCATGAGATTATATGATAGATTCATAGACGTAGTATTTAATATTAATTAATTAAAAACTAATTATAATTCAGGGGTTTGATTGTTTAATTTTTCTAAATAATGCTCCAAAATATAATTTTGTCATTTTGGTTGGATATGAAATATAGGGATTTACATAAGAGGTGTATAACTACCTTTCTAAATCTAAGACTTGGTTGAGCCCATTTAATGGGAATTAAATTTTAATTAATGATGGTTTCAATTAACCATAACTGTCTCCCCTCCTCCCAAACACTCATATTCAGCCATTCCCTTTCCCCTTCAACTATGATAATGTATAGATGAAAAAAATTTCAATGTAGGAATATTCAACCTAGGATGCTTAGAAGATAGACCTAGAATTTTGTGACTTTGATCACAAATAAGAAATTTATGTGTTTTAAGCAATGATGATCTACTTAAGAGTAAGGACTTATTATTTATAATTTATGATTTCATTTTTCCTTCATTAAATTTGGGATTATCAATATTTTTCCATTTATTTTCCATTTTTCCATGATATGAATATAGTTATTCAGTGAATATTTTGTTAGGTTACATGAAATTTCCATATACAATTTTTCTCTCATTGAGTCTGGTCTTAGGAAAATATTCCATGATAATTTTTGTTCTTATCAATTAATAGATGAGATATAAATTTTGTATATGTTTGATTTATAAGATGATGGGACCCTCGGGAACACAACATGGGGCATCTTTGGTATTATAAAAATATATAGTCTATCCCACATACCATTCCTCATATAACATGATAGTGGGGGGGGATCTTTGGTATTAAAGTATGCTGGATAGATGAATTGATGCATTATATAGAAACTAATCCCATGGAATAGATGACATAATGTTGAAAAGGTAAAAGAGAGGGTGAGAGGGTTTATAATTCTCATGGAATAGTCAGAAGTTATGTGGGGAATGCTCACTTTTTTTAGAGGACAGTCCCCATTATGGATTTACTAGTAATTATTGTTTCATTATATGATAAATTATCAGAGATTGAATTTTTTGATATTTGGGAGAAGGGTCCCCTTTTTTTAATGTGGTTTATGGGGTCTCATTTAGATATGTTAACTATGAAAAATATATCCTACTCCCCATGTACATCAATGTCAGTACAAGTGCCTGAGTCGTGGTTTGAGTTGACTGTGCAACTAGAAAATCACACAATATATATGATGTCCTCTCTATCTGGTATTCTCTAATGGTATATAATATCATTCTACATCTCTTATATAGAATTAGAAGTCATGATAAAAGGTGATGTATTAGTGGTTGCAAAATATTCTCAGTGTTCCCTTTATCTGCACTACCGGGGTCAGTGCTTTGGTTATGATTTGTAATCAGTATTCAGACATGGATAATTTCATTGAGACTAGGTTCTAGGTAAAATGTTGTATAGTCTTATTCATTGGTATAGATTAAACACCACTAATGGGTTTTTCTTAGGTCCTGCATGACATTATATGTTCTATTTGAGATCCATATCATAAGACATCGACAATTCACTCATATGTTTTGATGGTTTCCTTAAAATATATTCTCATTCCATAGCATGGTGTGGGATCCTTAGAAATGACAGTGTTGTTTCGAGTTATTAGAATTTTTTTGACAGAGATATACCAATTTCTAGGGTTGGTACTACAATATCAAGGTTTGGTGACCTGATTTGGCATGCGTCTCCCATAATGACTTCAATGCTGCATTTTATGTTAGTGACAATGGTTGACTTCTAGGGATGGTTCACACAAATATAGGTTCATAGAGAATATGTGTATTTGTTATTTACCTCTCAATTTAAATTATTGTAAGGGTGTTAGTTTTAATATTTTATTCTATTATGAGGATTATTCTCCATTAACAATTGAGAGAATCTATGATTATGGGTTACCATATTGTGATTCATCCCAGAGGATGGGATTTCCTTTAGTTTCCTAAGGCATGTTATTCCAACATATGGTTTAATGTATAGACTTATCTTTGTTATTCATAGTGAACTGGGTGTTGTTGGATGGGTATATAATTGAGCTCAATGTAGAGCAGGGAACCATTAATGGAATTATGTCATAAAATTAGTCATGGTTACTCAACTTATTAGATGAAGGTTGTTATGGTGATGGTGATGATTCTCATTGTTGGATGTACGATAATTTATTGGGGATCTCTTTATATTTTATAAGGGTTTAGTGATGGTATTGTGAATTATATCCAATGATATGATTGATGAAGCAGGTCTTTTATAGTTATTTTTTAGAAGGGTTTATTCTTCCCATAATAAATTGTACAAATTCATGGTTTCCTAATAGGGTAGTTGAGCGGGTCATTGGAGTTGGCTACAGTCTCCCTACCAGATATGGTAGCCTTCAGTTAGTGGATTTATAGTGATATAATATCATGTTTGAGTTGTTTGGGTTTCACATTAATATGGTTTTCCCTTTTTCATGATAACATGTATCCCTATTTTCCTACTAATTTTTTGGCATCCTACCTGGTGTTTTTATACTAACATCTAAATTAGCCTTGGATCCACACACGATGTGTCTTTTTAGATGATGTAACAATTTGTGACCTGCAGGACATTGTACAATGGAGTGGGATCTTCGAAGAGATAATTTGATTTAGTAATTAGAAGAGTTCATATTGGAGATCGTACAATATGTTGGTTTTCATTTACTAGTCACTTGAGAGGTATTCATGTATATTTTATGATTCTAGTTAGTCATGTATATCATACATGGTTTCAGATATCTTTTTGGAATGGTTGATTTTCTAAATGACATATTTTGAGGGTAATGATACTGATTATTTATTATTCTTTCTTTGTTGAAGTCTCTAGACCCTAGTCAATCATATTTCGTCTTGGTATGTCAAACATTTCTTACTGCCACCCAATATGGCCCGTGATGGGTTAGGTTGTGAAAAATATCATGAATAACCATAAATATATTTTAATGTATCTTTATTTATGGAATAATATTAAATATTATAATATAAAAACATATTAAATAGAATAACAACCACCAATTATCCCCAAAATCAATAACATGAGAATAAATTAAAATTTTCCTGAATATAAATGTCACATTAAATTAGACCATATCATTAACTTTGATATTCCTTATTAAATATTCACTATTTTCCCGTTGAATATTGGTGTGTCTCCCCGAACTATGAAGTTGATCGAGAGTCTTTGTAAAAAAAATATCATAGTTAACCCAGCACAATTTAACAGTCTCCTATATATACAATTGTAATATATCATCTACATTATTTCATTTATTTATATAATGTAAATGAGTTTATTTTTTCAACCTATCAATAATTAACCATACTATTTTACCTCTATGATTGTATTACACATGTATAATCATAATTTTGATTATCACCTCACCTAATTTTTTGTATATTTATAATATCATATTATAGTAAGATGTATTCAAATAATCATCTATAAATTACTAAAAACGTGAGTCAATGACTCACATATTTTTAAATTTTCAACATCTTCCAAATATAACAATATTACCCATTGGTATCATAATATATTTTTGTACCACATAGGTTAACTATTGAATAAAAATAGTGATTCTACTCATCACTCCTAGAATCAGGTAATGATGAACTACTAAACACTTCTTATTAATAACAGATGTATTTAGAGATTTTTATCATTCTCTTGTGGTCTACCTATAACTTATAAGACATTATATATTGAAATTAAAAATTGAAAAATTTATCTAATCCAATTTGAGTTATTTGTGAAGGTGTGGGTAATATACATGATAATAATACCTAATTTTCAACCACCTTAATATATATAAAAACTTTATAAAAATGATTGATCAACTATTATTCATGTTGAGACTCATTAATTTAATTAACTACCAACTACCAACTATTAGAATCATTGTCATAATTTCCATGACATGGAGACTATATCTAATCAAAATTAAAAAAAAATTACCAACACTATTTGAATATGGATGAAATTTTCATCAAAACAATTGTAGTATATTTTTTATATCTCTGTATATAATGATTTTAATTAAAAATAGGTATTATATCAATTATTTAAAATCATAAATTATAATAAAAAATTAAAAATATTATTTTAGTAAATTCTTCTCATGTTAGTGTAACCGAAACAATCCATATTCCACCAATTGATCATTCAATGTGATTACACAATGTGATTATATATATGTAGATTGATTATAAAATGAATAAACTTCATCTGTATTTGATAGAACCATACATAGATATAAATTCAACCTCTGATTGAGTTAATACATGTTTTTCATCCACTCCTTATACAATTCAATACATAATCCCATACATCTAAAATCATTTAAGGGGAAATTTATTTTGATAAATCATAAAAAAAATCATTATAATAACATAAAAATAAATAAAAACATATTTTCATTAAAACATATATAGGTTTATCCTACGACATAACATTTTTAATATTATCTGTGTTACTAAGTATATAGTAATTTCTCTATGAGATTCCTTAAATTATGATTCAATTTTTTTTATTTTGTCTTAAAATAAACCAAATATCATATAAAATCACCATAGGTAAAGTATCAAGATATCTGTTGAAGATACAATTCAAAAAATCCATTTCCATTGAATTTTTTTTAACTATAATAGCTATAATATGATATTAATAATTCCAATATATTCTATTGAAATACATCATTAAAATATCTACCCCTAGGACCCTTAGTTCATGAAATCATAACCTCATAATAATATTCCAAATATATTTTTCGTTCATTATTATTAAATATATTATTAATAGGGGAAATGATACACAATACCTTATATAATTTATTTTAGATTATGATGATTGATATAAAACAAATGGAGACTATAATATACATTTTATTATAAAATAAAATAACATCGTAAGGTGACACACCAAGATGATTACAATTATTTCAGTTGTTTTCCTATAAATAATTCATTAATATTATAAATTCTATCAATGAAATTCAATATTCATCGATAGATATGTGATTTATTCTTTGAATGACATTATTCTAAAATTTTACTCTACTGCCATTGAAATAAACATAGAGAAATCATCTTGAAATAGTTGTAGATATCAATACACCATAACTACATTTCTATTTTTAAGGTGTCCTATAAAATCTTAATGTAAACTAGAAATATGATATATGAGGGTCCAAACTATAACAACCGAGATTCTCATAATATTGAGCTTGTGGTTGTTTATTACAAAAAAAATTAATATATAATAACATAATACACTAGATCCTACAATTTATTAATCTTATAAGACTAGATATATACATGATCATTACATTGAATGGGGAACATGGAGCACATCATAAAAATACTAAATAATTTATTATTACTCATTTCATACACTTAAGGAACATATAGAATTACTTATGGGTTTCTTTGGAGATGGGGAAAAATATAAATGGTAGAGCTTACACACATGGTAAGTAGTTGAAAACAATGGAAACATACATAGAATAAAAATTACACATGTAATATGGAATGAATATATAATTCTAGGATTCCACATAAATGACAATAAAAAAAATATATATTTGATTGAAATTATAAATTATTTAAAAAATAACTTCTATAATAGAAACTAATCTCATAATAGTGAAATAAAAAATGTGAGACATTTAAACCATACAATCAAAGCTTCATTTTAGGATAAGATATTAAAATTCATATGAATAAAAAATACCCAAACTATATTTTTTAATGAAAAAAATGGATACATCGAGGGGCTATAAAATTAAAGGCCCCATCAATCATGGAATAAGACAAATAAAACTATTGTTTCAGAAGAAAAACAGGAGTTGCATATAAAAATGGTCCCTACTAAATGTCATATATAAATGTGGATACATATTAAAAAATTTACCATACATAAATAATTGATATATTGAATATCTATTTTTTCTTATCCAATGGAATATTATTTATATCTTTTTCAAAATTTATCAGCCAAATTAGAGACTACATTATATGTAAAATGCAATGAAATGTACCATAATGAAAGGATTAATTTAGGAATCATACTTTAATCATATAATGATATATAAAGGTGTTCTAAATGGAATTCAATGTAATAAAATTATATGATTCTAATGAAATGATTGAAAAAAACCCTTTAAAAATTATGTGAATTTTATATAGATGTTTGATATGTATTAAGGGGATAAAATTTTTGTAAAGATAAACTTCAATGTTTATATAGTATGATTCTAATAGGGAACCTATAACCAAATCTATTTTAATATTCTATGGAATTGGATGTGGATTCACCGTATAAATCAATATCACCTTTCCCTATAAAAATAAATTTTCTTATAAATAATATATGTACAATAACCTAAATCTATGTTATAAATAGAGAGTTTAATAAAGAACATTATTTCCATGGAAGTATTTACTAATAATTTTAACATAATAACGATGTATAATTTGAGATAATAGTAATATTTCTCAAATATTACAATAAGATATAAATAATAACAAAGAATTAAAAATTGATATTGAAATTAATGGAATTAAACAAGATCAAAAAATGAAATGATGAGAATAGATTCAAAACCCTTAGCTATCTATAGAGTAATAAAACTCATTGGAATGATCCTATTAGATCCACCATATCTTATTACGATTACAGTTGTGAGAGATATTCAGAGGAAAAATACACAAAATTATTTTTTACTAAAGAGGAATGTGAACATATTTGGGTATTTATTTGAAATTTTGGATAATTGTTTGTTAAATTTGCTGGTAAGGCTTTATTAATTATTCTTGTTTAAAAATATATACAATAAGATTATTCTAGGATGTAGATAATTTAATTACACATTTAATACATGATTTTTTTCCCTTATATGTTAATGAACTTAACTCCATTAAATTATATTATATTATCCATGAAAATTTAATTTTTTTTGAAAGTTATAATTTTCTAAACATTGGTATGCATTTTAGAAATTTGAATTCCAATTCTTGATTTCAGAATATATTTTAATACATTAAAAAATATTTTAAATTTTTATCATATTTTATGTCTTGGATACATTCGTATTAATTTTAACATCATGTGGACATCAAGTATAAGTAAAAATACTAACATTATACACATATTATATTTTTCTAGCCAACGAAATAATTTACTATTTTATGACATTATACAAACATACCAGTCGATAATTTTAACATGATGACACTAAAATTTATATTTTTTAATAATAATAATATTTTCTATTTATGAAATTAATTTATTAAATATAACTTTTAATCTAAATTAAATTCATAAAATTTATAACCATAGTTTTGAAACTCCTTTTTAATAATTTTTATATTAATAAAATATATGTTTATAAAATTTTATTCATTTTAAATATTAAATATATGTTTCCATAATAATTGATTCTTAATATTATAGAATATCTAATGTCCTTTATAAGAAAATTTCATGTTTCTCAAGCTAGACACATTACATTAATGATGGTCATATTACTATGTTATTGTTTTAATAGTTAGGTTTTCACCCCAATGGTAATGTTACCCAATATAAATTTTCCTCATTTTATAATCTAAAATAATAAATTTTTATAAGATTATAGTTCTTAAATGATGTAAGGACACATTTTTTTGTTTTTTTCCATTACATTAACCTTAATATAAGTGTACAAGAGAGAATAAGAGGATTCAGGAAGTTTTGGGGCTCATAGATTCATTCTTCAGATGTTTTATAGGTTAACATGTTAGAACATATATTATTCTGACCACACATAATGACCCTGTGGTTTATAAAGGGGATATGAATTGCATGGATTACCATGTAAAAGGGGCCTGTAAAATGTGTGAGGTCTAAAATTTAGTACAGAATCTATTCACAAGGTTTTTGAACTATTTTTTAAATATGAACATAAAATTTTGTGGTATGGTTCTCCTCAATATTATGGATGTATGGTTGTCTCATGGTTTGGAGAAAATGCATATAATCCATGTACTAAGTTAATATTTAAGGAATTTACAAATTTTACCTCTTTTACCACTTAAATATAATTCTCATTTCTTCTCTATCAATTATTGACTACAATAGCATTGGAACAACTCTTTTTCCTCTTATTTATTTTTGGTTGATCATTCTCGTATGACCTCTATTTCTATTTCAATATATGACATTAGATGGCTCTTGGTAAGGATATCAGTCATTTTAAAACTTTTTTAAATTTCCTAGTTATCAATACTATTATCTCTATATGATCTAAAGAATACTATTTTTGGGATATTTTTTGGGGGGTTTTCTCTCATTCTACATAAATTCTTTGTATGTTACCATTTGAGAAGAAATCAATGGTCCCTTAGTTTGGGGGTTATACAATTTATCCTAAACATCTTGCCACCAATAAATTGTGTAATTACTTAACAGACCAATATTTATAATCATCAACATTATATTTTATATTTCTTTAAATTTACAACATGAATCTATTCTAAATGTAGAAAATCCTATTGAAATATAATGATGTTTAACAAAATCAGCCAAAACCACATTTTATGGTGGCTTTGTCTTACTAACAAGATCAATAATACATGTAATATAACCAAATCCCTCCTTGGTTGGTGTTTGGTTTAATTTCCATATATTATTACCCTAAATAAAATTTTTGTTATATTGTTTTATCCCTATAAATCACCAAAACTCAAATCAATATAGACCATCATAAGAAGAGATGGAGTTATTAGGTTTGATATATAGAAAAAAAATTATGAAATATATATATAATTATATATATATATACATATAAGAAAAAAAGATTAAACATAGATATTAAACTCAATTACAAAAACTAAGAGACTAATATAATAAAAAAAATACATAAAATGTAATTTATAAAATTTATATTTTTAATGTTGGATATATTTATGAATAAAAATTTATTGAAATGAAATCATAATATAGAGAAATTAAATTATTTGTTATAATAATATTTTTTTATATTTTATGATATTATTTTAAGGAAAATTTTAAAATCATTGGAAAATCGATTCATAAAAAACAAAATTTTTGAATTTACAATTGGTCATATTAGCTAAAGATGATTTTTTAATGTTTTTCTGAAATAATTTACATTTAGGTGAATAATTAATAATATTGTTTCTGAAAAAAAACCTGGATTTTTTAACATTACATGGTTATAAACATATACTAAAACATAATAAAAAAATTTCTAGAACAAATAAATTTTCCTTAATTAGTATTATATATTTTAAAATATTATTTTTAAATTACAAACCTATATTTGATATTTTTGGGCAAAAGTAATATTTTCCCCAACAAAATAGGATCAAATGTATTTTACATTATTAATATAATTTATTTTTATCTATTGAATCAAATAAAAGAGATTAAAAAATTAAACTTCACGGTTTAAAAGTATCTAGTAACTGATAGATTAATTTTAGGAATAATTATTGACAATCTTTGGGTAAATATTAGTTACCCTGGAAAAATGATTATTTTTTAATCAATAATACTTATCTCAATATTGTGAATTTTTAAAATTTAATAAATAGATTTAAAATTATAACACCACTATAATGATTTATAAAATATAAAAAATAATTAACAATCAATTATTGAAATAATTGATGTTAAATATGATTAGGATCACTTAACATTGAAAATGGAGTTTATCTAAAAAATAATTTTTTAAACCCATTATATGATTTGATTTAAACATTAATTTTATCCTATTTTAAAATTTAATTAAAATAAATCGATCCTAAAATCATATTTATCAGGTAATAATTTGGTAAAAATTTTCTCTTTAATTTTTTTAATAAAACAATTTCTATTACTGATGTGTAATTAAGATTAATTGGTGTCAAAAAGACTAACCTTTAGAGGTTCAAATTTTCCAAAAGTAACATGAACATAAGACATTATATATGTCTTTCCTAAGGAAAAACATATATTCTATATTGAATTGTGGTCTCAGATTTTGGATCCCAGTTTCCATTTAAAATTAATACAATTTTTATAAAGAAAATATTCACGCATTTAATATAATAAATTTTATATTTTTTAAAATTAATTTTATGCACACTATGTCTTTGAATTCCTCCCCATCTCAATTAATATTTTATAGAATATATACTTAAATATTATAAAGTAGTATAAGTACAATATAGTGTCTCTATAATAATGAATGTCTATATCAAATTGATTGTAAACAGATGAGGAATATTAATCATTTTAAACCATAATATGTGTGAAATGTAATATAGGTCTTGAACATTGGTATTGTTTCTCAAAAATAATTTATCAAACAATTTTTAAAAGTAATAAAAAATATCCTCATAAGTGAAGTTTTTATATATGTAAGAAGGAACATTTAATGATGAAAAGGGGGAAATTGTTTTATTTTATAAAATCAAGTAAATTAATTTTTTCAATGAGAAAAATAATGTTTTTATAAAAAATTAATGATTAATTCTATTTATAGTACAAATACATGAAATTATTGTAGAGAAATATAAGTTCCCTAAAAAAGTAGATTTCCATAAATGCGAAAACATTAAATGGAACATAAAATGTACTTTCTATAAGAATAAAAAGTGATGAAAACTATTTATATATTTAAATAAAACACAGACACAAATATATATAATAATAATGATATTTTAGAGAAGGAGATGATGTAAAATATATATAAATAAAGAGAACATGTTACCAAAAAATCAATGGGCTGGTTTAGAGGACTGCTTACACATTTTTTGACAGTATTCTATAATTTAAAATGAATTCATTTATAATTAAATATTTTTCATTAAATATATTCCCAAGACCCTTATTTACTTATAATTGATTTTATTTATCCTATTTATTTGGATTCTATACATATTTTTATATGTTTCCCTCTTATTTCGGTAAATTAGGGTCATTCAGTTTATTTATTAATGAAAATTAAAAATTAAATAAACTGAATTACCCTAATTAACCGACCTAAGAATGAGAAATATAAAAATATCTACAGAAACCAAATAAATGGGACGAAAAAATCAATTATATATGAAAAGGGTCTTGGGTATATATTTAATGAACATGTTTTAATTATAAATAATATCATTTTTAATTATAAAATACTGTCAAAAAAGTGTAAGGGGTCCTCTTAACCACCCCATTGAACTTTTGGTTACATTTTCTCTTCATTTATCCATTTTTTACATTATCTCCTTCACTCAAATATCATTTATATTATATTTTTTTGTGTTATATTTAAATATATAAATAGTTTCCATCACTTTTTATTCTTATAGTATGTACATTTTTATGATCCCATTATTGTTTTCTCATTTATAAAAATCTTATTTTTTGGGGAACATAAATTTTTATATAATAATTTCATGTATTAGTACTATAAATGGATTTTATCTTTAATGTTTTTATAAAAATATTAATTTCCTCATTTAAAAAATTTATTTACCTGTTTTTATAATATAAATAAATTTTTCCTTTTTCATCATTAAAAGTTCCTTCACGCATATATGAAAGCTTCACTCATGGGGATATTTTTTATTACTTCTTAAAATAGTTTTCAAAATTATTTTTTAAAATAAATACCAATGTCTAAGACCTATATTACATTTCAGACATATTATTGTTTAAAAAATTTAATATTCCTCGAATTTTTACAATCAATATGATATAGACATTCATTATTATAGAGACACAATTTTTCTTTATAATACTTTCTAATATTTAAATATATATTTTGAAAAATAGGCATTGAGATGGTGTGGAATTCAAATACATAGTGTCTACAAAATTAATTTAGAAAAAAGTAAAATATATTTAATATTATGCATGAATAGTTTCATTATAAAAATGGTATTAATTTTAAATAGAAACTTGGATCCCAAATCTGTGACCACGGTTGAATCCAGAACATATGGTTTTCCCTATGAAAGACGTAAAATAGATTGGTGTGGGGTGTTTGAATAAAACGGAGGAAGGAGCTACATTAATTTTTTTAATTAAATAGTTTATTTATTTAATAAATTTATTAACATACCTCTTAATTTTCATATTAATACATTGTCAAAGATGTTTTCTCAGGTCATCCTCATAAACATAGAATCATAGGAAGAAGTTTTCTTCTACCTTTATTGGAGAATCAGAATCAGTTGATGATAAACCTATAGATCATGGAATATCGATGTGTGATGAATGAAATGAATTATCTCATTCATTGAAAAGAACATTATTTAGTGGAGAAAAATCCAAAACTAGGATATACTTGTAAATATTTTGGATTTCTACACTAATGGATTAAATTATTTTAGTGGGATCATTATATTTCATGATAAATATCAATTACAAGACTTTTTATGCTCCCTTATACCATTTTTAATTGTTTAATAATTTATTTCCCACTATAGATGTCAAAACACATTTTTATTGGAATATAAATCTTATAAAAAGAACATTCACCCTTTTTTTGTTCCATTATACCCAATCATTGTTTACATTTATTGTTTATTGTCCTTTGAGGTCTTGGTTCGACATTTTCAAGAGAGAGGTAGTCTCATGAAACCACTAAATTTGTGATAGATTCACTTAATAGAGATAGATTGATGAATCATATATATATTCAGATGATATTTTTGAAATTGGTGAATCTACCATGGATTCAATGATCTATTTTGGTAGTAGTAGTTCCATGATCGATGATGGGTGGATGCGTGTGTAAGGCATTGTACTATTGGATTTGGAATCTAATTTAGCGCCATTGGACGTCCAGAAATGATAAATCAAAGGATTCCATTTCAATTTTAGGTATCTTATAGTTGAGATATGAAACATTAAATTTATATTTATAAACATGAGTGAAAATAAATGTCTCTATGAAAATATTTACTACATGTTGTATATTTCGGAAGAACATAAGACATGTGACCCCATCTATATGGTGTCTAGGTTTTCTGGCAATAAAATTTTCACTAGCTAAATTGGATGCCCACACACAACGTGACCATATTACAGGAGACCTTTCAAATACTATTATAAAACACTAGCATGGGACAAACCAAAAATATACCATGATCCTCATTTCATGGATATGTGAAGATTTACATAGTCATAGCTGAGGAGAACTTGTAGGACCATGAGTAGATTGGACATGAAGCGTATAACCCTTTCATTCCATGTAGGTTTACATGGGAGTTTAAATATGTACATGTGGTGACATGGCCCAGAAATAGATCAGGACCACACACTATGTGGTCCACTTACACGTAATGCACCCCATCTTTCCCTATAAGAAAATATTAACCTCTAATATATTCTTTGTTTGGACCCATATTGTGGTAGGTGGGTAGTCTATCTAGAGTTTTTTTACAAATAGAATGTGTTTTTGGCCCATATAATTTACATTGACATACAATGAAATATTTTTCTAGTGTAACACTTATTTACCTTATTCTTGACGACGTTAGTGATCAGGCATGATCACCTAGGGCATTAGACTGGCACCCTCTAGTTAGGACGACCATCAGTCTCCTACCTATCTATAGAGTGGAACCCACTAATGGGATAGGGAACTAGTCCATTATTTATTCGTATTGTGGCACAATTTTACTATGATAGGTAATATACCCTTTATATATTCAGTATGTGGTGCCCACCATTGGTGTCTGAGCATTGGTCCTCAGCCACTATAGTGGTTCTCTACTATTAGGACTATCATGAATCCTTGGTCTGATATATGAGTGGAACACTCCTGCTGTGTAAATGCATGGTTTCTCGACTATGAGTGTTTCACCATCTAGCTTTCCTAATCGTGAGTCCTCTACCGACTATTAGTGTGGAACCCTCTAGCTGGATAGGGCATGGTCATCTACATATTACTTCCATGGAACACTCTTTCAGGAATGTAATGGTTCTTTAGCTATCTACTGAGTGATACCCTCCTGTTTATTCAACACATGTTTCCTCTACAAAGAAATTTTGGCCCCTCGAATCTACATCTTAGTGGTGAAGTGTGTATTAGATTATATATTTTTATTTGGAACACACATGAGATTTTAGGCATCAATGATATAATCTTGTAATTGATGGAACATTTCCCTTTGTTGGGATTTGATATGAAGATCTCCTTATATCTCATTTTTGTTTCTTTTGTTTGAGCGTATATATATATATATTCATGTTGTGGGATTATATTTAATATCTTGATTTGGGATGAGATATATCTTATGTAATTATATATTCTCTCTTATTGCACCCCTTTCAGCTTTCTTAGTGTCCTAAAAAGTTCATATATTGTCACCCCTGCATGGGTTTCTCCATCATACGTCATTTCTTATGAAGATGAAAAACAAGTTAGTGGTGATTGTAGAGGTTCTAATGAATACCTAGTCCACTAGACCACATATGGTGGCAGGACATTGCATATCAAGATATTATCACTCTCAACATTTTACTCTTCATGTTTTTTTGGTTGAGACATCATTCTAGTTAGGAGTGTATTTTTTCCCATTACTTTTATGTTTATACTACCATACACATGTACACCCTAAATGTTATTTTCATGAAAGGTTATATGTTAAATTTCTCATCTAGTTATTATTATTCATATGCACTTCTATAGTGATATGATCTCATGTGTGCATATAAAATTATTAGACTAGGGCCTTTCATGTCATATATTCCTTTCAGTTCCAGTCACATGCCCATGTACTATAGACGCAGTTTTGGGGTAGTTGTGGATCAAGTAACATTGGGCATGACTGTTACATATTATTATCAGAGGTGGTTTTATCCTTGGAATAGTTTTTATAATATTCCATTTATAAGTATTTGGTTGGGATTTTGGGATACATTTTGAAAGTGTTTTTAGTGTATATTTCATGCTATGGAATCCAGTGTTGTTATGGACACTGACTTATCAATTCACTAAGACCATGAAAACATACTTTTCATATTTGAATACTAAGACATTACATACATGGATAAATATAACATGAATCATACATGATTAAGTATTTTATTTTTATTCTTGATTTATCTCCGCATTGTAAATATATACATATATATATATTCTCATCTGACTGTGGTATATTAGAATTCCTCTACAATGAAAGTTATCCAAGTTACCAGTTTTAGATAATGATGATGATATGATGAGTGGTGAGGACTTATTTCAGGGACTATCATGTGATATCCTTCCTCTAGGTGGACATGTTGCAGACCCCAAACCTATTGAGCAGTATATTATACAAGTACGGTAGGTTGAGGATGTACTTAGGAATAGAATACTCTACATGATCTAGTGGTAGAGGCTGTTGAGGTTCAGTGGAGATCTAGTTTCCCAAGTAGTGGATAATTTGATATAGTTAGTGGTCAATGAATTTTGGCTTATCCAGACATCATTGGATCTTGTGGTTGGGCTGGTATCCATACTATTCCAATGAGTAGTTGGGCATTGGTGGATTCATGTTACTCAAATTCTTGATGTGTCCACACTCTCATGACCCGACTTCCAGCTTTTGTCCTGTGAGGTGTACTAACCCTCATTTTCTTGACCAATTTATATTAAAGATATTCAAGATATTAAATAGGTGTTATTGCATTGGATTAGTATGTTGTGAGGTTCATATACTTTTCATGTTACTCCCCATATATGATTTAGGATGGATACTTCAGAGTTTAGAAGTTAGAGGTGGTACTAAATAGATATATGTGTGTTAGTGTAGTGCCCTTGTGAATTCCCACGTATATTGAGGTGTTGGAGTGGGTATCAGTGATAAAGATATTCATGTTAGAGGGTAAATATGGAGCCACAACTAGATGTGGGATTCATAGTGCTCAGTTAT
The DNA here is from genome assembly GCA_963277665.1 of Viscum album. Taxonomy (NCBI): domain Eukaryota; kingdom Viridiplantae; phylum Streptophyta; class Magnoliopsida; order Santalales; family Viscaceae; genus Viscum; species Viscum album. The sequence goes on along the minus strand of OY728137.1, from coordinate 1,691,306,486 downwards.
CTGCAATACTAGCAGACACCAGTCAACAATATAATGAGGATAGAGATCCTCTTGAGATTAGTCTCATGCACATAATCATGACCATGGAATCCCATAGGGGAGTGGTTCTATGCATGTGATGTGAAATCACACATCGTTCATGAATTCCAGACCTGATGTGTTGAGGAGTGCAGGAAGATAGTTGATGGACAACCATGATAGAGGCAACACCAAGACAGGGGACCTCCTTGGGGAGGGAATGGTGTCCCCTAGGGTGGCAGAGACTAGAAAGTAGTAGGTGGAGCTCTTTGAGGTGGAGATGTGGGTGGTGGATGATTTTATGATATCATTTCACCATCACCACTAGGAGACCAATGCCAAGCTCAATGACCTAGTTGTCTTGGCCCTGGATAGATAAATGCTATTGAGGATTATGACCATTAGTAAAATTATATTGTTAAAGGTATGACCTATTTTTAATATAGTCTTTCCTAGATATTAATAGAAATAGGTGCGAGACATTCCTATATCTTTATACACCCTTTTTAAGAGCTACAACACCTAGTTGAGGCTTTAACCCAGAAGATTCAAAGTGAGGTTTTTACTAGGAAAACTTCTTCTATGCAATTTAGCTACTGGAAGTGTGAGTTATCGCACTGTGTAGGGATGTTATCATGGGAACATTCGATCGTCACAATGAAACCCAATGATTTCATCATGGATATATATTTTTTTTCTAGAATTCGAGACCAGATTAACTATCAACAAAAATGAGTCATATTCCTTCACACTAATGGCAGAAGATTCTCTTTTTTTGGTAATAGAAATCTCATGGTGGTATGAGTGGGAATTTCATACTAGAGGCTACATCTCATCACATATTTGTTGGATATTTTATTTCATGGAGTAGATGGTTCCTAAAGAATCTGGATTACATTAGTTATATACAATATTATGGATGTATTCTCTAAGGATTTTTTCGAACAACCATTATAGTGTAAGATGGAGGTTTACATCCAATTGAATACTTAGACTTATATGATATCATCTATAACATATTGGATAGCCCCTACTAAGCTGTATTTGTTGTGGTTGTAGTTGGAGAACCTTTGAGTGGTTGGTTTCATCAAACTATGTGTGTCCCCATGGGAATATCCAGTGTTGTCATTGAAAAAAAGTACAAGATCTTGTTAATTTAAATATATTATCATCACCTATACTAGGACTTGATAAGGTAAAAGTACCAATTTCTAAATATTCATGAGATCTTTGACCGGTTATGAGACATGATATAGTTCTCAAAGAGTGATATTCAGTCCAGTTTCAACCAGTTGAGAGTTCGTGACGCTTCTAATCCAAAGTTAGAATTTGGATGTTTCTATGGACACTATGTGTTATTGATTATTCTCTTTGGTGTAATGAATTCCATTTATTTATTTATGGATTTTATGAACCATATTTTCCATCCATATTAATAAAAATTGGTTTTCTTCATTAAGGACATTCTAATATACTCTGTGATAGAGGAGGTGTATATAGAGCACTTGAAGATTGCCCTAGATTTACTTTTGGACTAACATATTTTGGGTTTAGTCTTTAATTTCATATTCTAGATTCATAAGGTTCACTTCCATAGGAATTTCATTTTGGGCCATGATTTGGTGTTGGAAAAAGATAAGATTTATGCAGCAGTTTCTTTGGATCCACCTAGAAGTGTGTCAAAGGTATAGAGTTTCCTTGTCCTAGTGGGGTAATACATGAGGTGTGTGATATAATTATCTTGGATTTTATACCCTTTAACATCCATTATTTTTATAGGCTATCCATTTACCTAGAGTAAGTAGTGGTAAATATCCATTGAGAATTTGTGGATGAGGAGAACATGTGCTCATATTTTAAGACAACTAAAGGCATGCGTGGAGTAAGTAGTGGATTTCAATACCTTGGGATTCAGGATTTGTTGCACGGTGATGCATCCATCGTCAATTATTTCTTATGTGACAAGGTAATTGAGACCCCACATACTAAACTATGTGACTCATTATATTCATGGAACTTCAGTAACAATATTTAATTTCATAAGAGAAATTAAATACATTCATTAATATAAGGAAAACACATGATAATAATAATAATACCACATCATTATTTTTGGTGCCCCAACTTGCGCAAAAGGGAATTATGAAAAACATTCTCCCTTATAAAATTATAAGACAGTCATTATTATTTTAAATTGTTACAACTAATAATTATTTACCATCTTGCAAATATTTATTTTACTACTACACCAACCTTGGTCTGTTAAAAATCCCCTTCCATTTATTGAACACCTGAATAAAAAAAATAAAAAAAATATTCTCTTAAATAAATATTTTATTTAAAACAAGTAAATAAATATTTATTAAAAGTTTAATAAAATAAATAAATAAATTTTATTTAATTTACGTGATAATTCTAAATTAAATAAAATTATTCAAAGGCCTTGAGAATAATATATATTTCATTAATTAAATTAAAATATAATTTCACTGAGACCACAAAAAAGACATAGTTTTTGACCCTCTAGGATTCATCCTCATTGGAATAAGGTGGTATTGTCTTAATTCCAATAGTACTGTCTAGAAATAGGTCTATGCACCAAGAGAAAAAATTTAAAGCCACAATAAACACATGCACATATGAAAGCTTATTGGTAATATAATCCCTTTATCTCAATATCCCATCAAGCACGTTTCATGATATTTTCATCAACCATTATACTTTATATGACATTATTTTACTACCTTAATTAAAATCATTGGTACACCATTGACATGGAATTTTTTGTGATTTTTCTATTTTAATCAATGGGATGAAATATCAACTTCCATAAATGAATGGGAAAAATCCTTAACTGAATTATCCGTTAATATCATGTCACTCGTGACGCACCCCACGTACTCTACTTCCCTCAAAATGTCTGTGTAATGCTTTTGGTCAGTAAATCAATGTATGTAAGTCATGACATGTATTGATGATAGTTTTAATGTAAAAGGAAGATTACCCATGCTCAAAGATAGAAATATTTAATGACACAAAAACTAGTGTAATTCCTACTGACAGGTCTATTCTCATAATCTCGTATCTTGGATATTAACAAGTGAGAACTTCATGAATGGAAGTCTCATATTCATATGAGTATTCTTAGCCTACGGTCTTCATCTTATGTGTCCCATCATAGTATGTCAGCCAACCGTACAACTATATTTAATAATATTGTATATCATTTCAAGATTCTCATCATTGCGGGGAACTGCCAAGACCTTATCAATGAAACAAAAACTATAAGACATTATTACATCATAGTAATGAAGAACAATGAACAAAATATTTTAAGATGTTTAATATTAAAATACATTAAATATCCATATAATCAACGCACTACTAGTTGGGTCTAGCACACCAACTCTTATAGTTTGGTTTTGGTATTGGAGGTTCTTGTTTTGGGAATGTTCCAGTTTTGTGAGGGATGTGTGGCAGTTCTGATATTCTATTACATTTATATTTAAATTGTTCTTGGGAATTTTCCTAGAGTTGGAGAAAATTGTTCAGTGTGTAGATTTTTTTTGAGTTTCGATGGTGTTTTTTTTCTCTGTTTTATGGATGGTTATTAATCCTTATTGGAAGAATCCTTATTCTAGAACCCTGATATGCTCGGTTTCTCCATAGTAGGTTCTCTATTTGGATTATTAGGTTGGATGGTTTGTTGGTGCTTGATGTCTGGTAAATTCTTGTTGGGATTTAACTCATTTCCACCACACCTTGTTGTGGGGTGTGGAATTTTATGTTCTCGGGTAAGATAAATTTTTATGGTGAGGAGAAATATCTCTTAATCACCCCTTTTTTTGTGTTAGGGGTTTCTATATGGTCAGTCAAGTGTGAATTGCGGAATGTGAGGTCAATCTGTGATACTTCGTTTACCCTGTTTTGTCAGGGAGTGGATTCTAGTTTTGGATATCTAATATATTGGTGAATTTATGGGAGTAAAAAGTGTATTTAGTGGGTAGAATTTTCACACCCAAACCCTAGACACCCTTTATTATTATCCTTTCATTAGTCATGGATCATTTAGTTGAGGTTCAGGTTAGAGTCCCAATTGAAATATTGATTTTTCAGTGTTTTTTTGGGAGTTTTTTTGGGTGATGCATAGTTTTTGTACAGTTAGTACTAACTGTCTAGACACCATTCATTTGTTTCTATCCAGACAAAACTAACCGAACTGGCTACACAAAACTGTGTGGTATATCCCCAGTAAGAATATAATCAGTCTTTATTCGGCAGAGAGGTCCACAAATCTTGGAAAACTTTGTGGCCAAACAATAAGGTTCTACCGGGTCATTAAAAATCCCCTTCATTATTTCCCTATCTTCTCTATTTGGCCCTATCTCAGACATACCAACATTCCTTTTATCTTGGTGCAGCATGGGGTCTCCATGGGCCTCCTCCCTTAATCTCAATCGATTGGGATTATATCTCCTTCAGATTCAATGTAATATTTAGGGTTTTTGTGTCATCTTTCTTCTTTTTTATCTTTCCCACGCATTTTATTTGTCTTACAAGGGGTTTTCTTCCAATGAAAAATCCCTAATACCAAGGATTTGTGTTCGATTCATTTTTCATTGGATATAGGGTGTGCATTTGGTATGTGGTGTGTGATTCTTCCTCCTATATATTTTCACACATTTAAAATGGTTTCAATAGGTGTTTCCATGGTTCTCATTCCTAATGCCTTTCCTTTGAGTCATGAAATTTTAAATAAATTTATATCATTGATTCAAACCTCTATGGTATAATTTTTTAAACATATTATGGTATTATAGAATTGATTTGGATTTCTAAAATAGGTTTCAAATGAGTTTTTTGGAAATCATCTAGGTTTATAATACCTCATATTCTTATTCGAATTTACTATGTTCTTTTTAAATTTAATTAGGTATATTATGAAATGTATGGTTGTTACTGTTTTAGTAATGGAATTGTTTGTTAGTGTATTTGTTTAAGTTTGAATGATTTAGTTATTTTATGGTTTTACTATTCTTTTAAAACACTTTTTAAGGGTTTAATGGCTCCAATGTTCTTTTTCATGTTCTTTTAATAATGTAAATGCTTGGATTGATTTTTATGTAGTGGGTGTCTAATGGAAATGGTTTTCAAATTCCCCATTTTGTTGTTTTTTATCTTTGGATGTTGGAACATCCATGGGTGCACAAGATGCATGCATAGATGTGCCCCAAAATATGATGGCACATTTTAATGGTGTTTCCAAAAAAAATATTGGTTTCATAAAATGTTTTTTTGGATTCTAAGTGATGTGGTTTCTCTTTTGTGTTTTTAAAGGAATGGTTTAATGTGATGTCCTTAAGTGAATGTCGGTTTGGATTTTGGTGTATGTATTTTGGTTAATGTGTGGTGCAAGGGTCTATTTGAAATGTTTTTTTAGTGACATGTTTTCCAAAATGGGGATTTGGGGATGTTATTGGTGAATATTTTTTTGTGTGAATTTAAATAAATGCTTATTTGACCCTTACAATTTAATGATGATTCTTGTGATATCAGTGGGAAATGGTTAGGGTTTGGGAAAGGTGGGTTCCTGATTGTCATCTTAAAGCTGTTTATGAAATGTTTTGAATATTTATGTTGTATATAATCCTGGTTAGCAACATCATGTGATATTAAATGTAAGTATGTTTATATGGGGAAAAATTTTAGGAGGCATATCCCTTAGTTGTTAATGAATATTGGTGTCTATGTTTGGGACAGGCAACTGTAGTGGACACATCCAAGTTGAGTCAAGACTGCATTTCCCTATTACTTATATATTATTAATATTAACACAATGGGTTCCTTGGAATCTTATAGATAATTGATTAATGGTAGATTACCAGCCCCAATTAGATCGGTTGGTACCCCATGGTAGATATAGACGCTAGGTGTTTTTTCCCATTGGTTTTTTCATTAGGGAAATCAGTAGGTTATAAACTCTGGGTCTTCACTATACGAGTTAGTGGTTCTGAACCGATTTTGTCTGGTGGTTTTCTAGGGATGTCCAGTATTTCCCATGGTTATTAGTTATTCTGCTTGTTCACATTCTTTGTAATAATATTTTTCCTTGTATTTATTATCTGTTTCTTTTAGCACCGCCTTATTTTCACTATATTTTTTAATTTGAACTCAAAATATCATTTAGTTTTGGAACATGATATGTGTTTTGTGTTAATTTTTAAAACATAAAAAACACTATTTTAATATATGTATTATAAAACGTGGATCATTGGGTTGATTTGTATACGGAAACATTTTTATTTAGTGGTTTACTATTGGATTCTCTACTGATCATTCTGGTGTACACACCTATCCTACCATTTTAGTTGTAGGTTCAAATTTTGTTCAGGATTCCTAGCATAGATGCTCGTTGTGGTGTATGGTTATTCCTGTTGTTGGAGGTGACCAAGAGGTCACATTGAGATCTTGGGAAGTGTTTTACTTATTTTTGTTTTATTTTTGGGTATGTTTTGTTTTAAATTCTATCTTGGTTAGTTGTTTGTTTATTGTAATTCAGTTTATCATATTTTTTGCGTTTTTAGTCTATTTTGTTGACATCTCTAGTCCTGATCACTTTTTATTTTGGATTAAATCATTCCCAAAGTATACGTTTTGATGCCCAAAAATAGTTCCCATCTTATGGGGATCATGAATGCCCCTTGGTAAATGCCGCATACTAGATCAGGTGCCAGATCAAGGTCGAACCTAGTGGGTTCATGATAGTGTCCCATTCTATCTAGTCTAGGCATAGTTCCTCTACTAATTACATAAGTGGAACCCTTATACAAGGGTAGTGCATGAGTCCACTTGCTATCTACTAAGTGTCCCCTCCTATTATATCTATTAATTATTCCTCCACCAATGTATTTTTTCCACTCGACTATGCAGCATAATGGGAAGGTGTGTCTTGATTTGGATATGTATTCTTGATAGATGTGTGAGATATTGGGCATCATTGAGGGACTCTTGGAACTGATGGAACACTTTCTTTTGTTGGGTTATGAGATAGAAATCCCTTTTCTCCTTTTTGGGTTTTTTGGTTTGATTATATATCTAATGAACCAAGCCTAAAGTGCATGGACATTACATTACATTGTTATAATTCTTAAAATATGACACAAAAAGACACCCAAAGACTATATTTGATCTTTGTCTTTAGGAACATTGAACATAATCTTCTAACATGGGGATAGATCTTCAATATCACCCTCAAATATCTTTCTCATTTTTTTCCTTCCTAAAAGCATTCTTTATATCCTGGGAAAAAAACATAAAAAGGGTGAGTAAAAATACTCATTAAGGGTAAACATGAAGAAAATCTCAAAAATAAATATAAACATAAGAATGTGAAAACATGACCATAAATTTTGAATATCAAGATTGTGTGTTACAGAATAAATATTGGTAGTATGTAAGGAATAGATCATAAAGGAACATTAAACACGATAAAATAGCATTAGAATAAAACATGGAATTGTGGAAAACAAATAATCACATAATATGATTTCTATAGTTTTCAAGACATTGCTACCAATACCATCATAGTAGACAATTTTTTTCACTGAGCTTGAATTAAATTTCATTCCATCCATGTATTACTGAACTAAATTTACATTCCATTCTAGTCCTGTATTATTGTACTAGATATACATTCCATTCCTTCCATGTTTATCTCAGAATATATAAATCTATACCCAATGCATTGGTGGGTGATATAGGTCCCACCCATATCATAATTAAATTATCCTTATATGTCTAACAGAAACATAAATCATTCAACATAGCATAACCAATGAAATAAAATGAGCATAATAAACATCATAACATCATAAAATCATCCATATAAAATATAATTCCATCATTAACAAAATAAAATAATAGTAATAACAGGGATTGAAATATAACCCTATTTAAGAGCATCATCTTAGATGGAAAATAATTTTGATAAAACACATGAACTTAATTTTTGAAGAAAATATCGTTTCATCTTCAAAATTGTATATTTATTTCAATATTACATGAAATTTAAAAAAATTATTATAAAATAAAAATAAAATAGTTTAAATGAATCTTCATGGAAATAAGGTATAAAAATTCGTTCATGTCGTGTAAGATAAATAAATTCTACTCGTTCATTTCCTGGAAAAGTCCAAAAGTTCATCAAATCGAATAACTACAAAAGATTCCTTTATTACCATTTAATAAAAATTCACCAAAGGGTAAACTTAACATTAGAAAATTATATAAGAATAAGAATAGTATTACATAATTTTTTAACATGGATTTGGATGAAAATATACCCTAGTAATACTTACATATTAACAATCTCTTATAAGAATGATAATGTAAAATTATCTTTTACAATAGGTTATATATGATTCATATGTGTTGAAACCACCTCTATTAGGATTTATATAATGGTATTAAGTTATTATAGAATAATGATCATCATATATAGTCATATTCTACTTTGATTTTTTGTAACAATTCCTTATTAATCGTTATTTGTTTTTTAACAACTCTCTGATCGTATTTATTTTTTGTCGAATAAGTTCTATTTATCATAAATATGTCATATTTATATAATTATAAAATTATATTAGCATACTAAATACCATATTTATTCATTAAATTCTTATATATTTTTATTCTCACATGGTTCTCATGTAGAACGAGTCACATCGCATCGTGGAGAGAGTAGGTCGTAAGTACGCACGAGCGATGATATCATTCCCATAACTGTTTAATTGTATTGAATATCATGTTGTATTATATTTAAGAATATATGTAATTTTATAATTATCATATATAGTTATTACATCCATTATTATACCCATCCATGTAAGGTGGTGGTGAGAAACAGATTACACCATATCATTGGGATGGTAAGTCGTACATATGCACGTGTGGTGATTTTTTCTTTCCTATGGTGGATATAAATTTGAAAATGGTTGTTTCAAAATTATAATAACATCTCAGTATATAATTTCTAAAAATTTTATAATTATTTTATTAATCAAATCATCATGTTTAAGTTGAAGTATAAAAAAATATGAATGAATCGGTAGAGGAGATTGCCTCTTCTTTGTGGAGATCTCTTTAGATGTCTTCTTGATGGAACTGGAGTTAGTATTTTGAGAATACCAGAAACTCTAGAATGTTACTAGATATTTTTATAAGATAAATTTAAATAGTTTGGTAGAACATTAATGCTTAATTATTTGTGGAGAAATAAGGTACTGTGTTCCCTTTTATAATTGAGGTAAAGGGAACTTTTGGAAAACAGAAAACAATTAATTTATAATATAATAAAACCCCACTAAAAACCTCCAAAATGCAACAATTTAGAATATTTGATGATAAAGAGTAGTAATATATTAATCCAATAAATTTTTTCAAAGTTTTATGTCCATTCAAATCTTATATTTTTAATTTAACACTTAGTTATTCTATTTCATTTTAACTTGGTGATGAAATATTTCAATATAAAAAGGTTAAAATATTTACTTATTTTATGTCAATTAAATCATAAATAAATATTTTAGAACATTATTTACTTTATAATATTTATTATATATTTGTTTAAAATGTTTTTTGATTTTTAAATAATTTATTAAAACACTATTTTTATAAAAAAAAATTAGTGTCAATTTGGACACTATTCAATTAATTGATTTTTAAAAATATAACGATAACAAGTTAACATAAAAAAACTTATTTATATTCACATAAATACATGGGTATCTAAAACATTAATTGGAAATTTTAATTTTCCAAAAATATATTTATTTTAATATTGTTAGTAACATTTATTTGATATCCACATTAATAAAATAATTATTAAAATGATTTTGTGTAATTATTTAATATACATATTTTTTATTCAAAATAAAAAATTAAATACTAAGATGAAGATAACTTAAATATATTTCATGATAATATATTTAGAATAATTTATATTCTATAAAAGAAAACATTAATCAATTAATAATTATTAAAGTATGAATGTGAAAACATTAACATTACTTTTAATAAAATAATATAATGGTCATAATCTGTTCTATAACGCTCCAAATGGTCACTAGAATAATATTTGGATGATTAGGGTCGAGCTATACTCGACCAATAAGACTTTTCCATGTGTTTGGACATTTTTATGCTTATTAATGTTTTAATAACAATTGTTTCATCGATTTCTGATCAATTAATTGATTTTTACATTACCAAAGAATATGACCTTAAGGTAATTATTTATTTTATAAAAATAAAAAATAAATTATCAGGATTTAGGTAATTGTTTTATCTTTCTATGTACTATTTATTTTTGAACAAATCACCTGCTTTTCCATTTATTAAAATTATTATACTTATACGAAATGTGAGTTTTACATTTTGTCACATTCATTGGTTTTATTAATATCCATGTCATTATCATTGTCAACTGGACATTAAATGACTATTTTTAGAACCAATGATTTTAAGGGTAGAATATTATTCATTTAATGGTAATTTTTTCCTATTTTTGGATAAATTTATTGTCCTTATCATATTATTAGTTATGTTAATTTACCTGATTTACCTTTAACTGTGCTAAATAAGAATTAATGTAGGTACTATTCAAAATATCCAAAAATATAAGCAACCTATTAACATAATTTTTAACCACTAATTCTAAATATGGTGTCCATATTTCATAATTCCAAATAGAAAATTGTTAGAAATAAATTTGAAATTAATTCCCATTGTCAAAACCAAGAGATAGGTTTTTAAGAGCTAAAAATCATATCAAAAGATTATCATGTGTTTAAGTCCTTTTTAAATGTGAAAATACTTAAAATAAAAAACATGGGATCAAATGATAAAAAAAATAATCCAATTAAACATGGAAAATAATTATAAATATAATCTAACTATATATATAATTAGATGAAATGGAAATTATGAATAAAAATGCAGTTTTTTCAATATCCATTAAAATGTGAATATTACCATAAAATAGCAAAAATTCAACAAAAGTAAATTTTTATGTCCGTATTCCATTTAATAATATCATTTTTTCAAATAGAAATTATATAAGGGTCAAAAACTAGATTAAAAATAGGTGCCTCGTCAAAAGGATGTAAAACTACATTTTTTGGAAAAAAATTATTTTATTACAAAAATAGAATATGTTCTTATAACATGTTATAGAATATACGTATGATAAATTCTAATGATATTTAAAATTAAAAATGTGGATTTTATTATTCATAACATCTTGTTTATATCCCATTAAATAAAAATATTTTAATAAATCATTGTTTAGTGAAACTCGATATTACATACAATGTAATCTATTGAATAAGGTCTCTATTACATGTAATGGAATCCAATTCAGTGTTTCATGTAGTTAAATCTTACTTTTTTTGGTATATAAAATAGTCCAAACATATTTCATTTATACATTGAGAAAAATCTATACTCAGTGTTGCGTGAAATGAATTCTATCAAAATAACTTGAAATTGTGTTTGACACAACAAAGAATAGTGTTGCGTATACTACAAGCTAATACAATGTTGTATATAGTGCAAGATAATATTTGTGTAATTTAAATCACTATAAAGAAATGAAATTAAAATAATAAATCTCATTAAATCTGAATATGTTACATTCTACCACCCTTAAAATGAAAATCTCTCCCAATCTTCATCGTGGTTATAAATGGTTTACTAATTTGAATCCCACATCGTACTAAGGAATACTCAAACATAATTTTAAAAAGGATTTTTTATAGACATAATGGTTACCCAATGTAACTCATCACTAGGTTTCCATAGAGGATAACATTTGTGGGAAGTTGAAACATGGATGTGGAAGATAAATCTAACCATTAAGTTCTGATGGATAATGGTAGAGAATAAGGATTGGAGAAATTTTACAACCAGAAAGATGTAAATATGTGATTATTTAAGGGAACATTTGATTCATCAGATAAAAAGGTACTAGGATAATTTTTTTTGATATTCTTGTCCTAAAGATGATGAATTGTTTCATTATGATAAATTATTTCTTGATTTTAGTATAATTTCACCATTGTTCATTCCCTAATCAATATCCACTTCATCTCTTATTTGATGAAATGAAGTTGAATTTTTCAATATTTATGTGTTGGTAGATCATCCGATATAATGATAGGTAATTCCTTCTATCTAAACAGAAAGTGTAGAACAATTTATCAAATTTGAACAAGTCTACCTATAGTGAGGTAATACATTAATCTGACAAACATCAATTGGAATATAGCCTATACTTTACATAAATGGATAACATTATAATTTATCAAAAAACTAATAATATAAAAATTTATAAATAGTTGAACAAAATCGGCTTAACATTTTTCTCTCATATCTCATTTTAAAATTCTTAGTTGTCACAGTACAAACATCTGAATAGCATAATAATTTGTTTTCATGAAACATGATAATAACATGAATTATTGTAGAACCTCAATGAAGATTTTCATTATATAAAAATTTGATCTTTCTACAAACCAATAATATGAAAACTTTTATATACTCAGTCCACGATATCACTTGGTCATTATATCAGTCATGAGCTCATTAATACTAGAAAACATCTCATTATATCATTATCCCTTCATTATGTGCGTAACATGTTCCTTCCAAAAATATTTCAATTACTTTTCATTTATATTGGTACCATATAATTATGGAAAATAACAATGGACTAATACATAGATATTCCCATATTCTAAAATACTATAAATGAGATTCCATAACACTATTTTATAATCCCATTACATAAACACTTATGTATTCCACCACTTTATTGTCAAACTCAACATCCCAAATAGTGATCACTAGTGAATTCACATTATCTTATTCCTTAAGAGGTTTCTAACATCGATCATCATTCACTCTTGAATTAGTTCATTGTTTATCATAATTCCCCATTTCCTTACACTCATAGAATTGAAGTGTCAGTGGTGCATTCTCTGTAGTCTTTTCTCAATCCACAACATTCACAAACTTTTTCCCATTACATTGGAACCCAACTACTTGATAACTATATTTTCTACACTTGAAACATTTTCTATTCCCTTTAAGACAATCCAACCATGCTTCTTTCCACACATTGAGCATTAGAAAACATTTATCTTCTTATCACCATTGTTTTGAAATTTTAACTTGAACTCCATCTTTCATTTATTAACAAACCCCTGAGATGTATATGTAACACCAACTTCTAGTTATACCTTAATAGTGTTACATAAAATCTCTACAGAGCCACTAGTGTATCTTATATCTAAGGACCTTCTATGACATGGTTTTAAGCCACTTAAGAAGAAATCAACTTTACTTTTAGGTTGAATGATAAATCCAAAATCATAGCTTTAAAGTCCTGTAAAATGTGTTATGTATGAACCAAAAGATTCATTATCCTTTTTCTTAAGATCATGGAACTCATTTTCCCTCTTCAATTGAAGAATATTAGGGAAGTACTTATTGAAAAAAAGCTCCTCAACTCATCCCTTTCCTTCGATTAAATTTCATCTTACTACCTTTTATTCATTAGTAGATCCTACCACTGGTCTACTGCACCTTCTAAACAATAAATATCCAAAATGACTTTTTTTGTTCCAAAAAATGAAGGATAGACAATATCTTTCTATTGGTACTAATCCATTTTCATCAATATGTAGATCCGAAGACCTAGTAAAAGATGGTGGATGTTGCCTCATTAAGGACTCAATAGAATTGTGTTCCCTTATCTCCTCATTTAAAAGTCTAGAATGATTCATTTCTTATATAAGTATATAAATAAGATTTCTCATTCCATCTCCCATAATATATTGGTGTCTCATAAAAAAATAATTTCATGTCCCATTGTAATGATCATTGACTTGGTTCCTTCGGGTCCTAGCCACTGTCTAAACCCATAATGAATTGTGTGAGAGGATGAAATCATACTAGGGAAAAACATAATAAAGGGAGAGTATATTAAATATCTAAAAACATAGGTTTAATCCTAAATTATTCATGATCATTACCATAATTCAAGGATAGTAACATATCGTTTTAATTAACCTTAGGTACATACCTATACATACCGTAGAAATATATCTAGGGATCTCACTAAAGATTTCACACCCTAGTTTCGTAAGGTTGACTAAACCTTCACTATGATACCAACTCTATTGACCCAAGCTTGGTGTACATGGACATTACATTACTTTTATATAATAATTTATGCATGACATAAAAAGAATCCAAAATACCATATTAGTTTAGTTTCCTTGGAAACATGGAACAAAATCTTCTAACTTGGTGAAGGTTCTTCAACATCTCCCATAATGATTTTACCATTAGTTTTCCTATGTTAAAACATTATTTATATCTTGGTTAAAAGAAAACATAAAAATGATGATCTAAAATACTCAGTAAGGGTAAACATGAAAAATATTTTACAAAACACAAACATAAGAATGTGAAAACATGAACATAAATTTTGAATACCAAAATCATGAGTCATAGAGTAAATCTTGGTAGTACGCATGGAATTGGTCATAATGGAATAGTAAACATGATAAAATAGAATTGGAATAAAATATGGAATTTTTTGAAATATAAAAGCACCTAATATGATTTTCATATTAGCCAAGTCATTGCTTCCAAGACCATCATAATGGAAAAAGTTCGATTTTGAATTGGGTTTACATGTCGTTCCAACCATCTATTACTGAAACAGATTGACTTTCCATTCTAGCCATGTAATACATAACCATATTTACTTTTCATTCTATCCATGTTTATCTCATGAGATATAAATATTTACCCAATGCATTATTGGTAGATATAGGTCCCACTAATCTTATAATATAATCATTCTTACATGTGATACAAACACATAAATCATTCATCATAGCATAACCCATGAAAAAAATGGGATACTTAAAAATCATTCCATCATACCATAACACAAATGTAATATTCTTTAATAATTAACACAATAAAATAATAGTAATAATAGGGATAAAATCAAAACCCTATTTAAGTGAATCATCTTAGATTGAAAATAATTTTGATAAATCACAAGAACTTAATTCTTAAGGAAAATATTCTTTCTTCATCAAAAATGATTTCTTTTCTCCAAATGTGACTCAATTTTAAAATAAAATAATTTTTTATTAAATTAATTTTAAATATTTTAAGGGAATTATCATGGAAATAATGTGCAAAAAAATTATTATACCGTGTACGTTTAAAAACGTTTTCCTCGTACCTTTTCCAAAAAAGTCAAAATGTACCTCAAATCGAATAATGACAAAAGGCTCATTTCATACTGTTTAATATGAATTCACGAAAATATAAAATGAACTTACTAAAATTTTATAATAATATAAATATTGTTATATAATATTGATTCTTATATTTTGATGATAAATATACCCTAGTAAATACTTATTTATAAACAATCTCAATTAAAATGAGATTGTAAAATTATCCCTTACCTTAGATATGATATGATTCCTATGTGTAATAAACTTTTTATAATTATTTAGATAAAGTTATTAACTTTTTACAGAATCATGATCAACATATATGGTCATATTTTACTTTTTTTGTTTGTAACTATTCACTTTTACTCATTATTCAGGTTTTAACTCTTTTATGATCGTATGTATGTTTTGTCAAATGAGATAAAGTTCTATTATTAGTTCTCATTTATATCATTGTAAAATGATAATACCCAAATAAATATCATATTTATTCATTAATTACATTTATATATTCATTCTTGAGTGGTTGTCATGAAGAAATAATCACATTGCATCCTAGAGATGGTATCCCATACACAAGCATGAGCAGCGATATAATTCCCCTAATTGTTTAAAGGTTTTTATTTGCGTGGTGTATTATATTTCAAAATAAATATCATTTTATAGTAATCATATATTGTTATTACATCCATTTTTATAACCATCCATCTAAAGTGGTGGTGAAAACATATTATTCCACGACGTGGAGATGGTAAGTCGTACGTATGCACACGTGGTGATTTCATCTTTCGTTAGATGGATAAAATATTGAATATAGTTATTCCATAATTATAATAACATCTCAGTATATATATTATATTAGATTTATTATTCTTTAATAAAACAACTGATGAAGTATAAGTATATGTATAATGAAATATGAAATAACTGGTAGAGGTGATTACCTCTTCGTAGATGTCCACTCTTTAGATATCCTTTTGGTGGAACAACAGTTGATATTTTGATAAATGAAGAACCTATAGAATGTAAATATGAAATTTTATAAGATAAATTGGAAGTATATGTACCAACATAAAGGTGTAATGTTTTTTGGAGAAATGAGGGAGAGGTTCCCTTTTATAATTGAGGTGTGGGCCGCTTTTGGAAACCTCAATAAATATTAATATATAATAATATAAAACCCCAGTGAAAAACATCAAAAATGTCCCAATTTTGAATATTATTTTATATAGGGTGGTAATATAAATGAAAAATAAATTGTAGACATTTTTATATGTATATTCATATTTTATCTTTTAAATTTAAGGCTTAGTTATTCTATTTCATTTTAAATATGGTAACAAATATTTCAATATTAAAAGGTTAAATTAATTCCTTATTTGATGTAAAATATATAATAAATAAATATTTTAGAAAAACATTCACAATATCATAATTATTATATATTTTTAAAAAATTTTCTATGATTTTTAAATTATTTAATAATACACTCTTTTGATAAACCAACAATAGTGTCAATTTTGACACTATTCAATTTATTGATTTTTAAAAATATATAGATGATAAGTTAACATTAAATAATCTATTTTATTATATTAATATGATGTCAAGGGTATCTATAAAATTAATTGTATATATTAATTAATTGAAAATATAATTATTTTTAGTTTTTTAATAACATTTATTTGATATCTCGAATAATAAAATAATTACTACAATGATATTGTGTAATTAGTTACTATACTAATTTTTTAAATAAAAATTGAAAATAAAATACTATGATGAAGATTGATTTAATATAATTTAGTATTACATATTTATTCGAATTTATATTCTATAAAATAATACATTAAAGATTCTATTCTTATTAAAGTATGAATGTGACAACATTAATATTAATTTAAATGAAATAATACAATCGTAATAATCTATTCTATTAGGCTTCAAATGGAAACTAGCTTGAAATTTGTATGATTATGGTCGACATATACTCAACCCATAAGATTTTTTCAAGTCTTTTGACGTTTTTATGGTTATTAATATTTTAATATAGATTGTTTCTTTGATTTCACATCAATTAATTAATTTTTACATCACCAATGAATATAGCATTATTGTAGTTATTTATTTCCCAAAAATTAAAAAAAAATATGCTGATTTAGGTAATTATTTTAGTTTTGAATGGAAGAATTTTTTTTGAATATATAACATGTTTATCCATATATTAATATTATTATACTTATAAGAAATGTGAGTTTAGAATTTTTTCACTTTCATTGGTTTGATTTATATCCATGTCATTTTCATTGTCAAGTGGTCATTAAATGAATATGTTTCAAACCAATTATGTTAAGGGTATACATATTCATATAATGGTATTTTGGAAGGTTTTAGGATAATTTTGTTTCCCTTATCTTATTATTAGTTACCCAAATTTACCTGATTTATATTTAACTATAGTAAATAAAAATTACCATAGTTACAATTCGTAATATCCAAAAAAAGATACCTATTAATAAATTTTTACCCAATTATTAGAAATATGGAATCCTTTTTCATAATTCAAAACATATTATTGGTAGAAATTAATTAAATATTAATTCCTGATGTTCTAAACAAAAATCATGTTTTTAAGAAGTAAAAACTTATTAGAGGATTGTCACATGATTATGTCCAATTTAAATGTGAAATTAAATCCAATTACCAACATGGATTAAATTTTAAAATTTTAATCCCATTAATCTTTAAAAAAGAAAAATATAATCAAAGTAGATAGTTAAATAAGATGAAAATGATGTTTTGAATTAAAATGTGGTTCCTTAACTATTCATTAAAATTTGTATTTTATCAGAAAAAAATTAAACATAATTATATTTTTCTATCATTATTCCAAATAATAAATTTATTATGTAACATTTAACTTATGAAACTGTCAAAAAAATATTTAAAATGGGTTCTCCATCAAAAGTCATTGAAACTCCTTTTTTTAACAACTAATTATTTTATCCGAAAAACATGAATATGATCTTATATAATGTTCTAAAAAATATTGAGGAGGAATTCTAATGTTAAATAAAATAAAACATTGGTTTAATACTATTCATAACCTCTAGTTTATATCCCATTAAATAATAATGTTTTAATAGTATTTCATAGTTTAGTGAAACATGATATTGCGTACAATGCAAGCTATCGAGGAATGTCTCTCTCGCATGTAACGCAAGACAAGTACTTTTTTATTGTACTACAAGATTACATTGGTGTTTTGTATAATGTAATCCAAACTTATTTCATTTATAAATTGAAGAAAATATATACATAGTGTTTCATTAAATGAATTCTATCAAAAAAACCTTGGAATTTTGTGTCACACAAGCCACAAATTTTCATTCATATACTGAAAGCTAATACAGTGTTGTGTATAGTGCAAGCTAATTTTGGTGTAGGTTACAAATAAATACAGTAAAGAAATTAAAATAATATATATCATAAAATCTTGAAATTATACAATTTATATATATATATATATCAATGTTATTGGATTATGTTTATCCTCCTACTTTGGGATGAGATATCTATTTTCTATTCCTATAGAGTCACATACTGCCCCATCTTTCATATTTTGGAATGTCCTACATGGTACACATATAATCATCCTAGATGGTATTTTCCCATCTGTGTCCATCTTGTGAAGAAGTGAGATAGTTCGGTGGTGATTGTACGGGATCATAGGTATACCTGGTGCATTTGACTACATACGGTGGTCGAAGCATGGAGATTATGGGTCTGGATCTTTCAGAATTTTACTTTTTTATGTTTCATCAGGTAGACGCATATTTCTTTTTGGGCATTTATTTTTCTCCATTACCTATCCGTTTACACTATTATACACTTGTACACCGTAGAGTTTTTTTCATGCATTATTATATTCAAGATATTTCATCCTTTTATTATTATTCCTCTACACTTCTACACTGAGATTGTGAGGTGTTTTCATACATGTATATTAGGAATTATCCTCCCATGTTAGATATTCCTTTCATACCATATCCTATGGAGGAGGGCTTCAAGAAGCTGTTTCTCAATCCTCATTGGGTCGGGTTGTGATAGTTATTCCTTATGATAATGTTGTGATTCCCACTTTCTTCTCGTGGAAATTATTATGATTGTGATTTATATACAGTTTCTATAACATTTTATCGAACACATAATATTTTAAATATTATGATGTATTTTTGAAAATTTTGTAATGGGTGGATATATTAAATGAATCTAATGCATTGGGTAATATTAATGTCTCGTGAGAAGCTGTATATAGCCTATGGAGTAATCCTTGGTATATGTTTATGGTCTAGGGATTAACACTTAGAATATGATGATGGAATAGGGATTAACCTCTATAATATAATGATATACATGGTAGTAATACTTTGAATATATCTATTATTTACTATGGAGTAATATTTTGTATATGATGATGATGTCCTGGGGAGTAATCATTGGCATATAATTTTAATGTGTTATATGATGTTTCCACATGTGTAACACCCCAAGCTTCTACGGTACGTTTCCCTTCGAATAATGCGATAGCGTGTGTTGTACGCAACCTCGAGTTCTAACACACACCACAACTAATTAAACTAGCCGTTGTGAATAGTAATACCTAATTTTTGAAATTATATATATTTTATATTTGAAAATTGACTTCATTTTTGGACTCGGAATATCGAATTTAGCCTAAGGTGAAATTTTGGTACTTTTCGGATAACTTTCATATTTTGATGAATAGTGAAAATTACTAAATTTTAATTAAAAACAACTTTTTTAATCAAAATAATTAATAGTGATAAATTATGAATTTTAGTAGTTTTAAAGTATATTTAGAATATATTTTTACCATTTAATATAATGTTGTTCATTGGACATAATTTTACAATTAAACCGAACATAAACAAGTGTCAATCTTTTGATAGTTATTATCTCTTAAAAACACGCTTTTTGTTTTGACAGCGGGAATTAATTTTACATTAATTTCTGCTACTTCTGTGTTTTGAATTTAGAAAAATGGATTACATATTTGGAATCAGGATGTTCAAATTGTGTAAATAGGTAACTTTTATTTTTAGACATTTTGAATAATTACTGCGGTAAATATTTTATTTACCATGGTTAAGGGTAAATCCGGTAAATAAGGGTTAAAAAAATAATATTATAATAATACTAAATTACCCTAAAAACGTGTCTTAACCCTATTGGTTGATATATGGTCGACCATGGGCATCTTTGGGTCTATTTTGGGACCCCATGGATCCACTTGTAGGTGATAATGACACTTTATTTTAATTAAGTCAAAATGAATACAAAAATGACACAAGCATATATCTTTTAGAACAACAATTTTTACATAGGGTTATACATGTTGGATTTTCGATTATAAATATTCATTAGAAAGATAAAAAGATTTCCTACATAATTATATTTTATTTATAATTTTTAGACATTAAATATGTTATTTTATTTATGACACAATGATGATGCAGTAATTACTATAATAGTGAAAAATTAAAATAATTGATATTATAAATACCCAAATAAATATAATATGATACTTTTAATGAATTAAACTAATTTTCTAGGATAATATGATATATTAGGATTGATTTAATGGACTTTTTTCGAAGTAATCAATCTGTTATGAGTTTCACAAAAATCAACTATTGAATAGTGTCAAAATTGACATAAAAGAGTTCTTAAAACAAATATTATATTATTAATTGATATTAAATTCCTAAAAATCTAAGGTTCGGCCAAGAGACTTACATTATGATAGGTTAATCATTAATGGACCACTTGGGGGTCGCTTGGATGTATATAGTATGTTTATTAACCATAATATATAAAAATACAAAGAGACATTGTAAAAGTGAAACTAATTAACTTAGAGTTAATACTTAAAGATAAGGTTACTATAAGTACCCAAACCTGTCTAAATTCTATTGGATGAGTTGTTTTAGACCTATCCCCACCTCATCCTTTGAATAGTCAACTTTGGAGCCTTTAGAAACCGAATATGAATTTATTATAAATTAATAATTCTAGCTTTTCCAAAGGTGCCCCTCACCCCTCTTATAAAAGGGCACTCCTCCTTCTCATTTCTTCACACCTTCAAAGCCTTTTGGTTCGGCCAAACTCTGCCCAAATAATCTCCCAACATCCCTCACTACAACCTAGAGGCCTTAGTTTGATCAGAAAGCCAACCTAAGGAGCCCTTTTGATCAAATCAAAAGGAAGAACCCGAAGAAGAGGTAATGATTTCACCACCCTTTTCTAAGTTCATTTCTTCTTACACTTCTTCTTCCTTTGTTCTTACCATTCTAAAATAATAACTCCAGTATCTCACATATACTGTGATGTTATTATAAGTATGGTACAACCATATTCAGTATTCTATCCACCCTTTGAATAACATGTCACCATACGTGCGTACGTACGGCTTACCGTCTCCACGTCGTGGTGTAATTGTTATTCAATATAATATTATTTGGATGGGTATAATAATGATGTGTAACTCATGTAAATAATAAATATAACATGTTAATGATTCTGTATATATGATATACCATTCATTTATATATTATCTTAATATCAAAAGAATGATATTGTCGCTCGTGCGTACGTACGGACTACTGTCTCCACGAACGCGATGAGATTCATTCTCCATCGTACCCATTCAAGTATAATTATCATTTTATGATTTAAAAATGATGTTTAAGGACTTGATATCATTCTGGATATGAATAAGATACAACAAACATGGCTTATGTAACAAAACATATAAAAGAAAATGAGTAAGTTAACAGCCGAAACGATGATAATTCTAAGATATTATTAATAAATCAATGTTAAAAGATCATATATGATATCATATTAATATATATGATTCTTGTATAATTTAATAACAATTATTTCACCATTATACAGGAGGTTAACCTACCCCAACCAAGGAAAAGTACAAGGTAAGGGTTATTTCACAATCTCTTCATTATCCGAGGTTGTTTATACGTAATAATCTACTGGGATATCTTTATCATCCACATCCATGTTTCTTAAAAATGTATTTCAAAACATTTTTTATGGGTTAAAGTCATTTATACCCTTGTTTGAATTTTTATAAGAGGTTTATAAAGAAATCTTTCCGTCGTTTTCAAAACAAGGTCCTTTTTAACCTTTTCGATAGAATTGAGGTAAGAATGTTTTTTTAACTTATACGGCGGGTGCGGTTATTTTACGCCGTTATAAAATCATCAAAGATTTCCTTACAAGCTTATAAGAATATTTTCAAAGAAAATGTTTTATTTTATGTGGATCTTAAATGGTTTCAAAATGAAAGGAGATATTTCTTTAAAAAGAATTTTCATTTCATCTATGTCAACATCCTTTGATGGATTTTAAGATTATTTGAAGTTGATTTATTATGATACAAAACTTCTATATTGTATTGAAGGTTTTGTGATATGTTTGACTATGGATGTGCTATTTTTATACCATTCATAGTTTATGGTGAAATTATTGACATTTCGTATGCTAGTTTTAATACGAATGTTTTTGTTATGTTTAAACCTTTTCATATGGGAATGCATTGGACTTAATAAGTGACGGGTGGAGCCCGCTATAGCTCCTCGATGCATCGGTAGGTCTCATGAGACAAACTAGTGTCTTGGCACAAGGCCTTGACAAAATCTTATTTGTAGTCTTGGCACGAGGCCTTGGCTATGTGGTTATGATAGTCTGACATTATGCATTCCAACATTATGAAAGTGGTTATTGATATTGCATGTGATTATTCGATTAGTAGAATATCCATGTGAATAAGTAAATGGCATTATTTCTTTTTTATTTTTGCCATACTATGTTGAAGTTCAATTTTAAAAGGCTTTTGTTTTAGTAATTCATTGCCTTAAATGTTTATGCTTGTTATGAATGTTCCGCTATATTGTTATCCTTACTGGGCATTTGAGCTCACCCCTTTTCTATGTTTTATTTTTCCCAGGTAGTGAAGAAGTAAATTATGAATGACTTGCAGGGATATTATGAGGGGTTAATAGTGTGGATATGAAGACTTTGTTGTTGTAGTAGTTTTTCACTTTGAAATGTAATGTAAAACCTTATGATTATATCTAGTGTTTCCAAGGCTACTAAACCAATCGGTCTTTCGGGATTTGATCTTTCTTGTGATCATGCCAATGTTATGTAATTAATGCACCGACTCTGGGCAACTGGGGTCGGGGCGTTACAGTTGGTATCAGAGGAAGTTTAGTACAAACCTTGGAAGCTAGAGTTAGATAAACTCTGATTAGAGCACGTATACCTAAGATGAACTTTGAGGATTTGTATAGAAGAACTTCCTAGAATTTTGGTATTGTAGAGATTTTGTGAGTTTTCCGAGCAATACATCCCTGTCTGGATACGAGCAGGTAGAGGCGGCTCTGGCACAGATGTACCTAGGGGTAAAACCCGAAAACACCGCTTTGAGCTAGACTCGAACGGGAACTGGTGCACGACAACGGGCCTTGCTGCACTCTTGGTTACGACACTCCCGGGGGATATGCTTAGGATAACTCTCATTTTCTTTACAAATCATTATGAAGGGTTTATGAGTATATACTTCCTCAAAGAAAACATTTTTATGATTATGGATTATATCCATAAATAGTTCAATTTATGCTAAGTGTTTTATAAGTATGGGATTATGTATTTTGATTCATAAACTGATCTAGTTTATGCCATTGTTTAGAAATGGCGCCTAGTGGAAGAAATGGAAACCGTATCAATGCACGCACTCCATGTAGGGATTGCGCTCCTGCTCAAGATAATTATAGTGGGGCTGGTGATGCAACTGGTGCTGATCAGCTAATCACCATACTGGGACAACTTACTCAGGTTATGAATAATAACCTTACCCGTATGGAGCACCCTGATCCGCAGCGTGGAGGATCAATGTTAGATCGATTCATGAGGCAACAACCACCAACGTTCAATGGGAATACAAATCCCTTAGTAGCTGAGCAATGGATATTTTCCCTAGAGAAAATATTTCAGGCTTTGGGGAGCAGCGAAAGGGAAAAAGTTATCATGGCAGTTTACCGCCTCACTGGAGATGCTGATCAATGGTGGTCATTGATTCAAAATACGAAAGAAGATGATGAAGTGTCAAATATGGAGTGGAGGGAGTTCAAAGATCTGTTTTTAGAAAAATACTTTCCTCGCGACCATCGAGCAGATATGGAAAGACAATTTCTGAGTCTGAGACAAAAGGAGGATGAGAATGTCACAAAGTATGAGGCTAACTTTACAAGGTTAGCGAGGTACGCTGGTGATTATATTCGCAACCCAAGAAGTAAGATTGATCGTTTCTTTGATGGGTTAAAACCATTTCTCCGTCGAGCATTAGTCTCACAATCCTTTTCATCGTACGAAGATATTGTCTCATGTGCTATCAAGACCGAAAAGGAATTCTCTAAGTCTTATGACTTTAAAGCAAAGCAAGAGAAGAAGAGACCTGCTGATCAATCTGGGAATGGAAATAAGGGGAAGAAGGGAAAGGTTGAATATCCATCTTGTGGTATGTGCGGGAAGAAACACCCCGGTGCTTGCCTGAAGAGAATGGGAGTCTGTTACAAGTGTGGTGAAAAAGGCCACCAAGCTCATGATTGCAAGGGGAAGAAGGAAGCTACCAACGTTCAGTGCTACAATTGCAGGGAGATGGGACATTATGCAAATGCATGTCCTAAGCGTCAGGAGAACTTACCTCAGAAAAGGCCAAGGGATCAAGGCCAGGCTTATGCTATCACTACTGCTGAGGTAGAAGCTCCGAAAGACGTGGTGGCAGGTAATTTAATGGTTTCCTCAAGTTTAGCAAATGCATTATTTGATTCTGGATCATCACATTGTTTCATATCTTCCCAGTTTGCTAAGAAAATTAGATATTTCCAATTTGATTTAATAAGGGAGTTGTCAGTTAAAACTCCTAAGGGAAGTATCGTTGCAACAAAGTTTTGTGAATCAGTCCCCATTAGAGCACATAAATTTTCTTTATCTGCTGATTTCATCGTCATACCTATGATTGAGTTTGATATAATCCTCGGTATGGACTGGCTTTCGGACTATGATGCGAAGATTTATTATAAGAAGAAAGAGGTTACGATTCTTGATGATAATGATAAGGAGCACCTTATTTTTAGAGCAGAATCGTCACCACCTAATTCTTATTTAGAATCACCCCCAGTAGCTCAACTTAATTCAATTATTGGGGAGGAAGAGAATGAAATAACTGTCGGTGAGGAAAGGAATGTTCAAATAGAGGATGTACCTATTGTGAAAGAATTTATAGATGTATTTCCGGAAGATTTACCTGGACATCCTCCAGAACGAGAAGTTGAGTTTTCCATTGATTTGATTCCTGGATCAAGACCTATATCGAAGACCCCTTATAGAATGGCCACTGTAGAGTTAGTCGAACTAAAGAAACAACTAGAGGAATTGAGTAATAAGGGATTTATTCGCCCTAGTGTTTCTCCATGGGGAGCCCCTGTTCTTTTTGTTAAAAAGAAAGATGGATCTATGAGGTTATGTATCGACTACAGGGAGATCAATGCTATAACGATAAAGAACAAGTATCCCCTACCTCGTATTGATGATTTATTTTACCAACTGCATGGAGCTCAATACTTTTCAAAGATTGACCTTCGATCTGGATACCATCAGTTGTGTGTAAAGAAGGAAGACATTCCGAAAACAGCATTTCGAACCAGGTACGGGCATTACGAGTTTACTGTAATGCCGTTTGGATTGACTAATGCACCCTCTGTATTCATGGATCTGATGAATAGAGTTTTCAAGGAGTATCTCGATGAATTTGTGGTTGTATTTATTGATGATATCTTGGTATACTCCAAAACCTACAAAGATCATGAAAATCACTTGCGCATTATCTTGAAGACTCTGAGGAGGCATGAATTATATGGAAAGTTTAGCAAGTGTGAATTCTGGATTCAGGAGATTTCTTTTCTTGGCCATATTGTCTCTAAAGATGGAATCTTTGTTGATCCTTCTAAGACCAAGGCAATCCAAGAATGGCCAGCACCTACAAGTATAACTGAGGTACGTAGTTTTATTGGTTTGGCAGGTTATTATCGACGTTTCGTCCAGAATTTTGCCCGATTGGCTAACCCATTAACGAAGCTCACACGTAAAGGGGTTAAATTTGTTTGGACAAAAGAATGTGAAGAATGTTTCGAAGAACTAAAGAGAAGATTAGTCAATGCTCCTATATTGACTCTACCATCGGGGAATGATGGGTTCGTTATTTATATTGATGCATCAAAGAAAGGACTTGGCTGTGTCCTTATGCAGAATGATAGAGTTATTGCCTATGCATCACGACAGTTGAAAATTCATGAACAAAACTATCCTACTCATGATCTCGAGTTAGCAGCAGTGATCTTTGACTTGAAAATATAGAGGCACTACCTCTATGGTGAAAAATGTGAGATTTATACTGATAACAAGAGTTTGAAGTATATTTTCTCACAAAAAGAACTCAACATGAGGCAAAGGAGATGGCTTGAATTACTCAAGGATTATGATTGCACGATACACTACCACCCGGGGAAAGCAAACAAAGTAGCAGATGCTTTGAGCAGAAAATACCATGGAGTTCTGAACATGATGAGAATTGAAAGGGATCCAATTTTCATGGATCTAGTGAAGATGGACATGGGAATAACCAGGGAAGGTGAAACATCAATGCTTTTTCAAATGGTTGCCAAACCATCTTTACTAGAATGGATTAAGAGTTCTCAGACCGATGATGAAGAATTTCAGAAGAAGACTAAAGCTGTGAATGATGGGAGATTGAGAGACTTTGTGTATGAAGATGGAATTTTGAAATTCGGGAAGAGACTTTGTGTTCCCAATATACCTGATCTAAAAAGGGAATTGCTGGATGATTCTCATAGTTCCAATTTCTCTATACACCCTGGGAGCACCAAAATGTATAGAGATTTGAAAGAAAATTTTTGGTGGGACAATATGAAGAGGGAGATTGCTGATTTTGTGTCAAGATGTATGGTTTGTCAACAAGTGAAAGCTGGAAGGCAACAGCCTGGAGGAGTCATGCAACCGCTTCCCATACCGGAGTGGAAATGGGACAATATTACGATGGACTTTGTCATGGGGCTACCAAAGACTCCTAGAAGGAACGATGCAATATGGGTGATTGTTGATCGTCTTACCAAGTCAGCACATTTTCTTGCTATAAGAGAAGATCTACCCCTGGAACGTCTAGCAAGACTATATATTAATGAAGTTGTGAGACTTCATGGAGTACCCCTATCGATTGTTTCTGATCGTGACCCCCGTTTTACTTCAAGATTTTGGAAAAGTCTTCAGAAATCCCTGGATACTGAACTTCATTTGAGCACTGCTTACCACCCTCAGACAGACGGACAATCAGAACGGACTATTCAAACCTTAGAAGACATGTTGAGATCTTGCTCACTTGACTTTCAGGGTATGTGGGATCAATATTTACCACTGGTAGAATTTTCCTATAACAATAGCTTCCATTCGAGTATACAAATGGCACCATATGAAGCGTTATACGAAAAGAGATGTCGTACACCAACCTGTTTGGATGACGTTGGTGAAAGAAAACTTGTAGGCCCAGAACTGGTGGAGGAAACGGTGGAAAAGGTGAAGGTAATCCAAAATCACATTAAAGCATCTCAAAGTAGGCAGAAGAGCTATGCCGATAATCGAAGGAAGGATTTGGAATTTCAAGTCGGTGATCATGTTTTCCTGAAGGTATATCCGTGGAAGGGAGTCATACGTTTTGGTAAGAAAGGTAAATTGAGTCCCAGGTACATCGGACCTTTCGAAATTCTAGAACGAATTGGGGCTGTAGCTTACCGATTGGCAATGCCGCCAAGTCTCTCCAAAGTTCACGATGTGTTCCACGTATCTCTGTTGAGGAAATACATGCCTGACCCAACGCATGTACTCACCTATGAAGATTTAGAACTGGAACCCGATCTGTCTTATTGCGAAGAGCCCATCAAAATTCTTGATACGAGAGAACAAGTACTGAGAAACCGGACGACGCGTCTGGTAAAAGTTTTGTGGAGAAATCATAAGATGGAAGAGGCAACGTGGGAACCCAAGGAACTTATGATGAAGAACCACCCGAGTCTTTTTATGCAGTAATACCCTAGAAATTGCGAGGACGCAATTATTTGAAGGAGGGGAGAATGTAACACCCCAAGCTTCTACGGTACGTTTCCCTTCGAATAATGCGATAGCGTGTGTTGTACGCAACCTCGAGTTCTAACACACACCACAACTAATTAAACTAGCCGTTGTGAATAGTAATACCTAATTTTTGAAATTATATATATTTTATATTTGAAAATGGACTTCATTTTTGGACTCGGAATATCGAATTTAGCCTAAGGTGAAATTTTGGTACTTTTCGGATAACTTTCATATTTTGATGAATAGTGAAAATTACTAAATTTTAATTAAAAACAACATTTTTAATCAAAATAATTAATAGTGATAAATTATGAATTTTAGTAGTTTTAAAGTATATTTAGAATATATTTTTACCATTTAATATAATTTTGTTCATTGGACATAATTTTACAATTAAACCGAACATAAACAAGTGTCAATCTTTTGATAGTTATTATCTCTTAAAAACACGCTTTTTGTTTTGACAGCGGGAATTAATTTTAAATTAATTTCTGCCACTTCTGTATTTTGAATTTAGAAAAATGGATTCCATATTTGGAATCAGGATGTCCAAATTGTGTAAATAGGTAACTTTTATTTTTAGACATTTTGAATAATTACTGCGGTAAATATTTTATTTACCATGGTTAAGGGTAAATCCGGTAAATAAGGGTTGAAAAAATAATATTATAATAATACTAAATTACCCTAAAAACGTGTCTTAACCCTATTGGTTGATAGATGGTCGACCATGGGCATCTTTGGGTCTATTTTGGGTCCCCATGGATCCACTTGTAAGTGATAATGACACTTTATTTTAATTAAGTCAAAATGAATACAAAAATGAGACAAGCATATATCTTTTAGAACAACAATTTTTACATAGGGTTATACATGTTGGATTTTCGATTATAAATGTTCATTAGATAGATAAAACGATTTCCTACATAATGATATTTTATTTTTAATTTTTAGACATTAAATAAGTTATTTTATTTATGACACAATGATGATGCAGTAATTACTATAATAGTAAAAAATTAAAATAATTGATATTATAAATACCCAAATAAATATAATATGAAACTTTTAATGAATTAAACTAATTTTCTAGGCTAATATGATATATTAGGATTGATTTAATGGACTTTGTTCGAAGTAATCAATCTGTTATGAGTTTCACAAAAATCAACTATTGAATAGTGTCAAAATTGACATAAAAGAGTTCTTAAAACAAATATTATATTATTAATTGATATTAAATTCCTAAAAATCTAAGGTTCGGCCAAGAGACTTACATTATTATAGGTTAATAATTAATGGACCACTTGGGGGTCGCTTGGATGTATATAGTAAGTTTATTAACCATAATATATAAAAATACAAAGAGACATTGTAAAAGTGAAACTAATTAACTTAGAGTTAATACTTAAAGATAAGGTTACTATAAGTACCCAAACCTGTCTAAATTCTATTGGATGAGTTGTTTTCGACCTATCCCCACCTCATCCTTTGAATAGTCAACTTTGGAGCCTTTATAAACCGAATATGAATTTATTATAAATTAATATTTCTAGCTTTTCCAAAGGTGCCCCTCACCCCTCTTATAAAAGGGCACTCCTCCTTCTCATTTCTTCACACCTTCAAAGCCTTTTGGTTCGGCCAAACTCTGCCCAAATAATCTCCCAACATCCCTCACTACAACCTAGAGGCCTTAGTTTGATCAGAAAGCCAACCTAAGGAGCCCTTTTGATCAAATCAAAAGGAATAACCCGAAGAAGAGGTAATGATTTCACCACCCTTTTCTAAGTTCATTTCTTCTTCCACTTCTTCTTCCTTTGTTCTTACCATTCTAAAATAATAACTCCAGTATCTCACATATACCGTGATGTTATTATAAGTATGGTACAACCATATTCAGTATTCTATCCACCCTTTGAATAACATGTCACCATACATGCGTACGTACGGCTTACCGTCTCCACGTCGTGGTGTAATTGTTATTCAATATAATATTATTTGGATGGTTATAATAATGATGTGTAACTCATGTAAATAATAAATATAACATGTTAATGATTCTGTATATATGATATTCCATTCATTTATATATTATTTTAATATCAAAAGAATGATATTGTCGCTCGTGCGTACGTACGGACTACCATCTCCACGAACGCGATGAGATTCATTCTCCATCGTACCCATTCAAGTATAATTATCATTTTATGATTTAAAAATGATGTTTAAGGACTTGATATCATTCTGGATATGAATAAGATACAACAAACATGGCTTATGTAACAAAACATATAAAAGAAAATGAGTAAGTTAACACCCGAAACGATGATAATTCTAAGATATTATTAATAAATCAATGTTAAAAGATCATATATGATATCATATTAATATATATGATTCTTGTATAATTTAATAACAATTATTTCACCATTATACAGGAGGTTAACCTACCCCAACCAAGGAAAAGTACAAGGTAAGGGTTATTTCACAATCTCTTCATTATCCGAGGTTGTTTATACGTAATAATCTACTGGGATATCTTTATCATCCACATCCATGTTTCTTAAAAATGTATTTCAAAACATTTTTTATGGGTTAAAGTAATTTATACCCTTGTTTGAATTTTTATAAGAGGTTTATAAAGGAATCTTTCCGCCGTTTTCAAAACAAGGTCCTTTTTAACCTTTTCGATAGAATTGAGGTAAGAATGTTTTTTTTAACTTATACGGCGGGTGCGGTTATTTTACGCCGTTATAAAATCTTCAAAGATTTCCTTACAAGCTTATAAGAATATTTTCTAAGAAAATGTTTTATTTTATATGGATCTTAAATGGTTTCAAAATGAAAGGAGATATTTCTTTAAAAAGAATTTTTATTTCATCTATGTCAACATCCTTTGATGGATTTTAAGATTATTTGAAGTTGATTTATTATGATACAAAACTTCTATATTGTATTGAAGGTTTTGTGATATGTTTGACTATGGATGTGCTATTTTTATACCATTCATAGTTTATGGTGAAATTATTGACATTTCGTATGCTAGTTTTAATACGAATGTTTATGTTATGTTTAAACCTTTTCATATGGGAATGCATTGGACTTAATAAGTGACGGGTGGAGCCCGCTATAGCTCCTCGATGCATCGGTAGGTCTCATGAGACAAACTAGTGTCTTGGCATAAGGCCTTGACAAAATCTTATTTGTAGTCTTGGCACGAGGCCTTGGCTATGTGGTTATGATAGTCTGGCATTATGCATTCCAACATTATGAAAGTGGTTATTGATATTGCATGTGATTATTCGATTAGTAGAATATCTATGTGAATAAGTAAATGGCATTATTTCATTTTTATTTTTGCCATACTATGTTGAAGTTCAATTTTAAAAGGCTTTTGTTTTAGTAATTCATTGCCTTAAATGTTTATGCTTATTATGAATGTTCCGCTATATTGTTATCCTTACTGGGCATTTGAGCTCACCCCTTTTCTATGTTTTATTTTTCCCAGGTAGTGAAGAAGTAAATTATGAATGACTTGCAGGGATATTATGAGGGGTTAATAGTGTGGATATGAAGACTTTGTTGTTGTAGTAGTTTTTCACTTTGAAATGTAATGTAAAACTTTATGATTATATCTAGTGTTTCCAAGGCTACTAAACCAATCGGTCTTTCGGGATTTGATCTTTCTTGTGATCATGCCAATGTTATGTAATTAATGCACCGACTCTGGGCAACTGGGGTCGGGGCGTTACAACATGTTTATAATTTCATGGTCTTATGATATCATTTCCAAATAAATTTTTTCATGACTATGATCATTATATTTATAATATAATGTAAGGACTAATTTTATCTTTTATACTTTGTTTCCATGTTTATTCCATTACTGGTATTTTTTATCACGCTTTTCGTTATGTATTTTTTCTATGATATCTCATGCAATTTTAGAGGAACTTATAGAATTTGATCACTATCCATAATATTAAATGAAATCATTGATTTAATGTTTTAGTAATTGTAATTGTTTATATAATCATAAGATTAAAAATGACCTCTTGATCATCTGTGTGTATTAGTTGGAAGATTATGTTATGATTCATTTGATAGGGAATTTATAAGGACAATGACAATAGAGTTTTAATCCAAGGGATGATTATATTTTTTGGAGTTTATTATTAGATAACATTACTGGAAGCATAAAGGATAATCCAAATCGATGGATAAGATTCTTATTTATTAGTAAGGTAGATATTTTGTGGGTTTCCTTGTAATATATCTCTTTCTGAATACTATACGTGGAAATTTATTGGGCAAAGAAGTATATAGGGGTAATAATCTTGAAAAGAGCTAGTCAAATATACCAGGACCATCATTATATAGAACAATGAATTACACCTTACAAGGAAGATTTTTTTACTAATGGGGATATAATTTGGTTTATTTTATTCTCTTTATTAACTAAAATAAAGGATTTCTTTCCATGTTACATCAATGAATTAGGCTGAGAAGTATAAGATAACGCAACTTAATGTAACCATGATCAAACTAATATAGATATAGTTTAATCTAAATGAAAATTGAAAAAGTATATAAATGAAAAATAATAATAATTTGTAAGGATTAATTCCTCTTTATGATTATTATTATATCCCCACATTGTAATTGTTTCATCACCCATGTCATCATTATGGGTTTTAGTAATGGTTGGAACTATAATGATCCATGGTAGAAAGGGACAATGTGGATATTTCCTCAAAAAAAATCCAAAAAATGGGAGCGTGAATAAGAAACCTTGTGTTTATGAAAACCCATATATTATTGAATATAATTAAAAAGAAGAAGATATTGTATGTTCTAAACCCCCAAATAATAGATTTATGGTGTCTCATGAGAGATCATGTGATGAAGAGGATTAAGGAAAAAAATTTCAATACCCTATTAGAAAAAAAATGTTTGAAGAGGAATTAAATTAATTTCCTTAAGAGAAATCGAGGCTACTCTACATATGGTAAAGGAGTACATCAAACATCTAACAGTCATGTGAAAGTGAAGTTTTCTGCTAACATGATTAAGATGATAATACTCATCCATTGGAACCACTAACAACTATATGACTAATATAAAGAGAGTACAAGAATTGTCTATCTCTATTCCATAATTTATAGATGGATAATGCAGGTAGGAATATATAACTAACTAGACCTATGCAGTAAGTAAGATATCATGAAATGAATATTGAAGTATAAGATAGTTGTAATTAGGATTTACATACCCACCACCTCAAATATGTGGATAACTCATCCCCTTTTAATATAGGGGTTCTCTAAGAACATCATGACACGACCCTCAATTATTTTATATTTAAAGAAACAATTTAGATGTATGATTATTATATTTATGGAAATAAAAATCTGGATAATCATTGTATCCTATAAAAAAAAGTATTCGATCTTCAAAAATATTATTACTACCTTAAAAATGGAAACATATAAACTATAATAATTTGTATAACCACATTATAAATCAAATATGAACATATATTATCATAATTCCATCTTATAATTGAATAGGATGAAATTGAAATACTTCATGTAGACCTTAATACCTATTTATTGTGTACATTTACTAGAAATGGAAAGGGTAAATAAGGGGTTTATAGTCTAAATTTGGTTTTTTGGGATTATAACTAATTAGAGATAATATCTTCAATCATTCCAACAATGTCACCACTATTAGCTATTTTTTTAGAAAATAAAAATTATAATTTGAGGATGAATTTTTAATGGGGTGGAATTTCAGAACCCATGTTTTTCTCTTAAAATAAATATTCCATTCTATCATTTATCACCATACATCATCAAAAACAAAACCAATATATACCATCAAAATGAATCCATAGAATTAGCTGGAATAAATTGTTTTAATAGGATTATGAAATATATGTATACATACCTAAGAAAAAAAAGAATATAGTTTCCCTCACATATCAAACTAAAATAATATAGCTAAGAAATAAATAAAATCTCTATTAATTGGTAAAATATATTTTCTGAAATGTAAATTTTCCATGTTTTATATATTTATGATTATAAATAGTTTTAAAAGAAGATTTAATAAATTAAAAAATTATTTCTTATTAAAATAGGATTTTCATGATATTTTATTATTTTATTTTAATATTAAATTAATATAAATTAGGATAAAATACAAATAAATTAACATAATTTTTTATTTATCATTGTTATATTATATTATGTTGACTTTTTTTAATTTTTTCTGAAATAATTGAATGTTTGGTGATTGGTGTGAAATTTCATGTATGAAAATACCATGTATTACAATACATCAATTGGATATAGCTATAGAGTAAAACATTGAAAAAAATTATAAAAAAATATATGTCATTTAAGGAACATTATATACGTTAAAATATCATGTACTAATTACAAAACTATATTCTGTATTATTTGAACACATGTCATTTCTTCCCCAAAATTGATTTCAATAGATTATAAACTAATATTTTAAAATTATTTTTATCAATTAAATCAAATAGATTGGATTTTATAATTTAAATCATTGTGTACAAATTATCTAATAATTGAAACATCATTTTTAGGAATAATGATTTTTCCCTTGCATAAAAATTAGTTAACCTAGTTAAATGATTGTTTTTCAAGAAATAATTCTTTTCTAAATATTTTCATTTAAATTAAATCAATCAACTCAAAATTAAAATTATTTCATGTTTTTTAAAAAATATATGAATAAAAAAATACTAATTAAATGGGTAGTCAATGTTAAATAATATTAAAAACACTTAAAGATTAATAAGACATTTTTTTACAAATTATGTTTTCTATAAATTTTTAGTTTTGATTTAAATGCTAATTTTATTCTATTTAAACTTTTAATTTGTTTAAATGGATATAAAAAATTTGTTAATCACATCCAGAATTTTTAATAATGGAAACCTTATATTTTTATTATAAATTAATTAACATTACTAATATTTCATTAAGTGTAATAATTTTTTAAAAGACTAATCTTAGGTGTCTCAATTGTTTTTAAAAATAACATGTCCTTTAGATCTTCTAGACATATTTTTTAGCATTAAATTATTATTTACATGTATTATAAGTCATATCAAATTTAAATATACTAAATTTAATGTAATCCTATTCATACCCCTTACATTACATTAAATACCATGGAAAGCCACCCTTTCTTAGTTATAAATGGAGGATTAATTCCGTCCTTTAAATAGTCCCTAATTATTTTAAAATTTCATTGAAACCAACACAAAATTTAGTTTCAAAAAATTTGTTTACATTCCCCAATTCCCGTAGCCTCCAAAAAATTGACTAAGCCCCTCACTTCTAAGCCCTTATTCAAGAGGAAGTTCTAGGTATCAATATATGTATCACATATTTCTTAAATTTTTATTATTATTATGTATATTCTAAAAAAATCATCATAGTTTAATAATAACATAATAATAATTTGTTTTTTGATAGTTTACTATAGTAACTGTACAACCATTATTTATTCTCTTGTATATATATAAGAAATCAAGAATAATTATTAGTTCTTGTGCATAGATTACCACATCCACCAAGTGGTAATTTCAGTTTTTCATCACCACCTTTCATGTATCATTAAAAATGTTTATTTAGTAATATAATATAATATTTAAAAATATTAATTATAATGAAATTATATGATATTTTATTTATACATTCATTCTAATCAATGAAATAGCGAGAATCACCCGTGTATACATGCATACGACTACCTCAATGATAAGACATTTTCCTTTTATTTTTCACATCAACTAATATGATTAGACTTAAAAATTTATTTAATATATAAAATGGTAATTTAATAAAGAACTAACTGAAAGTAATAAAAAAAATTATACATTTTATATGTAATATTAGCAACAAAATACTATAGATATTTAAACACTAAAAGGACATATTAATGTATCATTTCTAAACTGATTCTATCTAGGGAGAACCTATTAAATATAAAAATACGGTTCTAATTTAATTTTAAATGAAATAATAAATTTTATTTTGGATAAAATTATACAATTTTATAAAACACTTAATTAAGTTCAATGATCCAAATTTATTAAAATAAAATTAACCGAACTGCCATGAGAGAATAATGTAATCAGAAACTATGTCCAAATTAAGAACCAATTTGATTATAGATTTATCTTATATAATAATATATATAAAAATTAAACTCTTTTGTGTAAATTTAATGAAAATCTATTAATTATACTTGATTTTATGTGATAGTGCTTTAGGATTTCCAACATAATGTTACGGGATTCCCTAAACCACCAATTTTAAATTTTTGTTACATACTCTATTCTATTCTCCCCATTATAAGTTATATTTTTCTTAATTATATCACTATGATTATTTATATAAATTATATTTACATGTGTACCTTGTTTACATTACCATTCATTGTTGGTTGAAGAGAATTTTTATTTCCATTCAATGTTTTATTTTTTATATAAATATCGATTTTGAGGGATCTTCTTGTTTTCTACAATCTTGTCAAGTATCACATAGTAAAATTTTGTATCCTTTAATGTTTTTCAAAAACCATATTTTTTGATGAGATCCTTTTTTCATTCAATTTTGGTTATACAATAATATATTTTCCCTTTTTATTCATAAAAATATACTTTTCTGATACTGAAAAGAAACACATAATAGGTTCTTCTTATTCTAAAATCATCAACTAGTTATATGAATTATTTTCTAAAACAAAAACCCATTTTCGAGACCTATATTTATTTTTTAGTTATGATTGTTCTTAGTTACCAATTTAAATTTTCTATAGAAAATAAATATGATATATAATTTTCTTATTCCTTATGATAATGTTGTGAAACCCACTTCCACCTGTTGGGTTTTGTTATACTTATTATCTATATAGTTTTTCCATTTCCTTTTGTGGAACAGATATGTTTTGAATATTATGATGGCGTCTAACCTATGTTATTATGGGTGGGTCAGTTATATACAAACTTTTTTTTGGGTGATGTTAGTTTCCCTGTAAACCTATATATGGACTAAAGAGCAATCCTTAGCATATGTAGAGAACCAATAGAGTAATCTTTGCCTTATGATGATGGATTTGGGAGTAATTGTTTTAATTTGACGGTTATTACCTAAATATTAATCCTTAGAAATTGGTCATAGTGACATAGGAACCAATCCTTGGAATATTTTTATTTTTTTGTTTATAATATTTCCAAATATTTATGATTCCACATTCATATGATATCATTTCATTATTATTTGTTTTCCTGATTATGACCACTATATTTCTAATATCATGTTATACCTTATGAATATTTTGTTTTTATTTATTTAAATGTTTATTTATTTATTGATATTTTTTACTCACCCTTTCCTTTTTTTATTTCTCCTATGATATCCCAGACAGTATAAGAGGACTTATGGTTGTAGGAGAATCATTTGGGGTTTTTAATATAGCTATTTAATTTATGTTTTTATGATTTTTTATTTATGTATATAATATCTCAATGTCATCATATCTTGTGTTATGTGGTGTTTTTTATTTGTAATAGAATATTAAAATTTATTTAATATTGTTTATTAAATAATATGGTCAATATAGCTGGTATTAGATAAATGTCTAGTAATTTTTAGAGGATAGGATTAGAGAACACTAGTGTCCACCCTTAGGGTAATCCAAATAATATGATATGATTATAATGTTTTTAAGGAAGATATTATGTGGTTATATATGAAATAAATAAATGTATAGATAATATAAGTGGATGTGGTTTTTGAATTGATGAATTTAGGGGTAATAACCATGGAAATAATTGGTCAAATTTACCTTGACCTTTATTCTGGTTCATGGTGAGTGGGCCCTTATAGTGTAAAATGTTTAACACTCCTAATGGATATTCATTTGGTGATCAAACGCACTTTAAAAACAACTGTAAGGGATTGAATTCAAACATAATTTTATGGATTATGATGATAAGTATAACATAAACTTACATAAATTAACATATAAAAAATGAATACACATTGAACTGAAGGAATAATAGGACCATAGAAATTTGTATATGAAAAAAAAAATTAAAAGGATTAATTCTATTTTATGATTATGATAATACCCATTTATTGTAAAAATATATTCACTCTTATCAACACATTTGGATTTAGAAATGGATAGAACAAGAAGGATCCATTGGTGTGATGGAAAATATAGAGGTTTCCTCAACAAACAACCCATCATAATTGGACCTAGAGTAAGAAATATTACAATTATGCTAAAACCACTATCACAATATATGACTTGAAATGTGATTTGAGTTGAAATCCAAACCCACACCAAAGAAGGAAAATATGATGTATCATGGAAGGTAACGATATGAAATTGATGAAGTAAAAAAAATTAAATTTAAAATATGCCAAATATGATTGAAGAAACATCAAGGACATTTCATTAAGAGGACTGGAAGATTATTTGATTTTGGTAATGGTGGACATTAAGTTTCAAAATATTGATAGAGAATTAAAACTTCTGGTTACATGAGGAAATAATATGATACTCATACAAAGGAAACAATAATAATTCAATGGCACATATATAGAGAACATGAGGATTATCAGTGTTAATTCCCTAATCCATGTTTTTTTGACATAGTATGAATCCAAACCACCCTAGAACCAAGTGATGAAGGAAGAATATATAAAATAACTATTTATGGTGAAGATAGTTGTATTTAGGATTAACCTACCATCCTCTGCAAATGAGTAGATGTATCAGAACTATTTTATCTAGGGTTTTTTTAGAACATCAACTCACCACCATTATGGATATTTATTTTAAAGAAAACATTTAGGATTATGATTATAGTATTTATGAAAACATACATTGATTCAATCATAGTATCCTCCTACAAAAAAGTTATCTATATTTTCTAAATAAAATAGATATATTCTAATTTTACCAGTATTAATTTTTACAATATGGGAAAATATATTCTAAAAAACATTGACCATTAGGTAGTGTGATTCCAACTATGAATTATTTTGGAAGAAACATGAATCCTTCACGTGGACCTTAATACCTAGTTATGAGATACATTTCCATAAAAATTGTAGTGAAATTAATTGTTATATAGTCTTCCATATGATATTAAGGATTATATATCATTAAATTTAACATATTGAGGCATGTCAATAATTTTTCAACCTTTAGTTATTCCTTCATGTAAGTGATAATTAAAATTCAAGGACAAAATTTAAATAGATGAATATTAGTGGTACGTATTAGGTTTTATCCATTAAATAAGTACTATTTTAACATTTTTTTATGTATTTAAAAATCAAATAACCAAACCAATATAGGCCATTTAAAGGTATCTATATAATTAACATGTATAAAATGTAGTAGCAAAATTATTACACACACATATGTAATAATAAAAATAATTATGAATATATATAAAACTCAATTATTATAACCTGGAAACTCATAAAAAAACATTGTATCCGTAAAATTAATTTTATAAAATGAATATTTTTCTAGTTTTATATATTTATTATTAGAACATGTTTTGTGTGACAAATAAAATATGAGAAAAATAAATTTTATACAAAAGGTTGTTATCATGTTGTTTTATTATTTTATTTTAATGATTTTCTATAAAATTTAGGTAAATTTTACCAAAAAATCAACATCGTTTTTTGATTAATCATGGGAATATTACCAAAGGATTGATTCTAGGATTTTTTCCAAAATAATTTCTTTTTAGGTGAATTGTGAGAAATATAGTTTTTTCATAACATCATGACCTTTAACCTATCACATGGATATAATAAGAGACTAAAACAAATGAAAACATTTTATTGAAAAAAATATTACTTTCAAGTAACAATATATTTTTTATAATATCATATTTTAATTAAAAACATATATTATATTTTTTCCATCATTAGTAATATTTTGTCAATAATTTTTTTATATACATTTTTCTATATTATATTAAATTTTTCCTATCAATTGAATAATAAATGTAATGGATTTTATATTTTAAACAAGGTTATATAATTATATAATAATGGACACATTATTTTTAGGAATAAAAATTAAGTTATATTGGATAAATATTACTTACCTGGTAAAAGGGTTATTTTTCAAGGAATAATACATTACTAAATACTATTTATTATTATAATTAAACCGTAAAATTCTAATTTAAAACTATAATAAAAAAATTAAAAATATTTAAAAATTAATTAACACTTTTTTAAAGGGAAATAATTTTAAATAAACATTAGAACATATAGTGATCAAAATAGAATTTTTCTAAGAAACAATTCTTTAACACATTATATGTTAGGATTTAGAAGATAGATTTCAACAATTTATAAATTTAATATGGATAAATGGATCACAATTTGGGATTTTTCAATTGTAAATTCTTTAATAGGGTTGACCTTGTGTTTATATTAATAAAATAAGTTACATTCTCAATATTTAATAAAGAGTAATAAGTGATTATAAAATTAATCTACGGTAGCTCCAATTTTTCAATAATAAGAATACATTTAGACCAACTAGAAATATTTTTTCAGTTATAATGTCTGAATTAAATTTCATAAAAACAATACCTCATCTAACACTCTTTACAATCATGCCTTTAAATTCTTACATATTACATAACATTCATTTCATTTTCATGGTCCCTATTACTCAATTATATATGGGTGATCAGATACATCATTTTAATAATCAATTCAAATTTTTTAATTTACATGAGATCCTACCCAAATTTCAAATATTTAATGTAATTTAGATTTCGTAATACCATAATTCACCACAAATTATACTAATAACCTCAAATCATAGGCCTTCCTCAAGAACAATTTCTATGTCTCATCATAGGTAATATATATGTCTTAAAATATCTTATTTTTTATTTCAATTAAAAAATGACCAAAAACATAATATATTAATGATTCGAGTGTTGTTATTTTTTTATAATAATGGTAGAACTATTAATTATTCTCATTAATCTATTAAGAATAACAAGAATCATCATTAGTGATTTTTAAAATAGTATATCACCCATTAAGTGACAGTTTTGGTTTTTTATCAACAAAATATTTGTACTTTTAAAAAAATAAATATAATGTGTTGATATAATATTTTTGAAATTTTAATTTATTTTAAATTATATGATATTTTACATCATGCTCTCTTTTAATTCTATGTAAACAAGAGTGTTGTTCACCTATATGTCTACCGCCTCCATAAGATGAACATTTATCTTTCGTTTTCCGTATAAAATATCATGATTAGACAAAAAAATTATTTATTGTATATAATGGATATTTAATAAAAAATTTATATTTTGTAATGATATTATTATACATTCTATATGAAATATTATTAAAAAATGGTTTTAGTAAAATAAAACACTAAACGGACATTTTAAAATAAGTTTTCTAAATTTAATCCATATATATAAAACATAATTAAAAATATAGATAATGATTAAATTTACAAATATAAGATAGAATAATATTTATTTTTTATACTATGAAACTAATTTACATAACTTTTTTCCAAAATAAAAAAAAACTAAAAATATTACAGTGAAATTAACCGAATAGCCACAAAGGACTAAATTCAGATGAAACTGCATTAAAAATATTTAAAAAGGAAAATAGTTTGAAATTATAAAATTAAATATTGATGAATAATTTTATTGGGGATATATTTAACTAACTTAATTTAATTATTCTTGAAGTAATGTGAAAGTGGATAATTCTTTCTGAAAAAATGTTAACAGAATCTATGAACTACCCCCATTACCTTTTTCTTACACATTATCCAATTTTATCATCATTTTAAGTCATATAATTATCATATAAATCATTAATAATATTTATACATATATTTTTTATTTACCAATATACCTAGTTAATATTTCATATCATTTTTTGGGAAAGAAAATCTTTATGTTTTATTGGACATTTTCTCTTTTATGTTAACCCGAATTTTACAGGAACTTACCTTTGTCTACAATAACTTTATGTATAAACCCACAAATTTTTGTATCATTGAATGATTACGTAAAATACATTTTTCTTCATTAAAAATATATTTTTGATCAAATATGGAATTTAATGAATTTTATTCTTATTTTTCATCTATGAGATTTCCTTTTCCCATTTCAGAAATCACCTCTTAAGATCTTCTATTTATTCTTTAATCCTCAATTTGTTTATAAATAATTTTCTGAAATAAATCCACATGTCCAATACATATTTTGTTTTTCGAAATTATGAATTTACAAAATTAATTATTTCCTTTTAATAACGAAAGTCCTTATTAATTAGCCATTGGTTATGCATTAAAGAATGGTTGTGATGTCTACTTTCATCTCATGGGGTCAATCATGCTTATGAATTATGTTTGGTTCTAAATTTCATCAATATAAGATATTATACTGTACATATTAATATGGATTATAAATATGTTGGGATGGGTGTGTAAATTATATACCTCTAATATATTGGTTAATTTTAATGTCCCAAGAGAAGCTACGTAAGGAATAATGGGTAATCCTTCAAATATGATGACAGAATAGAGTGTAATAATTGGAATATGATAATGGACCATATATTAATTATTAAATATGAGGATGCTATACAATTTTAAGGACACATCCATTAACATTAGATAATATAATGTCTTTATACTGTAATTCACATCCTTTAGTTTCTGAAGTTATTTTTGGTTTAGATTTCTGCATAATTTGGTCCTAATTGTTGTATAACAAACCCATAAATTCCAAGATGGACACTTCTACTCGGTATCAAGTTTTCCCACAATATAAAACCATTAAAATAATATAATTTTTCTTTTTATGATAATTCTTTACCAAATTAAACATCACTTCTTATTTTCTCTAACCCATCCTTAAACCCTGTAAAATAAATTTTACAAAAATGGGATGAGTACAATAATATCATTAAGGGACCTCATAATGAAACCAATAGTCCATGAAAACAAATAAAAATTTCCCTTATCCTGAAAATTGGGTTTAGAATAAACCCTTCTATTTTAAATGATATCACCTTCTCTAGATATAAATTTTTATAAAATATTTATTTATAAATAATTATGGAATGAAAATATCATAAAGGATTAGTGGAAAATTTGAAACATACATGAAATGTTTTTCTCAATGATATAATTTTCAGTCCTACATATGGAATAATGAGAGTGGTTAAAATTTTAGTAGCCATCACAAATACTCATGGAATACATTCATTTTTAACATCTAAACATTACCA
Organism: Viscum album; assembly: GCA_963277665.1. Taxonomy (NCBI): domain Eukaryota; kingdom Viridiplantae; phylum Streptophyta; class Magnoliopsida; order Santalales; family Viscaceae; genus Viscum; species Viscum album. The sequence continues at coordinate 1,691,262,454 of OY728137.1, read as the reverse complement.
TAGATTAACCATCATAGATACTCATAGATTAACCATCAATGTTAATCTTGGAAAACCATTTTATTATATTCATATTACATCTTAAGAGAAAAATAATCCTCTTTCTCCATCACTTTACCCAATTCATTATAGATCTATAACGGGCTCACCCACTCCTGGTTAATAAACAATGTCACCTGTACTTATATAAAATTATCATGAAAAATATTAGTATAAATAAAATCATTCATCAAAAACAATTTCTTTATATCCATACAAAAACATTTTCATATATTGATATATCTATTTATTATTAAAAAAATTATTTTAAAATATCTAAAACATTATGAAAAAGTGTTTTATTTGATGAAAATATAGAATATTATAAATATATACAATATAATATAATATTAAATGATGTAGAATTTGATGTAAAATCATTTTGAAGAATCTCGTAGAACATTTCTTTTGGAAAATACAATTTCAATATTTAAAAACACTTATTTTTTTAGAACTGTGATAATTCAAAGGGGAAACAATTATTTTGAAAATAACCATTTAAACTAATAAAGGAATATTAAATGAGAATATTACTCATGGAAGAGGAAAAAATTTCTCATGCCACGTATGTTTTTAAATATTACCTATATATCTTAAAAATAATATCACCAAGTACATATTTTGCAGAACTAAAAGAGGATTCCTTTGATAACATTTTGTAATATTTCAATAAAATAATTAAAAAATTCTTTAAAAATAATATGAGAATAGTAACACGAATTTTTGTATAATGACCCATAATTTACATACATTGTTATTACTTCAGAATTGAAGCATACTTATTACAACATATAACAAAACCATGAAAGGACCGTATAGGTATAGTTTCTTTAGAAACTGGGAAACATAAACATCTGGTTCATAAAGCATCTACATTTTCTCATGTTTATTTCATCATATTTAGTGTCCCTTTTTGGTATATCCTACTTAATACCCTTCTTCCTGACATGGGGAAAATAAAACATACAAAAATGGCAAGCTAAAATGCTCAGTAAGGGTAAAAAAAATAAATATCAATCATATCATATTCGTAAGAACATAACATTTTGAAAATCATATCCTGCAAAGGAGATCATAATATCAGAACATGGGATAAATCGTAGTAATGAAATTTAATCCCAATAATCATAACATAAAACTTGGAACTTTGTTTCATAAACACATAATCATAGAGAATCATTTCATAGTAGTTAAGAATCATTGCCAAGACTATCCTAGGAGACAAAGTCCTTTTCAGAACCGAGTTCACTCCTCGTTTCAGTCCTGTATCACTGAACCAGATTAACCTGTCGTTCCATCCTTGTTTATCTCACGAAGATATAAATATATACCCAATTCATTGGAGGTAGATATAGGTCCCATCCATCTCATAATGATACAATTCTAATGTGGGCCACAATATCATAAATCATACATCATAGCATAACCCATGTAATAAAAATGGGATTCTTAAACAACATGCCATAATAACATAATCCATATAAGATAAAAGGATATCATAAAAATAATTCCATTGTAACATAATCAAATCAATGTAAAAATAGTTACATAAATAGAACCCTATATTATCTTAAGTGGAAAATAATTTTGATAAAACGCTTGAACTCTATTCTTGAGGAAAGTATCCTTTCTACTTAAAATTTTTTTTTCCTTTCTTAACACATCAGAATATTTTAAACAAAAAAAAGTTGATTAAAAATATACATGAAAACATGTAAGGGAAGCTTCATGGAAATAATTTTCTTCGAAATCATAAGAATCCATTCATGTCGTATAAGTTAAAAAACATTTTTCTTGTACTTTGGCCAGAAAAGTAAAAAAGTACCTCGTACTAAAAAAGACAAAAGATTCCTTTAATTTATTTTACTAAAAAAACTCCAATGGGTAAAATTGGATTCAAAATTTTTTATTAGTATATCACTAATAATACATATTGAGGAAACATGGATTTGGATGATAAATATTCCCTAGTAAATTCCGATGTATAAACAATATTGGATAGAAATGAGATTGTGAGATTTTCCCTTACCTTAGGTCTGATTTTCTTCAGATGTATCTGAACCTACTATATAATGATTTAAATAACATCATTTACTTATTACATAATCATATTCATTGTTATGATATCATATATGGTCATATTCGTATCTTCTTATTAGTAACATGCATTGCTACTTGTTATTTGGGTGTTCATTGCTTTATGTTCTTATGCATGTTTTGTCGAATAAATTCATATTCTTCATTTTAGGTTATAGAATACTCATTTCCATAATGTTTTTAGTGTAATATATATCATATTTATTAATTGAATTTATTGATATAATCATTACTCAATTAAGATCATGTAGAACGAGTCGCATCACATCGTGGAGAGGGTAGGATGTATGTACGCATGAGCGATGAAATCATTCCCATGCTCGTGGAATTGTATTTAAGTGTACATATACTATTTTAGAATCAATATAATTGTACTGTAATCATATATAGTTATCCTTTACACCATTATACCCATCCATGTATGGTGGTGGTGGAAAACAGATTACGCCCCGGCGTGGAGACAGTATTCTGTTTGTACGCATGCGCGGTGATTTCTTTTTTTATAGGATGGATAGAAGGTGAAATAGGGTTGTTTCATATTTATAAGAACATATATGTATATTATTGATACTGATGTTATTACTTCATAATGAAAAAACAAAATAAGAGTAAGTAAAAGAATAAATAAATTTGAAGGAATCGGTAACAGATATTACCTCTTCTTCGACCCGCCTCTTGGAATCCTCCTATTAGGGCACTAAAATTGGACTTTGAAGAGAACCAGGACCTCTATTATGTTACTAAGGAAGTTTAGAAAAGAAATGGTAAGGGTTTAACTGATCTTGAAGGCTCAAAATTGTGTGAGGAGGAGAGGAAGGATGTGCCCTTTTATAAGGGAGGAGAGGGTCACATTAGGAAAAACTTAAAATAATATTTTATAACAAAGTCATATTTGGTTTTTAAATTCTCCAAATTGATTTATATAGAATCTAAGGTGGGTATGGGAAGTAATCATCTCATAAAATAGGTTTTAGATAAGTTTATGTTACTATTTTAACCTTATCATTTAGATTTAACTCTAAGTTAAATAATTTAACTTTTACCGAGTCTTTTTGTTTTATTACACTATATGGTTAATAAACATACGATAACAAGACAAAATAACCTCATGTGGTTAATTATTAATATATATAACCTTATCTAAGTCATTTGGCCAACCCTTACATTTTTAGGAATAGAATGAAAATTAATAATAGAATATTGTTTTTAAAAACAATTTTATGTCAATTTTGACTCTATTTGGTACTTGAGTTTTTTAAAAATAATAACATCATGATTTGTTCTAAAATAGTTAATTAAATCAATACTAACATGTCATATTAACCTATAAAATTAGCATAATTCATAAAAAGTCTCAAATAAAATTTATTTGGGTATTTATAACATCAATTATGTTAATATTTCATTAATAAGGTAATTACTGCATCATCATTGTGTCAAAAATAAATTAAAATATTTAATGTCTAAAAATTTAAAATTAAATACCATAAGGTAGGAAATATTTTTATCTTTATAATTAATATTTATAGTATAATTTTTCTTATGTATAACACTACATTAAAAATGTTTTTAGGTATTAAACATTGATTTTAACTATTTTAACCCATCTTTAAATAAAATAATAATAAGTGTCCTAATCTAATCCAAGTGGACAAAAAGGATAATATTTTATTCATAATTTTGTTTTTGGTCTAATTACACTAATCCAATAGAATTAGTACATGTGTTAGGGTAATAATAATATCATTTTTACCCTTAACTACTCTATTTACTTTTAACCGTGGTAAATAAAAGTAAAAAGATACTATTCAACCAAAAAAATTATCTTATTGAACAAAATTTTACTTCTTGATATTAACTGTGTCTCTCAGATTTTGTAAATTCCACTCCCATAAGTGGTAAAATTACATTTTATGTACATTTTCAAATTCTCCTAGGATGTGGGTAAAAGATGGTGAAAAGTTCAATAAATTTATTACATGTCTAAAATTATTATAAAATGACTCCAATGAATTACATTGAACATATATAGTTATTATGTATAAATTTTTACATAAAATAAATTTAAATAAAATAAATTATTATTTAAATAAAATGTAGTTTTTTAAATAGTAAGCTAGTGTTTTCACTATTCATCAAAAATTGAATGTTTTCAGAAAAATACCAAAAATTCACCCTAGGACAATTTCGATATTCCAAATCCAAAAAAGAAGTCCGTTTTGAATGATAAAATTTCAAAAAGTGGGTATTACTATTCATAATGGCTAGTTTATATACTATTTTAATAGCATATCGTTTTTTAGTGAAACTCTGTATTGCGTACAACACACGCTGTCGTGGAAGTTCGTGATTGCGTGTAAATCAAGCCAAGCTAGTGTTGTGTGTAGTGAATGATTCCTTTGATGTTGCGTATAAAATAAAAAAATATACTTCTCATAAAATATCAGGGTGTTACACTCTACCCCCCCTTAAATTGAATTTATCCCTCAAAATTCGTCACTTCGTAACAAACAGATGAGCATACCTCTCTCTTATCATATCCTTAAGCTCCCATGTAGCTTCTTCTAATTGGTGGTTCCTCCATAAAACTTTCACCAAGTGAGTGGTCTTGTTCCGTAGAAGTTTTTCCCTATGATCCATAATCTCTATCAGTTGTTCTTCAAAAGAAAGATCTTGCTCCAGCGGTACAACTTCTGAGCTTAGTACATGTAAAGGATCAGGTATGTACTTTCTAAGAGAGATACATGGAACACATCGTGAACATGAGAGAGATTAGGTGGAAGAACCAATCGGTATGCTACCTTCACAACATGATCCAGTATTTCTAAAGGACCGATATACCTAGGGCTCAGCTTTCCCTTCTTTCCAAATCTCATTACTCTCTTCCAAGGAGATATTCATAAGAACAATTTATCACCCACTTCAAACACTAGGTCTTTTATTTAGTTGTCAGTATATCTTTTTTGTTGACTCTGAGCTGCTCTAATGTGTTGTTGAATAGATCTGACATTTTCTACCATCTCATCGAAAAGATCAGGTCATAATAGCTTTCCTTCCCCAACTTCATCCCAGCAAGTTGGAGTTATGAATTTCTTTCGATAGAGATCTTTATAAAGAGCCATCTGAATACTAGAGTGAAAGATATTATTATAAGAAAATTATACCAAAGTTATGTCTTGATCCCAACCGCATTTGTAATCCATAGAGAAAGCTCTTAACATAGCTTATAGAGATTGAATTTTTCTCTCAGACTGACCGTCTGTCTGAGGATGATAAGTAGTGCTAAAACTCAACTCTGTACCTATAGTATACTGCAGACATTTCCAGAACTTCGAGGTAAACCTCAGATCCTGATCAGATATAATGGGAAGTGGTACTCCATGCAATCTTACCACTTCCATTACATATATCCTGGAAAACTGATCCAGAGAGAAATCTTCTTTAATAGAAATGATGTGTGATGACTTTGTAGGACAATAAACTATGACCCAGATAGCATTATTGCCTTTGGATGTTTTAGGAAGTCTGGTGAAAAATCCTACAGTGATGTTTTCCCATTTCCATTCAGGTAAGGGTAATGGTTGTAACATCCCCTTAGATTTATGTCTCTCAACTTTAACTTGCTGAAAAACCAAGCATCAAGAGACATATTCAGAAACATCTCTTTCTATTCCATTCCACCAAAAGTACTCTCTCAGGTCCCCATACATCTTCGTGTTTCCAGGATGAATAGAGAATGAAGAACTATGAGCCTCATCTAGAAACTCCTTCTTTAATTCTGGGATGGGAGGAACACAAACCCGATTCCTGAACCTTATTATTTCATCACAATAAATGTGAAATCCAAGAAAATTTCTCACCTGCTTTTGTAACTCTACTAATTATTTATATTCCTTTTTAATCTTCATATGTATAGATGGTTGAACATTCATTTGAGAGAGATACGATTTTTCCCCTTCCATTATAATTCCAAGATCCATCCTTTGTAAATCCATAAATATTGGATCTTTTTTGATCCTCATCAAAGATTAGCTAGCATTGTCTTGTCGGCTTAATGCATCTGCCACCTTGTTTTCTTTCCCAGTGTGATAATGAATTGAGTAGTCATAGTCCTTAATCAACTCCAACCATCTTCTTTGATTCATATCCAGCTCCTTTTGTGTGAAAATATACTTTAAATTTTATGATCTCTATAAATATCACACCTTTCACCATAAAGGCAATTCCTCCAAATCATTAATGCAATGATTACTACAGCTAACTATAAATCATGAGTTGGGTAATTTTTCTCATGGATTATCAACTGCCGTGAGGCATAAGCTATCACCATATAATTTTTCATGAGAACACACTCCAATACCTTCTTGGATGCATCACTATGGATCACAAACTTTTCTCCACTACAGGGCAGTGCGAGCACAGGTGCACTGGATAACCTTCATTTTAACTCCTTGAAATTTTGTGCACACTCCTCCGTCCAAACAAACTTAACTCCTTTTGGAGTCAACCCGGTGAGTAGATTATATAACCTTGAAAAATATTTCACAAAATGTTAATAATAACCAACCAAGCCAAGAGAACTTCAGATCTCAGTTACTGTTGTTGGTCTCGACCATCTTTCGATAACCTCTGTTTTTGCTGGATCCACAAATATCCCTTCTTTTGAGATTATGTGACCCAAAAATGAAACATTTTGAATCCAAAATTCACACTTGGTAATTTTGGCATAAAGCTTCTCCTTTAATAGGGTCTTTAATACAATTCTCAAGTGATCTTCATGTTCTTCCTTGTTCTTTGAATAGACATGAACATCATCTATAAAGACTACCAAAAACTGATCAAGATAGTCTCTAAAGACTCTATTCATTAGATCCATGAAGATAGCAGGGGAATTAGTAATACCAAATGGCATCACTATAAATTCATAGTGTCTCTACCTTGTATGGAAACCCGTCTTTGGTATATCCTCCATTTTGACCCTTAATTGATGATACCCTGAACAAAGATTAGTCTTGGAAAATTATTGAGCTCTGCGTAGTTGGTCAAATAAGTCATCAATGCATGGGAGAGGATATTTGTTCTTGATAGGGATCTTGTTATGTTCTCGATAATCAATGAAAAGTATCACTAATCTGTCTTTCTTTTTAACAAAGAGAACATGTACTTCCCAAGGTGACACACTAGGGCGTATTAATCCTTTATCAAGATTGTCTTGGAGTTGCTTCTTCAATTACTGCAAATCAATTGGGTCCATTCTATATGGTGTCTTTGAAATAGGCATAACACCCGGTATGAGTTCTATTGAAAACTCAACTTCACAATTTGGTGGAAGACCTGGAAATTCCTCTGGAAAGACATCATCAATCTCTCATACAATGGGCATATTCATAATTGTGAGTTTCTCTCCAAACATTTGTGATAAATAACCTTCATTTATTGGAATCAAGACCCATAAGATGGAAGAAATTTCCACTGGAAGGTAATATTCATCCTTGCAACGACAGATGATATTAAATTGATCAGGAATATTTAATTTTATTTAACTTCATTTGGAATTGATATGAGCTCCGTGTAAAGAAAGTGAATCCATGACAAGAATCACATCAAATTCCACTATAGGAAGGATCAAAATATTTGCAGGAATCACATTACGACAAACTTCAATCGGGGAAGAATTGTAAACTTTTGATGCAACTGTAGTGCCATTAGGGGTTGTCACAACTAACTAAATATCTATCTGCTTAGGTAATACAGAGATACCCTTATAAAATTCTTCAGAAATAAAATAGTGGGTGGATCCAGAATCAAAATAAACATTTTCTACTTTAGAGTTGATGGTAAGTGTACATTTCACCACTTTATTATCACACTCCGCATCAATGATAGAAATTTCATGTGACATTCCTTTGTCTTTGGCCATAAGAGTTTGTTAACATTGATCATCCTCAACAACCCTTGGACTAGTCCATTTATTGGTATAATTCCCCATTTCCTTGCACTTGTATCATTGAAGTGTAGGAGGTGCATTCTTGTGTATCCTTTTCTTTGTTAGCATCACTAGACATCTTTTTCCCATCACTGCAGCATTCAAATGCCCGATGACCCACCTTTCTACATTTGAAGCATTTAGTTGTCCCTTTTAGACAATTACCTCCATGTTTCATTCCACACTTTGATCAAAAGTGAAAACTCATCTTCTTTTTAGTGTGTTTGTTAGACTTCCCTTTGAATTCCATTTCCCTCTTCTTATCAAACCCATATGATTGATGGGTTTCTCCAGTCTCCATCTCAACCATGAGATCACATCGAAAAATTTCCTCATAGCTATTGAAGTCCCTTATGGCTAATTCCCTTCAGAGACTTGGTTTTAAGCCATTAAAGAATCAATAGATCTTGCTCTCAGGTTGGATAATAATCCCAGAAGTTTACCTCGAAAGCCTTGTAAAATGTGCTTCGTAGATCCCAACAGATTAATCATCCTTTTCTTTAGTTCAAGAAACTCCTTCTCCATATTTCTTCTATGAATACTAGGGAAGTACTTATTGAAATATAAGTTCTTGAACTCATCCCATTCCATGGAATCAATTTTGTCTCTTTGCCTCGTATTCTTGATAAAATTCCACCATTGATCTGCTTCGTCTTCCAAATGATATACTGCTAAGATGACTTTATCATGTTCAGAAACTTTGAAGAACTGAAAATATCTTTCCAGTGGTACTGATCCATTGTTCATCCACTAATGGATCAGTAGACCCACTGAATGAAGGTGGACGCTTCCTCATGAAGGATTGAACAGAATGTTGCACCTTCCTTTGCTTGTTTGGAAGTCCTGCGTGATTTATCGCTTGGGAAAGTTGTGTGAGCATGGCTACAATATTATTCATTCCAGCTCCCATAACGTTTGGTTGCTCAGGGGGAAAATCATTGCATTTCCCATCACATTCATCATTAAAATGGTTCCTTCGGGTTCCATCAATTGACTAAATCCATGAATAATAGTGTGAGAAACACCAATCATAATAGGAAAACCACATAATCAAGAATAAAATTTCACACCTTAGGTCTTATCATAGGTTGTTCATGGTTATTTTTGAAACACTAATATTTTTTTCTATGTTTAGACATATCCTTAGGGTTCTTACTAAGGCTTTCACATCCTAGTTTCCAAAGGGTGACTATACCGTACCTCTGTTACCAACTATAACGACCCATACTTTACATACATTGTTATTAATTTATAATTGAAGCATACTTATTACAACATATAACAAAACCATGAGTGGACCGCATAGTTATAGCGTCTTTAGAAACTGGGAAACATAAACAACTGGTTCATAAAGCATGGACATTTTCTCCCATTTATTTAATCATATTTATAGTCCCTTTTGGCATATACTACTCAATACCCTTCTTCCTAACCTAGGGAAAAGAAAACATACAGAAAGGTTGAGCTCAAATGCTCAGTAAAGGTAAAAATTGAAATATCAATCATATCATAGGCATAAGAACATAACATTTTGAAAATCTTAACCTGCAAAAGAGATCATAATATCATAACATGGGATAAATCATAATAATGAAATGTAATCCAAATAATCATAATATAAAACATGAAACTTTTTTTTAATAAAAACATAATCATAGAGAATCATTTCATAGTAGTCAAGACTCATTTCCAAGACTATCCTAGCGGAAAAAGTCCATTTCTAAACCGAGTTCACTCCTCATTTCAGTCCTGTGTCATTGAACAAGATTAACCTGTCGTTCCAACCATGTCCATCTCATAAGATATAAATATTTAACCAATGAATTTTAGGGAGATATAGGTCCCACCCATCTCATAATTATACCATTCTTATTTGTGCCACTGTATCATAAATCATACATCATAGCATAAACCATGTAATAAAAATGGGATTCTTAAACATAATCACATCACTACATAATCTAAATAAGGTAAAAGGACATAATAAACATAATTACATAATAGCATAATCAAATCAATGTAAAAATAGAGATAGATACAGAACCCTATATTATCTTAGATGGAAAATAATTTTGATAAAACGCTTGAACTCCATTCTTGAGGAAAATATCCTTTCTACTTAAAAAACATTTTTCCTTTCTTAACATGTGATACTATTTTAAACAAAAAGAAGTTTATTAAAAATAAACTTGAAAAGTTTTAAAGTAATATTCCTGGAAATAATGTTCTATGAAATCATAAAAACCCATTCATGCCGTATAAGTTAAAAAACATTCTTCTCGTACATTGATCGGAAAAGTCAAAAAGTACCTCGTTCTAAAAAATACAAAAGATTCCTTTCATATCTTTTACTAAAACTCAGAAATGGGTAAAATTGGATTTAAATAATTGTAGGAGGATATAAATAATAATACATATTGAGGAAACAAGGATGTGGATGATAAATATTCACCAGTAAATTCTGAGGTATAAACAATCTCAGATAAAAATGAGATTTGCAAGATTTTCCCTTACCGTAGGTCTGATTTACTTCATACATATCTAAAACTTCTATATAATGATATAAATGATGTCATTGAATTATTATAGAATCATATTCATTGTTATTATATCATATATGGTCATATTCTTATCTTCTTATTAGTAATATGCATTGCTATTGGTTATTCAGGTGTTCATTGCTTTATGTTCTTATGCATGTTTTGTCGAATAAATTTTTATTCTTCATTTTAGGTTATATATACCTCATTTAAATAATGGTAGTAGTGTAATATATAACATATTTATTCATTAAATTCATTAATATAATCATTATTCAATTAAGATCATGTAGAACGAGTCGCATCACATCATGGAGAGGGTAGGTCATACGTACGCACGAACGATGATATCATACCCATGATCATGGAATTGTATTGAAGTGTATGTATACTATTTCAGAATCAATATAACATTACAGTAATCATATATTGTAATCCATTAAACCATTATACCCATCCAAGTATGGTGGTGGTGGAAAACAGATTACCCAATAGCGTGGAGACGTTATTTCGTTCGTACGCACACACAGTGATTTTGTTTTCCGTATGATGGATAGAAAGTGAAACAGGGTTGTTTCATATTTATAATAACAAATCAGTATTTGAGGGATACTAATTTTATTACTTCATAATTAATTAAATAAATAATAGGAATTAAATGAAAAATAAATTTGAATGAATCGGTAACGGATATTACCTATTCTTCGACACGTCTCTTTGAAACCTCCTCTTAGGGCACTAAAATTGGTCTCTGAAGAAAACCACGACCTCTAGTATCATTCTAGAGAAGTTTCGAAGGTAAGTGGGCAGGGGTTTGACGATATTGAAGGCTCATAATAGTGTGAGGAGGAGAGGAAGGAGGTTCCCTTTTATAAGGGGGGAGAGGGGCACCTTAGTAAAAAACATGAAATAATATTGTATAATAATGTAATATTTGGTTTTTAATAGCTCCAAATTGATTAATTTATAATATAAGGTGGGTATAGGTAGTAATCCTCTCAACCAATAGGTTTTAGACAAGTTTATGTTACTATTTTAACATTATCATTTATATTTAACTCAAAGTTAAATAATTTAACTTTAACCGTGTCTTGTTGTTTTCTTACACTATATTGTTAATAAAATTACTATAACAAGCCAAACGAACCCCATGTTGTTAATTATTAATATATATAACCTTATATAATACATTTTCATGAACATTAGATTTTTAGGAATAGAATAACAATTATTAATATAATATTTGTATTAAAAACTATTTTATGTCAATTTTGACACTATTTGGTACTTTATTTTTGTGAAAATCATAACTGCATGATTAGTTCAAAAAAAGTTAATTAAATAAATACTAAAATGTCATATTAACCTATAAAAGTAGTGCAATTCATAAAAGTATCAAATTACATTTATTTGGGTATTTATAACATCAATTATGTTAATATTTCATTAATAAAGTAATTATTACATCATCATTGTGTCATAAAATAATTAAATTATTTAGTGTCTAAAAACTATAAATAAAATACCATTAGGTAGGAAATCTTTTTATATTTCTAATGAATATTTATAGTAGAATTTATCTTATGTATAACCATCCATTAAAAATGTTTTTAGTTATTAAACATTGATTTTAACTTTTTAACACTTCTTTAAATAAAATAATAATAAGTGTCCTAATCTAATCCAAGTGGACCTAAAGAGTAATATTTTATTCCTAATGTTGTTTTTGGTCGAAATAAACTTATCCAATAGAATTAAAACATGTTTTAGTGTAATAATAATATCACTTTAACCCTTAATTACCCTATTTACTTTTAATAATGGTAAATAAAAGTAAAAATTTAATATTCACCAAAAATTATTTTTATCTTATTAAACAAAATATTACTCCTTGATATTAACTGTGTCTCTAGGATTTTGGAAATTCCTGTCACAGAAGTGGTAAAATTATGTTTTATGTAAATTTTCAAATTCTCCTGGGAGGAGGGTAAAAGATGGTGAATAGTTCAATAAAAATTTTACACATCTAAAATTATTATAAAATTACTCCAATGAATTACATTGAACATATATTGGTATTTTTTATCAATTTTTATAGCATCCCACCTTTTTATCACATAAACATTCATTTCATTTTACAAAATCGAGGATCTTTAAGGTTTAGTGTCTTGGAAACCAGGAACATAAAACATGAAAACATAAAGCATTATTCTTAAACACTTGAAAGGCTTCTCCTCATGTTCATACTAGGTTCATTACTGCATCTCATAACCTGGGTACATACATCAAAAGAAAGGGTGAGCAGAAGGCCCAGTATGGGAAACAAGAGAAACATTTTACATGTGAATTTGAGATACTTCAATAAGGTCATGAAAAGTACATTAAGGCATGAGAAAGAAATCATGAGGAATATCATAATAAAAATAACATTTCTAATAACCTTAATATTTGGCTGCAACATTTAATATTGACAATCATTTCGTTTCACCATGGTCCATCCCCAAGGTGTCATTAAAAATTACCAAGGTTATTCACCAAGGTATCAGTCTAAAAGGTCATCTCTAGAGATTAATTCTTTACCCAATGCATTGGAGCGCTATCTGGGCGCACCCTTGACATGTATTCATTATCATGTGAGCCACAAATATCATCATAAATCATTTCATAAACAACCCATATAGCATAAAATAAAATGTTTTCATTTCATAATCATAACGTTTTAAAAACTGCTTCAAAGACATGATCTTTATGTCACTTTAAACCCACAGAAAAGGGAAAGTGGGTTTCATGTTTGTAAATCCGAGAATTTATAATAGAAAATTTTGACATATATGTGAATACCCCTATAGAAATAAGAGCTTTGAGTATTCACTTAATAACATAAAATAATTTTGAGATAAAGAGGCAGTCATTTTGAGACGAAAACTATGCAGCATAACGTCTACGATACATGGTTATAGAAAACATTGAAAAGAGAGGGGACAAGGGTCACCCATTCAAAAATGATACATAAAACAGTAGGGGAACAAAATATATAGTATTTAAGAACATGGTAATGATATTTGAATGATATACCATATGAAATGAAGAACTTTAAAGGAAGACAAAAATAAGATTTCTCTTGTGAGAATTCAGCAGCCACATCCAAAAATAGATTGACAAGATCAAATAGGGTCTCTCATCATATGAACATAAATGATAAGTATGATATATATATATATCATACCCAAACATAATAAAAAGGAACCTGAAAGACTTGATATGAATGTATATCTTGAAAACGAGAAGGGTGAAAGAACCCCTTAGAAATTTGGCAGCCTAACGACGACACTTAAAATTCAACAAAAATGAATTGATGAGATCAAATACGGTCTCTCATCATATGGAAATAAATTATCAGTATGATAGATATAGATATCATACCCCAACATAATAAAAATTAACTTGAAATACTTGACATGAAAGTAGATCTTGAAAACAAGAAGGGTGAAAGAACCCCTTAGAAATTCGGCAGCCTAACGACACGACTTAAACTTCAACAAAAATGAATTGATGAGATCAAATATTTTATCTCATCATATGAACATAAATTATCAGTTTGATAGATATAGAGATCATACCCCAACATAATAAAAAGTAACTATAAAGACTTGACATGAAAGTAGATCTTGAAAATGAGAAGGGTGAAAGAACCCCTTAGAAATTCGGCAGCCTAACGACGCCACTTAAACTTCAACAAAAATGAATGGATGAGATCAAATAGGGTCTCTCCTAATATTAACATAAAATATCAGTATGATATATTTATAGATCGTACCCCAACATAATAAAAAGGAACTTGAAAGACTTGACATGGAATTAGAACTTTGAAAAAAGAGAAAGGTGAAAGAACCACTTAAAAATTCGGCAACCTAACGGCGCCACTTAAAACATCAAAATACTAAATTGAAGAGATAAAATGAGGACTCTAATCATATGATAATAAAAAATCAGTATGATAAATTTATATATCATACCCCAACATAATAAAAAGGAACTTAAAATACTTTACATGCAAATAGATCTTTAAAATTGAGAGGGGAGAAAGAATCTGTTACAAAACTTTTGGCAGCCTAATGGCGCCACATGAAACATCATAAAACGAAATAATGAGAGTAAGAGGGGATCTCTCATTATATGAACATGAATAGGGATGTAGGATTAGTTTAAAATAACATCTTTTAACATAATAACATGGAGCATAAAATAAATTACATAAAAGTGATTTCTTGAAAAGAAATAGAGAGGTCGGATCCCTTACCATAAAACGTAACTGTTAAAACTCAATGGTTTGGACCTTGAGAGCTTGGAGGAACCTTGGAAGGACTACTTGGGAGGTAAGGAGACCAGAAATTCGTTGGGGGAGAGTTGGGAGTGAAAACTAAAGGAGTAAAGGGTGGGTATTTGTAGGGAAAGTGAGGGGACAAGGCATTAATGGCCAAGGGACACCTCACAAGTGCTTTTTTCAAAACCATGTGATCTCCCATGGCATTTACCATTTAGTTATGCCACATGGGGCCCCCAATACAATTATTCATCACCTTTGTCCGGCCAACCCTTAAAATATCTCATGACATCATCATGACACAGTTATGATGTCATTAAACATACCGGAACCATAAAACTGCATTTTTACTATTCACTGAAAAATTCATCTTTCTTAGAAAAATCCCAAAATTTCACCTTAACCAAATATTGATGCTCTAATTACATTTATGAACTCCATTTTATAAAAATAATTTTCTAAATATTGTTAATTTAATTTTTAAATAAAAACATTATTCATCGAGAATTGTTTTTTTTCAGAAAAATCCCCCAAAATTACCGTAACATAATATCGATGATCTGAGTTCAAAAATAAAGTCCATTTTATAAAAATAATTTTCTAATTATTTTTAATTAAATTTTAAATTAAAAAACACTATTCACCCGAAAAAACTAATACTTGACTAATAATTTATGAAACCGTTATTTACCCATTTTATTGAATCACATTACTTAATCAAGGTGTCTAAATTTTATTAAAACTTTCTTTAAGTGAGATTACTAATTCATGTGTACTCATTACTCATCCTAATCATAAAATCACTATTCATAATTTACTATTCATCAAAAATTATGTTGATCTTATTAGACTCTATATTTCGTACTGAACATAATTGTAGAAGACCATTTTTTGAAAATCATTACACATATTTATTTATTTAAGGTTTACATAAACATTTTTAAAATATCCTTTCTCTAAAATTTATCAAAAATATGCATACTATATTTATCTGGTCATTTGAAAATTCATAAAATTCATCATAAGAAGAAATCAAAATTTTTATTTAAAAAAAGGGTTACACAAGGGAGTTACGGTCTCCATATATAACCCCTTATCACACCAGTATAGGACATAAGTGTAAGGTGTGATAAGGTGAGAGAAGCTGAGGGAGGCTCGGCCAACATCGCACGAGTAGTAATTTCTATCAGTTTGAACTTCTCGCAAAGGCGATTCCATTCTAGCTACACACGATGAAGTTTGGCTTGGGTTTGGTCCAGAGCAAAGCCCAATGGTGCTACCTCCTTCCCATGTTCTTTTAGATGGGCTTCGATCGGTCCAAGACTTCTGGGTGAGGCCATTGAATCTTCTTTCTATATTAATTAACAAAGATTACTTGTATTTAGAGACAATAATCAAAAAATTTAGTTCCCAGTGGTCATATTGACCAATGGTAATATAACAGTGAAAACCCAATGGTTTCATTTTAATTATACTCATCTTATCAAATGAAATAGTTTTGTTGAGTATCAAAAATAAAATAACACACAAAATTAGGAAACAATATTTATTCAAAATATCGGGTCGTTACAATCTTCCCACCTTGAGAAATTGCATCCTCAGAATTTTTTTAAAATTGGGTTTTGAAATTACCTTGAAAGTCCCACATCGGAAGAGGAGTCAGAAAAACTATTACTTTAAAATAATGAAAGGTAAGTACCAAGGTCACTCGAGTTAACCCATACTAGGATTCCATGGATGAGAACATGGATATGGAAGAAAAAAGAAATGGTCATGTTCTTGGGGAGATTGATAGAAAATATTATCAGGAGAAAGTTAACCATAAGAAAATCCCAAACTTATAATGTGTGTAAATGGTCTTTGATTACCTAGTAGGAAACGTAAACCAACAATGTTTTTGTTTTATGTTCTGTTTCATAATTTTGAGGAATTCATTTACTACATAGAACAAAAACATAATAAAATATACCTATATTCAAGTAGAGTTTCGTCATTTAATAAGTCTCTACCAAAACTAATCTTTTCTCCAAATGATGAGAATTCAAAAACACTTGGTCTCATTAAAACACAAGAATGATCTTCTAGAGAATCACGTATTCCACAAAAGAAAAACTATCTATCTTTAAACATTACTCCCAAAAACAGAAAGGGTAAGATAAAACAACTCTTCAAAAATAAATAATCCCATAATAATGGAAACTACTTTTAAATCTTCAAAGTTACATGGTACTACCCAAAGTTCATCATAGACCATTCCATAAATAACAGTCCTTAAAATTCCTCAAAATAATCCAAACTAAGATTGAAACCCAAATACAAGAAGGACTTGATAACATAGTCATCCAAAATAAACTCCATTGTTCATCTCCAACCAACATCAACCACTCCTAACATCTTATAAAAAAAGTAGCTAACATAAACATATTTTACCAAAGATAGGTTAATCATTCCCATAAGTAACCTAAATTTCTATAAGTCCACCTTATATTCATCTATTCTTCAAAATATTAGTCAACCTTACTCCTCAATGAAAATACAGTAGTAATCTATTTACCTCGATCATATAGGGTCCCCAAAATAGTGAACGTCTTCCATAATAATAATCATCTTTTAATACCCTAATAATCTCTGTCATATTAATACGACAATCGTCGCATTTCCTATCACATTGTTTGTTGGGACGTGTTCCTCCATTTCTCACCATTAACTAAGAAGAGAATGTATAATTAGGGGCTTAAATACTTAGCCAATAATCATGGAAAGGAACTTAAAACATATAGGGATAACTTGTAGAAGAAAATTATACCCTAAATTTTGATCCCCTAGGTCCCCATCTAGGTTATCCATGATCATATATTCTTATTTGAATCTTTATTTTATTTTATCTTTGTTCCTTTAACAATAGTTCATAATAAGCTTATGAATTTACCAAAGCATATCCCCCGGGAGTGTCATAACCAAAAGTGCAGCAAGGCCCGTTGTCATGTACCAGTTCCCGTATGAGTCTAGCTCAAAGCGGTGTTCTCAGGTTTTACCCCTATGTAAATCTGTGCCAGAGCGACATCTACCCGTTCGTATCCAGACATGGATATATTAGCTTGGAAACCCATTACTCAATACTCACCAAAATACCAGGAAGATTCCCTATATATGAACTTTTCTATTGGATTCTTACTAAAGTTTTCATATCCTAATTTCCACAAATAACTAAAACATCCTTTGATACCAACTATAGCATCCCGCCTTTTTATCACATAAATTTCATTTCATTTTACATAACCGATGATCTTTAAGGTTTAGTGTCCTGGAAACCAAGAACTTAAAACATGAAAACATAAGACATTCTTCATAAACACTTGAAATGCTTCTCCTCATGTTCATCCTAGGTTCATTACTGAATCTCATAACCTAGGGACATACATCAAAATAGAGGGTGAGCAGAATGCCCAGTAAGGGAAACAAGAGAAACATTTTACATGTGAACTTGAGATACATCAATAAGGTCATGAAAAGAACTTTAAGGAATGTGAAAGAAATCATGAGTCATATCATAATAAAAATAAAATTTTTTATAACTTTAAGATGTGGATGCAAGCTTTAATATTGACAATCATTTCGTTTCACCAAGGTCCATCCCCAAGGTGTCATTAAATATTTCCAAGGTTATTCACCAAGGTATCAGTCTAAATGGTCATCTCTAGAGATTAAGTATTTACCCAATGCATTGGAGAACTATCTGGGCGCACCCTTGACATGTCTTTATTATCATGTGAGACACATATATCATCATCAATCATTTCATAAACAACCTCTATATCATAAAATAAATGGGTTTCATTTCATAATCATAACGTTTTAAAAACTGCCTTAAAGACATGATCTTTATGTCACTTTAAACCCACGGAAAAGGGAAAGAGGGTTTCATGTATGTAAATCCCAGAATTTAAAATAGAACATTTTGATATATATGTGAATACCCCTATATAAATATGATCATTGAGTATTCACTCAATAACCGGAAATAATTTTGAGATAATGAGGGAGGCATCTTGAGATGAAAACTATGTAGCATAATGTCTACGATACATGGTTTTAGAAAACATTGAAAAGAGAGGGGACATGGGTCACCCACTAAAAAATGATACATAAAATAGTAGGGGAATGGAATATATAGTATTTTAGAACATGGTAATGAAATTTCAATGATATACCATATGAAACGAAGAACATTAAAGGAAGAGAAAAATAAGATTTCTCTTATTAGAATTCGGCAGCCTAACAGCGTCACTTAAAACATCCAAAAATGGATTGACGAGATCAAAGAGGGTATCTCATCATATGAACATAAATGATCAGTATGATAGATATAGAGATTTTACCCCAAAATAATAAAATGCAACTTGAAATACTTGACATGAAAGTAGATCTTGAAAACGAGAAGGGTGAAAGAACCCCTTAGAAATTCGGCAGCCTAACGACGCCACTTAAACTTCAACAAA
Organism: Viscum album; assembly: GCA_963277665.1. NCBI lineage: Eukaryota > Viridiplantae > Streptophyta > Magnoliopsida > Santalales > Viscaceae > Viscum > Viscum album. The sequence goes on along the minus strand of OY728137.1, from coordinate 1,691,242,969 downwards.
AATGAATTGATGAGATAAAATAGGGTCTCTCATAATATGAAAATAAATGATCATTATGATATATATAGATATAATTCCCCTATATAATAAAAAGTAACTTGAAAGACATGACATGAAAGTAGATCTTGAAAATGAGAAGGGTGAAATAACCCCTTAGAAATTCGGCAGCCTAACGGCGCCACTTAAACTTCAACAAAAATTAATTGATGAGATCAAATAGGGTATCTCATCATATTAACATAAATGATATGTATGATAGATATAGAGATTATACTCCAACATAATAAAAAGGAACATGAAAGACTTGACATGAAAGTAGATCTTGAAAATGAGAAGGGTGAAAGATCCCCTTAGAAATTCGGTAGCCTAACGATGCCACTTTAACACAAAAAAAAATGAATTGATGAGATCAAATAGGGTATCTAATCATATTAACATAAAATAACATTATTATAGATTTAGAGATCATACCCCGACATAATAAAAAGGAACTTGCAAGACTTGACATGGAATTAGAACCTTTAAAACGAAGAAAGGTGAAAGAACCACTTAAAAATTTGGCAGCCTAACGGCGCCACTTAAAACATCAAAATACTGAATTGAAGAGATCAAATGGGTTCTCTCATTATATGATAATAAAATATTAGTATGATAAATTTTGATATCATTCCCCAACATAATAAAAAGGAACTTGAAATACTTTACATGAAAATAGATCTTAAAAAATGAGAGTGGAGAAAGAATCCGTTACAAAAATTTCGACAGCCTAACGACGCCACTTAAAACATCATAAAACGAAATAATGAGAGTAATAGGGGATCTCTAATTATATGAACATGAGTAGGGAATTAAGAGGTGTATAAATGAACATCCTTTAACATAAGAACATGGAGCATAAAATAAATTACAAAAAAGAGATTTCTTGAAAAGAAAGAGAGAGGTCGGATCCCTTACCTTAAAACGTAACTCTTAAAACTCAATGGTTTGGACCTTGAGGGCTTGGGGGCACCTTGGGAGGACTCCTTGGGAGGTAAGGAGACCATAACTTCGTTGGGGGATAGTTGGGAGTGAAAACTAAAGGAGGAAAGGGTGGGTATTTATAGGGAAAGTGAGGGGACAAGGCATTAATAGCTAAAGGACAGCTCACAAGTGATTTTCTCTAAACCATGTGCTCTCCCATGGAATTTACCATTGAGTTAGGCCACATGGGTCCACCAATACAATTATTCATCACCTTTGGCCGTACTACCCATAAAATGTCTCATTACATCATCATGAAACAGTTATGATGTCATTAAACATACTGAAACCCTAAAACTGCATTTTTTACTATTCACTGAAAAATTCATCTTTCTCAGAAAAATCCCATAATTTCACCTTAAAGAAATATCGATGATCTAATTAAATTTATGAACTCCATTTTATATAAATAATTTTCTAAATATTTTTTATTTAATTTTTAAATAAAAACACTATTCATCAAGAATTCGTTTTTTTCAGAAAAATCCCCAAAATTACCATAACATAATATCGATGCTCTGAGATCAAAAATAATTTCCATTTTATAAAATTAATTTTCTAATTATTTTTAACTAAATTTTTAATTAAAAATCACTATACACCTGAAAAAACTAATACTTGACTAATAATTTATGAAACCGTTATTTACGCATTTTATTGAATCTCATTACTTAATCAAGGTGTCTAAATTATATTAAAAAAAATTTTAAGTGAGATTACTAATTCATTTGTACACATTACTAATCCTAATCATAAAATCACTATTCATAATTTAATATGCATCAAAAATTAAGTTTATCTTATTAGACTCTAAATTATGTACTGAACATAATTGTAGAAGACCATTTTTCAAAAATCATTGCACATTTTTATTTATTTTAGGTTTACATAAACAATTTTAAAATATCCTTTCTCTAAAATTCAACAAATAATATGCATACTATATTTATCCGGACATTAGAAAATTCATAAAATTGATCATAAGAAGAAATATAAAATTTTATTTAAAAAAAGGGTTACACAAGGCAGTTACGGTCTCCTTAAATAGCCCCTTATCACACCAGCGTAGGACCTATGTATAAGGTGTGCTACGATGAGAGAAGCTGAGGGAGGCTCGGCCAACATCGCACGAGTAGTAATTTCTATCAGTTTGAACTTCTCGCAAAGGAGATTCCGTTCTAGCTTTACACGATGAAGTTTGGCTTGGGTTTGGTCCAGAGCAAAGCCCAATGGTGCTACCATCTTCCCAAGTTCTGTTAGATGGGCTTCGATCGGTCCAAGACTACTGGGTGAGGCCATAAAATATTCTTTCTATATTAATTAACCAAGATTACTTGTATTAAGAGACAATAATCAAAACGTTTAGTTCCCAATGGTCATATTGACCAATGGTCATATAACAGTCAAAACTCAACTGTCTCATTTTAATTATACTCATCTTATCAAATGAAACAGTTTTGTTGAGTATCAAAAATAAAATAAAACACAAAATTAGGAAACAAGATTTATTCAAAATTTTGGGTCGTTACAATTTGGACCTAAAAAATTTAAATAAAATAAATAATTATTTAAATAGAAATTCGGTTTTTGAATAGTAACCTAGTGTTTTCACTAATCTTCAAAAATTGAATGTTTTCAGAAAAATACCAAAACTTCACCCTAGGACAATTTCAAAATTCCGAATCCAAAATTGAAGTCCGTTTTGGAAGATAAAATTTCAAAAAGTGTGTATTACTATTTATAATGGCTAGTTAATATAATATTTTAATAGAAAATCATTTATTTAGTGAAACTAGGTATTGCATACAACACACGCTATCGTAGAAGGTCGTGATTACATGTAAAGCAATCCAAGCTAGTGTTGTGTGTAGTGAAAGATTTATTTGATGTTGGGTATAACATAAAAAATGTATACTTCTCATAACATATCAGGGTGTTACATTTTGATTTTATAGAAACTAATTATCTAGAAAAAAATGGAGTTATAATTGAAATATTAAAATCGTATTTTTTTAGAGAATATCCCCTAGATCGAATCTGACATGTCAGGTATTATTCTTTTTCTTCCTCTTCTTGATAATGTCCCCTATAATAAACAACCTAATCCCTATAAGGTTCATGTTCTGTCTAAAAAATGCATCTCAAATGATGGCAGATATTCTAAGAAAAGATTTTAGAATGGATTACCCCAATCAAAATGACTCTTAATGGTGCATTATTGAGAAAAACATGTTCCTATTTATAAGATAGAGTAGTGTCACTTTAAGAATTTCATAAAATAGTAAGTTAGTATAAATTAATATCTGATTAAGAATTTTCCTAATGTGATTTATTTCCAATATTGTGTGAGTATGGTTAAAAATAACATTAATAAAATTTGACAAGTTTTGACTATGTTTTACCCTTATCTTTTGGGTTTATCCCGTATTTAACCCATTTTACACTTACTATTAAAATATGTATTTTTACTATTTGAGGGTCATGATAGTCATAATAAATAGAAAATAGACTACTAATAAACCTTGGATGATATTATAAAAAAACATCCTAGTCATTTAGATTAAAAAAATAATTTTTTTAATAAAATAATATTTAAAATATATTGTTTATTTTAAAATATAATTAATTTCAATTTTATAACTATTAATTAGATTGATTTTAATATCATGAAGAAAAGACGTAATATTCAGAAAAATTTAATTATATCTATAACATGTTATTTTCATCTAAAAATTTCAAGGCTCGTGTTACTTATCTCAAATTATATTTATTTTAGTATTTAAAATATAATTTATTTGATTTCACGATTAATTAAATAATAAAAATGTTTTTGGTGTGTAATAATTTAAGGTAATTTTTTATTCATTAAAAATTAAAATTAAATTAACATGATGAATATAAGATTTTATATTAAAAAATAAAATATATAATCGAAAATAACATCAGGATATCCCCATGATAGAAATATTTTATTTATTAAAAAATAATAGTATGAAATATTTGAATTTTATTATATAAAATATTATAATGGTTATAACAACAACCAAATGGAAAATAAAGGCAATATAATAGAATATTGGATTATTATTGAAAAAATGAACTTATAAATTAAATTTATGTAAATTTCTGGGGTTATTTATTATCCTTATAATTTAATTTTTAACTTTAATTACCCAATTTTTTCATTTCAAGGGAAACCAAAAAATTATTAAGGATTATATTTATATTGAAAAAAAAATAAAAGGAATCTATTTCATTAATTTTAACCAATAAATGAAAAATATTTATTTCATTTTATAATGTTAAAAAAATTGAAATTTTTGAATTTTATTTAAAATGAAAACATAAAAAAGGAAACGAAAAATAGTTTTTTAAGACAAATATAATTTATAAATATAAAATGATTTTATACGAAATTTATGTATGAAATTAAATTTCAGAACCAAGATTAGTTAATTTAAATTAAAATAAAATAAATATAATTTAAAACTATTCCAAAATAAAATTACACATTAGAAATAATTTAAAAGAAAATTAAGTTTAAAATTAATATTAATATTTTTCACTATTCATTGAAAATTAAATATTTTTAGAAAATTATACAATGTTTATCCTGAGATAATTTTAACATTTGAATTCTAAAATTATGTAATTTTTTGAAGATAAATTTTCAAAACATTCCTTGAATTAATTATAATATCTACACAAATATGTATGATATTCCATTTTGATAAAAAAAATATTTTTCATGAATAAAATTAATTTCCTAAAAATTTATTGTTAATTCACAAATAATTACATAATATATTACAAATGATTAGAACTTCAAAAGTAATTGAGTAATGAATTAAATATCAGTACGATATAACATCCTATGTGTAATGGACACTCTAAGTGAACAATTATAATCATGCCAGATATATATCATTATTATTCAATATACTTCTAGGAAAGTTAGGATAAAAATTGTATTGTGGATATGTTTTATTATAGCAAAAATTTTCATCCCATTTTACAGATAGAACCATTTGAGGCATTATATGGAAAGTAGTATCGAACACCATCTTTCTGGGATGATATAGTAGAAATGAAGTTCATTGGACTAATGATGGTAGAGGTAATGGATGAGAAGGTAAATATGATTATGAAACATATGAGGATAGCCCATAGTAGGCATAAACATTATGTAGATAACCAGAGAAATCATCTTTATTTCAAAGTGGGTGATCTCGTATTACTTAATGTATCTACCACAAAAGTGATAAGAGATTTTTAAATAGGGAATTATATGTCCATGGTTTATTGGACTAGTTAAAATCCTAGATAACCTTTTATTAGATTCCTATTATGTGTATTTGCTTCCGATTTTATCTTAGGTATACATTATATTTCATGTTTTCATGTTAATAAAATTTATGTTAGTTTCATCTCATGTTATGATCCATATAGTAGTCAATTTGGATGAGAATATTTTTTATTATATATAAATAATTTAGATTAGTGAACATAGTAATAATTTGTCTTAGAATAAGGTAATTCACCATGTCAATGTTTTATGTAAAAACTATACGGTTGAAGATGCAAAATGGAATCTGAATATGCTATAAAGGAATGTTATCCATTCTTGTTTAATAAGTGAAAAAATTGAGGATTAGATTTATAAGTGTGGGATGAATGTAAAAACATAGGTAATGATATAATAATTCAGTTTCAAATTTATTAATAACAATTTTATGTTTATATTATTTATAAAAACTATTGTGTAATATTTTAATCAATAAAGAAATATTTTTAACTACACTATTTTCGTGAAATGTTTTATTTAAATGTTATATTTATAAAATTTTAAATTTTAATTTTAAAACGTTAATATAAATTTTCAAATCATAGTATCAGTTTTTAACTATTGGATTTTTTTTTTCAGAAAATATTAATTTTTCAGTGAAAAGTGAAAACATACTGTGTTTGTAAAAAAAAAATTGTTCAATAATTTAGGTATTTTAAAAGTAAAAAACATATGATTTATAGTAACATAAGTGTTTTTTCGTTATATTAAATCCTCCTAACTAATTGTTTACCAAATTTATATTGGATTTTAGTATCAGTTTGTTTTTGGGTTTAAGAATATGTTTTCTTAAAAAAAATTCTAAAATGCATAATGTCTCTCCCTTTAAACTAATTGAAATTATACATAGTTGGTAATATTTTAACTGAAATGAATAATTTATATATATTTATATTTAAATTAATTTTTATAAAATTAATATTATTAGTCATAGAGTTAGTATGAAATAATATTTTTCTCAAAAATATATAATGCTTAAAACAGACTTTTTCTTCACATTTATGGGTTTTGTTTTAAATTATAATTTTTCCGATTATTTGAAATAAATTAGTTAAAATGTTTGACATATTTGGGATCATAATAATTTATATTATCTAATAATTTCAACTCAATTTTTTTAACAAAATGAATAATGAAAGTAATAAAAGTTAATTTTCACGATTAAGGTAAAAATAGTTTACCCGTGGTTACACTAAAATAATAATAAATTAAATGACATAAAAACATATATCAATTATGTTTTATGGAACTATTTTTTCCATATAACTTATATTATATATAATTATCATTATTTTATCCTTGTGACATGAAGAAACCTCTGTTGAATTCATTCTTATCTAAAATTAAAAGTGTACCACTCACTATAATAAAAAAAGGACACCAGAAATCCCCAACTCTTCATATATTCAAAACCTATTATTTCCACTAATAACATGAAAATTAACTATTATAATTACCTAATACCATCATAAAATCCTTATTTTGGGATCAAATCCATCTAAGGAGGGAATTTGGTTCAAACAAATAGATGTTAACAAAAAATGGTAATGTTCTTTAACGAGTGCTTTTATTTTATTTCTTCCACCACCCCCAAAAATTATTATTAAACAAGGTTTTTATTATAACTTAATTTTATTACATAAAGATATAATTTATTATGTTAATTATAAACATAAATACTTTTCCTATTTCATCAAATGGGTTATAAAATCATCTTTCCTGTGTGTGGTGGACTACAACCTCACGAAATTATATCATTTTTTTCAGTTACTAGCTATCATGGTTGCGTATGATGATGGATATAAAGTTTATAGATGATATTTATTAACCCATTTGGAATTGTTTTTTAATATATTAATTTTTTAAATTCCATTCATTATGAGATAAGTTAAAATTAACGATGTGTACAATGTATTACCACCTCCCGAAATGGTGTTATTCGTTTTCACTAACACAATACATGGAATGTAATGAGTGAAAATATAATGAATATATGCAATATAAATGGAATAGTTTTGATATTAATGACAGATTTATATTTTTTATAGTATAATATATCTTTTCCACCTTACAATTTCACTAAATAAAAATTTGTAACATTGATGTTGTACGTGTGGACGACCTCATTCAAGAACAGAATTGACTATTTTTTCATAAAAAAATCACAAGGATTATATATATAAGTATATTTAAAGAACTAATATGGTATATATTATATCATTATCTTTATATAAATATAATATAACACTTACCACCTTTCTATTATGATAATTGACAAATCGATTCATTACTCATGCGTATGTACAACCGACCATATCCAAGATTGTAACATACTTCATTTATAAAAACATTAATTCATAATTGTAATGTAAAATATAATATATTTATGAATATGATATATATTTAGTGATTAGTATTTTTTAGGTGTTTAGATAATTACCTCTTTGAAAATTTTCATCATACCAAAGTCATTCTTGACACATAATTCAACTATAGTAAAAACATACACTGTTAACATAATTTATAAATTAATTATATATAACATGGTAATAAGTGAAAAAAATAAATAATAAACAAGAATATTTTTTTAAATAAAGTAAATAAATAAAATATTTTTATTATTCTGAATGAAAATGAACATATTAATTTATGGACAAAACGTAAAGTACATCATCTCAATTTCCATTCACTTATACAGTTTTTTATGTTATACACTTATACTCTTTAAAAAACTATATATACATTCCATTACACACTTTTATCATGAATTTATCTATTTTCACGGAATATATATTTTTATAAAAAAATTTATTTCATGGATCTTATTTTTAAAATATTTTTAATGTGATAAGGGGCTTTTCTTAAAAAAAATTCTCTATTAATGCCTTCCTTACAACAGTTTCATTTCCTTGACCTTGTTTTAAAAAATATTATATGAATATTTTATATGGGATAAATTGTTTATAAATTATCCTTTTTCTATATTAATTTTATTTTCTCAAAAGGAATACATTTTCATTTTTTATATTTGATTCTTTCACAGACGAAAAACGGTATGTTCTATTTTTAACGTACATGATGACAACAATATTTTCCCCGATATGGCCATTATATAATTTTTTGACTTCATTTGAAATGTTTCATGGTTTCCTCAATAAAAAAAAACTATTTAACTTTTTCATGGGAAATTTTATTCAAAAATGTTATCTATGTGAAAATAGTAGTTTGATATCTGAAAGTGATATTCATACAAGTAAAAAAGAGGATTCGAAACATTTTATAATGAAAAAGTGATAACATGAGATGCTTTATTAATGATATTTTTCTTGTAAATTATTCAAAATGGGTGTACCCAGATAGTGTCATGTAATCCCATTATATCTAATATTATGGTTGTTCCCAAATAGTATATCAATTCATTGGGTAGTGATTATATTCGTCGTAGACTTATATTAGATGTTGGCCTAATAGTTGTTACAATTTGAGAGGGTTGTATAATAGTTAAATGAGATGATATCCCATAGAACCAAAAAGAAATTTCTATTATTTATAAATGGTTTTCAATGATTTTTTTCAAAATATAATATAATTTATCTTTTTGAAATAATTATAATTATCTTTTTAAGAAAATTTTCATATTTTTTACAGTAGGGTTTTCTTGGGTTTTTATGTTTTTAAATGGACTAATAGTTTTCTTATTTTTATTTAACATAATTATTTTTATATTCACATACAATGTTTTTAAAAATATTTTAATTGGATTTATTGATTGTTAATAGAAAGTATATTTTCACTTTGGAAGTCAAGAGGAGTTTTCATGAAAAAAATAATGTTTTGTTTTAAAAGTTTAATACAGTTGGCAAAATGGATACTGATCAAATGTGTAAAATTATTATTTTTATTTTTTGTATGATTTATGAACTATATCTCAAAAACTATTAACCTAAATAGATCATAAAAGTTAAATAAAGTAAATTCATTACTAAATTCCAAGATTACATTATGTTTAAGGTCAGGTTTTCATAAAAAGGTTTTAGTTGTTAATCATTACTCATGTTAGTATGTTATGAATAATTATAATAGTTCTAAATAAAGTGACCATTTAATATGTTTTTTATTTTCAATAAACCACTTCATTTTCCTTTACAATGATTAAGAAATTGGTTCCTATTAGATCAATCCAATTTCTAAAACCAATAACATTATTGTTAACATATAAATAAAATAATAATATACTATATTATTAGGAGTATAGAACCTAAGATAAACTTATTAATGTAATATCAAACACTATTAATTTTTCCAAAATAACTATGATTCTTCTTATAATACAAATCATTGTGGTTTTAATGATTTGTAACATATGCTCAAATAAAAAGTAAACCTCTAATGTAATCTAAACACTCCTATGATTCCATGATGAAAAACATTAAACATTTCACAATCCAATGTCTGTAGAAAATAATAAACATTATTTTCATTGCAGATATCTTTTAGGATTAGAGTTATGTGGAATTTGGTTATAATTTTTACAAAAAAAAACCCATAAATTACAAGGAGTACACTTCTACTAGGTATCCAATTTTTCAATAATATAAATCCTTTAAAATAGGAAATGTTTCTCTTTATGAAAAATATTTATATATTCAAACATGTATTCTTCTTTTACATTACCTATCCCTAAACACTATGTTTTGTTTTAATGAAAAGGGGAAAAAATATTATTAAGGGATTTTAATGAAATAAATAATCTTTCTTCCACTAAATAATCTTATTTTCCACAAAAATTACACAAGGAAAATTGTATTATAAATATTTAAGGAAAGATATACTCAAAATGGTTTCTTGGATATTTTTAAAATCACATGAATTTTATTCGCAATGTTACCCTTTTTACTCGTTAATATAGAATAAACTACAATACTAAATTTGAAGTAACCATAAAAGCTACTCAAGGAAGACCTTCATGGTTAACTTCTGAACATTACCATATTCTAACCATTACATCTATCAATTGATTAACCTCCCACATAAATATTATAATAAATGTTGCTGTATATTCCCATTATGTATTAGGATAAACCTAATCTGTTAACTCTTCACCATTACCCAATGCATTGAAGAGCTGTAACTGAATCAACCTTATTTGGTTTATAACACAACTACACATACTCATATATAATTCCCAAGAACCATAAAATATAATATAATTTTTTTAACAAAAAAAATTTCTTTAGACCCAATAGAAAAAACATTCAAATATTGATATATAAATTTAATTTTAAAAACACTTTTTGAATATCCAAAACATATTTAAAGGGTTTTTCTTTTATGAAAATATGGATTCTTATAAAGGAATAAAAAATAAATTAGCATCATAATAAATCATTTTTTATAGAAAAAATTTTTGAAAAATATCTTATAACATTTCCTTCTAAAAACACATTTCTATTTTAAAAGACTTATTTTTTAAAAACTATTGAAATACAAAGGAAACAATTTATCTTGAAAATTTCCTTATAAACAAGTATAGGCAAATTTTGATAAAATATTTTTTCATGATGTAAGTAAAAAACTAATCATTATATATTATTTATAAAAATATTCCTTTCATATAATAGCTAGAAAAGAAATAAATTTTTTTCTTCATAAAATGATTATAAGGGTCTATTAAAAAAATTTACACAAATTCAAACATGGGTAAATATTACTATAAAAAATCCTATAAAAATATTAAAACCCTTATAAAAACAATTTTAAGAAATATTTATATTTAATAAATAGATATTACTAAAAGTAAAATTATGTTCGTTTTATTAGAATGACGTACCTTACCTAATGTCTTACACATCACATATATTCATTATCTTACACCTATTTAAGAATTTCTCATTTTATTAACTCATTAAAACCTCCCAGACTGGTCTTCATATAAAACCAATGAATCTATAATTAGTGGATGGATTCTAAGAAGCTTTTTGAGTAGGGGATTTTCTTTTGAAAATGGTTTGGTATTTTGAATGATTGAGAAGAATAGGATCCATTGTATAAAATAGGGGTAGGGAACTCTTAGAATTTTATAAAATGATAAATTAATATTCAATAATAAATGTATCAAAGGTAAATTATTAATATGATAGGATAATAATTGTTTGAAAACCCCTCATCCAATAAAAATTATTCTAGTTTTCTGTTTGTTTTTATTGTTATATTTTCGGTTTACACAAGGTTAACCTACTTCACACATACCATTACAACAAGGTTCTTTTGTTATTATGGGAAAATATAGATACAATAAATGTAAAAAATACCCATAAATAGAACATGGTTGATATTATATACCATAAAATAGTTAGGTGGTCAATTATAATATTTTAGTCATTATATATCCTTTAATAAAATTTTATTTTTAAAAAATATCATTAATTTTAATTTCTAGAACTATGAATTATTATTTTTAATTACATTAATAAAAGAAGTATAAAAATTAAAATTTTATTTTATTATATCCCTAACTTGTAATTTTAATATATGACATTCTTATATTACATTTCTTATGAAAAATTATATTTCTATTAATATTTCTAATATAATTTATGTAGAGACCCAAAGCATGAAGTACATAGATATTACATTAATTTTTGTGGAATAATTAATACATAACAAAAACCAAGACTCAAGGATCGTAATAGTTTAGTTTCTTTGGAAACTAAGAACATAATCTTCTAATCCTGGTGAAAGATCTTCGACATCTCCCATAAAGATCTTCCCTATTTTGGTTACCTTAAACATTTCTTTATATCCTGGGGAAAAGAAAACATATAAAGGGTGATCTCAAATGCTCATTATTTGTAATCATGGAGAAAATAAAACAAACCATATACATTTGAACATAAAAACATGAACATAATGATTAAACATGAAAATCATGAGAAATGACATAAAATATGGCAGTATGTAAGGCATAGATCTTAATGGAACATCAATAATGATAAAATAGCATGGAAATAAAACTTCTAATTGTGGAAAAACATTAATCACATGATATTATTTCCATAGTTTCCAAGGCATTGCTGCCAAGACCATCTTAGTGGACAAAGTCCCTTACTGAACCGAGTTCACTCCTCGTTCCAGTCCTGTTTCACTGAACCCGATTAACATTCCATTCCAGCCATGTCTATCTCATGAGATATAAATATTTTCCCAATTCATTGGAGGTAGAAAAAGGTCACACCCATCTCATAATGAAATCATTATTACTTGTTCCACAAATCAATCATAAATCATTCATCATAACTCAAAGAATAAAACGGGTTTCATAAACAACATCCCATCATAACATAATCCATATAAAAAATGGATATAATTTCATCATAAGGAAAATAAAACCATGTAAATAATAGAGACATTATATTTGAAACATATGCATTCTAAATAATGTCATCTTAGATGGAAAATAGTTTTGATAAAATACTTGAAATGAATTCTTGATGAAAGTATCATTTATTCTTCAAAATCATTTTCTTTTCACAAAATGCCACTAAATTTTAAAATAGAAGGATTTTATTGAAAATAAACATTAAATCATGGAGAGTAATCTTTATTATAAAAAGGCGTTTTAAAACATTAAAAATACGTTCATGCCGTATAAGTTAAAAAACATTCTTCTCGTACTTTTGCCGGAAAAGTCAAAAAAGTACCTCGTAACATAAACAAAAGAAAGATTCCTTACATAACATGTATTAAAAGTAAAAAATGGGTAAAAAGGGCTTTAAAAATACATGAATATATTTTTAGAATATAAGGACTTGGTTGATAAATATAACCCCAGTAAATACTTACGAATAAACAATCATGGATAAAAACGAGATTGGAAAAGTTATTCCATACCTTAGGTCCGATATTACTCTTACGTATCTGAAAATCATGTATAATTATTTAAATAATGTCATTGAATTATTACAGAATCATATTTATTGTTATAATATCATATATGGTTCACTTATGACTTTATATTACCCTTTTTTTGTAAATTCCATGTTAAAGAAACGTTTTGGGTAAAATCATTTTATTTATCGTACGTGTTTGGACTTGTTGTTATTGATATTATTATTACTTATATCACGATTTTACATAAATTTATCATGTAAATAATGATTTATATATCATATATATTAAGTATATATATACATAATAGATAGATAAATGAAATGAAATACACCGTTCATGGAGAAGGTAGGTCATATGTATGCATGAATGCTGTTTTCTTTTCCTTATTGACATGAATGGAAGTAAGTATATGAAATATATATATTTATCCATAAATCCAGTAGCTTCATTATGTCATATATTTCCTTATTATTCATTATATATACTTTATATTCATTCTTGAATGGTTATCATGGAGAATGAATCTTATCGTGTCGTGGAGACGGTAATCCGTACGTACGCACGAGCGATGATATCATTCCCATAATTATTGAATGGAATTGGAGGGGATGATATAATAATTCAGAATCCGTATTATGTTATAATAATCATATATAGTTATTTTTTACACGATTATACCAAACCATGTAATGTGGTGGTGGAAAACATATTACACCACGACGTGGAGACGGTATTCCGTACGTACGCACGCGCGGTGATTTTGTTTTCCATAGGATGGATAGAAGATGAAATAGTGTTGTTTAATAATTATAATAACATATCAAAATATGAGTGATAGTGATTTTATTACTTTATAATTAAACAACTAATGAAGAATATGTTTAAGAAGAAAGAAACTTCAAAGAATCGGTAGAAGAGATTACCTCTTCTTCGACGCATATCCTTTAAACTTCTTCTTAGGGAACTAGATTTGGAATTTTGAAAAGACCAGAACCTCTATGATATATATATATAAGTTGATAAGACAAATGGGTAGGTTTTTTCCGAGCATGAAATCCCAAAATTGTGTAAAGACAAGAGTGAGGAGGTTCCCTTTTATAAGGGAGGAGAGAGGAACCTTAGGAATAACATAAAATATTTTTTTATAATACATTCATATTCATTTTATAATAGCTCCAAATTGAATTATTTCGAAGCTAAAGTGGGTATGGGTCACAATCATCTCAAACAATAGGTTTTAGACATGTTTAGGTTACTATTTTAACCTTATCATTTAGATTTAACTCTATGTTATATAATTTAGCTTTTACCGTGTCTTCTTTTTTTCTTACACTATATGGTTAATAAACATACTATCACAAGACAAAAGAACCCCAATTGGTTCATTATTAATATATATAACGTTATATAATTCATTTGTCTGAGCCTTATATTTTTAAGAATATAATAACAATTAATAATATAATATTTTTTTTAAAAACTATTTTATGTCAATTTTGAAACTATTTGGTAATTGATTTTTTTTAAATCATAACAACATGATTAGTTCAATAAAAGTTAATTAAATCAATAATAACATGTTATATTAACCTATAAAATTATTGTAATTCATAAAAAGACTCAAATTACATTTATTTGGGTATTTATAACATCAATTATGTTAATATTTCATTACTAAGTTAATTATTGCATCATCATTGTGTAAAAAATAAAATAAAATATATAATGTATAAAAATATAAATAAAATATAATTATGTAGGAAATGTGTTTATCTTTCTAATTAATATTTATAGTCGAATTTATCTTAGGTAAAACACTATATTAAAAATGTTTTAGTTATTAATCATTGATTTTAACTATTTTAACTCTTCTTTAAATAAAATAATAATAAGTGACATAATCTAATCCATGTGAATATAAAGGGTAATATTTTATTCCTAATCTTGTTTTTGTCGAATTAAACCTATCCAATAGAATTAGGACACGTGTTAGGTTAATAATAATATCATTTTTACCCTTAATTACCCTATTTACTTTTAACCATGGTAAATAAAAATAAAAAGTTACTATTCACCAAAAATAATTTTTATCTTATTGAACCACATTTTACTCCTTGATATTATCCGTGTCTCTCATATATTCTAAATTCCGCTCACAAAAGTAGTAAAATTTTGTTTTATGTAAATTTTGAAATTTTCCTTGGAGGTGGGTAAAACACGGTGAAAAGTTCAATAAATTTTTTTATATATCTAAAATTATTATAAAATGATTCAAATGAATTACATTGAACCTATATAGGTATTATGAATCAATTTTGACCTAAAATAAATTTAAATAAATTAAATAATTATTTAAATAAAAATTTGTTTTTTAAATAGTAACCGAGTGTTTTCACTATTCATCAAAAATTGAAAGTTTTCAGAAAAATACCAAAAATTCACCCTATGCTAACTTTGATATTCCGAATCCAAAAATGAAGTCCATTTTGAATGATAAAATTTATAAAATTTCAAAAAGTGGGTATTACAATTCATAATGGCTAGTTAATAATAATATTATAATAATATCTCGTTTAGTGAAACTTTGTATTGCGTACTACACATGTTATAGAGGAAGGTCTTGATTGTGTGTAATGTAAGACAAGTCAGGGCTGTAGGTAGTGAAATCTCTGTTTGGTGTTGCGTACAACATAATCAGAACTTATTTCATTTATACATTAAACAAAATCTATACTAAATGTTGAGTAGAATAATTTCCAGAAAAAGAACATCAAATTGTTTGTAACACGAGCCAAGAATAGTGTCATGTATACTGCAATATAATATGGTGTTGCGTATAGTACAAGATAATCTTAGTGTTGTGTATAATATAAGACATCAAAGAAATTAAAAATAATATATATCATAAAATCTTGGGGTGTTACATTCTACCCCCCTTAAATCCAATTTCACCGTCGAAATTCATCAAGGTTCTAAATCATTTACTACTTGAATGTTTCATTCGTAAATACTCACATCGTAAAAGGAATACTAAAAAATAATTTTAAAAAGTAATGTATGAAATGTAACGGTTGCCCAGATTAACTCATCACTAGGTTTCCACATAAGAGAACATAGGTAGAAATATGGACATGGAAGAGAAATATAACCGTCAACTTCTGATGAAGTGTGGTAGAGGACATGGCTATGAAAAACCCCAAAATCACAAAGACATAAATTTGTGATGATCTAAGGTATCATCTAATTCATCAGATATAAGTGCACTAGGACAACATTTTTGGATTTTAAAATCATTCCCCTAAAGTTGAAGAAATTGGAATTAGAAGAAATACATTCTTCATTTTGGTACAATCTCACCGTTGGTCGTTCCTTGGACAATTTCCACTTAATCTTTTAAATAAATAAAGTTGAATTTTTCATTAATGAAGTTTTATTAGATCATTTGATAGAATGATGGGTCATTCTATCTGTCTCAAGCAAAAGGTTAACAAATATTATCAAAAATACATAAGTCCATCTACAGTGATAATAATCATATATGGTTTTAAAATGGACATATACTTCATATATCATACTGCTTAATATAATAAAACTAGTTTTTACTAACCATGGAATTCATGTAGGCCAGTGGTAGGAGATAAAGGCATGTCGCACTTCATTTGGGGGTTCGATTCCCATAGCCTTGTCCGACACGAAGGGTTGTCGCTCGTCCTGCAGGTTGTACTTTTTCTAAAACATCATTATTATAACATTCCATAAATAATATCAAAAAAATTCTAGCCTTAAAAAATACTAACTTATTTCCAATATAATCCATTCCAATCTTTAGTCTTATCCAATATACTTATGTCCATACTCACAGTATAATGAAAACAATTACTAGAAAGGTCATCTACCAAGCATGTGAATACCATAATTTATCCCCCATATATCATACGATATATCTTGTTGGTTAAATTAAAAACATTTGAATAACTTAATCATGTATTCTCATGAAAAATGATTACACATTGAACCGTAGTAAAAACAAGAATGCTGTCAAAATTTAACACTTTCCACATATAAAATCCCAAATTTCTATATTCTCAAACCATGATATATGTTTGTCATTATATCAGTCATGAGCTCATTTCATTTTTTCATTATCCCTTCATTATTGGCATTTCATCTTATTTTCAAAAATATTTCAATCACTTTTCATGGTTTTCGGTACCATATAATAATTTAAAACCAATACATAGATATTCCAAAACTCCACGATACCATAAATTAGATTACATGATGGTATTTTGAAATCCCATTACATAAACACTTAATCATTACACAACATATTTTTCATACTCAACATCACAAATAGTTATTGCATGTGACGTCCCTTTATCCTTTTCCTTAAGAGGTTTCTTGCTTTGATCATCATTAACCCTTGGATTAGGGCATTGATTTCCATAATGCCCCATTTCCTTACACTTGAAGCATTGAAGTGTTGGTGGTGCGTTCTCTACAGTCTTTTCTTTATTCACATCATTAGAAACACTTTTTTTATTACTTCTACACTTAGCTGCTCGATGACCTTCTTTTCCACACCTAAAGAATTTTCTCGTCCCATTAAGACAATATCCACCATGCTTCTTTCCAAACATTGAGCATAATGAAACATTCATCTTCATTTCACCATTATTCTGAGATTTCTCCTTGAACTCCATATTTCGTTTCTTGTCAAAACCATGAGATGGATATGTAACAAAATCTTCCATTTCTACCATGATAGCACAAAAAACAATTTCTTCATAGTTACTGAATTCTCTTATAGCTAATGACATTTGAAGAATTGGTTTTAAGACACTGAAGAATAGATCAACTTTACTTTCAGGTTGGATGATAAAACCAGATGCATACCTTGCAAGCATTGTAAAATTCGCTTCGTATATACCAACAGATTCATCGTCCGTTTGCTTAAGCTCAAGTAAATCCTTTTCCATCATTGTTCAAAGAATGCGAGGGAAGTACTTATTGAAAAATAAGTTCATGAACTCATCACATTCCATATATTCAATTTCATCTTGGGGCCTCATATTCTTAATTAGAGTCTACCATTGATTTGCATCACCTTCTAAATGGTAAATAGAAAGAATAACTTTTACATGTTCCGAACAGCAAAGTATAGAAAATATTTTTTCAATGGTACTGATTCGTTGTTCATCAAAAAGTGGATCTGAAGACCCACTGAAATAAGGTGGACGTTGCCTCATGAAGGACTCAATAGAATATTGTTCCCTTCTCTACTCATTTGGAAGTCCAAAATGATTCATAGCATGTGTAAGTATAGCAATAAGATTATGCACTCCATCTCCATTAACATTGGTTTGTTCAGGAGGACAATCATTTCATTGTCCATTACATTGATCAAAATGGTTCCTTCGGGTTCTAGCCATCATCTAAAACCCAAATAAAATAGTGTGAGAGGAAAAAATCATGCTAGGGAAAACAACATAATAAAGGGGGAGTACCTTCAATATCTAACATATTAGGTTTAATTCAAATATCATTACCAAAATACTAGGACAATAACCTATACTTATTTTTAACCTTAGGGACATTCCTAGACATACCATAGAAATATCTCTAGGAATATCACTAAAGTTTTCGCATCCTAGATTCCAAAGGTTAACTAACCCTTTCCTCAGATACCAACTGTAGAGACCCAAAGCAAGATGTACATGGAAATTACATTAATTTTTGTGTAATACTTAATACATAGAAAAAACCAACAGTTAAATATCTTAATAGTTTCGTGTCTTTGGAAACTCGGAACATAATCTTCTAATACTGGTGAAAGATCTTCAACATCTCCCATAAATATCATCCCTTTTTTTCTTACCTAAAACCTTTCTTTATATCCTAGGGAAAAGAAAACATATAAAAGGTGAGCTCAAATGCTAAGTATGGGTAATCATGGAGAAAATAAAACAAACCATATACATTTAAACAATAAAACATGAACATAATGTTTAAACATCAAGATCTTGAGCAATGACATAAAACATGGCAGTACGTAAGGAATAGATCAAAATGAAACATCAATAATGATAAATTATCATCGAAATAAAACTTTTAATTGTTGAAAAACATTAAGCACATGATATGATTTCCATAGTAGCCACGACCTTGCTACCAGTACCATATTAGTGGACAAATTCGCTTACTGAACCGAGTTCACTCCTCATTCCAGTTCTGTTTCACTGAACCAGATTAACTTTCCGTACCATCCATGTATATCGCATGAGATATAAATCTTTACCCAATTCATTGGAGGGATATATAGGTCCCACCAATCTCATAATGACACCATTCTTACTTGTTACACAAATCAAACAAAAACCATTCATCATAACCTAAAGAATAAATTGTTTATAATAAACATCATCCCATCATAACATAATCCATATAATAAATGGATATAATTTAATCCTAATAAAAATAAAACCATGTAAATAATAAGGACATTATACTTGAAACATAATCATGCAAAATAATTTCATCTTAGATAGAAAATACTTTTGATAAAACACTTGAAATGAATTTTTAAGGAAAATATCTTTTCTTCTTCAAAATCATTCTCTTTTCACAAAATGCCAAACTATTTTAAAATAAAAGAATTTTTTTGAAAATAACCATTAAATATTGTAGAGTAATCTTTATGGTGAAAAGGTGTTACGAAATAGTAAAAATCCATTCATGCCGTATATGTTAAGAAAAACATTCCTCTCGTACTTTTGCTGGAAAATTCAAAAAAGTTCCTCGTAACGTAAAAAAAAGAAATATTCCTTAATTACCATGTATTAAAATCAAAAATGGGTAAAATGGACATTAAACATACATGAAACCATTTTTATAATACATGGACATGGATGATAAATATAACCCCGGTAAATACTTACGAATAAACAATCTCGGATATAAATGAGATTAGAAAACATATCCCTTACCTTAAGTACGATATTCCTTGTACATATCTGAACCTCATGTATAATGATTTAAATAATGTCATTGACTTATTACATAATCATATTTATTTATATGATATCATATATGGTTCACTTATAACTTTATATTACCTGTTCTTTTGTAAATTCCATGTTAATGTAGTGTTTTGGGTAAAATCGTTTTATTTATCGTACGTTTTTGGACTTGTTGTTATTGATATTATTATTCTTTATATCATGATTTTACTTACTTCAGAATGTAAATAATGATTTATATATCATATATATTCAGTATATATATACATAATAGATTGATAAATGATATAAAATACACCGTTCATGGAGATGGTAGGCCGTACGTATGCTTGAACATTGTTTTCATTTCCATATTGACTTGAATGGAAGTAAGTAGATGAAATATATATATTTGTATACATAAATCCAGTAGCTTCATTCTGTAATATATTTCATTATTATTCATTATATATACTTTATAATCATTCTTGAATGGTTATCATGGAGAATGAATCTCATCACGTTGTGGAGATGGTAATCCGTACGTATGCACGAGCGATGATATCATTCCCATAATTTTTGAATTGAATTGGAGTGGATGATAAAATATTTCAGAATTATTATGATGTTATAATAACCATATATAGTTACTGTTTACATCATTATACCCATCCAAGTAAGGTGGTGGTGGAAAACAGATTACACCACGACGTGGAGACGATATTCTGTACGTACGCATGCGCGGTGATTTCGTTTTACATTGGATGGATAGAAGATGGAATAGGGTTGTTTCATATTTATAATAACATATCAGTATATAATTTATACTGGTGTTATTAATTTATAATTTAAAAACTAAAGGATAAGAAGTTTAAGATGAAATAAACATGAAAGAATCGGTAGAAGAGATTACCTCTTCTTCGACACACCTCCTTTAAACTTCTTCTTTGGGAACTAGATTTGGTCTTTTGAGAACACTAGAAACACTATGATATAACTATATAAGTTGAGAAAGGAAATGGGCTGGGGTTGGCCGAGCTTGATGTCTCAAAATTGTGTAAAGAGAAGAGGGAGGAGGTTCACTTTTATAAGGGAGGAGAGGGGCACCTTAGGAAAAACATAAAATATTATTTTATAATAAAGTCATATTCGGTTTATAATAGCTCCAAATTGATTTATTTCGAAACTAAATTGGGGATGTGTCGCAATAAAATTAACCAATAGGTTTTAGAATAGTTTAGGTTACTATTTTAAACTTATCATTTAGATTTAACTCTAAGTTAAATAATTTTACTTTTACAATGTCTTCTTGTTTTCTTACACTATATGGTTAATAAACATACTATAACAAGCCAACAGAACCCCATGTTTTTCATTATTAATATATATAACCTTATTTAAGTCATTTGGCCGAACCATACATTTTTAGGAGTATAAAAACAATTAATAATTTAATATTTTTTTTAAAAACTATTTTATTTCAGTTTTCACACTATTTGGTAATTGATTTTTCTGAAACTCATAAAAAATGATTAGTTCGAAAACATTTAATTGAATCAATACTAACATGTTATGTTAACCTAAACAAATTAGTGTAATTCATTAAAAGTCTCAAATTACATTTATTTGGGTATTTATAACATCAATTATTTTAATATTTTATTAATAAGGTAATTACTGCATAATTATTGGGTTATAAATAAATTAAATTATATAATGTCTGAAAATAATAAATAAAATACCATTATGTAGGAAATATTTTTACATTTCTAATTAATATTTATTTTTGAATTTATCATATATATAACCCTATATTGAAAATGTGTTAGTTATTAAACGTTGATTTTAACTATTTTAACTCTTCTTTAAATAAAATAATTATAAGTGTCCTAATCTAATCCAAGTGGACCTGAAGGGTAATATTTTATTCCAAAGGTTTTTTATGATCGAATTAAACTTATCCTATATAATTAGGACATGTGTTAGGGTAATAATAATTTCATTTTTACCCTTAATTAACCTATTTTCTTTTAACCGTGGTAAATAAAAGTAAAAAGTTATTATTGACCAAAAATTATTTTTATCTTATTGAACCATATTTTACTCCTTCATATTAACCATGTCTCTCAGATTTTTAAAATTCCACTCATATAAGCGGACAAATTATGTTTTCTATAAATTTTCAAATTCTCCTAGGAGGTGGGTAAAACATGGTGAAAAATTCAATAAATTTTTTTTATATATCTAAAATTATTATATAATGATACAAATGAATTACATTGAACTTATATAGGTATTATGTATCAATTTTTACTTAAAATAAATTTAAACAAAATAAATAATTATTTAAATAAAAAGTCAGTTTTTAAATAGTGACCCAGTTTTTTCACTATTCATCAAAAATTGAATGTTTTCAGAAAAATACAAAAAAATCACCATCAGCTAATTTTGATATTTGAAATCCAAAAATGAAGTCAATATTGAAAGATAAAATTTAAAAAAATTAAAAAATGTGGGTATTACTATTCATAACGCCTAGTTCATAATAATATTATAATAACATCTCGTTTAGTGAAACTCGGTATTGCGTACTACACATGCTATCGAGGAAGGTCTTGATTGCGTGTAATGCAAGCCAAGTCAGGGCTGCGTGTAGTGAAATATCTGTTTTGTGTTGCGTATAACATAATCACAACTTATTTCATTTATACATTAAAAAAATCTATATTTAATGTTGCGAAGAATAATTTCTGAAAAAATGAACTTGAAATTGTGTGTAACATGAGCCAAGAATAGTGTTGTGTAAACTGCAAGCTAAAACGGACTTGCGTATAGTACAAGATAATCTTAGTGTAGTGTATAACAAAAGAAATCAAAGAACTTAAAAATTATATATCTCATAAAATCTCGGGGTGTTATAATTTATTTTATTCTTCTATTAGTTGAATAATTACTCTCTCATCGTTGTGTAATAATTTAAAGTCATTCTTTATTCACTAAAATTATAAAATAACTATGATTAAGATAAACCATTTATATGTTAAAAGTAAATATTTTAATTTTATATATCTTCTTGTTATCCTCATTTGAAAAAATGATTTATTTATTAAAGACAAGAGTGTAACATTTTTTACTTTTCATTAAATAAAATATTAAAAATTATATATTCACATAAAAATGAAAAAAAAGTTATATAACTGAATTTTGGTTGAATAAAGATTAAATAAAATTATAAAATAAAATTAAGGAAAGTGTTAGGATCATTTTATAATTCTTATAATTTTATTTTTAAAATTAATTAACTGATTTACCCTTTACAGCGGTAGCAAATAATTTTTAAAGTTACTATTCATAATGACCAAAAATTAACGGGGCATATTTACTATGTTTGGAACAACTGATTCCATACATGGAATCCATTTTTCAAAATTCAAAACATACAATTTTTAGAATTTAATCTATAATGAAACCATAAAATTTTAATGAAATAGTGTTATTCAGATAAATATACTTCTAAATTGAAGATGTTTTGTTACTAAATTACAGTATAAAATTAATTTAAACCCATAATTAGAATATTATAGAAAAAAATTAACAAATTAAATTTGGAAAAAAACTAAAATATGTTTTTTATTTATAAATATTTAAAAGGAAATACAGTTTTTAGTAAAATTCACGTTTCATTGAAAAATTTATATTTTCATAAAATTTTAAAAAACATAACCATATTATAATTTAGACATTATTCATTTTCTATCAAAAGAATCATGAATCCCCATTTTTGAAGAAAATGTAATTTTGAAGAAGAAAATGACATCACTAAAAATAGAGTGCTTATTACAAAAAAAATGAATATATTTTAAATGATTATGAAAATTTTATATAAATCATAATTTGGATAATAATAATCATTCCAAAAAAAATTAATGGCTATAACATAGTGGAGACCTTTAAATAATGATTGTAATTCATAGTTTTAATCTTGGCATTGTGTTTCTTGTATGCTATAGAACAATGTATTTTTTTAATCTCAGGTTAATAAACAAAGACAGTAATCCTTGGAATTTTAGGATTATTATTTAGGATTTAATCCTTGGAATATTTATATGACACCTTGTTTATGATGTTTCTATATATTTAGGACTTCAGATTCTTATGATAACATTTCAAAACAACTTGTTTTCTTGGTTTTAATAACTATATTTATTATATAATTTTATGCATCATGTGTGTCATGTTATGATTTATTTATATGTTTATTGCCTTAGTGGGATTCTTTATCTAAAATTTTTCTTTATGTGTTTTTCCCTGGTCATCCCATGCAGTTTTAGAGGACTTTTGGGAGTGGGATGATGATTTTGACTTTTAAATAATGTCATCATGTTTATGGTTAATATATTGTATTTAGGTATCTCATATTACAAGGATATAGGAACCATCGATCCTATTTAAGTAATTTTTTGAAGAGTCTGTTATGATTCATGTAATAAATTATGTTAAAGGAAATTGTTATCATGTTTTAATTGAAATATAAAAAATCCCTAATTTCTCGTCTACTCAAGTGAAATAAAACCACCAATTAGATTATGTTGAGGTGTATCACATAAAAAACAGAATTTATAAGATAAAACTTTTGGTATGTATTTTCAAATTTAAAGGTAGATAATTAAAAGTAAATGTTCTTGGATAAATTCTCGTGATTTTTCATAATTAGTGTCGTGAAATTTCAAGGGGATGGACTTAATTAAATTCTATAATAGAGTTGGTACCACTAGGATTGTGATTTAGTTCAGATAAAATAATTAACATTTTTTTGACCTAAAATATGTGATTCTTTCTTTGGAATCCTTTCTTATTTATTAAGGAACATACTCACACCATCAAATGTGTGGAATTACTTCTGAAATGTTGGGATTCACTTTTTAGAATTCCTTTTTATAAAGTCATAGGATGCGACCTGATTTGTTGATGTGAATTCCAAGTGGTAAATCAACATCAGATATGTCATATGTATTACTCTCATAAATTCCATGTTTAAGAGTTTTTGATTAATTTGGATCTATGGATAACTTATAACACTAAAAATGATCACGCTATTTTAGCTTGGTGTCCTCATACAAGGAACATAGAGTCTCATCCCCTTAGATTCCAATCGAGACCTACCTCGAAATGCATTGATAATTTTCCTAGTTTTATTTAGAGACTATTGGGATTATAATTCCTAAGGTTAGTCCCATATATTTCACTAAACACACAATTGATTTATATATAATATTTACCATCCTCAATATGCATAAAAAATGATGATAAATAATGTTGGGGATGTTACATTGATTTCAAATGGGTCTATTATGTAAAGAGGCCTAGAGTATATTTGTAGATTGCTTATCATAAATAATTATTTGATTCCTTGGATACATGACTCATGTATTTTTAACTATTAAAATTTGAACTATTATTTTAAATCTGATGTAATTTTCTATGATTTTATGTAAAAGGAAGACTTTTTTTGATAGTGTACATGATAAAAAACAATTAATTTAAATGAACTTTGAATTATTATTGTTTAAATATAAAATTTATATAATAACTATTAAATTATTGAAAATAAATATTATTATCCTTATTATCGAAAATATATATATGTATCCTACACATTTCTAATATATTAATTGAGTTTTTTTTTGAATAAGTACAATATTTTTAGTAAAGTCATTTTATTCTTCAAAAATATGTTTTCTTAAAAATTTGTGTTTCTTTCACTTTAAGAGTAAATATTATAAATAATATTTATGAAATTATTTAAAATTTATCTAATAAAATGAAATTTTTTATTTAATTCAGGATGTCAAAATTATCTTAGGATAGTTTTATTTCTATTTTCTAAGAAGATAGTTTTTCCCTTAACACTTAAAAAAACTAATTTCTATAGAAAACATTATTTAAAATTAAATTATTTATAAATTAAAATTATTTTTTGAACTATTTTTATGATTTAATATATATTTTTAATTATAATGATTCAATTTTTTTCAAATTAATTTTATACATTAATTTAATTTAAAAACATAGTATATTTAAAAATGTCATTTTTTTGAAAACCCATTCTTCATCACATTTTTCCACATTGATAATAAATTATATCCTAAAATATCTATGTTTTAATTCTTCATAAAATGGGTTCCATATTTTGAATTATTCAGTCTAAATTTTTTCAATATGTAAATTTTATTTTTGGTCTATATGAATTGTAACCTTTGTAATTTTCTTACCATGGTAAAGGGTATATCCAGTAATTACGGTGAACAATAAAATGAATTGAATTAAAAAATTACCCTATCACTTGATTTTTTTTTGAAAATCCCATTATATACATACTCATCAAATTGTAATTTTTATGTTCTTTTGTATTATTTGGATGTGAAAATAGCATTTATAATATTATATTTATTAAAAAGTTATAAATGTCACACTGTTGTTTTTCATAACTAATATATTTTTAATATTGTGACAACCAGTGTATATGTTGGGTATTAAAAGGTATTGTGAAATTATAAATATATTTAATAATCAAGTTGATTTATTTTAAATTTTTATTTACGAAATATTCAACTTAATTTTTTACATAAATACGATGCATTAATTATTCAATTAATTGAAAATCAAATAAATTATATTAATAATATTAAAAGCGCAATAATATTAGATAAATAAATTGATATATAAATTTATTATATTTACAAGAAATTTCATTTATTCAATTAAATCATATTTTATAATTTAACCATTTACATTAATGTTATTAAAAATCAGTGTAATAAATAGTTCTAAAAATGAAATTAATAATATTTTATATAAAATTATTATATTTATAAAAATGACTGTTATATGGTTTATAATATCAGAAACTATCCATTTTTGGGCTAATTCCAAATTAATAAAATCATTCAAGATCCCTAAAGAGTACAAATCTGTGTTGTCACGGTATGTATGAAAGGGGTTATTGAGGGTTTATACCCAAAAGATAATGGTAATAACATAGTCATAACTTGTATAATATTGGTTTTATGAGGTTATTTAGACCCATACTCAACCTATTTCTGAAATGAATCTATTTGTATCCATTTGGTATAAAATATTAATTTTTATTAATTTAATTCTTTTAAAAATTCCTATAATTCTCCTCCCCTCTCTCATAAAAGGGAACCTATACATTCAATTATTGATAGGAAATTGTTCCTTATAGCCTGAACATAATCTTAAAATTTCCCTTATAATCTTTTCTAGACACATGATATAGGTTTTTTATTCTCAAAAGATCTACTATAGGGTCCTTAAAAGGATATATAAATGGGTCCTTTTCCAATAAGAGGTAATGGCCTTAATCGATCAATTTATTTTTTATTCTTCTTTTCTTAATTTAAATATATAGTATTTATCATTATATAATATATTCATAATTGTAAATTTTATTATTATTATGAAACCCTCATTATATAACCTCTTTCTAATCAGACGATATGTGAAAGTATCACTTCTGTATATGTATGGCTTACTGTCTCAACAAAGCGATACAAAAAAATTCACCACCATCATTTATGGATGGATATTATTATGGGTTCAATTTATATATATATATATATACAATATTTATGAAATAATTAAAATTCATTAATTATAATATCACATCTACCCACTTCTTATACAATCCATTGAGATATGATAACATCCTTCATGTGTATGTGTGGACTACCACCACCATAATGTGATGTGATTTAGTTTTAATTTATATTTTACATGGATATTACTGAGGAACTATTTTATAAATATATATTATAAAAGATTTTTTATTTTATTTTTAATATTTAACTTTTTTTCAATATACTTGTCAAGAAATGAAAATATCATTCATGTTTATGTATGGACTACCATCTCCATTAATGATGTAAATAATTTTTATATCATTAACAATTGTATATGTACCTAATTGTTTATATAATGAATATATATAATTTTTATAAAATTGTTAACATTTTTTATTTGATAAATCAAGGATAAATTTACAAGCAATCAAATTACTTAACATAAATACCCATGATAAAAGAAACACTTAACCCACAGAAGTAAAAAATTTAATAAAGAATTATTCACAAGGGGAGAGTAATAAAGACATAAAGGGATAATATATGATATTATAAGTATGAAAATGACAAATTTATATATGTATAGTAATTAAAATTTATTATACAGGATTATGTATCTTTTTTTAAGAATTTTTAACTCTCAGTTAGGGATTTTTGTTTCTCTTTTATTTCAGTGAGACAAAAGCCACATTCACTAATTGTTTATTTTACGTGGTGTGTATAATTACAATGAATTTATTTTACTATTATTCTTATTCCATATATGGTTATTTCATTCCTGGGGCATTCAAATCAAATGGTTCTAGTGTTAAGGGTTTTATGTTACAATCTCATTGTTTATTGGGAATTTTTATGATTATATTCTCATATGGAAATATTCAGATAAACCCCTCAATATACTCATGAATTTTCCTTCTGTATTGTTATTTATTTAAAATAAATATTTTTCATTCATTTCTCTCACCTTAAGTACTCAACATACTAAAAATATTTTTTATAGAATATAAACCACTTTTTATCTAGTTAGTTAGAGAACCTTTTTCTTCCATATCACATATTCGTAAAAAAATAAATATTTATCTTACTATCCTATAGTGATTTCCTAATGTCATTTATACTAATTATTTATTTTTTACAAAAAAAAACTAAAGTAATATTTTTATCATTTTCTAATAGAGGTATTTTATGAAATTTTTGACAAAAGTATAGAAGGATTGATTTTCTTAACTTATACAAGTTGAATGGATTTGACCACCATAATTACTATATATTTTTGGATTTTTTTTTTCATGTTCACAATGTTATCTTCCACAAAAATTCATTGCCTTATACTTTCAAAATATGTTTAAAATATAAATGATTTCGAAATAGAAATGTTATTTTTCTCAATAATTATTCCAATTCATAATAAAAAAACATTTTCCATATAATATGGCATTCATTGATGTAAATATTTATTTACTGCTGATATGGTCCAAGGATAAAATCATTATTATTTATATTGATGGTTCAAATTTATTCTTCCAAGATATAAATTTAAAGAAACACATTACTTTTCTGTGGTTTATATTATGATGATTTTTTATGAAACTAATTTATTTTCATGCGTTATAATATAGTGAATGATTTTTAATTTTATGGCCCACATATGTTTTTTTTTGATTTGTTGGACTTACATATTCATACAATTCATTGGTTAATGATTTATATCTCAGGATATAATCAGGACTTCAATGGGAAGCGATCCCTATTTAGTATGATATTATACCCATTTTTATGGTCTTAGGAGTGATCCTTGACTACTAAAATGTTCATTGTAGTGAACTGATTCCACTATGATTGACATGGAATAATGAATTTACTACTGTGAAAATTATTTTCTATTCTTATGTGTATAACACAAATCCATGTCTTAGGTCTATATTATGATCGCACAGTTCATGTTCTTTGACTACGTTATGATTCATCTCTTATGATGATCTATTATTTATTCCATGATATATGATTATTATCTTTGATATGAGGGGTATAATTTCCATTCATTATGTTCAAGTTATTATACCCTAATTCGCTAGTTATGCTTTATTGATCCATAATATCTCTCTTGTTTACCCTTACTGGGAATCCAATCTCATTATTTTATTATGTTTTCATTATCTAGGTTATGAATAATGATGATATATAATTTTTTTATATAAAGGATTCATATTTATGTAATTTAATTGGAGATATTGAAGACTATATGTAGAATATGAAAATCTGGGTATAGTTGGAGATCATTTTGTTCTTTATGATCCAATTATTTATGGTCATAAAGTGTCAAGTGTTTTTCCTAATTCCCAAAAATAGTAAATATAAAATTTCTTTTTTATAGATATTTTTTCAATATTTCCTTTTTATTTAATATGTTTTGGTTGAAAAAAATTGTGTCACATTTTTTGAAAACTGTGTCACCAATGTAAGGACTATGTTTTTTGCATTGTATCTAAGAGTGCGGGTCTCGGGCTATTACACTTAGTCTAAGTAAAGTGTTTAGATAACTTTGTATAATAGAATGTATTTATATGAGGTTATCATAAAAGTTTTCGATACCATCATTATTTTATAATTTTATGATTTATCATATCCTCAATTTCATAGACACCACATTTAATGTTTTCAGTGATAACATTTTATGTTGACTAATGTTATTTTTGGGAGACATTTATTTTAGGTATATGTACCATTTAATATTAACATGTGAAAAAATTTATTTTAATAATAATTATATTTTCATTGGATCAAAAAAAATTTAAGTTATATATAGAATTTATGGTTTATATGATATTTGGTTTTGATATATTTATGGGTTATTACAATTATGCATTGAAAAAAGAGAAATGCATGAAATTAGATTTGAGGTTAAAAAATTAAATTATTTTTGTGTATAATAAGGTTATTTTTTAGGATTCTCATAAAATTTCAAGGAATGTTATAATAATTGTATGGATATAGTTATAAAAAAGGACTAACCATAGGTCGGGTGACAACCAATCACATCTGTTATGGATATGAGGCTACAAAGCCCAACTAAAGGGTGAAAGGTGTGTATCACCAACTAATGGCCTTTAGGGTATCCGAGTTAGTATTTTTTTTGTTTACTAAAAATATATTTCAGATAGATGTAATTTTCATTTTGGAAAAAAAATTGTACATAACCATTAGATTTAAAGTGATTTGGTGATTATTTGATTATATTCATTTTGGAAAAAATTCTTACTTTGGGAACCTTATATTATTATGGTAATCTGAATATTAAAATATTTTTTTTGAATAAAAAGAGTTTAATTATATTTTGGTAGTATAAATTGTTTTTATGGGGATTAAGGTGATTTAATTTAGTTATATAAATTCTTATCATATCATAAAGATTATGTTAATAGTGAAACTACATTTCAGAAATGAGACATTGAGATTGATTGATGTTATTTGAAGGACATATGTTCAAATAATCAAGACATTTGGATTAAAATTTTGGTCTATAATTTTTTGGGGAATGTTAAGGATATTTGTTTATTGATTTATCTATTTTAAACTTTTAGTATTACTATTTAATTTCATAAATTATAGTACTTTTTATTCAAATAAATGTTTATTCATTTTGGAAATTATCTTATCATGTACCAAGAATCTTTTTTTTAGTTAATTTATTAATAAAGGTGGGAAAATTTGTTAAATGTTAATATATTTTTTGATTCATGATATTTTGGTTCTATCAGAACATGCCAAAAAACATTCATCTTCAATACTCTTCATTTGGGGAAAATATGACTTTATTGTTGTAGTTGAGTAAAAGATGAAATGAATATTCAAATTTATGTGCATTTCATAATGATTTTAGTATAATTGATAAGTTAATTTCTAAAAAATATCAAAATGATCTTAAAATATAAAAATCAATTAGATTTTCATGATGATAAATCAATTAGATTTTAACCCAATACAAATCTAATGTTTTGTAATGGTTAACTTTATCATGAAAATGTTTCTATTACTCTATATTTTTCATTAATGGGAATTTTTTACTTTAAGATCAAATTTCTCACATCCATCCAATATTTTTTACATAGAAACCATGTTATGTTTTATTTCATATTACTATCAAACATTATATTCTCTATTATCTAGTTGATATTTTATTAACACTTTTTACGATTAGAACATAAAATTGTATTTTGAAAATTAAAATATATGGTTTTCAAGATTGTTTTAAAATTTGCAGGAAGAAATATATTATTGGTTGAGTTTTTAAGTTACTATCATAATATTTTAGAAGAAGAATGTCTATTTTTGATAGAGTACATGTTTGATAACATCAATCTAAAATAAAGAATGAATTTTTATTATTTAAATGTGACCATTACATAATAATGGCTAAATTAGTAGGAGTGAATAGTATTTTCTAAATTATAATATACATATATATCGTACATATTTAAATTTCATTAAATAATTTTTTTGAATAATTATTCTATTTTTAGTAAATTCATATTAATCATTAATAATTTGTTTTAATCAAAAATGGGATTCCAGGATTTTTGAGAGGACATATTATAATAAATTTTTTTTAATATTAAATAAAATATATAATAAATTAAATTAATCTTTGAATTTATTATTTCAGAATTTTATTTTGATTATTTTTTAAATTTTTCAGAAAATATTTATTCTTTATGGAATAGTTAACTTTTAGATATTTATAGAAAATTATATTTTTATTTAATTTATTTATAAAGAAAAATTCTATTTTGGATTATATTTAAAATTTTAATTTCATTATTTTTATTTATAATGATACACATGTTGTTTCTGAAATTTATTTTATACTAAAATTTTGATTAAAAACATTTTGTAATTTAGAAGACCATTTTTTAAGAAAACTATTCTGTACCATGTTTTTTTGTTTTTTAAAGTGAAATTATGAACAATATATTTATTTAATTTAATAAAATTATTATATATTTGTCATTAGTGATTCCAAGTTAGTAAATTGGTCCCTTTTATTTTTGTCAGTTTTATTAGTAACCTTAATAATTTTTTGTTTTCATAGTAAAAAGTATGTTACGTAATTAAAGGTAAAAAAATATTTTATGGATTATAAAATGACCTAATCACTTGCCATAATTTTTTTTATGATTCCATTTCTTACAAACTCATATAATATTTGGTTATATATCCTTTTTTCATTTTGATATTATTATAACCATTATAACATTTTATTTCAAAAACAAAACAAAAAATATGCCACACTCCTGTTTATAGAAAATATAATAATTTTAACATGTGGATAATACATGGATATATTATTTTATAACAATTATTTTGAAATTTTAAAATATTATGTTAATCATGTTAATTGGATTTGAATGAATAATAAATGTAAATTTTTACACAATGATAATGAAGTAATTATTCAATTACTAGAAAACCACTAAAAGAAATTAATAATATGAAAAGATACATAATTTTAAATATTTAACGTCATACACGAATTATATAGTTGAAAATGAAGTGTTAGTGAATAAAAATTATAATTGTTTTTCATTTTATTTATTTTCATGATGTCATTAAGATAAATTTAATGAATAGTTCTTATCATTTTCCATTAATGATATTTGATAAAAAAGAATATTTGATTAAATTATATTGAATTTATAAAAAAAATTTATTCAAGAAAACGGATATTATTTGGTTTATAATATCAATCATGGTCCATTTATGGGCCTTTTTTCGTTAATATTAAGTAGCTTCACCCTCAAATAATAAAAATCCATGTTGTCAATGTAATTGTCTGAGAGGTAAACGGGGGGTAAAACCAAAGCATAACTATAATCATATAATTAAATTTTGTATAATTTTTATTTAATGAGGTTATTTAGAATATTTTTTAAACTATTTTATTAGTAATTATAATTAGTGTAATTTGGAATTGAATATTCATTATTATTAGTTTCATATTTTATGAAATCCCATGAGTATATCTCCCCTCTCTTATAAAAGGGAACCTATCCTCTGTCTTATTCCCATAAAATTTTGCTTTATAGATAAACCATACTCTACCAATTTAAAATATGTACTTCTGTATACACATTATTTAGGTGTTTTAATTCTCCAAAGACCTAATATATTGTACTTAATAAGTGATCTAGAGGATTTCTTTTCTAAGAAGTGGTAATCACCTAAACTAATAACATTCTTTTTTACTCTTAGTCAACTATAATAAATATATGTTATTTTATATAAAATAAAATATTAAATATCCAAACTTTTCTTAAATGTTATTTTTTATGATAACTTTATTATAGAGATTGTTTCACATCAAACGAGAAGTGGAGGTATTGTTTGTGCTTATGCATAGCTTACCATCCCCACATAGTGAAATAATTCAATTTTCATTACCATAATTTCTATATTGTTATTATGATGGTTTTAATAATTATATATATTATTTTTCAAATAATCTTACTTCTATAATTATATCATCACATAAACCAACTTACTGTCCAATCCTATAGGAAAAGGCATCGCCTTGCAAGTATATATGTTGACTGCCAACCCCATTAAGTGATGTGATTTGTTTTTGATTTTTACATTATGTGGATAGGAAATAGAAATTATTTTATGAATATATATTTTATAATAATGATCATATTTATGTGAATTAATATTTAAAGTTCCTTTATTGCAACCATTGGAATACGAAAACAACGTTCTTGTGTACTTACAGTCTACCATCTTCACAAATGATGTAATTAATTTTTCTATATCTAACATTTATGGACGACATTAAATATGTATATAATGAATATATATATGATATTTATATCATTATTTATATTATTGAGGTTTTGTAACCAAGATAAATTTACAAGGTCCTTAATTACTGAACTATAATACGTATGATAAACAAAACAATTAAAACATAAATATATCAATGTTAATAAGGTCTTATTGATAAAAGGGGTATTGAAATATAAAAAAAGGATCATATATGATAATATATGTATGAAAATTTATTACGTATAGATTTATATTAAATATAAATTTATTATACATGAGGATATATAGCTTTAGAATTATGTAGAACTCGAGGTAATAAAATTTCATTGCACTTTTATTTATGTGAGTTACATGAGATATTCAAAACTTGTTAATTTTATGTGGTGTATATTATAGACATGAATTTCATTTATGATAACTATTCTTAATTTTACATGAATATATATATATGTATTTGTGTTTCATTATTTCATGGTTATTATAATTCTTTTGATACCATAGTGGGAAAGGATTTATATACCACTCTATATATTTATCAATATTGTCTAAGATTAAGTTGTTTCAATGAAATAATACGATAAACCTCACAAGGTAGTCATGAATTCTGTACCCCTCTACATATTTATTAAAAATAATTTTTTTCATTTTCATTTTCTTCTCCTTTTTTACTCAGTGGACTAAAAATATAGTTTTATAGAAAATTGAATCCATTTATCTGTCTTACCAAAAAACATTTTCCAAATATATAAATTATGTCAAAATGTTTTAAAGATGTTTTTTTATATCATACTATTATTTTTTAAGTAATTTGTACACATTTATTTGAATTTTTACAAAATGGTTTGGAAGTTATATTTTTTCATTTTCCAAAAGATGTACTTTGTGACTTTTATAGAAAAAATAAATAACAAATGTTCTCTAAATTGTACTACTTGAAATGATTTCCCCAATATCATGAATAAAGATTTAATTTAAACATAATTTATATGTTTTTAATGTTATTATAAAACAAAACATTTCCCCTAATAAATGTGAATATTTTTTAAAATTAAAATTTCAAAATGGAAAGGATATTTTTTTAGAGAATGTTTCCATGTTATCTTTAATAATCATTTTTTTCTAAAACTACATTCATTATTATAACTATTTCTTTATTGGGGTCATGATTCAAGGATACCATCTTCATTCATTCTCTAGATGGTTTATTGTTATTATGAAATTATAATATGTTAAAAACACAATTCATTTCCATGGTTTTTGTTATGATTAAATTTTTATACAACCAATTTCTCTTCAGGGGTTTTAATATGAGGATTTCATTATGATATTCAGGAACAAATTTGTATGATTATCAATATATGATGTATTGGATCCATATCTCAATCCATTTCATTAGGTAATGATTTATATATCCTAATATAGATAGGACTATAATAGGGTGTGATCCTAGTTTAGTATGGGACTATTTCAATTATAAAAATCTTGGGGGTCAAACTTAAATACTATAATGGTTTATAAAGTGTAATAATTCCCCTATTATATCCTTGAAAATAATCATTTCCTACTAAGGTGGTTTTTTTATTATGTGTATATCACAATTATTGCCTTCTACCTATATTATGATCTCATAGTTCACGTTATTTGATTCCTTTATGATTCATGTCTTATGAATTTCCAAGATAAATACCTTGAAAAATGATTATGATATTTTATATATAGGATGTGATTATCAAATTTTAATATCATGTTCTAATTCCTGTATTCTATTGTTATATTTATGTGATCATTGATATCTTCTTTATTTACCCTTATTTAGCATATGAGCTATCTTTTTTCTTATGTTTCCTTTACTCAGGTTATAAATAGTGATGTCAATTGATATGTGTTTAGAATGGTCTTATAAGTATGGAATTTTATTAGATATGTTTAATAATTTACATGGAATATGAAAACATAGTTATATATAGATATGATGTTGATCTTTGTTAACCAATTTTTTATCCATCCAAATTGTTAAGAGTTATATTAATTCTCTAAAACTCTAAACCCAAATCATTCTTGGGTATACAGGTGATCCAATATATACTTGTTATCCTTTTCTATTTTTATGAAAAAAAACTAAGTTGAATTTATTGGTAATAAATATATAAATATATATTTTATTTTTTTATCCCCAGATCTATGAGTATTGGTCTCATGCTATTAAACCCAACATTACCCAGAGAAGCTAAATTTGGTATGGTATAACACCATGTTCAGACAATGATTTTAAGACATGATTTTCATTTGACACCATTGGTGGTGGCATATTGTGGTGTTCTTGTACACTATTCTGGATGGAATTTGGTACCCATGTAGAGTTCATGGATTAAGAAAAGGATTCAGGGAATTGATCTACTATATAAATGCTTGAATTTTGACTTATGTTGGATTATGGGAATAGAGGATCATGTTGGACATAGAATTCTCAAAAAGATTATAAATTTCTAGGTTTTTTCCCGTTTTCATAATCTGTTTTCTCTTGAATAGTGGCTTTCATGTCGTTGTTGATTTATATACTACATCACCATGACATCAACTATAAATAGAATTTTTATACTACATTAGGTCAATTTTACTCATTAAGTGGTGTTATTATATTGCCTTTATTTTATCTATGTTTCACTATGATAAAAAAATTTATAGTATTCCAACAATAAAATCATAACAACCTCCAATATATTTTCCCACCTTTAGTGTATTTAAGTTGTTTACATGAGGAGTTCTGATATTATGTAACATTTTCATATTTTTAAACTATGAAATGGATTTCACAAAGTGGTTTTAGAGTATTATTTTCCTTTTTGTTTCAATTTTTGGTTCCTACATAGAAGAGTATTAATTGTTGGAACATGTTAATAAGCCTATACATGTAATTGGAAAACCATGATCAGTGGAAAGGCTAGGTTTTTTTGTGAAGGGACTAGTAATTTTAGAATTTTTTTCTTACTTTTTTTCTATTTTAAACTTTGAGTGACACACTTTTTTGTTATGTTTTGTTTTATGGAATTTCCACCCTATGGATAGTACAGAAAGGTTTCATTAACTCATGTTTAATCATAGGAACTTAGTGATTTTCATCATCATTCATATTCTTTAGAATTCATTTTTGTTACATGTTCTGCTTATTTCCTATCATTTACGTATTGGTTGATTTTATTTTAAATTATAACATTACATGCAGGAAAAAAAATCTATCATATGGTTCTTTGATCAACCTAAATAATGTATTCCCCCTAGAATTTGGATTATATTTTAATTATAAAATATTAATTGAATTAATGACTAAAACTCATCGATACAAAAACAATGAAATTTAATTTGTTTTAGGTCAATAGAGTGAAAATTGAAACTTATAAGATGTATGACTATGAAACATGTTAGATTAAAAAAAATAAATGAACAATTATGTATATATTTGGAAAATACATAATCGTGATCTTTAAAAATATTTCTAGTTAAATGGGATTCAAATTACAACAGAAATAGTGTTTTCCACAATAAATTGGGATTAAAACCCATATATTAGAACCATTATATAATGTAATTTAAAATTTATATAACGTAGCCCTAGGAATGGATAGTTAGTGTTGAAATAATTGTTTCAGTTAAGTATTTTATGAACGTAAGATAAAACTTATAGTAAGACCAAGCATATATGAATTAATTAATTTTATATAACAACATATTATTTACCACATTGTTTTGAGGTGTGTTCTTCTTATTTTATACAAATTTGTATACTATGTCCTTAGATAGAGAACCGGGAAGGTAATACCATCAATGATTCTAATGTTTTGGGAACTAAACCACCAGTAGTATCACCTATATCAACTCTAATTGTATAACTATTTGTAATAGTATTGTGCATCAATTTTTATATTGGAGAGGATATTTTAAGCATTATATAGTCAATGGGGGGATATATATAGAGGCTATGATGACGATGTTTGAGTTTACTAGGGAGTTCCAAAAATGAGACATGATCTCCTTCTGGAGGGAAGGTTTTCCTCAAGAAGAATAAAAACAATTAGTGGATAAAAACCTGATATTTGATTATTTTGAGATTCTATGATAAAAAATATTGAAATGTGCATCCAAAATCATTTCAGGATATATTGAGAGATGTTGGGGATTTATTACTTCATAATATTAGAATTTTGTTATTGTCTAGAGGGAAAATCTTGATAGATTAATTAAATACACATTCCTAAATACATTGAGAAATAATTAAGATAGGGAATTCAGAAATTTAGAGTAGAGTAATATGTACACCATGGATTACATATCTCACTTCACTAAGATATAGTGAATTGTAACCATTATTATGGGTGATGAGTTGCCAATAGGATAACCTTTTGAGTGTTTACTGAGGTATGGTATTTGACCAAAATTGAAAATAATTTGACTGAATACTGTTTATGATATGGTATGAAAAGACCGAATCGTTGTGTGAAATATAAGTGAATCAGATTTTATGGGTCATCGTGGTTATATATCTAGGCCACTGAGTGCATCACATAGTGGTAGGAAGCATTCCTTTGAGACTCCTCTCATGGAAAGTGGTATCCAGGGTGTAAATAAAGGTAGTTTTATGTTATACTATTATTGTGGTAGGCATGGTCACATGAAGCCTCTATATGATAGTGAATCATTAGAGTTTTTAGCCAATGAAAAAAATGGGTCATCATTAGAGTCTCACAAAGACCATTCAATCAGTTCTGAGTAAGATGAGATTATCACCATATCCATGTTCAGGAGTGTGATCTGTAGTACCACTCCATGAATCAATATGGATTACTATCAACTATCGAGGCTGTGGAGGAGTTTTTTGTGGTTATTTTTTATCACAGTGGCGTGGATTTGGATAGTTATATGTAGTACTTCCTAAAACAATTTGGATGATCCCTATACCATTTAAACTATGAGTTCTAATCTTTGTGGCCTAGACTTTTGTTACATCGTTTTCTGACAAAAGAACTAGAAAATCCATCATATTGTATACATTAATGGTATTACAATGTTTAAAAATATAATACCTATATTGGTTGATCTCCCTAGACTCACCATTATGAATCCTATCAAATAGGTCTCACCATTGTAACGGGTTTCCCCTCAAGATATGTTTCTACAATTTTATTTGGGACCATTTCATTCTTGAGATTATAGGTTTCAACATAATTCTTGGAATATATTGGATACTCCATTTTCATGTTCACATTGATTATTATCACCAAAATGATTATTTATCCACTCTTAAGGGTGGTAAATATGTTCAAAATGGTGAATTATTTTTCCAAGAACGATGTACTAGACCTAAGTATCATTGGATGTGTGGTTTGTCTGCATAGATTTTATTATCCACTCTCAAGGTTGGTAAATATGTTCACAATTGAGAATGATATGTCATAGATAGATGTATTGGACCTAGGTATCATTGGATGGGTCGTGTGTTGGTCTAGGTTTCCATCCACTTACTATATGATCTCTGATTACAACATGCAATTATCCATCCAATTTTGTAAAATTTCAAAAACATCTTCCCTAACATCTTCTCTAGGATGCCTTCTAGGATATGGGTTTCACTTACAGTTGATCTTCGAAATAGAGGAAAATAAGTATCTGTTAATTTATTCAAAATGGATAAAAATGAGAATAAAGTACTAAAGAGGTGGTTTGGGGACTTGGTAGATGCAGATTTATTCAACCTACTACATCATCTATGGGTTCACCAATACTTTTTGGTAGGATTATGAATGATAAATTACATTTATTTCATAGATTAACCACTTTTGAATTAGCATATAGTTAAGAACTATTAATCTATTCCCTGTATATATGATCTCATCAACATTCTCTAGGAATATAGGGTATTATTAATGATGGATTTGATATCATGTTATTCTCTGGGGAGATATTGTCCCATCAACATATTTTATACCACATTTTGAATAAATTATACAATGTGTGAATATTTGGTAATATCTTTTGGATTATTTCAAAGCTTTATGGATTTGGATGTTTCAAAGGGTATGGTGTTATCCATCATCCCAGTAATGTTCTTGTCACATGACACTTTTTTCCATTTAACCATGCATTGGTAGACAAATTAATCACGTTCACATGCTGGGGAAGGGTAGCTCTGTGTTTTCAGTCTGTTTTGTCACTATATTCTTTCAGGTCGTGTAATGTATTATGTCTTGAAGCTTGTTTGGGTTTCCTTCTTCTTCTTGTAAATGGGGGATATCTGATAAGAAAAAAAATTGAAAGCCTCTAGGCCATTGTATGGATGGATTTTTTGCACTAACAAACACACCTGTAATCATCATGGAAATAATGAATTGGGTCTTCAACCCTTTGGGTTCCATTTTGGTCATTTTAATTGATGATATCTTTGTCCAATCCCTATCAAGAGAAGAACACATGTGACATCTAGAAGTTGTTTTGAATTATCTTAGGTAACATGAATTTATGATAAAATCATTAATTGAATCATTGTATCAATAGACTTCACTTATTTGGGAACATAATTTCAGAAGTAGTGGTGTCTATAGATCCATTGAAGGTGGTATCAATTATTTATTTGGAGCATCTTAGGAATGTATTAAACTTCCATAGATATATGGGATTAATTGGTCACAAATTGTGATTTATTCCAATATTCCCCCACTATGAACCACCAATAATAGGATTGACCATGATTAGTGTAATTTTTATATAGTATTTATATTTTGAAAATTGTTTTATGGAGTTGAAAGAAAAATTTCCCACAATATCCAACTATATTTTTTCTGAGTATGGTAGAGGGTAGAAATTCTATTATGGTGTATCCAGAATTAGGACTGGAGATATATTATTATAAAGGGAGTGAGTATTATATCATGGGTGTAGATAGTTGGTGACTCATGAGTGAAATTTCTAGATTTATGGGCTTGAGTTGATAGATATTTATTATACGCTTCATTGTAGGATAAATTTTTACATATGGGAGGATATTTTTCTATATTGTAATTAAAAAAGCTTCAAATATATATTTTCAAAATGGAAAAAACCACCAATATTGTTGGTGGGTTAAATATCATCTTTATATCAACATTTATAAGGAATATATACTATATAATGGTAATTTTATGGCTAATTCTTTCAGGTGAAATAATAATGATCCTGTGGTTCAATAATATAGTAGTTTTGATAGATGATGCCTCTTCATTCTAAAAAGAACCTTGATGTTCAGAAATTTTTAGAGTAAAATTTTATTATGTCCTTATCTGTGGTATTATATATTCATAATTCAAAAAATATGAGGCATATTTCTGATCTTTAAGTCATTCCCTAAGGTAATATATTTATGGTTAGGAGCCACCTCCTGGTTTGATTCTTGATATGGATGGGATTTTTCATACGCAAATGTAAATAATGGTTCCTACAAGAATTATAAAAAATCTAATGTGAGAATATCATTCTTTAAAGATAGAGGTGAATCCTAGAATGATGAATATATATAATGAATTTCACCACCAGTACTACTTTCTTAGAAATTAAAAGGGAAATATGGGCTTTTTAACATGGTGTTACACCTAAAAATAGGTGAAATAGGAACACCAATGACCAACTAATCATTTATAGACCATACCTATATCGAAATGTAAATGGGATGGTGTCACTATTTATTTTATGCTGGGTTTGTTGAGGTTACTTCTATGTAGTAAAAGTTTATGTGTTATTATAGATAGGATGATGAATGATTGCCATTTTGTGAAAAAAATAGGAGTCTATACTAGTGGAATATTCTAGGGAATATAATGTCTGATAGATCATATTATTTCATTGGATTTCACATACCAATATATCAGATAGGTACACTTTGATTCATTCATGTTTTTTGGTAGGGGTTGAAATATTATCATGGTTCAAAGGTACTCTTGATTACAATATATCACTCTCAAATTTATGATCAATCGGAGATGACTACACATGTAGTATAGGACATTATTCATGTATGAATCCTCTTTTTTTGAGGATAAATGCAGAAAAATCACCATATACTGACGTTATTATAATAATCGAATAAAAAACAAATGGATTCTTAGGAGGCTCTACACAGTAGATTGTTCCAATCACCTCTGTGCTTGTTGAAGGTAGTTGAGTAGCCCTTTTGGGGCCTATTCTTGTTCTGGAGACATTTGACCATGTGAAATTGATAAAGAAATGAATGTAAATGCATCATCTTAAGAACACATAATATTATTATTGATGTCACAGATCTTGGGTGTTTTAGGTGGGGGTTAGGGCTTCTTACTTATTTCACCTAGATTAGGTCATCGATAAGTTTAAAGGTATGAATTGATGGTACCTAAATCTGTTAGGCCATTTAAAATTCTGGAAATAGTTGGGATGGTACATATAATTTATGTCTTACATAGAGGTAACATTCTATGGCCCATTTCATTCATATTTCATGGGACCACTATTATTATAATTACTTTTCTCACATTTGTGGTCCGGATAAAGTGGAATTGGAGGTTGTGTTTCAATTGAGGATTAAATGGTCTAAATCATTGACTATAACATGATGGATATCCATTGATTAATTATTCCATAAGTTTGGTTGTAATTGAAACATATTTTTGATCATGAGGACAAATGGGAATGGGAGCCGTATACGGTTTCTCATTGGCTATAATTATTCACTAATGAATCCCATAAAACAATAGAAGTACTACATAGGGAAGAGTTACCTTTAATATTGTAGGTTTAAAGATCCAAATTATTCATTAATGTAAAAAATAATTTTTTTATGATTTTTCCCC
This sequence comes from Viscum album, assembly GCA_963277665.1. Lineage (NCBI taxonomy): Eukaryota > Viridiplantae > Streptophyta > Magnoliopsida > Santalales > Viscaceae > Viscum > Viscum album. Next base: position 1,691,199,405 of record OY728137.1, on the reverse strand, counting down.
ACACGTCTACCTTAATGGAATTATGTAAGTGAGTATAATATATATTTGGATAATTTTGGATGTTTCAAGGCCCAATTTGTTTTTGTTATCGAGGATGTTTTATGGGATGTATAGTAGGGGAACACTTTGTGCTAACCATTAACTATGGATACAGAGGGTGAAATGGTGAGGAGATTTATTTTTAAAACCATGTGTATGGGGTCTATAAACCATTTAGGTCTATAATTTAATGTGGTTTCACATTAAACTATTTTAAAATGTTTTTCTATTTGGGTTCATAATTTTTCCAAGTGTGGTTCTCATGGAAACAAGGGTCACACAGTTGACATGAAATTTTTTCAAATATGTGTCCAAATGATGAAACATATCAAAATTATGAAATTTATACTTTAACCATATTTCTCCCTTAATTATAATTATATTTTTTTCCAAATAATTTTTAAATAGTAGAAATATTGGAATCTCTCCTTTTTTCAAAAATATTTGTTTTGTGGATCACCCTTATCCGACATGTGTTTTCACATCAATTTGTTGCATTTGAAATATTTTGCAAAGGATATCAATCCTCTTACTTATTTTATCTATTTTCTTAATTATCATTAGTGTTATCTCCTGGAGATTTAAAATACCTTACCTCAATGTTTTTTTTGCCTTTTCATTTTCTCATAATCTATCTCAAATATGAGTTCTATATCAGATGAGTTGACTTCTTAGATACCTAGGTGGGTGGCCTATATGTTATCCCCTAAAATTATATCCATTTATCAATTATTCAATTTTTCTATTTGATTTTATTTCTAATATCCTCCCTTATTAGTTATATTTAAGTAATTAATCCCCTCAAACAATATCATGATATGTTAGGGTCCTTATGAAAACTGATGAAGATTAATAACCTCAATCCAAACTACCACTTGTGATGTGTTTAGATTAATAAAATATCAACTATACATTAAATATATCTAAATAACTTATTATTGTTTTACTGAAATATAATTTAGGATAAATCCTAAATTTTCTAACTCTAATATAAAATCAAAAAACACCTTAGGGTGTGTTTGGTTGTATGTCATAAAAATGGAATTTATAAAATAAATCTTTGGGTGTTACTTCAATAATTTAATGTTATATAAGTAAAATTAGATGGTCCTAGATAAATTACTGATCCTAAACATAATTAGTGTCATTTAATTCCATCGGGAATTGATGTACTAATATTTGGGATAATGTGGCTAATATTATGGTTCTATTTTCTTTATAAAATACATACCATGAGTACATAATTGGATACTTTTGTTTTTTCTACCATGGATTCTTTGGTTATTTATTATGGAACCTTATCACACCATCAAATGCGTAAGATTCCATTATAAATTCATGGATCACATATTTGAAATTCATTGAGAATACATATAGGATTACACCCAAGTCATTGGTGAAAATTTCATGTTATGAACCATCGTTATTTTGGGTCAATGTATTACTCTTATTATTGACACGAATATGAGTTTAACATTCATTATGATATATAAAAAATATATAATTATCTGGTTTATATCCATTATTTATATACATGTCTTTGTAACCAGAATGCCTTAGTAATACCCATTAAATTCTAATAGATACCTTCCCCAAAATGAAGAGGTTTTTTACATGGTTCTATTAGAGACTCTTATAAGTAATATTCCCAAGGTTTATCAAATAGATTTCATAGAAAAAACAGCTTGTAAAAATAAAAATTTTATCATTAATATTTTGCTTAAAACTAAGGATAATGGATTCCATAGATCATCCAATGAATCAAAATGTGGGTTTTGTATTATGATTCCTAGACTAGTTCAATGGAATCACTGTCATTAATCATTAATATATTCCTTATATATATTCATTGGTTCGTTTTATCAATTAATATTTCTCTTGACTAGTTAGATATATCTTAGGTTCACGTTTATAGAGTTTGTTGGGGTTCCCAATAGGTTTCTAATCTTTATATGGTTTCTTTAACTTTACTTCTTTAATTATAATGTTATTATTCTCTTACATTTTATATTAATTGTCTTTTTTTCCATATAAACCATTTGTAGTGGCCTAATGTGTTCTACAAACACCATTTTTGAGCATCAATTTGGAACATGGTAATATTTCATGGATTTGGGAAAGTAAAAAATGGAAGCAGCTAATACTGTGAACATGAATTATATCTTAAAATATAGTATGGGGTTAGAGGAATGGATTCCACATGGGAGGCTAATGGTGTTTAGAAATTTTTTTGGGGGTTTTCATTTTAATATAAATGTTCTCATTTTTTTACAAAAACCATGTAGTTCATGATTTATATACATCATCACCAATACATCAAATGTATCTAGTACTATTTCACATCCATATGTCTATTTTAATTATCACCTTGGTTGATTATATTTCTTTTATCTTTTTTCTTCACTTTAAAAATGTCGGAATTTACTCCCCACCAAACCACCATTACACCATAAAATCTAGACAGTAGCCTCTAGAATATATGGAGCTTCACGTGAGGCCTTATGTTCTTCTAGACCAATTATATATTGGGAAATCGGGCTGGGGATGTCACAATTTTTGTCTCGTAGTTTTTTGTTAGGTCTATTCTGATGCTATTTTTTTTTTCTTTATCACAACAATTTAACATTCATTATTATTATTATTATTTTAATATTATTCTATAAAATTCAATATTATAGTATTTAGGTATAATTTTATATGTTCTATAGAAATTATTATCATTGTTTATGTATATTGATCCATATTGTGTGTACTATTCAACTATAAGGAAATAAATGTCATTTTAATATGTGATGGACATTATCATGGGGTTTTTTATGAATAATAGTATAATATCAGGAATTAAATTATTCCCCTTAAATAATTTTATCCTTAAAAATTTTGATATAATAAATCCTTAATGAAATGTGTAACTAGTAATCATTAAATCCTTAGGAATTAATGTTACTTCATCCAAGTTGTGAGACACCATTAATATCATTTATCATCCATGTCATAAAATTACTAAAAAAATTATCTCTATTATCAATAATATTAAAAAGAACATTATTATAAGATATTCCCTAATCTAGATATATTTAAACAATATTTATTACATTCATTGTGTAAGAAATGTTATTCAAAAACACTATGAAATAGAGGATGACACACAATTTAGGGATGTTGGGGGGTATATGAAAATTATAATTCACAATATAAACTATTTAAAAATAATATAACGACAAATAAATAATTGAATTAGGCCCCCACTCTATGAAAAATATATATTTTCCATTCATTTTGAAGCACTAATGAATAAATGGTCCATGTATTGATCACCATGTCCTTACTATGTTTATAAAATAACTATTTTATCCACTTTGAGCTATCTAGATATTTTTTTTTCATAACATGAATATTCATTGGAATTTCTTCAATGTGTTATTAACTAAGTATACTATTTTTTCCAAAATCATAATAACATGATTCAGTATGACATATTTTCCAACAAAAATATTTACACTGTTTCATTTTATAAGGAAGGGAAAGCAACTATTGTTTATGAAATTCAATAGAGGTGGAAACTTATCCTATACTTAATAAAAAAATGAATATGATATAAATATTTATTTTATATTTGGATGGTTAATTAAGAAAACTTATCAAATCTATTATAATAAGTGGATGTTAAATGAATAATTTTTTTTCATTACCATGATATATAGCCATTTAAATTTTGATATGAAATAAGGGTCATAATCCAATATAGTTGAAAGATGTGCACCATTAATTTTGAAAATTTATTATCATAGATATCTACACATTTCTTAATGGTTATTTCCACTTTTATTAGTATAAAATGTGTAGAATTAATTTTTTTGATACATGATAACCCATATTGCATCATTCCACTTAGACTGTTTAGGAATTTTTGGGAAAATTGATATATATTATTGTCCCACTTCCATATTGGTGTAGTGCCATGATTCATAACACCTATTGGAATTTTTCTCATAGAATTTAATAATATTTATATAAGGAATATTGAAGCATATTGGTTAGTCTTCAACTTTATGTTATCCATCAATAAATATTTTATAAAATACATATACATCATGGTTGAACTAGGGTGCATAGAAAAATTTGTTCTATAGGTGTTATCTAAATGTTCTGTCTTCATCTGAGGTACTAGTTCTATATAGATTCTCTTCCAATAAATCAGAACAATTTTATCATTATTATTGTCAATTAATCCCTTATATTAGTTTTATTTAACCATTAATTGTATAATATTGTTACGTTTTTTAAACTACATTATCTTCCTTGAAAACAAGGTTAGTAAATTTTATAAAAACTTATAATGTTTCCAAATCCATTATAATATTCATATTAGAATTTAATAAATAAACTATTATTTGATTCTTTATATTATCATCATGGAGATAAATCCATTATAAATTTTACTTAAATAGTTCACCACATTTTTTAATAACATTGGGGGATTTTTGTTTTTCTATGATTTTCCTTTTGTAGTTTCAACCATCTCCTTGGTATCATTATGATATTTTTTGTTGTTAATATATACATAAAACTCTTGTAATTCATTTATATGTTATTTTGGTCATTATTTTAATAGTTCTAAAATATTATCAAGGAAAATATTTTTGTTAAAATCAATAGATCATTAGTTTTATAATTTTATTCATGGTTCATTAAATTGGTGAATATGATTTACACAAATCAATCTTGAAATAGATTCATAACATACAATAACATGATGAATTACTATATATTTAAAATTGTATTTATTTAATTGTAGATTTATTAAAAATTAATTGATTAAAATTTTCTTCATTTCATTAAAAAACTCTTCACATTACATTAATAAAGTTAATTTATCACTTTTACAAATCAAATTAATTAATGTGTAATCCAATCCATAAGCATTTTTAGTAAAACAATATTAATAAGTAGAAATGATAAAGAATCTATATATACTTTTTATATTCATTTATATTGGCCATTCATGGAACACATTCATCTTTAAATGGTCTAAAAATATCATAAAAAAGGAAATAATAATACCAAGTACGTGAATCTTGTTAAAGATATAATTCATGCTTAAAGAAGTTCACATATAAATCATATTCTATGAGATTTTCATGAACAATTTAAAATGGTAACTTATGAACTTTAGAGATCATAAGGCCTAATAGGATATCAAAAATAGATACCATAATATTTATTTTAAATTAATCCATGAATAATCAATTTATAAAATCCACCAATGGATATGTTATTAATCCCAAATGATTTAATTAAAATAAAAATTCCAAATCATTTTATGAAAATCTATCTTGGGTATATCATATATATAAACATTTAATTTATTGGAAGTTGAATGATTATTTATCATTAATAATTACTTATCCATGTGTAGTTAATCAAATTAAATTCCTTTATGTGAAAAAAAATTGTTCATAGTGTTACTATAAATTATTTTCCTATTATGGGTTCACATCTTTTTGGACACATTATTTTTATTTTCAAAAATGATATGAACTCCCCATAGTGAGACACTAGTTTGTATAATTTTTTCTTCACACTTCTCTGGTATATGATTCCTCAAATCCACAAATTCCACTATAAACTATTTTTAAGGGAAAAATATATCAGATTTTTTATAAAGAATCTATTAAATGAATAATTCAACATCACAATCATATGGATATCTCAAAAATTCATTTATAAATATATCAAAATTAGCATTAATAATTTATAAGTATTCATTTATTAATAAGTAATTCCCTTTCAAAAATATTTTCTAAAACTTTTCGTCTTTATTTTATCTTTTTAGATTATCCACTAGGAGTGGCTTGAATATGGACATAGAAAATTTATTATCTCCATTAATAGTAAGGGATTCCTTGAATAAATATTATATTTTAATATATTTTAGTAGATAGTAAACTATTACATTATACTTTGAGATCCAATCCCTTCAAATAGTTTTATCATTGTCAACCACTATTATACAATCCAAATTTCTCACTTAAAAACACTATGGATTCTAATATGAGAAACTAAATATTAGTTTATTATAATAATGTCTATACTATGGGGTTTGATAGACAAATAAACCACAATAATAAAGGTTTATTTCATAACATAAGTGAAATTCAAAAATATTTTTACATTCTACCATGAATTAATAGAAACATCATTCATATGTTCTAATGGGAAATCTGCTAAAAATTATGGGTGTTGACATGGTTTTATTCAATGAATTAGGTCTCATTTTAAAAAAACATAGAATTAATTAGGTAATGGTTAATAGTATGAAACATTATTAATTAGTATGAATTTTTTAAATATTCCTTTCAAGTATGAAATCAATTTTAGATATATTTCATGAATTTCATTAGAGATTCTATTGGGATATGATATTAAAAAAAATTTAAGTATATTTCCTCAGGCTTATATTGAACATAGCTATAATAAAAACTACAAGTAACAAAAATATATTAGCCTAAATCCAATTAATTTTTCATACAATGATTACTTATTATAGTGGTAATTAATATATAATTCTATAATATAAAATATTTTTATTTTTTAAATATCAAGTGTCTAGATGGAAAATAATAATTATAATAAAATAGAATATTAATGTACATAGAAACATAACAAGATTACTTTTTAATACACCTTTAATATACATATAACACATATATTACTCTTCATGTTTTCTAAAGTAAATAGGAAAAAATATAAAGGGGTGATCTCAAATACTCAATAAGCTGCGTTGTATAGTTGAACCCAACATGGAAAAGACACATTATAAAAAATAGGATTGGAATAAATAATCTCAACATTATATATACAAAATAAAATGGACATAATATATCTATGGATGATATAACAATTTATATAAATAATGTCATGGACAAAAATAATAGATATCATAATTATGAAGTGCATAATTCAATACATTATAACTATATAATAAATGAATCATGAATGAATTGATATATAATAGGGAAGGATTACAATAAATAATTTTTATATCATGTGTCATGAGATCTGTCAATCCAGTGATGGAATTAATAATTATGGACCCACCTATAATAATATGATTCTAATTTATCCATTATATGAAAAAAATGGATAAAAATAAATATCATAATGTTCCCTAAGGAAACTCATTCATTACCAGGGAACAAAATTAAATAATTATGTATATTAAAATACGTGATATATATTTATATTTTCAATTTTTCCAAAATAAATGTAATATTGTGTCTATATTGGTCAAAATACATCAATGAAAATTTGAAACAAAATTTGTACACATTATAATGGAAATCATATATATATAATGGTTAATAGGGTAAGACACTACAATCACATAAATAAATAAGTAAGTGTTATATATTTAATTTATTCTTTTTAAAAAATAGGACACATAAAAAATAAATTAAAAATACTCTCTTAAATTAAGATTAATGGAGATGGATATTTGAAACACATTACTGATTGTAAACTTCCTTAGGGAAAAACATTTAGGATTGAATCCTTTTATTCTACTAGAAAAAATTTTACAAAACTGATTTCAATCCCCCATGAATCCTAATTAGGATTCGTAATGATAATTGAAAGTTGAAAGATACCCTTTTAGAAATTATATATTCCTAATATCAAAAATATATTACATATATTGGGATTTTAATGATGGAATTTATGGCTATTTAAGTGTATTAATGTTATATTGAAATGGGTTGACTCTATAGTGAGATGGATTTGTAATATAATAATAATATTATCGTAATAGATGTTACATAATTTATAATAAAATTATTGGATAGGTAAATGTATGGATTTCAAAAGGATAGACAATGTGAAATGAGGATAAGAGATTAAGAACCCATAAATTGTTATACAGGTTTCTAAGGCTTTATAAAGACCTCCATATAACATAGATTTATTATTGGGAGGAATATTGAGAGGTATACTAGCATGAGAACTATAATTAATTATTTTTAATTGAAGATAAATGGATATATTGTTAGTATTTATATTCTATTGGAAAAATTTTATATTAATTTTTGGAATTATTCTTTGAAAACATTTGTTTTTTAAAACTCAATACAATTTTTATAACTATTGTTTTAAATTATGGAGCCTAAAATTTAAACCATGGTTTTATAGTTTCTTAATATAATGAACCAAACAAAATGAATTGTTCTTATTTTCTATGTAAATGTAAATTTTCTATAAATAATTATTTTTAAAAACATAATGTCCACTTTTGGATTTTTAAAGACCATTATAGATTTCAAAATATAATTTTATACATTTATTTAAATTAGATAACATATTTTAGGTGATTAATTAATTTATATTAAACCATATATGATTTTACATCCTAATAAAGTAAGAATTAACATATTATATGTATATTTTGTTTTCTTATTCACATGAAAATCCAATTATTTCAAAGAATAATAAAAAATAATCTATTTTATAATTTTTGTATATTGATTCAAAATATTTATTCACTTTTATAAATTTTTTCTACATTAAAGAAATTTAATTACTAAAAATATCACAAAGTGGATTTAATAGTCCTTAGTTTAGAATTAAATGTTTAAATATCCCTCTAATAAATTTTAGTTATTCAGAGATATATATTGATATATTTAATTAAATTCTAATTCATATCCCAAAATAAATTATTTCGCGTTATTTATTTTACTATTACAAAACTATGTTAGTAAACATTATAATACACTTTTATGGTGTACAGAGTACATATTACTATTACAATGGAAACTTTTACCTTATAATGATCATATTTCCTATTATATATACACCACATTTATCCTCCAAAATTATTCATTTGACTCTTTTAGTTTTTATGACATGAAAATTCCATTACATATTATTTTCTTAAAAATAAAAATTAATATTTTTTATGGAATTGAATAAAAATTTATGACCCCTATAGTTCATGGAAATAGGGTTCAAATTTAATTTTATGTGTTCTATTGAACTTGTTATAATAATTATTGTAAATATAACTCTTTATTGTGTACTATACTACTATGATGAAATAAAAGGTCTCGAATTATGTGATAAATATTTTAATGAAATATTCCATTATAATAGGGTAATTCCCTAACCTGATTGTATCCTAATGTTTCCCTAAGCCTTCTCTCTTACGAAATTAATGTCTATCTCCTAGAATTCCATAGGAATATGACTAACAGTGAGGGTCTACTAGGCCACCTGGAGAGCCTATACATTAATTAATTAAGAATTAGTACTACAGAAAACATGATAAAATACAAAAAAAAAGATACTATAATAGTTAGTAATCATCAAAATAACATGAATAAATCCAAAAACCTGATAAATGACTCTAATATAATGTAATTGTTATGTCATTCCATATATGTTCCAAGTGTCAAAATGAAAACCCAAAATAAATACACATTTAAAGCACCTAAGTAGGTTCCAACATTATATATGGTTCCCTCATCTATGCTTCATGATTAATACCAACTCAACCATCTAAAATAGGGCTCTTGGATTATACTAACATGCATACATGATTTCAATTCACGTACAAATCATATTTTTCTAGTAGGGTGCATGTATAACTTAGTAGTTTACCGCAAATAGAATCTAATGAAATATCTAATCAATAATTGTAACGACCCTGGAATTTATAAAATAATAAATGTTCATATCTATTAATATTTATGAACAAGATATTAATTTTATGTTAGAGAGGAAACTTTTTTTGATAGTGTACTTAACACAGGACAACTAGTTTTTTGAAACCTTATATTGCACATAATGTTGAGTATTACCAATAAAAAATACAATAATATTATTATTATTTTAAATGGTAGTTAATGCCAAGTCGTTGCATTGTGTAGAATTAAAAGAATTAACTATATTTTGATTTTAAATATTTGTTAAATGTTTTTACATTTAATCAATTTATTTTTGAGGCTTAAAATGAGGATGAATCCAATTTTAAGCAAAAATACTCTTATATTTTTAAAAGGCTAGGTTACCACCTTTTGACAGATAACCCTTTTTAAATATAGTTTTTTTTCACTTTTATATATTCTATTTAACAAAATAAACTTATTATTTAGTATAGGGACATCAAAAAAATTGGATGAAATTTAGGTATTTTTCTGTTAAAATTTATATTTTAATGAATAGTAAAAAATACTGCATTATAATTCAAAACTACCTTTTCATCTAATTTATTAATATAGATAGATTATAAATTCAATTGGTTTTAAAGTATAATTTTATTTTGTTTTTATTTTCAGTTAATACAATAATATTTACTTTATGTAATTTCATATTCAAATTGGATATAAATACATGTCGATCTTTTGGTAGTTTTTTTCATAAAAATCCACTTTCTCATTTTGACAATGGGAATTAATTTTTATTTAATTACAGAAACGTCTATGTTATAAATTTGGAAAAATGGATTCAATATATTGAATCTTAATTTCCCAATTATGTAAAAAGGTACCCTTTATTTTTTGTGATTATGAATTGTAACTTTAGTAAAAAAACAATTACCAGGGTTAAAGGGTAAATTTGGTAAATAAGGGTAAAAAGAAATATTTTAATTATATAAAACTACCCTAATAAATTTCCTAATCCTATTGGATGAGTTATTACGTTACATTATCATCCTTTAGAATTATGTTTGGTATTATGGATCCACTTAGATGTTATAATGACATGTTATAATAATTAATCTAATGTAAAGAGAAAAATATCATAAACAAGTATCGTATTACTAAAAAAATTAATATAGGGTTATATAAAAAAAATATTTGAATATAAATATTTATTAGACATATAAAAATATTTCCTACATAATTGTTTTTTATTTATAATTTTTTGAAATTATATAAATAAATTTATTTATGACACATTGATGATGTAGTGATTACCTTATTAATTATGGATTCAAATAAATGATATTATAAATATTAAAATAAATATAATTTAAACATTTTTATGCCATAGATTAATTTTTTTAATGATTATGAAATATTATATATGATTTAATGCCTTATTTTTGAAGGAATCATGTTTTTATGACTTTAACAAAAATCAACTACTAAATCGAGTCAAAATTGACAAAAAAGTCTATTTAAAACAAATACTATTTTATTAAATGAAATATTAGTACTAAAAAATAAAATTTTTCAAAAATACATAAATAATTTTAATTTTTTATTAATGATCCACTTTCTGTTCTCCTAGAATTTTATAGTAACTATAGTAACCATATATTATAAAAATACATGAAGATATGGTAAGAGTTAATGTTTTTACCTAAGGGTTAAAGCAAAGAATTAAGGTTAATTTTGTGACCTAAAATTTTCAAAAACGAATTGTTTGAGATAATTTCTACCCAAAATAATATTATCATTGAAATAAATGTGTTTAGGATCATTTAAAACCGAAAATGAATTTATAATAATCTTTCAATACGTTCCTAAAGTACCTCTCCTCCCTCTTATAAAACGCCACAACCTCTACCCACTAACTCACACCTCTCAAGCCCCTTTCCTAATCTAGTTTTTTCTCAAATAATTTCCCAACATCCCTCCCTTCCAATAATAAACTTTAACGTGGGATGAAGTCAATTCAATAAAACCTTTTGGGTCAAATGAAAAGAAGTTTCCCGGATTAAAGGTAACGCCTTCCCTCAAGTTCCTTTCCTTTATTTTTCTTCTCCACTCCCTATGATCTTATTATTATTTGATCACATAAAAACAACAATATTCTCAATATAATATTTTGTTTTTATGATAAATATTATAATTAACTTTCACTCACCACCATATAATGTATATAAACATATTGTTTCATTGTATGGAGAACTGCTGCCTCATGAAATGATGATTGTTCAATTTTCCCCTACCACATTTCATGGTTTCCATTATGATGGAACTGTATTTATATAGTATATTTATTATATTTATATTTTTTTTATGATTCAATAATTTTTATTTACAATATAACTTTATGCTTTCAATAATGTGTAAATACAGTAATTTCATTTGAAGAATTGCAACTATCGCCCCTCAAAATGATATGACTTGTCCATTCCATACATGGAACATAATAAGGATGGAATTCATGAAATTATGCAAAATGTATAACATAGATATTATAATAGTATTATAACATACCTATTTATCATTTAATTTTAATTCCTTTAATATGACAAAGAAATGAAAGTAGTATTCATGCATACATACGACCTACCGTCTCCATGAACAGTACATTTCATTTCTTATCTCCAAATGTTATGAACTATTATAAAGACATATATACTGGATATATATGATATTTAATTACTTAATATCATTATAAATATTATTTAATTATTATAACATGAATAATTTGAATCAAAACAAGTCCATTTTTTAGTCATCTAAGGAACATCAACAAAACCTCCTATAAAAACTCAAATACTTAGCTAATTTCTATAACATGGTAATAAGTGATATAAAATGAATAATAAAATTTAAAAAGGTTATAAATAAATTATAAATTAACCTATGTTTATTATTCATGAAATTAAAGAATGGATAGGACAAATGGGATTCAAAGTAAGGGAACTTCTTAACAAAATTTTGATTATTTGGGTTGATCTTCTACTTCTTGACTATGTCATGATATGATTATGGGAGAAATTAATTTTGATATTTTATAATTTATTTATAATTTATTTATTGGGATTTATATTTCATACACGTAATCTAGCTATTTGATTAAAAATATGATGTTTGTAAAGAAATATTTTATCTCAATTTCCTCTCATTGGGTTTTACACATACTTTGTTGATTATATTATGCCTGGATTATGTGTGGAATCACAATTTATTTATTTATTTTCTTATATACACATACCATTTTGTGGATATACTTTTTCTACACATAATCTCACCATTGATAAATTATTATGTCAATTATACACGCTTTTTGAGGGAAATCATAACTCAATCTCCATTTATTGTGTTAAATATCCATGTCATGGGTTATTTTTTGAGAATATGTGAGAGTGACATATTATTAATGTACCCTTAATATACTCTTATATTTGGTGTATTTATATTTTCACAAATAATTATTTCATTTATTTATCCTTAATCTATAGATATGATCTTTGTAACGGACTACATTCCAATCTCTATTAATTGAGGCATAACTTGATATTATGCACCTTTAATATCATATAGGGTGTATATACAAAATTTTTGCAATTTATATCATCAATTTGAATATTATCATGATATATAATGTTTCATTTTATTTTATTCTTTAATAATTTTTTTTCATGTTTTTATCAAGTGTTACGTTACTCTTTAGCTAAAAAATTGTTTTAAATATTTCAAATATTTATTCTTCTAAATATTAATCTTTAATGTACATGTCTTAAAAATGGTTTTAAGGATTTATTCATATGGACATTAATATTTTAAAACATTAATTCCTCTAAATTTTTCAAAGTGGTGTGGGACACTATGATTCCAAAATCACATTATGAAATGTATTAAATAGTTTTTTTGAAATAAGTTAAATATTTTAATATCCTGATTTTATTTATTCTAATTGATGAGTAAAATTTAAATAGTTTCAATCTTTTATGTGTTATGATTATTAAATGGAACTTGATCATTTGATTGGTGGTTCCATGATAAACATAGGGCAGGTGAGCCTGAGATAACTCTCCAATGCATTGGGTAATGTGATGGAGGTAAATGATAATGTTTCTCCTAAGACAGTTTTGAAATATATGTGATGGAGATTCCAAATGTAACCAAAAAGGCTACTCCCTATGTATTTGTGAAATAAAAAATGTATGTATGACATGGATACCACAGGATACCATTTTTTTATGATTTCAAGGAATTTTTTTATGATTATTAAGATTACATGATGTATCCTAAATAATTTATATATTCTGTGTGAAATGTATGATTTTGTAAAAATGCTTTCATTGGTTTTAAATATTTGTGGATTTATAACTTTATTCATTATCTAATAGTCCTTACTGAGATTTTTATACTCATCCAATGTTTTGGAAAAAAAGTTTATAGGGTATAAGGAAGGATAAGAGAGATGAATAATTCAGTAATATTTTAATAAAGAAAATAATTCTTTTTTTATTTCAGGAGTTTTGTTATTGTGAAAATTTTGGATACTGTATAAGTGTATAATTTGTAATTTTTGAGAAGTAATTTAATAGTTCTGGATTAATTCTCAGAAAATCTTAACATAAAAAGATCCTCAAAGTGAAAAAATGTAAATTCTTGATCAAAACTAAATATTATATCTTGTTTAAGGTATGTGGCCTTATAGTTGGTATCATAGGTCAGTTTAGACAAAATTCGGTATTATGTGTTTGGGATAACAACATGGTAATTTTCGATGTCAATTATTTCATTTAAATCATTATTTCATTTAAATAAATATTTTATTACTTTTTCTGATTATGACAAGTCAGTTACATATAAAAGGAGGAGGATCTCAAAGAATATTCCTATCTCTTTCTGATGACAATCTTGCAATAATTATTACAATGTCATGCTTGGATGATTGTGAAACATTTTCTAACAAACAAATTACTTTCAAGTAGTTGTTTGAGATATCAAAAACCTCAACTATTCCTTGATTCCATTGTGGATCATGGGTTGTATTTAATCTAATCCCTTTTCTAAATATTTTTTTATTTTCATTATAGTTAAATATTAAAAAGTTATTTTAAAATACTTTTGAAAATTATAGTTTTATGAAGCATATTATGATTTTGAAAATGGTGTGGAATAACGAGACCCTTCTACAACCTATTTATATATTCATTAAAAATATAGTCTTTAAAGACATACATTTGGTCTTTTAAAAGGACCATTAATTGAATGTTTCAAATCAAACTCGGTTCGACTGTTTTATAAAAAGCATTTTTTAGATTTTTTTTGAAATTATATGTCATATGTGATAATTTTCAAAAAAAAATTGGAGAATGTGAATATGACCCAAGTTGTACAAGGTGTATTTGGATAAAGGAAATAAATGTCTCTAAAGGGTCTCTATGTCATTGTAGTAATGCATGGATCTTTTATTTGGGTAAACAAGATGACAATGTAACCAAGTGGACATTATAATCAAGGTATGATGTTATTAATTTTGGGAAATGATTTATTTTATCATATATAAGTTAAATAAAAAATTTAAATATATATATTAATACATGAATTATGATTTTAATATCCTAATGAGTTGGGAAAAAATTAGTGGTATAAGACAACCAATTAGGTTTAAACATATTTTGGTTATTTTTAGCTTTAAAAAAGGACAACTAGTAAGATGGGTGACAACCCATCGCATATAGAATGGTCTTGGGAATATATGTATGACTTATTAGTAAAATGATTTTATGGATAAAGAATAAGATTATTTGGAACTTATTTTTAATTAAATCGATGTCCTTAGTATGGGAAATTATTTTGTGATTAAGTGAAAAATGTTATTTTGGAAGACTTTCACTCTTTTAGGAAAACTGTAGACCTAAGAAATATATAATACTATATGATTTCATATGAGGAGTAATGATTGAAAGTTATTTTAGATGAATTTATGTTTTTATTGTGGATATATGGAAATTTCTATTACTTTTCGAAATGATTAACCTATCATGTAGAATAATTTAATTGGTAAATTACTTTTAAGAATGAGACTTTAAGAGTAGTCGATGTTATTTGGAGATAATTATTAAGATTTATTGGGGATGAAATTGTGATAAAATCTTTCTAATTTTGGGTTTCAATTTTATTTTGGATTATTTTGAATAATTTTACGGAATTTGTTTTATTAAATGGTCATTGTTGAACTTTTTTTATTGTTTGTTGAATTTTACATATTAAGTGTTGTAATTCATTTTATAATGGATTATTATTTTTTGGGGGGTTATCTCATTATTTAAAGCCATTTTGGTTTTGTGTTGTTGTATAACGATATGGAAATATATAGTTTATCTTTTTAGGATTATTAGATTATTTAAAAGTTCATTCTAGAACAACATTTGTGACTAAGTCATCTTTAATACTCATTATTTGGAGAAAAGGTGAGTTTGTGGTGGATATTTATTAATGGATGAAACTCTACATGAAAAGTAAGTATGTTTCTTTATGTTCTTAATAAATATTGTAAATAAATTTCTCAAAATTATAAAAAGGTTCGTAAAACAAAAACATGATTCAGTAAAATTTCTCAATTTTATTTTAACCTCTCCTATAATTATGGGTTTCTGATGGAAATCCTTATAATGACTATGTTCTATATCACTCTCTACTAGTCGTTGAGAGTTACTTTTATAATCCATGTCCATGATTTATTATAGGATTTCTATAATATGATGTCTCAAGTGGCCTTTGTACTTACCATTCTTTATTTTAAGGTGATAGTTTTATTGAATCATTTTCTGATGTGGGATTTTCAATGAAGTTTCTTATCCAAATTATAATATTTTGAGGATGCAATTTCCCAAAGGGGGGAATGATGTAATGACCCAGGTATTTATAGAATTATATATTTTATATCTATTAATACTTATGAATAAAATATTAATTTTATGTTAAATAGGTCACCTTTTCTAATAGTTTCCCTGAAACAGAAAAACTAGTTTCTCTAAAATCTTACAGTGCACACAACATTGAGTTATTCCAAAAAAATTACAATAATATTAATAATATTTAAAATGTTAGTTAACACCTCTCTGATGTATTAGAAAAAATCAATAGAATTAACTATATTATGATTCTTAATATTTTTTAAATGTATTTCTATTTATCAAATTTATTTTATACCATTAAAATTATAATGATTCCAAATTTAAGCAAAAATACTCTTATATTTTTAAAATGTCAATTTTTTTCCTTTTGATGGGGAGCCTATCATAAATATATTTTTTGGACTTTTATATGTTCCATTTAAAAGAAATCTTCTTTTGAAGTGGGAAATAAAATTTTACTTTGGTTCAAATATTGGAATTTTTTGATAAAATTAATATTTTATTGAATAGTG
Source organism: Viscum album (assembly GCA_963277665.1). Classification (NCBI taxonomy): domain Eukaryota; kingdom Viridiplantae; phylum Streptophyta; class Magnoliopsida; order Santalales; family Viscaceae; genus Viscum; species Viscum album. The sequence continues at coordinate 1,691,182,245 of OY728137.1, read as the reverse complement.
AAAATAATGCATTTTAATAAAAAACATCATTTTCATCGAATTTATTTATAGAGTTTTAATATAAATTTATTTGGTTTCAAAGTATAATTAGATTATGTTTTTATTAATTAATCTAATTATTGTCATTCTATGTAATTTTATATTCAAATTAGAGATAAAGGCATGTCATTCTTTTGATAGTTTTTTCTTCTTAAAAACAAACTTTCTGGTTTCAACAATAGAAATTAATTTTAAATTAATTACTGGAACTTGTAAATTTTGAATTTTTAAAACTATATTCCATATTTAGGATTAGATGTTCTAAATTATATTAATAAGTAAATTTTATTTTTGGACATTATGAATAGTAACACCAGTAATTATATTTATTTATCATGGTTAAAGGGTAAATATGGTAAATAAGGGAAAAAAATATTTTAATAATATAAAACTACCCTAAAACATGTCTTAATAATATTTTATGAGTTATGTTATAACATCATAATCCTTAGGCCAAATGTTTTACAGTTGGGAGCCACTTGGGAGTGATAAAGACATGTAATAATACTTAATTTAACGTAAATAGAAAAATTACAATAACATGTATCATCTTAATAAAACAATTTTTAATATAGGTTAATATAACTGATCACTATAACTATAAATAGTAATTAGAAATTTAAAAATACTTTTAACTTAATGTTATATTATTTATAATTTTTATAAATAAAAAAAATTTATTTATTTATGATACAATGACGATGCGGTGATTACCTTAATAATGAAAGTTTCTGACAAATGATATTATAAATATTAAAATGAATATAATTTATCATTTTGATGTCATCCATGAATTTTTTCAATTATTATGTCATATTAAAATTTATTTAATTCATTTTCCTTGAAGGAATCAATTTGTTATTACTTTTACAAAAATCAATTACTAAATAGTGTCAAAATTGACATAAATGTGTTTTTATAACAAATACTATTTTATTAAAAGATATAATTATCCTAAAAATTTATTACTAAGAAAAATAACATATATAATGTTCAAAATGTATTTAATGATTCACTTTTGGTTCTCTTGTCATTATATAGTAACAATAATAACCATATATTATTAAAATACAAGAAAACATGGTAAGATTTAATGTTTTTAATTATGGGTTAAAGCCAAATGATAAGGTAATTTTTGTGACCTTATCATTTAAAAATATTATTTTTTGAGATTATTTAGAAACACAATCATCTATTCTTTGAATTAAATGAGTTTTGGATCATTTTTAAAAGAAAATAAATATATAATAATATTTCAAGCCTTTCTTAAAGTTTTCCCCCTCCTTCATATAAAAGGTCACCTACTCTACCCACTTAATCACACATCTCAATCCCATTGGATTATTCATCTTCTACTCAAATAATCTCACAACATCTCTCCCTTCACCTTATAAGCTTTACCTTGGGCAGAATTAAATTTGAGAAATCCTTTTGGTTAAAATCAAAAGAAGTAACCAATTTAGTGGTAACTTTTTCCCTCATGTTTCTTTCCTTTATTTTCCATATCCTCTAACGAAACGATGGTTATTAAATTTTCCCCTACCACCACTCATGGTGGCCATTATTATGGAATTTTAATTATAATATATATATATATATATATTCTCAATGATCTGGTAATTTTTTTACAACATACCTTTAGGCATTCCATAATGGGAAATACGATAATATCATTTGAGGAAGTGTAGACTATTTTCCCCTCAAAGTTATATGATTCGTATATTCCATACATAAAATGTATAAAGGATGAAATTAATGAAATTATATAACATATATGACATATTTATTATACTATAATTATAACATACCAATGTATCATTCAATTTTCATTACTTTAATATGAGTACAAAATTAATGTAGCGTTCATGCATACGTATGACCTACCATCTCCATGAACAATGCATTTCATTTCTTATAACCAATTGATATGAAATATTATAAATACATACATACTTGATATATATGAAATTTAAATCACAAATATCACTATGTATATAATGGACTACTGTTCACAGGGATAATTTTCATCAAAACAAGTTCATTTTTGAATCTTGTATCGAACATCGAAAAAATGTCTGATATGAACTCAAATAATTAACTAATTAGCATAACTTGGAAATAAGTGATATAAAATGAATAATGAAACGTAATAAGTTATATTGAGATTATAAGTTAACCAATTTTTATTATTTAGGAACTTTTAGAATGAACAGGACAAGTTAGATTCAAGTTAAGGGAACTTCTTAGCCCAATTTCAGTTCTTTGGGTTAATCTTCTAGTTATTTACTATGTCGTGCTATGATTATGTGACAAATGAACATTGATATTTTATCATGTGTTTATAATTAATTTATGGGTAATTATGTTTAATACCTGTGATCAATCTATTTTATTATCTTTGTGATCATTATAAGGGAATTTCTAACCTCAATTTCTACTAATTGGGTTTTAAGCATACATCATTGATTATATTATACCAAGATTATGTGTGGAAACACTGTTAGTTTTTTTATATTGTAATTTACAAAATATTTTGTTTGTATATAATATTCCTACACATAATCACCCCATTGATAAATTCTTACATAATTTATATGAACATTGTGAGGGAAATCTTAACTCAATCTTCATTCATTCTGTTAAATATCCATGTCATTTGTTTTGTTTTTTAGGAAAATGTGTGAGGGAACTATAATTTTTTTAAATGTAATATCAACTAATATTGGTTGTATTTTTATTTTTCACCCATAATTATGTCTTTTTTTATCTTTAATCTAATTATACAACATTTGTAAGGGAATACGTCTCAATCTCCTTTCATTGAGACATATCTTGATATTGTTCACCTTTAATATCATATAAGGTCAATATACTACCCTTTTGACATTTTATATCATGAATTTATATATTTTCATGATATTTAATGTTTTTATTTATGATATTATTTAATTATTTATATTAAATTATTTCTCAACTGTTATGAGACTATTTAACTAAAATGTCTTTTTAAATGTTTTAAATATTTATTTTATCAATATTTCCCAATAATATCCATGTTTTCAAAATGGATTTAAACATTTATTTATATGAAAATTAAAATTTTAAAATGTTAATTCTATTAAATGTTTAAAAGTGGTATGGGATACATTGATTCAAAAATATATTTATTGAATGTTTTAAATGGTGTTTAGAATGGATTCAATATTTCAATATCTTGAACTAATTTCTTATGATTAATGTGTAAAATTTTAATAATTTCAATCTTTTATATGTTATGATTATGTAATGGTACTTGGGAATTTTATGGTTTGTTATGTGATAAAAAAAATACTGGTGGTATTGTAATAAACATAGGGCAGGTGAGCCTAATATAGCTCTCTAATTCATTGGGTAATATAATAGAGGTAAATGATAAAATTTATCCAAATCAATTTATGGAATATACTATGATTGGTATTCCAACCGGAACCATGAAGGGTACTCCCTATATTGTTGTGAAATCTCGAATTTAAGTATTATATGGATTTCAAAATATATCTTTATGTTTTATGATTTCTATGAAGTTTTTTTGGAGTGTTATGATTAAATGATGTAAGCTAAGTAGTTTATGTTTTATGGATGAGAAGTGTGTATTTTTTTAAATGATTCGTGGGTTTTTAATATTCAAGGACTAATGGTTTTATTCCTTATTTTATATCCTTTATTGATATTTTTATGCTCTTCTCATGTTGTTGAAAAAAAAATTCACATGGTATAAGGAAGGATAAGAGAAACAAAGAATTCAAGAAGACTTTGATCAAGAAAATAATACGCATTTTATTTAAGGAGTTTTATTATTATGAAAACATGGGATAGAGTCGTATTTTATAATTTTTAATTTTTGTTATTTAATGTAATATTTTGGCCTAATTCTCTAAAACTCTAAACATAAAAATATACTCAATGTGAATATAAAGTAAATTCGTGATCAAAACTCAGTAGTATCTATAGTTTAAGGCATGGGTACAAATAATAATAGTGTGTCTAGTTTAATAAATAAGAAAGATCAAATGAAAATGGTAAACATGATTTGCCTTTATTCTTAAATTATTAACCACATCATACTTTTTTATCCCCTGTCGGTTTCCTGACCATACACTATAGGGATTTTATGTCTTAAAATATTCATTGGAATTAATTATTCAATTTTTTAGATTCTAGTTAGTACCATGAATTGTCAGTCCTAGTGAAATTATCATGGAATCATGGATCATCAACTCCCATTCTTACATCAAAGGTCCTAGAGCATCAGACTATCACCCCATGGTTACTTAGAGCATCAATCTCACACCCACAACTCATTGTTCACAGTAAAATATGAATATACATTGGGGTCCTATATCTTCAGTGTAGCACCCCATAGGTAATCGTAGAATCAATACCTCACCCACAACTTATTATTCACAATTAAATATATATATATATATATATATATAATCTCATCATCAATGAACTTCTTTCCAATCATTCACATCATGATGCACCATTTCATTAGTCAAAAGTAGCCATAGATTTGTTACATTCATCACATGGTATAACTTGAGAAATCCCACATTAATCATTTTATCATCAATTATTTACCATATCTTTAACACTTTGAGGATAATCCAATCAAACCATAAAATCTCATTACCAAATCATAAATCATGGATTTAGTTCAATTCTATATTCCCAATATTCTAATTTTTTTAATTTCATGAATCACAATTTCATGGATATTGTCACACCCCCTCGGTTTCTATCTTGTAGATTCTCATAATATTGAACATCTCCACTATGATCAATTAAGGGTCTCACAATTACATGGTAATCAAATAGTTTTTTAATTAAAAAATTTATTACACAATATGAAAACACAACGGTATAACTATAAACCCAATATTATAATCAAGGCTATCGAGAACCTATACAGATACCCTATTACCATGATAATCTAGATAGACCTAACATAGCATGAAGGTCATTCTCGATCCCCATTAGCTGGTGACCATCACTTGATATCATGGATAGAATAAAAAAGAACTAATTTTCCATAAGCATTGGGTGATTGAATATTAAAAGTACTCAAGATCAATACTTGAAAGGGGAGAAGTACCAGATCCAATAGGTATAACAAAATATAAATTAGTACATTGTTAATGTACATAGTGTAAAACATTAAGAAAACTCAGTTATCCCATGATATAAGTGGATAACATCTCTACTAGTCACCTCCTTCATCACTCCAAAGTACAAAGGGATAAAAAAAGCAAAACTTCTAAGTGGTTCTGTCCCTTTTCTCAGAAATATCACAAGAAAGACTACCATTGATCTAAGATAAAGGTACAGAATGAGCTATGATTCCTAATAGGGTCTCACCAAGGCTTCCATAATCAATTCCAAAATAATAAAAAATGTATTTTATCAATTTAAATTAAACATGGAATGAAACTACATTAGAATATTTTAACCCAATTCTTTATTTCATTCAAAAGGATGATAGATATAGCAATGAACTTTAAAATAAAATTTAATGGAAATTTTTAATAAATCAATTTATATAAATCAATTAGCATTAATAAATTATTTAAATAATTAATTGGATGTTTATAATTTAAGAAACTCCTAGAAAAGTAAAAACCATGTACAAATTCCTCATGCAATCAAAGTTTATCATTTAATAGGATACTCACACATCTCATAGACATCATAGCTCTATGCATGGGTGAACACTCAAATACACCCTAAAAGGGTAACCCATCATGTTTTTTCTACACCCCAATCGGGGACCCCATAAAATGAAGTCATTTTGTAGTTGTTTTAGTAACAATTTTCATCATTAATCCATTAATAGGGTGTCAAGGTCCTAGAATGATTATCCCAATTACCACTAACTATGCAATATAATATATACATTAAAAATCATTATTAGAAGTCAATAATTTTAAAACATTTTAAAATTCAATTTTCCAATTTCGGTTTTTCAACATGACTTTTTCCTTTCAAAAATAAATCCTTAGACTTCATCATTTCATACCATTTCAAATAACATTTCAATTTTATCAATTTTATCATGTTCAATCATCAAATTGTTTAATCTAAACAAATTCAAAATCAAGGAATATTTTTTAAATAAATCGACCACACAATTTCAATTCCATTTAATTGAGGGTTTTCACAATTTCCATACCCATTTCAAAGAAAAGAAAAAACATCACAATTAAATGTTTTAAATTCAATTAAAACCCATTCCCATTTAATTAAAATTTTCAATTTCTCAATTTTAGGTAATAGAATCAAAAAACCACATAACATAGACTCAATGATCAAAAAATAAACAACTACAATGGGACTTTCCAATGAAGAATGAAGGTATAGAAATTCTAGTAACACAACATAGATTCAAAATCCAATGAAAAGAATTTTATATCAATTAAAATCATAGTATTGAAGGAGATGTTGAAATTAAACTGCAAAAGGATATCCAATAACTTATAATGATGAACTGTAACAATAACGATGATAAATTTCCAAATTAATGATCCATAATTATATAGGCCTCTTAAATCCCCTAGAGAAGTATTTTTTTAAGGGATGATGGATGTATTATCTAATAAAGTGAAAAGAACTAATAAAAACCCTAAAAATAGAATCTCATGAGAATAAAATTGAATTTAATCAAATTATATGTTTTCAAATCTAAGAAGGATGAAAAGTCAGAAAAACAAACTTCCTTTTTAGTAAAAAATATTTTCCCCATACACATCATGAATTTTGAGTACATGGGGTTTAAACATTCATGTCTTTTAAATCGTCATGAAATGTGCGTAGTGAAAAATACATGTCATGTAACTTAAAAACATTTCATGTAATATTCCATCATATTTAATTAAACAAAGTTTTTATATAAAAACACAAAAGCACCCAGAACATTCTCTAACATTGTTGAGAATATTTTAAATAATGATGAAAAAAATACATATACTAAGGAGTACCTAAAAGGCATAATAGGATGATAAAACCTCCCTAATATAAAAAACATTTTCCCCAAAAATCCTTGAATTAAATTTCCATAACAATAAGTTTAGGACACTTCAAATTCATTAGTGTCTCAAACACCCATTTCTCAAGATAATTATAACCATGCTTTAATAGCAAATAGATCAAATGTATCATCCTTAAATGAAGTACCTTTGTCTCAGAGTCAGCTATCTAAACTATATTCTCATTCATGGATATATTAGTCTAAAAAACAAGATCTTACATGTTCAATATATTATTAGTGTCAGAAAGAAACTTTTGGAGCAGTGATTCATGGAACACATTATGCATTGATCTTAATTATGATGGAAGTGTTAAATAACTGTCCACATTCTTCACCAACTAAATGATATGAAACATTCCTAAAAAATAAGTACAAATCTTACATTTCCTCTTAAACATTCAATGAAACAAATATGCTGAGACTCTCAAAAAACATGTGCACAAACTAAAAACACTAAAGGTCTCATATGTGGGTCAGTATACGATTTTTACTATTTCTTTTCCATAATAATTCTTTGTCAAATCAATGGAATTTATTTTTTTATATCTTGGAACCAATATTTATATAAACAAATATCTTTCACCAATATTTAATTGAAAAAATATAGATTTTCAAGTTGGTCCATACATGGACACCATAGGATCCATCTGAATTATGGACCGGCAAATGTTGTTATAAGGAAACTCAACCTGTCCAAAATGGATATCCTAAGATCCACCAAAATTTTGGACTCCTAAAAAATAATTTTCTCTAGAATCAATAAATCTCTATATAAAAATCCATTCATCTATGAATTTAATTTCGTACTCAAATGAACCTCAGATCCCATTACCTCTCAAATTACATTCAAAAAATAATATTTAAAATAAGGATATCTCTCAGAGACTATACTGGAAGGAATTCTATAGAAATAAATAATCACTCTGAAATATAAATTTTCAAACTCCCTAATATTTTAATATCATGAATGGGTATATGTTTAGCCAAATTGGTTAGATGGTTGATCATAACCCATATCACATTATTTCAATGATGGGTATGTAGTAACCCCCCCCCCCAAATTCCATAACAATATCATCCTACTTCAATGTCAGAAGTGGTGTTGTGGAATTAATTTAGAATGTATTTCATTCTCTGTCTTGACCTTCTGATCGGTACAACAATGAAAATCAAATTTACTGACCCCCCATCTCATTCCTTACCACAGGTATCATCGCTAAATATCATAAAAAGTAATCATGTTTCTTGTCGGCACATCCCACTAGATATTCTGTAACTCCCACCATTATAATTTTTCTCATAGAAAAGGGAATTATAATCAAATTTTTAAAATGTAGGAATCCCCATAAAAGAGAATGTACACTGACCAATGGTCTACCCAACCATGACTAGAGTCAATAATGATTCAAAATTCATCATCAAGATACTTCTCTTAAAGAACAATCTTATAAAGATTGGATGTCAACTGAGAACATTCCATGATAACCTTTCCCTCTTTCTCCTAGAATCATAAATGAAACTGTGAAAAAAAATCCATCAAGTTCCACACTTATAATAATTATTTAATTTCCAGGGTTGGAATTTTTCCTATTAATGCATTAGAAACAAAACTTCCCTTCTATATGGTAAAGTTAGTGTCAAAATGAAATGACCACAGGTAGTCTAACCAGTACCTCTACTGATATATTTAATATTTTTTAGAGAATATAGATCTCATGTTTTTGTGGTAGAAAAAATTGATAAACCTTCCTCTATAAATTAAATTCTACCAAGTCTTCAGTCCATGCATCATAGATACTAGATCATGTTCAGAGTTCAGATAATTTTTCTTATTTGAAATATGTTTTTTAGAACCTTAGGTTACCACATGATCACCCATCATAATAAAACAACCCCAACCCTAGCATGATGCATCCAAAAATTCCACATATACCAACTTGGCCTTTGGATGTTTTAAGAATATAACAAGAACTAAAAAACATTTTAGCTCACCAAAATAATCCTAAAATGTAACATTATAGGAGAACTGTATCCCCCTTTCAAGTGAGTATAGTCATAATATACTTAAACATTGATAAATCATTTATAAACTAATTAAATAACCAGCTAACACAAAGTATCACTATATCACAAAAGAATTACACAGTTTCTCCCATGACATATGAACATTCAACTTCTATGGATCAATTATGATACCATATTCAGAGACCAAATTTCCTAAGAACATCACTTCCCAAATCCCAAAAAAAATGATATCTTGGCATAAATTATGGGATTTCTTGAAATTTCTAGAACCAGTCAGATGAAATAGACGAACCTCTTTAGACTAAGGGTAATAAAATATGTCATGAAAAAAAGACTTCCATGAATGTATCTAGTTACACCTTGATGATTTTATTAATCATATCGATAATGAAAGAGGGATAATTGGTTGGACAAAATTGTATGACCAATGACCCATAAGTTTTTAACCTTATTTAGAAGGTGTTCTTCTGTAAGTAATATAATTTTATTCTCAAAAAGTGATAACCATATTGAAGATATATCTTAGAGAACCAATTCACCCATTTAAAATGATCAAAAAAATATTTAATATATGCAATTGGATAATTACTTTTAACCATTATTCAGTTGAACTTTTGGAAATCAACACATAGGATAAGTGCACCATCATATTTGTTTTAAAAGAGATAAATCTACACCCAAGGTGACACACTTATTTGTATAAAGACATTGCCAAATAGATCATACAAATGATCCTTCAACTCTTTCAACTATAGTAATTAAATATGGTAAGAAGGAATATATCACTGATGAGTGATATGTATTAAATCAATAGAAAATTGAATTTTTATTACTGATGGGAAACAAAATATATTAAAAGGAAACACATCAAGAAACTCGATGAAAATTGATGAAGGTCCTCACTCAAATATTCCAACACCATATCAAAAGAGAAAAATGCTATTTTTATCCCCAATACTAGATAATGAGGTTATACCTTACATGATGCCATGTCCCATTCTCCTTAAATGACACAAAATACCCCATTTTTTGGGGTAAAAGGGACATATCGAAGATAGTAGTCAATTCACTATTTTTGAGAAATGATATTATCCATCCCCAAAATAAAATTGTGTGGTTTCAGGTCGAGAACCTGAAACTCCCATAAAAGATCAATCTCTAATAAAGATAAAAAATAAAGAAAATGGAGACCTTAGACTTTCATTATTCAGAGGGGCATAGTAATATTCATTATATGAGAAAAATTTCCACAAGAATATATAGAATTTATAGAAAATGTGTTTATATAAATGTGTGAGATTCACCATTATCAAATTAAGAAATCACTAACGATAAAGATATTGTGATGGTACCTCTCACAGTTGTTGGACATCTATCAGCTTCTTCAGATACTCTTCCACTAAGTTAAAAATAATTGTTCTTGATGTCTGTGGCTTGAACCTTTTTGTTTAGCAATGTATATGTATACACTATGGTGCCTATTGTTAATGATCAGCCCATTCCACTTCCTAGAGTGGAAATAAAATGGTATATTTTCATTATGTTTCATGAGAACCCATAAGAAATATATATTGTCACCTCAGTACAAACAAATATTAAATTTCCAGCCCTTCCACCTTGGAATTAAGTCAAACGGCCTATACCAGGCACCACAGGATGTCTACTAGACTCTTACAATTGAGAACCACAATGAGACTCATCATTATTTCTATTTACTTAAATGAAACCCATATAACTTCCACTATGATATAAAATAACTCCCACAAACCTAGACATTCCAGCCATGTCAAGCTCAACCATCAACTTGTTATCCAGTACATCAGCATATGTTTTGATCTTTAGTAAGTAAATATCTAAATTAATTTTAGGTTGAAGGCCTATCTCAAACCATCAATCATAATTGTTCTCATTTGATACAATCATAGGTGGAAACTTCAAAGGATTAGTAAACAATTATGCATACTAAATCAATAACATTTCATCCTACTAGTGTAGAAAAACTCCCAAGGCTTATCCAAAAACATATATTATATTTATTTACACTAAAAACACTCATGATTTATTTAAATCTCCATATAATCACACCATCTCTTTCAAGGCCGTTTTAGGTTAAATGTAGCATATTTCACATTCCAATAAATCAAAAATAATCTATATTTTCTAACAAATATTCATTATCTTGAGGATCTTTAGATCATTGGAACACTTGTGTCATTGTGAAATGAAACTCTTGGGAATGATTCCATGATTTTTCCATTTTTGGTATCATAGCTAGAGACAAAATAGTATCAGGAGCATGTTCATTTCCCCGAGTTTAGACAAAAAGTGCAATTATCTAAACAAGATTTTCGTCCATGAGAGGATTTTCTCACTATGGTTTACTAATAGAATCCTATTACGGCCTATTAAAATGAATTATGAGTGGAATGATGCTTCAAAAAATCGGGAAAAAACTGAAAATATGATAAGATTTCCCTAATTTACAAATAAAACAATTGAAACTAGAATATCAATACAATCAGATAAGATATGAATATTCATATTTAAATATTCCCAAATAAAAAATATTTAAAACACTATAATAAAATAAAAAATCACTCAATAATTATTTACTCAAACACCCATGGTTACTTTAGGCTCATTACAATGATAGTTAGAAAATGAAATGCTCAGAACTGTCTCCTAAGTCAGAAAAATCCTACATCCTATCTACCAGGAAATCCCAAACTATATACTAACATCAAGGAGACATTCTAAATTGACACCAATGATACCACTTACTCACGTACTAGACCAAATAACCTAGTTACTTAATAATTGATCCATTGCCGATATGGCCCAAAGGGAGTTTTTGATACCATTAGGTTGGTGACTAACACTAGAAATCATGGAATAAATAAAAGGGAATGAATTTTCATTAAAATAGAAAATGATTAGATTAAAATTCTATGTGATCAACAATCTAATGATATAAAATACTAGAAAAAAAGTTATAACAAAACTCCACCAGTACACCACCAAATTACTTAGTATCTAACAAGATGAAATATTAGGCATGTGAAGAAACAAGGGGGTAATATCACCAATAGTCACCTCCAACCTCACTTTGTGAACTAAAAGATGAAGAATATCCACCACTTCCAAATTCTTATTCCCTTTTCATAGACTTGACATAATAATGTTTAAAAATTCCCAATTCCAATGTTATAGTGTGAGATATAGATTCTAGTATAGTATCACTAAGTGTTCCAAAATCAATTCCAATACAATAAACAAGTTATTCTACCAATTTCAATAAAACATGTAATGGAATTACAATTTCATTTTTTAAACCATAACATGCTTTAATTAAAAAATATTGATGATATATCAAACAACTCTCGAACATTCTCAAATGTTAATTTTAAATAAAATTGTTTATATAAATTAATTTGCAAGAATAATGAAATTCCACAGTCAATGACAAGTATATCAACTCAAGAAACTCGCAACATAGAATCTATGAGGTACCAAAGCCCCATTTTAAGTCAGTTTATGAAGTAATGGTATCCTCACACATCTCACATTGATCACATATCAAAGAAGGTGTGAACACATAAATACAACATAAAATGAGAGCCCATTAATTACAGTATACACCATAATCGTGGAACCAATAATGGGAATTTATTCCATAGTTTTTTTAAAAAGTTCTCATTGTTAATCCCTTGATTGGGTGTCATGGTCCAAGTGTTCATGTCCCAGTTACCATTAACGGCTGAAAAAAACATGTTCTCCAAACAAAAAATCAATCAATATTGTAAATCAATTACTTTTAAACATTTTATAAGATAATATTTTAATTTCATTTTTTAAATTTCAATTTTGATTTAAAAAATTAATAGCCTTTATCTATTATGTTTATTTAAAATAACTTTTCATTTTAAGATATTTTATAAAGAGCAATCTTTAAATCATTTAGTAAAAACTACTTCCAAATAAAGCCATCATTTTTCCTAAATACACCCACCTATTTTGATTCCATTGAAATTGTTATCTTTCTAAATTTCAATACACATTTCAAATCGAATATCAATTTATCACAATTTAATAATTTTAAATCCACTAAAAACTCAATTTAGTTTAATCAAGAAATTAAATATTTCAATTTTAAGGAAAATAATTATATAACCACCTACCTCAAACTCAATTATCTATAAATAAAAACCAGTAACGGGACTCCCTAGTGAGGAATCAAGGTGTATAATGTCTATGAACACATCATATAATCAATATCCAATGAAAATTATTTTAGATCCACAAAAATATAAGGAGGAAACAAAAATATGTTATAAGTAAACTCACCGAAGAAGATTCACTTACCAAGAAATACAAACCATAATATAAATAATGATCAATCATCAAAAAAATTATTCAGAAGGATTATATATCTCTAAAATCTCCTATGGATGTCTCTGGGTCAAGAGTGTAAGGATTCATGGTTGAATGAAAGTAAAATAACCCATATGACAACATAAAATTACAGCTTGTTAAAATTACATGGCATGTAATCCCATTACGTGTTGTGATATCCATGAAGGCTGAAAATTCCAAAAAAACATGTCTCCTTTTTATTAAAAATCAGAATTTTCCCTTACGCATTAGGAATTCTATGTACATGGTTTGCAAAATTTCATTCCCTTTATATAATTAAAACAAGTTCCTGTTGACAGATGATTATCATTTAAACCAAATAAATGGTGTATAATCACCCAAAAGATATTATTAAACACATGTTATAATAGAGAAATAGCAAAGCATCTCTTATATTCTTGAACTATGGGGAATGTTGTACAAATGAGGATGAAAAAAAAAACATGAAAAATAGTGTACCTAAAAATCATAATGGGATGTTACAATATCCATATTTGTTAAAAATTAGACCTCCTATTCCATAACCCACCATCTTCAAGATGAGGGATGGTACAATACGATACTAAGACCTTCCTTGACACAAAAATTGTCCCCACCTTTTGAGCTAGTAATGTCCAATACAGTTTGCGTAATCTCCCTAGAAACCTAAAAAACGTTTTATATATATAGGGTGAGCATAAAATTACACTGAGTAGGGAAAAACCAATGTCACCCATGCACAAGTGGGAAAAGAATACTAAATCCCCTGTTAGAAAATAGTAGAATCCAACAGCACATACAAAGGGATACTAACCACCCCAGCCTCACTATGGCACACTCACCAAGTAATGAAAATCATGTAATTTAATATAATAATCACATCAATATTTGGGTACCCCACGCCACTTCCAATGGGATAATTGCTCATATGAAATGACCAACTTCCAGATACTACCATGCTCTGCCTCAATCCACACAGCCACAACTTTCTTACACACACCTAGGCCACAAACCACACAACAATATTGTCCGCAGACTCCTAGGAGTCACACATACCACACCCTTCCCAAAAACACATGGGCATCATCCATAAGACACATGTGAAATAAACCACCTCTCACACATCCAATAACATTAATATGGTAATAAATCTCAACTGAATACATCCTGCCCAAAAAGTATGGGGTGATTAATGCCTACAAGAGGTAGCATGGTAAATTCAGTAACCATCCATCCATCCTTCCACTTGGATGTTTGGAATGATACCCTCCCCCCATAACCATGGGGGTGTTTATCACATAGTTATAAACATGGGAGGGGTGAATATAGAATACATAAGGAACAAAATGTTTAAACATATAGTAAAATAAAGAATCAGACCAACCTATGGGTTTCCACATCAACAACAATCCAACAAATAAAAAACTGACCTTGCTGCAATCCCAACACACAAAACCACACAATGACCACAACCAAAACATCAACCCACCCATTTAATTTAAACATTTTTCATTCTATATTATCAAATAATTCATTTATTTATTTCCATCCAAACCCGGGAAACTAACAAACACTGAAAACATTATAAGGTGAAGAAACCATACAAATCACTCCTATGAATAACAAGTAAATTGGCGAATTGTAAGGGAACCCATTCCAAAACTCACAACATGAACTCGTAACACATCCATCCTATGGAATAATTGCCTAACCACTTCCTATATGCAATCCCACTGTGTAAAAATTCCATTTATCCCACAATATATCAATATCTTATCCTGAGATACCATCTTACAACTCATACCACCCAATACACAAAGGAACACCCCCATCCATAGCACCACACTACCAAAACCCAGAGAAGGTAAAAACCCCAGAAAGAACATACCACACATCCACAACTAAAAAATATGGTGTATTCATATTTTTCCAAAGTTGTTATTTAAATTACACATTGATATGTAGGAGTGATCAGAAATGGGTTCTCATCCTCAGGCATCCATTTGTTTAACCGACTATATGTGATTAATCATATTGATATTTAACTCAATTATTCTTGGGGAAAAAAATTATAAAGCATCCCCCATGAGTACTCAAGGACCACCAAAGACCATGATTTTTATATTATGCAGATAAAAAATAGATCAAATAATTATAAAAAATAAAAAATAAAAAAAACAATCAATAATAAACCACTATTTTCTAGATATCATGTTTGTATTTCATCATTAGATTCTGTATTTGTTTAAAGTTTGATTCATAATTTTTTCAAAAAAATGACCTTACTACTCCCACCATTCATGAAAAACAATAAGAGAGATAAATGAAATCCCTACCTAGAATATTTGAGAACCAAAACTCCTCCTCGCATTAAAAGGGTGGGGTCATGAAAGTAGGAGACTCAAAGGAAACCCCCAATTAAAACCAGATTGATGGACATAGAATAACATGCCCCTCAATGGGAAGGGGAGGATCAATAAAACCCAAGAGTAAATGGAAACAAATTTGGAAGATAATGTCTTAGCTTATAAAATATAGATCATATATCAACGGAATGAGAAACAGTTTCAAATGTCAATATCATCAGATTGTGTTCAAGATTACACAGTTAAAATATTTCAATATCCCTAGAGAATTAGGATATTAAGGATATAAATAATATCCTTTTAAATTACTTTACAAACAATAAAATAAATCATTAAACCTATTTTACATGAAATAAGTTGTAATAGGGGAAAAAACTGGAAGAACTAGGGAAAACTCGAAATCCGTAACCATTGGGTGAGTCATCGACACCAAGCCCCCCAAAATGAAATTGAGACACTGATGGGTGAGTCACTAATATTGAGACACTGAAATTGAGTCATTGACACTGAGCTACTGATGCAAATGCACAGAAACTATGACTCTGACTCACTGACACGGATTCCCTAACTCACTAACACTGACGCCCTGAGTCACCAACACTCACACCCTGACTCGCTGACACTAACACCTAGAGTCACCGACACCCAGACTCACCAACACTGACACCTTGATTAACCCACACGGACACTCTGACTCACTGAAAATGATTCCCAGAGTCCCCAACAACAATTCCCTTATTCTCCAACACTGACACCCTGATTCAGTGTTGGAAAAACTGGAAATTTGAAAAACTATTGAAATGGGCCACTGTTGCTTCCTAGATCACCCTAAACTCTATATTGTGACATATTAATGGATCATGGAGGTCTGGAATGTTTCATAAAGTACCTCTTAAGGATAAACCAACTCAATGGAGTGAAATATAAAAATCCAAGAACACCTCCTCTGATATATTCCAACCCAGTAATCTCAAGACATATCTCACAGGCACAAAAAGTCCCACATTCCAAAAAATATGAATTAGGGAATTATTTACCCAGTGTGAATATATTATCTACTTGTTTGGTACTGACTCACTCGCAGAAGATTAATCCCATCTGCATTAATGCCACATAGTAAGGGATCTGGTCTTCCCATCCTCATACTTCAGGAATTTATCATATATCACATAATCAAGGAAACAAATAATCTTATAGAAAACAAGGTTAAATCATTACATCACAAAGAAAAAACATGATAAGAACTCAAAACAACTCTGGGTATTGGGAACGCATCAACATATCTCTCTCTCAAGTACTCTCCTCTAGGTCGCCTTGCCTCCAAAACATGAGAACTAATGGAATATTCTTTCCATACAATAGTTTCTCAAGAAGATCCTAGATCTCCCCTGGTCGATCCATGAATGTTGTGTCTTATTTGATATCCAACTCTCCATAATTATTAAAAATGGAGTTAAGGTAAATATACCGAAGAAGATCAGAGACATCAATGATGTCATGGATTCTCCCCAACTACAGTGGAAACACCAGCTAATATACCACCTCACCAACACGCCCAAACACCTACAAAGGTCTGATGATCCTGGGATAAAGCTAACTTCCTCTCTCAAACCTCATATGTCTACGTCCATGGGAAACCATAAATAATAGATAGTTCCCAACATAAAACTCCATAGGTATTCTCCTATAATCATCATATGACATATAATGGTCTTGTTCTTCCTTAATCCTCCCACATACAAACTACACCATCTATATGATACTTTTCCCCACATCTGGACTAAGAACAACCACCTCCCCAACTTCAGTCTAGCACAAGGGTGAATAACATGGCCTCCCAGGAAAGTTCTTGAATGGTGACACGATAATGGAATAGTGACAACTGTTATTGTAATAAAAATATACCAAGGAAAAATGTCACACCCAAAACCCTCAAAATTCATGAACACAATCCCACAACATGTCTTCTAAAGTCTAGATGGACCTTTATATTTTTCCATCTATCTAAGGGTGGAAAGAAGTTATGAGATGTAAATTAGTGCCAAAGTATTGATACAATCCCCTCTAGCATCATTATGTAAATCATGTATCCCAGTATCAGTGAATGGATTTTTGAACCCCAAGAATCTGCACCACCTCATCCACAGACCTCCATGTTAAGGCATCAACTGTGCTCAACTCCATGATCACTAAGAAATGATATGATTTCATCAATAGATGCACTACTACCCAAATAGTATCGCATCCTCCATTATCCTTGTGTGTTCCTCTAACTGAATTGATTGAGATTTTATCCTATTTTCACTTGGGGACATCAAGGAGCTTCAAAAACCACAAAGAACATGGTGCTCATCTTTCAGTTTTTGGCACACTAAGCACATTGACAAAAACACTACCATTAACCACTTCATCCCGGTCCCCCATAATAGTTGCCTCAAACCCCAATACATCTTAGAAACTCCTAGGTGTAATTCTAGGTGTAAACTATGAAACTCATAGGGAACTTCCTCACACACTGCCCCTGGAAAAAACAGCTTCCCATGGAACAATATCTGATTCTAACAAATTTCTAACCATCCCTTCATATCATCACCCTAGTCGAAGCGATCATGAATCACCTCTACTTCTAATTCTCCCCACTGAGACTCCTCCTCCCTCTACCATAGATATTATTCTACAAACATCTGAAACAAATGTCCTCTCCCATTTTCCATTACTACATCAATGTGCTAGGAATCCATGTCCTCCATCTCCCTCCAAGGGTTTGTAGTTTCCCGAAACACTTCCTTCTGCAACATCCTACTCAAAGAATTATCCACAACATTTCCATTAGTTTTGGTGTAGGAGATCTCAAAATTGTTATCCCAGAGAGACTATTTTCACCTACACGACTGCAAGTTCAGGTCTCACTAGAAAAAGATGAACATAATTCTCTTTTGATCCTTTAAACCACAAAACACTCCCCAATGAGGTAACGTATCCTTAGATTTAGCCTGAACCAGACTGCTACTAGTTACAACTAATGGGTGACTTAGTTAATCTCATGGGGACATATCTTCCCAGACCCATATGAGATCACTCACTATTGTTGCATCAGAATTCACCCCAATTATAGACAGGAAGTGTCACAAAACACATCAAACTTCACCCCACCCCCCGCACCTCTAAGAGCGTGAGCACTAGAGAAATAAATAGCTTCACCTTCTGATGGTTGAATGCTGCTTGGTACTGCTCTGTTCAAACAAAATCTTAGCATTTTATGGTCATATACATCTATGGAGATACTACTCAAGAGAAATATAGTCTGAATATCTAGTAGTAGCCTTCTAGAACAAGTAAATTGTGAATATCAACCACATTATTGGGTGCTTCCCATGAAGCAACTCCCCTGACCATAGACAGGTCCACTTTTATTCCCTTCCAAGACAACACATGACCAATTATGTGGACCTCAGGTGTCCAAACCTTGAACATATAACAATTTCGGTAAAATTTTTGGGGCTGATGTACCTTTAGGACAGTCCTCTGATGATCGGTATGCTCATCCTATAACATCAAGTAGATCAATATTTCATTCACGAATATGAAAATGAATAGGTCTAGAAACTCATGATATATAGTGTTCATGAGCCCTATGAACACATTTTTTATGTTTCTAACACCAAACGACATTACTACGAACTTGATGTGCCCATAACTTTGCTTGATAGAAGCCTTCAGGATGTCGCCCTCCTTCACCCTCAGCTGGTTATATCTAAACCACATATCAATTATAAAATCCAAATTCTCCGATTAGCTGGTTGAAAAGAACATCTATCCTCTGAATAAGGAAATAGTTCTTGACTATTACCTGATTCAGTCTCTGATAGTCTATGCATATCCTGAGACCACCATCTGGCTTGTTAGAAAATAAGACCAGAGCACCCCATGATGACACCATGGGTCAAATAATAACCTTATTCATCATATCATCAATATGAATCTGAAATTATCATAACTCAGAAGGCACCATGTAATAAGGATCTATTGAGGTCGAATGAGCACTGAGCTGTAAGCATATCCCAAACTCAACATTGTGCCATGGGTGTAGAGTTACAACCTCCATGAGAAAAACAAGAAGAAACTCATCGAAAACTCTTGAATCCTCAACCATATCATCATCAATATATCCCAATGATAGCTCAGCTAATAAAGAAGGATGCAGATCCATATGTCGACTTCCCACATGACAGCTCTGGAAGCCAACGAAGGATACATGTTGGCCTTTCATGTTGGAAAACATGACTCTTCTCTAGAATAAGTCGATAACATCATGCCCTAAATATGAATAGTCAATTATAAGGATGCAATTGTATGAATATATCTGTGTATGATAGAGTTCCTCTTTGGAATGATGTGGCCTCAACATCAGTCAACATCCCTTGAATGCATCACACACGCTGGTATTCCCTCTGACATGTGTACACAACATGAAGGGGACAGAAAGTCTATCCATTTCCAATCCTATAAATTGGGCTAGAAAGGGTGAAACAAGAAAGTGTGAAGCTCTTGAATCAAACATTGCTCTAGAAATTGTACTAAAAAAACTAATCATGCCTCAAAAAATCTTTGGCCCTATAGTAAATGTCGCCTCTATGGCACATAACTGCCCATAACCATCTCCTCTGCCCCTTAGTTGTTTTCTAGATCCCGGACTATGCTCTTTTAAAGGTCCCTAATAATAACCCATGGGTCAACATCCTCATACAATGACCTCCCTTGGTTGAGTAGGGCCTGATGTCCCTCTTGCTGGAAAGGCCTTACTAGAAACTGCTACTAAGGCAGGTAGTGAACTTTCCCACCTCATGCATATTGAGCTCAAGTCTAGAACCGTCCCTTGAGTTTACCACGTCATCCTTATAAAAAAACTACTCGACCCCATACCCATGGGAAAAGGGAGAAGACGATAGGGTCAGAACTGAAATAGTTGGGGTCATCTACCCACTATCCATAACCTGGCAGGCCTGGATGCAAGAAACATGTTGCAGAGAACCTTCCCATTTGATAAACCTGAGTTATTTCTCTCCAACAATAGACCTCATCATGAATGAATCCTTTCCACTACCTCATACATTTTGTAAACCTATATTTATTTTGGTAGGTTGAAGGGAGTAACTACATACTAAAGATAAGGATCCAGTGCATCCACTACCCTCTTCACTCGAGACTCCTCATATGGAAAGTGATCTTTATCATAGTGAAGGAGGTTATTGAAATTAATCCCTAATTCACTCACCAACATACTCCTCTACTGGAGGAAGAGTGTCACCTCAACTTCTTGGTTTTCATCATGGAAGAAAGGAATTCCTCTGGAAACACCTTCTCAAAGTCATCCCATGAAACATCGGTCTCCTTACTCTCCATAAGGTAATGCGCCCACCATTGACACGATTCTCCCCTCATCTAGATCATTTTTAGAGGAACTCAGTACTCTGTCGAATCCTGGATCAAGAAAAATGTGATAACTAAATACTCAATCCAACTCTTTGTATCTTTGTATCATACATTTTCCTCATACATTCCCAGAGTCTTCCACTGAAAAGCACAAAGAATCTTATCCCACTTATCATCATCCTTTGCTGGGTTGACCATCTTCCGGTCAACTTGGATTGCCTACTGACCCTCTACTACTTTTACCACATGCGGGTGACATCCTAGATCCTTGTCTAAAAGGAAAACATGGAACTCCTACACCTGGGTAGTAAAGAATTTATTTAATATTCATTTTAACTCATTTATTATGAAATTTTCTCGAAAATGCCCAAAAACAACAAGAAGAGAAGTCATCATAATGCATGTACTATTCCTAGGGTCTCTAGCCCATCATCGGTGTAGCCTCAATTGTTCTTTTGGTAAGCTCAATGTCCTTTAGATGGATCATGGGTAGCATTTAAATCCCACATCATATCTGGTCTTCTCTAGCCTATGTAAGCACCAAGATCACTTAACACTTTTCCTTACCAACCCATGTAATCATCACTATTCTTAACTTCATGCTTCATAAAATCTCTCAACAATCATCCTCTGATATCACACTATCATGACCGACAATCTTCATGATCAGGTAAGGGATATCAAGATGTTGATACCTTTTTTCCTCAAGATGAAGGAGATATAATGACCCCTGAGTCTTGCCTCCAATAGGCCTTTGGGTGGGGAATAGCCACAAGGGTCAAGAAATCTCATAGAAGTGGGAGGAATTACCCTTTTATAGTAACCAAGATCAAAAATAAGATATATCAACCTCAAAAAACTCCATGAAATATATATATATATATATATATATAATGAAACCAAAATCCATCCCACAAGAATGATTAAGTAAAATTTCTATAAATAAAAAATATTCCAAATTATGTACCAAAATAAAACAAAGAAGCAATGTAGAAACCATCATAAATGTCTGAGCTCATAATGTCTCATACAATCTATGTAATATCCCTTGCAACCTAAAAATAGTTTTATATATATATGGTGAGCATTAACGTACACTCAATAGGGAAAAACCAAAGTAACACATGAATTAGTGGGAAGAGAATACTAATTACCATGTGATAGAAAAATTTAAACCAATAACACCTACAAGGGGATACTAAACACCCTAGCCTCACAAAGGCACTCTCACCAAGTATCAATAATCCAGTAATGTAAAATAATAAGAACATCGATATTTGGGTACCTTGCACCACTTCCAACTGGTTAACTGCTCATACCTAATGGTGACCATCCTGACACTACCACGCTCTTCCAAAAGACCCTCCACCACAACATTCCCACATAAACTCGATCCATAAACCATGCCACATTCTTTCCCAAATACACTTGGGCCTCACACATACCAAAACCTGCCCAAAAACATTGGGGCCTCATCTAGAATATGCCTAGAAAAGATACCACCTCTCACACAACCAATTCTATGAATTTGGTAATAAATCTCAAGCCATTTCAGCCTTTCTAAAAAGTATATGGTGATAAATTTCTCATAGAGCGAGTGGGGACAATTAAGTAACCTACTTTCCATCCTCCCATCATGGTATTCTGAAAGGAAACCTCTCATATAACAATGGGGGTGTTTACCACATAGTGCTCAAAATACATGGGGTGCATTTAAAAATCGTAAGGATCTATAAGTTTATACATATTAGTTAGAAAAAAATCATCCCAACCTATGGGATTCAAAATTAACAACCAACCCATGCATAAAAACTGACCTCACTACTAACCCTACATGCGTAGCCACACAAAAACCACAACCAAAACATCAACACTCCCATTTCATTTAACATGTTGTCATTCTACATTATCAAATAATTCATTTATTTATTTCTATCCCTTCCCAGGAAACTAAAAAACACTATAAACCTTATAAGGTAAATAAACTATACCAAGCACTACCAAGAGTAACAAGGAAAGATGTTAAAATTGTATGGGAACCCATTCCAACACTCACAAGATGAAATCATGACATGGACATCATGTATCCACATTTCCAACCACTACCCAGATACAGTCCCACTACATAACATGTCTATCCATTCCATAATAAATCAATCTCTCTACCGAAGATACCATCACACCGCATGTACCTCCCCAAACACAGAGTCACACCCCCAGCCTTAGAACCACACTAACAAGACCCACACAAGGAACAAAACCCAAAAGAACACATCACACATCCACACAAATCAAACATGGTGTATTTATTTTTTTACAATGTTGTTCTTTAAATTCCACTTTGAGACGTAGGGGCGATCTCAAAAGTGTTTTCTTCCCGGAAATCCATTTGTTTAACTAGGTGGGCATGATTAATCAGATTAATATTTACAAAAATTATTCGTTGGATACAACATCAATTATAAAGAATCATACAGGTTCATGAGAGTACCACTAATGATAATGATTTTTAGAGGTAACACTTCCACAATAGATAACCAAATAAATAAAGATATCAAATAAAATAAGTGATCGACATCAAACTACTCCCAGCCTGTTGTTAGGTCTGTATTTCATCATTATAATTTATATTTATTAAAAGATGGATTCCATAGTTTTTTTACAAATGGATGTTATTATTCCTGAAATGCATGATATATCAAAAGATACATGAATGAAATCCCTACCGGGAACAACTGGAGACCAAAACTCCTCCTTGTGGTAAAAAAGAGTGGTTGCTCGAGCAGGAGACTCCAAGGAAACCCCTAAGGAAAAGTATATCGATGGATATAGCACAAAACATGGATCCAAGGGATGGTAAGTCTCTAGACATGCCAATATTGATTAGAAACACACTGGGAAGAGAAGTTATCAGTTTAGAAAATCTAAATCTACTATGAACAAAACTGAAAACAGTTTTAAAATTCATTAACATGGGATCAGAGTCAATTATAAAAGGTTAGAGTATTGAAAAGTACCTATAGAATTATCATATTAATGATATAATTAATATCCTTTTAAATTCCTTTGTAAATGATCATAAAATTCTTTAAACTTAGTTAACATCAAATAAAATGTAAGAGGGGTGAAACTGAAAAAAAAATGGGAAACACTAAAATGAGTCACTGATGGGTGAGTCATAAAACTCAAGACACCACAAATAAAAGTGATTCATTGATGGTAGATCCATAGAGAGAAAGCCCCCGACAGAGTGTCATCAGCATTGAGCTGCCAATATTGAGCCACGAATGCCCTGACTCACTGATAGTGATGCCCTGACTCACTGACAATGATGACCTAATTAACTGACTCCGACACCCTGTCTCGCCAACAATAACTCTATGATTCATCGACACTAACACCCTAAACCACTAATGCGGACACCTATAGTCACTGAACTCAACATCATGACTTGCCAACTCCGATGTTGTGAGTCACCGATGAAAAATTTGAAATTTGGAAAACTCAGGAAATGATCCACAATTGCCTCCCAATACATCCAAACACTAGAAATTGAAAATTTAATGGACCATGGAGTTCTGTTCTACTATAACCTACCTTAGGATCATTTATGAAAGCCCTTCTAACATAGTCCTTGGTTCGAGGTAGAATAGTGGAATTCACAATAGTGAAGGGGATCAATGACGTTAACCTATGATCAAAATACAACAAAACATGATCCATTAAAACCATAATCTAAACCATCAAATATAATGGGAATCATACCTAACTAAAGAAAGAGAAATATGAAAGATATAGAGAGAGGGGAACCTAAATAATAAATATAACAAAAACTATAATGATACTGATTTAATCCAGTGGATAATTTATTCAAAAATTAATAAGTTTAAGGGGTTTTTCATTCCTCTTCGGAGCCAAAAAATGAATGGAAACCATACTAGGTTAAATTGGTTTCATTGTTGTTATAAACATCGGGTTATATAATTTTTAATTTATATTTCATTGGTTTAAATTTTTGTGTGCAAAGTTTCTTGAAAGGGAGGCATTGTTAGAAAAAATATGAACCCTATACATTAACCCTTACAGTCGAGGGGCAAATGGTCTCTCATTTATGTTCATGTTTTGTTAAACTATGAAAAAAATATAGAAACCCCACTATCCCAGGGGTTCCTAGTTTGAAAGGGTATCTGCATAGTTTTTCTAAACCATGTTCCACACATCTAGTGGTTCAAAATATGGTGTGTAGATTGATGGGGAAAATCAAATGATTTTCTCTACCTATGATCCAACCATGAATAACCCAATGGGATTCCAAAATTCTCCATATTCATATGAAATTACCTTAAAGAAACACCCAACCAATTAGTGATCCAAATAGTGGTAAAATAATAAATGAAAATGAGTATGAGACATCTCAAAAAAGTTCGGGATCCTAAAATATTCACACCTTATAACATATCTTCATCAAGAATCACTTCCAAGATTCATTAATCCTCTATGGTGAAATGGTTGGTTCATAGGGATCACATATCATCTCCCCTCTCCCAAGATTCCTATTAAACACGACCATGATTCCACATCACATAGACTATCGACATTCCCTTTCCCCACAATAAATTCTTGTTGTGATCCACAACACAAATCAGATGCTTCTCAAATGAAGCATTAACCTCAAGCTCAAAATCATCAACTTTGATCCTGTAGTAAGGGTTGGGGTGATTTTTTCAATATTGTGACACATGAAAAACAATTATTATTGAACTTTACCTCTACTGGATATCCAATTGATGTGGAAATGGCCATATCCTATCTAAAATATCAAACATTCCAATAATCCTAGGAGAAAACATACCATACCTCAGAATCATATGACATCCTAATCTCAATGACACCTAAAGGAATACCTGACCACCAACTAAAAACTAAATAGGTAAATGGTGTCAATCAAAATAAGACTTCTTTATACAATACTATGTATCCATACATTTTTTTAATTAGCTACACCTATTCGGATATCTCTTTCATGAGGCTTGACCACAACAACACCGACTCACTCACCTCCATCCCAGAAGAATGATATCTTAAATGCCAACCATAAACTACCTCATATGGTTCCATCTGATTAGTCACATGATAAAATTTTCATTTTAGAACATGAAATGATCTATTTGTTTCTCCCATGATCTAGAAAATACTAGGAAACATTCACTTTGTATGTACTCAAACACATTAATTGTACATTCAAATTTCTTATCTTTTTATGGGTGAAAATCCGTACTTAGAAACACATGGTTAACCAATTATTTTTGTAAGACTTTCCAAAGGTGTGAGTTGATAAGAAACTCGGGATCTAAAACTATTCTACATGGTACCCTATGAATATTAAATATCTCTTAAAAAAATATATTCCCCAAAAAATCAACCGTGAATGTTTCCTAGATATGAAATATATGGGAATAATTTTTAGATCAACTGAAAAAAAATCCATATTGCCTCAAAATTCTATGGAATCATTGGAAAACATACCAAAAAGTTCAGGGAAAATATGTCTCATTACCATTATAGAATATAAAATGGATTTTAAACCATGAAGTCATTAATGCTCAACCTTCACCTTATAACATGTGTAGAATCATGTTTGGACACCCAAAAAATTCATTTTCATACCCAACCACTAATACATTCACCGTAGGTGGCATTAGATTTTTTTTTGAGAATAGGATGCACCACTCACTTTGAAGAATGAACTCATACTTCAGGTCCTCACACATATAAGTAGGCATAACCACATGGACTCTAACCCAAATGATATCATCGTTATCTATAGTCCAATAAGGAGGTGGTTACTTGCCCCCAACAACATCCCTCAACATCCAACACTATAGGTCCTCATACTGAATTTCCTTAATCTAGTTCATAATTTGTGACTCAACTGATATGGATATAAGATTTATCCATTCCCACTCCTCTGGAACATCAACATTCATCTTAGTAAATTTCACCATCATATACCACTATTAGCCAAACTCATGGACTTCCTATGTCTGCGTCTTCCAGCTCAAAGGATCAATAACACTATTTTCATTTATAAGCATATAATCTAGATCAAAATCAATGGACAATATTTGCTCAACCCATATCCACTAATATTGGTTCAAATAAAATAAAGAAAATATGTACTTCAACCAATTATTATCTATATACATAGTAAAACAATTCCCAGCAGGTAATGCTACAATTATATTATTTCAAAAACCACTGTGGATAACATGAGATTGTTGATATGGTAATTTAATTTAGGTAGACCCGACTATCACATCCCATATGCCACAACTCGATCTGCATGAGTCAACATTGCACTATTTCGGAACCTGGAAGAATCACAAAATAAGGTATACTCCTCACCTGGCTATGGTGGGATCAAAATTTGATGGGTAGCCAAATGCTCATTCCACTACTTGAAAGAAATATCACATGATTAATACCATTTAAACATGATACCCTTCTTAGTCAAACATGAAATTAGTTCTACCAAAAAATAAAATACATCGATGAATATCTAATAATATCTAGCTAAAAACAAAAAACATTATATATCAAAAACATTCTTAGGATTCTCCCAGGAAAAGACTTTTTGAACATTCTTTGGGTCTACGGACATACCTTTCATAGTGATGATATAACTCAGTAAATGTACACTATCAATCCAAAATTGACACTTAGATAGATTGGAATGTAACCTATTCTCTCTTAGTGTACTCAGGATGATGTTAGGATATTTGGTGCAATCATCATAAATCTATATGTACACCAATAATTGTTTGAAAAAATTACAAAAAATTTATCCTAGTATGGGCTTAAGATTAATTTCATCAAGGTTATAAACACAACCAAACTATTTTCCAATCCAAAAAGAATCAAAAGGAACTCTTATAAGATATACCTAATAGTGAATGCATATCATGGTAAATTAGAACATCTCACTCACAACTGATTACACCCTCACCTTAAATAAATTTTGGATAACACACATGCTCCCCTAAGATAGTAAAATATATCATTGATATGCGTAATAGTTTTTTGGTTTTAAACTTTCAACTCCATCAACCTTATGTGATCGACACATAAAATCAATTACCTATAATCCTTATTTGTAAAAAAACTATAAAACCCCAAGGTGATGTACTCATATCGATAAATCCATATCTATAAATTAGGTAACTTATAATTAATCTCTTTTGTATCTTATTGTGACATTTCGGATGGTGGAATGGGAAATGGGTATACCCCAATGATTATATCAATTTTAATCTCAACATTTCACTCTGGTGGTAGCCAGTAAAATTATTCCAAAAATGTGCCCCAAAATAATTCATCTATGGGGGGAAAGACACTCTTCATGGCAAGCCAATCATCCAAAAAATTGTTTCATATAGTATGGTGGGTTCCCCTAGTTCCCAATGAAATATCCATGATGTCCTTCCATGAAATATCATTCATCATGATGAACATAATTGTTACCCCCATTAGATGTTACAATTACTCTCCTACAGTATCAATTGATGTATTTTTAGTATGATATCATCCATTTTGTATCCAAAATAAATTCAAAACATACCATGTAAAGTATGTAAATATTACAATGGAAATGATACTCACCATACCTAATGGGTCATCCTTTGTAAGTATATATTTCCTTTGATTGTACAAACATTGTTGTTTCAATCATCAGAAACCCACTCAAAAACTCCACCATCTAAATAAATACCATTCAGAAGCAATTCATATGTAAAATAATTTGAATCTCATTTATTGAATAATAATTTTGAAAACATACAAACTAAATGATTGTACCTATGACTGTCAATCATCCAGGATCATTTTTTAATAAATATAGGTTGAAATATATGTAGGTTCTGGGAGCAGTGGAAGCGCGTTAGTGGGTTTGCCCAACATTAATTTTAACGTTAAACAATGTTCAATCCGAGATCTGTCACGATATAAAACGACGAATCTTTGGAATAGAACGAAGAACGAAAAGAAAAGAAGAGTCCTGGAACCCTTGAGGAGGATCATCATATGTTGATTATAATTAATTTAATTAATGCATAAGAATTGCCTCGTAGGAATTCTTTCTTCGTTGATGTGTCCAGTCACGATTCGGTGATCCGTCGTTGCGTCATAGAATCCAAGTGTAGGATTCCTCTAGCGATGATCCACACGCGTGTCACGTATTTCCGGACGTCGCCAAAGGGATCTCCAAGTGCTAGCGCAGAAGAACCTTCACTTGCGATATCTGCCTTTGACCGCCTTGATCCGGTGGAGGATCTTGCTCTCGTAACTTGAGGGCGTTCTTGGTGGAAAGAGAATTCTCTCTTGGCTTGAGAGTATTTCCAAATCTGTTGTGCACAACCAATGGCTCTTCAAAATGATGTGGTTGTGAGGATATTTATAATCATGTTTGAGGTTAATAGAGTTATGACAATAAATAAACATGTTACGCGTTTTATTTATTTCATTAACTCTTATTGAAACCCCCCCCCCCATGTCGAATTATTAATTCCTTGACATGCGCCCACGCTGATTATAATAAATATCATTTAATAAAATAATATTAAATCCTCAAAATCCCAACTGGAAAAACTACACGGCATGTAATAATTAATACACGGCATGTACTTGTTTTCCATAAAACTACACGGCGTGTATATTTAATATACACGGTGTGTACTTTTATTTTCCATTTTTCTCCACCACATTTATTAGACCGTGAGTAATGACTATTTATTTCATAAATAAATTTAACTGCATTACTCGCTAATAAATATATAATTTCGTCCACAATATATTCTCTCGAATAACTAGTGTCAAAATAAATGCGATCAGACATCCTTAAATAATTATTAAACCACAGTCGGGAATAATATTTATTTAACTTGTTAAATTAATATTTAACTGAGATACATGGACACACTTAGTGTGTGACCCTCTAGGCCTCTTTCTCAGTGGCCTTAGGCTGAGCCTACCTAAAGTCCAAGGTTAGTGTCTAGCAACATGCCAAGGCACCCATAGAGAAAGAAGTTAACGCCACAATGACATGTTACTCCTACGAACGCTTACCGTGTAATATAATACCTTTGTCTCGATATCTCCAATCAAGCGGGTTTCTTGCTAGTGACATCAACCCATTTTCTTGATTATTCTTTTGTTGACTTCCTAGAATTGAACTATCCCATACCTTACCATGGCCATGGATTTATTTAGGCTATATCAATTCCATCAAAGGGCCTGAGATATCTACTTCCGTTATGGAATGGAAGGGACAAATCCTTTCTCGCATTATCTATTAATGCAGTATTACTCGTGACGCACCCAACATATCCTACCTCGCTATGAACAGTGTGTCGTCACAGTTTTCGTCAATACATCTAAGTGCGCGAGTTGTATTACCCATTAATAATAATCATAAATTCTATGGATCAATACACACATTCGTAGATTGGAACATCCAATGACACTATGAAATGTGGATTTCCTACTGGCGGGTCTCGTTCTCATAATATCCTCCTGGATATTACCAAGGGCGCACACCATGAGAAGATGCCTCAAAGTTTTATGAGTCCTCACCCCTAATGACCTGTATTATTTGTGTCCCTCAAATAATATCATCCGGCCATAGAACATACATTCAAGAATAGTGTTATGGCACATCTGGGTTCTCATCATAGCAGGGATCCGCTACGACCCTTTAATTCAACACCTGTCCTTAGGAAATTGTCACATGACATGTCATGCAGAAGAAAAATCAAGATGTGATAAGGCTTTTATTTAACGAATAAAGTACAAAGTAGTTTGTTCTAGACCACCAACTCCAACAGACTCCCACTCGGACTAGAGCCAACTCCTAACAACCTTTAACCCGCTAGCTCTCACATGATATTCATGCTTCTGCTGAAATAGGCCTTTAGTCATGGGGTCCGCCACGTTCTCTTCCGTGGATACTCTGCTCACTGCAACTTCACCCCTTGGATAGATATCCCTCAAGAGGTGATACTTCCAGAGTGTGTGCTTTGTCTGTTGATGTGAACTTGGTTCTTTTGCAAGAGCCACTGCTGCAGTATTATCACAATACAATGTAATGGGATCTTTACTGCAAGGCACCACATCAAGCTCCTGGACAATGTTCCAAATTCAAACGGCTTCTTTAGCTGCATTAGAAGCCGTTATATACTTGGACTCTGCTGCATAATCGGCGACAACTGGCTGCTTTGAACTCTTCCAACTCACAGCTCCTCCATTGATACAGAAAACATATCCAGATTGCGACTTCAGATCATTCTAATCTATTTGAAAACTAGCATTAGCATACCCTCTGATGACAAGCTCCTCGTCTCCTCCATATACCAGGAACATATCCTTAGTTCTTCTCAGATACTTAAGGATTGTCTTAACAGCAGTCCAATGTTGTTCTCCTGGATCTGCTTGATATCTGAATACCATGCTCAGTGCATAGGCAACATCAATCCTGGTACATAACATGGTATATATGATGGATCCTATAGCCGAAGCTTATGGGATCTTGCTCATCCTATATTTCTCCTGTTGTGTCTGGGGACACATTTTCTTAGAAAGATTTAAGACATGTGACACTTGAACCAATACCCTCTTGGATTTTTCCATACTAAATATCTTTAGTATCTGGTCAATGTATGTACCCTGACTTAGTCCAAACAGCCTCTTGGATCTATCACGAATGATCTTGATCCCTAGAATGTAGGCTACTTCTCCTAAGTCCTTCATGGAGAAACACTTGTTCAACTAGTCCTTAACTGACTGTAAGGCTAGTAAGTCGTTTCCAATAAGTAATATGTCATCAACATATACCACTAGGATGACGACCGCATTCCCATTCAACCTCTTATAAACAACTGGCTCACATTCGTTCTTAATTAAACCAAATTCCTTTATGTCTTCATCAAATCGAATGTTCCATGACCTGGATGCTTGCTTCAATCCATAAATAAATTTCTGCAACTTGAAAACCCGTTTGGCTTCACCTGGTGTCACAAACCCTTCTGTTTGTGTCATATAGACATCTTCCTGAAGGTTCCCGTTAAGGAATTCTATTTTGACATCCATCGGCCAAATCTCGTTGTCATGGTAAGCTGCTATGGCAAGTATGATTCTTATGGATTTAAACATGGAAACTGGCGAGAAGGTTTCATCATAGTCAATTCCTTGACATTGTCTGAATCCTTTAGCCACTATCCTTGCTTTATAGGTGCTAATTTGACCTTCCATGTCCATCTTTCTTCTGAATACCCATTTGCATCCAATAGGCTTTACATAAACTGGCTCATCGACCAGAACCCAAACTTGGTTCTGATACATGGAATCCATCTCCGAATTCATAGCTTCTATCCATCTTACAGCTTCTGAGCTTTCTATTTCTTCCTTGTAGGAGAGAGGTTCATCATTGTCCAACAATAATGATTCACCATCCTCGGTGACTAGGACACCAAATCTCTCTGGTTCCCTTACCTCTCTTGAGCTCCTACGCAGTACTTGTGTTTCTGGAACCTCTTCCACGGGGACCTGTGGAACTTGTTCCTGTACCAACTCCTGTGTATCTTGAGCATCAACTTCGTCGAAATCAATCTTGCTCCCACTATCCTTCTTGAGGATGTGCTCCCGCTCAAGAAATACGGCTTGTCTGGCGACAATCACTTTCTTGTCTTGGGGGTTATATAGGTATTATCCATTAGTTTCCTTGGGATATCCTATAAATATACACTTTGTGCCCTGGGGTGCTAGTTTGTTGCCTAAGAAGGCCTTAAAAACTCCTCGCATCCCCATACACATGTGTGCGACAAAGTGGCTTTCCTTCCATTCCATAACTCGGATGGAATTCCATTTGCCGCCTTAGTTGGTACTCAGTTTAATGTGTATGATGCAGTTTGTAATGCATATCCCCAAAAGTATAATGGAAGATCCGCATGACTCATCATCGACCTCACCATGTCCAACAAGGTGCGGTTCCTCCTTTCACTAACACCATTCCACTATGGTGTATAAGGAGGAGTGAGCTGAGATAGAATCCCAGACTCTCGTAGAAGATCGATGAACTCTTGGTTCAGATATTCTCCACCTCGATCCGATGGAAGCTTCTTTATCTTCTTACCAAGTTGATTCTCTACTTCATTCTTGAATTCCTTAAATTTCTCTAAGGACTCTGACTTATACCTCATTAAGTAGACATAGCCATATCTACTCAAAACATCAGTAAAAGTAATAAAGTAAGAATATCCACCTCTAGCTTCTACTGGAAATGGTCCACACACATCTGTGTGTACCAATCCTAGAAGCTATGTGGCCCTTTCACCTTTTCCACCAAAAGGTGGATTGGTCATTTTTCCGTGTAAACAAGCATGACATCTATCAAGTGGTTTTAGCTCAGTAGAGTCTAAATATCCATCTTGGAAGATCTTTTTCAAGCGCTTCTCGTTCACATGACCAAGGCGGTGATGCCATAACTGGGTGATGTATGAGTCATGTGAGTTTGTTTCATTATCGATTGCCAACACTTGGTTTTCGAAATTTAATACATACAAACCAATATTCAAATGTGCCATACCATAACATACGTTGTTCTTATAAAAGAGACAACCCTTATTTCCAAACATGAAAAAAAATCCATCCATATCCACACAAGACACAGAAATTATGTTCTTGGTAACACTAGTCACAAAATAACAGTTTTGTAAAACCAAAATCATGCCAGTTGGCAATGAGAGGTGATAGTCGACAATAGCCAACGTAGCCAGCCTTGCGCCATTGCCAGCTCAATGATCCACCTCTCCTGTGGCGATTTTTCTAAATCTACTTGGTTCCTGCATTTGAATACATATGTGAGACCCACAAGCTATATCTAATACCCAATGTGTAGAAATAGAATGATTTCACTCGATAACGAACGCACCTTTAGCGTCCCCACGCTTCTGGGTGCAATTCCTCTTCCAATGGACCTGCTTGCCACATGCAAAACACACTGCATCCCATTCCTTGCCCTGCCTCTAGATCTTCCCCTTCTTGGAGGGACGGTGCTCGGGGGCTTCAGACCATTTATAAGTCTTTGTCCCCTTTGCCTTGTCCTTCCTTTTCTTGTTCACCATAAGCAACGCGGGTTTGTCACGCCCCATGTCCTTATCTACCTGGCGAATCAAGGTCAGAAGCTCCGATAAACTCTTCTCATTGCCACTCATGTTATAGTTAACAATGAAGCTAGAGAAGGTCTTGGGCAGTGATGATAGGATGAGATCTGTACGAAAATCATCCGGGAATTTAATCCCTAAGATGTACAAGCGTTCAATGTAGCCAATAAGCTTGACTACATGAGGCCCAGCTGGCGCAGACTCTCCATGCTTCGTGGTAAACAAAGCATTGGAGATCTCATAACTCTCCTGTCTCACCTTCTCTTGGTAGAGATATTTAAGGTGAGACATCATGCTATACACATCCATGTTTTCATGTTGCTTCAAGATCTCATTAGACTTGGCTTATAGCATGAAACACTGGACATCTGTGGCATCATCCATGTGTTTCATGTAGAGAGATAATCCCTCATCACTAGACTCTTTTCCATGCGCAACTGGAATAGGTTCTTCCAGCACATATAATTTCCTTTCGTGGTGAAGGACGACGCGTAAACGCCTCTGCCACTCTTGTAAATTGGTGTCGGTGAGAAGGTTTTCTTTCTCGAGTATGGTGCGCAATGATATGTTTAAAGTCATTTTCTTGCCATTTCTACAAATTAAGATGAGCAAAGGTTTAGTACTATATTATAAAAATTGAGACAAATAAATTAATACTTATTAGTCTCCCACTATTTTATCAAAATCCAATATCCCTCACCATTGACTTTGGAATATTCTGTTGCATGAATATTCTAGTTTCAAAGATCCATATTGCCCTTCGCATTACCCCAAATAGGGTTGGTCATGCAACTTGATGGTTTTTAGGTAGGCATTCCAAATGCCAACTGCATTAACTCGCAGTTCCTTGATCCGCTGAGTGGACTCCCCAATCCTGAAATCCTTTTTTGGATTTCCTCAACCTTTGACTCTTGGTCACACCATGTCCTACTGTGGCAGTCAACCCTTGATGAGAACCAAGTCAAGTCAACCCAAAACCTTAAATTAGAATTCCATGATAATTGAGAGCACCCCAACTAGGGTTGGTCAAGCACTTTGAACTATGGTTCGATTCTAACCAAGATTATGGAAGGCTATGCCGACTTAATATTTATCTTGAGGGATTTTATCCTTATAATTAAATTTCCATTTTATTATCTTTGATTACATGCTTTTAAATATTAAGTGGGATATACTTAAGTGATTAACCATGTCTAAGATAATATTTACGTATAATCCAATTTTATTTTAGTTCCATCTTGCATGCTCGTTTAATTCATTAATTGTGTGATCGTGACAACACACCCACAATAAATAAACCATGCAACTGGCAGAAATAAAAAAAATGGTATGATCATGAGCTTTTCTATTGGTTAGTTAATCTAGAGTTTGATAATCTAACCCAAGACCTAGGGGAGAAACACCTTGAACCATTCGGGTTCATGTCTACAGCTTTCCACCTGTCCACCTTTGTATCTCCATGGATTGGTTTCACCTTGGCTCCTGACTTGAGCTGCCTCCACTAGATTGGGAGCTCCATCCATTACATATGAATTTATCTCACATGCATGTGAGGGGTAAAATGGGGTTTTTCCATAAAATAATCCTTGGGTGCGCAGGCCCTACATATTAATGAGGAGATGGCTCGCAGGCCAACAAATTTAATTTAAATAAATAAATTAAAAGAAACCATTCTCATAAAAAGGTCTCGGTCTAGCTCATTATTATCCATACATGCAACGATATTTACGCATAAATAAAACTAGCATTCAATTCTTTAATCATTCTTGTTTAAGATAAATCATGCCCGAATCAATTAATTATCTTTAATTAATCAATCCTTTAATCTTAAATCAATTTTCTGAATTTCCTTGAGATTCTCATCCATCATAATTTTAAACAAATAAATTCATTTAAAATTATCCTTGTACGAAACTTGTACCTTGGAGGCAACCCGGTGAATTCGCATTTATTACGCAGATGTTAAATTAAACATATATATATAAAACACCTATCACGTGTTGTACCTCAACTTTACGCCTGCACCATGGTACACGTCTCAAGGGTTTGTATAATATAATAATAAAATTTAATAAATCTGCGTAATTTGGGTGAGTACACGGCATGTAGTTCCGACTACACGGTGTGTACTTTTCTTCACCGTCCATCCGAAGTACACACCCAGGGATAAGGCGTGTTAATGTACTTCGGAAATTTTCGGAGTACACGGCATGTACAGTGGGACACACGCCGTGTAGTTTCCGCGTTACACAGTTTCCAGCCGGGCAGGCCGTGTACGGAGTACACGACCCAAACCTAACCCGAAGGGACTACACGCCGTGTTCATTGGACCACATGGCGTGTATTTCGAAAACTTTGTGCCAACTGTTTCTGGTCAACACATGGTGTCTTAAATTCATAGAAAGAATCCAATACATGGCCTGATTTGGCGGATCATTCAATGCATTGAACCTAGACTACACGGCGTGTACTTCCAAATACATGCCGTGTATTCTGGTGTTATACGGCCAGAAACGTTTGGCTCCTCCGGATGAGTTCCTCTATTTTATTTTAATCAAAATTAAAAGAAAAATCTATTTTTGTGAGTTGAACGAGAAACGAGGGAGGAAGAACAGATCTTGAGATTCATATTTTCAGAACGATTAAACATGAATTGAATTAACTAAATTATTAAATGCGTAAATCACCAACGAAAAACTAAATAATTATAACCAACGATATGACCCCTATGATACCACTTGTAGGTTCCGGGCGCAGTGGAAGCGCGTTAGTGTGTTTGCCCAACTTTAATTTTAACGTTAAACAACGTTCAATCTGAGATCCGTCACGATATAAAACGTCGAATCTTCAGAATAGAACGAAGAATGAAAAGAAAAGAAGAGTCCCGGAACCCTTGAGGAGGATCATCATATGTTGATTATAATTAATTTAATTAATGCATAATAATTAACTCTTTGGAATTATTTCTTCATTGATGTGCCCAGTCACGATTCGGTGATCCGTCATTGCGTCATAGAATCCAAGTGTAGGATTCCTCTAGCGGTGATCCACACATGTGTCACATATCACCAGACATCGCCGAAAGGATCTTCGAGTTCTAGAGCAGAAGAACCTTCACTTGCGATATCCGCCTTTGACTACCTTGATCCAGTGGAGGATCTTGCTCTCGTAACATGAGGGCGTTCTTGGTGGAAAGAGAATTCTCTCTTGGCTTGAGAGTATTTCCAAATCCGTTGTGCACAACCAATGGCTCTTAAAAATGTTGGGGTTGTGAGGATATTTATAATCATGTTTGAGGTTAATAGAGTTATGACAATAAATAAACGCACTACATGTTTTATTTATTTCATTAACTCTCATTGAACCCCCCCCCCCCCCATGTCGAATTATTAATTCCTTGACAAGCGCCCATGCTGATTATAATAAAAATCATTTAATAAAATAATATTAAATTCTCAAAATCCCAACTGGAAAAACTACACGGCGTGTAATAATTAATACACGACGTGTACTTTACACGGTGTGTACTTTTATTTTCCATTTTCCTCCACCACATTTATTAGACCTTGAGTAATGACTATTTATTTCTTAAATAAATTTAACTGCATTACTCGCTAATAAATATATTATTTCGTCCACAATATATTCTCTCGAATAACTAGTGTCAAAATAAATGCGATCAGACATCCTTAAATAATTATTAAACCACAGTCGGGAATAATATTTATTTAACTTGTTAAATTAATATTTAACTGAGATACATGGACACACTTAGTGTGTGACCCTCTAGGCCTCTTTCTCAGTGGCATTAGGCTGAGCCTGCAAAAATTC
Organism: Viscum album; assembly: GCA_963277665.1. NCBI lineage: Eukaryota > Viridiplantae > Streptophyta > Magnoliopsida > Santalales > Viscaceae > Viscum > Viscum album. The sequence continues at coordinate 1,691,143,885 of OY728137.1, read as the reverse complement.
CAAGGTTAGTGTCTAGCAACACGCCAAGGCACCCATAGAGAAAGAAGTTAATGCCGCAATGATGTGTTACCTCCTACGAACGCTTACCGTGTAATATAATCCCTTTTTCTCGATATCTCCAATCAAGCGGGTTGCATGCTACTGCCATCAACCCATGTGCTTGATTATTCTTTCTTTGACTTCCCGGAATTGAACTTGCCCATACCTTACCATGGCCATGGATTTATTTAGGCTATATCAATTCCATCAAAGGGCCTGAGATATCTACTTCCGTTATGGAACGGAAGGGACAAATCCTTTCTCGCATTATCTATTAATGCAGTATTACTCGTGACACACCCAACATATCCTACCTCGTTGCAAACAGTGTGGCATCACAGTTTTCATCAATACATCTAAGTGCTCGAGTTGAAATACCCATTAATAATAATCTTAAATTCTAAGGATCAATACACACGTTCATAGATAGGAACATCCAATGACACTATGAAATGTGGAGTTCCTACTGGTGGGTCTCATTCTCATAATATCCTCCTGGATATTACCAAGGGCGCACACCATGAGAAGGTTCCTCAAAGTTTTATGAGTCCTCACCCCTAATGACCTGTATTATTTGTGTCCCTCAAATAATATCATCCGTCCATAGAACATACATTCAAGAACAGTGTTATGGCACTTCCGGGTTCTCATCATAGCAGGGATCCGCTACGACCCTTTAATGCAATAGCTGTCCTTAGGACATTATCACATGACATGTCACGCAGAAGAACAATCATGATGGATAAGGCTTTTATTTAATGAATAAAGTACAAAGTAGTTGGTTCAGACCACCAACTACAATAATATATGCAAATGACATGTATCTCTACCTTGTGCTTCAGTATGAGTCCCCTATTCTACAATATTCTTTTGATATGTGTTCTCTATACAAAATTATCCATCTACAATGCCATGAAGTGAAACACCATTTAAGCTCAAACTTCTTGACTGAGATGGGGTAGAAGACCCCATCCGAGTACATTGGTTTAGCCTAGCTCCTCTATCACCACCCATTGTTCGTGGGTTCCTACAGTTCCTCTAAAATATTCTCATCCATTCCAAGGCATAGAACTCCTTTAGTGGAACAGAAAACTAAATAAAAATGTGACCCATGCTACCACACTGATAGAATAACACTCTGTTACTAAACATTAGATTTTATCTCCCCCTTGGATGATCTATTTTCCATTTCTCTAGTGAATATTATCATAATGAATCTTCTTATCCATAAATGATGTACCTCTAAGTAATGTAGATGAAACCACATATACACCGTTGGAATCATCCTTCATGATTCCTTCATAAATGAGATCCTAATTCTCTACCTCAGAAAAGTTCATCAATTAGAAGATATTAACATGGGTAACAATCACACATTAATTTCCATCCAGAAATATTCATTCCATAATGGTATTATCTCATAACACTGTTAGGACAAATCATTAAATGTAAATGAATTGTCCATCATATTCCATCAATGGAATAACTCCCTAGATCCATCGTATAAAATATATTGAACTTTCCTGTCTGGGCTTCTCTAAGTAAAATATTTCCAACAAATTATTTCGGAACACAATCCATTCAATTCCCTCAAATTTATCTTTCAGATCCTGGAAATTCCATGAATGATTTTATGGTACATGTAACATATAATTATATTACTAGAAAAATTTCTTAGGTAGAGTCTCTAAAGAGTAAAGAATTGTCTTGAAGAAACCATTCCAAAAACTCATTCTCCTATGGTCCACCTTCTGCGGTGAATATTGGAGGGTGTTACAATTGGAACCCTAGTGTACACCCATAAATATTCTTCATAGACATCCCCAGTTCCCTTTCCATGAACCATATATAGGGGGTGAAATTGTTATTCAATTTCCTTTACACCCCATCACCCAAAACAATCATGGCCTCAAGATTCACTACTAGAAGATTATTTCTAGTTATGTCATCATGATGTCCTATCAACAATTGTTGTTATGGATGAATGTTTCTACAATTACAAGCACATTTATTAGGACACGTATCACATTATTAACACATTTTTTCATGATTTTTTCACATAATAACATTATAATTAATCCCACATAAACTATCTTTAGTCAAAACCCTGGAACTAGAACTACCATTAATGATCCCTATCATGTATCATTTCTAGCATCGGATAAAAAAATTAATATTTATATGTTTCAAATTATACAAAAATTATAACCATTTCAAATTATCAATGTTAAAATATTTAAACATATTATTATTTAATTTTTAGGAAACACTTTTTTTAGATTAGTTGAATTAAAGAAAATAATTTTCATTTCCCAAAACTCACTCAACATTTTCTTCTCTAGGTATGCCTAAAATGATTCATGTCACATAAATTTTTTAGTTCATATAATGAAGCATACATAACCAAATCTAATTTCATACAATGTTATAAGTAAAATAATAGAAAATAATAACAATAAACAAAAATTGCATCACCCAAGACAAAATAAAATCCAGCTATAAGGGAAAACATCTATAAAAAATTCCCACATTAGGTTCTTGGGTTTTCCCTTACATAGGGGTAAGCTACTCCCATGAACATGCTCAGGTAAAAGGCTAGAGTTATTAGGGTATTTTGTCTACCATTCCCAAATAATGATTCTACTGAAAAGGAAATAAATCCTACCTATTATAAAAAATTGTAACACCATGACCAAGGTAACAAATACCATTGTCTCTTCCTTTTCTCCACAGGACCATAGGTGTGCCTACTCGTATTACAGAGGCTTCTGACCAGCTGTGATGGTCTAACATTTAATATTGGGAGAATGTAACCACTTTATCATATAATTCATCAGCATTAATCAATATTAAATATAAAAATGATTTTATAGTAGTCAATAATCAGTCAATAAACCCATGAATAAAACAAAAAAATAGGAAAAATGTCTATAAACCAATGAAATATAAATGTCATGACATATAATTGTGAAGTTTCAAATGAAAACTCAAAATAAATACATGTTATGAACTCTGAAGTGTGTCCCAGCATCATGTCTTGTCTTTGAATCCATGCTCTATCACGTATCCAAATCAATGTTTTTAATAAATGAATCATTCCATTATGTTGTCTGAGAAAAATAATGTCTATGTTGGTACCAATGAGGAGGCCTAAGTAGGCTATAAGTTAATTAATGTATGGCACCTACAATGGTGTCTAAAATAATATCTAGCCTATAACAGTTTATATAGTTCAATAATTAATGAATAATAAATGATAATATAAAAAAGGATTCACATTTATTATTCTTTGGTCAAACACATCATACATAATTTTTTCCATGCGGGAGTCTAAACCGTACACTATAAAATTATCTTATTTCACTCTTTTCAAGGGTTTTAAATGTAAAATTCAAATCCAATTACATTCGGAAACCTATAGTGTTAGTCTGTGTACCATTATCACAAAAACTAAGAGTGTTAGAATAGAATAAATTAACATTCATGTATTGGTGGATTAGAGCATTAGTCTAGTACCCCGTAAGTACTTAGAGCATCAGTACCTCACCCAACACTAATGATTCATGGTGACATGTAAATATATATCAAGGGACAAGAGAATTATTCTATAACCCCATAGGTGCATAGAGCATCAGTACCTCACCCACAACTAAAAATTCATAGTTACATAGAGATATAAATATAATTCTTCATCATCAATGATGCTATTTTCAGTCGTTCACAACATGTTGCACCATTTTATTTATCAAATGTAGACATGGATTCATTACTTTAATCACAATAAAAATCATTATAAATCCCCCTTTAATCGATTTATCATCAATATTTACTCATCTCATTAACACTTCTCAAGTAAGCCCTTCTACACTTTAAATCCCATTATCAAACCATACATCGAGGATTTTGTTCAATTACATATTCCCATTATTTAATTTTTTATATTTCACGAAAAAACAATTCAATGATATTGGCATACCCAATGGGTTTCAATCATTCATGTTCTCATAATCTCCAATGGGTCCCACAAGATTCATAAAGGGTCTCACAGTTACATGGGAATAAAATAAGTTTTCTATTTTAATATTGATTACAAAATGGTGGAATGAAATGGTTCAAAAAACACGATATTTTGATCAATACTAGAGGGTTTAGAAATAGAACATCTTACCATAGGTTCTTTGAAGAATTCTCACCAACATTAGTCATCGATTTGATGTAGAATTTCAAAATTTACAAAATTTATGGTGACCTTGAATAAAAACCTAGTATTAAAATAGAATAAAACATGATCCATTAAAACGTAGATCTAACCCATCAAAAATGGAACTATTAAATCCTCTAAAACTGGAGAAGATGATGAGAGAGAGGGGAACTTAAACACGGAAGAGATCAAATACCGAATAGTTTTCAATTTCATTCACATGATCATTTATTCTTGAAAAATAATGTTTTAGGACCCATGGAATCCTCTTGGGAGCCTCTAAAACCCAAGTAAACAATATTTTGATGATTAGGATTGATTATGGAATAAAACAGAGCTTCGTGACTTTTTAATTAAAATACTAGTGGTTTAAATGTCTTCACGATCAATTTTCTAGAAAGGTTGTGTAGTTAGACAAATTGTATGACCTAATTGTGTGCCCATAATATCCAGGGTTATACATTCTCTCAATGAGGTGCATTATATGTCAAACCGTTCAAAAAAATTGAAAAATACACTAACCCATGGGTGAATGGTTTGGGGTGGTTGCATAGTTTGGTCTACCTTTTCACCTGTCATTCAGTGGATTGAAATAGGGTGCACTATTTATTAGGGAAAACCACATGGTTTTTTCTAACCATGCACCAATTGTTTATAGCCCCATGGGAATCCAAAATTTTTATAAATTCAACTTAAATTACCCATAAAAGACCCAAACATAGATTTATAAAAAAAATGGTAAAATAATACCCTGAAATGAGTGAAATATGACTCATGAATGGTTGAGATATTAATAATAGTAAAGTATTATGTGTTATAGAAACATCCAAACGAATAATTCCTTATCTCAATAAACATTGTTACAACTCAACTCAAAATATTTGATTTTTCCTATCATAAAAAATCATTATCAATTTGTTATTCTATCAAAAAATAGTAACCTTTTATATAAATGTGAATTCCATTATTTGTATGAGTTAAATCATATTTATGAAAAAAAAGGATATCCCCATATAGATTCAACATAAAATTGTACTACAAAGAAAGACTAATATATAAAAAATGTAGTTATCTTCATGTAACAAGACATGAATTGAATTTGGAAAATTTTAGGATCAACTAAATTGTAGTATATAAATGTATGAAAATCACCAATATTGAATAATAAAATAATTATAGATCATATAACATGTATAATATCTTAAAAAATAATATGCTAAAACTATATTTCTATAGGTTCATGTTCTGTAGTATATAATTACCCTGACTCGGGATGACCCTAGGATTTTATACCTTGGTGGGAATCATCATAAATTTGAACCTATCAATTAGAATTCAAAGATAAAATACAAATTTTATAAATAGAAATCTAATACTATAAATCTTTGAAAATATTATTGGAAACATTACAACATTGTGGTTGAGGACACTTATAAAACCACTCTAGATAGTAATAGGAACCACATATTTGAATTTTTTTTACAGATAAGTAATTGTAAAATGTTGATTAAAAAAATTAGTACATTGAAATCATACTATTAGTCAACATCATGAAAAATATAATAAACCTAGGTTATATTATTATAAACAACAACCTATAGCTTCTTGATATTATACCTTAAACTTACACATATAACTAAAGGTGGAACCATATATATTGTATTTGTAATACATTTTATTTCCTTGTCTTTCATACATGGGGTATCAATCTCAAACATCACTTCAATATTTAAATAATTAATATATGAGTTTCTGAGAAAGCTACGAGCCTTACACTTTATATTAGTTCATAATACCATTTCAATGTGTCTATATTTTATTGTATTATTTCGGAAAAAGATCTGTTAACAACCATTGATACCTAGATAAATGGGTTATGAACACCACTAAAATATGATTACACTATTTATGTTTAAAAAATAACTTGTTTCCAAAATAATTATTCTTAATGGTTGATTATATTGTTAAATAACATCCCTAAAAGAATATAAATAATGACCTTTAAGAAATTTTGAGTGCACCATTGAATCCCATTAATTCTATCACATAACATCAAATATATTGGCATAAAATTTCATTAGTTGAGAATAATGTATATTTGTAAAGTAAAAAATTTATCACAATTTACCCTTGATAATATTCTAAATTATATGGAAGTCAGTTACCATGAAATATTTTCCTATTATTCCAATGAAATTTCAATTCACATTCTATTGATTGAGAAGGATCATGATTATAAATCAAGCCTTTGACATAAATGTTTAGGAAACCCTCCGTAATAGGATAATAGAAAAGCTATGATTTTCAAAATTAATCAATTTCTTCTTCCTTATTTTTCACAAATTATATTCCTTGATGAATATTTCATATCATAAATCACTATAAAAAATATCAAAATATTTCCAAACAATAAAACTCCAATCATGAAATTATAATATAACATTATCACATCGTAATGGTCTCATATAAACTTACCAACTAATTATGAAGTATGATTAAAGGTCTCAAAAAATATATAGGTTAAATTTGAAACAAAATTGATGTTATTCCAAAAATATATTTCAAAACATTTATTTTATTTATACTTTTCAATTGACATCACTATGCCCACTATATGCTCTAATGTGAGATCCCAAATCATCTTCAGTAGTGTGTAACTCACAAAAATAGAATATGAAAACTGAATAATTCTACTTATTTTTTATTGTAAGACATACAATTTCTCAATTTAACTAATAATACATTAATATAAATAATAATACTACTACATTAAACCATGAAACATGAAAATGGTTAATAATTTTTTTATATCCAAGGAGCATTATTTTACTTCCCCTAAATAACAATGATTATTTTTTATTTTATTTAATATATGTGGATAAATTTTACAATACATTAATTAAAGTTTATTTCATTAAGGAAAAAAACATATCATTATATTTATTTTAGTAAACAAATATTTAATTTTGGTAGGAAAGTATTTTATAATTGAATATTTATTCTTGAAATTTAGAAAAACAGTGGATTATATTTATAATTTATTATGTCATATTTTCTTGACATGTGATTCATGTATATTATGTTATTACTGCAATACCCAAGAATGATAATTAGTTATAAGGATAAATTTCACAGCCAATTTCAATAAGATCCACATTTCTTTTTAAGTGCATGGTGGACTAAAACTCTTCAATCAAATAGGGTTGTCTTTGAGTAGTGATCTAGTTGAAAGACCACCTAGAAAAAATCCATGGTTTTGTGAAAGTGATGTAAAATTATAGTTAATAGAACATAATATTTTCTTTTTTGGATAGTAATTAGTCTTATAACCCATTTTGGCACATGGCTGGGCCCTAATGAGGGTAAATAATGGGCATACATGGCTACTGGTGTGCTTTCGATGCCCTAATTGTACATTTTTATTAGATGTGGAACTCAGCTAGAAGTGAGGGGCCATATTCTTGGATGATATGAGGGGTCTAAAATGGGGAAATTATGCTTTGGGTGATTTTCAAATCCCAAAATTATAAAGGTTTTAAATTATAAATATTATTTCATATGTAAAAAGGTGAACCATTATTTTATATGGCATATCGGATTAAGGAATCACAATTAAATAAATTTATGATGGTGTAGTGATCAGGATTGGTGACCTTAAGGATAGTATCCATGGTCAGGTCTATGTGAGAAAAATCAAATTATAATAAATATCATTTTTCTTATAGGGATAGTAATTAGTCTGATGACTTGTTCCGGAAAATGAGTGGTCCCAAGAGAGGGGAAAACACATGTCTATGGGAAAACAACGGTGCATATGGGGCCTAGTTGTGACAATAAATGTGATTTAAAGAATAAAATTATATTATTTCAATTTTACTTGGTTTAATTGGTTTGAAATGTGTCTCAATATAGGGTTTATTTGGATAATTTAAAAACTATTAATTATGATAATGTTCTCTCAAAAAATTATGATTTTTGGTTTTATAAAATAAATAGATTTATTAGTATACTAATATAATACATATTGAGTGGAATTAAAAGGTTTTGAGTATTTTTAATAGTTAAAAAAATTAATTTATTATAAATAAACATAAAAGGAATAATAATATCTTGACCTTGGATTTATGGTAGGGATATAGAAATTGAGAATAATATGGAATAGAATTAATCGGATTTGACTTAATTAAACAGTGTGTTATAGAAGGAAGGTTTCCTTAAAAAATATGGAATAATGTTCTTAAATTTAGGATACCCATATCATTTCCACTTATTTTATCACACTTTAACTTCTTTACAGGATATGATGTAAATCATATATTGTGGTGATCAATGTTTTTGGGTTAAACATAATAACAAATATTTTTCATTGTATGTTCTTAAATGAAGTTTGATTGTAAAGAATATGATTATACAAAAGTATGATCTATCATATGTCCATAAAAATATTATTTTATTACTCTATCTCTCTAAAAATATTAGTGGGAGATTAATGATAATTAATATGAGACTTTTATGCTTTAGATCTTTCCTTTTAACTCATTTTTTCCCTCATATATATTGAGTTAGATGGGTTCCTTCTACATGTCTTATGAGATATGAAATGCACTAGAGGCGACATACTTGACCACTAAATTCATATATATTTCATTCTATTCTAACATGATTTATAGTAATTTAGAATAGATCTTTTCCAACTTCCCAAAATTTTTTCTAACTGATTACAATTATTAGGTTTGGATTTTTATAAATAGATATAGTTTATAGGTAATATCAATGAACATAATACGTGAAGTTATATTATAGAAATCAGATGGACAAAAAAATGTTCCTTCAAAAAGATACATATAATGATGCCATATCTTTTTCATTCCATATTTAGTTATAATTCTAGGTCCTTAGATTTATTTGATTTTCAATTTAGTCATATAATGGGAGAAACATTCAAAAAATTATGTAGAAAATCTTATAAAATGAATGAATATTTCTGTATATTTCATATAATTAAGAAAGTTGGGAAATCTTATTAAAATTATGACTATTTAGTATTTAAAAATATTGAAGTTGAAATATTTAAAATCAGTGTTTAAAAATAATTTTTTTTAATTTAATATTAATTGGATTTATGGATTTATTATAGAAAATAGTTACATAACAAAAATTTAAAAACTAGTTTTAATTCATATGAAATATTAGTTCCATGTTAAAAAAAACAAATCATATTTGAAAATAACTTTGATCAGGGTTGGAAAAGAACATTTGTTTTATTGTGTTTGATAATGATTCACTATAGGTGGACTATAATCATTGTTGGTTTTGTTTATACTTGGTCAAATTATATTTTTTATTTTTCTAATTATTCCTCATATTATGGAATTATAGAATCAAAGTATAACATAATAGAATTTTTTATGATTAGTAATGTGGATTCTAATGAATGTTAATATGAATTTAGTTCCATTTTTAAATTCATTTCAATCATTAAATTATGTTTTTCAAACAATATCGGTTACATGGTGTGGAAAAAATCATACATGGGAATTATTATGAGTGATTTAAATATGTCCTTATAATTAATGGGCTGTATTCCCCTTCATATACATTATATTGTATATTTAGATGTATTTTTCATTATATAGGAAAGTAAATGTCACATTTTCCATAATTTATTTATTATAATGTTTGTGTTCATTCATGGACGTAATATTGTTTAACCATATATTATTACATTACATTATCAATTTTAGAATTTCTTATGATTATTTGGTTATGGTATGTAATTAATTATGTTAATTTTTCAATTATACTGCATTATTTATGATTTTTATAATAGTATTTCAATGTTTATTAGGATTAAGTAATAATAATAATCATTAAAATTTTGTTATTTATTTTAATATTTCAAAAATAATTCTCAAATGTTTTTTAAAGCACATAGTATTACATTTTTGCCTCTGCTAATCTGGGAATGTGATTCAAGCCATGTGGTTATTTGGGTAATGTACTCTATTATAGGTATTTAGATAAACTAATTAAAAATCTAAATAGATAATTTTTTATATTTTTTATCATGGGATTTATATTAATCCAATATAATAGTATTGTAAAAACCATTAGGTTCATATTAAAAGTAATAATAGACCTCTTTATCAAAAAAACATTAGATACTATGATGTTTGATTATACCATGGGATTACAGGGTATCTTGTAGGATATTATTCCTTTTATATGTATAAAAACATGATGGATTAAGATATTATATGGGATATTATACCATGATAAATATGGATAATATTGACATACAATTTCATTTGGGTTTAAAAATAATTTACCACTTATATCTAGTTTTTGAAGTTGTGTAAAATTATTTTGAAAAGTTTTTATTTGGATGAGTTTTTTTGAAATAAATTGGTTTAATTATCTAAAAACGGGGGGATTAAATTATGTGATGGTAAATATATTCACCTAAGAAAATATTTAAACCTATTCATGGAGTTATTGTAACTCTTGTGATGACTGTATATTGGGATCTATTATAGTATATTTTTTTAATCATTTTTTTTTGTGTGCGTCAAGCCCATTATGAACTAATAAAAATATTTAATATATTTACGATATCAAGAAACCAAAAAATATAGGATATCTCTGATAGAAAACCAAAATATTTTCCAATATAAAATTCTATACATATATACCAAATATTATAGATGTTCAATCCTCTTGTATTCAATCACATATTTGAAGAGGATCATTGAGAAGTGTCCATAGGACACCGTCCAATTTGGTGAATCCTTGGGTTTATCTAGATAACCTAGTAACTATATCACCTAATTATTTTGGAATATATTTATCATTAAATTAATTTTAAGAGTTCCATATCATTCATTACATGAAACACCGATCACAAATCAGACAGTGATATCTTATTATTCTAATATGACCACTATAACCAAGTTTTTAAATTGCATTATATGAGTATGAATAACAAATTTTTTTATTATATATATAATTTCATAGTAAAAAATATATTTATTATTTCTTAGCAAATATGCACTCAATTTTCTATAATGACATTTTAGGATTCAAAATGTTTTTTTGTTCAAAAAAGATTTTCATTTATTTTTATGAGAAGATATTATAATTGAATTTTGAAACAGATAGAATTATTATTTAATAAATATGATATGTCTTTGGAAATAATCATATCATATTTACCTTAGGGTGAAATTTTGGGTATTTTATTAAAAGAATGCTTTTTCGGTTAATAGTGAAATACACAATTTTTTGTAAAATAGTATTATAAGTTAATATAATACATCAATTATGTTTAGAATTTGATCTGAAAATAGTATATTTTAATTTTTAAATGATATAATTATTTATATAATAATTATATTTATACATGATCTTGGAATACATTTATATTTGGGATTACAAATTCATTTTTCTTAAAAACAATATTTCATTTTATGTTATGAATTTATAATAATAAAATTTTGTATAAATTATTTGAATTTAATTTTAAAAAGTGGAATAAATTTTTATTTTATTCAACTAAAATATTTCTTATGATTTATTGTTTTGTTTTTTCTAATGAAGTCAATTTTTTTTTGGCAGAAGTAAAAAATTATTATTTTCATGAAATTCAGAAACTTTTATGATATTTCAAATACATAAATATGAAATAAATAGTTATTAAAATTTTAGAAAGAATAATATACGATAATATAAAAAATTAACAAAATAATAATTCAAAACATCAAAATTATAATATATTTCATGATTATTATGAAAATCATATCAAGTGCCAATGTAGTGCATGTGCAGCACTCGGAAAGTAAAATAAATCAAAAAGAAAGTATTTGAGAATGGGGTTGTGTTTTTCCACTAGGTTAATGGTTATGATTTATAATTGAGGATATTGATAGATATATATGAATTTTTGTATCATCTATCATTCTCTATAACAAAATGTCTTCTTAATTCTTGTACAATGCTAGAAAAGGCATATAACATATTAAAAAGTTTTCATGAAATATATGATAGTAAATAATCATTTTGAAAAATAAAAAATATCTATTGATAATTACAAATTTATTTTTCTAATTTTAATTTTTTTGAATACCTATTTATGGTATAACTACCTTTAATAATTACATAATGGTGGAATAATTATTTTTCAAGCTATAGAAATATAGTGTATATTATATTAAATACAACAAATGTAGTATTTTTTATTAACTATGGTTTCACAAAAATTTCACTGTAAAAAATAATTTATTATTCATGGTTAAATGGATTATATTTTATTTAAATTCATTTCTTATGTTTTTCAATGTCATGGTATGTGAGTATTTCTAAAAATTACAGTAATAGTAACTTATCATAAATATATTTTATAAAATATTTTAATAGACATAAGAATCGTTAAAAGGAAAAATTTGGATACAAAAAGGCCTCAAATATCATCCCCTATCAATTTATGATCATATTTTTTCCTTATAATTAAAATTACAACCCTTTATAATTATACAATTCATTATTGTAGTTAAGGATAAAATTGGTTATCAAAGGGGTTTAACAAAAACATAAGTTTTAGCATACCACATAACTCTATATAAATATTATAAGTCATATATATTTAAAACATATACTATATGAATTTATAAAATATAAAAACTTTATGAAATTTTTACTTTATTATGAAATATATATTACATTAAAATAATAATAAATACAAAATGTCACTCTCATGATTTTAATATCTCTAAAACGTTATCATAACGATAAAAATATGTTATGTTTCTTTATAAATGGTTATTTGTAATATAAAATAATTTGAATCATTTTTTGTATTATTACATTTTAGTGATTGAAAAATTTCCACAAATTCTTTAGGAACACTAACAAAATATAAATTTAAATAATAGAAAAAAATGATTTCCAAATAATTTTAAGAAATACAATTTTTTGGAATTATTTTTTTTCATGATATTTTTGACATCCATAAAATATGTGGGATTTTAAAAAATTTCTATTTGAATGCCTTAAATATATTTATTGTGTTAATGTCAATGTAAATTAATAGTTCAAAAATTTAAATTAATTATATTTCATGTAAGAACATTTGTTAATTATTGAAAATATAACAAAATACCATTCTCAACCATTTGAATAGACAATGGTTGACAATATTAACCATGGACCATTTATTTTTTACCATAAATTTCATGGTAACATTTTTTATACCTAAATAGTAAAAACGATTAATAATATGGTAGACGCCCAAAGGGATAAGGAGTATTAATACTAAAAGACCAGGGTGAAAGAAACTATTATAATTGATTAATTGTTTTCAGATTAGATAATTTTGACACATCCCCACATTATATTAAAATTATATAAATTTGGATCCATTTTTTCATGATAATTAACTTATATTAATTTAAAATTTTAAGTAATTTCAGGAGTTTCATTCCCCTCACTTTTAAAATGCAATGTACTCTCTTTTGTTATTCTTAGTGTTTGAGCTTTGTATATCATCCAATCCCTATAAGATATCTTTTTATCCTTTGTAAAAACATACCATGGATTATTTTCTTTCTAAATAACTATCCTTTCAAGGATAAAGGTGTTAGGAAAAATTAGTTTCTCTATGAAGGGGTGTAACTTTTAACCAAGAGTTTTCAATTTTATTTCTCCATATACCTTCTCAATATCAATTTTATCTATTCTAAAATAATTTTTTAAGTATATTAAATATATTTAATTTATATTATTTTTAAAAAAATATTTTCCTCCAAATTACAATCCTTTGTAAAGATAGAACATCTGTCGAGAAAACATACTACTTATTATCTACACATATAGGTGTAATTAATTTTTCATCAATAATTTAATGGGATGTTTATAATGCAGATTTTAAAATATATATATATTTATTATTTTTGATAATTTTATAAATCTATATATTTGAATTTTTATTTACCGTTGTCTATCCATTGAGAAATGGAAAAATCAGTAATGTATACGTACGGACTGCCATCTCCAAGAAGTGATGTAATTCATTTTTCATCACCTATTTGTATGAATAGTTATAATTATAAATATTTATTCTTTATGATTCTAATTAAATAATTAATATTTCTTATAATATTTTACAATGATAAAAATATGAGGATTGGGACTTCTGAACGGAATCAACCATAAAAACTAAAGCAATTATAACCCAGAATAGTGGGTTTAATAATAAATTGGTCATAAATTGGTGATACGATGTTATAAGTAAATCATATATAGTATTATATATATGAGTAATGTTCTATATCAGATGTATAAGAAATTTAAATTTATTATAAAGTATATTTTAATGCATATAAGTAATGTAGATACATGAGGTAAGGAATTGGTTTTTTAATCCTATTTTAATTGGGATTGATTATGCTTGAATATTCATTAAGGAAGTTTTATGATACTTATATTATAAACAAAATTAATTTTATTATCATCTGGTTATTTATATTGATTACATTTTGTCTATTCAATTTTACTCTTTTTATGTATTCAAGTGACCAATGAAATATTATTAATAAAATTTCACATTATTTAGCAGTTCATTCAAAAATAATTTCTATTCCATGTCCATGTTTTCAAAGAATATTTTGAATATTTTTTTATTATTCTATTGTGATTATTTAAATACATTTTCACACCTAATTTACATTTCAAAAAAATATGGTAAAATTAATCTTTATGTCATTTTTGAAATGAGGTAGTTTTGGATTTTAACAAAAATGTGAGTGGAATATATGTTTTAATGTACATGGAATGAATTTATTTTCCTACCATCATGAATTATCAATGTTTAAAACATTCCTTTACAATCTTAGACTATTCATTTCAAATAAATTTACTTCCATAATATTTTAAAAAATTTCTAAATTATTGTAATTTATTTAAAATTGACAAGGGTATTTTCTTCAGGAAATTTTCCCACTGATTTTTGGTTAATTTTTCATGTAAGGTTATATTATTGATTTTACATATTATTTAAATACTTATTATACAATAATATGATATGTAATTTTTCAATATTTATTTTATGAATATGATGAAAAGATGATTATGAAACCCTTTTACATTCCATGGAATATGCTATGATGACATGTTTAAATATTCATGATACCCATTTATTTTCTATAAATTATGATATGATAAATGTTTTATTACATTTTCCAAAAATATATTTGGTTTAAATTATATAATAGGTGGGCCGACAATTATATTAACCTCCAATGAATTTTGAATAGAATGATATCTCCTTAAATAATTAAGAATTGAAGGTGTATTGAGCCCAACTTTGTATGTGACAATATCCATAATAATATTCTTGGGTTTGAAAATTCACTAAGAATGTTATGGAATTGGGAGTGAACCCATTACTCTATGATAGACTTGGAAATGATCCTTGAGTGAAGAAATTATTTAATATAATTTTTTATATTCCCAAGACATATGTATTTTATCAATGTTATAATCTCATGGATCACTTTCATTGATTCTTTAATGATTCATGTCTTCTTAATTACCTTGATTTATTCTATGACTCAATATTATGATACATGGAATTATTTTTATAGTTTTCAAATGTTATGATCCTTTTCTAAAATTCTTATGATCATGTAATTCTCCAATGATCATTGATACCTCCCTTTTTTACCATTAACTAGAATCTAAGTTCACAATTTATTGTGTTTCTCATCCCCTAGATATGGAGAATAATTATAAGTATGATATGTCTTTGAAGAAATATAGTTTGTAAAAAACTAAGTGCTAAATGATTTATATATCTTATGAAAAACGTTTTTATGTATCCAAGTTTTCAAAAGATACTTATATGACTATGGTATAAATCCTTGTTTTTTATATACATATATTAGGATATAATATTTATGTATGAAAATTATTGCCCACTATAGTTAGTTTTGGATAAATGTTTTGTTACCTTTTGAAACAAGGATGAGAAAAACATAGTGGGAACCCTTAATATAATCATATGAATAGAATAACGCCTTAATATATGGTAAAAAGAGTATAGTTTTTATAAAAAATATCTTCATATGCATAATATAAGGGGAGATGATTTTGGAATATATCCATCCATGTTTAACAACCCTAAATATAGTTGGTCGATTATATCTTTGCCATCATTCGAATGTATGATGAGTGTGACCATATTGTTCACCTGATTTGGCACTCATAGGGGATATGCTTATGTTAACTAATTTTTTCTTTATGAAACATTATATAGAATTTTAATAGAATACAATAAAGGATGGACTATGATAAACATATGGCGTAATAAGTTGAAAATAATGTATCCTAATTTATACATAAAATGAATTAATTTTCTAGATTATATTATTCCTACTTATGACTATTGAATCTAACAATATTTTTTTTAAGTGGTTGGAATAAATCTGATTAAAATTAATGAAAAATGTTTTGGATAATGGAAGGATTGTACATAAGTAAAACCAAATAAAACATGACTTTGAAATAAAAACTAGTTTTTTATACCTAATTATATATCTCATTATATGATTAAAAATTCAACATGGGTGTATTTATTGAAAACCCTAAAAAGAGAAAAATTGAATTTCAGGAATACTATAAAGGGAAGAATATTAAACATCATACAAGTCATGTATATAGAAATAATCATGTAGGTAAATGTTTCAATGGAATGATAAAATGATTTATATGTGAAAAACAAGGCAATTGAGAAAGTAACATAGGATGAAATTAAAGATTTTGATGGAGGGATATGAATTTAATCATAAGGATCTATTTATAGGTCAAACTCTTATGTGTGTATAATATGGTAATTATTTGGGAAAAATTTAAAAACAGAAGTGTTAAATTATATACTAATGAAGGGCCTATGTTATTCCAAATGTGTAAGTGAAAGGGTTAAAGTATTTATGTATTGGGATTAAATAATTGTTTTTTATATGTCTTATATCAATGGAATGTTGGTTATAATAATCATAAATTATTAATGTATTATTCCAAAATAGTTTTTATTTATCTATTTTTAATTATATTTAGCTATAAAGAATATTTTTTAGAGACACATGATTGAATAATAGATAACCTTTAATACGTACGTTATTCCGATATAGTAATGTCTAGTTGGGATATATACATGATAAAGTAAATTTTTTAGTATTGATGAAATTGGAATTGATTGATGATTTGATGAAAAAGAGATTTATGTGATATTTGAGGTTGTTTACATCATTTTATAAGTAATGGAGTATATTTGAATGTTCTTAAGAATTTATTTTTTCATTGATATTTTATGTTATGGTATTTTTTGGCGACAATAATATTTTACTAGAATTGAGGGAAAATCCTCATTTTTAGTTTGCATAACCATTTCAATTAATATTCGATTTTATTTTTTTTAAATATGGCATATTGAATAATGGTATACAGGTAATATTGACTGTTGAACACAGATTCATTGATAAGGTGAAATTTTCAGAGATATTTATGTTCAGGATAAGGGTTACATTTCAGGTTAGTATCTAAATATCATTCATGATATTTTTGTGAAGTTAACTACATTATAAGATTTTATATTTATTTATCATGGTGATTAATGATATGTTGGGAGATGTTTTGTTAGGTAGTGTAAATTTTAACCCTTAAGTATAACATTATTTTAACATGATAGATTATTTTGGAAGAAGAATATTGAATTTCATAGAAAAAGGAATAATAGTGTGAGATCGCAATAATGATTAAATAATTATTTAAGGATGAGTATATTAAGGTAATTTGTTATATAGGGTTATTAATATATGAAATCATATAAGAAAAATGTTCTTTGTTATTGTGTAAATTTTGGAGTAAAGTCTCTTATTTTTTCCATGAAGGTTTATAAATTTTTGAAATTATCTTACCATATGATAATTACTATTTTGAATTTTAAAATATATTAGTAATATCATGTTATCCATTTATGTATTATTTGATCAGTATCAAATTGATGTTAGTTCTTTAGGCATAAACAAATTCATCACCAATACTCGTCATTTGTAGAAAAAGATAATATTAAGGTGAAAATTGATTAAAGGATGAAATTATAATTTTCAAATAAGTATGTTTCCTTTTTTTATTGGTCCAAATTTTAATGAAATTAATCTACTATAGGAAAAGGATCTTGAAACAAAAAAATTATCATATTATAATCATTTTTAATGAATTTGTTGTTCCTTTCTCACATCCTTGAATTATGTTTTTGTGGTCATTTGCATTACCTAGACCATTTTTTATATTACAATATATTAGTCCATGGATGGTATTTATCCCCTCAATGCATATATTTTAACATTACAACAATTTTATTCTTATCTAAGAACCTGTTCTTTTTTATTTCGGGCAGCCATTACACTTTCAACTTCCCCTCTTCAATGGATGTTTTATTATCCACATGTATTACTATGGTTGTCAATAAAGGTATTTTAAAATTTTTATTCTTTTTAGCAAGATAAAAATTAAAGGATCATAAATTATTTATAGTGGTATAATGTGACACCCTGGGATTTTATAATATATTTCTCAATAAACAAATTAAAAGTGTTTGATATCTTCTTTAACAAGGGGTTCTTAGATTAAAATGACCTACTATGTAGTTATATTTAAATATGACTATTATAAAAAATCATTAAAATTGGGGGATATTAATAGTAATAATCGAATTATAAAATACAATGAAAATGTTAATGCTTAATATAAATCACTTTATTTAATATAAGGAAATAATCACTCAATATTCAGTATGTTCATTTTTTTCTTTTAGAGGATGTTTTCTCCATAAATAATTATATTGATTTTATATAGAAAATATAATAATTAATTTATTTTAAAATTATAAATATTATTTTATATTAAGCATATAGTTTTTGATATAACGATATCAAATTTTTTTTGTGATGAAATTTTGGTATTTTTCTAAAAAGATTGATTTTCTTGGGAATAGAGAAATTTGATTATTTTTTATAAAATTATTATATCTCTTTATTGAAACATCCTAATTTGATTTGAATTTTATTTTAGAAAAAGATAACTCTATTTAAGTTTTTATTAATCCAATTAATTACATATAAATTATATTTATACATTATTTTGTAACAAAATCATTTTTGCGATTAAAAACACATTTTTCTCCAAAAAAAATGTTTTTTTGTTGTGTTATACGAATTTTAATTAATGGTAAATTCTACAAATTAATATAATTGAATTTAATAAAATTATTTATTTTAGGATTCATAAATTAAAATTTATTATAGGATGGATGTTTTATATTTTTCAGAAGAAAATAAATGTATGATTAGTGGTAAAAATAGAATTTTAAGGAAATGTTGTAAATTTTTGCATACCTATAATAAATAATTATTATATAAAAATTTATTAAACATATGAAAATAATAATTAATTATGATAAACTAAAAATACTATAAAAATAATTCAAATCATATAAATTTGTATTTAGTTCATTATAAATATTGATATCATTTTCAATGTGAACCCAGTTCTTGTGCATAATTGGAAAAATAAAAAAATTATCCTAAATATACTATTTTTGAAGGGAGAATCCATTTATTAAATTTGTTGATAAATATTAAGTACTATTGAATATTATATATATATATATATATAATAATTGGGGTTATATAAAAATTGACATAACTAAATTCTTACGCAATTCGTATGTTATGCTAGAAATGTAAATACAACATATTAAATATTTTTTCATAAAATAGTTGTGAGTAGTTATATATATATTTAATGAATATAAAATATTATTTTGATAACTATTAAATTATTATTATTTTTAATTTATATTTTATTTTTAGTTTTGTATAATTACATTATACTCATAAACAACACTTGCATAGTTCTTGTGAATGTAGCAGATAAATAAAGTAAATAGCTTTTAAAACCCCAAAGATATTATTTTTTTGTATTAATTATAGTGTAAAAATTATTTTATAGTTAATTAGAATTTATTATTTATTATTAAATTTGTTATATTCTAATTCTATTGATTTTATGATTATCCTGAAGTAAAATTATTTGATTAGTTATTAAAAATGAATTAATTATATTTTATGTTAAATATATTTTATAAAATTGTTTCATATCAATAAAAATTATGTAAAATGAAAAGATAATATGATAAATGGTTTAAAATATCATCACTTACCCATTTATGATCCAATTGATACCTTATAAGTAAAATTAAAACCCATAAATATTAAAAAAAATTATCAAAGTTGTTAAGGATAGAATTGGATAACTAAATGTTAAACAAAAAATAAGGTTTAAAATACCACTTAAACCAATAAAAATTTTATTTATTTAGGAATATAAATCATATTTTATTTTTATTTAAAAATATGTCAACTTGTATAATTATTTCTTTGATTATTTCATTTAATTTATTTTAAAGAAATGATAAATAGAAATTGACACTCTCTCGTCTTTAATATCTATAATATTTTTTCATAAGTATAGAAAAAAGGTTTTGTTTAGTTTTTAATTTTTTTAAAAAATATGAAATAATTTATTTATTATATTAATTAATATTAATTTTTATTTGTTAAATAGTTACCTTAAATGTTTACACTATAATGACATAATTTTTATTCAATTAATTAAAAAATAAAATAAATTATTTTAAATATATTAAAATAAAAAATTTGGATGAATAATTTATATATTTTATTCATTTTAAGGGATTATATTTGAATTACATTACCTTCTTGATGAATTTAATGTCGAAGTAAATGAATTGATCCAAAAATGTCATGAATGATATTTTATAATAAATAATATTCTTTTCAATGATTAAAAATTCATAAAAATATCACCACAATAAATGGGAATGGGGTATGGTTAGAAATATCATCCATGACCCAAGTATTGGAATTTATTCTTATTATGGTAACATTGTTGACCATTAAAATTTGTAAACATTAATGTTTATAAAATTATGAAAATGGTAGTTGGGGGATTAAAACTAAGCAATAAGGGTAAAAACATCCCTTAAAATTGAATTAATGTTATTATATTATATTCTTTACACCTAATCACATCTTATCTTCTAATTATATGAATTTAATGTCTCTTTACATTTAATACATTATTTGATTCAAGGAGTTCTCTTCCGTTCACTTTTAAATGGGAACATCCTCTCCATCATTATTCACAAATTATTAGCCCTCTAGACAAGAAAATCTCTAACCTAATATCATCCTATATTACTTAAACACATCCTAGAGACTATTTGTTTCCATAAGAAAATCCTTTCAAGGATTATTTTGTAATATAAAAAACATTTATCAGCAATGAGGTATACCTCATAATCGATCATTTTCAATTTTATTTATACTTATACCTCATATAAATATATGATATAAATTGTAAAATAATGATTTCGTTATCTTTAAAATATTTACATATTATGATGTCAATTTTAAAAAATTATCTACCCTATTTTCATTATATTATATGACAAAACATCACTTGTTCATACGTACGACTTACCCTCTCCACATAGCGGGGTAACTAGTTTTTAATCATATCGTCACATGGAAGGTTATAATGATGGATATAATAAATATATTTGTTATTTATGATATTATTATTATTTTATAAATAAAAATTATTATATACCTTCATTTTGATCCATCCATTGGAAAATATTAATGGAACCCATGCATATGTAAGGATTGTTATCTCTATCGAGTGATTAAATTCATATTTCATCACATATTTACAAGAGGAGTAATTTATGTGTATATAATCATTAAATTTGATAATAATGACATTATTAAAATTATTTATATTGTTTAGCCATGATTAATGTATAAGGATCGGGGTTGTTGAACCAAAACACAAATGATAAATGAAGTAATCATCACTCAGAACATAATTTTAATAATGTATTATTAACAAACCAATGATAATTTGAAATAAGTAACTGATATAGCGTATTCTATATATGATTAAGGTTATAAAAAATATTATAAATTTATATTTATTTTATATTATGATTTAATTTGTATGATGATATATAATACTTACAGTCAGGGATTTATATAACAATTTTATTTTAATCAGGATTTTTTATACTTTAATTTCTATTTAGTATATTTTATGATCCTTATATAATAAATTCATTTAAAGCTATTGTATTATGGTCGTTAATAGATATTATATATTTTCCTTTCATTTTCCATTATTTAAATACACATAAGACCATATGAATATTTTTATGGAAATTTGACTTTATTTCTATCATTGGTTGAAAATCCGATGTCTTTTTTCCACATTTTTTCTAAAAAAATTAAGAATGTTTTACTATTATCCTATTTTTTGTATTTTATTATTAATGATGATTTAATTTCTGAGAAATTATTTTGAATGATTTTTATTTTCATTTTCTAAATGAGGATCTATTAACTTTTCTATAAAATGTGAAGGGAGTTTCTATTTTAATGAACACTGTAAGAAAATAGTATCCCACCCTCATTGTTACTCAATGTTTTGAAGATTAATTTAAATTAATTAATTGTTATTTGTAATGAATATGGGTTCAATAATACTTTGGTTTTTAAAAAAATTTAAATATTTTTATTCAAATATAAAATGGTCTTTTCTTTAGGATGAATTAAAAGTGATTTCTAATAGAATTTCATTTCTAAGATGAAATCTTTTGATAATTCATAAGTTTTACTAGGGATATTATCAAATTATTAAAACTATATTATTTCACTGGATGATATGTTTTTGTGATGAAAATATTTTTATTAAATGCATTTTTTAAAAGTTATGTAATAATGAATTTTTTAAATTGTTATAAATCCAATTTATTTTACTTGCATTATGATATGAGGAAGCTTTTATGATCATATTATACACATATATTTGGTTTTCATTATGTGTTGGGTGGGACTAAAAATATATATACCACTAATTCATTGGGTAAATTGGTAATGTCCTAATATAATAATGACTAGAATGTTGTGTGAACAATTTTTAGTAAGAATTGTTTTCAACTAAAATAGTCTTGGGAGTGGACCATGACTAAGGATATATTGCAGTTGGGATGGAAACCAATCCAGTATGAAATCATTATTAGTGAACATTGAATAAATACATTATTTTCTATGACTATGAGTATTATAAAGAAATATGTATTATTCCAATGTCATTCTTTCAAGAATCACGTCCTTTTATTCTTTTATGACTCATGTCTTTTGATCTAGAAAGTAGTTGGACGAGACTCAGTTTTAGGTTCTATTATATATTGGGTTTTGGATTTAAAATTCATTTCCCATGTTCTCATACTATAAAAAATTATTCATAATTGATCATTGATATCCCCCTTTTTACGCTAACATTTAATGTGATCTCACCCTTTCTAATCATTACCATCCCTAGTATATGATGAAACATTTCATGTTTTATAGGAATAAAAAATGAGTTAGTAAGAAAGAAATAAGTAGGAAATGTTATGTATCTCTTATGAATGTGTGTTGTATGTATACATGTTTTCAAAGACACTAAACCTATATGATTCTGGTGTGGATCATTATGTTTTCTATTAAGTATTGTTCTAAAAAATGTAATATTTATAATTTAAATGTAACGATCACTATATTAATAGTGTGGGATCCCCATGAAAACAAATAGTATTATATTAAATCTCACGTAAGTGTACGACTAAAAAATATTTCATTTTATACAGAAATTCTCAAGGTCTATGAATATTTTTTTCATGGGAATTATATTGTTTTTATGCCTTAGGAAAAATCATATAGCTCTCATGGCATTTAGTGAGAATTTATTAGTTAACATAAGGTTAAATAAAATGTTAATAAAAAAATTTATCAATTATTTGAGTATATAAATACATTAATCATATATATATATATATTAATTTTATTATCCAAAACATTTCATTGGGTGATACATTTTTAAAAAATGATAAACATTATTTTTTCTAACACTTTTTATGGGGCATGAAAGTCTATCCGTGGAGTACGTGCATCTGTTTGTTGCCTCGCATTCCCACTTTCCAAAGGCAGGTTGCATATATTCCTTATTCTGGTATATTTTCCCCTTGATCAAATGGGATGATGGGATATCAGTTCATCCTTCCACGGATTCCTCCTCAAAACTCGTCACCTAGTTTGGGTCTCCCTTATAGACATAATACATTGTCCATGGAACTATTTATACATCCATATCTTCAGGGACACTAGTAAATTACACTACTTATGTCGGGACATTCCAAGGGGTTTGGTTAGGGAAGAAACATTCGGTCGAGAGAGTAGTCATGTTGGACTTCACTAGCGTGTCTGGACAGTGGAACACTGGTACTCTTGGGTTTCATCCCCTTATTATAGGGCTTAATGAGGGTGCAAAAGTCCGAGGCATCCCATGTCGAATGTGGTGAATTATATGCCAGAGAAAATTATCAATGTTTTTCCTCCGCATCCTATGATTAACAAAGGGTATGTCACAGGTTTAGTATCTAATGGAGACGGATCAGATAGATCGGAACAATTACTATAGTGAACTAGATTGGTGTGACCCCTCGAGGAAACACTGATGATAGGTGGTGAATTGGCATGATCTCACCTGGATGTGGTGGACCTAGTAAGAATCCGGGTGGATGAGGGATGGTTAGATGAAGTGGATGGAGAATGAGATAGAGTCTAATTGAGTGCGACGGTGATGTTGGGTTGAGTCTCGAAGAGTCCTCCTATGTATCCATGTGGCAGGGAATCAAAGTCTTTATAGTTAGGTGAGGCGATGGGATGCATGAGGGGTGAACAGTGAAAATGGATTCATGGATGGGATCTGGAGGGAATAGAACCTCCAGGTTTTGCATGATCTTCCCGGAACACATGGGATCAAGATCTAGATTAGGATGTGTTATGAGTTATTAGATTGAACCACAATGTGGCTTCCTACGTATCCTCATTGTAGGAATCAAAGTCCACTTAGTTGTTCTTACGATGACTTAACATCAATTGGGGATATCAATGAAGTACCGCCGAATGGGGTTGACAACAGCTTAACGTGGAATGGGGTTGACAACAACTTACCACTGAAGAGGGTTGACAACCACTTACCACTGAATGGTGTTGACAATGGATTACCACTGAATGGAGTTGACAATAGCTTACCGATGTATATGGTTGACATCAGCTTACCGCTGAATGGGTTTGACAACAGATTACCACTGGATGGGGTCATAACGGCTTACCGCTGGATGGTGGATGTAGTATAATGTCGTGATGTATGAAAAGTGGGCATATAGTTTAACATCATGCTGGACAAAGGTGGTCCGATGTGAATGGGGCTGGAACAAATGGATGTTAGGCTTGAATCATAGGGAGGATTTCAACATAACTTGACATTGTAAGGATCAAATTCCATGTAGTATGCGAAACATTTATGGTGAACTGACGTGTAGATGGTCAGGACCAATACTTTTTGGTCTTGAACCTCAGGGAAGCTTCCTACATACCATTCCATGGCAAGGGTCAAAGTTCATGTAGTTCGGGGTAGTGGGAACCAAAATCAAGAGGGGTTAGAAGCAATGGTTGTTAGGCTTAAACCTCATGGAGGTTTCCTACATACCTTTCCTTGATAAGGATCAAAGTACATGTAGTACGGGATAGTGGGAGCCGAAGTGAAGAGTGGTCGGAAACAATGGTTGTTGGATTTGAACCTCAGGAAGGTTACCTAAGTACCTTACCTTGAGATGGATCAAAGTCCACATAGATCAGAAGGAGTTTGGATCTTACACTCTAGGCTGCCTAGAGAATAAGTAATGGTCTAGGCTTACTCTAATCCCACATGAGTCATGCTCGGTGTGGGAAACATGAGGAATCATAGACCTGATGATCACATCATGGACGGTGCGTCTGTGGGAAGTGGAATGGGGGAAAACACATGGTTAGTGGCCCAAATAGGAAATAAGGGCTTACACATGGTACGACACCCAGGATGATGGATATTGGCACGTACTACAAGGTAGAGGCCCATGTGGTGACAAAGCGTAGTAGGATAGTGACGTGATAACGAAGTTCCTGATGCCCATCTCTCCTCTAACCTTTGGCAAGGAAGAAGATTAGTGGATCAGGGGTGTAACATCCTGCAAGAAAAGCTTTATCCATACACCAAGGTGGTTTCCCTATCCCCACAGACCAACACTACTCCAATAAATAAGATCTCATTCCATGTGAGGAAGGATTTTACTCTCATAGAGACCAATGGGCATAGAGAATTTCCGAGACAGGGGACCCCACATATGATTCATGGGGTGAGCCTATATTTTAACTTCATGTTCTGGGGAAGATGGAACTTGGCATTTTAACGTACTATAGCTCATATGATAGCGCTTGGCAGTTTGATACCCTGAATCTCAGATGATGGGACTTCCCAGTTTAACATCCGGTATTTCGGATGAATCCTTCTTATCAGTTTAATGTCATGTAGCTCGAATGATGGCACTTGGTAGTTTAACGTCCTACTGGTCAGATTATGGCGCTTGATAGTTAAACATCTTACAACCCGGACGATGGGGTTGGGTAGTTTGACATATTGCAGCTCAGATGAGGTGGCCTTGCTCCACACTCCTAGGAATTACATAATTGATACCACCCACCCCTTGGGGGAGGTAAGGCATCAGCAATGCCATGGTGGTGGGATGTCATGGAGTGATTCATTGGGTGTCCACGTTATCATGGCTATGTGAATAAGTAATAGTTTTTAGCATTCCTATTTGAAGAATATTGAGGTGAAGCAACACAATGAAAAGCGCTGCCCAAGGGACAATGAAATTTCTCTGCTCAAACTTGAAGGGCCGCACGGGAAGAGAGCCTCTGATACGGGTGTGTTGCGCATAAGAGGAGATCGAACAGGGTGCCTTAAGGTGAGAGAAACACATGGAGAGCGAGTAAGATAATGGTATCGGGGTAGGATACAAGGTCTGTGTGAAAGATGAAAGGTTTTCACGCAAGAAGAAGTGGTTTCACTCAAGAGAGAAAGGTTGTGCGCAAGATGGACTGGTTTCATGCAAGATGAAGGGGTTGCGCGCAAGAGGAAATGTTCGCGCGCAAGATGGACAGGTTGCGCACAATTACAGTCTGACAAGGAGGGATCTTGAATGCAAAACTGGATCCCTTGCATGCAAATGACTTGGGAAGAAATGAAATTCATGAGGATCAGGCACTAGAGGGCCCACCCAAAGGAGCCCGTTAAGGGGATCTGTCACACAAAATCCCATACCTGAAGGCCATTGGGTTTTTCGCACGGTCACGGAAGACATGTCTTTCACACAGTATAGCAATGATTCATCTTCTATTACCATCCATGAAGGGTGGAGATATGTTTGGGTTTATATAATAAGTCATCATGGGTGGAGCACAAAGTTTCATGGCATGAAAAGATGTGATTAACGTCGCCTTGGGAGTGGAAAGGTGGTCGGGCGCGCAAACACCTGTTTGACGTCACCTTGTGCATGGAAAGGGGTTCAGGTTCGCAAAAGCCTGTTTGATGTTTCCTTGAGTGCAGAATGGGGGTTCGGTGTGCAAACGCCTGTTTGAAATCACCTAGTGCATGGAAAGGGTGCCAGGTGCACCCAATTTTCCGCACCAGAAGGTTGCATGTGCGCGTCCCCTAAATCTTGTGCGTGTCTTCCTCCTAGGCCCCAAAATCTTTTCTTATCATCCCAGATTCATTTTTATGTCTTTTTATCCACCTGATGCGAACCATCTCCAAATTTCAGCATAAAAATACCCCCACCCCATAGAATCAGAGATGAAATATACATCAAATGTCAGATTCTAAGGGTACACAGAAAATTACGGAAAACTGTTTGAGATAGCGAAAAAACACATTTTCCACTTTTAATCTTGGTGCATGCATGTGGAAGGTGCATCAGCAATTTATAAATAGCCCCCCCCCCCATCAGGACTTACATTGACTTTTTTTGCATGACATGTGTTTTTCTCTCTTGGGTGAAAACGGTCATGATCCAAATGTATGATTCCACGATCGACACCGGGTTTTGCACCCCATCCCATTTTTTTCATGAAAGTCGGCATACTTTCACATCATCGTAGATTTTTCATGCTGAACTTCATTATTTTGTGCCAATAACATTGGATTTCCAAAATGGTCACTGAATAGGCTGATGCCAAGATGGAGGCTATCACAACTGCAAGATGAACCCAAATGATCGTGAACCCTCAGATTATTTATGTGAGGAGGGTTGTTTCTGATAAATAAATGCTATTTGGAAAGCTTACATAATATCAAAAGGATTACATCCTGAGAACTAGCCTACTACTATGGAACTTTGTTATTCTGGAAGAGGTGTCAATGCCATGTTTTGAGACAGACACACCACAGTTGTGGGTGACGCGCAAGGACAGTATTCCATAATTACACATTACAAATAATGACCATTTTTATAGGGAAACACAAAACATAGCCATTTATGTTCTAAATATGAAGACTAGGATAGTTGTTGGAAGTGTTCCTGTCTCCAAGGAATCTGCCTCTATTTAGGAAATTACATTCAAAAGCAACATTACTGACGAGACGAAGGGCTGGAAGGAATGGTATTTCCATTCCAATAACATTTGGTAACTAAATTTAACTCTTTACTAAATCCTTATTTATCAATACATACCATAAACTATTTTATGATATAAAGTGACATTCAATTTAAATTTAGACTAATATAATAATTTATATGTTAACATTTTTACTTCTCTAATCTAAATATACTCCCATATTCCATTTCAAAACTATATTCTCTGTCTAATATAATTCTATATGGCGACCATATTTTATTGAATATTTATTTTTTGTTTTGGGATTACAGAGATAGTCTAGAGATATTTTTTGGTACTATTCTCAGTAAAAATTTTGTTTTTCTAGTTTTCTAGAAAATCTAATTAGGACAGTTTCATTATAGTGTGATGGTATGTGTCATGGAATTAATATGAGTCCCAATTTGAGGTAATAATCCATGATAGTCCAGTGTTTCAACGTTTTGTGTTGTATTTCATGTCACAACATGAATATGTTTAGTCATGGTGTTACGGGTATTGATGAAAATATTTCTAAATATAAAACCATTCATTTTATAGAAATAAAAATTAAGATTTATTTAATAATATTATAAATTTCATTTTCTATGTTTATGGTCAAAATACTTTTTCCCTATATAATTCCATGATGACATAAAGGTCAAGTTAATTAGTTCTTCCATAATTGTCATTTTTTGGGTATTGTTCTTAGGAAACATCATGTTTTTAATATAAGGTTGATAAATATGACTATGAAGGTTCCAGATACATTCTCTATTATCAAGGTTTTCAAGATTAATGGTGTGGAACCCTTTTCCATATAATGAACATTACTATTTTTTTGGATTTATCGATCATTTATCATGAGAGGAAGATGGTCCACATAGGGATATCAGACTTTGATATACATATCTAGGCCCATTGTTTCATAATGAATACCCATCATACCATAATGTAGTGTTTTCTATGATATGGTCTAAAATCACAATGACTCTTTAATTAAATATATATACTTCTCCTATCACAACCTAGGTGTCTTCAGAAGATTTTTTGATAAACATAGGCCACTGTGATTTATCTCTAGGACTTTTATTTGAGTGAAAAGTAACATTATTATAATATATTTACATTATATTATTTTTCTATATTTTTTTTTTCCTTTCAATTAATCCATGGATGATTTTTATTATTTATTCTATGGGGTTTCTATTAATTATGTATGTATTATTCATGGTGGTATTCTATCACTGAGGCTCATGTGTTCAATATGATGTTTCATGTTGATTATCATTATTCATCATTTAATTCATGTTTACTGAATGTTTAATACTTGAGTTGAGGTAGTGTCTTCGGGAATTCTCCAATTTAATTATATATAAATCTTTAATTATCATTTTTGGGTTTCAAAATAGATGGTGGTTGATATTTTTCTAAATTATGTAAATAGTAAAATTATTATTGAATTCTAGTGATGGTTTTGTTGAATCACATGCATTTATGGTATTCATTATAAACATTATAATCTTATTATTATTTTTATACCATAGTACTTCTATAGTCTAAATATGTATTTGTTGATTAGTTATGATTCCTTGCATATTTTTCATGTTAAATACAAATTAACAAAAATAAGAACGATAATTCAAAAAAATATAGTAAATGGGTTATTCATCAAGTTTATCATTATTCAATAGAATTTATTAAAACAGATAAAAATTATTTTAAAATTATTATTTTAATTATTATTATTGTTATCAATTTATGATATGTTAGGTATCATTTTCAACTAGAACCTTATCAAAATATATTGTTTAAATAATTATTTTAATAAAGTAAAATCATTGAAAGAGTTCATTGTAATGGTCGACAGTGATAAAACATTGTTTAATATAAACATTTGTTGTCTGATTGAGAAAATTTGGATTAATCATTGAAACTTTTATAAAAAATATGATTTTATAAAATGTTTATATTTATAATATTAGATCCCAAACTATTGTTAAATTTAATCAAATTTATGGGTATTCCCATATGGTGAGTGTTGTGATGAGTTATTGTGCTTATGGTGGTTGATTTTTGTAGAAGATGATGGTATGGTTTGGAGGGTGTGGAAGTGTTTTTAAATATTTTTTGGGATATTTTTATTTAGTTTTTATCCACAATTTATTACTATTAATATTTCTTTATTTTTATTACTTCATTATAATTTAGGTATTTATTATATAAGTAAGAGTAATTATGTCTAATTACACGGAAGTAGGGTTGTTTATAATAAATGAATTAATGAAAGAGAATAATTATTGAGTGATATTTATATATAATAAATGGAATAAATTTAAAAATTTATGTTTATTAATGATTTTATATAGGTCGTAGATATGAAAACATAAATTATAAAGTTGAATAAATGAACCCTAGATTTATAGGGTTAATGTAAATATTAATCCGGAATTGATGATTATATATTATAATGATTGTAATCATGTAATAATAATTGTTTTGATAGCATGAACATTAATTATTATGATATATTTTTTTATCCTTATGTACATAGTTTTCATAGTTGTGTTATTATGTGAGACGTTATTTATCACCTGAGTCTTAGTTTGGATAGTTCCATTAGAATTGTTGTATTCTATGATATCCATTTATTTTTATTATTTTTTATTTTCCACACCATGAATCGAATGAGTAAATCATACAAATATTTTTCATTACTTTCTACGTGTCTTCCTGTAATACCATGTTACACTATTCAAGCACCCCTTTTTCATTATTGGTATATCATCCATGTATGGATGCATTTGTGGGATTCTCTAGGATAGAGAGCCTTTTCTAGGTAAAATGACCTAAAGTTCATTGATGTATGTCTATTTCAATTAATGGAGTTGGGGTATAAATGTGTTAATTGATATGACGGGTTCTCCTCATGTTTGGAAAGCATCACATATTCTTTCTTCCTACATAAACGGATTTTATTAGTATCTAACGGGAAATTACACATTTGGTAAAGGGGTTTAATACCGATTAATAGTCATCAAGAATATTCCATGGATTTTGTTCATAGTATGGAGTTTATATACTTGAATTGGGATTTAACTTTATATAATGGCTGTAATTGAGTTTTTATAAAAATGAAACTTTTTTTATCAGTTTTCTCATTCATGGAATTTGTGTTCTGTAATTGTATTACATGTCATATAAATATCATGTTATGGGATTTTAGCGTTCTATAATGGTGCTTATTCATTCATTACACATTTATCCTCCCTCACTCGACCCAGATCTCACCCTATGTAATTGTGGAGGTCTCCACTTTTTATGGATTTTTTTTTTCAAGGATCGATCATCATGTTTAATCTTGTGTGTCTCCCAGGGTAAGAATTCCTTATGGTTATTTAATCTGTTGTTTATGTCCACTGGGTTAGATGCCTTTATGGTTTTGATTAATTATCATATTGTTTTTATATTAATCCTCTACAATTTCTAATGGTACTTTATCTATCAAATTCTGATCTCTTTTTTTTCCATCACTATTGTAGGAGGAGGCTAGGTTTATACTATTGTGAGGTAAGTATTTCTATACAGAGGGATAATTTTTTGAATTTATTATCGTTATTGATTAATTATTTTGATTTGTTCATTGATATGAAGTTATTTATTTTTTCGATGGATTTCATGGAATGATAAATGTTTTTAATGTGGGTTCATATAAAATGGTTTTGTTTTATTCATAAATGGTTTTTTAATACACTAAAGTGGTATGGATTTTCATTGAAAAAAATTATAAATATTTATCATGGATTTGAAATGCATTTTGATTATACTTAATATTTGGGAACATTGGGTTCATTCAGATATAGGCATAAGAAACCATACTATGGGTGGAACCACTACTGGTTGTTTTGTAGATATCAAAAGACTGTAGAAGGGATCAATATCAGTTTGATCTAATGTTTAACCAGTTTTAGGTATCTTTTTAGGACTAGTATTTATTTTATAATAGGATATAATCCAAATGATATTGCTCTTTTTCATATATAGATTTTTTATGGAAGAAAATTTTTTCTCATGAACTTTTCTCACATGTTTTTATTTGAGCATGTGTCTCATGACATCACATGATGGTATTTCATGGATATGTGTTCACTTTCATACCTTATGAATCAAGGATATGATTTTCTATTTTATAACTTCAATTTGTAAAATTTATTTATTTTAGAATATGAAAATATTTTATGAAAACCAATGAGAAAATGATTTAGATATAGATTTGGGATTTATAAAATTTATTTGTAAACATGTCTTGTTTTTAAATATTGACCTATTTGAATCTTTATATTATACCTTGCATATATTATGTGGTAGTACCCAACTTTGATTTTTGTTCACACCCTACTATTTTCTTTAGGTAGTCTTAGATGTTTTATTTCAGGATACCGGTAAAGGGAAGCGAATCTTGTAGCATGTAGACTTATCGTTTGGTCTTTTCCCTCATATTGGGGTGGATTAGAGGTTATGGTTTCTCACATAGTGATTTTTCAACCATTATAGTTTCTCATATTTTTCCTATGACTGTATGTTTTTTATTGTATTTATTTTCTTATGCATATTTCTATTGTTTTATTCCTAATTTTTGATATATTAAATCGTTGTTTCCTTTTTATTTTTTTCACATCACCATGTAATGGATGGATCTAGTGTTTTTTTTGGTTGACTTTTGTTGGTCTGTTACAATTAGATATTAGATAAGGCTTAGCCTGAAGTGTATTAACACAACCTTTTTATGGATATTTTGTAAGGGTAGATAGACGTTAGAACTATCTGAATTCTGATAGTATGCATTGAAAAGGGGCCAAGAAAGTTCACATCCATAACTAAACTGAAGTTACCATGGGTGGAAAATGAATTTTTTAGGTTTGAGATATACATTTTAAGTTTATTTATATGAACTATATGGAAGGTTTATTTATATTAGCTATTAATTATTATGTTATTTCTTACTTTGATAGAATTCATAATTTCTCAAAAATATCATTGTTTTGAAGAATTTGTTTTAATTTTGGAAGTGATATTAATATTTTGGATTTTTCTTATGATCTAATTAGTTATTGTCTTGTGTTTCATAGATAATTCCTCCAAGAACTTCCCTTAAAAACTTGTTGAAGGAAGTTGTGAGAAAGGTTCCATATGAAAAACATCTAGTGGACCCTTCTTTGGTACACGTAGTCGTTATAACTCTGAAGACCTTATTTCAAGTGGGTTTTGAGAACTCAAGAAGTGTGGTGAATCATGGATATGATTATACTGAGAAGAAAGAATATGTATCATGTGGTAATAAAGGGCCTCAAGAATCCACAGAGTGTCTTGAGTGGATTTAACAGACCATCACCTTCTTAAATACTTGAAAAGACTCAATGATGTGATTTCACATGCACATGATCAAGGGAAAGGGATAAAGAATATGGGAATCTATCATTTAATCTATGTTTCACAAGGACCATACCTTGGATTCATTAAGGAAAATAGTTAATCACTTTTTTACATTGAGAAGTTACGTGTAAGAAAGACCCCATATTTTATAACAATAGTGGATGGGAAGTGTATTTTTCTATAGTGTTCCACACATTTTCTTGATTTGGGGAATTGTAAACTAGATCTTGTCACTAATTAGTACCAAAATACTCAGAGTATTGTGTTAGGATTTAGGCATAATATTTGGTCAATGTTAATTCTCATGTTCCTTACAAAATTTGTGGAGGTAGTTGAATAATATTATTTGGACAAGATATAATTAGATATAATTAAAGGATTGGTTGCATCCTCAGTTGGTTAATTTGATAGACAGGGTGTATCTAATATCCCAAAATGAAGCCCAAGGGTATTAATATTTCATCAGGGTCAAATTTGGGGGATTCATTAGGGTAGCAGTACATTGTTTTCTATTAATGTGGGTTGTCTAGTAATAAAAAGAAAAATTATGTAGAGGATCCCAAGAATTTTTAAATTTATATAATATCTAGTCATCTAAAATGATTTTGTGAATGGGTGTCCTTAGGTATTAATGAAGGATTTACATTCACTAAGGGTTTATAGGTTTGTGCATAGGAATCTAAGAGTGGTGCGTTCAATACTAAGGATAAAGGAGTTGATCATGTGGATAATAAACCTTATGGATAGTCTTAGAAAAAATTTATTTACATAGTGTAGTATGCACTAGAGGAATAAGAAGTAGGGATGACTACAGTTCGAGGTATGATTTTTATTTTGTCTTCTATAGTGCTATATTTTTTTGATACATGTTCTACTCATTATTTTAAATCATAAATGTTATTTTATGTGTTGGTATTATACTCATAATTTCTATCATACTTTTTTTTATATTTTCATTCATTTTGTAGATTGTTACAATATAGTTTTTTAATACCCTACGTGGTTGGTGAGGATAGCCAAATTCAATGTGCTATGGGAATTTTTTTCTTTATATTGACATAATTGACATGATTATAGACATGGATTATATGATTTGTGTCTAGGCCTATATAGAGTATTATCATGATAGGGTTTGGTTCTTATCTTTTATTGGGGTAAATAATGTATTTCAGGGTGAGTGGGACTCTAGATCGGGAAGAGAATGGCTTGTTATTCCTTTTAATGGGATAATCCAATCCCAGTTTTTAATGATCTTCATAATGAAGTTGACCCTTATTTTGATGGTTGACTCCATGTAATGTTGTTTTTTCCCAAGGCCTTCCCAAATTATTTTAATAGTTTTATGATATTGAGAGATAGTTTTTAACTATTGGCATTCTCTCGTGTATGATTCCCATTTCTATTCCATCTTAACGAATGACACAAGTTGATTTAGTGAATATATGGTTCAGCATGAGGACATAGAGTCTAAAAGACTTATTCTTATTAGCATGTAACTATGGGCCTAACATTTCCTATATTATAGGAAGGAAAATGGGAGCCTATAACATAGTATTTGTGATCATAAGTTTAATTGGTTGACCATTAAGAACAAATATATTTTTCTTAGGATTGATGAATTTTATGACCTGGATGGAGGTGTGTGTTGGTTTTCAAAGATTAAACATCAGTTTGGATAACAAAAGTTAACATTGTAATTAGAGGAAATATATAAGACAATTTTTAGATGAAGGAATGGAAATTTTTATTTTTCTAGTTATGCCATTTTATTTATATAACCCTCTTAAGGTGTATATGGATATGACGAACTGAATCATTAATCAGTTCTTAGACACTTTTTTATTGTATTTGTGGATGATATTTTGGTGTACTCCATGATACAGTAGGAACACGGGCACTATTAGGGTATTATTATTAAAACCATGAAAGAACGTCATCTATATAGTAATAATACCAAATGTTTGTTTTGGAAATGGAAGAGAAATTTCTAGGGCATGTGATATTTGTGAGGGAAATCATAGTGGATATTAAAAAGACACAAACTATTAATTCTTTGGAGTAGCCTAAAATATGTTTGATATTTGAAGAGTATTGGGTTTGTCTTGTTATTATAGATAGTTTATTCATGATTTCTCAAAGATCACATCTTCAATGACTGTTGTAATATGTAAGGGTATAAATTTTGAATGGGATAAAAATTTTCATTGATATTTTGTGGAGCTAAAATTGATGTTGACTTCGGATGTAGTTTTTATTCTTAAAGAAACAAATTTAGGTTATGATGTTTTTTATAATTCTTTTGATATAGGTTGGGGATGTGTCCAGATAAAGGGGAAGAATTTTGAGTCCTATGGCATGAACTAGTTACACCCTCATTAGAATATCTACCCCACCGAAGGTTTGGATTTGGGAAAAGTTATATATACACAAAAAATGGGGTGAAACTGCCTCTTTGGGGTGTTTTTTAATATGTATTTTTATCCTAGTATCATTAAATATATATTTTACTCAGACATATCTAAACATGTGATAGTTAAGCTAGGTTGAGTACCTTAAAAATTATGTTTCTTAAGTAGCATACATACCTTGGGAAAGGAAATATGATTATTGATGTACTAATCAGAAAATTACCAATAGAAAATATGAGTAATTAATAAAGTTGTTATAAGGCCCCAGCCTTAAACCTTACTTAATCTTGTGTTATTACAAGATTACACATTGAAGATCTATTCAGGTTTACAGTTTTAGATAATTAGATCATGAAACTTGCATTTCATTCCACATTTAAACAAAGTGGTTACATAAAAGACAGTATTCATTCTTCCCATCAACGGAAACATATTTAAAATAAAACACGGATTCTTTCTTGACACATCCTTGACACTATCATCGCGTCATGTACATTTCCCTTGACCTCTGAAAAACATTTCAAAAACATGGGATGAGCATAAAAAGATCAGTAAGGGTTATAAAAATATGGAAAGGAAACATGAGTTCATATATACATAATAATGAAATCATACTTTACCCATAAAACATATCCACTTTAACATACCTCATCAAATCATGAATAAATTGTAGAAATCATAAGACATAAAAGGTTAAATGAGGCATTCATAACATTCTTACGTAGGGAGTAACCCTCCTAGTTACGTTTGGAATACCCATCATAGTATATTCTCTAAATCTCTTTGGAGAAACCTTAACGTTTCACTCCTTCGTGATACCCAATGCATTGGAGAGCTATATCGGGCTCACCCGCCATTATTTTATCACGGAACCACCCGTCATCAGAATAATGCCCAAGAACCTTAACAAAATCGTATCACATAAAACATGCATAAAGAAAACATAACATTCCCACCTTTCAATCAAAAGATATCAATACAAAACCTTGATATAAAAACATTATGAAAACCATTTTCAATACCAAGATAAAAGAAAAGTAAAACATGGTATTTATTTTTCTTTTAAAAAGAAGGTATGGCTTGTAGAGGAAGTCGAAACTCAAATAATGGTCACGGCGGTGGAGAAGTCGTTGTCGCTGCATACGTACGACAAAAACATTCCCTTTTGTCGTTTAGTAAATGCTTCGTATAAAAAAGATTCCTTTAGAATAAACGTAAAAGTCAAAGGGGTTTATACACCATATAAAAGAAGGTTGTGTATAAAACAGAATATGCCTCAATGAAAGGAGATTGAGATGAAGTCCCCTTACAAAGACGGTATCCTTGGTTTAAGGATAAATCAATTACATAATTATGTGTGACAAACAAATAACCAAAACATAAGTGGATATTAAGTTTAGAATAATCAAATTTAATTCACACATATTCAAAGGATTACATATTCAATAACTACATGTTAAACCAAAATAAATCGAAATTGGGTTAAGAAGTTCCCTTGACAGCCTAA
Source organism: Viscum album (assembly GCA_963277665.1). NCBI lineage: Eukaryota > Viridiplantae > Streptophyta > Magnoliopsida > Santalales > Viscaceae > Viscum > Viscum album. The sequence continues at coordinate 1,691,105,608 of OY728137.1, read as the reverse complement.
CGACGTCACATCAAAATGAGTTGATAAGAGATAAAAAAAGGGTATCTCATCACTTGGACGTAAAATTTACATCAATAAGGATATATGATAACATATCCCAACATAACAATATGTAAATTAAAAGACCAAACGAAAGAAGTCTTTTAAAAAGAGGAGGGTGAATGGTTCCCTTACCGACATGGGTATCTTTCGAAACATATGCCCCGCGAAAGAAGGACAATACATCATTGATGTAAATACTCATAAATGAAATAATATTACACAATGAGTAAAATAATGGTCAGTACATACACCACTCAAAGGAAATTATGGCAAATGTAGCATAAATCTCACGGGAATAAAAGTGAGATGAAAAATCACTTACGAAAACTCGGCAGCCTAACGGCGCCACTTAAAACTTCCAAAAATGGATTGATAAGATCAAATAGGGTATCTCATCACATTACAACAAAATTTACAGCAAGTGGAATATGAAAGAACATCCCCCATCATAACAAATAGGAGCTTAAAAGAAGTGACATAAAGGGGAGTACTTAAAGAGAAAGAGAGAGGTTAGATCACTTATGAAAATTCGGCAGCCTAACGGCGCCACTCGAAACTTCCAAAATGGATTGATGAGAGAGAATAGGGTCTCTCATCATATGAACATAAAAATTGTAGTACGATTAATATAAAAGAATATCCCAATAACAAGAAATATGAGCTTATAAGGAATGACATAAAAGAGTGTACTTAAAAAGAAAGAGAGGAGTAGGATCCCTTACCTCAACTCCAACTTGTCTTGTTCGTTTCTTTATATTAATGAATAATAAACTTTGGTCAATTAATAATTGCCTAAGTAACGCCTTTAGAGATTATTGTTCAGTTCATATCACATATTATAATGTTATAATAATTGTTTAATAATGTTAGTTCATATCAGACGTTTTTGCCGACGTTTGGTACACGAGTCAAAAATGAACTTCTTTAAAAAAAAGATTGCTCATGTAGTTATAAGTAAATAATTTCCAGAATAGTATTAATGATTAAAATATCATATATATCCAGTAAATATTCATTTCATACTATTTCATATCAATTGGAGATAAAAAACGAAAAGCACCGTTCATGGAGACGGTAGGCCGTACGTACGCATGAACGCTACTTTCATTTTTTGTCATATTAATGGAATTAAAACAAAATGGGAGAGATATATATATATTATAATTCCAGAATGATATCCATAATTTTTATGTAATATATTACATATATATCCATTATATATATGTACTTATAGTATTACATAACATTTTGAGATAAGAAATGAAATGTACCGTTCATGGAGACGGTAAGCCATACGTACGCATGAACGCTACTTCCATTTCTATTTCATATTTAATGGAATTGAAACATAATGATACATAATAGTATTTTAATTCCAGTATGGTATCATATATAATATCATTAAATATATCTTTTATACGTACCACATATGGTATTAACGAATCAAATCACTTTGAGGGGGCGGTAGTCCACACTTCCTTAAATGAAGATTTCGTGTTTACACATAATGGAAACCATAATGGTATGCCAAAAATGAAAAATACAGAAGATTAAGTAAAACATAAACATAATAGATATCATATATAAATATATTTTCATATTAATGGCCACCTTTGAAGGTGTTAGAAGAATGTTGAACAATCATCGTTCCGGGAGGCAGAAATTCTCCATCCACGGAAACAGTATGTTCTTTAACCATTAGATGTAGGTGTGTGTAAGTGTATATCAAATAAATATTATAACAAAATACTAGTATATTGAAGATACTGTATTTGTTACAAAATAAATTAATAAAAAGATTTTAGGGGGTTGGAGAAGCAAAATAAAACAATAGGACAGAAGTGAAGACATTACCTTAAAATCGGGTAACTCCCTTTGGTTTGAGCTCAAAGGCTTCCTTGGGAAGACTTCTGACCAAAGTGAGGCTTCAAGGAGTAATAGAGTTAATTGTAGATACAAAATGAGCAGGGGTTGGCCGAGCCAAAGGCTTCGAGATTGTGGGTAAGGTGGTAGAGTTGGGGGCCTTTTATAAGAGGAGAGGAGAGGCACTCTTGTAAAGTTACAAAATGGTGCTTTATTTTCAAAAGAGTTCCGGATTTTAAAGGTCCCACATTGATTTATTTCGAGTAAAAGGTGATAAGGGTTCGAAATAGACTCATCCAATATATTTTAGACATGTTTTGGTCTTAGATATTACATTATCATTCCATTTTATTTAAATCGTTAAATAATGAGGTCATCGCTGCATCATCATGATGTCATAAATAATTTAATTTATATAATGTCTAAAAATTATAAAAAAATACTATGATGTAGGAAATCTTTTTAGCTTTCCAATTATTATTTATAGTAAAAAATATGACTTGTATAACACCATGTAAAAATTGTTTTTGTAAAACATCTCATGTTTGTGTATTTTTACTTTAACATTAAATAAAAAGATATTTATGTCATTTTCCATCCAAAGTGGCTCCATGGGGTCCCCAAGAGGACCCATGGATTTTCTTGGTCGTCCATGGCACATCCAATTAGGGTAGTACATGTGTCTTGGTCATTTTAGTTTATTAAAACATTATTCTTACCATAAACTACACTAATTACCTCTAATCGCGATTAAAACTTAATAAGTTACTATTCACCAAAAAATTATTTTTATCCCATTGAACCACATTTTACTTCTTAATGACAACCATTTATGTCGGAATTTTGAAATTCAAAACACAAAGATGGCAAAATTTCATTTAAACGGAAAAATCAGTTTTTAAAAGTACCACTTACTGGTTTCACTATTCATCAAAAATTGATGTTTTTCAGAAAAATCCCAAAAATTCACCCTAAGCTATATTTTATATTCTGAATTCAAAAATGAACTATATTTTACAAAATTCAAAACATATAAGTCACATTAATTAATTTAATAATTAATTCCCGCTGTCAGAGCAAATAGCGTGTTTTTATGAAACAATAAGTATCAATAGATTGACACTAGTTTAAGTCTGATTTCAAAGTGAAATTAATTCCAATGACCACTATTGGATTTAATGGTAAAAATATATTCTAATTTCACTTTAAAACCAATTCAAAAGATAATATAATCATATAAATAAATTAGAATAAAAAGAGTTTTTGAATTAAAATACAACATTTTACACTATTCATTAAAAAAATGAACTTTATCGGAAAGATACCAAAAAATTACACAAAGTAAATTTTGATGTCCCAATTCATAAGAAGAGTTTTATTTGGTCCAATAGAATTTATAAGAGTGAACAAAACTATATTTAATGACGGTTCACCATCAAAAGGCGATAAGTGAACCTTTAGTGAAAACTAGGGCATATATGCCTAAAATTTAATTCTTTCCGTATTTTAAGCCTTTATCTTTTATTGGATAAATGTAAAAACATTTAAAAACATTTATAATAATATTTTAGTTATTTATATTTATTCCCTCCAATACAACGGCTACATGTTAACTACCATTTAAAATAATATTATTTTATTATTAGAGTGCAACGTAAGATTCCCAAGAAACTCGTTGTTGTGTGTTGGGTACGCCATCAAGAATAGCGTCCCCTTTAAAGTTGTAATTATACTTTATTCAAAAATATGGATAAATATGTAAATTTTATATTCTTTATTTTCTTGGGGTGTTACATCCTTCCCCCCTTTTTGGAATTGAAACCTCACAATTTTTAAAATTGAGCTTGGAAACATCCTTGAAAGTCCCACATCGGAACAAGAGTCGGTAAAACAATCACTTTAAAATAAAGAAAGATAAGTACAAAGGTCACCCGAGTTAACCCATACTAGGATTACATGTAGAAAAATATGGATATGGAGGAGAAAACATTGGGTCATGTTCTGATGGAGAGTGATAGAAAACATGTTTAGGAGAAAGTTAACAATAAGAAAATCACAAACTTGTGATGGGTTAAACGGTGTTGGGTTCCCCCGTAGGAAAAGTTGATAGACAAAATTTTTGATTTATGTAACTTTTTATTGAGGAATTTATTTTTGAGCTTAAATAAAACATAAGGAAACATACTTACTTGTCATGTTGACTTCAAACTTTTACTAGATTCCTTAATCAAACTCATATTTTTTCCAAAAGATGAGTATTTAGGGAGACTTGTTTGCATTAAGAGTACTATAATCAATTTATAGAGAATCACATAATCCATAAAAGAGAACTATATACATCCCATGTCTTTAGGATTTAACCAAAACCAAAACCAGAAAGGTTAGTACAAGGTCAGATAATCCAAAATAAGATAACCCTTTATAAAAAGAAAATCTATTCTTAATCTCAAAATTTGTCCAACAAAACCCAAAGTTCAACGAGGACCATCCGATAAACAATTTGTCCATAGAATTATTCAAAGTAAACCAATATAAGATTGAAACCCAAATATTTGAAGGATTTAGTCACATAGTCTTCCAAGTGAAATATTAACATTTATCTCCAAACAACATCAGTTGCTCCTAAAGTCTCGTAATGAAAATTAATTAACCTAATCACATATCCTCCACGATAGGTTAATAATTTTCATAAATAACCCAAAATCAACTTACTCTTAATTCATAAAATCATCTAACTAAAAACAATCGGTCAAACTAACCAGGGTATTCACGTAGTCCAGCGGTAGGCAATAAATACCAGTTGCACTTTGGTTGTGGGTTCGATTCCCGTAGCTTTGTCCGATGCGACGGGTTGTCACACGGTCTGCGTGTTTTCCTTTTTCCAAAAATTATATAATTCTCAAATCATTCCCCAAAAAGAGATAAAATCATCTAAAATGATCATAACATATTTTAACCTCAAGTTTATCTCATGCCTTTCATTTTCCAGCATATCATATAATAACCCATAATTACCTCAAAAGTATGGATCATATAAACTCTATTTGTTACCTTTATAATTATTACCTGAACATCTGCATCGATTGGTCATCTCGTACATGATGCATTACAGAACATACCAAGGTTCAAGTGGTTGATCATGACTCCTTGATAGTTGGTTTAGAACAACCACGAGTTTCCTCATTGAATACCCCATTTCATCTAGTCTCTTAATCAAAGAACCACCACAGTTTCCTTCAATGCAATTGTCACTTTGGTTCCTACTAGATCCAGCCATTTACTAAAACCAAAAAGGTCAGTGTGAGTATATCAACAAAACCATCATGTACTAATGAGTAAGATAAACACTATGATATACTTACTCATTAACTTTATCTAAAACTAGGACTCTTTCTAAAATCCTAACCATTATGGTAATGTCACTTATGCTTAAAGAATACCCTAACCTCTAAAGTTATCTAAACCGACCTTTGATACCAACTATAAGGCCCCGGCCTTAAACCATACTTAATCTTGAGGTATTACAAGATTACACATTGAGGATCTTTTCAGGTTTAGAGTTTTAGAGAATTAGATCATGAAACTTGCATTTCATTCCACATTTAAACAAAGTGGTTACATAAAAGACAGTATTCATTCCTCCCATCAACGGAAACATATTTAAAATAAAACACGGATTCATTCTTGACACATCCTTGACACTATCATCATGTCGTGTACCTTTCCCTTGACCTGTGAAAAACATTTCAAAAACATGGGATGAGCATAAAAAGCTCAGTAAGGGTTATAAAAATATGGAAAGGAAACATGAGTTCATATATACATAAGAATTAAATCATACTTTACCCATAAAACATAGCCACTTTAATATACCTCATCAAATCATGAATAAATCGTAGAAATCATAATACATAAAAGGTTACTTGAGGCATTCATAACTTTCTTACGTAGGGAGTAACCCTCTTGGTTACGTTTGGAATACCCATCACAGTATATTCCCTAAATCTCTTAGGAGAAACCTTAATGTTTCACTCCTTCGCATTACCCAATGCATTGGAGAGCTATATCGGGCTCACCCACCCTTAGTTTATAACAGAACCACCCGTCTTCATAATAATGACCAAGAACCTTAACATAATCGTATCACATAAAACATGCATAAAGGAAACATAACATTCCCACCGTTCAATCACAAGATATCAATACAACACATTGATATAAAAACATTATGAAAACCATTTTCAATACCAAGATAAAATAAAAGTAAAACATGGTATTTATTTTTCTTTTAAAAAGAATGTATGGATTGTAGAGGAAGCCAAAACTCAAATAATGGTCACAGCGGTAGAGAAGTCATTGTCGCCGCATACGTACGACAAAACATTCCCTTTTGTTATTTAGTAAACGCTTCGTATAAAAAAGATTCCTTTAGAATAAACATAAAAGTAAAAGGGGTTTATACACCATATAAAAGAATGTTGTGTATAAAACAGAATATGCATCAATGAAAGGAGATTGAGACGAAGTCCCTTACAAAGACGGTATCCTTGGTTTAATGATAAATCAATTACATAATTATGTGTGACAAACGAATACACAAAATATAAGTGGATATTAAGTGTAAAATAATCAAATTTCATTCACACATATTCAAAGGATGACATATTCAATAACTACATGTTGAAGCCAAAGAAATCGATATTGGGTTAAGAAGTTCCCTTGACAGCCTAACGGCGTCACATCAAAATGAGTTGATGAGAGATAAAAAAAGGGTATCTCATCACTTGGATGTAAAATTTACATCAATAAGGATATATGAGAACATATTCCAACATAACAATATGTAAATTAAAAGACCCAAAGAATGAAGTCTTTTAAAAACAGGAGGGTGAAAGTTTCCCATACCGACATGGGTATCTTTCGAAACATGCGCCCCGTGAAAGAAGGACAATACATCATTGATGTAAATACTCATAAATGAAAGAATATTACACAAGGAGTAAAATAATGGTCAGTACATACACCAATCAAAGGAAATTGTGGCAAATGTAGCATAAATCTCACGGGAATAAAAGTGAGATGAAAAATCACTTACGAAAACTTGACAGCCTAACGGCGCCACTTAAAACGTCCAAAAATGGATTGATGAGATCAAATAGGGTATCTCATCACATTAAAAAATAATTTACATCAAGAGTAATATTAAATAACATCCCCCATCATAACAAATAGGAGCTTAAAAAAAGTGACATAAAGGGGAGTACTTAAAGAGAAAGAGAGAGGTTAGATCTCTTACGAAAATTTGGCAGCCTAACGGCGCCACTCGAAACTTCCAAAATGGATTGATGAGAGAAAATAGGGTATCTCATCATATGAATATAAAAATTACATTAATAGTAATATAAAAGAACATCCAAATAACAAGAAAGATGAGCTTAGAAGTAATGACATAAAAGAGTGTACTTAAAAAGAAAGAGAGGAGTAGGATCCCTTACCTCAAGCCCAACTTGTCTTGTTCATTTCTTTATATTCTTGAATAATAAACTTTGTTCAATTAATAATTGCCTAAGTACCTCCTTTAGATATTATTATTCAGTTCATATCACATATTATAATGTTATAATAATTGTTTAATAATGTTAGTTAATATTAGACGTTTTTGTTGATGTTTGGAACATGAGTCAAAAATGAACTTGTTTAAAAAAAAGATTGCTCATGTAGTTATAAGTAAATAATTTCCAGAATAGAATTAATGATTAAAATATCATATATATCCAGTAAATATTCATTTCATACTATTCCATATCATTTGGAGATAAAAACTAAAAGCACCGTTCATGGAGATGGTAGGCCGTACGTACGCATGAACGCTACTTTCATTTTTTGTCATATTAATGGAATTAAAACAAAATGGGAGATATATATATTATAATTCATGAATTATATCCATAATTTTGATGTAATATATTACATATATATCCATTATATATATGTACTTATAGTATTACATAACATTTTGAGATATGAAATGAAATGTACTGTTCATGGAGACGGTAAGCCGTACGTACGCATGAACGCTACTTCCATTTCTATTTTATATTTAATGGAATTAAAACATAATGATACATAATAGTATTTTAATTAAAGTATGTTATCATATATAATATCATTAAATATATCCTTTATACATACCACATATGGTATTAACGAATCAAATCACTTTGAGGGGGCGGTAGTCCGCACTTCCTTAAATGAAGATATCGTGTTTACCCATAATGGAAACCATAAAGGTATGCCCAAAATGAAAAATACAGAATCTTAAGTAAAACATAAAAATATTATATATCATATATAAATATAGTTTCATCTTAATGGCCACCATTGAAGGTGTTAGAAAGATGTTGATCAATCATTGTTTCAGGAGGCAGAAATTCGCCATCCACAGAAACAGTATGTTCTTTAACCATTAGATGTAGGTTTGTGTAAGTGTATCTCGAATAATTATTATAAAAACATCCTAGTACATTGAAGATACTGTATTTTTTACAAAATAAATGAATAAAAATAGTTTAGGGGGTTGAAGAAGCAAAATAAAACAAAAGAACACAAGTGAAGACATTACCTTAAAATCGGGTAACTCCCTTTGGTTTGAGCTTAAAGGCTTCCTTGGGAAGACTTATGCCCAAAGTGAGGCTTCAATGAGTAAGAGAGTGAAGTGGAGAGACAAAATGGTCATGGGTTGGCCGAGACAAAGGCTTTGGGATTGTGGGTAAGGAGGTAGAGGTGGGGTCCTTTTATAAGAGAAGAGGAGGGGCACTCTTGTAAAGTTACAAAATGTTACTTTATTTTCAAAAGAGTTTCGGATTTTAAAGGCCCCAAATTGATTTATTTCGAGGATAAGGTGATAAGGGTTGGAAATAAACTCATCCAAAAGGTTTTGAAAATGTTTAGATCTTAGATATTACATTATCCTTCCATTTTATTTAAATCGTTAAATAATGAGGTCATCGCTGCATCATCATGATGTCATAAATAATTTAATTTATTTAATGTCTAAAAATTATAAAAAAATACTATGATGTAGGAAATATTTTTAGTTTTCCAATGACTATTTATAGTCGAAATTATGACTTGTATAACACCATGTAAAAATTGTTTTTGTAAAACATCTCATGTTTGTGTCATTTTTACTTTAACATTAAATAAAAAGATATTTATGTCATTTTCCAACCAAAGTGGCTCCATGGGGTCCCCAAGTTGACCCATGCATTTTCTTGGTCGGCCATGAAACATCCAATGAGGGTAGTACATGTATATAGGTCATTTGATTTTATTAAAACATTATTCCTACCATAAACTACACTAATTACCTCTAATCGCGACTAAAACTTAATAAGTTACTATTCACCAAAAAATTATTTTTATCCCATTGAACCAAATTTTACTTCTTAATGACAACCATTTATGTCAGATTTTTCAAATTCAAAACACAAATATGGAAAAATTTCTTTTAAACAGAAAAATCAGTTTTTATAAGTACCACTTAGTGGTTTCACTATTCATCAAAAATTGAAGTTTTTCAGAAAAATCCCAAAAATTCACCCTAAGCTATATTTGATATTCTGAATTCAAAAATGAAGTCTATTTTACAAAATTCAAAACATATAAGTCACATTAATTAATTTAATAATTAATTCCCGCTGTCAGAGCAAATAGCGTGTTTTTATGAAACAATAAGTATCAAAAGATTGACACTAGTTTAAGTTTGATTTCAATGTGAAATTAATTCCAACGAACACTATTAGATTTAATGGTAAAAATATATTCTAATTTCACTTTAAACCCAATTCAAAAGATAATCTAATCATATAAATAAATTAGAATAAAAAGAGGTTTTGAATTAAAATACAACATTTTACACTATTCATTAAAAAATGAACTTTATCGGAAAGATACCAAAAATTTACACAAAGAAAATTTTGATGTCCCATTTCTTAAGAAGAGTTTTATTTGGTCCAATAGAATGTATAAGAGTGAAAAAAACTGTATTTAATGACGGTTAACCATCAAAAGGCGATAAGTGAACCTTCAGTGAAAACTAGGGCATATACGCCTAAAATTGATTTCTTTCTATATTTTAATCTTTTATCTTTTATTGGATAAATTTAAAAACATTTAAAAACATGTATAATCATATTTTAGTTATTTCTATCCATTCCCACCAATAAAACGGATACATGTTAGCTACCATTTAAAATAATATTATTTTATTATTAGAGTGCAACGTAAGATGCCCGAGAAACTCGTTGTTGCGTGTTGGGTACGCCATCGAGCATAGAGTCCCCTTTAAAGTCATATTAATACTTTATTCACAAATATGGATAAATATGAAAATTTCATATTCTTTATTTACCTAGTGTGTTACAGTTGTGTCAGATGATATTTTTCTGTGAGATTAGATTGGGAGTAAAATAGGTTGGTGAAAAGGCGTTCTTGTATTTGATGAAATTATAATCATATTTTGATGAGTGAGTTCAACTCGAGCATGTGAAAAACATTATAATCCAATTATTGGGAAAATCCTTTATAATGGAGAGACCTTGGGTGAGTTTTTTTTTAAATCCCAGTGGTGCATTTTGATTATAGGGTAGGTTGGATATTCCATTTTCCCTGAGGCCTATGTTGATAAACAGTGGACATAGGTCTTATTGATTCATGCAACCCCAGGATACCAAGTCCTATAATTTATTGAGGATTTAGTATTGGTGGTTAGTGATGTGATGATTGATTTTCTATTTTATTTCATGGGGTATTACATATCATATCATAATATAGAAACACCGATGACATATGGGTTTGTTGTATAACATCCCCATTCAAATATATAAATGGGAAGAGATTTATAAGTATTTCATTATTTTTTTTCAATGGAATTATAGTAGGAATGATGAAATTAGGTAGATCATCAATCAACTCTTGAAATCCTCACATCACACTCTGTCTAGGTGATGATGACAGTGGAAAAGCCCGATTACTTGTATGCCTGGGTGATTTTGAGACTTCATGGGGTTACCTCACCATTTGTATATGAAAATGACAAATGTTTCATGTCTAGTTTTGAAATTGACATCTGGAGGTGATGGGATCCCATTTAATAATGATTAAGGTTTATCATCTACAAGTAGGTAGATAGATATAGAGGGCTATCCTTGTTCTTGAGGATGTGCTATGGGCATAAGTTCATGATTTTACAGGTTCTTGGGGGAAAAATTTTTCTATGGTTGGTTTTTCCTAAAAAAAGAGTTATGATAACTTGATTAAGATGTTTTCCGTCAAGTAACTACACATTAGACCATGTAGATATCCCTTCAAGCTAGAACGATCTTGGATATAAGTCTTTGGTTGGGTTGAGTCATGTTCAGGAGACGACAGAGATAGTGTAGTTGATCTTGAAGAGAGTTATCATAGCACATTATAGTTATAAAGCTTATGTGGACTATAATCATAGGCCAATGGAGTTTGGAATTTCTTATCATGTTTTATTTAAATTTCACCTCGTTAGGTACATCGTTAGTAGGGTATGAAGGATATGAAGGAACAAAGGTTATCAGGCCCCTTTGAGATCATTGGATGACTCAGAAAGGTGGCATCTTAATTAAATATTTTCTAAAGAGTGACTATTATCCATGAATTATTTCATGTATTCATCATGAGTAGGTATATACCAGACCCTTACCTTGTGATTCGATAGCAGTGTATTGACCATGAGACTAACACTACTATGGTTGGGTAGGAATACTAAATAATGAATTTCTAATAGAATGTGTTTCATGGTTAAATTGTTCCTATGCTCTAGATACTATGGCAGTGCAGTTAGTATTTCCATGAGACAATAGATAATGAATTTTTGATGAGGCTATAGTGATGTTACCTTGTTTTAATTCTAGGAATATAAAGGATTTCTAGGGGAAGAAATAATTTATGGTAGTGTGATTGTAACTTCCTATTATACTTATCAAGTACTCCTCTACACATGATTTATTTATCATCCTTGATCAGCTCTATTTGAGGTATTCGAAGGGATGGATATATTATGATAGTAAAAAATGACCTTATGTTATGAGATTTATCTTTTTTTAATTAAGGGATTCTATATATTAATGTGTTAATGGATTTTTGGGGGTCACTCAACATTCAGAGATCATCCCTAGTGCTTTAGTTTTTTTCTTCAAAAATAGGTTGGCTTGCATTTGATTTAAGAATAGATGTTTTGAAATGAGATTGCATATCATGTATTGGTTATAAGGTATATTAAATGAATATGGTTCATGTAATGGAGTTAACACGTCATGTGATTGGATTTCATGTCATGTAAATCATGTAATTTTGTTTTAACAAAAATGTGTTTGGTATTTTCATCCACTATGAATTTCGAATCTTGTTAATGGATGCCACACCATTTAAATCTCCACGATTGGATTTTTAAGTTTAGTTAGGTGTGTTTATACTTTTTTCCTACCTGTAGCCGCACTCTTTCACCCTAGATCACACCCTAGGAGATTTTGGAAATCTACACTCCTTCTAGGAGATTTGATCGACGATCAGTCATCCGGGTTATTTTGGTGTGCCTATCCTACTATGTTTTCCTTATTTTAATGGTTTTAGTCGTTTTTTGTCTATGATTATGTATTTGATTCATTATTGGATAGTTTTTTCAATCTATCCTTTGTTTTTTACTATTCCCCATGTCATTCAATAGTTGATATCTTGGGTTCCAATCACTGTTATCGACGAGGTCTAGGTTTATACAATTTTGAGGTATGTGTTTATATAAAAAGGGGTAATTCAATGAATTTTTAACATTCATGATAAATTAATTTGGAAATTTTCAAATTATGTTATTTATGGTTTCAAGGGATGGTTTGGAATGTTAAATGTTTTTAAATGGATTTTATTTAAAAACGTTTTTTTATTTGTAAATAGGTTATTCTAACAAAGAAGGGGTTTGTATTCATTATTAAAATTGTTTTATAAAATATGAAAATGGTTTTAAATTTTTTTTTTACATTCTTGAAACATTGGTAAAATTGGGTACTACGAGATAATGAAATAGAAAAAACCTTAGTGTGTGTGGCACCACTAGTGGGTATTTTGTTGATATCAATAAACTTTGGAAGGGATCAATATTGGTTTGATCTATGGTTTTACCTAGTTTAAGTCTCATTTTATGTCTAGTAAGTATTGTCCCATCGGATAGAGCCCGAATTATAGTGTACATTTTCATTTACATATTTTTATTGTATGGTAGTTTTTATCATGGATTGTTTCTCAAAAACATTTATACTAGGTTGTATCACATTGAATCACATGATGGTATTTCAATGATATTTGTCTACATGCATACCTTGTGATTCTTGTATATGATTTCATATTTTATGAATTCTACTTTTCATATTCCTGGATTTTAGAATTTGAATTCATTTTAAGACAAGCAAATGAATAATGATTTGGAAATTTATTTGGGATTAATGATTTTTTTTGTAAAACTGGTGTGATTTAAAAGCCAAATCTTTTTTATTATTTATATTAGACCTCGAATAGACTCTGTGGTGGTTTTCTAATAGGAATTTTGATTTCACCATAGTAGGGACTTTGGGGGTTTATTGATGTTGTTTTGAAGGTTAAAAAAATTGAAGGGAATCTTATATTATATTGGATTCTTCATTTTTCAGGGCCTTTATTTCAGGGTGGATTAGAGGTGACTTCTCGTCCCATGGATATTTTTTACTTTTTATTTAAGTCTAATTTGGGTTCAGTTGTATTTTTGTAATATATCATTTTGTGTTGTACTTTGGTAGTACATCGTATTTTTGGTTTTATTCATTACTTCTTTCCTTTATTATTGTTTCACCACACCATGTGATGACTAACTTTGGTGTGTGATTTGGTAGTGTATGGTTGGTCTGTAACACTTTCAAATGTCTTAGATATTTATTGTACATATTTCTAGCTACTTCCCCAACCATAATCTATCTTTTTGATGTGGATTATATGTTGTATTATCCTATCTATAGTGTGTTATGATTATAGGTTTCATTCTCATGTGGGTTTAATTGGCTCACATTTTTGAAATACATGAATATATGGTTAGTGGAATCATAGGTTATATTATATAAATATATACAGACAGTAATTTATTGCATCTATTTGCTATGAATTTATACATGTGTAGTGATGTATTCGAGCTTAGTCTGTTTCTATATGAGTTGTAATGGATTTTATTAATTATATATAGTAATTTAGATGTGTTAGATATTTATTGAAATTATTTTGGAATTTTTAAAATTTTCTTTATATATATAAACTACATGATTATAAAGTGGTTGAGATCACCAATGCGTGATATATATGTGTATATGATGACTAGTTAAGGGAGAAGGTAGGTGCATTTATTATATATATTCATTTGATGTTGTGTTCCCTATTTCTATTTCTTATATGGTGAGTGAGTATTAACATGAATTGTAATATAGTTGACTTCATTTAGGATATTAGTGGATTACACTATAAATTCATTAGGGATTTTTTACCATTCTAGAATTCTATGAGAGGGTTTGGGAAGAATACAAATGATTATACTTGAATGATCGCACACACTCAAATATATATATAAGTCCATAGAAATTATTTAGTGATTGAGTATGCCAATATTATCTCTAGGAGTTTGTCTAAGGTATTGTAAGTGTTTTTGGTTTATGTAGTTGGAGAAATTCATTTTTTATTTTCAAATTTTATATGGAATTATATAACATTACATTTATTAGGTTTTTTTATTTATTAATAAGGAGTTTATTAGAGGATTATATTTCATTATTTATAATTTTTAGGGTAATTAATCAAATATATCTCTGTATATACCATCGGTGCTAGTCTCCATCATGTTACTTATTAGAGGTGAGCTTCTGGACTCACTCACATCTTCACTATTATCCCTGGAAGAGTTTCAGTGCAGATGGATCAGGGAAAAGTGTTGTCATAGATTTTGGTTGAGATATTGGAAGTATGATGTGGCTATGTTCTTTTGATTATTTCATTGCTTGGGATGGAGATGGTATTAGATAAACATATTATGATATTTAATCAATGAAGATATGCTTTTATGTAGGTGATTAAAGACCCCCTATGATGTGTTGTTTATATTTTAATTTTTTCAGAAATAATAAGTGAAGTTATATGACTTTTAAGTTCAATACCTATGTAAGTATCATGCATCATTATTAATTGTCGTTTTTATTTAATTGTTTAGCTAATTGGAATTAGGTTGAATCTCAATTTTTCAATTGTAAGGAATCGGTTTTTTTAGGTTTATAGATCCTATTACATTTTACATATTTTATGTATTGATCTAGGTTAACATAAACAAAATTTTCATGTTTTTCATGTTCAATAGGATTCATGAGAAGATCGTTATAATGTTGATGTTGATTAACAAGATAGTCGGAGAATGATACTTCATGTGTTCCAATGTCAGCTCTTGTATATGTTTTAGGGACTCTTTTAGATCAAGAGTCTGAATCATGGTTGGAGGTGGTGGATTTTACATTTATTTTTAATCCAAGATTAGACAGGGAACTACATTTTTTTATATTTTCTTATTACATTGAGGAGATAATTTTTTGTTTGTTTTATTAATTAGTGTTCAAGAGGATTCAACTGTTTCAATAGAGATGTTCTCTGATCAATTCCAAGATATTTTCCATTCATCGATTATGTAGATTACATGCCACCAATATACAGTCCCTCTTCAAAAAGTGAGATCTAGTGTTTGGGATTTTAGTATTTTTTATAGAACCAAATATGTTATACTTCATAACTTCTTATAGACGAAGAGGCTAGAGAGAGTCATTTTGAGGAGAAATCATATAGGTAGATTAAATACTTGATCAAACAATTCATATTGATAGTCTTTTCTATTTTCGTAAATATATAAGTGGTCACCAAGAGGTTTTATGATTTGATTATATCTTCATGGGATGGAATTTTTTATAATTTCATGGGGAACATATCATTGAGATTTGGTTCATTTTTACCTAGCCATTTAATGTTTCTAACTATTTGGTGCCTACCTATACTTCCATAATATCATTTCATTGGATCTCATATTTTTTCATTACTATATTAGGGGAATGGGTATTTTTTATTCTATTTGTGAGTTAATCCTTATCAAATTATTTTTTGTTTTAACATTACAAGTTGTCAACATCATTCTCCTTGTCTGTTCTGGGTTTTGTCATTACATCAGTATCCTCTGAGAAATAGCCAAATGTGTTATCAATAATTTTTTAGTAGTTAAGAGATAGAATGGAAATATAAAGGACCTTGTGGTCACCTCATAACAAATGACACATGGTAGATCATGACTATGGTGATATTCTGTAATATGGTTTGAGAAATGATGGAGTAGCGCTTGATAGGATGAATGAACTATATATTCTAGTTCTATGTGATCCATAGAACATGAAATGTCCCATCTATGTATTATCTATATGATTTTACAATTCGTTCAATATGGGAGAAATGATACCATTTTTTGAAACATGATAATTCTTTGAATTAGGATTTTAGGAGTAGATTTTTTCACTTCCCATGGTGTTATCTATGCTTGTTTGACATCATATTTGATTGTATAATTTATAAAGAGATTATGAGATGATATTAGGGTAAAATAATTCTTCATAAAATTTACTATGTTAAAAAATGAATCCATGTGATTTTATCTATGACATGGGTTATATGTATTTGACATAGAATAATTAACTACTTTGCAATGTTGTACATATTCTATGACACCTACGGAGGGTATGTGGTTTTTATTTTCATGTGTGATCATCATATGGGTCAAAAGAATCTAAATTCCTTATCTTCGGAGATGAATAATATGATGTAGTGTTTGACATAGGTTTAGATGATGGTGTTTTCTAACATTTAAAATGAGTACATTAATGTTTTCCATAAATAGGATGTTATACTACCCCCTAAATTTAATGTCTTTTTTAGGATAGAGTTTAAGTTTTATGTACCTCTAACATTAATTATTGTATATAGATTACACCTTTGGAATTATTATAGTTATGGATTCAATTTTAATATATCATATATAGATGTTTTATTTTACCCATTGTGTCCCTTATGGGTGACTTGGTCCTTTTTTTTAAATAATGTGGATGAAACTATATCATCATGTATTGATTATCATCACATTAATAAAGTGATTATTAATGAATGATATATGATTCCATGTATTTAATATTAATTTAACAAGTTATAATGGGGTTTCTAGCTCATAAAGATTTATTTTTAGTTAGGGTGTCGTTAGATGTTTGTAAAGTATGAGGATATACCAAATATTACATTCACGTGTCCTTATGGGACTACGAGTTCATGTTAATTTCATTTTTGGTTAATAATTCAATATATATGTTCATCGGACTGCTAGAAATTGTGTTCCACATGTTTTTTATATTGGTTCATTTTTTTCATTAAAATCTTCCTCATTTATTATATGCAAGAGGAGGGATATATTGAGGATCGAAGTATCATTATCAAGGATCCTAAACACCACCATATATTTGTGAAACTAATTAAGTGTATGTTCTAGGAATGTGTTATGCATTTAATTAGTTTTTTCATGTCTTAGAAGGGAGTATCATTAAATACATTGTAGATCTCGGTTGTTGTTTACTTGGAAACCCCAATTAATGTTGAATTGTCTAATCTTTTCTGTAGAATCAAAGGATATAACTTGAGGTTTGTAAAAAAAAAATTAGATTGAGAATCCTATAACAACAATGGTAGTAAAGGAATATTATTTTATCTATACTAACTAGTTTGTAAGTAAATTTATGTATATGAAGATACAATTTGTCTATTATTATGTTTTCCATTTTTTCAATAGAGGAATTTTTTGGATGTTTTCTATGATTCTTCTTGAAATGGATTGAGTTTTTTTATTACTTAGAAAGTTAGAAATAATTTCCTTTTAGTCTTGGTTTATATAATCTCATGAGTATTTCTTTTATTTCCATGATATCAAGAATTTCATAAAAATGTTTTCATGCCATGTTTGTGAAAATATCATGTTAATGAATGATTTTTGGTATTCAGTGATGATAATATCATGATATATATCTTATCTTCATATGACATAAACTATAAATAATTGAAGTTTATAGAATTTTTCTGTTCTTTTAGAATCTACAGATCTTGGATTTTAATTTTATAGTACTCCTTATCAATGATTTTCAATATAAATAAATTAAATGTATTCATGGAGAATTTGGGTGATGGATTGAGTATCCACCCATAAGAGAATAATAGTTGATTCCCACATATTATTAAAATAGAAAACATGATTTGACGTCCCTTGAGCATGGGGTAGGATAGTTTTTACAGATATCCCATGGATTAGGTGATATTTTATGAGCAATTCATCAATAAAAATGAATGTGATATAATGTGAATATATTATCTAAATCAATTAGATGATGTAGAAAATAAGTAGGAGTTTTTTATTATTTCACATATTCTATATAGATTCAATATATTTGAATAAAATTTTATAAATAGGTTCAATTTTTTTAGTGGAATCTACCTAGATGGGAGGTTGATGTTTTAGAGCTATTGAAAATCCATTACTATGTACCTATGAATGTAGATATAACAATCTATATTAAAATACTCATAGATGATGGTTGGACTAAATATGGAGGTGTGAAGAATATAGAGTACCTATATATATTTACAATAGTGAGTAATTAAACATAAAATGTTCTATATAATTGTTCTTAAGTATTTTAGGAAGATTTATATTTTCAATAGAAATCTATTTGGTAGTGTTTAAAAGTGGTTGAGAATGGAGAGAGATGGGCAGGGGGAGTTCGATTTTGAATTGAAGGAAAATAAAACATCAAATTTATCCACATTCCAAAAAAATGAATAAAAACATACATTAATGATAGTATAAATGAGTTATAATAATGTATTAAACTCCATGTATATGAAGTCACTATATATAGAAATGTTTGAATATGTGGATATTGACCTACCTAGATGAGGTTCCACATAGCTAAATAGTACATAATAGATTTTAGATACATAATCAAAATGAGACCATTTATGTGAATTAAGAAAGATGTAAGTAGATCCCCATGTATTAGATATTCACACACACAAATTCTTTAATGATATTTTCATAGGGGAGATTTTATATGAGAATTGTTAAAAATTCATATTTTAATAATTATCATTTCCATAGAATAAAATAAAATCATTTGATAACAGTGTTATACATTCAAGATAAAAGAATCATGGAGCTTATTTAAGATATAATATCTTCATATTATAATAATTATGGATGAAAAATAAATCATACATATATTTCTTAATGTATAAAAGGTATTTATCTAGAAAAAAAGATTAATGAAGATGAAAATACATCAAGACATTGTTGTTCATCAAGGAGTAAAAATATTTTTTTCATAAGATGTTTTAGGAATATTTAAGGAGAGATATGATACTATATGTTTGTATGAATTTAAATAAATTCTATACGTGATTTCAAGTGATATTTTTAAGTTGAAGAAATTGAGTAAATCCAAATATGGTGTGCTATATCTTTTATATATCTAAGGATATTTCATGAATCAGGTTTGAGTTTGGATATTTTAGAAAAGAAGTTGATGATCATGTTGGTGATTTTATTTTGAGATATATTTAGATTAGGTAATAATAATGTGAAGATAAAAAAGATGATATAGGGATAACATTTAGATGAGAACAACTACAGAATAAGAAAATGAAGATTATGAGAATTGTCAAGAACTGCTTATGAATTTTCATTTCTTGAACAAATTTAATATAATATCTCAATTCGTGAAACTTTATAGGGACGCCCATAAAAATATAGTAGCCATGTGGACTAGATTGGGGATCCTATGATAATCACATATAGAGGATGTTGAGATATGTGAGAATATACACTGCTGAATTTTAAATAATTCATTATATTCAAATATATAAATTAAATTTTAGTGACCAATGTATTAAAAGTAAAAATATATTGAGAGAAAAATATTATTGATCATGGGAATATGAGTGTTATGTTTTATCATATTTGGAATAACTCTCAAACACTAAGAGTATAAGTTGATAATTTATGGAAGAAACATCTAATGAGTATAGATGTTGAAGGAAATAAGCATGATTGATATCATTCTATGATCATTTCGAGAGATCTAGTTTTTCCGGAAAAATAAAACCATTCAAAATCTTTTTTAAGGAATATTTTAGAGAATAATATGAGGAAGGTTTACATGTCGGTATCTAGTTTATTAATATCTTTTCAAGTCACATTGATAATTTATAAGATGTAAGAGATAGATTTTGACTCTAGATTAAATTCATATTGACATATCAAAGAGAAAAAATTAAATAGTCTTTTAGTGAAGCTGATCAGTTAGTAGTGATTGAGGTGCTAAGTTTTCCTATAGAATTGTTGGAATTTTAAGATGTTTCAAGTGTGAATAAGGGGTTATACTATAGTTGTTATAAATCATAAAATATAGAACTAGATATCTAATTCCCATTAATTACCTACTATAAATACTACAATATATATGGTGGGACTCCAAATATCAAGTATGACTTATGGTATTTTAGTATATCTCCCTGTGAAATAGTGAATATAGTGAGAAATTGTTGAATAAGTCTAGTAGGTTGATGGAAATCACATTCATGTAAGATGTAGGAAGAGTGTCTATAGAGTATCTTGATGAGAGAAGATTAGTGTTACTCTAATATTATTATAATATGTAAAACACCCTCCATATTTAATTCATAAAATATAAATATATTGGTGAATTCATTATTGTGGTTCATAACCAATAAAGGTAAGGAGTAGGTCATTATGATCATCTTTATAATGACTTTTATTAATATACAATTATTTATTACATTATTCCTATTATTATGTGATAAATAATTATGGTATAATGAATGAAAAATCAAGGTTAGATAATTGAAAATAAAAAAATAAAAAATTGATTTTAAAACATTGTTGAATCATCCTTCCCCACTAAATGGTGTTGGGAACCTCTAGTCATATTTGGGACTAGGTTAACTATGAAAATAACCAAATAAAGTGTATATTTGGGATGGATGTAGAAGTGGATTTGAAAATGTATTATATCTCTACACCTACATTATAATGAAATGGATCTTTCATCCCGGGGAGTGAAAATTATTTTATAAAAATTGTCAAAGAATAATTTTTTTTGGAATTAATGGGATCAACCACCTGTGAATGTTGAAAAAAGTGGTATGTGATCATCCATTTAATTGATTTTCCATGATAACTTTGGTGATTCATGTGTCTAATGAGTTTATTATGTTATCAAAATAGTTAAAAAATATACACTCAAGTTATAGTGTATTGGATGAATGTTATTCTTGAAGTAATTTCAAATATACCTTGTTTCATTATAGAAATATTTGATGAATAATCATTTCTTGAAAAAGAATCTAATTATATGGAGGATTTAGTAAGAAAATATTTTATTAAATGTAGAAACCTCTTAAAATATTGAATTATGTTATAGAAACAACCACACATATAAATGAAAACATGACATTAATTCAATAAAATATTAAAATAATAGGTCTTGAGAATGATGTGTTTAAAGATGTTGAGGTAGAAGTGTTCCATGAATTTTAGAATATACATATATTCTCCATGGAGTTAAGGAATACCAACTAGAGGTAAAATCAAAATGGGTAAAATAATTTAATTATTTACAAGTGAGGAAAAGGAAAATAAATTAGTTTTAATTTTAGAATATGGAATGTGATTGGGAATAAAGGTTGATATCTTTGATTTTTTAGAAGTGACCCTGAATTTAATGTTCCTTGAGCTAGAAATCAAGTTAAATAATCATAAAGAGGAAATACTTGTACCTTCCCTAAAAACAGAGAAAAATATATGTTTCGATTCAAACATCAAAAGTGAATCATATATTAAAGAAGTCTCAAAATGATATTCAAAGTACATTAAAAAATCTATAAAATACTCTACCTATAAATCTTGAGAAAGACAGACCTTGAGTGAATATAAAGTTGACTACACTAAATCGTGAATTTATAGAAGCGATGGAAGAAAATGTATTCTTTAAAAACATTTTTGAGAAAACTTATTTTGACATCCACCATCATATCAATGAATTAATTGGATATTTCATAAAAAAAACTTATTTTCACAATATAATAACAAATTATTGGTATTGAGGCCCAAAAACTACAAGCATGTAATTCTAAAAGGCTTAAAAGAGATGGGAAAATAACTTGATTGATTAGAAGGTGCGAATGAAACTTGAGGTTTTCAAATATATCAATTTATTAATTGAACCAATATTCAGTATACATAGATTCTATAAATCCAAGAAATAATGGGAGAAGGTCCATTTAAAAGAAGAAACTTACATGAAAGAATCATTTCATAAGGAATGTGATGAATCTGTATAAAGATAATTCATTTAAAATCATAAAGAATATATGTGATATTTGAAAATTTTGTGGTAACCATAATGCCTATTTTTTTATGATATATTTATCTTAAAAAATATTTTATTTCATTGATAGCTAACATTTCACACAAACTTGAGTCCAAATAAGCATTTATATACTATTAAATTTTTATTATTTTAGCATGATTAATGAAAAATACCCATTTAATTAGCAAGTATGAATATGAATAACCATATTTTAAAATATATTTGATGTTTTTATTCAACAAATATTTATTTATCAATAAACAACAAAAATTTTGGAATGTCATTTCATTATTGAAAAATATGTTTTCTTCAAAAAAACCTTTATTACTATTTTCTGTGAGAAAAGAAATATTATTAATTTTGGAAAAATTTGTTAAATTTATTTGATAAAATGAAAATAATTTTTTAAATGATTATATTAAAAATAAATTGGTGTAAATATATGTTTTTTTATATTAATTTTCTATTGTATAGTGGAAATTATACCTTCTTAATGAAAACTATATTTTTATTTCATGAATTTTCCAAGTATCGTTTTTATTAAAATAGATTAAAATAAAAATTATTTATATTATATAAATAATAATTTAATTATGTTAATTGGAATCAGTTTTATGGTTGAATTTTAGAAAAAAACCTTTTTACATTGAAATGATTTGTTTGGAAACTTGTTTTTTATTTCATTTTTTCATGTTTAATTTTAAATTAATATCTGAAACTTCTATGTTTCATGTATTGAAAAATATACTTCATATAATTCTTTATAAGGTCTATATTTATTACTTAGGACTCTATGTTTAGAAAATTTGAATAGTAAACATAATAATTTGTATTTCCACGATAATGGGTAAATCAAGTAATCAATGGATACAAATAAAACCATAATAACTATTAGACGATGTAAACACTGACATAAATCATTTTGGATAGCTATATATCATCCATAAACATCCAAGGGTTGAATAATTGAAATTTCATAGCCACATGGATAAGATTATGACCATTATTGTATTTAATTTAATGAAAACTCAAACATGTCACGCTCATGTTTTTAATAACTATAATATTTTTAATATGAAGTTATATAAAGTATATTTTCAACTATAAATATTCTATTCAAATATAAGATAATTTTTATATTCATGATACATTATTCTTTAACTTTTAAAGATAAATAAATACATTAAATAAATATATAATGTTGAAGTAATATTATTCAATTAATGTAAAAAATCAAACACAATATATTAATAATATTAAAATAAAACTAATTTTAGTTATTTAAGGTGATAAATGAATTATATATATCAACATGGAATTTGTAGGATATAATAAAATAGTTATTTGTAATTTTCCTTCATTTCTGGATCTTTTTAAAGTCAAAGTAATAAATATTATTAAAATTTACACTAATGATATTTTTTAGATTATTATTTTGTTAAATTATTTAAAAAATACTAGATAATAAATAAAAAGAAATAGGATAAAATATGGTTAATATTTTCAACTGATGTGCAATTATAGTTTATTCAGAAGCATTTTTCTCTAGAATATTGAAAAATGTTTTAATATTTTGAAAAAATCCAAAGGTGCCCTTCACCTCCATTATAAATGGAAATTTTATTCCTTAATTAATTAAACCAATTTTATTCTTATATATCAACCATGATTTGGAAAATTAACTAACACACTTAAATATCCACATTCTAATAGTGTTGGGATTTCATAAAGACCAACATTTTAGAGCTTTAGAGGAGATCTAAAGTAGTTATTTCGAGGAAGAGTTAATAACTCTAGCCGATCACATTCATTTTATACTTTTCTTTACCTACTATAAATCTATTAAATTTATCATAAAATAATAAATTAATTATATATATTTTTATTAAATGTCATTATGGTTATTAAAACACCACTATACTGATTATTCATCATCTAACAATAAGTGAATGTATCACTCAAGTGTACGTACGGCTGACCATCTCCACATAATGATACAATTTATTTTTCATAATAATAATTTATGGATGGTTATTATGAGGGATATAATTTTTATATATAGTTTTTATGATATGATTATTATTATTTAATGGTATTATCATCTCTACCAAATTTAAATCTAATCTTTTTTGAAAGGATAATGTCGCTCACGCATAGGTATGGACAACCACCTCCATGATGTGATGTGATATTTTTTTCATTTAAATTTTACATAAATGGTAATAAAGATGAATTTTTTGAATAAATATTATATTTATGATATAAGATTATTTTTTATAGGTGAATTACTATTTACATTCATTTTTTTATCTCCTGAAAAATAGAAAAATCATTAATGTGTACGTATAGCCTACCATAACTAGGAATGATGTAATTAATTTTTATATATCTACATTATATTAATGAATATAATTTTTTATATAAATAATATATATTATTTTTATACCATGATTACCATTCTGTAAATTATGGTAACATGATCAATGTATATGGTCCAAGACTACTGAACCAGATTATGCTTGGGAAATAATGTAGTTGTCAAACTAAATAGTGATTTTAATTAAGAAATATTAACAAAAGGGTGGTAAGATTATACAAATAAATCATAAATGGTTTTATATAATTAAGGTTATTTAATATATTTATAATAAATCCATATTTTTCAGTTTGTTTGAACATGAATAGTGAAATGTGATGCATAAGGTAAGATATTCTTGTCTCACTTTTATTTTTATGTGACACATGCCTTATACACTACTTATTTATTTTTCTTTGTGTTTATAATTCCCATTAATATATTTTATCATACTTATCAAGAATATTCTGGGCTTTATATGTCAATATATTTTTCTTTCATTAACGGGTATTATGATTCAAATGATACCAAAGTGGAAATAGTTTATTTCATAATATCATTATTATCTAGGATTGTTTACCTTTAAGAATATGTAGAAATTTTTATCTTCCCTTTCCATGTTTATTAAAAATAAATTCATTTTGGTTATTAATATTATCTTATATTCATTTAAAATCATTTTTACCCATGTTTTACTTTTTGAATTTAAAATTTGTATGATTTTCTAATCAAAGTTTTTTTGCGACTATTAATTAAAGAACATGGGTGGAATATTTTTTAACATATACCACATGATAGTATTTTCCCACCATCATGATGATTAATTTATAGCATATTAATTTTCATGTTTACAAGATTATTTTCATATAAAATTTCTTCTTTAATAATTTCATTGTTTTTTAAAAGAGAATTTATTTTAAAGTGGAAATGTTGTATTCATCAATAATTATTCCAAGTGATATTTATAATTCATTTTCCTTCTAAGATGAAATATTATGATTCTACTTATGCTTTAATGGTGATATGTTCCAGGAATACCATCATTATTACATCTCTGTATGGTTTATATTTATGATTAAATTATGTAATATTTTTGAAATCCATTACATTTACATTTGTTATGTAATGGGGAAATGTTTACAAAATCCATTTATTTTCAACATTTATTTTATAATGAATGATTTATTTTCTTGTAGAAAACATCTGTATGTTTTTAATTTTTTAATGGGTGGTACCTATATCTCCTTCCAAATCATTGGGAAATTATTTATATCTGATCAGATTAATAGGACTAGGATGGGGAGTGAATCAGGATCAATAAGGCACATTGTCTACCTTGGTTGTCTTGGCAGAGATCCATGACTACTAAAATGGTTTGGAAGGTGACCCCATTCCATTATGATCATCATCAAAGTGAATAATATATAATACTATGCTTTGGGAAGTGTACGCATTCAACAATGATATTCTTGGAAAATAGCCTTAACTACTATGGAAATTATTTTATATGCCTATGTGTATGCCACAATTCCTAGTATTATGTCAATGTTAGTCTCTTATGGCTTTTTTCATTATGGTTCATTATTTATGAATTAACATGATTTATTTCATAACTTCATATTATAATATTTGATATGAAATTTATAATTTTCAAATTTTATGTTCTTGTTCTTATTCCCTTATGCTTATGTTATTCATATAGAATCATTGATATCTCCATTTTTTACTTTTACTGTGCCTCTGAGCTGAAACTTTTCTTGTTTTTATTTTCCCTATGATTTAAATAAATTTATTATGTGTGATATTTTAAAAAGGTTTCTAGTTATGATGAAATAATTGGGTGATGATGGAGAAAATCTTTGAACTAACTTTTTATTATTTCCATGTTTCTTAAGGAACTATAACTTTACGATCATTACGGTTCTAGTTGTGTAATATAAAGAATATTCATATAAATGATGTAATAATTATTTATGAAAATCCTGGATCTTTATGGATAGTATCAAAAGGTGATTTTTTTAACATTTAGAAACTATGATGAGAAAAAATTGGGGATAAGTATACGTATAGGATAAAATCCTAAGGTTTTGACAACAATAAAGAAAGACCTAGGTTAAACCTAAGGTGTTGTAAAATATGGTGTCATGATTTATATTCACAATAGAACAGATAATTTCCTATTTTATTTTGGATCTACCCATTATTTTATTTCTAAAAAATATGATATGGGTATCACTATATCACCCCAACAATTAGATATTATGTTAGCTTCAAAAACTCTAAATGGGACAGAGGTCACATATCGTGTTTATATTTCATCTCTGACATAATTTAATGGAGATATAATTAATGAAAACATTATTATAACAAAATTATTAAAATTTTATGTGATACATGGAAAGTATTGGCTTTCTCTATATGGAGATCATATTAATTTCCATGGAAGGAAATTCAGATTTCATACACCAAATGAACCTTTAATCATTTATCTATACAAGGAGGGATATGACCTTTAAATTTAAATGTATTCTATATTTTGGGACTTAATACCTTTAAATGAAGGTTATTTATCACATATGGTTACGGATAACTTCAAAATTAAGGATAAAACTATTGACTAATATTTTTTTGACATCTTACTATAATGATTCGCAGCTCTCCCACAGAATAGTTATATTTCATTTTCAATAGAACTCATAGATGGAGTTATGCATATTTTGAAGAATCCTTATATAATGGAAAAAATTGATTTTTGGGAATTGAAAAATAAACTCCTAGGTAATTTTTATTGTGGATTGATATTCCCTTGTGTTTCACCTTAGTGTGAACATATTCTCTATTATTAGGAAGAAAGATATATCATTACGACTCTACATTGATTATCGAGAACATAACAAAATGATCATCCAGAAAAAATTTACCCATACCAATATTTTGGAATTATTTGATCAACTAAAAAAATATTAATAATTTTCCAATATTTAACTTCAATCAGTATATCACTTGTTAAAGTTCTAGGAAGATATACCCCATATGACATTACGTACAAGGTATGTACACTATGAATTTATAGTGATGTCTTTTGGTCTTACTAATTCCCCCTCTATCTTAATAGAGATAATTAATTGATTCTTTAGAGACTATCTTGATTTGTTTTTGGTATTATTTACAGATTAAATTATTATATATTCAAATTAAAATGAATATTAAGAAGATCACTTGAGGAGTGTGTTTATGGACCTGATAAAGGAGAATCGTTCTACATAATTAAAAATGTGTGGTTTTTTCCTTCAAAAATTTTTATTTTTGGGTCATATAATCTCATGATGGCGTATATAATAAAATAGTTTAATGAATAAATCTATACATGTTTTTATTTGGTTGTATGGATATTATCAAAGTTTTGGGAAATATTTATCAATTTTACCCAATCCACTCACCACGAGGACTTAGAAAAGAGTTAAGTTCATATTGATGGAGGAATGTTAATATAATTTCAAGGTGTAGAAAATAAGTTTGTTCAATGCACCTCTTCTCTCACTACTCTTTAGTATAGAAAGAATTTTGGTCTAGAGTGATGAATCAAATATTGGGTTGTGATGTGTTCTCATGAAAAATGATATTTTGAAAGCTTATGAATCATTCTAATTGGTATCCCATGAGAAAAATTACCCAACTCATGATTTAGAATTAGTTAATGTAATATTTTCATTAATGATAGTGAGATATTATCACATTTGAGAAAGGTGTGAAATATATAGTTATTAAATAACATTAATGCATATTTTCACTCAAAAAGAGTTGAATAAGTTCCAAATATTTCATTTAGAATAGATTAAAGTTTATGATTCCTATTTACATTACTACCCTGAGAAAGATAAAAAGTTTTATATTTTTTGAGCTAAAAGGATCATTCTAGATTATCTAGGATGAGGATAAAAAAGGAACCAATGTTTATTTATTTATGAAGGATTCATCAAGAAATATTTATGGAAGGGTAGAAATCTTATCCGACTCAAATTAATGTTCAATCATCTATCCAAGAGAGTATTATAGAGGCATATAAGTAAGATATGGATCTATAAAATAATGTAGAGAATTCTTATAAGTTTAAACTTGATTTTAATTAAACAATACGGTTTAGGAACTATGTACAAGACCTGTCCATACAATAATTGATGAATGAGCTATAGGATGACATGCATTGTTTGTCATTCTCAATTAATACTAGAATTAAAATGATGTTTGGAGACCTAAAAGTATATTTTTGGTGGGATGGAATAAAGAGAGGTATTTAATTGAATATTTATCATTAGTTTATTTTTCTATCAATTTAAGGATTTGTGAAAAAAATTCCCTGGGTTGTTACATCCATTAACCATACATTGTTGGAAATTTGAAATCATCACCATGAATTTTTTCATCAGACACCCCAAAACATCTAAATGACATAATGAAATGTGGGTTGTATTTGATCATCTTAAAAACATAAAACATATAATTTCTATAAAAGAAGAATTATATCATTATAATTTTATAGAATAAATATTATGAAAGTATTAAAATTCCATGCAGAATCATTTTTCATTTTATCTGGTTGGGATATATGCTTCAGCTCGATGTTCAAGAAAAGTATTCAGAAATCTATGGATAGAGAGATATGTTTTTTTAATTTTAATTAAAATTAAACTGGTTTTCAATCGGAGGGGAAAATTCAAACTCAACAAGATATTCTTATAGAAATTTCTATGGATTACAAAGGTGGATCTGATTAAACAATAATTTGGTATAATTTTATTATAATAATATCCTTCACTCCATAACTCATATGACTCCCTATGAAGTCCATTATGGTACGATCTGAATAACTAAAATATATTTATATTATGTTAGTTAAAAATATATATTTTGAATGTATTTAGGTGTCTTTATAAAAGATAATTTTACATCTATTCAAAATCTTATAAGAGAATCTTGGATTTGAAAAAAATGTAATGATGATAATAATTGAATAGATATAGAGTTTGATGTGGGAGATTAATTATTCTAAAAAATATCATCCAGGAATATAGGAATGAGATTTAGAGAAACGGAAATTCTTATCCCATGGAATCTCATTTCTTATATTCTTGATCATATCATGATGGTATATTATTATTTGATTCTTCCACCTAATCCGTCACCTGTTTATGATGAATTCCATATATATCTACAAAGGAAGTATCAACCATATCCTTCACATTAAGTAAATAGAAAGATCATACAATTGGATCATGATTTTTCTTATGATGAATGACCGACCGATATTCAATATCATAGAGATGAAGTTATATGAAATAAGAGAGCTCATCTAGTTAATGTTTTGTGAATAAACCACCCATTTGAAGAAGCCATGTGATAACATGAGGATGGGACGAGGTAGAGGTATCTTCATCTGTTTTAATCCCTATAAAAAATTAGAATATCGTGTTCAATTTAAGGGTTTTAGAAAGGAATTCCACGACATTTTTATGATATTTTTTCTTTTATTTTAACTATATTTTTTCCATAGATTGTGTTTCAAAAAAATACCATGTCTAAGAAAACCATGATATACTGTTACAAAATTATTATTATAACATGACTTCTATAACATGACCATTAAATTTGGAGGAATGATTTAGAAGAAATATATTTTGGAATATATGAAATTTTTATTTTTAATATATATCTATTTATTAATAAATACACAAATTTCAATAATGTTATTTCATTCTTCAAAAATTTGTTTTCCTAAAAAACACTTCTTCTTGCTTTTTAAGAGAAAATAAATGTGGTTAATTTATTACACTTTTGGATAATTTAATTGATACAATTAATGTAATTTTTTAAATCATTATATCAAAATTATCTTAATTTGAATATTTGGTTTTATTGAAATGATTACTTTTCAAGTAAATAGTGAAACATAATATATTTAACTGAAAATTATATTTTTATTTAATTAATTTTCAATGCACCATTCTGATTTATAATATTTAAAAATTAAAATTAGTTCTATTATATATTATATAAAAAAATTAGGTTCATTGAAATCAATTTTATTGTTTAATTTGGTATAATAACATTTTCTTACACAATAATTCATTTTATCAAAAAAAAATATTTTTCATTACATTCAGCTAGTGTAATTATAAATTCAATTAAAAAAATATGTGTTCATATTTTTTATAAAATTAATTAATATTATAAATTAAGAGATATAAATTTATTAAATATTGCCCTTTTATTTTTTGCAAAACATTAATAGTAAGCTTTGTAGTTTTTGTTACAATATAGAAGGGTAAATCGGGTAATTTAAGGTTAAAATGAAATGATAAGCACTATTAAATCACCCAAAAACATACCTAAATTTTAATTGATAATTATATGTACACCATAACCATATTGTGGTTTAATTTTTTAAATTTTGGAGCCACGTGGATAAGATTATAACCATAAGATTATTTTATTTAATGAAAAGTCAAACGAGTCACAATATTGTTTTTAATAACTATAATATTTTTAATGTGGTCTTATCTAGAGGATATGTTCAAATATATAAATAATTTTGAAATATAAAATATTTATCTTCATTATGTTAATTTATTTTTTAATTTTTACAGAATAAATAATTCTCTTAAATGGGCACACAAATCATGTGATTTAATTATTCAATTAATGGATAAGTCAAATAAATGATATTAATGTTTTTAAAATTAATATAATTTTACATAATTATGATGATACATGATTTCTCTAGAATTTAATGAATGTTTTAGGTTATAATAAAATATATTTTTTAAAATTTTAATGGTTTCCTTTATAATTTTAATGTTAAAGTAATGAATAGTATAAAAATTGATAATAATGATATTTTATAGGGTTATTATTTTATTAAAGTATTTAATAATAAAAATTAACAAATAGTCACAAATGTGATATTATGTTTTATAAACATTTTTACCTTGTGAATTTATAGGCTACATTAAATCATTTTGATCTAGAATACTCTTAATATATGTTAATCCTTTGGGAAATTCCAAAGTTACCCCTCACCTCCGTTATAGAATGAAATATCCTACCTCAATTCAGTAGACCACCATGAGCCTTAAATAGTTACCATAATAATCCAAATTCACTTATCATATATGCTGTAAACATTATATAGGTGATAGGTTTTCCAAAAAAACAATCCTTTATCACATTATATGAGATCTAAATGAGTTGTTTCAAAGAAGAGATAATTTCTCGGACTAGTCACTTTCTTTTTCTCCTATTATTTACATCATTTAAATATATTATATTAAACTTTAAAATGAAAATTAAGTATCATAAATATTTTTATATTTTATTTTACTATGAAAATACCATTACACAACCTTTTCCCATCAAATAATAAGTAGAAGAATCACTCGTGCGTACGTACGACCTACCATATCCACATAGCGATACAATTCATTTTCATCACCATCTGTTTTGAAGTGGATTTATGATGGATATAATGTTTATATATTAAATTTATGACAAAATTATACTTCATTAATATTAATATCATGTAAACCATTATACCATTTAGTCATTTGGGAAAGTATAATGTCGCCAATGCATATGTATAGGCTACCATCTCCAATATGTGAAGTGATTTTCATCATTTAGATTAATAATTTAAATTAATATGGATTAATTTTTTCAATATTATATATATATATATATATATGTATAATATAAAAATATTCTTATTAAGGTGGTTTTATATTTACCATTCTTTTATTCTATCTTTGGAAAATTGGAAACATCACTCTTGCATTTGTATGACCTATAATTTCCTTGAATGGTGTAATTGATTTTTGTATATATGGTTATTATTAATAAATGTAAATATGTATATAATAAATATATTTAAATTTTATATAATTATGAACATTCTGTAAATTATAGGACCATAATCAAATAATAAGTACTAGGACTGTGGAACTAAAACATTATTGGAAGACAAATCAGCCATCACTCAGAACATTGGATTTAATAACTAATTATTAACAAATGTGTGATAAGATGTTATAAATAATTGATACATTATATGTTACAATTAATTTTATCTAATAAAAGTAAATTAAAATTAAATTTATTAGACATGGTGTATGAATGTGGATGAGGAAAGGTGAGACTTGAGGTAAGAGATTTTGACTCACTTTTATATCTGTAGGAAACATGCCTTATACACTATTTTTTTATTTTGTGTGGTTTATATATTTCCCATGAATATATTTTATAATTATTTTCATGAATATTAAAATCATTAAAAATAAATTAATTTTTATTCATTTCATGGATCTTATGATTCATATGATACCAAAGTGGTAAGGGTATATTACATAATGACAATATTATTTCGGATTGTTTTTATTTAAATCTTTATTATGAAAATTTATCTTCCATGTCTATGATTTTGAAAAATTAATTAAAAAAATTATTTCAAATAATTGTTTACTCTTATATTATTAATATTAAAAATAAATTGTTTCCATGTTTGATTTTTTTAAGTAAATATATTATTCATTTTCTAAATGAGGTTCTTTGGGACTTTTCGAACAAAAACATGAATGAAATGTTTTTTAACTTATATAGAATGAGATAAATTTGTCACCTACATGAAGATTCAATTATATTAAATTTCCTTTACATGTTTAAAATTTTTTTTTGAAATAAATTATATTCCTTTATATGTTCAATGATTTTTATAAATGTATTTAATTTTAGTATGAAAGATCTATTTTTATCAAGAATTATTCAAAGTTATATTTAAAATTTATTTACAATATAACAATAGTTTATTAGATGTTATTTATTATTTAATGTGAAAATATTAAAATAATAAGATCATTATTTTTCTATATATAGTTTAGGCTAATGAAAAAATGATGAAATATTTATGAAACCCATTTCATTTATATGGGTTATGTTATGATGAAATGTTTATGAAACCCATTTCTTATCACATGTTCTAGTATGATGAATGATTTATTCTATTATTACACACATATGAATTATTTTAATTACGTAATTGGTAGAACGTATATCTCCCTCCAAGTTATTTGGTAATCATTTATATCTCATGAGATAGATAAGAATAGAATATGTAGTGAAAATAGATCCCTAAAAGACATTATCCATAATGATTTTCTACATAACAATTCTTGAATATTATGATGTGTTGGGGAATGAAACCATTCTATTGTGATTTACATGGGATTGAACCTAGATTACTATGATGGTTTGGGGATTCAACACATTCTACAATGATGGTCTATACGAATATCCCTGATATCTAACGAATTTTTTTATTTATTTTATGTATGCCATCATTTAATGTCTTATGTCAATGTTATAGATTTATAGATCATGTTACTTTATGATTCATGTTTGACTAACTCCCTATATTTTTTCCTTGACTCAATATTATTAGCGTTGATATGCAGGGTATGTTTTTAAAATGTCATGTGAATGTTATAACACCCTTATACTCTTTTCATTCTTATGAAATCAAGGATATCTCTTCGGATTAAACGTATTGGGCATCTAAGATCACCTTTTTCATATGTTACTTTTCTCATGGATATGATGAAATTGATTATGTATAAAATTTTAAAAAGGTTCTAGTTATGAAAAAATTAGTGGGTGACATTCTAGAAAGTCTATCAACCATATTTTTATGTTTCTATGTTTCCAAAGGAACTATGCCATTATTATCCTCAATTGTGTGGTTGTGTAATGTAAGTATTATTCATCAACAAAAATTTAATATCTACGTTTGAAGATATTGGGTCATAATATTCAAAAAATTTATAGACATCCATATAACCATTAAAATTATAATATATTTATTGAAGAGAAAATTAAACCACCTCACTCTAATAATTAAGTGATTTATGTTTGTGAATTAGAAATGGGAGGAAAATTTGGAATGATGACTACTAAATCATATACTCCCACGAATAAAACTATTAAAAATTAAAAGAAGGTAAATCCTACTAAAATGATATGCTTATACTATGGAAAGAGTGGACACATCATTTTTTAGTGTTGGATGGTCGTCAATGTTAAATAAAATATGTGAAAAACTAAATGTGAGAAAATAATCAATGAAAGAGATTTATTTTAGGAAAGGATTTGTGGTTGAAAGTATTTTTGATGATTTGGAGACGATTTATAAGATATAAAAATATAATGCAATTTTAGATGTGTATTATTGGTTTGACCAAGAAATAAATTTGGATATTAGATGTATCACTACATTTCCTAGAAAATTGAGATAAAAAAAATGAATGCACTAGTGATATCAAATTCAAAAACATAAATTTAAAATAATACTACCCAAAAAATTGAAATTTATTGGCATGGGCTTAACTAAATACTATACATATGGATACAAGAGTTCGAATTAGCATGAATGGTATAAAAATATCAATGTTACGTAATTGATCTATTATTTATGGTTTTGAAGAAAATTATTTCTTGGAAAGTATCTCAAAAATAGAGGAATATCATATTTTATAATGGTGAACAGAACTATTCATATAAAGATACAATAATTAATAATTTTGGAGCCTGTTATCATGGTTTGGATAATTGAACTCAACCATCCTTCTCAAGTCCAAGATTTTTTTGGTGATCCATCTATTTATATAATAAATATAGAGGTTCTTGAATAATAATGATTTGAATGTAATGTTTTATAGGAGTAATCCTTTTATAAAAATATATAAATAGAATCCAATATTCAAGATAAATTCTACAGTATATTAAATCTATATACATATACATATTTTATGAAAATTATATAATCTCATATTATTTTCATTATTCAATAACTTCTTTAAATCTTATTTGTTATGTTTCCCATGGGGATGTGATTATCTTACCAACATGAGAAGAAACTACTTTTAGATGATTGTATTAAATGTGTTGGTCCAATTGAGTGGAGTTTACTCAAAATTATATAAATAATTTTTACTCATCCTCTTTTCTATGAAATGGTTTAGTTGGTATCAAATAGTGAGTATTTTTTGACAACTTTGTTTTCTAAATTAATAAATCATGTTTTCTATATAAGGTTTTCACACAATGACTTTATATTGTTTGATTTATCACATAATAATGTGTAAAATATTATTCCCAAATAGTCCATATGATACTTTTATAATATTTATTTCTGATAGTCACTTTCAACTGGTGATTTTAGTCACAGTTTGAATTATTTATCTCATGAAATTTTTGGAACTATTGAAAATAAAGGATGGGTATACCATATTTTTGGAGGTTAATATATTTAGTAAGGGTATTGGAATTTATAAAATTTTCTTAGTATCTAAAAATATTACCCATTTATGAAGTGTAACATTTTATTATATATAAGGATAGAATATGTTGTCGAAATCCCACATAATGAAAATAATTAGAGGGAGAGTAGTATAAAAAATTATCCTTCCCCTAAATCTAAATATTTATTTGAAGTGGTATCATAGATCTATTTTGGATAAAACCATGAATCCTAACACCACTATGTAAAAAAAGGATGATCATCTAACCATTTTAATATATTGTTAATTTGGGAGAGTATGGTACATTGAATTGGAAAAAAATTGAAATGAAAACAAATCCAAATTTGCATATCGAAGTTCTAAAATAATTGAATGATATTGGATATTATTTAGGGTCTATTTTCATAAATATAAAATAATTCAATGTGTGTATTTAGAAGCTCGGTGATATATTGAGTATCCACCCACTATAGAAGAATAATTGATTCCAACGTATTGGTACATGAAAACATTTAAGTTAACTTCCCTTAAATATCTATCTGTAATTCTTCTAAGGTTATCCCATATATAATATGATTTTTATTAATATATTCATCTTGAAAAATGAATGCACAATCAATTTAGAGTGGTGAATATTCCATTTAAAAGAAGTGGAAAAATTAAAATAGTGAGATAGTTGTTTTGACTATAATATACTACATTGATAACTAGGAAATGAAAGTGTAAAACATGATCAATAATTAGAGTTGGAGATAAATGTATGCAATATTTAAAAGATAATTATGTATAGAATCCATATATATGTGCCAATAAATATTGAAGCTATAATTATTTCTAAAATACACTTGGAAAGGGATGAACAAAATAAGGTGTGAGGGAAGTGGAGATCTTAAAAATATTCTTATAGGATTTTTTGTTTTCTTCCAATGTTCTTGTGGTTCATGATTAATTGTTTGAGAGAGTTTTATTTAGTCCTGATAGTGTTTATGATAGATTTAGAAAAGTTGGATACTGATTGGGGGATACCTAGTACAAAATATTGGAAATTTAGAAAATCAATGTTCTATATACAGTAATGACCTTGTACATGAATTCCATCAAATTTAGAGACATTATGTATGAAAATTAAACATGAATAAAAAAATTGAAACCTAAAGAGTTACATACCCAAATAAATTTCTACAAATATAAATGTTCTGTAACTGATTTCCTATACATATATAATTATATGAAAATTATGTGAATTCAAGATTGTATTAGTATATCCCCATGAGCCTAATATTCACATATGATGATTTAAAATTCGAATTAATTTATGGGAATATTAATACATACTGGTTCAAAACAACATATTTCACGAATTATTGATTCTTATGAATAAAATCAAATTATTTTATTCTTGAGTTGTATATTCATTCTTGAAACATCGTGATACTTATTTAGTCCATGATCCAAGATATTTTTTAGGAGGATCAAAGGATACGAAGCACTACAAGTCATTCTTCATAGGTAAAATGGATTTATTTGGTTTTCAACAATAATACAGATGAAAATACATAGTTTCCAAACTATAAATTGATGCAAATAAAATTGTTTTTACCTGAGGCCATTTGGGATTGTTTTTATTTAAAATTTATTAAGAAAAAATAAAAACGAGTCAATATGTATATGATATGTTGTATATTTTATATAGCTGCTAAAAAAATTATGGATATGAGTTGAGATATTTTGGGGATAAATTACTAAGTCTATTGCTAATATAATATGAAGATATATTTAGTAATGGAAATAAAATTTAGAAGAAAACAAAATTAAAGAGTAATTTTCATTTATATGAGGAAAGATGATAAAATATAAATATATAATCAAGAGATTACATGAGGGTATCATGTTTATAAACATTCTAAAAACACATAAAATATAATATTTAAATTCATATAAATATGTGGAGACACCCACCAATATCTTGTATCCACCTTCAATAAAATTATGATCAGGGGATGATCCCATGTATCTGATATTGTGATATGTCAGAGTGTGAGATAAATAATTTGAATCGATATTATATATTCAAAAATATATATTAAATAACGGTGACCTATTTATAAGGAAAAAATATATTATTAGAGTAAAATGTGAGAGATATTGAGAATATAATAGTTATACTAAAAGATATATGGACGAAAACTCATTGAATAATTTTGGATGATGATACTAAATGTGAAGATTTATATAATAAGTGTTAATGATTAATACAATAGAGAATCCAATTATGGATCTAAGAACATTTTTATAAAGTTGAAGTAGTAAGATGATGAAGATCCTATAACAGTTGTGGTTTTAGAATCATGGGAAGAAGACTATGAGAAAGGTCAAAATTTTAGTATTATGTTATTTATTTAAGTATAGTTTAGTAACATGAATAAATGGGAGAAAATGGATATAGAATATCATAAAATCATAAATATTTAGGGAGAAAAACATGTGAGTATATTTAGAATATGTTCAATGATGCTTAGTTGTGATGATTATCTATATTGGAAACTTTTCAAGAAGTCTTGTTGACATTTGAAAAATATACTTATAAGATGAAGGATGTGTATTATAGTGGTGTTGTGGATTGCTATGAATAATTATATATCAAATTCCAATGAATAAATTAAATGTATTACTTTAATATATATATATATATATATTGGGACTCCATAGAACCCATATGAATCAAGGTATATAAGTACATCACCATGCGAATCTATTTTTACAATGAGAAGATGTAGAAAAAATAAAGTGGGATACTGGAATGTGAGGTGTTATGAGGCTTGTAAAATTTGTATTGTGAGAATTTCAATGAGAGAATAATAGTGTGACTTAGATCTAGTTATGGTGTGTGAAATGACCCTAATTTGTTATTGATATAATTTAATTATAGTGAAGAATCACTGACTCGGTATCTAAACCAATCATGGAAGAAATTTTTCCCTTATAAAAAACCATATTAATACTTTTATACTTTTAATTTATTTTTTGCATTATCTATGTATGGAAATTTTGATGAAGGAGGAGAAGATCATGACAGAATAATCCAAGGATGTTTAATGGAAATCAGTTGAATTTGAATAATTTTTTTTAGTACCCACTGATTCTCCCCTCTCCTCTTAGAGGTCCATCAGTCATCAAGAAATATCATATTCATATATGATTATTCCATTGTGATTTAATATATATAATTTAAAGTGAATAATTTTGTTGAAACACAATATTGGAAGAAAAATGAGGATATATTTCATGATTTTGGGGATTCATATTGAGAAACATATGATATTATTGTAATTAATCTTGTTTTCAATAAGTGGAAGGTAGAGGTTGTCTCTATCAAGTGATAGTGAATAAAACTATGATTTAGTATGTGGAATAATATAATTTGGTGTATTATGATATGGATATTCAAAGATATTTTGTTTTTTATCCCCTAAGGGATTGTTTAATGATTGTCAATATTAAGTGTTTTCAATTTAAGTTTATTCATTCCAAGGTCGATGTGGGTGGTCATTATTTCTGAATTCCAATGATCACCCATGTTAGTGCATCCAAGTGTGGATATGATTTATAATTCCTTAAAGGGGATATTTGGTGGTATGTGATGAATTGATCAGTTGCTTAGTTAATATCTTGGTGTTTGGTCTCCCAAATGTTTAATGTCAAATATCATATTAATGGTGGGTTTCGTTGGCCATTAGATGTCCCTTTGAGGAAGTGGGTGGAGATTTCGATGGATTTTTTGAATGAGATACCTAATAATATCATTATTATTGATTTTTTCTAGGTTATTGAATATAATTTATAAATTTCATCCAAATTATTGAATATCATGGTTTTCATCATGATAATATCCTCTCGATTCAGTATTTTGAGGAGATTATGAGAATACATGAGGTTGTAAAGATGGTCTTAAATAATAATGTTCCACTTTTTACTACATAGTTATAAATTCATATGGAGCCTTATTATGGATAACTTATGTTTCTTACAGTATATTTTCATCCTTATGTGGAATGTCTAAAAAGAATACTATACAAAAAATAGAAACCATATTGCACATATATATTCTAGATTTTTAGGGATTGTAGGTGAAACCCAAATACATGGATACATATTCATATAATAACAGACATTACTCAAACATTCATATAAATAAACTCAACTTTTTTAATATCCAACATTACATATCTCTATTGTATATGATTGAGGATGGATTGTTTCAAATTATAATACCAAAATTTAGGTATATGTTGACAGTGAAGGTTTAGTTGATTTGAATATAGATGAAGTAAACAATGAATCTAAAGAAGTCCTATCACAAAAATAAAGGAATATACTTTTAGAATCATGTCCTAGGATCCACTATAACTATACCCAAGTTCTCTTTGGTCACATAGCGTCAAACGTTCCTCCCCATACATAGTAGGATTCCGACCAGAAGCGAGAGTCCAAATGAGGTCTGGTGGGGAGGTTGTACCTTCATGATCAGAGTAACACAGTTTTATATGTGATAAAAAAATATAATATAGAATAGAAATTACTAATAAGTGAGAGATAAAAATAATTGAAAAAATTAAAACTCTGAATTCTCATCCATTCTTGTCCATGTGATGCAATAATATGGAAGAAGTTGTCATACCATAGGATATACATAAAAGTACACAAATAAATGAACAAAATACGGATATACTATCTCTATGAGAATCATAATATCTAGACCAATCCTGTGATCCAGTTCTCCAATGAATATTGTAACTTCCTAAAATTTAAAAAAGTGTGCAAGGAGATTCAATAACCGAATACTACATCTATGTGTTTTCTATTTATTTCTGAATATAATAATTCCATTAATATTTTTTTGGTTATATGGGTTACCATTTCCAACATATAAAGGCAAAAATAGTATATAAATTTATATTGGCATCAATTTAATCAAAACTATAATTTTTTTAAACCATCAAACTAATTTACATGGTCTCAAACTTATCATGATTGAATAGTTAATGTGACACCATCATGCTATATGTGAAAACTCTACTTAGGTTGATGAAGAAATAAAAATAACCAATCATAGTTTATAATTATAATAATGAAATTTATCACATTATTAGTGAAAAATACAAACACTAAAAAAGTTAAACCACCAAATCATGGTATATAAAGGAAAAGTTTACTAACTATTAACCTGAACATTATATATATAAAATCATGTGAAATAATCATACATCATGGAATACAATCACACTAGGGAAATAAAATATGTATCATGAAATCAAAAAATTGAACCTAAATTGCATGGAATAAGAATGGCATGTGAACCTCTATGTGCCTATAATGATGAGTATATAAATAATTCCTTTCTATATAAGACCAAGGGTAAAATAACATAAATCTCAAAAATATGTGAGTAATAGAAATCACATAAATGAATAAAGGTGAAATAATAATAAACTGTAATAATGATCAATATAAACAACAATCTCATACCCTCCCACTTGGCATTTCCCCAGTGTGTGGGTTGGTCACTCATTGACATGAACATTTACTATGCGTCAATACATTCCTAGTCTACTATCAACTATCCTAGAATAGTAATAAATGGAAAATAACCATGTGATACCTTTTTAATACCCTTGTAAATAAGGTAATTATTATTTTTTGGGATCAAACATGATTATAAATCCGTAGTAAGGAATGTTTGGACATGATTAGTGGTCATGATTAGTGACCTCCTACGAATTTTATCATGGTGTGTGTGAGAGGGGAAAACCCCAATAAAAAATACTATGTTGTCCTATGGGGATAGTCAATAGTATGATAAATGACTCCATTTCATAATAGAATTTGGTGTATATGGAATGAAGCTAGGATATTTCAAGAGACACATGGGGTTAGTTTACTAGGTTTATGGCCTAAGGAGGCTGGTTATAACAAAAATTATTAGATTATATATTAAGACTGAAGTATAGAGGCACTTTCTAGGTTTGATGTTTGGGATCCACAATGAGTAAATTGTGATTTAAAGGGGTAGAGAATGTAAAAACCTTGTAAAGGTGATACTTAATTGGATAAATGTTCCTAACCAAGTAAACAAGGATCATTTTTCTTTTTAGGAGCCTACCGTATTATAACACCACAATTACGCATGATTGTCTTGGATTCATGCTCGGGATGGGTGACCTCTTGTAACGTTTCATAGGGTGTGTGTGAGTGAGGAAAACACGCACTAAAATAATATGTGTTTGACTTTGGGGAATGTCATTAGTATAATAGGATACCCCATTTTATAATAATTTGTTGTGTATAAGTAAGGATACTAGGGTATTACAAGTTACACATGGGTTTAGGTTACTAGGGTCATGGATCAGGGAAGTGGGTTGTTAAAATTTAGATGTTTCAAATGGGAGATCGTATTTTATTTTAGGAATAATATCATCATGTGTATAAAAGGTCTAGTAATATGATAATTATTTCACCCCATTCCATTAAATTATTCATGTTGTTGGAGTGCATTAGTGAATTTTCATAGAGATTAGTTATTACACCAAAGATGAATCCTGTCAATGATTTTTTCCACATTTCAT
This sequence comes from Viscum album, assembly GCA_963277665.1. Taxonomy (NCBI): domain Eukaryota; kingdom Viridiplantae; phylum Streptophyta; class Magnoliopsida; order Santalales; family Viscaceae; genus Viscum; species Viscum album. The sequence continues at coordinate 1,691,062,779 of OY728137.1, read as the reverse complement.
AGCTTAATAAATTTCATCATGATTGATATGGTGTAATTTTAGGGGTGATAATGATATATAAAATGATGGAATATTTTAGGGATGACCTATTATGATAAAAGACTATTGGGGGAAGGTGTTTTGACAAAATTTTATTCCTTCCTCCAAGTCCTATGGTGAAACAATTCCTTAAAAGAGTTTACTTGGATAAATTATTCAAAAATTAAAATTAAATATCTTCATTTATTCATTGATTATTTTTTATGAGAGTTATGCTTCATGTTGGATTGAATAAAGTGACCATTGATAATGTGTCATATTTTTGTTCCTTCCATTATAATGAATTGTTTTACCTTATTATATGAAGATTAGTATTTTATAGGTATCATAATGGATAATATTTTATGACACCTTTATGTTATTTATCTAGGATTATCATTTTATTATCAAAGAAAATTGTGATTTGGGTGTTATCTAATATAAGGTACCCTATTTTATCAAACATTTATCTATCATTTCTCAAATGATGAGGGAGATAGGAGGGTTTTATTGATTGTCTAGTGGGTGCGGGAATTATTTTGGATAGTTTTATATGAAATAATTCAATAATTTTTTTTGGTGAAATGGAATTTATTGTATTGTGATGAACTATACTTGATAGGGAGAATAAGTCTTATGAACTAACTGTCAAAATGTTTTTCTTCACAATTTTGACAATGTAATTACTAGATTCCGTTAGGGTTTACAGGGTTTTCCATAGGTTTTTGGAAAATGGAAAATTATATGTTTTCAAGTAATACCGATATGTATGGATTTAATAATCTTAAATATTTCCTTGATCACTATTATTTTCATGATATAAAATAAATCATTCACAAATTTCTGACCTGGAGGTCATGTTCCATGGTTTTCTCATATTAGGGATTGTTGCATCATAGAGTTGATGTGACACTATAGTTTGGGTCTAGGGTTAATTGTTAGATGGATGATGGTCTAGGATAAATTCCATGGTTTATTGGGTTTGATAATATTGGGGTAAAACCCTTATCCATTTCATGATCTTTTTTGATTTTATCAAAGGAATAATCATTGATTATGAGGTAATGGGGGTTCCAAATAATGATATCATTTCATGATATAGGGATATAGTCCCATTGCAGTGTGATGGATTCCTCTCACATAATGATACAATGTATTTTATGATATTTTCTGTATTTGGGGATTCTATTAAATCCATTCTATTACTTTATTAAACTATTAAATCCATGGTTCTTTGGTGTTATTTTTTATGAAACTGGATAACATTGATTGATCAAATAGCCTTTTCATTTCTTAATGAATACCCTCGATCCCAACTATCACTTCTCATATCTACATTCCTTTTTATTTTTTACATATTTTTGTTTCATGGATATTTTATGTACCTAATTATTTCGGTTTCATAATGATAACTAATATAGGAATAAATATTTTAATATTTACTCAAAGATAATAAGTTCATTATATGGTGTTGTGTCAACATCCTTTATTAATAATTCAAACCTAGTTTGTTGAACATTAATGATTTTTGGAATTGTATGAGATTATATAAATGCATAATTTAATGATGTATAAATGTTGTATTTTTATTCATAGTATTCTAATGGTAAAATAATATAAATTTATGTAAACAATATGATAATGGAGTGGCTAAATAATCGAAGAGATTGTTTTGTAGCTTCCGATGAAATTATGTTATTCATAACGATGGTCAGATATTGTTTCAAATATTACATAATGAACTATTTAAGATCATTTAAATAAGTATTAGTATAATTATTTATACTTCCTTAATTATTTTAATTTCCTATATTTGATTAAGAAGCACAATGATTATAAGAAAAAAATATTAAAATGATTGAATATTTCCTTGAGTTTATCATTATTCCATAAAATTTCAAAATGTGATTAATAATTTCATTCAGAATAACGTTTAAATAATTATTAAATATGTTATTTGAAGATATATTATAATTCATTTCTTTATGAAACCTTCTCATAATTATTTTATTAAATAAAATTGGAAATTAAATATAATGATGGATATAATTAATAATAGTTTCCAAAAAAGATCAGACGTAGTTTTCTATTAGAGTGTATTATTTGATGAAGTAATTAATGATTAATCCTTGATATTTATGTTTATATAATTATGAAATTATTTTATACACATATTTAGAACATTATAGACTGTATTGTGATTAAACTTAATCTATGTTCTAGGATGATTGATATTAAAAGGGTTGATTTGTATTGTTGAGTTAGTGGTAATGGATTGAGGCTGTAAATGATAGGATGATGTGGATGACATGGAATATTGTCATAAATTATCTTGGCATAGTTGGATATATTTGGGATACTTTTATAGTTTTCTTGGAAATTTCATGACTCAATTTTCTCCATTTTCCTTCGTCGGTAACATTCCATGTTTATGATTTGTTTTGTATCAGTGCTCAAAAGCATGAATATTTATAATTTTTAATGAACTTTTTTCTTATAACCGAGTGTTGGAATCTATATTATTACATTATAACTAGATAAATATGATGAAATCCTAAAACACTTAATTGGTTAACAATCTTGGTAGACATGATATATTTATGGTTCCCATATTACATTTAAAAACAAAAAACAAAACAAATTTTTTTATAATTTAATTATTACATCTATCATATAATTTCATATAAATATTAATTATCTTACTACATTCCTATGAAAGGAAAAATTTTAAGGGTGAGCCCAATTGATCTGTAAGGTTTATGTGCAACATAAGCTCTAATGATTTAATACGCATAATCATCTTGGAATGGTAAATAACTATGCATACATTCCATCTAATAAATAACTTGAATATCACAATAAAATAAGGAATAATCAATATGGAAAGTTAAATAACATATAACACATTCCACATTATTAATAACTTAACTAATATAAATAGATAAAACATAATCAAGATGGAAAGGAAAATAATTAAATGTAGATGCCAATTAATTAATAAAAAATCAATGATAATGTATACAGAGACAATATCATTGAAAAAATATCATGGATAATAACATTTAAACTAATAGTGAAGAAGTTTCTTCATTATTGTATTTTTTGACCTTGGGTATCATCAAACAGCTATAGTTAAGACCTTTCACGGTCAATTTTAAAATTGATGGGTATAAATAAACTAGAAACTCATTTAACTAAGGCTAGTCAACTGATTAATCTCATGAGACTACCAATCTATTTGTTGGATATTAATAATTTGTCTCTATACATACCATCAGGTTAAACACATTCCACATATATCAAATTATAGATTTCATATTTTAACAATAATCCTTATGAAAACATTTTCCTATGGAGTAAGGAATACAAATTATTACTAATTTCCCTAGTCAATCATGTATTTTGCTGTGTAAAATAAAATATGTAAAAATGATAAAAGGATTAAATAATAAGTCTATACCTGAAAAATATATATATATATATTGGAGAAATGAAATGTCCAATGATAACAATAAAGTGAATATTTCCCAGTAATGTTAATGATTAAATGAAATTATTTAAGAAATAGAATTTCCACATTTCCACTGATCGTAATCAATCTAAAGAAATAATAAGGATGGTATTTATGCAACATATACTTAGTAGATCATAAGTACAAAAAATGGTTATTTTCATTGATGAATTAACATATCATACAAAATGACATTAACCCATATGAGAAGAAAATAACCTTTTCACTAGGAAATACTATTTTAAAACAAAATGATCCCAAATAATATTGAAAATTATTTTCAGTGATAATATCATCTGAAACATATAATGAAATATTTAAATCATTGATTTATCCAAATGGCAGTAAATTTCATATATGTTATACCTGTTAAAATAAATATTCATTTAATATTTTTGGTAAAATCTAAATATGAATTTTATGAAAATTAAATGAAAATTCGATATTTTTTTTGTAAAAATGAAAAAATGGGTAAAAATGGATTTAATAAATCCTATTTTGAATTGAAAAAAATGTTTTTTTTGAACACATGGTTTGGGAAGTATAATTATTATCGACCAAATAGATAAATGAAGACCTATTTTATTTAAAATATTTTATAAATAATTTTATATTCAAAAGAATATAGAAATGGTAATATAACATTAAAAATTTATGGAATACTTGAGTATATTAAAATATATGGGATTTACATGGAACTAGTAAAATATTTTCCTTCAATGTAAATTATAGCATAAATAGTATTGATGAAATTTATATCGTGAAATAAACCCATAAAAATATCATTAAGTCCAACATAGAATTAACCAATGAATCCATTATGTGTATCAAATATATATCCATATAAATATAGTGGAAATATAAATAATTAATGTAAAAATTCATTACAAACGTAATCTTAGAATACAAAAGACAATGAAGAAGTAATATAACTTCATGAAAAGAAATTGAGTTGGGAAATTCATTACAACTTTGTATATTTTAATTAAAAATAAATTTGGATTAAATAATTAAAATTAAAACATAAAATAAAATAACTTATTATTTAATCATGATATTACATTTCAAAGTAGTAGTATAGGCTCCGTATAATTTAAATTAGATGCATAACATTATAATATGTCTCGATGAATGGAAATTGAGACGAAGCCCCTTACCACATGCTTCCTTGTTATTGAATGTTCTTAAATCTCATGTATAATAGTGAATAACATGAAACTAATTTATAGCAGACCCATATTAGTATTTATAATAATATATATTATCCCCTTAAATCATTTTATATTCCATTTGTTAATAAAAATTTCAAAAGATTCATTATTTTGGATGTAAGGTTCCTTTTTCTCATGCATCGTTTATCATCAATTTCTATATTCCTAGGCATATGATACACATACACCATATACATAATGATATTAGTGTTATGTATAACATATTGAATCATTATATACATTTTTATAATCATTCTTGGTCTATTGTCATGGAAAATAATTCACATTGCTTCATTGAGATGGTAGGTCATACATACACACGAGAGAAGATAACATTGCATCAACGAGTGAAATGGTAACGATTTGGGTGATAAATTAATTTTCAATAAAAATATTTGTTTTATATATATATATATATCACATATAGTCATTAAATCCATCCTCATTACCTTCCCTGTCTGTGTAAGTGAAGAAGATAACTTCTCTTCCCGAGGTGATAGTCCTCCGTACGCACGAGCAGTGTTATTTTATTTTAAATGGCATGGATGGTAATATGGTATATGTTATATTATAATTAAAAAAATATAATAATATAAAAAATATTATATATATAATTTAAATCTATCATTATTCACAATTATGAGATGTTTTTATGGAAATTGAGTTTAATTGGTCTGTGAGGCGGTAGTAAATCATACACACGACGAACGATTTCCATTCCCATTTAATGGGGGAGGATATGGGTAAAAATAATTCCATAGACCAAATAAAATCTTAGTATATAGAAAATAATTATAGATAACCAATATTATCATACAGAGACATTATATCATTTGAGATGAATATTCATCACATTAGAAAAGTACATGCCCGAGGACCATAATAGTTTAGTGTCTTTGGAAACAAGGAAACATAATCTTCAATATTATTGAAACATGGTAAACATCTCCCTTAAATATATTAACCTTTATTACACCTAGGTAAAACCATTTTGTATAACCTTGGGAAAGGAAACATGAGAAATGGATGAGCTAAAATTCTAAAGATAAATAAGGGAGATTTATATGAATAACATGAGCATAAGTGTATGAGAACATGATCATAACATTGAAATATCATTCCCTACAATTCAATGGTCATAATTTAGAATCATGGCATTCGTATTGGAAGTTCCTAAGACATGAAACAGAAGGGAAACAAGATCATAATCCATGAGGCTATAAAATAGGAATATGACGTAGAAGTCATGGCATACACATAAACATATAAAATCTTATATAAAGGCTACCTACCAAGACCTTCATAACATGTTATTCTAGGAATATTCATTGGTGTACCTACATCGGGATTCTTCTAACAAAGTTTTTACCCTATTATTTTCAGTATTGGGTTACATCCTATGTACCCTCTTATTTTAAAGATTAGGAATAACCCATGTACCCATTTATTTTTTGTCTTGTGATATAACATGTGTACCATTTTATATTTAAACCCGGTCTATAACACATGTACCCTCTTATTTTTGGTCATTGACTATAACCCATAAACACTCTTATTTTTTGGCTTGGGCTATAACCAGTGTGCCCATTACTTTCCATATATAGGATACAACATATGCACCATATTTTTTAGTCTTGGGATACAAACCATGAAACATTTCACCTCACAAACCATTTTTCATAATCCAATGCATGGGAGGGACATATAGTTCCCACCTAAACATAATAAAATAATACATACATGTGCCAGAGGATCATAAAATTTTCATCATATCATGACCGATAAAAAGATATGTGTTTCAAAATCATAATATCATAACCCATGATACGAAATATGTACTATAAACATTTCATCATATCATAACCTATTTTAAATATAGAGGATTTATAATCATTTCATCAAATCATAACTCGTGTAAGGAACCATATTTCAGAAGAATATAACCCAAGGAAGAGAAGAATGTGTCATAAACTTCATTCCATAAAAACATAAACCATTAATGAAAGAATAAGAATGGTTTTCTCTAATTATGGCCCCATTAAATTTTGAACTATATCAAATACTGGCATCTTTAAAAGAGAAGTATTTTGAAACATCACATAGAGCATTTCATAAGGAAAATAAATTTCTTTAAAATTCACATTTTAAAACATGGAACATATTAAATATAATTTCCTTTAAAAAACACTTTTAAAACATGTAAATTATGCTTTGAAATCAATAGGAACATTTCTTGAGGAAAATATACTTTCCTCTTTCCAAAACACTTTTTAATACAAAAATCCATTTTGAAAACCGTTTTTATAAAAATAACCTTGAAAGTTTTAAAAAGAACATTTTTAAAACTATTTTAACAACTTTTTAAAACAAAAAAAAACTTAAAATCTATATTCCTTGAATATTATATAAAAAAATATGTGAAATTGTTTTTAAAATATTTTCTAAAAACATGGTTTTTTTAATAAATTTAAATTGTGACCGAGGAGAAATAATGTCGTGTTTTTTGGAAGGAATTTTTTTAATCATCTTAAGTAATAATTTTTGTAAAACTGGTACCATTACATGTGTACATTATGAGAAAACATAGGATAATAAATTCCATGATATTTCGTGAGAATGTGATCATAATATTTCATCATAGGAAGCATAATCGTAAACCATCCTAATAAACAATGTGATTAGAGAAATAAACTTTTTCCACTTTAGTAACATTAAATTATAATCCTGATTATATAATAACATTTAATAAATATTATAATATCATGAAAATAATAATATTCTTGATATAAAATTTCAATTTGATGGTATATAAACCTCACAAAATTGTGCATAGGAAAACATTTTTTTCAAAAAAGGGAAATCATGAAAAAATTAACCTACCGATTTGGTAAATTATGAAACATAAAACCCATAAAAAAGATCATAAAATGTATATTTAAATATCAAAAACATTAAAGATAAGAATAATAAAATACATTCATGGGACATATATACATGACACAAAATAACTGAGTGGTGAATATGGAATAACTCTCAGATAAATAAGAGTGACACTAGAAATCCCCTTACCACTTGAGTAATTTTTGAATAAAGAGATCCATTAAAGAAAAAAAATGGAATATGTAATATAATTAAATAAATAAAATTAATTAAAAAAATTTCTTAGTGAATTATATACATCGTACAATAAGGATAAGTGGTTAATATATCATATATCTCACAACACTAAAATTGAGACGAGAAAACGCTTACCTTAAGCCATGATTTTCATCGTAAAAATTAAAACCACCTATAAAATAAATATAAGTTTATTATAAATCTACCAAATTACCATATTATTTTATATTATACCATAAATTATTTTTTTATGACATTATATTACAGTTTTTTTAACAATTTCATGTTAATGTTAGCTTTTACGTAATATCAGCTTGGTTTTTCTTATATATTTTTACTAGTTATTCTTGGTCCTCTAAATTATATCTTTATTTAATTATTTAATAAATTAAAAGCATGATTAAATATAATATATATTCTTTATATAAATATTTAAAATCATCTAGAAAATATAGATATATGATATGGAATACACCGTTCCGAGAGATGGTAGGTTGTACGTACCCATGAACGTTGTTTCCATTTTTTGTGGTATAGAATGAATTAATGTTAAATACAAATATTTATATACGTTAATATTATCATGATAGTAGAATTATTATGTTATATATATCATAGAAATATTCTAACCCTGACCATAATGTATTCTATGTAAAGTGTGATAGAATCTCAACGCTTTGAGAATGAAGTAGTCCACACATCCACAAACCAAGATATAATATTCCCACAAAATTAAAAGCATGAAGGTATTTGATATATATTAATTTACGAAAAATAAATACAGCTTAAATATCATATATTTCATAAAAAATAGTATTTACATCATAATTCCGAACCATGAGAGGTGGTAAAATTAATATTATTAACATCATTTCATGAGGTGTTATTCCACTGTACACGCAAACATTAATTTAGGGGGAAAGAATGTTACCTCTTTTTCATGTAACTCTCTTTGTTTTTCACCAAATCACTTACATTATTATATTTCACTCCAATTTAATTATTATATGATTTTTGGAGGATATTTGGTAATGTTTTGGGCATGAAAAGGCCTTTATAGACAGAATAAGTGGGGGTGGGTGATTTCTATTTTATAGGGATGGAGGAGTCTCATTTTCTAAATATAAAAGTCTAATTACTATTGATAGGTCTCCATTATATCATGTTCCTACAATAATTTTACATTTTATATAAAATATGGTACTTGGTTTAAATTATTCCATAAAATGGATTATTTAAGTGTTTTGTATTTATTTGGACCCAAAAATTAATGTTTAACCACAATATAATCTTGTTTTTACCTTAATCACTCAAATTATGTTTAATTAATTTCACAAATATTTTTTGGAAAATTGTAATTTAACAAAATTATAAATTCTAAATTAGGATGATTAAAACTAAGAGATTATTTTGGAAAAACTATTATCACATAAGTGGTATAAATTTATTTAAAATTAATCTCGTATACATGTCTCAACAGCATCTTTTTTAAGTACAGATGTTTAAAAGTTTGAAAAGCTTTTTTATATAATTTCGATGTCAAATTGAATCCAATGATCTAAATTCAATTAATTTATATAAAATTGATCAAAATTAACTTCTAACCTCTTAAATATATAATTTAACTAAGTATTAAAGTAGATGAAAATGCATTTTTGAATTAAAATTCACTATTTTCCCTATTCATTAAAAAATGAAATATCCGATAAAAATACAAAAAAAATCACACAAATTTAATTTTCATAATGTGATTTAAAAATTTTGGTTTTTTAAGAAAATAATAAATGTTTCAAAATTTATAATTAAAATGGGTCCACTATTAAAAGGATGTAAAATTATATTTTAGAAAGAATATATATCTTATTATGTAATATTAGATTTATTCTTTCCTGTTATCTAGAAAAAACATAATATGAATGCTAAAAACATGAATGAATGATATATATATATATATATATATATCCTTAAAATAATCTATCAAAAGTGGTTTAATTAACCTGATTAGGTAAAATGTGTTTGATTTAAAAAATATAGTTTTCCAGCAAAATATTACCTATATTTTCAAAAGGGTTTTATTTTTGTTTCTAGTTTATTTGTCCCAAAATAATTATTATTATATATATGTTTAATAAATATTTTCATAATTTATTTAATCTTCATGATAACCACCATTCTAATAGGTAGCTGGAAAATATAATAATATTTTAATAATATTATTAATAGAATGTTGTAGTTTTATAAACCTAGGTCTTGCATGCAATAAAAGATATCAAATGAACTCTAAATTGTGTGTAACAAAACACAAACATGGTTTTTCATGTTTCTAATGTTAATCTATGTGGGGTGTGTAGTGTAAGATTAACTTGGTTTTTTATATAATTCAATCCAAACGTAGTGGTTTCATAAAACAAAAACTATATTAAATGTTGTGTGAAATGATAAATATCAAAAAGATTAATTAAATTCAAAAAAATCACAAAATCTTAGGGTATTACGTTATACCCACTTAAAATGAATTTCTCAATTTAAATTCATCTATGTGATAAATGGATTAATACTTGAAAGTTCCTTTCTCAGAAACCTACATCGTAAAAATGTAAAATAAAACTGTTTTGGAAAAAGAGACTGTTGGAACCGTATTAGTTACCCAATGAAACTCATAACTAGGTTTCCATGTAGGACAAAATAGGTTTGGATTAGTTATTTGACATTATATAAAATCATAAATAATTATAGAGTGTGATAAATATCATTGATCAATAGTAATTGATTGATCAATATAATGTTAAAGGGCTACAAAACCATAAATCTATAAAGATTTATAAGACCATATGTTCAATATAATCGATGGTATTAGGATAAATATTTTTCAACATTTGTTTCCAAGATTTGATGAATTATTTTACTATCTATATACATAAATAGGTATACTTACTTGAATTTATTCCATTCTATTTGAAAAATCATACCATTTGGTCATCTCCTGACTAATTTCCATAATTGTTCAACCTTGTAACCCTTCTTAAAGATGTAAATCCAAAACATTAGAAATAAGTTCACTAAATTAGCCTAAAACGCTTCCCACATTTATCATAAGGTAGATCTTGGTTTTCACATTCCAAACATGTGAATACCTTCTCTATGTGTTCTCTTGAAACATGGTAATAACCTAAATTACCATATATACTTATTGAAAACATACATTCTTTATTGTGGATGGATTCCTTTATTCCCAAATTTTTTGAACATTATCCTTTATAACATAGATCACTTATTTAAAAAATCCTTAATCAGTTCCAAGGTAATCAATACAATATTAATTATTCATATCCAACATATCTCTATCCAAACATTATTATATCAACACTAGGAAGATATTAAGGGTCATCATTCCATTAATAAGGTCTTTTATATGAATATAAAATTTCCATTAAGTCACTTTTCATGCCTATAAGAACCACTTAACTTATTCTTGTACGTTCCTAGTGAAAAACATAAACTAAAAATCCTTATAAAATTCACCATTCATTATTATTTAATCCAAATACATAAATATAGTCATCCTTAAACTTTAATTATTGAAATGGAATATGTCCTTAATTTTCCAAGAAGTGAATTCATAGTTCACATAATTATGTTGGGTAACAATAATTTTCTCCATTGATAAGACATTGAACTCCCTGAAACATTTTTCACTCTATATCCCCATTTTCCACATATATTATATCTTCCTCTCCATTTGAGAAATTCCTTTTGGTTTTTATTCCTAACTTCTTGAAATATAGGAAGACAAGTCTTATTTCCTCTATGTTAATTACTAATTCAAATTTAATAAAACCCCATATTCCACTTATTATAAGTTTCATGATTATTAATGAATTTTATGTTTTTAATCATATACCTTGATATCTAATAAGGAATAATCTCAACATCCTTTACTCCTGAAATCACTCCATTTAGATTGTCATCAAAAAATAATCCGTTACATCCAACAATAACCTAGATCCATCAGGTTCCCACAATTGACAAAAACTGGTAAGCATATAGTAGTAAAAAATAATCATAGAAGGGAACCAAATAATATTGGAAAATCACTTGTAGGAAGCATAAATCTGGAAACCTACTTTTAGATCTATGACACATTAGGCTTACCCTTATATACAACCCTAGAAGTGACCTTAGAAATATCTCTATGGGTATCACCAAATTTCTGTCATCCTTGTTTCCAAAGGTTTACTAATCAATTCCTTTGATGCCTACTATGGTGACATTGACTTAACAAACATATATATTACATTATCTTAGATGAATATTATTCAAATTATAATAGTACATGCCTGAGGACCATGACTATTTCATGTCTTTGGAATTAAGGAAATATAAACTTCTGTATTTGTGAAATATATAAAATATTTACCATATAGATATTCCCAATTTAAAATCCTACTTAATACGTTTCTTCAAAACTTGGCGAAATGAAACATAATAAATGGGTTACCACAGATGCTTTGTAAGGGTAAAAAAGGTGGATATATAAGCATAACATGAGCATCATGGTATGAGAACATGGTCATAAAATTATAATATCATACCCTTCATATCAAATTTTATAATCATGATTCATGGTATAATGATTGTAATTTCATAAGACATTAATCATAAGGTAATCAAGTCACAACTAGAAATACATCCCATTACCACACATCTATTGCCACAGTTTTAATAAATCGTGGAAGTAGTATTATATAAGGTTACTATTTTATTCAAATCATGTCAATACCCCTCTTTTATCCTTATCACCATCGTGAAGTTTTCCCCTTCCCCACTTCTTCCGGTTCCTTCTTTTTGTGTGTAGTTCTTATCACGACACATCCTTTGAAAAGATCTTCCTCCTCCGACACAACAATCCCACCTCCTACATCTTGAAATCCCCCTCCTCCAACACAGCTCTAACATAGTTATGATGTGGTTATGATACAGCCCGCCTGCCTCCTACCTCTAAAAATCATCCTATTTATATGTGGATTTGACACATCTATCCCACCTCCCTGTCAACATGGCTCTGATGTGGCATCCCCACCTCACTTCTAATGTAGTATCGAAGATGCGTTGTGTTTTCGGTCAAACATTAAGGTACTCATGTGGTCTGATTATTATGGGTTCTCCTTGTATCTAGGTTTTCGTCTATATTGCAGGCTTTCATGGACCTAATTAATGATGGATTATGTGTCACATTTATAATTTGTCAATTTTTTCGAAACACTAGATTTATATTTTGAGCACATCATATGTTTCTTAATATTTAGAGTATTCAGATTACTTCTTTGGTTCTATTAAATCATTATTTGATGGTTTCATTCCATTTTAACATGATCATGTTTGTCATTTCCATGTGATTTAATTTTCTATAAAAACCATGTCATTATTTTGTTTTTTATACCCATTATTATTTCATTACTATTATAATTGTATATGTTTTATAGATATGTTCTTATGTTTCTCATAAATAACTACTATTTATGTTATTCCATGTGTTTTTTATGATTTTGTGCTAATATAAAAATATTCTATTAGTACTTATTGGATTTATGATATGTTTTTATTGATTTCAATGAGGTTTTTGTGTTATATATGCATTCTACATATTTTTTTGTTTAGGATCAAAAGTGTTTAGATGTTAATGTGAAAAAAGGCCTATTTGAAAATATTTTTAAAATATTTTTCATTATACCCTTTTCTTAATCCCCCATGAAATTAAGTTTTAGAAGAGAATATATATTTTTTGAATTTAATGTTATTGTGATGTGATATTATATAGAATGAAAAGTTGTTTTTCATAAACATTTTGTATGGGGATGGGATAAATTTTTGAAATTGTGATGCCTTGCAATGAATTATTCATTATATATGTGGTAGATGTGTTATAAAATGATTACCCAACTCCAATAGTCTACTTTATTAGATCTTGAGGTATCTAAGTGGGTGGTTGAGAAATTTCCGCTATAGTAGTAATGTTTATATACTTATTAGGATCATTTAATTCATGTATTGAATCTACCTAGAGGAAATTACACTAGGTATGGTTAGTTGGATGGATCTAATAAATTTATATATTATGGTGTTTATTAGTAGTCTGAAAGGTAATTCTACCTGTGTACATCTTAGTACATAACTCACTTTGATTATAAATTTGTATATTAATTTTCCATATTTTTTATACAACTATTTGTTTAAAATATTACATCAAATTATTTCTTAAGATAATTAAAACTGTTATTGAAATGGAATTTTAAAGGTTTATTTGATTTTAATTTTTGTTTTCCATCAAATAAGTGAGTTTTTGAATAGTTTTTTCAAATGAATAAATTTATGTATGGATACAACAAGATTTAAAAAATATTGATTTAAGGCATGACCATGAGAATTTTTCAGGTATAGGTTAAAGATTCTAATAAGATTCTTTTAGAATTCATGTCCTAGGTCACTCTTGTATTAGCCAACGTTGGTTATGTTAGATAAATAATTGGGTTCTTGAGTATATTTCTGGTTTAGTATTATAGGTTTCATTGTTTCTTTTTTTACATTGTGTATTCCGACCAATTTATCCTCAATTATATTTTGGGATCGATATTTATGCTTACGGTATCTCTATTATGTTATACTGATATCAATATTGTAATGTATTTAAAATTTGGGTTTGTTTGGCTTCCATTTGATTTAAAACTACTTATTTCCTCTTTCATGGTAGTCTAACGTATAGACATGACATATCATAATCCCAATAAGTTTCCACTATTTCTTTATTTGCATTTATTATTATGGAACCAATCCCAATATTCTCTTCAAATATTTTTAATTTGGTATTGTTTACTATTATCTCAGAGGATTTGATGTAGGTCACTTCATGGTGAATGTATTGAATGAAATTGGATATCATTTGAAAAAAAGTCTTTATTAAAGATCAATTTATATAGTATTGGGATGTACATATCAATCTGAATATTCTTTATTCATTGTTGGTTATGTAGTCATGTATCATTTATCATGTAAAGTTGACACACTGATCACATATATATAAGATTCCGTTATATCTCACTTCTTTTCCCATTATTTTCATATAGGTGGTTTTTTATGATGATCTCGGTTCTATAAACATCCATCGAATGTTGTTATTTTGAAATCGTATTTGGGTATAGTTTCATCAATTTTTTTTTCTTTGGTGCAATATTAATTAAGGCTTTTCTAATTTTTGGGTTCTCTGTGTTTTTTCAGTGCATTTTTTTATACTTCTCTTTTCTTATTAAGACTAACCAAGAAACCATATTTTGTAACTATAAATTTCTTATCCATATAACGAAAAACTAAATACAACATGTTATTCTTTGCTATCTAATTTAACTTATATTCCATTAATGCTTTCTTATAAGTTGAAATTGTTTTATATTTAAACTGAATTTCCCAATGTTTTTGGGTTGGTTATATCTATTTTTAATATGATTCAATTTGTGTATCCTAGAGAATATGGGTTATAGAATGAGATTAAACCCAAAGGAGATAATGGTGTGACCAATAAAATTGGCTAAAGATGAATTACGAGTCCGGTTGTTATCATATAATACCTAGCCAGACAGACCCCATTTTGGTTAGTCTTTATGTGGATTTGAGGTAAGCTTATGATGGTGTTGGATGAAGGCTTGTGTTAGTATAATTTTTCTTTATTCATTACAGTTGGGTTCTTCATTAACTATGTTTGGTGTTTTTACTATTCATCTAGATTTATGGGATTATTTCTTACTTTATGGTGGCTTCTATCTATTGGTTTGGTTCACTCTTTGAGTAGAAGGATTTAGGGTGGAAAACACTATTTACACATCGGTGGCCTGGTTCTTTAGTAGGTATGTGGTTGTATTCTCATGTGTAGTCGATCATTATTTGTGTGGAGTTTCTTATTATAGGGGGTGGTGATATCATTTATGTCATTTTTAGTTTTTTATATTTGATTTATTGTGTTGTTCAGTTGAAAAATTATTTGGTATGATGTTTTAGAGTTAGAATATGATTGTGATATTCACTTTTTTTTCCAATGGTGTTTTCTCCTAGATGTGTGTTGATTTCATTACATTACATCTATGTCTATTATCAATTACAAATTCACAAGATAAATCTTGGTAATGTAACCAAATATATGAAATTATTAATTTATTGCATTTTTAATACTCATTTTATTTTCATTACTGACCTAGAATTCCCCCTTTTCTATCTAGTATCTCCTTTTATCCTTTGTGTCTCTCTCCCTTATAAATCTTCTATGATATGTTTTATATAGGACTCGATAAAATTTCTTTTCTTAGTGTGACACCCTTATTCACGGTGATACATGTCTCAAATTATATCCTTTAATTTTGAGACATAATCCTTCACATTTAATCATGATTCAGCATTTAGATTCAAGATGTATGCTTCATATCTTATATTTATGTCCCTGCAAAATCTGGGAGGATCGTTTAATATTCATTGACTCAAAATGTTTCTTGAGGAATGATCTATTCCTACATTTTGTGATGTGTACATGGATAGAAACACTATAATTTGTTTATATTCTACTTTCTGGCTTGTTATATAGATAACAATATAACCTATACCCTTTTAATACCCATCACAGTGAATCATTAACTTCATAGTGCTTACACCTTATAAATTATAGCACTACTAAATCGTCTACTTCCTTTATTCTTTTAATAGCAAGTGTCTTTACATTATGACTTCATGATCCCTCAAAATCATCATTTTATATATCGAGCCTTCATGGTGTATCACCCTAATATCATGGTATCACTTCTTATAGGAAGTTACACTAAATTCTAGCAATAATCCCATCATTATGTGGTCACTATCTACATAGAGTGACTCCAATTATTCAAAATAAATTATACAAAAAAAATAGAATCCCTTATGAAAATTCATATTAACCATAAAAAGTAGGGATTTTGCCTTTTCTTTGAATCATGTATTCCCAATTCATGGAATAATAGTACCCACATAAAACTTATGGGATTCTATCACAAAAGGGGCTTCCCCATGGTCATCCATCATAATTAGTCTCATGTACCTAGGTGTGGTTGTGGAGTGACCATACTCATCACAATGAAACTTTGATCTTATATAAAAAGTTATTAAAACATTTCCAAAATTCATTCATGTTGTTCTAATGAAAATTTTCTTCTTTTAATACCTCTCTATCATATTATTAAACAAAAACATACTAATTATTTGGTGAAGATATACAACACATGATCTTGGGTAAAAACAAATTTAAGTTGTATATCATTATTAAATAACTTCTCCTTTAAATAATTAATGTGGATCTCAATGTGTTTCATGTGAGTGTTGTAATGATTTTTTTTCTATTTTGATAGAAATTTTTTGTCTCATTGGATATATAGCAAATTCATTGATGTATTCCAACTATTTCCTTATCGATATAATATATTTATATGTTTTCCTGTCTAATGGGCTTGCAGTTGTGGGGTGTGGTGCGGGGGGGAGGGATTGGTGAAGGGTGTTATTGTAGGGGTTGGGGGTTTCCGTGGTAGGGGGTACAATCGGGGGTTGGGATGGTAGGGGGTTTTGTGGGGGGGTTGGAGGGATACTATATGGGGTAGTAGGGAGTTGTTGTAGTGGGGTATGGGGGATGTTTTGGTGGGTTGGGTGTGAGTGGTGGGGGTTAGTGGGTGATAGGGGTTGTGGGTGATATTGTAAGGGGTTGGGGGTGGGGGTTTTTTGGGAGTGGGAAAGGGTAGGATGGATGTTGTAGGGGATGGTAGGGGTGGTTAGGGGAAGGGGGTGGGGTTGGCAGTGGGTTGTAGTGGATACTGCATTAGGGTGTGGGGATACTTCCATGGGTGGGGGTGTGTGGTGGGGGTTAGAGGGTGTAATAGGTTGTGGGGGTTTCTGTATTGGGTTTTGGGGTGTGTCTAGGGGATAATAGATGTTGGGGGTGGAAAGGGGGGGTTGGAGATGGGGGCTGGGATGGAAGGGTTTTTTGAGGATACTGTAATGGGGTGTGGTGGGGGTTGGAGGGTGTCATGGGTTGTGGGGGTTGTTATATGGGGGTTTTGTGATTGATGTAGGGAGTTGTGGGGGTGTTCAGGGGCATGATGGTTGTTGTAGGGGTGACCAGGGGTAGGGGTGGTTGTGGGGTGTGGGGGTCGTTGTAATGGTTGGGGTGTGTGGTGGGGGTTGGAGGGTGGAAAGTTGTTGGGGGGCCTCTATAGGGGGTTGTGGGGGGGGGGGGCAGGAGGGGTGATGAGTGTTGGATGGGTGGACAGGGAAGGGGTTAGGGGGTGGTGGTGGCAGTGGGGTGTGGGGGCTACTATAGAGGGGTGGGGGATGTTGTAGGTTATAGGGGTGGTAGGGGTGCGGGAAGGGGGATGGGGTGGTGGGAGAGGACAGGGGTAAGAGGAATGTTGTAGTGAGTTGGATGGTGACAAGGGGAAGGGGCTACTATGGGGGGTTTGGGTGTTAGGGGTTGGGGTGTTTGGGGGTGGGGTGGCCAGGGGTGGGAGGGATGTTGTAGGGGGTGGAAATGGTGTTCAGGAGTTTGGGGTGGCAGGGGGTTTTGGGGGATGTTGGAGTGGGGTGTGGGGTGGTGGAAGGTGCTAGGTTTGGAGTGTGGTAAGGGGTTGTGGGGGATGTTTTAGGGGATTATGGTGATGGGTAGAGAAATTGGGTTGTATTAGGGTGGCTAGGGATTGTGGGATGGGGGTGGCAGTGGGTTGTGGGGCATACTACAATGGGGTGGGGTTCGGGGATGTTGTAGGGGGTAGGGGTAGGGTTGACATGGGTAGGAGGGATGTTGTAGGGGATGGGGATAGCCTGGGTATGGGGGTTACAGGGTGTGTGTGGGATATTGTAGTGGGGTTGGGGTGGGGGTTGGGGTGTCCATCAGCATGGGGTCTGTTGTGGGGGTTTGGGAGTCAGGGGGTTGTTGTGGGAGCAGGGGGTGGTGGGGGATGGGGAGTCTAGGTGTACGAGGGGTGATGTAGGGGGGATGGGGATGTCCAAGGGTAGATGGGATGTTCTAGGGGGTGGAGGTGGGTTATTGCGGGTAGCTGCAATATGGTGTGGGGGTGGGGGAAGGGGGGATTTTGTTGGGGGTAGGGGGTTTGGGGGGCTACTACAAGTCATTAAATATTTTGATAAATGATTATGGGATTACAAGGTCATTTTTACATATTCACATAACCTTTATTTGTACTCCTTAAATTATAAGTATCATAATATCTCAATCCATAGATTACTATCTAAACACACTCTTTGTCGCCTTTGAAAATCGATAAGTCCCCTTAAGGTTACCCATACAATCTAAGAGTGTGTTAGATTACCAACCAGTTTGGAAAATACACATTCCATTGTATTATTCTCTTTTGATCACAGATATATAAGAAGCCATTAAATATCACTTATTTTCAATTTTTTCCTTACAAGTTGTTTCTTATGATGAGTTCGATTCTATCCACCGCCATCGAAGGCAGTGAGATCAACATTAGATTCAGGTAAGGTTAATTCCATTTTTATTCTTTGTACTAATATTAATTAGGTCATTTTTTATTTTCTAGTTCCCCATATTTTTTTAGTGTATTTTGGGTCTCATTAAAGACATAGAACATTAATGATATACCCATATTCTTGGTTGGAAAACATAAAGTGGAATATTGAATTATGATCAAATTCTATGTTATGTTTCATGTTGGGAACTCGTAAATAATGTTTACTCCTCTCCATACTTGACTTGTAGATATTATATTTGTTCGGAATTAATGTTGAAGAATTATGGCAATTTTTTTTCTTTAATCCAAGTTTATATAATATATTATTGAGATGAATTTCCGTATTTTTATGTTGATAAGAATAATGATTGGTATACTAGATTTATACCTGAAGTAATTTAATTCATTTATATGTCATGGGCAAGATAACATGGGTATGTGTGTATCTATTCTTATAATTATAAATTATTAAACCAGGTTAGTTGAATATTGACATAACAATACATTATATGGGTAATTTTTTTATCCATGATTGAGTATATGCCTTACAATTTTCCACAAGGTGGTCATTGGACCTAAATTTATTTTCACTTTCTCCTTTGTAGGTTGCAGACTTATGGAATTACTCTAGAATCCCACCCAGGTTTGATGGGTTACAAGACAACCCAATCCCCGAAATAGATGGGACATACCAAAAGATTGACCAACCTATAACTTGATATTTATATTTGGTATTCCATATAAAAGTATGGTAATGTGAGTTTATGAATAAACTAAACTGATGTATTATTATAATATTTTATACCTAGAATTATTTTCTAAGCATAATTGGCCTTGAAGGAAATTGGCCCTTTTTTCATTATACTGTTATTTATATAATCATACACTATCTCTTTATGTTAATAGATGTTATTGTGATATTTACCAAGTATAACATTCTCACTCATATTATGTTACACCATTTGTGTGTATATGTTGACTGCATTATGTTTCAGGTAATTGAAAGTGGCCTTTTTAGCTTCTTCTTGATTTCTAGCGATAGTTTGAGGCTTAATATGATATCCTACAAATTACTATGGAGTTTGTTTTCCACTCTGTAAGTAATAATTTATTTCATGAATCATTAACATCTTATTAAAAACTCATTCAAAGATATTTCTTTGAATTGGTATTTCTATTTTTTTATTGATGTTTTAGTGATTCTATTTTAAAATTATTCATGCAAATATGAGTTTATGTATTAATTATGGGGTATCAAATACTAGGATGGACAATCCGATAGAGTTGAAGAGAAAAGACTAGAAAAAAATAGTATCATAAAATAAATATTTATTTTACTTTCAATCTGAATGAAATTATTTTTCTTGAATATATATTTATTTTTTCAAAATGTATGTGACTTTATTTTCATCATATACATGTAGTTTCTATAATTAAATTACCTTGTCTAAAAAATTGTTTATTTTATCTTCTTCATATATATGATTTTTGTCCAAATTTAGTCAGTGTTATTAAATTTGAATTAAGAATTTCGTTTCATATACCTAATATAAGAATGTGATTTCAATTACAGAATATACACATTAATTTTTATCTTTAAACTTTGTATCTAATACCATTTACATAATAAAAGTATACAATATCAATTATCAATATAAACTATAGTTTCTGTTGAATTAGCCTTCAATTTAAATAACTTATTATTAAATTAATCTAACTATTTCATCTGCGTGACTCACTCGAGTGGAGAGGGTGAGATGATCTGGACCCTTGCTTGTGTTCCCCTTCCCTTATCAACTATGTAGAAGTAGATTGGAGGAGGCTGATAGATTATGAAGGTGTATATACACGACAAGAGTTCACCTTCTTCCCACTAATCTATAACATAAATTAGTGATGATTAGAGGGAACTCATTGATCCTGACCCCATTTTTGTGGGCGTTCTCAAAAGTATCTTATGGTAGACATTGAATCACCTTGAAAAACTAGAGTTGATCTTGTGTGCACTGTGGGGGATATACTTTTCATCGGACAGAAGTATATTATAATAAGAGGGTACCTTCATTCAGAAATCCTAGCATCAGAGCTCTTGATGTTTATCTAGGGTAGAGATGCACTCACATTTTAGGGGAGAAAATGGAAAATGATGATGAATGGGAAGATGAAGATTTGGGTTCGAGTGATAAGATCTGTTTAGACCTAAATAATGAAAAATGAAATCAAAAAACACATTCAGTTGAAGATATAATTCTCTAACTGTTCCAGATCTGATTTCATGGAGGTCTCTCATGAATATGAGGACTATCATTGGAGACCATAGTCACAAAAATGTATGTTCATGCTAGTCACTATTTTGTTTAGCTTCTAAAATAAATCCATCGTGATTTTCTTTCCCTACAAGAGTGGAAGTTTATACTATACTATCTTCATCCTTCCCGTTGTGTCTAAAATAAATCTATCATGCTTTACTTTCCGTATGAGAGTAGATGTATATATTATACTGTCTTTAGCCTCCATAGTGTGTCTGAAAGAAATCTAGCTTGTTTTCTTTTCCCAATGAGAGTAGAAGATTCGATTATTTGTAGAAATATTCAATGATTCATCAAAAAATTTCATAAACTATCTAAAATGTTCTAATTTTATTTCTATATGTTTACATTCAGAGATCATATTTCATTTTATGGTTCTTTGGTTATTTATTTTTGTGCTTAAACTATAAAACTTTATTCATGCTCACTGCACTTATTTTGGACATCCTAGAAAATTGAAAATATACTTGTTAAATCATTTTGAGTGTTTAGTTAATTTTTATGTTGTGATGGAAACATTACATGATTTGTTTGTTGATATTCTATTTGATTTTTTATTAGTTATATACATGTAAATTATCATGGTAAATTATAATTTCTAAATATTAAGTTTTCTTATGGTTTATACTATTGTATATACGAGAATAAGACTCTAATAGGATTTTATTTTCTAGTTTGTTGGTGGTTCAATTTTTATACCAGATTTTTTCAACAAAGATAATGAGGAACTAGTCGTGGGGTTGGGAGTTGTCACTTAAGGGAATATTCTACCTCATTAACTTTTTTGATATATCTTCTTTCCACTTAAATTCAAAATGCATGCTAATTTTATTTGATCATTGATTTCATGTGTTATTTTGATCTTGTTGGGTGAATTTCATTCTAATTTCATATATTTAAAGTGATGTTTATATCAATACAAATGAAATTTAATTTAATTATTATGAAAGTTATTTCTATAAATTCATGTTGTTTCAATTAATAAACATGTGAATAATAATATTGGGTTCATTTTCATGAAACCCATAATATTAAATTATTTAATAATTATATAATCTAGTAGAAGTCATATGCTATTGAGTAGGTGAGTAGTTCAATATCTTTTCATTAATCAGTCAGTATACGATTGGTATATATTATTTTATTTCATCAAATCTTGGACATATTTAAAAATATTCATAGATTTGTATAAGATTCATGATAGAAAATGTATCTTTATTTTTTTTGTAAGTGTTGTTCTAAACTTTTAATTTGAATATATTTTATGTACATATTCATAGAATATTCTATTATATATGTTTAAAAATATATTGATCCATTCATTTACACATCCATTTAACAGTCGTAGAATCCCTTTAATTCATCTTGTTCTGAATTTTTCTGTACATAGACCTGGATCGGTGTGTATGTTCCACCAGTTTCACTTGATGAATTCTCCTAAATGGTTGTGAGTGAGTTCATAGAGATTGAAATGTTCCTTTAATATTTATTATTTATTTTTATATTCTATTATTATAGGTTATGTGTTTATAGAATAATGCAACATATTTTGAATATGTTTTCATTACTATAATTTTTTGATAATGGGATTTATCACCCTCATATTTTTATTTAGTCAGCTAGTGGATGAAGATGTATTTTTATATTTTTTATATGAAAGAAATAAATTTTTATTGTCTGTGTGTGTGTGGATTCAAGAGTTTTCTTATAAAATGAATTAATGTTTTATACCATATAAATGATATATCTATAGTTTTAACCATGTAAGTAGTCCACCTATAGCCATAGTTTTAACCATGGTAATAGGTTACTTAATTCCATGGTATAACCATGTAAATTGGGACCTATTGTTGTGGTTTTAACTATGGAATTAGGTCACCTATAGCCATGGATTTAACAATGGAAATTGAGACATATTTCTATGATAAAAATTGTGGCTAAAGGGGACCAACATCCATGGTTAAAACCATGGAAATATGTAATACCAACTCCCACAGCAATAGCAACCACGGGTTTGAAAAATGGTGGCCATAGGAGATTGCCACAGTTTTTCAGCCTATGTCCTTGGTTTTAAACTCTGTCCATAGGTGAATTTTTTAATGGTGACTTCATAAGCCATGAGACCATTACATAGGAATAAGACACATAATTTATTGAATACACATGAGAATATAAAATCATATGCAAAAGATACCTACCAAGATCATCATAACATGTTAGGGTTATGATAATCACTAGTTTACCTTCATCATGATGGGTCTAACAACCCGTGTACCTTTTCTTTTTGGGCTTGGGCTATAACCTGTGTACCCTCTTATTTTTTGGTTTTCGTTTATAACTCATATACCCACTTATTTTTTGGGCATGGGCTACAACTATTATAGACTCTTATTTTTTGGGATTGGGAAAGAAGTTATTTATCATCTTATTATTGGGCTTGTGCTACAACCATTGTACCTTATATTTTAAGGATTAGGATACATCCCATGTACCCTCTTTTTTCCGAGAATGGGATACATCTAGTATAACCGTTTTTTAGGATTAGGCTATAACCTATGTTCTATCCTAATTTTGGTATTGGTATACAACTTGTGTAATCTTGGAGATCATATACCATTTATCATTACCCAATGAATCATAGGGAGATATAGGTCTTATCTATCACATAATGAAATCACATATACATGTTCCATAAGATCAACAAACAATCATTATATCTTGTCCCATAAAAAAATATAGGTTTCATAAACAACATATTATAACCCATGATATTGAATGTTTATCATAAAAATTTCATCATATCAGATCCTATATAAAATTGATATGTTTTTTAATCATGTCATCAACGAATAACCTTTGAAAATAAGTTGGTTTCAATTAAATATGACATCTGTAAGAGAAACTGGTGTCATAAACATCATGAAATAAAAAATTAATCTTTGAAGAAATAATATGTATTTTATTATTGGATCATGTACCGAATAAATATTAAACTATATCAAATTATCCCATATTATGTGTGTATTTATCTGGAAATATCAATCAAATATTTTTTTAAGGAAGATAACCTTTCTTTGAAATTCACTTTTTAAAAAATAGAACATATTTAGAATATTTTTTAAAAAACACATTAAAAACATCTAAATTAATATTTTAAATCATTTAAATAATTTCTTAAGGAAAATAACCTTTCCACTTTGAAAAATATTTTTCATGCATATAAAAATTATATAATCCTTTGTCATAAAAAATTGAAAATTTATAAAGGAAGATTTAAAACGGATTTAAATCACCATTTAAAAAATATCCATTTCAATGATAATTTTCATAAAAACTAATTTAAAACGTCTTTGAAATAATTTTTCCAAAAAAAGGTTTTTGAATGAAATATATTTCTGACTGAAGAGAAATAAGGATGAGTTTTTCAAAAGGAATTTTCTAGATCATATTATTAATAAAGAGTGGGAAAATGGTACCTTTACGAGATGATAATATCAATAAATAAAGGATAAGAAAATACATGAGTGTTCATGAGATATGGATCATAATATTTCATCAATGGAATCATAATTGAAAATAGACATGTTAAATGATGAGATTGTAGAAATAAACTCTTAAACCATTGGTAAATTTAAATCATAATGACAATGAGAGAATAAAATTAAATAATGTAAATAATATCATGAAAATAATAAAAATAATGATATAAAATTTAAAATGTATAGTATATAATCCTTGTAAAATAATATTGGTACATATAACCGCATGTGTCTCAAATAAAGAAAATTGAGGCCAAATTACACAATCGATTTTATGGTATTCGAAATGTAATCCAAATGAAAGAGGGATAATAATATGTATATGTTCATACACAAAAGATAGTGATTGGAATAATAGAATACATTCATGTTCAGTATATACGCCATGCAAAAGATACAAGTGGTGAATATATTAGATCCAAGGTTCTTCTTTGCTAGAAATGGATTCTAGTTTGTGTTTGTTGTCAATAAAAACTTGGATAATCCTGGAGTATGTAATGAGACTAATATTATAATACAATCCGACTATAGTATTTTATGTGACATCGTTTTATTGTTTTTTTAAAATTATTGGCCTCAAAATCTTGAGGAAGAGTCTAGCATCGTGGAAGTTTGTTTTTTAAAATCAACTCTTCACAAGTATGATAAATGCTTGGGTTTCATGAAGACTATGATACACTAAATTTTATCTTTATGAATTTATGGATCTTTTTGAATAAGGTATAATTTTATGGTGTTCTCCACAAATATGAGAAGTGAAACATTGTGAATGCCTGATGAGTTGATGGTAACCTGTATACCTTTGAAAAATATCACTGGATCTTCATGGATGTAAGAGAATCAAGAAGATGTATTTGAAGGATCATGAAATATTATCATTATTCAAGGGAGATTCACCAAGGTCTTGTCTTGTTTATATTAGGATACCCCCACTTCATTTTACATAATAAAAAATTTAGGAAAATGATGATTCTCTCTGAATTCATGATGGCCAAGAGATTTTCGAATTAAGTATTCAAAGAGATCTTCAATAATGTGAAAATACATATATAGTCATGACCAAAGCTTAAGTATCATAGAAAAATGTGTTTCTTGATGATATGTTATTCCCTAATGATTCATTTAGATTCATGAAGGTAGTTTTTTCCACAAATGTAGTTTTCTTCACGAAGGTAGCATGCTTCTAGAAGAAGCTTCGTGAACGGTCGTATTTAACATTAGGTTTAAATGAATAGTGATTTTGAGATCATTCGTTCAAGAATTTGATGAAAGAATAGTCACATTATAATCATGTTAAAATACATAAAAACAATCTATTTAAGTGACATTCACATCGTTAAACTCAGTAAACCCTAACCCAATGTAGTGAGCTAGGGGATTAAATGGAAGTGTTATGAGGGATGGAGTGTTCTATCCTTAAAATATTGTAAATGCACTATTCCTAGAACAAATTGATTGTTTCTGAACTTCTATATTCCACAAGTGAATATTATTTGATTTAGGTATGACGGACATAGATTCATAATTTGATCCATGGACTAGCCCTTAGTGATTAACCAAGTGAAATTGAAGTGTTTCCTCTCTGCATATTAATTTTTGATTAATATATGATTTCATAATATAGGTATAACAATATCCTACCAATATTGGAACAATATCCACCATGTTAAAAGAAAAATTTTACTCCCTGATTAACCCCTCCCCTATCAGGGTGATCTGAGGTCCTATAGAATATGTCATAAGTTTTGTTGAAATAAATGTGTGACCAGAAATCCCCTTACTACGAGATTAATTTTTGAATCATGAGATAAATAAAATATCCAAAAAAGGAAATTATTAATATCATTAAAAAAATTTAATTCATGATATAACATGTCATAGGGAATTATATACACCACACAACAATCATATGTTGTGAATATGTCATATATCTCACATAATGAAAAGTGAGTTGGGAAAACCCTTACCTTAAGTCTCAATTTTATTCATACATGTTCAGAAATCATTTATAATAAATATATGATTATTATAAATCTACCATATGGAAATATTCATATATATTATACCATATATTTTTTATTGTTATTTATATTACCCATTTAGTAATAATTTCACATTAATGTCACGTTCCGAGTAATATCCACTTTATGTTTCATATATATTTTGATTTTTTATTCATGATCCTCTTAATTAGATAATTGTTTAATTAGAACAATAATTTAATGAATGATTTAAATACTATATATTTTAATTATATAAAAATTTATTATAATTCATAAAATATAGAAAGATGAAATAGAATACCCCTTCCATGGACATGGTTGGCCATACATATGCATGAACGTTGATTCTATTTTCATGTCTTATTAAAAAATAGTATATAAAATATATGCATATAGATATATATATTATAATTATAGTAGTATTATTATGTCATATATATCATATATTTTTACTTAAACAAACTTTAATACATTCTATTAAATGTGTGGACGAATCACATCGCTTTGGAGAGGTGGTGGTTGACACGTCTACGAACGACGTTATCGTATTCCAACAAAATGTAAAGTAGGATGGTATGTGTTATATAAAAATATAAAAGGAATAAAAAACCTAAATACCATTTATATCATATAAACAAATTATTCCTATCATAATTCCGAAACAAGATACGTTGTAAATGAAAAATTAATGACATCATTTCGCAAAACCGTAGTCCGACATACACAAGAATGGTATGTCAATTATCTATTTAATGTATCTATGTGTAGGTGTTGGTAAAAAAACTAGAAAAAAAACTATATGTATATTGATGATACTTATGTAATCATATAATTATTTCTTAATAATAGTTGAATCGGTGGAGAGCTAAATAAAAGAGAAATTCACGTTGAATAATTGTAACACCCCGAGATTTTATGAAAAATATTCTTTTTAATTTTATTAATGTCTTGTGTTGTACGCTACACTAAAAGGAGCATGATCAACATGCATCCTTGACTTGCCTTGCATTACACGCAATCGCGACCTTCCTCGATAGCGTGTGTAGTACGCAATACCGAGTTTCACTAAACAACGATATGCTATTAAAATATTATTAAAACGCGTCGTTATGAATAGTAATAAACACCTTTTAAAATTTTAGAAATATTATCTCTCAAAATGAACTTCATTTTTGGATTCGGAGTATCGAATTTAGACTAAGGTGAAAATTTGGTACTTTTCGGAAAACTTTCATATTCTGATGAATAGTGAAAATTACTAAATTTAAATTAAAAACAACTTTTTTTAATCGAAATAATTAATAGTGATAAATTATTAATTTGAGTGGTTTTAAATTATATTTAGAATATATTTTTACAATTTAATACAATTTTGTTCATTGGATGTAATTTCACATTTAAACCAGTTATAAACAAGTGTCAATCTTTTGATTGTTATTATCTCTTAAAAACACGCCATTTGTTTTGACGACATGAATTAATTTTTAAATTAGTTAATGTAACTGATATGTTTTGAATTTGGTAAAATAGACATCATTTTTCAGTTCATAATATCAAATATAGCTTAGGCCAAATTTTTGGTATTTTTCTGGAAACTTTCATTTTTTGATGAATAGTGAAACCACTAAGTGGTAGTAAAAAAAATGAATTTTTCATAAAACATAATTTTACCACTTCGGTGAGTGGAATTTTAAAAATCCTAGAGACACGGTTGATGTCAGTAAGTAAAATGTGGTTCAATGGGATGAAAATAATTTTTGGTGAATAGTAACATTTAACTTTTTTTTACCACGGTTAAAATTAAATACGGTAATTAAGGGTAAAAATGATATTATTATTACCCTAACACATGTCCTAATTCTATTGGATAAGTGTAATTCGACCAAAAAAACCTTAGGAATAAAATATGACCATTTAGGCCCACTTGGATTAGATTAGGACATTTATTATTATTTAATTCAAAGAAGAGTTAAAAGAGTTAAAATCTATGTTTATTTACTAAAACATTTTTAATATAGGGTTATACATAAGATAGATTTGATTTTAAATATTCATTAGAAATCTAATAAGATTTAATACATAATGATATTTTATTTATAATTTTTAGACATTATATAAATTAATTTATTTATGACAGAATGATGATGTAGTAATTACCATAATAGTGAAAAATTATAATAATTGATATTATAAATACCCAAATAAATAAAATTTGAGACATTTTATGAATTAAACAGATTTTCTAGTTTAATATGACATGTTAGTATTGATTTAATTAATTTTATTCGAACTAACCATTCTATTATGAATTTCCAAAAAATAAATTACTAAATAGTGTCAAAATTGACATAAAATAGTTTTTAAAACAAATATTATATTATTAATTGTTATTTTAATCCTAAAAATCTAAGGTTCGGCTTAATGACATATATAAGGTTATATATAGTAATAATAAACAACTTGGGGTTCGTTTGGATTGTTATTGTAAGTTTATTAACCGTATAGTGTAAGAACACAAGAAGACACGGTAAAAGTAAAATTATTTAACTTAATGTTAAATCTAAATGATGAGGTTAAAATAGGAACCTAAACTTGTATAAATTCTATTGGATGAGAATATTTCGATCCATCCCCACCTTATCTTCGAAATAAATCAATTTTGTTCTATTTATAACCGAATATGACTTTATAATAAAATAATATTTTTAGTTTTCCAAAGGAGCCCCTCTCCTCCCTTATAAAAGGGAACCTCCTCCTTCTCTTCCTCACACAACATTGAGCCTTCAATCTATAACAACCCCTGCCAAATTCTCCTCTCCACTCCCCTAGAAACATCCTATAGGTTCTGGTCTTCCTCAAAGACCAATTTTAGTGCCCTAAAATGAGATCTCAAAGAGGCGTTTCAAAGAAGAGGTAATGTCCGTTACCGATTCTTTCAACTTTATTTCTTCTTCCACTTCTTCTTCTTAGGTTGTTTCATTATGAAGTACTAACATCAGTATCACTCATATACTGATATGTTAGTATAATTATGAAACAACCCTATTTCACCATCTATCCATCTAATGGAAAACAAAATCACCACGCTTGCGTACGTACGTAATACCGTCTCCACGCCGTGGTGAAATCTATTTTCCACCACCACCTTACTTGGATGGGTATAATGGTGTAAATAATAACTATATATGATTATTTTAAAGTGATATTGATTCTAAAATAGTATACATACACTCCAATATAGTCCCATGATCATGAGAACGATATCATCGCTCGTGCGTACGTACGGACTACCGTCTCCACGACGTAATGAGATTCATTCTCCACTTTAACCATTCATGAATGATTATAAAGTACATATAAAAAGTAATCATGAAATATATGACAAAATAATACTCGATTTATGTGTATAAATATGTTTTTCATCTACTTAATTCCATTAAACTCAATAAGGAAACGAAAACAACGTTCATGCGTACGTACGGAATACCGTCTCCATGAACGGTGTATTTCTTTCCATTTACTGGTTTATTATATATATGTATATTCTTAATATATATTATGTATAAATCATGTTATATATTCTGGAATAAAGTAATCATGATCTAAGTAGTCATATGAATAATTACAAGTCAAAACACAGACGGAAAATGAAACAATTTTACCCAAAACGCTCTTTAACATGGAATTTACAAAAGAACCGGTAATATAAAGTCAGAAGTGAACCATATATGATATCATCACAATGAGTATGATTCAGGAATAAGTAAATGACATTATTTAAACCATTATACAAGAGGTTCGGACACTTACGAATCAAATCGAACCTAGGGTAAGTGAAATATCACAATCTCATTTTTATCCGAGATTGTTTATACATTGGTGTTTACTGGGGTGTATTTTATCATCCACATCCATGTTTCTTCAATATGTAATATTTATATCCTCCTAAAATTTATGAAATCCAATTTTACCTTTCGGTGAGTTTTTAGTAAAAGATATGATGGGAATCTTTTGTCGTTTTTCGTATGAGGTACTTTTTGGCTTTTCCAAAAAAAGGATGAGAATAATGTTTTTTTAACTTATACGGCATGAATGGATTTTTAAAACATCATTTTCAAGAAGCTTTCATTACAAGTTTTAAAGTCTATTTTTAATCAAATTCTTTTAGTTTAGAATTATATGACATGTTAAGAAAGGAAAAGTGTTTTTGAAGTAGAAAGGATATTTTCCTCAAAAATAGAGTTTAAGTGTTTTATCAAAATAATTTTCCATCTAAGATAATATTGGGTTTTGTTTCTATCCCTATTATTACATTTAATTGATTATGTTGTGATGGAAATATTTTTATGAATTCTTTTATCTTATATGAATTGTTTTATGATGTCATGATGTTTAAGATTCCCATTTTTATTACATGGGTTATGCAATGATGTATGATTTATGATTTGGTGGCACACAAAAGAATGGTATCATTATGAGTTGGGTGGGACCTATATCTCCCTCCAATGCATTGGGTAAAGATTTTATATCTCAGGAGATAGACATGGTTGGAACGGTAGGTTATACCTGTTCCGTGAAACAGAACTGAAATGAGGAGTGAACTCGGTTCAGAAATGGACTTTGTCCACTAAGATAGTCTTGGCAATGAGTCTTGACTAATAAGAAATGATTCTCTATGATTATGTGTGTATTCCAAAAAGTTTAATGTTTTATGTTATTATTATCGGGATTACATTTCACTACTATGATTTATCCCATGTTATGAAATTATGATCTTTTTTGCAGGTTAAGATTTCCAAAATGTTATGTTCTTAGGAATATGATGTGATTGATATTTATTTTGTTTACCCTTACTGAGCATTTGATCTCACCCTTTTCTGTTTTCTTTTCCCCAGGATATAATGAAAGGTTTTAGGTTAAAAAATGGGAAGATCTTTATGGAAGATGTTTAAGATCTTTCACCACGATTAGAAGATTATATTCCGAGTTTCCAAAGACACTAAACTATTAAGATACTTGTGTGTGTTTTTTTGTTATGTACTAGGTATTCCGCAAAAGTAACGTAATGTCCAGGTACGTTAAGCTTCGGGTCACTACAGTTGGTATCAGAGGAAAGGATTAGTCAACCTTTGGAAACTAGGATGCGAAAACGTTAGTGAGATCCCTAGAGATATTTCTAAGGTATGTCTAAGGATGCCCCTATGGATAAGTATATGTATAGGATATATTCCTAGATCTATGGTAACGATCATAGAATTTAACCTAAGATGTTAGATATTGAAGTTACTCTCCATTGATTATGATTTTTTCCTCTAACACTTTTCTTTTTGGGTTTTAGAAAATGGCTGGAAACAAGGTGATTCACGATAATGGAGGATATTATGGACAATGGAATGATATTATTCATGAGAAACCAAATGAAATGGGACTTGGAAGTCCAACCATAATTATTATTCTGAATCAGAAATCTCATAATATGATCAATAAACTCAAATTTGGTAAGTTTCCTGACTCGGAAAATAAGAGAAAGATGGAGTTTCATGATGATCATAGAGGAATGAAAGTTCAATTTCCCCTATGTAAATCATGTGGGAAGAGGCATCGAGGAGAATGTTTCAAGGGAACTGGAAGACGCTTTGGGTGTGGAAAAGAAGGACACAAAGCCAGAAAGTTCAAAGGAAAAGGTTTAGTTAACACTATGGATGAGGATAATGGTATTACTACGACATCAAAAATGGTTAAATGTTTTAAATGTGGAATGTACAGGAATTATGAAAACCAATGCCCTAAGGGAATGCCTCATGAAGAGAATTTGTACGGCCGTATGAGTAGTATTTATGTTGATGATGATGAAGAGACTATAAATGATATGTGAGTTGAAATAATTGTTGAAGCTCAGTCAATGGTTTAAGAATGTAGTGGAATGATTACATGTTTATCAAGTGTAATGTTGTATAGGTAATCTCATGGTAATATGGAATAAAGATACATCTATGGATTGTTACACTGTTGTATTTCCTTGAGTTTTGAAAGTGTATGATTAATGGTACCAGTATCCATTAAAGGATATTCATATATTTTTGGAATATAGATTATATGCACATAATGAAGGGATAAGGATAATATTAAATGTTTGTTAGTATTCATGAGCTCGTGACTGATATTAGGAGAAGGTTATGTAATGGATTGAGTGTATAGAATTTTTGGATTTTGGTATGTGGAAAGTGTTAACTTTTGAAAGCATTCATGTTTTCACTAAGGTTTAATGGGTATTCATTTTTCAAGAGAATATATGATTAAGGTATTCACATGATTGGAATGTGGCCAAAAAGATATATGGGGGATAAATGATGGTATTCACATGTTTGGTTGATGACATTTCAAGTAATCATTTTCTTTATATTATGAGCTTGGACCGATGTATTTTAGATAAGCCTAAAGATTGGAATGGATTATTTTGGACATAAGTTAGTATAGTTTAAGGATAGAACTATCGATACTATATAGTTTTAGAAAAAGGACAACCTGCAGGACGAGCGACAGCCCATCGCGTCGGACAAGGCCGTGGGAATCGAACCCACAACCGAAGTGAG
Organism: Viscum album; assembly: GCA_963277665.1. Taxonomy (NCBI): domain Eukaryota; kingdom Viridiplantae; phylum Streptophyta; class Magnoliopsida; order Santalales; family Viscaceae; genus Viscum; species Viscum album. Next base: position 1,691,028,929 of record OY728137.1, on the reverse strand, counting down.
AGTGGCCTTTATCGCCTACCACTGGCCTACAGGAAGTCCCTGTTTAGTATAAACTAGTTTTATTATATTAAGAAGTATGATATATGAAGTATAAGTCCATTTTAGGAACCATATATCATTAATCTCACTATATATGGACTTATGTATTTTTTGATAGCTTTTCTAACCTTTTGTTTGTGACAAATGGAATGACCCATCATTCTATCACATGATCTGATAACACATCATGAATGAAAAATTCAACTTAATTTCTTTAAGAGATGAAGTGGAAATTTTCCAAATAACGACCAAAGGTGAGACTATACCGAAATCACGAAATTATTTCTTCTAATTCCAATTTCATCAACTTTAGGGAAATGATATTCAAAACCAAAAATGTTGTCCTAGTTCTCTTATATCTGATGAATCAGATGGTACCTTAGATCGTCACAAATTTATGGCTTTGTAATTGCTGGCTTTTCCATAGCCATGTTCTCTACCACTCTCCATCAGAACATGATGGTTAGATTTCTCTTCCATATCCATATTTTCACCTATGTGGAAACCTAGTGATTAGTTTATTTGGGTAACCGTTATGTTTCATACTTTTGTTTTTAAAGATTGGTTTTTGTATTCCTTTTTACGATGTGGGTTTCTATTAAAGAAACTTTTGAATAGTAAACCATTTATAACCCCGATGAATTTCGAGGGCGAAATTCATTTTAAGGGGGGTAGAATGTAACACCCCGAGATTTTATGAAAAATATTCTTTTTAATTTCATTAATGTCTTGTGTTGTACGCTACACCAAAAGGAGCTTGCTCAACATGCATCCTTGACTTGCCTTTCATTACACGCAATCGCGACCTTCCTCGATAGCGTGTGTATTATGCAATACCGAGTTTCACTAAACAATGATATGCTATTAAAATATTATTAAAACTAGCCGTTATGAATAGTAATAACCACCTTTTAAAATTTCATAAATATTATCTCTCAAAATGGAATTCATTTTTGGATTCGGAGTATCAAATTTATCTTAAGGTGAAATTTTCGTACTTTTCGGATAAGTTTCATATTCTGATGAATAGTGAAAATTACTAAATTTAAATTAAAAACAACTTTTTTAATAGAAATAATTAATAGTGATAAATTATTAATTTGAGTGGTTTTAAAGTATATTTAGAATATATTTTTACAATTTAATACAATGTTGGTCATTGGATGTAATTTCATATTTAAACCAGTTATAAACAAGTGTCAATCTTTTTATAGTTATTATCTCTTAAAAACACGCCATTTGTTTTGACGACGGGAATTAATTTTTAAATTAGTTAATGTAACTGATATTTTTTGAATTTGGTAAAATAGACATCATTTTTGAGTTCATAATATCAAATATAGCTTAGGCCTAATTTTTGGTATTTTTCTGAAACTTTCATTTTTTGATGAATAGTGAAACCACTAAGTGGTAGTAAAAAAATGAATTTTTCATAAAACTTAATTTTACCGCTTCTGCGATTGGAATTTCAAAAATCCGAGAGACACTATTTATGTCAGTAAGTAAAATTTGGTTCAATGAGATGAAAAAAAAATTTGGTGAATAGTGACTTTTTACTTTTTTTTCCACGGTTAAAAGTAAATACAATAATTAAGGGTAAAAATGATATTATTATTACCCTAACACATGTCCTAATTCTATTGGATAAGTTTAATTCGACCAAAAACAACCTTAGGAATAAAATATGCGCATTTAGGCCCACTTGGATTAGATTAGGACATTTATTATTATTTAATTCAAAGAAGAGTTAAAAGAGTTAAAATCAAAGTTTATTTACTAAAACATTTTTAATATAGGGTTATACATAAGATAAATTCTATTGTAAATATTAATTAAAAATCTAATAAGATTTCCTACATAATTATATTTTATTTATAATTTTTATACATTAAATAAATTAATTTATTTATGACAGAATGATTATGTAGTAATTACCATAATAGTGAAAAATTATAATAATTGATATTATAAATACCCAAATAAATATAATTTGAGACTTTTTATGAATTCCACTAATTTTCTAGGTTAATATGACATGTTATCATTGATCTAATTAACATTATTCGAACTAATCATTCTGTTATGAGTTTCACAAAAATCAATTACTAAATAGTGTCAAAATTGACATAAAATAGTTTTTGAAACTAATATTATATTATTAATTGTTATTTTATACCTAAAATTCTAAGGTTCGGCCAAATGACATAGATAAGGTTATATATATTCTTAATAAACAACTTGGAGTTCGTTTGGCTTGTTATAGTAAATTTATTAACCTTATAGTGTAAGAACACAAGAAGACATGGTAAAAGTAAAATTATTTAACTTAATGTTAAATCTAAATGATAAGTTTTAAATAGGAATATAAAATTGTCTAAATTATATTGGATGAGAGGATTTCGCTCCATCCCCACCTTATCTTCTAAATAAATCAATTTGGAGCTATTTAAAACCGAATATGACTTTATAATAAAATAATATTTTTAGTTTTCCAAAGGAGCCCCTCTCCTCCCTTATAAAATGGCACCTCCTCCCTCACTTCCTCACACAACTTTGAGCCTTAAAGCTCGGCCAACCCCTGAAAAATTCTCTTCTCCGCTTCCCTAGAAGCATCCTAGAGGGTCTGGTCTTCCTAAAAGACCAATTTTAGTGCCCTAAAAGGAGATCTTAAAGAGGCACTTAAAAGAAGAGGTAATGTCCGTTACCGATTCTTTCAACTTTATTTCTTCTTCCACTTCTTCTTCTTAGGTTGTTACATTATGAAGTAATAACATCAGTATCACTCAAATACTGATATGTTATTATAAGTATGAAACAACCCTATTTCACCATCTATCCATCCTACGGAAAATGAAATCACCGCGCGTGCGTACGTACGGAATACCGTCTCCACGCTGTGGTGAAATCTATTTTCCACCACCACATTACTTGGATGGGTATAATGGTGTAAATAATAACTATATATGATTATTTTAAAGTGATATTGATTCTGAAATAGTATACATACACTCCAATACAGTCCCACAATCATGAGAACGATATCATCGCTCGTGCGTATGTACGGACTACCATCTCCACGACGTGATGAGATCCATTCTCCACTTTAACCATTCATGAATGATTATAAAGTTCATATAATAAGTAATCATGAAATATATGACATAATAATATTGGATTTATGTGTATATATATTTATTTCATCTACATAATTCCATTCAACTCAATAAGGAAACGAAAACAGTGTTCATGCGTACGTAGGGACTACAGTCTCCATGAACGGTGTATTTCTTTCCAATTACTGCATTATTATATATATGTATATTCTGAATATATGTTATATATAAATCATTTTTTATATTCTGGAATTAAGTAATCATGATCTAAGTAATCATGTGAATAATTACAAGTCAAAACACGGACGAAAAATGAAACAATTTTACCCAAAATTCTCTTTAACATGGAATTTACAAAAGAATGGGTAATATAAAGTCATATGTGAACCATATATGATATCATAACAATGATTATGATTCTGGAATAAGTAAATGACATTATTTAAACCATTATACAGGAGGTTCGGACACTTACGAAGAAAATCGGACCTAAGGTAAGGGAAATATCACAATCTCATTTTTATCCTAGATTGTTTATACTTTGGTATTTACAGGGGTGTATTTTATCATCCACATCCATGTTTCTTCAATATGTAATATTTATATCCTCCTACAATTGTTTAAATCCAATTTTTCCTTTTGGTGAGTTTTTAGTAAAATATATGAAAGGAATCTTTTGTCGTTTTTCGTATGAGGTACTTTTTGGCTTTTCCGACAAAAGGATGAGAAGAATGTTTTTTTAACTTATACGGCATGAATGGATTTTTAAAACATCATTTCCAAGAATCTTTCTTTACAAGTTTTAAAGTCTATTTTTTATCAAATTCTTTTAGTTTAGAATTATATGACATGTTAAGAAAGGAAAAGTGTTTTTGAAGTAGAAAGGATATTTTCCCCAAAAATAGAGTTTAAGTGTTTTATCAAAATAATTTTCCATCTAAGATAATATAGGGGTTTGTTTCTATACCTATTATTACATTTAATTGATTATGTTGTGATGGAAATATTTTTATGAATTATTTTATCTTATATGAATTGTTTTATGATGTCATGATGTTTAAGATTCCCATTTTTATTACATGGGTTATGCAATGATGTATGATTTATGATTTGGTGGAACACATAAGAATGGTATCATTATGAGATGGGTGGGACCTATATCTCCCTCCAATGCATTGGGTAAAGATTTTATATCTCATGAGATAGAAATGGTTGGAACGGTAGGTTATACCGGTTCAGTGAAATAGGACTGAAATGAGGAGTGAACTCGGTTCAGAAATGGACTTTGTCCACTAAGATAGTCTTGGAAATGAGTCTTGACTAATAAGAAATGATTCTCTGTGATTATGTGTGTATGCCAAAAAGTTTAATGTTTTAAGTTATTATTATCGGGATTACATTTCACTACTATGATTTATCCCATGTTATGAAATTATGATCTTTTTTGCAGGTTAAGACTTCCAAAATGTTATGTTCTTATGAATATGATGTGATTGATATTTATTTTGTTTACCCTTACGGAGCATTTGAGATCACCCTTTTATGTTTTCTTTTCCCCAGGATATAAAGAAAAGTTTTAGGTAAAAAAAGGGAAGATCATTATGGGAGATGGTGAAGATCTTTCACCAGGATTAGAAGATTATATTCCGAGTTTCCAAAGACACTAAACTATTACGATCCTTATGTTTGTGTTTTTGTTATTTACTAAGTATTCCACAAAAGTAATGTAATTTCCATGTACGTTAAGCTTTGGGTCTCGAAAATAATGTTACAATGTTTTCTGGTAACTCTTTTTTGTATCCACAAAAGGTTTTCATTGGATAGATTTATGTCCACATTTAGGATTCTAGGATGAAATTATAGATGTTGGGAGATTATTTGGGTAGGTTATGGATGTGAAATATAGCTTCATAAGTGTGAATAAGTGAGGGTGAGTTCCCTTAAATAATGAATGAGTAGTTCCATTCTTGTAAATATAAAATGGTGATCACTATTGAGAGGAATCCATTACATCATGTGCCTCCAACAATTATAAAAATTATATGAAAGAGGTTAAAAGGTAATAACATTTAAATTAATAGTATTTGGACATGTTTCTAGGTTATTTATCCCCTTAAATTAAAATTTAACCACTATGTAATCTTGTTTTTACCTTCATCATTATAATTAATTTTTATTGCATTCACTAATATTTTTGGTCAAAAACTATATTTACCGTATTATAAGTAAAAACATATTATGATTAAAAAATATAATTAATATTAAAAAATTTCAATTTCATGGATGGAATAAATTAATTTAAAATTAATCTCATATACGTATAGGCATAGTAGGTTTATTAAGAAATTTTTTTTAAATGTTTCAGATGTTTTAATAACCAATTTTATTCTAAAATAGTTCAAAATGACTTAAATTTTATTAATTTAGGTAAAATTGATCTAAATTTTCTTTAAACCTAATTAAAAATATAATTTTACTATATATTTAAATTCCCTAAAAATTATGTTTTCAATTATAGTTGAGTTTTTTAACTATTCATGACAAAATATACATCTCAAAAAACATCTAAAACTCAAAAAAAATGAATTTTGATATTCTTATCTCATATATGAATTTCATTTTTTTGAAATATAAATTATAATTGTTTCAAAAATTATAATTTTAAGGGTTTCTCCATTAAAATATGGTAAAATTTCCTTTTAGAATTAATGTATATCATTATGCTTTATATTGGATTTATTACTATCTCTTATCTAGAAAACATATAAGATGAACATTAAATATTTGAATTAATGTAATATATATATATATATATGTCTGTATTTCATTAAAATAATCTATCATTGGTTTTTTAATTAGTTTATTTAACTAAAACATTTTTGATTTCATAAATACTGTTTTCCAACACAATATTTCCAATATTATCAAATGGGTTTTATTTTAATTTCATATTAATGGGTCACCAAATAATTCTTAATACATATATATATATATAAACCATATTTTAATAATTTTATTAATATTATTCATAACATCCATTCCATTATCTAGATGAGAACTATAAATAATATATTATTAATGATATTTATAATATGTTGTAGTTTTATAAAACTATGTATTTCTTGTAACAAAAGATATTGATCAAACATAGAATTATGTGAAACACAAGACATAATTTTTTTGATTTTCCTGATAGTTAATACAAGTGTTTCATGTAGGATAATATAAACTTGGTTTTGTGTATAATATAAGCCAAACCTAGTGCTTTCATATAACAAAAACATTATTTAGTGTATTGTTTCATGAAAAATATAAAAAATATTAAATTAAATCAAAAAATATATTTAAAAAAATACTAGGGTGTTAAAATAATAGTGTTATTATATTGTATGATTTATGAAATAACTGAATGTTTTAAAGGGGTAAAGAAAGAAAAAGAGATTAATTAATACTGTTTCTTTTTCTTCAGAAAACCCCCTTTGGATCACCTCTTAACAGCCATAGGGTTTCTATTTTTAGTAGAAAAGAAGCTCCAGATTGTGGGTAGTGGTTGGGTAGATATTTTTTAAGGGATTTCTGTAACACCTCAAGATTTCATAGTAAGTTATTTTATTTAAAGTAATTCAATATCTTACGCTACAACGAACACCAAGTTTGAGCACACCATGACTTACCAAAGTAGTCATTCAAAAGTGGTTATGAATAATATTAACTAAATTTTGATTTTATATACTCCCTATAATTTTAGAATCCGTATTATGTGTGTGTAGACATAATATAGGAACAAATTGTTTTTCCCAAATAAAAGAAGTATTTTTCAAAAAAACACAATTTTACCACCTTCTAATGGAAAACCCTTTTTAAAACCAATATTTTGCACATTCATATGTTCTATTTAATGATATTAAATTCTTATTTATAATTAGGAAGTAAAATTTTATTTTGAATAAATATTTTTGTACTTTTCTGATAACTTTTATATTTTGATGAATACTGATAAATAAAAAAATTTAATTGAAAAAAAAACTGTTTTAATAGAAATAATTTATACTATTAAATTATGAATTATAATGGTTTGGAAGTATAATTAGATTATATTTTTATCATTTAATACAATTTAGTTCATTATTATTAATTTTACATTTAAATTTCACATAAACACATGTCATTCCTTATATAGTTTTTACTTTTTAAAAACCCGCTTTTCGGTTTCGACAATAGAAATTAATTTTAAATTAATTAATACAACTTCTATGTTTTTGATTTGGTAAATAGAATTCATTTTTCGATTTGGAATATCAAAATTATCTTAGGGTGAATTTTTTTATTTTTCTGAAAACATTTACTTTTTGATGAATTGTGAAAAACACTGGTATAGTTTAAAACTGAAGTTTTATTTAAATAATTATTTATTTATTTAAGATAGATATATAATACCTATATAAGTTCAATTTAATTATTGGACTCATTTTATGAAGAAATTAAATGTATAAAATGTTATTGAACTTTTTATAGTCTTTTACCTACCATCTTGTAGAATTTTCAAATTTGCATAAAACATAATTTTAAGGCTTCTATGAGTTGAATTTCAAAAATCTGAGAGACACAGTTGAAATCATTAAGTTAATTTTGTTCAATAAGATTAAAATACTTTTTAGTGAATAGTAACTTTTGACTTTTATTTACCACGGTTAAAAGTAAATAGGGTAATTAAGGGTAAATATGATATTATAATTACCCTAACACATGTCCTAATTCTATTGGATAAGTTTAATTAGACCAAAAAAACCATATGAATTAAATATTATCTTCTTTGGTCCACTTGGATTAGATTTGGACATTTATTATTATTTTATTTAAAGAAGAATTAAAAGAGTTAAATTCAAAGTGTTAAAACTAAACCATTTTTAATATAGGGTTATATACAAGATAAATTAGACTATAAATATTCATTAGAAAGATAAAGATATTTCCAACATAATGTAATTTTATTTATAATTTTTAGACATTAAATAATTATTTTTATTTATGACACAATGATGATGAATTAATTACATTATTAATGAATGATTAAAATAATTGATATTATAAATATCTAAATAAATGTAACTTGAGACTTTTGATGAATTATACTAATTTTATAGGTTCATATGAAATGTTAGGGTAGATTAAATTTTTTCTTGAAGTAACCATGCTGTTATGATTGTTTAAAAAACCAATTACTAAATAATGTAAAAATTGACATAAATGGGCTTTTAAAACAAATACTATATTATTGGCTGATATAATATTCCTAAAAAAATAAGGTTTGGCCAAAAGGATTAAATAAAATTATATATTTCATTAATGAACCACTTTATGTTCTCATGGAAGTTTAGAGTATGTTTATTAACCATATAGTGTACGAATACAAGAATACATGGTAAAAGTTAAACTATTTACTAAGAGTTAAATCTAACATATAAGGGTGAGATGGAAACCTAAACTTGTCTAAAACCTATGGGTTGAGAGGTTTTAGACCCCTCCCCACCTTATCATAGAAATAGATTATTATTGAGCCATTAGAAACCGAAAATTATTTTATTATAAAATAATATTTCAATGTTTTCCTAAAGAGACCCTCACCTCTCTTATAAAAGGGTACATCCCCTTATCTTTATTTCACACCTCCAAAGCCATTTGGATCTTACAAAACCTGCCCAAATATGCTCCAAACTTCCCTCCCATCAACCTAGTGTCATTAATTTGATCATAAATCCAACCTATGGATCCCATTTTGATCAACTCAAAAGGAAAAACTTGAGGAAGTGGTAATAATTTCACCACCCTATTTCAAGTTATTTTCATCTTTCACTTCCTCTCTATCTTTTTGTTTCCATTCAAAAATAATAACTCCAATAACTTCTAAATACTATGATGTTATTATATATATTTGAAAACAATATTTATTATTTTATCCATCTTATAAATGACAAAGTCACTATACGTGCATACGTATGGTTTACTGTCTCCACGTTGTGGTGTAGTTTGTTATTCAAACACATCATTATTTGTATGGGTATAATAATAAGTAAAAATGATTTAAATAATAAATATTAAATGGTAATTATTTTTTATATATGATATACCATCTAATTACATATAATTTCACCATCAATATAATGATATTATCGCTCGTGCGTACGTAGGGATCACCATCTCCACGAACGCGGTGAGATTCATTCCCCATCACAATCATTGAAGAATAATTTTTATTTTATGATTAAAAATAAAGTTTATAAACTAAATATATTTCTGTACATTAATCAAATACATCATATCCATAACAAACATGGCTTACGTAATGAATCATATAAAGGAAAATGAATCAGTTTACACCCGAAACGATGATACTACTGAAATATTATTAACAAAGCAATATTAGAAGATCATATATGATATCGTATTTATGTATTTGGTTCTTTTATAATTTAATAACAATTATTTAACCATTGTATAGGATGTTAACATACCATATACTAAGGAAAGTACAATGTAAGGGGTTTCTTGTCTCGCTTTTAATTCAATGAGATTTCCATTGTTCACCACTAATTTATTGCATGTGGTGTATTGTGTACTACCATTTGATATATATAATCATGATTTTATTTATATTCATGGTTTTATGTGAATAATTTTGGGTTTATTAGCTTTTTTTCATAAAACTCGATTGATTGTAACATGGTAAGGGGTTTTTATCTCACTTCATATTTCCGCAAGATTAATGCTATATTGCCACTATTTCCATTTGTGTGGTGTATGAACTACCCATGATTTTATTTCTTATGTAATATAAATTAATTTATGGGTATATACATCTTAATTGTTTGATCTTTATTTAATGGGGTGTTTTTTTCGTAATTCACTAAATCTGTAAAAGAATTTCTAATTTTGATTTCCACTCATTGGGTTTTACGCAAACTTCATTGATTATTTTACTCAAATATTATGTGTGAAATAACTCATTATTTATTTATGTAGTAATTTCCACTCCCCTTTTTGTTTTTATTATTTTGAAACACATAATCAATCCATTGATAAATTCTCAATTCATAGATATGAACTTGATAAGAGTAATCTTAACTTAATTTTAAATCATTGAGTTAAACATATAATTCATTAGTGGTGTTGTTACATGAATATGTGTGGATGTCCTCTGATTGTTTTACACTGAATTTACAATCATATTTATTGTATTTATATTTTTCACAAATAATTATTTCATTGATTTATTCTTAACCTAAGTATACTGTCTTTATAAGGTATTTCATCTCAACTTATTTTCCATTGAGACTTCTTTGTTTTTATGCGCCAATTCACTTTTATTTGGGGTATATACTATACATTAACATAAAATATCATGAATCCCTTTTTCTCATGATATTAATACGTTTTGATTACCTCAATTATTTGTATTTATGAGTCTCTCATTTTGTTAGGAACTCTAACTAAAATATCATTTTAAATGTTTTAAATTTTTATTCTTCTAAATAATTACCATTAATGTCCGTGTTTTAAAAATTGTTTTAAGGATTTTTTATGTGGAAATTAATGTTTTAAAATTAAAATTTCTTTTAAAAGTTTCAAAGTGTTATGGGGCACTTTGATTCAAAAATCTATTTTAAACAGCTTCTTGTTAAATAGTGATACTTTTAAATGTTTTCAAGAAAAAGGGGGATATTTCTCTCAAATGTTTTTGATGATTATTTTCATCTAAGTCAATATCCTTCATTATTATCGGTTGTGGTTAATTTATTATAAAACAATCTTTTATATTGTAGTGAATGAGTAATGTTTGACTGTAGATGTTCTATTTTTATACTATTCATGGTTTATGGTTAAAGTATTGACATTTAGTATTCTAGTTTAAATACTAATGTTTAGATTATGTTTCACCCATTCATATAAGGAATGCATTAAACTTAGTAAGTGATGGGTGGAGCCTGCTGCAGCTTCTTGATGCATCGGTAGGTCTCAAGAGAAAAATTAGTGTCTTTGCACAAGTCTGTGACAAAATATTATTTGTAGTCTTGGCACAAGGCCTTGACTATGTGGTTATGAATTCTGGCATTATTCATTCCATTATTATGAAATAGGCTATTGATATAACATGTGATTTTTTGACATGTAGAATATCTATATGAATAACTAAATGGAATTATTTGATTTATCATTTCCACATTATGTTGATGTTTAAGTTTAAAAGGTTTGTGTTCTAGTCTTATAAATTACCTTAAATGTTTGTTCTTATTTATGAAGTTTTCTACTATATTATTATCCTTACTGAGCATGTGACCACATCCCTTTCTTATATTTTATTTTTTCCAGGATGCAAAGACGTATATTACAATTAACATGCAGGAATAGGCTAAGGGATATAAGAGTGTTCAAAGGGGAAACAATGATGTTTTCTTATTTCATGATATGATGTAAAACTTATGTATTGATAAGGATACTAAATTAATCGGTCATTGGGGACATGGTTCCTTGTATCATGCCAATGTTATGTAATAATTCACTTATTCTGGGTAAATTGAGTCAAGGTATTATTGTTGTTATCAGAGGATGTTTAGTATAAACATTAGAAGATATATTTAGAAGAAAAATATCTTATTAGGAAACACTACCCTATGATAGACATTGAGGATTAGTATAGAATAACATCCAAAAATTCTGGTAATGTAAATATTATGTGGGGTTTCCAATCAATACATCCCTGTCTAGATATGAGCAGGTAGAGGTAGCTCTAGCACAGATGTACCTCAATGTGAAAACTCTGACAAGGAGTTTCATTCAGGCCCCCGAGTGTCCTGGTACATGACAATGGGCATGTTCCACTCTTGTTTACAACACTCTCAATGGATATGCTTAAGATAATTTAAATTTTCTTTATAGACATATTTGAAGGATTTTAATATAAGATGAGAATAAATAAACTTGGTTAATCCTAAGGTGTTTTAGAATAAAAATAAGGTGTTATGATTTTATCTAAAGGATTTTATGACTCACATTATGCTTTCTTGTATTAGTCAATGTTTGGATTCCAAGGAAGTCATAGTAACATTTGAAATGATGTACAATATTGGCACAATGGTGGAAATGGGAAACTAAATGGATTGTTGATATTTGAAAAATATATCATGTTAATTCCAAATCAGTTTTCCAAAAATATGATCAACAACATATATATTTACAAAATCCTTGACTCAACAAAGAAGGGAAAGGTGGTGAATGATAAAAGCTCCAGTAGGGGATACCATGGAGAAAATAACGCTCAATTTTCATCATGTAGTAAACGTGGAAGTAGACACCTTGGAAAGTGTCTCAATTGAACAAAGAAATGCATTATGTGTGGGAAAGAAGGATATAAAGTAAATAATTACCGAGTAAAAATAAAGAGTATAATATAAAATAAAATAAAAATGATCCCAAGAATCCATTTAATGTAATTATCTGTAAATGTAGGGGACCTGGGCATTATCTGATTGAATTCCTTATTCTTCTGGATAACCTCTTTTTCATGGAAGAAACTATGTGGAAATAAATAGATGGTGAAATGTTTAAAAGTATTAGTTGTCTTTGTTGTTGGGATTAATTTGGAATAGTTATTTCTTGTATTTGTAACCCTGTAGTTTGTTATGTCAAAATACTATTTTACAAAGAATTTTCTTTCCTATTATAGTTATAAATAACCATTTGGGTTTATATGATCCTTGAATTTGAAAAAATTACAATATATTAAATATTGGGATGAAAATTTGAGGTATGAGACAAAATTTGTGGTGAAATTGTGTTATATTTATTTTGAAGAATTTTTCTCATTTTGGGAATGTTATAAAATATAGTTTTTGAAAAAGGATAACATACAGACTGTGTGATAACCTATCGTGTTGGAAAAAGATGTGGGAATCTAACCCATAACCAGAGTGTGATTGTGATTTATTTCCCACCATGGGACTACATGAAGCCTTAGGTTATTATGACTAATTATTTTTAGTTAAATGATTTAATTGATCAATAATAAGATGATTTGGTATATTATGTCTTATCAAATGGATATCCATAGTATAGGAAAATGATTTAGTGATTAAGTGATAAATGTTATTTTTGAAGATGTTCGCTCTATTGGGAAAACTATATGCCTAAGAAAAATAGAATACTATGAGATTTCATTTGAGGAGTAATGGTGTATTTTTATCTATGTTTTTATTGTGGATTTATATTGATGTGGGTCATCTATGGGAATGATTAACTGATCATAGAGAATATGTGACTACGTTAATAACATTATGTATGGGACATTAAGAATAATAAATGTTATTTGGAGATACAATTTATGTGGAAGATTAAATAATCAAATTATTCTATGTTTTGGGTTTCAATATTATTTTCGATTATATTGAATGATTTTAAGGAAAATTTTTAATTGAATGGTATTTATTGAACTTTGGGTATTGTAGGTGTAATTATAAAAATTTTCATTAGTAATTATTTTCTCTAAAGTATTATTCTTTTTGGGGATCATCTGATCTTGTACTAACCATTTTGGGTTTAGTTAATCTCTAAAGACAATGTAAATATATTGTTTATTAGTTATGGATTATGTGATTCTCTATAAGTTGATTCTAGAGCTTCAGGTGTGACCAAGACATCTTGAATAGTCATCGTTTTAAAAAAAAGATGAGTTAGTGGTAGAAATTTATTAATGGATGAAACTCTACTTAAAAAGTAAGTATATCTCTTTATGTTCTTAGTCAATCTCATAAATAAATTCCTCAACTTTATAAAATGGAACTTAAAACAAAAAAATGTTGTCCATTTACTTTTTATCTTTGGAAACTAATGACTATTTATTGAATGACAAGTTTTTGGTTTTCTTATTTTTAACATTCTCTTGGTCATGGTTTCTATCACTCTGTATCAAAACATGACATTTTTTTATCTTCCATATCCATGTTTTCCTACATGTAATCCTAGTTGGGGTTATCTTTGGTGACCTTTTTACTTATCTTTTTTCATTTAAATTTATAGTTTTATTGACTCTTTTCCTGATGTGGGACTTTGAATGAAGTTCCCAAGCCCAGTTTTAAAATTTTGATGACACAATTTCTAAAAGGGGGGAAGATTATAACACCTCTAGTTTTCATCGTATGTTATTTTCCTTAAAGTAATTCAATAGGTTTCACTACACGCAACACCGAGTTTGAGCGCACCATGACTTACTAAAATAGTCATTCAAAAGTGGTTATGAATATTATTAACTGAATTTTTAATTTTATATACTCCATATACTTTTATAATCCATATTATGTTTTTTTACACATAATATATAAAAAAATTAATTTCTTTTCCGATAAAAGAAATATTTTTCAAATAATGAAATTTTAACCCCTTCTAATGGAAAACCCTTTTTAAAACCAATATTTGAAACTTTTATATATTCAATTTAATGAAAATTAAATTCTTATTTTAAATCAGGACATAAAAATTTATTTTGAATATATTTTTGGTACTTTTCTGATAACTTTTATATTTTGATGAATACTAAAAAATTCTAAATTTTAATTGAAAATAATTTTTTAATAGAAATAATTTATAGGGTTATGTTATGTATTTTAATGGTTTGGAATTATAATTTGATTATATTTTTATCATTTAATACAATATAGGTCATTATAAGGAATTTCTCATTTAAATTTGAGATAAACACATGTTAATCTATAGATAGTTTTAACTTTTTAAAAACCCGCTTTTTGGTTTCAGCAACAAGAATTAATTTTAAATTAATTAATGCCACATATATTTTATTAATTTGGTAAAATAGAATACATTTTTGAACTTGGAATATCAAAATTATCTTAGAGTGAATTTTTGATATTTTTCTAAAAGCAATCAATTTTTTATTAATAGTTAAAAACAATGCGTTATAGTTTAAAACCGACATTTTAGTTAAATAATTAACCATTTACATAAATTTATTTTAAGTATAAATTGATATATAATACCTATATAAGTTAAATGTATTTCATTGGAGTGTTTTTATAATAAAATTACATTTATAAAATTTTATTGAACCTTTTACCATGTTTTACCAACCTTCTAGGAACATTTTCAAATTTGCATAAAACTTAATTTTAATTGTTCTGTGATTTAAATTTCAAGAATAAAAGAGACATAGTTGACATCAGTATGTAAAATTTGGTTCAATTAGATGAAAATAATTTTTTGTGAATAGTAACTTTTGACTTTTATTTACCACGGTTAAAAATAATAGGGTAATAAAGGGTGAAAATGATATTATAATTACCCTAACACATGTCTTAATGTTATTGGATAAGTTTAATTATACTGAAAACAACCTTAGAAATAACATGTGATCCTCTTTGGTCCACTAGAATTTGATTAGGACAATTATAATTATTTTATTTAAAGAAGAGTTAAAAGAGTTAAATTCAACGTTTAATAACTAAACCATTTTTAATATAGGGTTATACATAAGATAATTTCTACTATGAATATTCATTAAAAATGTAAAAATTATTTCTAAATAATGTTATTTTATTTATAATTTTTATATGTCAAATAATTAAATTTATTTTTGACACAATGATGATGTAGTAATTAACTTATTAATGAAATATTCAAATAATTAATATTATAAATATCCAAATAAATATAATTTGATAATTTTGATTAATTACTCTAATTTTATAGTTTAATACTACATGTTAGGGATGATTAAATATTTTTTTTCGAATTAATCATGTTGTTATGATTTTCACAAAAACCAAATACTAAATAATGTCAAAATAGACAAAAATGAGTTTTTAAAACAAATTCTATACTGTTGGTTGATATAATATTCATAGAAATATAAGGATAGGCCAAAGGGATTAAATAATATTATATATTTTACTAATGAACCACTTGAGGTTTTCTTGGAAGTTTAGATTATGTTTTTTACCCATGTAGAGTAAAAATACAAGAAGACGCGGTAAATGTTAGAGTTAAATCTAAATGATCAAGTTAAAATGGTAACCCTAACATGTATAAAACCTATTGGTTGTGAGTTTTTCGACCCATACCCACCTTAGATTCAAAATAAATCATTTTTAAGCCATTAGAAAACGAAAATTGTAATGCCATAATCCCAATTACCCAGAGTCGATGCATTATTACATAACATTGGCATGATCACAAAAGATCAAGTCTTGAATGACCGATTAGTTTATTATCCTTGGAATAACTAGATACATTCATAAAGTTCGCATTACATCATTAAATGAAAACTACAATAATATAGTCTCCATAGTTCACACTCATATCCCCTCATACTATCCCTGTAGTTCATTCATGAAATACTTCTTCACATCCTGGGAAAAATAAAACATAGAAAGGGGTGAGATCAGATGCCCAATAAGGATAACAATATAGCGAAAACTTTATTTAATAAGCATAATCATTTAAGGAAATGTATAACTAAAAAATCCTTTTAAACATGAACTTCAACATAATATGGAAGAAATAAAATGAAATAATGTCATTTACTTATTCACATGGATATTCTACTAGTTGAATAATCACATACGATATCAATATCCACTTTCATAATGATGGAATGGATAATGTCAAACTATCATAACCACATAGTCAAGGCCTTGTGCCAAGAATACAAATAATATTTTGTCAAGGCCTTGTTCCAAGACAGTAGTCTGTCTCATGAGACCTACCGATGCATCAAGGAGCTATAACGGGATCCACCCGTCACTTACTATGTCCAATGCATTCCTCATATGAACAGGTTTAAACATAATATAAACATTTGTATTAAAACTATCATACAAAATGTCAATACATTCTCCATAAACCATGAATGGTATGAAAATAACACATACACATTCAAACATATCACAAAACCTTCAATAAAATATTCTATTTTTGTATCATAATAAATAAACTTCAAATAAGCTTAAAATCCATAAAAGGATGTTGACATAGATGAAATCAAATCTATTTTAGAGAAATATCTCTTTTTGAAATAATTTAAAAGTCACATAATTATAAAAGAAAAAATTTACATTGAAAATATTCATATAAGCTTTTAATGGAAGATTTGATGATTTCATAATGGCAGAAAATAGCCGCACTTGTCGTATAAGTTAAAAAAGACATTATTACCTTAATTTTGTCGAAAAGGATAAAAAGGACCATGTTTGGAAAATGACAGAAAGATTCATTTATAAAAATCTTATAAAAAGTATACAAGGGTATAAATTACTTTTACCCATATTATGTAAAATAGTAATAATGATTTGAAATATATTTTTAAGAAACATGGATGTGGATGATAAAGAGGTCCTAGTAGAAAAATTACGTATAAACAACCGCAGATATTGAAGAAATTGTGAAATAAACCCTTACCTTCTAATTTTACTTGGTCAATAGAAGGTAAAACTCATGTTTAATGGTGAAATAATTTTTATTAAATTATACAATAATCATATAAATTAATATGATATCATATATGATCTTTTAACAATGATTTGTTATTAATATCCTAGTATAATCATCGTTTCAGGTGTTAACGGATTCATTTTCCATTATATTATTTGTTTTGTGAGCCATATTTGTTATGGATGGGATACATATTATTCATATCCAGAATTATATCATGTATCTAAAAATTATTTTTAATCATCAAATTAAATTTAGTATTGAATGGATATGATGGGGAATGAATCTCATTGCGTTCGTGGAGACTGTAATCCGTACGTACGCACGAGCGACAATATCATTCTTTTGATATTAAAATAATATATAATTGGATGTTATAACATATATAAAGAATCATTATCATGTTATATTTATTATTTACCTGAATTACACATCATTATTCTACCCATCCAAATAATAATGTATCGAATAACAATTACACAACAACGTGGAGACGGTAGGTCGTACGTACGCATGTATGGTGACATGTAATTGAAATGATGGATAGAATACTGAATATGGTTATATCATATTTATAATAACATCAAAATTTATAAAAAATACTGGATTTATTATTTTATAATGGAAATAAAAAAGAAAGAAGAAGTTGATGAAGAATGGGACTTGAAATAGGGTGGTGAAAACATTACCTTTTCATCGAGTTCTTCCTTTTGATTTGATCAAAAGGGCACCGTAAGATGGATTTATGATCAAACTAATGCCTCTAGGTTTAAATGAGGTAAGTTGATAGAATATTTGGGTAGGGGTAGGCCAATCTAAAAGGCTCTGAATGAGTGAATTGGAGAGAAGTGGGAGTTCCCTTTTAAAAGAGGGGTGAGGGGGACCTTAGGAAAAGCTAGAAACATTATTTTATAATAAATTAATATTCGGTTTCTAATGTCTCAAAAGTGGATTATATAAAATTTAAGGTGGGGATGGGTCGGAATTCTTTCATCCAATTGATTTTAGATAGTTTTGGGTCACTATATTAACCTTATCATTTATATTTAACTCTTAGTTAAATAGTTTGACATTTACCATGTCTCTTTGTATTTTTGTATTATATAGTTAATAAATTTACTATATACCTCTAAAAGACCACAAAATGGTCCATTAATGATAAAAATATCATTATTTAAGTTCTTTTTCTGATCCATATATTTTTAAAAATATAATATCAATTAATAATATAATATTTGTTTTAAAAACTCTTTTATGTAAATTTTGACACTATTGTGTATTTTGTTTTTGATAATTTTATAACAGCATTATTACTTCAAAAAGAATTTATAAAACCAATACTAATATGACATATTAACCTATAAAATTATTGGAATTCATAAAAACTCTCAAATTACATTTATTTTTATATTTATTATATCAATTATTTTAATATTTCATTAATTAGCTAATTACTGCATCACCATTGTGTCATAAATAAAATAAATTATTTAATGTCTAAAAATTATAAATAAAATACCATTATATAGGATATATTATTATCATTCTAATTAATATTTATAATATAATTTATTTTATGTATAACCCTATATTAAAAATATTTTAGTTATTAAACATTTATTTTATCTATTTTAACTCTTCTTTGAATTAAATAATAATAAATGTCCTAATGTAATCTAAGTGGACCTAAATGATAATATATTACTCATAAGGATGTTTTTGGTCGAGATAAACTTGTCCAATAGAATTAGGACATTTTTTGGGGTAATATTAATATCTTTTTTACCCTTAACTACCCTATTTACTTTTAACCGTGATAAATAAAAGTAAAATGTTACTATTCACCAAAAAAATTTATCTTATTGAACCACATTTTACTCTCTGATATTAACCGTGTCTCTAGGATTTTCAAAATTCCACTCACCGAAGCGGTAAAATTATGTTTTATCTGAATTTCCAAATTTTTCTAGGAGGTGGGTAAAAGACGGTGAAAAGTTCCCCAAAAGTTTAATATATCTAAAATTATTCTAAACTAACTCTAATGAATTAAATTTAATGTATATAGGTATTACATATCTATTTTGACCTTAATTAAATTTAAATAAAATAAATAATTATTTATATAAAAATTTGGTTTTAAATAATAACTCAGTTATTTTCACTATTCATCAAAAATTGAATGTTTTCAGAAAATTACCTAAAAATTCACCCTAAGCTAATTTCAATATTCTGAATCTAAAAATGAAGTCCATTATGAATTATAAAATTTATAAAATTTCAAAAAGTGGGTATTACTATTCATAACAGCTAGTTTGATTGGTTGTGGTGTGTGTTAGAACTCGAAGTTGCGTACAACACACGCTACTGTATTATTCAAAGAGAAACGTACGGTGGAAGCTTGGGGTGTTACATTCTCCCCTCCTTCAAATAATTTCATCCTAAAAATTTCTATAATAATACCACATGAAAAGGCTCGGGTGATTCTTCATTATAAGTTCCTCAGGTTTCCATGTTGCCTCTTCCATTTTATGATTTCTCCATAGAACTTTTACCAGACAAGTCATCTGGTTTCTCATCACTTGTTCTCTTGTATCAAGAATCCTGACGGTCTCTCCGTAATAAGACATATCGGGTTCCAGTTCTAATTCCTCATATGTGAGTACATGCATTGGGTCAGGCATGTGTTTTCTCAATAGTGATACGTAGAACACATCATGAACTTTGGAGAGACATGGCGGCATTGCCTAACGGTAAGCTACTTCCCCAATTCGTTCTAGAATTTCGAAAAGTCCGATGTACTTGGGATTCAATTTACCCTTCTTATCAAAACGTATAACTCCCTTCCATAGAGATACCTTAAAGAAAACCTGATCTCCTACCTGAAATTCCAATCCTTCCTTCGGTTGTCAGCATAGCTCTTTTGCCTACTTTGAACTGCTTTGATGTGGTTTTGGATTACCTTCCCATTCACCATTGTTTCCTCCACCAGTTCTAGTCCTACACATTTTCTTTCACCAATGTCATCCCAACAAGTTGGTGTATGACATCTCTTTCCGTATAACGCTTTAATGGTTCCATCCGAATAATTGAATGAAATCTATTGTTATAGAAAAATTCTACCATAGGTAAATATTGATCCCACATACCGTGAATGTCAAGTGAGCAAGATCTCAACATGTCTTCTAGGGTTTGAATAGTCTGTTCTGATAGTCCATCAGTTTGGGTTGGTAAGCATTGCTTAAACAATGTTCAGTATCCTAGGCCTTCTGAATAATTTTCTATAATCTTTATGTAAAATGGGGATCATGATCAGAAACAATCGATATTGGTACTCCATGAAGTATCACAACTCCATTAATATATAGTCTTTCTAGACGTTCAAGTGGAAGCTCTTCTCTTATACCAAGATAATGTTCTGACTTGTTAAGATGATCAACAATGACCCATATTGCATCGTTCCTTCTAGGAGTCTTTGGTAGTCCCATGACAAATTCCATAGTGATATTATCTCAGTTCCACTCGGGTATGGGAAGAGGTTGCATGACTCCTCCAGGCTGTTTCCTTCCATCTTTCACTTGTTGACAAACCATACATCTTTTTACAAAATCAGCAATCTACCTCTTCATGTTTCCCCACCAAAAATGTTATTTTAAATCTCTAGCATTTTGGTGCTCCGAGGGTGTATAGATAAATTGGAACTATGAGCATCGTCCAACAATTCCCTTTTTCAATCAGGTATATCGTTAACACAATGTACCCTCCCAAATTTCAAAATTCCTTCTCCATACACAAAGTCACTCAATCTCCCATCATTCACAGCTTTAATCTCCTTTTGAAACTCTTCATCATCAGTCTGAGAACTCTTTATCCGTTCAAGTAATGATACTTTGGCAATCATTTGAAAAAATCATTGATTTTTCACCTTCAATGGTTATTCCCATATCCAACTTTATTAGATCTATGAAAATAGGATCACTCTCAACTCTCAACTTGTTCAAAACTTCATGATCTTTTCTACTCAAAGCATCTGAAACCTTATTTTCCTTCCCCGGGGGGTAGTGTATCGTAAAATCATAATCCCTGAGTTGTTCAAGCTATCTCCTTTGCCTTATGTTGAGTTCTTTCTGTGAGAAAATGTACCTCAAACTCTTGTGATCAGTATAAATATCACATTTTCAACATATAGATAATGTGTACATATATTCATAGAAAATATTACAGAATCTAACTAAAGATAATGATTAGGATAGTTTTTCTCATGAATTTTCAGCTGTTGTGATGCATAGGAAATAAATCTATCATTCTGCATAAGGACACAACCAAGTACTTTCTTCGATGCATCACTATAAATAAAGAACCCATAATTCCCTGATGGTAGAGTAAATATAGGATCATTGACTAATATTCTCTTCAGTTCTTCAAAAAATTCATCACAATCTTTTTTCCAACAAAATTTAACTCCATTACATGTGAGCTTCGTTAATGAGTTAGACAATCGGGCAAAATTCTAGACGAAATGCCAATAATAACCTGCTAAACCAATAAAACTGCATACCTCATTTATACTCGTCAGTGCTGGGCATTCTTGGATTTCATTAGTCTTAGAAGGATCAACAGATATTCCATATTTGGAGACAATATGGCCAAGAAAAGAGATCTCTTAAAGCCATAATTCACACCTGCTAAACATCTTGTATAATTCATGTCTTCTAAGAGTCTTTAGGATAATGCGCAAGTGATTTTCATGGTCTTCGTAGCTTTTGGAATATACCAAGATATCATCAATAAATACAACGAAAAAACCATCAAGATATTCCTTGAAAACTATGTTCATTAAATCCATGAAAACAGAGGGTAAATTAGTCAGCCCCAAAAGAATTTGTAAACTCATACTACCCGTACCTAGTTCGAAATGTTGTATTAGGAATTTATTCCTTCTTTACACACAATTTATGGTATCCATATCGATGTTAAATCTTTGAAAAGTATTGATGTCCATGCAGTTGGTCAAATAAATCATCAATGCGAGATAGGGGATACCTGTTCTTTATTTTTTTAGCCTTGATCTCCCTGTAGTCGATACATAACCTCCTAGATCCATCATTCTTCTAAACAAAAAGGACAGTGGCTCCCCATGGAGAAAAACTAGGGAGAATAAATACCTTATTACTCAATTCCTCTAGTTGTTTATTTAGTTCCACTAATTCTACATTGGCCCTCCTATAAGGGGTCTTTGATATGGGCCTTGATCCAGGAATTAAATTAATGGAAAACTCAACTTCTCATTCTGGAGGATGTCCAGTAAATCTTCTGGAAACACATCAAGATATTATCTCATAATAGGTATATCCTCTATTAGAACATTCATTTCCTTACCCATAGTTATTTCATTCTCTTCCTCCATAATAATTGAATTTAGTTGATCTACTAGGGTGGATCTAGGTAAGAATCTGGTGGTGAAGATTATGGTCTAAAGATAAGGTGTTCTTTATCATCATCATAAAAAATTGTAACCTCCTTATTCTTACAATAAATCATTACATCATGGTCTGAAATACAATCTATACTGAGGATTATATCTAACTCAATAACAGGTATGACGATAATATTAGCAGATAAAGAACATTTATATTCCCTAATAGGGATGGATACACAGATCTTTGTAGCAATGATACTTCCCTTAGGATTTTTAACTGACAACTCCCTAGTTAATTCAACTTGGAAATATCTAATTTTCTTAGAAAACTTGGATGATGTGAAATAATGCGATGATCCAGAATCAAATAATGAATTTCTTAAACATGAGGAAATCATTAAATTACCTGCCACAACGTCTTTCCTAGATTCTACCTCAGTAGTAGTGATAGCATAATCTTGGCCTTGTTCTCTTGGCCTTTTCTGAGATAGTTCCCTTGACTCTTAGGACATTTCTTTTCATAAATTCCCATCTCCTTGCTGTTGTAGCGTTGAACATCGGTAGCTTCTTTCTTCCCCTTGCAATCACAATCTTGGTGGTCTTCTTCACCACACTTGTAACAGACTCCCATTCCTATCAAGCAAGTACTGGGGTGTTTCTTCCCACATTTTTTGGAGGATGGATAATCAACTTCTCCCTTCTTCCCTTTATTTCCATTTCCAGATTGATCACCAGATCTCTTCTTCTCTTTCTTTTTAATGTCGTAAGACTTAGAGAATTCCTTTTCCATCTTGATAGCACACGAGACAGTATCTTCGTATGACGAGAAGGATTGTGAGAACAATTCATGATGGAGAAATGATTTTAACCCATAAAAAAATGATCAATCTTACTTCTTGGGTTACATATATAACTTCCAAAATACCTTTAAAACCTTGAAAAGTTAGCATCATACTTTCCGACATTCTCATCCTCCTTTTGTCTCAGACTCAAAAATTTCCTTTCCATATCTGCTCGATTGTCATGAGGAAAGTATTTTTCTACGAAAATATCTTTGATCTCCCTCTATTACATATTTTATACTTTATCATCATCCTTTGTGGTTTGAATAAATGACCACCATTGATCATCATCTCTAGTGAGGCGGTAAACTGTCATGATAAATTTTTCCCTTTCACTACTCCCCAAGGAAGGGAATAATTTCTCTAAGGAATTTATCCATATCTCAGCTACTAAGGTATTTGTACTCCCATTGAATGTTGGTGGTTGTTACCTCATGAAGTAGTATAACATTGATCCTCCATGCTTTGGATCAGGGTGCTCCATACAGGTAAGGCTATTATTCATAACCTAAGTGAGTTGTCCCAGTATGGTGATTAGCTGATCAGCACCAGTTGCATCACCAGCACCACTATAATTATCTTGAGAAGGAAGGAAATCCCTACATGCAGTGCGTTCATTGATACGATTTCCATTTCCTCAACTAGGTGCCATTTATAAACAATGGCATACACTAGTTTAGTTTAGGAATCACAATACATAAATCCAAACATAAAAAACACTTAACATAAATTGAATAGTTTATGGATATAATCTATAACCATAAAAATGTTTTCATTGAGGAATTATATACTCATTAACCCTTCATAATGGTTTTTTTAAAAAATGTGAATTATCCTAAGCATATCCCTCGGGAGTTTCGTAACCAAAAGTGCAGCAAGGCCCGTTGTCATGCACCAGTTCCTGTTCGAGTCTAGATCAAAGCGTTGTTTTCTGGTTTTACCCCTAAGTACATATGTGCCAGAGCCGCCTCTACCTACTCATATCTAGAGAGGGATTTATTTCTCAGAAAACTCAAAAAATATCTACAATACCAAAATTCTAAAACGTTCTTCTATACTAATCCTCAAAATCCATCTATGTTCCATGTGATCTAATTATAGTTTATCTAAATCTAGATTCCAAGGTTTGTACTAAGAATCCTCTAATACCAATTATAATGCCCCGACCCAAGTTACCAGGAGTCGATTCATTTTTACATAACATTGGAATGATCACAAAAGATCATGTCTTGGATGACCGATTAGTTTATTACCCTTGAAATCACTAGATACATTCATAAAGTTTATATTACATCATTAATTGAAAACTACCACAACATAGTCTCCGTAGTTCACACTCATATCCCCTCATACTATCCCTATAGTTCATTCATAAAATACTTCTTCACATCCTGGGAAAAATAAAACATAGAAAGGGGTGAGATCATATGCCCAGTAAGGATAACAATATAGTGAAAAATTTCATAAATAAGCATAATCATTTAAGGAAATGTATAACTAAAAAATCCTTTCAAACATGAACTTCAGCATAATATGGCAGAAATAAAATGAAATAATTTCATTTACTTATTCACATGGATATCCTACTAGTCGAATAATTAATGAAATATCAATATCCACTTTCATAATGATGGAATGCATAATGCCAGACTATCATAACCACATAGTCCAGGCCTTGTGCCAAGACTACAAATAAGATTTTGTCAAGGCCTTGTGCCAAGACACTAGTTTGTCTCATGATACCTACCGATGCATCAAGGAGGTATAGCGGGATCCACCCGCCACTTACTAATTCCAATGCATTACTCATAAGAACAGCTATAAACATAACATAAGCATTCATATTAAAACTAGAAAATGAAATGCCAATACTTTCTCCATAAACCATAAATGGTATAAAAATAACACATCCACAGACAAACATATCACAAAACCTTCAATACAATATGGATGTTTTTTATCATAATAAATAAACATCAAATAAGCTTAAAATCTATCAAAGGATGTTGACATAGATGAAATCAAAACTATTTGAGAGAAATATCACTTTTATTAAATCATTTAAAAGTAACATAATTATAAAAGAAACCCTTTACTATGGAAATATTCTTATAATCTTTTAAGGGATTATTCGACAATTTTATAATGGTTCAAAATATCTTCACCCGTTGTATAAGTTAAAAAAGACATTCTTACATTAATTCTGTCGAAAACGTTAAAAAGAACCTTATTTGGAAAACGATAGAAAGATTTATTTATAAAATTCATATAAGAAGTCAACAAAGATATAAATGACTTTCAAACATAGTCTATAAAATAGTAAGAATTATTTGAAATACATTTTTAAGAAACATGGATGTGGATGATAAAGAGGTCCCAATAGATAATTATGTATAAACATCCTCGGATAATGAAGAGATTGCGAAATAAACCCTTACCTTGAACTTTTCCTTGGTTGAGGGTAGGTTAACCTCCTGTATAATGGTTAAATAATTTTTATTAAATTATAAAAGAATAATATACATTAATAGGATATCATATATGATCTTTTAACCTTCATTTGTTAATAATATCTTAGTATTATCATTGTTTCGGGTGTTAACGGATTCGTTTTCCTTTATATTCATTATTATGTGAGAAAGATTTGTTATGGATGGGATGTATATTATTCATTTCCATAATTATATAATGTATCTAAAAATTATTTTCAATCATCAAATGAAATTTATTCTTGAATGGATACGATGGGGAATGAATCTCATCGCGTTTGTGGAGACGGTAATCCGTACGTACGCACGAGCGACAATATCATTCTTTTGATATTAAAATATTATATAATTGGATGTTATATCATATATACAGTATCATTATCATGTTATATTTATTATTTACATGAGTTACATATCATTATTATACCCATCCAAATTATAATGTATTGAATAACAATTACACCAAAATGTGGAGACGGTAGGCTGTACGTACGCACGTTTGGTGACATGTCATTAAAAGGATTGGTAGAATGATGAATATGGTTGTATCATAATTATAATAGCATCACAATATATAATATAAATGGGATTTATTATTTTAGAATGTAAATAACAAAGAAAGGGAAGTTGAAGAAGAAAGGAACTTGAAAGAGGGTGGTGAAAACATTACCTCTTATTCTGGTTCTTCCTTTTGATTTGATGAAAATGGATTTTTATGTTGGATTTATGATCCAACTAAGACCTCTAGGTTGAATTTGGGGAAGTTGAGAGAATATTTGGACAGGGGTTGGTGAAGCCAAAATTCTTTGAAGGTGTGAATTAGAGAGAAGGGGTAGTGCCCTTTTATAAGAGGGGTGAGGGGAACCTTAGGAAAAGCTAGAAGTATTATTTTATTATAAATTCATATTTGGTTTCTAATGGATCCAAAGTAGATTATTTAAAATTAAATGTGTTTATGGATCTAAATACTTTAAAACATTAGATTTTAGACTGTTTAGGGTCACTATAGTAACCTTATCATTAATATTTAACTCTTAGTTAAATAGTTTTTCATTTACCATGTCTCTTTGAATTATAA
Source organism: Viscum album (assembly GCA_963277665.1). Classification (NCBI taxonomy): domain Eukaryota; kingdom Viridiplantae; phylum Streptophyta; class Magnoliopsida; order Santalales; family Viscaceae; genus Viscum; species Viscum album. Next base: position 1,691,001,459 of record OY728137.1, on the reverse strand, counting down.
TATTATATAGTTAATATACATACTATATACCACCCAAAGACCCCAAAGTGGTCCATTAATGATACACCTATCATTATATAAGTATTTTGGAAGAACCTTATATTTTTAGCAATATAATATCAATTAATAATTTAATATTTGTTTTAAAAACTCTTTTATGTCAATTTTGACACTATTGGGTATTTTGTTTTTGATAACATTGTAATAGCATTATAACTTCGAAAACAGTTTTTATAACCAATCCTAATATGCCATATTAACCTATAAAATTAGTGGAATTCATAAAAAGTTTCAAATTACATTTATTTTGATATTTATAATATCAATGATTTTAATATTTCATTAATTAGGTAATTACTGCATCACTATTTTGTCATAAATAAATTAAATTATATAATGTCTAAAAATTATAAATAAAATTAAATTATTTAGGAAATATTTTTATATTTCTAATTAATATTTATAATATAATTTATCTTATGTGTGACCCAATATTAAAAAAATGTTTATTTATTAAACTTTGATTTTATCTCTTTTAACTCTTCTTTGAATTAAATAATAATAAATGTCATAACTTAATCCAAGTGGACCTAAATCATAATATTTTATTCCTAAGGATGTTTTTTTGTCGATATACACTTTTCCAATATAATTAGGATAGGTGTTGGGGTAATATTAATATCATTTTTACCCTTAATTACCCTATTTTCTTTTAACCGTTGTAAATAAAAGATAAAGTTACTATTCAACAAAATTTATTTTTATCTTATTGAACCACATTTTACTCCATGATATTAACCCTATCTCTCTAATTTTAGAAATTCTACTCACAGAAGCAGCAACGTTATGTTTTATGTGAATTTCCAAATTCTTCTAGGAGGTGGGTAAAAGACGGTGAAAAGTTCCATAAAATTTTTATATATCTAAAATTATTCTAAACTAACTCCAATGAATTACATTGAATGTATATAGGTATTATATATTTATTTTGACCTTAATTAAATTTAAATACAATAAATAATTATTTAAAAAAATTCGTTTTTAAACTATAACTTAGTGTTTTTTCACTATTCATCAAAAATTGAATGTTTTCAGAAAAATATTAAAAATTCACTGAAAGCTAATTTCAATATTTTGAATCCAAAAATTAATTCCATTTTGAAAGATAAAATTTATAAAATTTCAAAAGGCGGTTATTACTATTCATAACGGCTAGATTGATTGGTTGTAGTGTGTGTTAGAACTCGTAGTTGCGTACAACACATGCTACAGTATTATTTAAAGAGAAGCGTGCCATGGAAGCTTGGGATGTTACAAAAATGATATTATTATAATATAATATTTCAAGGTTTTCCTAAAGTGACCCTCACCACTATTATAAAATGGTACATCCCCTTCTCTTAATTTCACACATCCAAAGCCATTTGTCTCGGCCAACCCCTAACCAAATATCCTCTCAAAATTCCACACATCAACCTAGAGTCCTTAATTTGATCAAAAATCCAACATAAGGAGCCCTTTTGATTAACTCAAGAGGAAACACCCGAGGAAGAGGTAATAATTTCCCCACCCTCTTTCATGTTTGTTTCTTCGTCCACTTACTCTTTCCTTTTTTTGTTTCCATACCAAAATAATAACTCACGTAACTTATACATACTGTGATGTTATTATAAATATGGTACAATCATATTTGTTATTCTCTCTATCCCATAAATGAAAAAGTCACCATACGTGCATATATACGGCCAACCGTCTCCACATAGTGCTATAGTTTGTTATTTGAACACTTAATTATTTGGATGGGTATAATAATGAGTATAAATGATTTAAATAATAAATATAACATGATAATGATTCTGTATATATTTTATACCTTCCAATTACAAACTATTTCACTATCAATATAATGATATTGTCGCTCGTGCATATGTATGGATTACCATCTCCACGAACGCAATCGGATTCATCCCCCATCGTAATCATTCAAGAATAATTTTCATTTTATTAATAAAAAAAATTATGAACATAATATAATTATATATATGAATCAAATATATCATATCCATAACAAACATGGCTTATGTAACCGATCATATAAATGAAAACGAATCAGTTAACACCAGAAACGATGATACTACTGAAATATTATTAATAAAGAAATATTGTAATATTATATAAGAAATAATATTTCTTTATTTGGATCGTGTATAATTTAATAAAAATTATTTCAACATTATAAAGAAGGTTAACCTACCCTATACTAAGGAAATGTAGAAGTTAATGGGTTTCTTATCTCACTTTTAATTCTATGAGATTTCCATTGTTCGCCACTTATTTATTGCATGTGGTGTATTGTGTACTTATATTTGATATATATTATCATTATCCTCTTTATATTCATGGTATTATGTGAGTCATTTTGTGTTTATTAACTTTTTTTCATACTACTCTATTGATTACAACGTGTTAAGGGTTTTTCATCTCACTTCTTATTTCCCTGAGATTCATACTATATTGCCACTATTTCATTTTTGTGTGGTGTGTGTACTTCCCATGATTTTATTCCTTATGTAATATAATTTAATTTGTTGGTATTTAAATATTCAATGTATGATCCATTTTTCTTGGGGTTTATGTTTCGTAATTCACCAAATCGGTAAGGGAATTTATTATTTCAATTTCCACTCATTGGGTATTATGCAAAATTAATTGATTATTTCACTCCATGATTATGTGTGAGATCACTATTTATTTGTTTATATAGTAATTTCCACTCCCATTTGTGTGGTTATTCATTTGATACACATATTCAATCCATTGATAAATTCTCAATTCTTCAATATGAACTTGATAAGAGTAATATTAACTCAATTTTCTTTCATTGAGTTAAACATCCAAGTCATTAGTGTTGTTGTTACAAGAATATGTGTGAATGTACTATGATTGTTTTACACTGAAAATCCAATAATATTTAGTGTTTTTATATTTTGACACATAATTGTGTCATTTATTTATCCTTAACCAAAGGATACGGTATTTATAATGGATTTCATCTCAACTTACATTCCATTAAGAAGTCTTGGTTGTTTTGCGCCAATTCACTTTTATTTAGTGTATATACTATTCATTGACATAATATATCATGAATCTCTTTATTCTCATGATATTATTATGTTCTTATTACATCAATTATTTTTATTCAAGTGTCTCTCATTTAGTTAGAAACTCTAACTAAAATATCATTTTAAATGTTTTAAAATTTTATTCTTCTAAATCTTTCTAAATAATGTCCATGTTTTAAAAATGGTTTTAAGAATTTATTTATCTGGAAGATAATGTTTTAAAATTAAAATTCCTTTTAAAAGCTTCAAATTGGTATGGGACACTTTGATTCACAAATCAATTTTAAACAGCTTCTTGATAAATAGTGATACATTTAAATGTTTTCAAGAAAAAAGGAGATATTTTTCTCAAATAGTTTTGATGATTATGTTCATATATGTAAAAATCCTTAATTATTATCAATTGAGGTTAATTTATTGTAATAAAATATTCCATATTGTATTTAATTAGTTATGTTTTAATGTAGATGTGCTATTTTTATACCATTCACGTTTTATGGTTAAAGTATTGACATTTTGTATCCTAGTTTTAATATGAATGTTTAGATTATGTTTCACCCTTTCATATGAGGAATACATTGGAATTAGTAAGTGACAGGTGGATCCCTCTTTAGCTTCTCAATTCATTAGTATATCTCATGAGAATAACTAGTGTCATAACACAAGGCCTTCAGAAAATCTTATTTGTAGTCTTGTCACAAGGCCTTGACTATATTGTTATGAAGTCTGGAATTATGCATTCCATCATTATGAAATTCAATATTAATATTACATGTGATTATTTGACTATTAGAATATCCATGTGAATAATTAAATGAATTATTTGATTTATCTTTTCCATATTATGTTGAATATTGAGTTTAAAAGGATTATTTTCTATTCTTATACATTTCCTTAAATATTAGTTCTTATTTATAACAGTTTACGTTATATTGTTATCCTTACTGAGAAACTGAGCTCACCCCTTTCTTATGTTATATTTTTCCTAGGATTATAATAATTATATTATGATTAACCTGAAGGAATTGGATAAGGGATATAAGAGTGTTCAAAGGGGACACAATATTGTTTTTTTATTTCATGATGTAATGGAAAACTTATGTATTTATCTAGTACTTCCTAGGCTACTAAACTGACCAGTCATTTGCAACATGATTCATTGTATCATGACAATGTTATTTAATAATTCATAGATTCTAGTTAAATGGGGTTGGGCATTATTATTTTTAACGAAAAATTGCATGAGGGTTGTGAATAATTTAAGTGTCAGACTGAACTTTTTAAGTGGGGGAGAGGATACCCATGGATTTATTGAAAAGAATCGATTACACCCAACTTTTTATCCAGAAACATGCCTTCTAAATGTATCATTATCTAAAAATATTGGTAATATGGTCAAATAATGTATAAAAAATAATATTTGGATAAGTTTTAGATTATTTTTATCCCTTATCATATTAGTTTAAGCCTCAATAAACCCACTTTTACCTTACCTATATTAATTAATTTTTATTTTATTCACCATTCATTATAGCGAAAAATTAAATTGGCCATATAAGATATGCTAAATTATAATGATTCAAAACATTTAATCATTTTTTACAAATTTAATTCATATAATTTTTTGAATATAATTTAAAATTTTACACACAAACACAAATAAAAAGTTGTTTTCCATAGAGAAAATTCATATAAGTATTGATGTTTTTAAAACCAAAATTCAATATAGAATTTATTTTAATCACCTAATTTGGATTAAAAAAAGATAATTGAACAATTTTTTCATTTAAATCATATTAAAATTAAATGGGGCATAAAAAAAGTGTTTCATACAATTCATTGATGAATAGAACATCTCAGAAAAATTCCCACAAATAAACCCTAATATAATTCTAATATTATATTATAAAAAATAAATCTATTTTTTAAAATAAATTTTCTAAGTGTTATAACTTTATTTTAACATGAGTGATCAAGACGCAATGAGATTTTGTTTCTTTGAAAAATACATTATTTAGAAGAAAAAAATAATTTTTCAACTAACTTTTTCTTATTTTATTTCAAATAAATATATAACAATTAAATTAATTTTATAAATTTTTAAACTATATTTTATTTATAATTTATGGATCACTATTTATAAACTCCATTATAAGGAGATATGATAAAAATATTCTATTTTTATGATCTTTTAGGCTCAGTGTTGTTTTTGTTACAACAAATGGAAGAGATTAAATTTAAATAAATATATTTTTTAGTTTTTTTTATATTTTTGTTTCATGTCACATCAGATATCAAAGAAAAAATTATTATTTTATAATTTTCGGGTATTTCATTCTCTCCATGTTAAAAAATATATATCTTTATAATTTGATCTTGTGCTAAAAAATCAGGGGATTGATTTTTGAATATTCATTTGATAAAAACTCACATCATAAAAAGGATTAACAAAACATCTTCCTGATAAAATATAAAAGGTAATACAATGTTCATTTGTAAAACCAAATAAATAGGTTTATAATTACGTTAAAATTGTTGTACTGTGATAATATTGAAATTGAATAGAAGCATACATAATTATATAGTGTGATAGAGATAATTGATCTTCATTAATTGAATGATTAATAGACAATGAAGAACATAAAACCATAAATCAATGATCTTTTAAAATACCATTTTATTCATCTCATATAAACATTATAGGATAATTTTTTCCTGTTCCTTTTCCCCAAGATGATGAATTATTTTACTATATGATATTTTAAGGAAATATACTCAATTGATACGTTTCTATTTAGTAAGAAAAATTTCATCCTTTGGTTTTGCTTCGATAAATTTCCAATTCATTTCTACTCTATGAAATCAATATCCAAAAAATGGATTTTTTATGCTAGAAGCACAAAAATTCAATTTTAATAGATCTTAATATCCATAAACAATTGAAATTTCCTTCTTCATATCTTTATCTATGTTCTAAAAACAATATGGTCATAATATGTTTTGAAATATGATATAATAACTTTTACGCATCAATAGTAACACTACTGGATCGAAATTAATATTTATTCATCGAATAATTTATTTGAAAATAATGGCATATTGACTAGAATATAATGTTTTCTAATGGTAGGTGTATCAACCATTTAATTCTTCAATTGAGGGTTAAATACCCATGCCCTTGCATAATGTGTTGGGTTTTCACCTAACATGAGAGTCACCTTTTTTCTAAAACAATATTAATATAATTCCTATAATGTTACCAAAGTTAAAGAATCCATAATTACCTTAACATTATGATAATAGAAACTATAATGGTTACCAATAATATTAAACATATTCCCACAAAATGTAAATAAATTATTACTTAAATAGATTTTTAAATAAAGAACATACTAATGTAATTGGTTGTATTTCCATAACTATTACCCAAAATATATTTAATCATTTTATAATCACATCAAATAAAACCTAAAATGGTTTGTTGAATATTTTTATCTTATGGTCAACTATAAAATCATAAACCCATGATTTTATCTATATAACATAATTTAATGAATAAATATATGTATACAAAAATAACACAATTATTAGATGCTTCAAGATTCTTAACAACAAAATACCATTGGGAGAAATACTTCTACAATATTATTCTGGGATCCCAGTAACTGTTTCAACCATTTTATTTCAACATAGATACTTTCTTGGTCTTGGGATTAACCTTTAACAGAGGACATTGATACACATAATGTCATGGATCCCCACATTTAATAAAATAAACTAAAAATTGATCCCTAGGATGAAATTTATTTCCTTCTATCATGGTCTTTATTTTTCCTCAATAGTTCAATTATTTATGTCCCTTTTTTCATAGATAAAATATATTCCTATTTAGTTAAAAAAATTATCAATGCCTCTTTTCACTATTCTTCTATGAATGAAATCAATCCTTCATTCCTCCATGGTATCCACCACTTGAGCTCTCAGAAATATCCATTATTGTCTCATATGGTGAGTCCAATAGTGGTTAATTTATAGGTTGATAATCATATTTTGGGATTAACAATTAGGAATAATCATTATATATTTCACTTAATTCATATTCCAATTCAGTTTATTATAGTCATCATGTTTTCCTTCATATATAATGTTAGCCTGATTTCATCAGTTATTATCCATTGAATATAACTAAAAATCACAGGGTGAGAAACAATAACCATAGTGGGAAAACCATATAATCATTTATAGGTGTCATAAATTACAAAACATTATTTTATATATAATACACATTATGTTTTACATAGGAAATTAATTGCCATCAGGTATTAAAATCCTTCATAATGGTTTGTAAATAAAATATAAATGGTCTAAATCATATCCCCAATGAGTGTCAAATCAGTTTCATAGTAATGACTATTGTTTGTATCATGTGACACCCGATTCATGGATGAGATTTATTTTTCAGATATATTAACCCTATATATAGATTATCAAGAAAAATGTCCAATTATAGTATCTAGATAAGATTTTATACCTAGAAAAAACCACAAATTATCTATCTTACCAAAACATTAGGATGTTTTCCTATATTTATCCTCATAGACTTATATATGTTTATGTTCCTAAAAAAATTTCCCATTAATGTATTATGAAAGGTTTCTACTAAAACTCTTTCAATACTAACAATAATGACCATTAATTTAATAACTTGGTGCCGACATCTACTTTGTTACATTCAAACTAGACACAAGTGATCACATCCCATATGACATAATAATTTAGTAGCTTTCATAAATTAGATACATACATGATCTCTATATTACATTTGATAAAAAATTATAACATATGTTTTCTATGAATATCACTATTACCTATAAAACATCTATTCATATAATTATTAGTACACTTCCTATATTCCTAGGAAAATAAAAAATATATAGGTTTGAGTTAAAAATATTATTTTGGGTTTTTTACAATAGAAGTTATTATGAATCAATAAGAATAATTGATATGGAAATGTAAATAACTGAACACACATTCCATTTAATAAATTAATTGACTATCATGATTACATAATTAATATTAAATAAAAGGATAATAATAAAAAATACATTCCACTAAATAAATAATATTAATATTATGTATAGATATGGATTAATTGATATGGAATTGAAAATAACGGAATATACATTCAATTTAATAGATACCCCAATAATAAAAATGTTTAAAAAGAAAATATCATTGTTAAAATATTATGTATAATAAATGATTACTTCATAATTAAGGAAATCATTAATTGTTGGATGACATGATATAAGGCATCATGATACCTATTTTGTCCAGACCTTTCACAAGACAGTTTAAAACATATGTGTAAGTATACACCAGAAGCATATTTGACCATCGATATCCAATTAATTCGTCTCATGAGTATACTAATACATCTAGGGGAAATATTTAATGATTCCTCATCCATATATACATGCCCAAATCATTCCTCATATATTGAATTATCGATTTAATTCATGAAAAATATGACATATCAAAAAAATATTTTATCATGTAAGGAATAAATATTAATAATAATTTCATTAGTTGTTCCTATAACAATAAATGTAAAATACCATATATACATATATAAGTTATAAAACATATTTAATAATTATATAAATGATAAATAATATATATTTACGAGAAATTTAATATCCAATGATAATAAGAAAGTAAATATTACAAGGGAAACTTAGTGATTACCAAATAGATAATAAAGAATGGGACTGTAAATACATTGACTCGTCATAAATCATCAAAAATAATAATAAAGTTGGTATAAATAAAACATAACACTATTCAATCATAATTATAATTATGGGGAGTTTTTATTGATGAATTTAAATTCCATAAAAATGTTTTTAAAACATTCTATAGTAAAATAGCATTTTTCGTGTGAGAATAATTTATTAAAAACTGATCACAAAATATTTTGAAAATATATTTATAATAAATTAATATTTTAAAAATATAAGGGAATATTTAAAACATTTATAGGTTTTATGGAATGAAATTCTATATATAGCTCAGTTGTAAAAATAATGATTCTTTTCACTTTTTTAGTAAAATCCAAATAGAGATTTTTTAGAGATAAATAATGATTACTTTCACAAAAAATGGTAAAAATTAAATCATGGTTATAATTTATTTAATAAATAATTTAAAATTTTTTTAAAAAAATTAGAAAATAATTTTTTCAATCATGGTTTTGGATGAAAAAATATTTTAGATTTAATATTGAAATAATGTCATATTTTATTAAAAAAAAATTCCTAGTAATTTTAACCATCAAATATTGGAAAAAATAATATTAAATTATATATTAATTAATAACCATTTAATAATAAAAGATTATTGGTTAACTATCCATTTATCAAGTAATTTCCTTTAATAGAAATTCAAGCATAAACAATCTTGATTAAAATTTTATTTAGAAATAAACACATACAAAGACCATGAAGTTGAATCGAGAATAATCCAATGAATATATTATGTGTATAAAATTAAAATCTACTTTAAAATTGTTAATAAAAAATTTATAGTAAAAATAAATTACCCAAAATTTTTTAAAATATTAATGAAAATGGAGAAGTAGTATAACCAAAAGAAATGAAAATGACTTATGAAATTTCTTACCACATGGAAAATTTTATGTAAAAAACCCATTAGTTAAAATCATTGAAAATAAAAAATCAAAATAATATAAATTATTTATTAATCATGATATTAGATTTAAAATTGTAATTATATACCACATATAAAAGAAATTATGGGCCTAACATTACAGTATGCCTCAATGAAGGGAAATTGAGATGAAATCCCCTACCTCAAGCTTTCTTGTTGTAAAAAAATATATGATATCTAGTATAACAGTTATTAGAATGTTATAAACTTATAATAAAACCATATTAATATTTATAACATCGTATATGATCCTATTATGACACTTTACCACTCATTTTTTAATAATATTTCATAATTGTAATTTTTATTGGTGTTAAATGTCATTTTTTATCATGCATGGTTAGTCATGAATATTCTTGTTATTGGTTATAATATATATATATATATATATATATATATTTCAGAATTATATCAAATTTATAAAAATAATATTTACTCATTATATACAATTTTAAAATCATTCAAGATGTTTGGACCTGGAAAATGAACTGTATCGCCTCGTTGACACGATTGGTCTTACATACGCACGAGTGGTGATATCATTCCAATAACAAATGAAAGGATAAAAAAGTAAGAGATTTATATATTTTATATAATAAATATCATTTCATATATATCACATATATTAATTAAATATATCTTTATGACCTTCCATGTAATGTGTGTGTTAAAAATGAATCACATCACTTCGTCACGAGGTGGTATGTTTTACAAACAAGTGATGTTATCCTATTTTAAATAATAATGAATGTAAGAAATTATAAGTGAATTTATAATTATAGAATTATAATATTATCATAAATATTATTTTTATACATTAAATAAATCATTATACAAAAGCATAAGATCATTTTCTGGAAAACAATTGACATTAGTTCGGGAGGCGGTAGTCCGCAGTACACAAGATCAAAGATTTTATTTCCAATTTAATGTAGTATTAGATGGATAAATATAATTAAAAAACATAAAAACATATAATTATAATTTATATAGTTATTTTATTATATTTTGACTGCCAATAAATAAATTATGGTAGAGAAAACAATATTTGAAAGAAAAGTTCTTTGTTCAGATAATTATCATCTCTTAGAGAAACCTCTACTAGATCTCCACTTAAGAACCATATATTTATTATTTCATGATAAAAATAAGATATATAATGTGTATAAGGGTTTTGGGGTGATATTTTATCATCTTTTAGTCAATAAAATAGGCTTTAGGTATGTGAATAAGTATTGTGAGGGAGTGTCCTTTTATAAGTGGGGGAGACGAGACACATGGAATTGTGGAAAAGAATAAATTACAGCCCCATTTTTATTATTTCAGAATCATAAAAATGGTTAATTTTGTATCTTTAGAAAATATATGGTAATAAATGTGCATAAAATGGGTTTTTTACATATTTTAGTTCATTGTAACCCTTATCTTCTTTGTTTAACACACTGGTAAAATTGTTTTTACCTTATCCTCGATAATTAATTTTTTCTGTTTTCACTATTAATTATGGTGTAATATTTATTTTACCATATTAGATAATAATTATTATACTAATTCTAAATATTTAATCAATTTTTCCAAATTTAATTCACATAAGTTGTATAATCAAATTTATAATTAAACACTTATATTCGATAAAAAAGTATGTTTCCAAAGAGAAAGTTTCAATAAGAATCTAATTTTTTTATACAAAAATTCATTATGAAATTGATTAGAAGTAATTAATTTATATTAATAAATATATAATTTATCTACTATTGATTTTATAATGATACTAAAATAAATTTGGTCATGTATATGCTTTAAAATAAAAGGAAATGTCTAATGAAGACCAATATATTTTTACTCTTCGTCAATGAATAGAATTTTTTAGAAAAATCCAAAAAATTTAACCTAATATAAGTTTGAAATTACTATTTAAAAAATGATGTTATATATTTAAAATATATTTTATATAATGCTTAAAAATTATTTTTAACATAATTTATCAACAAATGATGAAATCATATATAATAAAAAATACTATTTTTATGATAAAGTTTCTTCTTCATTCAAATGATTTTTATTTATTTATAATAAATAGATATCCATTTAATTTTTTTAATACATCTGTAAACTAAATAATATTCATAATTTAGTTATTACTATTCATACCATCCAATTTACTGGTTATGATATGTTTTTATTCTATTTTATGGTTCTTTTAGACACAAGGTTGCATATGTCAGAAGCTATCAAAGAGATTAAATTTAATGAACTATATTTCATGGGATGTTCAAGATTAGTTTTTTTATAACTTATTCTATAAAATACAATGTTTTTAAAATATGGTATGTTACATATAATAGCCTAAAAACCAGACTCCCAGATTCGTTGATGAGATCATAAACATTATATTTCAGGCTTTCATACTCATAGAGGTGACCCAATATTATATGTATGAAACATATAATATAAAATTGAAAATGGGGTAACTTAAATACTCAAAGAACTATAACGTTTTGGGTGTTATGTAATTAGGAAATAATCTTATATAAATAATTCACAATAATTCAAAATAGTATCATGATCAATATACACATATCTTCATATTCTATATGAGATGACCAACATCATCCATAGAAAACATCTAGATATAAATCATTAAAAATTATATTTGGAATCTTGATAAAGAGGAATCATAAGAAGTGTGAGATCAAATTATAAATAACGGTAAACCTAATCATTAACTAATAAATGTAAACAAGGTGTATAAGAAGAACATCAGGGTATCATGACATAATTAGAGTACTTGAGAAAATAATAAAAAATAATACCCATCAACACTTCAATAATCATTCATGTAACATGGTATAATTATTTAATAATTTTATGATTTATAAGAATCAATAATCAAGATCCATGTGAGATCAATCTTTATCAAATGACTCATTATAAACTCATGGAAATAATAGATAGATCAGGTTTTCATCTTGGGTCATCATCATCATATAACACATATAGAACCCTTAAAAATGGAATAATCGTACTGTTCAATATTAAATTTATTATACAAATAGTTTGGTTATATAAAATTTTGTGAGAGAACTATCTGGGAACACCCATCATATAAATAAATCAGTATCAGATGATGTTATCATGTTTTACACATAATATAAGATATAATGGGCTCACCCTGCACTATATGTGATCATCCATCATATATAATTTTTAAGAAACCTAACATGAAAAATGTAAAAATATCGTCAATTTCATAATAAAACTCATAAAACCAACCATTATTACTTTTATAAATTGTTTAACCCATGGAAATGAAATATGTTCCTTGAAAATCACTTTGAAACATGAATAACCAATGGAAGTTAATTATTTACTTGAATATATCTTTGAAATAAGATTAAACCATAAAATAATTTTGTTACATGAAAATCTATTTGAAACATGATTAACCTATTGAAACAAAACCAGTTCCATGAAAATTACATTCATACAATATTAATATGTTTAAAATAAATAGGTTTCATAATGATCTCATTGAAACATTATTAGCCCAAGAAAATGAAATGGGTTCTATAATAATATATTTGACACATGTTTAACCCATCGAAAAGAAATAAGATCAGTGAAAATCTATTTTAAAAGTTCATAATCCATCAGGATAAAGAAAAAAGTTGGTATTAATACATCATATACCCATTGAAGTAAAAATAAATGGTTTTTATTATTGATGAAAATAAATACCATAAAAAGACATTCAAAAGTAGTCTTATAAGAAATATCCTTTTCAATTTTAAAATTATTTTTTAAAACTAAGTGTTCAAAAAAGATTTAAAAAATAAATTTCTTTGAAAATAATATTTGAAACATATAATGGACGTTTTTATATGTTTGATTAGTCATTAATTCTATAAATTCTATTCATACCATACAGGTTGAAACATATATTCCTTTCACTTTTCTAATAAAATAAAAACATGAATTTTTTGAAAAATACATAAATATTTCATTGAATTATTTTTTGAAAAAGGAATATTTGGATAAAAAAATTAAAAAATCATTTACTAAAGGTAAAAGAGAATTTTTTTAAAAAAATTGATTACATGGTTTTAGAGGAAATATATTTATTACTGAAGAGACAAATGAATTTAGATTTTCTTTAAAACATTTTCTTGATTATTTAAAGTACCAAAGAGTGTAAAAAAGAAACTATGACATGAAAATATTATTAATAACCATTGAATAATAAAATTAAATGGTTTTATTTGGAAATGGTCATGTAATTTCCTTTAATTGAGATTCAAGAATATATAATATCGATCAGAGTGAGAATGTGATAAACACCCTTACAATGATCATAATGTTGTATTGATAATTAATTAATAAATTGATTTTTTGTATCAAATAAAAATATATATATATATATATATAAATTGGAAATATTGAGTAATATAATCAAATTTTATTTCACAAAAAATCCTAAAATATCAGCAATGAAGAAGTAGTAATATAACCTAATGAAAAGAAATTGAGTTATGAAATTCGATACCATTTAGTTAATTTTAATTGAAATAAAAGTAGATAAAATAATTATAATTTAATCTTAAATTATCACGAAGTGTGAATTATTTGTGTAATTACATTTAAATGGAGAATTATATACACCATAAAAAAGAAATTTTGATTATAAAATTACAATATTCCTCAATGAAATTAAATTGAGATGAAATCAATTACATCATTCTTTCTTTTGGTTGAACATGGATAAACTCATTCAAGGTGGTTTAAAACATTTTATTAACATTTTAAAAAAGAATATTAATATTTATTATATTATATACGACTCTTTTATAACATCTTATCACCCTATAATTAAAAATATTTCATTATTTTCTATATTTCAAGTGTTAATTACCTTATCTTCTCATTCATTCATTGTTATGAAAGTTATATTTTGCGTAAATATTATATGGTGACATAATCAAAAGATTAATAGTAATTATGAAATTATAATAATTATACAACAATTATACATTTAAAACCAATCATTAAATATGGTATTGAAAAATGAATCATCTTACTATCATGGAGAAGGTTAGTCGCACTTATGCATGGGTAACATTTCCATTTTTAAATGATTATTATATAAAGAAAGAAAAAAGATATTATCATTAAATAATAATCCAAATATCATAAATAACATATTACATATTTAAACACACACACACAGAGATATATATTTTATGTGGATTGGTGTTGAAAAATGAGTCACATCGCTTTGTGATGGTCGTGGTCCACCTGTACACGAATGATGATATCATTTTTCTGTGTAAAATAATAAAATGATAAATTAAAATTTTAAAATTTTAAATATTTCAATAATATACAGATTATTTTATTAATATAAAATGTATTTATTATATTTTTCTGTTTAATTTTTCATTTAAAGTGTTAGTGAAAATGAATCATGTCACTTCGTGTGGTAGTAGTCCATCGTACAGATGAGTGTTGTTATCATATCCCCTATTGAATGGAATGTAAAGAGGTATACAATCTAAAATGACCCAATATGTATAATCATTTTATAAATATCCTATATATATATATTATATTGATGATCAAACCAAAAAATGAGATGTTTTAATAAAAAAGTAAATGACATAGATTCATGAGGAGGTAGGTTGTTGTACACATGAATGATGATTTTGTAACCCATATTGTGTAAGTGGATGTGGTTTTAAATTATTCCTATAACATAAAAACATATAATTTTGTGGAAAATACTCAGTTTATTATCTAATTGTTGTTAAGTAATAATTTAATGTCGTAGAGAAATAAATGAAATAAAATCACTCATTTAAGATCAATACCATTTCTTCAGGTAACATCATTAGGTTTTCAGAAAAATCATTTTAAGTTTTTATTTCTAAGAAAAATAAAGAATCTTGTATTAGAGGAGGAAATTTTGGAATTGATTTTTACAGGGATTGGTTGATCCAAATGTTTTGAGATTTTTGAATTATTGAGGGGATTGAGTTCCATTTTATAATTGTGGAGGAGTTATATTTTGTAAATACCCAAAATTATTCAATAATGGTAGGTCAATATATCCTCATCTATAATGACCCGTGATTGTTTTATATGAATTTAAAAAAAATAGATTAATATTCATTAAATTTCACAAACACAAGCTGGATAAATGTAATAGTTTGGTACCTTTGGAAACATGGAACACATTAATCTAATTTGGTGAATTATCCGCAGCATATCTCTTAAATAACATCACCTTTATTACTCCTACATAAAACATTTCTTTATAACTAAAATAACTAAAACGCAATAAAGGTTGATCTTAGATTATTAGTAAGGGAAAACAAAGAAGATACGTAATCATTACATGAATAGAAGGGTATGATAACATGATCATTATATTTTAATATTAGGCCCTTACTATCAAAGATTATATACATGGGTCATGGAATAAATATTGTTAGTTCATAAGACAAGAATCATAATATAATCAAAGAACATGTTCCATGAGAGTATAATAATGGAATTATGTCTTATTTCAAACATTCCTCCCAATACAATTATAGTCTGTTAGGCTTGCGTTATTCATTCATGTACCTAATTTGGGCCTGGTATGGCCTCCCATGTACCTTCTGGTTTTAGTCTTACGATGATCTCATGTTTACCCTCTTGATGCAGGCATAGGATGACCTCCCATGTACCCTCTTATTATAGGTATAGGATAACCTCTCGTGGATTCTTTTGAGCTTATGGATCAATTATCATTACCCAATGCATTGGAAGGATATTTTGGTGATACCATTAAAATAATAATAACCATATATATGTCTTCCAAAAGAATATAAATCATTCATCATATCAGAACCCATGTAATGAAATGGGTTTCATAAACGTCATCCAATCATAACATACCCCAAGGAAAAGAAAAGGGTTTCATAAATATTATTCCATTGTAAACAAAAACCATTCTTTGAAATAATAATAATAGTATTATAGAAACATATACCCAGTAAAACACATAAAATTTTGGTATCTTATATAGAAAATAATATGGAGAGTTTACTCGAAAACAATTCGTCTATAAAATATTATTTTTTCTTTGAAAATGTTTTATTTCCTTAAAATGATGCACAATTATAAAAAACAACATTTTATTTGTAAATAACCATGTAATATTATAATGTAATATTCAAATAATTAATGATTCATGATGGTATACAGTTACATTCTTTCAATATAAGTTAAATATCAATCCTTTAATAATTTATCGGAAAAGTACACAAAGTACATCATTTGGGAAAAGAAAAAAGATTCCATTCAAACTATGTAGTAAAAATTCAAGAATAGGTAAAAATGGCTTTAATAATCTTTAGGATAATAGTAGAAATCATATTTTGAAGAATTTTTAGAAAACATGTATGTTGACGATAAACATTCCCCAGTGGAGACTTAATATGAAATAATCACAATTATTAATTAAATTGTGAAATAAGTACTCATCGCCTTATAATTTGTATAACATTATCACCCAAAAAAATAAATAAAATTATATATATGAAAATATAATATTCTTATGAATAATACTCATAAAATTAATTAATGGTTATTATATACCCCATTCATAATAAATGGGTAGTTTATAAGAAATGTGTCCAATATAAATAAAATTAAGATGTAAATCACATACCTTAATACTTGACTACTTTGTATATGTTCAAATATACTATATAAAAAAATATTTTTATTATTAACATAGAAAAAAAATATATTCACATATATAATACAATAAATTATATACATAAAACATTATAATTATCTCATATTTACAATTCCATATTAATGTTATGTTTTGGTTAATAACTGCTTTTTTCGTTCATGTTTCAACTTATTATCCTTTTTAATATTACATAGATCGTGATTTCATCTTCTCCAAAATGATAAACATGAAAAACATTCATATATATATATATATATATTCCGTATATATGTTTTCATGGTGATTCATAAAAAATAGAGATAGAAATAAAATACACCATTAATGGAGATGGTAGGTCGTGCGTACGAATGAATGGTGTTTTCGTTATCTTATCATATTAAAATTTTGAAAATTATATGATATATTATAATTATATAATCATTTTTATGTTATATATACCATATATATTCATAAAACTATTCCTTATTACCACCCATGTGAAATATAGATGAAAATGAATCAAATCGCATGTTGAAGATCGTAAGCCTTTCGTTCGTATGAGCGACATTATAATTTCAAAAATGATTAGGTGCTAAAAATATTTATAGGTTATTATTATTATATAATTATAATAATTTCATAATTATCACATATACTCATTAAACCTATCATAATTCCCACCCATAAAATATTGTGATGGAAAATGAATTATTTCACTATGTGGAGACGGTTAGTTGTACATACACCATAAGGATACATTCACTTCTTGTTCAATGAGAACAAGGATTTATAATTTTTTTCATAATTATAATAAGAATTCATCATATGTAAGATATTGATGTTTTTATTTTAGGATATATATCATTGATATATACTATTTACAAAAGAGTAGAAAAAGTGAGTGATCGGTTAGAGAGGTTATGTATTCTTCGAAATGGATCCTTTAATTAACACCTTAATATCATTAATGAGGGTTTTATGCCAAAAATAATTCTTATTTAACGTGGTTATAGATTATGGAATTGTATTTCGGTAGATATTTTACAAAAAAAATAGGTTTTTATGTAACACGAAAGGAGAAGAATGTGTTCCCTTTAATAAGAGAGGGGCACTCTTGGAATTCATCAAATTTTTAAATTAACATAGAATAATTTTATAATAAAATCACTAAATACTTATTAATTTTAAATATAGTATTATTTTGGGTCTAAATATCTTTATCCAATTAAATTTAGATATGTTTTGAAAATTTATTTAATCCTTATCTTTTAGCTTTAACCCTTTTAATTCTTGTCGTGATGCCATGGAATTTATAGTTTATGGTTAATATAATTACTATAAAATGATAAACGATGAATAAATGAGAAATTGATTAAATTTGAAGACATTTCCCAATATGTTTTCTCAAATTTATATTTTTTTATATTTTATATCATTTTATGATATATTACTTATGTTAAAATATCCATAATTTCAATTTTGACAATATTCTTCACTTAACATTTTATAAATATCATAACAACAAGATATATTTGATCCAAATATTGTAAATCATCACTAATATGTCAATTTCATTTAAGAAAATATTTTATGAAATTAATTATATCAAATTATATAAATTTTAATATTTTTAATATCATTTATTTGACTCTTCAATTAATTAAATGATTACTACATCATCGTTATGACTCCATTTAAAGTAATTATTTTATAACTAAAAAATATAAATAAATTACATTAGTGTAAATAATAATATTATATTTATTAATATTATTTATTTTATACTATAACTCTAATATAACCCCTTACAGAAAATATTTCATTTGTTAAAAAAAGTGTGACAAAATTTAGTTTTCTTTAAATATAATATTTTAAATGTAATTCTGTAATCCATGTTTCATGGAAATGATATAATTTTGGAACAAGAATTATTGTTTTAATGAAAACAGGTCCAATGAAATTATAAAATTTGTTAGGCTAATTTTGTAGTCTTTATAAAATTATTTTTACTTTTAATTATCAGAATTACCATTAATCGTGGTAATTCAAATATTACAAAATTAACTATTCATATGACTAAAAATAAAAAAAATAAATATTTAAATAATTTGGAACCACTTGTTAAAATTATGTAATTTATATATAAAAATAATAAACATATAATTTTTAGTAATTAATTTAAAATTAATCACATTGATGGATAGAGAAAATGAGTTATTAATGTGAAAACATCCAAATGATTAACATGTTCACTTATCCAAATTCAAATTAAAATTAATTCCAATAACCTAAATTATATTTAGTGATAAAACTTCTATCTAATGATACTTTTAAATCAATAATATATATAAATAAACACAAAAATTATTTCGATGAAATAGATGTTTTCAATTAAAATTTAGTATTTTTTACTATTAATCCAAACATGAAACTTATCAAAAAAATTCCAAAAAACTATCCAATGTAATTCTTAATTTCCCAATTTCATGTAATATGTTTATTTTTTCATATAAAATTTATTAAAGTGTCATTAAAATTGATTTTAAATGGGTTCTCCGTTAAAAGGTGGTAAAATTTCCGTTTTGAAAAATATAGGGTTTTATGCTTAAAATTAGGTTTATTATTATCTTATTCCATTATAATATATTGTATTAATTTAAAAATTATTCAATTGAATATATAACATATATATTTCATCAATATAATTCACTAATTTTAATTAATTTAATTTATTAATACCAAACAACTGTTGGAGTATAACAATAAAACTATTTCCTTTTTAGTCAATTGGTATATATTTTCATATCCAATTATTTAGTAACTAATAAACTAATATTATAAACCTAATATTTTCCTAATTTATGTAATACTATTTATAACCACTGATTTACTAGAAATTTTATATCTTATTATATTAAATAATAATATTTTAATAATATAATATTGTACTGTAAAACTCTAACTTGAGTTTAATGAATGCTATCAAAAGAACTCATTATTTTTTTTTAACATAATCCAAGAATAGATTTCATATACCCCAAGATAATCTAAGTGTTTCATGTAGTAAAATATTTATATGGTGTTGCATATAACTCAATCAAAACGTAGGGTTTTTAAAAAAAATATAATTTTAGTATTGTGAGAAATGAAAATTATGAAAAAGAATAAATTAATTTGAAAAAAATATTTCCAAAAATATTTGACTGTTACATTATACCCCGATTCAAATGAATTTTTCCCATGAAATTTTCTTGGGTTATCAAATTTAAAAAGTTGATTATTCCATTCATAGAAAACCACATCATAAAAATGAATACTAAAACTACCATTAACAAAAGAAAGTTGGAAGCATAATGATTACCGAATGTAACTTATAAATAGGTTTCCAAATAGGAGAACATAGGTGGAAAGTAAAAATATGGACTTGAAGGAAAATATTAAATATTTATTGGGATTTATTGATTTCATCAATCACAAAAAATTTAATTGTCATTGAAAATTTTATCCACTCAAATTTATAAATATATGATGATTTAAAAAGCCAATATTTAATAAAAATAATGGTATTAAAACAAAATTTTATTTCTATATCATTTTCCTAATGTTGATCAATTTTCATGAAAATATATACTTACATGGTTTATCTAAAACCATGCCATTTTTCCCTTTATCAACATCCACATTATCTCTCATTCCAAGAAATGAAGTTGAATTTGTCCTTCCTTGAGCACTAACAGATCATGAGACCCATAAATAGAATGATTTGTCACTCTATCTATTTTTATCATAATAAAATGTTATAACATGTTATCCAGTATGCATAAGTCCTCACATGGTTATATAATGCAGTAATCTCCAAAACCATATCAAAAGTTTATCAAAAATGATTCCATAAATGGTTATCCTAATAATGTTTTTGAAGGATGAAAGTTCAATTCTCTAGAATGAATATCACTAAATTTTTAAAAAATATCTTAGCATTGATCCCCCATTTATCGAAAAGTAATTCTTGGTTGTATCATACCAATGATGTGACTACCTATATCATTTATTAATTTTAAACATGGTAATTCCTTATTGAAAACATGCATTTTTCATTATTTAAAAATATATCTGATATATTAATTAAATATAAAAATACTATAAAATTTATCATTAACTGCATAACCACATGTCAAGAAGTCCTTAATTAGTTAAAAGGTAATCAGAACCATCCAGTTTACTTATTAATATCAAACATATCATTATCCAAACAACATTATCTTAACATAAGAGATATATTATGGCTTATCTTCACTTTCTCAAAATGTCACCTTACCATTAAATTTATTTTCCAGTCCGTTGGAAATATTCATTGTAATCTTTTAATTGATAGAAAAATGCATAAAATGAACAACTGTTTTATATTTAACCATTCATATAACATAATTCTTGAATAAAAAATGATTAAAACTTTGATTATTCCAATTCATTTATAATCCATAAGAACGCTATATCATCTTATTATTTAATACGTATTTCCTTTCACATTTCATCTCTATTCTCACTATCATTGGCAATATAATCATTACTTGTATAACTTTTTTGATTCTATTCTTCATATTTCAACTTTGGACATTGATTTTTAAAATTATCATTCATTACTCAATTAAAGAATTTAACCTTTGATGTTGATTAGGGATTAAAATATTCCCATACATATTGTTAGCTAAACCATTTTTTCCCTTTTTTGTTACTTTATTTGTGTCCTTCTTTTCCAATGTCAAAACAACTTCTTGTTCCTCTAAGAAACACATAAGTGATTCATTCCACATTCTTGACACAATGAAAGTTGAATCTTCTTTCTTCAATGGTCTTTATTACCCAAATAAATTATCTTTCCTCTCATCAAAATAGTTTATATCACATTAAATATTAACGCAATTTATTTATAAGGCCCCGACCCTAAACATTACTTAATATTGAATTAAATGAATAATTCACATTGAGGATATTTTTAGGTTTAGAGTTTTAGATAACTAGGACATAACTATTACATCTCAAAATATTACAAAGTAGACACTTCTACTAAGCTTCCACAAAATAAAAACTCTTAAAAAGAAACATGTCCAGTTCCATGTATTAGATAGCAGGACTTTCCCATGATCCCATCCTTGACCCAACTCCACATTAAGTCCTCTGAAAAACATTTCAAAAAACATGCAGTGAGCATAAAAAGATCAGTAATGGATACACAATGATTGAAAACTATTAGTTTTTCAAAACAACAACTAAACCATGTATACTTTATCAAAGTAATAATTTTCACCTTGATGAAGTAGTAAAAACTCTTCACTGAATAAAAGATCATTACATACCCTTTTTTAACCAAAATATTACTATAAAACCCATATAAATAACACATAATATATAAAGGTAACTTGGGACATAAACATACGTAAATAGAATAACCATACGGTCGACTTCCACACATATCACTTAATGGAATATCCATACGTCTGACTTCCATACCCAATGCATTGGAGGTTATAACGTAACCACTCATCCTTGTATTCCCAGCACCACCTGTCGTATGGTTTATCACATAACCACCCGTCAAATGTCCAAGTACCATTATAAAATCATAAGGCATAAAAAAAATATAATGGAAAGAAAACATTTCCACACTTTGATCAAAATATATGACATAAATATATTGACATAAAAAATCCATTATCAAAAACATTTTCAATACCAAGAAAGAGTATATGGTATTTATTTACTTTTTGTATAAATTTATAATTAAAAGGGGTTTATACACCAAAATATGCCTCAATGAAATGAGATTGAGACGAAGTCCCTTACATCGGGTCCGACATGAATCAATTATTCTTTAACATCCTGAATAATAAACTTGAGTTAATTTCAAATTTCTTAATAACCTTTTTCAAGTTCATTATTAAATTTATATAACTATTTACCATGTTATAAAAATTATTTAATCATTTAAGTTAATAATGTTTGTTTTGTCGATACTTGGTTCTTAAGTCGAAAGTGGACTTCTTACAATTACGTGTTGTTCATGTGGTCAAAGGTTCATTATATCCAGAATTATATTAATGATTTGGTTATCATATATATCATATAAATGTACTTATAATATTACATAATCATTTAGAGGTACGAAATGAAATGCACCATTCATGGAGACGGTAAGCCGTACGTACGTATGAACGCTACTTTCCTTTCTATGTCATATTAATGGAATTAAAACTAAATGAGAGGTATGTATATTTTAATTCCAGAATTATATTCATCATTTATATGTAACATAAACCATATATATCCATTATATATATGTACTTATAATAGTACATTACATTTGTGGATAAAAAAATGAAATGCACCGTTCATGGAGACGGTAAGTCGTACGTACTCATGAACGCTACTTTCATTTCTATCTCATACTTTAATGGTGTGAAATCATAATGATGTAAAGTTATATTATAATTATAGTATTATATCATATATAATATCATTAAATCCATCTATTATACATCCCATGTATGGAATTAACGAATCAAATCACTTTGAGGGGGAGGTAGTCCGCACTTCCTAAAATGAAATTATCATGTTTACCCACAATGGAAACCATAAAGGTATGCCACAAATGAAAAATAAAGAAGCTTAAGTAAAACATAAACATATTATATATAATATATAAATATAGTGTCATCTTAATAGCCACCTTTTAAGGTGTTATATGAGTGTTGAACAATCATCATTTCGTGAGGCAGAAATTCGCCATCCACAGAAACAGTGTGTTTTTAACCATTAGATGAATGTGTGTGTAAGAGTAGCTCAAATAATTCTTATAAAAACATCCTAGTATATTAAAGATACAGGTGATTTTACAAAATAAAGGAATAAAAAGACTTTAGGTGATTGGAGAAGAAAAATAATACATAAGAACACCAGAGAAAACACTACCTTTAAAACGGGTAACGCTTTTTTATTTGAGCTCAAAGGCTTCCTCGGGACGACTTCTGCCCAAAGTGAGGCTTCTAAGAGTAATATAGGGATGTGGAGAGACAAAAAGAGTAGATATTGGCTGAACCAAAGGCTTGAGAGGTGTGGGTAATGAGGTAGAGGTGGGGGCCTGTTATAAGTGGAGAGGAGGGGCACTCTTGGAATGTTAAGAAAAGATACTTTATTATAAAATAATTTTCAGATAAAAATGGTCTCACAATTATATATTTAAAGGATAAGGTGATAAGGGTTCAAAATCCACCCAGAAAATAGGTTTTTGACAAGTTTAGATCTTAGAGTTTACATTATCTTTTCATTTTATTTAAATCGTTAAATAATGAGGTAATCGCTGCATCATCATGATGTCATAAATAATTTAATTTATTTAATGTCTAAAAATTATAAAAAAATATCCTGATTTAGGAAATAATTTAATCTTTATAATTAATATTTATAGTAAAAATTATGACTTGTATAACCCCATTTAAAAATCGTTTTAGTAAAACATTTCATGTTTGTGACATTTTTATTTTAACATTAAATAAAAAGTTATTAATGTCATTTTACAACCCAAGTGGCTCCATGGGGTCCCCAAGTTGACCCATGGATTGTCTTGGTCGGCCATGAAAAATCCAATAAGGGTAAGACATGTGTCTAGATCATTTCATATTATTAAAACATTATTTTTACCTTAAACTACAATACTTACCTCTAATCGTGATTAAAAACTTAAAAGTTACTATTCTCCAAAAAAAATATTTTAATCCCATTGAACCAAATTTTAAATTTTAATGACAACCATGTATGTCCGATTTTTGAAATTCAAAACACATAGGTGGTAAAATTTCATTTAAACGAAAAATCAGTTTTTTACGTACCACTTAGTCGTTTCACTATTCATCAAAAATTGATGTTTTCTAGAAAAATACCAAAAATTCACCCTGAGCAATATTTGATATTCAGAATTCAAAAATGTTGTCTATTTTAATAAATTCAAATCATATATGTTTCATTAATTAATTTAATAAATAATTTCTGCTGTCAAAAAAAATAGCGTGTTTTTATGAAACAAAAAGTATCAAAAGATTAACAATCGATTAAGTCCGTTTTCAAAGTGAAATTAATTCCAACGACCTTTATTGGATTAAATTGTAAAAATATATTCTAATTTCACTTTAAAACCAATTCAAAAGATATTCTAATCATATAAATAAATTAGATTAAAAAAAGGTTTTGAATTAAAATACAACATTTTTCATTATTCATTAAAAAATGAACTTTATCGGAAAAATACCAAAACTTTACACAAAGTAAATTTTGATGTCTCGATTCTAAAGAAGAATTTTATTTGGTCTAATATAAAGTATAAAAGTGACCAAAACTATATTTAAAGAAGGTTCGCCATGAAAAGGTGATAAGTCGACCTTTTGTGAATGTTAGAGTATATATGCCTAAAATTGAATTCTTTTCATATTTTAAGCCATTATCATTTGTTGGATAAATGTAGAAACATTTAAAAAACATATATAATCATATTTTCGATATTTTTATTCATTCCCTCCAATAAAACGGCTACGTGTTAACTACCGATTAAAAGAATATTATTTTATTACTAGTGTGCAACGTAAGATTTCAATGAAACTCTTTGTTGTGTATCGGGTACGCTATCGAACATAGAAACCCCTTTAAAGTAAAATTAGTTTTTAATTCGTAAATATTAATAAATATGAGAATTTATTATTCTTTATTTACCTGGTATGTTACATCCTTTCCCCTTTTGTGAATTGTGTCCTCGCAATTTTATTCACTTATCAAAACAAGTGGGGGTATTTATCCCTAATAGAATTTTCAGATCCCCATGTTTCCTCATAAACCATATTGTTTTTCCACAAAACCTTTACCTGTGAATTACCTTATTTTGAAACACATTCTCTCTTCGGTCAAGAATCTGGACTGGTTTTTCTTCATAAGAGAGATTCTCTTCCAACTGAACTACCTCTGGGCTCAAAACATGAGCTGGATCTGGCATATACTTTCTCAACATCGAAACATGAAAAAAACTGTGTACCTGAGATAAACACAGAGGTAATGCCACTCTGTATGAAACTGATCCAACTTTTTCCAGAATTTCATATGGTGCAATGAACCTTGGACTCAGCTTCCCGTTCTTACCAAATCGCATCACACTTTTCCATGGTGAAACTTTCAGAAAAATATGATCACCTACCTCAAAAGATAGATTCTTCCTCCAGTTATCCGCATAACTTTTCTGTCTGCTCTGAGCTGTTCTCATCTGTTTCTGAATCAACTGAACTTTTTCTGCCATCCCTTCTACCAATTCAAGTCCCATCAGCTTCCTTTCACATACTTTATCCCATAAAGATGGAGTTCGACACCACTTCTCATATAATGCCTCAAACGGAGCCATCTATATACTGAAATGAAAACTGTTATTATAAGAAAATTCAACCAAAGAAATATGTTGTTCCCAACTTCCCTGATAATCCATAGAGAAAGCACGTAACATATCCTCCAAGGTCTGAATTGTTCGTTCTGACTGCCCATCTGATTGCGGATGAAAAGCTGTACTAAAATTTAATTCAGTACCTAATGACATCTGAAGCCCTTTCCAAATATTAGAAGTAAACCTGGGATCAGGATCAGATACAATGGAGAGTGGAACTCCATGCAACCTAACTATCTCTTTAAGATACAATCGAGAAAGTTGATCTAGAGAGAATGTATCTCAAATAGGAAGGAAATGAGCAGATTTAGTCAAGCGATCAATAATATACCAAATTTCATTATTACCTCGAGATGTCCTCGGTAATCCCACAACAAAGTCCATGGATACATTTTCCCATTTCCACTCTGGCACTGGTAATGTCTGAAGAATCCCTTTCAGTAACTGCTGCTCTGCTTTAACCTGCTGACAAGTCAAACACTTCACAGTAAAATCAGTAATATCCCTTTTCATTCCGTCCCACCAGTAATACTCCCAAAGATCTCTATACATCTTAGTACTTCCAGGATGAACTGAAAACGGAGAACTATGAGCTTCACATAATAACTCTCTCTTCAACTCTGAATCACAAGACACACATAATCTCTTCCTAAACCTCAAAACACAATCATTATCAATGATAAACTCAGGAAACATACCCATCTGAACCAGCTCTAGCTTTTTCTGCAACTCACTGTCTTGCTTTTGTGCTTGCTTAATTCTGTCTGATAGAGATGATGTCACTGATACCTGAAACAAAACAAAAGAACATCCTACACCAACAACTTCTATGCCTAATTTCATCAAATGAAAAACCAAAGGATCTCGTTCCAAACGTAGCATGTTTAATGAAGCATTACTTTTTCGACTCAAAGCATCAGCCACTTTATTTTCTTTTCCCAGATGGTAATGAATTGTACAATCATAATCCTTGATTAATTCTCTCCATATCCTCTGTCTCATATTCAATTATTTCTGAGTGAATATATAATTTAAACTTTTGTGATCAGTATATATTTCACACTTTACTCCATACAAATGATGCCTCCATATTTTTAGAGAAAAAACAACAGTAGCTAATTCCAAATCATGTGTAGGGTAATTTACCTCATGAGTTTTCAACTGACGTGAAGCATATGCAATTACCTGATCATTCTGCATAAGGACACAGCCAAGTCCCTTCAATGAAGCATCACTGTATAAAACAAACCCATCATTCTTGGAAGGAAGTTCCAAAATTGGATCATTCACCAATCTTCTTTTCAACTCCTAAGTCAACTGAGCCATCACTGTAACAAACTATTTAGTTCTGATTCTGACCATCTCAGGATACTAATTTGAAAGTTCATTTCCCACTGTATGCCTTCCCATAAAATCTGTTATGTTTCCTCTATAAAATACCATTCTTAAAACAGAAATATCTTAGGCGAAGCAACATGGTAATCATTAAATGATATATCATTTCAATCATACCATAAATTAATTTATAAATTTTGCAATTTTGGAACTCCTAAAGTTGTCTAAACCGACCTGTGATACAAACTATAAGGCCTTGGACTTAAACCTTACTTAATATTGAATTAAATGAATAATTCACATTGAGGATCTTTTCAGGTTTAGAGTTTAAGAGAATTAGGACAGAACTATTACATCTCAAAAGATTACAAAGTAGACACTTCTACTACGTTTCCACAAAATAAAAACTCTTAAAAAGAAACATGTATAGTTCCATGTTTTAGATAGCATGACTTTCCCTTGATCCCATCCTTGACCCTATTCCAGATTAAGTCCTGTGAAAAACATTTCAAAAAACTTGAGGTGAGCATAAAAAGCTCAGTAAGGGATACACAATGAATGAAAACTGTTAGTTTTTCAAAACAACAAGTAAACCATGTATACTTTATCAAAGTAATACTTTTCACCTTTATGAAGTAGTAAAAACTATTCACTAAATAAAATATCATTACATACCCATTTGTAAACAAAATATTACCATGAAACCCATATAAAGAACACGTAACATATAAAGGTAACTTGGGACATAAACATACTTAAATGGAATAACCATACGGTCGACATCCACACATATCACTTAATGGAATACCCATACGGCGAAATTCCATACCCAATGCATTGGTGGTTATAACGTAACCACCTATCCTGGTATTCACGGCACCACCCATCATATGGTTTATCACATAACCACCCGTCAAATGTCCAAGTACCATTATAAAATCATAAGACATAAAACAAATATAATGGAAAGAAAAAATTTCCACACTTTGATCAAAATATATAACTTAAATATATTGACATAAAAAATCCATTATCAAAACCATTTTCAATACCAATAATGAGTATATGGTATTTCTTTACATTTAAAAATATAACGGCTTGTTGAGGAATCCAAAGATAAAATAATACTCATGTTGGAGGAAAGGTCATTGTCATCGTGTACGTTAAAAGAAACATTCCTTTTTGTCGTTTTGTAAAACGCTTCATAGAAAAATCTTCGTTTTGTATAAAATTAAATGTAAAATGTTTTTATACACCATATAGATGGAAAGTCTTGTATTATAACAAAATATGCCTTAATGAAAGGAGATTGAGATGAAGTCCCTTACCTCGGGTCCGACTTGACTCGATTGTTCTTTAACGTCCTGAATATTAAACTTAGGATAATTTATACTTTATTAAGAACCATTATCATGTTCATTATTACTTTTATATCACTTATTACCATGTTATAAACATTATGTAATCATTTAAGTTAATAATGTTTGGTTTGTCGATACTTGGTTCTTAAATTGAAAGTGGACTTCTTACAATTACATGTTGTTCGTGTGGTCAAAGGTTCATTATATCCAGAATGACATTCATGATTTGCTTGTCATATATATCATATATATGTATTTATAATATTACATAATCATTTTGAGTTAAGAAATGAAATGAACCGTTCATGGAGACGGTAAGCCGTACGTACGCATGAATGCTACATTCATTTTTATGACATATTAATGGAATTAAAACTAAATGAGAGGTATATATATTTTAATTCCAGAATTATATTCATCATTTAGATGTAACATACATCATATATATCCATTATATATATGAAATTATAATAGTACATTACATTTGTGGATAAGAAATGAAATGCACCGTTCATAGAGACGGTAAGCCATACGTATGCATGAACTCTACTTTCATTTATATCTCATACTTTAATGGAGTGAAATCATAATGATATAAAGGTATATTATAATTCCATTATAACATCATATATGATATCATTAAATCCATCCTTTATACGTCCCACGTATGTCATTAACGTATCTAATCACTTTGAGGGGCGGTAGTCCGCACTTCCTAAAATGAAATTATCATGTTTACCCACAATGGAAACCATAAAGGTATGCCACAAATGAAAAATACATAAGCTTAAGTAAAACATAAACATATTATATATAATATATAAATGTAGTGTCATCTTAATGTCCACCTTTGAAGGTGTTATATGAGTGTTAAACAATCATCGTTTCGTGAGGTAGAAATTCACCATCCACAGAAACATTATGTTCTTTAACCATTTGATGAAGGTGTGTATAAGTGTAGCCAGAATCCTTCTTATAAAAACATCCTAGTATATTTAAGATACTGGTGTTTTTACAAAAGAATGTAATAAAAAGAGTTTAGGGGGTTGGAGAAGGAAAATAAAACATAAGAACACAAGAGAAAACACTACCTTTAAAACGGGTAACTCTTTTTTATTTGAGCTCAAAGGATTTCTTGGGAAGACATATACCCAAAGTGATGATTCTAGGAGTAAGAGAGGGATGTGGAGAGACATAAAGATAAGCTCTTGGCCGAAACAAAGGCTTGAGAGGTGTGGGTAAGGAGGTAGAGGTGGAGGCCTTTTATAAGAGGAGAGGAGGGGCACTCTTGGAAAGTTAAGAAAAGATACTTTATTATAAATTTATTTTCGGATAGAAATGGTCCCATTATAATATATTTAGAGGATAAGGTGATAAGGTTTCGAAATAAACCCATAAAATAGGTTTTTGACAAGTTTAGGTCTTATATTTCACATTATCTTTTCATTTTATTTAAATCGTTAAATAATGATGTAATCGATGCATCATCATTGTGTCATAAATAATTTAATTTATATAATGTATAAAAATTATTAGAACAATATTCTGATGTAGGATATATTGTTATCTTTATAATGAATATTTATAGTCAAAATTATGACTTCTATAACCTCATTTAAAAATACATTTAATAAAACATCTCATGTTTGTGACATTTTTATTTAAACATTAAATAAAACGTTATTAATGTCATTTTTCTACCAAAGTGGCTCCATGTGGTCCCAAAGTTGACCCATGGATTTTCATGGTCGGCCATGACACATCCAATAAGGGTAGGACATGTTTCTAGGTCTATTTCATATTATTAAAACATTATTTTTACCTTAAACTACACTAATTACCTCTAATCGCGATTAAAAGCCTAAAAGTTACTATTCGCCAAAAAAAATATTTTAATCCCATTGAACCACATTTTACTTCTTAATTACAACCATGTATATAAGATATTTGAAATTCAAAACATAGAGGTGTTAAAATTTCATTTATACGAAAAATCAGTTTTTTAAGTACCACTTAGTGGTTTCACTATTCATCAAAAATTGATGTTTTCTAGAAAAATACGAAAAATTCAACCTGAGCTATATTTAATATTCCAAATTCAAAAATGATGTCTATTTTACAAAATTTAAAACATATAAGTTTCATTAATTAATTTAATAATTAATTCCCGCTGTCAAAACAAATAGTGTATTTTTATGAAACAAAAAGTATCAAAAGATTGACACTAGATTAAGTACGTTTTCAAAGTGAAATTAATTCCAACGAACTCTATTGGACTAAATGGTAAAAATATATTCTAATATCACTTTAAAACCATTTCAAAAGATAATATAATCATATAAATAAATTTTATTAAAAAGAGGTTATGAATTAAAATACAACATTGTCACTATTCATTAGAAAAATGAACTTTATCGGAAAAATCCCAAAAATTTACACAAAGTAAATTTTGATGTCCCAATTCTATATAAAAATTGTATTTGGTCCAATAGAATGTATAAGAGCGACCAAAACTATATTTAAAGAAGGTTCACCATGAAAAGGCGATAAGTCGACCTTTTGTGAATGTTAGAGTATATATGCCTAAAATTGAATTCTTTTCGTATTTTAAGTCTTTATCTTTTATTGGACAAATTTATAAACATTTAAAAAAACATATATAATCATATTTTAGTTATTTTTATTCATTCCCGCCAATACAACTGCTACGTGTTAACTACCATTTAAAATAATATTATTTTATTACTAGTGTGCAACGTAAGATTTCAATGAAACTCTTTGTTGCGTATCAGGTACGCTATCGAACATAGAAACCCTTTTAAAGTAAAATTAATATTTAATTCGTAAATATTAATAAATATGAGAATGTATTATTCTTTATTTACCTGGGATGTTACATTATCCTAGTTCCCTTTATTAAAAAAATCAGAAAGCAATGAGTAAAAAACAATTATCATAGTGAGGAATCCTATAATCTTGAAAGTCCTCTCATAGGAGTATAAACTGTTACAACTTCTTTAATTTATGACACCTTAGGTTCATCATGGGTTATTCATTGAAAATATTTATTTAATTACATTATGATGGTCTATAAAGAGATTAAAAATATCCAAATTATATCTCCTTGAAGTGTCTAACCAGTTGTACAACAAGGCTCATTTTCATGTACTAGGTTATTCTCAAGTTAGGCCCAACACACCTTATTGGAGTTTTTTTTCTAAGGTAAATATGCTCTAGATACACATATACTAGTACTATATAGAAAGGTATATAATTATAGGAAACCACTCACTCTATCCTTTACCAATATTCATGTCATTTTTCTAACCATTAACTCATCCTTAGCAAAACCCCTAAACATATCCCCAGAAATAAACCTAAGGATATCACTAATGTTTTCTCATCCTAGTTTCCAATGGTTGACTAAAACTATTCAATGATTGCAACTATAAAAAACCAGGATATTCCCACATGGATATTACATCTTTTTAGATGAATATTCATTACATTTCGCAAACATTGGCATGAGGATGGAAATAGTTTATTGCCTTTGGAAACATGGAACACATTCTTATAATTTGGTGAATGGTCTTCAACATCTCCCATTAACATATTCCCCTTTACTACCCCTACTTAAAACCAATCTTTATAACCTAAGGAAAGGAAACATAAGAAAGGGTGACCTTCAATTATTAAGAAGGGTAAACATAGAAGATACATAAGCATAATATGAGTGTAAGGGTATGAAACAGGAGCATTACAGTTTAAGGTCATACCCTATATATAAAATATCATATGCATGAGTCATGAAAAAATGATTGTTAGTTAATAAGAAAATAATAATATGATAATAAAAGGAAATGGTCTATGAGAGTATAAAAATGGCATATGACATGGAAATTGTGGCATATAGACAATATTAAAATTACTTATGTCAATGATTCATACCAATTCATTAATTGTATGTTAGGATTGGGTTAATCACATGAGTACCAAATTTGTACTTTGGGTGGCCTCTTGGGTACCTTCTGGTTATGAGCATTGAATGACCTCTTGTGTTCCCTCTTGTTGCAGGATTAGGATGACCTCTTATGTACCCACCTGTTGTATTCTTAGGATGATCTCCTATGTACCCTCTTTTTGTGTGATTAGTATTACCTATCATGTACCCTCTTTTTGAGGTCATAGGATATCCTCATATATAACCATTTAATCTCATAAATCATTTATTATTACCCAATGCATTGAAGGTAGATATAGGTCCCACCCATCACATAATAAAAACCATATATATGTAGGCTAAAAGAATATAATTTATTCCTCATATTATAAATCATGGAATGTAATGGGTTTCATAATCCCAATTCAATTATTTCATTACACTTAGAAAAGAAATGGGTTGAATAAATATCGTTTCATCATAAACATAAACCATTATTAGAAAATAAAAATAAAACTGAAATATTGTGAGTGACACTTAATATAATTTGGGATTCAGGATGGTGGAAAATTCTTATAATTCCATATAACTTAAAAAAATATTCATTTTTTACTATTTCTATAATGGTCTTAAAGTACCTCATTTGGAAAATGACAAATGATTCTTTTCATACAATGTTTTAAAATAGTAAAAAAATTGGTAAATATTGATTTAAAAATCCCTTGTATAATAGTACAATAATTTTTAATTATTTTTATAAAACATGGATATGTAAAATTGAAATTCCCCAAAGGAGAG
This sequence comes from Viscum album, assembly GCA_963277665.1. Lineage (NCBI taxonomy): Eukaryota > Viridiplantae > Streptophyta > Magnoliopsida > Santalales > Viscaceae > Viscum > Viscum album. The sequence continues at coordinate 1,690,966,979 of OY728137.1, read as the reverse complement.
TTAAAATGAAACAGTCCCAAATATTGATGAAATTGTGAAATAAATACTCAACACTTTATCACCTGTAGCATCATATGAAACAAGAAAGAGAAAAAATTATATAGATATAAAAATACCATAATATTAAAGATAATACTCATAAATTATATTCTTTGGTAGTATCTACACCACATATAAGAAAAGATTAGTGTATAAGGGGTGTGTCTCACATAAATAAAAGTGAGATGTAAATCTCTTACCTCGAGTCTTAAAATCCTTAGTATACATTCAAACATCATGTATAATACATATAATTTGGTTATAAATCAACAATATAATGATATTAATATATATTATACAATATATGATTTACTTATACAGTTATATTACTTTTTTATTAACAATTCCATGTTAAAGTTAAGTTTTAGGTTATAACTGATTTGTTTTTCATTCATGTTTTCACTATTTGTCCTTCTTAATATTACATATATAATGATTTAGTTATATAAATAATTATAACCATGATATAAATATCATATATATATATATATGTATCATAATTTATTCATGGTGATTCATCAATGTGAGTGATACAAATAAAATACTTGGTCCATAGAGACAATAGGCCGTACATATATATAAATGATGATTTCATTCCCCTATCATATTAAAATAAAGGTAATTACATGATATATTATAATTATATAATAATTTTTATGTCACATATATCATATATATTCATAAAATTAATCCTTATTAACACCCATGTGAAATATAGATGAAAACTGAATCACATCACTTCGTGGAGATAGTAAGTCATATGTGCACTCAAGCGATGTTATCATTTACCAAAAGATCAGACGGTAAAAAGTTAGATATGAAGTTAACATTAAATAAGTATAATAATTTCAAAAATATCATATACAAAAATTAAACCAATCATAATTCTCACTCATAAATGATGGTTATGCAAAATGGATTGTATCACAACGTGGAGACAGTAAGTCGTACGTATGCATGAACGATACGTTCACTTCTTGTTTGATGGAAAAGGTTCATTATAATGGTGTATTGATAATAATACTAAAATAATATAATTTTGAGTATTCTTAGGTTATTATTACATAACATATATAATATTTTTTTTAAAGGTATATAAGAGTAGAAAAAAGAGAGTGATCGGTTTGAGAAATTACCTCTTCTTAAAAAAGAACCCTCTAATTAACACTTTACACCTTTAAAGAAGGTGTTCTACCTAAAAAGGTAATATATAATGAGGTTAGGTTTTATAATAATGAATTTGGTAAGATATTTTTAAAAAAAATTGAGTTTTATGTGTGATGATAGGAGAATAATGGGTGACCTTTTATATGAGAGGTATGGGGCACTCTTAGAATTCATGACATCATTAATTTAATATAATGAAATTTTATAATAAAAATGGATCCAAACTTATTAATTTGTTATATTGGATGTGTTTTGGGACTAAATAACATCATACAATTAAATATATATATGTGTTTGTGTTTGTTTTAAATATTTTTTAAATCCTTATCTTTTAGCTTTAACCCTTTTAACCATTTTAATTCTTACAATGATACCGTGTAATTTACAATTTGAGGGTTAATATATTTAATATAAAATTAAAAAATTATAATAAATGAGTCATTAATGATATTTCAAGACTTGTCCAAATCATTTTTCCTAAAATTATATTTTTTTGAAATTTTATATCATTTAATAAAATAATATTTAGTTTGAAATACCAATAATGTCAATTTTGACATTATTCATCACATGACTTTTTAAAAATATCTTATCAACATGAGATATTTGATAAAAAAAAATTCAAATCATCATTAAAATATCAAATTAATCCATAAAATTCATTTATGACAGTAACTATATGATATTAGGCTTATTTTAATATTTTTAATATCATTTATTGGATTCTTCCCTTAATTAGACAACAAATGCCTCATCATTATGTCAAAATTTAAGCTAAATGTTTTATCACTAAAAATTGTTAATAAAGTATCATGATGTAAATAATCATTTAATATTTCTAAATAATATTTAAACTCTATCATACCCTTTATATAACCCTATATTAAAATTATTTCATTTGTTAAAAACTAGTGTGACAAAATTGCCTTTTCAGGGAACATAACACTATAAATTTTAAACTCTCATCCAAGAGGATTATAATGATTATAATTTTAGAACAAGAATGATTTTGGTTGAAACCCAGTCATGTGATGAAATTATGGTAAGTTTTAGGGTAATTTTATAGTCTTTGTAATATTATTTTATCTATAATTACATAATTTACCCTCAACCATGATAATTAAAATATTACTACATTAACTATTCATATACCCAAAAATAATAGAAACCTATTGAAATAATTAGGACCAAATAATTCAAAATATTTAATCTATTTTTAAAAATTAAAAACTTAAAATTTTTAGTAATTAATTTAAAAATAATCTCATTGATAGAGTAATAAAACGGATTCTTAAAGTGAGAAAATCGAAAAGATTAACTTTTTTTATATAAAAATTTAATATCAAATTGATTATAATTACCTAAATAACATTAAATGATAAAAATTTTATCTAATTATAATTTAAAACCAATAAAATATGGTATTAAACAATCAATATTGTTTCTTTGAAAAAAAAATTCATTTAAAATTTAATATTATTCATTATTCCTGAAAACACAAAACTTATCAGGAAAATACAAAAAATTCAACCGAATTGGTTTTTTATATCCCAATTTCAAATAATATGTTTATTTTTTCATAATAAAATTCTTAAATTTTTAAAAAAATATATTTATAATGGGTTATCCATTAAAAGGAGATAAAATTACCCTTATGAAAAATATAGGGTTTTATGTGTAAAATTGGATTTTTTTTCTTATACTATACCTATAAAGTGTATTGGATGTATAAAAAATTATTAAATATATATAATATATATGTTTCATTATTATCATTTATTAATTTTAATTAATTTAATTTATTAAGACAAAATGACACAAGGATTAACAAAATAAAACTACTTCTTTTATAATCAATTGGTATATAAATTCATTTATAATTAATTTGTAACTATTGAATTCATAATTTAAACATTATATTATCATTATTTATTTAATACTATATTTTAAAAAGAATTTAATGGATAAATTATAAATTTTTATAATATTTATTAATATTTTTATAATATACAATTGTTTAATAAAACACGGTTTAGCGTTTAATTCAAGCTATCAAAAGAACTAAGTATTTATTGTAACTCCAGCCACCCATAGTGTATAATATACTGAATTGGATCTAGTTGTTTCATGTATATAAATATCTACTTTTTGTTTTCTATAACCCAAAACAAAAATAGTGTTCTTCATCTAACAAAAACTATTTTCAGTGTTGTCTGAAATAAAAAATATCGAAAAGATTAAATAAATTCAAAATATTTTTTTCACAAAATCTCTAGGTTTTACATCATGTTTCCTCAAAATTTATGCATAATAGAGTTTAGGGATTATATATTTGGTAAAAACCTCCAAAAAATAAGTTATTTTTTTATACATGTCATTTCATAGCCGTTAAATTTACTCCCTTTTATCATTTTAGTCTCCACCATAGTAATTAGTTATTTTTTGACCAATGTAATGAATTATTTGAACAAAAAATAAAATTGTTGTAATTTTAAAAAAATTTCCTACTGATTATAAATATAATATCAGATTTATCAAAAATATCTATGTGATCTGGAAATTAATGTAAACACAATCGCATGTATTGTGAAAAAACAGCGCTTCAAACCTTAACTGCGATCATTAATTTTTATTGTCTTTAAAATTATTTTAGATAAAAAATTAAATTTATGGTATTTTAAAATATATATTATTTTTATTAAAATAAGGAATCATTTTTTCAAAATTTTATTGACATAATTCTGAGATTTTAGATTACATTTAGTCACCCAGACACGATAAGAAAGTGATCATTCAAAGAGAAAATGGTCAATATTTTGCATTATTTTTATGTGAAAATTTAATAAAAAATGATTCCGTTAAAATAAATTATTTTAATATAAATATTTTTTTACAAATTTTCTTTAAAAAAATTCAATATATTATCTATCTTTATAAATTATTTAATGGAAAGGGTAGTTTTGAATAAAAAATCAATATTTTATACAATTCATCAAAAAATGAAGCATTTTAAAAAAATCTCCAAAATTTATCCTAAGATAATTATTATATTACTATTTAAAATATTAATTTATCTTTATCAAATAAATATTATAAAACTGTCAAAAATGAAATTTATATTATGTGTGTTATGCATTACTAATCTTTAATTTAGAGAGAATAGAGTTTTGTAGAAAACATTTATTTTCTCTTTTAAATGAACATTTATTTTATTTCTAGTCAATATATAAAACATTAAATTCATAATATATTTATTAATATTCATACCCTACAACTTAATGTATAGTTTAAAATAGTATACTATGTAATCATTCATTTCGAAAAGGGGTTTCATGTATCACAAGCTATCAAAGAAATTAAAGAATTATATAATAAAGATTAGGGGTGTTACATTCAAATCTAAAATCAGTTTTGTGTTTTATATATTCTATCAAACATAGTTTTCTTATTTTAAATTATTTTTGTTTTACATCCTCCCCCCTTAATAAATCTTTTCCTCACAAGTTTAACTTTATCATGGTATTCAAATGTTGTAAAATATAAAATACTTTTGTTTTAGTCCCATATCATAAAAATTATTAATAAATCATCCTCTTAATAAAATATAAATATAAGTATGAATTTTATATTTAATAAATCACACTATTTATAAAAAAGGATAAATTGGTGAGATGTAAATATTTGGGCATGGAAAAAAAATAAAAACACCAAAATAATGATATATAGTCATTGTGATCATTGGTTAGTTGAAGTTGAATGATCAAGAGAAAGTTAACAAATAAAAAACCATAAACCAAAGTGGTGTAAAAAGGGACACTAATTTCATTAGTGATAGTTGTTTCAATATCATTTTCTAATTGTTTAGGAATTATTTTTTCATATAGAATAGGATCACAAGGAAATATGATTGCAAGATAAATTTAATTTAATCCATCAATCAATTTCCACCAATATCACATCTTTTTATCAAAATTATTTCAATTCGTGATGAATTTTTGTATGAATGGTTAATTAAAAATAATCCAATAAGTGAACATATAGTCATAAAATATATATAAATCTATTCCAACTATATTTATACATTGAACAGAACACAAATTTTTACCATATTGTATTGTAATTTTCAAAATGATTATACCACCATATGATATGATAATCATAACATTTAAATAGTAATATCAAAAGTTAAAACAAAATATTTCATAAATAAACATATATTCAAGAATTATTAAACTCAAATTTTATCTCATATCTTTAATCTTTCAATCCCAAAAATATTTCAATCCCCTTTTTTAAATCACATTAATCATTTTGTTACCAAATAAATTTTTCAATACTGATAAGGCTCTTGTTCTTATTATTACCACAATTTATAAGATCATATAAACCATAAATTAATTAAATTGCTTCAAAATTATTTACATAATATTTAAGGTATTACATCACATTAAAATAAATATTTACATATACTTAAACCTGACAAAACATCTCCAAAAATTTCATTATTCACATTATGATCTCATTGCTTAATCCCTCAAAGGTTTGTATAATACTTTGAATTTATGATAATCATTAATTTTATAGACCTATGTTGTTGTACATAACTCTTAATATAACCTCACATGAACAAATCCTAATATTTAATGGCATCTAAAAAATCCACTAATACTAACTATAGAATCCCAAAACTAGAACTTCCAGATTTGATGCTGAAATTGTAAACAATACATTTCTGTCATTAATACAGATGGAGTTGGCCTAATTTTCACCATCCAAAACATATAATATCATAGGAAAAATAGTTCAATTATATTATAAATTGAATTTTACGTATATATTTTTAATTAATTATTAAAAACTATTGAATAAGAAATACCAAAGAATTCATTATAGTATCTTTTAAATATACTCGGCTTTTAATATTACATATTAAAGAATAAACATCCTCCTTATGAAACATTTAAATAACTAATTCAATAAAAATCAAACATTATAACCTAGGGAAAAAGCAACATAATACCTATGAGATCAAATTCTTTGTAAGGATTAACATAATCATTGACAATCAAATGTCATTAGTGATTATAATAAGAGCCTAAGTGTACAGCAACATAATTAGAGTGCATAAGAAAAAAATAAAAGAACTCGTGCTCATAAATCCCTGAATAATCAATTGTGAAACATGGAAAATTGTTTTAATAAATTAAATATTCCTAATATAAATAATCAAGAGGCATGTGATATCAATCTCGCTCAAAAGAAACACTATAAACTCAGGGAAAGAATAGATAAAAATTGCTGGTATATTAGGACATCATCATTCTAGAACACATATAAAATATGTAAAGAACCCTTTAAAATTAAACGAACGTACAATATATATACAATATAATTCTACAGATAATGTAGTCATTACCCTATCTATTATAGAATTATCTGGGGGAACCCATCATATAAGCTATATTGGGATCACCTAGTGTTAACTGGGAACACCCATCAAATAAGTTATGATGTGTTCAACCGACGTTATTAAGGAACACCAATCATATATTATTTACCATAGATAAAACATGACTAAATTAAATAGTGGTTGAATTTCATCATAAAACTCCAAAAAATAATCATTATTACTTTCATATCTTGGTTAACCCATGGAAAGGAAATGGGTTTCTCTAACAATATCTTTGAATCAATACTTATCAATGGAAAAAATCAAATGTTTCCATGACAACATCTTTGAAGAATTATTAAATTGTGGAAAACAAATGGATTTAATGAAAATATATTGGAAAAATGATTTACCTATTGAATATTAACATGTTCTATAACAATATCTTTGAATCAGGACTAGGTTGTGGAAAATAATGGGTTCTATAAAAAATCCTTGATACATGTTTAACCTATGGAAAAGATATGGGTTACATTACAATTTCATTGAAACAATATAAATCTATCTAGAGAATGAATAAAGATGTTATTTATATAACCTATACCCATTCATTTTAGAATAAATGGTTATTTTATTTGATGAATTCAAATGCCATAAATTGATATTTTAAAACATTATTGTGGAAAATATAATTTTCATTTTGAAAATAACTTTTCAAAACTAAAAGATCATAAAAAATTGGAAAACAAATTTCATTTAAAATAATAATTGTTACTTATAACAGATATGTTAAAACATTTGATTTTTCCTGACAATTGTACATTTCATTCATTTCGTACACGTTAACACATAGAGTCCTTTCACATTTTTGATAAAAAATAGATGGTAATATTTTTGAAAAAAAAAATTACTTTAAAAACAATTATAAAGACAATTTGTTAAATATTTCATTAATAGATCTTTTGTAAAATGTAAAAATAATTTTAAAATTTATTTTTAAACCAGGTTTTTGAAAGGGAAAAGATTTTATAATGGTGAGTGAAATAATGATATATTTTATTAGAAACATTATTCAATACTTTAAGTACCAAGGAGTGGATAATAAATTTACAACTACTTGCAAATTTCATTTATAAATAAATTAAAATAAAAAAAATATTATGAAATGGTGAAATAATTTTCTTCAACAAATATTCAAGAATAAACATTCTCAATTAGAATGAGATTATAAAATAAACTCTTACAATGATCGTATTGTTGAAGTGAGGAATAATCAACGAATTGATTACATGTATAAAATTTAAATCCGCATAAACATATTTTAAATAAAACATATGATAATAGAAATTCATTTCACACATAATCTTATAATATCAAAGATAATAAAGAAGCCATAGAACCTAATGATAATAAATTGAGTTATAAAAGTGTTTACCACATAGTAACTTTTAATTTAAATACCCTTATATAAAATAATTCAAATTAAAACATAACAATTAATTATATATGATTTATTCATTTTATTACTAGAAAATTGGTGAATATATACACTATATGAAATAAATTATATTCATAACATTAAAATATGCCTCAGTCACATGAAATTAAGATGAAATCTATTACCTCACAATCTCTTTTTGTTGGAAATGATTTATATTTGTGTATATTGGTTTTAATTGTGTTATTAAATTATTATTGAACCATATAAATATTTATAATATCATATATTTTTCTTTTTATGACATCTTATCTCCAATTGGTTAAAAATCATCCATTATTTTCATTGAATTTTTTGTTGATTTCCTTGTTTTCTCATTTGTTCTTTCTTATGAATGTTCTAATTCATGGGCATATTATATAGTTAAATCATCTCCAAAAAAATATTAATGAAATAATTATCATATTTATACATTAATTATACTTTTAGAACAATTCATCAAAGATGGTTTGGAAAAATGAAGTGTGTTATGTTCATTAAAACGGTATGTCATATGGAGACATGAGAAATGTTTCCATTTCAAAATGATAATTATATAAATGTGGATATTAATATTTAATATTTATATAATGATATAAATATCAATAATAACATTTTATTTCTTTTAATATACTTATATATATCATCCATGTGGTGTGGGGAAGAAAATAGGGTTGCATCGCTTCGTGATGGTGGTAGTCCACACGTTCATGAATGATGTCATCATTTTTCATAATAAAATAATAAAATGATTTATTATATTTTAATAATGATAAATATTACATGAATATCATAATTATTTAATTTATATCAGATATATTAATTAACATTATCCATATTATTTTCCATTTAAAGCGTTAGTGAAAACGAATCACATCGCTTCGCCAGGCGTTAATTCGCCGTACACACAAGAAATGTTATCATATCCCCCTACAGAATGGAATTTAAAGAGGTATATATGATTTAATGACCAAATAGTTATAATTATTGTCATAACCCAACCCTACTGGTCTCGAGCCGCAACTACCCCAAGGCCGCCTCCATAGGCTAGGGGCTGGCGACCAGCACTGAAGGCGTAACAATATCGGGGAGGACTTTGCCTATGTACCTGTACACACACATAGCCCACTCCATGCAGAAGTGAAGGGTGAAAAAGAAAAACAAATTATGAACTACAATATCCCAACCAAAAGCATGGATCGACCTCTAAAATAGAACAAGTGAAGTTCTGAAAAGTAGACTGACCATTAAACTGAACAGTAAAGGGAAAACCCCCGCCCTACTAGAAAGGTGCCACAACCCGGAAACAGGTAAACAAAATAAGACAATTGGTGAGTCTCACAACTGAATGTCCTACTACAACCACTAAATTCAGCCCAAGCACATGTGTCCTCTACGCTCCTCTGTAGTCTTGATCGACCTGTCTGTCGTCTGCAAGGGAATACCTGGTGCGGGAAAAGCCCATGCAGGGGTGAGTATAAAGATACTCAGTAGGATTCCCTGAAATATTGAGGGAGAAACATGGGAGGTTTTAAAATAGTTATCATTAGACAGAACAAATTATAGTGTAATAGTACAGTAGAGAGAGTGCATCTCAACCCAACAAAATAAAGGAAGTAGACTCGTCCCAACGCAAGGATGTATAAATGATGAGAAGACGAACTTATCATCGAGTCGTCCCTGCTTATAGTAGGACAGTAGACTCCTACAAAAAATAGGAGATAGACACGGAAAGCACATGGCATACCCCATGCGTCTTGGTGGCGAAAGATCCTCCCTTCCCCATGTGTCCTAAGGTCACGTCAAAGTTGTACCACCACTGATCTGCACAATAAGAGTCCTACTCTAGTAGTCATGGAGAAAACCACTACCTAGCCTAGTAGAAGGAATTGAGCCTGAGAAGCCAATGGGTGACTTACTACCCATCCCTACTAGAGGGTAAACCCCCTAAGTCAGCCGCTGACCCACTGTCGAGCCTCGCTGGAGGGTAAACCTGAATAAGTCAACAAGTGACCCACTGCCTAGCCCCACTGGAGGGTAAACCCTAATAAGTCAATGGGTGACCCACTTCCTAGCCTCACTAGAGGGTAAACCACAATAATTCAATAGGTGACCCACTACCCAGCCCAGCTGGAGGGTAAACCCGGAATTTATCTGATAACTCTGTACTGTAACATACATCACAGGGTGTCACCAAAATTGCTACCGTGCGTTGGTTCGGAGTCCGTCAAAGGAACCTCTAACCAAATACCTTTCATGATTTCACATTTATTTTGATCTCGAATGAGGCTATTCTTGCTCAAATAGATTACACTGTTGCAATCCTCATGGAAAAACACACCAAATTGACTATTCATACGCCCCGAACAGACGTCTAGTGAAAAAGACACAAAACATTGCAAGAAGCTTGAAAGATGGCCCTTGGTCCCACACCTTATTTTATCTTAAATGCCTAAAACCACCTTGGAAAACTCCATCTCGATGCCAGAGTCACAACGCCACTGATGGATCCTAAAACAGACTCTGTATGTTCTCGGGCCATCCGAAATAAGAATCTCGGCGAGGTACTAGATAACACATAACTGACGTGTCATGCCACCGAGCCCCCGTATCGGGAATTAAAAATTTCTGATACAATCTCAAAACCTCCATCCCAATCCATGTATTTCACTTCCATAGACGGTATACAAATTCGATACTCAGTTTGAGAGTTAGAGGCGTTTTAACGCCATCAGATGTAGATGGGGTGGGTCGGACCGGTTCGGCCGGTCCACCCCTTTAGAACGGCGGTTCGCAGCTCGGCCGCCTGGACTGCCAAGTCCATCATGGGCCACATTTCACTGTGTGGGTCACGCTGTTTCACCTAGACAGGTACAATCCAATCCAACTTTTTCCCATGAGACCCACGTTTCATGGGTCTCTGTCCGCTCGTAGGGTCGCGACGACCCCGGTCTCGCGCCGCACACCGACCGGCGAAGCCGGCCGGCGCACACCTGCGGTGCCTTCCGTCACCACTGTAAGAACCCAGTTTTTATTCTTGAGGTACGTGTTTCTTATTTTTCTCTTTTCCTTAACTGTTTCTGAGAAAATAAGGAAAGTGGGGAAAATCCAAAATTGTGTGACTACACGACATGTACTATTCCACACACCGTGTACTTTGGCCATGTGGGATGAGTATATAGGGTGTGTAGCCATGTCGGTGACGAAGGGTGTAAAAACTGACTACACATCGTGTAGTTGGTATGTACACACCGTGTAGTCAATCGGTAGGAAAAGAGTAAGGAAGTGGAAGCAACCACCAACCGGACGACAGTACACACCGTGTACTCTGGATTCACACATCGTGTACACATGTCGACAGATGAACAGTGCCACACTGACGAGAATATGCCGAAGGAACAGTTAAAAATAAAAAGTACATGTCGTGTACTTGAGAAGTAAACGCCATGTAGTTTATTTTTTTCGCTTAAAATGGGCAGTAGCCTCCCCTGTTCATAGGGAATCCGTTTTCTGCACTGTAGATCTCCCTGGAACCACACGGGTGAGTTCTTCCTCCTCCTTTCATAGTTCTTGAAAATTCATCCTCTAAGGTATGTTATTTGAGTTTTAATGAGGTTTTCCTTCACGTCAAATCTACGTCGTTCATGGACGACTCGTGGATCTTCGTTTGTGTATATTGTTCAGGGGCGTTTAAGGTAGTTGGCTTGGTGTTTAATTTCCAAATGTTGTGTGTTTGCGTGTATCGTTGTGCCACGAACCCATGTTTCAGTGTCTTGTGGATGAGGCATTATCTGTTTTAAATACCTATAATTGTATAGGTAATTAAATGTGATAATAAACTGCTATTTTGGATCACAGCATGGATGCAGGACCACCCCGGGGGTGCGCTCTTTTGTTTATCCATTTGGCCAGGATACCCAAGGGTATACCTTTATAATAATGATTATAGAATTTCCTTGAGAGGAATTGCATGTTTATTGCTTGTTTATATGTTGGGAATGACCCGGTTACTTGTTTAGCCCGAGGGTAGTGTTTTATTTAGCCTGAGGGAAGTGCATCATTTAGCCCGAGGGAAACTTCTTTCATGCCTATGGGAAATAGACTCTATGCCTGAGGGAGAAACTTTGTATGCCTGAGGGAAATATCTGTTTTGCCAGTGGGAAATTATCTGTGGGTTACGTTTCTGATTACCTAAGTGTATGGGTTTGCGTGTTTGAGGACACTGACTGTTTACATAGAAATTCACTATGGTGGTTTCCTTATAATAAATTATTAAATGAATAATAAAATGGTAATATAACTGGTAAAGTTAGTTACTATTGAGTAATTCTTAGTTTATTGCATTTTACTACTGCACACTCTTGTTGCATATTTTCACATAGTTGGGAACATGCCTTTAGTTGGTGCTTACTGGGATTTATTTCTCACACCCTGTTTGGTTCATGTCTTTGGAACAAATAGATTACATTTCTGCATGTGTGGATAAGGGAAAGGGTCCATATACAGGTACGTGAATGCTATTGTGGAGTAGGGGAGCATGGGACCAGGTTTAGGCTCATGATGCTACTAGCTATTTTGTTTTGTTTTGTTGTAATATATATTTTATTGTATTGTATTGATTTATAACATGTTCTGGCTGTTTCCTTTGAACATGAGACATGTTTCATCATTATCTATATAACTGTTGGCAAGCTTTTACTGCAGTATTTTATTTTTAATGTGTATGGTTTATTGCTTCTGCTGTTTTTGTATTCTTGTTATTTTATTCCGCTGCGCTACACATTGACAAATGAGGGCATAGTTTCCCCACTACCAGACCTGGGCCCTCACTGCTAGTCAGTAGCCTTTGGCGTTTGGGGAAATGCGCTTAAGGTCATGTGACCAACCTGGTTCGGGGCACCCGTTGAGTGGCAGCTGGATTTTGGATGTTACCAAGTGGTATCAAAGGATTTCTTTTCTTTGACATACTATTTGGAGCCTTAGTCAGGGATAGGATAGGAACGGTAGTTGGTAATAAGATGTGCCTGGGCGTAGCTAACCCGTGTAAAGGGAAAAGCTAGTCTACCTCGTATTTTTTCAATTTTTCGGATTTTTCAAATTTTATGGTTGATTTGATTTTCACTGTTGGGTGATGCACTTGTGATTGTGCTGTTTATATTTTATCCATGGGTTATATTTAGTTGCAACCCGATGAGATGAGGGTATTCCATCTCATGAATCATTTAGTAACATGATAGAAATAACATTCCATTCATAGTTCCATGCCACATAGATGCATTAGAAATTTCATGTTCTTGTGATAGTTATTGTGCTTGAAAAAAATGATATTGTGATAGCTGATTGACAAATATTTTCTATGTGATAGGGTATCCTTGTATGAGTCTATTGATAGAATGGACACCAAACTTTGGTTTCTGGGGAGTATGGTCCCCCATTGACCGGAATTTGGTGGATCATTGATTGTTTATTTTTTTTTATAACACATATAAGATGCCAAAATTTCATTCTCGGGCTGTATGGGCCCTCACGGATTATAATTTGGCACTTAGGTGTTGTTTTTCAGTATTTTTTGGGTTCTGAAGTAGTTTTAGAGGTGTACTATTCAGAAAACCCAGGATACACACCGTGTAGTTCCTTGGACACACGCTGTGTGTTCTTCTGTTCGAAAAGAAAAGGAAACATTTTAAGAACCCGCCGTGTAGTTTCATCCCATGTTGGCAGGGACACGGGAAAGGGAAATTCTTGGGGAGAACATGTCTTGTACCGGATGTACACGCCGTGTAGTATTGACCCAGAGTCTGCATGTGTAACAAAAAACATAGATGGAGGAGACCTTAATTCATACACGTCGTGTCCACTATGGAACCTACGGTGCAGTTTGGCCTAGGATCAAAACATGTAACTAACAACACGGATCAGTGTTATCCTTTTGTGTACACGCCGTGTGAATACACGCCGTGTAGTGTGAGCTATGTATCTGGCCGTGTAACTAACAACATGGGTCATTGGAGCTCGTCTAGTACACGTCATGTACCTGTGGGACACGCCATGTAGTCTTGTCCAAGGACAGACCTTGTGGACTTAGCTGTGTGGCTGGGAAACGAAGTAGTGTACATGCCGTGTGTGTGTGTAACACGTCGTGTAGTATCAAGATGAGTTGTCGGTCATGTCACAAATGACACGGGCAGTTGGAAAATTACACCATACACACTGTGTAGTCAGTATACACGCCGCGTAGTTTTTTTGAAAAGGGAGCCTGTTTGGCTTAGCCGTGTATAAGGACCCGGGCGGGGGAAGAGAAGTCAAGTACACACTATTTAGTTAATATACACTCCTTGTAGTCTTGTATTTCAAATCTTGAATGCCTTCTTCCTATTGTTCCCTTTTTGGTCCCTTCATTTTCAGTCTTTGATAATATGGATCTAAGGTGTGCATTTGACCTTGTAGTGTCATGCTACCGAGACGAACATGTGTTGTTCTCCAGGAGAGTGGAAACGATTATACTTTACAGAGGGTGGGCTATGGACTACCAGTGGATCCTCCAGCAGAGCCAGATGTGGCGCCAACCATTATACCGGACACAGGTGCATATGCGAAGTTCCGTGAAGGCTTTATGCGGTTCATGAAGACCTTTTAGGGAGCACCGTCGGCTGCCACATCTATGGCTGAGCTGACTCGTACATTCTATCAGTAGCATCCGCCAATGTTTTCAGGGGATAGTGAACCATAGGCTGTGGATTCTTGGCTGGGGTCTATATAGACTATTTTTTAGCATCTTTAGACGCCTCTAGGGTGAAGGGTCAAGCTTGCAACGTATATGCAGCGTGATTCCACCAAGAGGTGGTGGGATGTTACCACCCAATCAGAGCATCATAAAGACATGGAGTGGGAAGATTTTCTGGAATTCTTCTATTAATTCTTCTTTCCAGAGACACTGAGGGCATATAGAGCTCGAGAGTTCATGAACCTGCAGCAAGGCGCTATATCGGTGATGGATTATTCTGCTCGTTTCCCCAAGCTTCCGCTCTTTTCACCCATTCTGGTGGGTGATGAGATGTTGAGGGCCAGATGTTTTCAGGTTGTTCTTCATAGTTCCATGAAGGCTTTATGTGGTTAATGCAGACCTTTCAGGGATCATTGTCGGCTGCCACATCTATGGCCGAGCTGACTCGTACATTCTAGCAGCATAATCCGATGATGTTTTTTTGGGGATGGAGGACCATAGGCTATGGAGTCTTTTCTAGAGTCAATGAAGACTATTTTCGAGCATCTTGAGATGCCTCCAGGGTGTAGGGTCAATCATGAGATGTATATGATGCATGATTCTTCCAATAGGTGGTGGGATGTTACCACCCAGTCAGAGAATCACATGCACATGGATGGGAAGATTTTCAGTCAGTCTTCTCTGACATCTTCTTTCTAGAGACGCTGAGGGAAGATAGAGCTCAAGATTTCAGGAACATGTATCAGGGTTCTATGTTGGTGATTGATTATTCTGCTCATTTCACCGAGCATCATCATTTTTTACTTATTCTGGTGGGCGATGAGACGTTGAGGGCCAGATGTTTTTGGATGGTCTTTGATATGAAATCCAAGCACTGCTGATTGTTTTCAGGTTGCCTATTAGACATTCTATTGTGAACCAGGTGCTGATAATAGAGAGGAACCTGTGGGAAGCTAGTAGTGTGGGCCGGGGCAGTTCAGCACCAATTTCTGGTACTATTTCTACATGCAAGAGCATGAGACAGATGGACTTCTCTAATGGTGGAAGAACCATCCAGAAGAATGTTTTAGGTGGCTATGTCATGTGCTACCAGTGTGGTATGGAGGTCCACAAGAAACCTCAGTGTCCACGAGACCTAGTGGAGTACCGAGCTTGCGGCAAGATGGGTCATCTGAAGTGTTTTTCCATGGCCTTTCCACCAGTGGCCAGTGAGAGGGGTTCTGTGCAGACTCTGCATGCGGGGGCAGGGCTAGCAGCTTCATACCAGTCAGGAAACTGCAATACCTTAGGGCGTACAGGCAGAGATGGTGGTCGTGGTCATGGTAGTCAGACACCAGGATCTCAAAGGTAGTAGGGTGGTAAAGCTCAAGGTATCCAAGCTGTGTCACAGGGCCGCGGCACTGGGCATGCATATGCAGTGCATCAGACCCAGCAAGATAAGGATCCCAGACCTTCAACTATAAGAGGTATTATACTAGTAGCTTCTATCATATCTTCAGTACATTTTCAATATGGGTGACACACATAGTTTCATATCTATTCCCTTTGTAGAGAGCCTTGGGATCTATGTTTCTTCTCCTTCTTCTTTTGTTATGATGCTAGAGACTCCGTTGGGAGCTAAAACAGCTGGTGGGAATCAGTGCAAGGAGTTCCCCCTTGAGGTTGGTGGGTGTCACTTTCTATGGGACCTCTATGTCAAAGATATGAAGAGCTATTATTTCATTATCGGGATGGACTGATTGGTTCCCTTTCAAGACTTTATAGATTTCAATCACCGTAGAGTGAGTTTCACGTAACCAGAGGTTGGAGTGTTTCTATACAAAGGTGAGTGGGATTTTTAGGCTTGTTGAGCTGGACCAGAGCATCATGGGAAAGGTGGAGTCACATCCCAGTTTGCGATTTTATATCTGGATGATTGGGGGACTTGTTAGAAAAATTTCCCTCAAGTGGTTGATCGTTTCATTGATGTCTTCTTGGATGACTTTTCGAGTCTTCCTCCAGAGCGAGAGGTGGATTTCTCTATTGAGCTTATGCCAGGAGCAGCACCGGTGTCCATTCCTCCTTATAGGATGGCTACACCTGAGTTGCAGGAGCTCAAGATGCAATTGCAGGACTTACAGGCAAAGGGTTTTATCCGACCCAGTACTTCTCCTTGGGGTTCTCCAGTCCCCTTTACTAAAAAGGCAGACGATACCCTCATACTCTATGTGGATTATCGGAAGCTAAACCAATTGAGGTTTAAGAACCGATATCCCTTGCCGAGGATTGATGATATTTTTGATCAACTTCATGGAGCACGAGTGTTCTTGAAGATTGACCTGAGATCTGGATATCATCATCTATGCGTGAGACCATCGGATATACCGCTTAAAGACTTTTGGAGTAAATATGTTCTGTACGAGTACATGGTTATGCCATTTGGACTCATGAACGCCCCATCAGTTGTTATGGCTCTGATGAATTGTGTGTTCCATCCTTATCTGGATTCTTTTGTGGTAGTATTCATGGAAGACATCTTAATGTACTCTCACACTCGACACGACCATGCCACCCATCTAGAGATCATATTGAGTACACTGAGAGAGCATAGGATATATGCTAAGTTCTCAAAGTGCTACTTTTGGATGGACCATATTCACTTCTTGGGTCATATCATCTCAGAGGTAGGAGTTGAAGTAGACCAAGAGAAGGTTAGACCAGTAGTTTCCTAGAAGAACCCCAAGAATGTGTTTGAGTTACGAAGTTTATTGGCGCTGGCTGGTTACTACCGACACTTTATACAGGACTTCTCCCGCTTAGCAGTGCCATTGACAGGTTTGACTAAGAAGGTTGTGAAGTTCATTTGGTCGGAAGCATGCGAAACAGCCATTCATGACCTGAAAGGAAGTTTGACATCAGTACATGTCCTGATACTTCCAAAGCAAGAGGAGAGCTATACCGTTTACTATGATGCATCGGGTATTGGACTGGGAGTAGTGTTGATGCAAGGCGATCGAGTTGTTCTGTAATTTTCTCAGCAGTTGAGGACACATGAGAATAATGTGTTGCGTTGTTGGAGACATTATCTCTTGGGAGAGCATTTTGTGATTTTCACAGACCACAAAAGTCTCAAGTATATCTTTACCCAGCGTGACTTGAACCTAATACATCGAAGGTGGGTCGAATACCTTCCATCCTTCAACATTGAGCTTCCCTATTCACCGGTTAAATGTAATGCAGTAGCTGATGCACTGAGCAGGAAGACTCACATACAGGTGGTGCAGGAGGTCAGTGGTGAGTGGCAGCTCATGGATTTTTTCTCGGAGATGCATTTGGAGGTGCATGGGAGTCAGGGACAGACCTATCTTTCATCTTTCGCTATGAATTCTACCCTCTTGGATAGAGTGAGGATGAGATAGCTATCAGATTCAGAAGGCCTGGTTCTACGGGAGTCGGTGGCAAGTGAGGACCCTCCTCCAGGATGGACGATAGGTGATGATGAAATTTTATGTTTCCATGGATGAGTATGGGTTCCAAAGGATATACGTGAGGAGTTAATGAGGGAGTTTCATGCTTCGGTTTGGGCTGTTCATCCTAGGGGTACCAAGATGTATCGAGACTTAAGACGTCAGCACTGGTGGCCGGGTATGAAGAAGGAAGTAGCTGGTTTTATTATAAGGTGTTCCACCTTTCAGCAGGTGAAGGTGAAGCATCAGAGGCTAGCTGGACTGTTATAGCAGTTAACCATCCAGGAGTGTATATGGGATGATGTCGTGATGGATTTCGTGACTGTATTGTCGAGGTAACCTCGAGGAAATGATAATGTTTGGGTTGTTGTGGATAGACACACAAAGGCAGCTCATTTTTTTCTGATCAAGGAGACCTTCAGTGTTGATGAGCATAGTATGTTTTATATTCGAGAGGACATACGTCATCATAGGGTTCCTCGTTCTATCGTTTCGGATAGAGACGCTCGTTTAACGTCCCGTTTCTGGAAGAGTTTTCAGAGGGCACTGGGTATACAGGTGCTTCTAAGCACAACTTACCACCCTTAGACCGATGGCCAGTTAGATCATATGATATAGGTCCTTGAAGAAATGTTTCATGCATGCATCCTAGAAATTGGGTGCTCTTGGGAGAAGCATATTCCCCCAGTCGAGTTTTCATAAAATAACAACTTTCATGCAACTATTGAGATGGCACCTTACGAGGCTTTATATGGTAGGCCATGCTGATCAGCTTTGTGCTGGTTAGAGGCAGGTGATGTAAATTTTCCTGGACCACGTCTTGTGCATGAGACTTCTGAGTTGGTCCAGTTGATTTAGAAGCAGATGGCTACCACATAGACTCATTAAAAATATTATATTGATCACCACAGACGACCCTTGGAGTTCATGGTCGGGGATAAGGTTTTCTTACATATTTTTCCGAGTTTGGGACTCATACGGATTAGGATACATGGTAATATTTCGCTGAGGTATATGGGGCCATTTGAGATTCTGGTAAGAGTCGGGCTGGTTTCTTATCAGTTGTAGTTAACAGAGAGGTATCGAGCCATGTAGGACGTCTTTAATGTATCTCAGTTTTGTCTCTATCATTCAGACCCGTCTCACGTATTTTATCTATAAGATGTTGAGCTTCAGATCGATGCGTCCTTTGAGGAGAATCAGATTTATATCAGGGATAGGAGCACGAAGGTACTCTGAGGCCTGTCAGTTCCTCTCGTATGGGTGCTATGGCCGCATGGCCAAGTGCAGAACGAAACATGGGAGCAGGAGACTGAAGTAAATGCTCAGTGGCCATAGATGTTCTAAGCTTTATCTTCGCTACCCTTGGAAGGGAAATTCGAGGACGAATTACTTTAAGGGGAAAAGTTTGTAAGAACCCGGTTATTATTCTTGAGGTAAGGGTTTCATCTTTTTCTCTTTTCCTTAAGCGTTTTTTAGAAAATAAGGCAAGTAGGGAAGAATCCTAAATTTTGTGACTACATGCCGTGTACTATTCCACACGCCATGTACTTTGTCCACGTGGGATGAGTACCCAGGGTGTGTAGCCATGTCGGGGACGAAGGGTGTAAAAACTGACTTCACGCCATGTAGTGGGTATGCACACGTCGTGTAGTCTGTCGGCAGGAGAATGTTAAGGCGGTGGAAGCATCCACCAGCCGAACGACAGTACACGTTGTGTACTCAGGTTGACAGATGAATAGAGCCACGCTGGTGAAAAGCCACTGAAGGAATAGTTAAAAATAAAAATTACACACCGTGTAGTTTGTTTTTTTTTCGCTTGAAATGGGCAGTAGCCTCCCCTGTTCACAAGGAAGGCTTATAATCGAAGGAAGGAGTCGAGAGAGAAGTCCGGACCTTCGAGGAGCTCCAGATCGAGCGTCGCGAATCCATTTTCTTCACCGTCGATCTCCCTAAGAATTGCACAGGTGAGTTCTTCCTCTTCCTTGTATAGTTCTTTCCAACTCGTCCTCTATGGGATGTTATTTGAGTTTGAAAAAGGTTTTCATTCACGTCAGATCAACTTCGTTCTTGGACGATTCGAGGATCGTTGTTCGCGTATATCATTCATGGGAATTTATGGTTTGTGGCTTGGTGTTTAATTTACAAATGTTGTGTGTTTTGGTTTATCGTTGTGCCACAATCCCATGTTGGGGTGTCGTGTGGCTGAGGCCTTAGTTGTTCTAAATACCTAGAACTGTATAGGTAATTAAATGGGATAATAAGATGCTGTTTGCGATCGATGCTTGGATCCAGGACCACCCCGGGGGTGCGTTCCTCTTTTTAGCCATTTGGCCAGCATACACAAGGGCATGCTTTTATAAAAATGATTATAGAATTTCCTTGAGAGGAATTTCTTGTGTATTGCTTGTTCACATGTTGGGCATGGACCAGTTACATTTTTAGCTCTAGGGTAGTGTTTTATTTAGCCTGAGGTCAGTGCATCTTTTATCACGAGGGAAACATCTTCTGTGCTTGTGGGAAATAGACTTTGTGCCTGAGAGAGACACTTTGTACTCCTGAGGGCAATATCTGTTATTCCTGTGGGTAATTACCTGTGGGTTACATTTCCGATTACATGAGGGTAAGGTTTTTCTTGTCTGAGGACACTGATTGTTTACATAGAAATTCACCATGGTGGTTTCCTTATAATGAATGATTAAATGAATAATAAAATGGAAATATAACTGGTAATGTTAGTTACTTTTGAGTACTGCTTAGTTTATTGCATTTTACTACTGCACACTGTTGTTACATATTTTCACACAGTTGGGCACGAGTCTTTGTTAGGTGCCTACTGGGATTTATTTCGCACACCCTGTTTTGGTCATGTCTTGGGCCCAAACAGATTACATTTCTGCAGGTGTGGATAAGGGAAAGGGTCCATATACAAGTACTTGATTACTGCTGAGGAGTGGGTGAGCATGGTATCCGGATTAGGCTCGCGATGCTATTGGCTGTTTTGTTTTGTTTTGTTGTACTCTGTATTGTATTTTACTGTATTGTGGTGTAACATTTTCTGGATATTTCCATAAAACATGAGACCAGTTGCATTATTCTCTATATAAATTTTGGAAATCTTTTACAATAGTTGTCTATTTTAAATGTGTATGGTTTATTGCTTCTGCTGTTGTTGTATGCTTGTTATTTTATTTCGTTGCGCTACACTTTGAAAAATGAGAGCATAGTTTCTCCACAATCAGACTTGGGATCTCGCTGGTAGTTGGCAGCCACTGATGTTTGGGGAAATGCGCTTCAGGTCATGTGACCAACCAGGTTCGAGGCACCCGTTGAGTGGCACATGGATCCAGGACGTTACAACCCCCACTATCCCGGACCGCCGCTGCGCCAGGCCGTCGTCCCGCTTGCCCGCGTCGACCGCCGAGGAGCCCGCGCCTCCACCTGGGGAGCTTGTGTCATCGCATGGGGAGTCCGCGCCCCTTCTTGGGGGACCCGCGCCACCATCATTGCCCGCCAAACATCCCTGGAATCACCGGAAAACAAGAATTTTTGCCAGAAAATATTTCGGGGCCACCTCGGATGCCCTGAGACTCGGATTTTCAATTCGAAAAGAGCGTTGTAAAGCTCGAATCAAACCCTATTCATATATGCACTTATCTCCACAATTTATTGGAATTTAGAAGTTATAAATTAAGATAAAAAAATGTGCAGGAAATTAAAATGAAACACAATGATGCCTATCTCGCAGGGTATAGCCCGATGCTCCACGATTTATCTGCCTTCGCTGGAACTGAAAACGCCTTGCTGGGGAGGAGGTGGTGCTTAAAGGAAGGGGAGGGGAGTTATTATTTGGAGCATCCTCCAAAGAAAAAAAACAGGGAAGAAGGAAATGATTTTTGTATAAGTAGGAAGAGAATAATAGAATTAACTTTTAATTAATTTTTTTTAATCACCCACAAAAAGTCCTGCATCTGAAACTCTCAATGGGGCTGAGATTAAACCTCTTCTAGGGTAAACGCCATGCCCAGAGCGCAATGGAAGTCTCAGAATTTTAATCCTATCCTCCATTCAAAAGTTATAAAATTCAATGCGTGAGGTTGCTAAGTTATGAAAACGCCCCTGGTGGCGTTTTCCACAGAAGGCTTGGGCCCACAAAAGTTACACCCCACCTAGGGTAAATGGCATGCTCCGGACTCAACGGTGACATTGGTTTTCCTGTATAATCTACAATTTAGGTGTCATTCCATTTATTTGGCATGCCTAGTGTGAACTGATTTAAAACATAATTTCGGCCACACCGGGGCTCAGAATCGCACGCCGTCTGAACACCCTTCTCTAGAATAACCTCAAGAAAAATTCAAAGTCTCATAGTCACAAAAACAAGGTTCTTACGCTTATTTAATAAATCTCACTAATATACCATATAAATATCATAATTCCAAACTCTTATAGTTGGTTATGAAAAAAGGAATGACATTGATTCGTGAGGTAGTACTCTGTCATACAGACGAATGATAATTTCATAACCCATTTTCTGGAACAGGAGATGATTTTATATAATGAAATTAACATTATAAATTATATTTATATTTAATAAAATTATTTTATTATATAATTATAGATTAATAATAATATAAGTATGTGTAGGGTGAAATAAAATAAAAACCCTCATTGAATAATGTTCCCTCTTTTTTAAGAATCCTTCTTATTTTTGCACCATAATCGATAAAAATATGGATTTATTCCAAAAAAAAATAATGATTATAGGATACATTAGGTAGCTTTGTAAGTGATATTTTCCGGGATTATCTGATCTAAATAACATTTTAGGTGTTATAATTTAATGGGAGTGAGTTCCATTTAATAATTGAGGAGGAGTGGAATTTTTGGAAATACATAAGAGTATTCAATAATAGGAGGCCACTTGCTCCTCAAGTTGATCTAAATTTTTTAAATAATAGATTTTAGATACGATATAGTTGTTACACACCTTTAACACACACAAAAAAGATGTCTTAAACATGTCATTCCTTAGCCTTTAATTTTAAATCTTTTTACCATTTTATTTTCCACAATAATAATTATTTTTTAAATAACATTAATTAAATCATCAAGCCTTAAATAAAATAATTATTATTATATAATTTTTAAATTATGATTCTAAATATTTTATCCAATTTATAAAATTAAAATCCTATGTGTTTTGAACATTAATTTTAACATGGGAACATGTAACTTTTAAAAACAATTCTTTTAGCCTTGACTCCGCTAATTAATTTTATTTGTTTTTACTATTAATTTTGGTACAAAATTATCTTTACTATATTATATAAGTTAAATTTTTCTTATTGAAAACATGTAATCCAATTTTATAAATTCCTTTCATTGAAGTTGAAAATTTTAATTTAAACATAATCCTACAGACGTAATGGGAAAGGTTGTTTCTTAAGACAAAATGATCAAAAGTATCTAAAGTTTTTATATCTAAATTTAAAAAGAAAATGATTCCAATGAAATAAATTGGATAAATGTATATATTTAATTTATCTAATTTTATGTTAAATACAATTAAAATATAACTTTACTTTCTAAATAATTTAAATTTAAACGGTAGTTTTCATGTGAGAGTTAGTATTTTTAACTACTAAATGAAAAATGAAACATTACATAAAAATACCAAAAATAAAATATAAGCTAATTTTTATGTGATGATATAAAAAATGAAGTTATTTTAATCATATAAAATATCTAAAAGTGATAAAAATCTATCTTATATTATGTGCATGAAGCATGACTAAACTTTCCTTTAGAATGAATAATGTTATCCAAAAAACCTTTATTTTTATTTTAAATGATTCTTATTTTAATTCTAATCAATAGATAATTCTAAATTTAAAAATTAATTGGTATTATTAATTGACAACAATTTTATAGATTGGTCATAATGTTATAGTATATTTTGGTCCTTTTTACTAAATGTTGTGTATACCACAATCTATCTAATAGATTAAAGTATTATGTCATAAAGTCTCTAGGTGTTACATTCTCATCTAAGCTCGTTGTTTCATGGTATTTTTGATATCAAACATATTATTATTGTTTTAAAATATAAGGTGTTACATCACATAATTAATGAATTAATGAAGTTGAATGGTTTTTTAAATTCTGTAATACATATTAACGTGAATAATTCTAAATATTCAAGTTGATTGATTAGAATTAATGGTCAACTGAAATGAAAACTTAATAGAAGAACCACAGATTAGGGTGATTAATGTTAACATTAATCCAAAAATATGATGGTATATTATAATGATTATAATTGATTAATAATAAATGATTTGTGATCTTACAAACCTAGATGCATGCGTTCTTAACGTAGTGATTTCTTATAAGTCATAAAACATGGAAACTAGGTTTTCATGAATAATAATGATAATAATTATAGTCTTATGTTGGATAATTTTCTATTCAATGATTGTTTCATAAGATATTAACTACATTTTATTTTTTCTTACACTCTCCCACATGAGTTAGATTTTTAAAATGACAATCATGTTAATGCTACGGTTCTAGGTATCAATGCAATTTCTATGTTCTGAAGGATATGGGTGGTTTATTTCTCCCACTATGCTACACTCTATTATAGACATAGATTTTATATAAGAATATATAGAATACATTTTACTACAGTTATAGGATATGTTCTCTTACAGGATATAATGGCATATTATTAATACATACATTTATATTTAGGCTCTAGAGATATCTGGTTATTTTCTATACATGTATCTAGGCTCCAATGGTGTACAGTTATTACCGTATACTTATACACATTTTGTAATGGATTAAATGTTATAGTATATATATATGACATAATGGATCTCAGTCTTATTATATGGTTATGGGGATGTTATGGGGATATGGTTTTAATTATGTGGACAAGCCTAAAATTTATTTTTATAGATGTAACACATTATAATAGAGGTATTTGAAGAAATAATACAAAAGAAATCAATTATTTGGTTAACTTTCATAGTGGGAAATTATATATGGTGTGTCAATCTATAATATTTTTACTTGATAGAATTTTTCATATTCTTATGGACTATTTGGTGAGTGATCCATGTTGAGGATGGATGTTTAGTTAACATAAATTTGGTTCAATTTCATTCCTCATTATATTCACTTTTTTTATTATGGTTATTCAATATTTTTTTGAGTAGTTTTGTAGAGGATATTACTTAGTATATATTTATACTCTCCTATATATATATATATAATATCTTCAGGATCATATGAGTGAGTAATAGAGCTAAGAGATTCTATCTCATGTTAATTGTTCTAAGTATTTCCTTTGTTTTTGATCACTAATATAGAAATCGTTCATGGTATACATTCCATTTTGGCCTTTTGTTGTATTGGAGTTCATATTTTGGGATTAGGTTATTTATTAATGTGGATTTTATTTGTTTTTTTGTTATCATTTTCTCTGAATATTTTGGGTAGTTTATCCCATGTGTTTGAATTTTATACCCTTGGTGTTAGACTTCAAATCATTCCACATTAGAAGGTGGATTCAGAAGGAAGTAACATATTGATTTTAATCCTAATAGGCGTATAATTGGTGTTATTTTTTGAAATAATAGATACATAAACTCATTTACATTATAATAATAACACATACTTAATTTTGTAGGAATATTTTTCAAAAAAAAAATTAACCGCAATATATCATATATTATTCTATGTGTTTAGTGAATCATATTTAAAATAATTTTGTTTCATTTAAATATTACACTAATCTTTGTTATATCACTTTCTATTATATTTTATAAAATATCATTGATAAAATATTTATCATGGATAAAAATCATTTATCTATATCTTCTTTTCCAAATATTTTAAGGTGTTTCATGAATAATAAAGCATGGGATTCGAAATAGTATCACATTTTATTCATGAACACGTCTTATTGAAAATTAACCTATCTTTTCATATAAGATAACTAATATTAGAATAGAAATCATTTATTCGGATCCATTAGAGCTTTAAATAGTTCTTTACATTCCAAATATTCTAAATAGAATCCATTTCTATTATATTTTAAAAAAAATATTAATCAATTATTTAATTAATTTTGAATTATTTTAAATTTATAAAAATTCTAAAATATATGATCGGTGTCATATACCCTTCAAAACATAAGGAAATATTTTATAACATAGATACCTAAAATGGACTCTCCAGGGTATTTCTCAAACCCTATCAGTTATCTAAATAATTTCATTATGTGGAAACATTTTCCTTCATTCCTAATCTAATTTTATGATTCAATGTATAAGGATAATAACTTTACAACAAAATCTTATTGTAATGGATTAAACTCTTACCCAACAACACTAGATTTAATTTCATTCTATATAAATAATGGTGGTTGTATTTTTTTAACAATCTGGTCATTTTGGATAATCTGGTCAGAGTAATGTAAATGGTTATTAAGAATGAAGGATATTCCATGTGTAACTCCCCGACCCCAGAAGCTTATATTCGGTGCAATATTATGTAAAATTGGAATGATCACAAAAGTTCAGGTCTCAAAAGATAGATTAGTTTAGTAGCCTTGTAAGTACAAGATACATTCATAAGGTCTAAATTACATCGTAAAATAGAAAACTACAACAACATTGTTTCCATAGTCAAAACTGATATCCCCTAGACAATCCCTATAGTTCAGTCATAATATACTTCTTGGAATCCTGAAAAATATAAAACATACAATGGGGTGAGCTCAGATGCTCAGTAAGGATAACAATATAGTAGAAACTTTCATAAATAAGCATTAACATTTAAGGAAATGTATATGACTAATTACTATTTTACATCAGTATAATATGGCAAAGATAAAATAAAAATAATTCCATTTACTTACTCACAAGGATATTATACTCTTTGAATAATCAACTGCAATATCAATAGCCACATTCATAATGATGGAGTGCATAATTCCAGACTTTTACAACCATATATTCAAGGCCTTGTGCCATGACTACAAATACGATTTTGTCTTGGCCTTGTGTCAAGACACTAGTTTGTCTCATGAGACATACCACTACATCGAGGAGCTATAGAGGGATCCACCAGTCACTTATTAAGTCCAATTCATTCTTCATATGAAAAGGTTTAAACATCACATAAGCATTCGTATTAAAACTAGCATACGAAATGTCAATACATTATCCATAAGCCATGAATGGTATAAAAACCACATATCCCAAGTCAAAAATATCACAAAACCTTCAATACAATATGGAATTTGTGTATCATAATAAATCAACTTCAAACAAGTTTAAAATCCATCAAAGGATGTTGACATAGATGAAATCATAACTTTTTTTAGAGAAATATATCATTCTATTTTGAAATCATTTAAAATTCATATAATTATAAAGGAAAACATTTATTTTTAAAATATTCTTATAATCTTGTAAGGGACACTTCGAAAATTTTATAATGGCAGAAAATAGTTACACCCACTGTATAAGTTAAAAAAAGACATTCTTACATTAATTTGGTCGAAAAGTGTATAAAGGACATTTTTTGGAAAACGATGGAAATATTCCTTTATAAAAATCTTATAAAAGTCAAACAAGGGTATAAATGACTTTAACCAATAGTTTATAAAATAGTAAGAATTTTTTGAAATTTTTTTATAAGAAACACGGATGTGGATGATAGAAAGGTCCTAGAAGATAATTACGTATAAACAGCCTTGGATAATAAAGAGATTGGAAATTAATCATTAAATTGTACTTTTCCTTGGTCGAGGATAGGTTAACATCATGTATAATGGTGAACTAATTGTTATTAAATTATAAAAGAATCATATACATTATTATGATATAATATATGATCTTTTAATATTTCTTTGTTAATAATATTTTAGTATTATTCTCGTTTTGGGTGTTAACTGATTCATTTTACATTAAATTATATTTTACATAAGTAATGTTTGTTATGGATATTATGTATCTTATTCGTATTCATAATGATATTAAGTCATTAGAAATTATTTTTAATCATCTAATCAAAATTATTCTTGAATGGATACGATGGGGAATGAATCTCATCGCGTTCATGGAGATTGTAATCTGTACGTACGCACGAGCAATAATATCATTTTTTTTATATTAATATAATACAAACTTTTATGGTATATCATATATACAAAATTATTATCATGTTATATTTATTATTTACATCAATTACACATCATTATTATACTCATCCAAATAATAATGTATTGAATAACAATTACACCATGACGTGGAGACGGTAAGCCATACGTACACACGTATTGTGACATGTCATTAAAATGATGGATATAATAATGAATATAGTTGTACCATACTTATAATAACATCACATTATATATAAGATACTGTAGATAATATTTTATAATGGAAACAACAAGGAAATAGTAAGTGGAAGAAGAAAGGAACTTGAAAGAGGTGATGAAATATTTACCTCTTCTTCAGGTTCTCCCTTTTAATTTGATCAAAATGGCACCATAGGTTTGATTTCGGAATATATGAAGTCCTCTAGGATGAAGGGAGGATAGTTTATAGGGTATTTCTTCAGGTTTTTTCCGAGCCAAATGTCTTTGAAGGTGTTAATTGGAGACAAGGGGGAGTTCCCTTTTATAAGAGGGGTGAGGGGCACCTTAGGAAAAGCTAGAAATTTATTTTATAATAAAATAATTTTCAGTTTCTAATGGCTAAAAAATGAATTATTTAAAGGATAAGGTGGTTATGGTTCTAAAACTATTCAACCAATAGGTTTTATACAGGTTTGTGTCACTATATTAACTTTATCGTTTAGATTTAACTCTTAATTAAATTGTTTGACATTTACCATGTCTCTTTGTATTTTTATATTATATTGTTAATATACATACTATATACTTTTAAGAGAACCCAAAGTGGTTCATTAATGATACACATATCATTACATAAGTCTTTTGGCTGATCATTAGATTTTTAGGAATAGAATATCAATTAATAATATAATATTTGTTTTAAAAACTCTTTTTTGTCAATTTCGACACTATTTGGTTTTTTGATTTTCCTAAATTCATAACAGCATTATTACTTTGAAAATAAAATCATATAAACAACCATATCATGTCTTATTAACCTATTAAATTATTATAATTCATAAAAAGTCTCAAATACCATTTATTTGGATATTTATAATATCAATTATTTTAATATTTCATTAATTAGGTAATTATTGAATCGTCATTGTGTCATAAATAAATTAAAATATTTAATCTCTAAAAAATATAAATAAAATTCCATTATGTAGGAAATATTTTTAGATTTATAATGATTATTTATAGTTGAATTTATCTTATGTGTAACCCTATATTAAAAATGGTTTGTTTATTAAACATTGAATATAACACTTTTAACTTTTCTTTGAATTAAACAATAATAAATGTACCAATCTAATCCAATTGGACCTAATGGATCATATTTTATTCATAAGGATGTTTTTGGTCGATTTACACTAATCCAATAGAACTAGGACATGTTTTAGGGTAATAATAATATCATTTTTACCATTAATTACCCTATTTACTTTTAACCGTGGTAAATAAAAGTAAAAAAGTTACCATTCACCAAAAAATATTTTCATCTTATTGAACCACATTTTACATACTGATATCAACCATGTCTCTTGGATTTTTGAAATTCAACTCACAGAATTGGTAAAATTATGTTTTATGTAAATTTACAAATACTACTATGATGTGGGTAAAAGACGGTAAAAAGTTCAATAAAATTATTATATATATAAAATTATTATAAAATGACTTCAATGAATTACATTGAAATTATATAGGTATTATGTATCTATTTTGACCCAAAATAAATTCAAATAAAATAAATAATTACTTAAATAAAAATTCGGTTTTAAACTATAACTCAGTGTTTTTCACTATTCATATAAAATTGAATATTTTTAGGAAAATACCAAAAATTCACCGTAAGATAATTTTGATATTTCGAATCCAAAAAAGAAGTCCATTTTGAAAAAAAATTATAAAATTTCAAAAAGTGGGTATTACTATTTATAATGGCTAGTTTGATTGGTTGCGGTGTGTTATAATCTCGAAGTTGCGTACAATGAAAGCTATTGCATTATTCAAAGGGAAGCATAGCATGGAATCTATGGGTGTTACATTCTCCCCTACTTCAAATAATTTCATCCTAAATATTTCTAGAATTATTCTGCATGAAATGACTCGGGTGGTTTTTCATCATAAGTTCCTCATGTTCCCACATTGCCTCTTCCATCTTATGGTTTCTCTGTATAACTTTTACTATATGAGTCATCTAGTTTCTCAGCGCTTATTCTCTTGTATCGTGAATATTGATAGTCTCTTCGCAATAATACATATCGGGTTCCAGTTCTAATTCCTCATAAGTGAGTACATGTGTTGGGTCAGGCATGTATTTTTTCTACAGTGATACGTAGAACACATCGTGAACTTTGGAAGGACATGGTGTAATTGACAAATGGTAAGATACAACCCCAATTCGTTCTAGAATTTTGAAGGGTCTGATGTACCTGGGACTTAATTTTCTCTTCTTACCGAAATGTATAACACCCTTCCATGGAGATACCTTCAGGAAAACATTATATCATACCTGAAATTCCAAATTCTTCCTTCAGTTATCAGCATTTCTCTTCTGCCTACATTCAGTTGCTTTGATGTTGGTTTGGATTACCTTCACTTTTTATATCATTTCCTCCACAAGTTATGGGCCTACGAGTTTTCATTCACCAACATCATCCCAACAAGTTGGTGTGTGACATCTCTTTCCATAAAACTCTTCATATGGTGCCATCTGAATACTTGAATGGAAGCTATTGTTATAGGAAAATTCTACAATAGGTAAATATTGATCTCACATACCTTGATAGTTAAGTGAGAAAGATCTCAACATGTCTTTTAAGGTTTTAATAGTCTGTTCTTGTTGTCCATCACTTTTAGGGTGGTAGGCAGTGCTCAAATGAAGTTCAGTATCCATGGCTTTCTGAAGACTTTTCTAGAATCATGATGTAAAATGGGGATCATGATCAGAAACAATCTATAGTGGTACTCCACGAAATCTTACAACTTCATTATTATATAGTATGGTGAAATTTTCAAGTGGTAAATATTTTATTATAGTAAGAAAATGTGATGACTCTTTAAGCTGATCAACAATGACCCATATTTCATCATTCCTTCTGGGAGTCTTTGGTAGCCCCATGAAGTTTCCATCGTGATATCATCCCATTTCCACTAATGTATGGGAAGAGGTTTCATGACTCTTCCAGGATATTTCATTCTAGCTTTCACTTGTTGAATAATCATTAATCTTGACAAAAAATTAGCAATCTCCCTCTTTATGTTGTCCCAAAAAAAATGTTCTTTCAAATCTCTATTCATTTTGGTGCTCTCATGTTGTATAGAGAAATTGGAGCTATGAGAATCATCGAACAATTCTATTTTTAGAACTGGTATATTGGGAACACAAAGTCTCTTCCCAAATTCCAAAATTCCATATTCATATACAAAGTCACTCAATCTCCCATCTTTCACAGCTTTAATCTTCTTTTTAAACTCCTCATCATCAACCTGAGAACTTTTTACCCTTTCTAGTAAAGATGGTTTGGAAACCATTTGAGAAAGAATTAATGTTTCACCTTCCATGGTTATTCCCAAATACATCTTCACTAGATCCATGAAAATAAGATCCATTTCAACTCTCATATTGTTCAAAACTCCATGATCTTTTCTGCTCAAAGCATCTTCCACCTTATTTGGCATCCATGGGTGGTAGTGTATCATGCAATCATAATCCTTGAGTAGTTTGAGACATCTCTTTTGAATCATGTTGAGTTCATTCTGTGAGAAAATATACATCAAACTCTTGTGATCAGTATAAATCTCACATTTTTCACCATAGATATAGTGTCTCTAAACCTCCAATGAAAATATTACAGTATCAAACTCAAGATCATGAGTAGGATAGTTTTTCTCACGAATTTTCTATTGTCGGGACGCATATGCAATAACTCTATCATTCTTCATAAGGACACAACCAAACCCTTTCTTCGATGCATCACTATAAATACCAATCCCATCATTCCCCGATGGTAGAGTACATATAAGATAATTGACTAATATACTATTAAATTCTTCAAATCATTTTTCACACTCCTTTGTCCAAAAAAAATTAACCCCTTTTCGTGTGTCCTTTGTTAATGGGTTAGCCAATCTGGAAAAATTCTGTACAAAACGTTGATAATAACCTGTTAACAAATAGAACTGTGTACCTCAGTTATACTCGTCAGTTCTAGCCATTCTTGGATTTCTATTGTTTTAGAAGGATCAAAAAATATTCCATCCTTATAGATGATATTTACAAGAAAATAAATCTCTTGAAGCCAGAATTAACACTTTCTAAACATCCCATATAATTTATTTCTTCTAATTGTCTTCAAGATAATGTGCAAGTGATTTTCATGATCTTCGTAGATTTTGTATTATAAAAATATATCATCAATAAATACCACTAAAATTTCATCATGATATTCCTTGAAAACACTATTAATTAGATCCATGAAGACAGAGGGTGCATTAGTCAATCCAAAAGGCATTACTGTAAACTCGTAATGCACGTACCTAGTTTGAAATGTTGTTTTCCGAATGACATCCTTCTCCACACACAAATTATGATATCCAGATCGAAGGTCAATCTTTGAAAAGTATTGATGTCCATTAAGTTGGTCAAATAAATCATCAATACGATGTAGGGGATACTTGTTTTTTGTTGCTATGGAATTGATTTTCATGTAGTCAATGCACAATGTCATATATCCATCTTCCTTCTTAAAAAAAGAATAGGGGCTCCCCATATAGAAACACTAGGGTGAATAAATCCATTATTACTCAATTTTTCTACTTGTTTCTTTAGTTCCACTAATTCCACAGTGTTCATTCTATAATGGGTATTCGATATGGGCCTTGATCCAGGAATTAAATTAATATAAAACTCAGTTTCTCTTTCTGGAGGATTTTTAGGTAAATCACCTAGAAAAACATCAACATATTCTTTCAAAATAGGTACATCCCCTATTTGAACATTCCTATCTTCACCCACAACTATTTCATTCTCTTCCTCCCAATAATTAAATTTAGTTGAGCTACTGGGGGTTGATCTTGATAAGAATTTGTTGGTGATAATTCTGCTCCACAGATAATGTTTTCTTTATCATCGTCATCAAAAATATTAACCTCCTTCTTCTTACAATAAATTTTTCCATCATGGTATAAAAGCCAATCCATACCAAGGATTATATCAAATTTAATCATGGGTATGACGATGTGATCAGCAGAAAAAGAAGAATTATATTCCCTAATAGGGATTGATTCACAAAACCTTATTTCAATTATACTTCCCTTAGGAGTTTTGACAGCCAACATCCTTGTTAAATCAAATTGGAAATATCTAATTTTCTTAGAAAACTAGGAAGATATGAAACAATACGATCATCCTGAATCAAATAAATCATTGGCTAAACTTGAGGAAACCATTAAATTTCCGGTCACTACGTCTTTGGGAGCTTCAACCTCAGTAATAGTGATAGCATAAGCTTTTCCTTGATCCCTTGTCTTTTTCTTAGGAAATTTCCCAAGACAAATTTAACATTAATTCACATAATTCCTCCTTTCTCTACAACTTTATCATTCAACATTGACAACCCCTTTCTTCCCCTTGCAATCACAATCTCGGTGGCCTTTTTCACCACACTTGTAAGAGACTCCCATTCCCTTTAGGCAAGTTCCAGGGTGTTTCTTCCCACATTTATCATAGGATGGACATTCAACATTTCCCTTCTTCCCCTTATTTCCATTTTCAGAGTGTTCAGCTGATCTCTTCTTCTCCTACTTTGCTTTAAAGTCGTAAGACATAGAGAATTTTTTTTTGTCTTGATAGCACATGAGGAAATATCTTTATATAACAAGAAGGATTGTAAGACTAATGCTCGATAGAGAAATTGTTTTAACCTAGAAAAGAAATGATCAATCTTACTTCTTGGGTTATGTATATAATTTTCAGCATGTCTCGCTAACCTTGTAAACTTAGCTTCATTCTTTGTGACATTCTCATACTCCTTTTTCTTTAGACTCAGCAATTTTCTTTCCATATTCAGTCGATGGTCATGAGGAAAGTATTTTCCTAAGAAAATCTATTTAAACTCCCTCAATTCCATATTTTATAAATCCTTATCTTCCTTTGTGTTTTGAATCAATGACCACCATTGATCAGCATCTCCAGTGAGGCGGTAAACTACCATGACAACTTTTTCCCTTTTACTACTCCCCAAGGCGTGGAATATTTTTTCTATGGAATTTATCCATTTCTCATCCACTAATGGATTTGTAATACCATTTAATGTTGGTGGATGTTTCCTCATGAAGTGATATAACATTGATCCTCCACGCTGTGGATCAGGGTGCTTCATATGGGTAAAGTTATTATTCATAACCTGAGTGAGTTGTCCCAGTATGGTGATTAGCTGATCAGCACTAGTTGCATCACCATCTCCACTATAATTATCTTGAGTAAGAGGGAAATCCCAAAATGGAGTGTATGCATTGATATTATTTCCATTCCTTCCACTAGGCGCCATTTCTAAACAACGGAATATAATATATTAGTTTATAAATTGAAATACATAATTCCAAACTTGTAAAACACTTAACATAAATTGGACAGTTTATGGATATAATCCATAATCATAAAAATGTTTTCCTTGAGAAATTATATACTCATAAACCCTTAATAATGGTTTGTAAATAAAATGAGAATTATCCTAATCATATCCACCTGGAGTGTCATAACAAAGAGTGTAGCAAGGCACGTTGTCGTGCACTAGTTCCTGTTCGAGTCTAGCTCAAAGCGGTGTTTTTGGGTTTTACCCCTAGGTACATCTGTGCTTGAGCACCTCTTCCTTCTCATAACCAGAAAGGGATGTATTTCTTGGAAAACTCACAAAACCTTTAAGATACCAAAATTCTAGGAATTTTTTCTATACAATTCCTCAAAGTCTATCTTAAAGCTATGTGATCTAATCAGGGTTTATCTAATTTAGTTTCCAAGGATTGTAAAAAATTTCCTATGATACCAACTATAATTCCTCATCCCCAAAATCCCAGATTCAGTGCATTATTATATAACATTGGCATGATTATGAGAGATCATGTCTGAAAAGACCGATTAGTTTATCAGCCTTGGAAGTACTAGATACATTCATGAGGTTTAAATTACATCATAAAATGGAAAACTACAACAAAATTACTTCCACGTACAACACTGAGATCCCATAGTCTATCCCGGAAGGTCAGTCATAATATACTTCTTTGCATCCTGGGAAAGTGAAAACATAGAAAGGGGTGAGCTCAGATGCTCAATAAGGATAACATTATAGAGGAAACTTTCAAAAATAAGTACAAACATTTAAGGAAATGTATAATACTAAAAAATCCTTTTAAACCTGTACTTTAGCATAATATGGAAAAAGTAAAATCAAAATAGTCCTATTTACTTACTGACATGGATATTCTACTAGTCAAATAATCATATGCAATATTAATATCCACTTTCATAATGATGGAATGCATAATGACAAACTTTCATAACCACATAGTCAAGGCCTTGATCCAATACTACAAATAAGGTTTTTTCAAGGCCTTGTTCCAAGATACTATTTTGTCTCAATAGACCTACTGATGCATCGGGGAGCTCATGCGGGCTCCACCTGTCACTTATTAAGTCCAATACATTCCTCATATGAAAAGGTTTAAACATAACAAAACCATTTGTATTAAAAATAGCATACATAATGTCAATAATATATCCATAAACCATGAATGGTATAAAATACACACATCCACAGTCAAACATATCACAAAACCTTCAATAAAATATGGACATTTTTTATCATAATAAATCAACTTCAAACAAGCTTAAAATCTATCAAAGGATGTTGACATAGACGAAATCAAAACCTTTTTTGGAGAAATATCTCTTTCTATTTTTACATCTTTTAAAATTCATATAATTATAAAAGAAAACATTAATTTTGAAAATATTCTCATAAGCATGTATGGGAATCTTCGACAACGTTATAATGGCAGAAAATAGCAGCACCCGTCGTATAAGTTAGAAAAAGACATTATTACAATAATTTGGTTACAAAGGTTATAAAGGACCTTGTTTGGAAATCGACAGAAAGATTAATTTATAAAAATATTATATAAAGTCAAAAAAGGGTATAAATGACTTTATACCATATTATATAAAATAGTAATAATGTTTTGAAATATTTTTTTAAGAAACATGGATGTGGATGTTAAAGAGGCCCCAATAGATAATTACGTACAAACAACCTCAAATAATAAAGAGATTGTAAAATTAACCCTTACCTTGTACTTTTCCTTGTTCGAGGGAAGGATAACCTCATGTATAATGGTGAAATTATTATTATTAAATTTTTCAATAATCATATACATTATTATGATATCAAATATGTTCTTTTAATATTTTTTTGTTAATAATATTTTAGTATTATCGTCATTCTGGGTGTTAACTGATTCCTTTTCCTTTATATGATTTGTTACGTAAGTAATGTTTGTTATGGATATAATGTATCTTATTAATATTCATAGTGATATTATGTCTTCAAAAATTATTTTTAATCATCTAATGAAAATTATTCTAGAATTGATACGATAGGGAATGAATCTCATCGTGTTCGTGGAGACGGTAATCCGTACGTACGCATGAGCGACAATATCATTCTTTTGATGTTAAAATAATACATAATTGGATGGTATATCAAATATAAAGAATAATTATAATGTTATGTTTATTATTTACTTCAATTACACATCATTATTATACCCATCCAAATAAAAATGTATTGAATAAAAATTACACCACGACCTGGAGACGGTAAGTCATACGTACATACGTATGGTGACATGTCATTCAAAGGATGGATAAAATAATGAATATGGTTGTACCATATTTATAATAACATCACAATATATTTAATATACTGGAGTTATTATTTTATAATGGAAACAAAAAATAAAGAGGAAGTGGAAGAAGAAAGGAACTTGAAATAGGTGATGAAATAGTTACATCTTCTTCGGGTTCTTCCTTTTGATTTGATCAAAAGAGATATTTAGGATGGCTTTATAACTAAAAGAAGGCCTCTAGAATAAATTGAGGATATTTTATAGGGTATTTAAGTAGGGTTTGGCTGATCCAAATGGATTTTAAGGTGTGAATTTGAGAGAAGGGGGAGTGGCCTTTTATAAGAGGGGTGAGGGGGTACCTTATGAAATGATAGAAATGTTATTTTATAATAAAATAATTTTCGGTTTCTAATGGTTCCAAAATAAATTATATAAATTATAAGGTGCGTATGGTTCTCAAAACCACTCAACCAATTGGTTTTAGACAGGTTTGGGTCAATATATTTACATTATCTTTTAGATTTAACTATTAGTTAAATAGTTTGACAATTACCATGTCTCTTTGTATAGATATATTATATGGTTAATAAACATACTATATACTTCCAATAGAACCCCAAGTGGTTAATTAGTGATACAAATATCATTATATAATACTTTAGGATGTACTATAGAATTTTAAGAATAGAATTTCAATTAATTATATAATATTTGTTTTAAAAACACTTTTTTGTCAATTTTGACACTATTTGGTATTTTGTTTTTTCTAAATTCTTAACAGAATTATTACTTTGAAAAAAATTCATCTATCCAACCCTAACATGTCATATTGCCCTATAAAAATAGTAAAATTCATAAAAAGTCTAAAATTACATTTATTTGGATATTTATAATATCAGTTAATTAAATATTTCATTAATTATGTAATTACCGCATCATCATTGTGACATATATAAATAAAATTAATTAATGTCTAAAAAATATAATTAAACTAAAATTATGTAGGAAATCGTTTTATATTTCTAATTAGAATTTATAGTCGAATTTATCTTATGTGTAACCCTATATTAAAAATGGTTTAGTAATTAAACTTTGAATTTAACACTTTCAACTCTTCTTTGAATTAAATAATAATAAATGTCCTAATCAAATACAAGTGGACCTAAAGGATCATATTTTAGTCCTAAGGTTGTTTTTGGTATAATCACTCATGTCCAATAGAATTAGGACATGTGTTAGGGTAATAATAATACCATTTTTACCCTTAATTACCCTATTTACTTTCAACCATGGTAAATAAAAGTAAAAAGTTACTATTCACCAAAAATTATCATCATCTTATTGAACCAAATTTTACTTATTAATATCAACAGTATATCTTGGATTTTTAAAATTCAACTCACAGAATTGGTAAAATTATGTTTTATGTAAATTTGCAAATACTCCTAGGAGGTGGGTAAAAGACAGTAAGAAGTTCAACAAACTTTTTATATATCTTAAATTATTATAAACTGACTCCAGTTATTTACATTGAAAATATATAGGTATTATGTATCTATTTTGACCTAAATAAAATTTAAATTAAATAAATAATTATTTAAATAAAAATTTAGTTTTAAACTATAACTCAGTGTTTTTCACTATTCATAAAAAATTGAATGTTTTCAAAAAAATACCAAAAATTATCCAAAAGATAATTATGATATTTTGAATCCAAAAATGAAGTCCATTTTGAAAAATAAAATTTATAAATTTTCAAAAAGTTGGTATTACTATTCATAACAGCTTGTTTGATTGGTTGTGGTGTGTTTGAATCTCGAAGTTGTGTACAATGCAAGCTATTGCATTATTCAAAGGGAAGCATACCATGGAATATTGGGGTGTTACACCATGATGTGGTAAAATGCTTCCAAACATGATTTTATATTTAGTATGGTAGGTGGAGTATTTTCCTAGAAATTTATATTTTCGTATAGACATGAATTTTGGATGAAGTTAAGAGATTTTTGTAAGGAATCTGGAATGTTAATCGAATGTAATGTCAGGTACTTCCACCATAATAGAGTTTTGGAATTAAACACTTTTCATGAAATTTATTGGAGATGTTTTCTTTGTGTGAATATTCTATACACTAGTCTGGGTGTCACATGAGAGTCTTTCGTGCACTTTTGTGGGTGTTTGATGATGTGAGGGGGAACTGCTCGAGTAGTACTAGGGAACAACCCACCATGTTTTCCATAATAAATAGTTTCATAGAGTTTAGTATTTTTATAAATAAATATCCATATAATCCTATAATATTTAGATAATTAAAATTTGGAGAATTATTAGACTCTCTCGTATCTTATAATGCTTACTTGTGTGAATTAGACCTATGATAAGAACTTGGACCAATGAGTGACCTAATTTTAGGATAACCACATGATGAGTAAACAAATTTCATAGAATGAATAGAGAAAAATAAATATGAAAACCCCACAATTGGGTGAAGTAATTAACCAGAGTATGTTATACTTATAGAAATCCATTCCCAGGTGAATCAAGTTTCAAATAAAAATCCATACAATGGTGACGCAAGTGACATGTTTAATTACATACGAAGGAGAATATAGAATCTTGGGAAAATTCATACAAGGGAATATCCAATGACTTGGATAAATACTGGGATATTAATGAACATATTGAGTAAAAATTTATGAATACATCAATGCATCAAACATTAAACAAGACAATAAAAATCCCGATAAATATTTATTTAGATTTGGAGGCATCCATCAAGCTATTAAACTGTGGAAGATGCCATATAGGTAAGTGGGAAATGATGATTCAACATATGATATATAAAGGAGGGAGTGTGAAATCCCTAAACTCATTGTGAATTTAGTATTCTTCATATGGATTTATCATGGATAAACAATTGTAATCCACAAAATAATTAAATAATAATGATTTCTCAAAATACCAATACATCTTTGGTGTAATCCTTATAGACTATCCCATAGTAGTAAACCTTGTAAACAAGTATGTTTTATTATTATTATTATTTGAGTTCTATTATTGATGAATGTAAAACATAATGATACAGGTCTTATGAGTTCGCACCAAAGAGGGGAAATGATCATTAAAATTAAATAAAAAAATTTGACCCAAATTAACTTCCTATATCTCAATGTTTAACTGGGTAAAATAGTAGGGATTTAAGAAAAGGTATAAGTTATAAAATTTACAATACAAATTGTTAGATATGTGTAATTTATGGAAACTTGAAATACACTTTCTTTTTAAAGGACGATACTACCATATTTGGAAGAATAAAATCATATCTGATCTTTTATCTATCGACCTAGATTTTATTTCTAATACATTACATGGTATTCAAGTTGGTGATATGTAATGGAAGTATCAAACTATAGTTAGTAATAAACGGATAGATAGTGACTTCAAAGATAAAAATTCTATAGATGGAGCCCTATTAGATTATATATATATGAATGTGATATGCTGTTATAGTGTAAAGAGTATGTGAAATAAATTTTCCATCAACTATGAAGATGATAGTAAAGTGAATTAGGCCAAGGTATAGGTCCTTCCTAAATATAATTCTAAAATGAAAATTCTTCAAGAATGGAATAATGATATAATCTCCAACTATATAACTGATTTTTTGTTCTATTCATATTCTAGGCTAGAGGATAAAGGATATTAATATTGTTATGCAAAATTTTTGATAGTTTACACCTATTTATAATCCAAAATTCTCATATAATGAAGATAGAAATTTTTCCAAACACTTACAAGATGATCTATTAAGAAGTTTAGTGGAATAAAATTGTCAATTATACCAAAATGGACATCAAGTCATGAATGTAAAGAGATGTAATAAAAGTTTATAGAAAATTTTTATATCTTAAAAGGTTTTAATGATGAATAGGATGTAGATAATTAAAATATATATATTTTTCCAAAAAATTAAATAGAATGAATATTTAATCCCCATTCCAAAAAATACTTAATGGTGAAGAAATTGAAGAAGAATTTACAGAAAATTCATGAATAATATTCCCTCCAAGAAGATATTTCAATATGAAGAGGTCTTAAAAGGAATAGATTTGTGTTGAATGAATAAAATTATGAGGTAGAATGCTTGGATAAGGTAAAAAATAATTCAAATATAATAATTACAATTCTATGATGGATACTATTGAGAGGGAACAATATGAAAATGACAATAATTATTAACCTCAAAGGGAGGTTGATCTCATTATTGAAAATGAGGTTTCCCTTACAGAACATTATATTCTATGATAGAAAAATTAAAAGACTCGTTAATTTATAAAAAAAATCCCTATTTATGTTAATAAGTTCAAATTTGATATTGAAAAGATGTGACAAGTGTTAGATTATTATTTTTTAGCTAGGTAAATTCAGAAAAATTTTTGAGTTTCATATTGATGATGAAAGAATGAAATAATGTGGTCAATGACCATACTAACATCCTATATAAGATATCTAAAAATGTTTATTGCCTTGAAGAAGAGGATATTTCAAATAGAATGGATATTTCATTATCTTTCTTGTCAAGTGATTAATAAATAATATTCTCATAGGATTTTCAATAATAGATAATTGGTAAAAAGTGGAATATGTGTCATTAAAGGTGTAAATAATATTTTGAATGAATACAGACACAAATTTGTGTGTAATGGTTTTATTAAATGTTATACAGAGACATGAGAACTAGAACCAACAAGTGATTTCAATAATGTAAAATATAATGTTGGTAAATATATCATCAAACCTATTACATGGGATATTAAATAAATGTTTTCTCTAAAAAATGGAAATAAAATGGATAAAAATAATTCATGATTCTAAATTAATATTAAATAACTGAGGTTATACAAAAGGGATATGTACATTTAAAGGAACATGGAAGGAAATCTTTTTCCACATAATAAGTGTCAACTTGAGGGGTACTTCATAAAAAATGTGGTATACTTTTAAGATTAAGGAATTTATTTTAATGGGTATGTTCCCAGTAGTTAGAAAATGAAATTGAGGTCATATCCATAATCAAATAGAGGAAATTATTTATATGGAAATTATTTTCACTATTTTAATAATTAAAATAAATTGGTTTATTATAGGGGAATATAGAGTGGAACCAATTACTATAGATCTGAAAAACAAATGAAAATATATCAACCATGAAAAAATACATTTAAAAAATTGTACACACAATTGGAAGATAAAGAGGTGTATGATTTCACCATGCAGGGTAAAAAGAAATATGATTTTCTATCTTCTTCATCTTCTGAACCAGGTATCTTATGGAAGGAAAATAAAAATTTTAATAAGTAAAATGTAACATGAATTTCTATCAAAGAAATGAATAACAAAAAAACCTATCTCCTATATACTAATTGTTCATCTCACCTGATAATAAATATATACTCTTGAAAAATGTCAATGGTAGAGTTGATTTAAAAATTAGTTTTGCTAATAGTGTATCATTGATGATTAAATGGAGTGGTAACAACCATCTGAATGGAGATGATACAATTAATAATAAATGGTTCCTTATTTATGGGTCATAATATAACCTTCAATGTGTGAGTAAACATTTCGACTCTAATCATGAGGTTACAAATAACATGAAAGGGTTCTTTATCAATGGATGGTATAATAAATCTATTATATGTGGAAGAGGAACTAATAGTAATGTATAAAAAATTATATTAATGAAAATATATGTCTTATTATAATGGATTTAGGAAAAACATATCGTATAATATTTTAGGTCATATTCATCATCAATACTTGGAAATATTATCCACTAAAGGAAAGATAGTAAATATATTATATATGAATTGAGACCTTGAAATGACATGTGATGCTTTTATATTGGTAAATGGATACATAATCTTTATTTTCCAAATAATAATACATAATATTATCTACTATGATACTTTCAATTCATATATATGGTATGATGAATATATCTGAAACATATAGAAGATGATATTACATTATTTTCATAGATGACTATATAAGAAGTCCTTTTTCCTTGTTTATAAAAATAAAGGGAGTGTACATATAATTCATGAAGAGGAATCTAACAAGATTTAATAATAAAAATGAGGGCACAATTAAGTTATTTATCAGTGACAATGATACTTAGTA
The DNA here is from genome assembly GCA_963277665.1 of Viscum album. NCBI lineage: Eukaryota > Viridiplantae > Streptophyta > Magnoliopsida > Santalales > Viscaceae > Viscum > Viscum album. The sequence goes on along the minus strand of OY728137.1, from coordinate 1,690,923,446 downwards.
TTGAATTACTGAGTTTGAGAACTATTTTTAGAAACTTGTTATAGGGAACGATGTTTCCTCCATGAAACACCCCTATAAAAATAATTAGTTGACCATTTAAATTGGACTATGAACAATATAGGCAAATATAATTATTAAAGGTGTTATGTCTCAAAATTTTTGGAAAGAGTACATAAAACTCAAATTTTACACTCAGAATTAGGTATTATAGTGACTCGGGAAGAGAGGGTGACATATAAAATTAGGTATATAATGAATAATTAATTGAAACACGTTGAAAATATGTTATACATCTAAAAAAATGAGATAAATCCTAAAAACATAGTGATGTTGTATATTTAAGTTTATTTCAAGGACACTTAATAAAGAGTGAGACCTACTAATTCTATAATAATAGGGTCAGTAAAATTTCAGGGAGGAAAACATTAATGTTATTGATGGTAATTATATAAAAAGATATATAAAAATAAACCCAAATGTTTTATGTATTGAATAATATAATAAAAAATAATTTTATGCAATTTTATAAGATACATATAGTTGTGGGGAAGATAAAAACATTAAGGCTGGGTCAAAAGTAGAATTCATTATTAAAGAAGTGAAATATGTACCTTAGAGAAGAAGTATGAGAATTTAGATAGATCCATAAAATTTAATTGGATATAGATATACTATAACAGTGATAAGGAGAATAAAAAATTTAGATCATGTGGATCAATTAAAAATAGTATAACTTACTTTAATTGAAGAAGGAGTGAAAGATGATTCATGAGTTAAATATAAGAATGGACGATTTTTTTAACTTTATTAAAATTAAATATGATAGGTTTTTAAAATGCGGGAAAATAAATATTTGAATAAAAAAAATGTATATTTAAGAAGAAATTGTACAATCCTGATAATTTAATTATAACTAAAAAAATTATTCTTTTTAAAGGATAAACATATATTAAAGGAATTGATGTTCAAATTACATTTCCTTTATTATCCAAATAGTGTTCAATTTGTCTCTATATCACTATAGAAATTCGTAGACCAAACAAAGTATTTCATATGGATATAAAAATATATAATTCAGAAATGGAATTATTAAAGAATATTTTGACCATTAACATCAAATATAAATTCATATTGGAAATGATGAAACAAATGTTTTCAAATTGAATAAGGTTTATATAGACTATAATGAGCCCCAAGAGCATGAAATATAAAGACTCATATATAAACTATATGAAATTAAAAAATGGGATGGTTTGATCATAACCTATTTGAGAATAAATCCTAGGAATAATAATTTATAGTGATTATATATGTGGACTATATCATCATTAGTGGAAGAAATTTTAAATCTATTGAAGTGTTTCATATCCACTTGAAATTATGGTTTGGAATATTCATGACTGCTGACCTCACACACCTTCATAGGATATAGTTGAACAAAAATATAGAATTCACATTATTATTTCTAGATAAGTGTACTAGGGAGATATTGAAAAAAATTAATATGAATGATTTAAAACCAATGTGTTGTTTGATTCTGGTTGTAAAAATTTTAAGGAGGATGAGGATGGGAATTATGTTGATCGCCCTTTTACATGAGGATAATTGGAATATTTATAAATTTTATTTCTATATAGCTTCATATTTTCATTACAACATGTTTAGACACTCATTTACAAAATAATATAATGTAATTGAAACTCATAATTGTTAAATGAATCACGAGGTAAAAACAAGGCAGTCTAAATTTAGGCATTCTATTTAAATTAAAATTGGATAATGAATTGACTACATTTTCGGAAGGAGACTTGCTTTGTAATGAGTTGGACATAAAATACTAATTTGGTGGTACATTATTTATATGATATAAATTTGTTAACTAATTCAAAACGAATTATTAAATCACTAAACTAATTATAGTATATATAGGTTTTATCCATGTGACTAAGGTATATACTCAAATATTATCATGAAAAAACAACAATTAGTTATTAGAGGAGAGGTGAAGTAGCTGATGGGATATTTTTATGACTGAAACATTAAGTGATCTAAAAAATAATCTAGTAAAAAATTCAAATACAAGGATTGATGAAATAAAGTATCACTTTATTTGAAAAAAATGGAGTAAGGAATGGTCCCCGTGGACAATGTTTGAACTAATAAGTGAATTATATAATTACAATGTTTTTGGACACTCTAGTTTTTTTAGGACACTATTGAATCTTAGTGTTCGAATACCTCCCTGTGTTTCGGGAGGTTAGGTTATTTCCATTAACTTCATTGTTCTGTGACTCTGTTTATATTTAGATTCATTTTTTGTCATTATGTATTTATATTCAAATGGTAAATGACTATTAAATTCAATGGAGAATACCAAAAATTCATGTGATAAATAAGTGAATTACTCTCACATTTATGGGTAGTATTTATTATGAATGTCAGGAAAATATAAGATCCCAAGGTAGTGGATATTTTGAGAGTGATAATGCTAAAATATAAGAGAGTAATGGGATGACAAATTACATGATGCACAAAATCCAATCCTGCAGTCTTGTTTTCTGCATTTATAATTGATCATGTAGACTATTATCAATGTATCAGTTGCTTCACAATAATCATGTAGATTCATGAAGATTATTTTGAATTAAATTTCCCATTGGACTACCATGAAACCCAAAGGGGTAGAATATTGAAACCAATGTGATCTAATATTATCAATTGTGAATATATATTTTTTCAATATGTTCATTTCAAATAAAAATATTATAATTTTTTGAAGGTTAATTAAAATTAAGGATGTCCCAAGATGTAAAAAATTTATCCATGACTTGGTTTGATTTTCAGTATCAATTTCGGAGTACTTTACTGTTGAATAAAAAACATTTCTCAATATAAAATTTCTTTGGATGGTCATGTTTATGTTAAGGGAATGATATAATTTATTTTTTATCAAAGGAGGCATTTACACTCAAATGGAACACATGATTTATGCGTTTATTAAGAAAAAAAGTGGAGAGGAGCATCGCATTCTAGTAAGGATGATGCATATGAGTTTGCGGCATTCTTGTCAAGGATATATTTAACGCAAGAGATCAACACACCAGTTAATACTAGTGAAATTTAGCACTAATTTTTCTATAATTATAAGCTATGTATATGAATGTTCATTTTTCAATAAATACCTAGATAATAGACCAATTTTGAGTTAATAAAAATTTGGATAATTATTATAAGACCTTTCATCAAGTAAGGAACACCTATATAACAACCTAGGTAATGATAAAATATATTTTTTTCATATGTATTAGTATTTATTAATTATATTTTAATTAAAAGGGATAATATTTTCAATAATTTATATGATTAACATAGTTTTATGTTTAAAAACATTATTTTTCTAAAATTAGTTTTTCTACATTTTGATGGTACACTTGATTCATATCTAGTTTTTGTCACTATTATTAACAATATTCGACAAAATAAACATTTATTTGAATTTTTAATATCAAAATTTACATTGGATGAATTTTTGGGGTTTTTTTAATAAATTTCGTATTTTACTGAGTAGTAAAAAATGACTTTTAATTGAAAAGTACTTTTTTATTATAACTTTTTTTATAGTTATATTCTCATTTTAATTATTTTTAATGTACAATTATAATATTTTTCTATCATTTAATACAATATAGGTCATTGGAATCATTCTCACATTGAAATAGGATATAAAAACTATGTGAACTTTTGAACGTTTTACTTTAAAAACCCATATTCTCATTCCCACAAGAGGGTTAATTATAAACTAATCTTAGAGACTTTTATGCAATAAATTTTGTAAAATAGACATACACAGTTGTAATAATTATCAAATTTATGATCATATTGGATAAAAAATTTTGTAAATTATAATAGTAACTTTTGTAATTATTTATATTACCACTATTAAGGGTAAATTATGTTATTAAAGGAAAAATTTATATTATAAATAACAAAAAATCACACTAATTTTTTTTATAATTTGATTGTAAAAATAATTTTCAATGAAAATAATCCATTTTCTGATGTTATACCATTTGAAATCCACTTCAGTGTGAGAATGAAATTTACAATATTATGTTCGAAGAGAATATAAATTCTGGAACACCATTTTTTTAAAAGTTATTTTATTTTTAATATGGGGTAATACATTGGATAAATTATATTATAAAGTGTATTTAGAAAAATTATATATATACCAATATCAGGGTAATTAATTTATAATTTTCAAGATATAAATAATTAAATTGAATGATTACAAAATGGTGATGAACTAATTGACTCATTAATAAAAGGATAAAATAAATGATACTATAAATATTAAAAAAATAAAATTTGACATAATTGATCTCAAACATTAATTTTATCAATGAATTTGACAAGTTATATATGTTTTATTTAGTCTCTTAGAAGACATAATGTTTTTTCTTGATATTTTTTAAATGTCAAGAAATGAATTGTTTCAAATTTGACACTAATGATTTTATTAAATATTAAATAATTTATTAAATGATATAGAATTGATTAAAATGTGATATTCGTAAAAAAAGTGATAAGTATTATAATTTTATAAATGACTCATTAAGTGGTCTTTTGGAATTTTATAGTAATTAAAATGACTCAAATTGTAAATTACATGATATTATAGTAACAAATAGTAAGAGTTATAAAATAAAAGGGTTTTAAAAATAATAAAAAATTTTATAATTTTCATTGGATAGTTTTATTTCAATTAATAATGATTATATATTTTAAATATTTTACTTTAATCCCATTTTGATTATATAATTAATTTATATTAATATAATATTTTAAATATTTTCATTGGTGCCCCTTCACTCTCCTATAAAATGGAACCCATTATTCTATTTTCCTTACACATAAAATCCTATTTTTTTTATCATGATATGATAAATTAATTTTTTATAATACCTCCCCACATTCTATAGGCCTTATATTAGCTATAAAACCCTCATTAGTGGTGCTAGAGTGTTAATCAAAGGATATTATCTGAAGGAAATGTGTCATTTTTTAAGTGTTTTTGTTTTGTTTCTTCTTATGCTTCCTTCAAATCCTATTCATCCATGATGAAATAATAACAAAATTATATTAAAAATATATATTTTACTATATTAATATCATCACCTAAACCAATCGCCAAATTCATCAAATAGAAATGAATTATTCATTTGTGTGTATGGTGGACTACGATCTCAACAACCAAAATAATTCATTTTCCATCATCGTCTTTCAAGACTGGTTATAATTATGGAATTGAATTTTATATGTTATATTCATGAATATTTATTATTATTAAATAATAATATATCAATTATTTTCTCACCTTTTTGTGCACATAAAAATGATAGCGGCGTTCGTACGTAGATGTGAACTTTCACCTCCACCAAGAGATGTGATTTTGTTTCTTCACCACATCACATGGATGATATATATATAATTATATTTAAATGATTAAATTAAATTAATTATGATTTCATAAATTTTTAATGAAAAAAAATAATTACCTTCTTTCCATAAATGATCAATGAAATGAAAATGTTACTCATGTGTAGGTACGGCCCATCATCTCTATGATTCTAACGTTGTTCATTTTTCATAACCATATATAAATGGTTTGATTTAAAAGTATAAATGATCCATAAAAGTGATAATTATTTCATAAATATAATTCTATTTATGATTTAATTATGGCCATTTTGACTATAAACATCATTACAAATTCATTTTTGACTCGAGTATCGAATATCGACAGAACTCTTGATGTTAACATAAATAATTAAGTAGTTATTAAAACATGAAAATAAGTCATATAAATCGAATAGAAATATTTTAAAATATTATCAATAAATTAAATAATTAATAAAATTTTGTTATTTTGGATGATAAAGATTTTACGTGACTATTCGAACTCAAGGTAAGGGACTTTCTTTTAAAACCTCATTAATGTTACCCTTCTCTACTTTTTTAACAAAACGAATTTTTTTTAAAACATATACATCAATAATGGAATTTTTCATGTTCATGTTTATTAAATATTTTTATGATTCCATTACATGTTTACCATTTTATTTTCAAATGATTTGTTTTCATTTATGAGTGTGCAGATTTCTAAGAATGAAATGTGATTTCAAAGTGGAAATGTAATCTTCCCATTATTATAGATTTCTATGTTATGATTATGTTATATTTATTGGGAAATGTTTATTAATATGGGTGGTTATATAATAAAATATGGGATTTTATCATTTTATCTCTCCAATCCATTTGGTAATGTGATGGAGTTAAAAAGTTGGGTTTCTCCATAGAGTATTAGGTAATATACTGTGATGGGTGTTCTAAATGTAACCATAACGATTACTCTCTTTTTAGATATAAAAGTTACAACATAAGAATGATATGGATTCCACAATTTAAATTTATTACTTTCTATTTCTATGGTGTTTTAAATGATTATTATGGTTTCATGAGGTAAGATAAATATTTTTTGTTTTCTGGGTGAAAATGTTTTCATGAGTTTAAAATTTTAATGGACTAACGGTTTCCTTCATTGTTTTAAGTCCCTAACTGATATTTTTGATCTCGTAAAAAAAATTAAAATATTTTTCATGGGGTATAAGGATGGGTATGATAAATAAATAAGTCAATTTTGTTGTTATAATGGCCTGTTATGAAAAATAATCCAATTTTTATATTATGAAATAAATAGATACTGTTTTAGAAGTATCCAATTTTTAATAAAATACAATTTCATGTATGAAGTATGAACTAATAATATCAAACATTAAACATAAAATATCCTCAATGTTATAGAATTTATGTTCTTGACTAATACTCAAGATTCTGTAATGTTTAAAGTTAGGGACTTATAGATAGAATCATAGGTCGGTTTAGATAACTTTAGGGATTTTGATATTATTAATATTATATTCATAAAATGTTTTCAAATTTTTTTTATGTTGAAATGATATATAATTTTAATATTTCCATGTTTTTTGTATAAAATAGGATTGTTCTAAATGGGTTTCCTTACAGTAAATGGGGCAGTTGTGTTGGGATTGCATCTAGAAGAAAAAAATTCCAAATCAGCAACATGAGATGGTTGAAATAAATACTGAATAGTTTGTTGCATAAATAGTGCATTTAAATTTGGATATAAATGGAATTGGTATCCATTAATGGGATCATCCAGATCAACCATAGAGATGCATGTCGGTAGGGTAGCATTTCATGAGGAAACGTCCTCAATCATTTAGAGAATCATCTGACCTAGTGCATGCTGAATGATGGATTAATGTCCTAGAAAAAAAAATTCAATGTAATGGGGTGTTTATAAAAACAAATGTATAGTATCTATATTTACCTTTTTTAATGATAATTTTATCAATGGTGTTTTATGATTAAGAATATCTTGGATAGTGAGGATATTGATGCCATGAGTGGGTTGAATTCAAAAATATGTTTCTTGAGAAATATTTTCCTAAGGTGGTTTAACTTAGGATGGAAAAACAATTCTTAGGACATAAGAAAGATAAGGATTTAGTGGCTTCAGACGAAGAAAAATTCACTAAACTATCATAGAACAATCCAAATTTAATCTGGGTTCTTGATAATAAAATAAATCATTGTTACCTAGGATTAAATCCAAGGTATTTAAGGGAGATGGCTTCTCATAAGTTCAAAAGCTATGAAAAACATTTTCGATATGCAGAGAAGGTGGAAATGTAGATTGTCAATGATCATGTGTTTGTTGAAAACTAGTATAATAAAAGGTCGATGTGGCACGTGAAAGGGAATAATTCATCAAAAAAAGTCTAATAGTAACAAATTTAAGTTTAATGTTTGTGAAAATTGTGGTGAAAACACACTAGAGAATGACATCTGAATTCTAGTAAGTGATTCTGATCTAGTAAAATGGGACATAATGATTATAAATTAATTGAAAAAGAAAATTTTAGTGGTAAGAAAAAATCTGATTTATTTTATGTAAAAAAGTTTTATGTGAAATGAAATGTTCAATTATTAAAATGAGTGTCCGAAGAAGAACTCAAATAATGGGATGCAGTGATACTATAAGAGGAAAAGTGTTGTGAAATCCTTTGGAACTACTACAAGAGATGTTGGGCCATCAAAAAAGTTGGTATCAAGTACATTTTTAATATTTATATTATTATAACGGTTTTTTTTATTCGGGGTCAATACATTATTTTATTTATGAGAAATTTTCTGGTAAATTAAACATCCCACCACAAGAAATGCATGCATAATTAATAAAAAAAACACCCAGGGGAAACATTAAAAAAAATTAAAAAAAAATTCCTATTTTTTATATAGAAAAAATTTACCTAAAACCATATAGTTTTTCCGATAGTACAGTTTGATATTATTATCGGTATGGATTAGTTTTATGTATGCCATGATAAGATAGACTATGAATCGAAAAAAAAAATTGTAGAAAGTGTTTCAGTATTTATATAATAATGTACCCATACCATTGATAACATATCATGAAGCTAAAAATATATTAAAATATAAAAATGTGTGTTATTTTTAACATCATTTTGAAAACAATAGAAATATTCAGATTAATTATTTTTTTGTGGTAAATGAGTATCTTGATTTTTTCTTGATGAGTATACTAGTATTATACGAGATTTGGAAGTTGAATTTTACATTGACTTAGTTTGTGATGCTAATAAAATTTCTAAACTCCCTAATTTAATGTCTCAAATGTAACTTCTCGTATTGAAAAATATATTGCATTTGTTATTAAATAGAAGTTTCATTCGACTTAGAACATTTCCATGGGGTGCTACTATCTTTTTTTTTCAAAAAAAAAAGAAATATGGATCGATGATAGTTTTCATTGATTATTGATCCTTTAATAACATAATTTTTTTGAAAAAAGTATCAAGTTCATCATATTGATGATTTATTTAAATAGCTATAAAGAGGATAGAAATTTTTGAAGGTTGATCTGATGTTTGGGTACAATCAGTTGAATGTAAAGGAAGTATATTTTCTAAAGACTGTGTTTCAGACTAGATATGCACATTACAGATTTGTAAATATTTCATTTGGGCTAAATAATTCTCCTATTGTATTCATGTAACTTATGAATATAAAATTTCATGAGTTCTTAGATAATATTTTAGTTATATTTTTCGATGACATTTTTAATATTGTAAAAGTAAAGAGGAAGATGAAAGACATATAAGGGTTGTTTCAAAAACAATAAAATAAAAGAAATTATAAGGGGAATTTAGCAAGTTTTAATTTTGATTGAAACAATTTTTTTTCTTTTCACCTTGTTTCTAAAAATGGTATTAATTTTTATCCATCTAAAATAAAAGTTATTGGAGAATGGCCACGAACCAAAAATATAACCAAGATACATAGTTTTCCGGGATTAGGAGGCTGTTACAAGAGGGTTTTTTAAAACATTGGAAAGTTATCTATCCCACTAAATAAGTAAACACAAAAAGATGTTAACATCATCTTTACAAAACAATGTGGTGATTATTTTCTATAATTGAAAATAATATTGTTGAATGCTCTAGTTTTGGATCTACCATCCACAAATGATTAATTTTTTTATCTATAGTGGTTCTTATTTCAAATGAATTGGTTGTGTGTTAATTTAGAATTATTAGGTAATTGTTTATATATCACATTATCTTAAACATCGTGAGTTAAAATACCATACACATTATTTGGAATTGAATTTTTTTTCATTAAAAATATTGTGGCATAATTTTTATGGAGTAAAGTGAGAAATGTATACTGATCACAAATGTTTGAAGTATATATTCACTTAAAAAATAATTGAACATGATATACAAAAGATGGCCAGAATTAATCATGGATTATGATATAACAATTCAACACCATCTTGTAATAATAATAATGTGGCTAATGATTTGTGTCGAAAAATTGATTCAACATTAACCATGTTACATATGTAATTTTACTCTTTGGTTAATGATTTGATTAATATTAGCTTGGATATTATTGGTGTAGAAAATTAATCTATTTTGTTTTTGGGTTTAATGAAATTTTCACTGTCAGACAGAATGAATAAACTGTAACAGGATTTTTTTGAGTTGGAGAAAAAAGTAGAATTGGTTTTAAAGGGTATTTTTCCTGAATTTAACATTGATAAACATAGTATTTTTAGAGTCTTTAAGAGATTATTTGTGCCTTTTGATTCATAGTTAAAGAAATTGTTGTTATTAGAAGCTCATAGTTCTCTGTTTTCAGTTCATCCTGAGGCATTAAGATGTATATAGACCATTGAGTGTATTACGAGTGGGATGAAATGAAAAGTGATATTGCTGACATTACTATAAAGTGTTTTTATTTTCAACTAGATAAAGTTGAGTGGCAGTTACCAAAAGGGGTACATCAGTATTTTTTAGTGATAGAGTGGAAATGGGAAAATATATATATGGAATTTGTAGTGGGATTACCAAAGACTTCTTGAGGTAACAATTAGATATGGGTTATTATTGATCGATTAACTAAATCCTATCATTTTCATCCTATTTTAGACACACTATATCTAGATAAAATTTCTTTATTATAATTTAATGAGATAGTTAGGTTACATAAAAATCCTATATTCATTTTATATGATCATTATACTATTCTCACTTCTAACTTTTATAAAAGTCTTCATAAGTCATTAGGTACTAAATTAAATTTCATTATAGCTTTTCATCCCAAAACAGATGGGTAGTCAGAAAGGAAAAATCAAACCGTGGAGGATATTATACATGCTTATGTAATGGATTACCAAGGATTTGGGGATCAAAATACTTCTTTGGTTAGGTTTTCTTATAATAACATTTTTTATTCAATTAAACAGATGGCACTATTTGAGGTATTGTATGTCAAGTGGTGTCAAACTCCAATATTTGGGGATGAGGTAGGATTAATGAAATTTATGGGACCACAATTTGTGGAGGAAATGGTTGAGAAAGTTCAATTTATTCAAACAAATATGTGAATAACTCAATGATGGTAGAAAAGGTCTGCTAATAATAAAAGGAAGGACCTTTCTTTCTAGGTAGGTGATCATGTAATTATCAATATTTCTCTATTGAAAATGGGGATGTGTTTTGGTAAAAAGGGAACTTGAGTCCATGTTTCAATTAAAACTATGTAATCTCAGAAAAATTTGGTTAAGTTTCCTACTTAGTGGCTTTGCCTCTAATGTTATCCTATGTACACAATTTTTTTATGTTTTAATGTCAAGAAAATATATGTGGAATCCATCCCATGTTTTGAGTCTAGAAGTAGTTCAGTTGGAAAAAAATATTTCTTATAAGGAACAGCCAGTTTAGGTTCTTTATCATAGATATTAGGTGTTATGGAATAAAATTATTCATCAGTTTAAGGTATTTTGGAAAACCCATATATTTTAAGAGGCGACATGGGAATCTGAAATTTCTATTGGGAAATTTATCCCATCTTATTTAATAAGTAAATAAAATTGTGATTACGAAATTTCCAAAAGGGGGAATAATGAAACAACCCCGGTAAGGATAAAATAATTCCTTTTCATATTTATCAATATTAATTAGGTATATATTAATTAAAAAAGACTATATTTTTATAAATTATATGATAAAACTAATTTTATTGTCAAAAAATTATTTTTCTAAAATATTTTTGCACAATTTAATAGATAACTTGATTTAAATCTAGTTTTTACCAATATTATAAATTATATTTTCGAAAATAATCTTCTTCTTTGAACTAAAAATATAAAAATTTACTTTGGATTATTTTTTTGTATTTTTCTGATAAATTTCATATTATAATGAATAGTGAAAAACACTGCATTTTAATTCAAAACTACTTTTTCATATTTTTTATTTATATAGTTATATTATCCATTTAATTGGATTTAAAATTTAATTAGAGTAGGTTATTTAATCCACATTAGTTCATTGAAATCAATTTTACATTGAAATTGGATACAGAGACTATGTGAGAATTTGAACGTTTCACTTTAAAAACCTGTTTTTTATTCCATCAACATGACTAACTTTAAATTAATTTTATACACTTCTGTGTTTTTAATGATTAAAAATAAACATAAATGGTTTTAATAAGTATAAAATTTATGATCTAATGGGATCTAAATAATTTTTGGAAATTATGAATAATAACATTAGTAATTATTTTTATTATCACGGTTATGGGTAAATCAGATAATTAAAGGTAAAACTAATGTTATAAATAATATAAATCCACTCTAATACTTTTTATAATTTCATTATATGAGTGTTTTATGACCAAAATAAACCTTGGGTTTAAGTTAAACCATTTTTAATCCACTTGGGTGTGATAAAGACAATTATAATATTATATTCAAAGAGAAAACAAATTTCTTTCACACCCTTGTTTGTAATAATTAAAGTATTTTTAATATGGTGATATACATGGCATCTCTTAGACAATAAATATTCATTATAAATATAATATATTTTACTAAATCATGGAAATTTATTTATAATTTTTCGTAAATGATTAATTAAATTAAGTGATGACACAGTGAGGATACAATAATTGACTAATTAATGAAAGGATCTATCAAATGATATTATATGTTATAAAATAAATATTATTTGATATAGTTGATTTCATAAACGCGTTTTATGGATAAAATATACATTATAGGGATTTTTAAAGGTGTTTTTTGTAATATATCAATTTTTAATGATACTTTTAAAAAGTCCAGAAATGAATAGTGTCAAAATTGACACAAATGAAATTTTTAAATATAAAATATTTTATTTAATGAGATTGAATTTATAAAAATATATTATTCTTAAAGGAGGTTTGGATAAGTCTTTTCATGTCATAAATGACACATTCATTGGTCGTTTGGTGAGTTATACTAATTAAATTTACCCTTCAAGTGTAAATTACATGATATCTAGTTATGAATTAGTATAGGTTCAGAAAAAAATATAAGAGTTAAAAAAAATTAATAAAAACTTGTATAATATTTATTTTATTATTTTATTATAATACATCCACGTCATATATTATAAATAATCCACTTGTAAATCATTTTAAATATAAAATTAATTTATATTAATTTAATATTTTAAATATTTCCATGAGTTCCCCTCCGTCTCCTATAAAATGGAACCCATTATTATCTTTTATTCACACCTAAAAACCTATTTTATTCGGTCAATATCTACTAAAATAATCTATTTTAATCTATCCCCGCAATCTAGTGGAATTTTATTAGGCATAAAACCCTCTTTGTGTTGTTAATGTGTGAATCAAAGGAGATTGTCCAAAGAAAGGTATCATTTTTAAGTGTTTTTGTTTTGATTCTTCTTCCACTTCCTTCAAGTATTCTTCAAATATGATGAATTAATTACTCTAGTATATTAAATATACTGATACATTATTATTTTAAAATCATCACCTAGATCCATATCAAATATAATCAAATGGTAAATGAATTATTTTTTCGTCTATACGGAGGACTAGCACCTCGCGAACCAAAATAATACATTTTCCATAATCATCTTGAAGAATGGTCATAAATATATAATTAATGTTCATATATGATATTAATTAAATATTTATCATTACTAAAAAAATAATATATCAATTATTTTCTCACCTTTCCATTAACATAAAAATGATATCGTCGTTCACACGTACATGTGATCTATCAAATCCATGAAGCAATGTGATTTGTTTTTTTCACAACATCACATGGATGACCTATATATATAAGTATGTTTAAATTATTATTATAATATTAATGATATTATTATTTTTTTTGAATAAAAAAATAATAAATATCATCTTTCCATAAATGATCAATGAAAGTAAAACATTACTCATGTGTGTGTACGGCCTACTGTCTCCATGATTATAACATTGATCATTTTTCCTAACCATAAAAAAATATATTGATTTAAAATTGTAATTGATGTATAAATTTTATTATTATATAATTAATATTATTTTTTAGATGATGAAATTATAACCATTTTAAATATAGTCTTCATTTCAATGTCATTTTTTACTCGAGTACCAAATATCCATAAAATGCCCTGATGTGAACATAAATAATTAAGTAATTGTTATAACATGAGGATTAGTATTAAAAAATGAATATTAAACATTAAAACGGATAAAAAATTAAATAATGTACCAAATTTTATAATTCATGAATTTTAATATTATACATGACAAGTAAGACTTAAGGTAAGTGACTTTCTTTTAAAAACATTGTTAAAAGTTACCCTTCTAAATTATTTTTTAAAAAATCCAAAAGGAATTTTTTTTAACATACACATCATGAATATAATTTCATAATTTCATGTCACTTTAATTATTCTATGTTTAATTACAAGTTTATAATTTTATTTTCAAATAATATGTTTTCATTTATTAGTGCGTGGCATTGTTAAAATGAAATGTGATTTTAGAGTGGAAATATTATTTTCCCGTTATTATTATTTTTTGTGTTAGAATTATGTAATGGGTTTTGGGAATATTTTATCAATAAGGTTTGTTCTTTGATAAATCGATGGAGTTTGAGCTTATGATATCTCTAAAATATATTTGGAAATAATGCGGAGTTAAAAAGTTTGATTTCTCCTCATAAATTTACGGAATATACTGTGATGGGTATTCCAAATTTAACCATCAAGGTTACTCCATATGTGGCCATAAAAGCTAAAATTTAAGGATAATATTGATTCCACAAGTTACCTTTATGATTTATTATTTCTCTAGATTTTTATAAGAATCTTATGATTTCACAAGGTGAGTTAAAGAGTTTCTATTATTTGGTGAAAAGTATGATTTTATGAAAATGCATTCATGAGTTAAAAATATAAGTTGAATAATAGCTTCATTCCTTATTTTATGTACCTTACTAAGATTTTTGTGATCATTTAATTTTTTAAAATGTTTTTCATAGGGTATAAGTGTTTTTAAGAGAAAAAAGGAAGGGAAGAAGGATGTTATGAAGATATGTTATGAAAAAGAATCCATGTTTTATTTCAAAATTTTTATATTTTGAAAGAAATGGATACAATTTTAGATGTATCCAATTTGTAATAAAGTGGGATGTTATGTATGAATTATGACCTAATTATATAAAAATATAAACATGAATATATCCTCAATAAGAGATAATGTAATTTCTTGACTAAAAAAATATTATTTAATGTTTAAGGTCAAGTCCATATAACCTTTCTGAATTGGACCTAACAAAATCACCCTTATAAGGAGTTTTGAGGAGTCTGAAGTATGAAAAAGCTCATAGAAACATATTTGTGACCAGATCTGAGTGAAGGGGGTATGGTGAAACCATACCTGAGAAAATTAGTTGACATGAGAATGTTATACGTTTAAAAATTCATAAATCGGTGAATTCGGTGACTTGGATAAATCCATACCTTGGTAATTACAATTATTTAAGTGATGTTATACCACGGTGAATCCAATGGCTTATGAGAGGCCATATTTGGGAGAAATCAGTGACACAGGTGAAGTTAGCCTAATTGAATCATTGTACATGCAAGGAAATTTTGATTAGAAAATAAGGAAAACATTATAGCCTTAAACTAAATCAATAATGATGGAATTATCTATTTATAATCATTTATATTTAGAGGTAATACTTAATTCATTAAACTGTGTAAGAATTTCTCTATTGGTGTGATCATGGTTGAGTCGATAGAAGTTATCAAACTGATTTTTGGAATTATCCTTATAGTCGTTGTAAATTAATTTCAACTTGAACATTGTGACCTTGGGGAAATAATTTTATTCCACAAATACTAGTGACGAATAATGGATTGTATTATTATATACACATTGATTACATATTCTACCTTGATTATCCCTTAGTGGTGAACCAAGTAAAAAAAATTGAGTTATATATATTTTTCTATATTTTAGGGATTTGTGAATGTGAAACCCAATCAAATTGGTTTAATGAGTTTCTACTAGTTAGAGTATAAGTTCATTTAAATCAAATGAAAATATTGACACATTGATTTACCCCTCCCCTCTTACGGTGTTCTGTGTAAAAATAACTACCAATACAGATCTAGGGATTGAAAATATCTTGTACTTCTCATCTACCCTTAAAACATTGAATAAATATGATAAAAATATATTTAAATCATTCTCACTATTATAATGTTTCTATTAATTATTATAAAATGAATATAAAGAACAAGTAAAATTGAAATATATAGTCTCCACATGTCATTAATATGTGTAGTAATATTAATCACGTTATTTGAATCAAATGTGCCTTAGATTATCATGAATCAATTACCATAAAAACCTCATGGGTGTTTATTTATTCTTCTCATAAGAATATAAATAGACTTTTTAAAAAATTTGATTATATTTTTACTTAGAAATGTATACCTATAACATATATAATTTTGTAGGTTCTGGGCGCCGCGGAAGAGCGTTGGTGGGTTAGCCCAACTTTAATTTTAACGTTAAACAATGTTCAATCGGAGATCCATCACGATATAAACCGCAGATTCATCAAAATAGAATGAAGAACGAAAAGAAAAGGAGAGTCCCGGAACCCTTGAGTATGATCATAAAATGTTGATTGTAATTAATTTAATTAATGCATAAGAATTACCTCATTGAAATTCTTTCTTCGCAGATGTGTCTTGTCACGATTCGGTGATCCGTCGTTGCGTCGTAGAATCCAAGTGTAGGATTCCTCTAGCAGTAATCCACACGTGTGTCACATATCTCTAGATGTCGCCGAAGGTATCTCTGAGTGCTAGCGCAGAAGAACCTTCACTTGCGATGTCCACCTTCGACCACCTTGATCCAGTGGAGGATCTTGCTCTCGTAACATGAGGGCGTTATTGGTGGAAAGGGAATTCTCTTTTGGCTTGAGATTATTTCCAAATCCATTGTGCACAACAATGGCTCTCCAAAATGTTGGGGTTGCGAGGATATTTATAATCAGATTTGAGGTTAATAGAGTTATGACAATAAATAAATGTGTTACGCGTTTTATTTATTTCATTAACTCTTATTGAAAACTCCCATGTCGAATTATTAATTCCCTGACATGCGCCCACGCTGATTATAATAAATATCATTTAATAAAAAAATATTAAATCCTCAAAATCCCAACTGGAAAAACTACACGGCGTGTAATAATTAATACACAGCGTGTACTTGTTTTCCATAAAACTACATGGCGTGTATATTTAATATACACGGCGTGTACTTTTATTTTCCATTTTTTCTCCACCACATTTATTAGACCTTGAGTAATGACTATTTATTTCTTAAATAAATGTAACTGCATTACTCGCTAATAAATATATTATTTTGCCCACAATATATTCTCTCGAATAACTAGTGTCAAAATAAATTCGATCAGACATCCTTAAATAATTATTAAACCACATTCAGGAATAATATTTATTTAACTTGTTAAATTAATATTTAACTGAGATACATGGACACACTTATTTTGTGACCCTCTAGGCCTCATTCTCAGTGGCATTAGGTTGAGCCTGCCTAAAGACCAAGGTTAGCATCTAGCAACATGCCAAGGAACCCATAGAGAATGAAGTTAATGCCGCAATGACGTGTCACCTCCTACGAACACTTACCGTGTAATATAATCCCTTTGTCTCGATATATCCAATCAAGTGGGTTGTATGCTAGTGCCATCAACCCATGTGCTTGATTATTCTTTCTTTGACTTATTGGAATTGAACTTGCCCATACCATACCATGGCCATGGATTTATTTAGGCTATATCAATTCCATCAAAGGGCCTGATATATCTACTTCCGTTATGGAACGGAAGGGACAAATCCTTTCTCGCATTATCTATTAATGCGGTATTACTCGTGACGTATCCTACCTCGCTGCGAACAGTGTGTCATCACAGTTTTCATCAATACATATAAGTGAGTGAGATGTAATACCCATTAATAATAATCATAAAGTCTAAGGATCAATACACACATCCACAGATAGGAACATCCAATGACACTATGAAATGTGAATTTCCCACTGGAGGGTCTCGTTCTCATAATATCCTCCTGGATATTACCAAGGGCACACACCATGAGAAGGTGCCTCAAAGATTTATGTGTCCTCACCCCTAATGACCTGTATTATTTGTGTCCCTCAAATAATATCATCCGGCCATTAAACATACATTCAAGAACAGTGTTATGGAACTTCCGGGTTCTCATCATAGCATGGATCCTCTATGAACCTTTAATGCAACAGCTCTCCTTAGGACATTATCACATGACATGTCATGCATAAGAACAATCGAAATGTGATAAGGTTTTTATTTAATGAATAAAGTACAAATTAGTTGGTTCTAGACCACCAACTCCAACAGACTCCCACTTAGACTAGAGCCAACTGCTAACAACCTTTAACCCGCTAGCTCTCACATGATATTCATGATTTTGTGGAGATAGGCCTTTAGTCATGGGGTCCTCCGCATTATCTTCCGTGGACACTCTTCTCACTGCAACTTCACCCCTTTTATAGAAAACCCTCAAGAGGTGATACTTCCGGAGTATGTGCTTTGTCCGCTGATGTGACCTTGGTTCTTTTGCAAGAGCCACCGCATCAGTATTATCACAATACAATGTAATGGGATCTTTACTGCTAGGCACCATATCAAGCTCCTGGAAAAAGTTCTGAATCCAGACGGCTTCCTTGACTGCATCAGAAGCCGCTATATACTCGGACTCTGTTATAGAATCGGTGACAACATGCTGCTTTGAACTCTTCCATCTCATAGCTCCTCCATTGAGACAGAAAACATATCCAGATTGCAACTTCAGATCATTCTGATCTGTTTGAAAACCAGCATCAGCATACCCTCTGATGACAAGCTCCTCATCTCCTCCATACACCAGGAACATATCCTTAGTTCTTCTCAGATACTTAAGGATAGTCTTAACAGAAATCCAATGTTGTTCACTTGGATCTTCTTGATATTTGTCTACCATGCTCAGTGCATAGGCAACATCAATCCTGGTACATAACATGGCATACATGCTGGATCCTATAGTCGAAGAGTATGGGATCTTGCTCATCTGATCTTTCTCCTGTTGTGTCTGGGGACACATTTTCTTAGAAATATGTAAGCCATGTGACACTTGAATCAATCCCCTCTTGGATTTTTCCATACTAAATCTCTTTAGTATCTGGCCAATGTATGTACCCTGACTTAGTCCAAGCAGCCTCTTGGATCTGTCACGAATGATCTTGATCCCTAGAATGTAGGCTCCTTCTCCTAAGTCCTTAATGGAGAAACACTTTTTCAACTAGTCCTTAACTGACTATAAGGCTGGTATGTCGTTTCCAATAAGCAATATGTCATCAACATATACCACTAGGATGACGACCACATTCCCATTAAACCTCTTATAAACACATGGCTCACATTCGTTCTTAATGAAACCAAATTCCTTTATGGCTTCATCAAATCGAATGGTCCATGACCTGGATGCTTACTTCAGTCCATAAATGGATTTCTGCAACTTGCAAACCCTTTTGGCTTCACCTGGTGTTATAAACCTTTCTGGTTGTGTCATATAGACATCTTCCTGAAGGTTCCCATTAAGGAATGTTGTTCTGACATCCATCTTCCAAATCTCGTAGTCATGGTAAGATGCTATGGCAAGTATGATTCTTATGGATTTAAACATGGAAACTGGCGAGAAGGTTTCATCATAGTCAATTCCTTGACTCTATCTGAATCCTTTAGCCACTAGCCTTGCTTTATAGGTGCTAACTTTACCTTCCATATCCAGCTTTCTTTTGAATACCCATTTGAATCTAACAGGCTTTACATCAACTGGCTCATCGACCAGAACCCAAACATAGTTCTGATACATGGAATCCATATCAGAATTCATAGCTTCTAGCCATCTTGCAGCTTCTGAGCTTTCTAATTCTTCCTTGTAGGAGGGAGGTTCATCATTGTCCAATAATAATGATTCACCATCCTGGTGACTAGGAAACCAAATCTCTCTGGTTCCCTTACCTCTCTTGAGCTCCTAGGTAGTACTTGTGTTTTTGGAACAACATCCATGGGGACCTATGGAACCTTTTACTGTAATAACTCTTGTGTATCTTGAGCATCAACTTCATCGAAGTCAATCTTCCTCCCACTGTACTTCTTGAGGATGTGCTCCTTCTCAAGAAAGATGGCTTGTCTGGCGATAGTCACTTTCTTGTCTTGAGGGTCATATAGGTAATATCATTTCGTTTCCTTGGGATATCCTATAAAGATACACTTCGTGCCCCAGGGTGATAGTTTGTTGCCTGAGAAGGCCTTAATAAACGCCTCGCATCCCCATACATGTGTGTGCGAAAAAGTGAGTTTTCTTCCATTCCATAACTGAGATAGAATTCCATTTGCCGCCTTAGTTGGTACTCAGTTTAATGTGTATGCTGCAGTTTGTAATGCATATCCACAAAAGGATAATGGAAGATCTGCATGACTCATCATCAACCTCACCATGTCCAACAAGGTGTGGTTCCTCCTTTCACTAACACCATTCCACTGTGGTGTATAAGGAGGAGTGAGTTGAGATAGAATCCCGGACTCCCGAAGAAGATCGATGAACTCTTGGTTCAGATATTCTCCACCTCGATCCGATTAAAGCTTCATTATCTTCTTACCAAGCTAATTATCTACTTCATTCTTGAATTCCTTAAATTTATCTAAGGACTCTGACTTATTCCTAATTAAGTAGACATAGCCATATCTACTCAAATCATCAGTAAAAGTAATGAGGTAAGAATATCTACCTGTAGCGTCTACTGAAAATTGTCCACACACATCAGTGTGTACTAATCCTAGAAGCTCTATGGCCCTTACACCTTGTCCACCAAAAGGCGGCTTGGTCATTTTCCCTTGTAAACATGTGTGACATCTATCAAGTGGTTTTAGCTCAGTAGAGTCTAAATATCCATCTTGGCATATCTTTGTCAAATGCTTCTCGTTCACATGACCAAGGCAGTGATTCCATAATGGGGTGATGTATGAGTCATGTGAGTTTGTTTCGTTATCGATTTCCAACACTTGGTTTTCATAATTAAATACATACAAACCATTATTTAAATGTTCCATACCATAACATACATTGTTCTTATAAAAGAGACAAACCTTATTTCCAAATTTGAATACAAATCCATCCATATCCATACAAGATACAGAAATTATGTTCTTGGTAACACTAGGCACATAATAACAGTTATGTAAAACCAAAATCATCCCAGTCGGCAATGAGAGGTGGTAGTCACCAATAACCAACGCAGCCTGCCTTGAGCCATTGGCAGATCTAAGATCCACCTCTCCTCTGGTGATCTTTCTAAATCTACTTGGTTCATGCATTTGAATACAGATGTGAGACCCACAGGCTGTATCTAATACCCAATGTGTAGAAATAAAATGATTTCACTCAATAACAAACGCACATTTAGCATCCCCACGCTTCTGGGTGCAGTTCCTCTTCCAGTGGCCCTGCTTGCCACATGAAAAATACATTGCCTCCCATTCCTTGCCCTGCATATGGATCTTCCCCTTCTTGGAGGGATGGTGCTCGGGGGTTTCAGACCATTTATAAGTCTCTGGCCCCTTTTCCTTGTCCTTCATTTTCTTGTTCACCATAAAGACCGCGGCTTTGTCATGCCCCATGTCCTTATCTACCTGGCGAATCAAGTTCAGAAGCTTCGATAGACTCTTCTCATTTCCACTCATGTTATAGTTGACAATGAATCTAGAGAAGGTCTTGGGAAGTGATGATATGAAGAGATTTGTATGCAACTCATCCAGAAATTTAATCCCTAAGATGTCCAGGCATTCAATGTAGCCAATAAGCTCGACTACATGAGGCCCAGCTGGCGCAGACTCTCCATGATTTGTGGTAAACAAAGCATTTGAAATCTCATACCTCTCCTATCTCACCTTCTTTTGGTAGAGATATTTTAGGTGAGACATCATTCTATACGCGTCTATGTTTTCATGTTGCTTCAAGAGCTCATTAGACATGGCCGATATCATGAAACACTAGACATATTTGGAATCATCCATGTGTTTCATGTAGAGAGATAATTCTTCATCGCTAGCCTCTTTCCCAGGCGCAACTGGAATAGGCTCTTCCAGAACATATAATTTCCTTTCGTGGTGAAGGACGACGCATAAACGCCTCTGCCACTCTTGGAAATTGGTGTCGGTGAGAAGGTTTTCTTTTTCAATTATGGTGCGCAATGATATGTTTGAAGTCATTTTCTTGTTGTTTCTAGAAATTAAGATGATCAAAGGTTTAGTACTTTATTACAAAAATTGAGACAAATAAATAATTTAATACTTATTAGTCTCCCACTATTTTATCAAAATCCAATATCCCTCACCATTGACTTCGGAATATTCTGTTGCGTGAATATTCTAGTGGCAGGGATCCATATTTCTATTCGCATTACCCCAACTAGGGTTGTTCAGGCAACTTGAAGAATTTTAGGTAGGCATTCCAAATGCCAACGGCATTAACTCGCAGCTCCTTGATCCGCTGAGTGAACTCCGCAATCCTGAAATCTTTTTTGGATTACCTCAAACTTTGCCTCTTGGTCACACTATGTCCTGCTGTGGCAGTCAACCCTTGATGCGAATCAAGTCAAGTCAACCCAAAACCTTGAATTAGAATTACCTGATAATTGAAAGCACCCCAACTAAGGTTGGTCAATCACTTTGAACTATGGTTCGATTCTAACCAAGATTATGGAAGGCTTTGCAGACTTAATATTTATTTTGAGGGATTTTATCCTTATACGTAAATTACCATTTTATTATCTTTGATTACATGCTTTTTAATATTAAGTGGGTTATACTTAAGTGATTAACCATGTCTAAGATAATATTTACATATAAGCCAGTTTTATTTTAGTTCCATCTTGCATGCTCGTTTAATTCATTAATTGTGTGATCATGACAACACACCCATAATAAGTAAAACATGCAACCGACAGAAATAAAATAAATGGTATGATCATGAGATTTTCTATTAGTTAGTTTATCTAGCGGTTGATAAACTAACCCAAGAGCTAGGGGAGAAACACGTTGAACCTTTCGGGTTCATGTTTACAGCTTCCCACCTGTCCACCTTTGTATATCCTTGGATTGGTTTCACCTTGGCTCCTGACTTGAGCTCCTCCACTAGCTTGGGAGATCCATCCATTACATATGCATTTATCTCACATGCAGGTGAGGGGTAAAAGGGGTTTTTACATAAAAGAATCATTGGGCGCACAGGCCCTACATATTAATGAGGAGATGGATCGCATGCCAAAAAATTTAATTTAAATAAATAAATTAAAAGGAAACCATTCACATACAAAGGTCTCGGTCTAGGTCATGATCATCCATACATGCAACGATATTTACACATAAATAAAACTAGCATTAAATTCTTTAATCATTCTTGTTTAAGATAAATCATGCTCAAATCAATTATTTATCTTTACTTAATCAATCCTTTTATCTTAAATCCCTTTTCTGAATTTCCTTGAGATTCTCATCCATCATAATTTTAAACAAATAAATTCATTTAAAATTATCCTTGTACGTAACTTCTACCTTGGAGGCAACCCGGTGAATTCCCATTTATTACGCAGATGTTAAATTAAACACATATATATAAAACACCTATCACGTGTTGTGCCTCAGCTTTACGCCTACACCATGGTACAAGTCTAAAGGGTTTGTATAATTTAATAAATAATTTAAATAAATCTGCGTAATTTGGGTGATTACATGGCATGTAGTTCCAACTACACGGCGTGTAATTTTCTTCACTGTTCATCTGAAGTACATGCCCGGGGATTGGGCGTGTTAATGTAATTTGGAATGTTTCATATTACACAGCGTGTACAGTGGGACACACGCCGTGTAGTTTCCGTGTTACACGGTTTCCAGCCGGGCAGGCCGTGTACGGAGTACACGACCCAACCCTAACCCGAAGGGACTACACGCCGTGTTCATTGGACTACATAGCGTGTATTCCGGAAACCGTGTGCCACCTATTTCTGGTCAACACACAGTGTCTTAAATTCTTAGAATGAATCCAATACACATCCTGATTTGGCGGATCAGTCAATGCATTGATCCTAGACTACACGGTGTGTACTTCCGAATACACGCCGTGTATTCTGGTATTATACGGCCAGAAATGTTTGGCTCCTCCGGATGAGTTCCTCTATTTTATTTTAATCAAAATTAAAAGAAAAATCCGTTTCTCTGAGGTGAACGAGAAACAAGGGAGGAGGAACAGATCATGAGATTCATATTTCTAGATCGATTAAACATGAATTGAAATAACTAAATTATTAAATGCGTAAATCGTCAACGTAAAACTAAATATTTATAACCAATGATATGACCCGCTCTGATACCACTTGTAGGTTCTGGGTACTGCGGAAGCACGTTGGTGGGTTAGCCCAACATTAATTTCAGCGTTAAACAACGTTCAATCCAAGATCTGTCATGATATAAAACGTCGAATATTTGGAATAGAACGAAGAACTAAAAGACAAGAAGGGTCCCGGAACCCTTGAGTAGGATCATCAAATGTTGATTATAATTAATTTAATTAATTCATAAGAATTACCTCTTTGGAATTCTTTCTTCGTTGATGTGTCCAGTCAGAATTCGGTGATCCGTCATTGTGTCGTAGAATCCAAGTGTAGGATTCCTCTAGCGGTGATCCACACGTGTGTCACGTATCTCCGGACATTGCTGATGAGATCTCCAAGTGCTAGCGCGGAAGAACCATCACTTGCGATGTCCGCCTTCGACCGCCTTAATCTGGTGGAGGATCTTGCTCTCGTAACTTGAGGGTGTTCTTGGTAGAAAGGGAATTATCTCTTGGCTTGAGAGTTTTTCCAAATCTGTTGTTCACAAAAATGGCTCTCCAAAATTTTGGGGTTGCAAGGATATTTATAATCAGGTATGAGGTTAATAGAGTTATGATAATAAATAAACGTGTTACGAATTTTATTTATTTCATTAAATCTTATTGAAAACCCTCATGTCGAATTATTAATTCCTTGACATGCGCCCATGCTGATTATAATAAATATCATTTAATAAAACAATATTAAATCCTAAAAATACCAACTGGAAAAACTACACGGAGTGTAATAATTAATACATGGTGTGTACTCGTTTTCCATAAAACTACACGGCGTGTATATTTAATATAGACGGCGTGTACTTTTATTTTCCATTTTTTCTCCACCACATTTATTAGACCTTGAGTAATGACTATTTATTTCTTAAATAAATGTGACTGCATTACTCGCTAATAAATATATTATTTCATCCACAATATATTCTCTCAAATAACTAGTGTCAAAATAAATGCGATCAGGCATCCTTAAATAATTATTAAACCACAGTCGGGAATAATATTTATTTAACTTGTTAAATTAATATTTAACTGAGATACATGGACACACTAAGTGTGTGACCCTCTAGGCCTCTTTCTCAGTGGCATTAGGCTGAGCCTGCCTAAAGTCCAAGGTTAGCATCTACAAACACACCAAGGGACCCATAGAGAAATAAGTTAACGCCGCAATGACGTGTCACCTCCTACGAACGATTACCGTGTAATATAATCACTTTGTCTCGATATCTCGAATCAAGCAGGTTGCATGCTAGTTCCATCAACCCATGTGCTTGTTTATTATTTCTTTGACTTCCCGGAATTGAACGTTCCCATACCTTACAAAGGCCATGGATTTATTTAGGCTATATCAATTCCATCAATGGTCCTGATATATCTACTTCCTTTATGGAACGGAAGGGAAAAATCCTTTCTCGCATTATCTATTAATGCGGTATTACTTGTGATGTACCCAATGTATCCTACCTCGCTGCGAACAGTGTGTAATCACAGTTTTTGTCAATACATCTAAGTGCACAATTTGTAATACCCATTAATAATAATCTTAAAGTCTAAGGATCAATACACAGGTCCGCAGATAGGAACATCCAATTACACTATGAAATGTGGATTTCCTACTGGCAGGTCTCGTTCTCATAATATCCTCCTAGATATTACCAAGGGCGCACACCATGAGAAGGTGCCTCAAAGTTTTATGAGTCCTCACCCCTAATGACCTGTATTATCTTTGTCCCTCAAATAATATCATACGGCCATAGAACATACATTCAATAACAGTGTTATGGCACGTCTGGGTTCTCGTCATAGCAGGGATCCGCTACGACCCTTTAATGCAACAGCTGTCCTTAGGACCTTATCACATGACATGTCATGCAGAAAAAAATCAAGATGTGATAAGGTTTTTATTTAATGAATAAAGTACAAATTAGTAGGTTCTTGAACACCAACTCCAACAAATTTTTCATCTTTCTTGAGAATATTTCAAATATTTCTTTTATAGTCTATGAATTTTCATACATTAAGAATATACTTCTTATAGATTAATTTATTTCATGTTTCATGATTATTATTACATTTTATATATAATATATAAATTTATTAGATTAATATCATGATTTAAATTTATTTGATGATGAATATTTTTAATAGTTATCCTACCAAATTAATGACCCTTTTATTTATACATCATATCCAATAATGGGTAAAAAATTATATTTTCCTAAATATGTGTCGATCTATTCCCTTGACTATATATGTACATTATCATCATAATAATATCATATTTAACTATTAGATAATTGATCAAATAATTACTTCATTGATTCATCATATAGTCAAATTCAAATCTATTAATATATTATCATATCTCATGGTATTTTCTAGAAATTTTTGATCCAATGTTCACATTAATATTAGGTTTCCAAACTCTTAAGGATAACTGAATCCACCATGCCTCACTTATGAAAAACCATGGGAACCCAATTTTAATATGAATCTATCTATTTGAATGATTTTTATCTTGATAACTATTTTTTGGATGGAATGTAACACATAGTTTTATTAACAATTATAGATTTATCAGAATCTTATCACATGTATTCGTTTTAAATTTATAAAATATTATAAATATTTATTTTTAATCCATATTCCTAACAAAAAATTAATATTTTAAAACTATATTAATTTATAACTATTTAAAAATCCCAAATATTCTATTATGAACCCAAATTTTAAGATAAATTATATTTACACATATACCAATAAATATTATTCCTAAGTTATGTAAAACCTTTCATGTTTTATATTATAATACAATAAAACTAATAATCCTCAAAATATTCAATATAGAATGATAATTAGTTAACAATCACAATTATTGATTTACCATATACTGCCAAGATAGTGATATGTTCATCCAAAGTATCACTACCCATGGTTACTACTAAATACAGACATCAATTGCATCAAAATTAAAATAGCTATGATGGGTAAACAATAGTTAACCTCTAAAATGAAGATAAAGGAATAGTAGAATCCATGTTCAAAGTAGAATGATTCAATATCGTTTACCATACCCAGATTGTGACTCCTTAAATGCATGTTTTCTTATTTGTTAAATTTTTTATGAATTTTAATGAAATCATACCTCAATTTAAAACATAAAATATTATATTCATAAGCAAAATAAGGGACAACATCTACAAAAAAGTGAATTTTACTAGTAGAAAATTAATGATGGATAACATATCTGTTGGTAAAAATGATTAATTACAAAAGATATTAAATTCTATTAATATTCTTTACTGGAACCAATAATTATTTTTACTAATAGATATATCTATTTATATTAGTAGTTTTATAATACAAAATCTTTTTCAAAAATTTAAATATATTTCCTTTTCATAATAATACTAATAATTTAATTACAAATAAATGAAATTTTTAATAATTAATATTACCAAAAATTATTTTTCCATTAAAAATATTCATTGCATTAAATTATTTAACATATAATTTCAAATATTTTAACAAAAAATTGATAAATTTACATATATATTACAAATTAAAAACATATAATTTTGATACTAAAAATAAATGATTAGTTAATATATTTATAATTTATGAATATTTATTGATTATATATATAATCATAATTGTTATATAAGGTAATTTTTTATATTATATATATATATATATATATATTCTTAACATTTATATATATATATCCCTTATTACATGTATAACAACATAGCCTTAAATTGTTACTTAATATTTAATTTTACACAAGACCATACATTGTTACGCATTGAGGACCTTTTCAAGTTTAGAGTTTTAAATAATTAGGATATCTTACATACAGACATACCACATTAATACAAGAGGATAATAATAAAACAATATACATTTTTTTGAAAATATAAAACATTAAAACATAAAAAATGATTTCTTTAACAACATTTCATATCAAACACTCGAATCCCTTATTTCTCTTACCCATCCTTATATATTGTGAAAAAAACTTTTTAAAAACATGGGATGAGTATAAGAATTAATAAGTGATATAAATAAAGAAATAATTTGTCAAGTGATAACATAAAACCCATTAAAACATAGAACAATAAAAAATTATATGCATTGAAACATCATGAAGTTTCTTTGGAACATATTTACCATATCACTCTTAAATTCACCCTTACACATTGAATAACCTTTTGGTAAACATCCATCTCAAGATTACCCAATGCATTGGAGGTCTATAATGGGACTCACCCATCATATCTTGAGCTATAATGTGATCAACACAAAATATCTTGAGCTATAATGGGCTCATCCCAACATATCTTGAGCAATAATGGGTCAAACAAACATAAATAAGGTCTAAGGAAGCTATCATGGTAAGAAAGTGTCTTTAAATAAGGAGATACTAATAATTCCAAATACATAAAAAACAACAGTTTTGAAATTTATTAAATAGAGTTTTAAAAGGATTTTGAAAAGGAATGTCCCTTAAAATATAATTGAAGTGAGAATTAATAGAATAGAATGGATATGTTTATACACTATAAACACACATATTAAAACATAATATATACAAAAAATCATTATACCAATAATCATAATACAATATAATGAATAAAGATGAAGGTTAACCCAAATGATGAAAATTGGGTTAAGAATTCCCTTATATTGGGTTCTTATTACTTAAAATGTGATTAAACATTCTATATAATGGTTAGAAGAGAGTTATTAATATCTTACAGAAACCTATTTATTTTTATAACACCTTATATGATCATTTCATTACATCATTTCACCCTCTAATTTTTAGTATTTTGTTTATTCCATTCTTTTGAGTTCTTTCTTTACAAGTTTTCCATGATTTGTTCATGATGGATATTCTTGTCGATTGGAAGTGAAACACCAAAATTAAAATGGAATGATAGTTACATTTTTCAAGAACTATAAATTATAAATTTTTTTATTTTTAATTCTGGAATGAGGATGATTCAGAAGTTAAAACATTAATGTTGTTCATTTAGTTCATTTTAGCGGTTCTTTGATAATAGCGACCTAGTTTTGTTTTATAAATTAAAACCATGTGTAAAAAATAATTACAAAACCATGGATGATACATAATACATATATCATAACCCTTTTCAACCATAAATGTTTTTTCATGACCAAGCTTGAAAGATATAAAGAAAATTGAAATCACTTCGTCAACGATGTTGGTAATTCGACACATCACAAATATTGTTTTTATTCCTTGAATAAGTGGGTGAGGATAAGAAGAATGATGATGAATTTTAAATGAACATTAGAACATACATAATATAAAATATTTTTGTATCTTTCATGCCTCTTTCATAAGAGGAGGGGAATAGACTATAAAGGAATGTTTTTGAATGGAAAACACATGAAAAGGAAGAGGATTTCTTACACCTTTATCTCTTCTCCTCAAGATCCTCTTTAAGGCCTTTGATTTGAGCCATTGGGTGAACCGGAAGGTCTTGGACCTGGGTAAAGAGATAGGGGAGGGAATTTAGTAGAAATTAGAAAATTCTAAAGTATTGAGAGGTGTGGGATGAATACGGGAATGAGGGTGGTATTTATAGTGGAGGAGAGGAGGTATTTTACATTATTTTTGTCATTATTATAATATTTTTTCTCAAGACTATGAATAATATTAATTACTGTGACCCAAAATAGTAATGATGACATGTGAGTTCTAACCACGTGGTCTTACATCATCCTTGCATCACTTATGATGTAGTAAATCATGTATTTAAAATTTATCATATTTTATCATATTTTACTATTCATAAAAAATAGATTTTTAGAAAAAACCCAAAAATTCACCCGTACAATTTTTTGACGTTTAGATTATAAAAATGAACTCCATTTTTTAAAAAATATTTTATAAATATTATTATTATCTTTTGAAATCACTCTATTTGAAAATTGACAATTTAAAAACAATAATTGTTTTTATCTCACATTGAAAAATTAACCAAAATTTCATTATCTTAAATCATTAAGAAAATAAAATAAAAATTCAATTTACTATTAATTAGGGTCATATTACTATTCATATTACTATTCATAATGGTATGTTACTATTCACCAAAAATCAAGTTAGTTCCATTAGACTCCAAATAATATGTTGAACACAATTATAGATTACTATTTTTCAAAATTAAAAACATAGAGGCCTCAAAATTATGTTTAAAGGCTAGTTATTAATATCTACTTAAAACAAAGATTTATGCATTTTAATTTATTTTAAAAAAATCTTGGGGTGTTACAACATGTACACCTTCTCCAACCCTACGTCAATGTACCTAGTTTTTGTCCAGCATCCCCATGACCCCCTCCCCCAACCCAACCTCCTTATTCCCAATTTCTATCTGGCATCCCCATTACACCATCTCCCAACCCTACATCCCTATTTCTTACTAGTGTTCCTAATAGACATCCTTTTAAGAACCCCATAATAATATTGTCCAATATCCCTTTTGTAAATCATCACAAAAATCACCTCTCTATTCTTATTGGACATCCTCATGAAAAATCCCTCATTGGACCTTTCCAACCCATTAGTTTCATGATATCATCACCACATAATTTCCATCATCCAAGATATTTTAATATTGGATCCTCGTACAACCCCACTTTCCATGACCTCATGGCTCAAACATACTTATCCTCAAAATCCATACCCATCAACTATATTTATCTCTTCCCATACACTATAGATACTATTATTTCCCATTGGTCTGAAGGTTGATCATTAATGTCTATTATGGATTATTTTATTTGAAATAACTCTCCCTCAGTCATTCATCTCTAATATAGCATTCCGGTTATTAATTAAGTATGGGTTTGATAGATATGATTTCAATTTAAAAAATATATCTAAGACAATGTTGGATTCAATTCTTCTTTATAGTTAGTAGTTTCAGTTTCATATTTTTTTTAAATGTCTATATGGTAAATAATTTAATTATACAATTGATCATTCTATATTGATTTAATTTATTTTCATATAATTTTATTTCATCTCTCTAATTTCTTCACAAGTCGGTAAATTACAATTCACCTTGAAATATAATCAAATTTTTTTCGAAAATAATCTTAATTGATTTCATCAATTTTTTCATTATATATAATTTTATTTTTGTATCCTCAAAATAAAATTACTAAATATCCGGATTTTTGTGTTTCATGGTGATGTAGATGATATTAACTTAATTAATGTTATCCTTTTGCAATCCATCTATTACCATTTCTTTTCAATCCATTTTTATTCATATTTAACTTGATTTTAAGAAATAGATGTATATATTGGTCATTATTTTTACGTTTTACCTTCCTCATTTTGTTTTTTGTTTTTCATTTATTACAGTCACAAGATAAAAAGTTGTATTCAATTTTTTATATGTTAATTATTTATCTTTTATCACATCTTAAAATTGCTAAAACATTTTTTCCTTTTAAATACATATGATTTCTCTCAATTTTATTTGTTTTTATATCATCATTTAATTTTTCCTAAATTCCCTTTCATTGAATTATAATTATAATAACATGTTTGTGTCATCATTCAAAATTACACTAGCATGAGAGATATATTTTTTATTTAAAAGAGGGATAATTTTTTCATTGTTCACATAAGTGAACTATAAAACGTTCGAATATAACCTTATATGTGAAGGTGGATACACATTCTAATGTAAGAAAAAACATACATGATAAAATAATCTTACTGAGGACGAAATGTTTTGGAAATTTTTAAGCATCCTCCCAAGTGTATATATATAATATATTCTCCCATTAAAAAATTATAGTTATACACAGAGTTCCCCATCTAAATTATATAAAGATTCTATGAATATAATTTTAACTCAATAGGTATGACAAATGGATTTATAAATTTTATTATTTTGATTAAGATATAAAAACTCAATTATACTTCAATAAATAAAATTAAAGTAAAATAGGATCTTTATTTTATTTATATATGAATGTTGAAGATAATTCTACCCAGTCAATTATTTTTTTTCTCAATTTAATTAATTAAGGTTCCTAGAAATTGACATTTCATGTTTATGTTAATTTAAATATATGATTTTGAGGACTCAGTTTTTACAAATAAATAATAATATTTTTTATTTTTAGTTAAAGATGTAGGGCCCATCAAGGACATGTGTTTATAGGATATTGAGTTAATGTTTTGTTTTAGATTTGTTCAGTGATGTCAAATACACATTATTTTAATTAATTAATTTTTTTTATTCAAGTATAGTTATTAATCATAAATATAGGTATAAAAATACATTGAATTTCTAATTTGTGAAATTTATATTAATTTGAATTGGAAATTCATTGTGTGACAAAATAATGTGATGCATTGTTTTATTTTGTTCATGTTTTTGTTTCGTATGTCTTATTAAAATTTTATTTCATTATCATGATTATTATTGATGGATGATTATTAATATTATCTTTATGTCTTTGTTCTAAGGAATTTTATATTAAATATTTACATTCCTGAATATTTCTTTTCTCTTTGATATTGAGTTTACTTCTTCGGGGCATATGTTATTTTTATTTATTCTTAATTATTTCTTTTTTTTTATATGAAGATTCAAAATTTATTTAAGATTTCTAATTAGTTGTGTTTAGGTTATTAAATTAGTTATTGGGTGACAAAAAATAGGATCAAAATATGGTTTTCCATCTTATGTGGGATTTTTTTTTATTAGTTTTAGACATATATATGTTTTAAATGTTAATAACAATGATAAAATATTAATTCCAAGATTATGTGATTTTTTTATGATTTTCAAAAATATCCATGTTATATAATTTTAGTGTTGGGACCTCTAAAAATGGTTTGATGTGATTAAAAATATTAAAAATCATGAGGGGGCATTATATCTACATATCAATTATGGACTAATAATCACATGAAATAGTTAATTTATTATTTTATATTTTTTCACTCTAGTGGTTTGATCATAATATCCAAACATATAAAATGAGAAAACTGTTGTCATTTTTTCATAGAAAGATCAAACAACTATGTAATATAATATTTTCATCTATGCATATTTAGGTTTTTGTTGTTGTGAGTCCCTCATATTTTCTATACTATCATTTTCCATGGGATTGAGTTTTATTACATTCAAATTTAAATTGTATTGGTAACAGTGGAGTGATTACATAACCTTATCGGTATGTTTTTAATTACATAAAATATAATGTATATTTTTTCTAAAAATTTATTATATTTTTATGATGTAGATTTTATGGATATATTACTAGATATTTTTTGAGTTATTTTTATTTTTTGACTTGACAGTGACTAGTTGAGAATCACTCAATGTAGTGGTACTCCAAGGGTGAACCCCAAATAAAGATAAAAACTCTAAATAATTTTACATAAACTACCATGTATGGATCACTATAAATAAATTCACATATTTAAAAAATTAGTAATATATAAAACATATTTTGGAAAAAAACAAATATTTTTTATTGATATT
Source organism: Viscum album (assembly GCA_963277665.1). Classification (NCBI taxonomy): domain Eukaryota; kingdom Viridiplantae; phylum Streptophyta; class Magnoliopsida; order Santalales; family Viscaceae; genus Viscum; species Viscum album. The sequence goes on along the minus strand of OY728137.1, from coordinate 1,690,889,353 downwards.
AAGTTTTATTATATTAATTATATGTTCCACCACTAGTTTTAACTAAAAAAATATTTTTTATAATAACTATTTTAGGAAAAAAAATAATTTACTTATAGTTATATATTTCAATTTATCATACTAATACCAACAACTTATTTAAAAATAAGTAAATTTTTTAATTAATTATTATTACCAGCAAATCATTTTTCATTAAAATAATATGTTGTAATAAATAGACGTACATGCATAAAAACATTGAATATGTTTTATATTATTTATGTTTTAATATTAAAATTTGAGAATTTTTATTATAATTATGATTATTATATTTTTATGAATATTATGAAAAATATAATTTGTTAATAAATATTTACTAAATATTATAAAACATTATAAAAAATGTGCACTTACTATTATATGTAATTAATTAAAATATGACCATAATTTTTTATCTTTGTATCATCCCCTCATCCAAAATCATCATAATCCAACCCTACACTCTTAAATTTTTCTCCTCTACTTTTCTTTGACACTTTTATTGACCATTAGTTTGTTGCGCTTTTTTTCTCTAGTTGGTCGACTCCACACCACCCACCATTAGGAATATTTCCCTTTATCAACCACCCATTAATTTTTATAATATCATCCATTCTTGGACTATTTTTCACTATCTTTCCTTATCTAGATCACATATTTTTCCACTACGTCTAAAAAATTAATTATACTTCAGAAGAAATCATTATTTCTATGATAATTGAATTCCATTACACTTGAAATATTGTTGAGTCAAGGGGAAATTTTTATTTCATGTATAAAATAAATTCTCTATATAGTAAAGAATTATTTCATGAAAATAATGTGAAATTTTTATCACCATATCCCAATTAGTTTCTTTGAATATTGAGTGAAATAATAAATTTTACTATTCAACTTTAATTGATTAAAACAACATTCTAGAAATCCTAAAATTGATGAAAAACTTTTAAACATTATGTAATAATTAATGGATTTAATCTAGTTAATTATAATAAAATGGTTAAACTGAAATGAAACAAACTATTTATCCTTGAAAATTTCATGATTCATATTGTTTTTATTTTTTGAATATCAAGGGCCCTTGATGATGAATAGGAACTTTTTTCTTATTTAGATGGACTTAGATTATTTCATGTATAATTAAAAGTTATGAATTCAATTTTAATTGTACTAAAAAAATTTATATTATATATTCAAGTAAAATATACAATTTTAATAAATATTATACAGCATATATTGTTGGATATTGAATGTTTTATATCTTAATGAACCCAAAATAATCTAATAATAATGGTATTAATTCTTAATTTTTGGGATAACATTTAGCTATTTTTTCCTTTGTTAAATTTCATATTTTGGTTTGCTATGTGGAATGACTCAAAGTTTCATTTTTTCAGGATAAATGTTTGATGTTCAATATTTTTAATGTGTAAACTCAATATATTGGTTTTATTACATTAATCATATATTCAAACTTTTAATTTTATGTTGAGAGTTAATAATTATAACAGTTTTAATAATAATTCATTATGTCTAAATATTTAATTAGTTAAACTTTGCACCAATGTTAATATTTATAATGAATTTCATATATATTTTGATCATCATAATGATATTTCATTTTCATTATTAATTAGTTGTGTTCCGTGTTCATTAATCATATATTATTTTAGTCCTTGAAATTTTTTATTTTATTCATTATTTGACAGTTAGTTTATTTGTAAATACATGACTAATATTTTATTAACTTGTAACTGGTGGTTTTGGTTCTCATGTTAATTAATTTTTTAACATTCCCTTTTATTTTTTAGCATTTTTATATTACATACCCTTAATAAATGTACAAATATGTTACATTTTTTATGTTTTTCTGTGAATTTATAAGAAATTTTTGAATTCTAATTAGTGTTTGAATAAACTAGGTACTTCCAATTGCCTTTGTAAAATAAGTAAAACTATAAAAATGTACATATTGTACATTATAAATTTGATAATTAATTATTATCAAAGAAACCTAATTTTTATTCTCATGTTATTATAGAGGATTTATATTTATTAGGATTTATTTGGAACATGTGGGTGTAATTGATAAGTTCTGGTTCCAAAGTTTCACTAGAGGTTTGATGATATATATTGGTTTCTGGGAATAATTTTTCAATTAATTTTAATATATATTTGAATATCCTGTGAATATAAATTTACATGACTCAATTTTTAGAATAATTAATAATCAGTATTGAGTAGAATAATAAAAGCCATTATAAGTTATTTAAGAGTTCCAAATTTCTAGATTTTCTACATTAAACTGGAAGGTTTTATACTTATTTCCATCTATTTATACTATTTTAATTTATTTTATTTTTGAGTAAGGGAAGATTAATATTAAATATAGTGGACTGAATTAATTTTCAAGGAATCTGGAATAATTCATACTTATTGAGATTATTCTAGTTTCTTACATCCATTTGAGAAAACAATAAAAACTCCTTATGACTATTTATTGTTTTAATTTTATTTTCTGTTATTTATTTTTTTATCATAATAATATAAAAAATATTGAAACTAATGTTTCAAATTGGTTATTATAATAACATTTTTAGGAATTATAATATTGTATTTCTTTTCACTTTTTTAATCTTGTGTAATTAATTTCTTCAAGTATTATTTTAATAAAAGTGATTTGGGGTTTCACCACACATATAATCCCTCTAACCTGACCCAACACTTACAATTTATCTGGGTATCATCTATTGTCAAGAAAAATACATTTTCACTTGACTATAGAAAAATCTGAATTCAATAGATAGGCATTTTGTCTATGATTCCAACAAATTTCACACTAGTTGAAATTTATTCTTGTTTCTTATAACCTGTTGATAAAATCATAAAAAATACTGATGATTATTTTTTATTTTCATTTTATTTTATTTTAATTATTTATTATAATAAAAATCAATTAAATATTTATGAAGAATTTGTTATTTGTTCATTATTATAAATTTTTCTATGACTCTTTTATAATATTTTTTGTATAAATCTATAATTTATTTGAGAGCACAAGTTCAGTTTTAAAATATGGGTAATTAAACTATTCATGTGTTGTTGTATTAAATGTGATTTTGGGATTCAAAAATTTCATATTCTCCTTATTTTACAATATTTTCCCTTAAAATGTAAAGACCCGTAAAATTCAAGGGAAATTTTTTCTTAATTTTCTTTGGATTTTACAAGAGCGCGGTTTCTGACGGCCCCTGATTCCGAGGCCCGGAGTGCCCGGAATCAATTTCCGAAGTTTGGCTCGGGTACGTTCAGTGAACGAATGAGTGGGAATTTCTAACTTTTGATCTGGTGCTCAGAATGGAAATCTGACGACACCGATGAACTCGCAGCGCCGATATTCGCTTAAGGAGACCTTTTCCGAGGTTGCGTTTATTGCGGGTTGAGAGTTAGTTTTTGGGATTTTAAAAGAAGTTAAATAAAAATGTGGAAACACTTTTTATTTTTATTTTGTTGGTTAACTTCTCCCAAAGGGAGTTAAAGGTGGGACCCACATCCACTTAACCTCCCTTAGGAGGATTAAGTGTGGTGGGGCCCACACGAAGCATAACTCTTCATCTTCTCTTTTAAAACTCCCTTAACCTTCTCTTTTAATTAACTTGACAAGTTTGGTTATTAAAGGGGTTGAGTTGTCTTAATTCAAACCTTTGAATTTCAAATGGTTTGGTTGATTAAATAAAATAAGCCCTTAGCTTATTTTATTTGGTTAGAATTCTCTAGCCTCCTTGAGAGATTTTGAAGCCTTCTTCTTCTTCTTCTTCTTCAAGCTTTGACGAAGAACGCGAAGAACCTTCGAGCTTCGACGAAGAACGCCACGTTCTCAGGAACCGTCTTCCTCGATGCCTTACCCGCGATACCGACGACGTACTTCTTCCGCGTCCTCTCTTCCGCGACGATTTCCCGCGACAAAATCTTCATCAAAGAACTCTGAATCCTCGCTTCACGACATCGACGTCCTTCTTCCATGACGTCGACCACCGCGACGCGTCTTCCGCGGGTCGTTGACGATCATCGATCTTGAAACCGAGGTAGGGGTTGTTGTTGATTATTTTATTTACTCTCGTTCTTGGTTCTAGCATGATAATCTTGTGGATAAATATTTTAGAGTTATCATCTAACGAGAGGGGGGTCGGACCGCACAAACACGGCCGAATTCCCCCTCCTTTGTTCTTGATTAATATTATTTTTCTTGTGATGTACGAGATGGCGTGGTGCCATCGCACCACGCGGAAATCATTCGACAAATATTGCGCGGCGCCGTCGCGCCGCGCCGTGGAAGGTTTATCTTGAACGCGACGCTGTCACGCCGCGTCGAAAGGAATCGAAGGCGCCGCGGCCAGAGCGGGGCCACGGCGGAGGGGCGCGGTGCCGTCGCACTGCGCCGGACGACGAACACCCCTGCGGGTTCCGGTCCACGTCGAAACTGGAAGACCGGTGGCTAGCCGGGCCGCTGGCGGCGGATGCCGGAAAGGGGACCGGCATTGCCGGTCCCATTGAGGAAGAACCGGTCGGCCATGTTGTGCCGGCCGGAAGGGAGAAGTGCCGGGGGAATTAATTCCCCCGGCTGGCCACAAACCGGCCCCCCATAAAGGGGGGGCTGGTTTCACAAAGGTGGGGGAAGCGCCCCCCTGTTTTTCTCAAAGGCAGGCCCCCACAAGGGGGGCCGTTGACCAAAGGCGCGGCTTTTAGTCGCGCCGCCAGCAGGAAAGAGGGGGCCTTGCCCCCCGCGCGTAGCACCCGTGCGGCGCCAGGCCGCACCGCCACCGGCCGGGCCGCGCCGGACCGCGCCATCGCGCCGCGCCGCCGCGCCGGACAGCGCCACCGCGCCGGGCCGCGCTGCCGCGTCGGACCCGGTTCGGGCCGACCCAGGGGGGTGTCGGGCCGGGTCGGCCCGGACCCGGACCCCCCGTTTTCGAATCGACTTCGGTCTTTTGCCCATAACATGATCTACGGACCTCCGATTGATGAACCGTCAGCGGCGATGCGATCCTTGGATCGAGACGGTCTTTTAGGTATATCGCACTCAAAGTTTTGGAATACTTTGAGTTCGGCCGGGTTGGTTCGTTCACGAAACCAACCTGGCCCTTGGAGCGGAAACACTCATATCTTGAGCTACGGACGTCCGATTGACGTTCCGTCTGCTTTGTTGTGTTCCTCTTAGTGAGACGGATCATTTGGCATACTCCGCCCAAGGTTTGGACATAGGTGGAGTACGGTCGGGTTGGTTTTCCTTAAAAACCAACCGGGCCACTGGGACGAAAAAGCCAATAACTCTCAGACCGGGCGTCCGATCGACGCGTCGTCTGTTGCGTTGAGTTCCTGTTGACGATATGGAACTTTTGGATACATCAACTCTGGACATTGTGACATTTGATGTATCAGCCTCTCGGCTCATGGAGCGGACTCTCCCGAACGAGCTTGCTGTGTGTGGGAACCCTAGAGCTGGCTGCATCTGTGACTGCTACTGCTACTGCTACTGTGACTGCGACGACGACAGTACCGAGATCCTTGGTGAATTCGACGAAGACTACAGCACTCAGCGATCCTACGTGGATCAGTGCTACAGGTCCTGTGTGGGCCCAATCCTGTGAGGGTCCGATTCTGTGTGGGTCTTTGCGCTCAGCGGTCCTATGTGAACCAGTGCCTACAGATTCTGTGTGGGCCCAATCCTGTGTGGGTCTTTTGCGGGGGTTAGTTACCTATGGATCCATCGTGGGTCTGACGACTTAGATGCATCAGAGATCATCTTTATCATCCTTTGAAGAAGTATACCTGTGTGAGCTGAATCCTGTTGCTTTCCTGTGTGGATTGTGTTGTGCTATCCTGTGTGGATTACGTTTTGCTTTCCTGTGTGGAATACGTTTACTTTCTTGTGTGGACTGAGTTGTACTTGGGCTCGGAGGTTGGAGCATATTGGAATTGTTGACTTAGGTATATGTATGGGCATATACCTAAGCAGTGTCAGTTGTTACTTTGTGATTGTATCTTCCTTTGTGGTTTATCCTTTGTGGATTTTGGGAGACCTTCAGGGGTCTCGGGGTCCCTACTGAGTAGCTTATACTCACCCCTACACGGGCTATGCCCGCACTACGTTGTGTTGGTTGCAGACGATGGATAGCGTTGATCTTGGTTGAGGCTTGCAGAGCAGGATAGTACCTGGAGGTGGACCACTGGGTGGGACGTGTTCGGAGCGGACGACGGGACCCGGGGAGCAGTGGAGCTATCTGTACCCACCCTTCAGGTGGGATTTCCAGTGGACAGCTCGGTGTAGCGGCTTTTACTTTACAGTTGTTGTTTTCCCTTTCGAGTTGTACTTTACTTTCAGTTTGGGTTTGTATACTGGCCCTTTTACTTTTCTGCACTATTAGTTGTACTCTGTTTTTACTTAGTGTTTACCTTTCCGCTTGTTTACTTTGTGGTGCTTGTTTACTTTACAAAGGCAATGCCTTCCCTTTTTACCGGGATTTACGCCTTGGTGCTAGTCTCCAGCCCCTGGCCTATGGAAGGCGGGATTGGGGTAGTCACGGCACGGGCCCCGAGGACGGGTCGTGACAAATTGGTATCAAAGGAGTTTGGTTCTACCGTGAACTCTGATCTTTTCTATGTGAAGCAATAATGTTTAGCGTATTGAGTGTGGTTATCAGTCCAGGGAGTCCAGTGTTGGTGCTGCGGCCAACGTATCCATACACCAGGACCCTGACTTCTGATTTCAAACTTAATGCACGAAAACATTGATTGTGTGTGTGTTTCAAAGTTTTCTTTGTGATTACTTATATCAGCTCACCGGGTATACTGTTCTGACCGTGGTGCACCTGTTTCCTTTTCAGGATGGCCCCACGACGGCAGCCAGCTAGGGTTCCGAGAGTTGAGTGTGATGACAGCCCACCAAGTGACGAGGCCTCGGTGCAGGGCCCTTTGTCAGCAGTGGCACCGGCGGTAGCACTACCCGCCGAGCCACCGATACTTCCAGCACATGCCGCTGACGATGCATGTCGCCTCAGCGCACTGCATGAGTTTCAGCGCCAGCGACCACCTAGGTTCCATGGGGAGACGGACCCCCAGGCAGTAGAGGACTGGCTGGAGGCAGTGGTACGAGTTTTTAGGCCAGTGAGGACACCTGCAGACCTCATGGTGATCCTCACTGCGAGCCTACTGCACGCAGCAGCAGGCCGATGGTGGATCTTGATGCTCCAGGTGCACGATGAGGCATCTCTACTTTGGACGGACATTGAGAGCCTCCTCTGCTCGGAGTTCGTCCCAGCCACCCTTCGTGCGGTGCGTATCCAGGAGCTTCTTCAGCTGCGGCAGGGCAGCAAGATGGTCACTCAGTACTCGGCGAGATTTACTGATCTCTCGTGCTACTCGACCGACATGGTACGAGACCCATTCTTTCGGGCCCGGACCTTCGATCAGGGTTTGAGACACGAGATCAGGGCATCACTGATCTCCCTCAGCATACCGACTCAGAAAGGAGTACTAGAGAGGGCCCTTTTGATCCAGAGTTTCCTTGCTGAGTCAACACTTGTGGGGCTGGAGATGGTCCAGGCCACGACAGAGAAGGTCCAGGTCATCCAGGAGCGGATGAGGATAGCTCAGAGCCGGCAGAAGTCATACGCTGATAGGAGGCGGAGGCCACTAGAGTTCGAGGATGGCGACCACATCTTCTTGCGGGTCTCACCTCGACGTGGTATACGGAGATTTGGCCGAGGCGGAAAGTTATCTACGCGCTTCATCGGACCCTTCCAGGTCCTCAGCAGGATTGGCGAGGTGGCTTATCACCTGGCTCTACCACCTTAGTTGCACCGGGTGCACGACGTCTTCCACGTGTCTCAGCTAAGGAGATACGTGCACGACCCGACGCACATCATTGACCATGGGGATCTTGACGTTGATGATGGGGCGACTTTTACGGAGGTCTCGGTGGAGATAGAGGATCGACAGGAGCAGGTCCTACATGGGCGATCGATTCCTCTTGTGTACATCAGACGGCAGCACGGGAACCTCCAGGAGAGCACATGGGAGCGGGAGGCTCAGATGCGTGCTCAGTACCCTCATTTGTTCCCCTAGTTTTTGTTGTATCTTTACGGGGACGTAAAGCCATGAGGTGGGAGTAATGTAAAGACCCGTAAAATTCAAGGGAATTTTTTTCTTAATTTTCTTTGGAATTTTACAAGAGCGCGGTTTTTGATAGCACCTGATTCCGAGGCCCGGAGTGCCCGGAATCAATTTCTAAAGTTTTTCTCGGGTACGTTCAGTGAACGAACGAGCAGGAATTTCTAAATTTTGATCCGGTGCTCAGAATTGAAATCTGAGGACACTGATGAATGCGCAGCACCGATATTCACTTAAGGAGACCTTTTCCGAGGTTGCGTTTATTAAGGGTTGAGAGTTTGTTTTTCGGATTTTAAAAGAAGTTAAGTAAAAATGTGGAAACACTTTTTATTTTGATTTTGTTGGTTAACTTCTCCCAAAGGGAGTTAAAGGTGGGACCCACATCCACTTAACCTCCCTTGGGAGGATTAAGTGTGGTGGGGCCCACACGAAGCATAACTATTCATCTTCTCTTTTAAAACTCCCTTAACCTTCTCTTTTAATTAACTTGACAAGTTTGGTTATTAAAGGGGTTGAGTTGTCTTAATTCAAACCTTTGAATTTAAAATGGTTTGGTTGAGTAAATAAAATAATCCCTTAGCTTATTTTATTTGGTTAGAATTCTCTAGCCTCCTTCAGAGATTTTGAATCTTTCTTCTTCTTCTTCTTCTTCAAGCTTTGACGAAGAACGCGAAGAACCTACGAGCTTCGATGAAGAACGCCACGTTCTCGGGAACCGTCTTCCACGACACCTTACCCGTGATACCGACGACGTACTTCTTCCGCATCATCTCTTCCGCGACGATTTCCTGCGATGAAATCGTCGTCAAAGAACTCAGAATCCTCGCTTCACGACATCGACGTCCTTCATCTGTGACACCGACCACCGCGACGCGTCTTCTGCGGGTCGTTGACGATCATCGATCTTGAAAACGAGGTAGGGGTTGTTGTTGATTATTTTATTTACTCTCGTTCTTGGTTCTAGCATGATAATATTGTGGATAAATATTTAAGAGTTATCATCTAACGAGAGGGGGGTCAGACCAAACAAACACGGCCGAATTCCCCCTCCTTTGTTCTTGATTAATATTATTTTTCTTGTGATGTACGAGATGGCGTGGTGCCGTTGCACCACGTGGAAATCATTCGACAAATATTGTCTGGCGCCGTCGCGCCGCGCCGTGGAAGGATTATCTTGAACGCAACGCCGTCGCGCCGCGTCGAAGGGAACCGAAGGCGCCCCGGACGGAGCGGGGCCGCGGCGAAGGGGCATGGTGCCGTCGCACTGCGCCGGACGACGAACACCCTTGTCGGTTCTAGGCCGCGGCGAAACGGGAAGACCAGCGGCTAGCCGGGCCGCCGGCGTCGGAAGCCGGAAAGGGGATCGGCCTTGCCGGTCCCGTTGAGGAAGAACCGGCCGTCCATGTTGGGCCGGCCGGAAGGGAGAAGTGCTGGGGGAATTAATTCCCCCAGCTGGCCACAAACCGGCCCCCCATAAAGGGGGGGCCGCGGTTACACCAAGGGGGGGCAGCGCCCCCCCCCCCCCCCGTTTATCTCAAAGGCAGGCCCCCACAAGGGGGGCCGTTGACCAAAGGCCCGGCTTTTAGCCGCGCCGCCATCAGGAAAGCGGGGGCCTTGCCCCCCGCGCGTAGCACCCGTGCGGCGCCAGGCCGCACCGCCGCTGTCCGGGCCGCGCCGCCGGCCGGGCCGGGCCGGCCCGGACCCGGACCCCCCGTTTTCGAATCGACTTTGGTCCTTTTCCCATAACTTGAGCTACGGACCTCCGATAGAAGAACCATCAGTGGCGAAGCGATCCTTGGATAGAGATGGTCGTTTTGGTATATTGCACTCAAAGTTTCGGAATACTTTGAGTTCGGCCGGGTTGGTTCGTTCACGAAACCAACCGGGCCCTCGGAGCGGAAACGCTCATATCTTGATCTACGAACGTCCGATTGACGTGTCGTCAGCTTTGTTGTGTTCCTCTTAGTGAGACGGATCTTTTGGAATACTCCTCTTCAGGTTTGGACGCCGGTGGAGTACGGTTGGGTTGGTTTGCCTTAAAAACCAACCGGGCCCCTGGGATAAAAAAGCCAACAACTCTCAGACCGGGCGTCTGATCGACGCGCCGTCTGTTGCGTTGAGTTCCTGTTGACGATACGGAACTTTTGGATACATCAACTCGGGAATTTGTGACAGTTGATGTATCAGCCTCTCGGTTCGTGGAGCGGACCCTCCCGAACGAGCTTGCTGTGTGCGGGAACCCTAGAGCTGGCTGCGTCTGTGAATGCTACTGCTACTGCTATTGTGACTGCGACGACGATAGTACCGAGATCCTTGGTGGATTCAATGACGACTACAGCACTCAGCGATCCTACGTGGATCAGTGCTACACGTCCTGTGTGGGCCCGATCCTGTGTGGGTCTTTGCGCTCAGCGGTCCTGTGTGAACCAGTGCCTACAGGTCCTGTGTGGGCCTGATCCTGTGTGGGTCTTTTATGGGGGTTAGTTACCTATCGATCCTTTGTGTGTCCGACGACTTAGATGGATCAGAGATCATCTTTATCGTCCTTTGAAGAAGTATACCTGTGTGAGCTGAATCCTGTTGCTTTCATGTGTGGGTTGTGTTGTGCTATCCTGTGTGGATTACGTTTTTCTTTCCTGTGTGGAATACGTTTACTTTCCTGTGTGTAATGAGTTGTACTTGGGCTCGGAGGTTGGAGCGTATTGGAATTGTTGACATAGATATATGTATGGGCATATACCTAAGCAGTGTCGGTTGTTACTTCCTGATTGTATCTTCCTTTGTGGTTTATCCTTTGTAGATTTTGGGAGACCTTCAGGGGTCTCGGGGTCCCTACTGAGTAGCTTATACTCACCCATGCACGGGCTATGCCCGCACTACGTTGTGTTGGTTGTAGACGATGGACAATGTTGATCTTGGCTGAGGCTTGCAGAGCAGGATGGTACCTGGAGGTGGACCACTGGGTGGGACGTGTTCGGAGCGGACGACGGGACCCGAGGAGCAGTGGAGCTATTTGTACCCACCCTTCAGGTGGGATTTCCAGTGGACAGCTCAGTGTAGCGGCTTTTACTTTACAGTTGTTGTTTTCCCTTTCGAGTTGTACTTTACATTCAGTTTGGGTTTGTATACTGGCCCTTTTACTTTTCCGCACTTTTAGTTGTACTCTGTTTTTACTTAGTGTTTACCTTTCCACTTGTTTACTTTGTGGTGCTTGTTTACTTTACAAATGTAATGCCTTCCCTTTTTACCGGTATTTACACCTTGGTGCTAGTCGCCAGCCCCTGGCCTATGGAAGGCGGGCTTGGGGTAGTCACGGCACGGGCCCCGAGGACGGGTCGTGACATAAAATATATATACGTATAAGGGCTCAGGGGGGGACAAAAGAGACATGTTGTGGTAGAAATGTGGGATGGTAAGAGGAATAACATTGTGATCACTCCTATCATCGCTATAGTACTACTATTTGGATGTAGAACTATTTTTTCCCTATGATTAATCCAGCATCTGTTACAAATATTATCTATAACTAGGTATCATCCACTAATATGTTCATGGTGAAGTTGAGGCTTTTATGCATGGTAAAAGTTGATGACATCCACCTTTTTTATTCTGTTACCTACTATATTTTCAAATGATATTTTGGGTAAAATAATTTTATGAAATCAATTAATTCATTTTTAGTATGTTTTGGATGATCTTGTTTTTTTAATCTATACATAAATATTAGTGAACAGATTCAATGCTGGTCATTTCTATAACATTGAGAATTTCCTTTCAACACAATAAATTTTGGATCAATATCTGTAATACAATACCCTAGTTAGTTCAAGGAAATGATGGGGATATTATAAATAGATAATTATTATTAATTTCATTTATAATTATTTAATGAAATTTTATTTTCAATTTCATGTTTTTTTAAGAAAAAAAGTGTATGAAAACGCATGCTATAAATTTTTTATAAAAAAATTGAATTATTTGAAAACAAAAAAAATATTTATTACATTGGTATTGGGGATTATATGATTTTTAATTAGTGAGTTATTAATACGATTCTATATTGAATTTATTTAAATTGATTACCTTTTCCTAGGTAAATCATTCCATTTTTCTATTAAATCCATTTTTACGTTTCTCTTAGGTATTTGCATATATGTGTTATTACTTATCTTATCAGCCATTTTTATTTTACATTTTGTTTTGATTGGGTTATTTTGAAATCAACCCATCATACATTAATCCCTTTAAATAAAGGGTAACACTAGAAAATGAAAATTAATTTTTTTTAGACCAATCATACCTTATATTATTTATCTAATTCATTATTTTTCAAGAATATCTAACTTATATTAATTTGATAAGTGTTTTATTATTATTGATTTCAGGAAACACTTCCCAGCACACTAGATTAACTTAGAAGGTTGGATATTCTAAATTATAGAATATTATTTCTTTAAAAAAGGAAACTCAGCTCTTTAGGAATTTTTTTACATCCTTTCTTTCTATTAGTCTATTGTTTGGTGAGTAAAAAAGTTGATATGCCTCATTTTTCATTTATGTACATAAAATTATAATTAAAACTAACAAGATAAATTACACTTGTTTATTTTTATTTATATTTTATATGGGATAATTATAGCTCCATGTCATGTATTATGTATATATTTGAATTTATTGAAAGTTACCAAATATTCATTTTTTCAGTAAACAAAATATCACTACATACAAATAATTGTAAAATATTGCCAACCATATAAAAATTTGTATATATTTGGGAATCATGGTATCATAAAATTCCATTAGAGTAATTATATATAGTTTTATATAAAACAATTTTATAAATACATTTGAAATCAATTTTTTAAATGGAGTTTATTTTTGACTTTATTGTCTCTACCACCTCCATTTCCAAAACAATGACAAGAGGAAAGACACACTCTTATTAGATGGATTATATGACTGATATGGGGGTGGATATAAATCCAAGAGACATAAATAACTCTAGGTTTTTTCCTCATTCATTCATGAAATCCCAATACTGGAATCTATACCATGTATTGTGTCAATGGATATACGTAATTTCTCCATTGTTAATTCCATCAACTACATTCTGTTGAAAAACATCACATTTTTGTTGATTGGTTTTTTCTAAATTTATTATTGTAACATTTTTAATTCATTTTATTCTTTTAAAATATAATATTCTGTTAGCGCGTCGGATGTTAGACTATTGTGATAAGTCTTGGTTGGTTCCTGTAAAATTCAGAGGGTGGATTATAGCATATTAGTGTATTTTATACTATTGATTGTTTTCCTAGTAAAAAATTAATGTAAATGTTGATAGAGAGAGTGACTAAATAAGATGTTCATATTTACACTCGATCATTTAAAATTATTTTATATTTATTATATAATAACATTAATAGATATAATTTATATAATTATATTAATATATATCATATAAAATTTTACTAATATATATTATAATACAAGAAAAAAAATTATATATTAAAAAATACATTACTAATAGATTTAGTTGATGGTATTTATTAACATTACAGATAAATTAATGTGGTTAATTATAATATCCAAAAAATTAAAGTATTGGTAATACTATTATAAATAGATAAATATATTGGTGAACATTTTGAACAGCACATATATTTCCTATTGGTATTATTATAATTGGAATAGAAATATTGTATCAGTTAGGAAAACATTTAATGATAGAGTTTTTACCAACAATTTAGTGATAGTAAAATTTCATTTTGTAAAACATTTTACCAAATGAAAATTCAGTTTTACTAAAATATATACCATTGTCTGAAAACTTAAAATAATTTTTATATAATTTCAAATATTTAGTCTTGAGATAAATATTTGGGTATAATTCATAAAAAAATATTATAAAAATTATATTTTCAATGCATTTTTAAAATTACATAATTAAGTAAAAAACCATTAATATTTATTAATAATATGACATTCTTCATATCATCATCTTATATTGTATTTATTTAATAATATTTTCTTCTATGTAAATGTAAAAATTATATTTCATATAAATAAGTAATAAATTATGTATATAGTTTACATATTTAAAATATCACATACATAATATTATATAATCCATGATCATACAAATAATGAAAACTCATTTTAAAATGGTTTAAATAACATTATTATATAAGGAATTTAGTTTGAACATTTGAAATTTACTATCATTAATAATTAATTACTAAATATAATAAGCATTATATTTTATTCTTATTTTTTAATTTTTAAACACAATCTAAATAAAGATAAAAAATTTATGCAAATTCTTTGTATAAAAACTATTTTTTGTGCAATATTAAATCAAAATGTTATTTGATAATAACAATTATTATGTTAGATATTTATTTAACAATTGTTTCATAATGATTAAATAATTAATTTTAATTATTTTATAAATAATTTGAACAAAACATTATATATTAAATATTTATTCTAATATATAATATTTTGATAAATTGTGAACAATTTATAAAATATATTATAAAATTAAAAATTAAAAAATTGAAAAATCATAAATTTCCATATGTCATGATTTTATGATACGATTATGTATTAAGACACAATTTAGTTCTAAAATTACACTATATTTTATTATTTGTTCTCTGGAGGCTCTAATCAACAATTTAAGAGGTCTCTATCATATTTCTTGATATCTCTATATCTTAATCCATAGTTTGGTTCACAACTCATATTGGGATTTATGATATGGTATGGTGGCCTATGATATACCCTTTGGTTCCTGTAAATCTTATCATATGGTATAAATTATGTCATAAAGATGATTTGATGTTATCTTTTCAACCACATGAATAGTTCGTATCAATACAAATATTTTTTAGGAATTCCTAGATTATATATCAAGATATGTTGGAAATGAAAGGAATTGACACTATCATCTATTACAATATCATATATTATATAATATGACTCTACAACTACAATGGATATCAATTAACATGAGAATAAGCATAGTTGAAAATCTATATTTTTTTAAAGAAATGACGTATAATAAAAATTTTGATATCTGGTTTAACCATGTTAAAGTAATACTTTATAAATCGTTTAAACCCTGATATAACTTTGATAATAATATTTGGATTCATAGGTTTTAATAAAACTTATTATAGTAGATAAATACAATAATAACCCTAAAACTAAATATATTTTTAATATAAATCTGAAACAATGTATAATAAAAAATTTCCATGTGTCCCTTACATAGATTATAGACGATCAGGTTGACTTCCATAACACTTTTGATGAGGATCCCTAAGATGCAGATAGATTAATCATTTTTCTTTGATGTAAGCATCAATATACATGAATTACCTAACAAAAAATCCCAACATTTTATACTTTTTCTTAAGGAATATTATGAATGGGAGAGTGATTTTATTGTTGTAAATATTAGTATAACCAGTGAATTCTATTTTATGGCCATTTGAACAATTTATATTGTACTCTGGGAAAATCAATGATATATAATTTAATTTTATAAAAAATGAAATATTTTAGTAATTATATGGATTAAAAAAACGTTTTAACCTTCATCTAAATATTTACATACATTTATAACAATAAATCTATTGATTATCCTAAATGGTTAAATTCATGAGATTTTTCTAATCATTGAAATCCTTTATTAAAAAATATTTAAATTTTTACATATAAAGTTTAACAACATAAATAAATCAACTAAATACTTTACGAATCATATAATATGTCTCATAATAGCCTTAATATATATTTTTATCGTAAAATATGATATGATTAAGAATAAACATTTCATGTTATCATTATGTTGTATAAAATATATCCCTAAAAAAGTATAAATCATACCATTTGTGACAATTATTTGATAGCATTCAAAATACATATATCATATAGTATGAAATATTTTGTATATTTATGGAATTATATTTCATTTTATATGAATTTGTTCTATTAATGAGTAATAATATGAGAATATTAAAGTGTTTTGGATTTATATTATTTTTATATCCAAAATAGCTAAGTGATTATTGGTGGAATGAATCCATCATGTTTTAATGAAGTGAAACAATATTTATTGTTCAAAAAAATAATCTACATATCTATAGAGAAATTTTTTTGGTAATTAAAGTTTAGACTATTTGGGAAAATAAACAAACTATTTCAGTTCCTCCATACTCCACATATTTAAATGGTGAAGTTTTCTACATATATTCTACATGGTAAATCTCATTAGTGTTGGGAGAAAATTAGGATTAAATATTACATGGGGATTTAATGTAAGTGTATTTAAAAATATGTTTATTCATTGATTTTACATGAATAAATTAATTTTGAGGAAGGTTCAATAGTATCCTCAATGGCAGAAAGAGAACATTATGGTATATGAATATAAAACTCATAATTTTGAAATGTTATTTTAACGAGATCTAATTATAAATGATAATATTATGCCTAAATTTTTTTTATTTATCTTTGATAGATGATTAAGTGAGTTCTAATCCAATAATATTTACTCACCAAAGTAATCATGGTTAATAAATAAGTATTGGTTGATGAAAACATGATATATCCTAAAATTATAATGGATAACCTTTGCAGAACTGTTCATTGAAATAATTTATCTAGAATAAATGAGTGAAAGAATAATGAATTCTTTCTATGGGAAGTGTGAAGAAATTTTCTGGAATAAAATTATCTTAATGAAGGAGGCATCTTGTATAATATGAATGCAGTTTCCTGATGTACTTAAAACATGATTTTCTTAATGATCCTATAAAGTATAATCAGTGAGGGGATATTAAACACTTAAAGTTTTTTTATATAGAATATACAGTTGGAGGTATTATTCTAATGCATTGATTAGGAACTGATATTGAGAGACCAAATCTATTTTTAACTAGGACACAGGTGATGGTATGTTGTAACCCGTAGTATGGTCTTAATAACACCAGAAATTTTTAGAATTAAAGGATATTTAATAAGTTTTATGTTTCTAATAACTTTCCATGCACACAATTACCATGGTAAATTGATTATTGAATTATTATAATAATGTAAAATATTATATTATTAAAAAATTATCATTGGTACAAGAATGGTAAATCGATCAGAATTATGATAATTACAAGTGGAATACAACCACCAATAAATTAAATAATTAATTTCTTGAAAAATCACCATTTATGATTCTACACCTATGAGGATGGGTATAAATAATGACAAAATAAATAACAAAATGATATCTATATTAATGAGGAAATAAAGAAATAAAATTAATGATTATCAGTAAGTGTGATGTGTTATATATATAAATTGCAAATGTTAATATGATAGTCATGTGACTATTGAATATATATAAATTAGTTATATAGTCATTTTATATATATCCATTGGTTACACATGTATCCAATATGAAAATTAAATTTGATAAAATCTTCGTTTAAACATTAGGTGGAATTGATTAATGTATTTAAAACAATTTATTTTTAAAGTGTTTAAATTATAATAAATAAGAATAAAATAAAATAACAACATATTTTTTCACTCATGAAAATATTGGGGTTCTTAAAAATTATATACTTTTATAAGTTATGTTTATTATTTTAGTTATAAAACAATTTATATAAGAGTTCGATAAAATATATTTAATTAAAAAAATTAACACTAAAAAAATTAATTTAAATTTGAATGAAATATTAATATAGTCATTTAATGATTGAAAAGACATTTTTCCACAAAAACAATATTAAATATAAATAATAAGTTTTTATTTAAAAATTATATTTCACGTTTTTATATTTTTATTATATTAAGATGGATTTCCAATTTGGAACTGGGATTTCAAAAATTATAAAGAGGGTTAACTTAATTTTTCTAAAAATAAATAATTTGTTGGTGTGAATAGTGTAACACTTTGATAAATATTATATATCATAAAAATAGTTAAAAATATTAATAAATTATTAAAAAAATTATAAATAAATATCATGAGCTATTTCGTATATGAAATTCAAAACCAGTATCCTTTATGTTATATTTTATATCGCTTTTCTATAAATATTACTTTTCATAAGCATTTAATAATGTGTATTTGAAAATATATTACTCAAAAGAATATATAAAAGGTATCATCCTTTGATCATTGCAAACCATTCTTCTTATTTTTCTCCCCTCCAATATATACATAAATTCCCACACAAAAATACTCTATCATCATTAGAGATCAAGTCAACAGTTGGAGACGCAAATTCTTTATTACAAAGAAGGCCCTTAAGAGAAGATTCCACTCTTCAACATTTTCATTGTTTTCATTAATCATTTTATTTTATATTCAACATGTAATTATTCCTTAATATAATTAAATATATTATAATATTATAATTTGCATCAATAATAATTTATAAAATTCATATTGTTGTAATAGAATAACATATTTCCCCCTTGTTCTTTATAGAATGTTCTTATTTCTGTCATTTGTGACACCCAAATTCACAATGCTATACTATTTTAAACATTTCTCATTATATAATTATGATTATAGTACCTTGACCTTTTTATATATGGTTAACTCACAAATAAGGATTTCTAAATTTGACTACTATATAGAAACAAACATGAAATAAATGAAATAATTGAATCTGAATGATTAATGTTGATCAAACATGAAAAATAAATAAGTGTTTAGAAATTATAAATGGATGATAAAAAAATAAGTTTAATATGTCTCTAATAATGATGAATAATCATCCTATGTTTATTATACATTGAGTTAGATCTTTTTCATGTAATCATGAATCTAGAGGATGTGGGTTTTTTATAATATCTCTATTAATAGAGATATTTCATATCTAATTTGAATATATCCTTCAATGTTATGTATATTTAATCCCTTTAATTCACTATATTTTTTATATTTTTTATTAATTTAAATTTCCTTCCCATAATTTTCTTTTTTATAGATTATTAATCCATAAAATATGATGTGGTAAAGGATAATTTACACTCCCTATTTTCAGTATTTATCTTTCATGTCCCTGTTAATTTATATCGCTATATTTTTTATTTTTTTCCATTATATTTTTTCTTTCTATCTATAATACGTCTATTTTTCAGAAATCTAATTTAAAGTAAAACATTATATCCGACTTATAATTATGTGTTACTTTGGACTATTAGAAAAATGATATAAAGTATTTATTTTAACTTCCACATCATTTCAAATATATCTCCCAAATTTATATTATAATTATTTTTTATTTATTTATGATATTATATTATTAAAATATTTTATTAGTAAAATAATTATTTAATATCCATTTCATTACATTTTTAAAATTAATTTTAAAGTGAATTGTGTCTTTAACATTAAAAAAATATTATAAAAATGTTAATAAAATACATTTTATGAATTCTATTTGATTTTTATTTTGTTAATATTATATTCTACACTAAGTGACTTCTTAATATTATTCAAGGATCTTTATATTCTTTTATGATATTTTTCTTTGGGGTGATTTAATTTTAGTATCATCTGATGCAATTTATGATTTAACCCTTCTATAATAACTTTTAAAATGGCATGTCACATATTTTATTTTGTTTATCTATTATAAAAATGACATATATTTTATTTTATATTAAAAAATATATATCTTCATATAATTATATTGTCGGTGGGGCTAAAAATATATATTCTTATAGTGCACTATGAATGGTTAATATCTAATGAGATGAAATGTATAGAAAAAACTAAGTTATTATAATATACTATAATATGAATATACATCATATGGTAAATTTTATCCATTACATTATACATAGAAGTATTTTAGTTATTTTTTTCCATTCCCTTACAATGTTCTTGGATAATATCATTAACATGTGTCAAAATTTTATAATCTTATTCATGTGATAAATTTTAATTTTTTGTCACCATGGTTCATGATTATTGATTCCAAATTATTATTCTACAAAATATATTATGATTTCATATTGATCTTTTTATTGTTTTATATTTCTATCTACTTATCTTTTATTATGAAACAATGCATTATGATCAATTATTATGAGTTCATGTTCTTATTCCATTAGTCAAGTCACTTCTAAAATTATAATGTTATATCAAATGTGTATAATCTACTAATAAATCATCTAGGATTTATCAGTATTTACTAACCACTAATAGATAATTTATCCCACCAATCTCTTTTGTTTTCCATTTGCTTGGTTAATTTAGAAAAACATTATTTATAAAAATGGGATAATTTTATGAGGAAATTTAATTGAATGTATGATAGCTTGGTAAATAATAAGTATATATTGCTAATAACTACTGAAACTAAATATTTAGGTTCTAAGAATGTGATTTTGGAATGAGTTGTAATGTTTAATTATGTAAAAGGATGTAAAATATATTTACGAATGTTTTGGTTGTCTGAAAAGTTATTAGAAACCCAGTTTTGTTAAATAAGAGGATTATTTTAAGATAAATAATGAGATAAAAT
Source organism: Viscum album (assembly GCA_963277665.1). NCBI lineage: Eukaryota > Viridiplantae > Streptophyta > Magnoliopsida > Santalales > Viscaceae > Viscum > Viscum album. The sequence continues at coordinate 1,690,868,612 of OY728137.1, read as the reverse complement.
TTAATCCAAACCTTTTTGAACAAATTGTGTCTAGGGATTTGATATCCTATAGATATTTTTCATATACATATGAATTTGTTTCTAAAATTTTCTTGTTTGTTATCATTTATTACTCATATTAACTATTAGGGTTTTAATAAATGGATTTATAAATATTAATTGAGTATATAATAAATGGGATGGAGAGCGAAAATATTTTCCCCGTGAACAGGAGAATATTAATATTTATGGTTTTTATAACATCATTGTTTTTTGTACACAAATATTTCGGTTATTAGTAACAATCTACACATTTTTAACTCATAAAAACACCAAATAAGAGTCAACCCACTATAGAGTCTTTCATGTATCCATTACAACCATCCATTAGTGAATCTTATAAAGATGGGGAATTGTATAACATAAGAGAAAATATATTTTTATTCTTTAATTATTCGATTTTTGAAAGATTGTTTTATCTATATATCCAATGGAAGGTGAAGCATATGAATGTTTTACATCGATTAAATAAGAATAAATAACGTAAACGAGTTTATGAAATTTTTTTGATTTATATTATCTATGAATTATCAGCCTAAAATGGATAGATAATTACTTTATATTATGAAAAGTACTTTGAATCAATTGGTTCCTATGAAGATAATTTCATATAAATTTATAAATAAGTATTTTTTAGAAATTAAACTTTGAAATAAAGTCAATCAATTATTTAGTTGCTTAAAATCAGGTCTCTAAACAATAATACTAATAAAAAAATTTTGAACTATAAGGGAATGTGTAATTTTCTCACGAGGGAAGTCAAATTATAGTATCTCATTATAATCCTGGGTCATTGATATGAAAATGAATATAGTGTTTTGGGTATGTTTATGTTATAGATATTAATGATAAAAGATTATTTATTTTCCCAACTATAAAAAATTGGAAGAATCATCAGGGAATTTTCCTCATTGGAATTATAAAATTATTCAAATATTGTAAATTTGGACTTCAGTCACAAGTCATTCAAGGAGATACAAAGAGGATGATTAACATAGTGGTGGTGAAAACAATTCCCAGATAGTGGAACACCAACACTCTAATGTTCTAATTAAATATATTTCATATATTATTCAAAATCAGTAAACCAAACAAATGTTAATGAAAAATATAGATATCAACAACCTATAAAAACAAGGGATAAAGAAATATCATATTCAATAACTAGTACTGAAGTGGATAATGAACAAAATGTTGGATATATACTTATTATACTCTTGAGTTCAATGACCACCTCATTTACTCTAGTTTTATCATACTTTTATATCATGAATGTTTACTAAAATAAATGAATAAAAAAAACAATTATTGGATATTGAAGATTTTATGAAAACACATAGTTTTTAGATGATTTTAGCATACATATATAATTATTCTATGACTAAGGTTTTTTATGATTGTTCGAGTATATTTAGTTATTCTTCATTTACTATTATTTGATGATAATTTGGTAATATATACAATAATTTCATTTTAATTTTTATGATAGTAAATCTCATTTTATATCCCAAATTATCCCATGATCATATATAAATTAGAGGAGGATTATGAATTTCTGATGGAAAATAATTTTGTAATATGTGTTGTAATTCCCAATAATGAGGGTCATTTAGAAAATATTATTCATGATAAACACAATAGATATGGTTTTCTAATTATAAAATAAATATTATTATGTATATCAAAATGATATTCCTTATCCCCCCATATATCACAAGGTTTGGTTTTAAATATAACTCATAGGAAGTGAAATTCATATATCAATGTGTCCTTACAAAACAATCATTATATAATTCAAGTAATTGAATAATACATTACAAGATAATTTGGAGAATGGTTTTAAAATCCCCTATTTATCATAATGGAGTATTCCAGTTTTTATTGTTAATATAAAGAATGGTTAACTACAGATTTTCGTTTATTATCATGATCTTATCAAGGTCACGGTTAGGAATGTAAATCCTCTACCACTTTTTGACTATCTGGGGATAAATACAAATGAAAGGTGCATATTTGATTTGGATGTCATTATTTATGAGTAAAAATAGGAGATATAAAAAAGAAATATATTCATATGATAAATTAGAATTATGATATCATAGTAAATACTTTCGGATATTTTAATTTTCTAGAAATCTTCATGGATTTCATGAATAATATATTTCATGATTATATAGTCAAATTTAAATTTGTTTTTACAAAAAAAATTATCATATAATCCAGACTTATGTGGATATTTTATAGATTTAGTTATAGTTGTTTTTATTTATTACATTCTCTTATATTATAGAAAATTGGAATCCCATGAATAATATTTAATGATTGTACTAAATACCTTAATGATGTGGAAATTAAAAGATAAAATCTCATACTGCTATATTTTACAATAAAAAAGTTTTATTCTTGGTTCATGTTATCACAATAAAAGGTATATCTTCATATCTATTAAATACTGAGGAATTTAGTAAATATAATAGAAAAAAAATTAAAAATAGATCCAAAGTTTTATTTGATTGTATAGAAAAATTTAATGTATTTTAAAAAAAATTAATAATTTTTAAATCCACTAACCATGCTAACTAGAAAAGGAGTGAAATATCACTAGATTAATGAATGTGAAGATTATTTAACAAATCATTATAAGAGTCAAGTAATTACACATGTAATACAATTATAATATATGAGATATGTGTTTTTTATATATAATGATGCATTGAAAATGTTATTACGTTATATTTTTATACAATATAAAAAAAGGTGATAACATATTTTTTATTTTGATGAAATACCCTAGAGATAATTACCCCACATGTGACCTAGATTTTTCATTTTTTATATTTTTATAACATATTTTAAGGATTAATATTTATAGTAATGAATGTGATACATTACATAATTAAATGATAATAAATATATATTCACACAATACTAGAAAATCATGTACTGAAGGATACTGTTAGAGTTGAAAAACATTACCATTGTTCAACACATTACCATCTTGGTTATGAATATATGGTTTATAATTATATGATATAAAATCATCATGAGGCCTTTTCATTATGTGGATTGAAAAATCCTTTATCAACATATATTATAAAATTTTAGAAATGGAAATCAAAAGGTAAGTGATGAAATATTACCTTTCCATAACTTTTTCATGATTATCTATCCATGTTAAGATCAAGGTGTCATAAAATTTTGATACATATATATAAAATAAGGTGGTGTAACGCTAGGGGTGTTAGAATAAATCCAAACAGTGGGAAGTGGAATGTGGGATTCACAATATCAAAAATTTGGAACACTGTAAAGGTGGTGTGACAATGAAGAATAATTGTTGATCATTTTTGAAACATAGCATCCCTATTGCAGTATCCTGAAATGGGGATAACATAAGAGGGTCGACCACAGAACATCTTCAAAACCCAGCTCCTGACTCAAAATTCTACAAATTAGTCTTTCAAAACGTTGGTCGAGGATAGTAGGCGAGCCATATGCTGAGCATCCATACTCATAGGGGGTTCTTTTAGATGTGAAAGAGGACAAGGGTTTGAATAAAGGGCATGAAATGCGTGGAGTTTAGAGTGATCGGTTGTTCAAATAGATTCCAACACTCTTGAAATTATTCCACTATGGTGGAAACACATTAGGTGGACATACCGGTCTGATCAGGTATCTTTCTTACTTCCAGACAGGACATCTCTAACGAGGAAGATGACGCATCACATCATTGTCGTGGGGCATCCCGAACTTGTTTCAGGTAGATCTTCAATTACAAGGTTTCGCAAAATAGATCGGTCTAAGTGGGAAAAAAATATGGGGAACAGGACTTACGTTTCCTAAGGTGGGACCTAATGAAAGAGGCATGGGCCTTCCTACGTATCCCATGAGTATATGAATCAAGCCGTATGTAGTTCTTGAAGATGTCATGCAGTTTAACGTCTTGCGGAAAGGATGCTGAGTGATCTATAATCATGGCCATAGAGATCAAACCAGATATGGTAGGGAATGCAGGAGACACATGGTGAGGTAATTATAAAACCCAACGTGAATGAGGACCTGGAGTCCAGATCACCATGTGTTCCTTGGGGAGTTTTTTGATCAAGGGACCAAAAAGGAAAGTTAGGTTGGTCCAGGGGAAAAGTGCATGGGTGTTCTTACTTATCCCATGATAATGAGAATCAATCCACACTTAGTTATAGGGATGGCATGGTAAGGTACCCATGCCAAGGGTGATAAGGTCGTGTGGGTCTGGACCACACAATAAAAGACAAATCATTTGATAGATCTTGTTTGTCCTTTAGGATAGGTGTGTGTGTGTGTTTTTTTTTTGTGAAGCGATAAACTGAGGACTGGGGATCTCGGTGTTGCCACAGGAATCAAGACAAATTCAATAATTGAAAAATGGTATATTGGATGACCAATACTTAGCACGATGTCCCCTTGAGTGAGGTCATCATAGTTCAGTGATGTTTTTTGTCGTGCAGCCAGGATGATAATATCATAGTTTAGGGTCATATGACAGGACCAACCATGAATTTTAACGTCATACAATAAAGACGCAATAGTTTAATGTCATGTGGGACTTGGCAGAATAGTTAAACGTCATATGGCTTGTATTTTGGGAGTAATGTACATGATGTGATAAACCATGCCCGACGCGAATGAGGACGATGTCCACATCACACCATGCGCAATTCTGGGGAAGGAACCTTAGGACAAGGGGAACGAAATGGTTTCAGAATAGGATGTTGGACTTGTGGACGAGGCATCCAAGTGTTACTATGTATCCCATAAGGATGGAAATCAAGCCATACGTAGTTATTAAAGGTGCAGTTTAACATCATGTAGGACAACATAATGTTTAACATCATGAGGCATAGTTTGCAGTTTAATGTCATGCATGACATCATATAGTTTAATGTCATGTGGGATAATAGGTAGGAAGGACTATCTCCAAGAACATAAGTACGTGGTGCGACTATTGCAAAACAAGAATGAATGAGGGAATAAGCCCACAAATTCCACACCATGCGGTCCTATAAGATTTTGGGCCTAAAAGGCAGAACAGAAGAGATAAATTAGTGCCACTCGAGCTAGAGTAAAAGACAAGATGTCTGGTAATTCCTACGAATCCATTGAGGATGGGAATCAATCCATATGTAGTTCTAAAGAGATGATGTATAAGGATATCTTAGTTTAAGGTCATAGATCTCAGGACATAGAGAATAGGAACTCTTTGAAGTAGCATAAACATCGATCCAATCCCTAATCCCACGTGATGCAAACTCAGTGTGGGAAACAAGGGAGGAAGAGGCCTTTGAAACACATGGAATACAGGTAAAGGGGAAGTCGGTGTGGATCCCATAATTACAACTTACTACGGCTTTGTCCTCCTAACGTGAAAATGCGCACTGAGTTATAGTATCAAGATTATTGAAATTTCACTTGGACATGATCGGGTGGAAAATGATGTGAATTATGTAACCAACATTTAATCCTTGATGGGGTTGGTGTGATGATAGAGGATAACTATTGACCGTGTTCGAAACACATCATCCATATCAAGTGACCTGAATTGGGGACAAAAAATGAGTGCTAACAACTGACCATATTTTCAATGCAGGAATTATATCAGTTTGTTGTTTGAAACCCTCTCATACATTGACTTGTAATGGTAGGCGATTTGTTGGGTCGAGCATTCATTCTATTTAAAGTTCCCTTCAGATGTGAAAGATAATGAAATCTCAAATTATGGGGAACAAGAAGCCTAAAAAGATGGGTGAAAGCATGTCCAGGTAGAATCCACCAATCCAGGCTCTATACTAGTGTACACCTAGGCACATTGGCAAATCACCAAAGAGGTTTGTGGGACCCGACTTAAGAGCATCCGACATGAAAAGATGATTTTAGGGAAAGGGAGATAATGTAAGTTATGAGAAATTGGTATGTGGCATGGTTTTTACAAACCCAATTTAAATTTGGACACAAGCCCATACCACACCACGTACCCACCCCCCCCCCCCCCCCCCCGTTGAAGAACTCAGGCCAAGAGGCCAAAAAGATAGGGAGGTTTCTAAGAAATGGGGATTAACCTGAAGACTAGATGTTTAGTCGGTCCTATGTATCCTATAAGGATAGGAATCAAGCCACACATATTTCTAGAGAAGGATGTTGTGCAGTTTATTGTCTCACAGCAAGGACGGTGGTGCTCTTCGTTTATGTTTGTAGGGCTCGGACCGTAGATGCCTAGTTTATTTTCATAATAATGGGAAAGCTGAGTGGAGTGGGCGAATCATTGTGCCTATGGAAGACCATGAAATAGAAACAATGATAGAGGATAAATGTTGACCATGTTCGCAATGCAGTATTCATATTTGTATGACCAGAGGTTTGAGGCAAACAATTGAGCATCAACTGTTGATTGCATTCGCAATATGGTACTTGTAAAAAAATTTCACTCACAATCATTATGGGTGTTGGCCTGTAATGGTAGGAGGGCCCTTGGGCCAAGCATACATGTCATTCAGGGGGTACTTTTGGATATAGAAGATGATGGAAACCCAAATGATGGGGCTCATTAAGCAGAGTGGGGCCTATTCTTATGTAAAGGATGATAAATAAAGGAGGTATATCCCAAGGGGATATGTGTGGCATGAAAAAATAGCCGGACGTGAATGAGGACTTGAGACCATACCACACCACACAATCTTAAATGAGAACTTGGGCATAGGGGCCGAAAGGGTCGTGGGCCCTGAGGCTGGGCATCCTGGGAAACTACAGCCATAAGATCCCTCATGTAGGTATTGCCTCACCTCACCTCGTAAGCCCACATAATTAAATCTTGGTGTTAGAAAAAGTAGTAGGACTTGGCTCTAACCATCACATAAGGGTCCAACAGCTGGAATCACACTCCTTCCCGAGGAATACCACGGCTTAAAGAGACAACCGGGCCAAATGAACCACTACACTCGATGTTTGGGACATATGGGGGTGGTGAAAATAGAAAATAATATATGTTGACCAAATTCAAAACACAGCATCCTTATCAGGTGATCTGAAATGGGAACAACAAATGAGTTTCAACCGCTGACCATATTTTCAACGAGGTACTTTTATCAATTAGATGTTCGAAACCCTCGAGGATGTTGGCCTGTAATGGTAGGAGAGCCCTTGGACTGATCTTCCATGCCATTTGGGGGTCCTTTACGATATGAAATATAATGGAGTCCCCCATGTACATAATGTGTGTGAAGCATAAATGTGCCCGTGAAATTTGATGTCATGCTAGACAGTAGAAGAGGTGGTGATATTAAGGGGAGAGGGATACATGGTATAGTCATGATTAACTAGACATGAAAGAGGGAAAAATCCTGCACCAGACCATGTGTTTCAACAAATGGGAGATCTCTTATTTTAGGTTTGGGCCTATGGAAGAAATGTCTGGGTATTCTTATGTATCCCATCAGGATAGAAATCAAGCCATACATAGTTCTAAAGGCCATGCAGTTTAGCGTCGTGCGGTGAGGATGTAGAAGGATAGAATAATGAGGTACGACACATGGTGTAATCATTATAATTCAAACATGAGTGGGGCCAAAGAATCATACATGACATCTTGTGGGATCCTCCAAAAGAACTATACCAAGGGGTGATAGTCAAAGAGGAAATTGGGGTTTGACTCAAGATGAAGCGTCTAAGCGTTTTTATGTATCCCATGAGGATGGGAATCAAGTGGTACTTATTTCTTGAGGTTTAACAACTTGTAGGATAAAATACAGTGCAATTTTATGCGGGGAGGTGTATTTTTTTACATCAAACAGGACAAAATATAGTTTAACATCATGCGGGATGAAATACAGTTTAACTACTACGGGATGACATACAGTTTAATGTCATGCAGGACATTTCACAGTTTAAGGTCATGTAGGACTAGACAGTTTAAGGTCATGTTGGACTAGACAACTTAAGGTCATGTAGAACCCTAATAGAGTTTAGGGTTGTGCGAGACCATATAGTATAAGGTAATAAGGGACTGGACGACTCAGGAAAAGTATTTCTTTAGGAAATCGGCATTGGTGGGTGGAGTTATACGCTCACCTTATATGGAAACCAGATAATATGAACCATTGAAGTAAAACTTTTGAATAATGTATGGTCCTTCCCATTTGGTCTCCAACTTGGGTGGTTTCTTTCCAGGTTTCATTGGTGTCCTTAGGACCAATACCAAGTTGCTTTTCAATAAGGAGTGGCGGTGAAATTTCTTATTGAAAGCTCTAAATATCTTGTCCTGATGCCTTTCCAGATTGTGCAGGGCACTAAGCCTATTCTCATCGAGCTCTTCCAACTCAAAGAGATGGATTTTAGCTACTTTACTTACTAATCATTGACAGTTTTGTGTAATGAGGGAAATTGAATCTCGATGGGCAGGACATCCTCTGTTCCATACACTAGGGAATATGGGGTCACTTACATGGAATTAAAAATCATCATCTGATAAGACCAGAGGGAATTGGGAGATTTTCCAGCCAACTCTTCTTGTATTGACCAACCATTTTCTATTGAATGTTAGAGAGGGTTTTTTTGAATGCCTCGATCTATCCATTTTCTTGTGCCTGATAATGGGAGGCATGGTTAGAACAGATGTTGTACTTAGAATACAGTTTTTTCAGCTCAGCTGCCCAGCAATTCGTGCTGTTATCGGTGAGGATTCCATGGGGGTCTTCAAATCTATAGATGATATTGGATCTCACAAAATCAATGATGTAATGGGCCTTCACCACCTTGAGAAGAACTTCCTCTACCCACATGGAGAATAAATCTGTAGCGGTTAGGATGAACCTACACTGGCATGCATTCTCCAGGGGATATGGTCCCACGAAATCGAGTCCCAATACCAAAAATGGCCAAGAGTACTTTATATTGTGGAAGGGAACCAGAAAATGATGCATAAAATTGGCATAAATTTGGAACGCATCTCATCTTTTGGCGAACTCGTTGCATTCATGTATAATGGAGGGCTAAAAATACCCCACTTTCTGGATCTAGTGAGATAGTTTTCGCTCGGTCTTATGAGCCCCACAAGAACAGGAATGAACATCTAGCATGACTTATAAAATCTTTACTCCCTGAATGAAATAGTGGAAGAATCCATCGAAAATACACTTTTACAGGATATCCTCACGACCATGACTGTATTGGAGGGTAAACTATAAGTCGTGGCATCGAATTCGCTCGTTCTCATCCCAATCTGCAAAGATATTTCCGTTTTGGAGAAACTCCACAAATAAGGTTCTCCAGACAAGTGTCACTTCAATCACTACATCCAGGGGACCTGGGGGTCCTAACGTGGAGGCGTTGATGAAAATGTGTCTTACCTGTGGTCTCTCACCATCATCTGGAGTGATGGGAGAAATGAATCTCTAGTGTTCCATGTGGATAATCAGATCATCGTGTTCGAGCAATGCTAGTGATGCATCTAGGAAAGCCAGGGTGTCAGCTCGACTGTTCTGAGTTCGAGGGACATGAGTAACTTCTGTCCGAGATGAGAGCCGGTCCCTTAGTTGGAGAGTATGTTCCAACAATGGTATGAGCTCTAGCTTTCTAACAACATAGCCATCATTGATCTGCTTGATGACTAGTAGAAGAGGGCATCTCCTTGAGGGGAATGGTAGAACTGATCAACGACATGGAGGTTAGTTGTAGTCTTGTCAACACAAGCTTCGAGATCAAACTAATCCCTACTCAGACAATGGTACTCCCCTCTATGTAACGTTGTTGCTCCTTGAGGGGCATGGTAGCACTGATCAATGTGGTTTTTAGGTCTGCCTCACTACCGAGGTTCACCTATAAGAATTTTTCGACCGTGGTGGAGATGCTCTCTTCAAAGGTGGGAGGGAGCATCCTCTAAATCCTCATCATCACTTATGGTAGAGGGATCCATAGCAGGAGTAGTTTTCCTTGAGTCGATAGATCCTGATGAGAGGTTGGTACCAGTCTGAGCGACAGTGGACACTGCATTAGGGAACTCATGTGCTGCCAAAACCATAGTGATGAAGGTTGTTGATCCAATCCCATCTGGTCTTCATCCCAAGGGGCCAGACTTGATGATATCAAAGAAATAGTGGCGAGTCGTCTTGATCATTTTAATTTTAGCCCGAAAAAAAATTAGTTATGACATATTGTCGTTTCCATGGGGTGGACATCCCAGTACCTTATGGGAGTAGGAGGCTCTGGGATCACCTAAGCCTGATTTGTGCAGGAGTATGAGGTGATACTATGGTGTCTCTTAGACTTGTGAATGTGGTACCCTCTCATTCTATAAACAAAGAATAATTTTTCTATGTTTGGAGTTTTATCCTTCAATTAGTGGATTCAAAATATGTTGGCATCATTTAGATCTATCCACAAGTTGGTCATATTCATGGAATGATCAACCTTGTTAGCCTAAATCTACTTGTCTTTTCTCTTATAATAGTCGGAATCCAGATAACGGGCTTCAAAAGAGGAAAAGGGAGATGCTTCACCTTGAACCATGCCCACTCGAACATTCAGAGAGTAATTGATCCACTGGTGATACGATAAAGGAACTGCCACAAGTAGGTGGATCCATGGACTACCCAAAAACGCATTGTAGGTGATGTCCTGGGAGACAACCATAAACTCATTATGGGAAACTAGGACACAAAACTGTGTCTTAAAGTGGATCTTTTTTATAGGTGTATGTTCTATCTTATCATAACCTTGGATTCTTATGTTAGAGGGACACAGATCATCCTCACACAACCCCAGTTTTCACAGTGTCTGAGTCAGGATTAGTTTGATCTCGAAGCTTATGTTGACAAGACTACGACAAACCTCCATGCCATTGAACTAGCCAGTGACGTATAGTAGGAAAATGTGCCCCTGTATGGGATAGCCTTTATCCTCTCTAGAGATTGAGATGATGTCTTTGCATTCTGCATGCCCGACCACATCAGTATGAAATGCTTCTCCAGCTGCTACCTCTGTCTCAAACAAGAGGGGGCTTCTTGAAGCCTCAGTGAGGGCCTCACTTATATCCAATGATAAGAGATGGGCATAAAGGATAGAGATCATTGTTGGAATTATAGAAAGATTCTTGATGGAATCATACATTCATGCTAGGCATGATCTTTTGCGTATAGGAGGTCGCTCTATGACTGGAGGTATGGTAGGGCCTACAGACTGAACTGGAGGCTAACTAGTGAAAGTAATATCACATTGCTCACTAGTCGAGGCCTACGTAGTGACTATCGGTTGAAGGAACAATGACTGAGATAGGTCTATAGAAAATCCGGGATGATCACGACATAGTCAAGGTGGATCCAACTAATCCAAATACATGAACAACGGTGAAGGAGGACATGATGACACCAGATGAGAAGGTTGTGCATGAAGAGCTTTGTGATTGGCCTACTATCTAGTTTTGGCAGCCTGAATAGCCTGGCTGGAAGTACTAACTGAGTCACTCCAACGACCCATATTTTCACAGCCCCGCCGATGCTGGCGACGACTGGGGACGTTGGGAAGATCTTCCTGGTGCTCCTCATCGTTAGAAATCATATAGGGATTTACCACCTCTACTATATAAACTTATTTATACCCTTGACTGTCACCTGATGATTTATTCACTACGTGATGGATTCTGGGAGGAATTTCTATATCTGGGGGCATGAAATCGTCAAGAGTATGGGATGGTGGGGACATTGGTGTTGGACATTGTTTTTCATTGCACCGCTAGTGTTTCCTCTTCAGAGAAGGGTACTACTAAGATGACGATGCAGGAGTAGTAGATGTGGCTTCTGATGTTTATGGAAAATTTAGGCGTGCATTGATAACACCATGGGCATAGGTGACTGTCTTATGAGCCATCTAGTTGTTATACTTCTTGGACTCGTGGTTAGAAAAATAATGCCACTCGCCTTTCCTATCACTACTATTGTCTGGAATCACAAAGACATAGGACAGTCATACGGGAGATGGGCCTAACCGAACTATGTTGTTATCAACCTAGTCATGAAGTTGTTCATTAAACAAATAGAATTGTTTGAGGGTGTTCCCTAGTATTCAAGGATAGGGGTAGAAAATACGGTGTTCATTGAGGTTTGCCTCTTCTGGCCTCCTTCATTCAGAAAAACTTACAATCCCCTACTATAAGGAACTTCAGAAATAACTAGGGACTTGATCCTCATTGAACGAGTAGGTCTGGTTCCTCATTTCTAGGAAGGGGGCCCTTGGAGCCTGATTCTAACAAGGAGCTAGAGGAGAATGTTGAGGAGGTGGTGCCTGATTATTGTGCCTAGGCAGTGGCATCTCATTGCACAGGGGAACTAACAAATTTTTAGGTGGTTGCTAGTGGGTTGGAGGCTATGCCTGATATGGAGGGCCTCGGTGAGGATATGGAGTTGGCTCCACTAGTAACAACTCTAGTTTCCTGGTGGCCTCTATTTGAGACACTACGGCGGACTCATCCCTAGAGGCTCTTATCGCGGGGACTGCAGGAGGCAATCGATATGCCTGGATGGCCTGTTTCAAGGCTTCTTCTAGGAACATAGCCTTATTAGAGATGTATTTAAATTTTCTGGGGTAGTTTTGGATGATCAAAGAGGAGACCAGTTCTGTCTTCACATTCCCTATGCTCATCTTCAGCAGTTTCTCCTGAGTCAGTGGAAAGTAAAGCGAGTATGTAAGCCCTTTCCACAAGGCGACAATGTCTACAGCATGCTCATCGGGCCTCTTCTTTCACTTGAAGAGGTTTGCGATACTCATCTTCGGATTGGTCGAACAGAATTGGTAGATAAATTTCCTACGGAGGTCTTCCCAGCAGGTTTTTATCCGATGGGGAGCTGGTTGTACCAGATGAACGATGGCCCCTCCAATGTTTGTATGAAGCATCGGAGTTTGGAAGCCTTATGCTGCAATGGAGTTCCCAACATGGGCCCAAATCTTGAGATAAAGTGGATTAGGTGCTGCGGCAGGTCCCCTGTCCCATTGAAGGGGGAAAGCATGGGATTTCCAAAACCCGGGGTGGTGGCATATCATTAACCCAAGGCTGATATGGCTTCCCATCAGACAGGATCACCAACTGTTGAGTCTCTAATACATTAATTTGGGCAATGAGTGTTGCCATTTGATCATCTAGGTGGGAGTTCCTATCTTGACAAGGATCTCTAAACACCAGCGCATTGGCGGTTTCTTCAACATGATAATCAGACCCAACAACTCATGGAGCGGCTGACAGAATGGCCTATGGAGTAGACGTGGGAACCTAAGATGGGTCCCATGGATTGTCACGCTGTTCAAGAAGATTTGGCCACACAAACCATGACCTTTTTCTGTAATTTCTAGCCTCAACCTTGTCTGCATGGGAAAGATAGTCAGGGTCAGCAGGAGGAAATTCACTTAGGGGAAGTTGTGTATGATCCTGTTGCCCCGACCGTGGAACATTGTAGTCTAGTTGTCACTCTACAGTGCATTCAACAAAGAGTTCTTCATCCATTTTCTTGTGTTCAGTGAGTTACTGATGCAACGTGGTTTTTTTGGGATTGTCTTCCTCCTTCTGCACTATACCAAATGGGTCAGTGGGTTTGGAGGCTCTTAGGTGTTTCTTACCCTTCTGGTGATTTTGGCAGAGGACTAACGCTTCGGTGGGCATGGGACGACCCAGTATATTCCTGTTCGGATGACTAATCCTTCCCAATGGATTCAAGAGGTGTGATACTTTATTGTGGTTAGGTCCTCTCAAAGAAGCTCATCTTGTTCTCACCCCAGACAGGTTGTCCATATTAACCATGACTTTTCCTGGAGTCATGTCATCTATGTCTCCTGGAAAATTGGGATAGCAGTGGATGGAATTGAAATGGAGGGACACGTACTGCCCACGACCATCGATTTTCACATGGGGAGAATCTTCCTTGATTATCCTGTAGAGCACTTTAAAGCTCTGGACACACCATTGTTGGAGGGTCCTATGGAGACTTGTTGACTCAGGGTGCTCGACCACATGGAGTGCGACCAAATAAACCAAACGAAATTGTTGGCCGATGTCTTCAAAGTGCGCCTGACTCTTGGGTTATGCCACTCATTGGAAATGAAGATGGAAATTAGTCTCCTAGAGGGTATATAGAATGCATCCAACGTCCTCTTGGGTGAGTGCTTCTGACACCCTGAAATTTGGCGCTACAACTAGCCAAAACATCTCTAGGATGTAGTCTATTGGGAGAATATGCCACAAACTCCTTGGTCCAGATTCGGGGTCTAGCCCTTCATTTCCCCGCTCATAAACTGGAGGAAGCTGGGGAACCAGTTGAGATATTGAGGTAGACTACAGAGATGGCAGGCTGGCCGGTGGAGAATACAGTGAGCGAGTTGACAAACTGCCACATCTCGGGCTATCCTCCGAAGAGTGTAACATAGATAGCACATCGTAGAAAGATATTATTGCAACAATAGTTCCTGGAATAGGGATTACGGATACTAGTGATGGACCACACTAATTCCCATTATCCATTTTTCCCTAGAATAGCTCTCTGTGAACTCTAGTTGAGGTTGATAGTGCTTCTAGTGATGATGGTGGTGATTCAATGGCTGAAACCTATGGATTTTACAAATTTTTGTCCTCTTGGATATACCTGCGGTGGGAGGTGGGAATTTGATGGACCACACATTCTGAAAGAATGATGTTTCTGCGCCTTGTTCCTGACCTAGCCCTTGACATGGATGATCTAGGAGAGGGTTCCATCATTGAGTCGTATTCAGGCTCAAAATCTAAGAAGCAAACTGGATTAATCTCAGTCTAAATATTCTCTGCATTCTTTTTATGGTGGAGATGACCCACCCTCCTGACCTGGGATGGTTCTTTGGGACAGGGTATATTTCTGGCATGAGGAGGATCTTCGACCGTACTGGTGCTTGGGTGGAGAGTATTTCTACCTGAGTGAGCTGGGGCATGAGGAGCGCATGGATAGATATCAAAGGGAACACTGGGAGGACCACCATTCCCATGGGTTGATGTGCGGAGGGGACCTCTGTGGGAAATGATGGAGTGGGTAAGACCTTCGATGGAGTTGATAAGAGCACGGGTAGGACCTCCATGCTTGTTTCCCTTAGAAGCATCAACACAAGGAGGTTACTCGTACTGGTCATGTTGAACACGAGTAGGACCTTCATGCTTCATGCTGGTGAAGCGAAGCTGGCCTTCACTCCACTGATTACTAAGGTAAGGAGGACCTTTTCCATCTACTGTAAGGGAATGGGGAGGGGGACACGCTGGATATTGACTGGATGTATAACATCCCCACACTAGCGGCCTATGGTAGGAGGAATAATGCCATATCTAATGTAATGAGTGCAGGAGAAGCTTCTGTACTGAGTGTCCCCATCACGGGGAATACCCTCATTTATACTGAAGGTAGCACAGGGCCGAACATTATGTCGAGCTTGGAGGAAGGGAGGAACTGCATTGTCTATGGTGGTGGTATGAGGAGGACCTCTGTATGGGGTGTCGTTGCTGCAAGTCAATGCGAAACGACCACTACCTACGCCGACGACAAAGAGAGTTGACCCAGCCTACCCGTGGGGAGGTTTGGGCCTCGATCCGGGATGGGTATATAAGTTCCACTACTCACCATAGATAGGTGGATGATGATATATTTTATAGGTGGAACGAACCATAGTATTTGTTGATGTTGACGCCCCTGGAAGGCATCCTCCTCATCATGCCCCCGATGTGGGCGTTGGGTCAGCCGAATTGGGGTCGGCAGCGCAGGCACATGGCTTACCTGATCTTCATCCCATGGGACTAGGTGGCGATGTTGGCATGGACTACAGGTAGCACTTCTTGGGAGCCCAAAAATGGGATCCCAGTCGGGCTGTTCTGGACATCCCCAACATCATCAGCATAGGGAAGGGAGTCATAAAAATGTTTTGGGGAGAGGCTCTCAAAATGGTTGTACATCAGAGTGGGGAGAAGTGGATCCCATCGCTTCCCTTATGGGGTGGTGGAAATGAGGCAAAGATGCCTCTAAATCCTCGAGGGGCATATCCTGATTCAGGATAATCCCCTCCACCTCGTATTGGCATACGAGGTCGTTTATCACCCTTCATTGTAAGAATTCAGAAGGGGAGATGTGGAATGGGGGCCAATCAGTTGTGGTTGTGAAGATTTTCATAGAAGTGGTGGAGCTAGAGAGATTTCTACATTGGTGCTACCCCCACCACTATATCGGTGGGTGGGTAGCAATTAGATTCTTGATGTAGCAGTTTGGTTCCAAAAAGGCAAGGAGATTAAACAATTAGTGCTTCAAAAAGGAAATCGACGTCAAGTGCCCCAGTGTCACTCCGTCTTCCATGACTGGTATGAAGGATCCATTGCTGACAATGTTGTAGATTGATATTACCAACATTTTGACTACCCCAAATTCAGTTTTGTTTCACCCAAGGCCCAATATTTTCTTGGTGGGACCCAGTTCTGGATAACTAGATACGGTGACACACTAATTCATTGATGTGTCGAATGCAACAAATCTTTATATTGAGAATAATAACATCACATCGGGTTCACCATTTTTGTTTCCGACTCTTTCTTTGTGGAATTCTCATCCTCTTATTTGAGAGGGACGAGGATGCACATACTGTTTCCTTGCATTCCCTCTTTCCAAATGTGGGTGGAATCCATCACTTATTTAGAGACGTTTTCTCCTTGATCGAAACGGGATGATGGGATGTCGGTTCCTCCTTCAATATATTCCTCCTTGGAACTAGTAACCTAGTCCAGGTCTCCATTATAGATTAATAAATCATTCATGAAACTCTTCCAGTTCCATATTTTTATGGATTCTGGTTAATTACACTACTTTGGTCAGGATATTCCAAGGGTTCCATCCAGAGAAGCAACCTTCGGTCGATGGAGTAGCCATCTTGGACATCACTCGCATGTCTGGATGCTGGAACACTAGGGTGTCTAGATCTCTTTCTTTTATTATAAGGATTCTCATGGGCGCAGAAGCCCAAGGCATCCCACATCAAATGTGGGGAAATATATGACATAGGCATGTCTTTGAGTTTTTACTCAGTATCCCATCTTTAACACAATGTATTCTGTGAGTTTAACATCTAGAATAGATGGATTAGACTAATTGAAACACTGATTAGAGTGGATCAGATGGGTGGAACCCTTAGAGGGAACACTGATTCTAGGAGGTGAATTGATGTGATCTCACCAGGATGTGGCTTCCTAGGTAAGAAGCAAGATGGATAATTCATGTTTAAGTGAAGTGGATGGAGAGTTGGATGGAGTCGACTTGAGGGAGACAGTGATATTATGTTTGATCCTTGAAGAGACCTCCTACATATACCCATGGAATAGAATCAAAGTGCACATTGTTCGGTGAAGTGATGGGACAGCTAAGGAGGTGAACCATATGAAGAGGACCCGGAGGAAGTGGAACCTCTTAGTTGGGTCATTAAATTTGGGTGCGTGCGGAGGATAGTGAACCGATGACAAGCTGGAGAATACGTATGATTAGAAGCCCGAGAGTTGGTTTGATGCCAGAGGGGAAGACCAGAAATGTGGGTCCTAATGGAGGGAACTACGACGACTTGCCACTGGATGAGGTCACAATGGCATACCACTGGATGGGGGCACAATGGTTTACCATTGGATGGGGGGCCAATGGTTTATCACTGGATGGGGTTGAAACTATTGGAGGCCTCCTATGTACACTGTCTTGGAGATAGGGATCAAAGCCCAAGTAGTTTGAGTGGGTATAGATTAACGTCATCTGGGACGAATAGGAGTACGCAGTTTGACATCATGTGAGATGAAGGTGAACAGACATGAAGGGCTGGAATAATGGGTGTTGGTCTTGAACCTCAAGGATGCATCCTATATACCTCATCTTGGCAAGGATCAATGTCCATGTAGTTCGGGACAGTTTCATGAACCAACGTGAAGGTGGTCGGGACCAATGGTTGGTGGGCTTGAACCACAGTGAGGCTTCCTACACAACTTGCCTTGGAAAGGATCAAAGTCCACGTAGTTCGGGAGGACTGTGGTGGACCGACGTGAAGATGGTGGGGACCAATGGATGGTGGGATCGAACCTCTGGGAGACTTCATACGTACCTTTCCATGGAAAGTATCAAAGTCCACATAGTTCTGGATGGTGTGCAACTTACATGCAATGGTGGCCCAAAGTGGATGTCATGGTGGATTCTTAGTCTAAGCCCACGTGATTCATGATCGTTGTGAGAAAAAAAATGGCCGCAAAGACCTGATGATCACGTTGTGAAAGGTGTGTTTGTGGGAAGTGGAGTTGTGTTTACACATGGTTGGTAGCCCAAATCGAAACAAGGGATTATGTGTGGTTAGCAGCCGAGGGATATGGAGATTGGGACTTACTCCATGGTGGAGGCCAAATGGCGATAATGACCAAAGGGAGAGATATTTGGTATGGAAGAGAGGAGGGATCTGGTTCCCATCCCCCCTATCTGGTCTTTGGCCAGGAAGAAGATAGGAGGATTAGAGATTATTCCTCCCATAAGAAAGGATAAGGGCTTGCACTAAGGTGGTTTCCCTTTCCCCATAGATAGATGTTGCTCCGGAAAATATGATCTCATTCAATGTGTGGAATTATCTCACTCTCGTGGAAACTAGTTGGTGTATAGAATATCTGAGATGGGGGAACCTGCATATGATGCATGGGGAGGGGTTATAGTATAACATCATATGCTGAGGATTATGATGCTTGATAGTTTAACGTCCTACATCTCGGACGAGGTGGGTTTACTCCACACCCTTAGGAATTAAATAAGTAACACCCAACCGCCCTTAGGGAAAGAAATAAATCAGAAACACTGTAGTGAGGGGGTGTTATGCAGTGATCCATTGAGGGGTCCACATTAGGAAGTCTATGAAAAGAATAAATAGAATTTATCTTTCATGAGTGCTGCTAAGGAGAGACAATAGTGAATGGGGATTATGTATGGAAGCTTCCTGTGTGCCGCTAAGGAGTGGAAATAGTGAATGGTGTTTATACATGGAAGCTCCTCGGGTGCCGCAATGTAATGGTGATATTGGATGGGGATTACGGATGGTAGCTACCCAGATTCCTTCCTCATGTCTGACTATGAGGTAATCCCAACTCACTAGAGGTTTGAGGCATATAGTTGTGGCCAACACCTATGCAGAAGTGAACAAGAAGGATAACACCAAGGGCATTGGAATTAGTCCAAACAAAGGGAGATGCAAAATGTGAATCACATGACAGACATTTGGAATGCAGGGAGGGTGGCATGATGATAGAGGATAACTGTTGGACATTTTTGAAACACAGTCTCCATATATTGTTAGTCGGAAATGGGGACAAACAAATGAGGGTCGACTGTTCACCATGTTCGACACATAGGACCTGACTCAATGTGTCATCCAATTTTTTCTGCGGCGTCGGCCCGGAAAGGTTGGTGAGCCGATGCGGCATGGGACCAGGCTATTAGGGGGTCCCTTTAGTTAGGGAAGAGGATGATGATCCGAATGAAGGACACACAAAGTGTGAGGTGGAGTGAAGGAATGGTTAAACGGATTCCAATGCTCTTGAAATTATTCCACTGTAATCATGGCATGAGGTATCTTATGCTTTTCACATAATCCATCTCTTATTTATAAAAAGAGGAATCATATTATTGAATGATAGGGAATGGTACAGTTTAAAGTCATGTAGATAGGATATTTGGCATATTATTCTTAGAGCATAAGGAATATCTTGTTTGAAGAAACAAGCAAGCTATATTTGTCACATATGGAATACTATAGTTTATAGTCATGCAGATAGGTTTGTTGGAATGTTATGCTTGGCGCACAAGGAATCTCGTATATTGAGTAAGTTGCATCCTATGTTTTTTATGTAGGTTTTACTATAGTTTAAAGTCATGTTGATAAGACA
Source organism: Viscum album (assembly GCA_963277665.1). Classification (NCBI taxonomy): domain Eukaryota; kingdom Viridiplantae; phylum Streptophyta; class Magnoliopsida; order Santalales; family Viscaceae; genus Viscum; species Viscum album. The sequence goes on along the minus strand of OY728137.1, from coordinate 1,690,848,613 downwards.
ATTATGAATAAGGTGCTAGCAATGGGTGGTGTTGGGACTTACGCAAGGGTGGCCCTTTCTAGTACATCATGGCATAGGAGTCAGGTGATGGGGCTTGGATGAGTTTCATGAGGAATGGCTCGACTCAAAGTACTTGGGGAATTGATGATGAGAATCTCAACTCACGACATGGGAAATGAACCAAGAGGAATATGTTGAATCCAGGTGTTTAATGGTGTGAGGAGAAGTATTTAAAATCTTGGTATTCCATAGGTGGAAGGTGGACGTGCATAAGGGAGCAATGGAAAATGTTGATGCCTCATCTTGGAATCATCATGGTGTGACTCTCCTTTTTTCATGGGGTTCCGTGATGGTAGCAAAGGGACCGGCCTGAAGGGCAGAGACTACATCCTAGCACTGATCCTAAGTGGGGGTGCGAGGGCGCAGGCCCCACAGTATGGACTCGTGGGTGCAGGCATGAATACTGTTTTGCGTAAAATACACCACAGGCAGGATGTGCTGCATGTAGGATTGTATTGTGTGGAACATCTACGTGAAAAAATTGGCATTGTTTCACTATTCCATGCAATATTGAATTCTTCCGTGCAATGGGGAAGGGGTCCACACAATATGTGAGATGTGCGAGCAATAGAATAGATGGGCATGCAATAGGGAAGGAATTGCGTGCAATATGATATATTTTCATGCAATAGGGAAGGATTTGTGCTCAATAGGGAAGTCATATATGTAATAGGGGAAGTTGGAAGGCAATAGGGAAGGCCTATGCGCAATATGGAATGTTGGTGCACAATTGGATAGGTGCAGCACTGGTGCGTGCAGAATTTGGAACAGTGGTATTGTTGCGTGCAAAAAAATATGCTTTGAGCCCAAAATTGGGCATGTTGTCCCCTTTACATGAAAAAATGATGTTTTCGCTCAAGATGAGGGGTTTTGTGCATGTTCATGGAAAATGTGGACTTACACGGATTATAGCGGTGGCCACCCTCTGGGGTCCCTCCAGGAAGAAAGGAGTGAACTTGTATTTGTAGGCGTAATCTTGAATGTCCGTGCACATAAAATATATTCCAATTTTATTTTCAATTCCATTTTTCATGAAAGATTCCATTTTTACATGAACGATTCCATTTTTATGTGCAATATTCTATTTTTATGCGCATTTTTTCATTTTTACGTGCAAATCCATACTTTTCCCCAAAATCATCCTCGATGGCAATTCCCAGCAGTCTCCCTTCAAAAGGACATAACCTCTGATCCATCGCTCCGTTCAGGCTCCACGACCAGTAAAATAAAAGCCTGCAGAACTAACTTTTCTTTGAGATCATTATCACAGCATTCAGTGAATTACATTGATGCATTTTTTGGTGCCAATAAATCCCCCCATAAGAAATGGGTCCAACGAGGACAAGGAGGGTGAGGCAGACCACATTCTTAGGGAAAAAATTGGGAAAATGCCTCCCTTAGAGTCCTTTGTATCTCAATCGCATTGAGGAAACTAACAAAGAACTCCCAAATCCCGCATGATCCATTCTTAGTGTGAGAAATATATAATACAATGTAATTCACCTATATGTGAGTTCTAAATAGAGGAATATGTGAGAATATTAGAATGGCACATCGATCATCATTGGGGGCATACTAAACGAGAGAGGGTTTACGTATGGACATCAAGGCTCTCTGGACAGATGACTTGTTTCTCCCAACATGATCTAGTGCACAAGTGGGATAACGCCAGGGGCGTTAGAATCAATACAAACAAAGGTGAGTGTAAAGTATGATTCATGAAACCCAAAATTTGGAACACTATAAAGGTGGTGTGACAATGAAGTATAATCATTGACCATGTTTGAAACACAAAATCCCTACTATGTTAGCATGAAATGGGGAAATCAAATGATGGAAAACCACTAAACATGTTCAAAACATGGGGCCTGACTCAGAATGTTACCCATTAGTCTTCCAGAACACTGGACCAGAATAGTTGGTGAGCTATAGGCTGAACATCCATGCTGTTAGGGGGTTCTTGTCAACGTGAAAGAGGAAGAGGGTCTGAATAAAGGGATCACAATGTGTGGAGTATGGAGTGACGAGTTGTTCAATTGTATTCCAACACTCTTGAAATAAAGCCACCATAGAAGAAACATATTAGGTTGGTGCACCCGTCCGATCGGAGGTCATTCCTACTTCCAGGAAGGACCACTCTGATGAGGAAGCTGACACATCCCATCATTGTCATGGGGAATCCCAAACATGTTCAGGGTAGAGATACAGTTACAGGGTTCCCCAAATGATTTTGGGATAAGGGGCTGAAAAATATAGGGAACATGGCTTATGATTCCTGGGGCTGTACCCGAAGGAAATATGCCTAGTCATTCTTACATATCCAATGATGATTGAAATCATGTTGTACATAGTTCTGGAGGATGTCGTGCATTTTAACATCTTACGAAAAAGACACCGAGTGATATTTGTTTATGGTCCTAGAGCTCAGACCAAAGATGGTAGGGAATACAGGAGACATATGGTAAGGTAATTATAAAACCGTACATGAATGAGGACCTAGAGTCCAGATCACCATGTGTTCCTTTGGGAGGTTTTAGTCAAGGGACTGAAAATGAATGTTAGGCTGGGCCCAAGGAAATGTGCACGGGTGTTCCTACGTATCCCATGAGAATTAGAATCAAGCCACGCATAGTTCTAGGGATGGAATAGTAAGGTACCAGTCCCAGGGATGATAAGGTCATGCGGGTCTAGACCATGCACTAAAGGACACGAAATTTGATTGATCATATTTGTCATTTAGGATAGATGTGTGAGTGTGTGTATTTTGTGAAGAGATAAACTAAGGACTGGGGATCCCAGTGTCACCATGGGAATCCAGAAAAATTAAAACATTGACAAATGGTATGGTGGACTCCCAATAACCAACATTATGTCCCCTTGAGTGAGGTAATCACAATACAGTTTTGTTTTTCGTCATGTGTCCGAGATGATAATATCATACTTTAGGTTCATACGACAGGACCAACCATGCATTTTAACATCGTGTAATAAAGACACAATATTTTAAAGTCATGTGGGACTAGGAGGTATAGTTTAATGTCATATGGCATGGACATTAGGAGGAATTCACATGACGCGATAAAGCATACCCAATGTGAATGAGGATGAGGTCCACATCCCACCATGTGAAATTCTAGGGAAGAAAACTAGGGCTGGGCAGAAATAAGAGGTAGATAATAGGATGCTGGTCCTATGGATGAGGCGTCCAGGTTTTCCTACGTATCCCATAAGGATGGAAATCAATCGATACATAGTTCTTGAAGATGCAGTTTAACATCATGTAAGAAACATATAGTTTAATGTCATGCGGGACAACACATAGTTTAACGTCATGCAGTAAATCATACAATTTTATGTCAAGAGAAACATGAGGTAGGAGGGACTAGCTCCAAGAAGGGGAGTATGTGGTGCGACTATTGAAAACCCAACATGAACAAGGGAATAATCCCACACATTCCACACCATGTGGTCCTATGAGAGTCAGGGCCTAAAAGGTATAACATAAGAGATAAATTAGTGGAACTAGAGCTGGACCTAAAGATGAGATGTCTGGGAATTCCTATGTATCCCATGAGGATTCGAATCAATCCTTGTGTAGTTCTAAAGAGAGGACATATAAAGAGAACTTAGTTTAATGTCTTTGAGCTCGGACTATGGAGAAGTGGAACTCTTCCATGTAAGCGCAGACCATGATCCAATCCCTAAACCCAAGTGAGTCAAACTTGAAGTGAGAAACAAGGGCGGAAGAGGACATTGAAACACATGGAATACACATAAAAGGGAATTCAGTGAGGAGCCCCGAATGACGTCTTACTGTGGCCTTGTCATCCTAACATGCAAATGTGCTCTAAGCGATTGTACCAAGAGTGTCAAATTTTTCACATGGACATGATGGGGTAAAAAATGATGTGAATCATGTAACAAAAATTTAAGTCTTGATGGGGTTGGTGTGACGATGGAGGATAACTGTTAACCGTTTCTGAAACACAGCATCCATATCGCGTGACATGAAATAGGAACAACAAATGAGCATCAACCGCTGACCATATTTGCAATGCGGGACTTATATCAATTTTATGTTTGGAACCCTTGATAACATTGTCCTATAATGGTAATAGAGCCCTTGGGATGAGCATCCATGCCATTTGGGGGTCCCATCGGGTGTGAAAGATAATGAAATCCCAAATGACGGGGAACGTGAAGCCTGAAAAATGGGTGAAAGAATGTCCAGGTAGAATTTGACACTCCAGGCTCTAAACCAGAGTACTCTTGGGCACATTGGAGAATCACCAAAGAGGGTCGATGGACCCAACATAAGAGAATCCGACTCTAAAATATGAGTATAGGGCAAGGGAGTGAAGTCACTTAGAAGATAGAGGTTTGTGACAGCGTTGTTACAAACCTAATTTGAATGGGGACACAAGACCATACCACATCGTGTACCCCTCTATAGTAAGAACTCTGGCCAAGAGGGAAGAATGATAGGGAGGTTTCTAAGAAAATGAGATGTACCTGAAGACTAGACATTCAAAAATTCATACAGATCCCATAAAAATGGAAATCTACACACATATAGTTCTAGGGAAGGATTTTGTGCAATTTATAGTCATGTAGTGAGGATGGTGGTGCTCTTATATTAAGGTCATAGGGCTCAGATCTTAGATACCTAGTTTAATGTCATATACATGGGATATCTAAGTGGAGAGGGCGAATTATCATGCCTATCGAAGAACACAAAATGAAAAAAAAGATAGAGTAAATTTGTTGACCATGTTTGCAACACAGTATCTGTATTTGTCTGAACATGGGTCAAGGGCTAAACAATTGAGCATCAAACAATGATCACGTTCACAATACATTACTTGTATCAATTTTTTTCTTGAAATCCTTGAGGTCATTGTGCCAGGATGGTATGGGGCCTTGGGCTAATCATAAGTGCCATTCAGGGGTCCTTTTTGATATAGAAGATGATGGAAACCCAAATGATGGGGATCGTGAAGCCTTGGGGGGACAATGATTGCAGAAAGGATGAGAAATGAAGGATGTATTTTCCAAGGGGATATGTGTGGCATGGGAAAATAGCCTGACATGAATTAGGACTTGATTCCCTACCTCACCACACAATCCAAAATGAGAACTTGGACTTAGGGACTGAAAGGGTCGAGGAACCTGAGGTTGGGCATCCCAGCCTACTGTAGCCATATGATCCCTCATGTAGGTATTTCCTTACCTCATCTCATAAGCCCACATAATCACACTCAGTGTGGGAAAAACAGCATAGGACTAGGCTCTCCCCATCACATAAGGGTCTGACAGCTGGAATCACACTCCTTCCTGATGTAGAAAGAGTCTTGAAGAGACAATAGTGAATAATTAACCACTACTCTCAATGTTTAGAACATATGGGGGTTGTGACCACGTCAAAGGATAGTTATTGACCAAATCCAAAACACAACATCCATATCGTGTTACCTGAAATGGGAACAAAAAATGAGTGTCAACCACTGATCGTATTCGCAACGTGGGACTTGTATGAATTAGTTGTTTGAAATTGTTGAGGGCATTGTCCCGTAATGTTAGGAGGTCCCTTGGGCCGAGAATCAATTCCATTTGGGGGTCCTTTCAGATATGAAAGATATTGGAGTTCCAAGTATAGGGAGTGTGTCACTACTACAAATATGGCTTTTATCAGCGCTAAAAATGGACATTAACAGCACTAGAAAAAGCACTGATAATGACGACGAAGATAAAGGGGGGGGGGTCCCCTTTATCAGTGCTCCAAAAAGAGCTTATAAAGACCCCTTTTATCAGCGCTTTTTTAGCACTGATAAAAATAAAAAAAATAAAAAAAATAAAAAAATACTACCAATCTCATGGGCCCTTTATCAGCGCTTTCCCGCACATCCAGTGCCCGCCCGTACCTCCTACACCCTTTATCAGTGCTATCCCTTTAAATTACCCTTGCGCGCGCGCCCTTTCCTCCACCCAGATTTGATCTGGAGACCTCCCTCAGGCGCACCTAAAGCCTTTTCCACTACCCTATATTGATTTGTTCTCTTATTCATGATATATCTATTTATTTATTTATAAATATATTTCGTTATATTTATTCGTACAGTAATATATATTTATATTAATATATATAGTTATATTAATATATATATATATATATAGTTATATTAATATATAGTTATATAGTTATATTAATATATATATATAGTTATATTAATATATATATAGTTTTATTAATATATAGTAGTTATATAAATATTCATATATTGGTATTTTAAATAAAATGGATATTAGTTATTATTTAGATAATGCTGGTATATTTTATATATAAATATGTTTAATTATTTATTTAAAAAATTTAATTTTTAGGTGTGAATATATAAAAAATATGTACATATAGTTATATATTTTATTATAAATAGCAGTGCATTATAAAAAACGAAAAAATTTCAAAGAGATAATATCAATATGAATTTAATACCATGGAATAAATTCAGTCCGCACCAAAAAAATCCAATAATACCCCCTTAAACGAGGCTGAAAATCCACAAAATGTTAAATACTCTGGGTACCCCGACTAAAAACTCAGTTTTGGAGGCCTTCTGGGCCTCTTTTGGCCTCGAAAAATGCTTTACTAGGGTCTCCTAGGTCACAATGGCGTAGAGATCGTCGTAGGATTCGATTTGATATGTGGTAGAGCTCAAACGGACACATAGATCAAAAGTTATGGCCGTTTGAAGTTTGAGTTGCATTTTCAACATATTTTGGATATTTTTTTAATTTTTTATTATTGAAATTTTTATTAAATTACTATTACTCCATAATAATTATCAAATTATTAATTAAAAATATGTTTTTAATTTTTTAAGAATCAATTTTCACTAAATATCTTATATATTAAGTATATTAAGTGTAAATGTACATTTATACTTATATAAAATGTATTTAAAAATTATATATTATATTAATATCAATATAACTTTATAACTATATTTATATATTAATATATTTTTTAATTTTTTTTTGATGTTGATCATTTATCAACGCTTTTAAAAAAAGCACTGATAAAGCCCCCCCCCCTTTATCAGTTCTACTAAACAAGCACTGATAAAGTGGGTCCCTTTATCAGTGCTAAAAAAAGAGCTGATAAATGGGTACTTTTATCAATGCTTTTTTTAGCACTGATAAAGCCCCCCCCCCTTTATTAGCGCTTTTTCATTAGCGCTGATAAAGGTGTGGCGCTGACCTTGCCCAGTTTTGTGGTAGTGTGTGAATCATAAATGCACTCATGCAATTTAATGTCAAGCAAGATAGTAGAAGAGGTGGAGGTCTTCACGGGAGAGGGATACATGGTATGGTCATGATGAACTTGATGCGAATGAGGGAAAAAGCCTGCACCAAACCATGTGTTTCGACCTAATGGGAGATCCCAAAGTTTGGGGTTGGGGCTACATATGAAATGACAGGGAATTCCTATGTATCCCATGAGGCTGGGAATCAATCCATATATAGTTCTGATGGCCATACAGTTTAGATTCATTCAGTGAGGACGTAGGAGGAGTGAAGAATGAGGGAGGGCACATCGTGCAATCATTGAAATCCTGTCATGGGTGGGGCCAAAGAATCCTACACGACACCATGGGATCGTCCAAAAGAACTATAACTATGGGGATAGTCAAAGAGGAAACTAAGGATTGACTCAAGATGAAAATTCTGAGGGTTCTTACGTATCCGATGAGGATGGGAATCAAGCCATAAATTGTTCTTGCGGTTTAACATCTTGCAGGATGACATACAATTTAATATCATGTGGGACGGTATATAGTTTTATGTCATACAGTATGACATACAATTTAATGTCATGCTGGATTACATACAGTTTAATGTCATGTGGGACATCATGTAGTTTAATTTCATATGGGATATTTCATAGTTTAAGGTCATGTAGGACCAAAGAGTTTAAGGTCATGTGGGATTGAATAGTTTATGTTCATATATGAACCTTATGCAGTTTAGGGTCGTGTGGGACCACACAGTTTAAGGTCATGTGGGACCAAACGACTCCGGAAAAGTATTCCTGGAGGAACTTAGCATTGTTGGGAGGAATTATATGCTCACCATCTATGGTAACCACTGAATATGCACCATTGAAGTAAACCTTGTGAATGATGTAAGGTCATTCCCATTTGGGCTCTAACTTGGCTAGTTTCCTACCAGGTATCATTGGTGTCCGTAGGAAAAATACCAAGTCACCTTACAAGAAGGACCAGAGACAAAATTTCTTGTTGAAATCTCTAGCTATCTTCTTCTGATTCATTTCCATATTGTGCAGGGCAAGAAGACAATTCTCATCGAGTGCTTCCAAATCAGCCAGACAGATATTAGCTACCATATCTGGCACTTTCTGATTAGAGATAGTTGTGAGTAATTAGGGTAGTTTAATCTCTATAGGCAGGAAGACCTTTGTTCTGTACACTGAGAAATATGAGGTCACCTAGGTGGAATTACGAGTCATCGTCCAATAAGCCGAGAGGGCATCAGAGAACTTGTCCGACCAACTCTTCTTATTCTGACCAACCATTTTCTATAGAATTTTATAGAGGGTCTTGTTGAACACCTCGATCTGTCTGTTTTATTGTGCATGATAATGGGAGGTATGGTTAGAATGAATCTTGTACTTAGCGTACAGTTTCTTCAGCTCAAATACCCTGAAATTTCTGTCGCTATCGGTGAGGATGGTGTGAGGGACTCCAAATCGGTAGATGATGTTGGATCTCAGAAAGTCAATGATGGAATGGGCTTTGACCTCCTTGAGTAGAACGACCTCTTCCCACTTGGAGAAGAAATCTGTAGTAGTCTGGATGAACATGCACTGGTGAGCTGTCATCGGTGGATATGTTCCCACAACATCGAGTCCCCATACCGAAAATGGCCAAGAGTAATTGGTGGTGCAGAGAGGCTCTAGTTGTTGAAGCATAAAGTTGGAATTAATTTGACATTCATGGAACCTTTTTTAGAACTCGATGTAGTCATGGATATTAGAGGGCCAAAAATACCCCAGCCTCTGGATCTGGTGAGATAGTTTTGGCCCAGTATGATGATCCCCACATGAACCAGCATGAACATCATCCATGACTTGGGAAATGCTGACTCCTTGAATGCAATGGAGGAGAACCCCATTCAACCCATGCTTTAAGAGGATATGCTCATGACCAGTATTATGTTAGAGGGTAAACTATAATGCACAATGTCGAATTCTCTCGTGCTCAGCCCGATCTTCCAATAGATTATCATTTTGGAGGTACTTGAAAAAGGAGTTTCTCCAGTTATGAGTCACTTAAACCACTACATCCAGGGGACCTGGGGGTCATAAAGTGGAGGCATCAGCGGAAAGGTGGATTACCTGTGAGTTCTCACCGTCATCTGGAGTGATGGGAGAAATGTGTCTCGGGTGTGCCATGTGGATAATCAGATCATCCTGTTTGGCTCTGCAAGTTATGTAGCTAGTCTATCCAAGGCATCAACTCGGCCGTTCTAAGATTGAGGGACATGAGTAACTTCTGGACGAGATGGGAACTGGGCCATTATCTGGAGAGTGTGTTCCAATAATGGTACGAGCTCTAGCTTTCTGATGACATGGTCTTCATTGATCTACTTTATGACTAGTTCATAGTCCCCTTTTAGATGAAAATGGGGAACGTCTATCTCGAGGGCTCGCTCGAGGCTAGTAATGAGAGTCTGATACTCTTCTTCATTGTTGGTGTAGCCTTCTGACAACATGAATTAATACAGAAGAATATCTTCTACTATGGTAATTAAGAAAATAACCCGGCCTACTCTGATGAGCCTGGGGTCATTGAGCCCTCTTTCAGTGGGACTTCCGGAAGCACCATGAAAGTGAATTTGCAGCAAGGCATGGCTTGGTATACTGAGAAAATCACTTCATCGGGGAAATCGAGATCTCAGGACTGGTCCACAGGAGCTGGATGGGTGGAAAGGAAGTCTTCCAACGCTTTCCATTTAATATCCTTCTGAGGAACAAACCTGATGTCGAACTGCTAAAGGATTACTTCCCACCGAGCTAGAAGTTCAGTCAACATGGGGTGGTTCAGGATGTACTTCAACAGATCCACTCAGGACACCAACTATACCTCATGGTGCTGCAATTAATGTCGCAATTTCTGTATTGCGGATACTAGCACAAGACATCTCTTCTCGATAGGGGAGTATCTAGTCTCTGTATCGAGGAGAATGCGACTGAGATAGTAGATATTGTTCTTTGTCCCCTCATTGTTCTTCTAGGCCAGAAGGGCATCAAGAGACAAATCCAGGGTGGTCATGTAAAAGACCAATAGCTTTCCATAGACAGGTGGCATTGACAATAGAGGTTGAAGCAGATACTTCTTTATTTCCTTGAAGGAAGTCTGACATTATTCATCATACTCCTAGACAGTGCCTCTCTTCATCATCCAAGAAAAGGGCTAACACTTCCCATCGAGATTTGCGATGAACATTCTTATGTATTCCATGTGGCCATAGAAACCTCAAAGCTCCTAAAGGTTTCTTAGGGGAGACATCTGACCAATGGACTTGATCTTCTCTAAGTCTATCTCGATGCCCCTGTTAATGAAAAAGAAGACGACAAACTTTCCAGAGGTGACCTCAAAGGAACACATTGATGGATTCATCTTCAGGTGGCGGGAACATAGAAAACTGGACACTTTCTCAAGGTCTTTGATATTGTCCATACACTGGTGAGATTTGACAGCCAGATCATCCACAAAATATTCCCCAATAGTTCCAAGGATCGGCTTAAATAAGTGGTGAATGGCCCGCTAATAGGTGGCACATTCATTCATTAAACCAAAGACCATGACATAGTAGTAAAATGTACCATGTGGTGCCCGGAAGTCTATAGACTCTTCATCATCTCGATCTATTCATATCTAGATATACCTGTAGTCTCCATCCATGAAAGAGAGGACATGGAACCTAGTTGTAGATTCAATCAACAATTCATTCACAGGATGAGAGAAATCATCCTTCGAACACTGACGGTTGAGATCTCGAAAGTCGATGTAGAATCTGATCTTTCCATTATTCTTCCTAACTGGAACAATGTTTTCTATACATTTGGGTTACATTAACTCCTTAATGAAATTGGCTCTGATGAGCTTATCAGCTTTGGCCTCAACCATGGTATCATGAGAAGGGTGCATCTTTTGGGGATGTTGCTTGAACCTGTAGAGATTTTTCGGGAGACCGAGGTGGTGGATGGATACTTGATGGTCTAGTCCAATAATATCATCAAAACTCTAGGAGAATACATCAAATTTTTGTTTAATGAAATATATGTACTATTTTTGCTCCTCTAGGGGCATAGTGGAACTGATTAATGTGGGTTTCGGGTCCGCCTTGCTACTGAGGTTCAGCTGCACCAATTCGTCGACCGTGGTGGAGACGCCCTCTTCAAAGTTGGGGGAAGCATCCTCTAAATCCTCTTATTCACTTATTATGGAGGGATCCTAGGTGGGAGGAGTTTTCTCTAAGTTGAATGATCTCGATGGGAGGATGGGACCCACCTCAGTGATAGTGGACATCGCATCAAAGAACTCTGTGCTGTAGAAACCATAGCGATGAAGGTTGTTGATACAATCCCATGTGGCCTTCTTTCCAGGGGTCCAAGAGTGATGATATCGAAGTAATAGTGGTGCATCATCTTGATCTAGTTAAATCTATCCCAGAGAAACAATCATGTATGACATATTTTCGTTGCCATGGGGCAGACATCCTGATACCTTATGGGAGTTGGAGGCTCTAGGATCACCTATGTCGGATTTGCGTATGAGTATGAGGTGATATTCTGGCATCACTTGAAAATGGGAATGTATTTCCTCTCATTCCTGAAAAAATGAAGCATTATCCCATGTCAGGGGTTGTAGCCTCTAATCGTTGGATTGGAAAGATGTAGGCATCATCTAGATATATCCATGGGTCGGTCGCAGGCATGGAATGATCAACCTCGTTAGCCTAAATCTACTTGTATATTCTCTTATAATATTCGGTATCTCGATAGCGGGATTTACAAGAAGAAAAGGGAGACCATTCACCTAGAAGCACACCCAGTCAACTATTAAGGGAGTACATGAGGCACTGGTGATATGATTTAAGGAACTACTTCATGCATGTGGATCCATAGCTTACCCATCAACGCATTATAGGTGGTGTCCTAAAGACAACCATAAACTTGATGATGGTAACTAGGCCACAGAACCTAGCCTTCAAGTAGATCTTTCTGACCGGTGTTTGTTCCTTCTATTTATAGCATTGTATTTTTTGGTCAGAGGGACTCAAATAATTCTCAGACAACCCCAATTTCCACAGTGTCTGAGTATGGATTAGGTTGATCTCAGAGCCTATGTTGACAAGACAACTACGAACCTCCACACCATTGAACTGGCCATTGATGTACTGGGAGAAAATGTGCCCCTAAATGGGAGATCATTCATCTTCCCTATAGAATGAGATGATGGCCTGACATTCATCATTCCTAGATGCCTCAGCATGAAAGGATTTCATGGCTGCTACATCTTCTTCAAACAGGAGGGGGCTTCTTAATGACTCGACACGGCCTCACTCATATCCGATGATAGGTGAAGGGCCTCAATGATTGAGAGATTTTCTGGAATACTAGATGGATGATTGAGGAAATCATACTTCATTACCGGTGTGAACTTCTTCTTACATGAAGTCACTCAATGAAAGGAGGTATGGTGTGCCCTACCGACTGAACCGGCAGCTGATTGGTGATAGGAATATCTCATTACTCACTAGTCGAGGCCTAAAAAGTGACTACCAGATGAGGGTCTGATGACTAAGACTTGTATATACAAATATTTGGCTGATCACAATGCATTCGAGGTTGCTCTTCTAGGTCCAACAACATGAACAACGGTGAAGGCGGACCTAATGACACCAGATGGGAAGGCAATGGGTGTCAAGCTCTGTACTGGTCTTGCTTTCTAGTTTCAGCAGCACGAAGAGCGTGGATAGAAGTACTGATTAAGGCACTCTGATGACCAATATTTTTGAGGCCCCGCCGATGCTGGTGACGACTGGAGACATTGGGTGGATCTTCCAAGAGCACCTCATCGTCAGGAATAATATAGGGATTTACCATCACTATGTTATTAACTGAAAATAACCATTGACTGCCACTCAAATATTCATCCACTACTATATGGATTCTTGGAGGAATTTCCATATTTATGGGAATGAAATTGATGAGAGTACGGGATGAGAACGACATTGTCAGGGGACTTTGTCTTCCATTGCGATGCCGGTGATTTCTATTCATAGAAGGGGACTGCTGAGATGACGATGCAGAAGTAGTAGATGTATCTTTTGAATGTTCTGGTCAATTTAGGCATGCACTGATAAAACCATGGGGATGGGGGATGTCTTACGAGCAATCCTGTTTTCATACTTTTGGGACCTGTGGTTAGAAACATGATGGAACTCGCCTTCGTTGTCACTATTATTGTCTGGCTTCACGAAGAAACATGCCACCCATGTCGGCGCTGGGCCTAATTGAACTATGTTTTTATTCACCTGGTCTTGATTCCAGTCATTAAACATATAGCACTATTTGAGGTTGGGCACCAGGATCTGGTGATTGGGAATTTAATTAGGGCGATTGGTGAGGTTTTCCTCTTCTGGCCTCTGACATTCAAGAAAACGTACAATCTCCAAATCCAAGGCACTTTATAAATAACCGGAGACTTTATCCTTATTTAACAAGTAGATTTTTTTCCTCTTATTTGGGAAGGGGGCCCTTGGAGCCTAATTTTAATGAGGGGATATAGGAGACAATATAGGAGGTGGATCCTACTTATCTCACCTAGGTGGTGGCTGATCATTGCACGGGGGAACCTGCTGATTCTATGGTGAGTGCTACAGGGTTAGAGGTTGTGCCTGAGGTGGAGGGCTTCTACAAGGTTGTGGAGGTGGATCCACTAATAACAACTCTAGTTTCCTGGAAACCTTTATTTGAGCCACTACGGAGGGCTCGACCCAAGTGGGCCTTCTCGTGGGGATTTCTAGAGGCAATGGACGTGTCTGGATGGCCTATTGTAATGCTTCTTCTTGGTGTGGGGCATTATTAGAGAAGTCTTGGAATCCCCTGGGGTAGTTTTGGATGATGAAAGAGGTGAACAGTTTTATCTTGACATTCCTTATGCACATTTTCATTAGTTTCTCCAGATTCAGTAGCATGTCAAGGGAGTGTGTGATCCGTTTCCACTAGGTTTAAAATTCTATAAGGAAATCATCAGGCCTCTACTTGCACTTGAAGAGGTTTTTGATTCTCATCTTCTGTGTGGTGAAACTTAACTGGTAGAGAAATTTCCTACAGAGGTTTCCTAGCCGACCACTGATATGATGGAGAGCTGGCTATACTAGATGAACATCGGCCCCTCCAATGTCTGTATGAATCATCGGAGTTTGGCGGCCTCTTGCTGTGCTAGAGTTCCCAATATGGGCCCACACTGTGAGAAAATGTGGGATAGGTACTGCAGTGGGTCCCCTGTCCCATTGAAGGGGGAAACATGGGATTTCCAAAACCCATGGGTGCTGGAATATCATCCACCCACGCCGAATATGTCTTTCCATCATGTGACATCACCACCTGTCATGTATCTAAAGCTTCAAGGTGGGAAATGAGTGCCGCCATTGGATCATCTGGGTGGGGGTTCCTATCTTGAATGGGATCCCTGACCACCAGCACATTTTCAGGTTCTTCAACATGATTAGCAGGCCCAGAGACTCGTCGAGCGGCTGACGGGATGGCCTGCGGAGTAGCTGGGGGTACCTGAGCTGGGTCCAAAGTATTCTCACGCCGTTCAAGGGGATTTGGTGGCACATACCACACCCTATTACCATAAGTTTCATCCTCAACAATTTCTACATGGGAAGGATGTTCAGGGTCACCTAGAGGAAATTTGTCAGGGGGAAGTTGTGCCTACCCTTTCTACCCCAGTCGAGGATCACCATAGTTGTGTCATTGCTCTTCGGTGCATTTAGCAAGGAGGTATTCAACCATCTTCTTGTGTTTAGAGATATGTTTATGTAACATGGATTTTTTGGGATCATCTTCCCCCTTCTGCACTAATCTAGAAGGGGTTAAGGGTTTGGAGGCTTCGATGTGTTCCTTACCCTTGTTCGGATTTTGGCTGAGGACTAATGCCTCGGTGGGCACAAGAAGACCCTGTAAATTCCTCTATTGGAAAGTAATCCTTTCCAATGGATATAATAGGTGTAAAAATCCCTCGGGGGAAGGTCTTATCCAATATTATCAATCTCATTCTCACCCCCAGTAGGTCGACCATGTTAACCAAGACCCTGCCTATAGGCATATACTCTATGTCGCCAGACAAATATGATTGGAATCAGATGGAACTAAAATGGAGGACTATGTACTACCCTCAACCATGGATTTTCACATGGGGAGAAGCCTCCCTGATTATCTTGAGGAGCACTTTAAAGCTCTGGACATATCATTGTTCGATGGTCCTATGGAGACTTGGTGACATATGGTGCTCGGTCATAGGAAGTGCGTCCAAATCAAATAAATTGAATTGTTGGTCGATGTCTTAGAAGTGTTCCAGACTCTTTGGTTATCCCACTCATCAATGATGAATATGGAAATAAGTCACCTAGAGGGTCAGGATAAAGCATCCAACCTCTTATTGGGAGAGTGCTTCTGGCACCCTGAAATTTGATGCTACAACTGGCTAAAACATCTCTAGGAAGTAGTCCAATGTGAGAATATCCCACAAACTCCTTGGTCTAAATTCATGTTCTAACCCTCAATTTCCCCACTAATCAACTAGATGTATTTGGGGAACTGGTAGTGATAATGAATAAGCCCACAGAAATGGCAGGCTGGCTGGAGGAGAATACGTCGAGAAAGCTAGAAAACCACCACATCTCAGGATATCCTCTGAAGAGTGTAGTGATGTAGCCACCACATCGTTGTAAGATGGGTTGGAGACTGTTTTTTTTGGCATAGGGACTATAGATACTGGTGATGGACCACGCTACATCACGTCCTCCATTGGACCTCAGAAAAGCACTCTGTGATCTCTAGTTGAAGTAGAGTGTGCTTTTGGTGATGATGGTGGTGATTACATGGCCGAAAACTGTAGATTTTACAAATTTTAGACCTCATGGATATACCTACAGAGGGAGGTGGGAAGCTGATGGATCTCATATTTTGTAATTATGAGGCTGATGTGCCTTGTTCCAACAATGGCCCTTGACACAGAGGGTCCAGGCGAGTGTTCCATCATTGAGTCGTATTCAAGCTCTGAATCAGAGAAGGAGAATGGTTTAATCTTGGGCTGAATCTTCTCAGAATTATTTTTATGGTGGTGACGATCCTCCCTTCTACCCTAGGATGGTTTTTTGGGATAGGTTATATTTCTCGAATAAGGAGGATATCCAAACGTACTAGTGATTGGGAATAGAGGATTACCACCTGATTGAGTTGGGATGCAAGGACCACCTAAAGTGATATTAGAGAGAACACAGGGAGGACCACCGTGCCCATAGGTTGATGTGCGGAGGGGACCTCTATGAGAAAGGTTAGTGCATGTTGGACCTCCACTAGAGATGATATGAGCAAGGGTATGACCTCTATGCTTGTTTCCCTTGGCAGTATCAGCGCGAGGAGGATCCTCGTATAGGTCAAGCCGGACACAGGTATGACCTTCATGTTGGGTGCTGGTGAAGTGAAGCTGACATCCACTCCTCTAATTGATGAGGCGAGGAGGACTTTTTCCAGCTACTATAAGGACATGGGCAGGGCCCCCACACTAGATATGGACTGTATGTGTAATATCCCCACACCAGCGACCTGTGGGAGGAGGAACAACTCTATATCTGATGTAATGAGAACAAGAGAGGCTTATGTACTGAGTGTCACCTTTGTGGGGAAGACCATCATTCAGGCTGAATATATCATGGGGAAGACCCCCCATTCCGAGCTTAGAAGTGGGGTGGAGCCATGTTTTCCAGGTTGGTGGTATGGGGAGGACCTTTGTACTGGGTGTTGTTTTTGCGGGTCAGACCGTAGTGGCCACAACCCACGCTGAAGACCAAAAGAGTCGACCCAACCTGCCCATGGACAGTACTGTAAATCTGGGTTTTCCCAACGCTTCTTTACCGATGGTTTAAGAAAACCATTGGTAAATAATCCATTTCCTAATGGTTTTAGGAATCCATTGGGAAAGGGGTACCCCTTTTCCAACGGTTTTTGATAACCATTGGGGAAGGGGTGTCCAATGCACCCTTTCTCAATGATTCTACTAGAACCATTGGGAAAGGGTGACCCCTTACCAATAGTTCTATTGAACTGTTGGGAAAGGGTGCCTTGGACACCCCTTTCCCAATAGTTTCGAAAAACCATTGGGAAATGATGACCCCAAATACAGAATTGGCTGCTGCTCTCCCCCATTCACGAAAGAACCCTAATCTATCCATGGCTCTGCTCCTCTCGTGACTTCCCCCATCCGAACCTATCAAACTCCATCCGAATCGTCTCAAATTTGGTATTCTATTCTTCATACACATAAAATATTTATGTGAAACATTTTTTTATTGTTATTTATCTCATATTTCAGTTTTATGTTTTTATTTTGATGTGTATATCAATTTTTTGTGTTTTAATTTAATCTAGACTTTATCCATTCCAATCCATTTAATTAATGAAATCCTTAACCCTCCATCAAAGAAGAAGCATCTCAAATTCATTGCGCTTGGATTCTAGATTTTCTACGTATGTTTTTATGCTTTTTTTCATCTTGTAATTAATTGTTACTTGGAAATTTATTTATATGTATTTATTGATTTTTAGAAATGTTTTTATGAATGTTTTCCTTAAAATTACTTGAGGAATGTGTTTTATTAAAATGATTTTTTTTAATAAGTCTTGTGTAATGTAATTTTTTATAGTACACTATTTGACTATGTTTGGTATTTAGTAACACATGAGATAACTAGTGTGTGAGAATGTGTTGTGAAAGAGATTCCATGGTTGGTTCATGATTATATTTATGTTTTGAGCCTATTAATGAGTTGTTTTAAAGATATTTTGAGATATTTACCTTATGTTTATTGGTGAAAACAGGGATCTGTAGAGGTGGTTCGTGATTAAGACATATAATTACTGCTAAACATGTGGGTAAACCATGCATAGTAATGAATTCTTGAAATGTTTGATGTTTCTAGTCCTTTTTATTTGGAGTTTCTTTTGATGGTGATGTTTCTTATTGATACCTATGATGGGAATTTATTTTAGTTTCTAAATCGGCTGAGAATCCCCCACCATGCACAGTGTATGCACCCTCTACCCTTATTTAATCATTCTATTTACACAGCCTATGAAACTTCTACCCTCATTTAATCAGTGAACTCAAGTCATTAAATCAATCCTTCATTCTCACTATCATGTAAGAAATTTAATGATGCAAACCCATCCTCAGATGATTTCTTACCTTATATAGTGTCCGACATATGAAATACGAGCTTTTGAATTCATCAGTTAACCAGGATCATATATTCCCTTTCCTCCAAGATGACTGTACTAATATAACTTTAGGGTCAATTAAATATGGTTCTCATTGTATGATGTATATTATGTGTCCTTCTTGGCCAATACTCACTTTTAAGAGTGTGGGGTGCTTTTCACTACCCATGCTGGCATGTGTAGACATCCATAAAAATGTTAGACAAGTCACAAGTTTAATTCATTAATGTTGTTATCATTGAAATAATTTATTATTTATATCAAATTTAAAAAAATAATTCTTTTTCTATACTTAATGAAATTAAATTTTTTTACAAGCCATGAACAACCTATTAGTGTAGAAGCCTAATATTTATTCACCCATGGGGTGCCCTTGACATGGGTAAGTACATGGGTAGTAAAAGGTATGTCCATAGAGGTGCCAATAAGGAGTTATTGAACATGACTGAATGATTGGGATGCCTATAACACATAATGGGTACTGAGGCATGTGCCTCTTATAGACCTAATGAAAATGAATATAAATAAATTTTAATTTAATTTAAGAGTACTTGTTCTTTACATTATTTTAATAGTTCACTACATCAACTAGAAACTTCTTCCTTTATCGTTTACATAAATGTATTTTCTATTAATGTTCAATCCTATTGAATTTTTTATGACAAACGGACTTGTATAAATTCTATTTACAGAATGGACAGAAGTTGGATGTATGAAACCGATCGTATTTCAAGCAATTTTCAAAACAATTTAGAGAGCTTTATATATTTTTTATTTCAAAAGGCTTCAGATAGTGGTCGTGTACATTGCCCATGTTCCAATTGTGTTGGTAGACCTTGGTTGAGCCATGATGAGGTCCTCTAATACATAAACAAAAATGGTTTTCAAGAAAACTACTTTGTGTGGTATACCAATGGGGAGAAAATGAAATCTCAAATTGGTGATGATCGAAATGAACGGACAATAATGGAGAATTTGTTAGATGATCTGTTTCCGTTTATTCACCATCATGAAAAATAAAGGATTTAGACTCAAGAAGACATCAATATGAGGATAGTTGATGCATATAGTGAAAATGATGATATTGATAGGGTGAAAAAATTGAATGATGTTTCCACGACTCCAGTATATTGACAATGAGATAAAATGAAAAAGCTGGAATTGTTAATATAATTGTTTCATGGGAAAACTATGTATGGGATTTCTAATACAGGAATAGATTACATTCTTTCCCACTTGAAGGATTTACTTCCAGATGATTCAGATATTCCCTCAAACCACTATATGGAATGGAAGTTAGTTGAGGAACTTGGATTTTCAAGAAACAAAATTCATGATTTCTTGATAGATTTTGGTTTATTATGGGAGGAAACTGATGAACGAAATAATTGTATAAAATGTGGCACATCCCATTG
The DNA here is from genome assembly GCA_963277665.1 of Viscum album. NCBI lineage: Eukaryota > Viridiplantae > Streptophyta > Magnoliopsida > Santalales > Viscaceae > Viscum > Viscum album. Next base: position 1,690,828,540 of record OY728137.1, on the reverse strand, counting down.
GAAGTCAAAATCTAATGGAACACCATCCCGCGTTCCACAGAAAGTAATGTGGCACTTTCCATTGATCCCCAGACTCTGTAATATTTTTATGTCTGATGACATATAAAACAGATTCTAATTGTGTATATACTTTATCACAATGATCCTTGGGTCATTTTTGATGTGTACGAGTCAACCCCGCCTCAATCCGAGGTGTGGTGTGTCCGACACCACTCAAAGTGTCTCTCTTTTGTTTAAAGTGGACTTCCTTTTAAGTGAAAATAAAAAGTGACATACGAAAAACTGACCAAACGCATTCGAAATTTGTTTATGCTTTAGGAAAATGATCGATGCGTCATATGTGATGTGTACGAGTCAACCCCGCCTCAATCCGAGGCGTGGTGTGGCCGGCACCACTCTAAGTGTCTCTCTTTTGTTTAAAATGGACAACATTTTAAATGAAAACATCAACTGGCATACGGAAAACCGACCAAATGCATTCGGATTGTGTATATACATTAGGAAAATGAATCATGGGTCATTTGAGACTTGTACGAGTCAACCCCATCTAAATCCAAGATGTGTTGTGGCTGGTACCACTCTAATTGTGCCTCTTTTGTTTAAAATGGACTAGATTATAAGTGAAAAGAACAACTGGCATACGAAAAACAAACCAAATTCATTTTGAATCTGTTTAAATTTTAGGACAATGATCAATGGGTAATATGTTACTTGTATGAGTCAACCGCGCCTGAATCCAAGTCGTGGTGTGGCCGGGACCACTCTAAGTGTCTCTCTTTTGTTTAAAATGGACAACATTTTAAGTTCCAACGGAAAACCGACCAAACACGTTCATTTTCTATTTAAACATTAGGAAAAGATCCATGGGTCATATGTGACATGTATGAGTCAACCTTTCTTGAATACGAGGCACGGTGTGGCCAACACCACTCAAAGTGTATCTATTTTGTTTAAAATGGACTTCATTTTAAGTGAAAACAACAACTATCATACAGAAAACTGACCAAATGGATTTTTATTGTGCCGATACTTTAGAAAAATGGTCCATGGGTCATATGTGATGCATATGAGTTAACCCTGCCTCAATCCAAGGCGCAGTGTGGCCGACATCACTCAAAGTGTCTCTCTTTTGTTTAAAATGGACTTCATTTTAAGTGAAAACAACAAGTGACATACGAAAAACTGACCAAACGCATTATAAATGTGTTTATGCTTTAGTAAAATGATCCATGGGTCATATGTGATGTGTATGAGTCAACCCCAGCTCAATCTGAGGCACGGTGTGGCCGGCACCACTCAAAGTGTCTCTCTTTGGTTTAAAATGGACAACATTTTAATTGAGAACATCAACTTGAATTTGGGAAACCAACCAAACACATTTAGATTGTGTTGATACTTTAGTACAATGATCTATGGGTCATTTGAGATGTTTATGAGTCAACCCCATCTAAATCTGAGACGCGGTGTGGCTGGTACAAATCTATCTGTGTATTTTTTGTTTAAAATTGACAGGATTATAAGTGAAAAGAACAACTGGCATACCAAAAACCGACCAAATTCATTCAGAATATATTGAAATTTTATTAAAACAATCCATGGGTCATATTTTACGTGTACGAGTCAACATCACCTCAATCCAAGTCGTGGTGTGGTCAGGACCACTCTAAGTATCTCTCTTTTGTTTAAAATGGACAACATTTTAAGTACATATGGAAAACCGACCAAACGCATTCATTTTCTGATGAAACTTTAGTATAACGATACATGTGTCATATATGACTTGTACGAGTCAACCTTTACTCAATACGAGGTGTGGTGTGGCCAACACCACTCAAAGTGTCTCTCTTTTGTTTAAAATGGACATCATTTTATGTGAAAACAACAACTAGCATACAGAAAACCGACCAAACGGATTCTGATTGTGTCAATATTTTAGCACAACGATCCATGGGTCATATGTGATGTGTACGAGTCATCCCCTCCTCAATATTAGGTGTGGTGTGGCCAACACCAGTCATAGTGTCTCTCTTTTGTTTAAAATGGACATCATTTTAAGTGAAAACAACAACTGACAAATGAAAATCTGAACAAATACATTAGAAATGTGTTGATGCTTTTGTAAAATGATCCATGGGTCATATGTGATGTCTATGAGTCATCCCCACATGAATCCAAGGTGCGGTTTGGCCGGGATCACTCTAAGTGGCTCTCTTTTGTTTAAAATGGACAACATTTTAAGTACATACAAAATACTGACCAAACAGATTCTGATTGTGTTGATACTTTATCAAAATGATACATCGGTCATATGTGGCGTGTAAATATTAACCCTACCTCAATCTAAGATGCGGTGTGTCTAGCAGCACTTAAAGTTTTTGTCTTTTGTTTCAAAAGGACATCATTTTAAGTGAAAAACATCAACTGGCATACGGAAAACCGACCAAACACATTCGGATGGTGTTGATACTTTAGGAAAATGATCAATGGGTCATTTGAGACGTGTACAAGTCAACCACGTATAAATATGAGACGCGGTGTATCTGGTACCACTCGAACTGTGTCTCTTTTGTTTAAAATGGAAAAGATTATAAGTGAAAAGAACAACTGGCATACAGAAAACTGACCAAATTCATTCGGAATCTATTGAAATTTTAAGAAAACGATCCATGGGTCACATGTTATGTGTACGAGTCAACCGCCCCTCAATCCAAGTTGCGGTGTGGCCGGGACCACCCAAAATGTCTTTATTATATTTAAAATGGACAACATTTTATGTACATACAGAAAACTGACCAAAAAGATTCTGATTGTGTTGATATTTTAGCACAATGATCCATGGGTCATTTGTGATGTGTAAGATTCAACCCCGCCTCAATCTGAGGTGTGGTGTGGTCGGCACCATTCAATGTGTCTCTATTTTATTTAAAAATCACTTCATTTCAAGTGAAAACAACAATTGACATACAGAAAAATGACCAAATGCTTTCGGAATATGTTGATACTTTAGGAAAACGATCCATGGGTCATTTGTTACGTGTAAGATTTAACCTCACCTCAATACGAGGCATGGTGTGGCTGGTATCTCTCCAGGTGTATGTATTTTTTTTTAAAATGGACATCATTTCTAGTAAAAAGATATGGTATACGAAAATCCGATCAAATTATGAATTGAATTTTTCATTCCACATATAATTGTCATCTAATTTTGTAATTGAATTCTAAATTAATTATGTATGTTTATAATTAATTTATGAATTCTGATTTAATTATGGCTGTGTATAGTTCTAGGATGCATTATATGTTAAATGTGTAAGAATTATTTATCTCTATGTATGTGTTATTTGGTTATTGCTGGTTCAATCATTTTATATGTATGTGTCAGTATATTTCATGTACAATAATTGGAAATGATTGAAAATGAGAGGGAATGTTGATGTACAAATTGCACAAGATGAGAGTTGTTGTGCAAATTGCAGGTTGTTGTGCCATTTGCACAGCATAGGCTATGCCAACAGTTTCAAACAGTTGGCATAGCTTGTCTGGGTATTTTTTTACCAAAGGTTCTATTAACCATTGGTAAAACTACTTTTTCAATGGTTTAGAAACTGTTGGAAAAGAAACCCTCTTCTTGGTTTTCCCAATGGTTCAAGCCAAACAATTGGGAAAAACTACCCCAACGGTTTGGAACAACCATTGGGATAGGTTAATTTTTAACAACATATCCCAATGGTTCACTGTAAACCATTGGGAAAAAATTTTCCAACGGCTTAATTCCCTATGGTTTATAGAACCGTTGGTATAACATATACCAACGGTTCTGCAGCCTTTCCCAATGGTTCATAACCGTTGGGAAAGCATATATTTCCAGTAGTGGGAGCATTTGGGGTCTCGATCCAAGTTGGGTATATAAGTTCCCCTTATTAGAATACATAGGGGGTTGATGATATATGTCGGCGGTGGCACGAGCCATTGTAGTTGTTGATATTGACTCCCCTAGGAAGGCGTCCTCCTCGGCCAATGCCCAACGCTAGTGTCGAGTCAGCCGAATGGGGGTTGGAAGTGCATGTACATGGCTTACCAGATCTTTATCCAGTGCAACCTGGTGGTGATGCTGGCGCAGCCTAGTGGGAGCCCATCTTTGGAGCCCTCAAAATGGGATCCTGGCCAGGCTGGCCCAGACATCCCCAACCCCATCGACGTAGGGAAGGGAGTCATCGAAATGTTCTAGAGAGAGGTTCCCGAAACGGTATTACATCGAAGTGGGGGGTGGTATTTCTCTACGCTTCCCTTGGGGGTGGTGGTGGCAATGAGGCGTAGATGCCTCTAAATCCTAGTAGGCCATATCCCGAGTTGGGATAATTCCATCATCCTCATATGGGTGTACAAAGTCGTTTATCACCTTTCTTTGTACGAATTCAGAAAGAGATATGTGGCTTGGGCACCCAGTATTTGTGGTTGTTGAGATTTTTGTGGAAGCGGTGGAGCTACAAGGGATTCCCGTGTTGCTGTTTCCCTCGCCCCATCATCGATAGGTGGGTAGTGACTGGATTCTTGACGCAGTAGCTTGGTTCTTGAAAGGTAGGGATATTAATCCATTAGTGCTGAAAAAACGAGATCGACGTCCAGTGCCCCAACATCACCCCATCTTCCATGATTGGTAAGAAGGATCCATGCTAACAACGTCACAGATTGAGATACCCAACGCATTGACTACCCAAACTTCTGGGGAGTTTCACGCCAGGCCCGCTATTTTCTTGGCGGGACCCGGTGCCGGATAACTGGAACTAGTTACACCCTAATCCACTAATTTCTTGAACGCTACTAATCTCCACATTGAGTAGAAGAACATCACATTGGGTTCAAAATTTCTGTTTTTAACTGTTTCACGAGGGTCTCACATCTATCTCTTTGAGGAGAACGAGGATGCACTGACTGTTTCCCCGCATTCCCACTTTCCAAAGGTGGGTGGCATCCATCGCTAATTCAGAAACATTTTCTCCTTTCTTGAAATAGGAAGATGGGATGTCGGTTCCTCCTTCCATGGATTCCTCCCTAGAACCTGTTACCTAGTCCAGGTCTCCCTTATATATTAATAAATTTATCGTGAAACTCTTCCCATTGCCATATTTTCATGGGTGCTGCTAAATTACACTACTTCTGTCGGGACATTCTAAGGGGTCCGACCAAGGTATCATCCTTCAGTCGGGGGAGTACTCATGTTGGGAATCACTGGAGAATATGGATAGTGGAACACTAGCGCGTCTAGGTTTATTTCCCCTATTAAAGGACTTGTCAAGGGCATGGAAGCCCGAGGCTTCCCACATCTAATGCGGGGAATTATATGCCATAGGCATGTCTCTTAGGTTTTCCTCAGCTTCCCATGTTTAGCACAGGGTATACTACGAGTTTAACATCTAGTGAATATAAATCAGACTGATCAGAACACAGACATGAGTGGATTAGATGGGTTCAACCCCTGAAGGGAAAACTGATGCTAGGAGGTGAATTGACGTGATCTCACAGGGATATGGTGGCCCAGGTAATAAATAAGTTGAATAATGGATGGTTAACTGAATTTTATGGACAATGATATGGAGTCAACTCGAGGGTGACAGTGATGTTGGGCTTGAGCCTCAAAGAGACCTCTAACATATCCCCGTAGCTGGGAATCAAAGTCTACATAGTTCGGTGAGGCGATGGGACACCTAACGAGGTAACCTATATGAAGAGTACCTGAAGGAAGTGGAACCTTTAGGTTGGGGAATGAAATTGGGGTGCATGCGGAAGATAGAGACCCGATGACATGTTGGGGCATACGTGTTATCAGCAGCCTGAGACTTGGTTTGAAGTAAAAGTGGAAAACCAGAAATATGGGTCTTAATGGATGGGACTACAATGTATTTCCACTGGATTGGTCACAATGGATTACAGATGGATGGTCTCACAATGCCTTACCACTGGATGGGGGCACAATGGCTAACCACTGGATGGGGTTGAACCTCATGGAGGCTTCCTACAGACCCTGTCTAGGAGACAGAGATCAAAGCCCACGTAGTTCGAGCAAGTATCATTTAACATCGTGTGGGATGAACATGGGTATGCAGTTTAACATCTTGTGAGACAAAGGTGAACCTACATGAAGGGGTCAGAATAACTGGGTTTTGGTCTTGAACCTCAGGGATGCATCCTACATACCTTAACATGGCAAGGATTAAAGTCCACATAGTTCAGGATGGTTTGTAGAACCAATGTGAAGGAGTTCGGGGCCAATGGTTGGTGGGATTCGACCTTGGGGAGGCTTCCTATGTACATTTCCTTGGAAAAGATTAATGTCCATGTAGTTCAAGAGGAGTGTGGTGGTCCGACGTGAAGATGGTCAGGACCGATGGATGGTGGGCTTGAACCTATGAGAGGCTTCCTACGTACCTTGACTTGGCAAGGATCAAAGTCCTTGTAGTTCGGGATAGTGTGGGGCTTACACGATAAAGTAGTCCAGAGTGGATGTCTTGGTAAATGCTTACTCTATGCCCATGTGAGTCATGCTTGGTGTGATAAACCAGATTCAGTAAAAACATGACGAACACATAGCTAAAGGTGAATCCATGGGAAGTGGAGTGGGGATTACACTTGGTTAGCGGCCCAAAATGGAAACAGGGGCTTCTGTGTGGTTATTATCCTAGGGAAATAAAGATTGGGATTTACTCCAGGGTGGATTCCAGATGTTTACAATGACCAAAGGGATATGAATTCGGCATGGAAGATAGGAGGGATCTAGTGGCCATACCCCCTCTCTGGTAATTGTTTAGGAAAACAATAGGAGGAGTAGGGATGTTTCCTCCTGTAAGAAATGCTAGGGGCTTACACCATGATGGTTTCCCTTTCTCCACGGATAGACGTTGCTCCAGCAAAAAGGATATCATTCCATGTGAGGAATGTCCTCACTCCCATGGAGACCAGTGGGCATAGAGAATGTCCGAGATGGGGGACCCCGTGTATGATACACGTGGAAGGGTCACCGTTTAACATCATCTACTAAAGACAATAGTGCTTGGCAGTTTACCATCTAGAATCTCAGACGAGGTGGGTTTACTCCACACCATTGAGACTTACATAACCGATACCCACCCGCCCTTGGGGAAGGGAAGGCATCCACAACGTTTTAAAGTTGCGTAGATAGAATTCTTAGGCGTAAGAGGCATAACAATAGGTGGTGTTGGGACTTATTCCAGGGCGGCTCTTTCTGGATCAACCTGGAATAGGAATTAAATGATGGGGTTTGGATTAGTTACGTGAGGAATGGTTCGACTCATGGTACTCAGGGAATTGATGATGGGAATCTCAAATCAAGACATGGCAAACGAACCAAGAGGAATATGTTGACTCATGTTTTTTAATGGTATGCAGAACAGTATCTCAAATCATGGGGTTACATAGGTGGAAGGTGGACGTTCATAAAGGCATATTAGATAATGTTGGCATCTCGGGCCAAAAACATCATGGTGTGACTCTCCATTTTCATGTGGGTTAGTGAAGGTAGTGAAGGGTCTGTTCGGAAGGGCTGGGACCGCATCATAGAACTGATCCTGATTAGGGGTGAGAGAGCATAGGCCCCGTGGTTTGGACCAGCGGGTGCAGGCCTGGATACCATTGCATGTAAAATACACCACTAGCAGGATGGGCTTCATGCAATATTGCACTGTGCGGCACAGGTACGTGCAAAAATGGGCACTATTGCACTGTTTCACTCAATATTGAAGTCTTGCATGAAATCAGGAAGGTGTGCATGCAATATAGGAGATGTGCGCACAATAGAATAGTTGTGCATGAAGTAGGGAAGGAATTGCAGGCAATATAGAAGATTTGTGCACAATAGGGAAAGATTTGTGCCAAAGAGGGATGGCCTGAGCGCAATAGGTAAAGTTCGTGTGTAATATGGAAGGCTTGCACACAATAAAGAAATTTGGCATGCAATTGGATAGGTGCAGCACTGGTTCACGTAGAATTGGGAACAATGGCACTATTAAGCGCAAAAAAAGATGATTTGCACATTAAACTATGCATGTTGGCCCATTTACGCACAAAAATGATGTTTTTCATGAATGATAGGTGGTTTTTCATGAGGGCATGGAAAATGATGACTTACGTGCATTAGAGTGGCGACTACCCTCCAGGGGACCTCTAGGAAGCAGGAGGTGCACTTGTGTTTATAGGGTAAATTTTGAATGTTGGTGTGTGTAAAATTTGGTTCCAATTTTCCGTACAAAGCTATTTTTCCCGGAACATTAAATTATTACGTGAATGATTCCATTTTTATGTGCAGGATTCCATTTTTACATGCAAGATTCCATTTTTATGTGGAAATCCATACTTTTCCCCAAAATAGTCCTCGATGGCCATTCCCAGCAGTCTATCGTCAAAAGGCCTTAACTTCTGATTTGTCACTCCATTTGGGCTCCACGACTAGTCAAATAAAAGCCTTCATAATGAACTTTTCCCTATGACCATGTCTCGCAACATTTGTTGAATTACATTGACACATTTTCTGGTGCCAACAAATCCCCCCCTAAGAAAGGGGTCCAATGAGGACAAGGAGGGTTAGGCGAACCATGTTCTCAGGGAACGAATTAGGAAAATGCCTCCCTTTGAGTCCTTTGTATATTGATCGCATTGAGGTATCTGCCTGCTAACTCTCTATTCCCACATGATTCATGCTTGGTTCAAAAAATAGACAAGAGAATGGAATTCACCTATTCTAGGGTACTAAATAACGGAAGATGTGAGAAGATCAGAATGGGACATCGATCACCATTGGGAGCATCCTAAACGAGAGAGGGTTTACATATAGACAATATGGCTCTATAGATTTCTGAATTGCTTCTCCCAACATTCTATGGTGAATGAGTGGGGTAACGCTAGGGGCGTTAGAATCAATCCAAAAATAGGGTAGTGGAAATTGTGATTCACGATACCCAAAATTCAAAACACTGTAAATGTGGCATGACAATGAAGGATACCTGTTGAACGTGTTCGAAACACAACATCACTCTTATGTTATCTATAAATGGGGATAACAAATGAGGTATAACCGTTGACCATGTTCAAAACATGGGGCCTGACTCAAAATGATACCCATTAGTGTTTCAGAATGTTGGACTAGGATAGTTGGTGAGACATAGGCCAAGCATCCATACTGTTAGGGGGTTATTTTATATGTGAAAGAGGAGGAGTGTCTATATAAAGGGCATGAAAAAACATGGATTCTGGAGTGATGTGTTGTTCAAATGGAGTCCAACACTCCTGAAATTATGCCACCATGGTGGAAACACATTACGTGGACGTACCGTTATGATCATGGAACATTCCTACATCTAGATAGGACCTCTCTGACAAGGAAGATGATACATACCATCATCGTTATGGGGCATCTTAAACTTGTTCCGGGTAGAGCTACAGTTATAAGGGTCCCTGAAAAAGTTTGGGACAAGTGGCCAAAAAAGAGGGGGAATAGGACTTACGATTCCAAGGGATCGACTCGAAAGAAACATACTTGGGAATTCTTGCATATCTCATGAGGATGGGAATCAATCCATATGTAGTTCGGGAAGATGTCGTGTAGTTTAAAGTCGTGTGGTAAGGACGCTGAGTGATCTTAGATTGTTGTCCTATAGCTTGGACTAGATATGGTAGGGAGTGCAGGAGACACATGGTGTGGTAATTATAAAACATGATGTGATTGAGGACCTGGAGTCCAGATCACCATGTGTTCCTTGGGGAGGTTTTAGGTCGAGGGAACGAAAACAAAAGTTAGGTTGGGATAGAGGCAAAGTGCATGGGAATTCATATGTATCCCACGAGAATGATAATCAAGCAGCACATAGTTCTAGGGATGGCATGGTAAGGTACTAGTTCCATGGATGATAAGGTCGTGTGGGTCAAGACCACGCACTAAAAGACGCGACATTTTATAGATCGTGTTTTTCCTTTAAGACAGTTGTGTGTGTGTGTGTGTGTTTTGTGAAGTGATAAACCAAGGACTGGGGATACCAATGTCACCACAAGAATCAAGAAAAATGTTGGCATTGACAAATGGTATGGTGTATGACTAATACCCAACATAATGACTCCTCGAGTGAGGCCATCAAAATGAATTGCTGTTTTTCATCGTGCGGCCAAGACGATAATATCATTGTTTTGGGTTATATGACAGAACCAACCATGAATTTTAATGTCGTGTAATAAATACACAACAGTTTAAAGTCTTGTAGGGCCAGGAAAAAGATTTTAATGTCATGTGGCTTGGATATGGGGAATAATTCACATGACGTGATAAAGAAAACCCGATGAGATTGAGGATGAGGTTCACATCACACCACATGCAATTTCGGGGAAGGAACCTCAGGCCGAGTGCCACTAAAAGGTCAGAGAATAGGATGTTGGACCTGTGGGCGAGGCACCCATGTGTTACTATGTATCCCATAAGGATGAGAATCAAGACATATGTAGTTATTGAAGGTGCAGTTTAATGTCATACAGGACAACATATAGTTTAATGTCATGCAGGACAGTATGTAGTTTAACGTCATGCAAGACATCATATAGTTTAATGTCACGTGGGACTGGAGGTAGAAGGTAATATATCCTAGAAGGGGAGTACGTGGTGCGGATATTGAAAGCTCAATGTGACTGAGGGTATAATCCCACACACGCCAAACCATGTGGTCCTATAAGAGTCAGGGCCTAAAAGGCAGGACATAATAGATAAATTAGTGGAACTCAAGCTGGACCCAAAGAAGAGATGTCTGGGCATTCCAATGTATCCCATGAGGATGAAAATCAATCCATACATATTTCTAAAGAGGGGATGTATAAATAGATCTTTGTTTATGGTCTTAGAGCTCAAACCATGGAGAAGCAGAACTCTTCCAAGTAATCTCAGACCTTGATCCAATCCCTAATCCCATGTGAGTCAAATTTGGTGTGGGAAACAAGGGTGGAAGAGGTCTTGGAAACACATGGAATACACTTAAATGGGAAGTCAGTGCGGAGCCCCTACTGACACCTTACCATGGCTTTGTCCTCCTAACGTGTAAATACGCGCTAAGGGATAGTACCTAGAGTGTCGAAATTCCACTTGGACATGATGGGGTGGAAAATGATGTGAATCATGTAACCAAAATTTAAGGATTGATGGGGTTGGTGTGATGATGGTGGATAACTGTTGATCGTGTTACAAACATAGTATCCATTTCTTGTGACCTGAAATGGGAAAAACAAATGAGCATAAACCACTGAACATATTCGCAATACGGGACTTGTCTCAATTTGTTGTTAGAAACCCTCATGGACATTGGTCTGTAATTGTAGGAGAGCCCTTGGTCCGAGCATCCATGTCATTTGGGGTCCCCTCAGATGTGAAATATAATTAAATCCCAAATTAAAAGGAACAAGAAGCCTGAAAATGGGTAAAATCATTTCCAGGTAGAATCTGACACCCTAGGCTCTGAACTTGAGTACTCATAAGAACATTGGCGAATCACTGAAGAGGGTTGAGGGACCGACTTAAGAGAAACCAAGTCTAATATATGGGTGTAGGTCAAGGGAGCGATGGGTGATTAGGAGAGATAGGTATGTGTTGTGGTTGTTACAAACCTAATTTGAATCAGGACACAAGCCAATACCACACCATGTACCCCTCCCCTAGAATAACTCAGGCCAAGAGTCAAGAATGATAGAGAGGTTTCTACAAAATAGGGATGGACACTAAGATAAGACGTTCGGGCAGTCCTGCGTATCCCATAAGGATGGGAATCAAGCCACACATAGTTATAGAGAAGGATGTTGTGGAGTTTATCATCATTCATTAAGGACGGTGGTTCTCTTAGTTTATGTTCGTATGGCTCAGACCATAGATTCCTAGTTTAATGTCATATGCATGGGACAACTGAGTGGATAGGGAGAATCTTCTTGCCTGTGGAATACCATGAAATGGAAACAATGATAGAGGACAATTGTTGACCATGATCGCAACACAGTATCCTTATTTGTATGACCAGAGGTTAGGGGGAAAACAATTGATCATCAACCATTGATCACATTCACAATAAAGGAATTGTACTAATTTTTTGCTCACAATCCTCGAGGGAGTAGGCCTGTAATGGTAGGAGGGACCTAGGGATTAGCATACATGCCATTTGGGGGTCCTTTTAGATATAGAAGTTGATGGAAACCCAAATGATGTGGCTTGCGAAGCATGGTGGGGCATGTGTTTACGTAAATGATGATAAATGAAGGAGGGATGTCCCAATGGGATATGTGTGGTGCAGAATGATATCCAGATGTGAATGAGGACGCGAGTCCATACCACACCACACAATTCTAAAAGAGAACTTGGGCCTAGGGGCTGAAAGGATTGAGGGACCTGAGGCTGGGCATCCCGACCAACTATATCCATATGACCCCTCATGTGGGTATTGCCTTACCTTAGCTCATAATCCCTTGTTAGCAAAGCTTTATCTAGGAGAAAAGGAGTAGGAGTAGGCTCTCTCCATCACATAAGGGTCCAATAGTTGGAATCACACTCCAGCCTGAGGTAGACTGAGGCTTGAAGAGATAACAGGGTAATATGATCCACTACACTCAATGTTTGGGACCTATGGGGGTGGGGACAATGAAAAAGGATAGTTTTGAGCAAATTTGAAACACATAATCCATATCTTATGACCTGAAATGGGAATAACAAATGATCTTTAACCACTGACCATGTTCACAGTGTGTGAATTGTATCAATTTTTTGTTCAAAACTGTCGAGGGAATTGGACAATAATGATATGACGGCCCTTCGTCCAAACATCCATGCCATTTGGGGGTCCTTTAAGATATGAAATATAATGGAGTTCTAACTATAGGGAGTGTGTGATACATAATTGTGCCAGTGAAATTTGAAGTAAAGTTAGACAGTATAAGAGGTGGAGATCTTTAGGGGAGAGGGATACATGGTACGGTTATGATGAACATGACGTGAATGATGGAAAAATATGAAATCAGACCATGTGTTTCGACCCAATGGGAGATCCCGATGTTTGGTTATGGGCCTATGGATGAAATGTCCATGCGTTCTTATGTATCCCGTGAATATGGGAATCAATCCATACGTAGTTCGGAAGGCCATGCAGTTTAGCGTCGTGCGGTGAGGAAGTAGGAGGAGATAAGAACGAGGGATGCAACATGGTGTAATAATCATAATCCTGACATGAGTGGGGCCAAATAATCCTACACGGTACCATGTTGGATACTCCAAAAGATATGTACCCATTGGGTAGTCAAAGAAGAAACTGGGGCTGGACTCAAGACGACACATCTGAGCATTCCTACGTATCCCATGAGGATGGGAATCAAGTTGTGTGTAGTTCTTGTGGTTTATTGTCTCGCAGGACAATATACAATTTAATTTCATGCGGGATGGTATAGTGTTTTACATCATGCAAGATGACAAACAGTTTAACATCATGCGGGGTGACATACAGTTTAACATCATGAAGGATGACAAAAAGTTTAATTTCATGCAGGACATTTCAAAGTTTAAGGTCATGCAGGACTGTACAGTTTAAGGTTATATAGGACCAGACAGTTTAAGTACATGTAGGACCCTAATGAATTTTAGGGTCATGCGGGACCATACAGTTTAAGGTCATGTGGGATAAGACGACTCAAGGAAAGTATTTCATGATAAATATGTAATTGGTGGGAGGAGTTATACGTTCACCGTCAATGGTAACCATGTAATATGCACCATTGGAGTAAAACTTGTGAATGATGTATGGTCCTTCCCATTTGGGCTCCAACATGGGTGGTTTCCAACCAGGTATCTTTTGTGTCATCTAAGACAAAACCATGTCATATAAAAAGAAGGATCAGAGGAAACAAATTGTTGAAATCTATAGCTATCTTGTTCTGATGCCTTTCCAGATTGTGCAGGGCACTAAGCCTATTCTCGTCGAGAACTTCCAACTCATCCAGAAAGATTTCGGCTACTTTATCTGGTGCTCTATGATCATATACAGTTGTGTGCAATGAGGGAAATTGAATCTCAATGGGCAGGATGTCCTCTATTATGTACACCAAAGAATATGAGGTCACCTAGGTGGAATTATGAGTCAACGCCTGATAATTCCAGAGGGCATTGGGGAGCTTTTTCGGCCAACTCTTCGTGTTCTGACTAACCATTTTTTTCAGAATGTTAGAGATAGTTTTCATAAATGCCTCAATTTTTCCATTTTATTGTGCATGATAATGGGAGGTATGTTTAGAAAATATGTTGTACTTATTGTATTTTTTCATCAGCTCAGCTTCCTAGAAATTCATGATGTTATTGGTGAGGAGTGTGTATGGGACTCCAAATAGGTATATGATGTTGGAGCTCACAAATTCAATGATGGAATGGGCCTTGACCTGCTTGATCGGAACTGCCAATACCCACTTTGAGAAGAAAGCCGTAGTGGTCAGGATGAACCTGCAATGGCGAGCTATCACTGGTAGATATGGTCCCACGACATCGGGTCCCCATAACGCAAATAGCCAAGAGTACTTGGAAGTTCGGGGAATCTCTGGAGGATGATGCATAAAGTTGGAATTAATTTGGAACACATGGAACCTTTTGGTGAACATGATGTAGTCATGGATCATGGAGGGCCAAAAATACCACAATCTCTGGATCTAGTGAGAAAACATCATCCTGATCTGATGAGACCCACATGAACTGACATGAACCTCCTACATGAATTGGGAAATCTCGACTCCATGAATGCAACAGAGGAGAACCCCATCAATCCCATTATTGTAGAGGATATTCTCTTTACCAGACTATCCTGATGGGTAAAATGTAACATGGGCGGTCGAATTCACTCTCGGTCAGACCGATATGCCAGGAGATTACCATTTTGGTGGTACTTGCAAAATGAGGTTCTCCAGTCATGGGTAACCTCGTTCACTCCATTCATGGGACTTTGGGGTCCAGACGCAGAGGCACCAGTGGCAAGGGGGCTTACCTTCGGGCTGTCACCATTATCTAGACTGATGGGAGCAATGAATCTCTGGTGTTCCATGTGGATAATCAGATCATCCTATTCAGGCTCTGCAAGTGATGTAGCTAGGCTGGCCAGGGCATCTACTCAAATGTTCTAAGATCGACGGGTAAGAGAAACTTCTAGCTGTGATGGGAACTAGGCCATTAGATGGAGTGTGCATTCCAGTAATGGTACGAGCTCTGGATTTCTGGTGACACAGTCACCATTGATATTCTCGATGACTTGTTTAGAGTCCCCTTTCACATGCAAATAGAGAACATCTATCTTGAGGGCCAGCTCGAGGCCAGTAATAAGAGCCTCATACTCTGCCTCATTGTTGATGCAGCCTTCTGAAAATAGGAATGAATACATAAGAATGTATTGTGCTGGGGTAATTAAGACAATACCCATTCCTAATTTGTTGATCCTAGGTTCATTGAGCCTTCTGTCGGTGGGGCTTTAGGAAGCACCGTATAAGTAAATTTTCCAGCACGACATGGATTGGACTACAAATAGAATCACTTCATCGAGGAAATCGTGATCTAGGGACTGGTCTCTAGGAGATGGATGGGTGTAAAGGAAGTCTTCCAATGTTATCCCTTTAACAGCCTTCTAAGGAAAAAACCTGATGTCGAACTACTAAAGGATTACTGCCCACCAAGCTAAATGTCCAGTCAACATGGGGCGATTTAGGACGTGCTTCAATGTATCCACTCAGGACACTAGCTGTACCTCATAGTAGTGCAAGTAATTTTACCATTTCTATACTGCGAATACCAGTGAAAGGCTTATCTGTAGAGACCCAAAGCTTGACGTACATGGAAAGTACATTAATTTTGCGGAATACTTAATACATTACAAAAATAGACACTCAAGGATCGTAATAGTTTAGTATATTTGGAAACTCAGAATATAATTTCTAATCTTGGTAAAAGATCTTCAACATCTCCCATAAAGATCTCCCTTTTATTCTTACCAAAAACCATTCTTTATATCCTGGGGAAAAGAAAACATATAAGGGGTGATCTCAAATTCTCAGTAAGGGTAAACATAGAGAACATAAAACAATCTTTAAACATTTGAATGTAAAAACATGAGCATAAAGTATGAACATCAAAATCTTGAGCAATGACATAAAACATTGAAGTACATAAGGAATAGATCATAAAAGAACATTAATCATGATAAAATAGCAATGGAATAAAAATTTTAATTGTGGAAAAACATTAATCACATGATATGATTTCCATAGTTGCCAAGTCATTTCTGCCAAGACCATCTTAGTGGACAAAGTCCCTTTCTGAATCGAGTTCACTCCTCGTTCCAGTCCTGTAACACTGAACCGGATTAACTTACCATTCCAGCCATGTCTATCTCATGAGATATAAATCTTTACCCAATGTGTTGGAGGGAGATATAGGTCACACCCATCTCATAATGAAATCATTCTTACTAGTTCCACCACATAAACATAAATCATTCATCATAACCCAAAGAATAAAAATGGGTTTCATAAACATCATCCCATCATAACATAATCCAAATAAAAAATGGATATCATTTAATCATAAGAAAAATGAAACCATGTAAATTATAGAGTCATTATACTTGAAACATAATCATACTAGATAATTTCATTTTAGATGGAAAATAGTTTTGACAAAACACTTGAAATGATTTCTTGAAGAAGATCTCCTTTATTCTTTAAAATCATTTTCTTTTCACAAAATGCCATTAAATTTTAAAAGAAAAGGATTTTGTTGAAAATAATAATGAAATATTGTAGAGTAAGCTTATTGAAAATAAGGTGTTATGAAACTGTAAAAATCTGTTCATGTCGTATAAGTTAAAAAAACATTCTCCTCGTACTTTTGTCGGAAAAGTCAAAAAGTTCCATGTATGGTAAACAAAAGAAATATTCCTTCCATAAAACGTGGTAAAAGTCAAAAATGGGTAAAAAAGACATTAAAAATACATGAAACCATTTTTAGAAAAAAGTTATATGGATGATAAATATAACCCCAGTAAATACTTTCGAATAAACAATCTTAGATAAAAACGGGATTGGAAAAGTTATCCCTTGCCTTAGGTCTGATATGCTTCGTACGTATTCGAACCTCATGTATAATGATTTAAATAATGTCATTGAATTATTACAGAATCATATTCATTGTTATGATATCATATAAGGTTCACTTATGACTTTATATTACCGGTTCTTTTGTAAATTCATGTTAAAGTAGCGTTTTGAGTTAAATCGTTTCATTTATCGTCCATGTTTTTACTTGTAATTATTAATAGGATTACTTATATCATGATTACATAACTCCAAAATATAAAACATGATTTATATATAATATATATTTATAATATACATATATATAAAAGATTGATAAAGGGAAATAAATACACCGTTCATGGATACGGTAGGCCGTACGTACGCTTGAACGTTGTATTCGTTTCCTTATTGAATTGGATGGAATTAAGTAGATGACATACATATATATATAAATAAATCCATTTGCATTATTATGTCATATATTTCATGATTTCTTATTATATATACTTTATAATCATTCTTGAATTGTTAACATGGAAAATGAATCTCATCACGTCATTAAGACGGTAATCCGTACGTACGCACGAGCGATGATATCGTTCCCATATTTATTAAATGGAATTGGAGTAGATGATATAATATCTTAGAATCAGTATGATGTTATAATAACCTTATATAGTTATTCTTCACACCATTATACCCATCCAATTAAGGTGGTGGTGGAAAAACATATTACACCATGGCGTGGAGACAGTATTCCGTACGTACGTACGCACGGGGATTTCGTTTTCCGTAGGATAGATAGAAGGTGAAATAGGGTTTTTTCATATTTATAATAACATATAAGTATATTATTAATACTTATGTTATTACTTTATAATGAAACAACTAAATAAGAGTAATTAGAAGAAGAAAGAAACTTGAAAGGGTCGGTAGAAGAGATTACCTCTTCCTCGATGAACCTCCTTTAAACTTCTTCTTAGGGCACTAGAGTTGGTATTTTCAGAATACCAAAACCTCTATGATACAACTAGAGAGGTTTATAAGATTAATTGTCAGGGTTTGGCCGATATTAAAGGCTCAAATGGGTGTAAAGAGAAGTGGGAAGGGGTGCCCTTTTTATAAGGAAGGAGATGGGCACCATTGGAAACATAAGAAATATTAATTTATAATAAATTCAAAACCACTTAAAAACTTCAAAAAATGACTCAAATACAAATATAAGATGAGATAGGGAGGTAATATCATCAAAGGATAAAATTTATACATGTTGGGAATTTATTTTAAACATTATCAACTTTATTTATCTTTATTTAATCTATTTAATTTTATTTATGGTAATAAGATTCTAATTTTTAAATTGTAATAAATAATTATTTATGTGTTTTTAATTGTCCATAATTATATAATTTATGACATTGTAGGCTATATAAATTTCAATTTATAATCTTTAAATATTTTTGTGATTTTTAAACAGTTTTATAATATGTTATTTTTATAAAATAACAATAGTGTCAATTTTGAAACTATTCAATTATTTTAATTTAAATAAAATTCAAACAGAGGATATATTCTAAAAAAAATTTAATAGATTCCTAACATGTCAAATTTGTCAATAAAATTCGTGGAGCACATTAAATAGTACATATAAGTTTTATTTTAATATTTTTAAAACCATTTATTTGGTATATCTCTTAATAAAATAATTTGTACAACATTTTTGTATTAATTATTTAATATAATTATTTTTTGCATAAAAAATAAAAAAAAAATCCTATGATGAAGATAAATATTATATCTTTTATAATAATAATTTTTCTTGAATTTATCATCTTAAAATAAAAACATGTAAATTTTTATATTTATTAAATTATGAAGGTGACAACTTTGGAATCATTTAAAATAAAATAATATAAGTATCATGATCGCCTTTATAAGAATACAAATGGTCAAAAATTCGGCCATTGGATGATTAGGGTTTATATATACTGTACAATTTTGTTTTGTTCAGATTTTTGGGCCTTTTGATATGCATTACTATTTCAATAAAAACTATCTTATTGATTTTTCACCAAATAAATAATTTCTGCATCATTAATGTATAAGATAATAAGTTAATTAAATAACTCTTAAAAATTACAAATAAATTACAATGATAAATAAAAGCATTTTAGATTTCAAATGATTATTTATAACCGACTTTATATTTTTTATAATCTTATATTATAAGTACTTTAATTATTAAAGATTGAGTGAGACATATTTCACTTTCCTTTTAATAAAATAAACTAAAGGTCATAATCAAATACAAGTGGGTTACAATGGATTCCATTTAGACCAAAATATGAAATTGGATGAAATATAATCTTCCAATTATATTAATACATGTTTTAGGGTAATTTTATAATATTATATTTACCCTCAATTACCCGATTTAACTTCAACTATGGTAAATAAAATTTATCGTAGTTACTATTCATAGTGCCCAAAAATAAAAAGTAGCCTATTAACATAATTTGGACCTACTGAATCCAAATATGGAATCCACTTTTCCTTATTCAAATAACATAAGTTGCATAAATTAATTTAAAATTAATCCCGTTTTTTAGAAAACGGGTTTTAAAAGTTAAAACATTACCAAAGATTGAAATGATTTTACCTATGCATTCAATGTAAGATCGATGCTAATGACATAAATTATATTAAATTGTAAAAATATAGTCTAGTTATACTTTAAAATAATTCAATAATATAATTTAACCATATAAATTATTACGATGAAAAAAGTTTTTTTAAATTAAAATATAGTGTGTTTTTACTATTCATTAAAATATGAATGTTATCAGAATAATATGAAAATTTTATCCAAGGTGAATTTTTATAACATGATAAAAAATAAGAATTTTATTTTTTCAAATTTAACTAATAAACATGTCAAAAACTAGATTTAATGTGGGTGCGCCATCAAAAGGCGGCAAAAATGCATTTTTTAAAAATACTTATTTTTCCCGAATTTTTTTTTGTTCATATAACATATTTTAGAAAATGTGTAAGATGAATAATAATGTTATAAATTTCAAAATTTAGTTAATATTATTCATAATGGCTAGTCTATAATAATATTACAATAATATTTTGTTGTTTAGTAAAACCCGGTATTGCGTACAACACACGCTATCGAGGAAGGTAGTGATTGCAAGTAATATAAGTCATGTCAAGGTTGCATGTACTGCAATACTCTTTTGTTGTTTTGTATATTAGAATCCAACCATACTTCATTTATACATTGAATATATATATATACACACACACACACACAATGTTGCGTAGAATAACTACTATCAAACGAACATGAAATTGTGTGTAACACAATCTAATAATAGTGTTGAGTATACTGCAAGATAATACGGTGTTGCGTATAGTGCAAGATAATCTCATTGTAGCGTAAAACAGAAGATATTAAAGAAATTAAAAAGAATATATCTCATAAAATCTTGGGGTGTTACATTTTACCCCCCCACCCCTTAAAATGAATTTTTCCCTCGAAATTCACGGGGGTTATAAATGGTTTACTACTTGAAAGCTTCTTTCATAGAAACCCACATCGTAAAAAATTCTAAAATTTATCTTTAAAAACTAAAGTATGAAACGTAACGGTTACCCAAATTAAATAATCATTGGGTTTCCACATAGGAGAACTTAGGTGAAAATATTGATATGGAAGAAAAATATAACCATAAAGTTCTGATGGAGTGTGGTAGAGAACATGACTATGAAAAAGCCAATGATCACAAATCCATAAATTTGTGATGATCTAAGCTAGCATCTGATTCATCAGATATAGGGGCACTAGGACAACATTTTTGGTTTTCGAGATCATTTCCCTAAATTGGAATAATTTTAATTAGAAGAAATACTTACTTTATTTCGATATAATCTCACCTTTGTTTGTGCCTTGAACAATTTCCACTTCATCTCTAAAAGAAATGAAGTTGAATTTGTCATTCCTGAAGTGTTAGAAGATCATGTGATAGAATGACGGGTAATTCCATCTGTCTCAAACAAAATGTTAGCAATAGTTATATACATAAGTCCATATATGGTGATATTAATCGTATATCATTCCATAAATAGACTTACACTTCATCTATCATACCGGTTAATAAAATAAAACTAGTTTCTACTAACCAGGGACTTCCTGTAGGCCAGTGGTAGGCGATAAAGGCCTGTCACACTTCATTTGTGGGTTCGATTCCCACAGCCCTATCCGACGTGAGAGGTTGTCGCCCATCCTACGGGTTGTTCTTTTTCTAAAACTATACTATTATAACATAACAAAAAGTTCTAGCCTTAAACAATACTATTTGATGTCTTAATTAATCGATTCCAATCTTTAGTTTTATCCAAAATACTTCTGTCCAATCTCATAGTATAAATAAAACAATTACTATAATGGTCATATAACAAGCACGTGAATACCATCATTTATCCCTTATATATCATAAGATATATCTTGTTGGTCACATTCCAAACATGTGAATACCTTAATCATGTATTCTCCGGAAAATTTAATACTCATTGAAACTTAGTGAAAACATGAATGCTGTCAAAAGTTAACTCTTTCCACATACCAAAAATTCCAAAAATTCTATATAATCAAACCATGATATCACTCTGTCCTTATATAAATCATGATATCATGAATAATACCAAACATATTATTTTCTCCTTATCCCTTCATTATATGCATATCATCTACTTTCCAAAAATATTTCAAACACTTTTCATGGTTACATGTACCATATAATTATTGAAAACCAGAATTAACCAATACATAGATATTCTAATATTTCATGAATGTACCTCAACAAAATTATTCTTGAATACCAATACATAAATGCTTCAATCCATCCTCTTCAATGATTGTCATGGAATACATCCTTCCTTGATTTAGAAGTAACCTCTTAGGTCAGGGCATTGAGTAGGGTAATGCCCATGTTCTCCGCAGATAAGACATTGGACTCCATAACAGTCTGTCTCTCTATGACCCTTTTCTCCCCATAGATAACATCTTCCCCTCCATTTGAGGTATTCCTCAAGGTTCATCTTCCCTTATTTATAAATCTCAATATTTCTTTGTCTATGCTCCTCACCATGTGAACATGCATAAAATTCCATCTTCCTCTTTTTTGATGACTTAGGAATACAACTAATGTTCACCTTATTAATCATATATCGAGATGACTGATTCGGCATAATCACGATATCTTTCCCTCCAGGCGTTACATTATTTCATTGATCATAGTCACCAATTTTTTCATTATAATAAATGTTAATTTAATTCCTTCTCATTCCATCCATTGACTAAGACCAGAAACCATAGTGTAAGAAACAGTTAAAATAATGAGGAACCACATAATCATAAAAAGTCACTTATGGGATGTCTAAATTATCAAAAATTATTTAATCCATGACATATTAAGTTCACACTAGGTTATTCATGATCGTCAACATAATTCTATGACTCTAACCTATATGTATACTTAACCATAGGGACATCCCTAGACATACCACAAAAATATCTCTAGGGATTTCACTAAAGTTTTCACATCCTAGTTTCCAAAGGTTAACTAAACCTTTCCTCTGATACATATTGTAGAGACCCAAAGCTTGATGTACATGGGCAGTACATTAATTTTACAGAATACTTAATACATAAAAAAATAGACACTCAAGGATCGTAATAGTTTAGTATCATTGGATACTTAGAATATAATCTTCTAGTCATGGTGAAAGATCTTCAACATCTCCCATAAAGATCTTCCTTTTTTTACCTAAAACATTTCTTTATATCCTGGGGAAAAGAAAACATATAATGGGTGAGCTCAAATGCTTAGTAAGGGTAAACATAGAGAACATAAAACAATCCATAAACATTTGAATGTAAAAACATGAGCATAAAATCTAAACATCAAAATCTTGAGAAATGACATAAAAAATTGCAGTGCATAAGGAATAGATCCTAAAAAAACGTTAATCATGATAAAATAGCATGGGAATAAAACTTTTAATTGTGGAAAATCATGAATCACATGATATTATTTCCATATTAGCCAAGGAATTGTTGCCAAGTCCATGTTAGTGCACAAAGCCCCTTTCTGAATCGAGTTCAATCCTCGTTCCAGTCCTGTAACACTGAACCAAATTAACTTACCGTTCCACCCATGTCTATCTCATGAGATATAAATCTTTACCCAATGCATTGGAGAGAGATATAGGTCCCACCCATCTCATAATTAAATCATTCTTACTTGTTCCACTCCATAAACAAAAATCATTCATCATAACTTAAAGAATAAAAATGTGTTTCATAAACATCATCCCATCATAACATAATCCATATAAAAAATGGATATCATTTCATCATAAGAAAAGTGAAACCATGTAAATCATAGAGACATTATACTTGAAACATAATCATACTAAATAATTTCATCTTAGATGGAAAATAGTTTTAACAAAACACTTGAAATGAATTCTTAAAGAAAATATCCGTTCTTTTTCAAAATCATTTTTTTTTTCAAAAAATGCCTTGAAATTTTAAAAGAAAAGGATTTTTTTGAAAATAATAGTGATATCTTGTAGAGTAATCTTCTTGAAAATAAGGCGTTATGAAACTGTAAAAATCTGTTCATACTGTATAAGTTAAAAAAACAATCTCCTCGTACTTTTGTCCGAAAACTCAAAAAGTTCCTTATATGGTAAACAAAAGAAATATTCCTTCAATAAAACATGGTAAAAATAAAAAATGGGTAAAAGGACTTTAAACATACATGATAACATTTTTATAAAACAGGGATTTGGATGATAAATATAACCCCATTAAATAGTTATGAATAAACAATCTCGGATAAAAACAAGATTGGAAAAGTCATCCTTTACCTTAGGTCTGATATACTTCATACGTAGCTGAACCTCTTGTATAATGATTTAAATAATTTCATTGAATTATTAAAGAATCATATTCATTTATTGATATCATATATGGTTCACCTATGACTTTATATTACCCGTTCTTTTGTAAATTCATGTTAAAGTAGTGTTCTGAGGAAAATCGTTTCATTTATCGTTCGTGTTTTGACTTATAATTATTAATATGATTACTTAGACCATGATTACATAATTATAGAATATAAAACAAGATTTATATATAATATATATTCATAATATACATATATATAATAGATCTATAAAGGTAAAGGAATACACCGTTCATGGAGACGGTATGCCTTACGTACACATGAATGCTGTTTTTGTTTCCTTATTGAATTGAATGGAATTAAGTAGATGAAATACATATATATATATATATATACATAAATCCAGTATCATTATTATGTCATATATTTCATTATTACTTATTATATATACTTTATAATCATTCTTGAATTGATAACATGGAAAATGAATCTCATCGCGTCATGGAGACGGTAATCCGTACGTACGCACGAGCGATGATATCATTCCCATATTTATTGAATGGAATTGGAGTGGATGATATAATATCTTAGAATAAATATAATTTTATAATAACCATATATAGTTATTCTTTACACCATTATACCCATCCATGTAAGGTGGTGGTGGAAAAACTGATTACACCAAGGTATGCAGAGGGTATTCCGTACGTACGCACGCACGGTGATTTCGTTTTCCGTAGGATGGATTGAAGGTGAAATAGGGTTGTTTAATATTTATAATAACATATCAGTATATAAGAAATACTTATGTTATTACTTTAAAATTAAACAAACAATGAAGAGGAAGTAGAAGTAGAAAGAAACTTGAAAGAGTCGGTAGAAGAGATTACCTCTTCTTCTACAGACCTCCTTTAAACATCTTCTTAGGGCACTAGAGATTGTCTTTTGAGAAAACCCGAACCTCTATGATATAACTAGAGATGTTTAGAAGAGTAATTTTCAGGTTTTGTCTGAGCATCAAGGCTCAAATGGGTGTGAAGAGAAGTGGGAAGGGGTGCCCTTTTTATAAGGGAGGAGAGGGGCACCTCTAGAAACATAAGAAATATTAATTCATAATAAATTCAAAACCACATAAAAACCTCCAAAAATGACTCAACTCCTAATATTAGATGATATAGGGTGTTAATATCATAAAACAATAAAATTTAGACATGTTGGGAATTTATTTTAAACGTTATCAACATTATTTATACTTATTTAACTATTTAATTTTATTTGTGGTATTAAGATTATAATTTTTAAATTGTTAAAATAATAACTTATGTGTTTTGAATTGTCCATAATTGGATATTTATTACATTTTTTACAATATAAATTTCATGTTTTAATTTTTTAATTTTTTTTTGTGATTTTTAAACAATTTTATAATATGTTATTTTTATAAAATAACAATAGTGTCAATTTTGACACTATTCAATTATTTTAAATGAAATAAAATCCAAACAGAGCATATATTATATAAAAAATATTTAATAGATTTCTAAAATGTCAAATTCGTCTATAAAATTCGTGGAGCATATTAAATAGTTAATATAATATTTATTTTAATATTTTTAAAACCATTTATTTGGTATATCTCTTAATAAAATAATTAGTACAACATTTTTGTATAATTATTTAATATACTTATTTGTTGCATAAAAATTTAAAATAAAATCCTATTATGAAGATAAATATAATATCCTTTATAATAATAAGTTTACTAGAATTTATCATCTTAGAATCACAACATGTAAATTATTATATTTATTAAATTATGAAGGTGACAACTTTGAAATCGTTTAAAATAAAATAATATAAGTGTCATAATCACCTTTATAAGGATCCAAATGGCCAAATATTCGTCCAGTGGATGATTAGGGTTTATATATACACTACCATTAAGTTTATCTCAGATTTTGGGGCCTTTTTATATGCATTACTATTTCAATAAAAACTATCTTATTGATTTTTAACTAAATAAATAATTTCTGCATCATTAATTTATAAGATAATAAGGTAATTAAATAGCACTTAAAAATTACAAATAAATTACAATTATAAATAACAACATTTTATTTTCATATTATTATTTATAATATAATATATATTTTGTATAACCTTATATTAAAAATACTTTAATTATTAAAGTTTGAGTGAGACATATTTCACTTTCCTTTAAATAAAATAGACTAAAGGTCATAATCAAATACAAGTGGGTTACAATATATTCTATTTCGACCAAAATATGCCATAGGATGATATATAATCATCCAATTATATTAAGACATGTGTTAGGGTAATTTTATAATATTATATTTACCCTCAATTACCCGATTTAACTTTAATTGGGGTAAATAAAATTTACCATAGTTACTATTCATAGAGCCCAAAAATAAAAAGTAGCATATTAAAATAATTTGGAACTACTGATTCCAAATATGGAATCAATTTTTCATAATTCAATTCACTTAAGTTGAAGAAATTAATTTATATTTAATCCCGTTGTTAAGAAAATGAGTTTTAAAAGTTAAAACATTGCCAAAGATTGAAATGATTTTACCTATGAATTAAGTTTAAAATCAATGCTAATGACATAAAATATATTAAATGGTAAAAATATATTCTATTTATACTTTAAAATCATTCAATATTATAATTTAACCATATAAATTATTACGATGAAAAAAGTTGTTTTTAATTAAATTGTAGCGTGCTTTGACTATTCATTAAAATATGAATGTTATCAGAATAATATGAAAATTTTATCCAAAGTAAATTTTTATATCCTGATCATAAGGAAGAAATGTATTTTTTTCAAATTTAACTTATAAACATGTCAAAAACTTGATTTAATGTTGGTGCGCCATCAAAAGGCTACAAAACTGCATTTTTAAAAAATACTTATTTTACCCGACAAATTATTTTTTTCACAGAACATGTTTTAGAAAATGTTTAAGATTAATAATAATGTTATCAAATTCAAAATGTAGATAATAATATTCATAAAGGCTTGTACATAATAATATTATAACAATATATCATTGTTTTGTGAAACCCGGTATTGCGTACAACACACGCTATCGAGGAAGGTCGTGATTGTATGTAATGTAAGACAAGTCAGGGTTGCGTGTAGTGAAAGACTTCTTTGCTGTTGCATATAATAGAATCCAACCATATTTCATTTATACATTGAATATATATATATACACACACACTCAATGTTGCGTAGAATAACTAATATCAAACGAACTTGAAATTTTGTGTAACAGAATCCAAGAATGGTGTTGCATATACTGCAAACTAATACGGTGTTTTGTATAGTGAAAGATAATATTGGTTTAGCATAAAACAGAATATATGAATGAAATTAAAAGGTATATATATCATAAAATCTCGGGGTGTTACAAGCTCTTCTCAATAGGGGAGTATCTGGTCTTTGTATCGAGGATCATGTGGCTGATATAGTACAGACTGTTTTCCATCACCTCGTTATTCTTATGGGTTAGAACGGTGCCAAGAGACCGCTCTTAGGTAGTCACGTAAAGGACCAGTGACTTTCTGGAGATAGGTGTCATTAAGTCCAAATTTTGAAGCAGGTACTGCTATATTTCCTCAAAGGTAGTATGACATTATTCATCCCACTTGTAGATAGTGTCTTTCTTCATGATGTGAGAAAAGGTCATACACATACCAGCCATATTTGCAATGAAATGGCATATGTAGGACAAGTGGACTTAGAAAACTCTATGCTCATGAAGTTTGATTGGGGAGAAATTTTACTGATGGCCTTGATCTTCTTCGGGTCGATCATGATTCCCATGTATCTGACAACGAAGCCGAAAAAATTTCTAAAGGTGAGCCCAAAGGCACAATTCAATGGATTCATCTTTAGGTATTGGGAACAGAGGAAGCTGAACACTTTTCATGTTCTTTGATATGTTCTTAAAGCTGGAGAGATTTGGCCACCATATCATCCACATAACATTCCACCAACGATCCAAGGATCGGATTAAATATGTGATGCATAGCCCGCTGATAGGTGGCACCAATATTCTTTAAACCGAAGGGCATGACATTGTTGCAGAATGTACCTTGTGGTGCCCTGAAGACTATTGAGTTATCATCCTTGGGGTACATTCATATCTGGTTATACCTTGATTATCCATCCATGAAGTAAATGTCTTGGAAAGCAGCTATAGCGTTGAACAACAATTTCGCCATAGGAAGGGTAAAATCATATTTCAGACACCAACGGTTGAGATCCCGAAAGTCAATGTAGACTCTTATATGACTGGTCTTATTCCTAACTAGCCAATTTTGGCTAGCCCTTTCAGGTACTAGACATCCTTAATGAAATTGGATCTAATGAGCTTATCAACTTCTGCCTCAACCATGGCACTGTGAGAAGGGTGCATCTTTCTAGGTGGGTGCTTGAACCCAATAAGATTTTTCGGGAGACTAAGGTGGTGGATGGATACCGGAGGGTCTAGTTATAGTATCTCATCATAAATATAGTAGAATAAATCATTTTTTTGTTTAAGGAAGTATATGTACTGTTGTTTCACCTTGAGGTGCATGGAGGCACTAATCAATGTGGGTTTCGGGTCTGCCCCGCTACCGAGGTTCACGTGCACAAATTCATCGACCGTAGAGGAGACACCCACTTAAATGGTGGTAAAATCATCCTCTATATCCTCATAATTAATTATGGAGGATAGATCCTCTGTGGGAGGAGTTTTCTATAAGTTGATAGATCCTGATGGGAGGCTGGTACCAGCCTGACCAGTAGTGGACACGACATTGGGGAACTCATGTACTGTCGAAACCATTGCAATGATGGTTATTGATCTGATCCCATCTAGTCTTCGACCCAAGGGGATAGTCTTGATTATATGGAAGCAATAGTGGTGTGTCGGCATGATCCAGTTAATTCATGCCTGGTGAAATAAGAAGGTATAACGTATTGTCATTTCTATGGGGCGGACATCCCGATACCTTATGGGAGCAGTAGTCTTCGGGATCACATGAGCCTGGTTTTTGTAGGAGTATGAGGTGATCTTATGATTTTAAATAGACATGGGAATGTGTTCCCCCTCATTTCGGAAACAGTGTATCATTTTCCCATATCTATGGTTGTAGCCTCTAGTCGGTGGATTGGAAAGATGTAGGAATCATCTAGATCTGTCCACAGGTCAGTCACAGCCATGGCATGCTCAAACTCAATAACATGAATCTACATGTCTTTTCTCTTGTAATATTGACAATCTAGATAGCGTTTTTCACAAGATTCAAAGAGAGACATGTCACCTTGAATGACGCCGACGTGACCTTTACGGGAGTACTTGTCGCACTGGTGATACAATGAAGGAACTGCTGCATGCCGGTGGAGCCATGGCCTGCCCAATAATGCATTGTAGGTGGTGTCTTGGGAGACAACCATCATCTCAGTGCAGGAAACAAGGCCACAAAACTGGGTCTTAAAGAAGATATTTACGACTGATGTCTGTGCAGTCTGGTCATAACATTGGATTCTTATGTCAAAGGGACTCAGATCGTCCTCAAACGACCCTAGTTTTCATTGTGTCCAAGTCAGGATTAGTTTGATCCTAGATCATGTGTTGACAAGATAGTGGAGAACCTCCACACCATTGAACGGGAGATTGATGTAATGTGGGATAATTTGAACCTTTATGGGAGAGCCTTCATCTTCCCTATAAAACGAGATGATGGTATGGCATTCAACATACTTGACCGCCTCAGCATGAAAGGCTTCTGCAGCTGCTTCCTCTGTCTCAAACTGGAGGGGGCTTCTTAAAGCCTCAGCGGGGGCCTCATACATATCTGATGATAGTAAAATGGCCTAAAGTATAGAGATATTTTCTATAATGATATCAAGATGATTGAGGACATCATACTTCCATGTTAGGTGTAAACATCTTCTTACAGGTTGTGGCTTTATGACATGAGGTATGAAGGGAACTTCCGACTAAAACAACCGCTAAATGGTGCTAGGAATATCTCATTTCTCATTAGTCAAGGCCTATAGAGTGACTATCAGATGAGGTCCTAATGACAGAGACTAGTCTGTAGAAAATCGTGGCTGATCACGACACAGTCGAGGTGGCTCTACTTGATCCAACAACATGAAAGGATGTAAAGGCGGACTATAGCGACCCTACCTTTTCTTACATTACTATTACATAATATTAAAGGTAAACAACATAATATTATTACACATATAGGATCTAAAGGTTTAGTGTCTTGGGAAAACTAGGACCATACATAGCAATTACCACATCAAGCATAAACATTTATTTAATTTCTTCTTCTCTAGCTTCTTATTGGCACTTAACCTCTCCTTAGTACATGTAGCCACCTAAGGATATACATCAAAAGGGGTGAGATAAATGACTAGTAATAGGATAGATAAGAATAATATATAATGGTGCAAGAATAATCATGACATAGGAAAAATATCATGAACATGAGAGGAGCATAAATAAAAGACTTGAAATGTGGCAATGCATAAAAATGAAACATCATGCCTTAGTGGTTAACTACCACACATAAATGTGAACCAAGATACCATCTTTTTTCCACATCATTTTAAATTTAATAATGATATTCATAACTTTACCCAATGCATTGGAGCGTTGTATAATTCTGGGCACACCCATCACATTCAAACATTCATATTGTGCTATATAATTCTAGGCACACCCATCACATCATAACATTATCATTATCATGATTGCCACATGGAACATATATCAGAAGTGAACATAAATAACCCATGGAATGGAATGGGTTACATCTCATAATAACACATTCATAAATTTTGGGTTCCCAAAATAAAGAGGAAATAACATACATGTTACAAGAACCGTCCACTTTGAGAGAGAAGTAAAAGGTTTGTTCTTAAAATAAGAGTTCTTCTGAAAAACATTTTGTTTGAAATAAAACCCAGTGAAAACTATGTATATCCTAGAAAAGGAAAGACAATGATGAAAAAATTATTTTTTTGGAGTAACCATATCCAAAATGGAGTGAAAGAGGGAGAACCCGAAGGATGAAAGTTGGGTTTGAGAATCTCCCCTTACCTTGTATTTGAATGCTTACTTTTCTTTAATGTCCTATATAATGAAATTATATACATTAATTAAAAATCCAGAACATTTTTTACATTTATGTGGTTCATTATGGTTTTATTATGTTATTTTATGTTACTTTGGATGAGTTATAGAGTTTAAAAAACATTGTTTGGGAATGTTTGTCTTTTTGGTTTTCTTGAGTGGGTCACTTGTATTCTTAAATTGATGTTCGGGTAGAACATGGGTAAACATACAGAACAGATATTACATGTTATTAATAATATTATAGTATTTTGAATTATTTTATAATGAATTATATTAGATCCATGTGGACGAATCATTAGATAAGAATTAAATGAGGATTGTTTGGGTAAATTTGAATGGTTTTTCTATCATAATGAACTTGTCTTAATTTATCACTTAGTAATATGGCCATAAGTTATTTCCATAACTTTAAATAGGAAATAGTACATATAAAAATTTCTGGTTCAACCATAAAAATTGTTTCATGACCATAACTGAAGGAAGAAATGGAATAAGAAAGCATGTCGTTTTTGAAGGTGATAAATTAACACCTCACGAACCACGTTCTCTTTAATAAAATAAGATTAAGAGGGAAAGGGGGTTGGATGATATAATTTCCCATTAGCATAAAAACATTCCATTATATGTATAATACTAGAGTTAAAATACCAATTGTTTGAAGATATGTGGGGAGAGATCAAGAAATGAACTTGAACTTGAAAGGAAATTAAAGGAGAAGAGGAAGAGAAATTACCTCTTAAATCCTCCCCTTGAGATCCTCCTTATAGAAGCTAGGATTGGACTATTGATGAGACTAGAAGCTCTTTAACAGGGGAGAGGTTCTAGGGAAGATATTTGGGCAGAGTTTAGAGAAGGCTTATAGTATGATAGGTGTGAGGAAATGAGGGTGTGAAGGATGGTTTTTATAGTGGAGGGGAGAGGGGTTTCCTTAATAAAAAATTCATTAGTTTATTAATTTTCCCTAAGTAATGGAATAGTGAGTCTTGCATGACTACGAATAGTAATTTTATCATGTAATCCAGAACCAAGTGGTCTTACATCAGCAGAACATCACACATGACTCTATAATTAGCTTATTTTTCTTATTTTTGTAAATTACGGTATTTCACTATTCATAAAAAATTCAAGTATTTCATAAAAATTCGAAAACGTCACCCCAACCATTTTTCGATGTGTAGAATCCAAAAATGAATTCCATTTTTCAAAAATAATTTTCTATATATGATTTATTTGATATTTAAATAAAATCACGGTTTATTACTAAAAAACAGTTTTGAAACATTCATTTACTTATTCTAAAATATAGGTACATCATACTTTCACTTGAATATTATTTTTATACTATCATAGGTAAGGTTACTATTCATTAGGTTATATCACTATTCATAATGTTATGTTACTATTCATAATGGGTGGTTACTATTTAGAAGAAATTATTCTTGTTTTATTAGACTCCAAAAATCATCTTGAACACAACCGTGTATGTCAGATTTTCAAAATTACCAATAAAGAAGTGCAAACATATGTTTAAAGGTCAATTAAGCACCTATTAGTTCATTATGTTTTGTTTTCATGTGATTTTATGACATAATTATAAGAAGCTAATTTCCATTGAAAAACTTTGGGTCGTTACATTTTTCCCACCTTATTAAATTTCACCCTCAAAATTTCGTTTTATATAAACAGGTGAGGGTACTTATCCTTCATCATCTATTTTGGTTGCCAAGTTGCTTCCTCAACCTTATAATTCCTCCAAAACACTTTGACAAGATGGGTTGTCTTGTTGTGTAAAACCTTATCTCTCCGATCCAGAATCTTTATTGGCTGCTCCTCATAGAAGAGATCATCTTCCAGCTCCACCGCCTCGGAGTTTAGTACATGTGAGGGGTCTGGTATCTACTTCCTCGGTAGTGATACATGAAACACTTCCTTAACTTGAGCCATATTTAGTGTAAGTGCAAGCCGATAGA
This sequence comes from Viscum album, assembly GCA_963277665.1. Lineage (NCBI taxonomy): Eukaryota > Viridiplantae > Streptophyta > Magnoliopsida > Santalales > Viscaceae > Viscum > Viscum album. Next base: position 1,690,795,291 of record OY728137.1, on the reverse strand, counting down.
CCACGGATCCTATGCAGACAAAGATCTCAAAGGGGCGAATGTAATTTGGATTAGCTTCCCTTTCTTTCCAAACCACATGACTCTCTTCCATTGTGATATTCTAACGAAGAATTTATCTCCAACGTCAAACTCCAAGTTCTTTTGATGGTTGTCATCGTATCTCTTTTGCCGACTTTGATAAGATTTGATGTGTTTTTGGATGACTTCATCCTTCTCTGTCATCTCTTGCAAAAGATCGGGTCCAAGTAGCTTTCTTTCTCCAACTTCATCCCAACAGGTTGGAGTTCTACATCACTTTCCATACAAAGCTTTATATGGAGCCATCTGAATAATCGAGTGGAAGCTATTGGTGTATGATAACTCAACCAATGGGAGATTATAATCCCAACCACCTTTGAATTCAAGATACCAATCTCTTAGCATATCTTCAAGCGTCTGAATAGTCCTTTCAGATTGGCCATCAGTTTGTGGGTGATAGGCAGTGTTAAAATTTAATTCAGTACTCAAAGAATGTTGAAGGATCCTCTAGAATTTAGATGTGAACCTTGGATCATGGTCAGAGACAATTGAGAGTGGAACACCGTATAGTCTCACCACTTCCTTCACATATATCTTTGAAAATTGTTCAAGTGAGAGATCTTCATGTATAGCGATAAAATGGGTAGTCTTGATGAGTCGGTCAACCACAACCCATATCACATTATTTCCCTTCAACGTCTTTTGGAGACCCTTGAAAAAGTCAATAATAACATTTTCCCATTTCCTCATGGGTATAGGCAATGGCTAGATAATACCTTTGGACTTTTGTCGCTCAGCTTTAACATGCTAACATACTAAGAACCATGATATATATTCTGCAATCTCGTTCTTCATTTTATCCCACCAGAAGTGTTCTCGGAGATCACGGTACATCTTAGTACTGCAGAAATGGATAGAGAATGTTGAGCTATGTGCATGGTCCAATAGATACTTCTTTATATCGGGTGATGAAGTCACACAAAGCTGCAATCCAAACTGAATCACACCATCGTCACCGATATGAAACTCCTACAGATTCCCTTCCTTTACTGCATTCACCCTCTTTTGTATCTCCACATCATCCCTTTGTGCTTCCTTAATCTTCTCCTGGATGGATGGTTGCACAATCATTTGGGAAAGATAGGATGTATCCCCTACCATTATAATTTCCAAATACATTCTTTGCATAGCTAATAATATAGGGTCTTTCTCAATCCATAACATGGATAGAATAGCGGGTTCTTTTCTACTTAGAGCATCAGCTACCATGTTCGCCTTTCCAGGATGGTAGTGAATAGAGAAATCATAATCCTTGATTATCTCTAACCATCTCCTTTGACTCATGTTGAGATCCTTTTATATGAATATATACTTTAGGCTCTTGTGGTCAGTGTATATGTCACACTTATCACCATAAAGGTAGTGTCATCAAATATTCAAGGAAAAAATCACAGATGAGATCTCTAGATCATGAATTGGGTATTTATACTCATGGATCTTTAACTATCATGAGGCTTAGGCTATCACATTTTCATTTTGAATGAGTACACAACCCAAGCCTTTCTTTGAAGCATCACTGTATATCACAAAACTTCCTCCACTTTTTAGTAGTGTGAGTACTGGTGCAGTGATTAGCCTTAATTTTAGCTCTTTGAACCTTCCCTTAAATTCTTCCATCTATACATACTTTACCACTTTCCTTGTTAACTTAGTTAGATGGCTTGAAAATCGTGATAAGTTTCTCACAAAACGTCGGTAGTACCCAGCTAATCCAAGAAAACAATGGATTTCTGTGACACTAGAGGGCCTGGTCCATTCCTCAATCGCCTTTTTTTTCAAGGATCCATATAAATTACCTCAATTGTGGTCATATGTCCCAAGAACGTGACTTTCTTCATCCAAAAGTCTCACTTTCTAAACTTGGCATACAATTTATCCTTTATCAACGTCTCCAACACAAGTCTTAGATGTTCTTTATGTTCCTCCTTTCTCTTGGAGTAGATGAGAATATCATCAATAAACACTATCACAAATTTTTCTAGGTAATATTTAAAGAATTTATTCATCAAATCCATGAAGATTGCAGGGCAATTAGTATGTCCGAAGGGCATCACGAAAAACTCTTAGTTCCCATACCTTGTTCGGAAGGCAGTCTTCTGAATATCTTCCTTCTTCACCTTTACCTATTGATATCCATAATGAAGACCCACCTATGAGAAGTATTGATCACCTCTTAAATGATTGAATAGGTCGAAAATCCTTGGAAGATGATACTTGTTCTTTACGGTGATATTGTTGAGTTCCAAATAATCGATACACAACCACATTGTTCCATCCTTCTTTTTCACAAAGAGCACTGGAACACCCCAAGGTGATGCACTAGGGCATATGAACCCTTTTTCCAGATGCTCTTGCAACTGATTCATTAAATCCTCCAGTTTGATAGGATCCATCCTATAGGGACACTTCGAGATAGGAGTAGCTCCAGGTATGAGTTCAATTGAGAACTCTACCTCACGATCCGGGGGAATTACAAGTATCTCTTTGAAAAATACATCACTGTATTCCCCCACAATGGGAATTTCCTCAAGGTTGGAACTTTCCTTCGACTCAACCATTTGGGCGAGGTATGCTTCTTCATAGGGAATCAAAACCCACAAAATTGAAGGATTATTTAAAGGAGATTCATGATCTTCCTTGCATTTGTAGAGGAGAATGGGATGGTTCAGAATATGAAAATATATTTCCTTTTCCTGATAGTTGATATGTTCTCTATATAACGAGATCCAGTCTATTCCCATTATAGCATCGAATTCCACCAAGGGAAGTATTATGAGATTTTCTGGAAGAATCTTCCCACATATGCCAACACGAGAAGAGTCAAACACTTGGGTTTCAATGATTACACCATGTGGTGTTTTTACAGATATCTCTACTTCAATGTTTCGGGGCATTGACTCTATAGTTTTAGCAAACTTGCATGATATAAAGTAATGCATAGAACTAGAATCAAATAAGACTTTTTTCATTCTAGAGTGAATAGTAAGTGTACCTTGTATGACTTCATTATCATGCTCCACCTCCGATGTAGTGATGGAATAATCCATCCCTTATTCCTTTGGCATTGGTGGTTGCTAATGTCGATTACCCTCAAGAACACAAGGTTTAGTGCACTGACTTTCATAGTTCCCTAGCTCCCTACAGTTGTAGCATTTAACCATGAGTGGTTCTCTTCTTTCTTCGGCTACATTATCCTTCCTTTTCATGTATTTTCTACACTCTTGTGCATCATTTCCTTCTTCCCCACACTTGAATCATTTCACCATCCCTTTAAGGTAGTTCCCATGGTGAAACTTTCCACATTTTTGGCATGTGGGTTGTTGAGTTTTCTTCCCACCTTTATCATTAGATCCTCCGGCTTGAAACTCCATCTTTCATTTCTTATCACTATATCCATGTTACCATTCTCCAAACTCCATATCCACTTTTAGAGCACATCGAATAACTTATTCATAACTCCCAATGTCTTGAATTTCAAGAGCCTTTCGAAGGTGAGGTTTTAATCCACTAAAGAATCTATCAATTTTTCTATCATTGTTGATAAAAAAAACCCTAAAGCATACCTTGCAATACTTGTAAAATTCTCTTCTTATGTTGTGACAGATTCTCCTTATTTTTTCCTGAGATCTATTAATTCTCTCTCCATCTTTGTATGAAGAGTTGGCGGGAAATACTTATTAAGATACATTATTTTAAAGACTTCCCATTATATCTCTTCAATTTCCTCCCTTGGCTTGGTGTTCTTAATCAAATACCACCATTGGTCGGCTTCTCCATCTAGACAATTAATGGCTAGAGTCACCTTCTCTATCTAATAATAGTAAAGAAAAAAAAGATCTCTCCATGGAGTCGACCCACTGTGCCGCAACTAGTGAATCAGAAGATTCACTAAACAACGGTGGTCATTGCCACATAAAACATTCAATATCAAGTTTCTCCACCTTTGGAGAAGGAGGACGTTACCCATTATTGTGGTTATTGTTCATAACCAAAGATAATTTGGTATTCATCTCCATGATGTTCTGAACTCCACCTCCAAAATCATTGGGGATGTCGTTCGGGCAGTCGTTGCATTGGCCCTCGCACGAGTTTTTGGCCTGATTTCTCCTGGTTCCCACCATTTTCTAAAATAGAAAAGGTTAGAAGAAAACATAAGTAAACAACTCATGAATAACTTATTCATTTAAACAATTTATACCAAAAATATAACATATGTGATCCCTATGTAAATATTCTTGTGTGCATATTTTTACATAGTCTCATTCTGGAGGTTTTCTCTAGGGTTCACTAATCCTAATTCTAAAATTAACTAAACCTTTACTCTGATACCAAATATAGCGAACCTTCCTTTTCTTACATTACTATTACATCATTTTAAAGGTAAAAAACATAATATTATTACACATAAAGGATTCAAAAATTTAGTGCCTTGAAAAAACTTGGACCATACATCATGATTACAACATCAAGCATAAACATTTATTTAATTTCTTCTTCTCTAGCTTCTTATTAGATCTTGACCTCTCATTAGTAAATATAGACACATGAGGATATACATTAAAAGGTGTGATCTAAAATCCCAGTTAGAGGATAGATAAGAACTATATATCATGGGGTGAGTATAATTATGACATAGGCAAAATATCATGAACCTGAGAGGAGCATAAATAAAATACTTGAAATGTGCCATTGCATAAAAAAGAAACATTATTTCTTAGTGTTAAACTACAGAACATACTAATTAACCAGGCTAGAATCTTTTTCACACATAATTTAACATTTAATCATTAGATTCATCACTTTACCCAATGCATTGGAGTGTTGTATAATTCTGGGCGCACCCATCACATTCAAACATTCATATTGCGATATATAATTCTGGGCATACCCGTCACATCATAACAATATCATTATCATGCTTTCCCCATTGAACATATATCAAAAGGGAAAATAAATAACCCATTTAAAGTAATGGGTTACATCTCATAATAAAACATTCATAAACTTTGGGTTCCCAAAAGAAATCAGGAATAACATACATGTTACAAGAACTATCCACTTTGAGAGAGAAGTAAAAGTGGTGTTCTTACAAGAAGAGTGATTTTGGAAAACATTTTGTTTGACATAAAAAATAGTGACAAAATTTATATCCTAGAAAAGGAAATAAAATTATGAACAAATGATATTTTAGGAGTAACCATATAAAAAATGGAGTGAAAGAGGGAGAACCCGAAGGATGAAAGTTGGGTTGGAAAATTTCTCCTTACCTTGTATCTGAATGATTCCTTCTCTTTAATGTATTTTATAATGAAATTATATTCATTAATTAGAAATAAATAACCTTGTGTACCTTAATATGGTTTATTATGATTTTATTAAGTGATTTTATGCGCCTTTGGATGAGTTATATAGTTTAAAAAACATTATTCGGGTTGTTTGTTTTTATTATTTTCTTGAGTGGTTCACTTGTATTCAAAAATTGAAGTTTGGGTAGAGAATGGGTAAACGTCCAGAAATGATATTACATGTTATTAATGATATTACATAAGTTTTAATGATATTATAATGAATCATATTAGATCCATGTGGATGAATCATTATATAAGAATTAAATGATGATTGTTTGGGTTAATTTGAACGGTTTTTCGATCATAACGAACACGTTTTAATTTACCACTTATTAATGTAGACATAAGTTACTTAGATAACTTTAAAAAGGAAATATAAAATATAAAAAATTCTATTTCTATCATTAAAATGGTTTCATGACCATATCTGAAGGTATAAATGGAAGAATAAAGCATGTCGTTCTTGAAGGAGATAAATTAACACTTCACAAACCACTTTCTCATTAATAAAATAAAAGGAAGAGGGAAAGGGGGTTGGATGATAGAATATCCCATTAGCATTATAGAATTATATTATATGTATAATAATGGAGTTAAGATACCATTTGGGTGAAGATATGTGGGGAGAGATCAAGAAATGAACATGAACTTGAAAGGAAATTTAAGGAGAAGAGGGAGAGAAATTACCTCTTAAATCCTCCTCTTGAGATCTTCCTTAAAGAAGCTATTATTGGTCTTTTGATGAGACTAGAAGCACTTGAACATGTGAGAGGGGATAAGGAAGATCTTTTTTCAGAGTTTAGAGAAGTCTTGGAGCCTGAGAGGTGTGAGGAAATGAGGGTGTGAAGGGTGGTTTTTATAGTGGAGGGGAGAGGGGTTTCCTTAATATAAAATTCATTAGTTTATTAATTATCCCTAAGATAAGGAATAGTGAGTCTTGAAAGACCAAGAATAGTAATTTTATCATGTGATCCCAAAACAAGTGGGCTTACATCAACATAACATCACACAAGACTCTATAATTAGCTTATTTTTCTTATTTTTGTAAATTACGGTATTTCACTATTCATAAAAAATTCAAGTATTTTAGAAAAATCCCAAAATTTCACCCCAACCATCTTTCGATGTGTAGAATCCATAAAAGAAGTCCATTTTTCAAAAATAATTTTCTAAATATGATTAATTTGATATTTAATTAAAACCATGGTTTATTACTAAAAATCAGTTTTAAAACATTCATTTACTTATTCTAAAATATAGGTAAATCTTACTTTCACTTGAATATTATTTTTATACTATAATAGGTAAGGTTACCATTCATTAGGGTATATCACTATTCATTATGGTATGTTACTATTCATAAGGGCTGGTTACTATTCATAGAAAAATTATTTTTGTTTTATTAGACTCCACAAATCATCTTGAACACAACTGTGTATGTCAGATTTTCAAAATTCCCAATAAATAAGTGATAAAATTATGTTTAAAGGTCACATAGAACCTAGTAGTTCATAATGTTGTGTTTTCATGTGAATTTATGACATAGTTATAAGAAGGTAATTTCCATTGAAAAACATTGGGTCGTTACACGGACCTAATGTCACCAGATGAGAAGTTTGCACGTGTTGAGCTCTACGATGGGCCTACTGTCTAGTTTCGGCAGCATGAACAGCTTGGCTTAAAGTAATGACCCAAGGAACTCTGATGAACCATATTTCTGATGCCCCTCTGACACTAGGGACGATTGGGGATGTTGGTAAAATCCACCTGAAGCTCCTCATCGTCAGGAATCATACAGAGCTCTAAGGTATTAACTGAGGTATACCCTTGATTGTCACTCAAAGAGTCATCCACTACTAGACATATTCTGGGAGGAACTATGATCTCTGGGGGAATGAAATCACTGAAAGTATGGGATGACGATGACATTGGAGGGGGACTTTGTTTTCCATTGCATCACCGGTGTTGGATCCTTTGATAAGGGGATAACTGAGACAAAGATGTAGAAGTAGTAGATGTGGCTTCTAAAGTATCTGGTTGATTCAGTCATGCATGAATAAGACCATGGGAATGGGTGACTTTATTACGAGCCATCCAATCATCATACTTCTAGGACCCGTGGTTAGAACCCCGATGCCACTTTCCTTCGCTATCACTGTTGCTTTCTGGATTCATAAAGACACATGTCACCCATGTCGGATCTATCCCTAAACGAACTATGTTGTTATCCACCATGTCTTGAATCCAGTGTTTAAACACATAGCACTATTTGAGGGTGTTCCCCAGGTCTAGTTATTGGGGTAGTAATTTGGGTAATCAATGAGGTTTGTGTAACGCCCCGACCCCAGTTACCGAGAGTTGGTGCATTATTACATAAAATTGGACTGATCACAAGAAAGATCATGTCTCAAAAAACTGATTAGTTTAGTAGCCTTTGGAATAACTAGATACATTAATACAGTTTACATAACATCAGAAAATGAAAACTAAAACAACATAGTCTCCATATTCCACACTCTTATCCCCTTATACTATCCCAGCAGGTCATTCATAAAACACTTCTTCACATACTGGGAAAAATAAAACATAGAAAGGGGTGAGCTCAAATGCCCAGTAAGGATAACAATATAGCGAAAAATTTCATAAATAAGAATAAAAATTTAAGGAAATTTATAACTAAAAAAAGCCTTTTAAAACTCGAACTTCAGCATAATATGGCAGAAATAAAATTAAATAATGCAATATACTTATTCACATGGATATTATACTATTTGAATAATCACATGAAATATCAATAACCACTTTCATAATGATGGAATGCATAATGCCCGACTATCATAACCACATAGCCAAGGCCTCATGCCAAGACTACAAATAAGATTTTTTCAAGGCCTCGCGCCAAAACACTAGTTTGTCTCATGAGACCTACCGATGCGTCGAGGAGCTAGAGTGGGCTCCACCCGCCACATATTAAGTTTAATGCATTCCTCATATGAACAGGTTTAAACATAACATAAACATTCTTATAAAAACTAGCATATGAAATGGCAATACTATCTCCATAAACCATTAATGGTATTAAAATAACACATCCACAGTATAAATAATCACAAAACCTTCAATACAATATGGATGTTTTGTATCATAATAAATCAACTTCAAATAAGAATAAAATCCATTAATGGATGTTGACATAGAAGAAATCAAAACTCTTTTTAGAGAAATATCTCTTCTTATTTTTATATCTTTTAATAGTCACATAATTATAAAATAAATAATTTACTTTGAAAAATTTCTTATAAGCTTGTAAGGGAAGCTTCGAAGATTTTATAATTGCAGAAAATAGCTGCACCCTCCATATAAGTTAAAAAAACATTCTTACCTTAATTATGTCCAGAAGGTTAAAAAGCACCTTGTTTAGAAAATGACAGAAATATTCCTTTATAAACCTCTTATAAAAAGTCAAAAAGGTTATAAATGAATTTAACCCATATTCTTGTAAATAGTAAAAATGTTTTGAAATACATTTTTAAGAAACATGGATGTGGATGATAATGAAATCCCAGTAGATTATTACATATAAACTACCTCGGATAATGAAGAGATTGCCAAATAAACCCTTATCTTGTAATTTTCCTTAGTTGGGGGTAGGTTAACCTCCTGTATAATGGTGATATAATTGTTATTATATTATACAAGAATCATAAACAATAATATAATATCATATATGATCATTTAACATTGATTTGTTAATAATATCTTAATATTATTGTCGTTTCGGGTGGTAACTTACTCATTATATTTTGTTACATAAGCCATGTTTGTTATGGATAGGTTGTATATTATTCATATCCAGAATGATATTAAGTTCTTAAACATTATTATTAATCATCAAATTAGAATTAGACTTCAATGGATACGATGGAGAATGAATCTCATCGCGTTCGTGGAGCCGGTAGTCCGTACGTACGCACGAGCGACTATATCATTCTTTTGATATTAAAATAATATTTAATTGGATGGTATATCATATATACAGAATCATTATCATGTTATATTTATTATTTACATGAATTATGCATCATTATTATACCTATCCAAATAATAATTTTTTGAATAACAATTACACCACGACGTGGAGACGGTAAGCCGTACGTACACACATATGGTGACATGTCATTCAATGGATGGATAGAATACAGAAATATGGTTGTACCATGTTTATAATAACATCAAGGTATATATAATATACTGGAGTTATTATTTTAGAATGGTAATAACAAATAAAGAAGAAGTGGAAGAAGAAAGGAACTTGAAAAAGGGTAGTGAAATCATTACTTCTTCTTCGGGTTCTTCCTTTTGATTTGATCAAAAGGGATCCTTAAGTTTTATTTCTGACTAAAGTAAGGCCTCTAGGATAAAGTGAGGGAAGTTGAGAGAGTATTTGGGTAGGTTTTGGCTGAACCAAAAGGCTTTTAAGTTGTTAATTAATGAGAAGGGGGAGTGCACTTTTATAAGAGGGGTGAGGGGCACCTTTGGAAAAGCTAGAAATATTATTTTATAATAAATTCATATTTGGTTTCTAATGGCTCCAAAGTGGATTATTTAAAGTTTAAGGTGGGGATAGGTCGAAAATTCCTCATATATAACCCTATGTAAATATTGTTTTGCTAAATGATATATGCTTATGTCTTTTTTGTATTTATTTTAACTTAATTAAAATAAAGTGTCCCTATCACCTACAAGTGGCTCCATGGGGTCCCAAAATCGACCCAAAGATGCCCATGGTCGGACATGTATCCACCAATAAGGTTAGGACACATTTTAGGGTAATTTATTTTTTTTATAATATTTTTTTTATCCCTTATTTACTGGATTTACCTTTTAACCATGGTAAATAAAATATTTACCGAAGTAATTATTCAAAATGTCTAAAAATAAAAGTTACCTATTTACACAATTTGGAAATCCTGATTCCAAATATGGAATCAATTTTTCCAAATTCAAAACACAGAAGTGGTATAAATTAATTTAAAATTAATTCCTATTGTTAAAACAATAAGCGTGTTTTTAAGAGATAATAACTATCAAATGATTGACACTTGTTCCTGACTGGTTTAATTGTGAAATTATGTCCAGGGACTAAAATTGTATTAAACAGTAAAAAGATATTCTAAATAAACTTTAAAACCACTCAAATTCATAATTTATCACTATTTATTATTTTGATTAAAAAAGTTGTTTTTAATTAAAATTTATTAATTTTCACTATTCATCATAATATAAATGTTATCCGAAAAGTTCCAAAATTTTACCCTAGGCTAATTTCGATGTTGAGAATCCAAAAATGAGGTCAATTATGAGAGATGAAATTTATAAAATCTCAAAAAGTGGTTATTACTATTCATAACGGCTAGTTTGATTGGTTGTGGTGTGTGTTAGAACTCGAAGTTGCGTACAATACACGCTACTGTATTATTCAAAGGGAAACGTACCGTGGAAGCTTGGGGTGTTACATTCTCCCCTCCTTCAAATAATTTTGTCCTCAAAATTTCTAGAAAATTACAGCATAAAAAGGCTTGGGTGTTTCTTCATCATAAGTTCCTCAGGTTCCCACGTTGCCTCTTCCATTTTATGGTTTCTCCATAGAACTTTTCCCAGACGAGTCGTCTGGTTTCTCAGTACTTGTTCTCTCGTATCAAGAATCCTGATGGGCTCTTCACAATAAGACAGATCGTGTTCCAGTTCTAATTCATCATAGGTGAGTACATGCATTGGGCCAGGCATGTATTTCCTCAACAGGGATACGTGGAACACATCGTGAACTTTGGAGAGACTTGGCGGCATTTCCAAATGGTAAGCTACAGCCCCAATTCGTTCTAGAATTTCGAAAGGTCCGATGTACCTGGGACTCAATTTACCTTTATTACCAAAATGTATGACTCCCTTCAATGTAGATACCTTCAGTAAAACACGATCACCGACTTGAAATTCCAAATCCTTCTTTCGATTATAGGCATAGCTCTTCAGCCTACTTTGAGCTGCTTTGATGTGGTTTCAGATTACCTTTACTTTTTCCATTGTTTCCTCCACCAGTTCTATGCCTAAAAGCTTTCTTTCACCAACGTCATCCCATCAAGTTGGTGTGCAACATCTCTTTATATATAACACTTCATATGGTGCCATCTGAATACTCTAATGGAAGCTATTGTTATAGTAAAATTCTACCAGAGGTAAATATTGATCCCACATACCCTGAAAGTCAAGTGATCATGATCTCAAAATGTCTTCTAAGGTTTGAATACTCTATTCTGATTGTCCATCTGTTTGAGGGTGGTAGGCAGTTCTCAAATGAAGTTCAGTATCCAAGGATTTATGAAGACATTTCCAGAATCTTGAAGTCAAATGGGGATCACGATTAGAAAAACTCGATAGGGGTACTCCATGAAGTCTCACAACTTCATTAATATATAGTCTGGCTAGCCGTTCAAGTGGTAAATCTTCCCTTATATCATGAAAATGTGTTGAGTTGGTAAGACGATCAACAATAACACATATTTCATCATTATTTCTAGGAGTCTTTGGTATCCCCACGATAAATTCTATCATAATATTGTCCCATTTCCACTCAGGTATGGGAAGAGGTCGCAATACTCCACCAGGCTGTTTCCTTCCAGCTTTCACTTGTTTAAAACCCATACATCTTGACACAAAATCAGCAATCTCCCTTTTCATGTTGTCCCACAAAAAATGGTCCTTCAAATCTCTATACATTTTGGTACTCCCAGGTTTTATAGAGAAATTGGAACTATGAGAATCATCCAACAATTCCCTTTTTAGATCTGGTATGTTGGGAACACAAAGTCTCTTCCCAAATTTTAAATTTCATTCTTCATACACAAAGTCTCTCAATCTCCCATCATTCACAGCTTCAATCTTCATATGAAACTCTTTATCATTGGTCTGAGAACTCTCTATCCTTTCTAGTAATGATGGTTTGGCAACCATTTGAAAAATCATTGATGTTTCACCTTCCATGGTGATTCCCATATCCATCTTTACTAGATCCATAAAAATGGGATCCTTTTCAATTCTCATCATGTTCAAAACTCCATGATATTTTCTGCTCAAAGCATCTGTCACCTTATTTGCCTTCCCCGGGTGGTAGTGTATCGTGAAATCATAATCCTTGAGTAGTTCAAGCCATCGCCATTGCCTCATGTTGAGTTCTTTTTGTGAGAAAATATACTTCAAACTGTTTTGATCAATATAAATCTCACATTTTTCACCATAGAGGTAGTGCCTCCATATCTTCAAAGAAAGGATCACAGCTTCTAACTTGAGATCATGAGTAGGATAGTTTTTCTCATGAATTATCAACTGTTTTGATGCATAGGAAATAACCATATCATTCTGCATAAGGGCACAACCAAGTCCTTTCTTTGATGCATCACTATAAATAACGAACCCATCATTCCCCAATGGTAGAGTAAATATAGGAGCATTGACTAATCTTCTCTTCAGTTCATCGAAACATTCTTCACACTATTTTGTCCAAACAAATTTTACCTCCTTACGTGTGAGCATTGTTAATGGGATAGCCAATCGGGACAAATTCTGGACGAAACGTCGATAATAAACTGCTAAACCAATAAAACTACGTACCTCAGTTATACTCATCAGTGCAGACCATTCTTGGATTGCCTTGGTCTTAGAAGGATCAATAGAGATTCCATATTTAGAGACAATATGGACAAGAAAAGAAATCTTCTGAGGCCAGAATTCACACTTGCTAAACTTCCCGCTTAGATCTCTTGTCTTAGGCTTACTGATAGATTACGCCTTGATGTCTCTCATTCCTATCGTGAAGACAACCAGGTTCCTGATGCTCTATCTAAAAGAGCCATTATGGAGGTCAGTTTCAGCTAGTCATTTGTCCTACCTTTCTATTGTGATGATTTGATTATCAATTATAGGAATGGGGTTCTGTATTCAAGGCTATGTAAAGCCTCTTATTTTTTAGTTGTATTGTACTATTTACTTTTTTATTTTATAATTTTAATGGGTGAAGGTTTCTACCTATCTCCTGAACCTTTTGGCTATGTCTTCTCAGAGTCTTCAGGATAATGCGCAAGTGATTTTCATGATCTTCGTAGCTTTTGGAGTATACCAAGATATCATCAATAAATACCACCAAAAATTCATCTAGATAATCCTTGAAAACTCTATTCATTAGACCCATGAATATAGAGGGTGCATTAGTCAGACCAAAATGCATTACTGTAAACTCGTAATGCACGTACCTGGTTCGAAATGTTTTCTTCAGAATGTCTTCCTTCTTCACACACAATTGATGGTATCCAGACCGAAGGTCAATCTTTGAAAATTATTGAGCTCCATGCATTTGGTCAAATAAATCATCAATGATAGGTAGGGTATACTTTTTCTTTATTATTATATCATTAATCTCTCTATAGTCGATACATATCCTCATAGATCCATCTTTCTTTTTAACAAAAAGAACAGGGGCTCCCCAAGGAGAAACACTAGGGAGAATAAATCCCTTATTACTAAATTCCTCTAGTTGTTTCATTAGTTCAACTAACTCCACAATGGCTATTCTATAAGGGGTCTTCAATATAGTCCTTGATCTAGGAATTAAATCAATGGAAAACTCAACTAATCGTTCTAGAGGATGTCCAGGTAAATCTTCCAGAAACACATATAAATATTCTTTCACAATATGTACATCCTCTATTAGAACATTCCTTTACTCACCCACAGTCATTTCATTATCTTCCTCCCCAATAATTGAATTTAGTTGAGCTACTGGGGGTAGATCTAGATAAGAATTAGGTGGTGACGATTCTACTCTAAAGATAAGGTGTTCCTTATCATCATCATCATCAAAAATTGTAACATCCTTCTTCTTACAATAAATCTTAGCATCATAGTACTAAATCCAATGCATACTGAGGATTATATCAAACTCAATCATTGGTATGATGATGAGATCAGTGGATAAATAACATTTATGTTCTCTAATGGGGACTGATTCGCCAAACTTTGTTGAAATGATATTTCCCTTAGAAGTTTTAATTGAAAACTACCTTGTTAAATCAAATTGGAAATATCTCATTTTCTTAGAAAACTGGGAAGAAATGAAACAATGTGATGATCTAGAATCAAATAATGCATTTTTTAAACTTGAGGAAACCATTAAATTACCAGCCACCACGTCTTTTGGAGCTTCTACCTCAGCAGTAGTGATAGCATAAGCTTGGCCTTGATCCCTCGGCCTTTTCTGAGGTAAGCTCCCCTGATGCTTAGCAAATTCATTTCCATAATGTCCTATCTCCCTGAAATTGTAGCATTGGACATCAGTAGCTTCCTTTTTCCCCTTGCAATCACGAGCTTGGTAGACTTTTTCAACACACTTGTAACAGACTCCCATTCCTTTTAAGCAAGTACCAGGGTGTTTCTTCCCACATTTACTACAGGATGGATATTCAACTTTTCCATTCTTCCCTTTATTTTCATTACCAGATTGATCAGCAGATCTCTTCTTATCTTGCATTGCTCTAAAGTCATATGAATTAAGGAATTCCTTCTCTGTCTTGATAGCACATGAGACAATGTCTTCATACGATGAGAAGAATTTTGAGACTAATGCTCGACAGAGAAACAGTTTTAACCCATCAAAGAAATGATAAATCTTACTTTTTGGGTTACGTATATAATCTCCAAAATAACATGCTAACCTTGTAAAGTTAGCCTCATACTTCGCGACATTCTCATCCTCCTTTTGTCTTAGACTCGGAAATTGCCTTTCCATATATGCTCGATGGTCATGAGGAAAGTATTTTTCTAAAAACAGATCAGTTAACTCCCTCCATTCCATATTTTATACTTAATCATCTCTCTTCGTCTTTTGAATCAATGACCACCATTGATCAGCCACTCTAGTGAGGTGGTAAACTGCCATGATAACTTTTTCCCTTTCACTACTCCCCAAAGACTAAAATATTTTCTCTAGGGAACTTATCCATTGCTCAGCTACTAATGGGTTTGTACTCCCATTAAATGTTGGTGGTTGATGCCTCACGAAGCTATCTAACATTGATCCTCCACGCTGTGGATCAGGGTCCTCCATACGGGTAAGGTTATTATTCATAACCTGAGTGAGTTGTCCCAGTATGGTGATTTGTTGATCAGCACCAGTTGCATCACCAGCTCCACTATTATTATCTTGAGCATGAGGGAAATCCCTACATGGATTGCGTGCATTGATACTATTTCAATTTCTTCCACTAGGTGCTATTTTTTAACAATGGCATAAACTAGATCAGTTTATGAATCAGAATACATAATTCCATACTTTTAAAATACTTAACATAAATTGAACTATTTATGGATATAATCCATAATCATAAATTTTTTTTCTTTGAGGAAGTATATACTTGTAAACTCTTTATAATTATTTTTAATGAAAATGAGAGTTATCCTAAGCATATCCCCCAAGAGTGTTGTAACCAAGAGTGAAGCAAGGCTTGTTGTCATGCACCAGTTCCCGTTTTAGTCCAGCTCAAAGCGGTGTTTTCGAGTTTTACCCCTAGGTACATCTGTGCCAGAGTCGTCTCTACCTTCTCGTATCCAGACAGAGATGTATTTCTTGGAAAACTCACAAATTCTCTACAATACCAAAATTCTAGGAAGTTCTTCTATACTAATCCTCAATGTCCATCTTAGGTCTATGTGCTCTAATCAGAGTTTATCTAAATCTAGCTTCCAAGGTTTGTACTAAACTTCCTCTGATACCAACTGTAACGCCCCGACCCCAGTTACCCAGAGTCGGTGCATTATTACATAACATTGGCATGATCACAAGAAATATCAAGTCTCAAAAGACCGATTAGTTTAGTGGCCTTGGAATTAATAGATACATTAATAAAGTTTACATTACATCATAAAATGAAAACTACAACAACATAGTCTTCATAGTCCACACTCTTATCCCCTCATACTATCCCTGTAGGTCATTCATAAAGTACTTCTTCACATCCTAGGAAAAATAAATCATAGAAATTGGTGATCTCAAATGCTCAGTAAGGATAACAATATAGAGGAATCTTTCATAAATAAGCATAAACATTTAAGGAAATGTATAACTAAAACAAAAGACTTTTATAACTTGAACTTCATCATACTATGGCGGAAATAAAATGAAATAATTCCATATACTTATTCACATGGATATTCTACTAGTCGAATAATCACATGCAATATCAATAACCACTTTCATAATGATGGAATGCATAATGCTAGACTTTCATAACAACATAGCCAAGCCCTCGTGCCAAGACTACAAATACGATTTTGTCAAGGCCTTGTGCCAAGACACTAGTTTGTCTCATTAGACCTACCGATGCATCTAGGTGCTATAGAGGGATCCACCCATCACATATTAAGTCTAATACATTCCCCATATGAACAGGTTTAAACATAACATAAACATTCGTATTAAAACTAGCATACGAAATGTCAATACTTTCTCCATAAACCATGAATGGTATAAAAATAACACATCCACAGTCAAACAAATAATAAAACCTTCAATACAATATGGAAGTTTTGTATCATAATAAATCAACTTCAAATAGTCCTAAAATCCATCAAAGGATGTTGACATAGATGAAATCAAAACTCTTTTTGAGAAATATCTCTTCCTTTTTTGAAATCATTCATAAGTCACATAATTATAAAATAAAAAATTTACTTCTAAAATTTTCTTATAATCTTGTAAGGGAATCTTCGAAGATTTTATAACGATAGAAAATAGCCACAACCACTGTATAAGTTAAAAAACATTCTTACTTTAATTCTATCCAAAAGGTTAAAAAGTACCTTGTTTGGAAAATGACAGAAAGATTCCTTTATAAAACACTTATAAAAAGTCAAACAAGGGTATAAATGACTTTAAACCATATTCTTGTAAATAGTAAAAATGTTTTGAAATACATTTTTAAGAAACATGGATGTGGATGATAAAGAAATCCCCGTAGATTATTATGTATAAACAACCTCGGATAATGAAAAGATTGTGAAATAAACCCTTAGCTTGTACTTTTCCTTGGTTGTGGGTAGGTTAACCTCCTGTGTAATGGTGAAATAATTGTTATTAAATTATACAATAATCATATACATTAATATGATATCATATATGATCTTTTAACATTGCTTTGTTAATAATATCTTAATATTATTGTCGTTTTCGGTGTTAACTTACTCATTATGTTTTGTTACATAATCCATGTTTGTTATGGATAGGTTGTATAATATTCATATCCAGAATGATATTAAGTCCTTAAACATTATTATATATCTTCAAATGAGAATTATAATTCAATGTATACGATGGAGAATGAATCTCATCGCGTTCGTGGAGACGGTAATTCGTACGTACGCACGAGAGACAATATCATTCTTTTGATATTAAAATAATATTTAATTGGATGGTATATCATATATACAGAATCATTATCATGTTATATTTATTATTTACATGAATTACACATCATTATTATACCCATCCAAATAATAATGTTTTGAATAACAATTACACCACGACGTGGAGACGGTAAGCCGTACGTACGCACGTATGGTGACATGTCATTAAAAGGATGGATAGAATACTGAAATATGGTTGTAACATGTTTATAATAATATCAAAGTATATATAAATTACTATATTTATTATTTTAGAATGGTAATAACAAAGAAAGAAGAATTGGAAGAATAAAGGAACTTGAAAAAGGATGGTGAAATCATTACCTCTTCTTCGGGTTCTTCCTTTTGATTTGATCAAAAGTGATCCTTAGGTTGGATTTATGACTAAATTAATGCCTCTAGGATGAATTGAGGTATGTTTAGAGAGTATTTGGGCTGGGTTTGGCCGATTCAAAAGGCTTTGAATGTGTTAATTAATGAGAAGGGGGGGTGCCCTTTTATAAGAGGGGTGAGGGGAACCTTTGGAAAAGCTAGAAATATTATTTTATAATAAATTAATATTCGGTTTCTAATGGATCGAAAATGGATTATTTAGAGTTTAAGGTGGGTATAGGTCGAAAAAAACCCAAACAATAGGATTTAGACATGTTTGGGTTACTATATTAACCATATCTTTAAGTATTAACTCTTAGTTAATTAGTTTCACTTTTACAATGTCTCTTTGTATTTTTTTATTATATGGTTAATAAACTTACTATATACATCCAAGAGACCCCCCAAGTGGTACATTAGTGATACACATATCACTATATATGTCTCTTGGAAGAACCTTATATTTTTAAAAATTTAATATCAATTAATAATAAAATATTTGTTTTAAAAAATCTTTTATGTCAATTTTGACACTATTCAATAATTGATTTTTTGTAAAAAGCATAACAGAATGATTACATCAAAAAAAGTTAATTAGATCAATCCTAACATGTCATATTAACCTATAAAATTATTGGTATTTATAAAAAATCTCAAATTACATTTATTTTGGTATTTATGATATCAATTATTCTAATTTTTCATTAATTAGGTAATTAATGCATCCCCATTGTGTCATAAATAACATAAATTATTTAATGTCTAAAAATTATAAATAAAATATCATTATGTAGGAAATATTTTTATATTTCTAATTAATATTTATAGTCTAAAATCCATCATATATAACCCTATGTAAAAATTGTTTTGCTAAAAGATATATGCTTATGTCATTTTTTTATTTATTTTAACTTAATTAAAATAAAGTGTCCCTATCACCTACAAGTGGCTCCATGGGGTCCCCAAATCGACCCAAAGATGCCCATGGTCGGTCATGTATCCATCAATAAGGTTAGGACATGTTGTAAGGTAATTAATTATTATTATAATATTATTTTTAACCCTTATTTACCGGATTTACCCTTTAACCATGGTAAATAAAATATTTACCGAAATAATTATTCAAAATGTCTAAAAATAAAAGTTACCTATTTACACAATTTGGAAATCCTGATTCCAAATATGGAATCATTTTTTCCAAATTCAAAATACAGAAGTGGCAGAATTTAATTTAAAATTAATTCCCGTTGTTGAAACAAAAAGTGAGTTTTTAAGAGATAATAACTATCAAAAGATTCACACTTGTTCATGTCCAGTTTAATTGAGAAATTATGTCCAATGAAAAAAATTGTATTAACTAGTAAAATTAAATTCTAAATATACTTTAAAACCTCTCAAATTCATAATTTATCACTATTAATTATTTTGATTAAAAAAGTTGTTTTTAATTAAAATTTAGTAATTTTCACTATTCATCAAAATATAAATGTTATCTGAAAAGTTCCAAAATTTTACCCTAGGATAATTTTGATATTGTGAATCGAAAAATGAAGTCAATTTTGAGAGATGAAATATATAAAATTTAAAAAAGTTGGTATTACTATTCATAACGGCTAGTTTGATTGGTTGTGGTGTGTGTTAGAATTGGAAGTTGCGTACAACACACACTACAATATTATTCAAAGAGAATCATACCGTGGAAGCTTGGGGTGTTACAGTTTGTCTCTTCTAGCCTCCTGCATTAAGGAAAATGTACAATCCCCAACTCCAAGGCACATCATAAATAACCAGGGACTTGAGCCTCGTCAAATGATTAGGTCTAGTTCCTCATATTCGAGAAGGGGGCCCTTGGAGTATGATTCTGATGAGGGGATGGAGGATCCTATCAAGGAGGTGGATCCTAGTTATCTCGCCTATGCATTGGCAGTGCATTGTGTGGGGGAACCTATTGATTCTGAGGTGGGTGCTGCTGGGCCGAAGGTTGTGCCTAAGGTGGAGGGCCTCATTGAGGCTATGGAGGTGGCTCCAATGATAACAACACTAGTTGCATGGGGCCTCTATTTGAGCCACTTTGGTTAGCCCGGCCCTGGCAACCATTCTCGCGGGGATTGAAGGAGGCAATGGATGTGCATGGAAAGCCTGTTGCAAGACTTCTTCTAAGAAATGGGCCTTATCATAGAAGTCTTGGAATCCCCGGGGGTAGTTCCGTATGATCAGAGAGGGGACCATATCCATCTGGACATTCCCAATGCACATCATCAGAAGTTTCTCCTGAGTCAGTGTCAAGTCAAGGGAGTATGTGATCCCGTTCCACTAGGCGACAAAGTCTGAAATGTTCTCATCAGTCCTCCACTTGCACTTGATGTGGTCTGTGATATATGTCTTCCAAGTGGTGGAACTAAACTGGTAGAGAAATTTCTTACAGAGGTCTTCCTAGATGGATACTGATTTGATGGGGAGCTGGTTGTACTAGAAAAATGTTGGCCCCTCCAATTTCAATTCTAAGGATCAATGTTCGGCGACCTCCTACAGCGTTGGAGTTCCAAACATGGGCCCACACCTTGAGATAATGGAGGCCAGGTGCTACGGAGGGTCCCCTCTCCCATTTATGGGGGAAAATGTGGGATTTTTGAAACCTGGGGGGTTCTAGAATACCATCCACCCACGCTAGATATGTCTTGCGATCATGTGGGATCCCAAACTATAGAGTATCTAATGCTTTGAGGTAGTAAATGAGTGCCACCATTGGATCATCTAGGATGGATTTCCATTCTTGACAAGGATCCCTGACCACTAGCACATTGGCAAGTTCTTCAACAAGATAAATAGGTCCAATGACTCATGGAGCGGCTGGAAGAATGGCCTATGGAGTAGCTGGGGGAACCTGAGCTGGGTCCCGAGGATTGTCATGCCATTCAGGAGGATTAGGTGACACATATTGTGCCCTCATTCCATATGTTCCAGCCTTAACCCTGTCTATATTGGTAGGATGGTCATCATCACCCAGAGGCAATTCGCTAAGCGGAAGTTGTGCCTACCCTTGATACCTCGTCCAAGGATCACCGTAGTCTGGTCATCACTCTACATCACATTCAACAAGGAAGTCGTGAACCATCTTCTTATGTTCGGTGAGTTTCTGACGCCACATGGATTTTTTGGGATCGTATTCTACATTCTGGACTGAGCCAGATGGGTTGGAGGGTTTGGAGGCTCTGAGGTGTTCCTTACCCTTTTTTGGATTTCAGTTTTGTACTAATGCCTTGGTGGGCACAGGAAGACCTAGTATATTCCTCTATTGATGATTAATCATTCCCAATGGATCCAAGTGGTGAGAAACTCCCTAGAAGGTAGGTCCTCTCCAAGAATCTCTAGTTCATTCTCTCCCCCTGGAAGGTTGGCTATAATAACTGCGTCACTGACTTGAGGCATATACTCTATGTTTCTCTAAAAATCTTGCAGAATCCAAATGGAACTAAAATGGAGGGCCTCATGCTACCCCAACCATGGATCTTCAAGAGTGGAGAAGCCTCCTTGATTATCCTGTAGATCACTTTAAAGCTTTGGACGCATCGTTTTTGGAGGGTCATATGGTGACTTGGTGACTCAGGGTTCTTGGCCATGGGGAGTGTGGCCAAATCAACCAAATTAAATTCATTGTCGATGTCTAAGAAGTGCGCCTGACTCTTGGGGTAGGAAACTCATTGATTATGAATATATAAATGAGTCTCCAAGAGGGTCTGGAGAAAGCATCCAACCTCCTCATCGTTGAGTGCTTCTAGTGCCCTGAAATTTAGCACTGCAACTGGCCAAAACATCTCTGGGAAGCAGTCCAACACAAGAATATCCCACAAACTCCTTGGTCCATATTCGAGGTATGGACCTTCATTTCCCCACTCATCAATGAGAGGGAGCTGGGGAACCATTAGCAATACTGAAAAAGACAACTGAGATGGTTGTCTGGCCACTGGAGAATACGGTGAGAGTGCTAACAATCCTCCACATATCAAGCTATCCACTGAAGAGTTTAGTGAATTAGACACCACATCATGGTAAGACGGGCTGGAGACCATAGTTTCTGTCATATGGACTATATATACTAGTGATGAACTGCACTATTTTCCATTTTCCATTATTCCCCTGAATAGCTCTTCGTGATCTCTATTATAGGTAGAGAGTGCTTCTGGTGGTGATGGGGGGGATTTCATGGCCGGAACCTATGGAGTTGCCAAATTTTCATCCTCCTAGATATACCTACGGAGGGAGGTGGGAAACTGATGGACCACATATTTTGGAAGTAGGAGGCAGAAGCATCTTATTCTTTCCTCGATCCTTGAAACGGAGGATCCAGGCGAGGGTTCCATAATTGAGCCATATTTTGGATCAGGATGGTTCTTTGGGAAAGGGTAGATTTCTGGCATGAGGAGGATCTTTTTCCATACTAGTTCTGGGGTGGAGAGGATTTCCACCAGAGTGAGCTGGGGTGCATGGATCACCAGGAAAGATATCAAAGGAAACATGGGGAGGACCATTGTGCCCACTAGATAATGTGTGGAGGGGACATCTGCGGGAAATGTTGGAGTGGGTAAGACCTCCACTGAAGCAGATAGAAGCACGGGTAAGACCCCCATTCTTGTTTCCCCTGGCAGCATCAGTGTATGGAGGGTCCTCATACTAGCCAAGCTGAATACGGGTAGGACCTCCATGCTGGGTGCTGGTGAAGCAAAGATGACCTTCACTCCATTAATTTTCAAGGCAAGGAGGACCTTCTCCAGGTGCTGTAAGGACAAGGGAAGGGCCCCCAAGCTGGATATTTACCATATATGTAATATCCCCACATCGGAGGCCTGTGGTAGGAGTAAAAACTCTATATCCAATGTAATGAGTGCAGGAGAGACATATGTACTGAGTGTTTCCATCATAGGGAATACCCTCATTTGGACTGAATGTTGCATGGGTTGAACCCATATATCGATCTTGGATGTGGGTAGGACCCATGTTCTCCATGGTGGTAGTATGGGGAGGACCTATGTACATGGTTTCGTTACTGCAGGTCAGTCCGTAGCTACCACAACCTGTGCTGATGACCAAGAGAGTCAAACCAGCCTGCCCATGGGGTGGTTGGGGCCACGATGTAGTTCGGGTATATAAGTGAACCTACTCATCATACAAAAGGGGATGATTCTATATGTTAGAGGTGGCGTGATCCATAGTAGTTGTTGATGTTGATGCCCATTAGTGGGCATCATCCTCGGCTTGTGCCCAACGCTGGTGTCTGGTCATCTGAATTAGGGTCGGGAGTGCAGGTGCATGGATTACCTACTCTCCAGCCTGTGAGACTGGGTGGCGGCACTGACGGGGCCTAGTGGGAGCCCTTCTTAGGAGCCCCTAAAATATGATCTTAGTCAGGATGTCCTAGACATCCCCAAACTCATCTTCATATGGAAGGGAGTCATCGAAACATTCCAGCGAGAGGCTTGTGAAACGGTTGTATGTCGGAGTGGTGAGCAGTGGCTCCCTACGTGGACCCTGGGGGTGATGGTGGAAACGAGCCACTAATGCCTATGAATCCTAGTGAGCCATATCCCGATTCGGGATATTTACCTCATCCTCATATCATTGTATGAGTTTATTTATCTCTTTTCAATGTATGAGTTCATAAGGGTAGATGTGGCGTGGGTGCCCAGTAGTTGCAGTTGAGGAGATTGTTGCAGAAGTGGTGGAGCCATGCAAGATTGCCACGTTGGTGTTTCCCCCACCCCTATGCTGTTGGGTGTATAGAGATCAGATTCCTGTTATAGTATCTGGGTTCCTGAAAAGGCATTGAGATTAAACCATTAGTGCTTCAAAAAGTAAATCAATGTCTTGTTCCCCATAGTCACTTCATCTTCCATGATTGGTAAGAAGGATACACACTGAAAACATTGCAGATAGAGATCCCCAATGTTTTGATAGCCCCTACTTTTGTTGAGTTTCATGTCAGGCCCACTATTTTCCTAGTAAGACCCATCACTGGATATCTGGATCCAATGACATGGTAATCCACTGATGTCTCAAATGCTAATAATCTCTACATTGAGGAGAAGAAATTCACATCGGGTTCACTATTTATGTTTTCGATGCTTTCACTAGGGAACGTGCATCTGTCTGTTTGAGGAGGATGAGGATGCACTGACTGTTTCCCTACATTCCCACTTCCCAGAGGTTGGCGGCATCTGTCGCATATTCAGGGTCGTTTTCTCCTTGATTGAAACGGGACGATAGGTTATCGGTTCCCCCTTCCGTGGATTCCTAATCGGAACTCGTTACCTAGTTCGGGTCTCCCTTATAGATTATGATGTTGTTCATGAAACTCTTCCAAATTCCATATTTTCATGGATTTTTGTTAATTACACTACTTTTATAGAGTCATTCCAAGGGGTCCAGCTAGGGAATCATCCTTTGGTCAGGGGAGTAGTCACGTTGGACATCACGGGCATGTATGGATGTTGTAACACTTGCATGTCTGGGTTTATTTCCCCTATTATTGGGCTTGTCAAGGGCACGAAAGCCTGAGTCATCCCACATAAAATGCAGGGAATTATATGCCATAGACATGTCTCTGGGGTTTTTCTTAGCTTTATATGTTTAACATAGGTTATACTACGAATTTAAAATCTAGAGGAGATGGATCGAACTAATTAAAACATTGACTAGAGTGGATCAGATGGGTGCAACCACTAGTGGGACCACTGATGCTAGGAGGTGAATTGACTTGATCTCACCAAGATGTGGCAGTCCAGGTAAGAAAAAAGATGGTTAATGGGTAGTTTAGTGAATTGAATGGATAATGAGATGTAATTGACTTGATGGATATGGTGATGTTGGGGTTGAGCTTCGAAGAGATCTCCTACGTATCCCCGTGCTATGGAATCAAAGTTCACGTAGTTCGGTGAGGAGATGGGAAACATAAAGAGTTGTCCCGTATGAAGAGGACCTAGAGGAAGTGGAACCCCCATGTGGGGGCATGAAATTGGGGTGTGTACGGAGGAAAATGACCTGATGACATGTTGGGGCTTACATGTGATTAATGGCCCAAGAGTTGGTTTGATGCCAGACGGGAAGACCAGAAATGTGGGTCCCAAAGGAGGGGACTACAATAGCTTGCTGCTAGATGGGGTCACAACAGCTTACCTCTAGATAGGGGAAAATTGGTTTGTCATTGGATGGGGATGAACCTCATGGAGGCTTCCTACATACCCTGTCTAGGAGACAAGGATCAAATCCCATGTAGTTTGAGCGGGTATCATTTAACATTGTGTGGGACGAACATGGGTATGCATTTTAACATCATGTAAGATGAAGGTGACCCAACATGAAGTGGTCAGAATAACTGGGAGTTGGGCTTGAAACTCAGGGAGGCGTACTACATACCTTACCATGGAAAAGGATAGAAGTCCATCTAGTTTGGGATAGTTTGGTGAACCGATAGGATGGTGGTCGCGACCAATGGTTGGTGGGATTAAACCTCAGGGAGGCTTTCTACATACCTTTCCTTGGAATGGATCAAAGTCCACATAGATCAATAGGAGTTCGGTGGACCGATGTGAATATGGTTGGGACCAATGGATGGTAGGATTGAACCTCTGGAAGGCTTTCTACATACCGTTCTGTAGCAAGGATCAAAGTTCATATAGTTTTGGATGGTGAGCGGATTACACGCTAAGGTAGACTAAAGTGGATTTCATGGTTGATTCTTAGTCTAAGCCCACGTGAGTCATTCTTAGTGTTAGAAACAAGAGGCAGCAAAGACCTGAAAATCATTTCATGAGAGGTGTGTCTGTGGGAAGTGATGTGGGGCTTACCAGTGGTTAGCGGCCCAAAATGGAAACAGGGTCTTATGCGTGGTTAACTGGATAGGGAGATGAAGATAGGGAATTACTCAAACCTAGAGACCCGATGGATACAAATCCCAAATGGAGAGGGATTTGGCATGAAATATTATAGGGCTCTAGTGCCAATCCCCCATCTATAGTAATTGTCTAGGAAGAAGATAAAAGGTGCATGAATGTTGCCTCCTACAAGAAAGGTCTTGTGCTTACACGAATGTGGTTTCCCTTTCCCCACATACATATGCCTCTCCAGCAAAGAGAATCTCATTCCATGTGAGGAATGATCTCACTCCCATGAAGACCAGTGGGCGTAGTGAATGTATGAGATGGGGTAACCCGCATATGATTCACAGTGTTGGGTCACAGTTTAACCACATGTTTTGAGGATGATGGTGTTTGGTAGTTTAACATCCTATAGATCGGATGCAGTAGGTTTACTCCACACCCATAGGAATTACATAACTGATACCCACATTCCCTTGGGGAAGGGAAGGCATCATCAATGCTGTGGTGAGGGGATTTATGGAGTGATCCGTTGATGGGTCCATGTTAGCATGGTTATGTGAAGAAGAAATAGTCGTTAGCATGCTTGGGTGTTGTTAAGGAGCAGCAATGGTGAATGAGGATTATTCATCGAAGCTGCTTGTGTGCCACTAAGGAGCAGTGACAGTGGATGGGGCTTACACATGGAAGCTTCTTGGGTGCCGCTACGGAGTGACAACAGTGGATAGGGCTTACACATGGAATCTTCCCAGATTTCTTCCTCATGTATAGCATTGAGGGCTTCCCAACTCACTTGTGGTTTGAGGCATATAGTTGGGTCCAACACCTATGAACAAGTTCACAAGTGCACAAGTGAGATAACACCAAGGGTGTTGGAATCAGTCCAAACAAAGGGAGATGAAAAGTGTGAATCACATGATCAAAATTCAGAACACAGTGAGGGTGGCATGACGATTGAAGATAACTGTTGACCTTGTTCGGAACACAGTTTCCATATCGTGTTAGCCTGAAAGGGGGAAAAATGAGGTTTGACTGTTGACCATGCTTGAAACATAGGTTCTAACTCAAAGTTTCATCCAAAGACTTCTGGGACGTCGGCCCAGAATGATAGGTGAGTCGATGAGACATGAGACCAAGTTGTTTGTGTGTCCCTCCAGACATTAAAGAGGATGATGATCCTAATGAAGGACACACAAAGCGTGAGGTGGAGTGATAGAATGTTTGAACAAATTCCAATGCTCTTGAAATTATGCCACTATAATCATGGCATGAGGTATCTAATTCTTTTCACAAAACATATCTCTTATTTGGAATAAGAGGAATCCTATTATTGAATGATAGAGAATGGTACAGTTTAAAGTCATGTAGAGAGGACTGTTGGTATCTTATGCTTGGAGAGTAAGGAATATCTTGTTTAGACCAAGAGTTATCATATATTTTTCACATAGGGAATACTACAGTTTTAGTCATGTAGACAAGAATTTTGGCATATTATGCTTGGCACACAAGGCATCTCTTATATTGAGTAAGAGGTAACCTATGTCTTTTAAATAGAGTTTACTACAGTTTAAAGTCATATTGATTGGAATATTAGGCATAAGGGGCCTAGAAATGGGTGGTGTTGTGTCTTGCGCAAGGGAGGCCCTTTCTGGTTCCACCTGGAATAGAAGTCTGGTGATACGGTTTGGATGAGTTTCTTGAAAAATGGTTCGACTAAAGGCACTCGGGGAATTGATGATGAGAATCTCAACTCATGACATGGAAAATGAACTAAGTAGAATATGTCGAATCAAGGTGTTTCATTGTGTGAAGAGAAGTGTCCCAAATAATGGTATTCCAAAGGTGGAAGGAGGATGCGCATAAGCCGCAATGAAAAATTTCAGCATCCTGGCCTAAAAACATTACAGTGTGACTCCCCATTTTTCATGGGGGTTAGTGACGGTAGTGAGGGGACCGACCTGAATGGCTGGGACCACATCCCAATACTGATCCCGAGTGGGGGTACGGGGGCACAAGTCCCGTGGTATGGACCAGTGGGTGAATGCATAGATACTATTAAACGTAAAATACACCACATCCAGGATGGGATATGTGAAATATTGAAGTGTGTAGCACAGGTGCATGAAAAAATCATCATTGTTGCACTATTGTATGCAATATTGAAGTCTTGTGCATAATAGGGAAGGCGTGTATGAAATATGGGAGATACACGCATAATAGAAGAGTTGTACATGCAATAGGGAAATAATTGCATTCAATAGTAAAGAATTTGTGCGCAAGAGGGAAGACTTGCACACAATAAGGAATGTTTGTCCACAATTGGATCAGTGCAGCACTCGTACGTGCATAATTGGGCCTAGTGGCACGCTTGCGAGCCAAAAACATGATTTTCATTCCAAAAATGGAAAGATGTCCCCTTTACGTGCAAAAATGGTGTTTTACATGAAAGATGGGGGGTTTTGCACGTGAGCGTGGAAAATACGGACTTACGCACATTAGAGTGGTGGCCGTCCTCTGGGGGACCTTCAGGAAGAAAAGGGTGCACTTGTATTTATTGTAAAAATCATGAATGTCGGTGCACATAAAATTCCATTCCAATTTTCTACGCGAAGCCATTTTTTGTACAAGATTCCATTTTTATGTGCAAGATTCTATTTTTATGCACAAGATTCCATTTTTACGCACAAGATTCCATTTTTACGTACAAATCCATACTTTTCCCCCAAAATCCTCCTCTATTGCCATTCCCAGTAGTCTGACTTCAAAAGGCTATAGCTTTTTATATGTCACTCTATTCAGGCTCCATGACTAGTCAAATCGAAACCTGTGGAACGAGCTTTTCTTTGAGATCATGTCTCGCAACATTCAGTGAATTACATTGACGTGTTTTCTGGTGCCAACACTATATAAATTTTGTTAGCTGATGAAATTTTCAAAAGATATTATTATTCACTGAATACATCTCTATTGATATAAGAATGATATTATTTATATTTAATTCTATAGTATAATTAAATTTTTTTCATATTCTCACTTATAAAATCGCTCCTCCTATCCTCCATTATCCCCAATGATTGTGCTATATATTTTTCCCAAAACCAGATGTTATATCTTTTAAGATCCATTTTTTATTTCTTTATCTCCTATTATTACCAAAAAAACATTCTGAGGAAGGCATGTATTTTAATCCGAAGGAGTTATCTCAAAGAAGAGGTAGTTTTCCTATATGAATCCTTAAAAGTTTATTTTTACTTCTTCATTCCCTAAATCTATTGTATCTATCCTAAAATATTTAATCATTCATCATGAATATAAATATATTTATTTATTATAATGGTACAACCATTTTCTCTCCTCCTTCCAATTAAATTTGAAATAAAAGTATCGCTCATGCGTAAGTGTAGAATACCACCACAACACAGTGATATGAATCATTTTCTATCAACATATTTTATGTTTGGTTATTATAATGAATTAAATGTTAATATATGATACTTCGTAAATATTTATGGTTTTTTATTTATAATATTTTATCAACCTTCTTACCTTCCCCTCCATTGGGAAATGATAATTCCCCTCATTCACGCATGTGGACACTGACGTCCTTGACGTGATGTGATTCATTATCAGTTTTTTCTACATATGGATAGTAATAAGATTATATTTAATGAATATGTATTATTTTTATTATATATAAATGATTATATAATTATGAATTTTTTTACCAGTTTTTTATTCCTTCCATATAAAATTGGTAACATCGCTTATGTGAATGTACAGATTACCATCTCCATGAAGTAATGTAATTCATTTATCAGAACCACATAACATGATTAGTTATAAAAGTGTATAAATTTATTAAATTTTATATCTATAAAATTATAAAAATTCAATAAATTATGGAACCATGATAAAATTCTTAGTATTATAATATCATAACCGAAACATGTATGAACAATTAAACAGTTATAATCTGAAATAGTTATTTCAATAAATAATTATTAAAAATTGGGTGATAATATGTTATAAGTAAATAATATATGACATTATATGAATTAATATGTTCCAAAAAAATTTATATTAAATATAAATATATTAAATATTATGTTTTAACCCATAAAAATAAAAATGATATGTTAGTTAAGAAGTGTCATAACTCAGTTTTGTTTCATTCTATTAAATTACCTCTATATTTCTATGTTATGAAAAAATTATGTTTGTAATGAACTATAATTATTTGTTTTTTTTATATTCACATGATATATGTGGATTTAAATTAGTTATGCATAATAAATTTATAGATCAATTTTAACATCAACATTAAAATATTTGAAAGGATTTTTTGTCTGCCTTTTTTTATTTGTGAGACATATACTATATTCACCACTTATTTTATTAATGTGGTGTACATAGTACCGATTTTATATTTTATATATCAAATTTATAGAAATTTACTTTATTGAAAATTTCATTGGATGTAATTTATTTAATTTGGGTAATGATTCAATGTTACCAAAGAGGTAAGGGGTTATTTCAAAATCACATCCTTATTCAATATTATTTATGTTCATGTTTTAGTTGGGGAAATTTAATGATATTTTTATCATAAAAACCATATATTATCATAAAATAAGGATATTTATGGGAACTAAATTTTTCCCATTCATTTTCCTCTCTAAATTTAAATAAAAATACCACCCGATACATTTAATGAAAATTGGAATTATTTTATTATTCAGTTCATAGCCTTTTTCTTCCATGAAAATATTCTCTTTAAAATGATTGCCATATTTTTTTCTATTATCTAATGATTGATTAAATTAATTTTTATCCATATATGAAATTATAAAAAGGCTTCAAATTTATATTTTTATCAATTTATATACAATTTCTTATTTTACTAAAGTTGTGAGTGGAATCATTGTTTTATCATTTAACATGTGAATGAATTTTTCACCATCATATATATTCTTTACATTGATGATTCAATTAAAATATTTCATGGTTCTTTTAAAAAAATTATTTTCCCCTAAAAATATATTATTTTTTTATTTTAAATCGAAGGACCTGAAGTTTTATTTTAAAAATCCCTATTTGATTGATTTAAATTCCCCATTATTATGGTTACGGAAAACACAAGAACTTTTTTCATATTAATATATCCTATAAGATTAAAAATACTATTAAGAATAATAAACATTGATAATATATCCATTGAACAATTATCATATTATTAGTTTTTTAGAAACCAAGGTAATTATAGAATAAATAATTTTCATATTTTTTAATATGAATTAGACAGTTATATTTGTCATAAAATTATTTATTATTTTTTAAATCAAAAAGGATATAGTTTAACTAAACTCTATTATTATGAGGTTTTATTTAGGAGATTAATTCCTTAATTTTAGAATTTTTATTTTATAAGATTAATGTAGTTTTTTAAACCAACTTAACATAATTTACCTTGGGATCATTTTTTGGGATTTTATAGAAAAGATTTACTTTTCAGTGAATAGTGATATATACAATTTTTTTGTAAAAAGTCATTTGATTTTAATCAATTAAATGTAACTATATGATTTGAATATGTTTTAAATTAAACTATTTTTTATATAGTTTTATTTAATCAAATTAAATAATTTCCTTCTTCCTTAAATTATATTTTAGTGTAAGTTTGTTTTTTGGTTTAAAAATCAGTTTTTCAAAGAATTGTTTTAAAATGTGTCTATATTTTTTAATAAATTAAAATACACCCTAATGAGGAATGTTTTAAACTATATTTATATACAATATATCATTAAAGTTTAATTTAGTTTCCTAATATTATTATTATTAGTTATAGAGTTAATTTATAAACCCTTTTTTTCTAGACAATACTCTTCTTGAAAATTTGTTTTCTTGCCGCATTTTCCAGATTAATATAAAACTAAAATTTTCCAAATATATAAATTGAATTTGAAAAAATGGATTAAATATTTTGAATAATAAGAATTTATAATATATAATAATTTAAACTTGTTTTTTCCAAATTTAATATTGAAAATAATGGAAATTTTTTACCATGATTAAAGTGAAAAAATGATTTACTTAGTGGTTAATCTTAGATTATAAGGTGAAAAAATGTCCTAAAACATTTCTAACAATCATTATATGGATATTTTTATACCTAATTCCTTCTTTTATTCATAATTTACCATTATATTTTCCATGATACATGAAAAAAACTTGGATGGAATTTACTCTTTCAAAGAATTACTAATTTTTCACTCACCTGACTTATAAAAGGCCACCCCCTCTCCTCCACTATTAAAACCTTTAAAACCTATTATTTCTGATAATTCCTTACAAAATCACTTCTTCACTTATATATTCGCATCTTATATGCCTTAATTTGGTCATAAATTCAACCATGTAAGGCCTTTAGTGCACATGAAAAAAGATACCCAAAGGAGAGGTAATGTTCATCAATGAGCATTTTTATTTTATTTCATCTTCCACACCATTAAATTCATCATTTAACATAAGGATATAACAACATAGTTATATTTGATATACAGATATATTTTATGTTAAATTTATAACCTAAAAACATACCCTTTCATCGAATTGGTTATGAAATCATCATTCGTGTGTACAGCAAACTATTGCCTCGTGAAATGATGTCATTCATTTTTTCATTATCTTTTCTCATGGATGGCCATAATGATGAATATAAATATTAATAAACATATTTAATTATATATTATGATTAATATTTTAGTTATATACTCTTTTTATATTCCATACCATTGGAGATACGATAACTCCACTCATGTGTACGGTGGACTACGGCCTCACGAAGCGATGTGACTCATTTTTCACTAGCACGTTACATAAAAGGTAATATGGATAGAGATAATGAATATATTTATTATAAATGACATATATATGATATTAATTTCATATTTATCTTTCTATATTTATGATATATCATTTTATTTTTACCTTTTCACTCATTGAAGAAATGATAACGTGGTTCTTTGACATGTGGGTTATCGCCTCCTCGAAGCGATGTGATTCCTTTTTCCCATTACCACATATCACTAGTGATATATTTATATATGTATATTTAATTAATTAATATGGTATTTATGATATTATGATCATTTTTAAGGATAAATGTTGCTTACCTTCTTTTCATAAAGATCATATAAAAATTGAAACGTTACACATGTGTACGTATGGCCTACTATCAACATGATCGTAACAATTGTTAATTTTTATTTAACATTATTTCTTTGTTGGTATTAATTGTATAATTTATGTATATATATGGTAAATATTTCATTATTATTATTATTATTACGATTTAATAATGAACCATTTGACTGTAGTCAACATACCAAAGTTGTTTTTCACACAGAAACCTAATATAGTCAAAAAAATCAATTTAAACATAATTGATTATGTAATTTTATATTTCTTGATATTAAGTAAATAAAATGAATAATATAATATAAAAAATTATATCATTAATTTTAAAAACTAACATTAGATTATTATTCCATAATAAAAATATAGAAATGACAAATTAGACTCACGTTAAGGGACTTCATCTCAATTTCCTTTCACCGAGACATTATTTTGATGTTATGCACCTATAATATTTTATAAGGCCTATATATAGACCCTTTTACATTTTTTATCATGAATTTTTCTATTATCGTGGTACATAATGTATTCTATTATTATTCTTCTATGGGGATTAAGATTCAAGTGTTTACGAAGTGATAACATAATTTTCCTTTGAAATCATCTTTAAACTGTTTCCCTTCAAACTCTATATATCTAACATGTCCATGAATTTAAAATTATTTTATAAAAGATTTTATATGGATGTAAAATATTTATAATGTACATTTTATGTTTATTTTCCTCTTTTAAATGGTTGTAAAAAAGGAAACTTTTTAACTATTTTATACGGAACTGTTTTTGAAAATGCCAACAGAATTTTCCATTCATAACATGCACAACAAAAATAACATTTCTAATGCCATGAATGCTATTTGGTTTCAATATTCCTTTATAATATTTAAAATTTTATTCAAATAATACTATTTCCCCATAATTTAATGATTATATTGGAATCCAGACATATGTTTATTCCAATTAAAGGGTTTTTAATTTCTTTTATAAATATGATGCTCTAAGTCACCAAAAGGGGGGTTTTATTTGATTTTTATAAGTTTTAATGATTTTAATTGAGAAAACAAATTTCTTTTGTTTCAACTGAAAATGTTTTATTTCATATTTTCAAATACGTTTTATGATAAAGGTAAAATTTATGAGTTTTTAGGTTTTCATGGGACTAATGGTTTTATTTAGTTTTATTTTTGTTAGTTTTATTTTTTTTACTAATTCTTGTTTTTAAATGTTTTTCATAGGAAGGGTAAGGGAAATGATGATGTCAAGTTTAAAATGTTGAAGTGTTTTCCTAAAAATTTATCATTTTTATAAAAGTTTCATATTTTTGGAAAATAAATACTATATGGAGGTTTCTAAATTATATTATATGTTTTTATAATGTTTGAGTTATGACCTATTTCCAAACAAATATAGTCCTGAAAAGATCCTCAATTTGAAGGAATGTAAATTCTTGAATAAAAGTCAATATTATGTTATATTTAAGTGTGGGTACTTATAGTTAGTATAAAAGGAAACGTTTAGATAAAATTAGAGGTTATAACAACTTTATAACATTATCTTGAAGATTTTACCTTATGGTAATGTTTAAATGATATAGAATATAATGATTAGAATGTTTATTTTCCTAAACTATTTCTATTCAGAATGGTTCTTCATAGAGGAAATTGGGAAGCTATAGTGGGAAGTAACCAAGAAGAAAATATCTATCCAAATCATCATCCTAATATGATTGGATTCAGAATAGAATAGTTTATTATAGTAATGGCTCAGTTGAAACAAGATATAAATGGTAGTGGTATCCATGCTAGAGAGTAAGACAATCTACCACAAAATAATTTGTATTTTTTAGATAATTTCATGAAGAAATATCCCCCATAATTTAGTGGATCATATAACCCAATAGCAGTAGATGGATAGATCAATGCAATTAAAAATGTATTTTAATTCATGGGATGTTCAGAATGTCAAAAGGTAAATATATATATATATATATTTGAAGGTGAAGATGATAAATTATGGTATTTAGTTAAGAATAATCTATATAAATATGAACATGATTCCATGTAATTAGAAACATTGAAGAATATTTTTCTTGAGAAAAATTTTTCCTAATTTTTTTTAATCTGAATGGAAAATAAATTCTTGGAATTAAGGAAGAAATATAGAGATTTTTTATATGTATATGAAGAAAACATCATATTATTAGTTAAGTATGTGGTCAAAATTATTGGAGATATATATATAAAAATTAATAAATTTTACTCAGGTTTGAAACACATTTTATAAATATCATTGGATATAAAAGAACATAAAATTTATGAGAGAGTGTATTTTTGTACAACGAAAATCAAGATGGAGTTTGTTGACATGTATGTTCCTTGATATGAGAGTAGTTATAAAAGGTTAGGGATGCAATAAATAGATAAACAACTAGAAAATAAGTCCATAGGTAAGCCTGCCAAAATGATCCAAGTGCGGAAAAATAAATTTCATGTAATTTTTAAGGGGATCGAGAAAGTGTTTTTTGTGTGGTCAGTTTTTCATCTAGTTGATAATTTTGAAGAAAAGAGTCATGAACAAATAAATAATAGGTTAAATTTCTTCCATCAATGGGTTATGTTTTTTAGTAGCAATGAGTTAGTTCATTATGCTAACATTTTTTTGAAGTTAGTTTCTTAGGATAGAAATAATCATGATGGGAAATGAAAAGCTATAGAACATTAATTTTCTACTATTATATTTAATTTTGGGTCATCAAATAAAGTGTTAAAGGTATTATACTTGTACTTTTGAATTTTTAGAACACCCTATTTGACTCTAGATCTTCACATTCTATTATTTTTAATATGTTTTCATGTAAATTGGTAATATCACCTCATGAAAGTATGATATAACATTTGGTAAAAAGTCTTGTTTTAAGTATTAATGAAACCATGATTTATAAGAATCTTCCTTTTATTATCAGTGGGATGGTATTTATTTGAAATCATAGTGAAATTGACATAGATGATTTTCATATCACTATAAGTAGGGATTGGAATTATGTTTATGAAGATAAGACAAAATTTAAATCTAATAAAGATTTGTTTACTGATTTCAAGACATTGATAACTTACCAATAAGCTAAAAAATTAATTAGATATGGTAGAGAAAGTTACCTAGATAATATTGTTTAAATTAAAGAAATTGTTAAAAATTTTAATGTGTTAGTAGTAAAAGAATACCTTGATGTATTCTTTAACACTTTTATTGGTTTTATTCATGATCAAGAATTTAAATTTTCTATTGAATTAGTAATTGATGCTAAGCCTATTTCTAAACTACTAAATCAAATGGATCATGTGAAAAATTTAGAATTTAAAAATAAATTGAATGAGTTATTAGATAAATGTTTAATCTAATGAAATACTTCACCATGGGGTTATCCTTTTTTGTTAAAATGAAATATGTTTTAATGATACATTTCACTAATTTTAGATCCTTTAATAAAATCATTGTTAAGATTAAGTATAATTTTCCTAATATAGATGATTTTTTAGATCCTCTCCCTAGAGATCAGTATTTTTCATATGATTCACTGAGTTTGGGGTAAAAAATGTGGGATGTGAAGGAAGTAGACATTCCAATGACTTTGTCTCGGACTAGATTTGATATGTATTAGTTTTTGGTTAAGACATTTGAGTTATCTAGTTCAACTATAGTATTTATGGACCTTATAAATTGAATTTTTCATTAGTTCTTGGACATATTTGGTGTCATGTTTATTGATGTGATTTTTTATATTCAAATATTTTATAGGAATATAAAAGATGCCTAAGTGTTTTTTTAACATGAATGAAAATAAAATATTTTCATAATTAATCATGTTTGATTTTTTGATGCAACTGATTAATTTCCATGGGAATATTATTTTAAAAGTTTCAATAATTATTGAACCTTGTAAAACAAAAGCTTTCGATGAATAGAAAAGACCCACAAATTTCAACAAGATTCATTGTTTTGTGTCATTGAGGGTTTCTTCTAGAGTTTTATTGAAAATTTTTCTTCTTTTTCTGTCCCAATAAATAAGATAACTTGAAAAGGACTAATATTCTTTATGATAAAATAATGTGATGAATTTTTTCAGGAATATAAAAGAGGATTTTTTTAATACTCTATTTTTAGACCTACCATCCAATAGTGGGGAATTCGTTATCTATAGTGATGATTCATCGAAATGGAGTGGTTTTTTTCAAATGAATAATGATCAGGTAATTTATTATATTTTATATTAGTTGAAACCTAATAAGTTAAATTACCTTCACAGGATCTGAAAATATATATTGTGGTTTCTTACCTTAAAAATTTTAATGCATCATCTGTATAGAGTATAGTGTTAAATATATATTAATCAAACAAGTTTGAAGTATATATTCATGATGAAAAAATTAAACATGATATATAGAATATGACTAAAACTGATCAAGGATTATGATTTCATAATTCATTAACATTATATAAAATAAAATACAGTGACATATGAATTGATTCAAAAAAAATAATTCTACATTATCAATGTTACATATGGTGTGTGACCCTTTGGTAACTGATTAGGTAAATTTTGTCCTAGAAGTTTTGGATATAGGGACATCCTCTATATTGTTATAGGTTTCAGTGTAGATTAATATTTCATAATGAATTATGAAATATCATAATAATGGTCGATATTTTTATGAAATGGTAGAATATATTAATCAGGATAAGATTACTTATTTTATAATTTATGATGAATGTAATTTATTTTTTGTAAAAAATACTATTTGTGCATTGTGATTCCATGTTGAAGAGATAATTATGGTATAAAGCTCATAGTTATCTATTATCCATTAATCTGGGAAATTCTAGTATGTATATAGACTTTTGATATTATTATTGATGAGATGTAATAAAAACAGATATTGTTGAATTTACAATGACGTGTTTGACATGTCATCAGTTTAAAGAAGAATGAGTGTTATATAATGGAATGTTGAAAAATGTTTCCATTTCTAGAGTAGAAATTGGAAAATAAATCCATGGATTTAATGGTGGTGTTTACAAGGACATCATGAGGTAATAATGCGATTTGGGTTATTGTTGTTCGATTAAATAAATCAACACATTTATTTCTCATTGGAGATGAAATGTATTTAGATGAAATTTATCTACTGTATCTAAATGATATTTTTAGGTTACATGGAGTGCCTATCTCTATTGTATAATACAGTGATCCCAGTTTTAAAATTAATTTTTTGGAATGAACAAAAAAAGTCGTTGGATACTGAATTAAATTTCAATACATATTTTCATCCTCGATCAGATGGGTAGTCTAAGTAGATGACTCAGACCATGGAATAATTTCTCAGTTCATTCTCAATAGATTACAAAGTATGTTTTGATAAAAATATTTCTTTGGTTGAATTTCCTTATAAAAATAATTTTCATTCAAGAATACATATGGAACTATTAGAGGAATTATATAGAAATCTATGTTGAACACCATATTTTTAGGGTGAAGAAAGAGAAGGAGGTTGATGGGACAATAGTTGGTAGAAGAACATGTAGATAAGTTATATTTTATTCATCAATATATGAAGATATTTCAATTTAGCTAGATATGTTATGGGGTTATCTAGAGGAATGATCTTTATTTTGAGGTAGTTCACCATGTATTTATAAAATTTTCTCCATGGAAAATTTTTATGAATTTTGGTAAGAATGGGAATTTGAGTCCCCAGTTCATTAGACCATACTAGATCATTTAGAAATTTGTATCAGATTTTTATAGAGTTACCTTACCTTTGAGTTTATCTTAGGTACATAATGTATTACTTGTTTCTATATTAAGGAAATATGTTCCAAATTCATCTATTTCT
The DNA here is from genome assembly GCA_963277665.1 of Viscum album. Taxonomy (NCBI): domain Eukaryota; kingdom Viridiplantae; phylum Streptophyta; class Magnoliopsida; order Santalales; family Viscaceae; genus Viscum; species Viscum album. The sequence continues at coordinate 1,690,756,033 of OY728137.1, read as the reverse complement.
TGGAGCACTAAAGTAGTTTATTTTTAGTATAATATTTCTTTTAAGGAACAAAATGTTCACATTCTCAACCATAGAGAGAAATTATTATTGAATAAAGTGATTCTCGTTGTTAAGGTTTTATGGAAAAATCATGTGGTTGAAGAGGGAACATGGGAATATGAAAATTCTAGGTGGGAAAGTTATACCCACTAGTCTAATAAGTGAAAAATTTGAGAGGATGAAATTTATAAAAATTTGGAATGATTTAACAACCCATGTAATGATATAATAAATAATTTTCATATTTATAAATAAAAATTGTATATTTATATGATTTATAAAAATATTATGTAATTTTTAAATCGAAAAGGAAATAGTTTAATTTTAAGGTTTTATTTAAAATCATAATTTCTAAAATTTAGTATTTTAATTAGATAAAATGAAAATTATTATTTTAATTATCATATAATAATTTAGTTTCGGTGAACATTTATTATTTCTTGGAAAATATTTATTTTTAGTGAATTTTGAAAAAAACAAATTTTTGTTAAAAAACATTTTATTTTAAAAAATTAAAAATATAAATATGTTTGGAATATATTTTAATCTAAAACAATAATTATATTGTTATATTTAATTCAAAAAATTACTTTCAAATCCACTTTATATTGGTTTTTAGTATAATTTAGTTTTTTGGAATAAAAATTGGGTTTTCTAAAAATGGTTACAAAATGTATAATGTTTCTTCTTTTTTATTAATTAAAATAATAATTAATTGGGAATGTTTTAAAAGAATTTTATATATTATATATCATTATATATAAATTTATCTTTGTATAATTATTATCTATATTTATAGATTTGATATAGACTCATATTTTTTTTAAAATACTCTTCTTAAAAACTTGTTGTCTCATCACTTTTATAGGATTAAAATTATATTAAAACACTAGAATTATGTGAACTCAATTTTTGATAAATGTATCAAATATTAGGAATCAAAATAATTTTTAATATATGATAATTTAGACCTAATTTTCTACCAAATTTATTAGTGATAAAAATTAAAATTACTTGTTGTGGTTGAGGTAAAAAATTGAGTTTACTTAGTTGTTAAACATAAAATATATGGTATAAAATGACCCAAAATTTGTTCAACACCAATTTTAAAGCCATATTTAGACCATATTACTTATATTATCTATAATATTGTATTATATGGTCGTTATTAATTTAAAAAAATGTTTTTTTAACTCTCTCTTTCAAAAAATTACAAGTGTGACACTTACCTCACTTATAAAACGCAACGACCTCTCCTACTCTCTTCACTAATTAAAAACATGTTAGTTCAACTAAGACCTACCCAAATAACTTTTCCAAATCCATATTCTTATCATATAATACTTAGTTTGTTCATAAATCTATCCAAGTAAGACCTTTGATTCTAACTAAAAATAGATACTTGAAGAAGATGATACATTCATCAATGAGCATTTTTTAATTACTTATTACCCCACTCCCTTAAATTCTTAATTTACCATGATTATATAATAAAATATTTATATTCCATATATTTATATGTTATTATTTTAATTTTATTATCTACAACCACACACACTTTCACCAAATGGGTTACGAAATCATCCGTTGTATGAAAGGTGGACTATCACCTCTCGAAACGATGTCATTGTTTCCCATTACCACCTCTAATGGTTGGGTATAATGATTAATATAAAGTTTATAAATTATTATAATAACATATTTACACCTAATTATTCATTATATAAAATATATAACCATTATATATTACATATCATAGGAGATATTATAATGTCTCTATTGTTTATGGTGAAATATCGCCTCACAACGCGATGCGATTTGTTTTTCACTAATGTGATACATGGAAGGTAATAATATTAAATATGTTGAATATATATTATATAAATTAAATATTTATTATTTTAATGAAACTATTATCTTTAATTATTTTTTATATATCATTGAATTTTTAACTTTTTACTAACTGAGAAAAATGATAACGTTATTCATGGATGTGTGCACTACCACCTCCTTGAAGCGATGTGATTCCTTTTTTTATCAAAAAAATTCATAAATTTTATATATAAGTATATATAATTATATAATATGGTATTTATGATATTATGCTCATTATTTTAAGATAAATTTTACTTAACCTCTTTCCATAATGGTCATTGAAAAATGGAATCATTACTCATGCATATGTACAGCTTACGGTCTCCATGATGATAATGTTAGATCATTTTTCTTAAATAAATTATTTATAATTTTTAAAAGTGTAATTTATAAATAAATATTATTATTATTTCATTATTATTATTCTTCATATGTTTAAATAATCATAATTTTACCATATTCGACCAACCAAATTCATTTTTGATACAAAAATCGAATATGGTAAAACATCAGAATTAAAAATAATTGATTAAGTAATTATATATAACATGTTAATAAGTAAAATTAAGATAGCAATATACTAAAAAAATTTCCAAAGGAAGTAAATAATTAACATATTTTTATTATTTATGAAGAGAAAGGCACACATGATAAGTCAAAATCAAGGTGAGGAACTTCGTCTCAATTCCTATTCATTAAGGAATTTTTTTCATTCTATTCACCTATATTATTTAATAAGGTATATATAAATCCATTTTTACTAATTATATTATGAAATTATATATTGTCATGTTTTTAAATTTTTTAATGTTAATATTCCATGGGACTTTTGATTCATGTGTTTTACAAGTGATAAGTACCTTTCCATTAAAATACATTTTTAGAGTTTTTTTCTTAAAATACTATTTATATACCATGATAATGTATTTAAAATGAATTTATGAAACAATTTATATGTATTTAAACGATTTATTAATTTAAATTTATGTCTATTTTACTTTATATCAATGATGGTAAAAAAGGATTCCTTTTACATGTTTTATATGGAATGTTTTCACAAATGAAAAAAGGAGTGTTTTATTATTTATGTACACAGTCATGATAAATTTTCCAATATAATGCACATAATTTTATTTCTAAATTCCATTTAAATATTTCATGATTTATTCATTGAAATTTCTTTTTCCATTTTTGGGTGGTTTTGGAATTGAAAATTGTTTTCCAAAAGAAAAAGGTATTTTGGTATTTAAAATGGGTTTTTAAAAAAAGGGAAAATTGACATCCAAAGGTGATATGTTTATGAGTTTTAGAGAGTTTTTTTAAAGTGAAAATATTAATAAAATTAATCATTTTTTTGGTAATTGAGAATTATACAATAGAAATAGTTTCACCTAGATAGTATCGGGTGAGCCTATTGCAGCTTATATGATGGGTGACCATGATAGCATTGGGTGATCCCAATACAAATAATATGATGGTGTGTAAAAAAATTACCAGGTGATCTCATTATATATTAAATTATGGGTGTTTCTATAAGGAACTCCAATGCGTTGGGAAATGATTATATTAAAAAAATTTAATATTGGTTTTTCTATTAAAAGGATTTTTAATGGGTTTTATGAATATGATGCTCAAGGTCACAAAAAACGAGTTCAAACTTATTATTATGGGTTTTAATGATTTTCATTGATCAAATCATGTGTGTTTTTTCAATTGAACATTATTTATTTCATATTCTTAATGAAATTTTAAGATAAAGGTAAACATTATATGAGTTCTCAAGTTTTCACTACACTATCAGTTTTCTTTCTTTTTATATCCCGTAATGAGATTCTTGTTCTTATACCTTATTTTTAAATTTTTTCAAATTATTGGTAATGAAATGGATTAATCAATGTTGAAAATTATGAAGAGTTTTAAAGATAATAAATCATGTTTTGTTTAAAATGTTTTATTTTTTTGGAAAATGGATGTTGTATGGAATTGTCCAATTTGTATTATATGGTTTGTAATGTTTGATTTATGACCTAATTATATAAAAATATAAACCTGAAAATATCCTTAATGGTAATGAATGAAAATTATTGACTAATACTCATGATTATGTTATTTTTAATGTCAGTTCCTTATAATTATAAATAGAAGGTTTTGATAAATCTAATTGGCAAAGACAATGGAAGCTATGGAATCAACCATTAGTATTGTAACTTGTGAATCCAATTTATCAAATATCCTAAGGGAGATAGAACCACTGGAATTTTCTCTTCACCAATAATAATCCAATATCCCCTAAATAAATCACAATCAAAACCATTTATGGGAGATGTTCATGCTCGTTGAGATCACAGACCAACCCATGTACACCGAACCACCACACGAATTCTCACCATTGCATACCCTTCCTTTAGGAATTTTTCTGGTGTAAAAAAATGATATGATTCAAGAATCTAATGACCTAAATATTTACATTTTATTTTCAATATAATAATTTTTATTTTTACACCTTGTTATAATTAATTTATAAATGATTTCGATTTTTATTCGATAAAAAAAATAGTATTTTTGGGTAACATGTAATTTCATTTAAGATATTCATTTTTTATGAATTAATTATTTTTTCAAATAAATTATATTTTAATAAAATATTATTATTAAATAACATTTATTAATTATAGTTTATAACTTAATTTTATGAAGTCAAAAATAAATTTTTTATGGGTCTAGATACAATTATTGTTAAAACCCCCCAATATTTTTCAATAAATATTGATTCTTGTTTTAAAAGTACAAATTCACATATTTTGGAAAACATTTTTATAAAATAAATAACATATATGGATTTATAATATTTAAATTACCCAATGGTTAATGTTTCATAATTTTCTAAGATAGTTGAATTTTTAGGGAAAAATTAAATACGGTACAAATATACAGTGCATAGTATGACATCATAATCACCGAAATATAATGTATTAAAATCTATTAGTAGTATCAATGACAAAATATATGGTTCCCATTTAAAATAATTTATTTTTTTTGGTATTTTATTAGTTTTATAAATTTTTTATGAATCCTCCAAAACCTATATTATATTTTAATTTTTTAAAATAACTTCTTTTAGAATATGGATCACTTCCACATCACCAAGGGTAATATTTTAGTGAGTATGTACATATAATTAACAAAAAATTAAAACCAATAAACTTTTTAATAAAAAATGGGGAAAATAATGGAATGTATTTTGGTTTTGATTGCATTATTATATAGTGTCAAAAACCTATGTTTGGGAAATAATAAAAAACTCTCCTCTATTTACCAATATAAACCCACCCAATACATCCTTCTTCATATATAAAAAACTCTATATAACATCATTAATCATCCTTTCCCTCTCTAGTGTCCTCCCAAGGTTCCCCCATGCTCTCAATAAGCACCTCAAAATCATTTGGAATGACCCTCTCAAGGTAAGGTATCATATCCTTATCCATTTTATTCAATAATATTATTCGGTTTATTCCTTTTATTTACAATTCCTATTGATTAGATATGTTTTCCCACATCCCTATAACATTTAATTTTATTTCCGAATCATGATAGACCCATTTATCTCTCATTATTCGATTTTATTCTTTAAGCACATTCATTATGCTACTGAAATTTAACAGTGATTTTTCTATTCCACACCTTTGTATTGTGAAAACCATCTATATTTATAGTCAAGTGTATTACCCTAAACATACCTATACATATTTGATTATGTAATTACATGTATTTATTCTACATTACATGATCTTGGAATTAAATGTGATGTGATATGATCCAATTTTGAATGATCTTTGTGGCACACATATACATGTACCTGATGTGAAGATGATAAGTGTTACTAGAATTATATAGTGCTCTAATGCATTGGTTACTTTTTTAGTCTCATGATGTATCATGAAAGGAATTATGGAGTTAAAATAAATGATCATAGGACTTTTTAACCCATGTTATGATGTCTTTTTGGTTTTAATTGACCTGTGTTTATGATTTGATGTTTAAATTTGTTTACACTTTCCCATGTTTCCATTATATTATCATGTTATGTCATGATTTATTGGTAATATATATGACTATCACCCCTATTATATTTCCTTGGTCTTCTTTTTTGATATAATCTGAAACATTATCATCATTATAGATTTTTTTAATCCTTTAATGGTCTTTATAACTCACCCCTTTTGTATGTACATCCATAGGTTATCCAATGCCATTTTAGAAGATCGATGATTTCTAAGATCTTATCAAGGTTATTTTAAATAATTATAATATATACCATGTTCAAGCTATAATTCTATGTACGACGTCCCAAATACATTGGACGTAATGATATCATGGTTTTTATTATTTTCACCATTATATAATAAATTATGAGTTAATATGTTATATAGAAAAGGGTCATCCTAGTAGGTATAAAAGGAATGTTAAATTACGTTTCAAATAAGTATTAGAAAAATATAGTGAATTCCTTTTTGATAAGACTAAACATAATAAAAATCCAAAAAAAATTGTAAAGTATAAAGTACGTAGTTTTTAAGAAAATGCATCCTTGTTGGGATACTTAAGTTTGATGTGGCTCTGGAAACAATGTACCTTGTTGTAACACCCTAAAACAATATATTGAACAAGTCTTGATTGGGAGATAGTGAATGAAAATGGGACTTTTTTAACTAATAGTTTGACACTCTTAGGGGATATTATTTGGTTAATTGACAAGGTAATTTTGAACAATTATCAAGGTAACATGGAAAATTATACAATTTTATTTTAGAAAATATTTCATGGATAACATAGATTGAATCCTAGAAATTAATCACTTATGGAATAAAGTTCACTTATAATTTATCCTTTTAATGTTATTGTATTATTGTTTATTTTTTAAATAATTTAAAAATAATCATCCCAAATTATCACATTATTCTGTCCAATATCTAAAAATATGAGAAATTGAGTAAACAACCATTTTAAAGGGCAATGTAATGACTTTCCAAATGATATTCAAAACCCGATGGGAGTAGTAATCCTAAAATTTGTGATGATACTCTATCAATTTACTCAAGTTATAAATATAATCTTGAATTAGGAGTAACACCCAAATCTCCCTAAGAAGGAACAAGCTACAACTAAGACCATTATGCAACAAAGGACTCAAACTATCAACAGATCATCTCATACCTTAATCATAAAATAATGGATCAACTCCATCGAGAATATCTTTTATATCCATAAATATTCCAAAAAAATATAATGTAATAATGGTGTTTTATCATATGGAAAGAGAATATCATCTGTGGTTGACATTGTTCGGGAATATGAAGCCTTTGGAAGATATTGAAGGGATAGATTGGAAGGAATTGTAGAAAAAAATTGATAAATATTTTCCTCTCACTCTCTAACATAAACTTGAAATGTATTTACATTCCCACAAGAAAAAAATATGATGATTACATCATCTTGTACCTAGAAAACATCATTAGACATTCATGACGCACCTCAACCTATGTCGTTACCCCCAAATACAATGTTTTCTAATTCATTGGTGGGGTAAAACAGTGTCTACAAAATTCCTTTCTTATTTGAGTCTTTGATATATATGATGAGATTATCAAATGTTCCCTCAAAGTTCAAATTGATATTAGTAGATCTTTAGGGTATCACAGTGATAAGAAGTATAAAGTAGTGATTAATCCTAGTAGTGCGATGGGGAAATCTAATGGTTGTATGAAATTTAAACATCTAACTTCTTAAAAGTGTTGAAAATCATCTTGCATATTTACTAAAGGGGGAGAGGAAATACTTTAGATGTGGGAATGAATGAAACCTGGATTGTGATTTTTAATGCAAGAAACCCACCAATTTATTAGAATAAATGAATAATCATGCCTACCCTAATTCTTTTTTCCAATGTTTTAACTACAAGGAATAAGGTCACTTTTCAAATCAATTCACTGTGTTAAGGGTGGTTAGAGAAAATCCGTCCCAACAACCTCCAAGGAAGAATGAATGACCTAATTTCAATATAACCACTGATGTGGATCCCAGTAATGTAGTGGTGATAGGTACACTAGTTATTAATTTATGAATATAGAACTTACTTTTTTATTATGCTTCTACACATTCCTCTATATCATTCATGTTTAATAGAACTATTCACCCCCCCCCCCCACAGAGCGTTGAAGTAGAGTTATCAGTGAAAACAGAAAATGGGGTAATTATTTCCTACCAAGTATATAACTCCCCCTTATCAAATTTTTTTTGATGAAAATCATAGAATCTTTTTAACACTCTTTTTAGTATAATTTTATGTAATTACAATTATGGATTATTATTTCTTACATAGAGCCAAAATAAATAACTCTGATAAGCACATCACTCTCTATATCATGAATCATATTTATATTGTGTTCAAGTACAAGGAAGAGTTTGAATATTATTTAGAACCAACATCCCATGAATGGATATTATTTACCTATGAGTACGTATATATTTCTCAAATGATTGAGTCTAAGGAAAATTTTATCCTTCAATACTTTCCTATTATTATGGAATACAATAAAGGTTTTCGCAAAGATGTTCTTAGTCTCCCCCTTTACTGAGAGGTTGAATTGTCAATCAATCTTTTACATAAGGTTTTACCAAAATCCAATACTCCATATAAAATTTCTAATTTGGATGTTGAAAAACATAAGAGACAACTATATGAGAATCTAGATAAAGGTTCCATACACCCATGTTCTTCACTGTGGGGTGCACCAGTCCTCTTTATCAAGAAGAATGATGGGTCGATGTATCTTTTCATTTATTATCATAAAATCAACAAGATCCCAATAAAAAATCCGCTAACATGGATTAATGGCTTTTTTGATAATCTATATGGATACCAATACTTATACAAGGTGGATATTCCTTCATGGTATTATCTAATAAGGGTGTAGAAGGAGGATATCCCCAGGATATCTTTTTATCAAGGTACGAAAACTGTGGGTTCATAATAATGGAATTAAGACTCACTAATTCTCTAAAAATATTCCTTGACTTTATCAATAAGATATTTATAGATTACTTAAAAAAAATATCTGGTAGTATTTATAGATTATATTCTTATATACTCTAAATGAATGGAGGAGAATGAGGAGAATCTGATAAATATGCTACATATCATATGAAAGGATAATATTTATGAAAAGTATAGAAAATATGATTTTTAGTTTAAAGAAAATATATTATTAGGGAATATTATCAAAATTAATAGGATATTTATTTGACCTTTTAAAGATAGAGGAAATTAATGGATGGTTGAGGCAAATACTTATGATAGAAATCTATAGTTTCCTTAGGTTAGATTATAATTATCATTTATTTGTGAGAAATTTCTCATGATTATCAAACCTTAAAACCAAGATAACTCATAATGGAAATAGGTTATTTTGGAGTAATGGATGTGAAGATTACTTTAATGTGTTGAAAAAGAGTCTTATAAATAAATCTATAATTAAAATTCCTATAAGTGGGGAACTTTTCGTAGTGTAATGTGGTGTTTGGAAGAAGGGGTTGGGTTGTACAATAATGTAGAATGAAGGAGTGACAGCCTATGCCCCAAGGAAATTGAATGTTAATGAATATAAATACCTAACATGTGATCTCTAGTTGGATACAGTGATATTCACATTGAAAAGTTTGTAGAATTATCTCTTTTAGGAGAAGTGTGAAATATATACAAATCTTAACAGCCTCAAGTATATATTCATAGAGAAAGAGATGAATTTTCACCAAAAAATATGGTTATAGTTGATTAAAGACTATGAATTCTCATTCAACAACAATCTATGGAATTAAAATAAAGTTTAATATTCTATAAGCTAAAATGATTCAGAAATTTTATCATTAATGGGAACATAGAGGGATCTGGTCTTTATAGACATGAAAAGGATGGACACGAGAATCATAAAATAAGGAACACAATCAATACTTTTACAAATTATTTCTCAAATATACCTTCAAAAAATGATAAATGATGATCAAATATATGATGTGGGAATTTATAAGAATGTAGAAGCTATAAGAATAAGGTAAATCCTCAGAGTTCAAAATTAATGAAGAATGAGTTGTAATATTTCGGTCAGGACTATGTGTACCATCAAATCCTGGGTTCAAGAAGGAGTTTTTGGAAAATTCACAAAGATCAACCTTCTCTATCCATCCAGGGAGCATAATGATGTATTGAGATATCAAAGAGCACTTTTTGGGGGACAATATGAAGAAGTATATTTTGTAATATACATCAAGATGTATTGAATGTTAGAAAGTAAATGATGAAAGGAAAAAAATCCAAGCAGATGATTCAAACATTACACATACCTACATGTAAATGGGAGAACATAACCATGGATTTTTTCATTGGCCCTATGCAGACATCAAGAGTAATAATTATATATATTTTATGGTGGATTTATTTACAAAGGATTCTCACTTCATTGCAATTTTATTGGACATATCACTTGATCGACATGCAAGGATATACATTGGAGAAGTGATGAAAAGGCATGGAATACGAATATTGGTTGAATATAATAATGATTTATAATATACATACATGTTCTAGAAGAGAATACAACATGCTTTAAATACTAATTTGAACTTCATAATGGCTAATCAACCTCAAACTAAGGGCTAGTATTATTGGACTATCCAGTCACTCGAGGACCTATTGAGAGCATGATCAATGGACCTCAAAGGTGGATGAGATCATCATTTTATTATGATTTATTTCCTTTACAATAATATTTTCCACTCAGTCATCTAAACATATCACTATGAACAAATTTATAGGAATGGTTTAAGAACACATGTTTGCTAGTAAGATGTTTGTGGAAGCAAACTTCTGGGCCCTTAAATGTTTAGAAAATGGTGGAAATTGTCAATATAATTTTGTAACGCATCTAGGAAGATCAGTTGCAATTAAATATGTATGATAATATTCAAAAATTAGACCTGGAGTTTCGTTTGGAGATAAGATATTCCTATACATATATCCTTGGAAAAAAACCAGGAGATTTGGGGAGAAGGGAAAGATTTTTCTATTCTACATTAATCACTTTTAGATCTTTAATTGAATTGGAGTAGTTTCATATTAACTAGAACCCCCATATAACCTATATCAAATACAGTATGTGTTCCATGTATCACTCTTGGGGAAGTATGTAAAGATCCCTCCCCCAATATCCCAGGTCTGGTTCCTTACAACATTAAATTTTCATAAGATACAAGGAATCATTTCCCAAAGGAATGAATAGTTTAGTAAGATTGGTAAACTAGATACATAATTGAAATTAATATTAAAATTTAAAAATAAAATACAAAAAGAATATATTTGATAATTCCATTATTCAAACTTTGTGTAACCTTTAATATCAGTCATAATAATCTTATTGAAATCCTATGGAAAAGTAAAACATTATAAAGGGGTGAGATCAGAGTTTCAGTATGGGTATGAATTCACCAGAAGCAATCATAAATAAAAATAACAATTTACTAAAAGTAAATTAACTAAATATCATTTAATTTAATCAATATCTTGAGTATGTTATGGCAGGAATAAAATATGATCAAATACTTCCGTGTAAATAATCACATGATAGTGAAATGTAAATATGGATATTCTACTAGTAGAATAATCACATGGAATATAAATAACTAATCTAATAATTATGGAATGAATAATACCATACATCTAAAACATATTATCCATCCCTTTTTTAAGAACTCTACACAAATGGGTAATACCTCAGCCAAAACTTGGTCTGGTTTGTCTCTTTATACCTATCGATTCATCGAGGGGCTATTGAAGGTTCTGCATGTCTCATTTGAAATCCAATTTATTCCACACCTAATATGGGTAAAACATAGTAAAAAATAAATATTCTTGTTGAAAAAATATTATACTAAACGTGAATACTTTCCACAATCAACAAACATGCACATAAACCATTCAATGTAAGGGAGAATGGTTTCAAAATAGCACAGCCACAGTCAAACTGTTCATAAACCAACCAAATAAAGAATAAATATGATATTAATACAAAATATCTCCAATGTATCATAAGTACATTAATTTTTTGATGTCATTGATGTATAAAATTATATTAAAAACAATCTATGAGAAAAATACCCTTTTTCACTATGAAATTCACTAAAATTTTAAAATATATTTTTAAAACAAATTACACTAAAAATAACATTTGTAAAAAATATTAAATCCATTGAAATATTTTATTGGTCATAATGGATGAAATTTTATTTCATGTCATACATGTTAATGAAAATATTCCTTTTAATTTTTCTATAAAATCGAAATGAGCATTTTTTTTGACAATGACATAAAGATTCCTTTCAAAACAATTGTAAAAAGTAAATCATGGTTAAAAATGAATTTAAACAATTATAAAATAATATTATAAAACTTCGAAAATTTCTATAGTAAAACATAAACATTGATGATAAATATTCCCCTGTGGAGACATAAACATAAAAATTCTTGAATATTGATGAGATTATGAAATATAACATTAACACTTGGTAATCAGTTGAATTGTATTCCCAATTATATCAAATAAAACATTAAATACCATGAAGATATGGATATTCCTGATTTTATTTTAATGTGTCAGTATATACACTGCACAAAATAAATAATTTGAGAATAAGGTGTGTATCCCACAGAAATAAAAGTTAGAAAAAAATATCATTCATTATTCTTTCTTTTAGTTTAATGTGATTTAACCACTACTATAATGGTTTAAATAATGAAATAAATTTATACCAGAATAATATCTCAATTTATTATACCATATATGATCCTCTTATTCCATCTTTATTCATATTTGTTAAAAATATTTTGTTATTATTCTTGTTTCTGGTATTAATATCTTCATTTTCCAATGACTGTTTAATCATGTATGTATTTATTCTTATGAATAGGATATAGTTATTTCATATATTTAGTGATTTTTTGTTCATAGGTACTATATAAATTCATTATATAAATTATTATAATAATTATTGAATGTAAAAACTTGTAAAACGAATCGCATTACAAGGTGGAGACAGTAGGTTCTACGTATTCCTAAGCGACAATATCATTCCCATAACTAAGAAATGGAAAGAAATTTTATGGTATATTAATTTCTATATAATAAATATCAATTAATTTTTATTATATGTGTCCCTTATTTTTGTCATTATACCTATCCAATTAATGTGGTGATGAAAAAAATGATCACACTCCGGTGTGGAGATGGTAAGTTGTGGATATGCACGCATGAGGATTTCATTTTCCATATGAAAAGAAAAAGGTGGAATATGGTTGTCAAAAAAATCATAATATCATATAAGAATATATATGATACTTTATTTATTACTTTATAATGGAAACAACACATGAATAAGAAATAAAAGAGCAAAAAACCTTGAAGTAGTCAATAAAGGTGATTACCTCTTCTTTGGGAGACTTCCCTTAATCTCTTCTTATGGGATCTAGGATTGATCCTTTGGAAGAATTAGAACCTCTCTAACTTAACTATGTATTTTTATAAGATAAATGGGTAGTTTTTGTTCATGATATATATCTCAAAGTTGTTTAAATAAGTGATGGATAAGGTTCCCTTTTATAATTGAGGGGAGGGGCACTTTCAGAAATCCTAAAAATATTAAGATATAATATTGGTATTTTGGAGACAAAGACTTCAAAATGGCCTATAAATGAATATTTTAAGATATTTTAGACCCTATCATATCCTTTTTGCTATTATTTTAAAAATATAAAATAATTTTATGAAATATTAATTCAATATGATTCATTATTGTCAAATTTGAAAATATTCATTTAATTTGACTTCAAATATAAGAAGAAAAAGTTTTAATTAGAAAATAATGATTAAAAAACTGTAATATATCTTATATATCTATATAATTCATTATAAATAATAAATCATCCCAGATATATCAATATTTGTAGTTTTCAAATCAATTATTTTATTTTTCTATTTATTAAATAAATATTGTATTAGCATTGGAGAAGCATTTAAGGTAATTATATAATTAATAAAATTTAATAATAAATATATATAATGAAAATAATCTTATTATTATAAAAATTGACATTTATTTTTTCATATATTGATTATTTTTTTATGTGGAGACACAAAATATATTAAATACAAAGTGAGTTTCATTTTGTAACTAAATTTTTTTTAAATAACATACAAGTTATTTTAAGGTAAAAGTAAAATTAAAAAACTGAAATTCTAGATTAATGGGATAAATTTATAATATTATTCATCTAATAATTTTTTTACAAGTTTAGCTCATGTTTATACACATATATTGTAGTTTTAACCCTTATTCATCCCCTTTAACTCTTATCGTGACAACATAGATTTTTACACTTTGAGGGTTAATATAGTTACAATAAAATGAAAAAGTACACTTTAATTGATTATTTATTATATTTTCTATCCTATATAAATCATTTTTTGGAATTTAGTATTTTTAGTAATTTTATATCATTTAATAAAATATTATTTATTTTAAAATATAATAATGTTTATTTTGACACTAGTCATTGCATTTACTTTTATGAAATATAAATAAAACAACATATCATATAAAACTCTGATAATGCATCCCTATAATGTCATGGGGTTATATTAATTTGGTTTATGACATTAATTATCTCAAATTTTATTTATTTTAATATTTTTATTATCCTCATCAACATTACTATTTTTATTCAAAAAAAACAAATACAAAGATAAGATACCATGATTAGGATAAAAATTACTAATATTTCAAAATAATATTTATAGTAGAATATATCACCTAGGAAACTCCATATTAAAAATATTTTACTTGTTAAAAACAAAATATGACAAGTTTTACTTGTTATTGAATAAAATATTATATAGGTTATGTTCTAATCCAAATGGCCATAAATGTTCACATAACCAATAATTTCCTTTTTATGGAGAAAAAATATTCCTTCAATAAATTTGGGTAAAGTGTTAAGGTCATTTCATAATATTTATAATATTATTTTTAGGCTAAATTATTTGATTTACCCTTAATCATGGTAAAATAAATTGATATGTTTGCTATTAATATTTTCCAAAAAAATAGGGAAATTTTTACAGAAATTTAAAATTATTATTCCAAAAAAATAATTAATTTTTAAAAATTAAAAGCACAAAATTGGAAAAAATTAATTTAAAATTAATCTCAGGGATGGGGAATGAAAGCGGGTATTTAATGTGAAAATGTTCAAATGTTTGATATTTTTTATATCCAAATTTAATATATAAAAACTTCCAACAGAAATAAATAGATTAATATATTTACAATTGATATAGTTTTACTTTAAAATAAATTTAAAATATATTTTATCATTATAAATTATTCAGATGAAAGTCCTATTTTCAAATAAAATGTAGTATTTTCACTATTCATTAAGAAATTTTAAACTTATCAGAGAAATAAAAAAATCCCCCTACATTTTTTTTCAATTCCTATTTTATGAGTGAATATTATTTTTTCATATAAATTTTATGAAAGTACAAAAATTTTGTTTTAAATAAAGTTCACCATTAAAAGACTGAAAATCTAACCTTAAAAAATACAGCCTTTTATATCATGTATTTAAAACACATATGATGAATGTTAAATATTCTATTTAATATTATATATATATATATATTTCATTAATATACATATAAAAGTGTAAACAATATTTTTAAAATTCAATTAGTCGTGTTCATACTCACCATTCTAATAGCTAGGTTATAACGATATCATTTAAATAATAATATTTAGTTCTTCATTTAATATAATTTTTTAATATCTTGTATGGTATTGAACATAGTATTTACTTTTAGAAAAATTAATGTTACATTATCCCCTCCTTCAATAAATTATGTCCTCACAATTTGAAATTTCACTTTATAAATCATAGGTTGACATTTAAAAATTCTTTGTGGGAAACTAACATCGTAAATAGGGTTAATAAAATTTAATATTAATAATATGGAAGTTGAAATGTGAATTTCAATAAAAAATATGCTTCCTTATAGGAGAACATTATAACAAAGAGAAAATTGGGAATAAAAAATTAATTGTCATGTTCTAATAAAGAGTGGTAGAGAATATGGTCATTATAAAGTTATTCATCACAAAATAGTATATTTTTGATTGTTTAAAAGGCCATTAATTTTTATATAATATAATAAAATAGATAAAAAAATTATTCCAAAATTATTTTTTATAGTTAATAGATTGTTTTACTATCTATATAATCACTAGATAAAATAATCTTACATGATTTCCTTTCATTTTATAATCATATTCTCATCCTTTGGTTGTGCTTAGATCTATTTTCAACTCATATTTTATTTTAGAAAATGAATGTTCAAGATGAATTTTTCATGTCTTAAGCACTTTAATGAATCAAAGGACCCAAAATTAATTCCTTCATCCATTAAATTTTTACTAAAACAAAAAAAATGAAGACATGTTATAAAAAATTAATAAAATCCAATGTTCAATATAATACATTCTATATGTTGTTAATCATAAGACTCCCAAAATATGACTCTCAAAATTCAACAAATAAATATTAATCATAATGATAACAAAATTTACGAAATCAAATTAATAGCATATTTTCCCCAATCAATGTAATATGGCTCTTATTTTAACGTAACAAATATATGAACACCTTTCTTAACTTTTAACCATAATGAATACATGCATGATTCAAAAATACTTAGAGAAGAAGTACTATAGTACAATCCTTATATATAACAATATTTTTAAAACCTAAAAATCATTGATAAAATACTTTTACAACATAATTTTATAGTCAAAAAACAAAAATACATTAATTATTTTATGTTTATTATAGTTATAGCGTATGCTTGACCTTGATCTCTTTTCTTATTATGATCTATATTGCACTGACTTTTGGGACATTTGTTTGCATAGTCCCCCATCTCTTTACTATTGAAACATTATATAACTTCTTTATTTCCCTTGAAATCATGAGGTCGGCTTCCTTTCTCTCCACATTTGAATTAAACACACATTACCATCAAGAAACTAACTGGGTGTTTCCTTCCATAATTATCACTTGTGGGAAAATCCTTCTTTCCCTTCTTCCCTTTATCCATATTTTTCAATGTTTTCCTATTATTTCGTCTCTTCCATTAAAAATTATAATACTTGTATAATTATTGATATAACATGATATTATATCCTCATATGATGAGAAATTTAGGCATACTAGTTCCCTTTGATGAATTTTCTTAAGCTCATTAAAGAAATAGTCAATTATACTATTTGGATTATGTACATAGTCTTCAGAATTCCATGATAACCCTATAAAGTTTTATTCATACCTAGAAACATTCAAATACTCTTGTTATCATGGACTCAATAATTTCTACTCTATATCCTCTTTTTTCTTAGAAAAATATTTTTCCATGATAAGTTACTTAAAATCCTTCCATTGCATACTTATTATTTCTTCTATAACATTTCTTTTTTGAATCAATTACTATCATTGATTTCTATCCCCTAATATATGATAAACTTCCATGAAAACTTTTTCCCTTTCATTACATCCCATTGTTGGAAATATCTTCTCTGAGTAACTTATCCATTGACCAGAAACAAATGGATTCATATTTCTATTGAATAATGGAGGATTTTGACCAATAAAGTGGTATAACATTATTACACCATGTTGTGGATCGTTATTCTATCCATATGTACATGGTTTTTACCCAAAACCTGAGTCAATTTTCCCCTCAGGTTATAATTTTATCAGCTTCAGCTCAAGATATAGCTTCATTATCTTTCATTAGAGGGAAATCCATACCTGAATTGATATAGTTTTCATTCCTTACAACAGGTTCCATTTCTAGAAAAAATGCATACACTAGATTAGATAATAATATTATTATACATAATTTATAATATTTGAAATATTAAATACCATATCATAAATTAGAAAATTATGTATAACTAGTGTCTAAATAATAAGCTTAGTGTATTTAGAAAAGTTTCCAAATTTTTTCTTAGGGATTGTTTCTCTAATCAATATTTTCCATTCATCTAGTTTCTAAGGTTTCTACTAAACTTTATTTAATACCAAATATAAATACCACAACCCTAGTATCTTGGAGCTGGTGCCTTAAATTATTATATTGGTATAAGATACAAGTAATCGCATCCCAATGTACATAATAATTTAGTCCCCTTAGTAAAATATATACATACTTGAAATTCATATTATATTTTCAATATAAAATGCACAAATAATTTCTTTGATAATACCATTATTCTCCATTTTTTAACCCTACATATCTATCATAATAAACTTGTTATAATCCTCTAGAAAAATGAATCATAATAAATTGGTGGACTATGATGCTCAGTAAGGTATACATACAATGTAAGATATCATAAATAATCATAAAATATTATTTTTATGTCCTAAACCATGTCAGGGATTCAGTCGTAACTACCCCAAGCTTGCCTCCATAGGCCAAAGATGGTGACTACTGCCGAATGGACAGAAATCTCTGGGAGGATTTTTCATAAGACCCCTTACAAACACACACAACCAACTCAATAAAAAAGTCCATAAGAAAAGGAAATGATATAACACAACAATATATAAATGACTAATATCCATCAACCTATAAATAATACAAGTACAAAAAATTAAACTGAAATGGAAAAGGGAAATAATACTTTCCCAACTCGAAAGGTTCCACAACCTGAAAAAAAGTGGAAATTTAAAATAGTTGAGAGATCCTTACTCTTAGATTCCAAGATATGATCACTGCATGCGGTCCAAGCACCCCATATCCATAAGATCCTCTGATGTCATGATCAACATGACTTTCTTATGAAAGGTCACACCAAATGCAGAAAAAACCCAAGCATGGATGACTATAAAAATACTAAATATTATTCCTTGAAGGCTCATTGGAGTAGAAATATTTGTAATAGATATGTGATTAGTATATAGAATTAGATACAGAAAAAGGAGTGTAGCACAAGCTAACAAGAGAGTGAAGTAAGCTCATCAAAACATAAGGATCTAGATATGGTGATTAGATGAAATTCTCTTTGAGTCTTATCTACTTATAATAGGGATTAGACTCATCCAATCATGAGAATCAAGACCTGAAAATCACATGGAATACCCCATGTGTCTTCGCCTCTCAAGGAAGGAGAGTAACCAAAAACCTAAGGAGTGGGTACTAGAAAAAGAATATATTTATATACCCAGTCAAAGAAAACCAAAAGTGAGAGTAAGAGGATATCCATCTCACTGCTCAGCCCAAGAAAGTGAGTATCCAATATTCTTATAAGTAACCACCGTTGATGCTCATCATACCACACATTTGTTCTTAACTATAAGTCAAAGGGAATCAATCAATCCACCTTGATACTATCCTCTTTGGGAAGTAATGTCTCACATTGTTTTAGGTTAAATCATAAGGATTTGTCTTGGTGGTAAAATCATTCCTCTTCCTTGTGAGACTAAGGTTATGTCAAAATATTCCTCATCGCTATTTCACATAGTCGAGAGGTGGTGTCTCAAAGTCGAGGGCCCATCCCTGTCACATCTAGAGTATTCCACTATAGTCATCGGGTATCTTCTCCCTAGTATGTTAGGGGGGATAATCACCCAAAAGTCAAAAATGACCCACTTCCTAGCCCTGATAGAGGGTACATCCAAGAAATAATCACCAATGGGATCCATTGCCCAACCCCATTATAGGGAATCCAAAAACTATCATTTGGGACCACTGCCCATCCCAACTAGAGGTAAGCTTGGAACCGCTCTATCCATTCCTACTGGATGGTACCTCTCAGAAAGCATCGATGAACCACATTGGCCATCCCTATAAGATGGTGCCTCTCATAATGCACTAAGGAACCACACTGGGCAACCCTGTTGGATAGTTCCTATCATAAATCATAGAGGAACCACACTATACATCCCAACTGCATTATAACCTCTTGGAAAGCACTAAGAAACTCCACTATAGTCATCAAGTGTCTACTCAGATAGAAGTCACATATATTTCATCTTTTATCATAACTCATAAGCCACTACGGAGGGCACTTTCAAGTTCTGTACAAAAAACGCTCAAGATAGGCAACTCACATGCCAAAATATGAGTCCAAAGAAGAAGACATGAGAGATAAAAGAATTCATAGTGGTAGATGATGATTATGGGTCTGAAACCCTGTGTGAACCCGCCTCATCACATGGCCATGTACCTAGCCATACTCAGGTACTAAATTGAAAAAAAGTACCCCTAGTCATTCCATGGTACCCCCAGAGTAATGGACAGTCTAGTCAGAAGGTCGAAGAGGGCACAACAATCTTCATTGATCTTCATTTCCAAAAATGTAATTTCACTAACACATCTCCTGAAATTTCCCCATAACATTTTACTACATCTCTTCATAAATATTATCCACTCTCATAGGATTAGATGTTTATTTAAGTTTAGGGTTTTATTCAAACACAGTAAAAGGATCTCCCACTTATATCCCTTTCATGTTTTAATAATTTAAGAGTTCATGATAAGGGCTCCGTATATCCAAACATATCACACCATTTTGATCCTTGTGGACGAAAATGAAAGTTCAACTATTCATTCACCCTAATCAGACAACAAATGGAAAATTCAAAAGTCTTAGCATTGCACTCCAAAGACATCTTGTGGGACCCGACCTCGATCCCAAAAAAAATTTATGGATCATGCCATTTCGATCGTCACTGAGAAACACATTGGATTTACTACTCATTCATTAAAATTGGATACCTAGTGAAAAAGTTTCATTTCACTATAGTACAAGTGAACCATGTCTCATGGGCCGACTATTTGACCTTGGTTTAGACACTAGAAAGTAGTCTTGAATATTCTGCACAAAGACCAGGGTCATTCAGCAAATAACGATCCATCAAACAGATGTTCTGTTTAAACGATAAGTCTGATACAATATTTCCAAAAATTAATAATAATAATTTTATTATTAAACATAGACATTTCAGGAAACTAAACACCGAGACCAAGAAATAGGAATCTTAAACTTCTATAAAAAGATATTTCTCGATGTACGGGACATGTGGCTGAAGACGGCACATCAATTGGACGCCATATTTAGAAGATATGGCTACTTAAAACTATATGCCCCGAAACAAACCGGTCTAGACTATTATGGTCAGACCAATCTCCATGGGATGACCCACCATGACTGGACCATATCGAACCAGTTGCCTATCGTAGAACCTCATGGCCTGACCTATCTACTCCCAGCCCAAATTAGATGTCGTCATCTTGGCCCGGACCCGGCCCTTTCCCGTTGGCACACCACATCAAGCCCCCCCCCCACTATTCTGCATCAACGCAGAACCCTGAGGGTATCACTAGTCGATGTTTTATGGGTTTGAATTACCTGACCTCCAGGCCCTCACTCCCTCACCTAACTATCCTTCTATGTTGGATCCCTATAACTTGTTCCTCTGCCAACCACACCGCCAGCCTACTCGACTCCTCCGGGTCGCACTGCCTCAAATTCTATCAACAATGGCCATCCCCCTAGATGCCATCCTAGTTTCTCCACCTAATATCATGCTACAACAGCCTTCTTTATACCTCGGTGTCCCACATTCTAGCCACCTCTACTTGTGACCCCTCCAGCTCCGCTCCACCATCCTGACACACAACCTTAACTAGCCAACCACCTACACAAGATCGTACACCTAACCACCACTACCAAAAAATTTAGCCACCACAAGACATTGGGCCTCTTCCATTTACCAAATCACAAACCCAAAATAAAATTGGGGAACCCATGTGACATGCCTTCACAGCACCAACCTCCATTCGATGACCCAACAATTATTCTTTATCTTGAAATGTAAAAGACAACAACCATGAAGAACAGATGATGAACATGGATAAAAACATGGGATTTAAACATGGATTGGAGGTCATCTTCATGTGTCCATTGATGATCCATGATAAAAAACTAATAACAAAAGGTTATGAAAAAGTATTTTCAATTTAAAACATGAATCAGAACTCAAATGTAGAACAAATCCTACTACAATTCATTCATTCTTCATTGGCGAGGCACCCACTGCGATCCCTCTTTGATCCACTGTGGTTTCGGTATAAATTTATCCTCGATCGGATGAATAATGGTTGATACATAGAGGATAGAGAGAGAGACTTATTAGAGAGAAAAGGGATTAGGTATAACCCTAATCTCAAGTCCTTAAATCATTATTTATAGGCGTCCCACTCGATCTAGAATCCAAAATTCCCACACCCCCTTATTTTACATCATACCTTGGAAAGACACTTGATTCCTCAATCAATCGTGATATTGGATTTCTAATATGAGTCCCCATTCGAAAGTTACTTTATATAGAATTCGAGATAAAATAATTATGTTTAATTATTTTATTTACAATTTTTCCCCTGGTTGACTTTTCTTACAAAAGTTCAACACTGAAAAAATTTATTCCCTTCCAAGGGTAAATGCCACATTCTAGACTGAACTATGGACTCAAATTTTAGATCCAAGCTACGTTTTAAGAGATATCTCATATCCATCACATACATCGTATAAAAATATTAAATGATTTTATAAAATTAATTCGAGGACCATAGGGCCTCCAAATTTTATGTAGTATCAGTTCATAGCTCTATAAATATTCCTATAAATATTTCAAATGCATACAAGGAAAAAACAGGGACTCTGCATCATTCCTTCCTTCAATCATTTCATCTCCAGAAAAGAAAAACTAGGGAAACTCAGGATATTGAGCTCTCACCTAGCTCTCCCACTCTTATGAAAACATGCGTGTTTCTATGCTGGCACAAAATGAGAACCATAAGGGATGGTTCGTCTTCACAAGGACTAATCCTATCAATAACATGTGTTTCAACATGCGCATATCTCCTCACCTGAGACATGTGAAAAACATCATGCACCCACTCCATCTATTAGGGGTAGGGAAAGGTGGTAGGAAACCTTGACATCTCTTTGAACGATCTAAAAAACCCAATTAATCTCAGGGGAGAGTTTCTCTCCCTAGTCAAACCTCTACATCCCACTTAATGGATGGAATCATCATGTGTCCCTAGAATAGGTTCTCATGATTCCCTCTTTCAGAACATCCATCTGTTTAAACACCCATGTATATCGGGTGACTCATCATTTCTTATTCGATGTATCACAACCGAGACTCCCTTACATGCTCAAGAAGGAAAGTATTCAACACCATCAACTAAAGAATGATTATTCTCTCTTGATCCCCCAGGGTTAGCTATAGTGAAGCTATGTGCTCCAAAACTTCATGAACTAGGTGAGCATGGGAGTTACAATTAAAGGAATATTCTATTATGTCATCTTTTTTCTGAGTATAGAATAACTCGAAGTGATAATCCTATAGAAATTTCAACCAGTGTTTCCACCTCAGGTTAAAGTATCACTTTTTGAAGATGTACCTGAGACACTAGTTGTCTAAAAAAACACAAAGTTATCTCCCAAAAGAAAGTGTCTCCACATTCCCAGGGAAAGACTATTTCTACCAGCACCGGTTAGTGAGTCACATAGTTCTATTCATGGGGAGTCCATCACCTCGACTCCTACTTGAAAATTTTTGTATCATGATTTGACATTGACCACACAAGGTACCAAATAACATGGTTTGTGATTAAAATCTTCCAACCAGAATAAGATAGACACAAAAAGAATGTTGCATATCCTTCATTTTTTCACCTCTCTTGGAAGATGAGTAATCCCTAAAATAGAAACTCTTCCACTCCCACTAATGGAATCCTAATAAAAATGTTTCAAGTAGTGAAACTCCACCGGAAAATCCCAGACCTGCTCTGACACTCTATCGCAAAGCGTCACCCAGAATTCACAAGTCAGAGGTTCTCATCCACCACACCTCGATACTATTCTCTTTGGGTGGCACTGACTATCCCTCATAGATTTTATCATGTCACTAAAACACATATCCGTGGGGTATGTACCCATCTTCCTCATGCATTCGTAGTTACATCGATCTACTATGACACAGGGTTAAAATGATTCCTTGTGTCACCATGATAAATCATTAATTAAGGAGAAGGGATAAAAGAGTACATCACAAAGTGTTTAACAAGTTATACTGCAACAGCGTAGAAAAGACACAAGGCATACCTCATATTATCTCATGCTCTGTAGGATCATAGACTTCCAAATCTTATGGTTTTTTTTGGTCCCAACTACCTGATTATTAAGCCAGATTTGGTCTATGTGGTTGTGGTGGTGGTGGATAGACCTCATAACATCGTCCCCCACCTCCAACTCCTCATGTTCCTCTTCCAGAACCACCTATGTGGGGACCACCATATCCCAGCCCGGGGGATCCCTGACCACAACATTATCTCTTCTATAGTGGTTCACTTATTTCCTGCATGAGATTCTCAACATGTTTGGTTGTTAAATATTGTTCCACATGACATCTCACATCACAAACATAACACTGGACCTCCCTATTTGGTCTCTTCTCTTTATTTTACCTCGACTTTATATAACTATGTTCCTAAGACTAGTTATAGGGAGGCATCCTATGTCGAGATCTTATCATTCAATGTTTTATGGATGTGGAAGACATCCCAAATTTATTGCACCCACTACCACAACCAGTAGTAAAGTGTACCTCTAATATAAATCTCTCTACAAACAGCACCTATTCTTGCTCCCCGACATAGGTGGGGATGAACAAGGGTACTATTATTGCATGGATCTCCTTAAAGAGACATGCATGATCATCTATTCTTGAATGTAGACTTCATTGATCATCTCTAGAGAGTAGTGTGCATGGTCTGTAAACCTATTCACATACTCAATCATTATCATCCCTCCATGTAGAAACCTCAAGATCTCATGAAGTCAAATGGAATGCAAGCAGGAGGGGTAGTACTCCTCATGAAACAGCTGCTGGAAATATTCCCACAAGAGTGCCGACTCATCGTGTATTTGAGTACCTAGGCTACACTATTTCCCATATACTACGTGGAAGTGTCTGGATTCCAAAAACAACATTTGATCTATCAGTGTCTCTATAAACCTGAATAGGTAGACCACCAACTCTAGAAAAACCTCTACTGCCTAAGGGTCATGCTCACTATGGTACCTTAGTGGTCTCTTTCATTGTAACTCACAAAGTACACTCAGATTGCACACATCATTAGCCTTCTTAGCTACAGATATCTTCTGGTCACAAGGTAGTGGTGCTACTACCTGCCCACCTGGATGAAGGGGATCACATCATGGGTCCTGAACTGAGGCCTCGGTAGTCACAGAGTCATCATCATATAAAATAGCTAGTATCCTAGCTCGACATCGTTGCGAAGACATCATGAATGTTATATAAGGAATACTTCAGTTTGATCAACATATATATATATATATATATATATCAACAAAAAAAGGGAGATTACTCAAGAAATATAGTAAAGGACTCAATCCTATATAATTCTTGCACCACTATTATAATCAAAACGTGTATCTGGGTGCAGAGTTAACAAGCGGGTTTTGAGGGTCCTTGAGAATAGATATGTCAGCCACTCGTACCATCACTATACTCCCTAACCTAAGAGCTTCTATCGATCCACTTTGACATTTTTTCCCTAATACCAGCCGTGTCATTTTTATGAAAATTTATGAACAACATCCCAAGGATTGAACCAACTCTAATACAACATTTTCCTAACACGATCCATGTTGTGGATCGAGACAGAACTACCCCAAGCCTGCCTCCATGGGTCACGGGGTAGAGACTAGCCCCAAAAGCACAATAATCTCGAGGGGTCCATACCTATGAACCTGTACACATGTACACAACCAAATAAATCTAAAAGTAAAGAGGAAAAGGAAAATATAACACACCGCTATATATAAAACATTAATATGCATTGACCTCTAAATAGTACAAGTACAAAAAAGTAATCTGAAAGGGACAAGGGAAAAAATACATGCCCAACCAGAAAGGTACTACAACCTGAAAATAAGTGGAAAATTAAAATATATGAGACAACCCCTCTCATAGATACCATGATACAACTACAACACGTATTCTAGTCACCCTATATCCCTAAAAACCTATGTTTTCACGATCAACTAGTTTGTTATCTACAAGGGAACACAATATGGGAGAAAATACCAAGCATGGGTGAGTATAAAAACACTAAGTAGGATTCCCCGAAAGATTAAGGGGGAAGAAAAAATATGTACTGAAGAGAGGAGAAGTATATATGATAAATTATGGAAAAAGGAGTTCATCTTAACCCAACAAGAGAGTGAAGTAATCTCATCCAAAAACATGGAGGTAGAAATGGTGACAAGATGAACTACTCTTGGATTATTTTCTAAATATAGCTGGAGAGTAGACTCATCCAAACATGACAATCTAGACATATAAAGCACTTGGGATACCCTACACATCTTCGCCTCTCCTGGAAGAAGAGTAAAAAAACCCAAGGAGTGGGTAATAAATATAAATACAAATATAAATATATTCTTAGTCAAAGAAACCCAAATGATATAGTAAGGGGATATACATGTCATAGCTCATCCCAAGAAAGTGAGTAGCCAACAGTTCTATAAGTAACCACAATTGATGCGCAGTATCCCACACATCTTCTCTAAACAGTATGTCAATGGGAATCAATCATTGCACCTTGATACTATCCACTTTGGGTGGCACTGTCTCACCCTCGTAGTTTTAGGTCACTTCACAAGGATGCATATTGGTGGGAAATGCATCTCTCTTCCTCGTGAGTCCAAGTATGTGCCAAAGCATGCCTTTGTCACTATGTCATATAGTCGAGAGGTCATGTCTCAATGTTGAGGACCCACGCCCAGCCTAGTTGGAGGGATCCACCCTAGTCATTTGGAATCTATTTCCTAGTATGATAGGTGTGGTCATCACCCAAAAGTCGATAGGGACCCACTACCCAACCCCGCAGGAGGGTAATACCCAACAAGAATCATTGATGGGACCCACTACCAAGCTTCATTGGAGAGAATCCTGTAACTACCTTCAGGTACCACTGCCCAACCCACCTTGAGGTAAGCTCAGAACATTAATTGGGGTCACTTCCCAGACCCATTATATTTAAGCCTGGAACATCTCTAGCAATCCTTGTTGTATGGTACATCTCAGTAAGAATCTATTAACTACACTAGACATATTTATCGGATGGTGCCTCTTAGACAACATCGAGGAACCACACTATCCATCCCTTCTAGATGGTGCCTCTTAGAAAGCACCGAGGAACCACACCGTCCATCCATGCTAGATGGTAACCTCTCAGAAAGCACCGAGTAACTCTATTGTAGTCATTAGGTGTCTCTTTAGATATGCATCGGATTGGGAATATCTCAGATCATAACTCGTAAGACACTACATAGGGAACCATCAAATTTTACATAAAAAACATAGGATAGTCTACTCAGAAGAGAAATCCAAGTCCACAAAAAGATATATGATAGATATAATAATTCCTAGTGGTACATGGTGCATATGGGCCCACACCACGTGTGACCCCACCTCGTCACACGGTCGTGTACCTAACCACACTCTTGTATTAAATTGAGAAAAAATATCCCTAGGCATGCCAATGTATCCTTAGAGTAATGGAACATCAATTCAGAAGGTCGATGAGTGCATGATTCTCATAATTGATCTAAAGGGTTAAAACTTAATTTCACTAACATGTCTCATCGTACAACCTAAGAACATTTGACTGCATCACTTCATATATCTTATCCACTCTCAAATGATTGGATACTGATATAAGGTGAGGTTTCTCTTTAAACACTGCAAAAAATATCCTCCATTATTAGTCCTCTCATGTTTCCACAATTAAAGAGGTCATAAAAAGGGATCCACACATTCAAATGGATCACACCATTGTGATCCTTGTAAAAAAAGATGAATGATCGATTATTCATTCACCTCTACCAGACATTAGATGGAAAACTCCCAAGTCATTTCATTGCACCAAAAATATGTCCCATGGGGCCCATTCCTTGATCGTGAAACAATTTTATAGATCTCACTATTGAGATCCTTATGGAAAATAGACAGGATTGACTACTCATTTTTCCAAAATAGATAACCTGTTAAAAGGATAAATTTCAATAAAGTACATGTGAATCAGGGCTCATGGGGCCCACACTTTGGCCTTAATATAGACATTCAAATGTATCCTTGAAATTTCCACACATATACTAGTATTGTGCCAATGTTGACGGTGTGGCAAACTGATGATTGATTTAAAAGGATGTTTCAATACAAGATTTTCAAAAATTAATAATTTTATTATTATTATCAAACATAGGATTTTTCTAAAAATAAATCGTGAGACCAATCATTAAAATTCCCAAAACAATATAAAAATATCCTTCTCGATGAGAGGGATGTCTGGACATAGACGGTGGGTCAATTAGAATCCTGGTTTAGGAGATAGAACTATTTAAAATAGTATGGTCCGAAATGAACCGGCCTGGCCCATTCTGGCCAGACCACTCCGTATGGACTGGGCTAGTTCACCTTTCGATGGCTTGTACCTAGCCTCAACCCACTGATGCACCACCTTGATGCCCCCCACTGTTGTTCTGCATCAACATGGGTCTCGCAGCTTACTGCCCCTGGGGTTGTGTGTTGGGACCGATGTGCCCCTCAGTCCCTCACGTGGCCGCCCTACTATGTTGGAGCCCCTCTGCATACTCCTTATTTGACCATGCCACTGGCTTGGTTGGATACACCTAGTCAGGCTGCCTTGAACGCCAGTCATGCCTACTAGCTGCCTTAATGTCATCCTGGTTTCTCCGCCTAACTATCGCACTACACCGGCCTGCTCGCCACCTCAATGTCTTGTCGTTCATCCACCTGCACTCATGACCACTGTGTCTTAGCTCCACATTCCCAATGTACGACCTTCACTCTCCAAATACCATCATTGCTTTACAGACCCGACCATGGCCACATAAAACCCCAACAAACATAGCAATGTATTGCACCACCACCACCATTGTTGCTCATGTGGTCCCTTCTACAGACCATTAAACCTCTCTCGTTTACCTGATCGCGAACCTGAAACCAATAAGTGATCTTTGCAATGTAACCTCTACAACACTAGCCTCCATTTGATGATCCAATGATGATTTGGTTTCTCAAAAAGTAAAAGGAAACCACTATGAATAATGGATGAATAACACAGATAAAAACATGGGATTTAAACACTGATGGATGGTCATGTTCATACAGCCATCAAAGATTCAAGATATAAATGAAGAAATAAAGGAAATGAAATGGATTTTCAATTTAAAACATGAATCAGAACAAAAACCTAGAATAAATCCTACATCGATTTGTTCTTCGTCATTTGTGATGCAACCATTGTGATCCCACTTCGAGCCTCCATGGTTTTAGTGGAAATTTCTCCTCAATCTGGTGAATAATGATTGAGAGAGAGATGATGGATAAAGATTTAGTAGAGAATGAAGGGATTAATTCTAAACCTAATCCAAAATCATTAAATATCTTTTCATCAGAATCCAACTCGCTACGAAATCTGAAATTCCCACGCCCCCTCATTTTATGCCGCCCCTTGAAAAAACAACCCATTTTGAACCCAATGACAGTCTCGGATTTCCAATACAGGTCCCCATTAAACAATTATTTCATTTGTAATTTTTGATGAAATGGTGATGTTTAATTATTTTATTTAGGATTTCCCCCTGGGAGACTTTTCTCATAGAAATCCTGCAATAAAAAAAGTTATTCCCCGCCTAGGTTAAACACCTATTTTAGAAGAAAACCAAAGCCCCAGATTTCTGATGTGTTCTACTATTTGAGAGATATCCCATATCCATCACGTACATAATATAAAAATACATAATATTTTTATAGAATTAATTTCGGGCACACCGTGCCTCAGAATTTCATAATTTCTCAGTGCCTAGCTCTATAAATATTTCAAGAAATATTTAAAAGTATTACAAGGAAAAAAACCAAGTCTTGATAGTTATGGTAAGTTAACTAATTGAAACAAATTCCATTTTAGAAATAACATGAGCATAATAAAGATGAAATAAAATAAGATCCAATAATTCTATATAAATAATGACATGAGAATGAAACATAACCATTGATATTATAGTAGTCAAATAATCACATGAAATATCAGTAACTAATCTCATAATGATGGAATTCATAATGGAATATTTTTAAAACATACTATCAAGGCTGTAACCAAGAATTAAACATAAATGGGTAATGCCTCGGCCAAAACGCAGTATAGTTTGTCTCATGAGACTTACCGATGCATCGATGGGATATAATGGGCCCCTCCTATAACTTACTATGTCCAATGCATTCCACACATGATAGGGGTAAATCATTACCAACATAAAAATTCATATTTCAAAACTAGCATACAAAATGTGAATACATTACCCAATCAATAAACATAACCAAAAACCATTCAGAGTAATAAAGTGAGTGGAATCAAAATAGAATATATGTAGTGAAACTGATCAAAAACCAACCAAATAATGAATAAGGATGATATTAATAAAAAACATCCCTCATGAATCATATGTACATTGAAGGGTTGATGTCATTGATGAATAAAAATATCTTTATGTATATTATTTGAGGATTTTTTTTCATTTTAAAATTCACTAATATTTTAGAAGTAATTTTAATAATATATTTTACTGAAAATAAACATTGTAAAAAAATATAATATCCCTTAAACCATTTCAGTGTTCATAAGTTATAGAATTTTTTTTCCATATAGTACATGTTAAAACAATTATCCCTTTCAGGTTTTCTATGTAGTCTAAATGGAAATTGTTTTGAGAAGGACATAATGATTCCTTAAAAAAGAATTTTGAAAAGTAAATCATGTGAAAAATTAATTTATCTAATTATTTGATAATATTAAAAACTGTCTTTTTTTGGAATACATTAACACAGAATAAAAATATTCCCTAATGGGCACTTAAACATATATAATCCTAAATAATGGTGAGATTTTAAAATATACCCTTACCACGTTGTAGTAAATTGAATCGTATGACCCATTAGTTAAAAATAATCATTAAATACATTATTGATAGGTAGATTTATGAAATTATATTAATCAGGTAGTAAATACACCAGAAAAAATAAATAAGTGGTGAATAAGGCATGTATCCCACAAAAATAAAATTGAAATGAAAATACCTTACCTTACCATTTCCATTAGTTTAACGTGATTTAAACTCTTATATAAGGGTTTATATCATATTATTAATTTTTACCAGATACATATAATAATTTATGATATCATATATGACCCAATAATATCATTTTATCATCTCTTTCTTAATAAAATTTAATTATTACTCATGTTTTGGATGTTAACTACTTCATTTTCCTATGCTTGTTTTGTTATGTAAGCCTTTGTTATTGTAAATGGGATATAGTTATGTTATATCTATAATTATATTAAGTTCATACATATCATATTAATTAATTATATGAAATCTTAAAATCATTCCAAAATGTTAAACATTAAAAATAAGTCACATTGCATCGTGGGGACGGTAGGTCATACGTACGCACGAGCGACAGTATCATTCCCTTAATGTTGAATGGTTAGGGATTTTATGGAATATTGATTTTTTTTAAAAGCAACATCATTTCATATTTATAATATATATCCATTATTTACAACATTGTATCCATTTAAGTAAAATCTTGATGAAAAACATATTGCAGAGGAGCATGGAGAAGGTAAGTCATACGTACGCACGCATGGTGCTTTCATGTTTCATAGGATGGAGAGAGGGTGGAATATGGTTCTACCATATTCATAATAACATCTCATGATATATATGATACTATATTTATTACTTTATAATGTAAAAACACATGAATAGATATTATAAGAAGAAAAAAACATGAAAGAGTTGATAAAGACGATTACCTCTTCTTCGGCGGAATTCATTTAATCTCTTCAAATGGGATCTAGGTTTGATATTTTAGAAGGACCATAACCTCTTTATCATAACTAATTGTGTTTATAATATAAATTAAAAGATTTTTTTCATGCAATATGGTCCAATGTAGAGTAAATAAGTGAGGGAGGATGTTCTGTTTTAAAATTGATGTGAGGGGTCTTTCGAGAATCCTCAAAAATATTATAATATAATAAGGCTATTTTATAGCCAAAGACTTCTAAATGACCTTTAAATGAATAAGTGAATAAATTATAGACCATATATTATCCCCTATGTGAGTACATAAAATTTTTGTAACTTTTCAATAATTTATTAAAATATTAATTCAATAAAATATCATTATTGTCAAATTTAATAATATTCCATTAATTTTAATTCAAATACCTCAAGAAAAAATTTTAATTTGAATATAATGATTTCAAACATCTCTAAAACATATAATTGATCTATGAAATTCTTTATACACATTAATTAATCCCAAATATATCGAAATCAGTACTTTTAAAATCAATTAATTTATTTTTCAGTTAATTAAATAAATATTGTATTAGCATTGGAGAAACATTTATTTAAAATTATATAATTTCTAGGAATTACAAAAAAAATTATAATTAAATTATGTGATCCAAAAAATAACATATTATTAAACAAAATGGTAAAACTAATGAGAATATTTTATTACAATAACATTTTATATAAATTAAATATTATTATTATTTTTATAAATAATGATGTGTTGAATTTATGAAATTAAATTAAACATTTTAATTCCAATAGACTACAAAATCAATATTTTAGGTGATCAATGATTAATTTTAAAAGTTTTTTTTTAAATAAGTTAAGGTTAAAAATAAAAAAAAATCAAGGAACTTTTTTTAGTGTGGTGTGTTTTATCCTAATAAATTAAATTGATCAATTTTAAATGATGAATATAATGTAATGTATTAATTTATTATAAAAATATTTACCCTATTTTAATTTCTACTTGATCTGAAATTTTATTAAGTACAAATTATCTTTTGGTAATTATTTTTCTACAAAATTATTTTTTATATATTTTATTTTATCATTTAAAAGATAAATTCACCATATTTAGAAAATTAATGAGATTGAAATCATTAAACATTAATAATTATTATATAAAAATAATTTAAATATTTTAGTTTCATATTTATTCAAAAAAATATGTTACTGAGGAAAATTTTATCTTATAATGATAAAGGAAAATGAGGTTAAAAGTGGGGCAAACTAAATATGATATTATTTGGTCATTAAAAGTTTGAATAATGGTTTTATCAAAAAAAAAATTCCATATCCATTCTTGTGAACTTTTTATGAACATTCCATTTGAAATTACTACCTCAAACCTTTTAAAATTAATATTTACAGAAATTTCACCTAAAACTCACATATAAATGAACACCTCCTCCACCTAGATGAAATTGGTAGGGTGAGACACCATGTTTTTCTACATTAAGGGTAGTGAAATACCCAAAAGGGTCTATTTTTTATACTGGAATCCCACGTGGATGAAATTCGTACGGTGAGACACCATTTTTCTCATGTGTGGTGCATTAAAAGTATTCATGTAGTAAATAGAATTACCTATACACTATAATCATGGTTGTTCCATACATATGGTGAAAGATGGCATGTAAGAACATTGTAGGATATGGCATCATGGATATGTGGTAGGGAGAGGATATGATGTTTAGGAATTATGTAACATGGCTATAGATTCCTCATTATTCCATGGTTAAAGAAATGGTATATGTAAATTAAATTATTTTTGGATCTATAATGTAGTAGAATTTCTGGTGGAAGTTCAATGAGGTTAATTATTGTGTGTAATATTCGAGTTCTAATACCATGAAAATCATATCATGATTTCACTAGAGGGACTAAAACATATTGTTTTTCCCCTATCACATTATGAAGGATTCAAATATTTTTCTATATAAATGAGTCATAAACTCACTTGCCTCAATTTTTTTGGATCTTCCTATCAATCCTAGCTGACCCCTACACCTATCATCACTCTCCATCCAAAACATGAGAAGTATAAACCTAATCCATTTAGGATCATAGCCTATATATACTTAGGATATACCAATTACCTCTTGATGAGATTATGAACAATTGGTTATAATGGTTATTTATGGGTAATATTAGTAAAATTAAATCCATTATCATGTTTTTCCAAGATCATGTCTCTAGAGACCTTATATAATATTTTGGATATGGTTATAAGAACTGTATATACATGATATGGTTGTGCGTAGAAATTCATTGCTTTGGGAATCAATACTCTAAAGTTATTATATCAAGACCATTTTATATCCTTTATACTAATTTATATTCCTTGGTTTTCTTGTTCATGTATGAGTATTGTGAGACCCTTTATTGATATTATCCACATGAGGGTATGTGTGTGTGGAACATGATACCTTTTTTTGAATTGATTTAAGTGTGGGGTGTGTTTGGACTATGGTTCCCTTTCTTGATATTATTTTTCTGTGTGTGTGTGTGTGGACTTTGAGAGCCTTTTTTGATATGATTTTCATGTGGGTGTGGTTTGGTGTCCTATCAGATCCTTGCATGAAATGATTCACAAGTATGTGTATGTGTGTTCACTTATGAGACCCTTTATTGACATGAAATTCTTATTATATTCTATATTGTTTCATATTCTTGGATTCATGTATGGTTTATGTATGATTGGTTTTTAGGTATTGAATTCTTCATACTCAACTAGTTATCCCATTGTAGGTGGAGTGCAACTATTGTGATTTTAATGTAGTGATTTCACCTTTATTTATTTCTTTTGTTAAAGTGGATTGACCTAGATATTTTTTTAAAATCTATGAATGGGAATTTCCCCAAACTTGGATATTGGGTCAAAATATGGTACTAAGGCTTTCCCAAGATTCGTGAATTTGGTAGACAAGTTGATCGCATGAAATGATTTTAATGGTGGTAATAGATTTATTCCTTAAAAATGATACATGTATATAGGATAGTTGGTTGTTTCTATTAATATTACATGTGGATGATTATTCAAGATCTAATTCGTGAAATGAATACCTCTAATCCACCTTCTAGATTGGTCTTGAAGATGGTATAGACTTTTTTTATAATAGTATGGTTAACACGTGATGAATTATCACTTTTTTGTTTATTTATGAATTTACATTATTGTCATAGAATACACATTTTGATATCGGTTCACATATACTAAGGAAACATTGGTACTATCTTATCAGGTTTCTACTCAAACCCTTAATGCTCATATCAATGTACGTGAAGAATTTTGGTTAAGGATTCAATGATGGGAAAGGGCCCTATATTGATCTATTGGTTAGGTGAATCTTGGTGGATATGGTGGATGCTTAGTGAGACTCTAAACTATAACTACAATGTATTTTCTTTAAATTCAATCATTTTCATACATTTTATGACCTACCACATTGAGGGTCCTTTGGTTTTTCTTATAAGACATTGATCCATTTGTTTTAGCATGGATATTATTCTTATTACTTCATATATATGGTTTTTAAATTTTATTTATCTTCTTTAAAGAGTATTTTACCAGTATGGATTATTATTCTAAGGGAATAGTCTCTCCATATTTTTATTTTTTCAATTAACACTAGTCAGAAGCCTCTTTCATATGAGGATGTATATATGATGTTATGTGGAACACCTAATAGACGAAGTTATTTATTTGGGGTTTTATAAACTAGTATCAAAAAGAGGGTTTAATCTACAAACCTATGGACTATGGCCATAATTATCAAGGGGCTTTGTGATTTAAATTTGGTAAAACATTGTGGGATTTTATTCTACTATTTTAATGTTTTGGATTGTTACATGATGGATGAGGTTGAGTTTATGCATTTTGGTGTGCACTATGGTTGTTGAAACGAATATGGTGGTCATAATATTGTATTTTAATCCCATGTCGGTGGATTTGCAAGATCCAGGCACTCAGTGTCTTGGGTGTGGTGCATTTGATGTCCTCATGTAAGAAATATTATGACCTTCACGCCATAGCAGTGGATGTGGCATACGTATTAAGAAAAAAATCTTAAAACATTGTAGGAAAATTGATGGTGTAACTTTGGTGTGTGATGTAACACCCTGAGTTTTATGAGTTTATTTTATTCTAATAAATTTATTTTCACTGATACCATGTGTTACACGCAACATCATGTTTTACCGAACTATGAAAAACTGTAAATATTATTATTTAAACATGATCATTATTACATAGATATTAAACACATATTCATTAATAGTAATAAACAAATTTTAACTATTGATTATATTGTTTTTCTATAAAGAAAACATACTGATAAAAAGTACATATTTATTGGTAAACTCTATATATGTTTCAAAAACACTATTTAACAAAAAAAATGTTCTTTTTAAAAAAATTATTTTTTGATACTTTTAATAAATTAATTTTATATAATAAAATTCATTTTTAGAGTCATCATATCAAAAATTAACACAGGGTTATTTAAATTTTTTGGAAAATGTTATTTTTTTGATCAATAGAGGATAATACAAGTTTTTTTAAACATCCTTCTTATTTATTAAATTTATACATTATTTTAAATGGATTTAAAAGTAATATTATATAAATTATATATATATAATAATTCAATTTACCTAATTTTAAAAAAATTAAAATTGAAAATTTATATAATTGTCTTTTAATATTTTGAACAATTCCTCTTTGGAAAACTACATTCTCATCATGTATATAGATATAATTTTAAATTAATTTTTTTCAATTAGATAAATGGAATTATAAAAAATGGATTCCAAATTTTGGATATGAATAATTTATATTATCTAATTAGGTCAAATTAAATTTTTTCCATAAAAAATCATAAAAATGGTAATCATTATTTACCACGGTTAAGCTAATAATTATTTTACCGGATGGTTAAACTAAAATGATAAGGGTTAAAAATTATAAAAAATGTGTACAACACCCACTTTATAAAACTATTTTTACCATATAATGTATAATCATTTATAATGGAAATTTTTTTGTGCAACTGTTCATGTGAAAAATATCGGTATACCTTTTTCTTTTTAAAAATTTACAAATGTGCCACTCACCTTAGTTATTAAAGGCCCCACCCTTATTCACTCCTTTTCACACAACCAAAATCATTTTTATTGAGCAAGACCTTCAGAAATATCTTCCTTACTACCATAATCACATCCTGGAATTCTTATTTTGGTCAATAATCTATCTTATTAAGTCTAATGGTTCAAAGCAGAAGAAGTTGTTCGAAGAAGTGGTAATGTCCCAAACCGAGCAACTTATTTTAGTTTTCCCCCCACCAAATTAAATAATTATTAGACCATGATGATATAATAATATAATTATATTTTATATAAATACTTGTTTTATATTTAATTTAATGACATATTATTTTCTCTCATTCCATTAAATGGGATATGAAATCATTATTTGTGTGTGTGGAGGACTACCACCTCACAAACTGATGTTATTCTTCTTTCATCAACACTAATCACAGATAGATGTAATGATAGATTTAATATTTATATACGATATTTATTATATTATTATATCATATTAATTATTACATTATATATACCTTCTTTTTTCCATTTTCTAGGAATATCATAATGTCGCTCGTGTATACAAAGGACTACCGCATCGTGAAGCGACGGGATTATTTCATGACTTAAATGGAAGGTAATAAAGATTTTTTAACATAAATATTTGATAAATATCACATTAAATTATTATTTAAAATTATTATATTAATTACCCTTAATTATTTAAATCTGTTAATATAATTTAAATTGTGTTCATGCATACGTACTGTCTACCATCTCCTTGAACAATTCTTTTTATTTTATATATATAACTATTATTGATTACTAAAAATACTTTATGTATATTATATTGATATAATTTTTTACATTTTTTGTATTATGGAACTATTTACAAAGAAATAGAATTAAGAAAACAAATTAAAACATACATGAAAAAAGTTGTTATTTCTTGAAACATGACATTAACATAGAATTGTTAATAAATGGGTAATAAAATTCCATAATTAAATCATCTATTTTATTATGTATATAATTTTTTCATTAATATGTGTATAATAATATTTAATTTCTCATACGAGGGGTTTTAACATGTACAGAGGAAGTTAAGAATTAAGGTAAGGTATTTTTTTCTCAAATTTCCTTCTATGGAATCTAAGTTATATTGTGCATCTATATTATTCTATGAGGTGTATGTAATTTAAATTTTATAATATATATAATAAATATTATTCTTTAAATTATATTCCAAGTTTAATTTGATGTTATTCTAAAATTGATCATACGATTCAAAATATACCAAAGTGGTAATTTTTTTATGATATAATCTCATCATTTATCACGATTGTTTATGATTATGTGTCCAATGAAAAAATCATATGATATATATCTATTTAAACTATATAATTTTATTATAATATATTTATTTTATGAGAATGAATGTTTTAAATTATTTTTTCTCAATTTAGTTACTCAATAGTTGAAAAAAAAATCTTTAAAGAAAAATCGACTTTATTTCTCTCTTCAGTCAAAAACCAGTTTTCTTCAAAAACTACGTTTTCAAAAAATGTTACAAAAAATGTTTTTATAATACAAGAAATTTTTTATTATTGAAATTATTACCCTTTTTTCATTGAAAAAAATCATAGGAATCTTCATTTAATTTTCAAAACAATTTATGTTTGGCATTTACCAAAAATGTGAAAATGATAATTTTTCAACGTGTTTGGATTGAACATTATTTCAAAAAATAATGACCATTATTTTCATTAATGTTTCATTTATATGTTTTATTATATATTTTTTATTAAAATTATTTCCAAAAAAATTATAAATTTCTAATTTCAAAAAAAGTGGGTTTCAAAAAATTGATATTTTACTCAAGAAATGTTCCAAGTGATAATTTTTTCAAACTAATTTTCCAACTAAGTTGACCTCTTTTTATGTAATTATGAATTAATATTAATGTAATAAAAGGGTACAATTATTATTCAATATCTTAGTTTTTTATGAATATTATGAAAATATTTTTATGAAACATCTTTTTGATCCATGGGTTATTCACTAATAAAATGTATATAAAACCCAGTTCTTTTTTTACATATTTTATTCTATGATATAATGATGAAATTATTATAAAACCTTTATTTTTCTATGGGTTATGATGTGATTAAATGTTTATAAATACACATAGGAACATGAGGATGTATTGAGGTATAATTGTGCTCAAATTTCTATAGAAAAGTGATTGAATTTTGAGGAAAAAATAATTTTTTTAAGGGATAAAATGTTACACCAAGAGTTATTATGAATTTTTTTTATAAAAATTCAAATTTCCTAGATATATTTTTTTATATGAGACCCTATGTTTTAAAAACCTGTTAAAAACTATTAATATTATTATCTAAACATGAACATTATTACCTATTTGTTATACATGGAGGCATGGATATAAAAAAACACATTTTAAATATTAATTATAATGGGTTTATATAATAAAAAACATTGATTAAAAGTGATTAATATTTGGTAATGTAATTATTTCTTTCGAAAACACTATATTCCATAAAAAATGTTTTTATAAAATAATAAAATTAAATTTTGATACTTTTAGAAAATTAATATTATGGAATAAAATAATTTTATGAAATACACATTTCAAAATTAGCTGATATTGAATTTTTGGATTTTTTTTTGAAAAGTTTGATTTTTTTTTATGAATAGTGAAAATACTGTGATTTTTTAGAAGTTTCCTTTTCATTTAAAAAATTATAAGGTTCCACAATATTTTTAAATAATTTTAAAAGAAAAATAAGTTCAATTTTATTTCAATTAATACAATTTAGGTCATTGTAATCATTTTCATATTGAAATTTTATTTAAAAAGTTTATAATCTTTTGATTATTTTTAATTTGGGAAACTGCATTCTTACCACATGTACAGGTTTAATTATAAAATAAAAATTTCCAAATTATATGAATAGATTGTGGAAAAATGGATTCCATATTTTGAATAATAATAATTTATATTATCTAATAAGGTCAACTTAGTTTTTTACCATAATCAATAGTAAAAACTGTAAAAATTATTTTCTGCAGTTAAGGTAAAAATTGTTTTACAGAGAGTTAAACTAAACTGATAAGGTTTAATAATGACCCAAAACACGTAAAACACAAATTTTATATCCATATATAGACTTTATCAAGTATAAGCCTCAACAATGATCTATTTTGGAGCCTTTTTCATGTGAAAAACTGAGTTACTCATTTTTCTTTTCCAAAATTTATAAGTGTGTCAGTCACCTCACATATAAAATTCCCATCCTTCTCCTTTCCCCTTAATATTAAAAAATAATTTGATTTGGCTATTATGTGCCTCAGATAACTTCCATAATTCCTTCCTATCATCACATAATCCTTATTTTGGTTATAAAGTCTAAATAGGATGTATTTCGGTGCAAACTAAATGTTCTTTGAAGAAGAGGCAACATCCCTAACTGGTCATTTTATTTTATTTATTCATACACCTACATCAATTCATATTAAAACATTATGATATGAAAACATTATTATAATATATAAACAAAAATTCTTTTATGTTAATGTAATGACCCAAAATTGTCTCTACTTCTATCAAATGGGATATGAAATCATCATTAATGTGAATGGCGGACTACTGCCTCGCGAACTGATGTTATTCATTTTCCATCACCACCAATCACAGTTATATATAATGATGTATTTTGTGTTTATATATTATATTTATGATATTATGATAAATTTTTAATTATTATTCCACATATAAATTCTCACATTCCATTCTGTGGGAATATGATAACACCACTCGTGTGTATAGTAGACTACCACCTTGTTAAGCGAGGTGATTCATTCATTATTTACATATAATGTAATAAGGATAGGTTTTAATGAATATATTTGATATATATGACATAAACAATTTTAATGTTAATATATTATTTATAATTATTTATTTATATATTTTAATAAAATGGAATCTACATCCATGTGTACGTATGACCTATTTTCTCCATGAATAGTGTATTCCATTTTTTATAAGTTACTATTGTGGATTACTATAAATAAATATATATTGAATATATATTATATCTATATAATGGATAAAATATTTTATATAATTTAAACATAATAAAATTAATAGGACCAAAAAAATTAAAAATCAAAACATACATGAAAAACAAAAAATTTATTGCTTGAAACATGACTTTAACATGGAATTGTTAATAAATGGGTAATAAAAAGACATAAGTATTTAATATATGGTATGATATATATTTATATAAGTATTTTTCATTAATATATGAATAATAAACTTATATTTATTAAATTGGAGTTCGGAACATTTATGAAGGAAGTCATTATATAAGGAAAGGGATTTTTGTCTCAAATTGACTTATTTAGGACTTAAGTTATATTATGCACCTATATTCTTATATGAGGTGTATATAACTCCCCATTGATATTTATATATTGAATTTACTTATTTTCATGACAAAACATGTTTAATTTTATGTCATTATTTAATGTTTCCTATGATTCAAATAATACTAAAGTGGTAATGGTTTTATGATACAAACTCCTCGTTTATTGTTTTGTTTATGATTATGCTTCTAATGATTAAATACTCTGATATTTATCTAAATTAACTCATGATTATTTATATCCTCTAATTATGTCTTTAGAATTTATTATTTCCCATCATTTTCCTCTCTTTATAAAATCAATGGTTCTGAAGAATATTTTTAAGAATAATCATATTTATTTCCCTCTTTCAGACAAAAAATAGTTTTCTTCAAAAACTATTTTTTCTAAAAATGTTCTAATTTTTCTTTATAATTATCAAAATTATTTTTTAAATAAATTATTACCCATGTTTTTCCTATTTACAAAATTTGTTTAAGGGAGTATTCATGTCATTTTCTAAATAATTCTTTTTTAGATTTTTCCAATCAAATTAAAGGAATCATTTTTTTAACATGTATGACATGAACCATATTTACTGATGTTAAGACCATTATTCTATTTAAA
This sequence comes from Viscum album, assembly GCA_963277665.1. Classification (NCBI taxonomy): domain Eukaryota; kingdom Viridiplantae; phylum Streptophyta; class Magnoliopsida; order Santalales; family Viscaceae; genus Viscum; species Viscum album. The sequence continues at coordinate 1,690,713,748 of OY728137.1, read as the reverse complement.
GATCGAATTGTATGTTATCAAGGTTATATTCTAAGGAAATTATTTCTATAATATTTTTTAATTTCTAATTTAAAATTGGCTTTCAAAGAAAGGATATTTTCTTCAAGAAATATTCCAAGTGATTTTTCATTCGAAATAATTTTCCATCTAACATGACATACTTTGATGAACTTATGATTTACTAGGGATTCGATCCAATTATAACATTATTTTTTTCTAAATGGTATATTTTTATAATGAAAATATGTTTATTATCCCATTTATCTTTAATGGGTTATACCATTATAAAGTGTTTATGAAACCTACTAGTTTTTCTATGTGTTATACTATAATGAAATGAATATGAAACCTATTTCTTTTCTATATGTTTTGTTTTGATGAAATTTTTATGAAGAACAATTCTTTTCAATTGGTTATTTTTTTATGCTTATGTGTATTCCATAAATATATATATTATTCCAATTTTATGTTCTAATGGCCCATGTTGTTTGATTGAATTATGAATAATGTCTTATGAACATTTAAGATTTATTCCATGAATCCTGATTATGATCTATGATATGTAGGGAAAGGTTTTCAAATGTTATTATCATGTTCGCATACCCATATACTCATGATATGTTGATATATCCCTTATTTACCCTTAATGATCATTTGAGATCACCCTTTATTATGTTTCATTTCCCTTGGTTATGATGAAATGAATTATGTATAATATTTCTAAGAATGGCGTTAGTTATGAATAACACATTGTTATATGTCGTAACTCACTTTTGGAGCATTTGTTTATGTGTACAAGTTTACAAGGGGAATATACCTAAAGGATTATGGAATGGATCTCTATGTTATGTATTGAATATTTATATAATCTCTTATATTTATGAATGAGAATTTTTTTCTTTATAAATTAGGTTTGTATGTTTCAGTGATATGGAACAAAGCTTGTGGTTCCTCATACTACCATGATTAAAGGCATGGAAGGGATAAATCGAATTGAGTTTTGGTACCACACTAGAGTGAAATATGTTGTGGTAGTTCATTGAAGGTAATAAAGGCACATCATCACCAAGTTCAAAATCCCTAAAAACCATATCATGCTTTTACTAGAGGCACCATGGTTTGTTATATGTTCAATATTCCTGGGTGAAGGATTTTGGGCCTCCTCTATCTAAAGGAGTCCTAATATTCCTTATTTTGTAATTTTTTCTCTTCCCCTAGAACAAAATTTGACACTTATGAATCTCTTCAAAGTCTAGGCTTTCTATAAGGATTATAAACAACTTGGATTAAGGATTATAGATTAGATCTATTAAGGATCCATTTTTTCCATTATTCTAATCTAGAACCATTGGTGATAGGGGTCCTCATTGGGTAAACATAATCATATTCTAAATCATATCATTTTTTCCTCCAAGATCATGATTCTAGGGGCCTCATGTGGTCTTTTGGAGATGGTTATAGTGATTTTTTCTTCATATACAAGATCTAGGTAATAATTATTGTCTTTGGTAATTGATACTATTGAGTTAGGATGTGATTACAATTTGAGGAAATTTATATATATTTATATTATTTGATTTTTATGTGTGTGCATGTGTTACATGAGAATAATTATTAACATGATTCACTAGTTAGTATGTGTGTTTGTGTGTTTCATGATACCCTTGGTCGATATGATTTACATGTGGGTGTATGTGTGGTCTTTGAGACCCTTTATTGATTTTATTTACATGTGGTTTTTGGGAGTGTCTCAGGATATCCATAATTTATTTGATTCACATTTCGTTATGGGTGTAGACTGTAATAACCTTTGTTGATATGATTCCAATGTGGGTTTTTGTGTGACGTGTGAGACCCTTTCATGATAAGACATAAATATTAAATTATATATTTGGGATTTTTCTTATATGAATCTATCGTTTCTCTATGATGGTGTTCAAGGTACCAAATTTTCCTTACTCAACTAATTATCCAAGTAGCAAATGAGTTCAATCATTGTTATTGGAATGTTATTATTTAGCCTTCATATACTATATTTTGTAATGTTTATTTTCCATATATGTATTTTGGGTTGATATTTATGAATGTGGATTTCCAAAAATCTTTATATTTTGTTAACATGTGGTAGGGCGGCATTACCCCATGTCATGAATTCGGTCAACATGAAAACACCAAGAAATTCCATTAAATGAAATTGTATATTTATTTATATAAAGGTGTAATATTAATATTTGATACCTATCTCAATATATGAAGATGATTTGTGGTTGATTTAGAATAAACTATCTCATGTAATTATCACTTTTGATCTCCCTTCCATCTTGGTGTCGAATTAGGTAGAGTTAGTGTTTGTGGAATCTCAGTTAGCACACAATTACTCAAAACTTGATTATTTATTTATGCATTTAATTTATTATCATGACATATAGTTTTATGTATTTATTTACTTAAATTAAGGAATAATTGGTGATGTTACTCCCTACATTGTCATCTTAGTATGAGTGAAGACATTATGGTCAAGAATCTAGTAAAGGGTAAGGGCCTTTTGTTGGGTGAAAAAGTATGTGATGCTTAGAGGATAGGTGAGATTCCATGATAGTATATAGACTATTGATACAGTGCTTTATATTATCTTATTCTATCTCCATACTTTAGTTAACCTACCAAATTATGGGTCCTTTGGTTTATATTACATGACTATGTTCCATTTCATATAATAAATATATTATTATAGTTTCTTCCATTACTTGTGTTTTATTTCACAATTTTGTTATTGTTTGTATAATGAATGAATTTCAGTACCAAAAAAATAATCTCTCCATGTCATGATTCTTTCCCTCAATACTAGTCATTAGCCTCTAATATATGGGGAGGAATATATGAGTTCATGTGGCACACCATCTTAACTGAGGGATTAATAAGGAGTTCTATAAATTTCTATAAAATGATGTTTCCTTATCATTTCATTTCTTATTGATAATGATTGGGGGCTGGTATAAAGGGGATAGGCTATATAGAACTCTGGTATGGGATTTATGTATTTTCTTAGCTAGATATTATATAACGAACCTCTATATGACCATTAATTTAATTATTATTATCGGTTGTGTTTTTATAGTTACGTGATGACCAAGAATATTATTCTATTGTTACCGTTTATAGTATATTGGTGCAATCAATTAACATGAGTAGGAACATAGGTTGACATATCATATATCAATTTTTTTATCTCACATAATAGTTCAATTAATTAAATCTCATTGGTAATTTTTTATTTGTTATTCTATAATATATCTTATTTATCATTTAAATTAATTGAACCTGAGAATGATATGTTTAATATATATATATATATGATGAGACTAATGTATAGGTTTATAATACTTTTCTTAGGCCCTGGTTTTTTATGGTGGGGTAATTCCTTATAGTTGTGGTTTAACCTTATGATTATTGTAAATATAGTGATCTTTTGAGTTCATAAATAAATTGTTTTAATAGTTATCGAAGTGATATATTGTGGTTTCTTTAATCCATTAATTTTTTAATTTCAAAAAATGATTCCTCAAATAATTATTATTGGAAAACATATTATTGTGCATCAAAATGATTTCGTAAGGGATAATTATCTGATTATACTACTGGAAATTCATGTGAATACAACTAAAGATGCCCTTACAACCACTTTAGTGGTTTATATAGAAAATTCACTCAATTATGAAGTCTTCTAGATAGTATAAACTTAGGGTGGATGATACCATAGTGACGGTTCATTTATGGGTGACTATACATAGTACTTGAATCATCATATTTCCCCATCCTTCTAGGGAAATGGAGAACCTCGAGATACTAAGAATTAGTTTGACATAATCATAGAATATTTGATCTGGGAGAGACTTGGTATTAATAAAGAGTGAATTTAGTTTTGTATATGTTTTAGGGACTGGCTAGGATATTATGGAATGTTAGGAACTGAGCTGGTGGGAAGATGTATTTACAGGTAAACCATCAAGGACGTCTTCTTCAAAGAGTTTTCCCTGATACACTGAAGCTAGACTATGCTCAAGATTTTATATACATTAAATAAATAACTATGATAGTGGATAGTTATTCCTCTCATTTTATAAATACTATTCATTTTTCTACTAGATTTAATGAAGGAAATTCATAAAAGACATATAATTTCCTGACTGGATTTTAACCTAAATTGAGGCATTGGGTCCAGAACATTAACTTAAAAATGTACCCAGATGTTCTTCTAAAGGCCTTTTTTATTGAGAAGGGGAAGGAAGTGTATAGAGTTGATAGCCTTCTTCCAACACTCAATGGACTAGTGAGTGGAATAAATAGTAGTATTATGGGAGCCTTTTCAAGAAGAAGAAATAGGATGTCAGAGGAAGTGTTCTGAGTTAGTGAGGGACAAATAGAGCAGAGCAATGGATAATTAGTTCCCTATATGGGAGGAGGTAATCCCCAATGATTGAAATATTAGAAAAAAATAAACTGTGATAGATTCATCAAAAATACTCATAAGTAGTGTTATATGTTTTAATATTATAAATCAACAAGTTTTATATTCAAGATCACCACATTTGTGTTAATAAGATAATATCAGGCAGAAATAAAGGCTTAATGTAAGTAGGGGGTCTATGTTTCACTTAAAAAAACAATAGTCACTTGTGAATTAGGTTAGGTAAGTGTCATGGGGGGAATTACAAAGATCTATTATTGGTAAATTAAAAACAATGGAAAAAAATTCCAACTGATGATGGAGTGGGATTTTAAACTGTTTGAGGTACGGTTCTAATTTCATCGATACTTTCTTTTGATTTACATAATATCAGGGCATCCCATTCCACCATATCTAATTAATCTGTGGTGGGATTATAATTATTGTTTATGTTCACCTCTATGTTTATTTCTCTTAAACACCCATGTGAATATAGTTATATCATCTTCGGATATGTGTGTAATATTTTGTTGTGGTTGTTGGCTATTAACATATATAGAATTTCAGGATTCTATAGATGAGTAGTTTTGATGTAATCATTATTATGGATTTTTTGACTTGTTATAGAAAAAAAAATCAATTAATGCCTAAGAAGAGTGACCTTTACCACTATTATGGGAGAAAAGAAAGTTCTTTCTATAGAATATAATTTAGGATTAGTGAGTGTTGGAGTAAACCACAACCAAGTTGAACCCATAAAAACATAGGTGGAGAGTATTGTTTTTTGTGAGTTTAGGTGATTGTTTCATCATCTCTCTCCCCCATTGGGGTTTTTTATGCTTATTATTTTCTAGATAACCTCTCCAAACATCCTCTTGTTTAGGTGTTGAGGTGGATACTAAAGTAATTAAAGGTGAGTGACCTTTATCAATTCTTCCATACCATATTGAAATGAATAACTTAAATGAACTAAAGCTGTAGCTTATTTATTTAGTGGGAAATACTTTTTCTAATTGAGAACTTATACATTGGAAGATACATTTTTTAGTAAGATAGAAAATGGTATCCTTTAATGGTTTCAGAACTATATGAAGATGAATCATGTCATGGTAAGGAATATGTATCTATTACAAAGTATTAATGTTTTTATGATATTTTGAGGGAAGAATACTGGTTTCCAACATAGAACAACATTCTAGATAACACTATATTTGAGTTAGATAATATTTCATACCAAAGATAGAATTTTAGAGAAGATTAGGGTTGCATGAGTATCTCGTGATTTCTTTTCAGTAGATAAATTCTCTAGCAATTTTCATGGACCTCATTTACAGGGTCTTTCTCCCATTATTGTAATCCTCCATTGTTTTATTCCTTCGCGATATTCTAATATATTCACATATCTCATAATTATGTACTAAAAATTTGGAGATCATATTGAGTACATTTTAAGCACATCATATTTTTTAAAAACAATGTAAGTGTCACTTTTTTAAATACTACATACATTTTCTTAGGAAATTTATTTAATAGAGATGATTTTTTGTTGATCCAAAAAGGTGGTGAAAATGTTTTTGGGGAATATACATGGAATGTGCTCAGTAATTCGGTTTTATTTCGTTTTTAGGGATACTCTAGTTGTTCTATTTAAGACTTTTACTACATAAAAATTCCAATGAATTGGATTAATATAAAGGGAGTGAATAATTAATTGACAAACCAATGTGAAGAGGAATTTCTACAGCTAATGGGAAGACTAGAATATTCTCTAATTCTAATTTTGTAGGAAAATAGTATTTATTATAAAATATAAAAAAATTATTCATGAGTTTTCTTGGTATATTTTGTGTGTGTAAAGACTATGTATTTGCTTATGGGTATCAATATTTGTGAACTCATGAGATTAACTATAGTATTTATGAACATTATTCATTTCTGGTTGTTCAGGGCCTAAACTATTGGAAAAACTATCTTTATGGTGATATATTTTTCAATTATACTGACCATAAGAGATTACAGTATATCTTATCTTAGAAAGACTTCAAAAGTCAATAGATCATTCAATGGAATACCAGGGGTGATTTGACTTAGATAAGGATTAACTAAAGAGAAAGGGAATGTTGTTGTTGTTTCTATTAGTAAGAAGATATAGGATATTAGAGAGCAATAATTTGAAAAATATATGGTTTTTTATAGTTTTTCATGTATTATTATTTTTTTGAATCTTAAAATAAAGTGGTGATGACCTGGTATCCCATAGTCACCACCACTGCAATAGTGAACTGAGTGAATACCTACCATTAGTCTAATCCTTAGTGTTCAATGATATAAGAATGGTTGGTGGTAAATGACCTAGTTCCAGGAATTCTATTTTGATGTGGAATATGTTATCTATATCTTGGAAAGGATATCATATCCAAGTTCTATGTGAATAAATTTGATGAAATTCTTGCATGCATTGCATTCTCTAGTAGACACATGATTAAATATGTTGTATCATGATATCTGATGATGTTTCTAGTGGCTAGGTATGAAAAAGAATATTATAGGGTTCATATCTCGTTGAATTACCAACTATTGAATTATGTCCAAGGATCAGTGCATAGGTGGAATACTTCACCTCTTCATGTAATAGTGCATAAGTGAGATGAATTTATGATGGATATTTTTCAAAAGTGACCCAACACCCATAGATATTGTGAGGCAGTATGAGTTATAATTAATTGGATGGTGGTGGTGTTACATTTTGGGAAAATTTGAGTGATTCATTTAGTGGATAGGATATGAAATATCTATGTATTAGATATTATAAATATTCACAGGTTTTATATTACTGAGGTGATTGTTACACATTATGATTATGGAAACGATTGCAGAAATCAATGGATAATTAGTTAAATTTATGCGCAACTTATCATCCTCACATTAATGATTTGTCTGATGTATGATCTAGATTTTAAGGGATATGTTTAGGAATTTTGTTTATGATTTTGGTGGATCATAGTATGATCATATGGACTGAATACATTTTATATATAATATATTTTTCTGTTCATTGATCAAGATGGATTCATTTTTTTATCTCTATTTTTGACATTTTCATTCACTATTGTGTTGACAAAATGTGAGTGATTCATATTTTGTTGAGCATATCTTGGTGTAGGATACCTCCATATAGGTATAGTCTATTCATAATTGGTTATTTACCTCTTAGAGTAAGAAACTTTCATATTCTTACTAGAGTACATGTCCCTTTGAGATCAAATTGTGTGGTTGGATTTTCATAAAATTGTCACCTCATGTAAGATCTCAAATTCTTTTCTAAGGTATTATATTGTTTATGCATCAGTTTAAGTCCATCATTTTGGTTAAACAAGTGTTTCAAAAAGTTCTTGATTTTTCTAGGGGTGTTTCTGGGGTTTGAGGCATTAAAAAGGTGGAAAACATAATTTCTGGGTATGTTGCATGGTTAGTGAAAACTGTGTAGAGAATTCCAGGTAACTGTGCAGCCTTGGACAAAGGCCTCCACACGGTTACTGCACGGTTAAGATAAACATGAAGAATTCCTAGGAAACCATGAGAATATGTGATTTTGGGATACTATTTCTTACATGGTTTTCATATGGTTTCGAACACCATGCGGGTAAACCATGTAGCCTGTTAAAGTTGGAAAATTTACAAAATTGCCACTTTGTAATTTTAAACACTAACTCGAGTTTCTCCTCTACTTCACACCCAACAACCCTAGGGATTATCTTGTATGACCCAACCATCCCAAGGGTGTTTATTCATTGATTCATGGCCATTTGGAGAGTCATTTCTTTCTGATCGAAGAACCAGGTGAGCCTAATCTTCCTCTTGCTTCTCTTTTTTGGATTATGGGTTATAGTTTCACCCATTTTCTTCAAAATCCCTAAAACATTTTTTTCCAATGTGACCTAGATTATGTATTCAATGGTGTTTGAATAATGATCTATGGATACTATTAATAGTGTGTTCATCATCAGATTCAAGGTAAGTGGTCAACAAGTTTTATCCCATAGTTTTATTTTAGATTTTTGCATGGATTCTTGTATTTTAGTTTCCCTTAATTATGTTCTTAGTATCCTTGGAGGGTTTGATAAATATGGGTGTTAAAGTGAAAAATTGAAATCCTCATGATCCCCATGGGATGAGTAGAGGATTAAATGACCATTTTAGAGCCACCCATGGTTACGCCAGCATTTCAAAACCAAGAAAGGGGTAGGATAAAGTGAACTGTTGGTGAGTAGTAATGTGGATCCCATGAAGAGCATGTTTTAATGATTGATTGTGTGGTAAATAGAATGATGATATTTTCTTCTATGGAGATAAGGGATTAAGGAGTTTTTATCATGGCATGAAAATTGGTAAAATTGGGTTGAATGATATTATATCGACTTCTTGATGAATTTTGGTAAGCAATGCCAAAGAGTATAAGTGAATATTAAATGGTGAACTTGTATTTGGTTAATGTGATGTGAAAGAGGAGATTTGTTAATGATATTTAATAATGTAATGGGTGAATATTTTTAATGAGTTAACACATGGAAATTATGGGGTATGCTAAAAGGGATGAATATAATAAAGGGGTAAATGCTTGTAAAAGGGTAAATGGGCTAAATAGGTTAATATTTGGTAATTGAGGAATATTATCCAAGGTATGGGGATTATCAAATGCACTTAATGATTTAAGGCACAATAATGGGTATTAGTCCAAATGGATATGAATTTTAATTAATAAATGTGTTAATGGGTTATGGCATAATGTTGATTTACATGTTGTTTGTCTTAAATTCTATTTCCAATGGCATTGGTTAGGCTTTGTTGCGTTAATGTATAGTTATGGTGGTTGGATAAATAAGCTTCTGTGCATGGCTTATTAGAGTGGGGCATTGACTTGAGGCTCTAATCCCATTGGTCTACTTATACTAAGGATCTAAACTCCACCCCCACCCCCTAAAAAATGCATGGTTTGGGGAAGGGGAGAGAGGATCTGTTCCCCTAATAGTTTCATTCCACCTGAAATGAGGATTCTAGGTGAGGTTAATGTTTTGATGTGATATGTGTATCCTTAGTCAGATATGGACTTGAATTATCTCCCCTATACATTATGATTTATTTCTCTGGAACCATGTATAGTTGACATATATGCATATCCCAAAAAGTATGTGTTAAAAAAAGATTATGTAATAAATATGGTATTAGAAATGAAATTGCGATAACTACTAGGTATGAATTGAATGAATCTTGTTAAATAATGGAACCCAAACTATCATATGTTTTCTTACCATTTATTTGTAGTTTCATGCACTATCTATTATACTAGATATTTATTATACACTTTTAGTGTTGGGGAACTGGGTTTTTTACTCATGCCCTGATCAGGCCTCTGTTGGGTACATGAGCAGCTTATTGGTTGTTGGTCAGGACAAGGGAAAGGGCCCTTCACAAGGATGTAGATTTGGGATCGGGATGTACATGGATAAGAACATGTACATTGTTTCAGGACCCAATGGGGATTTTTTTTTCATTTTTCTTATTTTGGTTTTTATTCACTTTGACACTATTAGAATGTCATTACATGGTTTATGTAGAGTTGTGGTTATACCCAATTTTTGGGAGATCGTCGGATATTATTTTATTATTTGTTCTTTTAATTCCATTATTTATATTGTTTTATGTTATATTTTACTCTAGAAAAGAGGGTATAGTATCCCAACATGATCCATTAGAACCTCACTTCTAGTTGGCAACCTTTGGTGTATGGGGAGGCGTGCTTGTAGTCATGTGACAAATTGTCTTAGGGCACCCGTTTAGTGGCATCCTAGTTAGGGATGTTACAAAGTGGTATCAGAGGGGTTATTTTATATTTCTTACTATTTGGGGATGGTAGACAGGAGATTAGGACAGTGTCGGGCCTTGGTAATGAGCACATTCTTTGGAGTTGTTAACTCATTTATGACAGAAAACCCAAGTTACCGAGGGTGGTAATTGTTGTTCTTGATGTGTTTTGTTACAATTGAATGATATTTCACCATTATTTGATGCACATGTTATGTGATTTTACTAGTTTTTGATATTTTTCTTCATGGCCGGAATGGCATGAGTTCATGCATTCATGCATCATTTTAGGAACCTAATGGTGTAGGTGGAATTCATTATGATATGCACACATGGGATGGGTGTATGGGGAATAGAGAGTATAATTCGTTTAACTTCTTTGGAAAAAAGAAAATTTGAAGAAAATAGTTCTTAATACTGGTAATGAAAGTAGGTAAATGAAAAGAATTAAATGGATACTTAAAAAATATTGTGAATAGAGAAATGTTATAACTGGGTTAGAATTTTGGGTTGTGGTATATTGTAAAAACTAAATATTTTTTAAAATAGAATTATTTGTGTGGTGATGATGAAATAGTTAATGAATGTTTCTCAATAAAAAGTTTAAATTAGTTAAGGAGGTTTTTATAACAAGTTTTGAGATGGGAAATGCGCCGAATAGAAAAGATTTGTGTTATAGGAGGGGAAATGGTTTAAAGAGATGTTTGAATAATGATTTGTGATTATGTAATATGGTTGTCCCATGTTGACCATAACCTATATAAATAAGGGTTAATGGTAGTGTTAGATATATGAATACAACTGTGGGAATAGTGTATGTGGAGTGGGTTAAGTACGGAATGTAATGCATTCTTCCATTGTGGTTTATACTGATTGGACACTCTTTGAGATGTTTTTTGATAAATATTTTTTGGGAATATAAACCAAAGTGAGTATGGATTTTGTGAAATTTGGGTAATAAGAATGTTCTAAATCATGAACCTTTGGGTGTTCCTCGTTGTGTCTTTAGTTAAGTGGTGGCCTTGAGGTCTTAAGGTGATGTTTGGTAATGTAAAGGTAGTAATCTATGTGGTTTGTAATTTTATGGGTTCTATGATAGACATAATAATGAATGTCCTTGTGGTAGTGTCATTTTTTATAGGCATTTTTCATGGGTGTGGTGACTCATGTGGTCTCAGGCCTTGTGAGTTGTATTTGAGACCATAGAATGGGGGTTTTGGATCATGGTCCTGATGTATGTGTATGATCACCACTAGTGTGGAACTTAGAGTAAATGGTCTCTTGGTTCGCTAGGCGCCGCATGTATCAGAACGGGGGTCATAGTGCCACTCACAAACACTGACTTATTCAAAAATTGATGCATGTGTGAATCAATGTATTTTTTCCATCATGACACTAGTTTAGGGAACCGGTATCACTCAACCTTCAAGGTTACCTAAGAGAGAGGTCATATGGGGTTCCTAGTGCTCTTGGGTGTGTTCTATAGAGGTAGATATTGGGACTTGATGGTGGGATGTGGAAGATGTCATCTAGTGTGGGTTATCCTAGAGGGATAAATGGTAAGGTTGATGATTTAGTGATGTGACTCAAGTTATGGTGTTGTGTGGGTAGTTTTAGGGAAATCAAGGGAAAACTCATGGGAGGCTAGCTTAGTGATGTAGGTTCATGGAAAATAATAAGCATGAGTAATGCTTCAAATATTATATCAATGAATATGATTACCTTTAAGCTTTATTAAATAGAAGTGCATATATTTTAGATTTGTTTGTTTGCATGATGGTTTATGGGGACCCTAGAGTATTTTTCAAGAAAAATGGAAAAGGATGCCTCAAGTGTGGTTAGATGCTCTTGTTTGAAGATAGCGTCTAAGGTGTGGGTGTTCACAGGGATGGGATTTTTTTATGAATGGTTTGGTTATTGGGGGAGATTTTTATAATTCCTTGGGCTGATGAGGATGACTAATCAATAAGCATGGTTAGGTAAGTAAGTAAGTTTTGGGATTTGTTGGGTGATGGTTAGTTTGTGGGAACTAAATCTAGTATTATAATGGTTGAAAAAAGTGTGAAACCTTTAGAGTTCTAAGTGGTCTAGATGTGGGCATACACTTTTATTGTGCGATTTTGGTCAGGATAAGATTCTATAATTCTCTATGAATCCAAGGTGGGATGTGTGGTTGTGTGAGAGAAACATTTTTGTATTGCTGTGGAAAAACATAGTGTTCGATCATTAATAATTAGGGATTTACTGGAATAAATAGATCGATGTGGTGGAAATAGTACCAAGGGAAACATTGGTTCACGGCATCATGGTGGATGGTCATGGAGTGGTGGTGAGTCTTGGTTAGAAAACACACTTGAGCAGTGCTGGTTAAATGCTGATGAGAGGTTTATATCAAGGAAGCATGAAATACTCGACAGATCAGGGTGTACCATCATGGTTGGTGATATCATAAATAGATATGTTTGTGGTGGTGTTATTCTATAACCTCTTAGTTTACCTCAAATAGTGACGTTCATGCCCAATATCATGATATCTTCCCAGGTATGTTAAAAAGCTATGACATTATGTCTGGAAACATGAAGTTCTTTGGAAAGATGAGGGAAATGATGAAGTTTATGGTCATGGTGATGATACACATGTAGTGGGGTGGTGGGATGCACACCATTGATGATTTCGGGTGTGTTCCTTAGGATGGGTCGGGTGTCGATGAATGTCGTGGTTACCATCCATTGAAGTCAGGAGATGCCACTTTTTGACGTTCAATTTCTTTTTTTAGAGATGGCTGGACAACCATGTCTATGTTTTTGGGTTTATCTTATGTTTGGGTGTGATCCATGGTGATTGGGATCCCTTGTTGAGAGAAATTTTAATGACACTCATAAGGTGGGGAATGATGAGTCTGTCCTGGATGTGGGGAGGATAATGTTGAGTTGATGTAGTAGCACTGGTATGCTAATAAAAAACATGTAAGGTGAATATTGGGTCTCTCAGAAAGGCTAGGTGGTCCTTGAATATGGTGTTTGACTGGTCTAAGCATTGGATTTGGGCTCAGGGTGGTTCAGAATATAATTTGAGATGCTTGTGTTTAGTCTTAAAACTATGTGGCGAGATGTAACATCGGGTTTTGTTGGGAGAGGTTGAGTTCTATAACACCAATGAAGATCATTAGTAGACTCGAAAAAGATCCTTCAGTGGTTTGGAATGCCTTGAAGTTCTTGGGAAACTTTTCTGCTGTATGTAGTTCTATGCAAAGTATAAAGTTGAGCATTCCAGGATGATTCAATCGAGGAAACTCAAATCGAATCTGAGAAAGTGAAGAATATGGAGAGTAGTAAATCCCCTTTGATGGATGCTTGGGAGGAAATGCGTGTTTCAAATTTTGGAGTGGGATTTCCTGAGAATTTATCCTAATTTAAATTTTATATTAATGGTAGGGTTGATAGTGATTGTAAATGATGTTGAGATGGGGGAGTCTAATGATGGTTTGGAGGGAAGTGGTGTTGTGATGAAGATAATTCTACCATAAGGTAGGGAATGTTAATATTGGGTTCTCCAGGTATAATATGAAAGTTGAGTTGTGTTTCTAGTGGTATTACATCAAGGGTTGAGGTAACAAGTAACCAAATATGGTATACATAACCATAGTGGATAAACAGTTGGATAATGATGTGACTAGAGTTCCATATTGGAGGACTCGAGTGATCACCGTTTGGGTGAGTTGGCCTTAGTGGGGAGTTGTAGCACAAGTTTGATCATTAGAGTACCTAGTATTTTTGGTTGAATTAGGATGTAAAGTTGAGGAATGGAATCACCAAGAACTTTGGTTGTAAGAATCGAATATTTTCCTCTAGTGATATCGAATTTGGTTACCATTAGAGTTTGGGAAATAGAGAAAGATGATGCCAAGTGATTTTGTTCATGAGTTGTATATAAGATCTGTTGTATGGGGTGCCGATTGGTTCCCCCACGATGAATAATGATGCGTGAAATGTTCTTTCTACATTGAATCAATAATTATTTCCTTTGTTTTCTCTAAGAGTTTCTAATGGTTTGGTATGGTTAAAGTTGATACCTCCTTGAGGAGTATTTGGTTCATGTTACGGTTTGTGGTGAGAATGTTTTATTGGACTAAACCGTGTCTTCGATTACTTTTTGGGTAGCTTTGTAATATTCAATAAGATACTTGGTAAATTGGGGATTTTATATGGGCCTAGAGGCCTTGTCACTTGATTTCAGAAGCTCACTGATGCTTGGGATCACAGTTCATGGACGAATCGTTATAAGGAGGGGGGTTTATAAGATATTAGATTCCTTCTTAAGGTATGTTATTGTTTATGTATTAGTTTAAGTAACTTATTTTGGTTAAATTGGTTTTTCACCAAGTTCATGAGAATTCTCAGAGGTGTTCTGGGGGATCAGGTCCTGAAAAAGGAGTAAAATATAATTTCTGGGCATGTTGCATGGTTGGTGCATGGTTAGTAAAAACCATGCAGAGCATTCCATGTAAACATAGAGCCTTGGAAAGAGGCTTGTACATAGTTACAGAATAGTTAGGCTAACCATGCATAATTCCCTATAAACTGTGCTAAGGGGTGATTTTGGGATAGTAGCTCTCGCACAGTCTGCGCACGGTTAGGAAAACTGTGCAGGTAAACCGTGCATCCTAGTAAAGTTCTAAAATTTAGAAATTTTCCACTCTATGATTTTAAATCTCAACACTTGTTTCTCCTCCATTTAACCCCCTACAACCCTAGTGATGAACTTGGATGACACAATCATCCCAAGGGTTACTCCCCTTTGATTATTGGTTGTTTGGATATCCTTTGGTTGTGGATAGAATCATTGAGTGAGCCTAATATTCTATTTTCTTCACTTTTTTGGAGTAGGGTTTGTGTTTTCTCCCATTTTCTTATGAATATCTAAAACCCTCATTTCTGGTGGATCCAAGGTTAAGGATTCAAGGGTGTTTTAATCCAATTCCAAGGCTACCATTAATAGTGTGCTCATCATCAGATTCGAGGTAGGTGGTCTAAAATTATTATCCCATAGTTTTATTTTATATTTGGTCATGGAATCTTGTATTCTGTTTGTCCCCTGATTTTTTAGTACAGTTAGGTGTTTTAGTAAAGTTTTCTATATAATTGACTAATTGAAACCCTCACTATACCTATGGGATTCGTATATAATGACTTGACCTTTATAGGGCCACCCATTGGGTGAACCGGCCTTTCCAGACCAAGAAATTGGTAGGGTTAAGTGAAGGGTTGTCGAGTAATAATGTGGAACCAATGAAGAGAATTTTTTAATAGTTGATTAAGTGGTAAATATAATGAAGATATATATTCCTAAGGTGATAAGGTAATTGGGGGTTTTTTTACATGAAAAATGGGAAAATTGGGCTGAATGTGATTATGTCGATTGGTTAACAAGTTTTAGTTAGCAATGCCTAAGTGTATAACTACATATTAAATGGTAAACTTTTATTTGGTTAATGGGATGGTAATGGGAAAATATTTTAATGAGATGTAATAAGGGAATGGGTGAATATGTTTAATGAGTTAACACATGTAAATTATGGGGTATGCCAAAAGGGTTGAATGTAATAAAGGGTTAAATGACTGTAAAATGATAAATGGGATAACCGGTTTAATATATGGTAATTGATAAATATTGGACAAGGTATGATGATGGTTGAGGACGCATAATGGTTTAAGGAACAATAATTTTGTTGGTGTAAATACTTATGAATTTAAATTAGAAAATTTGTTAATGGGCTATGGCATAGTATTGATTTCCATGTTGTTTGTCTTGTATTATGTTCCCAATGGTGTTGGTTATGTTTGGTTGTGTTATGGTATGGTTATGGTAATTAGATAAATAATAATGTATGTAATGGATTGGTAGAGTGAGGTATTGACTTAAGGCTCCATTCCCATGGGTTGAGTTATAATGAGGCTTTAAAATCCACCCCCAAAATGCACGGGTTAGGTAAGGGGACAGAGGATTTATTCCCCTAGCAGTTGCATTCCACCCAGACTGAGGCTTTGAGGTGAGGTTAATTTGTTGATGTGATATGTGAATCACTAGTGATATTGGTACTTGAATTATCTCCCCTATGAATTGTGATTGATTTCCTTGGACCCATGTATAGTTTTGTTATATACCTAACCCAAAGAGAATGTGTTAAAAATAGATTATGTAACAATGATGGTATGAGAAATAAAATAGGGATAATTTCTAGGAATGAATTGAATTAACCTAAATAACTAATGGATCCTAAATTATCCCTTTTTTACATAACATTTATATGTACTTTTATACACTTCCTATTAGACTGGGTATTTATTGGACACCAGTGGTGGTGGCCTACTAAGTTTTGTACTCACACCCTTCTCAAGTAGTCATTGGCTACCCGAGTAGATTTCTTGGTTATATATTAGGATAAGGGAAAGAAACCTACACTAGGATGTTGTGTTGGGTTTGGGATGTACATGGAGATGTACCCAGACTTAAATTTGGGACTTTTTGGGGATTCTTTTCGTTTGTCTTTTTTGGTTTTTATTCACTCTAACAATATTAACATGTCATTATATGGTTGATGTAGAAGTGTTGTTGTACACATTTTTTGGAGATGTTTTGGATATTATGTTATTATTTTTTTCATTTTATTCCACTATTTATATTATGTTCTGCTATGTATTTCCATGGTAAAGTGGGTATAATCTCCCAAGGTGACTCAGTAGACCCTCGCCGCTAGTCAGTAACCTATGGTGCATGGGTAGGCATGCATAAACTCATGTGAAAACTTGGCTCGGGGCACTGGTTTATTGGCTTCTGGGTCGGCGATGTTACACCTTAGTTGGGTTATCAATGATTTTAAAAGTAGGGAAATCTCAGAAACAGATTTTTTTAGAATTATTTAAATAATCAAGCACGACCAGATATTAGTTTACTTTTTAGACCTTACATTGTGATATTGATTTATGAATTACATGTTCCATGTGTATCAGCTTTATAATTATGAATCCTGTCAATAATATGTGATAAACAACAAAGATATTCATTTTGAACCAGATACATCTTTTATAGAGCATCTTTTTAGATTCTGGACTAAATAGTTAAAGTGTTACAAGAGAAAATAATTACAATTTTACATGTTATGTGGAAGTATCTTAATATCCAAGAGGAGGCATATGATCGAGGATTATATGTAAACCCTCATTTTTTGATTTTTTTTTTGAGAATGTCATTTGGATCTCTTTTCGAGGATGAGAATTCATTTGAGGGGGAGATTTATAATTCCATAAAATTCAAAAGTACATCGTGATTTAACATTGATATACTTTAGGTAACTATTTTTCAGATTTTGGGTGGTTTTGTGGATTACACAGCGGACAAGGTGGATTTTGGGAATTTTGGGGGGAAACATGGGTAGTGAAACACCCATGGGGGTTGGGGTGTTGTATTGGAAGAATGATTAGGTGAAAAAGGAAGTCTAATAAAACTATTTTATAAGGAATGGTGTGTTGGATGTCCTCATATTGTAAATAATATTACATACATGTCATAGTAGCGGGTGTGGAATATACAGGGAGAAGCACCACATGAAAAGCAACATAGGATTGTTTTTGGTGGCTCTCTGGTTGGGAAAAGCTTAGATGTGTTGGTGTCATAAAACACAACCACTTATACCTCACCATTACATGGTCAAAAGTGTGGTGGGGGTAAAATGACTTTTTTTTAGCATTCTGTGATATTGGAAACTAACATGGAAGTTCAATGAGGGTAATTATGGAACACTATCATTGAGTATAAATGTCGTTAAAATGACATCATTTTTTACCATATAAACCATGAAATATTGGGTTTTCACCATTAATTTGTGTATAATTTCATGATTTCTCCATATATTGGAATCTTGAGATACCTTGGGTTTGATTTTTGGATCTTACATTTAAACACATCCTTCCCATATGCCTCTTCTCAAACTCTAACTGTTTATTGATGTGACTAGACCCAATGGATTTAGAATCGTATCCCAAATAAATATAAGATCCCTTTATTCTCTTAATTGTATCTATAACAATTATTGAAGGTGGTTTATGTTAAGTAAGACTAATAATATTCTAATATTTATCATGTTTTTCTCCATTTATCTTAATTATAGAGCAATTATGTTGTGTTTTAGAAATAGTTTGAGGTATCATTGTTATGTTGGATTGATCTCTATTAGAATTTATGGATTTGATCATTGAAACACTTGACATAAGAATCCCTTAATTATTTTTTCCCTGATATAAATATAAATGACAGAATTTGTATATGTGTGCATGTGTTTCGTGTGACCCTTTCTTCATCTGATTCACATGTGGGAGTATTTGTGTCGAACATGAGACCCCAGCTTGATATTATTCACATGTGGGTGTGTTTTTGGACCATGAGATCCTTTATTGATATAATTATCTTGTTGGTGTCTATGGGAGGCCCATGAGACCAATTACTGGTATCATTTTTATTTGGGTGTGTGTATCCCCTGAGCCCTTTCATGATATGATTCACATGTGAGTGTGTGTGTGGCCCATCTGAACCTTACATGAAATGACATGATTATTACATACTATACTGTGTCTCTTTTCTAGATGCATGTTTTGTTTCTATTCATTGGATTTCAAGTTATAAATATTTGTTTATCTTGACTAGTTTTCCCTATATATAAAGAATTCCAAGGTTTTTATTATAAGGTTGTGATATCTTCGTCAAATATGACTTTTTATAAGATGGAATGCCTCCAAGAAATATTTTGAGTATAAATGTGTGAGTGAGTCACAACTCATGTCTATATATTGGTTTAACTTAACACCACCAAAATTTAGTTTAAAATATGAATAAACTGGATAGCTTTTAAAAAATGTAATGTTGTTCTTTAAGAGAATTGAGATACATTATAAAAATATTATTCCTCAAATGTGACCATGCCATTGAATTTGGGGGTATTAATATTCATAACCAAATTACAAAATATGAATATAATGGGCCTACCCAATAAAAATTTATTAATTAATTCTTTGGATACAATCAGTCATTCTTTTATGAATTCATTTTATGCTTCAAAAAGCATTTTCTTGAAAAGTGGTTTCTATTACATTTTTTCATGAAAATTATAATTAATTTATAAAACTTTTAGAAATTTAACATTATAAAATTAAAATAATTTTAAAAATTAGAATATTAAAATTAAATTTTGGTGATATTTTGGATTTTTTTTTAAAGTAATTTTGTTTTCAAGCGAATAGTGGAAAATACTAATTTTACAAATACTAAAATTTATATTCCAAAAATAAAGAAATAAAAAAGAACTATTGTTTTTAGGATTTGGTATTAAAGTGAAAAATTATAATTTTAATTTATAATAATATAATTAATTTCATTTTCATCATAAATATTCATGATTTTGATATATGTTAATTTTTATGCTTCAAAAGACATTTTTTCAGAAAACAGTTTTTTCATTTTATACATTTATATTAAAATTTATTTCAGAAAAATTTTGAAAATTATATAGTAATAAATGAAATTTATTTTTAAAATAATAATTCCAAAAATATATTAGGTTTACTCATGAAAATGTTATAAAAAATATTTATTTTGGATAAATAGTTAAAAATACTGATTTTCTTTAAAATTGTCTTTTCGTTTAAGTAATTTAAAAAGTTTCATAATATTTATAATAGTATTAATTTTATCATTAGTTAAATTATATAATTATAAATCCAATTTAGGTTATTATAATCATTTTTATGTAAAATGTTTATATAAAAACCTTCAAACATAAGAACACATTTTTCTAGAAAATCGACTTTCATCACGTTTTGAGGGTTTAAGTTCAAATTAAATTGTACAACTTATATAATAAGAAATAATTAAAATTTATTCTATGATTTTAATAATAATTACTATTATAATTTACAAATATTAAATTGTTTTTTTTCATAATGAGAATTAAAAATAGTTAAAATATTTACAGTAATATGGTTAAAATGGGTCTATAGGGGTGGGGGAGTTTATACCAACTAATTAGCATAACTTCTAATATTAAATTTATCTAAAACCTATTTTATATACATATTTATATATTATCCTGTCAAAAATTAGAATCTATTTCCATTTTTATTCATTTCAATTGAATATGTATTTGTTATATTTAAATCTTTTAGGAAATCCTAAGTATGTTATCTCCCCAACTTATAAATTGAAACCCATGATTCCACTTATATAAACTACCTAATGATATATATCTCACCCAAAACCATAACCATTATATTTTAAAATTACCTAGAAAAAAATAATAGGTTTTTACTTCATACAATAATACTCTGATGTTCCTTAAGAAAGGATCTAAAGGAGTCACATCAAAGTTGAGGTAATCATCTTACTCGGTCTCTCAAAAAAAATTCTTTTTCTACCTACTATATATATTTTTTATTAATAATAAAATAATAAATTAATTAAAATATAAATATTTAAATATTTATATGATTATATAATAAGTAATATCCACCTTTATCCCATCAAAAGTGTTGTGAAAGTTTCACTCGTTCGTATGTGTGGACCACCACCTCCACGTAGTGATGCAATTAATTCTACATCACCATAATTTTTATATGGATATTATGATGAGAAAAAAGTTTATATATAAGTTTTATTGATTAATTATTCTAATGAAATTATAATATAATATATTCCATCTCACCTTATAATCTATTGTAAAAAGATAAGGTCGCTCATGCGTGCATGTGGACTACCGCCTCCACAAAGCGACATGATTCATTATTCTTTGCCAATTTTCATGGATGGTAATATAAATTGAATAATGATTATATATGATATATATGATTGAATTATTATAATGTATAAGTTAAT
The DNA here is from genome assembly GCA_963277665.1 of Viscum album. Taxonomy (NCBI): domain Eukaryota; kingdom Viridiplantae; phylum Streptophyta; class Magnoliopsida; order Santalales; family Viscaceae; genus Viscum; species Viscum album. The sequence goes on along the minus strand of OY728137.1, from coordinate 1,690,692,519 downwards.
TATTATTTACCTTTCATTACTTATACCCATTGAAATGTGAAAACATCGTTCATTCATACGTACAACCTATCATCTCTATGAATGGTGTGATTCATTTTTTATGAATACCATTTATGGATGAATTTAAAAATATATTTGAATAATATATATGATACTTATATAATTACTAAAATTATATAGATTATTTACCATGATAAAAGTAAAAGGAACAAAACTAATGAATCAAAATTCTCCTAAAAATTGAAATAGTTATCACTCATAAAGAATGATTTTAATAAGTAATTATTAATAAATGGGTGATTAAATAATATAATTGGATAATATAAGATATTATAAGAATTTATATTATTCTATTATATAATTATAATAAATATAAATTTATATTAAAATAGGTTAGAGTGCCTTCAATGAAAATCGAACAGGAAGTAAGGGTTTATCATCTCAAATTGTCTTCTTTGAGACATATGTCATGTTGTACACCTATATTATCTTGTGACGGGTAGATGAATCCCATTTTTACATGTTATATCACGAATATACTTGTATTTATATATTTAATGATTTATTTTATGTTATTATTTCCTTGGGATTACTATTCAAATGTTAAAAAAGTGGTAAGGGGTTTTCATATCATTGTTTTACTATGAGACACATTCCAAATTCACCACATATTTAATTTATGTGGTGTATATAATAGCAATGAATTTGGTTTATGATTATTATCAAAAAATTATAGTTACTTAATTATTCATCTATTGTTATCTCTATCATGAGTTTTTTTAATGTTACCAAAGTGTTATGATATTTATGTTACCATCTTATTGTTCCTTGTGATTGTTTCTGATCAAGTTCCGAATAATGATATTATAAAACCTATATCGCAATAATACCATGAGTTTTCTTCTCATTGGGTTACTTATAGAGATAATATTTTTCTATTCATTTTACTCTCTTTATTATCTCATGATACTCAAATAAATATTTAGAGTAAAATGAATTTACTTCACTTATAGATCAAAAATAATTTTCCTTCCATATCCACGTTTTCAAAAAAAATGTTGTTTTTTATTATTCTAATATTATTTAATTTAGTTTGTACTCATGATTTAGTTTTTTTAAATGTTTTAAAAGGAATATTTTTGGTTAGTTTTTTAAAAGAGGTTATTTTGAATTTTGACTGAAAATGTGAAAGGAATTTTTGTTTTAACCTATAATGAAAGAATACAATCTCCCTCTATCATTAACACTTAGTGATGTGAATATTGATTTACAATTTTCCAAGATTATTTTTAATGAAAATTTCCTCCATAATATTTTTTAAATTTTTATACATTAAAATTTTAATTCAAATTGAAAATGATATTTTTCTCAATAAGTATTTCAAGAGGTCATTTGAATTAACTTTCATTTATGATAATATCCTTTGATGTTACATATTCATCACTAAGCATACAATCCATGGATACAATTTTTATTATTTCTTTATATTTATTATTATTATTATTATAGGATTCTTATAAAGCCCATTTATTTTATATGGGTTTTGTTTTGATTAAATGTTGAGATTTTTGTGAAACATATTTCCTTTTCATGCATTATGATATGATGAATGTTTTATGATCTTTTGGAATACATATGAGTGTATTATGGTTATGTGATTGTTGTGACTAGAATTATATATCCCTCCAATACGTTGGGTATAACTGGATGTCTCATGAGATAATAAGGATTGGAATGGAGAGTGATCATCGTTATATAAGTGACTCTTTCCACTATGATAGTCATGGGAGTGAACTTTTACTATAGATATGAGGGATTTGAGAGTCATCATAATCCACATTGATAGTATCATAGTTATCCATGACTAACGAAATGAATTTATATGATAATTTTTCTTCAAAAAACTACATTATTTGTCAATTTCATACTCTTAGAGCTCATGTTCTTTTGTTCTTTTATGATTATTATCTCATTAACTTCCAAGATTTATGCTGTGATATAAGATTATTATCTTTGATATGTAGGGTATATTCTTCCAATGTTATGCTCGTGTCTCATACCCTTATTCTCATTCTATGTTTATGTTATCATTGATATCTCACTTATTTACCCATACTAATCATCTTGGATCACCCTTTCTTATGTTTCCTTTCCCCAAGTTATAAAGAATTTATTTTATGTATGATAGGTCTCGGAAGGGTGATAGTTAATAATAACTTAGAGGTATGTGATATATATATATATATATTGGGAAAGTTATTTTCGTATACATGTTTCAAAATAAACTAGACCTATATGATTCTAGGTTGGACCTTAATGTTTTTATTTGAATATTTAACTATTAAGATATAATATTAATATATGAAATCTATGAGTTGTTATAGTTTTAATAAAATCATGTTTTAGTTATTTTTGAATGTATTATAAGAAAAAATAAGTGAAAACCCTTAGAATAATCATATGTATAGAAGAATTTAAAATGTTATGGTAAAGGAGTGTTGTTTTCTAAGAAAGATTTATGTTTTTATATACTATAAGTGGATATGGGTTTTGTATAGATTCATCTTGGGGTAATAACCTCAAAATGAGATGTCGATTATATCTAGGCCACCATTCTGATGCACTATTAGTATACCCTTTTTGTTCACCTAGTTCTACACTCTTGGGTGTATTGATTAGATTAATTCGTATTTTATTTGGGAACCATTATGAAGGATTTGAAGAAATTATGATTATATATGACTTAGGTTAAACTGGAGGTGTTATAGGATGAAAATAATGTTTTATGACTTATATATTCTATAAATTATTTTTAATGATTATGTAATATGCAACTAAAATTATTTTTCTCACACTATGCTTTTTGGTTTTAGTCAGAAGCTAGAACTTGAAGTAATTATGTTAACATTAAATGCAAAGAACAATATAATGATTTTCCTTAGGGATATACAAATAAAACATGATATAGAAGTAAAAACAATGTGATTATACCTAATTATCTAAATCGTTATATTATTAACAATCTCAACTTGGGAGTGTTTTCTGAGATGCCTAATAAGAGAAAAATGGAGTTTCATGAAGGCCATGGAGGGAAAAATATTCATCCTCCAAAATGTTGAGTGTATGGGGAAAATAAATTAGTGAAATATCTTATAGGAACACAAATATGTTTAACATATATTGAAGAATAAAATAGAGAATTAATTTACAGAAAATAAGTTGAGTTCATTGGTGTGATATAAAGTTCATCCTATGTTACCATTTATGGTCAATGTATTTTATGATTGGAATATGGGATCTATCTGAAAAAATTCACATATCCAAGGGTTAACTCCATAACCAAAGAAGTAATTATGATATGTCAATCATTGAAGTGGGTGTATAGTTGGTGTTACGTGTTGGGATTCGATAATTATGATATATAAGTGTTTTCTTTGTGATATTATAGTTATAAGAATCATAAAACATATAATGAGTGTTTTAGGGATGTTTTCATTAAGTTGTTTCAATAATAAATTGAATGGTACAGATAATCTAGAAAAATGATATATAGTTAAAATTATGTATTGTCAAAAACACATGATTGAGGGAAAGATAACCCTTAATTTGTGTCTCATGTAGAGATAATAATATTTAGTTGAAATAAATATATGTTTTATATTGATAAAGTAAATGGGATAGTATTGTGGCCTTGTAAATTTTTAGTGATTTGATAACAAAGTGGTTTATTACATTTTTTGGATTTTTTTCAATATATTCAACAATATATGATTTTATTTACTGAATAAAGAGGGATATAATTTTTTGAAGCATTTATTCTTTTATTGAAATTTTATGGTGATTTAGTTTATTACCAAGTTTCGTGAAAATATATGATCAGGGTATTAAAATATTTTTTATGTGACATTAAGAGATGCTTTATGTTATTTGGTGTATTAATGATAAGTTGGTTTTTGGAAATTTAGTTCCCTTCTTTCAAAAAAATTGAAATTTAAAATTTTCTATATATATTTTGGGAAAAATTTTATTGTTAAATACATATAGAATTATTTAATTTGAACTATGGATGTTATTTTTAAGGATTTGTAGATTAATGTAAGATTAATCTGTACTAGAAAAACATTAATAATCTTTTATATTTTTTAAAATATCTTATGATAGGAGGAATGTATTTTCATTATTTTATAGATACTATGATCTGTTAAATTTTTATTTTAGTGCTTCAAACATTAAAAATCCACGGTAAATATTCATTTCATGGTTTAAGAGATAATGTATAAATTGATCGAAGAATGACCAAAGGATGAAATTAGGATAATTAAATTGAAATAAAAATTATATGTTTATTTTCTATGTTATTTATATTAATAATATATAATTCTATAAAAATTATGATAAGAAACTTGAAATTAAAATTTTTTCATTTTACCTTCATTTTTTAAGAAACGATCATCTTTTCACATATAACTGATTTGTGGTGATTTGGTTATTAAATTTATTATGACTGTGTTCTTTATCATGCACTATTAGCCCTCAGATGTTATATTTATCCTCCAAGTCTATATTTTAACATACCACCAATTTTATCCATATCCTGAAACCCTATTGTGTATTATTTAATGTAACCTTTATATTTACAATTTTAACTCTTCAAAGGAAGTTTTATTATCCCTCTCTATGATGTGGGTTCTCAATAAATATTTTTTCAAATATTAAACCATTAATGACTGAGATAAAATTGAGATTATTTAATTTATTAGAATGTGAGGGAGGAATGTAAACCTCAAAAAATTTATTTTAAGATAATAATAATCATGATATATTTTTGAATAAAGAACAATGAGATTTTAGGGAATGGAAATAAATTATAAAAATAATTATTCAAATTTGAACTAAACCATGAATTAGAGGGTGTGAATATGATAAATTTTATTATGAAATATGTTTATTATGTTCCTACTCAATAAAAATTTATTTATTAATTATTAGGAAATATGTACTCAATATTTATTGAATCCATTTTATGTTTCATAATTTCATTATCTTTAAAAGAAATTTTATTCATTTTGTGTGTGGAAATTGGAATTAATTTATATCACATTTTAAAATTTTATTTTATAAAATTATCATATTTTTTATATCATTATATCAAAATTAACTTATAGAAAAATTTTGTGATTCTTTTGAAATGATTGATTTTTCAGTGAATAGTTAGAGATACAGGTTTTTCAATTACTCTCATTTTGTTACATTATATTAATTAATTTAAAAGTACCATTTTATTTTTGATATGGTATAAAAGTTAAATATTATCATTTTTATTTATAATAATCTAATAAATTCTTTTTGAATCATGTATTTTCATGATATTCGTGTAGGTTAATTTCTATGCTAAACAACGAAGTTTTTTTTAAATAGGTTTCCATTGTCTTTTATGAATTTATTTTAAAATTGATTTTGTTGGATCCCATATTTTCCCAGCTATGTCTCTCTTTGAGTTTTTATTAAACATATTTTGGTTGAGTTTTTCTTCTTCTTTATACCTTCATGTTTGGTTGGGAATTTCTACTATTTTGAAAAAACATAGACTAGGGATTCAACGAAACTTGACAAAACCAGAGAGGATCCATACGGGGATAGGTTCAGGGTATCAGTTTGAATAAGTTGAGTCTAGGTATAAATGGTTTATGTGTTACTATGGGTTATTTTTATTTTTATAATCCTGAAAGGGGTTTCAATTTTTTATATGGAATCTTGGTTAAAAACTATCTGCATGACATGCACACTCCGTGTAAATGGGGTACATGCCCTGTAAAGCACACCAAATGCATGTCTCGAACTAATTCATGGCATGAAATAGTTACACATCGTGAAAAAATTATATTTCATAAAATATTTTGGAGAATTAAATATTCAACCAATTTGAGGAGTTTTTTTTGTGTATCCCTTTAAAAATAAATAAATAAAGTGTAATTTAATTACACGCCATGTAATTTCACATGTAGGTTTTTAAAAGTTTTTTGTAGATTATTTTTATTCTCACCTAGGGTAATATTTCCTCCTAATGACCTAATGAGATTATGAAGGTGATTTTGGGACCCTTCCCTTTATTCTGGACATCATGTTTGTTCAACCAATCCCAGCATGTTTTTTCCTTTGGTTTCTTTTTCTATTCCACTATTCTTTTATTATTGTGGTGTAATATCATGGGGGTGAGAATTTTTTAATTTGGTAAAGAATATTTATGATCTAGAAAATTTCTTTCTATCGTCTGAACCTTGTTTTTTATGGTTAATCCTTCAGGAAGAGTTAGTTTATCGTTTGTTAAAGGTAGGGGTGTAAACCTTAACCTTGTGATTTAATATTTTTCATGTACGTGAAATATCTCAATTATTACAATATACATGTGTATCAATTCATTAAATTGTGAAATGGATTATTCCTTGGAGTCCATTTGGAACCAATTATCTATTAACCTAAAATGTTTCTACTTTTAGGGTGAGAAAAACTTTTATTAAATGAATTGATTAATGGTTTAAAGTGTGTTTAACATGACCTAGGATTTGGCTGTTTCCATGATATAGATTTGCCTCATTTTGGAAAGATTATTGAAATGATTTTCTAATTATTGGTTTATGACCAAAGGATAAATGAAATATATAATTTTTATATAATTTAAGTTTTTATAATTAAACATTAATATATAAGATTTGATATTGTGATATCCATATTACTATGACATGTGTTGTGAATCTTAGGTTGTAATGCTTATATAGGGTATTGTCCCAGTGTACATGCTAAAATACTTATTTAGTGGGATATTCCCATTGAAACATTCTTAAATGATAATATAGTTTTACATGCCCAATTACAAATTTTGAAATCCTTATATAGTTGGTTAAGCCTAGTGAATGTTGTTAATATTTTGATATAGTAGGTTGTGACCATTGACTCAAGCTGAAATGGTTATATAGATATTTTGACCCAAGTCAATGTGATTTATACCTTGGCTATAAGGTTGTGGTTGGAATGTTTGGGAGACATGCTTAGAGACATTTTTACATGGTTATGAAATTGGTTAATTTGTTATTAATTAAAATGTTTAAATAATTAATCCACCTGTTTATCGCATTTTTTCATACACTTGTTATCAGACTGATGATTTTTATGAATATTGGTGTCGAACAACTAGTTTATACTCATTCCTTACTCTAGTATTAATTTTTTACTTGAGAATATTACATGGATGTAGTTTTGGACAAGGTAAAATGACCATATTGTTGATTGGTTCTTGTTGGATGGGATAGACATTGGAGATGGGACTGACATTGGGTTTGAGAATGGGGACTATTGATTCTTTTTCTAAGTATTATATTATTTTAGTTTTATTACATCTATCATGAAATTTATTTATATTCTATCATTTCATTACATTACTCATTCATTATTTATTGGATCATTTAGTTGGATTCTATTGTTTGTTTTCTATTTTATTTCATTGTTTTGTTTATTTCGCACTCTGATGTTTGGTTATTATTATTTTATATTTATTTATGTTTTTTGTAACTCTCTAACTTGGGGGTATAGTCTCTAGATTATATTTATCACACACATGCTGCTAGTTAGTAGCTTCATTCCTGAGGTCTCGTAACTAACCCTTTCTCTCCAAGTGAGAGAGTACCGGATTGGGGACATTAAAAATTGGTATCAAAGTGTGGTTTATTTTATATTGATTTATAATTTTATAAAGGTAGATAGAATACTATGATGTTCCATGACTTGATAATTATCTTGTGTATAGGAGTAGCTAACACATTTATGGCTGAAATATGAGTGCCTATAGGTGGATGGTTGTTTATATTTATTTCTTATTACATTTGAGTTTATTCACACTAAGTGATTCAAATGTTGTGTGGGGTTATTATTTCATTATGTTATTGTCTCTTTAAATTTTTATTCATGGTTGGGTATGGAACAGGGTGAGTATGCATGCATCATTATTGGAATATAGGGATACATATTGACAAGAATTGTCTAGTATAGGGACATATTTATGGAATGTGATATAAAATTTCATATTAAACTATGATATGAGATAACTGTCATATCTAATAAATGAAATAAATAAACTATTATGTCATAATAAAACAATTATAACCCATATTTAGAGAGACCAGGAGTTATTGGTTCTCTTTTTTGTCATTTCTTGAGGTTGAATTTGTTATACCCAATGTTCTAAAAAGTGTGCTTTTCTTGTAGGTAAAATTCATCCCTATCATCTTCAAGTCGAGCATTATAATAGTGGAAATCAGAACACTCCTTATGTAGTTGAACTGGATTATCCTATAGTTTATATGGATCATATGTATGTTCAGATTTTTGAAAACATCCTAAGGGTCATGAACTCCATGGGAAGAGAGATGGTTGCACCATTTCTTTGATGTCTGAGCTGATGAGACTTTTTCATCTGTATCATCCACATACATTCATTGGGGAGGGAGGCCCCCCAAGAAGAGAGGTTATAGATCAATTCAATGAAAAATATCCTTAATAATATGGATACACCCACATATAAGAGGGTGAATATTTCCACTTATATGCTCTGTGGACTAGCCAAGTGATGGTGGGACATTCTAGAGTAGGTAGGGAAGAAAGAGAAGTCAACATGGAAGTACTTTGAGAAAATATTCCTAAGCCATTTCTATCCTGAGATGTTAATGGATGAGAAGGCATGTGGTTTCATACACCTAACTGGGGATGTAATTTTAGTTCTTGACGATGTTGAACATTTCACCAACATATAGCTCTTTGCACCATATTTGGCATTTGATGAGATTTATAGGGTGATACATTTTCAAGATGGTTTCTCTATAAGTTTTGGTCACAGGTGAACATGTTCTATTAGAGTAGTTTTAAAGATGTGATAAATTACGAACTTATCATGGAATGTAATATAAGATACCCCTGAGAAGAATCCATACTGTTTCTATAGAGAAAACTATACACTATTCTACCAATGGAAAGAAGTGTCTCTATGAAAATTTCCATGAAGGTAGAAGTGTTCATAGTGGTCAGGATAATGGGCATCCATCTTAGGGCCATGTTCCATTATAATGCTATTAGTATGAAAATATGGGCCCCAAATTGCATCGGGGTCAATACCTCACTTTGTAGGGTTATTATTGTGGAATATTAGGCCACCTATAGAGTTTTGGAAGGGTAATTCAAGAACAGAGCATTGGAAGGGGAACATAACAGGTACCAGAGTCTGAGAATGACTCATCTACTCCTTAGCATGTAGTTAGCCGGTGTTCAACATGATGTTTTGGTTAAGGCAGAAACATGGTAACCCAGCGAAAAAATGGAAGTAATATGAAAAGGGTATAGTACAGGGGGTTTAGGATGGATTCTAGGGTAGAGGGGCTGGTTAGATGTATGTTATGAAGACTTCTTACGCTCGTGAGGATGGTATACCATATACTATCATATGTATAATTAATATATCATCTGTAGTTTATAGTGTTTTTTGATTTAAGAACACCACTTTCCTTTTAATATTCTCTTTTTGTGAATGCTTCTGTCTTGTATGTTGAAATATTGTATGGTGTTTTGACCATAGACACACCATTGGTAGTGTAGTCAGAGGATATTAAATGAGTCAAGGAATGTTCTCTAGAGATTTGTGGTTATCATTTATTTTGGAAACCATGTGTTATAGAAATGGCAGGCTTAGATTTGATTCTTGTAATGGATATGTTAGTTCTATACCAGGATAATATCTACTTTTTCAAAAGTAGAGTTACCTATTTATCTAAAAAAGAAGGAAACTATTCTCACCATATCGGGTGGGATCTTCAGGTTGGTTAGGAAGGACCAATTCTATGCAAATTTGATTTTTTCACAACTCAGATAACTGATATATCTCTAGATTATGGGGGAAAAATAATTATTATTTTCTTACACTGGTAGAACATTTTCATGATATATTGTTGGATGAGTTCTAAGGATTACCGCTCGAGTGAGAGATCAATTTTATGACAGAGTTGGTGTTGGGAGTAGATCCAGTTTCTATCTAGCCTTATAGGATGGCACTAGAAGAGCTTGAGGATTTTAATGTTCAGTTCAAGGATCTAGAAATTAATGGTTTCATACATCTTAGTACATCTCCTTGGGGTTCTCTATTTCTCATCACCAAGAAGGCTTAGGGGACATTGTGATTGTGTGTGGATTATAAAATATTGAGCTTGATGGAAGTCAAGAACCAGTATTCTCTTCTATATATCAATGGTCTCTTTGATTAGTTAAGAGGTGCTAATAGCTTCTCAAAAATAAATTGGATATTATGATACCATCAGTTGAGGGTGATACCATCGAACATACCTTGGGATTTTTTTAGGAGTAGGTATGGATTGTATGAGTTCATTGTGATGTTTTTGGGTTTGACTAATGGACCAATGGTATTCATGGTGTTGAGGAATAGGATATTTCAACTTTTTATTTATCATTTTGTGGTATTTTTTAAAGAAATATTAGTCTACTCTAACATCTTGACATTGTCCTAATTTTATAGGGAGATTGTCATCTTTATTCTAAAAAAAACCAAATGCAGTTTCTATATTCATAAAGTTCCATTCTTGGGCCATGTCATATCATAAGAATGAGTGTCAACGCGCCTCAAGAAGGATGCAGGCATGGTATCTTGGAGGAATCCTAATAATTTCATATAGATTGAGAGAATTCTTGTTTTAGTAGGTTATTATTAGTTCTTTATTCCAGGACATCTCCCATTTGGCAGTACTAATGTCAAGGCTACCAATAAAGGGTTGATGTTTGTTTGATTAAATTCTTACATGATTTTTTTAGGAGATAAAATGAATCCTGACCTCAACACTTATCCTCACTTTATATGTGTTAGGTAAAGTATATAACATGTGTTGTGATGCATTCGCAGTTATACTCGAAGTAGTTTTGAGGTAGGAGGACTGACTGGATGCTTATGGATTCATACTGTTGATATTGGATTAGAGGAATTACCGTAGTCATGATTTGGAGTTAAAAGCACTAGGATGTCCCATGAGATTCTAGACGCATTATCTCATGGGTGAGATATTAGTGGTATACATAGAACACATGAGCCTTAAGTACATATTTTCAAAGCTAGACCCAAACCCTCGGCTGAGGAGGGGGGTTGAGATCTGTAATCTTTCGACTTCGAATTAGCTTATAAATAAGTCAAGTGAAATGTTGTTTTTGATGAATTGAGAAGAAATGTGTAGGAAGAGGTAGTATGGGAGTCTTGTGGTGAGTGATGGGTTATGGAACTCTTTGTAGACATGTATCTAGATGTTTAAGTCTATAAGGGAGGAGTCGATCTGACATAGAAATATATTTTATATGTTTTTTTGGATTGGAACAATACTGATAAGTTATTTAATCTGAAGGGCTTAGTTATTACTGACAACTTATATGGTGGGTCGACACCATCAATGCGGTCTCATGAAAGTGGAAATTATATTCTTTGTTATGGACAAGTATGGGTTTGTACAGGCTTGTGGGGGGAGCTGATGAGAGATTTTCAAGCTTCTAGATGGGTGGAATATCATGGTTTCAAAAAGATGCATCGTGATATCCATAGAAAGTACAGGTGGTTAGGAATTAAGGATTTTGAAGGCTTTATGGTGAGATGTTTCACTTATCAACAAGTAATATCTAAACATCATAGTATAGCTAGGATTTATAGCCTTTTCTTATTCCTGAGTGGAAATGGGATGATGGAACTATAGTTTCTTTCACAAAATTACCTAGGACAACACATAAGAATGTCATTTTATAGGTGATTTTGGATCGAATAATAAATGTATCCCACTTTTTCTCATCTGGTATATCATCACACTTGATGATATGGGAAGTTTTTATGTTCATGAGGTAGCTCTTCTTCGTGGTGTTCCAAGGAGTATTGTTTCATACAGAGAACCTCTTATCACATCACGGTTATAGTAGGGACTTTATAAGGCTCTGAGATCATAGGTTATTTTAAATATAGTCTATCATTCTTAGAATAATTTTTAATCTCAATGTACTATTCTAGTTCTAGAGGATATGTTATGGGCATATGTGGTGTATTTCATTGGTTCGTGGGATAACATATAGCACTCATGGAATTATCATATAATAATAGCTTCCATAAATTTATCCAAATGGAACCTTTTGTGGATTTTTATGGAGGATTGTGTTTACCTATTTATTTTACTAGAGTAAGTGAGTTAGTGATGTTTAGGCATTTTATCATGTAAGATACTTTTTAGATGGTTCAGTTGATTAGACAATGTATGGTGACCACACAAAGTTGGTAGAAATCATATGATGACCATTAGAGATGAACTATAGAGTTTGATGTTGGTCATCATGATTTCATTTGGGAATCTCCTGGGTTGGAAAAACACTATATTTAGAAAAAATTAAATCTAGCACCCATGTTTTCCATGTAATTTGAGATAGTAGATGGGGTCAGTCGAGTGGCATACTGGTTACCACTTCCACATCGCTATAGTGTCTTGAAAAAAAATCATGTTCCCTATCCTTAGATATATTATATAGATTCTTGTAATGTGATATAAGTAATGTAAGTAGATGTTAGTGTTTATGTGTCCTTTAAGAAGCATCTGATGTGGATTGTGGACCGTATTGAGAAGCATCTCTATGGAAGGTTGATTCTTTTGGTTTGAGTGCAGTGGTACCAGGGGAGAGTTTAGGAGGATACCTAGGATAGGGTCTCTGATATGTGAACAAAGTTTCCAAATATGTTCGCTGATACCCCACAGTGATTCTTGGAGTAGCTCGGGGATGAGCTATCATATGTTGGGGAGGTAGTAAGATCTCATCTTTTTTCAGCTACGTCTCTCTCGTATTTTTTCATTAAACATATTTTGGTCAGGTCTTCCCCAATCTTTATACCTTCGCATTCATGATTATTTATGGATGCCTATTTTTCTGAATAAATACAGACATGGGATGCGTAGAAACATGAGGAAACCGGAGGGGATCTACTTGGGGAGCATTTTAGGGTTTCTGTTTGAATTAGTGGAGTTTGGGTATAAATGGTTCCAGTTTTATAAGGGTTTCTTAGTAAGTTGAGATTCTTTAAAAGGGGTTCATGTTTTTATATGGAATAGGGGATGAAATATATATATGTGTGTGTGTGTGTGACAATTACACACCAAGTAAATGGGCTACACAACATGTAAAATCCACCAAACCCTTGTCCTAATCTGATTCATGAAGTGAAGTGATTACACGGAATGTATTTATTAGGATAACTAAATATTCAGATGAGGTAATATATTTTTTCACTTATACCTTTCAAAAGGAATACATGATGTGTGACTGAATAACTCACTATGCAATTTCCTGAATATGTTTTTAAAAGTATCATTCAACTGATTTTTATTCTCACCCACATGAATATTTCCTCCTCTCAACTGATGGTGATAATCTAGGTGATTTTTGTCCCCTTCCCTCTATTTCATATGTCCCATTTTTTTTAATCAATCATGGGTATGTTTTTTTAGTTGGTCACCTTTTCACTTCTGCCATTCTATGGTCATTACAGGGTAATATCTTGACCATGAGTGTTGTTGGTTTTGACCTTGATTATTTATGGCCTAAGAACCTTTTTCTGATCATCTTTATCAACATTAATTTTTTTAATCCTACTGTAAGTGTTGGTTGATCGTTAGTTAAATGTATGGGGTCTAAACCTTATATCTATGGTTTGAAATATGTCAATAATATGAAATATCAAAAGTGATCCAAAAGATGTGTGCTTCAATTCAATAATGATGACATAGATTATTCTATGGAGTAACTTGGGATCCAATTGGTTATTAACCTAGATTAAGGTAACTTATTGGGATAGAAAACCTTTGATTAAATGAATTGATTAATGGGATATAGAGTGTTTAGCATGACATGGTATTTTGGTGTTTGATTGAGATAGATTCACCATGAATTGGAATGAATATTGAAATGATTGGAATGTTATTTTATTATTATCATAGGATAAATTAAATATATAATTGTAATATAATGGTAATTTTCATCATTAACCATTGAGCCTGAAGGTGGGATATTGTGATATCATCATTGTTATGAAACGTGTTGTGATTCTAATGTTATAATTCCTATATAGTATGTTGTCCTAGTGTATAGAATAAAATGATTATATTGCTGTTTGTGCCTAGTGACACATGATTAAATGTGTATATAGTTGGTTTTCCCCAATGTCACATGCTGAAATACTTAAATTATTGGTTATGCCTAGTGCACATGCTAAAAAGATGATATTTTGGGATATGACTAATGACTCATCCAAAAATGATGATGTATCAGGTTTGAAAGAGGTTTTTATAATTAATACCTTGTTTATAAGGTTATGGATGTATAGGATGTGATACAAGTTCAAAGACATTCTATAATTGTGCCGAAGTAGGTTGATGTATAATAATTTATTTGTTTAATTAATTAATTGACATTTTTATTGCATTATTTCATACACTTAATATCATATTGATTATGTTTAGATATGGTGGAGTCGAACCACTGAGTTACACTCACACCCTATTTGGTCCTCTATTTGGTACCCAACTATATTACATGGATGTGTGTTGTGACAATGGAAAAGGTCCTTGATTTGATTTTTGATTATTGGATGGGCTGGAGTCTTCATATTGGACAATCACGGAGTTAGAGACTAGGGAATTTTGAGTCATTATTTGAGTTTTCTATTCTTTTATTTGTATTTGATATATCAATTAATTTAGTTAAATTTTTTCACATCATTACATTATTCATTCATTATTTCTTGGATTATTCATTTGGAATTTATTTTTCGTTTTCCACTGTATTTTATTTTTTATATTATTTTCACACTCCAATGATTATTTATAATTATTATATGTTTTTTTTTACTATTTTTTACTCTGTAACTAGGGGTATAGTTTCTTCACTACACTTCTCACACCCCCACTACTATTAGGCATCCTCGGGCATATAGGGAGGCATACTTGAGGTCTAATAAGCAACACTTTATGGCCATCTGAGAGAGTTTGATATTAGTGGATGTTACATGTTTCATCCACATTTTAAAATTTTATTTGAAAAAATAAAATTAATTTTCTACATCATCATGTCAAAATTATCTTACGACAATGTTTTTCATTTTTTTGATGATATTTTTCTAATTAATATTGAAAAATACTTATTTGTATTGAAAATGATTTTTTTAAAGTGTTTATAAAGTTAAAAATTATTTTAAAATTTTATTAAAAGAATAATTAGATCAATTATTTTAAAAATTAACCAATTTATTCAATTTTAATTAATTTTATGTTGAATTTTCATATAAATCTTTTTTTATAGTTAATAAAACAGTTTTTGGAAAACAGGTTTTTGTTGCATTTTGAGGGTTATATTTTAAATTAAATTTTAAAATTTTTTAAGATTAATATATTAAAATGGATTCTATATTTATAATCAAAATAATTAAAATTATATAATATGTTAAACTTACTTTTTGTGATAATAAATTGAAAAAATAGAAAAAATTTGTTATCGGTTAAGGTTAAAACGGGTTTACTATGGGGGTTAAACCAAGAGATAAGGGTATTTTTTCCAATTAAACATTTTTAAATAAAATTTTATTGGAATATTTTGAACTTATATTATGCTATCATTGAATATTTTCCAATTATGAATCATTTTAATTTAATATTATTTTATTATATTTTATTCTATTAGAAATATCAAGTGTGTCCTCTCTCCCTCTTATAAATGGACACCCATCCTTTCTCTTAGTTAAACCACATTAAGAAATATAGATTAGGAAACCCCTGAAAATTTATCTTATCAAATTATCTATTAATGAATTATATTTTTGGTATTCTTAAATAATTATTTCAAGGGTCCTTAAGAAAGGACCTAATGGAGGCCTATCGAATAAGAGGTAATTGTCTTACCCAACTTATTTTAATTTATTTCTTCTTCTTCCTATTTTAAATATATTTAATCCATAATAAAATAATATTTTATGTGTTCAAAAAAACACTTAAATTTTACAATTATTTTATAACCCCTCATATACACCCTATATTCCAACAAATGGGAAGTAAATGTATGACTTGTGTATACATGTGCACTATCGTCTCTATGTTGCAATGTAATTCATTTTCCATCATAATAATTCATGGATGGTTATTATGATTATTTTAAAGTTTATCTGTTATTTTTATGACAAAATTATTCATTTTTAACTATAATATCATATTTACCTCCATACATTCTAATCTCCTGGAAAATGATAACATTTCTCATGTGTGTGTGTGGACTATCACCTCCAAGAAGTGATGTGATTTTTTTTCAATCTATTCTTTATATGTATGGTAATATGGATATATTTAGTGAAAAAATATGATATAAGTTATATAAAAATTATTTTAAAATTTTCAATTATTGTTTAGAATTATTTCGTTTCATCGTTCGAAATGTGAAAATAATGTTTAAGCATATGTATACCCAACCACCTCTATGAATGGTGTAATTTATTTTTATATATCTACCTTTTATAGAAGAATATATATATATATATATATTGAATATATATAATATTTATATACTGAATAACATTATAGATATGATGGAAATATGATCTAATTGTAAGTACCATAACTACTGAACCGATTTTATCATGAAAAACGAAACAGGTGACACCAAAAAATGATGACATTAATAATTAATTATTGATAAATAAGTTTTTAAATGCTATGAGTGGATTATATATATTATTAAAATTATATAAATTATTCAATTATATATTTTTAATATATATAAACATATTATAAAGGATTTTAGAGCACATTTGGAGGATGTCTAATATGAGGCAAGGGTTAATCTTCCCAATTTGTATTCTTTATGAAATTTCTTATATTGTACACCTATATTCCTTTATGAGATGTATATGTAGCCCATTTTTTAGATTTTTTATCTTTAATCACCTTATTATCATGATATTTCATAATTCATTGTATTTTATTCCTTCATGGATCTTACGATTCAAAATTAACCAGAAGCAATAATGGATTTTTGTCACAGATTTATTTCTATGAGACACATTCCATATTCAACAATATTACATTTATGTGGTGGGTATACATCCGATTAATTAATTTTATTATTTTTCTCCCCAAAATTATGGGTATTTGAAAATACATCTATTTTTCTCTCTTTCATGAGGTCTTGATTTAAATGATTCCAATGTGGTAAGGGAATTATATTAAAATTCATTAATTATTGGGATTCTTAATGATCAAATTTATGATCAGGAAATTCTATGACCTATCTATAAATAATAAAATAAATATTATTATCATATTTTTATTTATGGAGGTTATGTATTTTCTATTAATTTTCCTTCCTATAATAACTTAATATACAAAAACAATGTTTTTAAGGAAAATTGACTATATTTTTCATTCATTTAAATGTTTTATAAGAATATTTTAATGGATGTGTTTATATTATACTATGATTGTTTAATTTAATTTTTAGACATAATTTAATTTTTAAGAAATGGTTTAAAATTAATCTTCTTGTAATTTTCTCAATGCGGTAATTTTGAATTTTTACTAAAAATGTGAAAGGAAAATTTATTTTAATGTAAACAGAATGAACATAATTTTATGCCTATGTTATGACTATATGATTTGAATCTTACATTACAATATTAAAAAGTTATTTTCAAAGAAAATATTTCAATAATATTTTGGAAATTTTATATTTAAAAAATTTATTTTTAATTAAACAAGTATTTTTTTAGAAGTTTTACATGTAACCAATTAAAGTAATTTTCTTTTTTTATGACATCAATCGATGTTACTTATGCTTTACTAGAGGTATTATCTGAGGATACCAACCTTATTCTTTTTTTATGGTTAATGATAATGATGAAAAGTTGTTTATGAAACTTTTTTATTTTACACGGGTAATGTATTGATGAAATTTTGAAGTGTTTATGAAATAAATTTTTTTTATGGGTTAACATACGGTGAATGTTTTGTGATATTGTATAAAAAATTGAATGTATTATGGTTATGTAATGGATGGGTTTGTAATTATATATCCCTCAAAATCATTGGTTAAACAAGGATATCTCATGAGATTATAAGGACTATAATGGGGAGTAAACCCAATTTGGTAATGTACTTTTTCCACTATGATATTCTTTATAGGGAAGCATGACTTAGGATATGATAGATTGTTGTGTGAACCCAATCCATTATGATAGTATTAATAGTGGTACATTACTAACAAAATTATTTTCCATACTTATTTATATTATAAAAACACATTACTTATTCCAATATAATTATGTCATTGATCATGTTCTTTTATCCTCTCATTAATCTTGTCTTATGAACTACCAATATTCGTATCATGACTTAATATTATGATCTTTTATTTGTAGGGTATAGTTTATCAATATTAATATCACATTATCATACCCTTATTCTCATTTTAGGTTTAATTGATCATTGATATCTACCTTATATATCCTTACTAAGAATCTGATCGTACCATTTCTTATGTTTTCTTTCCCTAGGATATGATGAATGGTTTTAATTTTGATACATCTAATAAGGGTTCTATTTAGGAAGAACTTATTTTGAGATAATTTTGATCACTTTTGAGAAATTGTTTTAAGTATCCATGTTTCCAAACACACAAGACATATATGATTCTAGTATGGATCATAATGTTTGGATTTGAATATTTTTCAAATAAGATATAGTATTTTTATATGAAAATTACGGGTCATTATAGTATAGATGTGGAAGTGTGGATTTCCCAAGAGGTTTGAAATGAATTGAAATATAGACATTGTGACATTCCCTTAAAGGAGGATATGGATTTTTTTATTAAAGATATTACATGGTTATTTGATAGATATATGTGTCTATTAAGGAATAGTGTGGATGACTTGTTATTAACTAAGTCATTCAATGACTACATTTGATCTTATTTTTACCTTTTTTCTGAAGTAGGTAGATCTGGGGTTCATGGTTTTTTGGTTATTCTATGATGACTCAACAAATTAATTTCTAATTTCACATTAAAATATTTTCAGGAAAAAAACTTTTATATATTATTTCAATTATTGATACAGTGACATCATTATATACTTTTGTCTTCATATAGTGGTTGACCTACCACAATTGGGTTATTTTGGTTTATCTTGTATTATTGGGTTCCATTGGTTAGATTATGGATATATTTCTTAATCCTTATGTTATATGGTTTTTCATATTTACTTGTGGTATAATTTCTTGGATTTTCATTTTTCAGATATTTTTAATGAGGTCATAGTCTCAGTATTTTTTTGATTTAGTCCCTATCTATTAGTCAAAAATTTATTATGTATGGTGAGACGCACATGAGTCTATGTGGAGTATTGGACATACTAGGTGATATAGTCATGGTGTTACATAACCCATTCAATTAAATATTGAATTTATTCCCATTTCCCTTCTCCCAAATAATTTATACACATTATATAGCTTATGATACCAATATGGAAACCTAAATCCTTAATTCCAAAGGACCACTTGTTAAGAAGGATGTGAATTCATAAAGTAAGTATCTATTTTATTATCCATAATTATTAGTTACCTTCTCATATAAAATCATTATAAATATTATTCTCCACCTTAATAATTTTATATTAACATCATGATGCTTTAAGAAATTGATATTAATCTTATATAACTCTAATGACATACTTGTTCGCTAGTATTACATGTCCTTATTTATGTTTGTTTAACCACATATATGAGTGATTCTAAAACAATATCATCATTTTCCCATACAATAATTATCATTAAAATATTAATGATAATATATGATATTATGGTGTAATATATTTCATAAATATGGTTCTGGAAGGATGATATGGAAATGACTGATCATTATAATGTAACTCATGGTTGTTTCCAAAATACCCATAAAATTTTCATCAGGGATTCTGTTCCCACAAACCATACACAACCTAGCCCAGAAATGAACTTGGGATAATATATATTATTTTACATAATGATTCAACTACATTGAAAAATCTAGTATTGATGAACATTTTATAAATGAATGAGGACTGACATCGCCATTATAAAACTATTATGTATTGATCAAAATTAATAAATTTTGATGATGAAAATAAGCTTTAAAAGAAAATTATATTTTTAATTAATGGTTTTAATAGATATTTATAATTATTCTTAAATATAAATGATTATATTAAATAAGATATTAAGATGATTATGTTTATTATATAAGAGTATAAATCAATTTCATGGATATTAGTAGTTAATGTAACGTTTTCTCATCTCAATTCTCATTTCATTGGGATATATTAAATATTCACCAACTATCTTATATTGTGTGGTGTATATACTATCCAACAGATGTCATTTATCATAAGATTCATAAAATTCTGGGGTTTTTAAAAACCATATGTGGTTTTCTCTTTCATGTACATTTCATTCAAAAGATAACAAAGTCATAAGTATTTCTTTACCAATCACATTTTTTGAAATCGATAATTTTCATTTTTTTAACTTACATCTATAGAAATTATATTTTGTTTCTCTATAAAACACCTCCATTTTATTATCCATTGTTTTATTATGTTATTTTTCATATTATAATTTATTCACACTTTTAATTATAGTTAATTACAAAATACTTTTGTATATTTAGTTTACCTTACCTCATCGTTTGGTTTGGAATCATTCTCTTCCATGTTTATATTCATTATTCTTTTGTGGATTTTATTTTCTTTACTTTTATGACTGGATATGGTATTTTTAAATTTAGTTGAATTTATTTACAATATTAATATTATTTTACTTTTTATTTATGTTTTATTTCCAACATCATTAAATCCTTTTCTTATTCATGAAAATAATCCTCTTTTTTAATTTTTTTTCACTAATTCTGTTTCCAACATCCATAACAATTCCTTCATAATTAAACAACCTATTTATTTTCATAAATTTGTCTCTAGTGAGACATATTCAAATTATCTAATTAATTTTACACCTAATATATAATTTTATAAATATAAAAGAATATTTATCCTTATTTTTCAATGTAATTTTATAGTGCTCTTATAAATCATTTTTCATCTATGTCTTCGTCATTTGTTTTTTCAAGTGCTTAACTAGGGATATGATTTAAGGATATAATTCACCATAATTATATGGATGTATCAGGATTATATTTATGGATTTTTATTTAATCCTTTCTATTCTAGGGGTTAATTAATTTTTTATAGAATTAACAATGTTTTCCTTTTCATCTAAAACTCATTTGTGTGTATTTTCTATCTGTGATGGATAGTATGAAAATTATATATCCATCCAATTAATTGGATAAATTATTATCTCAAGATATGATAGTTAATGGGATGTGAATCAAATACCTGATTCTATTTTTTCTACTATGTGGTGGGAATGATAAGAAATATATCTCTCTCTAATGAATAAGGAAATCAATTATATCTCATGAGACGACATGTCAAAGTTTAGGGAGAAAATCAATCGACTCTGGGTATTTTTACACTGTGAGATGATAGTATTTTCAATAACGATTGAAAATATGAATTATTTTATATGCTTATATTAATTCCACACTATAATTTCAAATCTTTGTTTTCATGGATCGTTATTATTGCAGCACACTTACAATTTCTTTAATCTCATTTCGGATGTATATCTAAAAGCCTCATTCCAAGAGTTATTCTTTATGATATCTACTTATTAAGGTATTAATATATTATAATATTTCTAGGTAACTTTATTATATTCACAAACTCACATTGGTATGTTATGAACTCTTATATTGACCCTTATTAGGTATCTGTTCTCACCCTTTCTTATGTTTTCAATCCCTGGTTTATAAAGAAGATAATTGTGTATGATATTTCTAAAAGGGTATTATAAGGAAAATAATTATGTGATATATTAATTATGTTTTATAATAAGTTTTTTATATGTCTAATCTCTAAAGACACTAAACCCATAGGTTTTGGGGTGTGATTTATTTTTATATTTGATGAATGTTTTAATAAAATGGTGTAAAATGAATTTATATTGTGCTCAAATCATCTTAGTTGGTATCAAATTCTTTTTTAGTTATAATAGGGTATTGGTATATAAATAATAATGTTATAAAACCTAAAAACCCATGTTTAACCAAAATTTATGTAGGAAGAACCCAAAATTTCATAGGTTAAAATGAAGGTGTTATAATTTAGAACACGTTAGGATTTATTTTCCTTCTCAAATAATTACTTTCTCGTATTATTATTTCATTATAATCATAGGGAAAATTTTAGTTTTATTCAATGTATGTAACTAGGGTTAATCAAGATAACTATGAGTGAAATATAAAATTCATATATCTTCCTAATGTGCAATCAAATTGGATGGTAGATGGACTGAAAAATTTCATGGCCATACTAACCCAACTCTCTTAAATAATGAACTAAAAAATTAATATTTTTGAAATCCAGGACATATTATGGAGGTAATAATAATACATTGAGTCCTTAATATATAAATGGTCACCCTAATTTAGTTATTTTTCTAACTCAGCTGTTTCTCATCATTAGATCAACACAATAGAAATGATATTTGTAATTCTCTAGTGCCCAAATCATGAAAAGGGTTTTTTAGAAATTTATCATTTGGAATGTGAGGTTGATCAATGGTGTAATTTCATAATTAATAAAAGTCAAAGAAATATGTTGATTATAAGGAATTTGGGGAGTTTAAGATGGTATTATTTAATAAATACTTTATCTGTCCACTTTACACTAAAATATATAGATAATTTGTTAAGATAAAAAGAAGGAGGATGAAACAATTGTCAACTATATAGAAAACATTACAAAAACTACGTGGTATGATTTTGGTTTTCATTAACCGAAAAAACATATCATCTTTTGGGTATTAAAATAATGATTATGAATGAAATTATTTTCTTATGCACTCTTAAGTTCTAATTAGAAGATGAAATGTCCTACCATACTGACCATTTTTTGGAAAAATAAGACAAAAAATAAAGTTTCATTGAAACTCAAATGATAAAACCCATGGATGAAAGTAAATTTCACTCCATAGAGGATGAAAATTTGAGACTAATCGGGGAATAAATTTCCTTAATAAGATATATAAATTCTTCATGTGTTTAAGAAATTTCCATCAATTGCATGATTAATAGATAAATATGAATAGGTCAAACAATGAAATAGGTGAAAAGAAAAATCATCATAATTTATCTCTAAAAATATATTTTTTCAATTCCAAGGAGTATGCATGTCATTATTACAAGTGCATCAATACAAGGGTTATGGATAAAAATAAACATCAAAAACCACCAAATCTAATGGAGAAAATAAAATTCAATGGAATCCTAAATGTTGAAGTGGTTTATGAAAATGATGTGATTAATGGTACATTTATCATTCACTCTAAAACAAAAATTTTAATTTTTTATTCTGTATATACAATATATTTTATGACACAAATTTTTTTTATGGTCATAAAATGAACACCACAATTAATATGTATATAATTATTAGGGGTAACTCTAAGTTTTGTGGTGATTGAATTCTATGTCTTCAATTCTTCTCTAAAATTTGTTCATGGGAATATGATTTCCCCAAACCTTTTAATTCACTATCTACTAAAATTTGATTTCATTTTTGACTTGATTAGATATGTGTACATATAACCCAAATTTATTTTTTGGATAGGGAAGTCATATTTCATATCTCAAATCATCTAATCTCAATCTATCAATGTAAGGATGACCATGGAATTTATTTGATAATTATTTCCATTATACAGGTATAAATACCAAATCATGAGGGGGTTTTAGGTAAAATGGATGGGTAAATTAGTTATGATGATGATATTACTATTATTTAGGAATATATTAATGTATTTTAAGTAGATTTTCCTGATGAAACCTAAGATCATGAGGTTTTTTTAATAGATGTCATCCAGTAAGTTTTACATATATCAAAGAATACTTATAAAAAGGATTTAATTTAATTTTATTAATTGAATAAAATAATTTATGAGAATATATATAAGGCTTTTTATTCCCCAAGTGTTCCACTATGGGGTGAACTAGTCCATTTTTTAACAATAAAGATAGATTTATGTGTCTCTACATTGATTATCATGAACATAAAAAATAATAATCTATAAGGTATTTCCTCTACCCTATAAAATTGACTTGTTCAATCATTTTTGTGGGTTATGATAAATCTCATTGTTTGAACTTTGGTCTAGATGTCATCAATTAATGGTCAAAATATAGGATATGACGATGAAAACCATTCTCCATGATATGAACATTGAAAATTTATATTGACACCATTTAGTCTCAAAAACAGTATTATCTATATAGATCTTATTTCTAGAGCCATTATAAATTAACATGATTCTTTTTTATAGTCTTTATAGATGGTAATTTCACATTTTCCAAGTCTAAGGAAGAGAAAAAATATTTTTTGACTATTGTTCTATGGACTTTAAAAAAAGATAAGGTTTTTGAAAAATTTAAAAAATGTGAATTCAAGATATTCAAAGTAAATTCTTGGTTCATGAAATCACAATTAATTGTAAATCAGTGGATCCTTAAAAGATACAAGTTATTTAGGAATGGTCTAGACCAAAGGCTATAAAATAGATCCATATTTTTCTAGGTTTTGTCCAATACTATAGATTTTTTTTGATAAATTTCTCACAATTTTTAAATACACTAACCATGTTCCCTTGAAAGGGAATAAAATTACCCTAGATAGATTAATGCATATAAAATATTAATGTGGCCAAGATAAGGTTATTCATTATACCTATACTCTCATTTCTTTATAGTGTAGAAAGACTTTTAATAAATTTTCTATATCAAATAATTTTTTGGAATGTGGACTAATATAAAATGATATGGTTGTATACTATAACTCAAAAAAATAATTATTTCTAATAAAAATTACTCAATGCTTGATTTGAAGCTAGAATTTGTAAGATTTTATTTAAAGATATGGAAGAATTACCTCTATATTGAAATGTTTGAAATATATAGTGATCACAAAATCAAAATGTATATATTCACACATAATGAGTTGAACATGCACCAAAAGATCTTATTGGAGTTCATTAATGACTATGACTACTCGTTTCATTACCACCGATGTAGGAAAATTAAGGTGACTAATGCACATATAAGGGAGGATCATGCTACCTCTTCCATGTTAAAGACTGAATAAAACCTAAATGAAAGAACATTTAATGGATAGAAAAATAAATTATAATGTGTTGGGAGAAATTCTATCGCACCCAAATAATATTTCAATAATATATCCATATAAAGATCATAGATGTATTGAAGGAGTATATGAAGATACCGAAGAAATATAATATTATTCTGATGTTCAATATTGAAAATGATGTAATTATTTGTTTTTTTTAAATGAATATGTTTCCCATCAACTCTATAATTTATAAAGGATTAATTGGATGATTAATATAGCTCGTCTTTCTCCATAAATCAATAAAACAAAAATACATATAGATATCATAAGAATAATTTCAATTTATATAATAAGAAGTGGGAGATTTTGGAGTTATTATCTTGATGATTTTTATACTAGAATGTTAATTAAGAATGACATGTGTCAATGAGTATGACATAACCATTTCCCATGACTATTTAGAAATCAGAAAACATCACCATTGATTTTATTATAGATCTTGTGAGAACTTCTGAAAACCATAAATATATTTGGGTTTTATTTGATCACCGTACAATTAAGAAGATTTTATTATTACATGAGAATACTTCTCAGTTGATCCAATTGGAAGGATATACAGAAAGGATATGGTAAGGTTTCATAGAGTACCACTCTAAATTGAAACTAATCAATATTTTTTATTTACATATATGTTATAGAAATGTTATAAAGGTCTATGGGATACAAAGGTGAGTTTTAGTAGTACTTATTAACCCGAGACTGATGTTTAATCTAAAAGTACCATTCAAACCCTATCAGATATACTAAGATCATGTTAAATAGATTTTAATTAAGATTGGGATCAAAATATTCCATTATTAGAGTTCTCATATAAAAAATTAATCCATACATTCAAATGGCACCATACAAGGCTCAGTTTATGAATATGTTCCTAACTACAATATTTTGTGATAAAGTTTGATATCATAAATTGATGAGACTAAATATTTATCAAAATAATGAAAAAGAATATATCAAACATTCAATCTCTCGTTAAAACTCCACAAAGTTAATATAATAGATATGGATATAATCATCAATAGGATATAGAGTTTGATGTCAAAGAGAGTTTATTCCATTAAATATCACTATGGAAGTGGGTTATGAGATTTTGGGAGAAGGGGGATTTGAGACCTATATACATTGGAACTTTAGAAGTCCTCAATCGTGTGGTGAAGGAAACTTATCATGTATCACTTCCATTGGACCTATCCTAAGTGAATTATGTGTTATATGTGTCATTTTTTAGGAGGTAGGTACCTAAATCATAACATGTACTGAAGTCATATGTATCATAACATGAACATGATCTCTATTTTGAGGAAAATTCATAAGAAATCATGGATCATATATATAAGGTACTACAAAAAAATTACACTCACTTGGTTATAATTATATGGAGAAATAATATATATAAGGAAGTGACATGAAGTCCCATTGATTTAATTAAGTAAAAATACCATTATTTTTTCATTCGAGTAATGAAATTTGTAGGGCGATATTATTTTATGGGGGTAGAATGTAACATCGAATGATTTTTATATGTATCCAATTGTTAAATAAATATTCTCTAATATTTTTTCACACTCAACACTGAACTAAAATGAGAAATGATAGATTTTTTATATATTAAATTTTACAAGTGCAATATAATGATTAATACCTTATGAGAATACAATATTAGAAATCATAAAGAAATATATAAGTGGAATAAATTTTCAACTAAATAAGAATACCAAATATATAAAATATTTATCCACCTTATTTTCAATGAATATCATAGCTAAAAATAAATATTTGAAATGAAATTAAAACATTATAAATATAATTAAATGTTAAGGGAGAATAAAATAGGAGGAATGATTTCAATAATTTATTAAGGCTATATATAAGAATGAAATTTTGTCACTTGATAGTTCACCATTGGAAATATAGTTATTGGAAATATGGTCACTGTATATAGGGTCATTGTGTATATATTTATCCTATAGATTTATTAAAATTTAATAATTATAAAAAAAATAAAAAAAAAATATAATTCAAAAATAATAGATTATGTAACAAAAATGTAAAAATTATTTATAATATTTTCTTAGAAAAAAATATTTTTATTCATTATATATTATTATTTTTATTATTATTATTATTGACTAATTTAATGGGTTTATATAATTAAAATAATTTATCTAACAATAATTTATTGACAGATTTTGTATTTAAAAGAATAATAATTTATTTTAATAAAATTTTGTTAAAATTAATTAATGTTAAAAATGAGATTTTCGATAAACTATCTTTTTTGTTTAGGTTTTTATCTTAATAATAAAAATTTATTACTACTTAATGATAAATCTAGTGTAATGATTCAATGTGTGAAAAAATTATTAACTCTAATTTAAATAATAACTGATATAAAGAGGGATTAATAAAATATAATATTAAAAAAATCTATTTTTGATTAATCAACGACTCATATTATCCATTTTTAATGATAGTAAATATTAATATGATTTTTATTTAATTTTTTTTTATTTATCATTATTTTATGAAGAATATAAAAATGGTAAATAAAATTCCAATAATTTAATGTTTTATGGAATACTAGTGGTATTAAAATTTCTAAAAATCCAAAAATCAATGGAATTTCAAAATAAATATGGTAAAAGGTTATATGAAAAAAATAAGCAAAAAATGGGATCTTTATATCTTCATTGGTTGATATAAAGAGATATTTAATCCTTCAAATGATGAAAAAGTAAACGATTACAAATATAACTTCCAGTGATGCTAATAAATAAATAATTATACTAGTAGTGATTATCAATACAATTTATATAAATGGAGTTTCACTTAAAGAATAAAATTATATGATGAAAATAGAATACTCAAAATGATTAAATCTATTGAATCACACAATTTTTTGTTATAATGTGTTCTTATTATTGGTTATATTTTTGAGTTTGTTCTAAGAAATTATGTTTGTGAGGATTCATTGTTTGGCCACATAGTTTTTATTATTAAAATAATTCTATTTTTTATTAGGGAGATTGAGGGCTTCGAGTGATATGAAGATAGAATTGAGCTTCAAATTATTAGAATACGGAACAGCGCACATTTTTTTGTCAAATTTGGAACCTATATAAGGTTTTTAGTTGAGGTATTTCTAATATTTGGAAGTTAGAACCATAATTTTAGTTTTCTTAAGTAGATCACTTTATATATATATATAATAAAAGATGCATTAAAACAAGTTTAAAATTTCACTTGCTCTTTCAGTTGAATAATGGTTTTTGTTAATATCATTTTAGAGTTTCTTTGGTTCCTAAACAATGATCTCTGTGTTCATATTTTCTTAAAGCTTAAACATTAAATTTTGGTTGTCATTATATATTTAGTTTAATTTTCTTTTGTGTTTATTATAGTTATAAATGAAAGTGAAATAAAAATCATTTTATTACTATAGTTTCTTTAACCCTACACAAATTATTTTATGGTTTTATCATATGTTTATATTTTTAATAGTTTTAATATATAATGTGGATGAAAATCATTGTTTTATTTTAAAACATAATCCACACCCTCTTAAAGTGTTATTTCCATTAATATATATGAAAAAATATATATATTATAACGTGTCTCTTCCATTGAGACTAATTTTGAAAAATTATTTTTTGTTTTCATTACATTTTTTTATTTACACATATTCAATGTCCTTATAAAAAAATGTTATAGAAGAATTATTTTTCTTTTTTTCATGACAAAATGATTCCATATAGAATCGGTTAAAAAACTTAATTTGAGTAGTCCAAAAATATTAAAATTAAATGATTATGATTAATAGTGAGATCAAATGAAATAAATATTTATTAGTATTGGGGTTGAAGTATTCCTTCTTCTTATCATGAATTAAACTATTCCAAAGAAAGAATTTATGACTTTTACCAATGAGGAGATGTCTAAATTTTAGTTAAACATTATATTTTGAAATACCAATTAAAATTATTTTTATATGAAAATCTACAGTCTTGTTTTTTCATAATGAAGAAAATTTATAATCACTAAAATGATATAAGTTATTGAATTTAGAACATCAATAGTTATTGAGTCCAAGAGAGTCATCATAACAGCTGACTATCAACCACTATGTTTTTTATAGGATAATTTTTAAGTAAATTTTAGTAATGATTGATGAGTATTTCTAATATTTTATAATCACTGAATGAAAAGGAATTATTTTAGGGCAGTATTTTAGAATAAGTTATTGACATACTTTTGATCAAGTGGGAGTAAAATAGAACAACAATTCATGATACAAAATATATTTTTAAGCTTTCCATTAATGATATGATTGGAAAACTTATATATAATTCCAATTAAATGAATTGAGATACTAAAAAAAGAGAAAATGGATTATTTTTTATGAATACCATAATTTAAAATTTTTCAATTTGTAAAAAAAGTATATCCAAGTGATGTTTGAGGAATTTCTCTAATGAAATCTATTTTGAATCAAGTAAAAAAGGAATTTCCAATAGTAAAATATTGATATTAAAACAAAATAACTTCTATAGGAATTATTCAAAATAAATAAAGGATAATAATGATTCTATATAACCTTTATGTTATAAATATATAAAGAAATTTCATATTTAAAATGATTATTATAATTTAAATGGGAAGGATAGTAAGTATTCTCATATATTTTATAATAATAAAAGTGAAAAAATATGAATTCCTAGGATAAATAGAGTGCAAGAGTAGGAAATTCTACTTTTGATAGTTCATTATAAGATAGTGAGGATTATTAAAAAAATCACTTCATTTGATGAAAATAATGAAAAACTTCTTGTGTTATGATTAACATCATAATATCTGATGAATCTAACTCTAGATTATAAAAAATTTCATGGTTATGTGAATCATACTGATTGATGTTCACATTGTTCAATATATGGGGAAAATGTTTTTAAAACTTTTGATGAGATGAAATCATATCATTCTGAATGTTAATACATATAAAATAATCCATATAAAAAGTCTACTGGTATTAAATATAAAAATTTATAAATAATAGAAGGTGTTGAGAAAATTAAGAATAATACATAATAAATATAGAAAGGGGAATAAATAATATAATTTATGAATTGGATAAGTGAAAGGAAAATATATCAAAACGTATTATACATGTAAAGGAATAAAAAAAAGATAAAAAATTGATGATAATCTTATGTTTGATGTCTAGAAGAATAATAATTATGAAAATAATTCAAAGAGTGTGAATTTTGTTCAAGATAAGAATGTGGTCACGAAGTTAAATTTTCAAATTGAAACCCTAAAAATGGTTTTGGATGAAATATATATTGGAATAAAATATTTTGAATATATATATATATATAAAAACAAGACCAAATTAAACCGAATTACATTTGGGTAAGAAAAAATTATATATCCAACATAACAAATAAATTATTTTAACCAAGCATAGAAATATCTTTTTATATGTTTTGAACAGGGAGAAAGTGGATGAATAAATATTTAGTCAATGAAGTCTTATATTTTGAAAGATCTCAATCCATTATCTCAAAATATCTAGCTGGTTATTAGAATCATAAATAGAAACATATGTTGGTAATAATGATTTTCTTTTCAAATACCATTGGTCTAAAAAAGGTATATCATTCAAAAAAAATTATTCTAATAACATGATGTCACCATACACCGATAGCTGAAGTCCTATTATTGATGATCGGTATTTATTTTAATGTTTACTAAAACAAAACTTTCAATATTATTTCATTTTTTAAATTAGTTTCAGTATTTCTATATTTTACTTTGTATATATCATTAATTATATACATTTAGGGTGAGTTTTTTTGTTAACTTTTAAATGAATCACAATATGTTTCTATGGAATTTATAAATTATATGATAGACTTTTTCTATAACAATATTTGAATGAATAATATCATTCTTACTTCAATGGTAGATAACTAAACTAAATTGTTAATATTTATTCTTTTAATTTAGTGGTTTTTTGAAATTTTTATTTTTTTATTAAAATATTTGATAAATTTACCAAAAATTATCAATTATATATATCATAAAAATCTAACACATACGATTTATAAATCTATTAAGAATAATTTATTTTTCAATTACCATCATTCTTAAGGCTGGATAAAAAATTTTAATTACCAAAGTATGAATATCCTAATTTTTGAATTATTCTTCATTGTTGGATATTTTCAAATCCTTTATTAAATATATTTTTTTTATCCATAATTTGTATGATAGTTATTTTTTTAGTACTTATTGTTAATTACAAAAAATAGATTTTAATCAATAATGATTACTTGAATATTCTATGGGGTAACAATTAATATAACTTTTTTCTCTTTTTAAAATCACCAGGGAGGAGAAATTATGAATTTTTTTTTGAGATTTTAAAATGATAAAATTTATATTTTTTACACAAAGGGGGAGACATATTTTTTCTTTTTTTTTACAATGGGGGAGATTTTACAATGTTCATCATATTCTATGAACATCACATGGGGTTTACCTTTTTAAAATTTCAAAAAAATTAATTTATCCTTGATTGTTTTCGTTTTTTAAAAAGAAAGATATCATTGAGTCAAAGAATCACTATATCCTCTATTTTGAAAATAAAAATACAATTTATTAAGATATTTATTTAACAAATGTTTGTTGATTTACCATTTTCTTGTTAGAATATAAAAAATTTAAATAAAATATCAGTAATCATATTTTTTATAAAATATATAGATTTTGGGGATTTGTAAAAATTCAACAATTTAATGAGTTTATAAATAAAAATGGGTTAAGTTTTTATGACAATCTAATTGTTTAAGAACTATTTCCATGCCTAATAACATTATTGGCTGATATAATGAGATGATGGATTTGTTATAAGATGAATAAATAAACAGTTAATGATGACATTATATCATACCCTATAGAATGTGAAATTCAGTTGTTGGGGGTTGTTAAAATGATTTCTATAAAGATATTTTCACTTAATGCACAAAAATATTGGATGAAACAAGAATAATCAAAAAATTTCAATCAGTTAAATAAACCAACAAATTATTTTTTAGGGTGATTCTAATAGTTTTACTTTTTTATTGTTTTATATGATATTACATTTCTATGGTTTAATTTTAAGAGTTCTCAGTTTTTCTTATTGTCATCGATGTGCTTATGATCAAGGAGATAAAAGGCTTACAGGGACATAAAGACCAAACTAATTTTTCTGTTTGTATAAGTGGGAATTAATATCTTCTTATTTGTTAAAGTGATAACATACTAAATGGATCTAGTTGATAGGTTACAGAGGTTTCTATAAAACATCAAATCTTATAGTTTATAGAAATGGATACCTTTTCAAAGGTTTATATTTGAGGAAACTTTTAAATTGGTTATGTTTTCACCTTTTATTTGTTGTTATTATAATTCCATTATTTTAGTTTTTCATTACTCTTATTGTATTTATCCAAAGATGGGAAATACAAATATTTTTACTACTATTTTTTACTTTAATAATAATTATATTTTTTAGAAGATCTTGATATTTCTATTATTTTTTACTTCATTATGTGGAAAAAAAGTTCGATATTATTTTCAACTACAATTCACCCCCCCTACTGTTGTGTGTTTTCCATACATACATGGGACAAAAATATGTCTAAAAATATTTTTTAAAATATTTTATTATTCTTTTAGAAAAAATTCCCATATTAAAAAGTTGATTTAAATTAAATGAATTACAAATTTTTATTCATCTTATATAAATTTTATACATGGGTCAATTTTATTTTTTTTAATAAAAATGGTTTTCATGTAAAAATTGAGTTACCTTGGTTAAGGAAAATTAGGTAAAAATGTGTTAGAAAATTGGTAAAATCCTAAAATATCATAAAAACTATATTGGGACATGTGTATGGGGGATTTATTGACTTAAAGTTTTCCATTATCCATTATCATCATGTATTTATCAAAATTCCATTTAAAATGACTACCTTCAATCATAAGAATAGAATATTTAAAGATATTCCACTCAAAAAAAATATTCAAAAAGGACCTATTATCATCCCCTTCCTATACAATCAAATTATTTGATTATCTCTCAAATCACTACCCATTTATACTCATCCAAAAAAAATTTATATGTTTTAAGTATTCTAGTTCCAAGAAGGAAACCTAAATCCTTCATTACAAAGTATCCTATGTTGAAAAGGAGTAAATTCTGAATGCGAGTATCTAATGTTTCTTCCTTATTTTTTAATATCCATCTCATCTAAAATGTTTATAAATGATATTATACACTATAATGTAATTTTATTAAAATCACCATTATAATATATAAATTATAATACTATTATATAACTCAACATGCTTAATCATTCTCTAGTGTAGAATTTCTTCATTATGGTTGGTTAAACAACCTTAATGAATGATGTTATACCATCAAAACCATGTCACCCATGAATAATAATTAATACATTAATTATAGAATTAAATGAAATTATTTAGTATTATATTTTATGAATTTGGTTTTAGAAGGATGGTTTTAAATTTAATAAACCTTTTAATGTAACCCATCATTATCAATAAATCACTTGAAACATATTCCTCATATATACCATGATCACAAAAAATAGACGTACCTTAGATAAAATGAATATCAAAATATATAGATAATTGTAACATTATTATTACAAAACCATTAACTGTATCATAATTGAGAACATTGTCTAAATATTTAGGGACCAACAATGTTAACATGACACTTGTATGAAATGATCAAAATTACTATCATCTTATGATGAAAATAAACTTTATCTAACTAATATATGTTTCATGAATGATTAAAATGGAATAGAAAAAAATTTAATAGATATGAATAATTTTTTAAAATAACTTATAAATATTATTATGTTTATTATAAAAGAGTTTTATTTATTTTTATAGGAGCCGAGTGTAAATGGTAGGGTTTCTCATCAAAATTTGCATTCATATATATATGATCCACATTAACAACCAATCTTATTCTATGTAGTTTATATACTACCCCATAGATTAATCTAATCATAATTATCCGGAAATTAAATGTATTTATAAAAAAATATCATGTTTCATATTTCATGGAGTTTTGAATAAAAATTCACCTATTATGTTAGGGTATCTTTACCAATATCATTTTTAAATTGATATTGTTTGTGCTCAAACATCTATTAGGGAAATTATATGTTATTTTATCTAAAACCAATATATATTATTCTCCAATATTTATTCATGGTTTTTAAATATCATTATAAAATTTATTCTCCCTTCATTCCATAATTTATCTATAATATTAGTTATAATGAGAGTCACACGTATCTATTTTTTGGGTCTTGAATGTTTCTATTCCATGTCCATAATTATTATGTGATTTTAAATATTCCTATCTCTTATTACATGATATCATATGGTCCTTTCTCAATATTGTTTAATTTTATTACAAATTGAATCCTCTGTAAATTTATTGGTATAGTTTTTTATGATAACTTTGACTCCCTTTTAGAAAGTGTGAAGAGAATCATCAGTTTTAAATCATTTTACATTACCAAATTTTCATGATTATAAAATTATTTTCTCATAATGAATCTTATTCTATAATATTTCATGGGTTACTTATGTAATATCAATTCCCATTTTTAAAATTTTATTTTTAAAATAACTGTTATCATAATAAAATTATTTTTCCCCTTAGGGTTCTTGGAAATTATATAATGCTCTTTTAAAATGGGTTTTTATCAATGATGGCATCCATTAATTTTTACCATTCTTTAATTTGTATATTGTCCCATAATATCATAAATATTATTTCTCTGTAGGGTTTATAATCCTATAATTCATATTTTTAATAAAACACACTTTATTATATAGGTTAATTAAGTCACAACTTAATTAAAAATGGTTTCATGTTCATGTGGTATGTAAATACATGTATTTTAATTATATTATGTGTTGGAACATGATTATATTTCCCTCAAATTCATTGTGTAAGGAATATCTACTGAGATGAAAGGGATTGGGGAGTAAACCCCAACCCTTAAATCATTCTCTAATTGACTGGTTAGCCTTAAACTATATAGTTCTCTTATTAATTGGGGAAAGAAATATATATCATGAAATTTCATATAGAGTATTATGGAGAAAAATAAATTCACTATTGTAAATTTTCCATTGATTTTTCAGGGTATTAGTAGTGTGATTTGGGAAAAGGAATAATTTTATATACTTATATATATTCCATATTCTTATTTATATGTTATATTTTCATGGATCATGATAATTGAATTAAATTTCTACTTTCATATGTCTCATTTCTGAAGTCATAATTAAATATTTATGCCCTAAATAATGATTTATGATCTATGCATATTGGGGATATGATTCTAATATGTCATGACCATTTAACATTATTATGTTCTTATACTCATACGTATATCGTTTTCATAGATATGCTTAACCTTACTAAAAATATTATCCCAACATTTATTATGTTTCCATTCTCTAGGTTATGAATAAACATATTATGTATGATGTGCCTTATAATTATTATGATAGTACTTCTTTTGGGAAATGTTAAAAAAATTTAAAATTGGTTTTTAATGTATTTCATCTTAAAAGACACTAAAACTGCAGTTTCTATGGTTTTAT
Source organism: Viscum album (assembly GCA_963277665.1). NCBI lineage: Eukaryota > Viridiplantae > Streptophyta > Magnoliopsida > Santalales > Viscaceae > Viscum > Viscum album. The sequence continues at coordinate 1,690,656,380 of OY728137.1, read as the reverse complement.
TTATTGCTAGATATAATTTATTATCAAATAAATTTATATAAATTGTATCTTTATAGTTCTACGGTTACCTTACAATAGGTTGAGCTTATAACAAAAAACTCTCCCATTGATCCAAATAAAACATTCAAAATATTATCAGTGAATAACCATGGACACTATGTGTTTAATTAATAATGGATTTCTCCTTTAAGATGCATCTCTTGTCATTATCAAGATAATGTGGATTTATATTAAGATATACTTCCTTGAATTTATAGGATTGATATCTTCTAATATTTTATATGAAGGTTCCTCTTTCTTATAGCACAAAATCATTATATAATGTTTTAAAATTCGTCCTTCAAAAGTTTCATGTAATCATTTTTAGACATTTTTATCACATGAATACATAAGAAATATATTTTTTCTCATCTTTTTATATTATTAATCATCAAAAAATAGTCTCCCCCTATATTAATAAGATTCATGCTCCTTATTCCTCATATTATTAGGTCTTTTATCTCATATTTACCATTTATAACATCTTACACATTCACATACACCACATAATCTAGGATTACAATTATTAAGCACATCAAGTACAAGAAAATGTATAGTTTCCTTATGATTAGGAAGATAGTGATTAACCATGGAGAAGCACATTACCTTTATATTAAAATTTTGTATCCATCATGAGTTTTAAATTTATATTTTTACATTTCAATAACCCAAAAATATCTTTTTGATTCATCTTTTCATCGTTGATCAATTCACAATAATATCTTAATTACATTTTCTTATCAATAAGTACATCACCACTTAAAATTTATTTATCTTTTGTTTTCAAAAATAATTAGCTATTTTTCTTGTCCTTATATGATTAATCAGAAATCTCAACATATAAATCATTTTAAGGAACTCCACTCTTATCAGTAGTATTTTAAATTATATCACTTTATAAAATATTTTTCATGTAATTCCAAAAAAAAATTAATTCAATGATATATTCGTAACTCCTCCCATGACCTCAACTATATATAAGACTATAATGGTAATAATTATTGGAATAATATACACACCAATTTTATTATGGTTGTTTACTATATGTTAAAAACATTGCATCATCTCTACTAAAATAAAATATATTAAAGTACTTCAAAAAAATAATTATAAAAATACATTCCATAATAAATGTACGTATATCTCTACAAATAAATTTTAAATTTAATCCTCTTAATCACCTATTATTAGGAAAAATATTGAATGTATTTTCTATATATTGAAACATTCCTCACTATATTTCTGATAATCTTGATTCTTTTTATTAGTATTATTAGAGTATTTCTTCTTCTCAATATATGGTAATGCTCTATTAGAAAAATTTTAATGTTTTCCATGCAATATTTAGCACCCCCAGTTTTAGTTACTTATCCATTTATTTGTGTATTTTAAGTATATTAAATGATCATGTTATGTTCTTGAAGATCAGGGGGGTTTTTTATGTTTCTTTGGATTTTATAGTGGTGCATAGTTTGAGGATGATTATTAGAAACCATGAAAATCCTCCCTGATATTCTGAAAAAGAAAAAAATAGTTTACTAGTTAGGCACATAGTTAGATCATGGTGTGCCTAAACTGTGAGGGTTTCCAGGAGAAACTATGCTCCTTGAAATAGTGTGGAAACACACAGTTGGTGTCTGGTTTTTCTAACCATTTGGTCCAAACATGCAATGGATGGATTAAGATATTATCTCATTCAAGGTTTTTTATAGTATAATTAGTCATATGAGCCAATCATGTGAGGTGTTGTCTTGATTTAATAAATACCACATGGTCAGCACACGTTTTTCCAAACCTTATAGCCTAATCATACAACTTATAGTCGCCCCTTAAAAAAATTCTAGATATTTTGAATTTACTATTATATTCCAATCTTTTCCCCTATTTCTCCTATAATGAAAATTCATTTTTCTCCCATAGTGTGAGAGATGTTTCCCTTCGACCCTAGAGTGATATGTAGGATAATTGAAGGTTGTTGAAAATCTAAATTCTCTAGTAAGTATAAATTATTAGTCATTATACATTGATCTATTCTCCTTATATTTCCAAGAACCTTGGATCCAATCCACTAGGGATATATCCATGTTTCATGATATGAATTATAAAAAAATTTGGGTGTATTTAGGGAAGTAAAATTATTTCATGATTGAATCTAGATAATCCTTGTGGTGTTCATTATTTCTTCCAAAGATTGTAAGGTCGACAGATTTTAATCAACTCCACGAATTTAGAACTTGAAGGTATAGTTTTAATTAAATTATTTTATTTAAATAGTGGGGAACTGATTGTGTGATACATTATGGAAATAATGTTTTGTAATTGGAACGAAAATTATGTAAATATGATTGTTTTTGGTAAACACCTTGATTATAATTTGAAAATTAATTTTTAAATTTATTGTTTGGTTTCATTCGTGGAAAGTATTTCCTTTTTTGAAATTATTTAAAGAAATAAATGCTATACAGATATGGCATGGCATGATGTTGGAAAAAATAGTTGGGCATGATTTTAATGGTATAGATAATGGCCATTAAGTATCACTGTCAATGGGACATAAAGTTCCACTGTTAATGGATACACTAATACTTATTGTGTGTGTTGGTTTTTGTGTGTGTTGAAATGGAAAAGAATATATAAAATAGATTGGTAAATGTTTAATATCTTGTTTTATTTCATTACTAGGAAAAACATTAACATGGAAAACTATTTTGTCTTTGATATTAAATGTTTTAATCAATTTTAAAATAATTTATTTAAATATGATAACATGTTTTATCCTAGTGGTGTGTGTTCAGATGTCATTAGGGAAATCTTAATGAGTGTAGACTCACCCCATACTTGTTCACTATTGTGTATTTATAGATATTTTCTATTGAGCCATAGGTAAATTCAAGGTGAATCAGCTATTTAGTGACACTTCTTGATACCTTTAGTGTGGCTGGTCGATTAGGATCTTAGAGTATATTGGGAGTTTCTAGTTGGATGTACGTTGTGACTTTGAGTTTTGATGTCTTTGGTTTTCCTTAGATATTATCACTTGGTTTCTTCTTATACTCTGATATATTTTTCATGTTAGTTTTTTTTAAGTGTTTTTTTATAATCATGAATTTTATAGAGGTTTTTTTGTTAAATTTATCTCATATGGGTTATTTTGTTTATAATAGGAAAGCCTTCCCCCAGCTATTTATACAAGCCTTGGAATTTATTTTCTACTTTGTTTTATTAGGGATTTCACCTAAGTCTTATTAATTTACTAACACCTATTATCAGGCCAATGGGTGAGGGATGGTATGATAACAACTGTATCAAATTTTTTGATCCATGATTATTAGTCTTGAATGGTACGTCTGTCCTTGGGATGGAAAAAAATGAGATAGGATTGTTAGAACATGTAATATACAATATAAAAAGTTATATATAACTTATTTATATTGAACATAAATTTTACAAGGATTTTGGGTACATTAGTATTTATAAACACTTATAGGTTATTTTTAACCTCATATTCATGGGTTTAGTTGATTAAAGTATCATGACATGCATTGGTAGTATGAATTCCCTCTAAGACTACATTTGTTCAATAATTTAGTTATTGATTTATAAAAACAATTATGAATATTTTCTTTTTTAGAAGTGTTAAAAATGTTTTCAAATGATGAAATTTTAAAAAGGCATGGTTGTGGAATTTTGAAAATTTTAAAATGGTTTATCGTGGATAAAGATTATTGGGGAAATTTTTGAAATGGAAATTAAAATAGCTAAGCCTTCAGTTGGGAAAGATGATTGGTTTTTTAATGAGTTTCTAACCCTTTTTGTTTCCATTTAAACTCTTTTTTATGTTCTATTTTTGGTTTAGATCCTAAAGTCGAGCCCATGTGTTAGTTGGGTTGTTTTGAGAAATAAGTGATAGGGGATTAAGGTTTCCTACAAGACAAAAACATGAGTTTTATTTTTATTACACGATGGGTATTTGTAATACACTTCATAAATTAAATACACAATGTGTAATGGCCTAGCCAGGATAATTCACAACATGTAAATGGTTTTCCTAGGGGAGGAAGTCAAGTTTACATGACATCTAAATAATTTACAAATTGTGTAAATGCCTATGTTTAGTTTATAAAATAAGTGGTAGGGCATCCTTTTTTGTAGAACCCAAACCCTCTTCCATTATCTCTCATGTAATATCACCCAAGGAATCCTAACCTAGGATTTTCGATATCTCTATGAACCAAACAATTTAACTTACATTGTTGCTCTCATTGGATATGCACCTATGAGTTCCCAATTCCTCTTGTGCCATTTTTCATTTCCCTTATACTTGATGGAGTTATTCAGGTTCAAGTAGATGTTCCCTATTTCTTAAGTTTTTATCTATTTTTAGTTTTTATCTAGATCCACATCAAACAATAGGTTTATACTAGATTATTGTTATACCACAGGGTTACAGAAGGTGTTCTATACCTTTTCCCTTACATTTTGGTGTTTTATAAGTCGTGTTGTCATTTTTCTATATGACAGACCTTTCAGTGTTTCCATAAAATTAATTGAACATCTTGATATAATTGTTTGAAACCTGTTTAGGCTTCCCAATATTGTCTTTGTGATTGTTGTAGGTTGTTAGACCTAACAATGGACACCCAGGGGTTCCCCCCTTGTATCATAACAGTTTTATACCACCACTCTAGGTGTGCGTGTCTGATATCCATTATTTTAGAGATCCTTGATTAATTTAATTAGAACTGATTGAATGGTTAGAAGAAGGTTATTCCTCCTTACCATGGGATTATATATATATATATTTTTAATTATTTAGATAGAAATTGTTGAATTAGTTATATGAAGTCATGGAATATGTTACATTATGAAATGATTAATGAAATATTTGATGAATTTATATTCCCAGTGGATTCCTTAGAAAAGATCCTTTGATTCTGATTAGATTAGATGTTGTGGTAATTTATACTCTATGGGTATTTTTTAAGGTAGTACATTCCTTCTAAATATTTACACCTTGGATCCTAATTCTGTCGAATTCCCTGGGCCTTCCTACCCCTTGGGTCCAGCTTGCTTGGATTGACATTGAACATGCTCTGTTGACATGATCCTTGGACTCCAACCTTTTCTTTGGGAAGTTTACATTGAGATGATTATGGGAATTGATAAGGATTCCTCGGTCTTCTATTACTTCTTTTTGAACATGTGTGGTCTCACATTTGATTACTCGGCATGGCCATTCTGGATGTTTTACATTTAATAACATGGTGTGGTTGTAGTGGATATTTTACACTTAATCTCACAACATGGTTATTGTGGATGTTTTCACGAGAATACAAGGCATGGCTATTGTGGATATTAAAACTTGATTATACGGTGTGGTCATAGTGGATTTTTGGATATGATTTATAGATAGACCTAGTATAGTTAAAATATCTCAGTTGTTTGACTAGACTGCATAACTCATTTATTTATTATTCACATCCACCCATGTTTATAAGATCTTGATTTTTGTTTATAGGGATTCATTTTTTGTAAGAGAGGATCACACATTACTTTTATTAATAGTGCACCTATGATATACTACACACTAATTTTTTTTCAAATTTTACAAACTAACTTTTTTATAGACATTGTTTGTGGTGTCCTACATAGAGATAACTTATACCTATTTCAATCCATCATTACGTACTCGTATTGACTTATAGGATGTATGTAAGGACTATGGAAAGTAGTCACTATATGATACTTGGTTTGTTGTGCATAAGAGTTAGGGAGAACATAACTTAGATATTATCAGGATGATATCTAGAGATAGTACTATTTGGTCTTCTTTTACATTTCGATACATTTATTACACTATATTCATGTATTTTATACCTCCTGATTTGTTGAGACATGACATGATCATCATATTGTATATGACTACTTTTCTCTATTTATTATCATAGTCTTCTTGATGTTTATCTTCTTCCAATTATTTATTTGATTTTTCTACTGAATATTGTGATTAATATCATTTTGATACACTCTGACATGAGGGTGTAGTCTCCCCACAAATACACTCTAGGCCTTCAGTACTTTTCAGTAGCCTCTGGCATATGGGGAGGCACGTTGGAGGCCTTATGACCCATAGGCTTGGTGCAGGATTTAGTGGATTTTGAGTGGGGACTTTACAAAGTGGTATCAGAGTAGTTCTTTTCTATATGTCCAATTTTTTCTATTAAAATAAAATATTAGGAAGTTTTGAAATTTTGTAATAAGCTATGCCTAGGTGTAGGTAACCCGCATATTGTAAAATGATAAATTTCATGGAATGGAACATGTTTTCTAGACTTTTCCTATTACTGTTGATCTTATTCCATCGTTGGGTGATAAAAATGATGTTTTATGTTCCTATGATTATGGTTTTACTTTTCTTGATGAGATGAGGGTATACAATCTCATGCGTCATTTTTTACACTTACTAGAATTCATATAACATGCATTATGCCTTACCATATAATATGCATTGCTTGAATACATAACATTATAATATGTTCCTTAAGTGATATATATATGACACTTAAAACGTTTTTATAGGGGATTGAGAAACAAAGTTGACACTTAGAGTGCCTTCCATAACCTAAATAGTGTTTTCTTGCATGGGTTATAGCATTCACCCTATGCAATCAACTATGGGATTTTGAGTCATGAATCATTAGTTCCATGGACATGAAAGTGTTTTGGTTTGGATAAAATGGATTCTACACATTGGTTTATGATGTGTATCGGTGCTTTTGGATCAAAATTGGTAACATAATTAGGTCAACCACTCAAAAATAATTGTAAAATATTTATGAATTTAAATGAAATTGAAAATTTTCAAATAGTGAATAAGCTTTAGAGTGGGGAGTAGTGGGTGTATCTTTAACTTTTATGGTGGTTTTTGTTACCCCTCCCTCATTTTAAGAGAAGTAAGAGGGGTTTCCCATATTTATAGGAAGGCATGAAATTGTCTTAGACTTTTATATATATGATATGGTTTTCACTATGTTTTTTTGAGGCATGTGTTTGGAATTATAGTGGCATGCCACCACAAAGACCTCTAGGAATATACTAGAAGGGTGGAGATGACTATTCAATAGAGGTGGAGGGACATAGGCTATGATTAAATCCCCTATATTACATGATATGGGTGTTGAGGCACAGTTAAATGAGAGTTTCTTGTGTTTCATGTAGACATTTTAGGGAGTACAGCAGCCTGCCTCATCTATAGTCGAGCTAATTCATGTGTTCCAGCAGCAGCATCGTTGCTTGTTTTTGGGGGATAAAAGTCCACTGGCTATAAATCTATGGATAGAGACTATCCTTTCTATATTCAAGCATCTGGATACATGTCCTGAAAAGAGAGTAAGTCTTGTGACATATATTATTTAAGGAGTAGCTAACTGCTGGTGGGAAGTTTTGAACTAGGCCAATATAATCCAAGATATAGTATTGAGGGATTTCCATTATATGATTTATGATTAGTTATTTCCTGATACTCTGGGATCAGTATGGTCTAGTGATTTTATGAATCTAGAGCTGAGTGTGATGATAGTTGTAGAGTACTCTATGTGATTCACATAGAATTATATTTTTGCGCCAATTTATCTTAATGATTAGCCATTGAGGGTGAGATTCTTCAAGGATGGTCTAAAGCATTCCATTAAATCATAGGTTAAAGTGTTTTGGTTGAATATTTTTATAGAGATAGTGAATCAAGCACTTATTAGTGGGTGGAACCTACGTGATGTTGGGGTAAATAGTACGGTAGTTCCTACTCCCAACCCAATGGTTCAATATCCATTGGTAGGATGTGAAATTTGAAGTTTCTCATGAGGGTAATGCAAGACTAGTTGTTAGTGCCAGTATTTCAGTCTTCTATATTTCTAAATTATTGCGGGATTAGAGGAAATATGAGGAATCAATGTGATAATGACATTGTAGAGTGACGATCATGTGAAACGATGTGGAACATATAGTGTTTTTATTGGACCATAACTTCAATAGTTAGTGGATGGCGATCGAAACTCACTCCATGTTCAGAAGTGGGATTCATAGCTATGGATCAAGTTGGTAGGTGTAGTAGTGTAGTTCATTCAGAAAGTGGTTTTCATCATGTATGAGGAATATAGGCACCGGTTTTTTCAAGATAGTAGAGTTGTCCAACTCTAGGTATTGAGTTTGTTCCACAGGGTCATGGTACATGCCAAATATATGTTGTATAGACTACACCTGTGGAGAAAAGTTGTGTTCTGTCTACAGTGAGAGTTACGATCTTTGTAGCCTCTACCCGAGTATCTACTATTTTTTATATCGGTGCATCACATTATTTCATATATGTACCTATTGCAGAGATCCTTGGTCATGGGGTTCAATTTTTTGATGGGGTTATGATGATGGATACTCTATTGGGAATCAAAATGGAGGGTGTATGTTAGTACAGTGAGTTCCCTGATGAGATACATGGGTGTCACCTCATATGGGTTATTCTTATCCTTCATATGACATGGTTTAACATAATATTCAAAATGGATTGGAATTTTTTTTTTATTTATCCTATATTGATTTGTATCACTGGAGGTTGACCTTCTCATATCCAGATGGTCTAGTTTTTATTCACATAGGTGAATGAGATTTCCATAAAGGTAGATTTATACTCGAGCATCATCTATTGAGTGAGATGACATCCCAAATAGAAAGGTTATATATAGATGATTAGGAAATGAGTCTGAAAGACTACCCTTTGGGGGTGGATAATTTTTGGGACATTATCCTAGATGAATTTTTTAGTTTACCTCTTGATAGAGTAGTGGATTTCTATATTGAGTTATCACATGGAGTGGCACTAGTATCCATTCTTATGAATAGAATGGATACTACTAATTTTCTAGAGCTCAAGATGAAGCTGAAATACATAGAAAAAAGGGGTTTTCTCTGACCCAAAACGTCTCCATGGGGTTTTTGAGTCCCTTTTAGAAAAATAGGTGAATAGTTCCCTTAGGATATTCATGGAATATTGCTGATTGATCTAGTTGATGGTTAAGCACTAATATTCCTTACCACAGATAAAAAACCTATTCAACCATCTCTAATTATATTAGGTTTTCTCGAATATTTAACTGAGATCATTACATCACCATGTATGTCTTTGACCTACAGAAATAAGTTATACAGATTTTCATAGAAGGTATGGTCTATATGAGAATTTGGTTATGACAATTAGTCTCACAAATTAGATAGTGGTTTTCAAGTAGCTAATGAACCAATTTTTTTATCCTTATTTGGATTTATTTTAGGTGGTAATCATGGATAATATCATGATGTATTCTAACAATCAATAAAACCATGAAAAACATCTTAATATCATTCTGGATAAATTTATAGAGCATCGGTTATTTAAAATCTCCCAAATTTCCACTTCTTAATGGATGAGATTCACTTATTAGATCATATTATCTCATAGATAGGGGTATTAATTGACCTAGAGAATGTGAGATATTTTCTAAGAGAATCCCAATAACTCCTTTTAAATAGAGAGCTACTTAGGGATATATGGATATTACATGCATTTTATATAGGACTTCTCATGATAAGAGGAAACTCTTATAAGATTTAATAAAAAAGGTTTGAAGTTTGTATACTCAGATACCTATGAGACATCCATTTAGGAGTTGAAGGGAGGCTGAATTCATTATTGGTATTGTTTATTTATGATCTTGGTAGAATCTAAATAGTGTATTTAGATGAATTATGCATTGTTCATGGAGGAGTTTTGATGTAGGTAGAGTTATTCATTGGGTATAGGTCTTGTTAGTTGAGGCCACATGTCAAGAACTACCCAATGAATTATCTTGAGCTAGCCATTATTTTTTGTGCCTTACACTTTTAGAGGCAGTCTTTACTTGGAGAGAATTTTTTCTATATAAGGATCAAAATATCCTCAGGTAAATATTTACACATTGTGACTTGACTCTGAGTAAATGATGGTGGGTAGAATATGTGTATTATTTTGACTATTAGATTGCCTATATACCTAGGAATGGAAATGAAATTTTGGATGCATTGATCAGGAGGACTCATATATTAGTAGTTTAAGAGACTAGTAGCAAGTGAAATATTATGGACATATTCTCCAATATGTACTTGGAGGAACATGATGATCAAGGAGGGACTTTTCTCTCATACTTAGTGGTAATATCTACTCTAATGGATTGAGTGAGGATGAGATAGTTATTTAATGCTAAGTTCCAACTCCTATAAGAGAGTATGGTATGTGAGGACCCACCTCCTTGTTAAACTATTGGTGAGGATGAATTTATATGTAATCATGGGTGTTTTTGTATCCTATCGGACAAATGAGAGAAATTCTCAGAGGAATTTCATGCCATGGAATGGAAAGTTAATACCGATGTTACAAATATTTATCATGACTTCCTCTATATATAATGGTGTTTGGGGATGAAATAAGTGTCTGGTTTTTTTGTTAGGTGTTCCTCATGTCAGCAGGTAAAGTCATAACACTAACGACCATCTTGGATTTTATAGTAGTTACCCATTTCCGAGTATGAATGTGAAGATATTGTGATATATTTCATAACCATGTTATCGAGGTCACCTCGGGGTAGTGATTTTATATGGGTTTTTTTGGAAAGGATAAAAAAAGATACTCATTTCCTAGAGACTAGGTAGACCTTATCAGTAGATTGGATTGGGAGGTTGTATATCCCTAAGATATTTCGACATCATAAGGTTTTTCATAATTTGGTATCGGATAGGGATGCCCAGTCTACATATAGATTTTGGAATATTTTAAAGAGGTGTTTGGGTAAAAAGTTGTTTCTAGGCATGATATACCACCATCATATGGATTTCCAATCATACTGAAGGATTTAGGTGCTAGAGGACATGGCTAGAGAATACATCCTTAATTTTAGGGGCTACTAAGAGAGGCATATACCCTTGGATGACTTTCCCTAAAAAATAGTTATCACGAGACTATACAGATGGAACCCTATGAGGATTTGTATGGTATGTCATTTAAATTACACCTATATTGGTTATAGGAAGGATTGGTATCTTAAATAAAACCTTGGCTTGTTTAGTAGACTTTAGAGTAGGTCTAGTTGATCAGAAAATGGATGGTTGTGTCCAAAACTCTTACGTGAATTGTCATCAATAACCTATGGAGTTTGTTGTTGGGTATTATTTACTTTTACATGTCTCGCTCGGGATAGTAAATAGACGGATTATATGGAATCCCATCTTTTGTTATATAATCTTCCATTGCATTATACAAATAATGGATATTTTAAAGTTGTGTTTCTTTGGAGAAATGTACATATTACATGAAAACATAAAAAATTATTTTAGTACACTTGATATGATTCTTAGAAGGTTTATAATAATTCCATTTACTACATCTCATAACCTGGAAACATGCAAAAAAGTAAATGGTGGGCATAAGTCCCGTTAATGGGAAGCAAGGGGAACAGTTTGCAAGTAATCTTGAGGAATAAAAATAAGAACATAAAGAATATCATTAAGGAATGATAAAGGAAAAATGGGGCATATCAAAACAAGAAGGACACTAAATATAACCTGAAAATGTGGATACAAAATTTAAATGATACATTCATAAACATATCCCCAAATACTTTCACTAAGGTGTCTTAAAAATTACCATGGTTATTCACCAAGGTATAAAAAAACATGTCATCTATAGAGATTAAATTTTTTTACCCAATGAATTAGATTGCTATCTGGGTTCATCATTTATATTTATTAGTTAATATGATCTACATACATCATAATCTAAAAATTTATAAATAACTCATGGTAAATAAAATAAACAAGTTTCATACCAAAATCATGGTGTTTTAAAGGTGCTTAAAAGCATGAATATTATGTAATTTTTACCACATGAAAACTGAATGATGGTTTTAAGTATATTAATCCCAAAATAAAATTAATAATTTATGTATCTATCTAAATACCCTTGTAAATTAAATATCCTTTGGTATTCACAATAGGAAAATAAAAGTGAATTTCTTGAGGAGAAAATAGATATTTTGAGAAGTAAATTTGGAAGCATAACGAGTATAAAACGTCATTTTAGAAAATGGTAAAATGAGAGAGAAAAAGGGTATATTATTCATAATATAATATTATAATAGTAAAGGGATAAAATAAAGTGTACAAAATAACTTAGTTTGGAAATTTTAGTACATTCAATATAAAGAGGGAACTTGAATGGAAAAGAGAAGGGGATATTTCACTTAACATGAAGAGTTGTTCACAAAAAATAAGGATTGGGACCCTAGGGGTTGAGGAATCCTTGGGAGGAATCCTCTGGGTGGAATCCTTGGGAGGTAAAACTATAAAATATTCATGTAGTATAGATATATAGTGAATAGAAATGCAGAAATTGGTGGGTATTTAGTGAAAAATTTAAGGAATTGTTTATTAATTTCCAAATTTCTCCTTGGAAACCTAGGTTGTGGAAAATAATAATCCATGGGTTTGAATATGGTATTTTCCCATGTTTTTGGAAAATATGTAATATTTTATGTTATTTTAATCCAAAATAACCAATAATAATTTTATATTACATATTTTGGCAAGGAAAATTAATCCTTCAACAAAAAAAAATTTTAATTTTAAAGTTTCCATTTTAGACATTAGAAAGTAAATTATAAGTTTAGAAATTAGTTAAAATCAATTAAAATACTTTATATTAGTAAAATAACATATTTTAGGTCTTTTATTATGGTTAATTATTTATTATATCCTTATTAAATAATTATGAACTCATTAAACATACCAAAAAACTCAAACTGTATTTTTACTATTCATAAATAAATTAAGTATTTTAGAAAAGTCCAATAAATTCACCCTAACCAAATTTTGAAATGATAATTTAAAAAATGATATTTATTTTATAATTATTATTTTATAAATATGATAATTCTAACTTTTAAATATAAAATTTCTTATTTATTAAAAATAATATTAGATTGAAAATGTATATTAAAATTTCTAACACATGAAAAAAAATTATCATTTATATTTAAATAAAAGTGTTTTTATCATAATATTTCATTAAAATAATTTTTTTTCATAATATATTAGATTATTATAAATATTTATATCATTATCAAAAATTAAAATTTTTGTCTAGAAAATCAATTTATCAAATTCCATATTAATTTTATGAAGGAAAACTATTTTTAAAATGGAATTGATGGAAAAAATCATTTTTATAAAATGGAATTACACTTTAAGTAACTAGGGCCTTAATGCATTACCCTTTATAACACTCGCATACAACCTAAGGGTAAGGTGTGAAATGATGATAGACTAATGGGGTGTCTTGGCTAACATTGAATGTGTGGTAATTTCCACTAACTTGGACTTCTCACATATGTGATTTAATTCTAACTTCAATTGTTGAAGCTTATCTTAGGCATGGTAAAGAGTGAACCCTAGTGATGCTACCTACCTACCAATTTTTGATAGATGAGATTCATATAGCAAGACCCTGCTGGTTGAGGCCATTACTTCTCCTTTCTGCATTAAATATTCCATATTATTTATTCTTACAAATTATAACAAAAATATTTTTACCAATTGTATAGTTTCCAACAGTCATATTGACCAATGGTTACAAAATGGCTGAATCTAGAATGTCACATTTCCCTTTATACTAACTTAATTATTTAATAGACATGGTTTTGTTGTCTTTGGTACAATATAACACACATTTTCTTAGGAAAAAATATCATTTAAAAAGTTCGGGCTGTTAAATTCTTCCACCCTAAAGAAATTTCGTCCCTAAAATTTCAACTTGTTATATCAATTGAGAAAAAGTTTGGGTACTTTTGTCTCATTTCCTCTTCTAGTTCCCATGTCACTTCTTCATATATATGTTTTTTCTAGAATAGTATGATGATGTGGGTAGTCTTATTATGTAGAACCTTATCTCTATGATCTAAGATCTCTACCGGTTTCTCCTCATAAGAGAGGTCGTGTTTCAGTTGTATTACCTCAAGATTCAGTACATGTTATGGATCAGGTATGTACTTCTTCAAGAGTGATACATGGAATAAAACATGAAAAATAGTTATACTTGGTGGAATATCAAGCCGATAGGCCAATTATCTTATGTGATCAAGGATTTCAGGGGGTCCAATGTACCTGGAGAAAAGATTCTCTTTTTTAGAAACTACACGACTCTAATCCATAGTTATATTGAAAGGAAAACATTGTCACCAACATCAAAACCCAATTCCTATCAATGATTTTCAGCATATATATTCTAAAAAATCTATGTTACCATAATTTTTTTTGGATGGAACAAAACATCTTCATCTCTTGAAAAATATCTGGCCCAAAAAGCATTATCTCATCAAAATCATCCCAAAAAGTAGGATTTCTACATCTCTTCCCATATAGAGCTTCATTTTATGTCATTTGAATACTATAGTGGAATTTTTTATTGTATGAGAATTCAAATAATGGGATATGTTTACCTAATAAACATTAAAATTCCATTGAGCATGTTCTCAGCATGTCCTCGAGGTTTTGAATAGTCTTTTCAGGTTTTCCATCAGTTTGGGGGTGATAGGTCTTATTGAAATTCAATTCAGTATTAAAAGTATATTGGAGACTTCTCCATAATTTTGATGTGATCATTATATCATAATTAGAAATGATAGAAAGTGGTACCCTATTCAACCTCACCAATTTTTTTACTTAAATAATGTAATTTTTTTCAAGAGAGAAGTCCTCCTCAATAGAGATGAAATGGATAGTCTTTGTGAGATGATCCACTATAACCCTTATTGCATTGTTTCATTTATATTTTCTCGAGATAATAGTGACAAAGTACATTGTTATAGTTACCCACTTCCATGTTAGTACAGTTAGTAGTTATAATACCCCTTTAGTATATTTTTTCTCTACCTTAACTTATTGACACACTAATCCCATTATAGTGTAGTCGGCAATCTCCATTTTCATGCTATCCCAACAATAATGTTCATGAAGATTCATATATATTTTAGTTCTTCTAGGATGTATAGAGGTTGCAGTGTTATGAGCTTCATGCATAAAATCCTTAATTATTTATGGAATAGATGGAACAAATATCCATGTATGAAATTTCTATACACCTTCATGATGAATATTAAACTCATGAAACATCCAATTCTATACATAATCAATATTATTATTTAAAAAATGATATTATATTTAATATTTATTGATATTATCTTGTAATGATTGTGGATAAATCATTTGGGATAGGTTTTATTATTTATCTTCCCTAATTATTCCCATGTCCAACATTAATAGGTCCTTGATCAATGAATCTCCTTGTATCCTCACCACTGAAAAAACAACAAGGTCTTTCCTACATAATGCATCAGCAAAATTGTTTTTTTCTTTTGGGTTGACAATGAATTAACAGTAATATCCTTTTAGAATTTCCAACAATATCCTCTATCTTATGTTCAATTCCATTTTTTTTAAAATATACTTCAAACGTTGATTTTCTCTGTATATATCACATTTCTCTCTATAAAGATAGTACCTTCATGTCTTTAGAGAAACAATAAATATATCTAGATCCAATGCATTAATATGATAATTACTCTCATGAGGATTTAACTATTGAGATGCATAATCCATCACCTTATCATTTTGAATGAGTATACACAAAATCCCTTTCAAATATTCATTTCAAAAAATAACTAATCCTTCTCTGATAGAGGGTAGAGTAAACATGGGTATAGTGATCAATCTCTTCATCTTCTCTTGTAAAATTTACTCACACCCCTATTTTTAAATGAACATAGACCCATTTCAATTTTATATGGTAGTTGGTTAGAAATTTATGATTTTTTTCAAAAACATCATATAATATCCTACTAATACAAGGAAACTATGAATATCAGTTACTATTATATGATGTGTCCACTCCTCCAAAACCTTTTTCTTCAAAGGATCAACTGAGATCTATTCATTGGTTATAATTTTTCCCACTAAATAAACTTGTTGTAAAAATAATTTGCATTTTATAAACTTTCCAAATATCCTCTCCTTCCTCATAATTTTCAATGTAACCCTTAGATGATCCTTTTTCTCCTTGTTCCTTTTAGAATATATCATAATATCAATAATAAAACTACCAAAAAAAATTTAGGTATTTCTTAAAGACTCTATTCATCAAATCCATTAATATAGCAGGTGAATTAGTCAATATTAAAGTAATAACAAAAAAATAATAATGCCCATATCTTGATTGGAGGGAAGTATTTTAAATATATTATTTCATTACCTTCAATTGACGATAAATAGATCGAAGATCAATCTTAGAGAAGAATTGAGCCCCATGAATCTATTTAAATAAATCATCAATACTTAGAATAGGGCATTTGTTCTTCTTTGTGATATTGTTATGTTCTCTATAATCAATTCATACCTCTATTGATTCATCCTTTTTTTTCACAAAGAGAATATTTTCTTCCCAAGGAGACACATTTAGTAAGATAAACCACTTCTCCAAGAGATATTGGGGTTGTTTCATTAATTTATATATCTCCTCATTTTCAATTCTATATAGGGTCTTTGATAACATATTTGATCCATGCATGATTTCACTGAATAACGCTAACACTCTTTTTGGGGGAGGTCCAGGTAACTCAAGAAATATGTCATTGTATTACTTCATGGTGGGGATGTTTTCTATTCATATACATTCATTTCTGTCTTTATATTAACTAATAATTTCTATAAAGAATGATATGGGAGGTTCTTCTAGAAAAATATTAAGTTGAGATATATCTCCTTTGAAAAAAATTATTTATTGTCCATTCAAGACTACTAATATTTACTTACTTCATCAGTTTATCATAGAATTATACTTTGAGATCTAGTTCATGCCTAATATAATGTCGTATTCCATCATGGAAATGACAACTGTATTTTTTATGATATTGTTCTCTAAAAAGTGAAAACTAGAGTTTCTGTAGATTTTTTAGGCTTGTATAATCCCTCGAGGAGTCTTGAATGATAAATCTACTTTTATAAATATATGGATTGATTCTATTTTCTTTGTAAATGTGGAGGAAATAATGGAATGTGTATAACCTGAATCAAATAAAGTACTTTCTATCATTGATAGAACAATATGAAAACTTACTTCCATATCATTTGGAGCTTAAACATTGGAGTTCATGATAGAAAAATATTAACCTTTCTTTCTTTTCCAATGTTGTAGTTGATGGTGATTCCCCCCCCCATTATCTTTTTATGTGGATAGTGATTGGAAAAGTGCCCAAATTGTCCACACTGGAAGTGTTGGACATCAGACTGGTCCTGATCCATCTTCTCTTTGTCATTCATGTTGAGAATATAAGGCTTCACCTCACTATTCTAGTTCCGAGAAATATGGACATATCATCCACACTTGTAACATTTCAACTCCCAAGAAAGAAGTTCCCTAAATTCTTCTTACCACATTTATTACATGTGGGGAGTTGCAGCATCTTTCCTCCACGTAAGTGATCAATGTTACAAACTAATATTATATATATTAATCTCATATTTTCATTCAATCTATGGTACCATTGAATCTCTGAACTCTAGTTCAACCTTCATGGCACTCTGCGTTATTTCCTCATAGTTTTTGGAGTCTTGATTGGCTATATTAATCCATGGATAGGTTTTTAGACCACAGAATTTTCTATCAACCTTTACATTAGGTTCCATTAAAAATATAGAGTTATAATGATAAATTATTGTAAATTGTATATCATATCTTCCTACAGATTTATTTTACTTCTAATTTTTCTGAAGGAATTCCTTCTCCATTTTATATCCAATTAAACAGTGGAAATATTTTTTGATAAAGGTTACCATGAACTCTTACCACTCAATTCCATTAATATCAATTCATATTTTTCATATTTTTATCAATTTCCACTACTAATCATATTATATTTATAATCAATACATATCCTATGTGACTTTCTCTGCTTCAGATCACTAGGGTATAGAATAGATCTTGTCTATATAACTTGTACATTGTTCAGCAATCAATGGGTAGGTATATCTTCTCTATTTAGCTTATCTGTTGATGAATAAAGGACTTAATGGAAGTTTGTTCCCTTTAAGGTGAATCTAGTATCTCGGCTAGATAAAATTTATTTTTCAGAACTTCATTTGGTTGATTCATCATTCTCGTGAAGTATTGCCTTCTATCTTCCATCAGTGTGTTATCAGTGCTTTGTCCGCTGCACTCACCATTTATTTAGTTCCTCCTATTTATATAATTTTCTAAAAGAAGAAAACCATAGTGAGAAATATGATTATTTTTATAATATTATAATTCTAAAGGATTTTTTATATCTTAAACATCATTTTAAAATATTTTATTCTTTAACAACAATTACATTTTCTATAAATCCTTCATAATGGTTCATAAAAATATTGATATTAACCAAAAATATCCCCCAGATAGTTTCAAACCAGGAGTGAATTAAGGGACATTTTTAGGAAACCAATTCTTTTTTGAGTCTAGCTATATGTGTTGTTTTTGGTGTTACTTCTAGATACATCTATTCTAGATCCACCTCAACTTGTTAGTATCTAAACAGGGATTTGTATGCTCAGAAACCACATACTTAACACTTCACCAAAATAACATGATGTTTTACTATATTTATACTTTTCTATAGGATTCTTCCTAAAGTTTTGAAATCCTAATTCCCACAAATAACTAAACTCTCCTTTGATTAAAACTATCAAATTTTACTTTTTTATTACATAAAGTTTAATTACATTGTACAAACAGAGGGTCTTTTAATGATTAGTTTCTTGAAAAGATTGTATATAATACATGAAAACTTAAAATATTCTTATAATATACATTAAAGAATTAATAAAAGGTTTATCATAAGTAAATTTACATTATCTCATAACCTAGGGACATACATTAATGTAAAGGATGTGCATATGTCCCAGTAAGGTAAAGTAATGGAAACAATTTACAATTGATCTTGAGAAATATAAATAAGAAAATAATTAATATCATTACTTAATGAGAAAGAGAACATTAGTAACATAATAATAAAATATAAATTAATCTTAACATAAAAATGTGGCTATAAAATTTATATTATTTATTTATAAGAATATCACCAAGGTTTGTCATCAGAAATTCATAAAACTTTCCAAGGTTATTCATCAATGTATCATAAAACATGTCACATCGATAGATTAAATTCATTACCTAATGAATTATAGTATTATCAGTGTGAACCCAGACAATTTATTAATTAATTTGAGCCACTTAAATCATAATAAAACATTTCATAAATAACCCATGGAAAATAAAATAAATGGGTTTCATATCAAAATAATTGTATCTCAAAAGTACTTTAAAACATTAATATTATGTCATTTTCAACCCATGAAAAAGTAATGTGGGTTTAATGTATTTTAATAACAAAATAAAATAAATCATTTTTATATTTAATAGAATATCCATTTAAAAAATATTATTGGGTATTCATAATAAGAAAATAATAGAGAATTTATTGAGGTGAAATGAGAAATTTGGAGAAGTAAATACAATAAACAAATGTATAAAATGTGGTTTTAGATAATGGTAATATGAGAGGGAAAAAGGGTATCCCAATAATAAAATAATATTATTATAGTAAAGGGATAAAATAATGTGTAAAAAATAACATCGTTTGGAAATTGGAAGACATACCACACTAAGAGGGAACTTGAATGGAAAAGAGAAGTGGAGATTTCCCTTACCTTGAATAGTTTTTCCAAAACATGAGGATTGGGACCTTGGGAGTTTGAAGACTCCTTGAGAGGTAAAACTAAAATATATTCATGGATTATAGATTGGTAGTGATCAAAAAATGAGAAATGGGTGAGTATTTATAGGAAAAGTGGAGGATTTTTTTATTAATTTCCAAATATATGCCTTGAAAACCTAGGTTGTTGAAAATGAAAAAGAATGGGATTTACCAAGATATTTCATCATTTTTTTGGAAACATGATTCATATTGTTTGTTATTTTAATTCACAAGATTCAATTATCTATTAATATTACTTATTTTGGCATGGAAAATTATAGTTTCCCCAAAATTAATGTTTTTATTGTTAATGTTTCCATTTTAGACTTTGGATAGTAAATTATGTATTTGGAAATAGATTAAAATATATTAAAATACATTATATTCATAAAATAACATATTTTAGGTCTTTTATTATGGTTAATTATTTATTACACCATTATGAAATAATTATTAAGTCATTAAACATTCTTAAAAACTCAAAAATGTTTTTTTACAGTTCAAGAAAAAATAAAGCATTTTAGAAAATTATCAAAAAAAATTCTTAACATAATTGTATCACAATGATTTAAAAATTGATATTTATTTTTTTATAATAATTCTTTAAATATGATAATTATATATTTTATATATAAAAACCATTATTTATTAAAAATAATAGTGGATTGAAAAAGCATTGAAGAATTTCTGCCACTTCAATAAAATATATAATTTTTATTTAAATAATAGTGTTATAATCATACAATTTCATTAAAATAAATGTTATTAATAATATATAAATTTAATAAAAATATTTATATCTTTTCCAAAAAGTATAATTTTTTTCCAAAAAATCAATTTATCAAAATTCATCTGATTTTTATTAAAAAAAACTATTATTAAAATGGAACTGATTGAATAACAATTTTATTTATACATTGGAATTACACATTATGTAACTAGGGCCACAACACATAAACCTTTATAACACCTGCATACGACCTAAGGGTAAGGTGTGTGATTGTGATAGATTCATGGGATAGCTCATCTAACATCGTCTGAGTTGTAATTTTTACTAACATTAACTTCTCCCATATACAATTTTATTCTAGATTCACTTATTGAAACTCCGATTGGGATTGTTCAAGATAAAACACTAGTGATGATACCTATTTCCCATGTTTTGATAGATGGGATTCATATGGAAACATCATACTTGGTAAGTCCATCACTTATCATTTCCTTATTAATTATTCTTTATCATTTATACTTACAAATTAAAACTTAAAAATTATTACCAAGAGTATATTTTATAATGGTCATATTTACCAATGGTAATATTTAACCAATAGTCAAAAATAGTATATTCCCATTGGCCACATTTCCCTTTATAATCACTTCATTATTAAAGGGACATGTTTTTTCTGTGTTTCGTACAATTTAACATAAATTTTCTCAAGAAACAAATATAATTTAAAATGTTTGGGTCCTTACAGATTAGGAGATAGGGCATGTTCTCACCTCGATATATTGGTCAATTTGAAAATATAGAAAGAGATGGTCCAGTAGCTTATCAGTTAAAGTAACGTCATATGTACCGATCCCTGAATGAAATCATCTATGTATCTTAGCCATGTTGTTGTCACTCAGAACCATCTCACACTTTATAGTTGGATGAGGTGGAGTTATCGGTAGATGTATCCTTATAGTATCATCATATTCATGTTGTTGATAGGAGTACGAAGGTTATCTAAGTTCATTCAGTTCGACTAGTATGAGTGCTATGGAATCAAGACCTTTTACCGGATGAGAAATAGGAGTGGGATGCCCAAATTTGTGCTCACTGGATGGATTTATTCATAAATTATTCTTGACCACCATTGGAAGGGGAATTCAGTGATGAAATACTTTAAAGGGGGATATTATAAAATCATAGGTTTTTTTATGAGGTATTGACCCATTTTTATTTAAACTCTTGTTTATATTATCTTTTTTGTTTTAGACCCTAAAGTTGGTCACCTAATTTAGTTGGGTTGTTTTGAGAAGGAAGTGGAATGGGAGCTAAAGGCTGCCAGTAGGCCACATACATGACATGTATTTGGAATAAAAAATATGTATTCAATACATGATGTGTAATTTCCTGGGAAAGCCAACTCACAATATGTAATGGGTTTTTACCAGGTGGAATACCTCTATCTTATCGAGATGTGTACGTCATTAACACATTGTTCAAATATTTTAAACACCATGTAAATTACTCAGTTCGGATTTTAAAATAAGATGTAGGGACTCCAGTTTTTTTATAGGACCCAAATCTTACTCCCTTTTCTCTCACACAGGAGCACCCAATGATACCTAACCTAGGATTTATGATATCTCTATGATATAAACATTTTTTATTCCACAATCAGTCTTGTTTGATCTGAATTGGTGAGTTCTTTATTCCTCTTATTCCATTCTTTTTTCTTTTTTCCACAATGGAGTTATTCAGGTGAAAGTTAATATGCCCTATTTTCATGGTTTTTATATGTTTTATGATTTTTTCCCAATATGGACTAAGCCAAAGGTTGATACTTGATGAGTTTTCTACCAAATGTATACATTATGTGATCTATACCTTTTCCTTTATGGTTTGGTGGTTTATAATCTATGTTACCATTGTGAATCATGAAAAAACTTCTATTGTTACCTTAAAATTGATTTAATATCTTGATATAACTGTTTGGAACCTGTTTGGGATTCCAACTAGTACATTTTTTATTGTTGGACATTGTTATCCCCAACCTAGTCCACCCATGGGGTGTTACCTTATATCTACCATACTGTATACCACCCCACTAGGTGCATGTGAGCTCACAACTAGTTTTGGGAGCCTTGGTTGATTAAATAAAAATTTAATGAATTATTATGAGAAGTTCATGTATCCTTTCCATGTGAATATATTATGTGGGTTGTTTTAATTTTTTAAATGGAATCTGTAACATGAGTTGGATAAACTCATGGAATGTAATTGGTTATGAAATGATTAATGAAATTTATAGTGACTTAATAATGGTAGTGGATTCCTTGGATGAGATCATTGGATCTAAATTCCATTAGATATCATGGAATATTATACCCCGTGAATCTTGTTTATGGTAGTGGATTCCTTGGACTTTTTTACTCCTAGGATCCTAATTATGTATTATTCCATGGGCCTTCCTAACCTTTGAAATTGGATTTCTTGTACTTTCATTAGACATTATATGTTTACAATAACCTTGTAATCCACCCATTCCTTTATCTAGTTTACATTGAGTTGATCTTGGGACTCAATAAGGATGCCTTGGTATTCAATAACAAGGATATGGACCTTATTGGTTTGAAATTTGATTACATGACATGTTCAATATATATATTTTACATTTGATTACATGGTGTGGCTGTTGTGGATGTTTTACACTTGATTACACAGTATGTCTATTTTGGATGTTTAGACTAGAATAAATAGCTTGGCCATTGTGGATATTGAAAATTTGTTATACGGTGTGGAAATAGTGTATTTTTTATGCTTTATAGATAGCCTTGGTATGGGTATCAGATCTTAGTTGTTATACTAGATATTGTTGCTCATTTTTTATGCTTTATAGCTTCCCATGTTTATGGGAGCTTTAATGTTTTTTATAGGGACCCATGTTTGTGTACACGTGATCACAATTAAATTTTAATACTATTTCACTTATGATATGTTACACACTTATTTTTTTATATTACATAGACTTTATTTGTTATAGACACCCTTGGTGGTGTTCTTCTGAGTGTAATCTCACACCCTCTTCAGGACACTATTGCATACTCAAAAAACCTTTATCATTGTAGGTAGGGATATGAGGAATAACCCACTATATAATTCTTTATTGGTCATGTATAGTATTAGAGGAGAAGAGGACCAATCTAGGCTCTTTGTGATATGTACATATAGTCTAATTTGGTCTTTTTTATCTTTTTTACATGTATTGTATAGGATGTGTGTATTCCTTTATCCCTGCTTTGTAAAGATATTTCATGATCATCATATTGTATATAACTACTCTTGGCTATTAATTATCATTGTATTCTGGATGTTTGTCTTCTTCCAGTTATTTATTTTCTTCCACTCTTGACTATTTTAATCACAACTACTATGTTACACTCTTACATGAGGTTATAGTCACCCCACATACACACATTAGGCCCTCACTGCTAGTTGGAATCCCATGATATACAGTGAGTTGTGCTTGAGGAAATGTGACCCACCAGCTCGAGGCACCATTTAGTGGCTTCAAGGATGAGATGTTACAAGTTACTAGTGAGTGAGACTAAATGGTGTTTGTTTTTGTTATAGAAATTGGAACTAGGTAGGCGTCATAGGAACCATCCAGAAGAGGTTACAAAGAATGTAGTCTCACCTAAGTCATGGAGGATCCAATATTTTGTCTAGAGTATTGTTCATAAATTTCATGTCATAGATAATGGAAATATAAGGTATAAACCAAGGCATGTGTATCATTGAATTTATTTCCATAAGTAGTACCAACATAACTTTTAGTGGTATTTGGAACTAAAAAATAACAAGTGTGGATGAACAGGATGAATCAAATTTTTTCTTCCTTGGAACACCGGTTGATATGAAAATGATATTAGGAATGTATATGTTAGAGGATCTAAACACCGTTAGTGGGATTGATCAGTTCGGGATAAATTGGACTAAGGCATGGAGTAGAAGTACTTTGAAGAATTGTTCAATAAACTATTCTATCCCCACTCATTCTAAATTTCTAGAATAGTGGAATTCTTCCGTTTAACGTAATATCATCTCTTGATAATAAAATATATAGATGAATTAATGATTTTGGGTCTCCTTTCACTAGAATTTTCTGCAATTGTTACCTTGAAGGAATGTGTTTTTGAATCAGGGCTAAAATCTGAACTTCACATTAATATTGTTGTTATTTTTATAGTGGATTATATAGAGAGTGTAAATAGAGAAATTGTAGTGTAAAGATTCATATTGGGAAACATATTTAGAGGAACCATGTTTCTTCCTATGTGAAAATGTAGGAATTTCATTATGGGAAACATGTGGAGGGGGGACACCTATTCTCAAGGGGTTGGTATATCTAATAATTAGTCAATCAGATTGTAAAACATTATTCCATATCATAAGATTAAACTTGAATGTTTTAGTTGTGGTTCATTGGATCACATAATTGAGATTTCATGAAACCATCTTGACCATGTCACAATTGCAACTAGATAGGACATATCCATCAATATTATTGTAGTGATACAAGACCAAGTTCTAGGTACATATCTCATTCTTCTCAACAATCATATGCTTCAACTAGACAATTTCATTTTAATAGACCTTGCTAGAAGAAACCAGATAGTCATGGTAATTTGAGGAACACCATGACTCCTCAATCGATGAAATATCAATATGGTAACAAAGATAAAATTGATGTGAGTAAGAAATTGTATAGATTTTAGAAAGATATCATGAATGATCAATCAGTAACTTCAATAGTGATATCTACGATTCTTTTAAATTATACCATTATGAAATATTTGCTTGATATGGATGGATCCCATTAATTTATTTCTACTCATGTTGTTGATATATTGTGATTATATGTCGAGATGATTCCTTCTGTATTGAAACTCCAAACACCTTTGGAAAAACAAGAGTATCAATCCATGAAATGTGTATCATGTTCGATAAAAATTGATGGGACTGATTTGGTATGGTATATCACTATGATAGAGATTGTTTTCCATGACTTGATTCTAGGAATGAATTGGATGAAAAACATTGAGTCCCATATCGATTATTATGCATGGTAGTTTAGTTTCAAATTTAATGATGCTAGAAACATATTTAAAGGGGATTGGGAAGTTTATGCAAGTATAGAATGACCATTGGTATTAGTGGTTGATACAATATCTTTTTGGCAGACATAAATTGCTTTGGTATCAGTTGATGAGATTAGGAATATATATCTTCGAATAATAATAGACAAGTTTCTTACTTTTTTCCAAATAATTTCTCATGGTCAACACTCGTAATAGAAGAGGACTTTACGATTGATCTCTTACCAGCACCAGTACTATTTCCCTTCCATCCTATCATATGAAACCAATGGTATTGAGGTAATCTAATGATCAGTTGAAAGACTTGTATAGTGAAGGTTTTATCCAACCAAGAAAGTCTATGTGGCTATCCTCAATTCTTATTGTGATGAAAGTTGATGGAACTATTAGACATTGTGTAGATTTCCATTATCTTAATCAATATATGAAAAAGAATTGGTATCGTATTCCATAAATTGATTATTTGTTTGATTATTTGAGGGGATCCTACTGTTTTGCTAAAATTGACTTATGTTTGGGATATCAAAAGTTGTAGGTTTTGAAAGATGATATTACAAAGATAGCTTTCAAAATAATATATGGCCATTATGAGTTCTTTTTTATACAATTTGATCTTTCAAATCCACCAACCATATTTGTGAAATTGATGAATAAAATATTTAAAAGTTATCTATATTACTTTGTGGTGGTTTTTGTTGATGATATACTAGTTTATTCAAGGAAAAATGGAGATCATGACAAAAACATGGCTATAGAGTTGGGTATCTTGTGGGGGCATTATGTGTATTCCAAGTTTTAGAAGTTATATTTCTGAATATATGTAGTACGTTTCCTTGGACATGTAATATCTTAAAAATGTGTATCGATAGATCTAGAAATGATAGTAGTTGTTATCTCTTTGAATCCGTCAAAGAATGTATTTAAGATAAGTAGTTTCCTATGCTTCATGGGATACTACTGAGATTTTGTATATGACTTTTCACACTTGGAATCACCTATGATATCTTTTAAAATTAAAGGAGTTACTTTATAATAGAATGATGAATTTTTTAAATACTTTCAACGGATTTATATTATAATTACAATAGCACATATCTTTATGTTTCCAATGTCTACGCAGGTCTATAAAGTTGTCTATTGTGATTCAGAAAGATTTGGGTTCAAATTTATTCTAAATAATGGAGGTTTTATTGTTTTCTATGGATAAAAATAGTTATAGTTTCATTAGAAGAACTACCTAACACATGATTTGGAATTAATTATGGTAGTCCATGCATTTAATACTTGGTGTCATTTTCTTTTTAGGAAGAAATTCATAGTGTTTACAGACCATGAGATCCTGAAATATATTTTCTCTCTAGTATATTTAAATATATGGAAAATAATATGAATGTAATATCATCAAATGTTTATATTTTACTTTATGTTTACATTGGATGCAACGCCCTGACCCCAGTTACCCAGAGTCGGTCCATTATTACATAACATTAGCATGATCACAAGAGATCATGTCCCAAAAGACTGATCTGTTTAGTATCCTTATATATACTAGATACATACATAAGTTTTACATTAGATATGAAATTAAAAAAACAACATTGTGTCTCTTTTGAATAAACTCATATCCCTTAGCCTGTCTCTACAGGTCAGTCATAATATACTTCTTCGCGTCCTGGGAAAAATTATACATAAGAAAGGGGAGAGTTTAAATGCTCAGTAAGAATAACAATATTGAAAAACCATCATAAATAACCATAAACATTTAATCCAATGTTTAAGATTAAAACACAAGAATTTTAAACATAAACATCAGCATAATATGAAAAAGATAAATAAAATAATTCCATTTACTTATTTATATGGATATTCTACTAGACGAATAATCACATGTAATAACAATAGAAAATATCATAATGATGGAATGAATAATGTCGGACATCCTAACCACAATGTCAAGTCCCTGTCCCAAGACCCTAAATATAAATTCTCTCAAGGCCTTATTCTGAGGCACTATTTTGTCTCATGATACCTACTGATGCATCGAGGGGCTATAGCGGGCCCCGCCTATCACTTACTACGTCCAATGCATTTCTCATATGAAAAGGGTGAAACATAACATAAACATTCATATTAAACTGGCATAAAAGATGTTAATACTTTAACCATAATCCATGAATGACATAAAAATTGCATATCCATAGTCAAACATATCATAAAACTATAAATACAATATGGAATATTCTATCATAATAAACCAACTTCAATTAAACATAAAATCCAACATTATATGTTGACATGGATGAAATCAATATAAAAACTATTTGAGAGAAATATATATTTCTACTTTGAAATCATTTAAAACTAGAATAATTATAAAATAAAACATTTATTTTTGAAAATATTCAAATAATCATGTAAGGGAAGATTGGAATGTGTTATAACGATGGAAAATAGTTACACCTGCTTTATAAGTTAAAAAACATTCTTTCCTTAATTTTTAGAAAAGGTCATAACGTACATTGTTTGAAAAATGATTGAAATATTCCTTTCAAAACATTTTAGAAAAATTAAAACAAGCGTTTAAATTAATTTAACCCATATTCTAGGAAATAGAAAAAAAAATTGAAATACATTTTTAAGAACATGGATGTGGATGATAATGAAGTTTCATTAGATACTTACGTATAAACAACCTCGGATAATAAAGAGAATGTAAAATTAACCCTTACCTTTTATTGTTCTTTAGTTGAGGGTATGTTAACATCCTTTATAAAAGTTAAATAATTGTTACTAAATTAATCAATAACCACATACATAAATATGATATCATATATTATCCTCTAATATTGTTTTGTTAATAATATTTCAGTAGTATCATTGTTTTATTTGTTAACTGATTCATTTTTCATTATATGTTTTGTTACATGAGTCATTATTGTTATGGATAAGATTTAATTGACTCATATACATAATGATATTACGTTCATAAAAATTATTTTTTTAATCATCAAATAAAAAATATTCTTGAATGGTTACTATGGGCAAAAAAATCTCATCGTGTCGTGGAGACGGTAGTCCATACATACGCACGAGCGACAATATCATTCTATTGATGGTGAAATCATATGTAATTGGATGGTATATTATATATACTGAATAATTAACATTTTATATTTATTATTTAAATAAATTGTACATCATTATTATACCCATCTTAATAATGAAGTGTTGAATGACAAACTACACCATGACGTGGAGACGGTAAGCCGTACATACGCACGTATGGTGACTTTGTCATTCATATGATGGATAGAATAATGAATATTGTTGTACCATATTTATAATAACATCACAATATGTATAAGGTACTAGAGTTAATATTTTTTTATGGAAACAACAAAGAAATAGGAATTGTAAGAATAAAACAACTTCGAAAGAGGTGATGAAATTATTACCTCTTCATCAGGTGATTCCTTTTGATTTGAACAAAATCACTCTTTAGGATGGATTTATGACCCAATTAATGCCTATAGGATGAAGTGATGGTATTTGGAAGGAGATTTGGGTAGGGTTTGGTCGATCCAAATGTCTTTGTAGGTGTGAATTTAAGATAAGGGGAAGTACCCTTTTGTAAGAGATGTGAGGGGAACTTTAGGAAATGCTTGAAATATAATTTTATTATATAATTATTTTCAGTTCCTAATAGATAAAAATGTATTTATTTCAATGATAAGGTGGTTATGGGTCAAAATTCTCTCAACTAATAGGTTTTAGACATGTTTAGTTCACCATGATAACTTTATCTTTTAAATTTTACTCTTAGTTAAATAGTTTAACTTTTACCATGTCTTGTTGTATTTTTATATTACATGGTTAATATAGATACTATAAAATTCCAATAGAACATAAAATGGTTCATTAATGAAATATATAACATTATCTGTGTTCTTTTCCCAATTATTATATTTTTAGAAATGATTTATCATTTAATAAAATATTATTTGTTTTAAAAACTCATTTATGTCAATTTTGACACTATTTAGTATTTGGTTTTTATGAAAGTCATAACAACTTTATTACATCTAAAAAATAAATTGAATCAATCCTAACATGTAATAATCAAATATAAAAATCTATTATGTCATCAAATGTTTCAATTTACATTTATTTTAAAATTTATAATATCAATTATTTTGATCCTTTATTAATAAGATAATTACTTCATCATCATTGAGTAATAAATAAATTTAATTATTTAAAGTTTAAAATATATAAAAAAATTACTATGAGGTATGAAATATTTTTATCTTTCTAATGAATATTTATAGTCGAATTTATCTTAATTATAACTCTGTATTAAAAATTGTTTATTTATTAACATTTGAATTTAACACTTTTAACTCTTCTTTAAATGTAATAAATGTCCTAATCTAATCCATGTTGATCAAAAAGGATCATATTTTTATCCTAAGCTTGATTTTGGTCTAAAAACACTTATCCAATAGAATTAGGACATGTTTTGGGTCAATTTTATATTATTATAGTATTATTTTCACCATTAATTACCCTATTTACTTTTAACCGTGGTAAATAAAATTCATAAGTTACTATTCACCATAAATTATTTTCATCCTATTGAACCACATTTTACTTATTTATGAAAACCATTTCTATTAGTTTTTATAAATTCAATTTACAGAAGTCGTAAAATTGCATTTTATGAAAATTTGCGAATGTGCCTACGATGTGGGTAAAAACATTAAAAAGTTCAACAAAATTTTACATATATAATATTATTATAAAATGACTCCAATAAATTTCATTGGAATAATATAGGTATTATGTATCTATTTTTACATTAAAATAAATTTAAATTGAAAATAATTATTTAAATAAAAAGTCTATTTTAAACAATAATGCAGTATTTTTCACTATTCATCAAATGTTGAAGGTTTTCTGAAAAATTACCATAATTAACCCGGATCTAATTTTGACATTCCAAATCCAGAAAATAAGTACATTTTCAAAAAAAAATAAAAAATTGGGTATTACTATTCATAACTACTTTTTAAACGGCTAGTTTCATTGGTCGTGGTGTGCTAGAACTCGGAGCTGCGTAAAGCGCAAGCTATTGCATTATTCAAAGAGAAGCATACAGTGGAAGCTTGTAGTGCTACATTCTTCCCACCTTCAAATAATTTCATCCTCAAAATTTCTATAATATTACTTTATATTAAGATTTGGGTGGTTCTTTATCATTAGTTCCTTTGGTTCTCATGTTGTCTCATCCATTTTATGGTTTCTTTAACAAAAACTTTTACCAGATGAGTTGTCTGGTTTCTCAAAACTTGTTCTCTAGTATCAAGAATTCTTATAGGCTCTTCACAATAAGACAGATTGAGTTCCAGTTCTATTTTTTCATAGGTGATTACATGTGTTGGGTCAGGCATGTATTTTCTCAACAGTGTTATGTGGAACACATCATGAACCTTGGAGAGACTTGGCGGAATTGAAAAATGGTAAGCTATAACTCTAATTTGTTATTGAATTTTGAAAGGTCTGATATACCTGGGACTTAATTTACCCTTCTTACTGAATCTTATAACACCCTTCCATGAATATACCTTCAATAAAACATGATCACCTACTTGAAATTCCAAATCCTTCTTTTGATTGTCTTCATAGATCTTTTGCCTAATTTGAGCTTCTTTGATATGGGTTTGGATAATATACACCTTTTCTATTGTTTCCTCAATGAGATTTGGGCCTATGAGTTTTCTTTCACCTACATCATCCTTACAAGTTGGTGTGCGACATCTCTTTCTATATAACGCTTCTTATAGTTCCCTCTAAATACTTGAATATAAGTTATTATTATAGGAAAATTATACCAGAGGTAAATACTGATCCCACATACCTTTAAAGTCAAGTGACAAAGATCTCAACGTGTCTCTTAAGGTTATAATAGTTCATTTTAATTGTCCATGAGTTTGAGGGTGGTAGGCATCTCTCAAACGAAGTTCAATATCCAGGTATTTCTGAAGAATTTTCTAGAATATTGATGTAAAACAGGGATCAAGATCAGAAAAAATTTATAGGGGTACACCATGAAGTCTTACAACATCATTAATATATAGTCTTTCTAAATGTTCAAGTGGTAAATATTCTGTTATTGTAATAAAATGTTCTGACTTGGTAAGATGATCGACAATTACCTATATTGCATCATTCCTTCTACGAGTCTTCGGAAGCCCCATGACAAAGTCCATCGTAATATCATCCTATTTATACTCAGGTGAGGGAATAGGTTCCATTAATCCTCTAAGATGTTGTCTTTTATCCTTCACCTATTGACAAACTGTACTTCTTGACACGTAATTAGCAATATACTTCTTCATGTTGTCCCGCAAAAAATGTTTCTTCAAATATCTATACATCTTAGTGATACCAGGGTGTATAGAGAAATCAGAGCTACAACAGTCATCCAACAATTCCCTTTTTAGATCCGGTATATCGAGAACAAAAATCCTCTTCTCAAATTTCAAAATTCCATCTTTATATATGATGTCTACCAATCTCTGATCATTCACTACTTTAATTATCTTTTGAAACTGTCACGTACCAGATCTGGTCGCCACCATTAATGGCACCAAACCCGGCCCATGACAAGGCCCGAAGGGCATTCCCTATCCCCACGGGCTGGCACAAGTGCCCGGGTATAAAACAATATGATTTGGGAACGATTTACCCGAGTATGAAAGCATAAAACAAATAAAACAATCAATAATAAGAATCTGAAATTTCCATGCTAAACCATTCTTAACAAAACCAGATCTGAATACATATGTTTAAAGACACTACAAGTGGTCCAAATACAAATAATGACAACATCAATACATCCCCAATCACTTCACACAACAAGGGTGTCATCACCCGCAAGCCTTCTCCACAACTCTGCCCCAACGATGGGGACTAACACCCTGAAGCGCCATCACCCTTAGCCTTCCCTTTACCTGAGTCAAGCATAAGAAGTTCTACTTACACCCAAGGAGTGTAAGTAGGGTGTGAGCCTAAGCCCAATAGGATACCACCAGAAGATTCCAAAGAGGATGCAATACAATGGGAACAAAACTAGCAATGTTAACACACAAGGTGAAACAATGTTAAAAATTTCAAGAAAAACAACTTTCAAATGAAAACAGTTTTCAATCCAAGAATTTCAGAATGATAACACATTAAATAAACATGTGAGATACTGTAAAGTACTGCCAAAAGATCCCACAATAAGGGTAAATACTACAATTCTAATGAGCACAAAAATTGGGAACACCCCTAGGCAACTAGATAGTCTCGGGCCCTATGTACCTCGTACCTCGGTGTAAAGTATCCAAGTCACAATACTTTCCCGTGCACGAGCCACTAGTAGGGAACAAACCCATAACCTAGTGGTCCCCAAATAACATCCATATAGTTCAGTTAGTGTTGTCGTTATCCATTTGCTCAGTGAAACAGGGACACAACCCATCCGGTCCACTAGCCGTACTAGTACATATCCGCCCACCTAAGTACCCGGGATTCCCCCTTTTGTGCTCAAACAATTTCAGCAAACAACACACATACTTTTTCATGTAAAGTATCACTACTGGTCACAAACAAATAGTACAGTAGCTACACACATTTTATATCATTTGAAACAGTCAATAAAATATTTTGATCTTCAATAAAACAACCTCTCAAAACATCACATTGTTTTGCACCCAAAACTCTTTAAAATATCCACTTTTCACAGTATGTGAACACTTTTAAGTCATCAAAACAAAGTTTCAGTTCAACACAATTTAATAAAACCAAAAATTCAGTTATGGGGCAGCCCAATGTGAACCAAGAAATTATATATTTTAAAAACCACCATTTTCACACCAACATGGCACTTAATGCCCATTTGCTTCTCAAACACAATTTAAACAAACTTTTGCAGCCACAACCAAAAATAATAAATATTTAAAACATTATTTTAATTCCTAATACAGTTCAATAAAATCAACTATGTAATTAGAGTTCATCCCAAAATGAACCAACAAAAGACTTGCATGAAAAACCCTCAATTTCACCAAAAATTGTAACATACAATTCATTTGCATTGTAAATGAAACTAAAACAAATTTTTACAGAAACATTAAAATTCAATAAGCATTAATTCACCCTCAACACAGCAAGCAAATTCCCAAAACATTTCACACACAATGGAATCACCTACCAAAAGATTCAAGAACCGCAAATCCTAGTGCGGAACTTCAACCGCACGACCACCGCGCCACAAGGAAGTGATATCAAACCTAAAACCAGAGGATTGAACCATGAATCCCAAAATGAAGCCCTAGGTACGAAGCCCTAGCTTCTGGACATTTGGGGATTCAAGAAAAAAAAGATAAATCTCAAGGAAAAGGAGAGAACTAGAAGGATAGTCACTTACTTGAGAAAACTGGACGTTTTTAGAAACCAGAGAAGTTAGGCCCTAATTCACGACATATGCGATCTCCAAAGAGGGGGAAACGACTCTGGGGGTGCGGCCAGGTACAGTGGGAGAAGGTGAGAGGTGGAATCACCGAAAAAGAATAAAAATTGAATATTTTATGAAATAATTACAAAACAATTTTAAAACTGGAAATGGGCTTTCGGGTTGGCCCAATACCTAACTCGATCAACCAAATCCAAGATGCAAATGAATTTTTAAGGGGGCCAAAATTCATTGGTGGTTTTAATAGTTAAATTAAGGTCATTTTGGAAGTGGAATGAGTTAAAAATGTTGAAAAACGAGGGAGTTATTAAACAATCAAACTTTATTGTCAAAACTGGAAATGGGCTCTCGAGTTGACCCAAATTATGGAAACCCACCATTTCCTTCAAAAATGCATTGAAAACCCCCAAAAAAAGAAATAATGTAAATTAAATAAAACAAAATACCTTTAAACTATGTCATTTATGTGAAAATTCTCCCCACCATGAAGGACTTTCCGCCCCGGAAAGTCATCATGATTCTTGGTTGGTAAACAAGAATGGGTACTCTTCCTCGACCCATGACTTTCGCTCCCAAGTCTCATGTGTATCATTCCCATGCCACCATAGAACCCGAACTAATGGAATAGACTTACCTCGAATTATCTTCTCTTGGGAGTCCACAATTTTTACTGGCCTCTCAACAACAGACAAGTCAGGCTCTATCTCCAATTCTTCCCAATTCAACACATGGGACGGATCTGGGTTGTATTTCTTCAATTTGAGAGACGTGGAAGACATCATGGATGGACGTCAGCTGAGAAGGTAAGGCCAACCTGTATGCCACCTTTCCAATACGCTCGGTGATCTCAAAGGGCCCGACATACCGTGGCATTAACTTACCTTGCTTCCCCAATCGACGATGGTCCAAACGAGGGGCCACTTTTAAGAATACCCTATCACCCACAGTAAACTCTAGGTCTCGACGCCTCCGATCAGCATAAGATTTATGACGACTCTGAGCTGTCAATAAGCGCTTCCTGATCAATTTGACCTTCTTAGAAGTCTCCTGCACAAGGCTCGGCCCCAATAGTGAAGTCTCTCCTACCTCAACCCAACATAGGGGGGACCGACATGGCCGACCATAGAGCGCCTCAAAAGGGGCCATTCGAATTGAGGATTGGTAACTATTATTATAAGAAAACTCAACCAATCCCAAATGGCTATCCTAAGAACCTACAAAGTCCAAGACACATGCACGAAGCATGTCCTCCAAAATCTGATTCGCCCGCTCTGTCTGACCATCCGTCTGAGGGTGGTACGACGTGATCATCTTAATCTGAGAGCCCAAGGCCTTTTGAAGGCCTTCCCAAAATCGAGAAGTGAAGTGAGGGTCTCTATCTGAGACAACAGCTAATGGTACACCATGGAGTCTCACCACCTCTTGAAGATACAAATGGCCCAACTCATCCACTTTAGATGTATCTCTGATCGGAATGAAGTGGGCTGATTTGGTCAGACGATCAATCACCACCCAAATGGAATTCTTACCCCGAGGTGTACGAGGTAAGCCAACAATGAAGTCCATGGAAACCTCGTCCCACTTCCAGGTAGGAATGGGTAATGGTTGGAGCAAACCAGAGGGCCTTTGGTGCTCTGCTTTCACCTGCTGGTATGTGTAGCATCTCGAAACAAAGTCTGCTATGTCTCGTCTTATACCAGGCCACCAAAAATGCCGACAGACATCATAATAAATCTTAGTGGCACCTGGATGGACAGCCCACTGAGACTGGTGGCTATCATGCATCACTGCCTTCCGTAGAGATAACGGTACTACTGAACGGCCCTTGAAGCACAAGATGCCCTCGGGAGATGACGACCAATCAGAGGATGTCTCCCCACCATGAAGTAACTTCTTAGACCGCTGAAAAAGATCATCACTGGGCTGTTCCTGCTGAATCAACTCTAATAGAGAAGGAGTCAACTGGACACTTGCCAAGAATGCCCCTCCACTGTGTTCCCTAGCCTCCACATGCATTTGAGAAAAGAGCCCCATCAATGTCCACTCATCACTAGACTTCCTCAAAGCCTGCACTGGAAATCTTCTGCTCAAAGCGTCGGCCACCACATTACCCTTTCTTGGGGTATAGACAATTTCAAAGTCGAACCCCTGCAAGTACTCGATCCAGCGGCGTTGCCTCAAGTTGAGGTCCTTCTGCGAGAAGATATAAGCCAAGCTTTTGTGATCAGAGTAGACCACAAACTTCTCGCCAAAGAGGTAGTGACGCCATGTCTTCAAAGCATGCATCACCGCTGCCAACTCCAAGTCATGGGTAGGGTAGCTCTTTTCATGTGGTCGGAGTTGACGAGAGCCATAAGCCACCACATGATCATCCTGCATAAGCACGCACCCAAGACCCATACCTTAAGCATCACAATAAACCACATAACCCTTCCTGGCCTCAGGAAAAATCAGCACAGGGGCGGTAGTCAACCGTCTCTTCAGCTCCTCGAATGATGCTTGACATTATGGACCCCATACAAACTTCACCCCTTTCCGGGTGAGCGCAGTCATTGGTGATGCAAGCCGAGAGAAATCCCGAACGAATCGCCTGTAGTAACCAGTCAGGCCAAGGAAACTCCTGATCTCGAACACATTCTTCGGCTGCTCCCATGACATAACCGCACTAATTTTCTCAGGGTCCACTAAAACTCTGTGCTCTGAGATCACATGCCCCAGAAATCTCACCTCTCTGATCCAGAAGGTGCACTTTTACAACTTTTCATAGAGGCGGTGATCCCGTAATGTACCTAAAACGATCCTCAAGTGATGTTCGTGTTCCTCCTCAGAGCTAGAGTATACCAGAATATCATCCACGAACACCACAATAAATGAATCGAGATACTGATGAAACACCCTATTCATGAGTGCCATAAAGACTGCTGGAGCATTGGACAATCCGAAGGGCATGACCAAATACTCAAAGTGGTCGTACCTGCACCGAAAGGCTGTCTTTGGGATATCTGACTCCTTCACCCTGAGTTGATGATACCCTGAACGCAGGTCTATCTTTGAAAACCAATTTCCTCCCTTCAACTGGTCAAACAAATCATCTATTCTGGGCAAAGGGTATTTGTTTTTAATTTTTACCTTATTCAGCTTCCGGTAGTCAATGCACAGACGGAGGGATCCATCAGCCTTTTTTGTGAACAACACAGGAGCGGCCCAAGGAGAGACGCTCGGGCGAATGAATCCTTTGGATTCTAAGTCGTCCAGCTGTATCTTTAATTCCCTCAACTCAGTGGGGGCCATGCGATAGGAGGGAAGAGATATCGGTTGTGTTCCCGGCGCCAGATTAATCGAAAACTCCACATCCCGCTCTGGGGGAAAACCCGAAAAATCATCCCGGAATACCTCTGGAAACTCATTCACTACATGAGGTAGTGAACCATTAGAAGAAATACCATCTTCTAGAATGAGAAAAGATAACTGGAAGATAACACTTCCCAACTCTGGGAGTGGAGGCCCTGCGCGACTTGATCGTGGATCCCATTCTCCATGAAAAACCTGACGACTCCCATCAAATGATGTGAAACTCACCCGCTGTCTGTGGCAATCGATGTGTGCCTGGAAGTTTACTAGCCAATCCATCCCAAGTATAACATCAAAAAGGTCCATATCTAAGACCAAGAGGTCCCACTCCATCTTGACCCCTGACACAGAAAGTGCACACGAGGGGCACCTCAGGCCCTGCTCCTTCTTCTTTCCCAATGGTGTCACCAACTCCATCGCAAAAGACATCAACTCAGTTGGCAAATTCAGCATGTCCACAAAATGTCCAGAAATGAATGAAACAGAGGCACCAGTATCAAAAAGAGCAGTAGCTATAGAAGATGCGATCAGAACGGTACCTCGAACTGTCGACGGTCCCGCCTCTGATCCTGCTGGTGACCGATCCACTGCATGGAGATGTCCAGTATCTGCCTGAGGACGACCGCTAGTATGTGGTTTTGCCCTGAACTAGCTCTGCCCAGAAGATGATCCAACCCTTCCACCACGACTTCTAAATCAAGATCCCCCGGTCCTCGATGGCTCAGACTGTGCTGACACTCCTT
Source organism: Viscum album (assembly GCA_963277665.1). Taxonomy (NCBI): domain Eukaryota; kingdom Viridiplantae; phylum Streptophyta; class Magnoliopsida; order Santalales; family Viscaceae; genus Viscum; species Viscum album. The sequence goes on along the minus strand of OY728137.1, from coordinate 1,690,617,963 downwards.
TTGAACCCACTGAACCAACCCCACTTGGAAGTGGACGTGCCACACCACAAAAACGCTGCAAATGCCCCATACCTCCACACTAGAAACAAGGCTTCAGAGGAAGTGGACATGCTGGTCGGATATGCCCAGGCCTCCCACATTGGTGGCACACGACCGATCTTGCATCAGAAGCAGCAGAAGAAAACTGCCTGGAAGAGTGGCCTGAACTGCCCCCTCCTTTCTTCACATGATCCTCCCGCTTCCTTTTCTTCTCTGAGGAGCTACCACTTCCCACTGATGATACTGAACCATAGAAACCAGCCCTGCCTTTCCTATCAATCTCCACCATGCACGCTCGATCAACAACCTCAGCATAGGTCCTCAGCTTAAACAAGAACACCTGGGAGTATATCTCTGGTCGCAAGCCTTTCTCAAACCTCTGGGCCTTAGCTTACTCATTAGAGACAATTTCTGGAGCATACCGAACCAATTCAGCGAAACGGTTGGCATACTCCATCATAGATAGATTCCCCTGAGCAAGTTCCATGAACTCTCTAGACCTGGAATAAGCCAACACCTCAGGGCAATACTGTTCATTGAAGACAGCCTTGAAATCTCCCCAGTGCATCTGATCATTCTTCCCAGCCTGAAGCACTGAATCCCACCATTTACGACTGGGACCCTCCAATAGGAAGGAGGCACACTTCACCCTGAGCTCCTCGGGTGTTTCCAGGAACTCAAACATACGCTCGATCTTCTCGATCCATTCTTCTGCTTCCTGGGGTTCTGAGATGCCTCGGAAGGTTGGAGGCTTATTTTTCAGGAACTCCTGGGCCTTGTCCTTTATAGGACCAGTATAATCCTCTATAACAGGAGCTGGAGCTGTAGATGGTCCATATCCTAGAGCCTGGACATCCCGGACCACGGCCTCGACTAGCCTCTAATCAATCGGCGTGGGAGAACTCTCTCCAGCTTCCTCCTGTGGGTGCGTGGGAGCTTTCCGGGGAGGCATGTTGCTACAAAATGCAACAGTCACAAAACAATGGTCAATACCACAATTCAGAAAATTGTAATCAAATACATCAAATATAATCAAACTAAACACATTCTTGTAATAAAAGAACCAACTACTCCACATTTGCCTGATGTCCACATGTGGTCTGCAGCCCACACGTCTCACCTGGAAGTGAAGTCAATTAGTAAATTCCAACATCCTCTGGTGACTCAAGGTCTTCCATGAGAGGTGCGGGCCAGGCACCCTACTCACAACCAATACCCCGAGCCCCGATAGTCCTACCTCCTGTCTATCCCGACTCATCCCAAAATAGCAATATAACCCAAAAACTTTAACCTGCTCTGATACCATTTTGTCACGTACCAGATCTGGTCACCACCATTAATGGCACCAAACCCGGCCCATGACAAGGCCCGAAGGGCATTCCCTATCCCCACGGGCTGGCACAAGTGCCCGGGTATAAAACAATATGATTTGGGAACGATTTACCCGAGTATGAAAGCATAAAACAAATAAAACAATCAATAATAAGAATCTGAAATTTCCATGCTAAACCATTCTTAACAAAACCAGATCTGAATACATATGTTTAAAGACACTACAAGTGGTCCAAATACAAATAATGACAACATCAAGACATCCCCAATCACTTCAAACAACAAGGGTGTCATCACCCGCAAGCCTTCTCCACAACTCTGCCCCAATGATGGGGACTAACACCCTGAAGCGCCATCACTCTTAGCCTTCCCTTTACCTGAGTCAAGCATAATAAGTTCTACTTACACCCAAGGGGTGTAAGTAGGGTGTAAGTCTAATCCCAATAGGATACCACCAGAAGATTCCAAAGAGGATGCAATACAATGGGAACAAAACTAGCAATTTTAACACACAAGGTGAAACAATGTTAAAAATTTCAAGAAAAGCAACTTTCAAATGAAAACAGTTTTCAATCCAAGAATTTCAGAATGATAACACATTAAATAAACATGTGAGATACTGTAAAGTACTGCCAAAAGATCCCACAACAAGGGTAAATACTACAATTCTAATGAGCACAAAAATTGGGAACACCCCTAGGCAACTAGATAGTCTCGGGCCCTATGTACCTCGTACCTCGGTGTAAAGTATCCAAGTCACAATCATTTCCCGTGCACGAGCCACTAGTGGGGAACAAACCCATAACCTATTGGTCCCCAAATAACATCCACAGAGTTCAATTAGTGTTGTCATTATCCATTTGCTCAGTGAAACAGGGACACAACCCATCCGGTCCACTAGCCATACTAGTACATATCCGCCCACCTAAGTACCCGGGATTCCCCCTTTTGTGCTCAAACAATTTCAGCAAACAACACACATACTTTTTCATGTAAAGTATCACTACTGGTCACAAACAAATAGTACAGTAGCTACACACATTTTATATCATTTGAAACAGTCAATAAAATATTTTGATCTTCAATAAAACAACCTCTCAAAACATCACATTGTTTTGCACCCAAAACTCTTTAAAATATCCACTTTTCACAGTATGTGAACACTTGTAAGTCATAAAAACAAAATTTCTGTTCAAAACAATTTAATAAAACCAAAAATTCAGTTATGGGGCAGCCCAATGTGAACCAAGAAATTATATATTTTAAAAACCACCATTTTCACACCAACATGGCACTTAATGCCCATTTGCTTCTCAAACACAATTTAAACAACCTTTTGCAGCCACAACCAAAAAGAATAAATATTTAAAACATTATTTTAATTCATAATACAGTTCAATAAAAACAACTATGTAATTAGAGTTCATCACAAAATGAACCAATAAAAGACTTGCATGAAAAACCCTCAATTTCACCAAAAATTGTAACATACAATTCATTTGCATTGTAAATGAAACTAAAACAAATTTTTACAGAAACATTAAAATTCAATAAGCATTAATTCACCCTCAACACAGCAAGCAAATTCCCAAAAAATTGCACACACAATGGAATCACCTACCAAAAGATTCAAGAACCGCAAATCCTAGTGCGGAACTTCAACCGCACGACCACCGCGCCACAAGGAAGTGATATCAAACCTAAAACCAGAGGATCGAACCATGAAACCCAAAATGAAACCCTAGGTACTAATCCCTAGCTTCTGTACATTTGGGGATTCAAGAAAAAAAAAGATAAATCTCAAGGAAAAGGAGAGAACTAGAAGGATAGTCACTTACTTGAGAAAACTGGACGTTTTTAGAAACCAGAGAAGTTAGGCCCTAATTCACGACAGATGCGATCTCCAAAGAGGGGGAAACGAAGCTGGGGGTGCGTCCAGGTACAGTGGGAGAATGTGAGAGGTGGAATCACCGAAAAAGAATAAAAATTGAATATTTTATGAAATAATTACAAAACAATTTTAAAACTGGAAATGGGCTTTCGGGTTGGCCCAATACCTAACTTGATCACCCAAATCCAAGATGCAAATGAATTTTTAAGGGGGCCAAAATTCATTGGTGGTTTTAATAGTTAAATTAAGGTCATTTTGGAAGTTGAATGAGTTAAAAATGTTGAAAAACGAGGGAGTTATTAAACAAAAAAAAATATTGTCAAAACTGGAAATGGGCTCTCGAGTTGACCCAAATTATGGAAACCCACCATTTCCTTCAAAAATGCATTGAAAACCCCCAAAAAAAGCAATAATGTAAATTAAATAAAAAAAATACCTTTAAAATATGTCATGTATGTGACAGAAACTCTTCATCATCAGTCTGAGAACTTTTTATCCTTTCTAGTAAATATGGTTTGGAAAATATTTGAAAAAGTATCGATGTTTCACATTCCATAATTATTCCCATATCTATCCATACTAAATCCATGAACATAGGATCCCTTTCAACTATAATCTTGTTTATCAACTCCATGATCCTTTTTTCTCAAATATTCTTCCACCTTATTTTCATTCCCTGGATGGTAGTGTATGGTGCAATCATAATCCTTGAGTAGTTCGAGCCATCACCTTTGGCTCGTGTTGATTTCTTTTGGAGATAAAATATACTTCAAACTCTTATGATCTGTATATATCTCACATTTTTCACCATGGAGATAGTGTCTCCAAATCATCAGAGAAACTTTTACACCTACTAACTCAATTTCATGAATAAAATAGTTTTTTTCATGAATTTTTAGCTTCTATGATGCATAGAAAATAAATCTATCATTCTGCATAAGAACACAACCATTTCCTTCCTTCGAATCATCAATAAAAATAACAAACCCATCATTATATGATGGTAGAGTCAGGATAGGATCATTGTCTAATATTATCTTCAATTCTTCAAAACATTCTTTACACTCTTTTCTCCAAAACAATTTAACCCCTTTGCATGTGATCTTGGTTAATGGGTTAGCCAATTGGGAAATATTATGGATGAAATGACGATAATAACCTATAAAACCAATAAAACTATGTAACTCAGTTATACTCGTCGGTTCTGACCATTCTTGGATTGACCTTGTCTTTGAGGGATCAACAGATATTCCATCCTTAGAGACAATATGGCCAAGAAAATAAATTTCTTAAAGAAAGAATTCACACATTCTAAACTTCCCATATAATTCAATTCTTCTATGATTTTTCATAATAGTGCACACAAGTGATTTTCTTGATCTTCATTACTTTTAGATTATACCAAGATATAATCTATAAATACCACTAAAAATTAATCAAGATATTCTGTAAAAACATTATTCATTAGATCCATGAGAACATAGGGTGAATTAGTCAGTCCAAAAGGCATTACTATAAACTCGTAATGCTCATACCTGGTTTGAAATGTTGTATTTGGAATGACTTCATTCTTTACGCAAAACTGATGGTATCTAGATCGAAGGTCAATATTTGAAAAATATTAAGCTCTGTGAAGTTAATAAAATAAATCATTAATGTGATGTAGGGTATACTTGTTATTTAATGTTATAGAATTGATCTCCCTATAGTCATTGAACAATATCATAGATCTATATTTATTTTTAACAAAAAGAACAAGGGATCCCCATGGAGAAACACTAGGGTAAATAAATACTTTATTACTCAATTACTCTAGTTTTATCTTTAGTTCCACTAATTCCACAGAGGTCATTCTATAAGGGGTCTTTGATATGGGCCTTGAACCAGGAATTAAGTCAATGGAAAACTCAAATTTCCATTATATAGGATGTCCAGGTAAATCCTTGGGAAACACATCAACATATTCTTTAACAATATGTAAATCATCTATTTGAACATTCCTTTACTCACCCATAGTTATGTAACTCCCTTCCTCCCCAATAATTAAATTTAATAGAGTAACTGGGGGTTATCTAGATGAGAATCAGATGGTGATGTTTCTACTCTAAAGAAAAGGGATTCCTTATCATCATCTAAAATTGTAACCTCCTTTTTCTTAAAATAAATTTTGGCATCATGGTCCAAAATGTAATCCATGCCAAGGATTATATGAAATTCAATAAAGGTTATGACAATAATATTAGTAGATAAAGCACGTTTTTATGACATAATGGTAACTAATAGGCCAAAATTTGTTGCTTTGATACTTCCCATAGGTGTTTTGACAGAAAAAAATACCTTGTTAAGTCAAATTGAAAATAAATAATTTTCATGGAAAACTAGGAAGATATGAAAGAATTCAGTGATCCAAAATGAAATAAATCATAGTCTAATTTTGAAGAAATGATTAAAGTACATGCCACCACATCATTAGGAACTTCAACCTCGGTAGTAGTGAACGCATAAGCCTGCCTTTCTCCCTTGGCCTTTTCTGAGGTAAGTTTCCATGACTCTTAAGACATTCTTGCATAATTCCACATTTATTTAAAATTTTATCATTGAACATTGACATCCTCTTTCTTCCCCTTACAATCATGAGCTTGGTGGCCTTTTTATCCACACATATATAAAAATCTCATCACCTTTAGGCATGTACCAGTGTGTTTCTTTCTACAATTACTGTAGGGTGGAAAGTTAATTTTTCCATTATTCCCCTTGTTTCCTTTTTCAGAGTGTTCATTAGATCTCTTCTTCTCTTTATTCACATTAAAGTCATAAGACAAATAATTCCTTTTCTGTCTTGATAGAACATGAGACTACATCTTCGTATGACGATAAGGATTGTGAGACTAATGCTAGAAAAATAAATGGTTTAATACCCTAAAATAATCAATCAATCTTACTTCCTAAGTTACATATATAATATTTATCATGCCTTTCTAACCTTGTAAATCGCTCCTCATACTTTGTGACATTCTCATCCTCTTTTTACCTGAGACATGGAAATGTTATTTCCATGTCAGCTCAATATTTACAAGGAATGTATTTTTATATAAAATATCTTTAAACTCCCTCCATTACATATTTGATACTTCTTCATCCTCCTTTGTGTTTTGAATTAATGAACACCATTGATCTGTATCTCCTGAGAAGAGCTAAACTTCCATGAAAACCTTTTACCTTTCGCTACTCCCTAAAGCATGAAATATTTTATCTATAGAACTTATCCATTGCTCTATTACAAATTCATTTTTAGTCTCATTGAATTTTTGTGGTTTCTACCTCATGAAGCGGTCTAAAATTGATCCTCCACTTTGTGGATCAGGGTTCTCCATACGATTAAGGTTATCATTCATAACCCGAGTGAGTTTTCCCAGTGTGGTTATAATTTGTTCAACACTAGTTGTATCACTAGATCCACTATAATTATCTTGAATAAGAGTTAAATCCCTACATGGATTATGTTTGTTGATATGGTTTTCATTCCTTCCACAATGAACCATTTCTAAAAAATGGCATACAATATATTAGTTTATGAATCACAATGCATAATTCCAAGATTGTCAAATACTTAACAAAAATTGAACAGTTTATGCACATAATCCATAATCATAAAAAAAATTATTTGGGGATGTATTTACTCATAAATCCTTCATAATGGTTTATAATGAAAATGTGAATTATTTTTAGTATATCCCATGGGAGTTTCAAACTAGGAGCGCAGTAAGGGTCATTGTCATGTACCAGGATACCCTAGGTCATGTCTGAAACTCCTTATCATAGTTTTCACTTCTAGATACATCTGGTCAAAAACCACATCCACTTTTAGTATCCAGAAAGGGATGCATTTCATGGAAAACCCACATAATATATACATTACCAAAAAAATTAGATGTTCTTCTATACTAATCCTCGAAGTCTTTCTTAGTGTATTGTTCTCTAATCAGAGTTTTTTCTAAATATAGTTTTCAAGGTTTGTACTAAACTTCCTATGATACCAATTGAAATTCCCCAACCCCAGTTACCTAGATTTAGTTCATTATTAAATAAAATTTTCATGATCATAAGAGTTCAATCCCCGAAAGACCGGTCAGTTTTGTAGCCTTGGAAAATACTAGATACATACATAAGTTTTACATTACATTATGAAATATAAAAAAAGAAACATTGTGTATCCTTTGAACACACTCATATCCCTTGCCTACCCATGCAGGTCAGTCAAAATTTAATTCTTTGCATCTGGGGAAAAATTATTTATATGAATGGGGTGAAGTCATATGCTCAATAAGGATAACAATATAGCAGAAAAAATCATAAATAAGCAAAAACCTTTAAGCCAATGTATAAGACTAAAACACAATCCTTTAGAAATAAACCTCAGCATAATATGTCAAAGATAAATCAAATAATTCCATTTACCTATTCACATGGATATTCAAATAGATGAATAATCACATGAAATATCAATATCTAATCTCATAAGGATGGAATGCATAATACCGGACATCTTTACCATAAATTCAAGGCCACGTTCCAAGACCCTAAATATAAATTATTTCAATGCCTGGTTCCAAGACAATAGTTTGTCTCATGAGACCTACCGATGCATCGAGGGGCTATAGGGGGCCCCTCCCTTCACATACTAAATCCAATGCATCCCCCTTATCATAATGGTGAAACAAAACATAGACTTTTTTATTAAACTTGCATACAAAATGTTAATAAATTAACCATATACTTTGAATGACATAAAAATATAACATACACATTAAAACATATCCTAAAACTATCAATAAAATATTGAATATTGTATCATAATAAACCAACTTCAATTAAACATAAAATCCAACAATATATTTTGACACATAAGGAATCAATCAAAAAACTATTTGGGAGAAATATATCTTTCTACTTTGAAATCATTTAAAAGTTTCATAATTATAAAAGAAAACATTTATTTTTTAAAATATTTATATAATACTGTAAGGGAAGCTTCTAAGGTTTCATAAGAGTGAAAAATATCCACCCCTATTGTATAAGTTCAAAAAACATTCTTTCCATAATTTTTCGAAAACGTCATAGAGTACCTTGTTTGGAAAATGACGGAAATATTCCTCTCAAAAAAATATAAAAAATTCAAACTAGGGTATAAATGACTTTAACCCATATTATAGGAAATAGTAAAAAAAATTAAATACATTTCTAGGAAATATATATGGATGATAAAGATGTCCCAGTAGATACAAACGTATTGACAGCCTCAGATAATAAAGAGATTTTAAAATTAACCCTTACCTTTTACTTTTCCTTAGTCAATGGTATGTTAAAATCTTGTCTAATAGTTAAATCATTTTTATTAAAATATACAGAGAACCACATACATAAATATGATATCATATATCAACTTCTAATATAGTTTTGATAATAATAGTTTAGTAGTATCATTGTTTAGGGTGTTAACTAATTCATTTCCCTTTATATGTTTTGTTACATAAGTCATGTTTTTTATGGATAGGATGTATTTGATTCATATATAAAATGATATTAAGTTATTAAAAATTATTTTTTAATCATAAAATGAAAAATTATTCATGAATGGATACGATGGGGAACGAAATCTCATCACGCCATAGAAACGGTAAGCCGTACGTACGCACGACAGACAATGGCATTCTATTGATGGTGAAATAGTCTTTAATTGCATGGTATATTATATATACCAAATAATTATAATTATATATTTATTATTTATATAAATTATACATCATTATTATACCCATCAAAATAATTATGTGTTGAATAACAAACTACATCATGACGTGGAGACGGTACGTCGTATATACGCACGTATAGTGACTTTTCCACTCATAGGATGGATAGAATAATGAATATGGATGTACCATATTTATAATAACATCAATTTATGTATAAGTAAATAGGGTTATTATTTTTTTGTCGAAAAAACAAAGAAAGAGGAAGTGGAAGAAGAAAAGAACATTGAAAGAGGTGATGAAATAATTAACTCTTCTTCGGGTGTTTCCTTTTGATTTGAAAAAAAGGGCTCCTTAGGTTGGCTTTACGATAAAATTAGTGCCTATAGGATGAATTGAGGGTATTTGGGGGCGCGATTTTGGTAGGTTTTGGCCGAGAAAAATTGATTCATAGGTGTGAATTTAGGATAAGGGGAAGTACCCTTTTATAAGAGAGGTGAGGGACACTTTAGAAAAAGCATGAAATATTATATTATTATAACATTATTCTCAATTTATAATAGAAAAAAGCGGATTTATTTCAACGATAAGGTGGGTATGTGTCTAAACCCTCTCAACCAATAAGTTTTAGATAATTCTAGCTCTCCATATTAACCTTATATTCTAAATTTATCTCTTTGTTAAATAGTCTAACTTTTACCATTCTTTTAGTATTTTTATATTACATGGTTAATAGAGATACTATGAACTACCAAGAGAACCTAAAGTGGTTCATTAATGACATATATAACATTATATAAGTACTTTGGTCTAATATTATATTTTTAGTGACATTATATCATTTAATAAAATGGTATTTGTTTTAAAAACTCATTTATGTCAATTTGGACACTATTTAGTATTTCGTTTTTGTGAAAGTCATAACAACATAATTACTTTAAAAAAATACATTTAATAAACCCTAACATGTCATATTCACCTTTAAAATTAGTTTATGACATCAAAAGTTTCAATTTACATTTATTTTAATATTTATTATATCAATTATTTTAATCCTTCTTTAATAAGGTAATTACCGCATCATCATTGTGTCATAAATAAATTTATTAATTTAATGTCTCAAAATTATAAATAAAATAATATGGTGTAGTAAATATATTTATATTTATAATGAATATTTATAGTCTAATATATCTTATGTATAAACCAATATTAAAAATGTTTCAGTTATTAACATTTTAATTGAACACTTTTAACTCTTCATTAAATATAATAAATGACGTAATCTAATCCAAGTGGATCAAAAAGGATCATATTTTTGTCCTAAGGTTCATTTTTGGTCTAAAAACACTTATCCAATATAATTAAAAATATGTCTTGGGGTAATTTTATATTATTATAGTATTATTTCTACCATTAATTATCCTATTTACATTTAATGTGCTAAATAAAATTCAAAAGTTACTATTCACAAAAAAATTATTTTTGTCCTATTGAAGAAAATTTTACATACTGATGAAAACCATGTTTATTGGATTTTTGAAATTCAATTCACAAAAGTAGTAAAATTACATTTTATGTAAATTTGTAAATGTGCCTAGAAGGTCGGTAAAAGACGTTAAAAATTTCAATAAAATTTTATATATCTAATGTTATTATAAAATGAATCCAATTAATTGAATTTGACTAATAGAGGTATTATTTATATATTTTTACTTTAAAATAAATTTAAACTAAAAATAATTATTTAAATAAAAATTTGGTTTTAAACAATAACGTAGTGTTTTTCACTATTCTTCAAAAATTGATAGTTTTTAGAAAAAGACCCAAAATTAACCCTAAGAAAATTTTGATATTCCAAATCCTAAAATTAAGTCCATTTTTTAAAATAAAATTATAACTTCATTTTAAATGGCTTGTTTCATTGGTCATGGTGTGTAAGAACTCGAAGCCATGTACAACGAAATCTATTGTATTATTCAAAGAGATGTTTATTGTGAAATAATGGGGTGTTAAAATGGGTAATGTAAATTCATTGGTTGATGCATTAATTATGAATTCATCAAATCATTTGGAGAATAAATATACCAATTAGTGGTAGCGGATGTCAGCAATAAAATCAATTAACTATGATTATACCCAGCAGGGTGATGTTGTAGTTTTCTTCTCAATTTTATTTATTCCTAATTTGTTTCAACACATAAAATAGGATTACATATCTTGTTATAAATTTATATAAATGTGGAAAAAACTAAATGGCGGAGAGACAATTGAGGCATGTAATCTGGATAAGAGTTTATTTTTACAGTTTAGAGATTAGATTACGGTACCTTTGTCTTGTCAGGGAAAAAATTTGAACACATACCACCATTGGAAATGGGTTTTCCATTGTGGAAATTAAAATATGTAAAGAGTTCTAAAATCACAATTTTGGTGGTTTAAAATGAAAATGGAATTTAAGAATTATGTTTCTAGATGCCTCACTTTTCATCAGGTAAAGGTGGAGCACCAGTGACCAGTGGGCATGTTGCATTCTTTAACAATTCTAGTATGGAAGTGAGAGTAGATAGCCACGGATTTTATGAACATTTTAACCAGAATAGTTATGAAACATTATTCCATATGGATAATTGTTGATTTTATTATGAATTTGTATCATTTTATCCTTAGTCGTGACTCTCATATGGTGGAGTAGATTTTCAAAATCTATATCTGGGAATTTGTAAATTGGAATGGTGTTCTAGTATCAATTATATCTAAACGAGTACCCATGTTTATGTATCGTCTTTGGAAAACCTTACTTCATGCCCTTGGGAATCAATTTAATATGATAATAGTTTATCATCCTTAAAAAATGGAAAATATTTTTGGAGAATATAAACATTATAATATTTTTCTTAGGTCATGTATAATGTATTTTATTGGCTCATGGTAGGATCATATACTGTTAGTGGAGTTCTCGTACAATAACACTTATCCTACATGGATACATATGGATTCTTTTTAATCATTATATGTACGTCTTTATCATTCATGACATTTTTGGGTGGAAATAGTTGATAATTCACTAGTTGGTCCAATCTTTATGCAAGAGACAATGGAAGAAGATTCATTTGATCATAAAGAGGACGGGGAAAGCTCAAAATCATCAAAAATCATATATGAATCCTCATCGATGACCATTTATGTTTGAGTTGATTGATCATGTGTTCGGTAGAATTTCTCCAAGGATTGGAAATTTTCATTTTGGTAAGAATTCAATGTTATCTTCTTGATAAAAATGAACATTTAAGATAATTGAATGAGATGGTGAGGTGTGATATCGGTTGTATTTTCCACTAAGGTTTTGTTTAGTGAACAATGTGTTTAATGTATCTCAGTTAAATAATTATCACCCTATTCCTAACTATGTGATTCAATGGGATCATGTTGACCTAGAGATATATGATACATTTCTTCATGTTATGGCGTGTATTTTGGATAGGTAACATAATGTATAGTGTTAGAAAAAAACATTGGTCTAGTGCAAGTTTTATAGAAACATGGTTAGATTTAGGAAGAAATATAGGATTGTGAAAAGGAAATGTTGGAGGAGTTTTTGAAACTCATCCATGAAAAATATGGTTTCATAATTTATATGGATATAGAGAACAATGGTTTTGATAATTCTTCAGTCCCAATTTTAGGTACTGAACCATGTTATTTATGTATTATATGTATACAAAATAATCAAGTAATGTTTTGGTAGGTTCAGTTGAGTTTCGGAATGTTTTTTAGGATTTTTTTGGAAGTGCGTTATTTGGGAAAAGTAAGTAAAAACTAAGAAGAACCTCTAAAAACACATGAAAATAAAAAATGATTTCACTATTTAGGAACACTTTTGGTGCTCGGTTTGGCCAAACTATAGGGATTCCTATGAGAAACTGTGCTCCCTGAAATAGTGGGGACACAGATATTTGGTGTATTGTTTTTCTAACTATGTGAGACAACCATGAGAGGGATGGATTATGAATGTATATTGTTCATGTTTGGTTCATTATATATCTAACCATGTGATCCAACCATGTGAGAAATTGTCTTGAGATAGTAGCAACTGGACGGTCAGTTCACAGTTTTCCAAACTATGAGACGTACAATCATCGCTCCAAAATTTTGGATCTAATTTTAATTAATTCAATTAATACTTGATTTTCCCCAAATTCTCCAATGAATTTTTTTCATTTTTCTTACAAGGTTTTAGATACAATTTCTTTATATCAATACAGATCTGTAGTCAAATTAAAGGTTGTTGGAAAGCCATGTTTTCTGTTAAGTCTCTATTTTTGTTCTTTCCTCGTTAATATCTTATCATTCTCTTTCCTACACCCTTAGATATAATGTGATACATATATATCCTTATTAAATAAGGGGAATTTTTATGTATTGTGTCTAGATCCAGGGATGTAAAATTTTTTCATGATCGGATCTATAAAATCTTTTTGTCGTTCTTTGTTTCCTCCAAGTATGGTGAGGTAGGTGTCTACTCTTTCAACTCCAATTATTTATAACATGAAGGCTTATTTTTAATTAAATTATTTTCTTGAAATGGTGGTTAAATTCTTCTGTGAATCGTGATGGAAATTATTTTATGCAATTATATGGGTAATTGTGGAAAATTTATTGGTTTTTAAGAAACCCCTTGTTTATAATTTTAAAATCATGTTTTAATGTTATGGTTTTTTTCAGAATGTAAAAAAAATAAAAAAATCATTAAAGAATTAAATCTCTTGATATATATGACTTGGAATGATGTTGGAATAAATTTTTTGGTGTGATTTTAATGGGATGGATATTGGTCCTGAAGTACCACCATCCATGGTAAAGAGTATGGATGTTAAGTTCCACCATAAATTTTAACATCAAGAATCAGTTTCTGTGTGTGTGTGTGAGTGTGGTTCTATGTGTGGACATGTAAAATAAAATGCCAAAGAGAATAAAAAATGGTTAATCTATTTTTTACTAATTTCCTTATAAAAACTTATTTGTCTTATAAAGAAATTTTTCTATAATATAAACTATTTTAAACTATTTTAAACTATTTTATATAAATGTGTTGATAAGTATTCACCTAGTGGAGTGAGATGAGAAGTCTTTAAAGAAACCCTATTGAGTTTAGAGTCATAACCTATATGGAAACTATTGTTCATTTTCATATTTCATCTATCAAGACACAAGTAAATAAAAGGTATATCAGTTCTTTAATGACACTTATTGATACCTTGGGTGTGGATTGTTGAGTTGGGGTAGGTTGGGAGCTGATGGTTGTGTTAATTTTGTGTCTTTTGGTTTTTTTATTCTATTTTATTTAGATATTTTCAATTGGTTTCTCCTTATACTCTGGTATGGATTTTTTCTTCGTTATATTTTCGACTGTATTTTTTTGTACTCATACATCATATAGAGGTTTGGTTTCTTATATTTATCATGGTTCGGTTGTTTTATTTTTAAATGGAAAATAATTCCTCAATTATTTTAGAGGCCCTTGGAATTTATTGTGAACCTTGGGTGTCTTGGGGATGCCACCTAAGGCCCAATAATTTCCTTCTACCTCTTCCCATGCCAATGTGTTAGGAGTGGGATGTTACATAATATATCCTATTAATCATCGCACAATTATTATGTCTTATTTTTAATTCTATATACTTGTTATTCAACTCACTATCACCTGCTAATGAATAATAAAATGATAAAATAATATATCTTTTAAATACATCATACCCTTTTATTTTGGATCTTTATTTTCTTGTTGATAAATATTAATTCCACATTTTGTTTTTTAAACTTATTATTTCTCTCCCTTATTAGAGTATTCATATATTATTTTAGTATCGTTTCCATAGATATTTTATCTTCCAAATCATGTGTATGATTGTTTGGTGTATCTTAATGTTTTTTATCCTTCAAAATACATTTTTATTTTGTTTTTAAAAAAACCATTTTTGAGGTTTATATGGGATCCCTAAAAATTTAAAATAATAAATCAAAAAAAGAAACAATAAGATGAAATAGTAAGAGAATATATAATTGAGTTACTACCACCAGATAAAATTTCATGGATAGTCTGGAAGAAGTGGTAATTTACTACTAATTTTAATAAACTAATTTTTCCCAAGAAAATAGGAATCTACGTTCAAGACACCACTATGATATCAATAATTTTATTGATCTTTGGGAATCATCAATATTAGAACTTTTGATATTAATTACCCTTAGAAAATCAACATTATGAAAGAAGAAGAAATATATTTCTCCTATAATTCAAAAAATTTGTAATTTAAACCACCTTAGGGGTTCCCCCATCTTTTAATTCATCTAAAAAATGGAATTCATTAAGATAAATTTCTCTAGTTTTAGCATATGTTTATCCTCATCCAATTTTTTTATTTGTGAAGTAAATTCATATCTCATATCCTTCATACATT
Organism: Viscum album; assembly: GCA_963277665.1. Classification (NCBI taxonomy): domain Eukaryota; kingdom Viridiplantae; phylum Streptophyta; class Magnoliopsida; order Santalales; family Viscaceae; genus Viscum; species Viscum album. Next base: position 1,690,602,490 of record OY728137.1, on the reverse strand, counting down.
CATGTTATTTTATGAGGATTACATTTACTATAGACATATATTTTGTTTATAAGATAAAAAATGATTCATTAAATTCTATGGACTAGTACTCATTTTTTATTCCTATGATCTGTAGCAACTTTGAGTAGTATTATTTCAAGGGCTTCATATTTTTTTGTTAATCATCATCTTGAAACCAAAACTCCAACTAAAACATTCTCCATTATTAAATTAAATATTTCCTATTGAAATATATAATTACACTTATATAATAAATATTATAATTCCACCTTGGAACCTCTTTCTAACTCATCATCAGGAGGAAATAATCTCTTGGAAAATTCGGGTTCTTAGATAGTCTTGTAGCACCTTCAAATATATAAAATTATTTATTATCAAAATTAGTTATACCTTCTTATTAAGATATACTATAATATATTATGAAAAAATAAATTTCGCAATAATAATTTCTAATATATGGAATGAACTTAGATATTTTATTCATTTTTAGATTCATCATATTCGATATGATAAAAAAAATAGGTCTATAGAAAAAATAGATATAAACATGAATCAAAGAATAATTTAAATAAAATTGTAGTAAAAGTATTTAAAAAACTATTATAATGCTATCATAAAAACTTTTATGCCTATAAGGGGTCTTGGTGAGAGATATCCTAATAGGAGGTTAGTTAATAAGGTTATGGGAACTCATTTCTATCAATACCTCTTAATCTTATAAACTCACACTACCATAAAATATAATAAACTCATCATTGGTAGGGTAGTGATTATACTCCTATTAGGATAATTATTTAATTTATATTCTCATATAATGATGAAATGATCAAATTTATTTTATTATTACCTAACCTAAACAAGAATTTATTCAGGAAAGAAAGCATGTAAATCATGTGTACAACAAAAAAATAATTTACATGCTACACCTGCACTGTAGTAAATCCAAGGAGAATATAATGATTATTTTTATATATATAAACTTCCCATAATGAAATTTTAGTCTTGGGTTTAATATCGGTTTCCCCATGTTATTTTTCCTACCTATTAAATTCCATTTATAGATAATTTACTACCTCAAATGATTTACTCCTTAATTTGTCTTATTATACCAACTACTCATAATTCTAAAATGACTTTGATTAGAATCCAATACAAGGATTGAATAATACAACAATTATATTCATAATTACATGTATGGATGGGTTATACATTTTATCCATGTGAATCTCCCCTTTCACTTGTAAGATTTGAACAGTACCATGGAAAAACTTTACTATTTTTTATCAGATCTAATATGCATCTATATAGAGTGACTTCTTATTCTTCATTGTAAATACCTACTAATGAGTGAAAATTATCTCTTCCTATATTTTTAATGTTATTTGGTATCTATTTTATATCGTTTCATCTGTATTTTTTCTCTTTATATTTGAATAGGGAAATAATATCCTCACATTATATAGATAATTAAAATCCTTATTACTTTACAATTCTCGTTCTTTGGTCTATGATTAATTACCAATGTTACCCTTTAGTAAGTAATTCATGTTTTTTCTATAATAGAAACTTTCATCCATTTATTTAATTAAAATATTATTCAAACAATTATACTTTTAATCATAATTAATTTCATGAATAATTAAAAATTAGATTTATTGAAAAACTATCATCATGAATAAATCATGGAAAGAATATGCTCATCATAGTGTAATATGTTGTTCTTCTAAAAATATCACACTCTACTAATTTTTAATTTGAAATTTTACTAATGATGTATCCTATGAGATGTATATTTATTTAACATTACATGTTTTAATATAATTCATCATGTTAGGGACCCATATATTTGATGAAGAAAAACAATTTATAGGCTCCATGTTATGTCATAAAATTCTTTTTCTTGGTGAAACACCTTACATTGTGGAATGAAACCCCTCCCATAATACACACTACTCTAAATATTTAATCGTACATATAATTAATGTTTTAATCTCATAACATCATTGATAAATCATAAAACTATTTCCATAAAATTCCATAATAAATAATCAGGGTGTAATTCTTGGTATGTTACAATGTGTCTTATGCTTCTCCCAAAAAAACTTCTATTAACTTTTTCATAACTCCATGATAGATCTCAACGGTCAGTATGATTATTAATTAATATAATTTGGTATAAATTAAGTGAGTTTATTATCCCTATGAAATTAACATTCATAAACACTATATGTGTAAAATATTACTCTAAAATTTTTCTAATGTCATGAAATTGATTAAAATAACATAATGACCCCAAATCCAATAGTGTTTTGATGAATACTAATGGTTGATAAAAAATAAGTGACCATGTTGCATAAATTACATATTAGACTCTATAAATGAGATTTTTTTTGATGCATATATCTTATCCTTCCATATTCACCTAGGAAGAAAAAATATAAATAGATATATGGGTGTGTAATTTTTGTATGAAAAAATGATGCAGTATATTTTAGAGTATATTTCATGATGATTAATTTTCGAGTAATTTACGGTTAAACATAAAACATATAACTGTTTAAAAAAACTAATACCCATAGTATTATGAAAATTGGAGAAAATAATCATGGATTTTATCAAAGGTATCCCCAAACACTATAAATAAATATATATAATTTGGTATGTGGAAAATTAAATTATAATGTTGTATCAAATCATTCATATTCAAGAGAGCTTTTCACTCAGTCGACATTCAACAATATATATATATAATGTAATTTGTAATTCTAAATAGAGTACTTCATTTAATTATATCTAATTAGTATTCATGATTTAAATTAATTTTTTGGAGAAGTATACATCTTGTATTCGAAAAAAAATTGAAATTTAGCTCTGATAATCATCTTTAAACTAAAAAATAAATGGAAATAACATATAGTTTTCAGATGATATATTTAAATCATGATCAATATACATAAATGGGGGATAATACAAACATCTTCCATTAATTTAGTAATTATATAATGACATTTTCTTCTCAATAATTTAAATAACACCATCTAAATAATTTAATGGGAAAAGATATAGAATAATGACATAGTGTAATGTATATAGAGATGAGTGATATTGGGACAAGATGTTTCTCATGAAATAAAAAGAATAATTTAAAAACTATTAAAAAATTTAAAAAAAATAAATTCAATTGAAGAGTTATTTTTATAATCATTAATGATATTTGAATTTTGATCATGGATAAAAATTACTCTTTAAATTTTCACCATAAAATAAAGTAATGAGACTCAATACGAATGGATAGATACACACTATATACATCATAACCTTTATATTTGTTGATAGTATGTGGGTTGTAGCTTATTGATTAATAATTCTAAATAACCTACCATAATTCATATTTCATATTTGAGGAAGTACTGACAAAATCAATCGATGTGTTGAACATAGTGTTTATATAATTCGAGCACAACCTATCATATGTGTGAAAACCTATGCGAATAAAAGATCCAAAAGGTAATATACTATTAAATATGAATCCCTCACCTAGTTGAACTTCTCGTTAGAAAACATTATTATAAATAAATAGTGTTGGATCCTAATGTTAAAATTAGACAAATATACCCATATTCTTTTATCTGAGTGCTAAAGTCTTGAGGGGGAATGTTTTTAAATGGGTAGAATATAATACCATATAATTTATTTTTCATTTTCCTTCTATAATCTCCTTATATTTAATAACTTCTCTAATACACAAATACATAAATAAAATAACTATTTCTTAATTTAATTAAGTTAGAATATTTTAATATGATATAAAAGAAACATTTATACATTAAAGATAAATTAAACATTATTATGAAAATATATTAAAAATATTTTCACATTTAAAAAAGACTTCAATATTGAAGAATTATTTATCATAATCTACAATAAATTTCATACCACATCGTATAACATTACAAAAAATAAAACAAAAAAATTAAAAATACAAAAAACATATTGAAAATTATGTGAGGTAATATGATGAATGATTTTAGATATGTATGTAAGGTCATATATAAGAATCGAAAAGGGTATTATGATCATTATATAGTCATTGTATAAATCGCCATTGGGTATATGGTCATTGGGTATATATGTTCCCATTTGGTATATTTAGGTTGTTATAATTGATGTGTTACCTTTGGTTGTATGTGATTAATCTATTTAAAATAATATAGTTTACAAGTAATTAATATATAATAAATATATAAAAAATAAAAATTTGTAACAAATCATCAAGGAAAATAAATTAATTTCTAAAAATGACTATATTAATTTTAAATATATATCATTTAAATAATTATTAAAAAATATTTTCAATAAAATATATTAATATTCCTTAAATGATTTGTAATTGGAATGAAATAATAATAAAATATTTTAATGTTTAAAATAATTTTTCTCTAAAAAATTATTTTCATATATTATATAATTTTATTTATAAATTTAATTTCATATATGTAGTGTTTTTATTTAACAAGATGAAATTCCTAATTGAAATAATGAATTTAAAATTAGGTTATATTTTCAATTTAATTATTTAATAAAAAATTAATTGGTTGATTAATTAAATGCATGTTAAATAAAAAATAGATATAGATGGGGTGAATTATACTAAAAATCATAAAATATTATAATAAAAAGTTAATATGAGTAATTAATGACACACATTAATATTTTCTTATCATGGTAAACGTTTCCACTAAATTGAATTTATATTACCTTTATGCAATTTGTATTTTTCCAATTTTCCACTCAAAAACATATGTAAAATGATACCCCTATGCCAATTTCAAATCACAATTTTTTTTTAAATTTCCACAATAATATCAAACTAAATTAACTCCCAAATAATCCTCTTCATTATTTTCTAGTTTCTAGTCACATGAATGAGAAAAAATAATTCATTTGAAAGATTTTCCTTAATAGAAAATTCCACTCTTAAACAAAAGTATTATCTTCTCTATAAAAATTTACATTGTCTTCTTCCAGAAATTATTCTTCAATATGAGTTAAAAAATTAATAAAATTGAATTGACATCACTATTCTTCAATAAAAGATATATTTATGTAATATAACAATATATTTTTAATCCCTTATTCTTTATAACATGTTCTTTTCTTTGTCGATTCAACCACCCACCTAAATAATGATATATGATTTTTATAATTGATAATTATCAGAACATAAATAATTATAATATATGTTATCAATAATGAAATTATGTTTCTTATTATTCAGATAATTTTAAATTATAAACAATTCTTTAATTTTTAAGAGACCTGATTTTTATTATTTAAAAAATTACATTATAATTTCAAACTAATTATTCTTCTAAATCATACTCATAAATATCTTGAAATTTTAAAATTTCTTCAAAAAATTATTAAAACTAATTCTAGTAGCTCAAACATTATGGTGATGGTGAACTGTTGAAACTAGAATGATAATTATGATTATAATACTAACGAAATCATGGAGGAAATGGAATATTTAACAAATGATTATCGATATTTGTCCAGAATGAATTAAACATAGATAATAGAAATATGAAAATATATGATAATAATTAAAATAAATTATAACAAGTATTTTATAGAGATTACTAATAAAACTATGTTGATTATTTAGGGAGAAATATCATTTTTTATTTTTTTTGTATCTGAGGTAATGTTATTTCATGACTCATTATCCTTTAAATTTTTTATTCACTTTATTATTTGAATATATCCACTAAAGATTAATATATTTTCCTAATTTATTCATTTTATCCCTTTTCTCTTTTTTTAGGAGTTTTTACATTTCCTTCATAAAATATTCTTTCGTGTTTATTCATACCTCGTAAATTGCAACATTATAATGGATAATTTCTCTCTTTGATTTGAGTATTTATCTTCCAAGTCCATATTAATTCTCAATAAAAAAGTTTATTAATTTAAATTATAATTATGTATATTTATTTATAAATACTCATATTTCTATTTAATTCTATTTAAATGGTATCTTTGTATACAATTTATTGATTTAGGTTAATTCAATCATTTAAAAATGATAATATAAAATTATTTCAATATATATATCAGTTCCTATAATTGTATACATATTTATTATAATTTCTATTTATATGTTGTTAAAATTAAATTACTAGGAAACTTTCTTATTAAAATAATTATTTAGTAGTTTTAACATTATCTTTTAATAATTATTATCAAATTGAATTATGTCATTGTTTTTATGAAAAAATTTCCAAAAAAATAAGAAAACTCTCTTCATGATTCCAATTTAGTTTTACATTATTTCTCTAAAAACACCATTATCTATAAATATTTCATATTATTCATCACCCTACAAATTATCTTGTAAATTGTTTCATTTTTGGTGTTTATATTTTTGAATCATCATATAAACTTTTTGTATGATTCAATTCTTATTTCTCATGAAAATGATATGATAAACCTTTAAATTTCATAGGTTAATCTAGATATGATGTAAAACTGATTTTATATATCACACATATGTAAGGTTATATCATTTTGTGATGGGTAGTGGAAAATTATATAACTTTATAATGCATTGGGTAAGGTTTATATCCCATGAGATGATGTGTATTAAACAAGGTAGGTTATATTATTTCATAATGTGAGTAAGGAACATAATTTCATATTCATTTTAAACTTTTTTATGATAATACAACTAGAAAGACGTGAAAAGGATATTATTTTATATTATTATAAATTTTTTGTAATTTTATTTCATATCTCTATGATTCATGATGATCGATTCTATAATGTTATGTCATTTAATAAATTATTATATCATGATGATCCTTTAATGGGTTTATGTTTCTATTACATGATCAATAATTATTTAATCGTCCCTTTTGAACACATCATATGATTTAATGATCTTATTCTATTAATTATTCCTTTCTTCTCTTGTTAATGTTTTCTCACATGTTCATAATTTAATGATAGATCCTCAATAATTAATTTTTATAATGTATCACCTTTATTTTAAATTATATTTACCCTTTTCATTATGATTTTTATGTCTATAAGTAATGATGTAAAATATTATATATGATAATGAAAGGAACCCTTTCTGTGGAAAATAATAAGATAAATGAAGAAAAATATATAAAATAAAAACAATGTATAGATATTCTTCAAATAAATCTAAACATTTTTATTTTGGGAGTGTAATTTAATAGTATAAAACAGTGTAATATAAATAGAGATGTTTGTTTGTGTAGAATTAGTTAGAAGAATAAGAATAAGGGATATTTTTTTATGCATTATGAATTATAAGAATATATAGAAGTGAATCTGATAGTGAAATGTACCATGATTATCACTTCCACTATAACCTATTATATGTTTAATACAAGTTCTTTAAAGTCATTTATATCTATATGAGTTGAATACTAGTTGAATTTTCTTGTATAATTAATGTATTATTATCTAAATATTTAGACACAATTGAATTCAAGGTAGAAATAAGTTTTATATGATTGTCTTATTCCATTATTACTAGTGATGTAGATAAAATATGTGAACTTTTATTTTAATCAATGAATTCATTTGATATTATAATTGGATGTTTGAGGATTATATTTACTACTATGGAAATATATATATATTAACCATACCTTATGGGAGTGTTTATTATTTTTTTGGGAGATTAGTACATTCAAGTGACACCTGGAGGACCTTTTCTTATGTTCCTTATAGAATTAACAATCTAGTTAGATAGGTTTATTCTTAGATCAATAGAATAACAGTAGAACTCATAGTTACTGATTGTAAAATATCACTTCTAGGATATGTTTCCTGAATGTTTTTTTAACTACCACCATATATAGGATTGAAGTTCTCTATTCACTTATTATCAGTACATGATTGATATATATTACCCTATATAATATATCTCTAATATATTTTATTGAAATAACATATCCTAATGAATATTAAGAGATAAAATGTTTTATCAGACTATATGTGATATATTGGGTAGCTTTGGATCTTTTTAATAAGAATATTAACACTAAAATATGATTTCATGTCAAATAAATGATGTTTAACTAGGTTATAACAAAGAATAAGAACCCTTTATAGTGAAATTTTTATTTTCTAAATCTTTTTAATGGGTTTATGTGGTTTTTTAAATTTTAAAATAAGTTTATGGTATCACCAATAAAGGGTTTGGAGTGTATAATTCCAATTTAATTATATTTAAATCATATTTTAAAATAATATTTTTTGAGATACTATTTGGGCTTACCATTTATCGTATTCTTTATAATCCAAATAGAATTTATCTACCATAAATACTGTGATTTTTTTTAGATGATATTTTGATTTACCCTGGTTCAAAAAATTAATACAAAAAACATTTAAATATTACAACCAAGATGTTATGAAAGTATTTATTTTTCGAGGAGATAACAAAATTAATGTTTTGGATTCCATAGCTAAGGATTTTAGGAACCATTGCCTCTTATAAGGGTGTTTCTATTGAACTATATAAGGTGTAATTAGTAGTTTCATGCAATTGTTTAAATAATTTTTTTTATATTCAATTTTTTCTCAAGTTTCAAATATTTAATAAAGACTCTATCTGTTACTATGTGAAGATAGCATCACCATTGGGGGAATTAAATAAGAATTACGTGAGTTATTTTAGGGAGAGAACATCATAAACTCTTTTGAAGATCTTAATTAAAATGTTCTATAATTCTCTTGTGTCAATCTTATTTAAAATTGAGAAATGTAATTATGTTTATTGTGATACATAAATAACTTATTAAGGATATGTTCCCATATATAGAGATAATGTGGTTCCTTAAAAGTTTTAAATATTATAACCACATAAAAATGAATTTTCTTAAATATGACTTAAATAAGAAGGTAGTGGTTCGTGTTTAAAAGAGATAGAGGTATCGCCTATTTGGGATGATATTTATATTAAACTAAAATTATATTGTTAGAAGCTATTTTTCTACCAAAAAGATATAAAAATGAGTAATAAACCATTATTTAAGTATCTTTAGAATCCTGACTTTGAATTACCTTACACACTGATAAAGGATAATTCTATAGTGAATACCTAGAGTAAAAAAACACATGTGGTAAAATAATCACAAATTTATTAGAAATAAGGTATCATGATTGTAGATACAGTTTAAGGGTATCAATAGAAGGGAGTCTAAAAAGTATAATATCACATTTATTTTACTTCTATTCATTTAGGTTATATAATAAATCTTTTGTCATGATCCCCTCCCTCTAAGGATTCCCCTACTAGGATAGAAATGAATAAAGGGAGATAATGACCCCTGAGCCCTGCCTCCAGTAGGCCCCAGGTTCAAGACTAGAACCATGGGTGTACAAATATAACAATATGGGAGGCATTTAACATTATAAGAAAATTATATTGGTAGATAATATGAATCTCCCACATAAAATCCAAGTCATATATAAAATAGAAACCAAAACCATCCAACATTCATATATAAATTGAATTTATATAGAAATAATAAATTATCCAAAGTAAATACCAAAAAGTAAAGTTAAAGTATCAACTCAGCAACTATTAAGGATACGAGGTATTAAGGTCCAAAACAGTCCAAAAAATCTTCCTAGAAACCTAAAAAAAGTTTTATATACATGTGGTGATCATAAAATTTTACTCAATAGGAAAACCAAAGTCTCTCAAACACATGTGAAAGAAGCATACTAATTCCCCTGTAAGAAAACAACAGATCCAAAAATAACCTATAAAGGCATACTAACCAATCCTGAGCTCACAAAATAAATAAAGTCAAGTAATATAATATGATATAATCACATCAATGATATGGTACCCTACACCACTTTCCTACTGGTATGTCACTCTCTCCCAATGTTGTACATCCTAGCGCTCACATCCCCTCATTATTCCACATCACATCCTGCCTGCACACACCTGGGACTCACAATAAATCCCACCCACACACACCTCCTCCAAACAAAACATCCCTCCCACACACACCTGGGCCTCACAGCACATAACATCTCATTTCATCCTGAAGATACCTGGAAATCAACCACCTCACTCGCAAACACCTTGGATATTACATCTCATCTGAAGATACATGGGCCATAAACCACCATGTCCAGAAACACCTAGTCAATCAATACCACCATCTAAATCACTAAGAACCACTATCCATACAATCATGTGCCATACCTACCTCACCTAGAATAGATATTAGAAAAGATAGGGTACCCAGTCATCTGTACTTCTCAAAAAATGTTGGTAAAAACACCCATCACGTGACGATGAGGGTGTTTGGAACATAGTGCACACCATGGGTGGGATGTGTCTATAAATCAAAAGGAAAATACAAGTATATACGTGTATAATAAAAAATTCCAACCTATGGGTTCTCATAAAAACCATCATCTCAAAACACTGTCACATTTTCTACTACCTCTAAATGCACAACACCACACAATAATCCACAAAACCCATTTCACATTACCATCCAATTCATTAATCCAATTACATTCCATTATCCCAACCAAACCAAGATATTCCAAAAATTATTAAACAGTTATTTTTTCATTAAATTACTACTTTTATAGATATACATATCATGATACATGGTAATAGTCATTTAGGAGGTGAAGATTCATGGGTAATTAATGCACTTCACATTAATGACACATAATACCACGACCTCTAGATATGGGACGAATTTTTCTGGATGTTATTAATGAAAATACTAATGTAAATTACCCACAAAAACACTAATTTTCTTCTTCAAACATATCATCCCATCTCATCATGTTAACAGAACCAACCCCCAACTCACAACCACATCAAGCAATGCGTTACATCACAACCAAATTTGTAGCCCTGCTATATAATTACACAATTCCCATCATAGCCCCGTTGTATGAACACATTTCATTCAATTCCCCCATACACACAAACCACATTAATTACACACATCACATCACCTCACATACCTAGGAAAAAAAATTAGATTTAATAAGTCATCCCTTATTTAATTCCACTTGTTAATTTTGGGGTTATCACAGAAACTGTATGATCCTAGGGAATCCATTTATTTGCCAAATATTTGTAGTTAACCTAATTTTATATATAATTGTTAAACAAAACCCAACCTATATTCATTACCCAAACTATATAGTGAACAAACAAGGACCCCAAATGGCCATGATTTTCAGTGGGTAGTTAGCCTATAAAAATCAAAAGAATTAATGAAATCAGAAATACAGAAATATCATGCGTCACTTTTCCCCATACCTTGTATATTGATTCTTAATCAAATTATATTGTCATTATTAATTTGAAATCAAATATATTTTCAATTGAAAACATCAATATACCCATCCCTCATGATGCACAATTTAGAAATATAAATAAAATCCCACTTGGAAGACAAAATGATCAACACTACCTGGTTGCACCTAAAAACTAGGGTACAGATACAGTAGGTGACTCTCTAGGGAATTATGAACCAAAATCAGGAAAAATATATATGGAATAAGTTTTTTGAGATGTTCAGTCTTAAGATAAAGGAGTAGTTACAGATAAAGGGTGAGATATTATAGCATCCCGCCATTTTTATAACATAAACTTTCATTACATTACACAAAACTGAGGATCTTTAAGGTCTAGTGTCTTGGAAACCAGGAACATAATACATGAAAAAAACATAAAACATTCTTCTTAAACACTTGAAAGGCGTCTCCTTAAGTTCATTATAGGTTCATTATTGCATCTCATAACCTGGGGACATACATCAAAAGAAAGGGTGAGCAGAAGTCCCAGTAAGGGAAACAAGAGGAACATTTTACATGTGAACTTGAGATACTTCAATAAGGACATGAAAAGAACTTTAAGGCATGAGAAAGAAATCATGAGGCATTTCATAATAAAAATAACATTTTCCATAACTTGATGATGTGGATACATCATTTAACATAGACAATCATGAACATATCACCAAGGTCCATCCCCAAGGTGTCATTTGAAAATTACCAAGGTTATTCACCAAGGTATCATGAAAATTGTAATCTCTAGTGGTTACATCATTACCCAATGCATTGGAGCGCTATCAGGGCGCACCCTTAAATTTGCCTTTATTATCATGTGAGCCACATATATCATCATCAAACATTTCATAAATAACCCATATAGCATAAAATAAATGGGTTTCATTTCATAATCATAACGTTTTAAAAACTGCTTTAAAGACATGATCTTTACGACACTTTAAAACCCACAAAAAAGGAAGGTGGGTCTCATGTATGTAAATCCCAGAATTTAAAATGGAACATTTTGAAATATATGTGAATACCCTTGTAGAAATAAGAGCTTTGAGTATTCACTTTATAACATAAAAATAATTTTTGAGAAAAGAGAGAGGCATTTTGAGGGGAAAATTCTGCAGCATAACGGCTAAGTTTCGGGGTTTTAGAAAACATTGAAATGAGAGGGGACATGGGTCACCCACTCATAAATGATCCATAAAACAGTAGGGTGAAAGAATAAGAAGGACATATGGACATGGTAATGAAATTTTAGGGACATACCATTTGAAATGAAAAACATGGAAGGAAAAAAGATTAGATTTCTCTTATGAAAATTCGGCAGCCTTACGGCGTCACTTAACTTCAAAAGAAAATGATTTGACAAGATCAAATAGGTTCCCTCATAATATGATCATAAGAGATCAGTATGATAGATATAGAGATCATACCCCAGAATAATAAAAAGGAACTTGAAAGACTTGACATGAAAATCGAACTTGAAAAATGAGAAGGGTGAAAGAATCCCTTAAAAATTCGGCAGCCTAACGGCGTCACTTAAACTTTCATAAAACGAAATGATGAGAGTAAGAGGGGGTCTCTCATCATATAAACATGAAAGGGCAGTAAGAGGAATATAAAAGAACATCCTCCCACATAAAAACATGGAGCATAATAGGAATGACATAAAAGAGATTACATGAAAAGAAAGAGAGGGGTCGGATCCCTTACCTTAAAACGTGACTCTTGAAACTCAAAGGATTGGACCTTGAGGGCTTGGGGGCACCTTGGGAGGACTCCTTGGAAGGTAATAAGACCAGAACTTCATTGGGGGAGAGTTGGGAGTGAAAACTAAAGGAGGAAAGGGTGGGTATTTATAGGGAAAGTGAGGGGACAAAGCATTAATGGCCAAGGGACACCTCACTAGTGGTTTTGGCAAAACCATGGGCTTGCCCATGGTATTTGACCATGGTATTGGCCACTTGGGACACCTCACACCTTATATTACTATTCATAATTCGACCATATTGAATATATACTTAATACATCATTTAATGATGTCATTAAACACCCGTAACTTAAAAACTATACTTTCACTATTCACCGAAAATTCAACTTTCTCAGAATAATCCCAAAATTTCACCTTAACCAAATATCAATGCTATGATTTCAAAAATGAACTCCATTTTATAAAAATAATTTTCTAAATATTTTTAATATTATTTTTAAATAAATACACTATTCATCGAAAATTTATTTTTTCAGAAAAATCCCCAAAAATTACCATAACATAATATCGATGCTCTGAGTTCAAAAATAAAGTCATTTTTATAAAAATAATTTTCTAATTATTTTTAATTAAATTTTTAATTAAAAAACACTATTCATCCGAAAAAACTAATACTTGAATAATAATTTATGAAACTGTTATTTACCCATTTTATTGAATCATATTACTTAATCAAGGTGCCTAAATTATTTTAAAACTTTCTTTAAGTGAGATTACTAATCCATTTGGTCACATTACTAATCCTAAGTGTAAAATCACTATTCACTATTTACTATTCATCAAAAAATTATGTTGATCTTATTAGACTCCAAATTCCTTAATGAACACTTTTGTAAAAGACCATTTTTTGAAAATCATTACACATCATTAGTTATTTAGGGTTTACATAAATATTTCAAAATATCCCTTTTTCAAAATTCATCAATAAAATACATTCTAAAATTATCCGTACATTTGAAATTTCACAAACATCACTAAAGGAAGAAATCTCAATTTATTCACCCGAAAGGACTACACAAGGAAGCTAGGGTCTCGTCACATAGCCCCGTATAACACCGGCATAAGACCAGAGTGTAAGGTGTGCTATGGTGAGAGAATCTGAGGGAGGCTCAGATAACATTGCCCTAGTAGTAATCTCTACTAACTTGAACTTCTCCCACAGGCGTTTCCGTTCAAGCTTGACACGCTGGAGTTCGGCTTGGGCTTGGTCCAGAGCGAAGCCCACAGATGCTACCTCCTTCCCAAGCTCTGATAAGTGGGCTTCATAAGGGTTGAGTCTACTGGATGAATCCATCGACTCCTCTTTCTGCATTAACCATTAACATCTTATTAAATCAATAAGAGTAAGTTAATATACTACTCAAAAAAAATTGGGTCGTTACATTCTTCCCCCCTTAAGAAATTTCGTCCCCAAAATTTATACTTGAGGCCTAGTCGAAAAGGTGAGGGTACTTTTGCTTCATCGTTTCCTCAGGCTCCCAAGTCGCTTCTTCATATTTATGATTCCTCCACAACACTTTCACAAGGTGGGTAGTCTTGTTTCGTAGGACCTTGTCTCTACGGTCTAAGATCTCCACTGGATGCTCCTCATAAGAGAGGTCATGTTCCAGTTGTACCACCTCTGGGTTCAGTAAATGCGAAGGGTCGGGTATGTACTTCCTCAAGAGAGATACATGGAAGACATTGTGAACTTGAGATAGGTTTGGTGGAAGTGCTAGAGGATAGGCCACTTCTCCTAGGTGATCAAGGATTTCATAGGGGCCAATGTACCTAGGGCTGAGCTTCCCTTTCTTCCCAAACCGCATGACTCTCTTCCATGGAGAGATTCGAAGGAAGACATTGTCACCAACACCAAACTCCAAGTCTCTTCGTCGATTGTCAGCATAGCTCTTCTGCCGACTCTGAGCAGCTTTTATGTGTTGTTGGATGGCATGAACTTGTTCTGTCATTTCCTGCACAAGATCAGGCCCAAGAAGCTTCCTCTCACCAGTTTCATCCCAACAAGTAGGAGTTCTACATCGCTTTCCATACAGAGCTTCATAGGGTGCCATCTGAATACTCGCATGGAAGCTGTTGTTATAGGAGAACTCCACTAATGGGAGGTGTTGATCCCATCCACCTTTAAATTCTATTGAGCATAATCTCAACATGTCTTCGAGTGTCTGAATAGTCCTTTCAGATTGGCTATCAGTTTGAGGATGATAGGCCGTACTAAAATTCAATTCAGTATTCAGAGCATGTTGAAGACTTCTCCAGAATTTTGATGTGAATCTTGGGTCACGATCAGATACAATGGATAGTGGTACCCCATGCAGCCTTACCACTTCCTTCACGTATATCTTGGCAAGCTGATCCAGAGAGAAATCTTCCCGAATAGAGATAAAATGGGCTGTCTTGGTGAGACGGTCCACAATACCCATATCGCATTGTTTCCTTTGGATGTTTTTGGGAGACCAGTTACAAAGTCCATGGTGATATTATCCCACTTCCATACTGGTATGGGTAGCGGTTGTAATACCCCCTTAGGAAGTTGTCTTTCTGCCTTTACTTGCTGACACACCAGGCACCTTGTAGTGTAATCAGCAATCTCCCTCTTCATGTTATCCCACCAATAATGATCACGAAGATCTCTATACATCTTAGTGCTTCCTGGATGTATAGAGAAAGTAGAGCTATGAGCTTCATCCATCAGTTCTTTCTTTATCTCCGGGATAGATGGAACACATAGTCTTGTACGAAATTTCAATACACCTTCTTGATCAATATTGAAATCGGGGAACTTCCCATCCTTTACAGCCTCAAACTTCTCCTGCAGCAAAGGATCTTCTTTTTGAGCCTTCTTGATCTTCTCTAGTAATGAAGGTTGAGAAATCATTTGGGATAGGGTTGATGATGTCCCTTTCCTAATAATTCCCATGTCCAGTTTTACTAGATCTTTAATCAAGGGATCTCCTAAGATCCTCATTGTTGCCAGAACAACAGGATCCTTCCTGCTTAACGCATCCGTGACTTTGTTTTCTCTTCCAGGGTGATAATGAATTGAACAATCATAGGCTTTAATAAGCTCCAACCATCTCCTTTGTCTCATGTTCAATTCTTTCTGAGTGAAAATATACTTTAGACTTTGGTGGTCAGTGTATATATCACATTTCTCCCCATAAAGATAGTGCCTCCATATCTTTAGAGCAAAAACAACTGCCGCCAGCTCTACATCATGCGTAGGATAAT
This sequence comes from Viscum album, assembly GCA_963277665.1. NCBI lineage: Eukaryota > Viridiplantae > Streptophyta > Magnoliopsida > Santalales > Viscaceae > Viscum > Viscum album. The sequence continues at coordinate 1,690,586,115 of OY728137.1, read as the reverse complement.
TCTGCTCATGAATCTTCAACTGTCGAGATGCATAAGCAATTACTTTGTCATTTTGCATGAGGACGCACCCAAGCCCTTTCAGAGATGCATCGCTAAAAATAACGAATCCTTCTCCGATAGAGGGTAGTGTTAACACAGGTGCAGTAACCAATCTCTTCTTCAGCTCTTGGAAACTTTCCTCGCATTCCTTTGTCCAGATGAACTTAACCCCTTTTCGAGTCAACTTGGTTAGTGGATTAGAAAGCCGTGAAAATTTTTTCACAAACCTCCTATAATATCCTGCTAAACCAAGGAAACTACGAATCTCAGTTACTGTTGTGGGTTGAGGCCACTCCTCCACAACCATTGTCTTTGCAGGGTCAACCGAGATTCCTTCATTGGTTACGATGTGCCCCAAGAAAGCCACATGTTGTAACCAAAACTCACACTTGCTGAACTTCCAAAAGAGCCTCTCCTTCCGTAGAGTTTTCAAAATAACCCTCAGATGATCTTCATGCTCCTCGTGACTTTTTGAATATATCAAAATATCATCAATAAAAACTACCACAAAGTTATCAAGGTAGTCCTTAAAGACTCTATTCATCAAATCCATGAAAATAGCAGGAGCATTAGTCAAGCCGAAGGGCATAACAGTAAACTCATAATGCCCATATCTTGATCGGAAGGCAGTCTTTGGAATATCTTCCTTCTTCACCATCAGTTGATGATAACCAGATCGAAGGTCAATCTTAGAGAAGAATTGAGCCCCATGAAGTTGGTCAAATAAATCATCAATTCTTGGAAGAGGGTATCTGTTCTTCACTGTGATCCCGTTCAGTTCTCTATAATCAATGCATAGCCGCATTGATCCATCCTTCTTCTTCACAAAGAGAACTGGTGCTCCCCAAGGAGACACACTCGGTCGGATAAACCCCTTCTCCAACAAGTCTTGGAGTTGTTTCTTTAGCTCCTCTAGCTCCACATTTGCCATTCTATATAGAGTCTTTGATATCGGTTGAGACCCAGGTACAAGTTCAATGGAGAACTCTACCTCTCTTTTTGGGGGAGGTCCAGGTAACTCCTCAGGAAATACATCCATGTATTCCTGAACAATCGGAACATCTTCAATTTGTATGCTCCCTATCCCTTCTTCATCATCACCGATTAACTCCATAAAGAAAGCTATGGGAGGTGCTTCTAGATAGGGATCAGTTCGGGATATCTCTCCTTGGAAGATAACTGTAGGTCGTTCATTCAAGACTAATGAGATTTCCTTACTTCTGCATTTGATCTTAGCATTATACTTTGAGAGCCAGTCCATCCCTAGTATAATGTCGAATTCCATCATGGGAATGACTACTAGATTTGCGATAAGATTGAGCTCACCAAATTAAACACTAGAGTCTCTAAATACTTTTGATGCAAGGATAATCCCACTTGGAGTCTTGACTGACAACTCTACCTCTAGCAGTTCGGGGATTGATTCTATATTCCTTGCAAACTTGGAGGAAATAAAGGAATGCGTAGAACCAGAATCAAATAAAGCACTTGCTAGTTTTGAGAGGACAACAAGATTACCTGCTACCACATCGTTCGGGAATTCAACTTCAGCTGTTGTGATAGAGAAAGCATGACCTTTCTCCCTTGGCCTCTGCTGAGGTTGATGGTGATTCCCCCCCACCGCCCTCGGATTTGGACATTGATTAGCAAAGTTCCCAAGTTGTCCACACTCGAAGCATGTGACTTTGGGTAGGGCCAGAACCATCTTTCCTCTGTCGTTAGTGTTGGGAAGTTGAGGCTTCACATCACCACGACAATTCCGAGAAATATGGCCTTCTTTTCCACACCTATAGCACTTTCCACTTCCGATCAAGCAGTTCCCCGAATGCTTCTTCCCACATTTATTGCATGTGGGATGTTGCATAAGCTTTCCACCTCTTTCCTGATCAAAACTTCTTCCCAGGATCAGTTCTAGAGTTCTCTTCTTCTCATTAGATTTGTGAGACCACTGTGTCTCCCCAAACTCTAGTTCAACTTTCATGGTACTTCGAACTATTTCTTTATAGCTATCATAGTCCCTGTTGGCTAGATTATTCCGCAGATGAGGTCGTAGTCCACCAAATAATCTATCAACCTTCCCATTAGGGTCCATGAAAAAGCTTGAGGTATAACGGGAAAGCCTTGTGAAGTTCATCTCATAGCTTCCGACAGATTCGTTCTTCTTCTGCTTCAGCTCGAGAAACTCTTTCTCCATTTTTGTTATCATGGAACGAGGGAAATACTTGTTAAATAAAATCCCCCGAAATTCATCCCACTCCATAGCTTCCATCTCTCCTCGTGGCTTCGTGTTTTTGATCAGTGACCACCACTGATCAGCTTCTCCCTCTAGGCGGTAAATAGCAAGGGTGAATTTTTCTTGTTCCGAACAATGAAGTACAGAAAAGATCTTTTTAATGGAGCTTATCCATTGTTCCACAACCAATGGGTCAGTAGATCCACTGAATGTTGGCGGTCGTTGACGCATGAAGGACTCAACAGAAAGTTGTTCCCTTCGTGGTGAGGTCGGCCTCTCAGCTTGATTCAAGTTATTACTCATAACTTGATTCAGTTGGTTCATCATTCGCATGAATGTTTCCATTCCGGCTTCCATCGGAGGGCCGTCAGCACATGGTGCATTGCGGTCACCATCGGCACGGTTTCTCCTATTCCCCGCCATTTTCTAAAAGAATAAAACCTTAGTGAGAAACTTATTTCATTTATGAATCTTTTAACTAAGACTTCATGCTTAGACAATTATAGTTCTCTATAATTCCTTCAAAATGATTCATAAAAAGCATGTGATTAACCAAACATATCCCCCGGGAGTGTCGTAACCAAGAGTGCAGCAAGGCCCGTTATCGTGCACCAGTTCCCGTTCGAGTCTAGCTCAAAGCGGTGTTTTCGGGTTTTACCCCTGTGTACATCTGTGCCAGAGCCGCCTCTACCTGCTCGTATCCAGACAGGGATGTATTTGTTTGATAGACCACTTACTCAATACTTACCAAAATACCAGGAAGTTTTCCTATATTTAAACTTTTCTATAGGGTTCTTCATAAAGTTTTTATATCCTAATTTCCACAAATAACTAAACCATCCTTTGATACCAACTATAGCATCCCGCCATTTTTATAACATAAACTTTCATTACATTACACAAAACTGAGGATCTTTAAGGTCTAGTGTCTTGGAAACCAGGAACATAATACATGAAAACAACATAAAACATTCTTCTTAAACACTTGAAAGGCGTCTCCTTAAGTTCATTCTAGGTTAATTACTGCATCTCATAACCTGGGGACATACATCAAAAGAAAGGGTGAGAAGAAGGCCCAGTAAGGGAAACAAGAGGAACATTTTACATGTGAACTTGATATACTTCAATAAGGACATGAAAAGAACTTTAAGGCATGAGAAAGAAATCATGAGGCATTTCATAATAAAAATAACATTTTCCATAACTTGAAGATGTGGCTACATCATTTAACATAGACAATCATGAACATATCACCAAGGTCCATCCCCAAGGTGTCATTTGAAAATTACCAAGGTTATTCACCAAGGTATCATGAAAATTGTAATCTCTAGTGGTTACATCATTACCCAATGCATTGGAGCGCTATCAGGGCGCACCCTTAAATTTTCCTTTATTATCATGTGAGCCACATATATCATCATCAAACATTTCATAAATAACCCATATAGCATAAAATAAATGGGTTTCATTTCATAATCATAACGTTTTAAAAACTGCTTTAAAGACATGATCTTTACGACACTTTAAAACCCACAAAAAAGGAAGGTGGGTCTCATGTATGTAAATCCCAGAATTTAAAATGGAACATTTTGATATATATGTGAATACCCTTGTAGAAATAAGAGCTTTGAGTATTCACTTTATAACATAAAATAATTTTTGAGAAAAGAGAGAGGCATTTTGAGGGGAAAATTCTGCAGCATAACGGCTAAGTTTCGGGGTTTTAGAAAACATTGAAATGAGAGGGGACATGGGTCACCCACTCATAAATGATCCATAAAACAGTAGGGTGAAAGAATAAGAAGGACATATGGACATGGTAATGAAATTTTAGGGACATACCATTTGAAATGAAAAACATGGAAGGAAAAAAGATTAGATTTCTCTTATGAAAATTCGGCAGCCTTACGGCGTCACTTAACTTCAAAAGAAAATGATTTGACAAGATCAAATAGGGTCCCTCATCATATGATCATAAGAGATCAGTATGATAGATATAGAGATCATACCCCATAATAATAAAAAGGAACTTGAAAGACTTGACATGAAAATCGAACTTGAAAAATGAGAAGGGTGAAAGAATCCCTTAAAAATTCGGCAGCCTAACGGCGTCACTTAAACTTTCATAAAACGAAATGATGAGAGTAAGAGGGGATCTCTCATCATATAAACATGAAAGGGCAGTAATAGGTATATAAAAGAACATCCTCCCACATAAAAACATGGAGCATAATAGGAATGACATAAAAGAGATTACATGAAAAGAAAGAGAGGGGTCGGATCCCTTACCTTAAAACGTGACTCTTGAAACTCAAAGGATTGGACCTTGAGGGCTTGGGGGCACCTTGGGAGGACTCATTGGAAGGTAAGAAGACCAGAACTTCGTTGGGGGAGAGTTGGGAGTGAAAACTAAAGGAGGAAAGGGTGGGTATTTATAGGGAAAGTGAGGGGACAAAGCATTAATGGCCAAGGGACACCTCACTAGTGGTTTTGGCAAAACCATGGGCTTTCCCATGGTATTTGACCATGGTATTGGCCACTTGGGACACCTCACACCTTATATTACTATTCATAATTCGACCATATTAAATATATACTTAATACATCATTTAATGATGTCATTGAACACCCGTAACTTAAAAACTATACTTTCACTATTCACCGAAAATTCAACTTTCTCAGAATAATCCCAAAATTTCACCTTAACCAAATATCAATGCTATGATTTCAAAAATGAACTCCATTTTATAAAAATAATTTTCTAAATATTTTTAATTTTATTTTTAAATAAATACACTATTCATCGAAAATTCATTTTTTCAGAAAAATCCCCAAAAATTACCATAACATAATATCGATGCTCTGAGTTCAAAAATAAAGTCATTTTTATAAAAATAATTTTCTAATTATTTTTAATTGAATTTTTAATTAAAAAACACTATTCATCCGAAAAAACTAATACTTGAATAATAATTTATGAAACTGTTATTTACCCATTTTATTGAATCACATTACTTAATCAAGGTGCCTAAATTATTTTAAAACTTTCTTTAAGTGAGATTACTATTCCATTTGGTCACATTACTAATCCTAAGCGTAAAATCACTATTCACTATTTACTATTCATCAAAAATTATGTTGATCTTATTAGACTCCAAATTCCTTAATGAACACTTTTGTAGAAGACCATTTTTTGAAAATCATTACACATCATTAGTTATTTAGGGTTTACATAAATATTTCAAAATATCCCTTTTTCAAAATTCATCAATAAAATACATTCTAAAATTATCCGGACATTTGAAATTTCACAAACATCAATAAAGGAAGAAATCTCAATTTATTCACCCGAAAGGACTACACAAGGAAGCTAGGGTCTCGTCACATAGCCCCTTATAACACCGGTATAAGACCTAAGTGTAAGGTGTGCTATGGTGAGAGAATCTGAGGGAGGCTCAGATAACATTGCCCTAGTAGTAATCTCTACTAACTTGAACTTCTCCCACATGCGTTTCCGTTCAAGCTTGACACGCTGGAGTTCGGCTTGGGCTTGGTCCAAAGCGAATCCCACAGATGCTACCTCCTTCCCAAGCTCTGATAATTGGGCTTCATAAGGGTTGAGTCTACTGGATGAAGCCATCGACTCCTCTTTCTGCATTAACCATTAACATCTTATTAAATCAATAAGAGTAAGTTAATATACTACTAAAAAAATTGGGTCGTTACAGATATCTTGACTTTAGGAATATTGGAGCTGATTCAATGGGAATTAGATACAGTTTTAAATTTATATTAAAGTAGTTCTTAATCTAACCGCATAGTTTGACTATTTCAAAAGCTTATGAACCTTAGGTAAAAAAGGATATAGTTAAAACATTTTTAAACTACTCTAAATCCTTCAATTTATTAATTAAGACCAATTCCCATTATAAAAGTCATAAAATTAGGAAAAAACAAAACTGGTAGCAGAAATGGAAAAGTGTTGGAAAGGGGGAACCATTGGAAGTTAGGTACTATTAGGATGAACCACCTTCCACCATCAGTGAGTAACCACCCAGAGAGACACGGCCAAGTGATTCTCCTCTAGACAAGACATTGTCGGGGAGACTAACTTCTAGGCATGAGGCACCACAAAGCGACACACGGCCAAGCGAGGTATCACCAGACGAGACACCGCTAGGGAGACCTTTATCCAGGCATGAGGCACTGCCCGGGTGAGACACAGCTAGGGTGAGACACCACCAAGGTGATACACTTACATGGTGATACATCATTGGTTTGAGAAACTACTAGTGTGAGACACCATTGGGAGAGACACCGTTGGGTGAGACACTGTTGGAAAACATGGAAAACTTGGAATTTTTGGAAAGTGCTGAAATTAGTCACCTTGACTTCTTATGACACCTCAAACACCCGATTTTCCAAAAATTAATGGAATTTAAAGGTATGTGACATTACATCATATATCGCTCAAACTATTCTCACCCTAGAGAATTCAAAACCATCCCAAAGGGAAAAGAGAAGAAGGGTCCGAACAGCCATCCCATGGGATACCTCTATAGGATCTCAGCACACTTGAAACACTGTTAGAAACAAAACACATCAATGTTCAATAATAAAACACCTTATTTTATTTAGAAAAACCTATTCACCAAAGAGCATCTCCTCTGATATCTACTAATGAGGTCATATCACCATGGTTGTAGGCATGTTAACCCAAACAACCACAAAACACTTTTTCACAACCACAAAAACCCACACTATCCAAAAACATGAGTTAGGGAATTCTATCCTCCATGAAAAGATATTATCCACTTTGGGTGGCACTTACTTACCCGCATTGTTTTAATCAAATTACATTTAATGCATCCTAATTAGGAAGTAGGTCCTCCCCTATTCATATGTTCGGACTTTATCACACATCATAAACCAAGGGCAAATATGTCATGTCATAATCAAAATTGTTAAAACATCACATCACAAAGAAAAATTGAATAAGGAAAAACTGATGACATCTCTGGGTACTAGGCATGCATCAATGTTTCTCATTCCCAATTACTCACCTCCTGGACACCATTCCTCCACAACACACGATCCGAAGGAATGTTCCTTCAATGCAGCACCTTATCTCGATGATCATGTATCACTACTGGTGATTCCACAAATGTCGTAGCTTCCTCAATATCTAATTATCCCTAGTCGATGACATGGTATTCATCATGAAGATACCGATTAAGTTGATATATGTGAAAAATGGCATGGATCCTATCTAAACATGGTGTCAATTCCAAATTATATGACACCTTGCCAACACACCCCAACACCTCAAAGGGCCAAATGAACCTAATAAAAAGCTTACTCCCTCTTCCAAACTTCTATTACCCATGTCAAGGGGAAACCGTCAAGAACACATGGCCCCTAACCTCAAACTATAAGGGACTCCTCCTATGATCGGAATAAGAATTCTATTGTTCATGCAGTTCTTTCATCTAATCATTAACAATTTGAACCTTTCCTATCATGTTATTCACCACATTGGGACCAAGAACAACTATCTCCCCAACCTCTATTCAGCACAACGAAGTAAAATATGGTCTTTCATACAAAGCCTCAAACAGAGCCATGAAAGTGGAAGAGTGATAGATATTATTATATAAAAAATATACCAAGGTAAAGTGTTGTACCCAATATCCACAAAAGTCCAAGATGCATACTTGTAACATATCCTTCAACAATTATATAGTCCATTCTATCTACCCATCTATCTGTGGGTGGAAAGAAGAATTGATTTGTAAGTGACTTCCAAAAGAATGCTGCAATCCCATCCAAAATTTTTAGGTAAACCATGTATCTTCATCCAGTACAATAGACTTTATAACTCCATGAAAATGTACCACTTCTCTCACATACTTCTTATCCAAAGCATCCACTATGACTAACTCCTTGATCGCTATGAAGTGATCTATTTTTTTCAACTAATCCACAATCACCCAAATAGCATCACAAACTCTATGATCTATCGGTAAACCTGTGTTCAAATACGTTGATATGTATTCCCATTTCCACTCAGGTACATCCAAGGGATGCAAAAAAACATCAGGAACATGATGCTCGGCCTTTACCTATTGGAAAACCATGCACTTTGCGGAAAACTCCTCCACTACACATTTCATTCTAGGCCACCAAAGATACCTCCTTAAGACATGCTACATCTTGGAAACTCCTAGGTATAATGCTAAAGGTGATATATAAAACTCATGAATAACTCCATCGGGCATCACCACTAGAAAAAAAATAACACCCCGTGAATCAACATCTAGTTTTGACCATCTTCTGACCTTCCTTCTAGAGCATCGTCATCATCAACATGATCACAAATCACCTCTACCTATGATTCTCCCAACTAGGACTCCTCCACCTACTAAATTGGTGATTATTCCACTATTGTCTAAAATAAGTAGTCTCTATCTCAATATACCCTTTCGTCCATGTGAAAGCCTTCCAAGTACTCCATCACACTCCAAGCATCTGCAAATTCCAAAACAATGTATTTCTGTGAATTTATTCTCAAAGAATCATCCATGAAATTTCCCATTATCAAGATGTAGGAGATCTAAAAAATCATAATCCTAATGAAACTATATCCACCTAAATTTTCACAAGTTTAGATTGTGTTTAAAAAGATATACCTCAAGCTCTTATGATCCTTGAAGACCAAAAAGCACTCCCCAGCAGAGTAATGCCACCAAAACATTAGAAAAAAAAATTGATGCAATATATAGATCATGGATGTTGTATGTATGCTAATGAGGATATAACTTCCAAGATCCATAAGAGATCACTGCTTGTTTCAACATCATCACACATCTCAATCCCAGATGGGAAGCATTACAAAACACCTCAAACATTACCCCTTACCTAGGAAACCGGAGTAGTGGGCACTGACCAACTTCCCCTTTAGGAAATAGAATTATATCTGGAATCAACCACTCCACACAAAATCTTGTTAATTCCAAGTAAAATATGTCAATAGTTATAAAAATCAAGATAAATCTAGTACAATACTCCAATAATATCCTATGAGACCAATGAAACAGAAAACCTCTACCACAATCATGACTGCTTCCCAAGAAACAAATGCTTCAACCTAAGATGAGTCTATTGTCACACCATGATGAGACACCACATGCATGAGGAAATGAAACTCTCATTTTCAAAACATACCCATGGAAAATATCCCATAGATCTGGTGGTGTCAAAGGACATACAAGGAAGTTTTGAGATGTTTGGTGTTCTCCTCCTCTAACTCTGAGTAGATTAAGATATCGTCATTGAATAAAACGTTGAACTGATCTAGGAACTCATGAAACATGGATTTCATAAGCCCCATGAACATGGATAATATGTTTATAACATAAAATGGAATGAAGACAAACTCAAAGTTCTCATACCTAAGTCTAATGGTAGTCTTCATGATATCAATCCCCTTCACCCTCAACTGGTGATGTCCAGACCATCGTTTGACCTTAGAAAACCATCTCGCCCCTCTTATCTAGTTTAAAAGTTCATAAATCCTCATAATATGATTATTTTTTTACTATCACCTGATTTAACCTTAGGTAGTCTATATAAAACCTCAAATAACCATCCACCTTATTTGAGAACAACACTGGAGCACCCCATGGTGACACACTATGAAACATAAAACCCTTCTCCATCAGATCATATATCTGAATACTCAACTCCCAAAACTCAAAATGTTTCATCTGATAATGATCCATAAAAACTAGAGAATCATCAGGCTATAAGTCTATCCTGAACTCAATATTATATCGAGGGTGTATTGTCATAACCTCTTTGGGGAAAATATCTAGGAACTCCCCAATGACCTTGGGAACCTCTACCATCCCAGTGTCCACCAATTCCACCAAAATCTCAGCCAATAAAAAAATAAGGGGCTCCACGTGTAGAATGCCTACCTAAAAAATATTCTCACCAATGAAAACCACACATTGTCCATCCACATCTTAAAATACAACGCTCTTCCAGAAGCAGTCGATAACATAACGTATGAAATATAACTGGTCTATGTTGAGGATGACATCATATGGTTGTATCTATACCATGAAGATATACCTGCAAGACTAATGTTTTACCATCATTAGTCTACACCCATAGAACAGATCAAAAAATATGGTCTATCATCCACCTAGCATACTCAACACTAGGGGCACGAGAAGCCTCTCAATGTATAGTCCCAAAGCTTGGGCTAGAGCTTGTGAAACAAAGAAGTGTTAATCTACTAAATCAAAAAAGTCACAAATAAGGGTACTAAAAACTGAGTGTACCTCTGATGATCTCTTTACCCAGTGAAACTACTGCCTCCACTAAACGAAATTGACCACACCCAACTCCTCTGCCTCTCTGGTGATGACCAACTCCATATCCAGGCTTGGGTTCTAGTCCCTAAACATAAGGAACATCTTGAATTTAGCCTTTACCTACTCCATCTCCCCTCAGAAGATAAAAACCTTGATTCCCCTACTGCTAAAACAGTCTCACCGGGAACTGTTGTTGAGGATAGCGTTGAACTTATCATCCTCCATAAAACTAATCACGGGGAACTACTGTTCACTGGATATAGTGATGACTATGAACCCCAAAACCAAAATACATTTTGCAAATATCCCATAAAAATCATGGAAACCACTGGCACCAGAAGTCCGAAAAGGAAGTTATTGAGGTTGACTCCTTTCTGGTTGAAACCTCAATGGAATTGGCACCTAAGACCTCCCATTAAAAACTCTTCCTTTCAAAGAACTATTTTAGATATGCTCTTGCGATAGACCTCCTCATAAGTGCATCCACTCGATTTCCTCTTCGTTCTTTTAGACCCCCAAATAGATTATCAGCGTAAAAGGAGTAAGAAGATATAGTATAAAGAGACTTAGAGCATCCTCAATATGTCTCACATGATTTACCTCATCTAGAAAAATATCTAGGGGAAAACAAAGATATTCCTTGAACTTAATTCCCATATCCCATAAAAACATACTCCTCTACTGAAGGGAGAGTATCTACTACCTCTTCTCAACCTTCATGGTCGATTAAGAGAAATGTTATCAGAACTCCTTTTGGAATTCACCCCATAAAATGTTCTCCTCCTTCAACTCTCCCAGATACAGCTTCCACCATTAACATGTTGCACCCCACATCTAACTGACTACCAAAGGGAACTAGTACCCCGTCGGGGCCTGGATCAAACTGAAAGAAATCTCAAGCTCCTTCAACTAGCTCTTTATCTCCACATCTAAAATAATGTCATCATACATTCCTAAGGCATACCGCTAAAAATCATGAAATAGCCTCTATCACTGATCATCCTCCTCGATCGGGTCAACCCTATAGATATCAATGGGATCAACCTGTTCAAACTCAACTGCATGAACCAAATGCGGATAACAACCAAGATCTGTAGCTAAAATGTAAACAAATATTTCCTAATCCTAAATAAGGTGTAATTTTATTAAGATCTATTTTAATTCATTTCATTCATTTTATCTATTTAAACCTTCCCAAAAAAACCCAATTCAAACAAGAACACAAGTCATTATGATGCATGTAACTCTCATAATTATCTACCATGTAAGTAGGACCATATCACTTGGTAATTAAATAAGACAAAATTAGGTGTATTATATCATGGGGGCCTAAAATCATGTTCCCTGGTCATTATCCCTAGCCAATGTCACACACCAAAGTTAACTGGAACTATTTTATACAACCCTATGCAGTCTTTATTGTGCCTAACTCTGAACTCCATTATATCTCTCAAACAGTAGCATTGATACCACTCTATCATAACCCCCTACCTCTAATGATACCCCACTTTTTCTGGAAATGAAGGAATGGAGATAATGACCCCTGATTCCCACCTCCAGCAGTCCCCAGGTTAGAAACTATCCCCAAGGGTGTACAAATCTCACAATATGGTAGGCATTTCCCTTTATAAGAAAATATGATTGGGAGATAAGATGAATAATCTAACACAACTAAAAGACATATATAAGAGAGAGACTCAATCCATTCCACATTCATGTGTTGATAGAACTCATACAGATACAATAAAGTCTCTAAATTAAGTACCCAAAAGTAAAGATAAAGCGGCGACTCATCAACTATTAAGGATCTAAGCTAGTAAGGTCCAGCATGGTCTACAAAATCCTCATGGAAACCTGAAAACAATTTTAGATATGTAGAGTGATCATACATGTATACTCAGTAGTAAATTCAAGCTATCCCATGCATATGAGAAATAATCATATTAATGCCCCTATGAGAAAATAGTAGATCCAAATAGCACCTAATTAGGTATACTAACCAAGACCAACCTCACCAAGGCATGCTCACCAAATAATTAAATTCATGTAATATAATATTATTTAAGAACATCGATGATAAGTCCCACACCACATTCCCACTAGTATTCTTCTCTTTACCAACATCATAATTCATGATGCTCCCATCCCAGCTATATACCCCATCACATTTTTCCCACACACACCTGGGCCTCATAACAAATCCCACCCTCACAATCCTAGGCCTCATAACACATCCCAACTAAACACACCTAGTCCTCACAATAGATCACAGCACATATCATCCCAAAGACACCTAGGAAACAACCACCTCACCCAAAAACACCTAGGCTATCACATATCTCTCGAAGACACCTGGGCCACAAACCACCATCCCTGCAAACATTGGGGCTACCACAACCACCGTATAATGAAATAAAATACCTCTATTCATCAAATTTTGTTCCATACCTACCTCACCTAGATGATATAATAGAAAATAATGGGTACCCATTCATCCATAATCCTCAACAAATGTTGAGAAAAACACCCCCCATGTGATGATGTCGGTGTTCAGCACATAGTGCTCAGTATGGGTGGGGTGCGTATAGAAATAAAAAAGGAAAATACTAGTATATAAATGTAACATCCCAGATAAATAAATAATATTAAATTATAATATATTTTATTATATTTTAATTAAATATTAATTTTACTTTAAAGGGGTTTCTATATTCGATGACGTACCCGATATGGAACAACGGGTTTCTCTGAAATCTTACGTTGCACACTAACAATATAATATTATAATTTTAAATGGTAGTCAACAACTAGTCTATGTATTAGAAATAATGAATAGAACTGACTAAAATATGATTATTCATGTTTTTTAAATGTTTTTACATTTATCCTGTAAAATTTAGAGGCTTAAAATTTGAATGAATCTAATTTTAAGCATAATTTACATTAAAAGGTTGATTTGGCGGCTTTTAAGGGAGAACCCTATTTAAATCAAGATTTGGTCACTTTTATATGTTATATTTGAAAAAATAAAATTCTTCTTTATAATTGAGACATCAAAATTTACTTTGGGTAATTTTTTGGTATTTTTCTAATAAAATTCATTTTTTTAATGAAGAGTGAAAAATATTGTATTTTAAATCAAATATTCTTTTTAATATAATTTATTTATATGGATAGATTATATTTTTAATTGGTTTTAAAGTGTAATTATATTATATTTTTACCATTTAATCCAATTGTGGTCATTAGAGTTAAATTCACTATGAAATTGGACATAAACAAGTGCCAATCTTTTGATAGATGTTGTTTCTTAAAAACATGCTATTTGTTTTGACAACGGGAATTAATTTTAAATTAATTAATGAAACTTATATGTTTTGAATTTTTTAAAATAGACCTCATTTTTTAATTCAGAATATAAAATATATCTTAGGCTGAATGTTTGGTATTTTTCTTAGAAACATCATTTTTTTATGAATAGTTAAACCACTAAGTAGTAGTTAAAAAACTAACTTTTTCATTTAAATGAAATTTTACCACATCGGTAAATTGTATTTTGAAAATCCATAATACATTGTTGTTATTAGTAAGTCAAATTTGGTTCAATAAGATGAAAATAATTTTTGATGAATAGTACCTTTGGACTTTTATTTACTGCGGTTAAAGGTAAATAGGGTAATTCAAGGTAAAAAGAATATTATAATAATACAAAATTACATTAACACTTGTACTAACCTTATTATATGAGTCATGGAAGACCATGGGAATCCTTGGGTTGATTTTGGGACCCCATGTATCCACTTGGGAGTGATAATGACACTTTTAGATTAATTAATTTAAATTAAAGACAAAAATGACACAAACAAATATCTTTTAGTAAAGTGATTTTTATATGGGGTTATTTAAATTATATTTTCTACTATAAGAATTTATTAGAAAGATAAAAATATTTCCTACATCATGGTATTTTTTTATAATTTTTAGACATCAAATAAATAATGTTAATTATGACACAAAAATGATGCAGTATTTACCTCATTAATAAATGATTTAAATAAATAAGATTATAAATATTAAAATAACATAAAAAACCGGTCCAATTCTTATTAGATGAATTTATTTCGACCATGAGTCATCTTATCTTCATCTTTAATTAGTTTTTTACTTTTATAAACCGAAAATTATTATATAATAAAATAATATTTTCACACTTTCCTAAAGAACCCCCCTCCCCCTTATAAAAAGACCTCACCTATAACCCATTCCTAACTCTTATCAAGCCCTATGGATCATCCAACCCCTACCAAAATAAGCTCTCACGATACCTCTCTTCATCCTAGAATCCTTTCCTTACACAGAAGGCACCTCAAGAATATCTTTTTGTTCAAACCAAAGGGAGTTACCCGAATTAAACGTAATAGTTTCTTTTAAATTATTTTCTTTTATTTTACTTATCCAACCCCCTAAACTCTTTTAATTAATTTTTTTTATAACAACACCAGTATACTAAATATAAAAGTTTGTTTTTATGAGAATTATTATAACTACACATACACACACCTACGTCTAATGGATAAAGAATATACTATTTCTGTGGACGGCAAACTACTGCCTCACGAAACAATGATTGTTCAAATATCTCCAACCACCTCTAATGGTGGCCATTATGATGGCACTATATTTATATATAATATATATTATATTTATATTGTATCTATTCTTCTGTATTTTTCATTTTTAGAATACCTTTTTGGTTTCTGTAGTTGGTAAATACAATAATCTCATTTGAGGAAGTACGGACTACCGTCCCCTCAAAGTGATATGACTCGTTCATGCCTTATGTGGAATGTATAAAGGGTAGAGTTAATAAAATTATATAAGTTATTATACTGGAATTATAATATACTTATGTATCATCAATTTTCCATTCCATTACAATACTAAATATAAAAGGAAGTAGCGTTCATGCGCATGTACGGCTTACCATCTCCATGAACGGTGCATTTCATTTCTTATCTACAAATGTTATGTACTATTATAAATACATGTATATACTATATTTATATGATATATATGATATCTAAATCATGAATATCATTTTGGATATAATGAAATTTTTCCCACATGATATAAGAAGTCCATTTTAACTCAAGTACCAAATAACGACAAAACGACCCTTATTAACATAAATGATTACATATTTTTTATAACATGGTAATAATTTATTTAAAAGGAATTATAAAATTGAAAAATGTTCTTAAGAATGTATAAATTAACTTTACTTTATTATGAAGGAGATCAAAGAACGAACGGGTCAAGTCGGACATGAGGTAAGCGGTTTCTTATCTCACTTTTAATTCCATGAGATTTCCATTGTTCACCACTTATTTTATGAATGTGTTGTATTTTGTACTGACATTTGATATATATTATCATTATTATCTTTATATTCATGGTATTCTTTGATTCAATTGGTGTTTAATATCTTTTTTTCATACGACTCGTTTGATTACAATGTGGAAAGGGGTTTTCATCTCACTTCTTATTCTCGTAAGATTCGTGCTATATTGCCACTATTTCCTTTTGTTTGGTGTATGTACTGCCCATGATAGTATTCATTGTGTAATATACATTAATTTATGTGTAATTAAATCTTAATTTCTTTATCCTTCTTTCATATGGTGAATGTTTCATAAGTTACCAAATCGTTAAGGGAACCTTTCACCCTCCTCTTTTTTAAAGACTTCTTTTTGGATATGTCTTTTAGATCACATATTCTAATATTGGGATATGTTATTCTATATCCTTAATGATGTAAATTTTATTTCCAAGTGATGAGAAAAAAATTTATCTCATCAAATTATTTTTCTATATTTTAAATTGACGTCGTTAGGCTGTCGAATTTCTATACGGGAACTTCATAACCCAATTTAAATTCTTTGGGTTAAACATATATTTATTGACTATACCATGTTATAAATATGTGTGAATGACCTCTTATTATTTCACAATTAATGTCCACTTATATTGAGTGTAATATTTTTTTCGCATAATTATGTAATTGATTTATGCTTAATCTAAGGATACCGTCTTTATAATGGATTTCATCTCAATTTGCATTCCCTTGAGACTTAATTATTGTTGTGCACCAATTCACTTGTATATGGGGTATATATTTCTCTTTGGAATATTATATCATGAATACCATTATTATAATGATATTATAATTTTTTTTCTTCTATTCTTAATTTATGATTAGTCAACTTTTTCTCAAGTGTTACGAGACTCTTTACCTAAAACATCATTTTTAAAGATTTAAAGAATTATTCTTCTAAATATTTCTCATTAACGTACTTGTATTAAAAATGGTTTATAGTATTTATTTATATGGAAAATAATTTTTTAAAACATTAATTCCTTTAAAATATTCAAAGTAGTATTGGACCCTTTGATTCAAAATTCACTTTATTAAATGTTTTCAATGGTTTTGAAAATGGTTTGATTAAGCATTGATTAGGTCAATTTATTGAAATGATATATTATAATTGCAATGTGAAAATGTTGTTAGTGAAATTTTTATATTTACAATATTTTATGTGTTATGATTTTATAATGGTACTTGGACATTTGACGGGTGGTTATGTTATAAAACAAATAACGGGTGGTTTCGTGATAAAATAGCATGGGTGGTTACGTTATAACCTCAAATGAATTTGGTATGGAAGTCGGTCGTATGGCTATTCCATTTAGTGATATGTGTGGAAGTCGACCGTATGGTTATTCCATTTAAGTATGTTTATGTCCCAAGTTACCTTTATATGTTATGTGTTCTTCATATGGGTTTTATGGTAGTATTTTGGTTACCAAAGGGTAAGCAATTATCTTTTATTTATTGAAGAGTATTTACTAATTCATAAAGGTGAAAAGTATTACTTATGATAAAGTATTTAGGGTTTACTTGTTGTTTTGAAAAAAACTAGCATTTTTCTTTTTTTTTGTATCCCTTACTGAGACTTTTATGCTTATCCCATGTTTTTTAATTGTTTTTTACATGACCTAAAGTGGAATAGGGTTAAGGATGGGATCATAGAAAATTCATTTTGTCTAAAACATGAAACTAGACATGACTCTTTTCTCAAGAATTTTAATTTTGTGAAATAAATGGAAACATGGTAGATCTGTCTACATGAAATATTCAATTGTTTATATATATGTTAGGACCTAATTCTCTAAATCTATAAACCTGAAAAGATCCTTGATGTGAATTATTAACTTAATTCAAGAATATATAATGATTAAAGTCGGATCCTTATAGTTGGTATCAAAGTTCGGTTTCGATAACATTAGAGGTTAGGGTGTAATTTAAGCATGAGTTACATAACCATAATTGTTTGCATATTAGAAAGAGTCATATTTATTTTAGTGGTGATAAATGGTTATTACATTTTGGGGTGTAAAATGAAAGGTATTAGATAACATTTGAGGATAAATCATGTTATGGTTATTTTTGAAGAATTTTTATTTTTTTGGAATGTTATGAAATTGTATAGTTTTTGAAAAAGGACAACACACAGACCATGTAAAAAACTCATCGCATCAGACAAATATTTGGGAATCGAACCCACAACCATAGTACGATTGGGATTTATCACCTACCACTGGACTACATGATTTCTCTGATTAATATGACTAATTATTTTTAGTGAAATGATTTTATGGATCAAGAATAAGTTGACCTTATGTTTTATCAAATGGATATCCTTAGTATTGGAAAATTATTTGGTGATTAATTGATATAAGTTATTTTGGAAGACGTTATCTCTTTTGGGAACACTATAGCTTAAGGAAAATATAATACTATGGGATCTCATTTGTGAAGTAATGGTTGATTTTTTTTGTAAGAATCTATTCTTTTATTATGGACATATGGTGATTTTGGTTATTTATAGAAATGATTAACCTATCATAGAGAATATGTGATTAGGTTAATTACACTTCAGTATAAGACTTTAGAGCAGCTGATGTTTTTGGAGATAAATGTTAAGATTTACTGGGGAAGACTATGTGATTTAAATCCTTCTGAGTTTTGGGTTTCAATTTTAGTTTTGATTATTTTGGAGAATTTTAAGGACAATTGTATATTGAATGGTATTTCTTGAACTTTGGGTAATTTTCTTGGATTTTAGAGATTAAGAGTAGTATTTCTTTTTATAAAGGATTACCCTTTTATGGATTATCTGATCTTTTACTAACCAATTTTGGTTTTGGTTAATATATAAATATAGGGGAAATATATGGTTCATATTGTGTGGATAATTTTATTCTCTCGAACTTTATTTTTGTGCTTTTGATGTGTCCAAGTCAACTTGAATACTCATCGTTTTGAGAAATTAAGAGTTTGTGGAAGAAATTTAGTAAAGGTTGAAAGTCTACATGACAAGTAAGTATGTGTCCTTATATTCTTAGTTAAGCTCAAAAATAAATCCCTCAAATTTATAAAAAAGGAACTAAAAACAAAAATGTCGTCTGTTAAATTTTCCTACTGGGAAACCAATGACTGTTTAGCCCATCACAAATTAGTGGTTTTCTTGTTGTTAACTTTCTCTTAATCATGTTTTCTATCACTCTGCATCCGAAATTGACACTTATTTTATCTTTCATATCCATGTTTTCATGGAATCCTAGTATGGGTTATCTCAGGTGACATTTGTACATATCTTTCTTTCTTTTAAAGTGATGGTTTTATTTACTCTTTTTCAGATGTGGGACATTCAATTAAGTTTCCAAGCCCAATTTTAAAATTGTGAGGATGCAATTCGTAAAAGGGGGGAAGTTTGTAACATACTAGATAAATAAATAAAATAAAATTTTCATATTTTTTAATATTTTTTAATTAAATATTAGTTTTACATTATAGGGTTTTCTTTGTTCAATGATGTACCTAATACTCAACAACGGGTTTCTTTGAAATCTTACATTGCACTCTAACAATATAATATTATTATTTTAAATGGTAGTTAACACCTAGTCGTTCTATTGGCGGGAATCAATAGTACTAACTACAATATGATTATTCATGTTTGTTAAATTTTTTATATTTATCTAATAAAAGTTAGAGGCTTAAAATGTGAATATATCTAATTTTACACATAATTTAATTTAAAAGGTTAATTTATCACCTTTTAATGTAGAATTCTATTTAAATCAGGTTTTCGTCACTTTTATATATTCTATGAGAAAAAATAAAATTCTTCTATAATATCGGGACATCAAAATTTACTTTGGGTAATTTTTTGGTATTTATCTGATAAAATTATTTTTTTAATGAAGAGTGAAAAATACTATATTTTAATTCAAATCTGCTTTTTAGTATAATTTATTTATATGGTTAAATTGTCTTTTAAATTGGTTTTAAAGTGTAATTAGATTATATTATTACCATTTAATCTAATGGTGGTCATTGAAATTAATTTCACTTTGAAATTGGACATAAACAGGTGTCCAACTTTTGATAAATGGTGTTTCTTAAAAACACGCTGTTTGTTTTGACAACGAGGATTAATTTTAATTTAATAAACGCAACTTCTATGTTATAAATTTTCTAAAATATACATAATTTTAGAATTCATAATATCAAATATATCTTAGGCTGAATTTTTTGTATTTTTTTGAAAGACGTCAATTTTTGATGAATAGTGAAACCACTAAGTAGTAGTTAAAAAACTAACTTTTTCATTTAAATGAAATTTTACCACTTTTATGAATTGAATTTCAAAAATACAACACATCTGGTTTTTATTAGTAAGTAAAATTTGGTTCAATAAGATGAAAATAATTTTTGGTTAAAAGTAAATTTGGACTTTTGTTTACTGCGGTTAAAGGTAAATAGGGTAATTCAAGGTAAAAAGAATATTATAATAAAACAAAATTACTTTAACACCTGTCCTAACATTATTTTATGAGTCATGGACAACCATTTTCATCTTTGGGTCGATTTTGGGACCCAATTAAGCCACTTGGGAGTAATAATGACACTTTAGATTAATTACTTTAAAGTAAAGTCAAAAATGACGCAAACAAATACCTTTTAGAAAAGTAATTTTTACATGGGGTTATATAAGTTATCTTTTATAATATAAATATTCGTTGAAAATATAAAAATATTTCCTACATCATGGTAGTTTTTTTATAATTTTTATACATCAAATAAATAAAATTTATTATGCCACAAAAATAATGCAGTATTTACCTCACTAATAAATGATTTTAATAAATAAGATTATAAAAATTAAACTATCATCCAAAACATGTCTAATTATTATTGGATTAATTTATTTCGACCATGAGTCATCTTATCTTTCACTTTAATTTGTTTTGGACCTTTATAAAATGAAAATTGTTATATAATAAATAATATTTTCACACTTTCCTAAAGAACCCCTTCTCCCCCTTATAAGAATACCTCAACTCTAACTCATTCCTCACACTTCTCAATCCCCTTGTCTCATGAAACCCCTTCCCAAATAAGCTCTAAATATCCCTCTCTTCCTCCTTGAAGCCTTACATTTGGAAGAAGTCACTTCAAGAAGTCATTTTTGTTCAAACCAAAGGGAGTTACACGAATTAAAGGCAATGGTTTCTCTTAAATTATTTTCTTTTATTTTACTTCTCCAACAACCTAAAATCTTTTTATTTCTTTATTTTATAAAAAACCCATATACTAAATATACTAGGTTGTTGTTATGAGAATTATTCAAACTACACTTACACATACCTCTGTCTAATGGGTAAAGAACATATTGTTTCTGAGGATTTTGTACTACTGCCTCACAAAACGATGATTGTTCAAATATCTCCAACCGCCTCTCATGGTGACCATTATTATGGCACTATATTTTTATATAATATATATTATATTTATATTGTTTCCATACTTCAATATTGTTTATTTATAGAATACCTTTTTGGTTTCTATAGTGGGTAAATATGATAATATCATTTTTTTCCATGCTTCTTATGATATTATACTGGCATTAAAATAGAATTATGTATCATTAAGTTTCCATCCAATTAAAATATTAAATAGAAATGGTAGCAGTGTTCATGCGTACGTACGGCTTACTGTCTCCATGAATGGTTCATTTCATTTCTTATCTCCAAATGTTTTGTACTCTTATAAATACATGTATATACTAGATATATATGATATATATGATATCTATATCATGAATATCATTCTGGAAATAATGATCTTTTTCCACATGAACAACTTGTGATTTTAAGAAATCCATTTTTGGCTCAAGTACCAAATATCGACAAAATGACCATTATTAACTTAAATTATTACATAATGTTTATAACATGGTAATAACTGATTAAAAAGGAATGAGAAACTTGAAAAAGGTTTTTAGTAAATTATAAATTAACTTTAGTTTATTATTCAGGAGATTAAATAACGAACGGGTCTAGTCAGACACGAGGTATGGGGTTTCTTATCTCACTTTTAATTTCATGATATTTCCATTGTTCAACACTTATTTATTAAATGTGGTGTATTTTGTACTGTCATTTGATTTATATTATCATGATTTTCTTTATATTCATGGTATTCTATTATTCAATTGGTGTTTATTAACTTTTGTTCATACGACTCATTTGATTAGAATGCGGTAAGGGGTTTTCATCTCACTTCTTATTCCCATGAGATTCATGAAATATTTCCTCTATTTCCTTTTTTGTGGTTTATGTACTGCCCATGATTGAATTCATTTTGTAATATAAATGAATTTATGGGTAATTAAATATTCATTTTATGATCCTTTTTTCATATGGGGAATGTTTCTTAAGTTACCAAATCATTAAGGGAACCATTCATCCTCATCTTTTTTAAAGACTTCATTTTTACATGTCTTCTAATTTACATATTCTAATGTTGGGATATGTTCTTCTATATCCTTAATGATGTAAATTTTATGTCCAAGTGATGAGATACCCTTTTCTCTCTCATCAAATTATTTTTCTGAATTTTAAAGTGACGTCGTTAGGCTGTCGAATTTCTGTAAGAGAACTTCTTAACCCAATTTTAATTCTTTGGTTTTAACTTATATTTCTTGATTATGTCGTGTTATAAATATGTTTGAATGACCTATGATTGTTTCACACTTAATATCCACTTATATTAAGTGTATTCATATTTTTCACACATAATTATGTAATTGATTTATCCTTAATCTAAGGATCCCGTCTTTATAAGGTATTTCATCTCAATTTACATTCCCTTGAGACCTCATTATTGTCATGCACCAATTCACTTTTATATGGTATATATACTACCCTTTAGAATATTATATCCTGAATATGCTTATTATTATGATATTATAAGTTTTTTTATTCGATTCATCAATTATGTTTAGTCAAGTGTTTCTCAAGTGTTACGAGACTCTTTAACTAAAATATTGTTTTAAAAGCTTTAAAGAATTATTCTTCTAAATATTTCTCATTAATGTCCATGTTTTAAAAATTGATTTTAGTATTTATTTATATGGACATTAATGTTTTAGAACATTAATTCCTTTAAAAGCTTCAATGTTCTATGAGACACTTTGATTCAAAAATATCTTTATTAAATGGTTTTGAAAATGGTTTGATTAAGCATTGATTATGTTAATATCTTGAAATGATATATTGTAATTGAAATGTGGAAATGTTATTATTGAAATGTTTATACTTAAAATATTTTATGTGTTATGTTTTTATAATTGTACTTGGACATTTGGCATATGGTTACGTGATAAACCAAATGACGGGTGGTGTCGTGATAAACCAGGACCGGTGGTTACATTATAACCTCCAATGCATTGGGTATAGAATTCGGCCATATGGCTATTTTATTTAGTGATATGTGTGGAAGTTGACCGTATGGTGATTCCATTTAAGTATTTTTATGTCCCAAGTTACCTTTATATGTTATGTGTTCTTTATATGGGTTTTAGGGTAATCTTTTGGTTACCAAAGGGTAATCAATGATCTTTTATTCAGTAAAGAGTATTTACTACTTCATAAAGGTGAAAAGTATTACTTATGATAAATTATTCATGGTTTACTTGTTGTTTTGATAAAAAACTAACATTTTTCCTTTTTTGTGTATCCCTTAGTGAGCTTTTTATGCTCATCCCATGTTTTTGAAATTTTTTCACATGACATAAAGTGGAGTAGGGTCAAGGGTCGAATCAAGGAAAAGTCATGTTGTCTAAAACATGGAACTAGACATGACTCTTTTTTATGGAATTTAAATTTTTTGAAAAAAAATGGAAACTTGGTAGATGTGTCTACATGTAATATTCAATTTGTTATTTATATGTTATGACCTAATTCCTTAAAGCTCAAAAACCTAAAAAGATCCTCAATGTGAATTATTAACTTAATTCCATAATTTTCAATGTTTAAGTTCATGTCCTTACAATACATATATAATATCAAACACTCAATTCCATCCTATGGTTTCTCATAAAAACCATCAACTCACAACACTATCACCTTTGTTTTTACCTCTAAATGCACAACACCACACAACAAGCCAGAAAACCCATTTCACATTTCAAGCCAATTCATTAAACCAATTACATTCCATTAACCCAAAAAACCCAAAACATTCCAACCTTTATTAAAAAATTATTTGTTCATTTCATTACTACCCGAGATGTAGTACATATCAAGAAACATAGTAACAGTCATTTAGAAGATGAAGATCCATGGTAAATTAATGCACTTCACAGTAATGACACATCATGCCACAACCTCAATATTTGGGATGAAGCATTATGGATGTTTTTAATGAAAAGACTCTTAGTGATTACCCACATAAACTCAATATTCCTTATTTAAACTCATCTGTCATGTTCATTATGTTAATAAAACCAACCCCCAACTCAAAACCACATCCACCAACACATTACAGAACAACCAAATTCGCACCCCTACTACATAATCACACCTTTCCCATCTCATCCACAATGTACAACCACATGTCATACACTTACCCCATACACACAAAACATAGAAATTCCACACATTACACCACATCACTTACTAAGGAAAAACACATTTTTATATTTAATAAGGCATCCTTTATTTAATACCACCTGCTAATTTTGGGGTTATCATAAAAACATTATCATCATGGGGAATCCATTTATTAGCCAAATATATGTGGTTAACCCACATTTGTATATAAGAATTTAGAAAACCCAACCAACATGTATTCCAAAAACCATCTAGTGCGCAAACAATGACCCCCAAGGTCCATGATTTTTAGTGGGAAGTTAGACCTTACAAATCACAAGAATTAATGAAATCAAACATATAGAAATATCATACATCACTTTTCAGCATCCCCTATATATTGATTCTAAAACAAATTAAATTATCTTTATTAATTTGGAATCAACTATCTTCAGAAATGAAATCATTTATATACCCATCATGCATGATGCACAATTTATAAAGGTGAAGGAGATCATACCTATAATAAGAATGATCGATACTTCCTAGTTGTTCAAAAAAACACAGGTGTGCGTATAATAGGTGAATCTCTAGGTAATTATGATCAAAAATCAGGAAAAATATCTAAGTAATATGGATTTGGGGACATCTTGTGACAATAGAAATGAGAAGTTATTGATTAAGGGTATGGTATCTCGACATTAGGAAGATCATATTTTATTCAATGGGAATTAGATACAGTTTTAAATTTTCATTAAAGTGGATCTTACCAAGACCACACAGTTTGACCATTTCTAAGCCTTTGGATCCTTAGGGAAATAATGATATAGTTAAAATATTTTAAAGTAACTCTAAAATCCATCAATATAATCCTTAATATTAATTCTTATTATAAAATTCATAAAACTAGGAAAACTCGACACTAGTAGTAGAAATGGAAAACTATTGGAAAGAAGGAGCCGTTGGTAGTGAGGCAATGTCAGGATGAACTACCTTCCACTTTCAGTGAGTCACATCCAGGCGATACACCACCAAGCGAGGTACCGCTAGATGAGGTACCTCTAAACAACACACCACAGGGGTTCCCTACCACCATGCATGAGGCACCTATAGGTGAGACACTTACAGATGGGATACCGTCAAATGAGACACTACCAGGGAGACCTTCTACCAGATATGAGGCACCTTTAGGGTGAGACACTACTAGGGTGTGATACCACTAATGTGAGACACTGTCAGTGTTAGACACTGCTATGAAGATACATTTATAGGGTGAGACACTATAGGTATGAGACACCACCTGCAAGAGACACCACTGGGTGAGACACCATTCCATGATAAAACATTGGAAACCTTAGAAAACTGGGAATTTTTTCAAAGTGTTGAAATGAGTCTCCGTTACTTCCTAGGTTACCTCAAACACTATATTTACCTTAAAGTAATGTATTGGAAAGGTTTGATCCATTATAGTTATAATCAACTGATACTGATTGTAAATGGATTTTTGTTAGTTTAAATAATAGGGAGAATATTCATGAGTGATATGTATCATTGGATCTTGTTCTATATTTCAAGAAACTAGTAGTGGTTACTACATATTTGAGAGAAAAGGATATAAATGTTATTTATAAATCTATTTTTTGGATCACCCTAAAGTGGTAATGATGTATCATGACATTAAATAATATGTTTTGTGGGAAAAAATAAGGAATGAAATATAAGTATATATATATATCTATTTATGATTTTTTTCAATGGGTTAACTGTATGTATGAAAGACCTATATGAATTCTAGTACCATTTTTCTAGGATAACATTTGAAATATAATAATATTATGATGTATTTTTTGTTTTATTTACTTAGGTTACCATATATGTGTGATGTTATAAAGGTGATTTTAAGTGAATTTAAAAAATGGATTAACTTTTACCCATTTTTAAGAAGTTTTAATTAAAATAATTTGGTAGGTTATTTATGAAATTTGAGTGATTTATTATTGATTTCCAAAATATATGGTTCTGGATAGAGACAGTCAGGTTATATAAATTGTATAAAGTGGATTTGATAAAGAAATGTTCACATATTTAAAGATAAATATATTGTGTCATACTCTTATAGACAAGTAATTTATTCCATACATGAAAAATTTAGAGAAAATTCCTAGGTAATGTGTGTTGTATTTTAGGAGATCAAGGGAGGATATTATTTCATTGGTGGAATTTTTATACAAAAATGATATCAAATAATTTATCAGATTGATTATTTAATTTTATTTTATGGATGTCTTTTTTAATCATCTCTATATTGGGATATGGATCCTGATTTGTCTCCCATAATACTAGGTATAGTGTAACATATGATAAAATATTATTAATCTAATCAAGAAAATTTTAATGATAGATCAAACTCAAAAAAAGTATTATTTTAATAGTCCATGATGAATTTTGGGGTTATTTGTCATGGCTTGAGTCTTTTTTCTAGTTCCACCTTTTTGGGGCATCATTTACATGGGAAGTAAGGAATGTTGACACTTTAATATTTTGGATTTTCTGAAATCATTTAACGAATTTGAAATGTTTCTTAATTATTGGAGATACTACCAATGTATGCTTCAGTGAAAGACTTTTATAATGATTTAAAATTAAGAAGAATAAAATTTGATTCATATAATGTTATTCAATATAAATCAATTAACATGTAACAATAAATAACCTTTGATAAATATACCATATAATTTATTGACAATCAAGAGAATTTATTGATTGAAAATGTTATTTCTTTGGATTTAGTGTTCTGGTCACACAAGAATGTTCGAGAGGAATTATGGGAAATAGAAACTAATATGTTATGATAGTGGACATATCCATTTGATGGAAATTTGACCCATTAAATTTTTAGGGTAAAAAAGTCTTTTACTATGGTTAATTATAACATTAAATTATTATTTTTGTTCAATTAATGGGTGTGGTGAAATTTTTTTTAACATATTAACATTAAATTACATAGTAAAATGAGTTTATTACTATATTTATTAAAATATTTAATTATATAATATTATTTATTATGTATTTTAGGATATAATATTCCCCTTTTACATGAGTAATAGTAAATTATTATATTTTTGAATTATGAGGTACTATTTTACTTCCCTAAGATTTGAGTCCATTTGATAACCAATGTGATATGTGAAATTAAAATAAGATATTGTAATTTGACCTAGTTGACTGGGGTTTTAATGGTGGTCAACTGATGGATTTTATGTGAAAACATTGGAGAAGTATTTATAATTTTACTTTTTTATATATATTATTATCTATTATATCACATAAAATGATTTATCATTATGCTTTTTTAATGAATATTATTGTGATATTAGAGTATTTTGAGGATATAGAAGTGTTTTTAACACTAAATTAATTATATAGGTAAATAAAACTAATAATAGAGGTTTGAGATTAGTGGTATCATTGGTAGAAGGGGATATTATGATGGAGGATAATTATGGGGATTTTACTCAATTATGCGGAAGTTAAATGTATATAGTTTATGTAAGAAAAATAGAAATTTGGATTATAGATATAGTTTCATCATATTTTCTTCATTGATCACCTTGTAGACCCTCCATTCTTAGTTATATAAGTCTTGTCACTATGTGATAAAAATGGTGGGCTAAATGGATTAACAAACAATTATCAATGTATGCTCTAAACCAATATTAAATTATAAATAAATTAAAAAATATTAACAGAATCCATCCTTTTCCCCTAAAATAAATATTTTTACCTCTCTCTCTCTAAAATTATTTAGTGGAAGGATTAATAACATTTTGAATGGGTCTATGCAACCCTCGTAACATTACCATCTTAGTATTCTCTATAAATACTTCAAAGATATTGAATTACACAGGGGTATGATACATGGAATTACAAATTCTTCTATCATTGGAAGTCATGCACATTAAATGTGAGAGTCTCATGGGGGAATTCCATTATCTCATAAGGGAAACTAGTTGTGTATGGGTTCATCAAGAATGAAATTTTTTTTGGGAAAATTTTTTCAAATGTTAACAATAGTTATTTGGTTTTAGAAATAATGGTTTATGTGACTCAATGGATGGAGACCATTCATCAGAGTCCTGACAGGAATTCCATGTGTCCTAAAGTGCTTCTCCAAGTATGCTAGAGGATTTAACTAGAAACATGGGACTAATAATATATTTTTAGAGACTATTTCCTCAATTTAATATTCATTAATACCAAAAAATAATAAAGAAACATACAAAGTGAATAATCATAGTATATAAAGTAAATAAACGCAATCAGAAAATAACAATTGGAATGAAATCATAAAATTATGCATCCCACTTATCACCCACAACATTGATCACATATACTAAATAACAACAAAATAAAAAAAATACAATCAGTTACTACTATTATCCATTATCCTACCATCGATATCCATCTCAAATACGCAATAATGATACACCAACATGAACCACTACACCACATTCTCTTGATCTGAAATCTGTAATCAAGTTTTTAAACACTCCATAGTACCTGTACATGGTGTGAGAAAAATGTTATAGCAGTCTCTCACCATGTTACATTAATATAAACCATCATATATATTTTTATGTAAAATGATGATAAATAACTAAAAAAATGTTAGGTCATCCTATTCTAACAATTCCCCTACAAAACCCAACCATACCAACTTTATCATATACTAGAAGGTGTGCCCTCATGAAATAATCCTCAACTAGTACTCAATCACATAGGTAATGGTTTCATATGATGTATTGACCAATTCCCTCATACTTTGGGTATGAATCATATCAAACCTCATTTTTGTCAAACTATGTCTCAAAAACTACCAACTTCTCTAGTTAGATTTTTATATCACAACCCAACCATTACCTTATCACTAAATTCAAGGTCCTACCACTACCTTCCCACTCATTAAAAATACATTCATACATTACCTTACCACATCACACA
Organism: Viscum album; assembly: GCA_963277665.1. Taxonomy (NCBI): domain Eukaryota; kingdom Viridiplantae; phylum Streptophyta; class Magnoliopsida; order Santalales; family Viscaceae; genus Viscum; species Viscum album. Next base: position 1,690,556,460 of record OY728137.1, on the reverse strand, counting down.
CAAGATCAAGACTTCTCACTTGAGGAAGTCATTTCCAACACCTTCTAACTCAATGTGAGTTCAGGCATCCACATCCTTGTCCATAAATTGTCACAACAGGTTGTCCATTATAGCACCTTCACATTGAAGGTGAGACCATTCATCCATATCACAACCACTACCTTCTCACTATAAGGAGGGAATTATGTAACATCCAAAATCTATCATCTCCATTAAATTATGTTATGATATCACAACTCAACCTATAAATTATCACTCAAGGAGGGTTTTTTCACCTCTTTATCATTCATGTTGAGGATATCAAGCCATTTTCAACATCCAATATACATATAATTAGGAAAACACATGCAATAGAAACTATGGCACACCACCCATCTCAAAATCTCTCCATATTGCCATCAATGTTCTAGTAACTAAATTCCTACCCATTATTCTCAAATAATTTAGCATAATAGACCAATAATTATAGGATAATATAATTTTAAAATAACTTGTCACACTAGTTTCAACTCACTGATTCCCTCAGTGTTCCCATTTCTCATGTGAGGCATCAACTGTATCCCTTAAAATCCATCTTAATCATAACTCTAATCTATATCTAATACCCCATAGTGTTTTCATTTATTATTTTCCCTAACTAAACATATCTCAAAATTCTATTATCGTCATATTTTGATCACATATCTTAACTAAGACCCATTAACTAGGGACTAACTCAACCAGCTTGCACTAAGACTCTGGGTATCCCTCTACTAAATCATCTAAAATTCATATGACACTAACATGGGTATCATTTAACATCTCGCTTTATAGATCTCTCAAGACCATCATCCAGGGAAATATAATTATCACACCATGTGTGGTCCCAATAGACTTATACTTCTCATGGAACATGATATGAGTCTCTTCCACCCTCAATTTGGTGATTTTTACTATGTCTGAGATGTACATCTATCCCACCTATCATAAAAATTCCTATGCATCTAATGACTACTCTATTATCCCTATGAATCTGTCATTTTATAGTATACACTCTACAAGTGTATCATGTCCTACCTAGGTTCTCTTGTAATCCTAACTAGAATCTTCACCCCATTGTATCTTAGTCATTATGTAGTTTAATTTTCTATAAACATAACTGGAGCACCATCTCCACACCTAGGAGGCTAACATTTTTCCCACCTACTTACCTAGGGAACTATAAATTCCAATCCATATACTAGGTACCATACATTCATAAATGCATGAAAACATATTCATAAACTTTTATATGGTTTTGAATTAAAGGTACCTCAAACCTCATAAATGGATTTACCATTCTTTTTTTTCTCTACTCATACTCATCAAAACTAGTCTATGCCTCATCCAAAAAGGTAAAATCACTCGAGATCATATTAAATGCTATAAATCCAAATAGTTAAGTAGAACTATTTATAATCAATTATTCAATTTAATTTAACAAGGTATAATATCCTAAATAATCATCAAGAAATTCACCATAACCAAAACCATGAAATCTTTTATGTGGTCATCCTTCAGGGATATCCTTTCACCATGGTTATAAATACATTTCATACATAGATTATTGATATATCAATATAGTGATTTTGATAATTCAACTATCAATTCTTGCATATATATGTAATGATTTTTTCATATTCTTTTGGATATAAATAATTTATATAAAATAAGGGTCTAAAAGAACCAATATTTCAACTGAAGGTGGTTTCTTATGATTTAGGATGCTTATGGTATGCTTCTAGGGGTTGTAACTAAAGAAAAAATTTAAACTAAGTTTATAGAGCTAAAAAATTGTGATTAAAAATGTAAATAATATTTAGGACATAAAACCCATACAAGGTAAGAGAAAAATACATTATGTGATCCATTTAATAGGAGGTAATGAAAATACATAGCATTAAATACCCTTCAGTGTTATGACACCTCCCTGAAATACCCATAAATTCTAGGTTTTGATGGGATTTTTGATAAAATAATGGATTTATGACCTGAGAATCCATTAAATTCAAATATGTACATGAGAATAATTAATTATCCATATTAATGATGACCTAAAACCAACATGATCACCATGGAGGATATTAAAAATAGGGTTTTTGTGCTGCTTACAGTGATTGATTCGATGAAAAAATCTTGGGGAGAGGAGACGTACTCACCAGGGACCTCCTCCATTCTTCTTCTCTGGTTTTCTTTCATGTTTATTTTTTCTCTACTTCTTCCTTCTTAAACATTCACCACTAGGATAAGGGGTAACTCCCTTAATTTTATATGGTTATGTAGCTAAAGTGGAAAGGGGATATTGAGTTGTATTTTCTTTATATTATTCAACTATTTGGGTAACCAACGTTTCAATTTAATTTATAAACACTTTATTTTTTCATTTTCATGATTATTGAATTGAATCTAGAAGAATTTATAAAATTATTCAACTGGTTTCCCTAATTAGGTTTGATTGTTGTAAAATTAAAGTAAATCATTTTTTAAATTGGTCTCAAGAGAAAATTGATTTGGTAATTCCCTAAATTACTTTACCATGAGGGATGGGTATTTCTACATCAAGAAGTGGATTTCAAGACCATTGAGTCTACCTTATCTCGAATCTTACACTAATACTAAACAACATATATATTTTATAAATCCAAATACACTCAAACCCTAAAAATAAAAAAAATTAACATGCATTCAAACTTGATTTCAAAAAACAATCTTCCTTCATATATTAATTTTTTCAAACTGTTATCAAAACAAAAGCCTTTCTTTCTCCCAAATCTTCTTCAAATCAATTAAATATAATTATTTTCATTTAAAAACACAAAAATAAAATTTCACTATATCTATGGGTTTGACACTCTAAATTTATATGTAAAAAATTAGTTTACTAGTTGTGATTTTTTAGTATGTATAATTAAATAATTTTTTTTATCCCCATAGGGAAATAATGATGGTTGCTAGTGATCAAAAATGGCATCGTTTCTGGGGATGGTTTCATTTTAGTTATTAGGTTTAAAATTTTTAATTAATATTATTTTATTACTTTATTTTATTTTATCTAATTTAAGTAGGGTATTTTAAGATGAAATTTTTGGTTTTAAGTCATTAAATATATGACTATCATAATCTCTAATATAGAAATGACATAATAAAGTTGAGCACTGATTATAAACTCAACCAAAAGAGTTGAGTCAATTTGACTATGGAGGGCATGGAAGAACAATTAGATCCTGGAGAAGTTTTATATAGGGATAAAAGGTTTTGTATTCTCATATATTATTAGTTTCCATCAGAACCAGGATTATAATAAATTATCCTAGTGCCACCTATTGTATAAAATCATTTATAGATCAAAATTAACATTATCCATATGATCTTGAATATCATGTAATTCACTATAATTAGTCAAGAAGATATGAATTATCATATTGGAAGCTTTATCAATCTCTATAACAAAGTAAAATTCATGAAATCAACATGTGACTTGTTAAGACTATGGATGATCATATTTTCTTCAAGGTATAAAGATCATGAGTGGATTTATAGTTTCCCTACTCATTCCATCACCACATTACATGAGTTAGCAAGGATATTTCTCACTGCCTTCTTACCTCCTTTAAAGTCGATGGACTACTAGGTAAATATCCTAAGATTTGGTCATCCTGATGATGAATCTATCAACTATGCTTGAGAAAGTTACACTAATATTATTATAGAATTCATTAAAAATTGTATAAACATATTCCCTTTAATCCAAAAAATATATAAGTGTCTTTAATATATAAATATTTCAATTCTAGATGTTGAAGATGGAGTATCACTAGTGAATGAATCACCAGATGATATCTATAATCTACTATATTAAATGGGAAGAAACTACTTCCAATGGGATACTGAGGGAACACAGTAGTAAGGAATAAACATGATCAAATATAATAGTTTTATGGTGGTGAAAATTGAATCATTGACAAGAAATTGTACACAATGATGGGATAGAAACAAGAACACCCAGGTATATATACAAAAGAAGTAAATTATGTTGACTATAACCATTAATGTAATTTATAATTTTTTGAACACGACCACAAGGGAAAGGTTACCAGTAGAGATCAATGATTTTAAATTGTAGAAAGGGATATCACTATAGGGGCACTTCCATGCACTGTATGAGACTTTGGAGACTTCTGTGACCACTATCAGGTCTTCCATCAATGGACTAACAATTTTTCCTGAAAGAAAAAATTATTTCAATAATCGAGCTAAAGGATGGATCAACGAATAAAAATGCTACACTTCAGAACCTTGAATTACAAGTAGAAAATTTTATTGACAAACTCATAGAAATGCCTAGATAAGTACTATGAGAATTCTTAGAATTACACCCACAAATGGAGATAAAATTCATTTATCTATAGAGTGTAGATATAATTAATGATAAGACTAATTAAATCAAGAGACAATAGGAAAAAAAATGTAAGTAGAATAATTGTAAATGAGTGAGGAACATGTTGCTAAATGAGAAGTAAAAGAAGAACTAGGATAGTTTAATTCAAAGCTACATTTTCCAGACTGACTATTGTAAGGAATGATCGATAAAAAAGGAAAATTTTTAGAACACTTAAAAATTACAAATTAATATTCATTTTAAATAGGCTCTGGAAAAAAAGATAATCTATGAAAAATTAATGAAAAATCTAGTGAAAATCAAGAATAATCTAGAGGAAATTGACATCATTCCACTCACATGGTATTGTTAGGTTGTGGTATCAACGGAACTACCTAAAAATAAATAGGATCATGGTAGTTTTTTCCATCCCTCTGTTTACTAGATCTAATAAATTTTTAAAATCATTATTTGATTTGTGTAAATTTTTAAAAATCATGTCATATAACACTTTCAATATCCCAGAACTAAATGGATTGAATCACACACAATTTTCACTTCAATTATAATATTTAATGGTAAAATTCTCATGAGGAATTATTGAATACACTATGATCAAAGATGAAAAAATCAACTTCCTTGTGGATTTCCTAGTACTGTATATGGAAGATAAGTGTACCCCAATTATTTTCAAAAGATCATTTTTGGCCACCAAGAATTTTCTGATAGATTTACAAAGTGGAGAACTATGTCTAAGAGTTATAGTAATCAAGTAAGTTTCAATATCCAATGGACAATTAATAATTGAGATGTAACATAATTTTATGAGTTGATAGAAGAAACAATATCTGAATTTGAAGGTATTATTATGATTTCAGAAGTACATGAGGTGGATAATAGGATAAAATTGGATATTCAATGTAAAAGTACTAAAAAGAAGAAAGAGAAGCTGATTAATAAGACCACTAACTCTAAAGGATAATATGATCAACAATTTATGAAAAAGGACAATAGGTATATATGATACACAACCTTCAATTTATATTTTCATGATTAAGGAATAAATAGTAGATCATCCTTAAGGAAATAAAGGAATTATTATCATTATGAAGAGATAAACTATTTAAAGTGGAAGGAAACAGGTCAACCTATGTGGATAAGACACAGTTGAAAACATTTATAGACCCCAACCAGGTAAAATATTTCGAACCATCCATCACATGATCTAATAATGATAGAGGAAATTTTGAACCCACATTATTAAATAAACCCACTTCTAGGCGATGTCTTAATTTATTATAATTTTTTATTTAAATTTAGTTACATTTAATCATTCCTAAATCTTTAAAATTTAATTTATAATAAAATATTCTTTAACTTTTTTATTTTTATTTTTATGAATAATCGAGACCCTAGTAGTATTCATGAGAAAAAGCATCAGAACTAACTGATGTTGTGAACTCCATTCACATCGTGAACTCAAGAAAATACATTTCTTGAGACAAACTCATTCATGAAAATGGTTCATATAGAACCCATATAGTTGAAATTAGAATATAATTAAAAGGCGACTAAAAATTTTAATTCTATATTTTTTGACTTTATTCCCAACATTTAGTATATTTATAGATTTTTAACTTCCAACAACATTCCCCCTTTTAATTTTTCCTTTAATCAATTGAACATACAAATAAAGACTACATATGATAATTTTCATGCCATCAATTTAAATTTCTTTTCCAAATAAAATTAATGATAAAAATAGGAAAAATAATAATTAAAAACAAAAATGGGGTTTAGGATTTGAAAACTCATTATTTAGGGAGACATGTTGATTCTTATAAATATATTTTTTCTAAAAAATTTCTTGTCTTAACTTTATAATGTCTATTATTTGATTTAATTATTCATATGAATTATCATGAGTGATTTTCCCATCAATTCATCTCATTACTGATATATTCATTGAGAAAAATATTAACCATCATTATAATATATTATATTTCTTGAGAGACTTGGGTATGTTCTTTTTGAGATAATATTTGGGATCTTATCAAAGCCATGACTGAAAAAAATAAGTTTTAATAAGATTGAGGAATATTTTTAAAAAAAATTATGCTTGGATCCACCTTATATTAATAGTTTTTAAATCCCATAGAATCTGTGAATATACTTGTAAGGAATTGAGTCATGTTATGGTCCTATTATTTCTCAAACTACCCTAATCATAGTATTTTTCATGATATTTAAAATAAAAAAAATTAGGGAGAGACTATCCATCGTTTAAAGGGATGTACATCATTGAGAAGACATTGTTGAGGTTTTCATGATATTTGGGGAGATTCCTTGATGTTATTTATTGTACATTATAATTATTCACCACTATTTCAAAAATAATTTGGTTTTTGTCTTGGGAGGATCAAAAATCACTTTTTTGAGAATGATTATTTTTTGATAATATGTGGTTAGTTGGTGGATGTGATATTTTTCTTAAGGGTATATTTCAAAAAATAACAAAATATGAAAAGAGAATGAATGGAAGATTTATTACTTATTTTTATTTTTATCATGATCCCACATTGATATTTTTTGGGGGAAAAGAGAGATAACTTTTGTGAAGGAAGATTCTCATTGATCTTATATTTATATATCATGAAATAAATTTAGAGACAAACCTACTTTGGTACTTTATTTATTTTTACCCCATTTCCAACCAACCCTAAAGCCTTAGAGAGATTTAGATCATGATATGAAAAATTCTGCATGATTAACTATGATATATTTTATTATGAGGTGGATATTCTAGATTCCTTAAAATCCTATATTAAATTACATGTTCTCGATATAAACACAAAAAATCCATTTATATTTGTACCTTAATGATCAGTGGAAAAATTAAAAGTGAGGTAAATTGAAATTTTAATTCATATTAATAATTAATTTAAAACTAAAAATGGAAGAATGATAAGGCTTTTATATTTCAAAATAAGAAATGTAAAATGAATAGATGATTTTTTTTCTTTGAAAATTGATGAATTTATAAATTTTCATAGGTAAAGATTGAAAATTTAAATTCCCTATTTAATCAATTGGTTTTATTACAATTTATGTTAAATAATTTTAGGGATATTTTCTTTTATATTATGTTAATATTGAATCCTTGTGAATAGGCCTAAATTAAAGTGTGGTTAGATTTGAGAAGTACATTTCATGAACACGTTTTTTATTTATAAATAAATTGATTTTGATAATTGAATTTTTACATATGTCATATTTATTTAATGGTTTGTTCATATTTGGAAGGATAAAAATAATTTATGGAAACATAAAAAAAATTGGTCAAACATACCAATATTTCCACTAATATATAGAATCTAATGATGATGGATTCTTTTGAAATGCTTTTGGGGGTCAAAACTGAATAAACAGGGTGAAATAGAGGTTTCCAAGTAATAAAAAGGTTATTCACATCAGGAATCATGATTTGGATGTGTAAAAACATTCAATGGGTGATGATAAAAAAATAAATAAGTCATTTTGGACGAGGGAACAAAAATCCAAGGTGTTTCATACCCTTTCAAACCATAACACCGCCTAGATAGACCCATAAATTATGGGTTTTGAGGGGATTTTCAATAGAAGAATGTATTTATGGTCTAGGAGGAAATTTAATTTGAATAAGGACTTGAGACTCAATAATGGTCCATATTAATGAAGAATTCAATCCAAAAAAATCCCCATGGAGTCTTATAAATAGATTGTTTCTATGCTAATTCTAGAGATTGTTCTGGAGATTAAATCTTTTGGTGAGAAGCTGTTATGTGTAGGGACCTACACCATTCTTCTTCTCCAGTTTTATTTTATTTTTTATTTTTCTTTACGCATTTCCTCTTACACTCTCAACAATAGGATGATGTGGTATCTCCCTCCATGTAGTAGGGTGATATTTCTAAATGTGGAATGTGTATTTTTTTGTATTTTTTATTCAAGTATTAGGGTTGGAACATTTTAAATATTAATTCCAATCCCTTTCTTTTTGATTTGAGGATCATTTAATTGAATCCATAAGCACTTATTAAATTGATCTACTAGTTACTATAAAATAGGCATTACCATTTTCACATTTAGGGTAATTATCTTTAAAATTAGTATTGAGGCACACTTTATTCAGCAATTCCAAAAATTACCCAACCATGAGAAAGGTGGGATTCCCATGTTGAGGATGGGATTTCATGACCATTGAATCTACCTCATCTCGACTTAGACACCAATACTGAACAATTTAATTATTTTCTAAATCATACTATATATGAACCCTAATACTAAAAACCCCATTACTCTATTCAGAACTATTCTCATAAACCAATCCTCCCTCATTTCTTGAATTCTTCAAATATCTTCCAAAAAATAACTTTCTTTATCCACTCTATTTTATAAATTAATTAAATAAATAAAATATTTCAAAAATCAAACAACTATAATTTCACCATCAATGTATGTTCAACAATATAACATGTTTCATAATACATTTTAATTAATTATTTTTTATTTTTTGATTAAATATAATTAAATAATCATTAGTTGTCATTGTAGGGAATTAATGACTCCCCGTGATAAATCACTAGGTGACAAAAAACACAAAATTCATGATCATTTCCTCCATGTTTTGATGGAATAATTTATCAAAAAAATATCCCAAACCATTCCAAAATCAAATTTAAATAAAGGGAAATAGGATGAGCGAAGAACTCATCATAAATATTCTATGTAATTATTCCAGAACCACCCCTGAAAAGGGTAACAAAATGATGAAGTGATGGTCAAGAGACAGTTGAAATGTCCCTCACCAGTACATAACTTGACCTAAATCGTAAAGGGGTACAAAACTAAAATGGTGGTACTATCATTTTTTAAAATAATTTTAAATAAAAAGTATCTTAGAATTACCCTATATTCCATAGTGTGACGTCGTCGACAATGAACCCATCATAGTATGGCATCTTAAGACAAAGTGTGACACACCTCCATTGATAACAAACAAATGCCCTGCAAACAAACCCTCATGTAATGACCACTCTAGTCAGATTATGGAACATCCCTATTGGTTATAATTCAAATCATGGTTCCCTGGACTCTATATATTTTTCTTCTTCCATCATATAATGGATTCCACTTTTTAGTCTCAACCTTTATTCTCTACACTACATCATTCATGATTTGCACTAAAATATCTCCTCACAACAAGGATTCATGGTATAAAACTTATTTTTAATGTGTGACATAGATTTATCTACATAATTTGTAAATTTAAATATATAATGTCTTCAAATATGTTATTTAGGGTACTTGTTATTTTATGGATCCCTTATCCATAGTGTGATTACTATACATAACATATTTTTCTTAGTGATAAAACTACAAGAAATATTTTATGGTGTGATTCCCTCTACCATGGTGTGATTACAACACTTAATATTATTTATTAAACAAAACTCTAGACAACACTCACCATGTTTAGACACTCACTCATCATATATTGACCTACCAACTTCCTGCCTATGTGTCTTTAATGGCCACAACATAACCTAAAATCATCCCATTATCATGGTATTACCTTATCTTTCCATAACATAAATACCACCTTCTATAAAATATCAATTAATGGGAAACCACAAAACTAATTAAATAATAACCTTAACACCAAAAACGTCACTTAATCTCTCTATTACATACAAAATCAACTATTATAAATGTTCCAAAATCAAAATACTAGAATTGATATATAAATTCTTGAAACATAACCTCATTCAAGAACAAAAAATAAAATATCCACTAAATTTCCCAAACTATAATGACGTAGGTCAATAAAAATGTTCCACCATAATTCCAAAAAAGATTATAATAAATATATCCAATAATCAAGTCACAGTATTCTCTAATATTAGTGAAACCTATTATTCACCATCACAAACATTGAGATGGTTCTCAACTATATCGATATATTCTCAAACATTGAAGCATTATTAACTAACTAATTCCTATGAGTATGATTCTCCTCACCTTAATATTCTACCTAAAAATTAATATTTTACATCTTAAGTCTTACCAACATTAAATCACATACCAAGAATTTAATTCTAGTGGTCCATCAATAGGCCTGATGTGGTTTCGAGGTCATCACATAGAATTCAATACAAAACTAATCATTAGCCTTCCTAGGGATATTGTATCCTAAAAATGGTCAGCATTTCCCACTGTCAAAGCATCAAATTGCCCAATCAAAATTCATTTACCCATAAAGGAATCATTGAATCATAAAAATCCCACAATAATATCTAATCTTGACACTCTATTTAATTCCATAGTTGGGCCCTCAACCATAGACACTAGTCGTCATACACTCTCCATGAGAACTAGTGAATCTATGATCTGAATTTCTCTTGAATAAAACCCAAAGTCTAACTTTACCATGGTACAAATGAATGTAATCTATCTAAAAAAACTTATTAATCCAAGATTATATATTTTTCATTGAACAAAAATAACTACATACTCCCAGATAACCTATTTTCATATCAACTGTCACACAACCAGTCTCATAAAATCCAAAACCAATCTAACCCAATGGTCTTACATCCATTGCCAATGTAATACTCTCTATTTTATTAATATATTCATCATCTCCCCATTGATAAAAATAATCCATTAACAAGTCCTACATCATTCCATTACTGAATGAAATAACATAACATGATCATTTGGTTCATACCTGACTTCCAAAATAAAACTCCTATTATTATCAATTATGGACTTACCGGGAATTTCATAATTGATATTCAATGAAATATATATAAAATGAAGGTAAAAACCTCATATAAACAAATATGTGAGACCCAATATGTGGATAACCTTATAATTATCTTTAAGAACCAAACTATATGGATCTGAATATCAAACCTCTTCCTCTCTTTTCATTCCAACCTCTTCCATCATAACAAGATGAGGCCATATAACAACATCCCATGTCATACCTTCTTAGTCAAGGTAGTACATTCCTTCAACATCTCACTCATTTTAAGGAAAAATTTCTATATCTAAACCACTTCCTTCTCACTCATCAAAGGATCACATATTACATCCTTAACTCTACATTCCCCCCAAGGTATATTCTTGTAATAAATATCAACTTAAACCTTCCCAATTAAGTTAGTGACATTCAAAAAAATTCTCACTAAATTTGGTTCTAATTTTATATTCTTAATGTCCATAATTAAAAAAAACTATGAATATCCATTAAATAACATTAAGGTCATGTAACAAGTTGCAAAAGATCACAATCTCATCATTAGGGTTCTATTCAAACCATACATATCCCTATTTCTCAAATCATGTATCCTAATACACTTAGACTCAAAATGTAATCTTCTAAAACTAGAACCTATCACATAGGATATTTCTAACTAATTCAATCATTGTTCATATCTTACATTCAAGGAATACAATAGGGTTATTCAATCCCATATCAGTATTCTTATATTAGAACTGAACTATATCTAAACCCCTTTGGTGTTCTCACAATATATAGTCCATAACTGAAACTATCCCAAAATTCTCTTCTAATAATTTTGAAATTCCATTTCTAGACAATGTCATACTAAAAAAGGACTACTTTAACTAGACTCCTCCCTGTCTTCTAGAATCCTTATTCCATGTCATGAACAATTCCCACAACCCTCACTTGGGTCTCATCTCACATAACCCATTAGAGATATCATAAGCATGTCATCTATAAGAAACCTCCCTATAATACTATAGATGATTACTATGGAATTATACTTTTCAATAAACACACCAAGAATCCACTATACCATTTGGAGTGTGATACATTATTTATGTTAGAGGTATATTTGTCTCAATTATCATAATTAATCCTATGTCTCTCATTCCTATCTATCTAGAACTATGAAATCCATAATGTCTATTAATAACTCATCCAACCCTTAGATAAATACCCATAATATATTATTGTCCCAAAATTCATTTTTACACTTGTAGTCCCATTCTTTAAGAAGCTATGTTCTCCATAAACATCACTAGAGCACTTTCTCCATGCTGAGAAAACTAACTTGTACCCATTCTCATTATATAGAGATCTCTTAGTCCCTATCCCTTTTACCTGATAACACTTATACTTGTAGGAATACATAATAATTCATAAACAATCATACGATTTTCTATTAAGGTAACAACATAACTCAAACTCAAATTTACCAATATCTTGAAACTCTTCCCATCCTTATCCATACCCATCCAGACCTCATCCAAAGCGTGTACTATCACCAAATTCCGTAGATCAATCTATATTAACCAAATAAATAATTTTAAAATTTTAAAATTATGTATTTGATTTAATTCCATAATGAATAATTAACTAAAAACAATAATGAACATTATATCACTAAAATTTTATAAACCCTTGTGTATTCATCCTCTTAGGATTCCATCTTTCCAAGATAAGAGTAAAATCCCAAGAATTTATGAAATATATTCATTAAAATTAATTTAAATTATTTTATATATTAAATTACATGCAATACACAGTTTAGATTTTATTATAAGAAACACCAATTTTATCTTTAATTGCACTTAACAACAAGTTTCTTTGATAACTTATGTTACATGCATGGTCGAGTCATTCCAGAAAATAATATACTATTTGTATTATTATTTAACATGATAGTTATCACCTAACTGTTGGAATAGTGATAATAAATAATACTAACTAAATTATAAAAAAAAATGGTTTAAACATGTTTATACAATGAATTCATTACCTACTAATTAATTATAAATTAAATTTTTTTATTAAAAACTATTTTTTGGTGACCAAAACAATTTTATATTAATAAATTAAATAAAATATTTTTATTTATCTATATTAATGAAATATTTTTATAATATATTTAATATATTTTTTTAACATTAATCCAATATGTTTTCTATACATGATATAAAAAATAATCCCAATTTTACTTTTAAAACTATTCATTTTAAATAAAACAATTGTCCCCTTTTTATGGTGCACTTATTTTAAAAATAATTTTTAAAACTTTTATAAAATTAATCCTAAAAATAAAACACCATTTTTTAATTATAATATCATAGTTTATTTTGAGTAAAATTTTGGGGTTTTTCAGAAAATATTGATTTTTCAATGAATAGTGAAAACACCTATTTTTATAAAAAGACTTTTCTTTTTAAAAAATTAAATAATTTAAGATATCCAATATGTTTTTAATATGTTTTCATGTAAAATAATTATTATTTAGTTTTATTTAATCTAATTAATTATTTTTGAATCGTCTTTTTATTGTTTTTTAACAATTTTGTTTTGGGGTTCAAAGATGGGTTTTTCTAACAACTATTTCAAAATACATAATGTTTCACCATTTAAATTAATTATAATTATTCATCATAGGGAATGTTTTAAATGAAATTTATATACTATATATTATTAAATATTAATTTAGTTTAATAAAATTATTTTTATTAGTAGTATAGTTAATATATAATCATTGTTTTCTAAAAATCACTCTTCTTAAAAATCTGATATCTCGCTGTGATTGTAGGATTAATATTAAATTAATTTTTTTCACTTATGTGTTTTTAATTTGGAATAATGTATTCCATATTTTTAATTAGAATAATTTATTATTTTTAATAGGTTTAACTAAATTATTTAAATAAATTATTAGTGAAAACAATTAAAATTAATTACAATGATTCGGGTAAAAATGAGTTTACTTAGTGATTAATCATTAAACTTAACGTTCCAAGTGAACTAAAACTTATCAATAACCCATTTTATGGAAATATTTAGACCTTATACATTGTTTTATCAAGTTTTATGCATTATTGGATACACTTGGAATGAATGAACATGGTTGTACTTCTCTCTTTCAAAATTTTACAAGTTTGCCACTCACACTAATTATAAAAGGCCACCCCATATCTTCTTCTCTTAAAACTTATAAATCCATTTTTATATGAAAATACTTAATAAAATCACTTATAATATTTCCTCATATCATTCTATAATCCTTACTTTTGGAAGAAACTAAATATAGGATGTTATTTGGTGCAAACTAAATGCAGTTACCTAAAGAAGAGTTAATGTTCATCACCATGTGTTTTTGTTTTATTACTTTCTCCACCCCGTTCAATTTTTATTATTTAATATTTATTTAATAAAATAATTTTCCTAAAAAAATGATATTTTTTATGGTAATATTATGATCTAAATCCACACACTTCAATCAAATTAGTTGTGAATTCATCATTCGTGTGTACGACAGACTATCACCACGTGGAATGATGTCGTTCATTTTTTCCATTACCACCTATCAAGGTTGGGAATAATAGGGTACATAATATTTATATATTATATTTAAGATATTTATAAAATAAATATACATATTTATTCATTATATCATAAACACCCTTTTCTCATTTCATACCATAGGGGATACGATAAAGTTGCTTGTGTGTACGTCAGACTACGACCTCACAAAGCGACGTTAAATGTTTTTCACTAAAGTGTTACATAGAAGGAAATAAGGGTTAATATAATGAATAAATATGATATACATGAAATAAAAATTATATTAATGACATAATTTTATTTCTATAAATATAATATATATGTTTATTCTTACCTTTCACACACAGAAAAATTGATAACGTCATTTGTAGACGTGTGGACTACCGCCTCCTCGAAGCGATGTCATTCCTTATACATCAAAATAATTTTATATGTTTATATATGTATGTATATATAATTAATTATAATGTTATTTATGATATAATAAACTTTTCATAAAGATAAATTTTACTTACCTTATTTCCATAATAGTCATTGGAAAAATAGAAATTCTACTCATTCGTATGTACAACCTAACGTCTACAAGATCATAAAGTTATCTCTCTATTCATAACCATATTTCATGATAAGTTTGAAAAGTATAATTTATATATTAATATTATAATTATACCATTATTATTATTCTAGATATATTTAAATAATTACCCATTCGACCATATTTGACCTACCAAATTTATTTTTGAAACATAAGCATAATATGGTCAAAGCATCCAACTTAAACATTATTGACTAAATAAATGTATATAACATGGTAAAAGGTGAAATAAAATTAATAATAAACTCGAAATAGGTTCTTGATAAATTTAATAATTATCATAAGTTTATTATTCAGGATGATAAAGACAGACATGAGGACTCAGACACAAGGTAAGGTACTTCGTATCAATTTTCTTTCCTTAAGGCATTTATTTTTTTTAAAAATGTGAGGCAAGATGCCCCTATATTGAATTTAAAAATAAGAGTACAACAGAGGAACAAAAAGGACAACACAAAATCAAAATAAATCAATCATCTCGTGAACGGGTATTCATGTTGTGGTGTGGGGCACCTCCGCCCCGGCCACGCGGGTGCCGACCTCTTCTTCCGGTTCGGACAAGTATCCAAGGATCACCTCCATCATCGGGAAGCCCAATATCAACAACATCAGGTGGATCATCCACATCTGAAGCTTGAATATCCAATTGACCATCCTCATCACTAATACCTGAAGCAAGTAACCCAAATGAATTCTGAGTACTTACTTTTGTATTTGTGCTATTTTCCCCATGTGGAACCATGTCTGTGCTCGGAGAAGGAATATAAGTTTTTTTCTTGGCCACAATGGGGGTCTCAGTACATGAACCACCATATCCCATTATTTTTGAAACAGAATCATTAGCCTGTGTAACCACACACTCAGTATTTTCCACACTGGTCAGACCCAAGGGAGGAGGAAAGTCCTCCTTGTGTTGTCTTCTTTTAGTAGAGGAAGAGACCTTCAAAAGAGATGTAATAGGAGCAAATGCCAGGCTGGAACTCCCACTAATCATAGTGGGATTGCATGAATCAAGCCTCTCAATCTTCAAAGCAGCAGCAGATATCGTAGCACCTGCAGGAGGGATAATTTTACCAGCATCTAACTGGCTACATATAGCCTGCCCACTTGTTGGTTTATTGTCCAAACAGATTGGGCCCTCTAGAACACCTGCTAAAGAAGAATAAACATGTTTGGTGGTGTTTCCATGAGTGGTTGGAAGTTTAGCAACCATATAAGATGGAGAAAAAACCACTGCAGAAGGATCTTTCCACAAAACAGAATCATTTCCTAGTCTTGAGGAGAGAATCCTATTATCCTTAGTTTTCCCTGAAGAGACAGCAACCATCTTCAATTTCCCTTTTTTGTTTGAATAAATTGTTTATTGCTCTTGCCAGAATTCAAAATCTACATTTTCCTATGCTTCAAGTTCCATGGAATCTTGTGAATCTTCAGATTCCACATCACTATGTTCATCATTAATTCCTTTAAAGAGGGCATTCTTAAATGAAATCCCTTCAGTAGCAAGGTGGGGTTCATCTGCTAAATCAGCCCAAGGTACTGGACTCTTTACATTCACTTTAGTAGATACAACATTATTAAAGTCCTATTTTGGAGGTGAAAAGGTTCCAACAGAAGGGCATATATTATCCACATAATTGAAAGTAGGAGTTTCTTTAGGTATAGAGGTCCCTTCCCCATGAAAGTCATGTGAAACAAGGGGAGTGAGAATAGTAGCAGGGCCACCTTTATCAGTCTCCTGATTTTGAGTTTCATTCACAATGGTTTGATCATTTCCCTGATTTCCTTTCTTCCTACAATGTTGCACATCATGTTTTCTAATGTGACAATTGGTACAAAATAAGTCATCTCTACACATAGATTTCAAGTGACCAATAATTCTGCAAGAGTCACAAAACAAGGGTTTTTTTCGAATTCGATCTTAAGAGGAATTTTATCTTGTGGGTTTGACAGGATCGCCTTATCAATAAGTATAGACTTAAATCTACTTCCACAAGGACACGTGCATAATGGCCAAAACATACCTTTTCAGTGGCATTATCCATCCTAATTGGAATTCCAATCACTGAAGCAATATCATAAATAATTTCAGGAAGCCACAAAACCCAATTGAGTCCATGAATTCTAACCCAAACTTGTGTGCAAGTATCCCTAAAATCATTCAAATTGAAATTTATCTTCCAATCATAAACTCGTAGAGTACCTGGCCTAAGGTTGAGAGAACCTGAACTCCATTCTTTCGCTTTAAGATCAGCTGAGGGAAATAGAATGTGAAAGAAACCACGCCCAAGAGAAACACATTTAAAATCTTAAAATCCCCAATTAGATGAAAGTCTGGTAATCAAATCTGCAATTTCCTATGGTTTCGATCCTTTCAACAGCAAAACATGAGCGATGAAGGAAAACTTACATAGATCGAGCCTATCTGATATTGCATCGTCCGAAGCCAAGACATGCACAGTCGAACCTTTTCTGACAATTCTTTTCGAAGGTCAATTCACAAGCGCAGCAAACGACCCTCTTGTAAAACCAGAGAAATTCAAAAAACCCTTCAAAGCTTCATCATCGAGCACCTTGGATCGCTTTGAGGAGGTTATATTCTGTTGAGAAATCTGGTGTGATGAGACATACGAAGAGAGGTTTAAACTTCTGGGATGTTCTAGGGCAGAAAGATCGCCATGGGTCTTTGGGGGAGTTTTCTCTCGTTCCTCCATCACCAACTGAGTAATTATTTAATTAATCTCGTCTATTCCCTAAGGAATTTCTTGATATTATGAAACTTTATTATTTTATTAATTGTATATAGATCCAAATAATAAAAAATTTATATCATTAATTTATCTATTATCGTGATCTTTAATGTTTTTTTAATGTAAACCATTCATGGGGATTTTTACTTAAGTGTTTTCAAATTGATTAGGGAATTTACCTTTATAAAATATTGTTTTAATTTTTTCCTCTCAAACTATCTTTCTCTTCCATGTCTATGTTTTAAAAATGAATTTATATGGATGTAAATTAATTATAAATTAAGTTTCATTTATCTTTACATTATTTTAATTCTTTTAAAAAGGAATATTTTTATATTTTCTATACGGAACTTTTAGACAAATGACAAAAGGGATGTTCTATTCTTGACGTACATAGAAACAAGGACTTTTCTGCCATCGTGATTATTATTCGATATCTATATTCCTTTGAAACATTACATGTTTTCAAAAATAAAAAATTCTCTTTTAATTTTTTGGGTGTTTTTGAATTTAAAAAGGGGTTTTAAAATATTTTTTTATATTGTTTTTCATATGAGTTTAAAAGTGTTTATCAAAGGGTTCTGTGATGAATGTTTCTTATTCATGATATGGTGCTTGAAAATTATATGAAATGGGTGAGACCGATTTAGCTTATATGATGGGTTGATCCCCATAATAGCTCATGCGTAAGCCCAATAAAGATTATACAAAGCATTGAGCACCATTATATCTCATGAGAAATAGGTGATCCTGATATAGCTATATGAAGGCATGAGCCCCATTATAGCTCATAATAGATGGGTGAGCCTAATATAGCTTATATAAAGGGTTAATCCCCACTATAGATCATGAGTGAGCTCAACCTAGGTTATACGAAGGGTGATCCCCACTATAGATCTCAAATACATTTTTAAATGATAATGTCTAATTTGGTCGTATGGTTATTCCAATTAAAAGGGTTTTGAAAGGGTTATATATATATATATATATATATTATGCTCTAAGTCGCCAAAAAGGGGGTTTACTTGCTTGATATGGTTTTTAATTATTTTCATTGAGAAAAATGGTGTGTATGTTTTTCATTTGAAAATGTTTTATATCATATTCTCAAAGAACCTTGAAGATAAATGTTAAAATTATATGAGTTTTCATATTCTTACTGAACTAATGGTTTTTATTATTTTATTCCATTACTGAGATTTTTGTTATTATTTCTAGTTTTTAAATTGTTTAACAAGATTTTAAGGATGGGAAATGGAAAGGTATATGTGAAGTTGAAAGTCATATTTATTTTCTAGGAAAATAAATCATGTTGTATTTTTAAAGTTTTATATTATTGGAAAAATGGATACTAGTCGGATGTTTCCATGTTCTGTTTTATGGTTTTTTATACATGATTTATGGCCTAATTATCTAAAACACTAAACGTAAAAATATCCTCAAATTTTAGATAATAAATTCTTGAATAGAAAATAAGATTATGTATTGTTTAAATTTGAGACTTTATAGTTAGTATCGAAGTATGGTTTAAAAACATTTAGAGGATATGATGGTATTAATCCCATTCCATTAAGATAGTTTTCTTTATAGTTAATTTTAATTGATTTAGAATATGAAGATTACCATGTTTCTTTGATTGAACTATTTCTATTCATATGGGTTTTCTATAGGGGAAATAGGGAAGCTTTAGTAAGAAGAAACCAAGAGAATAATATCCTTCCAAATCAGCCTCCTTCGTAATAGAATAGTTTGTTACAATGATGGAAAAGTTTAAACAAGTCATAAATTGTGGTAGTATCCATGATAGATACAAACTCAATATACTATGAAAGAACATATCTAAAGGTGACCATTTCATAAGGCAACATCCCCCACTATTCAGTGGATCATCTGAACCAGCGATAGCTGAAGTATGGATCAATACCCTAGAGATAATTTTTGATGTTTTGAGATGGTTAGAACATTAAAAGGTAAATATTTAAATAAATCATTTTTTTGGTGAATCAAATTTATTGTGTTCTTTGGAAAATAATACAAGAGATAAATATGATCTTGATTCTATGTAATGGAACATGTCATATATTTTTTTCATGAAAAATATTTTTATAAAGTTATTTGACTTAGGATGGAGAAAAAATTATAGTAATTGAGGGGAAAAGATAAATAATATAAGGATTTATATGAATAAACCTTCACAATATTAGATAATTGTAACACCCAAAGATTTCACAGTACGTTTCCCTTTGAATAATACAATGGATTGTATTGTACGCAACTTTGAGATTCAAACACTTTGTGACCAATCAAACTAGCCATTAGGAATAGTAATACTGACTTTTTAAAATTTTATAAATTTTAACTTTCAAAATAGACTTCATTTTTGTATTAAGAATATCAAAATTATATTAGGATGAATTTTTGGTATTTTTCTGAAAACATTAAATGTTTTATGAATAGTAAAAAAACACTGAGTTATTATTCAAAACCGAATTTTTATTTAAATAATTATTTATTTTATTTAAATTTATTTTAGGTCAAAATAGATACATAATACCTATGTATGTTCAATGTAATTCATTAGAGTTAGTTTATAATAATTTTATATATATATAAATCTTATTGAACTTTTACTATCTTTTACCCACCTTCTAGGAGCATTTGCAAATTTGCATTAAACATAATTTTACCACTTTTGTGAATTGAATTTCAAAAATATGAGAGACACGGTTGATATCAGTAAGTAAAATTTTGTTCAATAAGATGAAAATAATTTTTGTGAAAATTAACTTTTTACTTTTATTTACCACGGTTAAAAGTAAATAGGGTAATTAAGGGTAAAAATGATATCATAATTCCCCTAACACATGTCCTAATTTTATTAGATAAGTATAATTCTACCGAAAACAACCTTAGGAATAAAATATGATGCTCTTTGGTCCACTTTGATCAGATTGGGACATTTTTTATAAATTTATTTAAAGAATTGTTAAAAGAGTTAAAATCAAAGTCTAATAACTAAACCATTTTTAATATAGGGTTATACATAAGAGAAATTCTAATATAGATATTAATTATAAAGATAAGAAAATTTACTAAAAAATTGGTATTTTATTTATAATAATTATAAATTGAATAATTAAATTTATTTATGACACAACGATGAAGTAGTAATTACTTTATTAATGAAAGATTAAAATAATTAATATTATAAATATCCAAAACAATATAATTAGAGACTTTTGATGATTTCCAATAATTTTATAGGTTAATATGACTTTTTATGATTGAATAAATGAATTTATGTTGAATTAATAATGTTTTTATGACTTTAAAAAATTTAATTACTAAATAGTGTCAAAATTGACATAAAAGAGTTTTTAAAACCAATATTATATTATTAATTGATATAATATTACTAAAAATCTAAGGATTAGAAAAATGACTTATATATGGTTATATATATCAATAATGAACAACTTGGGGTTCTCTTGGATGTTTATAGTACGTTTATTAACCATATAATATAAAAATACAAAGAGACGTGGTAAGTGTCAAACTATTTAACTAAGAGTTAAATCTAAAAGATAAAGTTAATATAGTGACCCAAACCTGTCTAAAACCTATTGGTTAAGTGGTTTTCGAACCATGCCCACCTGATCCTTTAAATAATTCATTTTTTATCCATTAGAAATAAAATATTATTATTATAAAATAATATTTCAATCTTTTCCTAAGGTGCCCCTCACCCCTCTTATAAAATAGAACTTCCCCTTCTCTCAAATTCACACCTTCAAATCCATTTGCCTCTACAAAACCCTATCCAAATATCCTATAAACTATTATCTATTCATCCTAGAGGCCTTAGTTTTGTCATAAATCCAACCTAAGGTTCCCTTTTGATCAAATCAAAACGAAGAACCCGAAAAAGAGGAAAATATTTCATCACCTCTTTCAAGTTCTTTTCTTCTTCCACTTCCTCTTTCATTTTTGTTTCCATTATAAAATAATAACTTTCTTATTTTCTATATACTGTGATGTTATTATAAAAATGGTACAACCATTTTCATTATCCTATCCATCCTATAAATAACAAAGTCACCATACATGCGTACGTACGGATTACCGTCTCCACATCATGGTGTAATTTGTTATTCAAACACTTAATCATTTGGATGGGTATAATAATGAGTATAAATTATGTAAATAATGAATATAACATGATTATTATTCTTTATATATGATATACCATCCAATTATATGTGATTTTAATATCAAAATAATGATATTGTCGCTCGTGCGTACGTACGGATTACCGTCTCCACAAACGCCATGGGATTCATTCCCCATCATAATAATTCAAGAATAATTTTTATTTTATGATAAAAGATAATGATTATGAACATTATATCATTATTTATATGAATCAAATGCATCCTGTCCATAAAAAACATGGCTTACGAAACCAAGCATATAAAGTAAAATGAATCAGTTAACACCCAAAACAATGATACTACTAAAATATCATTAACAAAGAAATATTAAGATCGTATATGATATCATATTAATTAATATGGTTATTTTATAATTTAATAGCAATTATTTCATAATTATATATGATGTTAACCTACCCTCGACCAAATAAAAGTATAAGGTAAGGGTTAATTTCACAATCTCTTTATTATCCGAGGTTTTTTTATGTAAGTATCTACTAGTACCTCTTTATCATCCACATCCATGTTTCATAAAAATTTATTTCAAAACATTTTTACTATTTAATAGACAATGGGTTAAAGTCATTTATACCCTTAATTGACCTTATATGTTTTTTAATGGAATATTTCTGTCATTTTCCAAACATGTTACCTTTTGACCTTTTCCAAAAAATAAGGTAAGAATGTTTTTTTTAACTTATACGATAAGTGCGGCTATTTTGCGCCATTATAACATCGTCGAAGCTTTACTTACAAGATTAGAAGAATAATTTAAAAATAAATGTTTTATTTTATAATTATATGTCTTTTAAATGATTTCAAAATAAAAGAGATATTTCACTAAAAAATAGTTTTTTATTTCATCTATGTCAACATCCTTTGATGAATATTAAGCTTATTTGAAGATGATTTATTATGATACAAAACATCCAAATTATATTGAATATTTTGTGATATGTTTGACTATGGATGTTATATTTTTACCCCATTCATGGTTTATGGATAAAGTATTGAAATTTTGTATACTAGCTTAAATACGAATGCTTATGTTATATTTAATCCTTTTCATATAAGGAATGCATTAGACTTAGTAAGTGATGGGTGGAACCTGTTATAGCTCGTTGATGCATTGGTATGTCTCAAGAGACGAACTAGTTTCTTAGAATAAGTACTTGACAAAATCTTATTTGTAGTCTTGGCACAAGGACTTGACTATGTGGTTATGAAGTCTGGCATTATGCATTCCATCCTTATGAAAGTGGCTATTGATATTGCATGTGATTATTCGACTATTAGAGTATCCATGTGAATATGTAAATAGAATTATTTTATTTTATCTTTTCTCAATTATGTGGAAGTTAAAGTTGAAAAGGATTTTGTTTTAGTCTGATACATTTCCTTAAATGTTTATTATTATTTATAAAAGTTTATGTTATATTGTTACCCTTACTGAGCATCTGAGCTCACCCCTTTCTATGTTTTATTTTCTCCAGGATGTGAAAAGGTATATTATGACTGACTTGCAGGGATACTCTAATGAATATGAGTGTGGCCTATGGATACTATTTTGTTGTAGATTTTCATTTTATAATGTAATGTAAAACTTATGAATGTATCAAGTAATTTCAAGGCTACTAAACTACTCAGTCTTTCGAGACTTGATCTTTTGTGATCATGAAAATGTTGTGTAATAATGCACTGACTATGTGTAACTAGGTTTTGGGAGTTACAGTTGGTATCAGATTAAGTTTAGTACAAACCTTGGAATCTAGATTTATAAAAACTCTTATTAGAGCGCATTATCCTAAGATAGACCTTGAAGATTTGTATAGAATAACTTCCTAGAATTTTGGTATTGTAGAGATTTTGTGATTTTTTTCAAGGAATACATCTCTGTCTAGATGTAAAAAAGTAGAGGTGGCTCTGGCACAGATGTACCTATGTGTAAAACCCGAAAACACCACTTTGAGCTAGACTCGAACGGGAATGGGTGCATGACAATGGGCCTTGTTTCACTCTTGGTTACGACACTCCTGGGAGATACGCTTAGGATAATTATCAATTTCTTTACAAACCATTATGAAGGGTTTATCAATATATATACTTCCTAAAAGGAAACATTTTTATGATTATGGATTATATCCATACGTTGTTCAATTTATGTTAACTATTTTACAAGTTTGGAATTATGTATTGTGATTCATAAACTAATCTAGGGTATGCCATTGTTTTGAAATGGCTCTTAGTGGAAGGAATGGAAACTGTATCAATGCATGTAATTTGTGTAGGTATTTCCCTCTACTCAAGATAATTACAGTGGATCTGGTGAAGAAACTAGGACAGATTAGCTTATCACCATACTGGGACAACTCACTCAAGTTATGAATAATAACTTTACCCGTATAGAGCACCCCGATCCCCGACATGGAGGATCAATGTTAGAACGCTTCATAAGGAAACAACCACCAACATTAAATGGGATTTAAAATCTATTAGTAGCAGAGAAATGGATAAAATCCTTAGGGAAAAATATTTCACACTTTGGGGAGTAGCGAAGGGGAAAAAGTTGTCATGATATTTTATCACCTCATGGGAGATATAGATCAATGGTGATCATTAATCCAAAACACAAAGGAAGATGAAGAAGTATAAAATATGGAATGGAGGGAGTTTAAAAATATTTTCATAGAAAAATACTTTCCTCATGACCATCGAGTCGATATGGAAAGGAAATTTTTGATTCTGAGACAAAAGGTGGATGAGATTGTCACAAAGTATGAGGCGAACTTTAAAATGTTAGCAAGACATGCTGGAGATTATATACGTAACCCAAGGAGTAAGATTTATTGATTTATTGATGGGTTAAAATCATTTCTTTGGAGATCATTAGTCTCACACCCCTTCTTGTCATACGAGGATATTGTCTCATGTGCTATCAAGATAGAAAAGGAATTCTCTATGTCTTACGACATTAAATCAAAGAAAGAGAAGAAGAGATCTGCTGAACACTCTGGAAATAGAAATAAGGGGAAGAAGGGAAAAGTTGAATATTCATTCTATAGTAAATGTGGGAAGAAATACCCCAGTACATGCCTGAAGGGAATGGGAGTCTGTTACAAGTGCGGTGAAAAAGGCCACCAATCTCGTGATTTCAAGGGGAAGAAAGAGGTTGTCAATGTTTAATACAACAATTGTAGAGAAAAGGGGAATTATGAAAATGAATTTCCTAAGTGCCATGGAAACATACCTCAATAAAGGACAAGGGATGAAGGACAAGCTTATGTTATCACTACTACTGTGGTTGAAGCTCCGAAAGACATGGTGGCAGGTAATTTAATGGTTTCTTCAAGTTTACCCAATGCTTTATTTGATTCTGGATCATCACATTGTTTCATATCTTCCCAGTTTTCTAAGAAAATTAGATATTTTCAATTTGACTATACAAAGGAGTTGTTAGTCAAAACACTGAAGGGAAGTATCATCGCAACAAAGTTTTATGAATCAGTTCCCATTAGGGTATATAAAAGTTCTTTATCTTCTGATATCATCATCATACCCATGATTGGATTTGATATAATCCTTGGTATGGATTGGATTTCGGACCATGATGCGAAAATTTATTGAATGAAGAAGGAGGTTACAATTCTCGATGATGATAAGGAGTGCCTTATCTTTAGAGTAGAAACATCACTACCTAGTTCTTATCAAGATCCACCCCCAGAAGCTCAACTAAATTCAATTATTGGGGAACAAGAGAATGAAATAACTATGGGTGAGGAAAGGAATGTTCAAATAGAAGATGTACCTATTGTACAATAATATGTTGATGTGTTTCCAGAAGATTTACCTGGACATCCTCCAGAATGATAAATTGAGTTTTCCATTGATTTAATTCTTGGTTCAAGGCCCATATCGAAGACCCCTTATATAATATCCATTGTGGAATTAGTGGAACTAAAGAAAAAACAAGGGGAATTGATTAATAAGGGATTTATTCACCCTATTTTTTCTCCAGGGGGACCCATATTCTTTTTGTTATGAAGAAATATGGATCTATGAGGTTGTGCATTAACTATAGGGATATCAATGCTATAACAATAAAGAACAAGTATCTCGTACCTCAAAATGATTATTTATTCGACCAACACCATGGAGCTCAATATTTTTCAAATATTGACCTTATATATGGATATCATCAGTTGTGTGTGAAGAAGGAAGACATTCCAAAAACAGCATTTCGAACCAGGTACGGGAATTACCAGTTTACAGTAATGCCTTTTGGCTGACTAATGCACCCTCTATTTTCATGGATCTAATGAACATACTTTTCAAAGACTATCATGATGACTTTTTAGTCTTATTTATTGATTATATCCTGGTATACTCCAAAATCTATGAAGATCATGAAAATCACTTGCGCACGATTCTAAAAACCCTCAGAAGAAATTAATTATACGTGAAGTTTAGCAAGTGTGATTTAGGGCTTCAAGAGATTTCTTTTCTTGGCCATATTGTCTCTAAGGATGGAATCTCTATTGATCCTTCAAGTACCAAGGTAATCGAATAATGGCCATCACTGATGAGTATAACTAAGGTACGCAGTTTTATCGGTTTAGTAGGTTATTATTGGCGTTTTGTCCAGAATTTTGCATGATTGGATAACCCATTAACCAAGATCACACGTAAAGGGGTTAAATTTGTTTGGAAAAACAGTGTAAAGAATGTTTTTAAGAATTTAAGAGGAGAATAGTCAATGATTTTATCTTTACTCTACCATCAGGGATGATGGGTTTGTTATTTATAGTGATGCTTCAATGAAAGGACTTGGTTGTATCCTTATATAGAATGATAGATTTATTGTCTATGCATCACGACAGCTAAAAATTCATGAGAAAAACTATCCTACTCACGATCTTGACTTAGAAACTGTAATCATTTCTCTAAAAATATGGATACACTATTTCTATGGTGAAAAATGTAAAATTTATATTGATCACAAGAGTTTGAAGTATATTTTCTCACAAAAAAGAACTCAATAAGAGGAAATGGTGGTGGATTTAACTACTCAAGGATTGTGATTGCATTATACACTACCACCAAATAAAGGAAAATAAGGTGGAAGATTCTTTGAGCAGAAAGTAACATGGAGTTTTGAACAAGATGAGTTTTGAAAGGGATATTATTTTATTGGATCTGTTGAAAATAGATATGGGAATAATCATGGAAGGTGAAACATAAATACTTTTTCAAATGGTTTTCAAGCTATAATTACTAGAAAGGAAAAAAAGTTCTCAGGCTGATGATGAATTGTTTCAAAAGAAGATCAAAGTTGTGAATGATAGGAGATTTAGTTACTTCATATATAAAGATGGAATTTTGAAATTTGGGAAGAGACTTTGTGTTCCCGATATACCTGATCTAAAAAGGGAATTATTTGATGATTCTCATAGATCAAATTTCTCTATACACCCTGGTAGCACTAAGATGTATATAGATTTAAAGGAACATTTTTAGTGGAAAACATGAAGAGGGAGATTTATGATTTTGGGTCAAGATGTATGGTTTGTCAACAAGTGAAAGCTGGAAGGAAATAGCCTCAAGGATTCATGCAACCTCTTCTCATACCAGATTGGAAATGGGATAATATTACGATGTACTTTTTCATGGGTCTACCAAAGACACCTGTAAGTAATAATGAAATATGGGTCATTGTTTATCATCATACCAAGTCAGCACATTTTCATGACATAAGAGAATATTTACCACTTGAACATTTAGAAAGACTGTATATTAATGAAGTTGTAAAACTTCATGGAGTACCCCTATAGATTTTTTCTGATCATGATCCATATTTTACATCAAGATTCTGGAAAAGTCTTTAGAAGGACCTAGATACTGAACTTCGTTTGAGCACTGCCTACCACCCTCAAACCGATGGAAAATCAGAATGGACTATTCAAACCTTATAAGACATTTTGAGATCTTTCCCACTTGACTTTCAAGGTATCAGGGATCAATATTTTCCTTTGGTAGAATTTTCCTATAACAATATCTTCCATTCCAGTATTCAGATGGCACCATATGAAGCATTATATGGCAAGAGATGTCGCACACCAACTTGTTGGGATGATGTTAGTGAAATAAAACTCGTAGTCCCATAACTTGTTGAGGAAACGATGGAAAATTTATTGCTTATCCAAACCCCCATCAAAGCAGCACAAAGTAGGCAGAAGAGCTATGTTTAAAACCAAAGGAAAAATTTGGAATTTCAGGTAGGAGATCATGTTTTCTTGAATATATCTCCATGGAAGGGAGTTATACGATTCGGTAAGAAGTGTAAATTGAGTCCCATGTACATCAGGACTTTTGAAATTCTAGAAAGAATTGGGGTTGTGGAATACTGTTTGGAAATGCTGCCAATTGTCTCCAAAGTTCACGATGTGTTCCATATATCACTGTTGAGAAAATACATGCCAGACCCAACACATGTACTCACATATGAGGAAATTGAATTGAAACCTGATCTGTCCTATTGTGAAGATCTTGTCAAAATTCTTGATACCAGAGAACAAGTAATGATAAACCGGACAACTCGTTTGGTAAAAGTTCTATGGAGAAACCATAAGATGGAAGATTCAACGTGGGAACCCTAGGAACATATGATGAAGAACCATATGAATCTTTTTATTCAGTAATATTCTAGAAATTTTTAGGATGGACTTATTTTTAGGGGAGAATGTAACACCCCAATCTTCCACGGAACGTTTTCCTTTGAATAATACAATGGCTTGGGTTGTACAAAACCTCGAGATTCAAACACTCCGCGACCAATCAAACTAGCTGTTATGAATAGTAAAACCCACCTTTTGAAATTTTATAAATTTTATCTTTCAAAATGGACTTCATTTTTGGATTTGGAATGTCGAAATTGTCTTAGGATGAATTTTTGGTATTTTTCTGAAAACATTCAATTTTTGATGAATAGTGAAAAACCCTGAGTTATTGTTCAAAACCAAATTTTTATTTTAATAATTATTTATTTTATTTAAATTTATTTTAGGTCAAAATAGATACATAATACCTATATATGTTCAATGTAATTCATTGGAGTCAGTTTATAATAATTTTAGATATATAAAAAGTTTATTGAACTTTTACCGTCTTTTACCCACCTCTTAGGAGCATTTGCAAATTTGCATAAAACATAATTTTACCACTTCTATGAATTGAATTTCAAAAATCTGAGAGACACAGTTGATATTAGTAAGTAAATTGTGGTTCAATAAGATGAAAATATTTTTTGGTGAATAGTAACTTTTTACTTTTATTTACCACAGTTAGAAGTAAATAGGGTAATTAAGGGTAAAAATGATATCATAATTACCCTAACACATGTCCTAATTCTATTGAATAAGTATAATTTGACCAAAAACAACCTTATGAATAAAATATGAACCTCTTTGTTCCACTTGGATTAGATTATGACATTTATTATTATTTTATTTAAAGAAGAGTTAAAAGAGTTAAAATCAAAGTCTAATAATTAAACCATTTTTAATATAGTGTTATACATAAGATAAATTCGACTACAGATATTCATTAGGAAGATAATAATATTTCATACATAATCGTATTTTATTTATAATTTTTAGACATTGAATTATTAAATATATTTATGACACAACGATGATGCATTAATTACTTTATTAATGAATGATTAAAATAATCGATGTTATAAATATCCAAATAAATATAATTAAAGACTTTTGATGAATTAAACTACTTTTATAAGTTAATATTACATGTTATTATTGACTAAATGAGTTTTTCTCTAATTAATAATGTTTTTTGGTCTTTAACAACGATTAATTACTAAACAGTGTCAAAATTGACATAAAAGAGTTTTTAAAACAAATATTATATTATTAATTGATATAATATTACTAAAAATCTAAGGATCGGACAAATGACTTATATAAGGTCATATATATCAATAATTAACCACATGGGGTTCTATTGGAAGTTTATAGTAAGTTTATAAACCATATAATATAAAATTACAAAGAGGCATAATAAATGTTTAACTATTTATCAAAGAGTTAAATCTAAAAGATAAAGTTAATATAGTGACCCAAACCTGTCTAAAACCTATTGGTTGAGTGATTTTTGACCCATACCCACCTTATAATTTAAATAATTCATTTTATAGCCATTATTAACCTAAAAGTATTTTATTATAAAATAATATTTCAATCTTTTCCTAAGGTACCCCTCACCCCTCTTATAAAAGGGCACTTACCCTTCTCTCAAATTCACACCTTCAAATCCATTTGGCTCGGCCAAACCCTACCCAAATATCCTATCAACTCTCCTCCCTTAATCCTAGAGGCCTTCCTTTAGTCATAAATCCAACCTATGGAGCCCTTTTGATCAAATCAAAAGGAAGAACCTAGAGAAGAGGTAAACATTTCATCACCTCTTTCAAGTTCTTTTCTTCTTCCACTTCCTCTTTCTTTATTGTTTCCATTATAAAATAATAACTAAAATATCTTCTATATAATGTGATTTTTTTATAAAAATGGTAAAACCATATTAATTATCCTATCCATCCTATAAATAAAAAAGTCACCATACGTGCATACATACGGATTACCGTCTCCACGTCATGGTGTAGTTTGTTATTCAACCACTTCATCATTTGGATGAATATAATAATGAGTATCAATGATTTAAATTATGAATATAACATGATTATGATTCTTTATATATGATATACCAACCAATTATATGTGATTTTAATATCAAAATAATGATATTTTCGCTCGTCTGTATGTACGAATTACTGTCTCCACGAACGCGATGAGATTCATTCCCCATCGTAATCATTCAAGAATAATTTTCATTTTATGATTAAAAATAATTATTATGAATATAATATCATTATTTATATGAATAAAATACATCCTATCCATAACATAGATGGAATAAGTAACCAAGCATATAAAGTAAAACGAATCAGTTAACACCCAAAATGATGATACTAATAAAATATAATTAACAAAGAAATATTAAGATCATATATGATATCATATTAATGTATATAGTTATTTTATAATTTAATAACAATTATTTCACCATTATACAGGAGGTTAACCTACCCTAGACCAAGTAAAAGTACATGGTAAGTGTAAATTTCACAATCTCTTTACTATCCAAGGTTGTTTTTACGTAAGTATCAACTGGAACCTCTTTATCATCCACATCGATGTTTCTTTTAAATGTATTTCAAAACATTTTTACTATTTAATAGACAATGGTTTAAATTCATTTATACCCTTAACTGACCTGATATCTTTTTAAAATGAATCTTTCCTTCGTTTTCCAAACAAGGTTCATTTTAGCCATTTCGCCAAAATTAAGATGAGAATGTTTTTTAACCTATACTGTGAGTGCGGCTATTTACCACCATTATAACATCTTCGAAGCTTTCCATACAAGCTTAGAAGAATATTTTAAAAATAAATTTTTTTTTATAATTATATGAATTTTAAATTATTTCAAAATAGAAAGAGATATTTCTCTAAAAAATAGTTTTTTATTTCATCTATGTCAACATCCTTTGATGGATTTTAAGCTTATTTGATGTTGATTTATTATGATACAAACCTTCCACATTATATTGATGGTTTTTTGATATGTTTGACTGTGGATCTTTTATTTTCACACTATTCATGGTTTATGGATAAAGTATTTACATTTTTTATCCTAGCTTTAATATGAATTTTTAAGTTATGTTAAGTCGTTTTCATATGAGGAATGCATTGGACTTAGTATGTGACGGGTGGAGCCCGTTATAGCTCCTCAATCCATCGGTAGGTCTCATGAGACAAACTAGTGTCTTGGCATAAGGCCTTGACAAAATCTTATTTTTAGTCTTGGCGCAATGCCTTGACTATGTGGTTATTAAGTCTGGTATTACGCATTCCATCATTATGAAAGTGGCTATTGATATTTCATGTGATTATTCGACTAGTATAATATCTATGCGAATAATTAAATGGAATTATTTTATTTTATTGTTGAAATATTATTCTGAAGTTATAGTTTAAATGTATTTTTTAGTCTTATACATTTCCTTAAATGTTTATACTTATTTATGAAATTTTTTTCTATATTTTTATCCTTACTGAGCATCTGAGCTCACCCCTTTCTGTGTTTTATTTTTCCCAGGATGCGAAGAAGTATATTATGACTGACCTATAGGGATAGTCTAAGGGATATGAGTGTGTCCTATGGAGACTACGTTGTTTTAGTTTTTCATTTTATATTATAATGTAAAACTTATGAATGAATCTAGTATTTCCAAGGCTACTAAACTAATCAGTCTTTTGATACTTGATCTTTTGTGATCATGCCAATGTTTTGTAATAATGCACCGACTCTGGGTAACTAGGTTCAGGGCGTTACAATAAGTATATATTATATGTTATTTGGGATAATTATAGAAAAATAAATAAATATTATCATGGTTAAAACTAAGCTTAAAAATAACTTCAAATGTAAAATAAATTAAAGGTATCAAGAAATTTTTTGGTTGTGTTAGAAAAGTTTACATAGAGTTTACCGACATTATGTTCCATGAGACGATAAGAGTATGAAATGTTCAAGTTGGTAGAAAATGGAGAAGTAACCAACTAATAATTATATTGGTAAGCCCTAAACTTGTTCTACATGTTGTAAAATACATTTTGAGGAATGTATGTTTGGATATAAAAAGTGTTACCAGTGTGGTTTTTTTGGTCACTAGGTTCATGACTATAGGGAAAATATCCTTGAACAATCCAAGAATGAGATAATATATAGCCAGTCAACAGTAATATTATTTAGCTATAATGAGTCATGAAACTATGCTAACGTGTACCCAATGTTACTAACTCAAGGTGGAAATAATTATGATAAGAAGAAAAAAAGTGGCGAAAATTTCATTTTCTACTACTATAGTTGATGTGGTTCATCTGGTGATGTATTGAAAACTCCATGGAGGCCAGTATTTTTCAGTTTTTGATCACAATCTCAATGACCTAGGCACTCCTATTTTGATACTTTTGAGTAATGTAAGTATTGTGTTATACATTTATTGAGTTTTCATAGATATATGAAGTATATGTTTTAGTGGAAAATTTGTTTGAGAAATAATGGATTTATATATTTTTAAATGTATTGATAACCTTTATGGTTAATAATATCATTAATGAAATTATGTTTAGTTGAATTTTTTTTAAAAAAAAAAATATTAAGTATAAACCAATGGTGATGCTTATTCAGTTTAGTGATTAATTTATTTTATTACTTAACTTGATCTTACCATATTGATTTTTGAAAATGGTTAGGGATAAAAGGAAAGAATTGTTGGTGTTATTTTTAGATCTTGTGATCTTTTAAAAGTGAATTTTAGTGATTCAGGCATAAAAATTCATTTTTTGATATTCACTTTTTGGATTAATGGATGAATTGTAAATTTATTAAATCATAACCAGTGGATAAAATTGTTCTTATGAAATACAAAATGTATCAAGTAAGTATATTTCCTTATATTCTTAGTAAAATAATTCCTCAACTTTAGGAAAAGAATAATGAAATAAAAATTTATCATATTACATTCATATATGATGAATCAGATGGAATTTTTTTCATCCCATATTTATGGTTATGAGGCCCTTATATTTAGATTTATCATTCAATCGAATTATATAAATTAACTCAATCACTCCATATAATTATTTACGCTTTTCTTCTATTCCTACCTATTTTCTCCTGCTTGGAAACCTAGTTATATATTGGATGACCTTCATAAATATTTTTGTATCTTATTTAAGGTATGTTTTATTAACACTTTTTATGATTTGTTTTTACAACCAAATTATTTTAAAATTTCCAACCTTTTATTAATGAGATAATGTTCAAATTATGAGGACACAATTTACTAAGGGGGAGGATGCAACATCTTGAGAAATTTTTGAAATATATTATTTCAAATTATTTTTAATTATTTGATAACTTGTGTTACACACAATTCATATTTTATGTTTCATTATATGGAACACTAAATTTAACTTTAATTTCACATAACTTCAAGTTTCTTTAATAAATTTTGTTACACATAATGTCGACTCTTACAGAACAACAATATACTATTAATATAATTATTGAACATGATAGTTATCACCAAACCATTGGAATGGAGGGAATGTTTAAGATTGAATAAATTGAGAAAAATGGTTTACACAAGTTTATATAATTAATTCATTGGTTACCCATTATTTTAGAATGAAAATAAAAACCAATTTAATATAAAGGAAATGTTTTTAAACAAAACATTTGTAATCCCAAGGGTGTTTATCATAATAAATTAAATTAGAAAATATATTTTAATTATATTAATAAAATAAATTTATAATATATTAAATATAATTTTCAACATCCATCCTACATTTTTTCTAGATATGATATAAAAATATTCCCAATTTTACGATTAAAATTATACATTTTTTAAAAACAAATAGGACTGTTGCCTTTTAGGGTGCACTTATTTTAAAAATAATTTTTAAAAATTTTATAGAATTAATTTTAAAAACTAAAATTCATTTTTTGAAGTGGAATATTAAATTTATCATTTGGTAAAGTTTTCATATTTTTGAGAAAATATTGATTTTTCGGTGAATAGTGAAAAATACCTATTTTTATAAAAAGTGTTATATTTATAGTCAATTAATTAATTTTATAGACCCAATATTTTTTGAATATGTTTTAAATTAAAATAATTATTATTTAGTTAATATTTAATTTAGTTAATTACTTTTTAAACAACTATTTATTTATTTTTATTATACGCTTGTTTTGGGGTTTAAAGACGGGTTTTTCTAAAAAATGTTTTAAAATGCATAATGTTTCTCCTATTTAGTTAATTAAAATAATCACTAATTAGGAATCCTTTCAATAAAATTTATATTATATATTTAATTAAATATTAATTTATTTTCATACAATAATTATACTTAGTAATAGAGTTAATATAGAATCATATTTTTCTTAAAAATACTTCTTAAAAACTCATTATCTCACCACGAGTCTGGGATTAATATTCAATTAAAATTTTCCACTTATGTGGTTTTAATTTTTAATAATGGATTCCATATTTTTAATCATAATAATATATAATGTCTAATAGTTTCAACTTAATTTTTTATCAAAGTTATTAGTGAAAACAATTGAAATTCATTATAGTGATTATGGTAACAATGTGTTTACTCAGTTGTTAAACGTTAAACTTAAGGTTCCAAAAAACCTATAAAATTTTTAAGAACCCATTTTTTGGCCATATTTTTACCTTATACCATATAGACTTGAGTTTTGGGCATTATTTTTTCTAATTTACATGGAATAACATGGGTAGACTTATCTCTTTCATAAATTTACAAGTTTTCCACTCACCCCACTTATAAAATATCACCCCATCTACTACTCACTTCACACACCTTATGCCCTTCTGATCAACCTATAAAATCGAAAATATATTATACTATTCAATCCCTTTATCCTATAAGCCTTAATTTTTTTATAAATCTAACCAATTAAGTACGTTGGTTCAAACTAAAAAGAGTTACCTGAAAGAGAGGTAATGTTCATCCACATGTGTTTTGATTTTATTTCATTCTCCACTCCATTAAATTATTACAATACCATGTATATATAATAAAAACATTAACATAAATATACATAGATTTTATTAATTTTACTATCTACATGAACACATCCATAAATTTTTTTAAGAAATCATCATTTATGTGTACGGTAGACTATCGTCTCACGAAATGATGTCGTTCTTTTTTTCATTACCATGTATCATGGTTGGAAATACTGATATAAATAAAATTAGAAATATTATATTTAATATATTTATAAAATAATTATACCTATGGATTCATTATATCATATTCACCCTTTTTGCATTTCATGCCATAGGGGATACGTCTACATCGCTCATGAGTATGGTGGATTACTGCCTCATGAAGCTATATGGAGCGTTTTTCACTAATGTGTAACATTGAAGAAAATAAGGGTAAATATTATGAATATATATTATCTACATTACATAATTATTATATTCATTGATTAATTATATTTTTGGAAATATATTATATAAATTTCTTCTTACCTTTTCACACATTGAGAAAAACTATAACGTCATTCGTGAACATGTGAACTACCACCTCCTCAAATCAATGTGATTCCTTTTACATCATAAGAATTATATATATAATTATGTATAAATAAATATAATTATATTTTCATATATAAGTATCATTATTTAAATATATATTTTACTAACATTCTTTTCATAATGATCATTGGAAAAATGGAAACATTTCTCATGCGTATGTACAGCCAACTGTCTCTATGATTGTAACAATAGTTCATTTTTCATAACCATATTTTTTGAATAGTTTTAAATTTATAATTTATCTATATATATGATAATAATTTCATTATTATAAATCTGGCGATGTTGACATAATGACCCCTTTGACCATATTTGACCTATTAAAGTGGTTTCTAACACATAAGCTTAATATGGTCAAAGATTCTGACTTAAACTTTATTGACTAAGTAAATTTATATAATGTGGTAATAATTGTAATAAAAGGAATGATAAAAATGTTCTAAAACAAGTATATAATTAACATATATTTATTATTAATAAATATAAATACACACCTGACAAATTAGACTCATGGTAAGGGACTTTGTCTCAATTTCCTTTAATTGAGGCCTTTCTTTATGTTATGTACATTTATTATTTTATAAGGTGTATATATAGACCCTTTGAAATTTTATATTATAAATATATCTATTATAATTATATTTATTATTTTTTAAATGTTATCATTTCATGGGTCTTATGATTTAAGTGTTTTTCAAGTGATAAGGGGATTTTTCTTTAAGAAAGAATATTTTAATGTTTTTCTATCAAACTCCATTTCTATTCCATGTATATGTTTTAAAAATTACATTATATAGAAGTAATATAATTATAAATTATGTTTTATTTATATTTAATTTATTTTAATGCTTTTCAAAAAGGAATATTTTTATGTATTTTATACGGAACATTTTGATGAATGAAAAAAAGGGATGTTCTATTCTTAACTTACATGATGAAAATGACTTTACTATCATTATGACTATTATTTGATTTATAGATCTCTTCTCAAGATCACATGTTTTCTTAAATTAAAAACCATATTTACCTTTTTTGGGTGTCATGGTTTATGAAATGGATTTCTAAAAGAAAATGGTATTTTTTTAATGTTATTTTCATATGAGTTTAAAAGAGTTTTTCAAAGGGTTTTTTGGTGAAGTTTTTTATTCATGATAAGATAATTGATCATTATATGAAATGGGTGATCCAAATACATCCTATACGAAGGTTTGAGCCCCATTATAGCTGACATGTGAGCCGAATATAGCTTATAATAAGGGTTGATCTCTATTATAGCTCATGAGAAATGGGAGAGCCCGATATATCTTATATGAAGGTTTGATCTTGATTATAGATCAATGGTGAGCCTCATATAGATTATACTAAGGGTGAACTGCATTATATATATCAAATTAATTGGTTAATTATAATTTTTTAATTCATCCATATGGTTATTCTATGTAAAATGGGTTTTAAATGGTTTTATGTATATCAGGCCCTAAGTTACCAAAACGAATTGTAATTGATTTCTTGGGGTTTTAATGATTTTATTTGAGAAAAATGGTGTGTATTTTTTCATGTGAAAATTTTATATTTCATATTCTAAAATAACATTAAAGATAAAGGAAAGTGTTATATGAATTTTCATGTTTTTATAGAACTAACATTTTCCTTTATTTTATTACCTTATTGAGCCTTTTGTGCTCATCCCATGTTTCAAAAATGTTTTCATACGATTTAAAGATGTTTATGTGAAAGTAAGAATTCATGTTTGATTTCATGGAGATTTTACAAGGAAATAAATAATTCATTATTTTAAATGTTTTATATTATATGAAAAATGGATTCATGTCATATGTGTCCACTTTGTATTTTTTGGTTTTTTATGTATGAGTTATGTCTTAATTATCTAGAACTCTGAACCAGAAAAGATCCTCAAATATAATAGAATTAATTCTTGACTAAAATTTTGGATTATATGATTTTTATGTTTGGGTATTCTAATGAGTGTGACACCATCATTTTCTAGTACTTTGATTTTTATTTGTTTTGATCCAATTTAATGATTTTTTATGTTTTGGGATGTTCAAGGAGGTTTCATCATATTTTTGTTTTCATTATTGTGGTTCTCGATTTTTTTACAATTAATAGAAACCATGAACCACCTACAAGAATATTTTCCTCATTTTCACCATCCATTGAAATATATATGGATTCTAAATCCTTTCTACTATTCTAGATCTTGAAGGATTATTTTTGTTAAATTGTTTTTTATGATTTCATTTTGTAAAAATTCTATATTTTTTGAAGGAAAAATTGTTGTTTTTTTGGAAATTGAGAAAATTTGATGTATTTGGAAAACCTTGATGTTATTGTAATGATTTTTTACAAAATTATGGTATTTTTTAGATTAAATAAAAATGTTTGATGAATTTTTTCAAAGAAATAATGGTTTATTATGAAATGGTTTGTCATGTAATTTTGAATAAGTGGTTGGCATGAGTTCATTTCTTAGTCGTGAACCTGGATAAGGGTATGTTCCATTAGAGCATAATTATATTGGTCTCCTTTTTGATGACTTAGTAAATTGATGAGATGAAACTCATAAGTATGGAAGTTTCACATGGAATTCATGGGTGTGGGTGTGTGTGGAATGAGGGAATGAGTATAATAAATGATGATAAATGTTTTAATCTATTTTTTATTTTTTTCCAAAACTAATCGCTTATGATTTGATATAAACTGTTTCAGCTTCTTAAATCATATTTCTTATGATAAAATGTTTTTAATTTTATCACTTTCATTTCACTCATGTGTTATAAAGCCTATTATTTTTTTCAATTGTTAAATATAGAATGTTATAATTGGTTTTTTCCTAATGTCATGTGTTGACATTTCTTTGGGAAAATCCTACTTAGTTTATAATCATCCCTTACATAGGAACTTTGGTGAATATTCATATTTTATCTATTGCGATATAGGTAAATTGAAGGTATCATACTTCTCTATGGATATGTTGTGTACCATGGGCATATCAAGTGGAGTTGGAGCTTGGATCTTTGTCATGTTTTTTTGGGATCCCTGAACATGATTGATTTAAGTCATGTTGTCCTTTGATTTTTCCTCTGATTTTTCTATGTTCGGTTATCACTATGATTTTTTTGTTTGATGGATTATTTTTATGGTTGTATTATTTATACTCATGCATCATATAGTGATTTTGGATGTTGATTTTGTATGTGTCAGGGTTGTTGAATTTTCATAGCGCATATCATTCCACAAATTTTTGTTATGCTTTTGGAAATTTGCCACACTTTGGTATGTTGGGGATGTCACCTAATGATAGTGGAACCCTATCACTCCTCAATCCAATGTGTAGGGGTGCGTTATTACAAATGGTATTAGTTTTGTTCAATTTTTCTATTTTCATTGAATGGTATTGAGGATATAGGATCATTGGAACATGAAATGTATATAATTAAAAGACGTAGCTAAACTTTTTATATTGAACTTAAAGTTACCAAATTATTTTGGGTAAATAGTGTTATATGAAAATTATTTGTATTTTTCCTCCTTGTCACCATAGGTTTTGTTGACCTCACATGTTTTGATAATCTCAATTATGTTTTAATATGTTTTGATAAACCTATATATATGTTAAACTATGTCATCCTACAATTGAATTTACAAAAATATCAAAATAATCATTGGAATATTTTGATCAATGTTTATCCATGTTTATACATGTTTTGAAATAATACTAACTCAATCTGGATATGATTTGCATAGAACAGATAAGTATTAAGTTTTTGGAGGCACTGATTCAGACCTACCAATACATAATCACCGATACAGACATAGTCACTGATACAGACATAGTCTTCCGATAAGCAAAGATCATTGATAGACAGAGTCTACTGTTATAATCACGTCTACCAATACAAACTGACATCTATCGATATAAATTCTACTGATGCAGACAGATAGAACTACTGATACAAGTCTACTGATACAGATAGAGCCCCCGATATATAGACAGAGCCACCGATATATAGAGAGAGCCACCACTACAAGCAGCTACCGATATAGGCAAGTTACCGATGGAGAGAGCCACTGATACAAGAATGCTACCTATACAGAAGAGAAATTGATATAAGGAGATACTGATATAGAGTCACTATCACTGATACATGTTCTACCATTATAAAGAGTAATAGCTACCGATACAGACATACTGACTCAAGTCCAATGATACAAGCTCACTAATACAAAGAGCTACTGATGGAAACCAGTCATTGTTTCTCTAAACTCTAGTTCTATTATTTATTTACCAACAGTCGTATTTTATGTTTTTAATTCATCTGCTATTAATTAGTGATAATTGTTGGCATATCAGGAACTGTACCTCATACATGTAAAAAGGTAATCATTCCCATTTCCAGAGCTGAAGATATATAAGGGAACCTTGAACTACTAAAGGCACGTTAGTCAGTCTTTCCATGCATATACGAGACAATCTTTGGGAGATACACAATGACTTACAAGCATAGAAGAAGAAGGAAGAATACATACTAAATCTGTAGATCCTGAACATTTAAGAAGTAAAGAGCTTCAAAAATTTCACCTGTACTCAAGTTGATCAGGCTGATCAACCTGGACCAGGAAATCAAATAAAAAAATGACACTCTGTTTTTCTGGAATAAAACCATAGAGGGACTAAAAGATTCATCTATATCTGTAGACGCTGAAAAAGTCCGTAACTCCTAGAGGAGGTTTTGAAATGGAAAAGCGAAGTCATATTCGGAATCAGAGGCCCGGTCCGGAGTCCCAGGAAGTGGTGCGCAAAATAAAGGAGGACTTGCATGAAATAAAATCATTCACGCGAAGTATCCCTGGGATGCGTGAAATTGATCCAGTGAGGCGCGCAATTCTTGCGCACCCTGGTTCCTCACGGTGAGGTTTTGTGCGCTGACGGCTCCCGACGTGGAAGATTTTGTGCACCGCTTGGATATCGCGCCTCATGAAGCCTATAAATAGAAGGCGACCCCAAATGTTTTGGGGGTTATGGAATTCGGATCAGCTCTCATGCGTGCAATTCGACTCCCCCCGCGCGCAATATGACTTCCAGGTAATTCCCCTTTTCTCACAACCTTGCCTCGGGGTTCACCTTTGCGCGCAACTCCACTAGTTTAAGAGAATTATCCCCCTCCTCCGAGTTCCTTCCTTGCACGCAATCCGTGTCTCGTGCGCGCAATCCCCTTCCATGCACGCAATACCTTGCGTGCAATTCCCTATCCGTGCGCAATCCCCTAGCTCCAATTGCACGTCATCCCAGTGTTTTGCGCGCAAACCTTCTCTTTGCGTGCAAAACCCAGGACCCTTCACCTTGACACCCCTTGGCTGCCTCTCTGCACCGTCACCTGATGTCTCCCCTGCCGGGCATGTACACCATGCGTTCTTTTCCTATACTTCCTTCCAAGCTTTTACGAAGTAACCTCAAGGTTCCTTGGGCGGTGTTTCCCATTGCGTTGCTTTGCCTTATGCTTCTCCGCATAGGCACGCTAGTGGATATTGCTTCTTTGCATAGCCACGCTAACGTGGACCCCTCGATGGTTCTCCCTATGGACCCCCCTTCACTACGGCCTTGTCGATGCCTTCCCTCCCACAAGGGTAGAGGGAATTGGGCATGTAAGCTCTAGGGGTGTGGAGCGAACCCACATCGTCCAAGCTGTAGGACGTTAAAATGCTAAGAACCCCATCCTTAACACGTGACTTTAAATTGTGGTCTGACCCCGTGCTTCGCACGCAGGGTCCCCCTAGCTTAGGAATTCTTTACGCCAACTCGTCTCCACGAGAATGGACTCTTCCTTGCATGGAATGAGATCCTCCTTGTCGGAGTGGCGTTTTTCCATGGGGTAAGGGCTACCTCAGAGTGTAATCCCCTAGCCTCTCTTGAGGAAGGTTTCACCCATGCATCTCCATACTTCAACTGCCAAGG
The DNA here is from genome assembly GCA_963277665.1 of Viscum album. NCBI lineage: Eukaryota > Viridiplantae > Streptophyta > Magnoliopsida > Santalales > Viscaceae > Viscum > Viscum album. The sequence goes on along the minus strand of OY728137.1, from coordinate 1,690,513,869 downwards.
CCAGTGGAGTCCCTTTCCCACTATGCTTTGTCGAACCATGGGCCTCCAACCTGGAGTAATACCCGACACCAAGGGTCATTAACCATGCGTAATCCCTTGTTTCCTCTTTGGGCCGCTCAATGCGTAAGCCCCTTTCCGCTTCTCACGGACGCACCCTTTGTGACGTGATCGTCTGGTCCCTGCTGCCTCTTGTTTCTCACACCGAGCATGACTCACGTGGGCTTAGAGCGCACATCGACCATGACATACTCTATGGGCTTCCTCAGAGCGTAAGCCCCATCCCAGCGAACTACATGGACATTGATCTGTGCTAACGCATGGTACGTAGGAAGCCTCCACGAGGTTCAAGCCCACCACCCGGTCATTCCGACCTCTCCACGTTGGTTCCCCGACCACCATGGGCTACCTCAGAGCGTAATCCCCATACCCAATTTGGGCTACCTCAGAGCGTAAGCCCCAAATCCCTCATCCCTCATGATGTTAAATTGTATTCCCTCGTCCTGCATGACGTTAAACTGTATCTCATCCCGCATGACGTTAAACTGTATTCCCCCTCTTGGGCCGTCTCAGAGTGTAAGACCCATGTCTAACACCCACATCTCATCCTGACTTCCCCCTTGAGCCCACGTGCCTTGGGAAGCTCATTCCCTAGACCGGAGATCTTACTTCCTCTAGGCTCCAATCCATGCATTCATTCTCATGGGTCGCCTCTCCAGGTGTCCCACCGTACCACTGAACTACCCAGACTTTGATTCCCTATCATGGGGATACGTAGGAAGCCTCCATGAGGTTCAAGCTCATCAATCCACCATCCATCTTGATCCTTACCCGGGCCGCCACATCCCTGTGAGATCATGACACCTCATCCCACTTCATGATATCTGGGAAGCCGCCCACGTGCTGGCCCCAACATCTGTGTTCCCCCTAGGGGGTCCTTCAGCCCGATCCGTTTCTGCAAGATGTTAAACTCGTGGCATACCCCATGTTAAACATGGGAAGCTGAAGAATACCTCAGATGGTACACATTCCCCTCGTTCGATGTGGGATGCCTCGGGCTTCCGCACCCTCGAGAATCCCTCTAATAAGGGATAGAAGACAGACATGCCAAAGACAGCCCAACGTGACCATTCTCCTCACCGAAGGTTGCTGCCCCAACAAGACCCCTTGGAGTTTCTCGACGGAAGCAGCGTAATTAACTGGCGTCCATGTAGATATGGCGCCGGGAACGAGCTTCACGAACCCATATTAAATCTATGAGGGAGACCCAGACTAGGCGACGAGTTTTGAGGAGGAATCCAGGGAAGGAAGAACCGACATCCCATCATCCCAGTTTCGTTCAAGGAGCAGACTTCCCTGAATAAGGAATAGATGTCGCCCGCCTTTGGAAAGCGGGAATGAGGGGAAACAAGCTGCGCATCCTCCCATGCTTGATGGACATCGCGTGCGTGCGCCCTAGAGAAAGAGTCGGAAACAGAAAATGATGAACCCGACGTGAAAATGGTGAACCCGACATGAAGCTCTTCTCCTCAATACGGAGAATGGTAGTGATCAGGGTGTCGGAAGATTAGCATGTCACCAGGTCCGGGTACTCACCACCGGGACATGAAACCCGCCAGGGGTCGAGGCCGTCAGGACGTTGACCACTCTGTTCTGTGACGTCGTCAGCGTGGATCCCTCTCACTGACCACGGAAGATGGAATGAATATGTGCTATTTGTTGTTGATTCCATTTCTTATTAGTACTAATGATTTAATCTCCCTGCTTCCAGGAATCGAATCACTGTATCTGGAGGTCGATCGCCACCTGCCCACCGGCGCAGAGGCAGGGGCAGTACCGACGCGGCCACCCTGAAAGGTCCCTCCTTTTCCACAGTTGCTCTGACTTCGACCATCGTAGCTTCCGGGTGATCACTCCCCCTCTCCCCATTCGAAATCATCCAGCGAAAGGTGATCAACAACTTGGTTCATAAGTACGACGAGGAAGGGATCATCCCCACCAGGGGCATGGCCCGTTTGGATCTAGATGCAGTTGTGCCTCACCACCATCGCTGCCCCCGAGGGTCGCGCAGGGAGCCGCTGCTCCCCACTCCGATGTTCAACCACTTCGGGAGTCTATCCCCAGAGCACCTTGACACATCCCTCCCCTATTCCAATGAGGTGGGGGATGTCCGGGTCCACCCGATCGGAGACGCATCCCAGGGGTTAACAGTAAGAACCCCCACCAGGCTGCGTCGATGTCACCGCCTGACTCCCCGGGCCAAGGACCAGGAAATCTTCATGCCCGCACCATTGGCTGTGACCCATCTGACTCGACGCCAGCGTCAGGCGTGAGCGGAAGAGAATGCTCGTCCTGGGGCACCAACGTTAGCAACCACTATGGCCCGAGCCACTGCTGACTCCTGTAACCAGACCCCCGCACACGTTGAGCAGGGGCAGTCAAATGCCCGACTGGTATCGAGGCCCCGACCGCCCTGCATGCAGGTTGGGTCAACTCTCCCGGTCGCCGGCACAGGCAATGGCCACCGTGAACCAATCCGCAGTCGTGACACCCACCATGAAGTCTCATTCCGTGCCACTGATCTGGAAAGCCGAAGGCTTCTTCATGACGGCTACGCTCCGGGTATGACTCTTTCCAGCGCCCACTGCACTGGGTATGAGGTCACTCCCCCTACTGCAGGCCGCGAGTATGGATCTGTTGCGTATCCAGTCACTCAATCACATGGAGGTCCTCCCCATGTCCCTTTCGACGTCGGTCCCGGTGCTTCCCACACCCCGGCCTTCAGTCCCCTCTTCCCCAGCTCTATTTCGGCCAGGAGAATCCTTGAAGGAAATCATCCTTACCCTGAGGAACCACCCAGGGGTAGGAAGTCTAGGCGTCATTGTCGTAAGAGGAATGTCAGAGGAGTCCGGATAGAAATTAGACCAGTCCGTTTCTCAGACTCTGAGGCAGAATATGAATCGACGGCAGAACCTTCCCCCCCAACCCTTTGAGTTGAGGGAAGGGATGGGTACGCGGTGCATTATTCTTGTACTCCCCGAATTTGAGGTCTGTATGATTCCCTCATCCCTCTGAAGCTATATCCAGGAGGACGAGGACTTAGCATACCCCTAGGGGTCAAACCCGTAGTTGCCACTGGCCTCCCCGGAAGCACCTTCTGCCTCTGTCAGGGAGGGTGGGGAACTTTTCTTGGGACCGATAGAAGAGTCTCAAGGTGACGCACCCTCAGCAAGCACAGACACTATGACAGGAGACCCATTCACTGCCCATCCTATCACGACGTGGCAGCCAGGACACTGCAACCCCTGGAGGACGACTCAGGGATCAGCGACCAATCGGCATGTTCGCCGTATTCCCCGCCGGCTAGCCCACCGGCCCGGCAGCCTGCCTCGGTGCCATTTCCGGTTCCCCAACTATTATCAGTTGACGAGAAGGGGCAGCAAGGTCTTGACCCCAAACCGGAGTCATGGATCTTCTGGACCGTCCTTGAAGCGGACCACTTCCCCGAGAAGTTTTGGCCGGTCGCAGGATCGGATTTTGATATGCCAGAATCACTCACCCCGGGAGAGTTTGAATTCTTACTCCAGAATCTTCGGGTGTCTCACTCCCGTCTTCTCCATCAGCTAGCGCCTTATCCTGGGATCCAAGCACATCTCGAGGATATCGGTGAGTAGTGTCGTCTGGTTGACCTGGAAGCGCTCCCTGCAGTTCGGCACCCCGAGTCACTAGGCCACCACGGGGCCCTCCAGCAACAATGTGTCTAGAGTTTTCAAGTAATCCGCAAAGTTATTAAGGAATCCAACCCCCATGAACACGTCCATGGATGGGGGAATTACGCTACCCGTCTTTTCTGTGCGTCCCGCTGACAGCCCGATTCACTGGGCGACCCTGAGGGAACGTCGCCAAGGGCAGTGGTATTCAACATGGATAACCTTTCAGATGAGGGAAACTGTGTGGACCACCTCGACGGGGACTCACCCCCTGAGGGAAATCCACTACTGGACCCATCTGGGAGGATTACTCGCCATAACAGGAGCCTCCTAGGTCTCCATGTACCCACGGAGGCACTAACACTGAGCCGAAACATCGGCAAGGGTAAAGAGCCCGTCGGGTCTGTCAAACTCGCCGACCCATCTTCTTCGATGTAGAAGGCAGAGGAAGACTCCGAGAAGGCCATGCTACGCCAACAACTTGCTGAGAAAAAGAGGCTGGTTGATGAGATCTTGGTCGAACGCATTGCAGAGCAGTGGCCTGACTACGGTAACCCTAGACCAGGACAGCTGGGGTAGGAGCACCCACCCCTTGCCGAGATTCCCCCGGGAAACCACAACCATGTTGTGTTCACCGACATTGGAGAGGCCGAAGCCCATGGAAAGAGGGCGTGATATGTTTTTCCGAACCCTCCCGAGCGGCAGGATCACCTGGGGGACCTTGCTCAGTTTCCTCCCGCCGCCCTGAGAGTCACCCCCCTTGCCACCCCGTGAGTTGCTGATCTTGAATACCTTATCGAAGATCCTGGAAATGCACTTGTGGTTATAGATCCCCGTCAGGACAGGAATTTGCATCCGAACGATCTGATAGAAGTACTCATCGCCCTCTTGGAGGCCCTGGAAACTCGGCATGTGGAAATCCCACCGGACGGCAAGCCATACTCAGTATGGGTGGATGATGTGCCGGCCCTGTCGGTATTTTGTAACCCCACTTTTTCCCCCTTAAACGGGACCGGAGACTCTCCACAACACCTGGCCCACTTCAACTCGAGGTGCGGGCCTATGTTAGGGACTCCGGCGCAGCAGGAGGCTGCCAAGCTCCGTTGCTTCGTTCAGACACTGGAAGGACCAGCATTCGTCTGGTACAACCAGCTCCCTGTTGGATCTGTGACTAGGTGGTAGGTCCTTTTCCGGAAATTCCTCTACCAGTTTAGTTCCACAACTCGGAATACGAACATCGCAGACCTCTTCAGGTGCAAACAAAGGCCTGATGAGTGAGTCGCGGACTTCGTCGCCCGGTGTAAGGGGCTCACGTACTCCCTTGACATGACACTAACTCAGGATAAATTACTGACAATGTATGTGGGGAACATCAAGGCAGAGCTAGTTCCTTCTCTGATCTCTCATAATTACCTTGGAGGGTTCCGGGACTTCTCAGACAAGGCTCAGCGCCTCGAAGAAGCCTTGAAACAGGCCAGTCAGGCACGCCCACTGCCTCCTGTAATCTCTGCAAGGAGAGCCGCCAGAGCCGAGCCCGCTGCTGTATCCTAGATAGAGGCCCCCAGACAGCTAGAGTTTCTACCAGTAAGGCTATCTCAGCAGCCTCATAATGGTCCACTCCCACAGGCATAGCCTCCGGCCCATCAGCGACTACCTCAAAATCGGCAGGCGCCTCCACATAAGGCACCACCACCACCTAGGCGAGATAATCAGGCTCCGCCTCCTCGACCTGCTCCACCAGCCCCAGGTCATAGTTAGCCTCCAAGATCCCCATTTCCAGATAGAAGGAATGGGACTTACTCATTTTGCGAGGCCCAGGTCCACGGTTATTTCCGTAACGCCTTAGAGTAGAGGATCGTGCGGCTGCCTGAGTGCCGGAAGCCAGAAGAGGCGTGTCTCACTGACCACCCTAACAACTTCCCTTATCACTGGATCATGGGACACACCATCCATCAATGCTATGTGTTCAAAGACTGGCTCCAAGACCATATTGACAACAACATAGTCAGGTTGGGCCCAGCCCCGACAGAGGTGGCAAGTGTCTTCATGAGATCAGATGGCAGCAGTGACAATGAGGATGAGTGGGAACAGGTTTCTGACCATGGGTCACAAAAGTATAATGACTTGATGGCCCACAAGATGGTTGGCTATGCACATGGCATCATTCGTGCCCACCTGATTCAGCCAGATCCCTCAGAGTCTGCGATCGTCTCTTTGGCATCGTCGTCCCAGCCTACCTCTTCCCAGAAGTGCAAGCGGTGGCGTAAGAAGAAAGAACGCACCCTTCCAGTGTCGTCATCTTCCCGCATGCTTGTAGATTTTATGCCCCCAGAGATGGGGATCCCTCCGAGACTCCATCCTGTAGTGGATGACTCCTCGAGCGAAAGCTCGGGGTACGCTTCGGTTAAAACCGTAGAGTTGGTAAATCCCTTTTTGACTCCCGACGATGAGGAACGCCAGGTGGACCTCCCCAATGTCCCCAGCCATCGCCAACGTCGGCGAAGCCATGGCTACATGAATTGTTGGGGCACGACATTCGTCACCTCCAGTCAAGCCATACACGCTATCGAGACCAGGAAACAGGCCCGGTACAGAGACCAGCACACGCGGCTCCCTCACCCAGTCTCAACAGGTTCGCCTCCACCACTGTTTTTGTTGATGGATCAGGCAGAACCACCTCATCTGTGTCACAACCAGCCCTGCCCTGCCACCGACCGACTATGACCTTTCGGCCCTAACACAACAGCCACCTCCTGGGATTTGGCCAGTGAACAGCAAGACGTGCCTAGTATCAGTTAGTCATCGGTCCCGCCGGTAGGGCCTGTCATGCCTCCAATCGCAGAGCGACCTCCTGTAAGCAGAAGCTCGCATTTGGCCCGAATGTTGGATGTTCTGAAGCATCTGGCCAGCATTCCGGCAAGGCTTTCTATCATTGAGGACCTTTGTCTATCATTTGAAATGTGTGAGGCGCTCGCCGAGGCTTTAAGGATCCCCCTCCAGTTTGAAACGGAGGTAGCGGCCGCAGAATCCATCCACACCAAGGTGATTGAGGACACCAAATGTCAGGTGGTTATCTCGTTTTCTGGTAAAGATGATGACCTCCCCATACAGGGGCACATCCGCCCATTGTACATCACTGGCTAGTTCAGTGGCATGGAAGTCCGCCGCTGTCTTGTCGACACGGGTTCCGGGATTAACCTAATCCCAACTCGGACACTGCAAAAACTGGGGTTGTCTAAGGATAATTTAACTTCCTCAAACCTCAGGATCCAGGGGTATGACAGGACCGAGAAAACTTCACTCGGCAAGATTCGTCTGAAGACCCAGTTCGGCGGCCTAATTGCCAATACCGAATTCATGTTTGTCTCTCAGGACACCGCCTACAATGCATTTATGGGCAGGCTGTGGCTCCACCTTCACGCAGAGGTCCCCTCATTGTATCAACAGTGCCTCAAATACTCCCTTAAGGGTCGAGTCGGCATGCTCCAAGGAGATGTGTCTCTGTTTGCCTTTTTTGAAGCTCGTTACCTAGACGCTGACTATTACAAGAGCAAGGAAAAGCAGATCCTGGAAGGTGAGTTTGAGCCCGCCACTATCACGAGTGATCCCTGGGCAGGATTGGATGATGCATATGTCTTCCCAATCCATCAGTTGGAGGCCACGACCCCCGACATGGGGCAGTTATTTGTTGTCTCAGGTACTAGAGGAAGGAATATTTCCGGGTCTAAGCGACATCGGGAAATCACCTCGTACTCTTACACCAACCAGGCTCAGGTGATCCCCGAGCATCCTACCCCTGTACGATATCGGGACGTTGGGCTCATGGAAACGACAGTACATCATATGTGTCTATTTCGCCGGGCCGGAATCGACCGGCTCAAGCCAACACGCCACTACTACTTTGATGTTCTAAAGCATGGCCCCTTGGGCCGAAGGACAGATGGGATTGGATTGACCGCCTTCGTCGCCATGGTCTCCGCGGTGCATGAGTCTCCTGACGTGACGACCCCTGCCGCCCAAGCCAGCGCCAGCTTCCCATCAGGGTCTGAAAACCCCAAAACGGCTCCCCCTGTGGACGATCCTTCCACAAGCGGAGGGGAGGACATGGAAGATACTCTTCCTGCCTTTGAGGAGGGCGTCTCCACCACAGTCGATGAGTTAGTGCAGGTGAACCTCGGTAGCGAGGCGGACCCGAGACCCACATTGGTCAGTACCGCTATGCCCCCCGAGGAACGGCAACAGTACATAGACTTCCTCAGACAGCACCGTGATGTGTTTTCCTAGAGTTATGATGAGATGCCGGGACTAGATCCCCAGGTAGCCGTCCACCTCCTTGGCCTCCCAGCAAACCATCGCGGGTTCAAGCAGCCTCCCAGAAAGATGCACCCCTCTCATGGTGCCATGGTTGAGGCCGATGTTGATAAGCTCATCAAGGCCAACTTCGTCAATGAATTCCAGTACCCCTGGTGGCTAGCCAAAATTGTTCTAGTCAGGAAGAAGAATGGGCAGATCAGGGTCTGCATCGACTTCCGCGATCTCAATTGCCACTGTCCGAAGGATGATTTTCCCCTTCCTGTGACAGAGTTGTTAATCGATGCCACGGCTCGGTTCCAAGCCCTCTCCTTTATGGATGGGTACTCTGGGTACGAACAGATCCAGATGGCCCCTAAGGATGAAGTTTTCACTACCTTCAGGGCCCCCCAGGGTACATTCTGCTACCAGGTTATGCCCTTCGGCCTGAAGAATGTTGGTTCCACCTATCAACGGGCTATGCACAGCATATTCAAGCCAATCCTTGGGACGCTAGTGGAGTGTTACATAGACAACCTGGTGGTTAAATCTCGTCAGTTCCAGGACCACCTCAAAGACCATGGGAAAGTGTTCGGCTTCCTCCATTCTTGCCACTTGATGATGAACCCGTTGAAGTGTGCCTTCGGGGTCACCTCCGGAAAGTTTCTTGGCTTTATTTTTAGGTATCGAGGCATCGAGATCGACCTAGAGAAGATCAAGGCCATCAGTCAGATGCCTCCCTCGATTAATATTCAGGAGCTTCGAGGCCTCCAAGGGCACTTAGCCTATATACTCCGATTCATTGCAAATACGGCCGGCAAGTGTAAGACCTTTTCTTAGCTCATGAAGAAAGGAGTCGCCTATGGATGGAACGAAGAGTGTCAGGTCACTTTTTAGGAAATCAAGCAGTATCTTCTTCAACCTCTGGTCCGGATTCCACCCATCCCTGAAAATCCACTGGTCCTTTACGTGACCGCCCTAGAGCGATCCCTCGGCGCACTTCTCGCTCAAAAGAACAAAGAGGGAATAGATAATAGCCTCTACTACCTCAGCCGCATGCTCCTCGACGCGGAAATTAGATATTCTCCCATTGAGAATAGTTTCATGGCGCTTGTATTTGTAGTATAGAAATTGAGGAACTACTTACAGCACCATGAGGTAAAGTTGGTCTCTCGGGTAGACCCGTTTAAATATATCCTGAACCGACCTATGTTGATCGGCCAATTCGTGTGCTGGGCGGTGATCCTCCAGTAGTTCGACATCAAGTTCGTACCTCAGAAGGCCGTCAAAGGATAGGCGTTGTCAGACTTCTTAGCTACCCACCCAACCTCCATGGACCAGCCACTGGATCTAGGCTTTTCTGATGAGGCAATCCTCTCAGTCGATCACGCCATCCCATGCTGGCATATGAACTTTGACGGTGCCTCCCAGAGCCCCACCGGTAGAAGACTCAACGATCTGAGGCTTAACAGAGTGGGCCTGGGTATCGTCTTCATCACCCCAGAGTAAGCTATTCTGCCATATTCATTTTTGTATTCAGAAGGCTGCACCGACAATGAGGCAAAATATCATGCCCTCATCACTGGCCTCAATTTGGCTCTCGAGGTTGACGTACCCCATCTATATGTAAACGGGGACTTTGATCAATTCATAAAGTAGGTCAATGGTGACTATGTTGTCAGAAATCCAGAACTCATGTCGTTGCTGGAGTGAACCCTCCATCTAATGGCTAAGTTCCCCTCCCGGACAGATGTCGTTCACATTCCCTGGTCGTAGAACAGTCGAGTAGATGCTTTGTCCAGCCTGGCCGCATCACTTGCGAAGCCCGAACAGGATGACCTAATCATCTATGTGGCACACCGGAGAGTCATTGCTCCTGTTATTCCAGAGGGCGATCGTGGACCGCGAGTGAACCATCTCACCACTGGCGCCCCTACGTCAGGATCCTCGAGGGCTTCAGGCGTGGTGATCGAGACAGTTCCTGACTAGAGGACGCCCTTGGTTGAATACCTCCAGCACAGAAATCATCCTCTAGACCGAGCCAAGAGAGAACGAATCTGATGACGTGCACTGCAGTTCACCCTTCAAAGCGGTCCCAGCCTTGAGCAGCTTCTTTACAGGTGCGGGTTTGATGGTGTTCTCCTATATTGTCTTCAAGGAGTCGAGATTCCACAGGTCATGCAAGAAGTGCACACTGGTTCTTGTGGAACCCACCAGGCTGGGTCGCAATTGTCTCACCAGATTCATAGGTTGGGATACTTCTGGACCACCATGATCTACGATTGCATCGGGTATGCCAAGAGGTGTCATGCATGCCAAGTTCATGCTAACTTTGTATATCGGCCACCAGAGCCTCTCCATACTACCATGTATTCTTGGACCTTTGCAGTCTGGGGGTTGGATGTCGTAGGGCCTTACCCGCCGGCGACGGCCCGCCAGTGCCAGTTCATCTTAACCGCTAAGGATTTCTTCTTGAAGTGGGCAGAGGCAATCCCGCTCAGGGAAGTCAAGGCCTATTCTATCGCTGACTTCATGAGCTCCAATATCATCTATCGGTTTGGAGTACCTCACGCTATCCTCAGGGATAACGGAACCAACTTCCGAGCAGTCGAGCTGAAGAAATTGTACGCTAATTACAACATTATCTCTAGCCACACCACCCGCTATCATGCGCAGGCGAATGGATAGATTGAGGCGTTTAACAAAACCCTCTCTAACATTCTGCAAAAGATAGTTGGTCAGAACAAGAAAAGTTGGCCGGAAAAGCTCCCCAACGCCCTCTGGGCTTATAGGATGCCGACCCGTAACTCCACCCAGTTGACTCCGTATTCCCTAGTATATGGAGCTGAGGTCATCCTGCCCATCGAGATCCAGTTGCCCTCATTGCGCACGGCAGTCTACGACCAGCAAGTGCCGGATAGAGTTGCCAAGATCCACCTAGCTGAATTGGAGGCGCTGGATAGAAGTAGGCTTCGCGCTTTACATAACTTGGAAATGCATCAGAGCAGGATGGCTCGAGCTTTCAATAAGAAGGTTCGCCTCTGCTCCTTCCTGCAAGGTGACCTGGTGCTGGATCTCAGAGCACCAATGATTCCCGGAAAGAAACCACCCAATTTGGAGCCCAAATGGGAGGGGCATTTTATTGTCCATAAGGTCTATACTAATGGCGTGCATTCCCTGGTAACTATGGATGGTGAGGGCATAACTCCTCCCACCAATGCCAGGTTCCTCAAGAAGTACTTTGGCTAAGCCCGCTGTTGGTCCCGCATGACCTTAAACTGTACAGTCCCGCACAACCCTAAACTGCACCTTAGTCCGAGTTCTAAGACCTAAAACTAAGATCCATATTTTGTTCTAAATGACGTTAAACTGTGTTTCTAGAACTACGTCTAGCTTGATTCCCATCTTAATGGGATACGTAAGAATTCCCAAACCTTTCGTCTTTGGGTCCAGCTTGAGGTCTGCTATCGTGTATGTCTCGCCTTTGGGACCTTGACCACAGGATCACGTGGCATGGTATGGGAATATGTCCTCATTCACGTTGGGTTTGCAATAGCTTCACCACGCACAGCATGTCCTTAGGATTAACCCTCCTATGTCATGTTCCCCATGACATTAAAAGGCACCATCTAGAACTGCGTGCGGCTCGATTCCCATCCTTATGGGATATGTAGGACTGCCTGAAAACCTAGATTCCAGGTCCAGCCCCATCTCTTAGTATATCCCATGATCTCCCGGTTTCCAGGGTGTTTGGCATTATGCCCCCCTTTTCCCGGGGATCCGCCATCTTTTGGCCGCTCTCAGACTGAGCCCTTTGACCCTTTCCAGTGGTCTGCTAATGAGTTCAGAGTACTCTGGTCTAGGACCTGGAGTGTCAGATTCGACTTAGGTAAGTTCCATCCACTTCCCAAGATTTGTATTGCCCTTCATCCGGGCACCCATCATCCTTCACACCCGGAGGGACCCCCAAGAACGGCCTCGATACAACGCCCACGGGCTCTCCTACCATCATAGGCCAACGCCCCCAAGGGTTTCAGACAACAAGTTGATAAAAATCCCGCGTTGCGAATATGGTCAGTGGTTGATGCTCATTTGTTTGTCCCCATGGCTAATATGATAGGATGATGTGTTGCGAATGTGGTCAGCAGTAATCCTCAGTCATCACACCGGCTTCCCAGGGCCCTGAATGTTGGTTTCATGATTCACATTATGTTCCACCCCACCATATCAAGGTGGAATCTCGACACTCCTTGTACTAACCCTCGGTACACCCCCACACGCCAAACAGACCAAGCTGCGTAACAGTGTCTCTCGAAGGCTCCCGTAATCTGAGCGCTGGAGTATGTGCTTGGGTTTCTTCTTTACAGGTTGTGTGCAGCTTGACCCTCATCCCCATGGGAAATTAGGAGTCTCCCAGACATTGCGTTTCGGGCCCTGTACAGCTGGGAGCTAGAATCTCCTATCCCCCTCCTGATGGTTGGACCCTCGTCGGCCCCTTGGCCCGAGGCTCCTCTCTCGAAATCGCGCGCAGTGACGGTATCGCATCGTGCGTGTTTCCCTCGGTCCAAGCCATATGACCTTAAACTGTGTTGTCGGTCCAAGCCATATGACCTTAAACTGTGTTTTCAGTCTAAGCCATATGACCTTAAATTGTGCTGTCGGTCCAAGCCATAGGACCTTACACTGTGTTGTCGGTCCAAGCCATACGACCTTAAACTCTGTTGTCAGTCCAAGCCATACGACCTTAAACTGTGTTGTCGGTCCAAGCCATAGGACCTTAAACTGTGCTGTCGGTCCAAGCCATACGACCTTAAACTGTGCTGTCGGTCCAAGCCATACGACCTTAAACTGTGATGTCGGTCCAAGCCATACGACCTTAAACTGTGCTGTCGGTCCAAGCCATACGGCCTTAAACTATGCTGTCGGTCCAAGCCATAGGACCTTAAACTGTGTTGTCGGTCTAAGCCATACAACCTTAAACCATGCTGTCAGTCCAAGCCATAGGACCTTAAACCGTGTTGTCGGTCCGAGCCATATGACCATAAAATGTGGTGTCGGTCCAAGCCATACGACCTTAAACTCTGCTGTAGGTCCAAGCCATATGACCTTAAAATGTGTTGTCGGTCCAAGCCATATGACCTTAAACTGTAGTGTCGATCCAAGCCATACGACCTTAAACTGTGGTGTTGGTCTATCCATACGACCTTAAACTGTGTTGTCAGTCCAAGCCATACGACCTTAAACTGTGCTGTCGGTCCAAGCCATACGACCTTAAACTTTGATGTCGGTCCAAGCCATACGACCTTAAACTGGGCTGTCGGTCCAAGCCATAAGACCTTAAACTGTGCTTTCGGTCCAAGCCATATGTCCATAAACTGTGGTGTCGGTCCAAGCCATACGACCTTAAACTGCACTGTCGGTGCAGGCCATACGACCTTAAACTTTGCTATCGGTCCAAGCCATACGACCTTAAACTATGCTGTCAGTCCAAGCCATAAGACCTTAAACTATGCTATCGGTCCAAGCCATATGACCTTAAACTGTGTTGTTGGTCCAAGCCATAAGACCTTAAATTGTGCTTTCGGTCCAAGCCATAGACCTTAAACAGTGTTGTCGATCCAAGCCATACGACCTTACACTATGTTGTCAGTCTAAGCTATATGACCTTAAACTGTGTTGTTGGTCCAAACCATATGACCTTAAACTGTGATGTTGGTCCAAACCATATGACCTTAAATTGTGATGTTGGTCCCACCATGAGACCTTAAACACTGATGATATCGTCCTGGCCGCGCGATGAAAGATGGCACTGCATTGTGATGACCTCCCCATGGGGGACATCGCACCAGGTATTGGTCGATTACCATGCCACTTGTCAACGCCTGTTATGGCTTGATTATTGTGGAGACGCCAGGAATTTCTACCCTAGGCCACTCTCCCCACAAAATAAAAACCATTTACCTTCATGAACAAACAAGATATATCAAATTCCACTTCTTTTTGTGCGGGGGCTAGACCCGCACGACTCCTTCGTCCTTTGCGTAGGAGCCACATCACGCCATGCTGCCTTTCAAGAACTATGTATGGCTTGATTCTCATCCTTATGAGATACATAGGAGTGCCTGGGAACTTCCCCATAGGCCTAACCTAACTTTTCGCGCTTGGTCTATTGGCCTAAACGCATCCCTGGGAGCACATAGTAAGCAGGGTTTTTCCCCATTCACATTGGGTTTTGCAATCGCTTTACCATGTGTCTCACATTCCCCTTATCCTTTTGGTCCGAGTTCTTATACCTAAAACTAAGATCCTTTATTTGGATTTCTATGACTCGCTCTCTCTTGTGGGATTGTATGGTGTGGTGCGGGATTAAGTCCTCATTCACATTAGGTTACTCATCGTGTCGTGCTTATCCCCAGATGAGATGTGTCCCTCGTCCTGCATGACGTTAAACTGTATTTCATCCAACATGACGTTAAATTGTGCTCCTATAACTACGTGTGTCTTGATTATCATCCTAATGAGATACGTAGGAATGCCCAAACATTTCATTTTGGGTCCAACCCCAGGGATTACCAAACCACGCCCCTCCTTATTGTTGGCCTCTCGGTCTGACTTCTTGGGAAGTGGTGTAATTGGGACATATACCTCGGATAAGTTCGGGATGCCCCATGGTAATAATGGGAAGCGGTAGTTCTCTCCCCAAAAAGGTCCTGCCTGAAATTTGGGATGACCCGTGATCAGGTTGGTATGTCCGCCTAATGCGCCTCTGCCACGGTGGCGCAATTTCGGGAGTGTTTGACTCTATTCGAACGAACAACCACTCCACCTTCCACACTTTGTGTGCCCCTTTATTCGGATCCTCATTTCCTTTCATGTTTGATGGGACCCCCTAACAGTATGGATGATAGACTTTGGTCTGCCTGCTGCCATAATAAGGATTATAGACCTTTGGTCCGCCTATTGTAGCAATATGGATGATAGACCTATGGTCCGCCTACTATCCTGGGCCAACATTCCGGGGGACTGGACATGTTTGACGGGACCCCCTAACAGTATGGATGATAGAATTTGGTCCGTCTGCTGCCACGATATGGACGATAGACCTTTTGTCCGCCTATTGTAGCAATATGGATGATAAACCTATGGTCTGCCTGCTGTCCTCAGCCAACGTTCCGGAAAACTGACCGACGATATTTGAGTTAGGCCCCATGTTGTGAACATGGTTAGCAGTCAGCCCTCATTTATTGTCCCCATTCCAGTCCAACATGATATGGATGTTGTGTTTCCACCACGGTTAACAGTTAGCATCCATCGTCGCACCCCATAGTGTTCCGAATTTGGTCAGCGTGATTTACCTTTCCTCTCCATCTCTCTATGTTCAGATGGATTACAATGCCCCCGGCATTGCCCTTATCGTGTGTCAGAGCACATTGAGAAGGTGATATATCAATCGTTCTGAGGTCTCCTTAGAAATCCAGGACCAATTTCGGATGCCTGAAGCTTGGTCAATTCCCCACAGTTGGACGAAATGATAGCACGAGTATCCTTTGCTTCTCACATTGGGCGTGACCCACAGGAGCTTAGGGATGAGTTGTTATTCGTTTCAGAATTATGGTTGAGAATATTAAACCAAGGGTACAAATGAATGAATTCGGTCATGTATTTGATTGAGATGATGAGTAGTACAAGCAAGAAGTTCATGAGATGGCCAAAACAAAGCCCTTAGGGATCAACGTGCTGAATCGATCTTTCCAGCGCTGCTACCCTTCGGCTGGTAGCCTCCAGGACCGCTTCTCGCTCCTTGAAGTATCTCTCCTCATCAGCCACCGCAGAGCACAACTCACCAACCCTAGCTTGTGCATGCGCCTGCTTGTTTCGAAGTACGGTCATCTGGTGATTCGCCTCCATCAGTTGTTCCTGCGCGTCAGCCAGTTGGGCCGTCAGTTGCTCCACAAGCTCAGAGCATGTTGCAATGAAGGCCTCCTTATCTGCCGCCTGCCCTTCAAGGTGTCGGACTTCCCACTCCGCCCCCAGCAATTCTTGGGCGCTCGCCGATCATTCCAGGCACTGGGCAATGTCGGTGTGCTAGATGCTCTCGCGTATCTTCTCATCCATGTAATCACGGACCGTCAGATGAAGGCGTTGAGCGTCAGCCCCTCCGGCGCACAGGAAGTACATCCAGGTCTGGAGTGATCCCATCCGCCTCAACCAATCCAACTGGGGTTGTCTGAGAAAGCACTGGATACACTTCCACCCTTTTCACCGTGTCATCCAGCTCTCCTCAGCTTCCTCTGATTCTGAGTAATCTATCTCCTCAGGGTCAGCGGGTTGGTACATAGGGAAGGCAGCTAGTAGATCGGTAGTAGGATCTACCCCAGGGATGCCTTCGTGAGGAATAGGATCCTCGGCATCTGGGAAACCTTCCTCTCTTGCCCCAGCAGCGACGATTCCTCTATCAGCTTCCAACCTCGCCTCAAGAACAGTGCCGCTGTTGTCTTCTACCCCCTGATCACCAATTGTCGGGGCCGACTCAGTGTAGGGAGCATGTTCTGAATGAGGTGGTATGTCCGCCACTGGTCCACTCATGGAAGGCCCAGGCTCCACAGCCTGACGAGCCTCCAATGTTGAGATCACAGCGCAAGGCGTACACTGATTGTTGGGATCTTTTGATACCAAGTTCCAGTAGTGAAGCGTGAGACTTATAGGAGTACAAAGAATTGGTCTCCAGTGTTCCGTCCGCTGCAGGAGCCTTTGTAATGGGAGACCCCTCTGCTCTTGTTAATTCAATGATGGGTGTCGGATCCCCATCATGTCCCACCGGTTCCTCTCCTTCCTCCTCTATTGGGGAAGCCCATACGACACTCAGCCACTCCTGAGTGAGGCAGAGAGATGGTTGGGAAATTGGAAAGGAGAATGGACGAAGAAGGAAAATGAATGAAGATAGAGACAGACCTCGAGTATCTCAGTTATGTCGAGATCAGAGCTGACAATCTCGCTGCTCTCTCGGAGACTCCCTTGTTAGGTCGCCCCTTGCGACCCCTCATCTTCAAGTTCTCCTTATTCTTCATCTTCCCCTTCACCTTCGTCTTCTCTGGTCTCCTCCTCCCCCTCTGACTCCTCATCACTGTCGCATTCTCCCGGCGGCATCGCTTCCGGATCATTCTCCTGGACGAGCATCACTTTCACTAGGAAAGGTGGCTCCGCACACCGACCCCTTGGGCACGCGTATGTGTCCATTGCTGTCAGATAAGCATGCCGCAGATGGAAGTTCACCCGGTTGGTAACTCAAACGAGCCTGACCTCTGGAATTTGGATCCCGTTTTTCATGATCATCTGTCAGACGACTTCAACACTCAGTGATTTCCGCAGGGTCATCCAGGCCGACCACAGTGCTGGGAAAATTGCATCTTGGGAAGGTTTGAGCAGGTATCTTATCTTCTTCCTGGGCAGTTCCATGGCCGCCTCATGTGACCCCCTACGGGCAATGAGGTCGCGACGGCGCTATGTGATGTTTCCGTTGCTGAAGTCCCGGCCTGCGCATGGCTCGCTTCTTGACGCACCCTTGGTTCCCCCCATCCGGCAGCACCGTTCCTTCTTTACCGTCTCCCGGTTTCTGCATGAGTAACCTCGAGTTGTCGGACTTGCTTGTGTAAAAGCCCCTCAGGGTACACGATGGTCTATTGTTCAGCATACTCGGTTGCTAGGCCAGCATCAACCCCGATGGGAGGAAGAGTAATGACGTCGCCAGAGTCGAAAGTGGTAAACATCAACCACATCTGACGCAGAACGCTGGGGTTATTCTCCTTCCAGACAGTTGTGAATACATTTTTCGGCATTCGTTGGAGGCACCCAAACTGCCTGGCGAATCGAGATGGCACGTAAGGCTCGCAGATCACCTTCCCGTCGATCCGAGCCACGAGCACCCCTCCCCGAATGCTCTAGAAATACTCCTGCTATTCTAGAGAGCCTCGCCTGTTTTCCACCTTCTGGCTGACCGGGGTGGGGAACGGGCTGAAGTGGAAGTTTTTGTGGTTTCCAATGCAGATTATCACGCCCTCTTCATTGAGTGTCATTAGCGCCACCCCTGTGACGTTCAGCAAGGACGGTCATAGGCCATTTCCCAGAGGACGGATGGAATTTGAGAAAGTGTACCCACCGAGATGAGCCGCCACCCATCCATGGAAGATCTGGAGGGGGCCACATACTCTCTAAGGTGACCCCCCTCGAGAGATGCATTCCAGGATGGAATACAGCTTGGCCAGTATGGGGACGCCCAAGTTGAACCGTTTGTTGGTGGCCATGGTACCCACCATCACCAGTGTTGCTGGACGGACGCCCATCCTTGCGTCCTGCACCAGCAGGAGCCACCCGCTCAGGAAGGAAGCAAGGAACCTGGCATACAGGACGTTTGGTTCCCAGGCCTCAATGATGTGATATCCCCATGATTGGTATTTACCCTCCTCCAGGGTCCTCTAGTATGACCCATCCCTGCTCCTTTGAATAGAGGTTGGGCACCGTTTACCTCGTCCCGGCGTCTTGACGGACGAATCCTTCTCAAGGAACAGGCTGAACCAGCCCTTGTAAGAAATGTTCCTCAGGAATTCCTTGACCCCCATCCTCTCTTTGTCCAGCTCCAGCAGGTGTAACGTCAGCATAGGCATTCGTGACCTGTCTTCCCAGGTGTTCTTTGAAGGAACGAACTCATCGTATTGGTAGCCCTCTAGTGGGATACCTCTGATGCAGTGAACGTCCTAGAGACTGATTCTAACTTCTCCATGATGAAGGTGGAATGTATTAGTATCAGGATACCACCGGGTGAATAGCTCTGGACCGAGCTCAGGTTGACGGTGGAAGTGGAACTGCGATGTCCATACAGCCTCGAACAGGCCGATATACCGCAGTTCATCCCCGAACTGGTCGCAGGTATGGCCAACCCAGAATGCCCAGGCCCACTAGCTGGTGAAGTTTCCCCTGGACCGTAGGTCCCAATCCTTCAGCCAGCCCTTCGTGTCATCCGTGATGCTCTGACGGAACGTGCTCGCATAGAGGGATGGAGAATTCTCTATGACAGGCTCGTCCCCAGTAATGGTCCTGGTCCTCAGGATCAGGACATATACATCCATATGTCTAGTTTCCCTGGCAGGATGGCTATTGTTGGTGATGTTCTAGCGAGGAAGCTCGTCCTCCCGGATCACCCATGACCGTGGCGTGTCCACCTAAAAGCCCGGAAGAGGCACCTCCTCCAGGATGCCAAAGTTCTAGAGCAAGAGGTTTTCAGACAGGGGATACGTCTTCTGGGCCGGAGTCAGCAGATTGAACACGGTCAGGTTGTTGGAGACGATTGCCTTGGCACCATAAACCTCCTTGTTCGCTGCCATTTCTGTCCTACGAGCGGCGGCTTCCCCCTCATCAACTCGGTTTGCGGCCATCTCGAATATCTCAGGAGTTGCACGAAATTAGGATGCAGTGCGCGGAATCGGAGAGTGTCGCGCGAAATCTGATGTGGCGGCGTGAAATCCAGGAGATGGGCATGCAATCGGCACACTAGGCATGGAATGTCCCGAGTAGGCACGCAAGTATGGCCAAAATTAGGAAGTAATTACGCGCTGCCAGAGCGTTTTACGTGCAGCCGCGGGAGCAATTTCACGCATGAGAGCGGTAAGCTTATCACGCTCAAAAGCTGAAGTACAGATTTGGGACCCAGTGCCCCTTTTTATAGGCGAGGCCAGGGTTCTGCACCGCACCGAAAGAGAATTCCGCCCGAGTCTGTCGTTTTGCACCCCTCGTTTTAATTTTTCGCGTAAAGAGCCCCCGAGACCCAGCACTTTGGTGTTTCGGCGTTTCACTTTGAATCTGATCGTTGCGACCTCTCACCGATCCAATTCCGAAGGGGGGGCATTTTTAGACACAAAAAAGGTCCGTAAATCCTAGAGGAGGTTTTGAAATGGAAAATCAAAGTCATATTCAGAATCAGAGGCCCGGTCCAGAGGCCTAGGAAGTGGTGCACGAAATAAAGGAGGACTTGCGTGAAATAAATTTTTTCGCACGAAGTATCCCCGAGATGCACGCAATCGAGCTGGTGAGGCGCGCAATTCTTGTGCGCCCCGGTTCCTCTCGGTGAGGTTTTGTGCGCTGATGGCTCCTGGCACAGAAGATTTCGTGCGCCGCTTGGATTCTGCGCCTCATGAGGCCTATAAATAGAAGGCAACCCCAAACGGTTTGGGGGTTGCAGAATTCGGATCGGATCTCATGCGTGCAGTTCAACTCTCCCACTGCGCAATATGACTTCCAGGTAATTCCCCTTTTTGTGAAAACTTTCCCCAGGGTTTGCCTTTGCACGCAACTCCACTGGCTTAAGTGAATTTGCCCCCTCCTCCGGGTTCCATCCATACACGCAATCTGTATCCCGTGTGCGCAATCCCCTTCCGTGCGTGCAATACCTTGCGTGCAATTCCCTATCCGCACACAATCCCCTGGCTCCAATTGCACTTCATCACGGTATTTTTTGCGTAAACCTTCTCTTTGCGTGCAAAACCTAGGACCCTTCACCTTGATGCCCCTTGGATACCTCTCTGCACCAGTACCTGATGTCTCCCCTGTCGGGCATGCGCGCCATGCATTTTTTCCCGTACTTCCTTCCAGGATCGTAATAAGTAACCTCAAGGTTCCTTCGGTGGTGTTTCCCATTGCATTTTTTTGCCTTATGATTCTCCTCCTAGGCACGCTAACGGCTATTGCTTCTTCGCATAGCCACGCTAACGTGGACCCCTCGATGGTTCGCCCTGCGGACCCCATTCACTACGGCAATGATGATTCCTTCCCTCCCACAAGGGGTAGAGGGAATTGGTCATCTAAGCCCTAGGGGTGTGGAGCGAACCCACATCGTCCAAGCTGTCGGATGTTAAGCTGCTAAGAACCTCGTCCTTAACACATGATGTTAAATTGTGGTCTGACCCCGTGCTTTGCACGCAGGGTCCCCCCAACTCGGGCATTCTTTATGCCCACTCTTCTCCACAGTAATGGACTCTTCCTCCCATGGAATGAGATCCTCCTTGTCGGAGAGGCGTTTGTCCACGGGGGAAGGGTTGCCTCAGATCGTAAGCCCCTAACCTCTCTTGCGGAAGGTTGCACACATGCATCTCTGTACTTCCCCCTACCAAGGCCAGTGGAGTCCCTTTCCCACTGTGCTTTGTCGCGCCACGGGCCTCCATCCTGGAGTAAGCCCCGGCACCAAGGGCCACTAACCACGTGTAAGCCCCTGTTTCCTCTTTGGGCCGCTAAATGCGTAATCCTCTTTCCTCTTCTCACAGACGCACCCTTTGCGACGTGATCGTATGGTCCCCGTTGCCTCTTATTTCTCACACCGAGCATGAATCATGTGGCCTTAGAGAGCTCATCGACCATGACATCCTCTATGGTCTGCCTCAGAGCGTAAGCCCCATCCTAGAGAACTATGTGGACTTTGATCTGTGCTAACTCATAGTACGTAGGACGCCTCCACGAGGTTCAAGCCCACCACCCGGTCATTCCGACCTCTCCATGTCTATTCCCCGACCACCATGGGCCGCCTCAGAGCGTAACACCCATACCCACTTTGGGCCGCCTCAGAGCGTAAGCCCCAAATCCCTCATCCCGCATGACGTTAAATTGTATGCCATCATCCCGCATGATGTTAAACTGTATCTCATCCTTCATGATGTTAAACTGTATTCCCCATCTTGGGTCATCTCAGAGTGAAGCCCCATGCCTCACACCCACATCTCATCATGACTTCCCCCTTGAGCCCATGTTCCTTGGGAAGCTCATGCCCTAGCCCAGAGATATTACTTCCTCCAGGCTCCAATCCATGCGTTCATTCTCACAGGTCGCCTCTCCAGGTGTCCCACCGTACCACCGAACTTCATGGAATTTGATTCCTTGCCATGGGGATACGTAGGAAGCCTCCACGAGGTTCAATCCTGTCACTCCACCATCCATCATGATCTTTACCTAGGCCGCCACATCCCGGTGAGATCATGCCACCTCATCCCACTCCATGATATCTAGGAAGCCGCCCACGTGCTGGCCCCAACATCGGTGTTCCCCCTAGGGGGTCCTTCAGCCCAATCCGTCTCCATAGGACGTTAAACTCGCAACATACCCCGTGTTAAACATGGGAAGCAGAGGAAAACCTCAGATGGTACACATTCCCCATGTTCGATGTGGGATTCCTCGGGCTTCTGCGCCCTCTAATAAGGGACAGAAGACAGACATGCCAACGACACCCCAACGTGACCATTCTCCTCACCGAAGGTTGCTACCCCGACAAGACCCCTTGGAGAATCTCGATGGAATCAGCGTAATAAACTGGCGTCCATGTAGATATGACGCTAGGAACGAGCTTCACGAACCCGTCTTAAATCTATGAGGGAGACCCGGACTAGGTGACCAGTTCTGAGGAGGAATCCACGGAAGGAAGAACCGACATCCCATCATCCCGGTTTCGATCAAGGAGCAGACGTTCCGGAATAAGGAATGGATGTCATCTGCCTTTGGATATCAGGAATGTGAGGCAACAAGACGCCCATCCTCCCATGCGTGACGGACATCGTGCACGCGCGCCCCGGCAAAATTGTCGGAAACAGCATCAATCCAAGGAGTCTAAATCTTCACTCAAAACACATAGAGCATTCTAAACCCATCTCTATTTTCTATCTCTATTGTGTTTCATTTATTTACATTTTGAGCAGTGTATGTGCTCTGTATTTTTAGGCACACACTGTCTCCTGTGCAGAACTGGAGGATTTCTAAATCCTTAATCAATATTTCCCTTACACTATTGTATCTAATTGTGGATAGTGGTAGAGGTTTGAGGACCTGGACAGTATGTGAGTTGTTGTTATTATTGCTTTCCCACGTAGAACTGTGGAAGAGGTCTAAGGACCTAGACAGTCTGAGTACTATTGTAAACCCCGATCTAGGGGGTGGATCATAGTTTATATAAAACTTTTTGAGAGGACTACGTCTCACCTTGAGGCCGAACCTCTTGGTTAAAACTAATGAGCTTGTTTATTCTGGTTAAAACTATATTAAATATTCCGCTAGTAAGTAAATTAAATAAAAAACTATTTTAAAGTTACTCTGATAGTTAAACTAGCAAGTGTTTGTATTTATTGTTACCCAGTAGGTTAGTTTCAAAAGCTAATCTAATCTTCAAATTAGATTAACTCAGAACTAATCAATCTCTTGAGAACCTAACTGAACCTTTACTGTATTACAAATTTACTACAGTTTAGCTTGTTATTTAAATTGGGGGATTTTTAATATAAATATTTTAAATAGAAATTTTTAATTGGAAATAAATTCACCCCCCTCTTGAGTATCCACTCTGACCAGCATTTGGTATCAGAGGATTTTTATTAATAATGGATTTCCAAACACTCTTTTTTTCAACTATGATTTTAGTTGTATCTTAAAGATCTTAAATTTCTGTTAGTTCTAAATTTTATCTCTTTAAATATATTTTATAAAATATAATTATGGATAATAGATTAGAATGTTTTGCTACCAATAGGCCACCATTCTTTAATGGTGTTAATTATGCCCAATGGAAAATCAAAATGAAAAGTCATTTAGAAAGTATAGGATTTGATATCTGGACTGCTATAGAATCTGAGTATGAGATTTCAAAGACTTATAGAGCTACATGGGTTGATGCTAAAAATTCGGATTACAACAATAATTATAATGCCATGAATACACTTTACTTCTCTCTAGGATATGAAGAGTTTAACAGAATTTCTGCTTGTAAAACAACACATGAAATCTGGGATACTTTGGATGTTTCTCATGAAGGAACAACCAATGTGAAAGAAATGAGATTAAACAATTACACTATAAAATATAAAAATTTTAAAATAAGGCCTGATGAACCTATTCATGACATGTATCTCAGGTTCAATGATATTGTTAATACTATGAGCTCACTGGTAAAAGTTGTTCAAGAAAAGGAGAAGATCATGATAATACTCAGATGTCTACTAAAAATATGGAGAGGCACATCATTTTCAATAAGAGAGTCGTGTGATATAAGTTCACTACATTTTAAGGAGTTAATTGGTAAGTTGATTATGTATGAAAAAGAGTTAAAGGTAAACAAAGAGGAAGATGATGAACCTAAGAAGAGATCAGTGGCATTTAAGTCTACTTCCTCAAATAGAAAGGACAAGGATATAGTTCACATACCTACTGAAAGTTCAACAAGTTTAGGTTCAGATTCATATAGTGATAAAGAGATGGCTCAAATATCCAGGAGATTCAAGAAATTCTATAGGAAGAAGAAATTTTTCAGAAAACCAAACTATAAGGGTAAGTATGACCAATGAGGTGATTGGAAGAAATATGGGAAGAAATCTAATAAAGATGATGAGATAGTCTATTATTAATGTAAACGGAAAGGACATATAAAGGTTGACTATCCAAAATTAAAGTTCAAGAAGAAATATTACTATAAGGAAAAAACATATTAGAAAGCTATGAAGGTAACATGGAGTGCTTAAGAAGACAGTACAAGTGAGTCTGAGGCTTTTGATTCTGAAAAGAATCATGCCAACAAGTGTTTTACGACTAAAACATCTGAGGTACCTTCCTCCCCTATGCTGGATGATTATTATTATGGGAATTAAAGTGACTTAAATAGTGATAACAATATTTATAAATATGAATTATTTGAATATTGTAATATGTTATAAGATACTTGTAATGAGCTGAAACATAAGTACAATTCATTAAAGAAATAGTATTCCTTGACTAGTACTGTTAAATTTGATCTTAGTATAGAAAAGGAAAATAATTCTCAACTATTAAAGGAGAATAATCAACTTCAATTGTCCAATGAGAAAATTAGAATAGACTTAGAGAAGTTCAAAAATGGAAAGAATACTCTAAATCAAATTCTTGGAAAACAAGTTGCACCAAAGTACACTACTGGTTTAGGGTTCTAACCTGGACAGAGACAGCTTGTTAAGAATAAATTTATTCCAAAAACTAGATAGTTTGGTGCTAGTTCCAGTTCTAGAAATTTTGTTACTTTATCTAAATATTCAGATTCTACTATACCAAATAGAATACATAATTCAAAATCTTTTGAACCTGATAGTTATGGGAAACATATTAGATAAATATAGATGCCTAAGGTTTTTCTTGTTAACCTATCTGGACCTAAGAAAATTTGGGTACCAAAATCATTTTCTGTTTAAACCTATTTTATAGGAGACTTTCTTGAAGAGCTCCTATAAGAAGATATGGTACTTATACAGTGGATATTTAAGGCATATGACTGGAGATTACTCATGTTTCAAAAGTTTAATCAAGGTTGATGGAGGACATGTCACCTTTGGCGATAATTCAAAAGGAAAAATCATCGGCTTAGGCCAAATTGCTAACACTGATTCAATTCCAATTTCTAAATTATTATTTGTTGATGGATTAAAATACAACCTGTTAAGCATATCTCAGTTTTGTGATGATGGTTTCAATGTTAAATTTGAAAATGATGCTTACAATGTATTTGATTCTAAAAATTCATTGTTATTTACTTCCTTGAGAAATGATAATGTATATGTTGTAGATTTAAATTCTTTAGCCAAAAAAATATTACTTGTTTAAATTATTTTCATAAAGAGTCTTGGCTATGGAACAGAATATTAGGACAGTGCAATGTTCATTCACTTAAGAAACTGACTAAGAAAATTTTAGTTAGAGACCTACCTCAACTAAAATTCCCATCAGACAAAGTTTGTACTCCCTGTCAAAAGGGAAAGCAACATAAAGTTTTATTCAAATTAAAGAAAGATGTTTCAACTTCTCAACCTCTCAAGTTGGTTCACATGGATTTGTTTGGACCTCCTAGAATTTCTATTTTGAATGGGAAGCACTATGTTTATGTCTTAGTAGATGACTTTTCTAGATATATGTGGGTATATTTTCTAGGTCACAAAAGTGAATCTTGCTCTTACTTTATAAAATACTCCAAGTATGTAGAGAACCTTAGTGGACTTAAGATTAAGACCCCATGAAGTGATCATGGTCATGATTTTGAACTTTATGATTTTGAAACCTATTTCTCACATAATGGCTACAATCATAACTTATCTTCCCCTAGGACACCTCACTAGAATGGTGTAGTTGAAAGAAGGAATAGAACCCTTCATTAAATTGCAAGAACTATGCTTAATGAGTATGACCTACCGGTTTACATTTGGGTAGAAGGCATAAATACAGCTTGTTATATTATAAATAGAGTCTTGATTAGACCTGTTCTTAAAAAGACCCCTTATGAACTGTGGAATAATAGGAAGCCTAGAGTTATTTACTTCAGAGTTTTTGGTTGTAAAGTCTTTATTCTCAATACTAAGGATAATATTGACAAGTTTTATTCTAAAATTGATGAGGGAATCTTTCTAGGTTACTCTATAACCAGTAAATCTTATAGAGTCTTTAACAAAAGAACCAAATGTGTGGAAGAATAAGTACATATCAAATTTTATGAAACTGATCTGCATGAACCTAAGACCTCTCTTGAAAATCTTGAAGAATATTTTTCTATTCTGGACCTTAATGATAAAAGAGTGAACTTGCTGTAAAAACAAGTAATTCTGGAAATTTTACAAAACCTGATTCTATTGGAACCAAACTTACAGAAGAACCTGAACTCTTTATTCCTACCTTGAACAGGCCAACTAGGATTCTAAATAACCATCCTTTAGATGCTGTTGTGGGATATTTATATAACGGAACCCAAACTAGAGCTTCTCTATGAAATTAGGTTTAACATCAAGCCTTTTTTTCACAGTTACAACCTAAAAATACCAATGTTGAAATCAATGATAAATTTTGGGTAATAGATATGCAAGAAGAATTAAATCAATTTGAATGAAACAAAGTCTGGGAAATGATTGAATGACCTAAGGACACATTGACCATAGGCACTAAATGGGTTTTTAGAAATAAAGTTGATGAATCATGAAATATCATTTTAAACAAGGAAAGACTAGTTTCACAAGGATATAGTCAAGAGGAAGGAATACACTATGAGGAAACCTTATCACTTGTTGCTTGATTAGAAGCTATTAGGATTCTACTTGCCTATGTTGCTCATCTAAATTTTAAGTTATATCAAATGGATGTTAAAAGTTCTTTTCTAAATGGTTTTATAATTGAAGATGTTTTTGTTGAACAACCACCTGGATTTACTAATCCTCATTTTCTAAATAGAGTTTTTAAGATTTCTAAAGCTCTATATGGTTTAAAACAATCCCCATGAGCTTGGTATGATAGACTTAGTAGTTTTATTATTTCAAAAGGTTTTTCTAAAGGGATTTCTGATCCAACTCTATTTATTAAAAGAATTTACAAAGATGTTTTGATAGTACAAATCTATGTTGACGATATTATTTTTGGATCTTCTAAAAATGATTTGTGTATTGATTTTTCAAAGAGTATGCAAAATGAATTTGAAATGAGTTCAATGGGAGAACTCAAATATTTTCTTGTATTTCAAGTTTTTCAAAATGAAAATGGTATTATCATAAATAAAGGTAAATATAAAAATGATTTTCAAAAAAAATTCGTTTGGATAGTTTTATGGAAAGTGATACACCTATGAGTACTATTTGTAAGTTGTATTCTGATGAAACTGGAAAACCAGTGGATCAAACCAACTACAGGGGTTTGATTGGAAGCCTACTTGACCTTAATGCTAGTCGACCTAATATTATGTTTAGTGTGTGTATGTGTCCAAGATTTCAAGCTAATCCAAAAGAGTCACACTTGATTGTTGTTAAAATAATTTTCAAATATATTAAACATACTAATAACTTAGGATTATTTTATCCAACAGGAAAATCATTCGATTTAATAAGTTATTCAGATGCTGACTTTTCTGGTTGCAAGTTAGATAGAAAGATCACTTCCAGAACATGTCATATTCTAGGTAAGTCCCTGATATCTTGGTGTAGTAAAAAGCAGAACTTTGTTGCATTGTCTACTGCTGAAGCTGAATATATTGCTGCTAGTAGTTGTTGTGCAAAAATTATGTGGGTGAAACATACATTATTGGACTACAGATATCAGTTTATACATGTATCTATAAAATGTGATAACACTAGTGCGATCAATATCTCTTAGAATCCTATATATCACTCTAGGACCAAACACATTGATGTAAGGCACAACTTTTTGAGAGATCATTACCAAAAGGGTGATATTACTCTTGAATTTATAGGTACTGAACATTAATCAACATACATATTCACCAAGCCTTTAAGGTCAGATAGGTTAAGTTACATTAGAAATGAGTTAGGAATGATAGACTTTGTAGAAGAAAATCCCCACTGTTAGCCAAATCGTCACCGTTAGCCAAATCCTCACCGTTATCCAAATCCTCACCGTTAGTCAAATCCTTACCGTTATCCAAATCCTTACCTTTATCCAAATCCTCACCATTATCCAAATCCTCACTGTTAGCCAAATACTCACCATTAACCAAATCATCACTGCTAGGAAACCTCACAGCTAGAAAACATCACCGCTAGAAAATCTCACCGATAGAAAACCTCACCGCTAGAAAACCTCACCGCTAGATACACCTCACCTCTAAAGACCTCACTGTTAGATAAACCTCACCATCAGTGTTCTCACAAGTAATTGTCACTAATATGTCTTTCACTTTCTGATTTTTGTGTTCTTTAGCGGAAACTCTTTTTGTATTCGGTATAATTATTTTTATTACATTTCGATTCCTAAATGATAAAAAC
This sequence comes from Viscum album, assembly GCA_963277665.1. Classification (NCBI taxonomy): domain Eukaryota; kingdom Viridiplantae; phylum Streptophyta; class Magnoliopsida; order Santalales; family Viscaceae; genus Viscum; species Viscum album. Next base: position 1,690,485,077 of record OY728137.1, on the reverse strand, counting down.
TAAACCATAGTCACATTTCAATCCACCGCAAACTCTCCTCTCTTCAATCATCACTTCTCGAACCCTCGCATTATGTGTAACCCATTGTTCTTTGATTGGAGATGGAATGAAAAAAACTCACAATAGTAAGGGATGATAGTGATGTTCCAAGTGAGAATAAGAAGAAAAGAGGACCTAAAGGTAGTGGTAGTGAAAGTAGAACAAGGTCGGGGAAGTATGTAGTGAACCCTCAATGGAAGAATAGATAAGTAGTAATCGAAAAGGAACTCAGTGAGGAATGGATATTTCCTAGCAAGTCATTGGTTCTAAGATTATTGGAGGAACAAGGATGGATCGGATGTTTTAGAAACAACAATGGACCTCATTATCCGAAGTTGGTTAAGGAGTTTTATGCTTTTTCATTTTGAGAAGTCTGAAGAAGAAAACAGAATGGTTTCATTAGTGAATGGCAAGGAAATTTCTTTTTCCTCTGTTGAATGGGATTAATGTCTGAAAGTCCCGCATGAGGGTGTATTTGGGTATACCTCAAAGACAATACCTCCTACCAGTGACATTTTTGACTATGAGGTTGCTTTGGAAGAGCTCACCGGTAGTGGAAAACAAAGAAAGGTAGTGGTTGTTGAGATGGATGGAGAAAACCGGTTGTTATTCAAATTCATTCAACATGTACTAAGTCCTAGAAAAGGGGACTTTGTAAATTTGACATACCAAGATATTTATTTGTTGCATTTTCTAAGGCATGGTGTCAAGTTAAATATGTGTAGGCTGTTGATGATCCAAATTGGAGATATGACCAGGCCTAAGTCAAAATCCAATGATTTATTCTTTGCAATGTTGATTTCGGTAATGATAAAGGTGAAAGGAGTAGCAGTGTATCAGGATGAGACAGTAGTTGTGAGGAACGATTTCTGTATCACAATCACAATCTGTAAGTATATGAATATTGGTTAGAACCCATGGAGTAGGAAATGGGTTATTGATGATGAGAAGGTGTATGATAATTTCAACCCTGTTGACCACCCCAATAGGCCAAGAGATAGAAGAGATCCAGGTCTAGGACCTGATTAATATGAACCTTAGTATAGTGATGATACTGATGAGGAGGATACCTCTGTAGCTGATGGAAGGGATCCAGACTTTACTCCAAGTCCAGTTGCTGAAGTTGTATCATCTGTAAAGGAAACTGTGATGGGAGTAAGCAATAAGAAGGCCCATATTGATGAGGAATACTAGCCTGCTCCAGATAATGAGGAAGAAGTATATGAAAATATAACACATATTTTTTATAGTTCGGATGAGAGTATTTTGAGCTTAAGTCCACTGATTGGTAATTTTGATCTGCCTGAAGAGGTTGTTTTGGTTGAGATGGCAGAACCAGCACTTATTCGTAATGAGCCTCCTGTTGTTGAAATGGAGATGGTTGTGGAGGATTCTTCTGAGAAAGAGCTACCTGCTCAAGCTTCTATTGATATAAATGTTTATGTGAATGCACAGATTGAGGGGGAGCATCCAATCAGACATGGTTCTATTTCATTAGCTCATGAGATTGAAGACTGGGCTGAAGACCGAGGTTTTGTAGTTTTTGGGTTAGACTACCCTGATTCAGAAAAAGATACACCCATCAGTAGACCTCATGTCACTTATAATCTCATTTACAAAACATTACCTAAGGATATAGTAAGAAAATATTATTTAAACCAGTTGAAGTCTGATCTCAAGACCTGTTTTATGTAAGATATGAGAAGAAAGGAATCCTCTTTAATATCATCTATTCAATCTATGACCACTAAATCATTATCTAGTGTTTTGGATGAATTCAAGACCTTCTAGAATCAAGATTCATTCTTGGTAGAGGATGTTGAATCTCTAAATAAATTATTTGTCTCTATGGAGTATTATATGATCTCTAAATCTCAATCAGACAAGGATTTGGAATTTGTAAAAAGTGTAGTTATCCAGATGGTATCAGTTTTTGAGGAATTTAAGAATTCCCTGGAGCAGCATGTCAGCACCCAGGACTCTATTGTAAAAAACTCTCATAAGTAGGATGACTAAATCTTTTAAGGAAACAGTAGGCTTTACTGTTGCACCTCTGAGTACTACCAGGACTTATTTGGATATTGATCAAATTCAAGCTGTGATGAGAGAAGAGATTGGATATTCTTCCACCAGTGGCTCTGTAGACTCTGCTTCTTTGACTCAAGTGGTGACTACCAATAGGGATATAGGTAAAATTGTTCAGAATTTTATGATAGATGCCAATGATTCTCAGAAATAAGTAAAGGAAAAAGTGGATTACTATTCCCAAAGGGTCTACACTAAACATCAGTTGACCAATCACTTCAATATTTTGTTAGTAAATTTGAAGTTACCTCCTCTGACTCAAGCTTTCCGAGAACAAGTAAGCAAGCTCAGGGAGTTGACTCCTACTCTAGAAAAGTTTATGGAGAAAAATGATGACTTTATCTCTGCTATGGAAAGAAGAGGAAAAATCATTATGGACTTTAAGAATCTGTTGTTGCCATTTTTGCATGTCAACAGTACTCCTATCATTGTACCTCCATCTCTGTCGGCCTTTGCTCAGTCTGCCTCCATACCTTAAATTACCCCAACTCAAGAAATTAGGAGTATCTCTCTTATGATCACACAGAGGGATCCACATTATAGGCCAGGAATTATATTACTAGATCAACCTCCTCTGATTATCACTAGTGTTCCCTAGCCTCCACCTGCATCTACCCAGCCTGAATCCACTTTTGATTCCAAGGTAAAATCCAAATCACATGATGAGTAGGTGGATTTAATAGGGGCTAGGATATTTGGTAGGAATCACTTGTACTCTTTTTCCTAGAATTTGTTTTTTTTTTCACAACATATATATGATCTTATTCTCTTTTACCTTATGTTACTTCTCTCATTCATTGTTTACTACTTTTTTTAATCAAAAAGGGGGAGAAATATGAGAATAATATATTTAACCTCTGCTACATTTGTTTTATATTATACCTTATATTCTACCTCTAATACAGTTGCTTCCTACTTCTAATACATTAGCATGTAATACTCTATTCTCTGATACATTTGAAAATGTCATTACTCACACTAAGAAATGGGACCCAGTGTAATTTATACTGATCTATTAATGATTATTTTGGATTATAATACCATAATTTGTGATTATCAAAAAGGGGGATATTGTTGAGCTCACCTGTTTTGATAATCTCATTTATGTTTTAATATGATTTGATAATCTTATCTATATGTTAAATTATGTCATCATTCTATTGAGTTGAGAAAAATATCAAAATAATCATTAGAATATTTTAATAAATGTTTATCCATGTTTATACATGTTTTTAAATAATAATAACTCAATCTAGATAATATTTTCATAGAACTGATAAGTATTAAGTTTTTGAGTCACTGATATTGACCTAGCAATACATAGTCATCGATGCAGACATAGTCTACTAATAAGCAAACATCACTGATAGACAGATTCTACTATTATAATCAAGTATACTGATACAAAAAGATAGCTACCAATATGAAGTCTACCGATATAGAAAGATAGACCTACCGATACAAGTCTACCGATACAGATAGAGCCACTGATATGCAGACAGAGCCACTGATATACAAAGAGATCCACATCTACAAGTAGCTATCGATATAGGTGAGTTACCGATGGAGAGAGACACCGATACAAGAATTCTACCTATACAGAAGAGTTACCGATAAGAGAAGCTACCGAAATAGATTCATTGTCACTGATACATAGTCTACCGTTATAAAGAGTAACAGCTATTGATACAGACCTACTGACTCAAGTCCACCGATACCATCTCACTGATACAAAGAGCTACTAATGGAAACCAATCATTGTTTCTCTAAACTCTAGTTATATTTTTTATTTAGCAACAGTTGTATTTTGTGTTTTTAATGAATCTGCTCTTAATTAATGATAGTTGTTGGCATATCAGGAACTGTACCTCGTACCAGTAAAAAGGTAATCATTCCTATTGCCAGATCTGAAGATATATAAGGGAACCTCAAACTACTAAAGACACATCGGTCAGTCTTTCCATGCATATATGAGAAAATATTTTGGAGATACACAAGGACTTACATGCATATAAGAAGAAGGAAGAATACATACTAAATCTATAGAACCTGAACATTCAAGAAGTAAAGGGATTTAATGATTTCACCTACACTCAAGCTGATCAGGCTGAACAACCTCGACCAGGAAGTAAATTACCAAAATGACACTCTGTTTTTATTGACTAAAACTAGAGAGGGACTCAAAGCTTCATCTACATCAATCCAAGGAGTCCATAGCTTTACTCAAAACACATAGATCATTAACAACTCATCTCTATTTATTTAGCTCTATTGTGTTTCATTTATTTACATTTTGAGCAGTGTGTGTGCTTTGTATTATTAGGCACACACTATCTCATATGTTGAACTGGAGGATTTCTAAATCCTTACTCAATCTTTCCCTTACACTCTTGAATCTCACTGTGGATAGTGGTAGAGTTCTGAGGACCTGGACAACATGTGAGTTGTTTTTATTGTTGCTTTCCCACAAAGAACTGTGGTAGAGGTCTAAAGACCTGGACAGTCTAAGTACTGTTGTAATCCCCGATCCAGGGTGTGGATCATAGTTTATATAAATTTTTTTGATTAGACTAAGTCTCAACTTGAGACTGAACCTCTTGGTTAAAACTATTGTGCTTGTTTATTTTTGTTAAAACTATATTGAATATTCCGCTTCTAAGTACTTTAAATACAAATATATTTTAATGTTACTCTGATAGTTAAACTAGAGAGTGTTTGTATTTATTATAACCCAGTAGGATAGTTTCAAAAGCTAATATAATCTTTAGATTAGATTAACTGAGAACTAAGAAATCTCTTGAGAACCTAACTGAACCGTTATTGTATTACAAATTCACTATAGTTTAGATTGTTTTTTAAATTAGGGGATTTTTAATATAGATCTTTTAAATAGAAATTTTTAATTGGAACTCAATTCTCCCCCCTCTTGAGAATCCACTCTGACCAATAGGTTTATTTGATGAGCATAGCATATCCTCCTCCCATCCATTTTTTAAACCCCATTTTAAAGGAAAATAAAGAACCCTCACATTAAACAACTAGAAAAGAAAAATAGATCTATAAGCCATAAGTAGTTTACATCCCCAGTATAAAATTCAAAACACCACAAACCAAATCCATAGAAATTCACCTCAGGTCACGAGATCACAAATCATAGTTTTACAATATCATTCATTATTATTTATACTCCCCACTAGGACTTCATTGTTCAATTAGTATTTGATGGTTTATGTAAAATGGTTAATATTTTTTCAATGGTTGGATTTTGAAAAGAATTTTTTTTATTTGTATCTTAATGTGATTTGATGTGTTATAAAACTTAGGATTATAGGGAATTAAGCTATGTTTTTATAAATAATGTAATTTAACTAAATAGATGTTGAAGAAACCAAAAAGAGGGTGGAAAATAAAATATTTTTCACTTAATATATAGGTGAACCAATAGATAGTTTATATAATTGTTTGGGATTTCAAATCCATGGATCGAGGAAACAGGAATGAAGATACTCAACAAGTGAATCACTCTGCCTAGTTTCTAAAAAAATATACACCCATATATCAATGGTATTTGGAACCTATGAAAGTATCGGTATCATTGAATATGATGAATCAAATATTTTGTTTCCTTAGAATACTAACTGGTTTAAAATTTATTTTAGTAATGTACATTCCTGAGGATCTAGCACCCTTGTAGTGGGATTTAACTATCCCAGATAATGTAGATCAAGGAATTTCATGGCAGGACTTAGAAAAATTATTTAAAAAATATTTCTACCCCCATACACTCATGATTGCAAGAACAATGCATTTATTCTTCTTAAATATATATAATCCCTTGGTTACAGAGTATGCAACTATGTTTACAAACTTAGTTCTCTTTATAAAAAAATATGTTGCAAGTGCATCCTTAAAGGAAAAAATTAAGAATAAAAGAAATAAGTGTATGAGGTTAAATATTAATGATATAAACTTCATTGGTTTCTAAAAAATTAACATGATTATTACAATGGTATATAGAGGAATAATGTAATCATATTGGGTATCAACTTAGGTTAATTACAAATACATTAGAAGAAAATAGGTGGAAAAACTTCCAAATAAATACTTTTGAAAATTAATTTATTATTTTTTAAAATATACATGTCCAAAATATACAGTCTTATAGAAGATTTATGTATACATTCAATATTTTTTGGAATAATTTTTTTCCATTACAAACATTTTCCATGATCTTTGGGGTAATGGATTCTATCTACTCTTTTTTAAATAAATTTCAATAATTTAAATTTTCAACACCTAAACCTTAATATAAGAAATATGAATAATAATAACTGTAATAAATATATAGTAGATAACCGGTGGATTTCACATTAATACATTAACATTTTTTGGGGTTATTTTTCTTATTAGAAACTAGGTCTTTGACTAATGTTAGGATTTTTATAGATGGTTAATGTGGTCATTTATGTATGGTAAATTTCATATGATCATATCATTACTTATTATTACATTGTTATTATTTAATTGGTTATATTTTTTATTTATTATTATTGAGTATAATGTTTTGGGAAAATATACACCATTTTTTGAGATTGGTCACTTTGATACTAGTCTTTTTGAAAGATAATAATGGAGGTGGTATTAGGGTGACACTCATAATCCTTTCATTGACCAAGGATAGTTCTATATGGGGTTGAATTGTGTCATCATTTTCATGTTTTATTATTTTATAATTAATTATATTTTTTTATGTTAACATATTAAAATTCAAAGAATTAATAATCTTTTTGAAACAATTATTATTCTTAATTAATGGAAATATAGTGTGGATGAACAAGATTATATCATATCTTTATAGATATAATGTTTCAAATATAAATACAACATATTTTTATTCAATGGAAATTCATGATATAATGAAAAATATATATTTTCAAAAATATAAATTATTATAGGTAAGGAATAAATTATTCATTGTATTTTTATTTTATATTTAATTCAATGAGGTAATGGGATATAAATCATATAATATAATATAAATAATTAATGACATATATGTGGGAAGAAAGAAACATATATATTCATTAAAAAGTATATTAAAATATATTTTTGAATATATGGGAATAATGTGTGATGAAATAGTGGATTTTATTTTTATAATATTAACTATAATAATGAGAATAATAAATGAATTTGGATATAATAAATTAGAATCTACATTTTTAATGTATTTTTGCGAAATACACCATGATAAAGTTAAATAAAAATTTAATTCCATTAAATATATATATATATATATCAATTTAATATTAATAATATAAATATTAATTTTATATTAATGAAATTATAAAACCCCCATTCTATAGAATAAATTTAAAGGTTAAAAAATATGTAATTAAAATAAAATAAGAAAAAACCACATATTATAAATGATATAAAGTTGAAAAAATTATGGGAGTATTTATTAGGGTTTAATAATGAAAATATTTCCCTGATAATTTTCATCTATATATAACATAGGGGATTTGTGTGGAATTTATATTTAAGATATATTATAAATTGTTGAATATGATGCATTTCTTTTTTATAAATGTGAAAATTGTAGTTTTGATATGTTTAAAAAGTATAAAAAAGAATAAGATGAAAAATAAAACTTATCCAAATATAAAAGGGTAAATAATATAATAAAAATATTATGGTATACCCTTAAAGAGATAAATGATAATAAAGTAGTATAAAAAATACTACTAAAATAACTCTTAGGGACTATGTTGGAATAAAAGTTGAATCATCAATAAAAACAAAAAAGTTAAAATAAGGATTATTAATTATTATATATGATATAAGATGAACTCGCGAGTTTTTTAAATAAAAATAATCAACTTTTGAATGAAATTATAATACTCAAAATGAAAAACATGAAACTGAATTATGAATTAATGTAATACATGTTTTTGATAAAGATTAATGAGATTGTCTTTCTTACAACAAAGAATTAAAAATTTGATTAGAATGACTTTTAATAATAATATTGTATTTAGTTTCATTAAATAAAATGGTTGTATTACAAATTAATACAATATAATTACTCTCATTTCACTGTGTTAATCCTTCATAATGAAATTTTATATTATAAATTAAATATGGGGATGTTTTAGGTTCTTTTTTTGGAAAATTACATGATCTTATCTCAATGAATTTTTTCCAAATAAATCAGATATGGATGGATGTAAAATTTTATTAATACATAGATATTGTAATGCCCTTCATCATTATTTGTTGTTGGAATGTGAAAATATCAAGTACGTAGTTAGAATAGAATCACATTTAATTTTATAACATGGATTCATAAAGGGAATGAATCATGTAAATTGGTTTTAAATTATTAATAGATTTTTTTGGAGGTATAAATTTCAGTGGAAACCCCCAAATAAAAAAAATATTGTTATTTGGAATTAATATTCAAGGATTGTAGTTGTTTTAGTACTTCCTATAATCCCCTCAGGTACCTAGTGGAAGAACATAGAGGGATGCCCCTTTGTTTGACCACTAGTTGTCCTGTATATACACACTCGGTACTTGGTAGGTATTTCAGGGGGTTTTTAGTGGGGGAATGAGGTCCATTTTGGGACACTCCCTTTATATTCACTGTTGGGGTCATCTCCTTCCATGAATCATATTAAAGGGGAAATCCTTTTTCATTCTCAACTTGGATTTACCTATCAATTTTTATAGATTTGGGATTATTTTTCATTATGAATTGAGGTATTGTATCTTAATATTTCCATTGATAGTTCACATCTCTAATATTTTTAATAATTTTATGGTTGATTAAGTATTTGACTTTTTATTCTACTATATCAAGATGTAATCACACTAATTTGGGGGGATTTTGATAGTGTATGAGAGATATGGATTGGGAATGAAGATCACTCAAGGATTCTTATTATTTCATTTGAGGTAATTCAATAATTTTTTCTCATTTATTTTTTAAAAAATTAATTAATTAATTTAATAGATGAATTAGTGTTATATTTTATGGATAATCCTTTTTTATTTTTAGTGTATATTAGTATTGCTTCAGAGACTATTTCATGAGATTTATTCCATGGCTGGCTACATGGTTTGATTTAAATTATTAAAAATAATTGATCATATTAATTATTAAATATAAAATTTATTATTATTATGTATAATTAAATATTGTGGATCCTTGACTGAGTTAAGAGCTATTAGAGGTTATTATAATCGATAAAATGATGGATGAGGGGAAAATATTTATCAATTAAAGGGAAATCTCTGATACGAGGTAAGTGGTTTCTAATATTGTATCCTTTATAAGTTATTTCATATATTTTTTGGAATATAAGTGTGTATGTTTTATCTGTGAAAATTAATAGTGGACTTATGGGGGTTTTTAGAGAGTATGATTGACAAAATAAAGTGGTAAAAGTTAAAACCCATGAATTCCCCTGGGATTTTAATTTCTCTCTGACCCCATTTAGGTGAATATCTTTAATTATGGTGTGTAAGAAACTTATGTGGTGTATTTACCTAGGTGAATGATCTAGTGTCCTTGTGACATTTTTTACGATGTAATGCAATGTGTCATTGAGATATAAATAAAATTGGTTATCCATGTAGTTTATTTTTTAATAAACCTTGTAGTAATTAAGTTATCTAAAAGGGATAAATTTTGAGTTTGTACTCAGGATTCAATGAATGAGATTGTCTGATTAATCTAACAAGTAATGGGATTTCTACTAGGGGTATAATAGTAATTATTCCACCAATGATGTTTCTTCTATGGTATATTGGTTTAAGATAATCCAGTAGTGATTCATTGAGATAATTCATCATATGAGGGGTTATTTAAAAGTATTTGTATGTTACATGTAATAAAATATTGGTGGAAAAAATAGTGGATAAGTAAAACCTATCAATGGGTAGAGTTTGTTTTTTGTGGTTATTATTACTAAAATTATTCATTCATGTTGTATCTTACATAATTGATAGATATATGAGTATATCATAACTTATATTCCACATTTTTTACTATCTATAATAAAATATGTAATACTCTGGATGGGATTTTTGTCACATCTACAATAAGAGAAATGATATAAATTATAGTATATGTCACTTTAATGTTTGATTGAAATTATATTTCCAAGATAGGACAATTCACATATATAGGATATGAAAATATGGGATTTTATAGAGATGTACTCACTTCCAATTAATTTTACTGGATGTTTAAATGTTTTGAAAATTAAGATATGGGTTATTATGTGTGGGTTGGGTGTTAAGACAATTTAGAGATGGGTTCTTCAAAATGGGTTTGAAGTTGTTTTGATTAATAAATATGTTCTTACATATAGGTTGAATTCTATGATAACTAAGAGATAGTTTTTTATATCGGCATAATTCTATTCCCACTGAAGTATGTTTTTTTGATATGGTTTATATTCTATACGAACTATTTCATTATTATTTTGTATTTGTAAGAAACCATTTCGATAAGATCTCTTGTATGGTAGTGAGGTTACACAGAATGTTAATTGCATTCCTTAAATTCATGGATAATTGGTTATGTTTTTAACCTAATTTTAGAATATATTAAACTTATTGATGTGAGATGATATGTTTTTTATGATTTCAAAATTGTGTATCTGGATTGGTTAATGTCCATGAAAATATAGATTGTTGGGTCACTAGATTATGTGATTTTGGGTCAATAATTTTAAATCTCATCATTGATGTGTCTGATTTTTTTTACTCCATACAAAAATTAGATAAATCGTGTGTGATTCAATAATGAGGGTGGATTCATGATTACCCAATGGATTGATAGTGTATCTAAGAAATATTTTTGGCTTTAAATTTATTCATTACATTAATTCACAAATATAATAATTATTATTAATAAAAAAATTAGTCCTTTTTGGTTTTATGATCATGCATTGCACATCTAACATAGTGGAAAGCCTTTCCCTGTAGTCATCATGAAATTCAGGGTAAAAGAACTAGTGTAGTAGAGCAATAAGAGTAGAATAATAAGGAATTAGATACTAGGATAATGTGATTCAAGGGATAGATAGTTGGGTCCCATTTTATTTTTTTAGTTTTAATCAATATAATACAAGATCCAATCCTTGGGTGATCTTTTTCATATGTATATCTATATGATCTCTAAGAGTAACATTTTTTCATATCATGGTGTGTTATTTTATTTATTGAGTGACTTTAACTATAATTACATATTTTTTTACACATACATTATAATTATTTCAATTATTTATGAGATTTATTTCTTAGTGAATATAAAGATATAGAGGGTATAATCACCAAACAATCATTTATATATCCCACACCACTTATCAGTATCCTTCATCATACCGGGAGACATTTTTATTATCATGTATGTATTATAAAAATTTATTAGAATTTTTTTTCTTAAAATAACTCATTTATATTTTTTAATGCTTGATAAGTTCCATACCAAACTAAAATGAATAATTACACATTATATTATGGTAAAATATTATAATAAAAAAGGAAATACATTACAATAATACAAAATGAAACATAATGTGCAGATTACTAAAGGAATGAAACCACATGTAAATAAAAATATTTCAAGGTTCAAATTTTCATCATCATGATCTATAATAATGATCATACCATTGAAAATAACAATAGAAAGAATAAAACATATTTGGAATATGATAAAAAACTTAAAGAATAGTATGTATTCCTTTATATATGTATATAAGGGTATATATATAATTTAAATAGGACTATTATATATTTCATCATTGGTATATGGTTGTTAGACATAAGGAGATTTTACACATGTTGGTTGCATATATAATAATTTAGAATCATTATATAAAAAAGGTAAAATAGAGTGGATTGACTATCAAAGTGAAAAAATAATTAAAAATTATAAGATTTACTTAAAAAATAATTTTATAATGAAATAAAAATATAATATTTAACTAAATTATATTCTTTAAAAAATTATTAATTACATAGTATTATTATTAAAATTATTATTTTTGTTATTAAATAATTATTTGATGTGTCCATAAAATTAACAAAAATATTTTAATACCCCTGGATTGATAAAATTGAATGTTTAGTAGATAAATATTTAATATTAATAGGATGTGAATAAAAATTTATAATGTTAAAAAAATATTCTTCAAAGAATTTATTTTTTAATAGTTATGTACTTTTATATTAATAAAATTAATTGATCTACATTAAAAGATGAATATAAAATTTTTATGTTTCTATGTATCCAAAAATAAACTGGTATTCATTTAATGATTAATTAATATGAAATATTATTAGGAACACATAATGTTTAAAAATTAATTTTACTATTAAAAAAATAGGTATATTTTTTTCATTTAAAATTTAAATTTCCCATAGCAATAAATTTAATTAGATTTAATGGAGTCCAAATTTTTTATCAACGTGTCAAAATTTTGTATGAGTTTTTTCTATATATATTTAGTAATTAAATAATTTCCCTAGTAATATTTAAGAGGAAAAAAGTGGTAAATTAATGGGGCTTCTATTTTTTACAATTAACATGATTTTTATAATTTATAAAATTCTTTTTTTGGGTTTTAGAGTCAATAATTAATTCCATCAAAATATTTCCATACATAAATAACCTAAATCCCATGTGATTATATCTTTACCCTTCACCAATATCATGTTTCACAAAAAAATTATATATTGTTTAACTATAAATGGATCTCACAAACACCCATTACAAACCACTCATATCCTTCTATTAACTCTCCAATCCCAACACATTTTGACTCTCCTAAATTCTTATTATATGTCTCTTAGCTTTTGATCGCAATAAGGAGTCCTAAATCATTCATTCTGAGTGAACCTATTATAAGGATAAATTATATAACGACTCTGTTTTTTTCATGTATTACTTTAGAATAATATATGGATTGTTTTAGAAAATATGCCTTTAAATGGTATGATATTCTAAGGCCTGGTGAGTCCTAAATTAATATTTTAAATATTATTAAATATATTAATATCAAGATCCTGAATTTTTTCTAAAATAGTATAATATATCTTGAACAAGGGCCCATATCATAAATCAGAGGGAACCATTGAGGCCAAAATGTGTGTTTTATCCTACATGAGTCATAACCTTTCTCGATGTTAGGTGTTCGTGAAAAAACTATCATGGGAAAGGAATTAATAATTTAAATTATTTAATTAATTTATTTTATTTTGTTTTGACACAGTGACTAGGTTACTCTATTTAAACATTCTTGTTCCCTAACACTAGGGTGATCCACATAACCTAGGGATTGAGATGAACCATTTAAGATAAGTATTTGGAGGATTTTTTGTCAATGATGTTGGATTGTATCGGATTAAGGAATAAGTGTTAAAGGATTTCATGGATCTCATCAACAACAGAAATATAGATTTTTTATCTGTTAGTGATCAATTAAAACTCCATATACAATGGTTTATTTCTTTAATTTTATCTCGTTGTTTTATCCCGGTTGACTATGTATCAATTACTTCAATAATAATTTATTTTTCCATTAATGGTGGATTTATTTGTTATGGATTTTTTGTTGTTGTTTATTACCTCTTCGTTCATCAAAATCTATGACAACAGATCGAGGCTTAATGTACAAAGGTCGATGTTCATTCCTAATATATTGTGGATTATGTATTTCTCCCATGTTTCTTTTCACATTCATCCCAGAAATTTTATTTGTCCCATGGTTTGATGAGTTCTCAGTAATAGATTATTGTATGACCATTATTAGGCACAATCGATCATTACTGTGGGTATGAATTGTGACTGAGGTTTTGATTCAAGGATCGGTGGGGATGGGAGGTGGTTTGAGGAGGAAGGAGAACGAATCAAATAGATAGTTTTGTTACCAAGATGGATAAATGAAAGAAGATAAAGGAGGTGGAATATTTGGCTCCATAGTGGTTTTTTCAATGTATATTTGTGCTCAGATGCTGATGATCGTCAATGACAAGGAGTGGATGGATTCAGATCTATGAATTCCAGCTGATATCATGGCGGATGTGGCCTATGTAGACAACCATGGAAAAACCCATGGGTTCTGGAAATTCCTGGGTTACACAGTGTATAATCAAGGATCACATGTTGTGTGGGATCCCTAAGCTACATCACGAGGATTTCCATAGAGAGTAAAATATCACATCCCATGGGACTCATTCTAGGTGGTTTTATATGTAACTTAGATGTCTCACTGACAGGGGAATGTTGAAGTACATGGACATAGCTAGAGTACACAAAAATGGTATAGTGTACACAAGAACATCCATATTGAATTTGATGATTTTTGGTAAATCTATACACACTTTTTACTATTCATACATGCTATGTATATGGATATTTACATGTCGTGTGAGGCAACATAACACAATAAGAGTAGGTGTTGGATGAAAATTCCATGTACCCTATGTACATTCCATGTACCCCCTCTGACGGTGTTTGGATCCATTAAATTATTCATTATGTAATAGTATCAGTTGAGTGTGTTCCCCTGGTCTATCCCCTCAAGGGTATGGTGTGGTATTATGTTCACATCTCTGGTTTATGATCTCCTCTGGAGGATCAGTCTTGGATAGATTTTTCAGGGTCCCTCCATGAGACCAGAGTGTGATCCTCTATCATTTTATACCCTAGTTGTGGTTTGTGGAATTGAAATGGCCACCTTGAGAGGGTAATTGATCATCCATCTTGAATTTCATTTCATTAGGTTTCATGGTATCATTGGAGTATGATCCCCTATATAGTAGGATGATCCAGATTGGGTTTTTGGTGTCCCCTAGTATTATGGAGTTTGATTCCCTATCTTAGTATCATCACTTTAGAGAAAGGTGAACTCTCATGGGCGGGACACAATTTTCATGACTTCTTGGATGATTTTCTCTGATTATGGCATGGCTCATGGAGTGGATTATCTAGGAACAAGAATTTCTTCAAGTATAATCATGTGGATGGTAGTTTGGTTGTGACCTCTTAGAGGTACATTTTCCTTCATAATTATATTTGGGTTTCTTGTTTATTAATTGATTTTTATATCATTTTTATGAGCTTAATAATCTTGATAATTCATTTTTATTGTTTTTTGGGTGTCCTATTGGGTACTGTTATACTCATCATTTCATGGGATATTCCCACACAATAGGGTCTTATGCAAATGGAAGCCCACTTGACGGTGCCTTGGGAGGATAATAATCTAGTGGGTCATAGCTTTATCTTGACAGATCTAAGTGTTTTAGGGGTGGTTTCATTTGATTGTATTCCTCTCCCTTGAAGCGATTTTGACTCTATTTACATTTTGGTTGGCATTATATTTGTCCATATTTATGGATTTCATTACATTACTATCATAATATAATTGTGGGACCTTGGTTTTATTCATGCATTGGATTCATTTGTTTTACAATTAATAATTGTATGGGCATGGTGATGTGTGTGTGTGTGTAGGTATAGTAGGATAATTCTTCCCATGGGTGTTATATACCTATTTGGCACTGGTCATCAACCCTTGGCCTGTTGGAGGTGGGATTAAGATAGTTGTGGTTTATTCCATGTAGGGTTGTGTCTTGGTATAGTGGTATCATATCACAATTGTACCTTAGTATTGGATTTATTGAGATTTTTTTTGGTTTTATGGAAACAATTTTACATATTATGAGTTTGGATTTAAATATAGGGACTCTAGTGATGGTGTGGAAGCTAACATATCTATACACCAGGACTCTGATCACCTTCCTTTTTACTCAATACAAGTACACATTGGTTGTAGGTAAAACATTGGTATATTCATTATATTGTAATGGGTTGTGGTTTCCATGTCCTTATTGTGTAATCTCCCTATATATACACTTTGGTTTTGGTACATATTTTTTATTTCAAGACGTCGTCGTGAAGACTACCATCTTGGATTCCACTGCGTGATCATGAGGATGATCTTCTTAGTGATGGGGATTCAGTACATGGGAATGTACTTGAGATAGCACCTCTAAGTGGTTTATTAGCTATACCACCACCCATTTAGTATAATCTTTCACTAGCAGTTCTAGATGAGGATGAACATAGGATGAGTGCAATACATTAGTTTCATAGGTCGCAACATTCCATGTTTCGCGATGAGCCAGACCCCCAGGTGGATGAGTACTGGCTAGAGGCAGTTACTCAAGTTCTCTGCCTTGTGAGGATTACTACATATCAAATGGTGATCCTCACAATGAGTCTTCTTCAAGGATCTAATATATGGTGGTTAAGTTTAATGACTCATTAAAATAATGATACTGCTCTCTCCTAGTTAGAATTTGAGTGTCTCTTCAGAGAGTATTTTTATCTGACAACATTGTGATCAGTGTTCATGTTGGATCTTCTACATTTTTAGTAGGGTAGTATGAATATGGTGGGATATTTTTAGAGACTTATAGATTTCACATGATACTCCATAGATATGTTATAGGATCCATCCATCAGATCTTAAACATTTGATCAAGGATTATACTAAGATATCATTGATTCTCTCATATCCCTCTAAATCCCCACTTATTCTAGTGTTCTTGATAGGGACTTATTAGTGGAGATATTATTGGTAGAGTAGGCATTGATAGTGGGTACTGGTAGTGGGAACCCAGGAGATAAAGCCATAGAGGCAGGTGATAGATGGTCGTTGCAGTAATCTGATAACTCCAAATGCTTCTGAAGATGATCCTAGGACAAAGGGTCAATTGTGTGGGAATCTCGGGATGGATCGAGCCTACCAAAGGAGAAGTGGTGTTTCTTTGTGAGGGTTAATGAAATATTTCATGGGACATTTTGACCTATCATACATTTGATAGGGATATGGTTAAGGTACCACCAAGGTAGATACATAGGTTGGATAAGGGTGGTTCATTGGGTGTAGGACATACTAGAGGCGATGGTAGACCAGTATGAGGTGGTCATAGGTTTGACTTATTACCACCACCACCCCCATGTGATCTACACCAAGCTTTGGGATCTAGTGTTTAAGTACAAAGATGGTTGTAGGATATGGAAGCCTATGACCTCGAGGCTCTTGGGATTATATAAGGTATAATCTATGTCTTTTATTCTTTAGTTGTAGTAATTATAGACACATTTGAGAGTTATTAATTTCATTCCACTTCAATTGTTGGATACATAGAGATCTTATTTGAGCTTTTGACTCAAACCTTATGCTTGGAGACTTCGACATGAGGTGAATCAGTGATTGCTGCTTTCTGTCAACATTTCAATCTAACACTTGGAGGTGAAATATTTGTATGAGATCTATTTTTAGCAATGATTAGGCCTTATCATTCCATCTTAGGTATATAATGGTTATCCACAGTTCATCCCATATTGACTATTTTAGGTAGATTATGTTGTTTTTTCATAGATTTTGGATGAGGTATCCCATTATAGGTGAAAAGGAAACCCTATAAGAGCATGAAGAAGTAAGTAATATGAGATTGTAGATGATTACTCACTAGTTTTATAGAATTAATCATGGATTAGTGGATTTTATAGGCCAGTTACATACAATAGTGGTGAAATATAAATATGTATTTATTGAGGATGTTCTAGGTTTACCTCCATGTTGAGAGATATAATTTTGTATTAACTTTCACCATGGGATGGCCCTAATATATGAACCAGCATATTAGATGGATCTCGCAGAGCTTCATGAGCTGAGGGTGTAGTTAGAGGACTTGCAAGAGAAATTATTTCTGAGACCAAGGATTTCCCCGTAGACATCCCCAGTGTTTTTTTCTAAGAATTAATATGGGATCTTGAGGTTATTAGTGGATTACCAGCACTTGAACTTGGTTTCTAGGAATAATAAGTATCCACTACTAAGGATAGACGCCCTCTTTGATTAGTTGAGAGGAATTTGATTGTTCCTAAAGACTAAACTCTAATTAGGCTATCACTAGATATGATTTTAGGATGAACATATACCAAATACGGCATTCATATGTCACTACGGTCACAATGAGTACTTGGGAATGACCATCTCCATCATGAACACCCTATTAGTGTTCATGGGACTCATGAACCGGATCTTTTTTCCTTTCTTAGACTAGTTCATGGTGATCTACATCAATGATATCCTAGTGTGCTTGGCATCTGAGGAGGATCACATAAGACAGTTGAGGATGGTCCTGGACACACTTTGAGAGCACCATATTTATGGTAATCTCCCAAAGTGTCATTTTTGGATCGGAGAGGTCCACTTCTTGGGACATGTCATCTCGGAGGTGGGAGTGGTAGTTGACCTAATAAACATTGAGGTAGTTCTATCTTAGGAGCCACCCTATATTGTTACCAAGGTGTGGATTTTCTTTGGTTTAATTGGGTACTATCAGAGGTTTAAACCCAATTTTTTCATAGTGTAAGCACCCATGATATATTTGACCCAAAAGGGGTATCCATTCATGTGGATGAAAAGGTGACAATAGTGTTTTCAAGATTTGACGTAGAGATTGACAAGTGATACCATATTGAGTTTTCTAGATAAGGGTGTCCAGTATGTAGTGTTCTGTGATGGAATAAGGATAGGGCTTAGTTTTCTCCTGATGTGAAGGCATGCCGTTATTTTATATGGTTTACATCAGTTGAAACTACATGAGCAGTGCCAAAAGACACATGATCTTAAGTCAGTAGTGGTAGTATTCACACTAAAGATGTGGTGCCATTACCTGAGGGGAGAGAATTTTATTATCTTTAATGACCATAAGATTATTATGTATATCTTCTCTTAGAATGGTCTTATCTTTATATGAAGGTGAGGGATGGAGTTCCTCCATACCTATGACTTCAACATTTTCTATACTCTTAGAAAGGGGAATGTGATGGTCAATGCTCTCAGTGGGATATTTTATTCTTAGTAGTTGGCTAAGACATCATAGTAGTTATCCTCATTATAGTTTTACTTACTGGAAAAGGTCAGTGATTTATATATTCAATCAAAGGTTGTTACCCCATTTCATTTCTAGTGTGTTAGATATTATTATTGTGCAGATACTAACAATGAGACCTTATATACTCAGATTTCCACTAGACGTGCTCCTAATGGATGTTATGAAGGTGGGGAGAATTTAATCGTTTTAAAAGGATGAACAATGGTACCATTGATGTTGTTGGAGGAGGTGATGTGGGAGTTTCATAAATCCCATTTGGAGTTACATCCATGTTTGGAAAAGATGTACCAATACCTTTGATATCAGTTTTGGTGGCCATGCATGAAGCATTGTATTCAATCTTTTGTCTCTTATTACCTCACTTTTTAGCAAGTGAATGATGAGAACTAGGTTCTAGTGGGTTTAGCTAAACCCCTTGAGGTTCCAGAGTAGAAGTGTGATGGGATATCCATGGATTTCTTCCTAGGGTTACCATGAACATATTGGGTGCATGATTCCATCTGGGTGATCATTGATTAACTCACCAAGTCATCCCACATCCTAGCTATTTTAGGGCATAGTTTAGTAGAGAGCATGGGAATCTTGTACATATGGGAGATAATCCAGATCCATGGAGTTCTCTTGATGATCATTTCAAACCATGATTCTTTCTTCATGTAGTGATTATGAATAGTATTATAGGAGGCCTTTGCAAATCAGATTCATTAAAGATGTTATTTATCCCCTAGCTTGATGACCAAACTAAATGGACCTTTCCGATATTGGAGGACGTGATATGGGTTTTCATGTTGGATTTTGACCATATTTGGGAGGATAACCTTCCCTTGGTGGAGTTTGTGTACAATAACAACTATCATTCCAGGATTTTATAGAACCATTTGAGTCTTTTTACGGGAGACCCTTTAGGTCACCACTATGTTGGACTGATCCAGGCAGGTTAACACTCATGGGCCCAAAGTTCATGAGATATACTACAGAGAAGGTGCAGATCACCTAGTAGTGGATGAGTACTACATAGAGCTACAATAAGTCCAATGAGAACTAATGATGGAGACCTCTAGAGTTTGAGGAGGGATTCCATGTGTTCTTGAGGGTCTCACCTTCACAGGAATTATATAGGTTTGTCCTGGGTGGAAAGCAATCTCTGAGAATCATTACTCCTCTATAGATACCACATAGATTTGGTGAGGTGGAGTACCTATTAGCTCTACCACTATAGTTATACAAAAAACATGACTTATATCATGTGTCATAGTTGAGGAGGTATGTGCATGACCCATCACATGTTATCAACTTGGGCGAGCTGGATATCGAGGATGGAGACACATTTAATAAGTACTTGATGGAGATCAAATATCAGAAGAATAGGATCCTTTTTGGGTGATATATTCCACTGGTGTGTGTCAGGTGGTAGAACAGGAATCTTTATGAGAGTACCTGGGAGTGGGAGACCCTAATGTAAGACCAATACCCTCATCTTTTTTAATATGTTTTTTTATTTTCAGAATGAAAATCCCTAATTTGGGGAGAAATTAATGACTCTAATTTTTTCATGTCTTTATTTAGAATATTATATGGATTATTTTTAGATCTAGACATTGAGATGGAATCATATTATGATGCCCAGTGTTCCTTGAATTAACTTTTGAAATATATTAAATATGTTAATATAATGCACGTGAATTTTTTCTAAAAAAATGGAATAAATCCTGAATCGGTGCCCTGATTAGAAATCATAGGGCACTATTGAGTTCAAAATATGGGTTTTAACCAAGGAAAAAATAACCTTTATCATTGTTTGGTGTTTTTGAAAAAGTTTCATGGTCATGGAATTAATAAAATTAATTAATTAATTGATTTATTATTTTTTTGACATAGTGAATGACTTAATATATTTGAACATGATTATTCCTTAACCCTAAGTTTAGTTGCATAACCTTTGGATTTATGGGAACTATTGGAGAGGATCCTATGGAAGATCATTAACAGACAACCACTATAGGAAAATCACCACATAGCGGTTGTTTTTTTGGATATGGTGGTCATTTAAACTACCACAATATGTTGTTGAGGCAGTTTTTAAATTACTGCTAAATTGTGTGTTAGCATACAGTACATTGTGGTTTCTTCAATTTGGTGGTAATTTATGGTAACCGTCATTGTGAATTCATTTATTGATGGTTTTTTGTGGTTTTAGTAGTGGTTTTCCAAGAGGAAAATTATTTTTTTATCGCGGTTTAAGCTGATACTAAAAAATAATTTCATTTTCTTCGTAAAAACAACCACTAAAATCAAGATAACCACAGCGAAATGAAAACAGAAGATGAAAAATGAGTAGTGGTGGTTAAAACCACCACCAAATTCAATAATTTAGCAGCAGTTTTAACCACTACCAAAAGTAAAATACCAAATTATATCATCGATTAAAACTGCTACTAAATATGATCCATTTTCTTAGAGGTGGTTTAAACTACTACTAAAGTTAGATTTATAAAAAAAAATAGCTAATTATTCATCCTCATTACCAGTTCCCTAAAAAACCATTCCAATTTCACTTGCAAATATATCCTACATCCAAAAGAATACAAGGAAACCAAAATTTTCATAAGAAAAAGAGCTTTCAAATCCACACACACTTGTCTGAGTATCACTCATTTCATAGTGTAATAATCACTCCACCTATCTCGTCCATGTGTTCCCCCTTAAGAACCAGTGTTACTCATATGAATCTAAGTAACCCAAAAAGTGTGATCATACATGATATAACATGTATCACCCCTAACATACAAATTATAAATAACCTATAATCCCATTCTTAGTATTTCGTTAAGAGGAAAAAATTTCTTTCAAGGTGTTACTAATACCCTGATTTTCTTTATGTTTTAAATACTAATGATTCCACGTGTAGAGCCATGCCATATTTTAAATCAAGTGGATTTAATGAGGTTCACTACCAAAATCCATTTCAATTATAAAGTCATAGGGAAATGTAGTAATCAAGCCATAACTCATACCATTTCATTTAATTAATTAGGTAGTCCATTCTATAATTAAAGGTTTCTGAGAATTGAATAAAAGTAATAGGTTTATGTGGACTACCCATGGCAGTTAATACCATGCATGAAAAGGTATGTGGAAGGCCTTACTAGAATGAATTCCATATAAGAACATCTAGTTCTCTCTATAAGACTTAGTCCCTAACCACCTAAAAGAGGGTTTGGTCACTAAGTCATACATAGGGGGTTGTCACGTCCTCCCACAATTCATTTGAACTTCACTTTGATAGTTTAGAAAACAATACACTTAAAAGGGGGTTTTATTAGAAAAAAATAATTATAATTAGTCATTCAGGGATTACACCATTATGTGTGGTTAAAATTTTTGGTTCATGGTCCTTAACATGGCCATTTTAATAAACAGGGTATATTAATCCTAATGAACTATGTTCAACAAATTAAACAACAAATTCACAAGTCACGGCATGGAAGTCCTGCCAGAAATCATAGTGACCCAATTTATAAATCATCAACATTGGGAAATGCTATAGACCACCTACCAAATACCATGGATAATTGACATGACCAATATCAAGGTCTTTTTCTATACATATCAACAGAAATTCTAGAAATAGATGAATGACATGATAATATGGTGAATTTAGTTGCACCAAAATAATGCATCTAGAGAGGAGATAAATGTAAAAATAAGGGAGGAGGATTCCTAGACTCACTGATTGATATAAAAATCACTTGATAGGGGTTAAATTCAACACTAGATAATTGGGATCAATCCAACCCCTTGATAATAGAGGAGAGGATGATCACGGGCGGGAGCCCCCTTGAGTACACGATGGAGAAATAAATACAGGGTGAAAAAAATAAGGACAGAGGGAGATTTTTATAATTTATAGCCTGTTTAATGAGGCTTACAGTTGTTCTAAATAGTTATCTATAATATGTGACAAATATTATCATGCCAATAATTATGGAATGTGTTCACAGAGTTCGTGAGAAAAATTGGGGAAACTTGTACAAATTGTTCATTCTACCTCTTTTCAATACCTACATCATATTGTGCTGGTGAAGGGATCTTTGTTTGTTTTCTCTATAATTATGCAACTATTAGGATGACAGTATAATGATTTAGTGGGATTATGTCAAGTGTGGTATTCCCAATATAAGGCTACATGTATTAAATTTTCCTTATTGTATTCATAGCATGACACTGGTGAATCATATAATCTTAGTGAAATTCTAGATCATGTTAATGACTAGCCTTTTGTTTTTAAAGGTGAAACTTGTAAATCTTTGTGTATATTGTGTGTGTCTATTATTTTGTGTTTATAGAAATAAAAAAGATAAATTGATTGATATAATAATAGAATCACTCGCCTAAATGTGAAAACCTAAATGTTACTAGGGATTAAAAATTATTAATTAGACTCCAACACTGATTCAATCCCCCTCTCAATGTTGATCATATATGTACTTGGATCCTATAAATTGGTATTAGAGTGTAGGTTCATATCATATTGGGTTATCTATTGTAATTATATTATCTTTATAATTTTTTAAGTTTCTTTCATGATTTGTGATGAATTTTAGTTTTAGATAATAATGATTTGGATTTGATCAGAATTTAGTTTCTTCCATAACATTGATAAATATGAAAAATAAAGAGAAGAATAAAATTAGAAAGATTTACCTATTTATTAAGGAATATTTTTATCCATAATATAATTATAAATAGTATAGATCTAGTTTATAATGAGAAGTGATGGTGGTTTATTCTACTACAAATGAAGTGGACAATCCCTCAACCTTAATAGGATAAGACACTCAAGTGTTCAATAGATATTTCTAAATTTTTATCAAAACTATTTTGAATAAGTGGGAGTAATCAAATTAAAACTTTAAAACATGATAAGAGAATAATATAAAATTTGAAGAAATAAGGGATATCTAATAAAAACAAGTTAAAGGGAGTTACAAAATTGGATATTCCCAAGAAAATCAACAAGAAGGTTGATCGTTCATCCTTAGGTAACAAATATAATAAATTTAAGAAAAATGAATCATAAAAATATGGTTCATGGAAATAAATAAACGTAGAATATTCCATGTGGGAAGTCCAAGAATGCTGTAAATATACTAGAAGACATTTTAAAGATTTTTGAAATACCACCAAAAACATCCTATTGATCCTCTACACCATAGATATAATAACCTTGAAATTTTTACACATTATTATATGATTAATATATATAAATATCCATTAATATAATATAAGGATCATAAATTCCTAGTGCCTTTGTAAGACTTGGTTCTTAATACATTAAAGGAAACATGAAAAATAAAGAAAATTTTAGGTTATGAAAATGATCGGTGGAAACTTTGTGGCACACATGATACAGATAAAAACTAACTATTACCATAATTTTCCAACATATCAACAATACAACTAATCATTGTACGATGATTAATTTAATTCCCCAACCCCCAAATCCCAGAGTCAGTGCATTATTTTAATACATTGGCATGATTACAAGGAATCAAGTCCCGAAGGACTAATCAGTTTAGCAGTCTTGGAAAATAGATTACATACATAAACGTTACATTTCAATTTAAAAAATAAAACACATCATAGATAGTTCTTTGAGAATGCTACTATTCCCTTTATATTAACCCTACATATCAATCATACCACACATCTTGGAATCCTGGTAAAATAAAACATAAGGAAGGGGTGAGCTCAGATGGTTAGTAAGGGTAAATAATTTAGCAGAAGCTATAAACATTTAAGGAAATATGTGTAATAAAAATAAAAACCTTTTTAAATATAATCTTGAACATAGTATGGAAAAATTAAATCATACATCACCATATAAACATGCACATGGATATTCTACTAGTCTAATAATCACATGTGATAACTAATTTCATAATGAGGGAATTCCTAAAGCCGGACGTCATTACCAAATAGTCACGGCCTTGTTCCAAGACTAAAAATAACATTTTTTTCAAGGCCTTATGCCAAGACACTAGTTTGTATCATGATACCTACCTATGCATCAAGGAGCTATAGCGGGCTCCACACTTCACTTACTAAGTCTATTACATTCCTCATATGAAAAAGTTGATATATAACATAAACATTCGTATTAAAACTAGCATACGAAATGTCAATACATTAAACATAAACTATGAATGGTATAAAAATAGAACATTCATAGTCACACATATCAAAACTCATTCAATACAATATGGAAGATTGTATTATAATAAATCAAACTCAATCAAGAATAATATCCAGTAAAGGATGTGGACGTAGTTGAAAATGATTAGTAAAACGTCTTGAGAGAAATATCCATTTTTGTGAAATAATTTAAAAGTCACACATTTATAAAGGAAGTAATTTAAAAGTTATTTTTGAATCCAAGTGTCCTATACCACTTTGAAACTTTTGAAAAGAATTATCATTTCAAAACATTCATGTCAATATAAATAAATCCTTAAAATCGTTTTGAAAACATGGACATTAATTTAAAGGATTTAGAAAGATAAATCTTTAAAACATTTAAAATGATGATATATTTAAATAGACCCTCCCATAAAACCTTAAAATATTCCTTTGGAAAAAAATTATGAAATATGGGTATCAATGATAAATATGTCCTGGTAAATACTTACACATAAACAGTCTCATATAATAATGAGATTGAGGAAATAACTTTTACCTTACACTTTACTTTGGTCAAGGGTATGTTTAACCTCCTGTATAATGACCATATTATGTTATTAAATTATAATATAAACATATTCAAATTTATTATATCATACATGATTCATTTATGACTTCATACTACCCATTTAATAATGATTTCCATGTTAAATTAACATTTTGGGTAATAATCGCTTTCTTTATCGTACGTGTTTTAACTTGTTATTCTTGATCGTATCATTTAGATCATGATTTAAATAATTCAAGAATATAAACCATGATTTATATATCATATATATTTAGAATATAAAAATCTATAATGGATATATATTTAAATGGAATGCACCGTTTATGGAGACGGTAGGTCGTATGTACGCATAAACGATGTTTCTGTTTTCATATTGTATTGAATGGAATTAAGTGAATAAGATATATGAAAATAAATAAATATAAATATATATATATATCTAGTATCATTATTATTTCATATATTACATACTTATTAATAATATATGTTTTTATAATCATCATTGAATGGTGAATGTGGGAATGAATCTCATCGAGTCATGGAGATGGTAATCTGTACGTACGCACGAGGGACAATATCAATATATCGATGGTGAAATCATATGTAATTGGATGGTATATCATATATAAATAATCATTAACATGTTATATTTATTATTTGAATTAGTTATACTCATTATTATACCCATCCAAATAATGAAGTGTTTGAATAACAAACTACACCACGATGTGGAGACAGTAAACTGTACGTACGCACGTTTGGTGAATATGTAATTTATAGGATAGATAGAATAACGAATATGGTTTTACCATATTTATAGTAACATAACAGTATTTATGAGGTACTTGAGTTATTATTTTGGTATGGAAACAACAAATAAAGAGGAACTGGAAGAAGAAAAGAACATGAAAGAGGGTGGTGAAATTATCACCTCTTCTTCGGGTGTTTCCTTTTAAGTTGATCAAAAGGAATCATTAGGTTGGATTTATGATCAAAGTAAGGAATATAGGTTAATTTTATTGAAGTTAGGAGGATATTTGGGTAGGTTTTGTCCAATAAAAATGGCTTTTTAGGTGTGATTTTTAGAGAAGGGGAAGATCCCTTTTATAAGAGAGGTGGGGGGCACCATAGGAAAAGATTGAAATATTATTTTATATTAAAATAATTTTTGGTTTATAATGGATTAAAAATGATTTATTTAGAGGATACGATGGTTATAGGTCGAAAACCTCTCAACCAACAGGTTTTAGATGGGTTTGGGTCACCATATTAACCTTATCATCTAGATTTAACTCTTAGTTAAATAGTTTAACTTTTACCATGTATTCTTGTATTTTTATAATAAATGGTTAATGAACATACTATAAAATGACACGAAAACCACAAGTAGTTCATTAATGATATACCTATCATTATATAAGTTATTTTTAAGAAATATATATTTTTTGGACTATTATATAATTTAATAATATAATATTTGTTTTAGAAACTCATTTATGTCAATTTGGGAAATATTTATTATTTGGTTTTTGTGAAAGTAATTACAACTTTATTACTGTAAAAAAATACATTTAATAAACCCTAAGATTTCATATTAACCTATAAAATTCGTTTATGTCATAAAAACATTGAAATTATATTTATTTTAATATTTATAATACTATTTATTTGATTCCTTCATTAAAAATAAAAATATAGCATCATTATTGTGTCATATATAAATATATTTTATTTTATATATAAAAATTATAAATAAAATATAATGATGTAAGAAATCTTTTTACATTTATAATTAATATTTATAGTTGAATAGATAAATTATATAACCTCATATAAAAAATTGTTTACTAAAAGTGATATACTTTTGTTATTTTTGTCTTTACTTTAGATTATTTAATATAAAATTCCTTTATCACTCTCAAGTGGCTCCATGGGGTCCCAAAATTAAGACAAGTATTCCCATGGTCAGATATGTATCAGGAAAAAGGAATATGACACATGTTAGTGTAATTTAATATAATTATAATAATATTTGTTTACCCATATTTACGATATTTACCCATTAACCATGGAAAATAAAATATTTACGGAAGTAAATATTAAAAATGTATAAAAATAAAAGTTAGATATTTAAAAAATTTGGACCTCATGATTCCAAATATTTAATCTATATTTCCAAATTCAAAATAAAAAAAATTCAGAAATTAATTTAAAATTAATTCCCATTGTTAAAACAGAAAGCGTGTTTTGAAGAAATAATAACTATCAAAAGATTGACACTTGTTTATGTCCAGTTTAAATTTGAAAATACATCCAATGACATAAATTATATTTAATGATAAAAATATAGTCTAATGATACTTTAAAACCACTCAAATTTATAATTTAACACTATAAATTATTTTGATTAAAAAAGATGTTTTTAATTAAAATGTATTATTTTTTCACTATTTATCAAAATATGAAAGTTATCAGAAAAGTACCAAAAATTTATCCAAACTAATTTTTTATGTCCCTATTCTGAAGAAAAATTTAATTTCACTAAATTTAATATATAAAAGTGTCAAATATTTGATTTAAAAAGGGTTCTCCATTTAAAGGCGGAAAAACTGCATTTTTTAAAAATACCTCTTTTATCTTAAAAATTGAATTTTTCTTATACTATGTCTAAGAATCAAAAACGATGAATGTTAAAATTATATAGGATATATAAAATCTAAAATGTGGTTAATACTATTCATACCCTCTTTTTTGAATGGCTAGTTGGGTAAGTCATGGTGCATTCAAACTCGGTGTTGCGTGTAGTGCAAGTTATTGGAATACTTTGAAGAGATAACATACTATAAAATCCTGGGGTGTTACAATGAAAACATCATGTCACCCTCTCCACCTATATCTCTACTTCCTGCTACCACTTGTAAGGACATTATATTGAAAATTAAATACTGTTGTATATTTTTATTTAAACTTAAAACCAATAAATGATTGAACACTAAATGATTTTTAATTTTATGATTTACCTACTCACCACTAGTTGATGAAATACCAATTGGGGCAGATTCAGTCATCTTTTTATATAAATCAATTAACGGATTCTGCAAAGCGGATATTAGAGCCCCCTATTCTTGAATTGGGTTTCGTAGAGAAACTTTAAAGACCCGGAATTTCCATGTAATTTTTTTTAAATATATGGGCATTTTACGAGTCTGTAAAAATTGATGGCGCGTGATTTTGAGGACCAGTGTTCCTGGAATGAATTTATGAACTTTTTTTCATATACGTTTAGTAAATGTGCAGGCGGGTTTTTGTAACTTTTGAACCGGTGCTCGGAATTGAAATCTGAGAGCACTGTTGAACTCGCAGCACCAATATTCAATTAAGGAGACCTTCACATCGATCGCAGTGGGTCGAGGGTGAAAGATTATTTTTGGGTTTTTCAAGGAAATAGAAATAAAATAATATGTTATTTTATTTTATTTTATTTTTAGTTGAAACCTCCCATGTGGATAGTTTAAAGGTGGGGACCACCTGAACTAAAAACCTCCCACATGTATGTTATGAAGGTGGGGAACACTAATCCTAAAACCCCCCATTTTGAATTTAGAGGTGGGGACCACTCAAACCCATTTAGTGAGATAAAACCTCTCTACTCCCCTACTTTAAATCATTCCAAACCCATTCATTAATTGGGCCAATTAATTTTTCCAATGTGGCACAATTAAATGAGCCAATTAATTATGCCAACGTGCCAACATAATTAATCTACTTAATTTAATTATATTGGAACCTCTTTTTTTGGGAGGATTTTTGGTTGGCAAAGAAGTCCCTTGGTGGGAGAAAGTTCTCCAATGAATAACTTCATCAAAGAACGTTCTTCAAAAATCAAGGAAGAGGATGACGTAGGAGCCCGACATCGAAGGGTGGTTTCGAAAACGACGATCATTGGCACCCTCTTCACCTTCTTCGACTTATTTCTCACGCCAACATGAATGAAAAATCGAGGTAGGGGTTTAGTTGTGTATGATCATATATTCCCATGTTCTTCCCTTCTAAAACAAAGAACACGGATTAAATATCTAACTAGTTGATTGGCAGATGATTTATTTTTCGGGTTTGGGAATAATCTTTGTGGGAGGTTGTAGAGTTTGACCATCTCCATTCAAGATTTTGTTGAGCTTATTTCTACTACTCTAACGCAGAGGGTGCGGGAGAAATTAACATGGACTAACCCCTCCGTCTTTATTCATTATTTTTGTGTTCATCGCGATAGAGGAGGACGGCAACCAACCTCGATGGGGAATGAGAACGGCGGATGACACCACCGCCGGCTGCGACGAAGGTGACGGTGCAACGGTACTTCCCCGTGGCCACCGCGCCACCTGCGGCCTTCTCCGCCCGCGGTCTCCACCACCCCGCATCCCCTACGCCACTGCCAGACTCTGCTGCCCGCGACCCCATGCCGCCCCCGGCCTCCTCCACCCACAGCCTCCGCCGCACCACGACCTCCACCGCCTCGTGGCCCCGCCCCGCCCGTGGCATCCCCCGCTCACGGCATCCCCCACCTGTAGCCTCAGCGGCCCCGCGGCCTCATGCCACCCTTGTGGCCCTATGACCTCTACGCTGCCTCACGACCCTCCCCTCCGCACCACGACATCGCCGCCTTGCGGCCCTCCGTGCTGCCCCGCGGCCTCGCTACCCCATAACCTCACCGCCACGCGGCCTCACCGCCCCACGGCCTCACCTCCCCACGGCCTCATTGCCCTGTGGCCCCCGTAGCCTCGCACCACCCATGCGGACTCCATGGCCTCACCGCCCTGCGTCCCTCGCGACCTCTGTGGCCCCCGCGGCCTCGCGCCGCCCACGCGGCCTCCGCGCCGCCCAATGTGGACTGGGCTGCCCTGCGCTATTGGGTTGGCCCCAGCGTGGGCAGGGCCGGACCCAGTGGGCCAGGTCTACCCAAACCGGGTTGGTTCGGCCCAGGCCGGGTCGGGCTGGTTCAGTCCGAACGGGTAGGACCGGACCTAGACCAGCTACTATCTTTTCGCTCTATCGGCCATAACTTTAGCACCAAGTGTCCATTTGACAAACTGTCAACATCACTGTAATCTTTGGAGCAAGTTGGTCCCTTTGGTATACCCCACTTGATATTTGGATAAACTTGGGATATGGTCGGGTTGGATTGAGCACAAATCCAACCGGGCCCTCGGGACTAAAAGGCTAATAACTTACAGACCGGGTGTCCGATTGACGTACCGTATATTGCATTGAGACCCCTATGACATGGAAGCCCTTTGGGATACTTTTTTGTGGGACTTCGTGGTATTTGTAGTATCAACCAGTGGATTGAGGAGCGGACCCTACCATAGACGAGCAAGCTTAGTGCGGTAACCCAGTAGCTGGCTGTGACGTGAAGAATGAAGAGCGATCCTGTGTGGGTCAGCACCTAGTGATCCTGTGTGGGTTAGCACCGAGCGATCATGTGGGGGTCAGCACCTAGCGATCCTATGTGGTTCAGCACTGAGTAATACAATGTGGGTCAGCAGTAGAGCCTCTTAACAGAGTAAGATAGTTCATTAGTTATATCTAATCATCTCTACTATTGTACCTAATAAATTCCTGGTGTGAGATGATTTTGTACCTTGTGGTACTTTCCTTCATGATAATACCCTGCTGGTATTCTTCTATGTGGCGTACATGTGTGGTACTTACCTTTGTGGTGTTCCTTCCTTTGTGGAATAGTTGAGATTTGGGCTTTTGAGTTGGACTTTGTGTTTCCTCCTGATCGAGATGGGTATACTTGATAACTTTGGTATATGTATGGGCATATACCTAAGTAGGGTTGTTAGTTGATTTCATGCCTTGGGGATTATCCTTGGTGAATTTTGTGAGACCTTGATGGTCTTAGGGTCCCTACTGAGTATCATTATACTCACCCATACACAGGATATGCCAGCACCTTATTGTGCTTGGTGCAGACGACAGACAGTGTTGATCGAGGATGAGTGTACGAGGGTTAGACAGGGCCCAGAGGTGGACCATACGACGTGACGGTACGCAGAGGAGACGGGCGGACGTGGAGTGCTGAGGAGGTGATCTATACTTACCCTTCAGGTAGGAACCTCATAGGATTACCCAGTAGCTGCCTTTCTTTTTCTTCAGTTGTATTGAATTTCATTTGTACTTGTACTATTACTGTTGGGCTTGTATTCCGTCACCTTGTTACTTTCAAAACTCTTTTTGCTATACAGTTGACTTGTGCTCGTATCTTGTTGTGTGCTTGGTTGCATGTGTCTACAGGTTATAAATAAAATGCCTTCCCGGTTATAGGTAATATGCCTTTCAGTGCTAGTCGTCTGCCCCTGGCCTATGAAAGGCGGGCTTGTGGTAGTCACGGCATGGGCCCTGGGGGACGGGTCGTGACAGAAACAATCTCTCACTATGTATCTCAGGGTATGGACTGACTAAAACCAGGAGTAGATGTAGTTTCAATCCCTAGTGGCCTACCAAATACCTCAGATGGTACGGGTACCAAACCCATCCCACAAACTCTACCAAGATGCTCCTTCCCAAGGACTTTAGCAACAAGTTCATCCTAGGAGACTGTGTAGGACTGCATGGGATTGACATCCCATTGTTCTTTAATTTTTAACTATAAATTAAATATCAGTAATATTAGATGAAATATATATTAACATTGTAAAAAATTTATAATAAGTTATTATAATGAAAAATGAGTTCATAACCCAACTTATTTGGTGGGATCATTAAAAAACTTCCATCATATTTTTTGTGAACATTAAACCACACTTCTGGTCAGAACTATTGGTACCCTAAACTCTGTGACTACATTAAATAAAGATCAATAAATAATTTCATATATTAACCAGATGATATTTTCTTATAAATATTTACTCTAATGAAAATATTACTAGAGTCGATCATCTTCTAGAAAAATTCTTTGACCCCATAGTGTGAGGGATGACTTGTTTAGCTTGGTTTAAAGCATTCTTCCTTGAAAGATCCTAAAAAATAAAATTTAATTTAATAGTAATGTATTCAATGTCATCTCCTCTTCAAATAAATGTATAAATGTAGAATGAGATTAATATAATAATATATATTTGAATACCACATGCTTCTCATCACAATGTATGTCAACAAAATTATTCTATTTCTCTTTGGGTACCCCATCAGGTAGCTTGCCATACATCTATTGGGCAGTCATCAAAGTATCATTGACATCGCTCCACAATTTCCATTTAAGTTCTTTCCATTTTTTCCCGATTTGTCAATGTCCACTTTCATACCAGCACATCAGCAACCGTAAAGTGTAAAAACATCCATACGCATAAATTCATTTTGGAAATATTATAATTTAAAAACATGACATTCAATTACACCATAATGTATTAAAATTACCTTTATTTGCATATCAAAAACTTAATTTTTCCATGTTGAAGGCATATGTCTCCAATCATCATATGAAATAGGAGGGGAACTGGCACCATGGCCAGCTGGCCTATAATCTGGCCAAGTAATCATGTGGCATCATCCATAGAGAAATCATATGAATCAAATAGGGAAACTATCTTCTCTCCCGTCAGACTCCATAAATATGAACTTTTTATATTTTTCTTTATACTTGCATTGTTTCTATCTTCATGACCGGTGAATACAGTGGCCCCTGCGCCGGATCCTCCCCCTCGGTGGGGGAGGGGGATTCGTTGTCTCATGGGAAACCTAGGCCTTTTCATCCCTTCTCAAACCCTAAGTTTCTTCCTCAGTTTTCAAAATATTCTTTAAACCCTAAAGTCCCATATTTAGTTGATGGCTTGCCGAATCTCTCACTTTCTTTTTCTGGGTTCTCGGAAGCCTTGGCCTTGTTGAATCTCACCCTGGTGTCCTGGTTCAAGCATAAGAGGATATCTGTTGATGATTTCGACCACTTTGTCTTCGGAGCTTGGGATCTTCAAGATAGAGTGGTGGTTGGCTTCCAGGACATCAAACAAATTATGATTAGGTTCGATTCAGAGGAGGACCTCATCCGAGCTTGGGCGAGGGCTCCACGCAGCTTCAATGGATCTCATTTCCTACTTTTTCATTGGTCCTTCGATCTCCATATGAACTGCGACATGCCTTCAATTGTGGTCTGGGTAAGTTTTCCATCTCTTCCTTTACCGTTCCAAAATCCTTCGATTATATGCATGTTAGGAAATATGCTTGGTAGATATGTCAGGTCTACAAGGTTGAATACCCTGAGAGGGGCGGTGAATCAGGGTATGACTAATTTAAAATTAATGCCCGTTCTGATCTTGTTTCGCTGTTAAGAAAAACATTCTTCTCTCTCTTTCCTGTTGCACAAAGTAAACAGAAAGTAAAGCATGCACAGGACACAGCAATTTTACTTGGTTCACCGCAAAGGGCTACGTCCAAGGAACATACGCCGAAAAGTTTCAAGTCGTACCAATTCCACTAAACTTCACTAGTTGTGGATTACAATGTTCGGGATAGATCACTTCTATGCCCAGGCTCACTGCCTTTACAATGTTTAGGGTCAGTTCACTGCTTCCCCAAGGGTCACTCCCTGTTTCTCTCTCTCTGGCTCACTGCCGATGGAGAGGATCACCTTCTTTCTCTTCCTTTGCTCACTTCTCTTGGAAGGAATCCACTCACAGTTTATAGACCTATAGGCCTCTTCATTTTCATGAAGGAATGAATCTTCCTCTGTAAGTAGATGCTCTGATGAAGCCCAATTTTCACCCGTAGATGAATCTCTCTTTGCACCGAAGGTATCGGGAAAACTTCCAGCTTCCACGCAGCTCGAAAAACACTGCTAGAAATAATACTTACTTGGTGCGCAAGTCAATCTCGGCGCGCAAGTCACAACGGGCGTGCAAGTCCTCCTCTGACACTTACGTGACTTAAGCTTCCTCAACTCCAAACCTGCGTGAGTCACTTCCTTTTACGCCCAATCCAATATTGGCGTGCAACTCCACACTGGCGCGCAACTTCAAACACTGGCGCGCAACTATCACCCTGGCACGCAAGTCCCACCTGTGCGACCACACACACCACTTGTGCGACCACCACACCTGCGCGATGGGAGCTATGATTTCTCAAAGTGTTGAACTCCGATGAAGAATGAAGAGGGGTGGTCCAGTATTT
Organism: Viscum album; assembly: GCA_963277665.1. Lineage (NCBI taxonomy): Eukaryota > Viridiplantae > Streptophyta > Magnoliopsida > Santalales > Viscaceae > Viscum > Viscum album. Next base: position 1,690,450,045 of record OY728137.1, on the reverse strand, counting down.
ATAGGCAAATTGACCACCCTGCACGACAGCGCGCAAGTCACTTTTCCAAAAACACTTTTCTTCATTTGTCGATTTTCAGGCCCAAAAATTTGGAAAACACTGAAAATCGACGCCACCTTGTATATGTTCTTTTGTACCGCCTCCAGATCATCCATTCCTTTTGTCGACATTCTTGAATCAAACATGGATCGTTGACCTCAACTCTTGAACTCGACATTCCATCATGAAATCCTCTTTGTCAACAAATTTTCATGTCATTGTTTGCATTGTCAACAATCACCACTCAGATGTCCAGTTTGTCAACAAACACAATCACCTCAAAAATGCTTCAATGATGCCTTGAGGGATTTTTTCCCAACAATATCCCCCTTTGGTTTTATTGAAAACTCTTTTATGGAAAGATACATCGTTAATTCTTCAGCCACCATTTGCCTTTTGAGATTCTGATAGCGATCAAGGATTTACACAACACATACTCTAATCCCACATGTGCAATGCTCGGCGTGAGAAACAAGAGTAAATGAAAATTTCATCAATGAATCACTCCATCTCTGACATCCACTATTGACACAAAACTGATACCAATTTGTACTAAACTGATACCAATTGTTGAAGGACTTGTTGGAAGACCAATGTTTGGATTGAAAATATTCTTACCACTCTCTAACACCACTCTTCTGCTTTTATCACGATCCTCAGCTTTCGTGATATCTATTATTTGACCAATCACTTCTAGCATCGTCAAATTTATAAATCTCCCCCTTTCTCATTGCTCCCCCTATCTGGATGCTCCACTGTTCAGCTTCTCCCCATATCAAACATGATTTATCAAATTGCCACACTATCTCCCCCTTGAACAATCACTATTTTCTCCCCCTTTTTCAACGAACCCAAAGGAAACTCTTTTGTAGTCTATAACATAGTAGAGAACACATATCATCACATTAGGGAAAGATACATCATACCTCGGGGAGAGGGGGGTTCCACATCAACACTATTTCAAGTGCGGGGAATCAACTGAACTCCCAGAGCCAGTCGATGCTTGTCGAATGCTTCCTTGGGTAAGGCCTTTGTCAGAATATCTACAACCTGTAACTCTGTAGGCACATAATCCAACTTCACAAGCCCTTGCTCCACTTTCTCCTTGATAAAATGATATTTGATCTCAATGTGCTTTGTCCTTGAGTGATGGACTAGATTTTTGCTAAGATTTATTGCACTTGAGTTATCACACTGGATTCCGATCAGAGACTTCTCTTCAACTCCCATATCTTCAAGATACTGCTTCATCCACAATAACTGTGTGCATGCTTGAGTGGCCGCAATATACTCAGCTTCTACAGTGCTCAATGAAATGCAATCTTGCTTCTTGCTTAGCCAAGAAATACACAATCCACCAAGATAGAATGCACCACCTGACGTTGATTTTCTATCATCTGCTGAACCGGCCCAGTCTGCATTAGTATATCCCAATAACTCTGTCTGAGATTTGTTAGTATATGTCAAGCCGAAATCCACTGTGCCCTGGATATACAGAAGTATTCTTTTCACTGCGAGCATGTGGATTTCCTTAGTATTACTCAGATATCTCACTTCTTGGCATGTGGCGAAAACAATATCAGGCCTTGTTGCGGTTAAGTACAATAGACTTCCAATGATTTGCCTATATTCTGTGATATTAATTTCCTTGCCATCCTCATCTTTTGATAATTTCATCCAGGTAGCAACCGGAGTCTTCATCTCTTTGGAATTTTCCATTCCAAACTTTCTCAGGACCTCCTTGGCATATTTAGATTGAGAAATGAATGTTCCATTCTTTCGTTGTGTCGCCTTTAGACCAAGGAAAAATGTTAGCTCTCCAATCATTGACATTTCAAACTCATTTTTCATGAATTTGGAAAACTGTCTGCACTCACCTTTATCTGATCCCCCAAATATTATGTCATCGACATAGACCAGCACCATCACCCTTTGATTACTATTTTTGTTGAAATAAATATTCTAATCAACTCCCCCACGCTGGAAACCAAGCTTCTTCAAGTATTGATCAAGCCGTGAGTATCATTCCCTTGGTCCTTGTTTCATCCCATACAACGCCTTCTTCAGCCTGCAAACTTTTCTCTCATCCTCATGAATGAGAAAACCATCAGGCTGCTCAATATACACCTCTTCTTACAGAACCCCATTCAAGAATGGGGATTTGACATCCATATGGAACACTTTGAACTTTCTTTTCACTGCTATGGCCAAAAATAATTTGATTGTATATATCCTTGAAATCGATGCAAATGTCTCATCTACATCTATTCCCTCTATCTGGGAGTATCCCTTGCACACTAGTCATGCTTTGTTTCGAATAACAGTTCCATCTTCATTCATTTTGTTGCAATAGACCCATTTAGTCCCGATGACATTATTTTCTGCTGGCCTCAAAACAATCACCCATGTCTGGTTCTTCTCGATTTGATCAAGCTCTTCATTCATAGCCTGAACCCAGTTTTCATCTTCAGCTGCATCGGAAAAACATTTTGGCTCCACCTGAGATAAAAACGATGTTTGCTGTAATGACTTCATTCTTCGAGTCTGAACTGGAGTTGTATGATCACCAATGATATTCTGCCTATCAATTTCAGCTCGACTCTTTGGCTTCCTTGCAGACACAGACTTGACACTTTCTTGTTCATCTTCAGTATCTTCTTCTGAGTCAGGCTCTTCCACTTCTTCTCCCCCTGTGTTGCTTACCTCATCATCACTTTCATCCAGGAACTGTTCACTGGGTCGTTGAGTATTCTGTTCATTTTCATCTATAGTGACATCATTGCTCTCAACAATTTTTCTCATCCTTTTGTTGAAGCATTTATATGCTTTTCTTTTCCCTGAGTAGCCAAGGAATATCCCCTCATCTCCTCATGACTCAAACATCCTATGATTTTCTTTGTTGATAATGAAACACCTACTTCCAAAGATTCGAAAGTATTTCAACATTGGATTCTTTCCGTACCACAGTTCATATGGAGTCTTCCCTTGCTTCGGACACAACAGAGACCTGTTTGAAACATAGACTGATGTCAAAACTGCTTCCTTCCAAAATTTCTCTGGTGGGTCCTTATCAATAAGCATTGTTCTGGCCATGTTGTTGATGATCTGATTCCCCCTTTCAACCACTCCATTCTATTGGGAAGTTCTTACTGATGAAATTCGATGCCTTATCCCATGTTTATCAAGATAGTTTTCGACCTGACTGTTTGTGAATTCCGTACCGTTATTAGTACGAAACATCATAATTTTCTGCCCAAGCATATTTTCTTATTCCCTCCTATACTGCTTTATAAAACTGAACACCTCTGTCTTATGGGTAATGATGAATACCAAAGCCATTCTGTTGTAATCATCAATGAAAAGAACATAGTACCTTCACCCATTCAATTCTCGTGGTGAGATAGGTCCACATACATCAGCATGAACCAATTCGAGCACTCTAGTTGATTTCTGTTCCTTTGGACTGTATGTCTTTCTGATGATCTTCCCTTGTTGGAAAGCATCACACGTATGAGTGCGATCACGTGATAGTTTGGGAAGGCCTCTAGCAGAATCACACTTTAGCAGATCTTCCATGGATGGTTGACATAGATGGCCAAGTCTCTTAAACCACAGCTGGTTTTCTTCTTCTCTGGATAAAAAGCACGAATCTTCTTCCCCACCTACCAGGTAAAGATTTCCCTTTGTTCGTTTTCCCTATATAATGACTGCTCCATCTTTTCCTTTGACAATACACATCTTCTTGTTAAATAGGATAGAGTTCCCAGAGTCACATAGTTTACTGACACTAAGCAAGTTATGACTGAGACACTCTACTACCAAGATATCAGCACGTCTCATTTCTTTTCCCCCAAACTTGGCTTTTCCTGATCCAACAATCTTCAGGCCTTCATCATTTCCAAATTTGACAACTCCTTCTTTGGGATCTCTGAATATTCTGATTTTGTTTTGTGCCCAAATAAACCTTCAATTTTGGGATGGTTGCTTGCGGTCTGACTGCAATTGTCACAGATTTTTGTTCCTGATTAAGCCCTGAAACGACCTTAACATCTGAGCTCAATTGCTGCTTCATTGCTGCTGAACTACTAGGCTCCTCTTTCATCTTCTCTGTCTTCTGAATGGCCTACTTTTCTGATATCACATTGGGGGTCAAGAGTTTTTCTTGATCATTAATTTTTTGTCGCAGACTGACCACTTCTTCTTTAAGCTCTTTAATACGTCCGGCCTGCTCATTTCCTGTATTAGTCAAACAATCAATTTCCTTCTTTTGTTCCTCAATTTTAAGATTATACTCGACAATATTTTTTGAGATCTCTGGTGTTGAGGATTTTAGTCTTTATAATTATTTTAATAGCTCATACTTTTCTTCATCCTATTGTTGCATATAGAGTTTGGCATCACGAACCTCTTTATTGGCTTTCTTTGTGTTGGCTCTGCAATCGTCTATCTCCTCAAGAGCTGCTTCCAATTCGACTTCCATATCAACTCTCCCTTCAATTTCTTCTTCTTCTTCAGCGTCAGCTTCTTCCTTTCTTTGAGAACTACCAACAATCACCACCCAGGCATTTACCCCACAATCTCTGCAATTTTATATTTCCTCAACCTCTCCATCCTTAGACTCCTCTGAACTTTAAAATTCTTATGAAAGGAGATTCTTTTTCTTGAAGAAATTTCTCTTGAATTGCTTCTTCCCTTTCACAAATGCTGAAGTCTTCTTCTTGGGAATGTCAACTTCATCATCATCATCATTTTTATCTTAAAATATCTTGGGGCATCTTGTCGTAAGATGGCCAACCTTTCCACATCGAAAGTATGCTAGTGTAAGTTTCCCTTTAAACTTTCCTCTTCCTCTTTGCAGATTTGAAGAAAGGAATGGCATCACCTCATCTGTCTCTTCTTCCTCATTAGAATATTCAATGGTGAGCTTCTTCATGGCCTTGAATGCCACCTCTTTGGATTTCCCCTTTTCCACAGTCTCGTTATCATCATTTCTCATTTCATATGCCACAAGAGTGTTGTGCAGGTTATCCAATGTCAGTTTATTTGGGTCTTTATCTTCCAAAACAGAAACTTTTGGATTGAACCGAGGTGGAAGTTTTCTTAATATGCGCTTCACAATTTTTATATCTTCGATAATTTTTCCAAGATCCCACATGTCTTCTACCACAGCATTTACCCTATCAAAGAATGCGTCAACAGACTCATTCGGGTTCATTCTCAGATCTTCATACTTGTTCCACAACACTTGCAGCATTTCCTCTCTCACCTTTGTGTCCCCTTCATATATATTCAAAATCTTTTCCCACATGGCATGTGACGTTTTTCATGACATCACCTTTGTATAGATGGGATTAGAGAGGGATCCCCCTAAGGCATTGATTACTTTGGAATCAGCATCCAACTCTTTGTTCTCAGCTTCTGATAATGCACCACTAGTAATATCAACTGTGATACCATGCATAGCTGCTGAAAACACATATATTCCCAAAGATCGAAAATAGTGTTGCATTCGATTCTTCCATATCTGAAAATTACATCCGTCGAAGATCAGAATTCCTCTATGATTAGTGACCTCCATTGGGAGAAGAACAACTGTCCACTTTTCCCTTTGATACCAATTGTCAGGTCCACAAGGCTGAATACCCTGAGAGGGGGGTGAATCAGGGTATGACTAATTTAAAATTAACACTCGTTCTGATCTTGTTTCGTTGTTAAGAAAAACACTCTTCTCTCTCTTTCTTGTTGCACAAAGTAAACAGGAAGTAAAGCATGCATAGGACACAGCAATTTTACTTGGTTCACCGCAAAGGGCTACGTCCAAGGAGAATACGCCGACAAGTTTCCAGTCGTACCAATTCCACTAAACTTCACTAGCTGTAGATTACAATGTTCAGGATAGATCACTTCTATGCCCAGGCTCACTGCCTTTACAATGTTTAGGGTCAGCTCACTGCTTCCCCAAGGGTCACTCCATGTTTCTTTCTCTCCAGCTCACTGCCGGTGGAGAGGATCACCTTCTTTCTCTTCCTTTAGTCACTGCTCTAGGAAGGAATTCACTCACAGTTTATAGACCTGTAGGTATCTTCATTTTCATGAAGGAATGAATCTTCCTCTGTAAGTATATGCTCTGTGGAAGCCCAATTTTCACCCATAGATGAATCTATCTTTGCACCGAAGGTATTGGGAAAACTTACAGCTTCCACGCCGCTCGAAAAACACTGCTTGAAATAAGCCTTACTTGGCGTGCAAATCAATATCGGTGTGCAAGTATCGGCGCACAAGTCACAATGGGCACGCAAGTCCTCCTCTGACACTTGCGCGACTTAAGCTTCCTCAACTCCAAACCCGCGCGACTCACTTTTTTTTATGCCCAATCCAATATTGGCACGCAACTCCACACTGCCACGCAGCTTCAAACACTGGTGCACAACTATAACCCTAGCACGCAAGTCCCACCTGTGCGACCACACACACCACTTGCATGACCACCAGACCTGCGCGACGGGAGCTCTGATTTCTCAAAGTTTTGAACTCCGGTGAAGAACGAAGATGGGTGGTCCAGTATTTATAGGCAAATTTACCACCTTGCGCGATGGCGTGCAAGTCACTTTGCGAAAAACACTTTTCTTCATTTGTCGATTTTCAGGCCCAAAAATTTGGCAAACACTGGAAAACGGTGCCACCTTGTATCTGTTCTTTTGTACCACCTCCAGATCATCCATTCCTTTTGTCGACATTCTTGAATCAAACATGGATCGTTGACCTCAGCTCTTGAACTCGACATTCCATCATGAAATCCTCTTTGTCAACAAATTTCCATGTCATTGTTTGCATTGTCAACAATCACCACTCAGATGTTCACTTTGTCAACAAACACAATCACCTCAAAAATGCTTCAATGATGCCTTGAGGGATTTTTTCCCAACAAGATACATCTGGTCGGATAGCCGTACCGAGGTGGTTTTCCATTCGATGAACCCCCAGGTCTGTGTCGAGATGGACGCATCCCGCATCCCTTTTGAGTCTATTTGGATCACTATCGGTGAGGAATATTGATTCAAATAGAAGGTCATTTATAAGAAATGGACCGAGTTTTGTGGATATTGCAAGAGATTGGGTCATTCGGTTGAAGTTTGCCGAAGGGAGCGTCAGTCTCGGTTGATGTAGGCTCGTGGTAATGGGAATTATGCTTCAGTGAGATCTGAGTTTGGTGCTTGTAATAGCGTTCAAGGGGGTCTGGTTTCGAAAGCTACAGAACAGGTTGAGAAAGGATGGGGTCCAGGTTGTTCTGATGAGAAAGGGGATGCCAATCCTTCGAGTCCTCATCGGGTGTCTGAAGCTTCCGGTGCTAAGGCGACATAGGATAATCCGTTGGTTTATGAGGTTTTACAAAGGTTGAGGAGGGACTTGGGAGTACCAGTTTCTACCATGGTTGATCTGGGTTCATTGAAAAGTGAGGAATGTAGAGTGGTTAGTGCTGCAGAAGTTGTCTCCATGAATGCTAAGGCTGCTAAAGGCCTTGATCCGTTGGCCAAACCTTTTTTATCTTTGAATAACAGATTTCAGGTGCTTTCTGAAGACTTGTTGGATGCGGTTTTGGAGGAGGCTATTATGATGGGAGGTGAGGTTAGTCCGGAGATCTTAGATGACTAGCAGGTTGAATGTAGAGTGCATGATCCTAATTCGGTTGGTGAAGAAGCCAGGGAGGATCAACAGGCCGAATGTCTGGGACAGGAAGCAGGTGTCATGGATGAGGGTAACAATTCTAATGGAGCAAGGCACAGCCCTTAGGTGGGGAGCACGGACCAGAGGCTGGGATACAATGTTAGACCACCTGTGTAAAATGCTCCTACTAAATACCAGTGGCCCCCTTTGATGGAGTGTAATACTCCAATACAGAATCCAGGAATCAACGCAGATTTTGCTGCTGTTGTTTTAAGGGAGCGAGCTGGAATTGGAAGGGGGTATTCATGGGGAGGGAAATAGAACATGAGTGGTCCAGTTGGTCTATCCTTTAGTGATGTTGTTAAAAGTGGGAATCAGATGATAGCCACAGCTGATGGACCCTTGTCTTCTACTCCAAGAAGAAGACCAAGGAAGGACTACTCATTTCTTCTGAGCCCGATGCAGACTAGATCTTCATAAAAGCAGAATAATGGGGTGACATTGGATTTTAAAAAGGGTATAAAGACCAAGAAGGATCCCTCAGATCAATCTGTTCTGGAACAACTTTGCAGCCGGGTCCAAAGTGGAAGGTTTTGGAGGCATTCAGAATGGGAATCAGCTACCGGTGAAGCGGACTCCTGCTTGGGATGTGGAGATGAATATAGTTATTATGATGTGTAAGTTCTATGTTGTTTTATGTTGTCTGACTTGTATTTGGTTGTATATTTCGGTACTGGGAACCCATAAACTAGCTTCTAAAAATGGGAAAAAAATAAATTGCAGGCATTGTTTCTATCTTTAATTAATAAACAATTAGTACAAAAAAAGTGCAATAAATTTATTCATATTAAAATTTGTACTAATAATAGTCACCCTCTAGTATCTCCATGAAGAACTAGAAGTGGCACGCCGCTCCCTCACTATTGAGGCTCCTGAAGGGGGAGGCGATGACTAAACTGCTGATGGGATTCTCACAGAGGGTGTGAGAGATGGTGCAGGGGGAGATGGTGTAGGGGGGCAGAGGATGCTGGCTCAGATGTCGTATTGAGGGAGATAGATGGATCGTCATCTGTGGAAGTGTTCGATGAAATTGTATAGCTCTTCCTCATTGTAAAACCTGTAATTTTATCAAATAAAATTATGTTCAGAACATATATTTCAAAAAAAATTATGAAAAAAAAAATAAAAATGATAACAGATGCACAGTACTAACAAACTGAATATGCATAACAATGACAATGAATGACTGCAAAAATTAAATATGTGGTCACTAAATGAATGCATAAATGTACATACAATCATTTTCCCCTTAAATAATGTTATTTTACTACTCCATTACTTCATCCCCTTAATATATACTCGCTAGACTAATATTTTCAATATCATGATGGACAAATATGTCCGCTTCTTTTTTTTGATGAGATTCAATGTTAGAGGTCAAATCTTCCACTTCATCACCCATATCATAAAAATATATTTGTTTTACATGATCAGCTACACTTAAACCTTCATCCACAACATCATTCACAAAATATAACAATTTTTCTTGCGATAATAAGATATATGGATCATGCATTTCACGATCACCAACATCCATCAAGAGAAAGAAGTTCACAGAAGTAAATTTCAAGGAATCTCTTTTAACACCTCTGATAATATAGACCCAATTGTATTTGAATAAAACAACTAAAAAATGCCCATGGTAGTTTAATTCAATAATATCAGTTGACTTTATATAGTATCCCACTTCAGAAAATGTAAATATACAACTATTCTCTATTTTCAAATCCTCTTCTTGTCCAACTGTACGAAATCAAAATCCATTCATGTTTTAAGCTTCAAACTTTCTAACGTGTTTTAGAGAACCTCAAGCAAAAAACATAAAATCTTCTGAAAAGTATACTTGAGTATCAATATTCATGATCAAAAAAATACATTATTATATTTACAAAATATATGTGTCAACCTAATATCCACATTTATTGCAATATTTATGAATTTACATGTCGTGAAAACCATTATACAAGCTCTTTCTTAACAGCTTTCATTATATCTTCCTTATTTTTTGTTCGGCCTCTCATTTGTCTCTTTATTTGATTCCTCAACTCTTCAATAAATGGATCTGAAATTTCACTATTCATCATCACATATCTATGTACCTTTAATAATTCCATTTCTATCAGTGTAACATTTGAGGTCTTCCCAACTGATTGGCCAATAGTAGGAAATATTTTTGATTTCCAATGTATTTGAGATTGAGTCAATGTGTCATCAATAAGTTAAACTCGATTAAATCTTGTCTCAATATCATCCATGTATTTAGAACAAAAGTTAAGACACTCCTCTTCTAAATAGCCTTCATCAATAGAGCCTTCTGGTTGATCTTTATTTCTCACGTATGCTTTCAAATGCCCAAGATATCTGTGAAATAAAATAAAAAAACATAATTATGAATTTAATTAAGTGACAAAAATTGTTTACATAACTGAAAAAAATATAAAGTACCTCTCAATTGGATACATCCATCTTTAATGTACGGGGCCTCCTCATTTAGCTTCCTCAAGAAAATGCATAGTCAAATAAATCATAACATTAAAAAAATTATGGAAGAAAGATCATCTCCATCGCACAAAGTGCCAATACAAACCTCTACTAAATGTTTTAAAGATCAAATGGATTTTGAGATTTCTCATATAGTTGTCTGTAAAATGTTCAGAATTGGAGTACAATAGTAGTAACTTTTTTGGGTAATAATGTACACAATTCCAATGGTAATAATTTTTGTAAAAAAATATGTGAATCATGACTTTTCAATCCATTTGACCTATGATTATTTAAGTCAACACACCTTAATATGTTAGTTGAATACCCATAATATACCTTCACATGATTTAAAATTTTAAGGAATGTATATTTATCCCTATTTTTCATTGCAAAAATTATCGGATCAAACTTTTCATTCTCATCTGGCTAGAGATCATGTTTTATTTTCATTACATGTAAGTATTTATGGGCGTTGAGATGATCCTTAGACTTTACATTCTCATTAAGTAATGTTAAGATCAAATTTTCATAGACAATCTTCTCAATATGCATCACATCAAGATTAATCCACAACAAATTAAATTCCCAATATGGAAGTTTGAAGAATATACTTTTTTCTTCCATTGTTACATTCCAATTTCACTTGACGATGAACTTTGAACTTGTTTCCCACTATCATTCAAATAATGAACTTTACCAAATTCTATTGTAACATTTCCAAGTTGTGCCAATATTTTAGAACTAGTTAACAACTTTTAAGGTGGTCTACGATCAATGAAACTATTAAATTTTGATTTATTCAGCCGAAATCTGTGAGATGCATTGAGAAATATTTGATGGCACAAGAAGCACCATTTTCTACTATGAGGTAGTTGTTTGGGCTCAAAATCAAAGTTACAAAAAGAAAAATCAAAACCCATGTAATTGTTCCAAACAAATAAATTCCCATGTTCAGGGAAGTCACTGATGGTCCACATTAAAGTAGCATCCATTTTGAACATTGTTTTTGAAGAATCATCATATGTCTCAACATCGTTCCTCCATAAATCCTACAATTATTCAATTAAATGCTGAAAGTATACATCAATATCATTTCTAGGAAATTTATTTCTATGAATAATCATAAAAATGATAAAATACATTTTTTATACACAACCATGGAGGAAGATTGTAAGGGATCAAGACAACTGGCCAAATTCTATAACTGTTACTCAATGTCCCAAATTGGTTAAATCCATTGGCAGCTAATCCAAATCAAACATTCCTCGGATTAGTTGAGAAATATGGATGTAATGAATCAAATGTATTCCATGATTATGAATTGTGTGGATGTTGCATTAACCCATTATTGTTATTATCTACATAATTCCACTTCATGTGTTCAGTGGTTTTCATGACATGAATAATCTTTTCATTTTAGAATTTAAAGGAAAGTAATGCAGAACCTTTGAAGGTGTTTTACTTTTATTCTTCTTTATGGTAGTATGTTGATTCAGACTTACAACATCACCATTGACTTCCATCTAGAATAAGAACCTTTTTTCAATCCTGACTACTTGAATCCTCTTGCCAATAAAGCATACAATCATTGGGACACAAATGTATTTTTTTATAATTCAAACCAAGCCTATTAACATATTTTATCATATCATAAAAATAATCGAGGATGTTTTCTTCAGGAAATTAATCACACAAAAATTACAATATCATGGACATTTCCTTATTTGTAATTCCATATAGACATTTCATTTGGTACAACTTTAGCCGAAAAGAAAATTTTGAATATTTCAAACGTCCACTATACAAATCATGATTTCCATTATCTACTAAACCATGAAAAATATTTTCCTCAGTGAAGTTTTCTCTTACATTAGCCTCAACAGAATCAAGAGGAGGATCCAATGATGTGTAAAAATCTTGATCTGGTTGTCCTATAGTCTCAAAAACATCACTTGTCATATTTCTATTTGTAGAACCCTCATCTGATAGTTATGATATGTTTTGATGTTGATGGTGGGGTAATTCAATTATGATTACATAATTTATAAGGTTTTCCATTTCATTTTCCATTGTCGATGATGTTGGGAGCACATTCTTTGGATTGACATCAGTGTTCAACCCTTCTATAATGTTCGATTCTCTGTGCCAAATCCAACCCAAATATTAAGTAGGGAATTTCTTCAATATAAAATGTTCATAAACTTCATCTCCCTTCAACCATATTCTAAATTTACATTTTTTACATGGACATATTATTCTCCCTTCAATGGATTGATTGGAAATTGAAAAATATAAAAAATCATCCAAACCCTTAGCATAATGATGTGTGTTCCTTAGTAATTTGATCTAGCTTTTATCTATGTATATCACAATGTGCCTATACAATATTAAAAAAAATAAAACACATAAAAATTACTAAATAGATAAATAGATTCATATCTACTAGTTTAAAAAAATGTATAAATATGATAAATAAGGTTTTCCTATATAAATACATATGGTAAATAATGAACCCATCCACTATAAAACCGTAGCATAAAAATTAAAAAGATCCATAAAAAAATAAAGAGATAATAAGAAACAAAGCATGCTATAAAAAATTAACTATATACTATATATCAGGAAATTAACACCCCAATTAACTGAAGAACCAAAGAAAAAATGATGTTGATGAAAAAAATAATAACCAAAATGACACTAAATACATAGATAATACCAATGAAATTGATGACATGGACAATACGAATGGAAATTATGATATAAATAATTTCAATGATGCCAATGAAATTGAATAAATATGTGATACAAACAACATCAGTGACACCTATGAGTTGAACAACACCAAATAAACTCTAGAAACAAATAAAACATATGAAACCAATGACTTTGATGAAATTGAGGACAAATATCACAATTATGACACTTATTACCATGAGCACATCAACACAATCATATGTGACAGTGAATGAGAAAACACTGATGACATAAATGATATAGATGACCCAAACAAATATATGTGAAGTATAAATTTATCAATTTAATTGATTTTCTTAACTTAAGTATGTTAATAATAAAACAAATATATTTTATGTTTAATTTAATGTATATAAAAAATAAATATCTATATTAAAATTTTTGTTAACTGAAAAGACCAAAAAGAGTTTCTAAATTAGAATGAAATTATACTAATTTTATAATGTGTTTGTCATAGGAATTATAGGATCAAAATATCTATTGAAAATACTGTATTACTCTCATTAACTACAAAATTAACAAAGTATGTTTTATAATCTTTGAGGTCACACTTGTATAGTAATAAAGTTATAAAATATATAGTTTTGGTAACTAAATATTTTATCTATTGACCTTAAAATCAATTATTTTAGAAAAGAACTAAAATTTTATATTAGGATATTATTAGCATGATTTAAAATAATATTAATTCAATTTTTTAAAATTAATATTCGAAAATTTAAAAAATTATTTTTAAAATGAAGAAACAAAATATAAAGAAAAATATCATTATTGAAAAAATGATTTTTTTCAAACATTAAGTTCTCTAAATATTATTTCATATCAATAAAAATATAAAACTTTCTAATATATTACTTTATCTATAATAATAATTTAAAAGTATTAAATTTAAATTATTAGTATAAAATATATAACATTTAAAATTTATAGGTTTTTTAAAAACTTATACATTTATATTAAATAATATTTAAGAAATATGATTATAATTAATTATTTATAATGTAATATTTTAGTTTTTCCAATTCATTTATATCAATATATTTCATTGTATATTATAAATACATCATATCATACTTTAATTATAAAAATATTAATGTGTAACATGTAAATATATAAATATTTATAATATTTTAGCATTATATTTTTTTCAATTATTATTATTATTGAATTATATTATTTTTAATCTACTACTAATAATATGTGATAATAGTACACCTATTTGATACATGTATGTCAAAAACCCACATTTCAACAAAAAATATATATATTGACAAGATTCTTTCTTATATATGGCCTTAATAAACTCAGTTATTCCATTAAAAATAATTATATTACACTTTTAAATTTAATAGATTTCATTTTATAACTCACAATATACTTTCCCCCTTTTAGGATGTTCTTCCTCATTATGGTTTTTTATTTATCTTGGATATCCATGAGGATAACTATCATATGGTATATTTCCTACCATTGAAGATTTTAATCTTTTAATTTTATATCTCCTTTTAGTTTATGGACTTTTAAAATGATGGAATAATTTGTAGTGAGTAATTAACCATTTTCTATAATACTTCATTTCATTTGATTTTATTTTAATGTTTTAATATCAATGTATAAAGGATTTTTAGTTTAATTAATATATTTTATGAATTATTATCTATTATATATCAATTCCATCAGCCAAATAAATAAAAGTTAGATTAAAAATGTTAACATATAGTTTACTAGAAGTATTTTCTTCCAAAAAACCAATGGCATTACATTCTCCCCTCTTAATCAAATTATGTCCTTAAATTTGTAATAATCACTTAAAAACAATAATTAATTATATGTAAAGATAATCATGACATGAGATATATATTCTAAGAGATACAAACATTTTTATCTTAGGTAATATTGGGTAATATTTATTTTCCCTCATAATAGCCATGTATAATGATTCTCAACCATGTATTCCAAGTATAACTCTACAAACATAACTTAGGAGTTTATAGGGGCACTTATTCCACCAATATCCTATTTCTAACCAAATTTTAAAACGAAAATTATAGATATAGTATTCAATATAATCATATTTAATGATCATATGAATATGAAATCTCAATCCTATGAAACTATCTTTTATGGCACAATAATTTCAACAGAAGACACATTCAGTACAACTATGTGGAACTTGGTTCATCCAATAATTATCTTTGTTGAACTTAAGTATATTTATGTTGTGTTCTTTCATTAATATTTACCTAGTGATATAAATTAATTAAGAAAACAATTAATGAAAAAACATGGTATGTATATCGATCAATCACCCCGAATCAATCTGTGACATATATTAGGTGTATTCTCGATCACCCCAAGCTGAAAACTAGTTGCAAGGTCTCATAAAATAATTATTTAGAATGGTTTTATCATACATAGACAAATGGTTAATTAAAATCTAAAAAATTAAAATAGATTAAGAACAAAAAAAATAAAAGGATACATTCCATATGTATATTAATCATCAACACATAATTAATTAATACATAAATAAAATTTAATAAACAACATGGGTGACACTAAATACCATAATAAATATTATAACATTAATTAAACTATTGATATTGATGACTTAATTTACACTAACAAAACTGATAAAACAAATTATATAGATGACCCAAACTAATGATATAGATTTACAACGTTGAGGGCTTCAGGGGGGTCGTTGGGGTCACGGGGGTTGTTAGGGTCGTGGGGGTCATGATTGGTGGTGAGGTGCACTGAGGGGAACTGAGGAATGTTGATCTTTGAAGGGTCACCAGGGTGGCGTGGGGCATCAGGGTACTAGGGATTCTGGTGGTCGTAGGGGGTTGGGGGTTGGGGGTGTCGGGGGAGTCGGGGGAGTTTCGTTACTATAAAAAACCCACATTTCGTGGTGGTTTATTAAAAATGCTGCAAATTTATTAAAAAACTATTTAGCATAGGTCTATTAAATCGTCGCTAAAAACAGCCACTAAAGGATAACAATTTTGTAGTAAACATTGGATCACAACGAATCAAGGATCATGTGCCAACATATTTTTTGGATATTTCCAGTTATATAAACATATAACTATTCTTTTTTAGTGATCAATACAAACTCCAAGTAGTATGTTTTATTTTTTTAATTACATCATGTTATTTTATCCTGGAAAAATGAGGATTAGTTCGACAAAGATAAATCAATTCAAACATCTATGGTAGATTAATTTTCGATGGATTTATTTTGATCGTTATTTATTTTACCTTTATACCTCTAAATTTATGACAACAGATTATGGATGAACAAAAAAAGGTTGAGGTTTTCTCCTCACATCTTGTAACTTGTGGATTTCTCCCCCTTTTCATCACACATTCATCACATGAATTTTCTTTAGCCTATGGTTCAATCATTACCTGGTAATTTATTATTGTGTGAATGTTCCCCAGCACAACAGATCATTACCATGAGTACGACTTGAGATTGAGGTTTCAATTCAAGGATTGGTGATGACGTTGTGTGATTTGTGGTGGAATGAGACGGGATCAGACCAATGATTCCATTCTTCAGATGGATATGTGTAAAGACTCAGAATTTCCATGGAATTTTTTTTTCTTAAATACATGGGAATTTTACGAGTCCATGAAAACTGACGGCGCATGGTTCTGAGGCCCGGTGTGCTAGGAATCAATTTTTGAAGTTTTGTTTGGTTATGTTCAGTAAACGTACGAGTGGGATTTTATAACTTTTTAACCGATGCTCAGAATAAAAATCTGAGGGCATCGTTGAACTCACAATGCCAGTATTCGCTTAATAAGACTTTCACCTCGACGACAGATGGTTGGGAATAAAATATAGTTTTGGGGTTTTATGTGGGAATAATAAAATAAAATAAGTGAATGTATTATTTTATAATATTTATTACAACCACCATGTGGAAGTTCGAGGTGGGAACCACCACACCTTAGCCTCCCATGATAGGTTATGGTGGTGGGGTCTGCCCGAACCCAACCACCACATCATGTTTATTGTGGTGGGGACCACCTGGGATTTAAACCCCCTTGAAACACCCCATTAATGGAGGAACCCTCAAACTTCCATTAAGTATCGGGGAGACTCTCCAACTCCCCTAACCCTTAATGTACTTTATCCTCCTACTTAATTAATTGAGCCAACACATTCAATTAATTAATTAAAACAATTTGAATTTTACGCCAACAATTTAATACGATATCATAATCTATTATTTTTGGATTGGCATTCTTCAATTTGGTGGAACAGAGAAGAAGAGAGAAAAATATATTGAAAACAGAGAACTAAGAACATGTTCTTCCAACGAAGAACGTCGGCAAGGAGCATCTACAACTTCCTTCCTCAGAACATCCTTCGATGTGGGATGCGTTTGTCTACAACGAATCGACATCCGCCTTTCCGCGACTTCGTGAATCATCAAAAAACAAGGTAGGGGTGTGTTATTATTTGAGTAATGTTGATTCTTCCTTCCATGATTGTTTCTCTTGACCTGCTTGCTACCAAACTAACATAGAAGGACTAGGCCAAACGAACACGGCCTGATCCCTCCGCCGTTATTTTGAATGTTTGGTGTGTTCTTCATGTTCTTCATGGGTGACAAACAATGGATCGTTTCAAGAGTGTTGTGATACGCAACGATCCCAAATTGAAGACCCAAGATCACAATGATCTGGCAGAGGTGCGACAATGATAGTGAGCGGCGGATCAGACCGGAATAGGAAGGGTCGTTCCTCGAATTTTCTTCAAGAGGGTGAATCAAATCATGTTTTTGGAGACGATCAGAGGCGCGAAAACACTGTAGTGGACTACAGGACATCGGGGTGACCTAGTGTATGAGGTTTTGTGACAAACGGACCATAAGAATGAAGAACATACTTCACAAGAGGTGCGCTAGCAAGAGGCACCATTTCTGGAAATATTGAAAATACACGGCGTGTACTTTTGACGAACACGGCGTGTAGTATGGGAATTCTACGGCTTGAGTTTCGGATGTTAGACAAGTAACACATAGTGTATGACCCCGGTCACACGGCGTATATTCTCTATGCAGAATGGAAGAAGTGGATTTGTGAGACATGGCGTGTATTCTGTAACATACACGGACACGGGCAGAATTACAGGCCCAAGAGGCACGATGTGTACTGTCTACATAGAATGGAAGAAGCAGATTTGCGAGACTCAGTGTGTATCCCGGGGATATACAAACACGGGGTGGATTACATGGGTATGTACTCCACCACATGGCTCAGCATGGCCAGTGGAACTGGCTACCCCGTGTAGCAGTTACACGGGTTGGAGAACACGAGTTGAGGTTGTGTACGGGCATATGGCCAGTGTACATAGAGCCAACACCAATTTCTTGGGAATGATGTGTAACCATACTACACACCGTGTACTTACTTTTTTACATGAACAACCTTACAACATAGGTCGTTGTACAAGGACATTACCCGAGGTCTGAAGACACAGCGTGTGCCTCATTCCTACACACCGTGTACTTTTTGGGAAATAGCTTGGTCATCTTGTCCTCGGTATCTTGGACACATTTTGTTTGGGTTATCCCCCTATGACGTGGTGTACCTTTTGGATACATCAACTTGGGACTTCGTGGCAGTTTATGTATTAACACTTGGCTTGAAAAGCGAAACCCTGTGGATGGCTGTGCACTGACAAATGTTCCTGGATCCTGTGTGGTTTTGATAGAATTGACGATTGTTCCTGGATCCTGTGTGGGTTTGATAGCACTGAGGACTATTATTGGATCATGTGTGGGTTCGACAGCTTTGACTACTGTTCTTGGATCCTGTGTGGGTTCGACAGCACTGGCGACTATTCCTGGATCCTGTGTGGGTTCGAGAGCTCTGAATATTGTTCCTGGATTCTGTGTGGGTCCGACAACACTGATGACTGTTCCTGGATCCTGTGTGGGATCGAAAGCTCCATTTACTATTCTTAGATCCTGTGTGGGTTCGACAGTTCTGAATTTTGTTCCTGGATATTGTGTGGGTTCGACAGAATATTGGATTTAGTGGCTACATCTGATCATCTCTATCTCTCTACAAAATTGGTATACCTATGTAAGATGAGTCAGTAACTTTGGGTTTCCTCATGATTGAGATGGATTACTAGATAACTTAGGTATATGTATGGGCATATACTTATGTGGGGTTATCTATTTATTTCCTACCTTGTGGTTTATCCTTATTGGATTTTGTGAGACCTTGAGGGTCTCGGGGTCCCTACTTAGTATTGCTATACTCAACCTGGCATGGGCTATGCCCGCACCTCGTTGTGTGGGTTGTAGACGATGTACAGCGCTGACTGAGGATCAGAGTAGCAGGACTGGACGGTACTCGGAGGTGGACCATAAAACGAGTCGGTACACGGTAGAGATTGATGGACATGGAGTGTTGTAGGGGCTATTTTTACCTACCCTTCAGGTAGGATCTGTGGTGGATGATCCAGGATCTACTTTCCATCTTTCAGCTATTTTTTCCCTTTTTAGTTGTACTTGTACTTTACATTTGTGCTTGTGTTTCCATCCCCTTTACTTTTCAGCACCCTCTTGTTATACAGTTTTACATAGTGTTTTTTATCCATATTTGTACTATGTTGTGTGTGTTTTCAGTTATAAAGGCAATGCCTTTCCAGTTTAGTGATTTACTCCTTTGGTGCTAGTCGTCATCCCTTGGCCTATGAAAGATGGGATTGGGGTAGTTACGGCACGGTCCCCAGGGGATGGGTTGTGAAAAGTTGGTATCAGAGGATTCGGTTCTACCGCATAACTTAGGACTCTAATCTTTTTTGTGAAGCAATATTTTTAACGGTACTGAGTGTGGTTTTTAGTTCAAGGAGTCCAGTATTGGTGTGAAGGCTGACGTATCCCTACACCAGGACCCTGACTTATGATTTCTAACTCATTGCACGAAAACACTGATTGTGTGTGTGTTTCAAGAGTTTTATTAGTGATCTATTTGAGTCAGCTCACCAGGTATAACTTATTAGCTGTGTCGCACCTGTTACTATTTAGGATAGCCCCACGTAGACAACCAGCCAAGGATACAAGTTTTGTACGAGATGGAAGCCCACTGAGCGACGAGGCCTCGGTGCAGGGCCCTATCACAGTGGAGGCACTAGTGGTACCACTACCCATTGGGACACCGATTCCACCATCCCTAGTAGTAGGGAGTGCACGCCACCTGAGTGAATTTCATGAGTTCCAGCACAAGAGGCTGCCCAAGTACAGGGGTGAGATGGCCCCGCAGGCAGCTGAAGATTGGATAGAGGTTGTGGTGAGAGTCTTCAGACTGGTAGGGACACCAGAAGACCTTATGGTGATCCTTGTCACGAGTCTCCTTCAAGAAGTAGTAGGAAGATGGTGGAGCCTGATGCTCCAGGTGAATGACAAGCCGACACTACTCTGGGTAGACTTTGAGAGCCTGTTTCAAGTGGAGTTTGTCCCAACCACCCTACGTGCAGTGTAGATACAAGAGCGACTGCATCTACAGTAGGGTAGCATAATGGTGGAATAGTACTCAGCGAGGTTCACTGACCTCTTACGCTACTCCACAGATATGGTGCGGGACCCATTCTTCAGGGCCCAGACCTTCGAGTAGGGGATCAGGCGAGAGATCATGGCTTCAATGATCTCCCTCAGCATCCCAACAAAGGCAGGGGTGTTAGAGAGAGCCCTCTTAGTGGAGAGTTTCCTTGCTGAGTAGTCACCAGCAGTGAGATCCGCCACCAGGCATCACGTAGCAGAGTCTTCTACAGCTAGCAGCAGACAGATGTCGCAGAGGTCCAAACGAACTAGACCATCTGGTGGACGACCTTAGGACACGAGTTCGATTGTGTGAGGCACACAAGAAAGAGACTGGCGTTTGGATAACAAGTAGTGTTTCACATGTGGTGGGTAGGGTCACATGGCTCATGACTATTCAGCCCGCTATACAGATGATCATTAGACAGTTGAGGGACCTCACAGGTAGAGGCATAGGTTTGATCAAGGTGATCTGCATGGTACAAGCAGACATGGCAGAGGATCTTGTCATGCAGCTGGTGGTGGACGGCGTTACGAGCTGTTTACACCACCACCACCAAGAGGTCCAACCCGACCGCAGGGAGTAGGTGGAAAACCAAGAGTTCAGCTCCATGCAGCTAAGATTTACGATCATGGCACTCTAGAGATGATTTGAGGTATGACATGTGTCTACTCTACCATAGTTTTAGTTCTTATAGACCTAGGTTCTAGTCAATATTTTGTTGCCACCG
Organism: Viscum album; assembly: GCA_963277665.1. Lineage (NCBI taxonomy): Eukaryota > Viridiplantae > Streptophyta > Magnoliopsida > Santalales > Viscaceae > Viscum > Viscum album. The sequence goes on along the minus strand of OY728137.1, from coordinate 1,690,428,741 downwards.
CCCTCATTCGAAGGTCAGAGATTCTGACGGAGCTGTTGGATCGATCCTTACGACTATATACTCTTATGGGAGAAGAATCGATGATTATGAACTGGTGCTGGTAGTTTGAGCTTACTCTAGGAGGTGAGAGCTTCGGCTGGGATCTCCTCGTAGCGGCGTCGAGGCCTTATGATGTCATCTTGGGTATGGACTGGTTGTCTACAGTCCATGCTTAGATTGATTGTATTAAGTGAAGAGTGCGGTGTGTCCACACGTATGGGACTAGGTTCACCTTCACTGGTGAGGAGGGAACCTTTGTAGTGCAGTAGGGACTTACTCGGAGGAGGGTGCAGCCGATCACTCATTAGTTGGCCTGCCTTACCCTCAGAGCAGTTGATGTGGAGAGTCTGAGCTATCCTATAGTGGTGGACCATTACGTGGATGTTTTCCCTGACAATGTTTTAGGACTACCTATTTGCAGATAGGTGGACTTATACATTGATTTGTACCCTAGGACGACACCGATATCTACACCAGCATATCGGATGGCTCTCACAAAGCTTCGTGAGTTGCAGGTACTGCTGGAGGACTTGTAGGGGAAGGGATTCATCCAGCCCAGTGTTTCTCCCTGGGAAGCCCCAATTCTATTCACCAAAAAAAAGATGGGAGCTTGAGGCTTTGTTTCGAATACCGTCGCCTGAACCAGGTGACCGTGAAGAACAAGTACCCACTCTGGAGGATTGACGACCTCTTTGATCAATTGAAGGGAGCATGGTGGTTCTCGAAGATAGAACTCAGATCAGGATATCACCAGCTCAGAGTTCGAGATGAGGATGTTCAGAAGACGACCTTAAAATGTTGGTATAGACACTACAAGTTCTTAGTTATGCCTTTCAGCTAACCAACACTCCAGTAGTGTTCATGGGACTCATGAACAGAATTTTCCAGCCATACCTCGATCGCTTTGTCATAGTCTTCAGTGACGACATTCTGATCTACTCGACTACTAAGGAGAAGCATGTCTACCATTTGTAGGAAGTACATGACACGCTCCGAGAGCACCAGCTTTATGTTAAGCTCTCAAAGTTCCAATTTTGGATCCGAGAGGTTCACTTTTTGGGACAAGACATCTCGGAGGCTGGAGTTGCATTAGATCCATCGATGATTGAGGCGGTACTTGCTTGGGAGCCACCCAGTAGTGTGATGAAGGTACATAGTTTATTGGGTTTGGTTGGTTACTACTGGAGGTTTGTTCCATACTTCTCCAGAGTTGTAGCACCACTATTTTCCTTGAAGAAGAAGGGGCATCCCTTCATGTGGTCAGATAGATGTCAAAAGAGATTTCAGGAGCTGAGGTAGAGGCTGACTAGTTCCCCCATCTTGAGGCTTCCAGAGGAGGGTGTAGGGTATGTAGTTTACTGCAATGCATCAGGGACCGAGATCGGGTGTGTCCTGATGTAGGAGCGAGTAGTGATTGCATATGGTTCTCAGCATCTAAGACGGCATGAGAAGAACTATGCTACCCATAACCTAGAGTTAGAAGCAATGGTTTTTGCCTTGAAGATATGGTAGCACTATCTGATGTGCGAGTGTTTCACAGTCTACTATGACCAAAAGAGTCTCAGGTATATCTTCTCTCAGAAAGACCTGAACCTAAGTCAGCGACGTTGGCTTGAGTTCTTCCAAGACTATGACTTTGAGATAGTCTATACTCCTGGGAAGGGGAACGTCGTTCCAGATGCACTCCGTAGAATATCTTGTATACAGCTGCTAAGCGAGGCGAAAGATCAGTTAGCTGCCTTACAGATATCCTTTTTTGGATAGATATGGAGTAGCCTTCCTTCAGTATCTTACAGTCACTCCCCCACTTCTTCAGCGAGTCAGGGAGGCATAGCGTGGGAGTGATGACTACGAGACATGATGTGCTCAGATATCAATAGGGCAGGCACCTGATGGATTTTATGAAGGTGGGGAGCATGTAATCCTCTTCATAGGACGTACCTTGGTACCAGTGGCACTTTAGAAGGAAGTGTTGAGGGAGTTCCACACTTCCCCTCTAGCAGTACATCTAGGAGTGGTGAAGATATACCTGGACCTTCGATGCCAGCACTGGTGGCCAAGAATGGAGAAGGCAGTAGTGGATTTTGTCTCTTGATGCCTCACTTGTCAGCAAGTGAAGGCAGAGCACCAAGTACCAACAGGCTTGGTTCAGCCTTTAGAGGTCCCAGAGTGGAAGTGGGATGGGATATCCATGGACTTCGTGATAGGTCTTCCATGTAAATCTAGGGGTCACGACTCGATTTGGGTGATCATTGACTGACTCACCAAGTCGGCCCACTTCTTACTGATAAGATATCAGGGTTCAGTAGAGAGCATGGGATTCCTCTACATGTAGGATATTGTGTGGATACATGGATTACCTTCTTCTATTTTCTCCGATTGTGAAACAAGATTTACTTCCCAACTATGGAAGGGGTTGTAGGAGGCTTTCGGGACACAGCTTCATCTGAGAACCGCCTTCTATCCTCAGATGGATGGCCAGAATGAGAGGACCATTAAGACCCTCAAGGATATGTTGTGTGCTTGTGTCCTTGAATTTTGTCACAGCTGGGAGGATCACTTACCCTTGGTAGAGTTCGCATACAACAACAGTTATCACTCCACCATTGGGATGGCACCTTTTGAGGAATTATACGAGAAACCGTGCAGATCACCCTTTTGTTGGACTGACCCTGGGGAGTCAGCACTAGTGGGACCCAAGATGGTATGGGCTACCATAGGGAAGGTTCAGATCATCCTGGAGCAGATGAGGACTACCCAAAGAATGCAGAAGTCGTATGCTGACAGGAGACAGAGATCTCTAGAGTTCAAGGATGGCGACCACGTCTTTCTACGGGTCTCACGACAATGAGGTTTATGGAGATTTGACCGAGGTGGCAAATTATCTATTTGTTTAACCAGACCTTTCCAGGTCCTTAGTATAGTAGGCGAGGTGGCTTACCACCTGGCTCTTCCACCTCAGTTTCACCGGGTGCATGACGTCTTTCACGTATCCCAACTGAGAGATACATGCATGACCCTTCTCACATCATCAACCATGGGGATATGGACGTTGACGATGGGGTGACTTTTATAGAGGTACCAGTGGAGAATGAGGATTGACAAGAGCGGGTCCTTCATGGACAGTCGATACCTCTGGTGCGTGTTCGTTGACAGTACAGGAACCTCCCAGAAAGCACATAGGAGCGGGAGGCTCAGATGCATGGTCAGTACCCTCATTTGTTCCCTTAGTTCAAGTCATAACTTACGGGGATGTAAATCCCTGAAGTTGGGAGAATCCAAAGACCCATAATTTTCATGGAAATTCTTTTTTCTTAAATACATGGGAATTTTACGAGTCCGTGAAAACTAACAGTTAATGATTCTGAGACCCAATGTGCCCAGAATCAATTTTTGAAGTTTTGTTCGGGTATGTTCAGTAAAAATACAAGTGGGGTTTTATAACTTCTAAAAACGTGCTCAGAATTAAAATCTGAGGGCACTTTTGAACTCGCAATGCCAGTATTCGCTTAATAAGTCTTTCACCTTGAAGGTAGATGGTCGGGAATAAAAGATAGATTTTGGGGTTTTACATGGGAATAATAAAATAAAATAAGTTCATGTCTTTTTTTATTTTATTTGTTACAACCACCATGTAGAAGTTGGAGGTGGAGACCACCACACCTTAACCTCCCATGAGAGATTATAGTGGTGGGGCCCACCCAAACCCAACCACCTCTTCATGTTTATTGTGGTGGGGACCACCAAGGATTTAAACCCCCTTGAAACACCCCATTAATAGGGGAACCCTAAAACTTCCATTAATTGTAGGGGAGCCTCTTCAACTCCCCTAACACTCAATGTACCTTATCCTCCTAGTTAATCAATTGAGACAACACATTCAATTAATTAATTAAAACCATTTTAATTTTATGCCAACAATTTAATAGGATATCATAATCTATTATTTTTGGCTTGGCATTCTTCAATTTGGTGGAATAGTGAAGAAGAGAGAAAAAGCTCTCGCCATTGGAGAATGAAGAATGCGTTCTTCCAATGAAGAACACCAGTAAGGAGCATCTACAACTTTCATCCTCGGAACCTCCTTCGATGTTGGATGTGTTTGTCTACAACGAATCGACATCTGCCTTTCCGCGACTTCGTCAACGATCAACGAAGAAGGTAGGGGTGTGTTTTGATTTGAGAAACGTTGATTATTCCTTCCATGATTGTTTCTCTTGACCTGTTTTCTACCAAACTAATGCAAAAGGACAAGGCCAAACAAACACAGCATGATCCCTTCATTGTTCTTGTGAATGTTTGGTGTGTTCTTCGCGTTCTTCATGTGTGATGAACAATAGATCGTTGTGAGACCATTGTGCTATGAAACGATCCCAAATTGAAGATCCAACATCACAATGATCTAGTGGAGGTGCGATAATGATAGCGGGAAACAGATTGGACTAGAACGGGAAGGATCGTTCTTCAAGAGGGTGAATCAAATTGTGTTTTCGGAGCCAATCGAAGTCCCGAAAACACTAGAGATGACTAAGGGACATTGGGGCGACCTAGTGTCTGATGTTTTGGGAAGAATGGACTTTCAGAATAAAGAACGAACTTCACGGAAGGCTCACTGGCAAGAGGCATTGTTTCTGGAAAATTCCAGAATACACGGCGTGTACTTCTGACGAACATGTCGTGTAGTACAGGATTTATGCGGCTTGAGTTTTGGATTTAGACAAGTAACACACAGCATCTGACCCTAACCACACGGTGTATATTCTCTATGTAGAATGGCAGAAGCGTCTTCATGAGAAATGGTGTGTTTTCTTGGAAATACACGGACACAGGAAGAATTACATGTCCAAGAGGCATGGTGTGTACTGTCTACAAAGAATGGAAGAAGCAGCTTCGCGAGACTCGACGTGTATCCCAGAGATACATGGACACGGGGTGGAGTACATGGGTATGTACTCCACCACACTACTAGGCATGGCCAGTGGCACGGGCTACCCCATATACTAGCTACACAAGTTAGAGAACACGGGTTGAGGCCGTGTAAGGGCACAGGGACAGCGTACATGGAGCCGACCCCAGTTGCTTTGATACGACATGTAACCATACCACATATCATGTACTTACTTTTTTACATGACCAGCCTTATGACATGAGCCATTGTACGAGGGCAGTACCCGAGGTCTGAAGACACGGCGTGTGCCTCATTCCTACATACCATGTACTTTTTTGGAAATGTCTTGATCATCTTATCCTTAGTATCTTGGACGCATTTTGTTTGGGTTATCCCCCTATGACGTGGTAGACCTTTTGGATACATCGACTTGGGACTTCATGGTCGTTGATGGATCGAAACTTTTCTTGAAGAGAAGAACCCTATGGTTGGTTGTGCATCGATGATTGTTCCTGGATCCTGTGTGGGTTAGACAGCATTGACAATTGTTCCTAGATCCTATGTGGGTTCGACAGCACTGAGGACTGTTCCTGGATCCCGTGTGGGTTCGACAGTTCCAACTACTATTCCAGGATCCTGTGTGGATCTGACAGCACTAATGATTGTTCCTGGATCCTGTGTGGGTTCGACAGCTCTGACTATTGTTCCTGGATCCTGTGTGGGTTCGATAGTAGAGACGACTGTTCCTGGATCCTGTGTGGGTTCGACAGCTCTGTTTACTATTCCTAGATCCAGTGTGGGTTCAAAAGTTCAGAATTATCTTCCTAGATCATGTTTGGGTTCGATAGAATATATGATTCCGTGGCTACATCTGATCATCTCTATCTCTCTACAAATGTTGTATACCTATGTGAGTTGAGTCAGTAACTTTGTGTTTTCCTCATGATATAGATGGATTGCTTGATAACTTAGGTATATGTATGGGATTATACCTAAGTGGGGTTATATGTTGATTTCATACCTGGTGGTTTATCCTTGTTGGATTTTGTGAGACCTTGAGGGTATCAGGGTCCCTACTGAGTATTTTTATACTCACCCCTGCATGAGCTATGCTCGCACCTTGTTTTTTTGGTTGCAGACGACAGACAGCACTGACTGGGGATCAGAGTAGCAGGATTGGACAGTACCCGGAGGTGGACCTTACGATGATTTGGTACATGGAGGAGACTAACCAATGTGGAGTGTTGTGGGGGATATCTGAACCTACCCTTCAGGTAGGATCCATGGTGGACGATCCAGGAGCTGCTTTTCATCTTTCATCTTTTTTCCCCTTTTCAGTTGTACTTGTACTTTACAGTTGCGCTTGTATTTCCAGCCCCTTTATTATTCAGCACTCTCTTGTTATACAGTTTTACGTAGTGTTTTGTATCCATCCGTGTACTCTATTGTGTGTGTTTTCAATTATAAATGCAATGGATTCCCAATTTAAATATTTACATCTTTAGTGCTAGTTTCCAGCCTCTGGCCTATGGAAGGCAAGCTTGGGGTAGTTACAGAATGGTCCCTGGGGGACGGGTCGTGACAATATGCAATGGAGGTTTAAGGAAGTGAAAGATATGGCACGATGGTTGTCTTATCAAAGAAAATAAAAGACTGGATCTTGTCAATACTTAATGGAAAGGATTGTATGGATTTAGATGTGTGAATTATAGATGAAAAAAAGTGGTATCAGTATGCATGGATGACAAGTAATAACTCTAGGTTTCAGGATATTCTTGGGTTACACATTGGGTAATTTGGGATCACTTTCTGTGTGGAACCCCATTACTATTACACTAGGGTTCTAATGGAGAGTTACATATCATAGGTCATGTGACCCTATTCCAAGTTGTGTGACTTGTTCTAGGAAGCTTTCTATGTAACTCATAGGTTAAATGTGTACAATTCCAAAGTACATGGACATTACCAGAGTACACAGACATGGTCTGGTGTGCACAGGAACGGTCAGATAGCATGGGAAGAGTTTCTTGTGATCTCTATATGTTGTGTAATATTCTAACATGTAGTATATATGTATATATATATATATATATATTTCTTGTGAGGAAGAACAACATGATCATATCATGGGTTGGATGGACACACCGTGTACCACCTGTACACACCTTGTACCCCACATTGAGGGTGTTTGGAGCCCTTTGTTTCTTCATTCTGGGCTAGTATCGGTTTAGTGTGTTCCTTTAGTTAGTCCCCTTGAGGGTACAAAGTAGTTTCATATCCACATCTATACATTGTGATCCCATCTAGAGTACGAGTCTTAGATTTACTTTGTGGTGCCCCTCTGGGAGACCAATGTGTGATCCTCTATCATTTTATACCACAGGTGGTGTTTGTGGAATCAGTGTAGTATCCTTCATAAGAGAATCGATCCCCCGTCTAACATTCCATTTTCATAGGGTTTGGGGTATCATTGGATTATGATCCACTATATAATGTGTTAGTCAAGGTTGGGTTTTTGGTTTCCCCAGTGGTCCTAGTTGTGATCCCCTATATGAATATCGGGTCTTCAGATACCAGTGACTTTACTTGGGTGGGGCCTAATGATCATGTCCTCTTTGATGAGTTTCTCGAATTATAGCTTGGATCATGAAGTGGATTCTCCCAGAATGAGTGTTGCTTCAAGAAGAATCATGTGGTTGGCAGTTTGGTTATGACCGCCTGGAGGCGCGGTTTCCTTCCTGAGTATATCTGGGTTTTTTGTTTATGCATTGATTGATATATAATTGTTATCAATTGAATATTCTTCATTCTTCTTTTTTAGTACTTTTAAGGTTTCCTAGTGGGTATTTTTATACTCACCCCTACATAGGCATTCCGACACATTTCATTCCTTATAAAGATGATGGCCCATTTTATGGTGTCATGGGAGGATAGGGAGCTAGTAGAGCATAGATTGAGCTTTTCTAACTGAGGTTTTTCTGGTGTTTTCATTTTATAGTATTCAAAACCATTAGAGAATGTTGTAATATTTTCAAAAAAAATTGTTTTTATTTGGGCCCCTTTATCATTTTCAGTACTTTACTGTCATACTTTGATAGTGGGATCTTAGTTGTATATGTTCATTGGTTTCATTTGTTTTACATTTCATTATTTAATGGAATTAGAGATTTGTGCGTGTGAGAAAGTACATTAGGCTAATTCCTCCCATATCTGTGACATGCCTAATTAGTGTTGGTCACCCACCCCTGGCATATTGGTGGTTGGCTTGGGGTTCTCATGGTTCAAGCCCCATTGGGTCGAGTCATGAAAATTTCCATGTAAGTATCTTGTTCTTCTTTATGTTTTTAAATTACATCCTCATAACACTCTAATTATGTTCCATTAACATTATTATACCTCTATGAAGATGAAATTAAAATTATATTACAATAAACTATTACCAACTCATGTGTATTACATGTTTTGTTTTTTTCAGTTTAACTAGCTACATGAATGATTTTATATAAACAACATCATTTTCATCAAAAAGGAGTATTAATGGTTAAATTATTTCATTATCATTTTTCTAGATGTTTGAAAAACATATGTTTAATCATTATAATGTAATTTTTTATAGGTAAAATTACATGAAATATGAAAATAATAAATTTTATTTATACAAATTATACACATATTATCTAACAAAAGAACATCGTTATAAGGAACCAGCCTTACAAATTATATAATAATGAGTTTTAAGTCCAGAATTATGTCTCTTTCATTTGGGAATCATTTTAGGTTTAGAGTTTTAGAGAATTATGGAATAAATCATACATAAAAAATGATACAATAAAAAGTGGACACTTACAATTAGAATCCATTTTTTTCATATTATAATACTTTCAAAATAGAGAATGATTTATTTTCATATAAAATATTCAATACTTTTAAATTTATTTCAAATTTCCTATACCAATCCTTAAATCATGTGAAAAAAAAAATTAAAATATGGTATGATAACACAAAGATCAATAAGTTAAATAAAAAAGAAAAAAACCATTTGTCCAATGAAAAACATGAAAATACTAGAAAAAAATGTTAAAAACATAAATATTTACCCAGATATGGAATCTTCATACATATAAAAAGTTTATTTATATTACCATTTAAAAAAAATATTTCCATGAAACATTATTAGAAATAATAGATAATTCATGTTGGTACCTTGGTATTTCATCTCATAGAACCCTTATAGAACCCTTACAAAACTATTACAAATTTAAATAGTTTTATGGAAAAATTCAAATATAATTACCTAGAGAACATAATCATTACCCAATGAATTATAGCACTATTGGGGTGCACCCATCATATAAGATATAATGGGATTACACTTTTGTATCTTGGTGTACCCATAATATGTAATTTCCAACAACCAGAACATGAATAAAACATTTTATTCTTTCACTTTTTAATTAGAAAACGATGGAAAAAACTTTTAAAATAACATAGAAATCAATTTTAGATATCAAAATACCATTTTCATTTAAAACCCCATTCTCAATACAAAAAACCCCAAAAACCCTAAATAGGTTTATTTATTGAAGAAAACATGGATTCTTTCAAAGTAATCCATAAATCAAGCAACATTCATGATGGTGGGAAATTTTTTTGATTATATGTATATTAGAAATAGAACATTCCTTTTTTCATTTGTCAAAATGCTCTGTATAAAACATGTAAAAAGACTACTTTTGAAATCCTAGGAAAATTAAGTAAAAAAAGACAAAAATGTACTTTTAAATAATTTATGTCCATATAAAAACATCCAAAAAATCATTTTAAAAACACAGACATGGAAAAGAAATATTTGGAAGGAAAACATTAAAAGATGATTTTTTTAATGAAAAGACCCTTATCACCATGAAAATATTTAAATCATAAGACACGTAAAATATTAACTTTTAAAAAATCATTAAATACTATAAAAATATGAAAAATAATTATATAAAATTTAAAATGGTCAGTATATATACCTCATAAAAGAATATAGGCCCATGAAATTAAAGTATGCCTCAACGAAAGGATGTTTAGATGAAGTCCCTTACCATGAGTCTAACATGTCACGTGTGTCTATATCTTCCTAAATAATAAACTTGTTATAATTATTTATATTATTAAGAAAGTTTTTAGAGATTATTATTACTTTAAATTAAATTATTACCATGTTATATAAAATTACATAATCAATTAAATTTAGATCATATTTTTTGACCATATTCAGCTTATGTGTCAACAATGACATTAGTTGGATAACTATGGTTAAACTGGTAATTATTTAAACATCTATATAAAAATAATCATGAAATATTTATCATATTTATATATAAATCTTTATTTTAATACTTATCATGAAATATGGTTTTGAGAAATGATATATGTTACAATTATCGGTACAATAGGTCATATGTACACATCAGTAACATTTCCGTTTTTCAATGATCACTATCCAAAAGCAGTAAGTAATATTTTATTATTAAATAATGTTAATGATATCATGCATATAATATTATTTCTTTAAATATAATTATATTTATCATCCATGTGGTGCGGTGATGAAAATATATTTTCATTACTTCGTGAATGCAGTAGTCCACTCAAACAAGAATGATGCTATCATTTTTCAGTGAATGGAGAGTATGAAATAAAAATGATATATTATCTTCTAATAATGATAAATATGCTATTAATATAAAAATTATTCAATTTATATCACATATATTCATTATATTTACACTTATTATCTTCCATGAAAAGAGTTAGTGAAAATAAATCACATCGCCTCACAAGGTGGTTGTCCGCCGTACACGCGAACGACATTATTGTATCCACTATAGAATGGATTTTTAAAACTTATACATTACATAATGAGTCAAGAGGTAAAATTATGTTATAAATATCATATTTATAATTAATATTCCTCATAATACCCATCCATTATAGGTGTTAATGGAAAATTTAATGACATCAGTTCGCAAGGCAGTAGTCCACCGTACACAAGAAATGTGATTTCATAAACTATTTGATCAAAGAGGGGAATAATTTGGGTTATTAAATTATCATAAAAAATATATATATATGGAAGATACTAAGGTAATTTTATATGAATGTTTTAAGAATAATCTAAGTGGGTTATGTAATAAATAAAATAAAAATTCTTGTTGAAGAACGTTGCCTATTATTCAAGTAACTTATTTTGGTTTGAACTAAAGGCCTTCCTTGGTTGGATTTCTGCCTAAAACAAGGATTCTAGGATGATAGTCAGGAATTAGAGAATTTATTTGGGTAGTTATTGGATGAAGGAATGGGTTTTTAGGGAGTAAATATAAGAGAATAGTTGGTGGCCTTTTATAAGTGGGGTGAGTGGCACACTTGTAATTTTTGAAAAGAATGAATTACACCCATGTTTTTTTCAGGACACTAGGATACAATAAAATAATTTTTGAGAATAGAAGTTATGAGGATGATATATAACCATTAAATAGATTTTATTAAAGTTTATTGTTTATTTTACCCTTATCTTTTTAGTTCAACGACCCATTAAATAAGTAATTTACTTTAACTACATTAATTATTTTTTACTACATTCACAATTTATTTTTGTCAAAAATTAAGTTAAAAATAATAGAAAGTATAAATTATTATTATTAAAAGTATTCAATAAATTTTACTAACTTTAATTTAAATAATTTTCCAAATTTATTTTAAAAAATACCCGCAAAGGCGATAAAAAAGCGGGTTTTCAAAAAGAGCATTTTTTTAGACAAGATTATTTTATATTAACTCTATGACTAATAATCATAGTATAAAACTCAATTAATATTTAATGATATATATTCTATAAATTTAATTTAAATAATTCCCCATTAGATATTATCTTATTTAATTAAATTCAAAAAAATTTATGCATTTTAAAATTGTTTTTAGAAAAAACCATTTTTTAAACACAAAAACAAACTTATACTAAAAACCAATATACATGTGATTAAATATTAATTAATTATGTTAAATATAAATAAATAAAACAAATTTTAATTTAAATCATATTCAAAACACATTGGGTATTTTAAAATGCTATAAATATTTTAAAAGAAAATAATTTTTTTCAAAAAAATGTTATTTTTACTATTCACTGAAAATCAATATTTTCTAATAAATTGAAAAAATTTACAATATATAAATTTTTATTTTCTTATTTCAAAAAATATATTCATATTGAAAAATGAAACTCTAAAATTTATAAATAAAACATTTAAATAAGACCTTATATGAAAATGTTAGTTAAAAATATTTTTTTTTGATTTAAAAATGACTTAATATTTTTATAATTACTATAACTATCTAATTAATATTAAAATATATAAAAATGATTTATTCTATTATTAATTGGTCTGTAACATTCTTCCCCATTTTAGAAATTTTTTCCTCGCAATTTTATTCACTTATTAAAAAAAGTGGGGAAATCTTTACCACATAGCATTTTCAGATTCCAACATTGCATGTTCAACCATATGGTTTTTTCATAAAACCTTATCCTATTGATACACCTTATTCCAAAAAAATCTCTTAACAACCAAGAATTTGAACTGTCTATTCCTCATAAGAAGGAATCTCTTCCAACTAAACTACTTTAGGGACTAAAATATGAGATGAATCCAACACATATTTTCTTAACATTGAAACATGAAATATGTTGTCTACCTGAGATAAAAATGAAGGAAAATCCACTTGGTAACAAAATGATCCAAATTTTTATAGGATTTCATATTGACCAATGAACCATATACTTAGGTTCTCTTTATTAGTAATACACATAACACTTTTCTATGTAAAAACATTGAGAAATACATGATCACCTACCTCAAATGAAATATCTTTCATTCAGTTATCCGCATACCTTTTCAGCATGTTATGAGATGACCACATATGTTTTTGAATCCAATGCACCTTCGCATCCATTTAATCAACTAACTATATCCCCATTAACCTCCTCTCTACTATATTTTCCAAAAAATATGTTGTTTGAAACCTCTTTCCATATAATTCCTCAAATGGTTCTATCTTTATAGTGGAATGAAAACGGTTATTATAAGAAAACTCTATAAAATAAAGATATTGATACCAAATTTCTTGGTGATCCATTGAAAAAGAACAAATCATATCTTCTAGGGTTTTAATTTTCCACTAAATTTTTCCTTTATATTAAGGATGTAATGTTGTACAAAAATTTAATTCAGTACCCAAAAACTTCTAAAGTCCTTTATAGAAATTATATATGGACCTAGGAACATGGTATAATATAATGCATAGAGGAACTCTATGTAATCTAACTATCACTTTAGATATAGTTGAGAAAGCTGGTATAAATACATTGTGTCTCTAATGAGAGGAAAATTTATAGATTTAGTTAATAAATCAACAATAACCAAAAATCGCATTACTAAATTGAGAAGTATTTGTAAATCCTACCACAAAATCCATTTATATATTTTCCTATTTCAAATTCGGAATTGGAAAATTTTGAATCATTCCCTTCGATAACTGTCATTTTTCTTTAACATACTGATAATTCAAACACTTCATAGAGAAGTCAAAAATATATCTTTTCATTAAATACAAGAAGTTGTACTCCTAAAGCTCTATGTAATTATTATTGATACCTAGATGAATGGAAAATGGGGAACTATAAAATTCACTCAAAAATTGTTTTTTCAATGGGTAAACACAAAGAAAATATAATTATTTTCCAAAATCAAAAAACATCATCTTCATCAATATTAAAATATGGAAACTTACCTTTCTTAACATATTATATCTCTCCCTGTAATGATTGATCCTTCTTTTTAGCTTACTTAATTATTTATGACAAAATTTACTACAATTAAACATAAAAAACAAGGGATGTCCCAACATCCAAAACTTCTAAGCTAGAATTTATCATTTCATTAATAAAAGGGTCACATTAAAAACATAACATGGTTAATGTAGAATTATTTTTTCAAATCTAAGCATCAGTCGCATTTTTGTTATTTTCCAGGATGATAATGAATTGTGTAATCATAATCCTTTATCAATTATATCAATCTTCTATGTATCATATTTAATTATTTCAGAGTGAATATATACATAAAACGTTTTTTATTAGTATATATTTCATATTTACTCCATACAAATGATACTACAAATTTTTTAATCATAAAATGTTAAGATCTAATTCTAGTTCTTATGTAAGGTAATTTAACTCAGGAAATTTCAACTAATGTGAACCATAAGTAGTTACATGGTTATTCTATATTAGGAAACAACCATGTCCTTTCAATGAAGCATCACTATATATGAAAAATTCAACATTTCTGGAAGGTAGGCCCAATATTGTTGCATTCACCAATATTTTTTTAGTTACTAAAAACAATAATCATATTCTTTTTTTTATATGAGTATAACTCATTTTCATGTTAACTTAGTTAGTGGGATAGAAAAACGATCAATGTTTTCAAAAAAAACATCAGTCATAATCCACTAATCTAAGAAAACTATGAATCTATATAATATTTTTACATCTTTTCCATTCTTTAACAACTTATTTTTAGTAGGTTCAATATTTATTCTATCTTTAGAAACAATGTTTCCAAGTAATTAAATTTATTTCAACCAAAATTCACATTGATTTAATTTCACATATAGTTTCTTTACTTTTAATGTTTGAAAAAAAATCATTACGTATCTTTAATTTTCCTATTGACTTTTATAATATACAAAAATTCCATCTACAAAAAAAAAACAAAACAAATTCCAAGAACTCATGAAATAAACTATTCATAATTTCTATAAATATATTAAGTTTATTTGATAACCCAAAAGTCATGACTATAAACTCATAGTGCACAAATATAATTAAAAATGCATTCATTATAATTTCATTGATGTAGCCTATATTTCATTCATTTTTTCAAATCTATTTTACTAAATTAATTTATAATTTTTTGTAAATATGTGTTTTGATTTCACAATATCATGTCAATTTTTAATTTTGTATTATAATTTAAATTCTATAATAATCTCATTAAAATGTATGTTTGGTGATATAAATTGAACAATTTTTACATTCTCTTATTTTAAATTTTTTTTATAGAAAAAAAATTGTTTACTTTCATTGAAAATATTTTTTTCAAAACAATTTGAATAAACATCATTTGGATGAACATAATTCTTTCATTTTATTTCAATGAAATTTTTTTTGGAATAATCATTTTCCAAGTTATTATATTTTCAATTGAAATTTTGATTTATTTTTAGAAATATAAAGTTTTCTCATAGAAGAATAATAATTAAAATATTTTCTTCATTGAATTAAATTAGTTTAGTTATTGAAATTAAATTAATTTCCATGAATTGAATTTATTGGATTTTATGGAATTGATTTTTAATTAAATTATTTTAGTTTTTATGAAAATAAATTTTTATATTGAAAAATTGTGATAATATATGTGATATTTAGTTCTACCAGTAGTAGATCCACCACTAAGTTAGAGTTTCCACTACCATCTCTCCACTATTGGCCTTTGAAAATCTACCATTGGACCATGTTCCATAGTGCCAGGGGATCTAATGGTGTGCTCTGTCCACCACTTCAAATCATCTATTGTTCCAGATGATCCACCACCACCACCTCCCCCATCCTTTTTCCATCCCCATTAGATCTCCACTAGTAACACACATAATATCCACCAGTAGATCCCATATATTACTATCGGCCTAATTCTACTACTATCCACCTCATCCAATCCACCACGAGAATCCATCTATCATTTCTCGTACATCTACCATCACACACAAAACTGGTAGATCCCTCTACCACAATCTTCTTCCTTCGACCTCCCCCTGCATATACTGGTCCACATATTGACATATACCATCATATATTCTGGACAAATCAGTGTCTTCCACACCTATATCATCATTATTCACCCCACCAATCATCAAAAAATGGACCCTTCAAGTTCAAAGATTATGAATAAGAACCACCATAGCCATATATTTTGTTAAAGGTGCAACTCCATTACAGATAGGAAGAAGAAACCCAGAGAAGATAAAGAAAAACCTAAAATGAATGATTTTAGAATATATAAAAATAAACTATAAACCATATAAAACCCAATATATTTAAAATATTACCCCTACACAAGCCATTTATGGTGACCAAATGAAATCCGAGTAAGAAGAACAATTCCACCAATCTAGACACCTACCAAGATCCATAACTCCAGATCTAAGAATCAAATACAACCTAAATTTTATGGAACCTTAAGAAGAACATGAACCACCACACCTCTCTATTGAATCCACCCATGGTTATGGAATATACAAACCAAATGAATCTAAGCTCGACCGAGTACATATAAAGATGACCAAGCACCACCATGATCATTGAGCCACCACTACAACTAAACCCACACCAAATGAACAAATAGAACCTTCACATGGATAATACCTCTTGGAATAGAATACCTGGCATCAGATAAGATAGAGGAGTCAAAAAAATAATAAAAACAAAAATAATATTATTATTATTAATATAATAATAATATATGTATGAATGTATGTATGTATTATTAATAATAAGAATATAAATATATAGGTATATATGTATTTCTCCAGCACTAATAATAATATAATTATATATATTTATACTCACACATCATATACCAAAAAAAATTAATACTTAGAAAGTTTTTTCCATTATCTAGAGGGATTAGGAAATGATCAGGCAGTGATCAGGTAGTGATCATAATTGAGGTGATCATGGGACATTACATCACATTATAAAGGGGTAGCACATATCATTCTGGGATTCCAACTACTTTCATAGAGAAATCACTTGGAGCTGGTGACTGGTGCATCAAAGTACACAATGAGGAATGATGTTACATGTTTGTAATTTTGTTTCATTTTTTTCAAATAATATGATGTATTCTCCTTGTTATTTTGTTTTCCCCAAACATGGGAATCAACTTGATTTCTGGTGATAAGAACCTTATTTCTTTTTCTTCTTTCTTCTTTTCATTTTTTTCACTGGTTTTCTATATTTTTAAATATATTAATTTTTTCCATATTTTGTAACTAATAGTATTTTTCATTATTATTCATCCTTTTATGTTATTCTGATCTTTATTCTCTATAAATGGGTAACTAATTTAAGGGGATTAGTCCAAGAAGTGAATCTCCTTGTTTCCTGGACATTCTAATTTTTTATAATGATCGAATCCCCTTCTTTTATTTGTGATTATTGGGAAGAGGATTTGGGGTGTTCAAGAGTGAATTATTTCACTGGATTAGTCTATTTCCCTTTTCCATTTTATCATATTCCTCTTTATCTCATAATTTTTTTGATAAAGAGTTTAATTGATTTTGTGTGATTTTTTATCCTTCAATATTCCATTAGTCATAGATAATTTCTAACTTCAAGTGATTTGATTAAGATATTTCATCACTTTGGGAGAGTTATCATGTGTCAGAAGTGATTATACCCATTAATGATCAATGTTTTGGGTGAGATAGATGTGTACATCAATCCTAAGACCATGCACTGAGTGGGGATGAAATTTATCGATTTATTTATTAATAAGATCTGTGATAGGTAGTTGAGGGTGGATAAACCTGGATCTAGTCTTGATCTTCTTGTCTCTCTCTCTTCTCCTTATTTTTGTTTTATCTTTTCACCTTATATTTTATCACTGTTTCATCACTCCCATTTTGTTTTTCATCACTATTTCATTCTATTTTCATCTAATTATTTCAAAATATTTAAAATCACAAAAATATTTTTTGGCCACTAGGGAATTTGACATTGCTTCCTTGAGAAAAACTTCAAGGTTATCCACTATGATATTTTTTTATAAATGTATCTTTGACCATCCTCTCGATAAGGATGACGTCAAATTTTTGTATCATTTACAGAAAAGAAATGGATGTCTCTGTGATTTCTATAATTTTTATTTAATTTCAAAAAAAATCTATTATAATAAAAAAAAATAGTGATTAACTCTAAATATTCTAATTTTGTTGTCACTATTTGATTCATTTCAAAAACATGAGGGGGATATCACTATATTTCAATATAGGTTGTATGAATGACTACATCGAGATATTAATGGTGATGAAACAACTTATTCTCATGAAATCATGAAAATTATGTAGTAATATTTTTATAATATAATATAAAAATAAGAATATAAGATATTATTATAGAAACCCAATGATGTTCAACATTTAGCAAAGAAATTGGGAAGGAAGGAGAAAAGAAACAAAACAAAGAATAAGTTAGATATTCCTATTTTTTATCTTAACATACCCATGAATTATAGGCTGAAAATTAAAGAATATCATTCTAAATAATGTTTCATGGAATTAAAGGAGATGGGACAATAAAAAATCATAATTCTAGAAAATTCATTAATGATCATTATTTCCCTAATTTTTATATTAATGATTTTAATTTCATTGACTTACCTAATGATTTTTTGATGATTCAACATGTCAATCCAGCACAATAAATTCATTCATTTTACATGGAAGATATTCAAAATAATGTGATGTGTTTTGAAGAGAGGATGGAGAAGGTTTACTACCTCACCCATGCCCAAAAACTTCTCCTGGTATCAATGTTTAATCAAGAATATGAACAAACTACACAGATTTAGGGAGCTGATAATCTTATGGAAGAATCTATATTTTTATTTGAATTTAATTTTTTAAAAGATGATATTGATTTTTTTTCTCCATTTTTAGTTATTAATGATGAAGTCTATATTTTTTATTTCTTAGAGAGTCAAGATAAACTTGAAGCTATAATTACTGAATAATTAATATACCTCCCAATTGTGGATGAAAATTTCAGTTTGGGATCTAATGTTGAAGAGGTATTTCAAGAGAAGTTCACAATATCAAAATTGGATATTGACACATTTTTTCCAAGATAAAATAATTTATTAGATTGCACTAGTGGATAATAATAATCCAAGTGATGTATTCCCACATCCCATACACTTTCAATCTCAAGATGAAAGAGGTAAGTACCCCTACATCTTAGATTCCCTCCAGTACTCCACAAGTGGTAAACTACTAATGTGAGGGATTTGAATAAAGCTGACCAAGTGGGATTTCAAAAATTAAAAGCCACTAAAGTTGGTAAGATTCAAATATAGTGGTTCCTAAGATAGAATCCAAAAACATAATCATATTGGGGATGACTCACTGATTTTTTATCTATTGACAGTTAAAACATAACACCCCTTGGTTGGTTATCCCAAGATTATCCATTTTCATTTGTTGTTTAATTTTATTAATTATTTTTCTTTCTGTTTTGGTTTCTATTATATGATAATAATCAGTAAGTACATCCACAAGGCATATTAAAATTTAAAGGTACCCAGCAGGCAAGTGGGGAGGGGCATAGGAGAATCATTTTTATATTCATAACATATAGGAGCTACTAGCATGAGCCTACTGGATAAAACTCCATAACATAATATTTTGTTTCATAATAATTTTATTTTTAAAATTTTAAATATTATTTTAATATGTTCATAATTTTAGGAACTTTAATGAATCATCTTGATATCTTTCACAATGTGTAGCACCCTAAGTTTTTATGAATTATTTTTCTCCAATAAATGAAAATTATTTGAGAGCTTTCATTGCACGCTACACCATGTTAAGATTTAAATATACATAACACCAAGATAATATTATGCTAAATGAAACAAATAGATTATATTTCATTTCATGTTTCACTATGTTTGGATTATGTTACACACAATGTTTATTTCCTTCAATATCTATCATTGCACGTAAGATTGATATTTACTAAACTATGATATTATAATTAAAAAATTGTTATATATATCACCTAGTAGTTAGAATGGAATATATGAATAAGATTAACTGAATTATGAAACTATAGTTTACACAATTTTATAAAATTAATTATTATTTAATAAATTAATTAGATATGAAAATAAAAACCGGTTGAATATAAAGGATGTGTTTTTATTAAATAGATTTTTGTATGCCCGCATAAGAATTTTATTTTAATAAATTAAATTAATCACTATCAGTGATAGATATTAATGAAATTTATATATACTAAATTCTACCAAATATTTTAAATTCATCAAATAAGTTTTCTAGGCGTAAAATAAGAACAAATCTACTTTTATTAATAAAATGCCTTATTATTCTAAAAGGCATTTTTACCTACGTTTAATGAAGGACTTATTTTAAAAAAATGATGGATTTATAATTTTTGTTTGAAAAAATAAAATTTATTTTTTAAATTTTAATATCCAATTTTATATTGGGTGAATTTTTGGTATTTTTCTAAGAAGTTTGATTTTTTGATGAATAGTGAAAGATGGTGAATTTTAATTGAAAACTTCATTCTCTACTAGTTTATTTATATAGGTAAATTATATTTTAAATTTATTTTAAAATATATTTATAGAAATTATAAATCCACTAATAAAATTTATTTCATTTTAATTAATTTCACATTAAAATTGGAAATAAAACATTTCAAACTTCTGATCATTTTCACTTTAAAAACTCATTGTTTATCCCTTCTAAAGGATTATTTTTTAAATTAATTTCATCCACTTTTGTTATTAGAATTTTATAAAATTAATTATATATTTTTAGTCATCATAATTTATAATTTCAAATAATTTCGACTTATTTTTTGACCAAAAATATTACTAAATGTAGTTAAATTTAATTACAGCAATTAAGAGGAAAATGAGATTATCAAGGGACTAAACTTTAACTTAGGGCGCCAAAATGACATATAAACATGTAAAAAACCCATTATATATCCATATTTATACCATTAACCCTATTTTATTTAACTTTTATCATTATTTGAGTCACATGACATAAGGGATCCCACCCAATAGTGTTTACCTTTTTGGTATTTACAAGAATATCACTCCTCCTCCACTATATAAGGGCAGAAAACCCCCTCACTAATTCACACCTCTCAATACATTTGGATAAGAAAATACCTAGAAAAATAATCTCCCAGAATAACTCCTCTCATACTAGAATCCTCATCTTAGGTATAAATCAAACCAAGGTGGTCCTTCGGTGCAAACCAAAAGGAGTTACCCAAAGAAGAGGTAATGTTCTTCAATGAGAACTTTGGTTTTATTTATTTATCCACCCCCTTAAATTATTATTATATCTAGATTATATAATAAAAAAAATAATAAATATACTTATATTTTGTTTTGGTAAGTTTAATACCAACACCTTCACACACTTCCATCAAATGGCATGCACGATCGTCATTCTTGTGAATGGAGGACTACTGCCTCACGAACCAATGTTATTCATTCTTCCATCGACACTTATATAGGTTGATAATAATTTTGTACATAAAATTTCTATATGATATATATTCTATTTATAAGTTTTTTATGCTTCTATAATTATTATATGACACATACCTTCATGATTTTTATTTTATGGGAATAAAATAACTTTGTTTGTGGATGTGTGGAATCGCATCCTCAATGTGATGTCATTCATTCATGCTTTACATGGAATGTATTAAGGACGTGTTTAATAAGAATATTTGATAGATATGAAATAATAATTCTACTATAAATAATATATATTTATATAATTTACTATTATTTCTTTAAAAATACAATAAAAAAATGGAAATACCATTCATTCATACGTATGACCTACCATCTCCCTGAATGGTGTATTTCATTTCATATTTATATATTTTATAAATTATTATAAATAATTATATAATGAATATATATGATATTTATACCATTTTTTTAATTATTTAAATAATTAAATCATGAACTAATTAATGGTATCAAGAATAAAAAATCAAAACATATACGAAAAACAAATAAGTTAATACCTGAAATGTAACTTTAACATGAAATTGTTAAAAATGGGTAATATAAAGTAATTATAAAATCATATATGATATGATATATAATAATATGGTTATGTGATATATTTATAACAAACATATATTAACTATAAAAGAGTTTTTAATGTGTGCAAATAAATAAAAGACTTAAGGTAAGGGGTTCCATCTCAATTTACATTCCATTGAGACATATTTGTTATTATGAACCTAATTAATTTATTATGGTGTATATACTACACTATTAAAAGTTATATCATGAATTTAATTTTTTTCATTATATTAAAAGTTTCAATTTATATTATCATTTAATTGTCATCATGATTGAAAAGTTACTTAAGTAGTAAGGATATTGCTAGTCTCACTTTTATTTCTGTAAGACATATTCCATATTCAAAACTTGTTTCTTTTGTATGATGTATATAAAAAATATTTATTTATTCTATTATTATTATACTCAAATTTATTTCTATTTATATATCTATTTTATTATCTCTCTTTCATGGGGTTTATGGTTCCAAAGTTTCCAAATCGATAATGTAATTTTGTATCAATTTAACTTCTTTGAGACACATGTTATTTTATACACCTTAATTCATTTACAAGGTATATATGCTTCCATTTGACATGTTATATCATGAATATATTTATTTTAATGATATTTTAACCTTAATTTAATGTTATGGTATCATGGGGATTAGGATTCAAATATACCAAAGTTGTAAGAGTTCATTGTTATAATTTCATTGTTTATTGGGACTGTTTAGGATTTTTCTTCCATTGATGAAATATTATGATCCATATCTCAATAATTCACATTAATTTTCTTATAATATTGTTATTCTTATCATATCCAAGTAATGGTGTCATTTTTTCACTCTTTTATACTTAAGATAATTAAGAAAATGTTATTATGAAAATATGACGTTATTTCACTTTTCGATTGGAAATCTGTGTTTTTTCAAAACCATATTTCCTAAAAATGTTTTTTAAAAAAGGTTTTAATATTATCCCATGATTTTTAAAATACATTTTTAAACATGTTTTACCATTTTAAAAATGGTTTTAAAAAGTAATTTTCTTATTGTTTTCTGATCAAGGCACTTTCCTATACTTCTAATGGTACAAAAAGGAATGCTTGGCATGTATGGATTTATCTATTGTTAAGAGGATGATTTATCTAAAGCTTCCTTTTCAAGTTTATAATATTTATTTTTAAAGAAATATTTTTCCCTAATTTTTTATAAACTATTTTTTTAATTGGTTTTCAAATAAAAATGTTTTCAAAAAAATATGTTTAAAAAGTATTTTAAATGATTTTCAAAGAATCCTTTATATGTTTTCAAAGATATTTTCAAAGAAAATGGTTTTAAAAATGTTTTATGTTTTAGAAAAAATAAAATTGTAAAGAATATTTACCTAAAGACGTGTTTTAAATTACACATCATATGTTTTTTAATTGGTTTTCAAAGAAAATTATTTTTAAAAATGTTTTATGTCTTAAAAATGATTTTTAAAGAAAGGTTGTTTTACATTGAGAAATTATCCAACTGATCTTTAAAAATATTTATCCACCTAATATTACATTCTTTGATATATTTTATTATTTAAGGGTGATGTGATCCAAGAAAACAATTCTTATTATTTAATTTAATGTATTATGTTTAAGATGAAAAGTTCTTTATGAAACTTGTTTCACTTCCATGATCTATACCGTGATATAACGCTTATGAAACCCCCTTCCTTTTATTGATTATTCTATGATGAAATGATTATTAAACCTATATCATTTCAATAGGTTGTGATATTATGAAATTTTTATTATACTCATTTCATTTCATGGGTTGTGATATGATGTTTATGAAACCCCTCTATTTTTATGGGTCGTGATATGATAAAAATTTTATTATCTTTTAGAACACATATGTATGATTTAATTATAAGATAGGTGGTACCCATATCTCTATCTAATGAATTTGGAAAATATTTATATCTCATGTGATATACATGGAATAAATGGGTGGTTAACTAAGTTAAATAAGGGACTTTGTCTGGTAAGATGGTCTTGTAAGTAAAACTTGACTACTCAGATAGTCTTCAGAGTAAACCTTGACTACTAATATGGTCGTGGGAGTGAACCTTGAATACTAATAAGGTTTGGGGAGGAAAAAAATTCCTCTATAAGGAATGGGCTAAGACTGGGGATGGTGTTTTGCCTCTCCCAGTAGGTGTATCCCCATTGAAGTTCCCTGATGTGTTTTATAAATGAGCATTGACTTATAAGAAATGATTGTATATGTGTATGCCAAAAGTCAATATTTTATTCCAATTATACTCTCATGTTATTTTTTCCTTACTATTCATGTACTATGAACTTCAAATATTTATTTTATGGTTCATTTTTATGGTATTGATATGAAATGTAAAATTTTATAATGTTGTCATCATGTTATCATACACTTATGTTTATGTTATACTTATTTATCTCCTTAAATTACCCTTACTGATCATATGATCTCACCCTTAATTATATTTCCTTTCCCTTGGTTATGAAGAAGGGTTTTAATTGGGATTGTTAAATGGGAAGATCTTTTGGGGAAATATTGAATATATTTCATAAAGATAGAATAATGTGTTCCAAGTTTCCAAATACACTAAACTATTCTGGTGCTCAGGTATATACTTTTGTAATGTGATGAATATTAATATAAAATGATTTAATATCATTGTATGTTAAGTCTGGGTATACAGTTTGTATCGAAGGAAATTTTTCTTCAACCTTAGAAACTAGGATGTGAAAACTTTAGTGATACCCCTAGGAATATTTATAAGGATATTTTGAGGGATTTATCTAAGGATAACTCTACAGATGATTCAATTTATAGGAAAATGTCTTGGAATTTTGGTAAAGTATATAGAGTGTTTTTCCTTTAAACACATACCATATGGATACTAAAAGTGGATGTGTCTTTGGTAAAGATGTGCATAGGGGTAACAACCCCAAAAACACCATATTGAGCTAGTCTCAATCAAGAAGTGGTGCACGATAATGGGCCTTATTTCACACCTGGTTTGACACTCCCAGAGATATCCTATAGAAATTAACAAAATTTTATGATCCATCATGTTGGATTTAAATAGAAGATTACTATGAATGACATAAGTTGACATATAATAAAGAGGTGTCAAAATTTAGACATCCAATAAGTGATTTATCATGATTAGGTAGATTTATGGTATGATAAGTGTTTCTCACACTACATTCAATTTTTAGTCAATAGAGGGATCCAAAAGGAAATAGGTTAACATTGAATTTGATGAGAAATTTTCTGTTGAGTAGTCAAATGGGATAATCTCTAGAGTGAAGGACATTGAGATCATGCCTAATCAGTTTTCATGGAACGTGATTAACAATGTATATCTTAATAAAATTTTATACTCACCAAGGAAGATAATGAAAGATATTGCTGAGTGTTTGGATAATGAAGACCATGGAGGAAAGAATTTTTGGTTTCTTTTATCTCAAGAATATGGAAAGAATCGCCCATGTGAATTTCTTAGAGAAACTGGAAGATTTTTTTACTATAGAAAATAAGGACACAAAGAAAGTATCTGTGAAGAGAAAATGAAAAGTTTAGTTAAAAAAATGAATGACAATAATAGCCTCCCTAAGACATCATTGATAGTTTAATTAATTAAATATGGAATTAATCATCATTATAAAAATCTATTTCCTAAGTGGAAAACTCATGAAGAGATTGGTGAAATAAGTAAGGATTGTTCAATTTATGGATTTACAAGAATATGTTGAATGGTTCTTATGAACTATAAAAGTTATTTAACGGCTTGGTGATTTTCATGGGAAACATATGATTAATGAAAATATAACACTTAAAATGATTGTGATGATGAGATAATTATGTTTGGAAAAATATATGTTGGGTGTGAGTAAGTAAATTTTATGATACTGATTACCTTGGGACTGATTAAGGATTTGTTGTCCAAGTTGTTTATACTATCATGGATGGAGTTTATAGAATTTTATGATTTATGTAATATATCAAATAATATATGTTTTATATATGGGATAAATAAGAGTTTATGTTTTCAATATAGTTTTATGTAAATTAAGGTTATTACCATATTTCAAGAGAATACATGATGAAGGTATACACATGTTTGGTATGTGATAACAAAGATCAACTTTATGATATGTGGGAGATAAATTTTAAGCTGAGTTTGATAAATATAGTGACCTTATTTCTAAATTTTTTAATATTAATCTTTCATAAGGGTTATATGGATAACCATTTGTGGAATGTTTTGAGTTTAACATTGGATGAGGTTCCATAGATTTACACATTAATTCACTATATGAAGGTATATGCATATTGGATAATCATTGATTACCACATTATTTTTATGATAATTGAAGATAGATGGAATGAATTATAATTATATTTATGGATCTCATGGTCTGATGGTGTTTCATGAATAAAAAATTAACCTTCTTTTATTAGAGTAATAGCTGAAGTGGAAATTGATCAAGTCATAAAAAAGGTTGATATTTTTCATATGAAATGGAATGAAATCAGGTAATCATATATTCATGTGAAAAAAATATTAAACTTTATGTAAAGGGTATTGAAATAAAATATTATATCGTTATCATCATTTTTGATGATATCAATGATATTTTTCAAACCTCTTTGGTTTATGGATTTTTTATCATTAATTTTCTCATAACTGTGTTCTCTATAACTCTCCATCAGAACATGATAGTTATATTTCTCTTCCATGTGAATTTTTTCACTTTCCACATATGTTCCCCTTTGTGGAAAGTGAGTTATGAGTTACTTTGGGTTACCATTATGTTTCCAAATTACCCTTTTTAAAGGAAGTTTTAGTATTAATTTTTATCATGTGGGTTTTTATAAAAGTAACCTTCAAGAATTAAACCTTTTATAATCAAGAATAATTTTGAGGGAGAAATTCATTTTAATGGGGATATAATGTAACACCCCAAGTTTTTATAAATTATTTTTTTCTAATAAATTAAAATTCTTTGATGGTTTTTACTACAAACTACACCATGCTAATATTACATTATAAACAACATCAATATTACATTTCACTACATGAAGCACTTAAATTATCTTTAGCATCACTAAACAATATGTTTATCTTGTTTTATCCACAATGTTAAGTTCCTTTAATAGCTTTTATTACAAGAAACACCAAGTTTAACTGAACTACAATATTATTATTTAAATATTTTTATAGTTATCACCTTTTCATTGGAATGGAACATAAAAATAAAATTAAATAAATCATGAAACTACGGTTCACACATGTTTATAAAATTAATTATTTTGTTATAAATTAATTATAAATGAAAATAAAAACCAATATAATATAATGGATGTGTTTTTATGAAAACAAATATTTTTATATCCATAAAGTAATTTTTTCTTAATAAACTAAATTAATAACTATTCGTGAGATATATTAATAAAATTTATATATCATAAATTCAACCAAATGTTTTTAAATTCATCCAATAATTTTTATAGGCATAAAATAAGAAAAAATCCAGTTTTAGGCATAAAAAGTTGTATTATTCTAAAAGGCGGTTTTACATCCTTTAAATAGGAGTCTTTTAAAAAAAATATTTAAACTTTTACAATTTTTATTTTAAAAATAAACTTCATTTTTGAATTATGAATATCAAAATTTACTTTGTGTTAATTTTTGGTATTTTCTACGAAGTTTCTTTTTTTGATGAAGAGTGAAAAACAATGAATTTTATTTAAAAACTACATTTTAATATAATTTATTTATATAGATAAAGTATATTTTAAATTAGTTTTAAATTATATTTAAATAAATTATAAATATATTAATATAATTTCTGTATTTGGAATCAATATGACATTAAAATTGGATATAAAAATATTTCAAAATTTTGATCACTTTCATTTCAAAACCTCATTGTTTAATCCTAACTACGGGGTTTTTTAATTCATTTCTATAAATTATATTATTTGGATTTTAAAAAATTGATTAAATATTTTTAATAATTATAATTTGTAATGTCTAATAATTTCAACTTATTTTTTGAGCAAAAATATTAGTGAAAGAAGTTAAGATTAATTACAATGATTAAGATAAAAACGAGTTTTCCAAGGGACTAAAATTTTACTAAAGGGGAAAAATGACCTAGACACATGTTAAAAACCCATTGGACATAAATATTTATTCCATTTATCATATTTTATATAAATATTTTTACTATTGGATTCACATTATGTAAGGGAGGCCTCCCAATAGTGTTTACCTTTTTGGTATTTACAAGAATGTCACTCCTACACTATAAAAGGGAACAAACCCCTAACTTATTCAACCAATAAATCCATTTGGATCAGAAAAAACCTTAACAAATCATATCCCAAAATCCCTATCCTAATTATTTAATCCACTATTTTTTATTAAATCAAACTAATGTTCTCCTTTGGTGCTAACCAAAAGGATTTACTTGAAAATGATGTAACGTTCTTCAATGATCACCTTTGTTTTATTTCTTTCTCCACCCCATTAAATTATTATTATATAAGTATTTTATAATAATATTAGTATCCTAAATATAATTATATTTTTTTATGGTGGTTACTACCTAAATATTTACACACTTCCATCAAATTATATACACAATAATCGTTTATGTGTACGGCGGACTACCACCTCGCAAACCGATGTCATTAATTCTTCCATTACCAACCATCAAGGATGGTAATAAATGTTTAAATTCAATTTTTATATGATATTTATAATATTTATGATTTATTTATTCCTAAATAATTATTATATAATACATACCTTCATGATTTTAATTTTGTGGGAATACAATAACTTTATTTTGTGGATGTGTTGATTATTGCCTCCTCAAAGCAATGTGATTTGTTCACTCTTTACAAGTAATATACTAAGGATGGGTTAAATAAAAATAGGTGATATATATGACATAATAATTATACTATAAATATTATATATATATATATATATATATAAATCATTTACTTTTCTTTCTTTAAAAATGTGGTTAGAAAATGGAAACAATGTTCATGCGTACATAGGGCATACCATCTCCATGAATGATGTATTTGATTTCATATTTATATCTTTTATAGATTATTATAAATACTTATATAATGAATATATATATACATATAATTTTTCAAAATATGTAAAAAATTAAATCATGATCTAAGTAATATGATCAAGTATAACAAGTCCAAACATATACGAAAAACAAAGCGATTATTACCTAAAACATAAATTTAACATGAAATTGTTAATAAATGGGTAATATAAAGTCATAATGAAATCGTATATGGTATGATATATTATAATATGGTTATATTATAGATTTATAAAATCATATATTTATTATACAGAATGTTTGAACGTGTAAGAAGTAATTCAAGACATAAGGTAAGGGATTTTGTCTCAATTTACATTCCATTGATACTTATTTGTTGTTATGCACCTAATTACATTAATATGGTGTATAAAATACCATAATACATGATATATAACTAATTTAATTTAATTCATGTTATTAAAATTTTCAATCTATGTTATTATTTTACAAATCTCATGAATCAAAAGTTACTGAAATAGTAAGGGGATTTCGAGTCTTACTTTTATTTTTGTGTGATGTATGCCATATTCACCACTTGTTTCTTTTGGGTGGCATATATACTTCCCATGAATTTATTATATTATTATTATACTTAAATATATTGGTTATTTACATATCCATTTTATGATCTCTCGTTCATGGGGTTTTCGGTTCAAAAGTTACCAAATCGGTAAGGTAATTTTGTCTCAATTTTCCTTCTTTGAGACACATGTTATGTTACGCACCTGCATTATTTTATGTGGTGTATATGATGACCTTTTATTTGATAGATAGGGAATATTTTTATTTTTATTATATTTTAAGATTCATGTAATTTTATTCTTTCATGGTTATTAGGATTCAAAGTTTCCAAAGTAGTAAAAGTGTATTGCTACAATGTCATTGTTTATTAGGATTATTTAGGGTTATGCTTACTTTGATGAAATATTATGATCAATCTCTCATGATTAGTCATGTATTTTTTCTTATATAGTTACTCATTTTATATCAATGTAATGCTTCCATTTTATCACTCTTTGGTACTTCATATAATTAATAAAAAATTAATAAAATCCAACATTATTTCTCTTTTTTGGTCGGGAATCTCTATTCTTTCAAACCCATGTTTATTAAAAATGTTTTAAAAAAGTTATAATATTATCATATTATTTATAGAATACATTTTTAGACAATATTTTCTTTTTTAAAAACGTTTTTAAAATGGAATATTCTTTTCATATTCCAATCAAGGAACTTTTCTAAACTTATAACGGTATAAAAAGAAATTTTCTTCATATATGGGTTTATTATCCTTCATGACCATAATTTATTTGGATCATCATTTGAAATTTTACAATATATAATTTTAAAGAAATTTGTTTTCCTAATATTATTGAAATTATTTGTTTTTAAATTGGTTTTAAAATAAAAATGTTTTCAAAATGATTTATCTTTATAATTTTTTTTAAATGATTTACAAAGATTCCTTTGTATGTTTTCAAATATTTTTTTAAAAAAATGGTTTTAAAAATGTTTTATTTTTAAAAAAAATTATGAAAGAGGAAAGGATATTCTCTACAAATTTTTTTTTGAAATCTTACATCATCGGTTTTCAAAGAAAAGGATTTCTAAAAATGTTTTATGTCCTAAAAATGAATTTTAAAGAAAGTTTATTTCCCATTTAGAAATTCGCTAAGTGATATTTCAAAATACTTCTCAACATAAGATGAGATCATTTGTTTTATTTTATTATTTACTAGGGATATGATCCAAGGACACCATTCTTATTATTTCTATGCATGGTTTATTATTATGATGAATAGTTTTATATGAAACATATATCTCTTCCATGGATTATAGCATGATATAATTCTTATGAAACCCAATTCCTTTCATATATTATTCTATGATAAAATGATTATGAAACTTTTCTCTTTTCCATAAGTTATGATATGTTAAAATATGTATGATTATAATTTCATTTCATGGGTTCTGATATGATTTTTATAAAACCCATATCTTTTTATGGGTCATTATATGATGAATGTTTTATTATATTGTGGTACACATATCATTGATTTCATTATGAGATGGGTGAGACCTATATCCCCCTCTGTTTAATTGGGTAAAGATTTATATATCATGAGGTAGACCTTGCTGAAATAGAGAGTTAAATCAGTTTAGAAAGGGACCATGTCTACTATGATGGTCTTTAAAGTGAACCTTGACTACTAAGATGGAATTGGGAGTGAACCTTGACAACTAATATGGTGTTGGGAGTTAACCTTGACTACTAAGGTGGTTCGGAGAGTGAACACATTCCACTATAAGGAAAATATTATCACTATGGATGGTGGTGTGTTGCTCCCAATAATTACATCCCCCATGAAGTTACCTGATAATTTTTTACAATTAGCATTGACTTATATGGAATGATTTAATATTATTATTTGTATTTTACAAGTCTATTCATTTTTATAATGATTTTTTCTCACAATTTGTGTTCTTTTATTTCCTTGTGATTATTGTCTTATAAGTTGCAAATTTTTATTCCATGATTCATGTTTATGTTCTTGATATGCAGGGTATAATTTTCTAATGTTATGATAATGTTCTCAGACCCTTATGATTATTTTATGCTTATGTATCACTTTTATTTACCCTTAATAAGTATATGATACCTACATTTATTATGATTACATTCCCCAAGTTATGAATAATGATTTAAAGTAGGAGTACTAAATTGGAATCTCTTTCTCATAAATATTTAATATCTTTCTCCAAATTTGAATAATGTGTTCCAAGTTTCAAAATATACTAAACTATTATGGTCCAAAGAAATTCACTTTTTTAATGTGCTGAATATCTACCTAAAGTTATGTAATATCCATGTATGTTAGTCTTTGGTCATTATAAAAGGTAAACAGGGGGTCATGCATGAACTCCAAGGTTTCAAAAAATTTACACCATAGGAGTTTTATTTTTAAATTATGGTCATCATTTGTATTGAATGATACTAGAAACTAAGTGTGAGTGAGTCCACCTGGTTTTTATTTTGAAACTTATGAACCTAAATTATTAACTGGACATTAGATTGCTACTGAAAAATGTGTTTCAAACGAATTTTAACCTAATGTGAAACCTTCTTGCACCCATTGAAATAATTTTGATCAAACTAATAATGTAATTCATTGTTTTTAATGCTAAAATTTAAAATACATTCAAAAAAATAAAGTTTTTAATTAAAAAAAACATGAACATTAAAAAATTGTTTGAATATTTAGAAAACATAATTTTTAAACATTCTTGTAACCCCTTAAACATTATTTAACTATTAAATTTCTAATATATTGGGAGATTATCTATCTCCCTCCTTAGGATTCAATTTCAGGGTTAATTTTTACTTTTAAGTGTATTGAATAGGGATCTTTATGCTCTATTTTTTATTTAAATTTTGAACACATCAAAATCCCCCTTCATTTGTTATCATAATAATGGTCAAAAAAATTCATAATTCTCTCACAAAATTAGTGTTCTTAAAATTCCATTTGAACATAAATGTTTTCATAACTAGAGGATAATAACATGCTATTTATTGAGGGTTTCAATAATTTTGGAATTGTTAGGAATGTAATATTTTTTAGTGGTGTTGCATATTGTTTTTATGGACATTCTATTTTGGAACTGAGATAGGGAGTGGTATAGGATAAATATTTGTGGAATTATGCTCATAAATTTAGGAAACTAGAAATTTTAACTTGAATCTAGGGTGATAAACTTATGAAAAATTATCACCTTAGGGATCCCACACAAATTATAATCTTATAAGTCCTATGAAACAAGAGTAAAATGTGAAAATAGGATCCCATGATAAGTCTCCGAGATAAATAAACTGGGTTTATTTCTATTAATTAATAAAACAAAAAAGGCAATTAGTCCCTTGTATAGTTATATGTGCAAGACATTTGGCTGGGAAAAAATTTAAAAATAAAGGGACTTGTTAAAAATGAGGTCATTTAGCAGAGGTGAATTTTGAACCCAAATAAAGAAGGGGAAAATTGACATGTATAAAAATCATTTGACTTGTTTCCATAAAGTTATTAAATATAAAATGAATGTTATTTAGATTTTGGGAGAAATTTAAAATTCAAGGTACTTCTTATTAAGGTTTTATTTACACTTAAATATAAATTTTCTTCACTACCAGAATTTGGATTTGAATTAAAATTAATGTGCGGTAAGGAGTGAATTCATCTAGGAGTAATGAAATCTTAAATAGTGAATGAGTCTGTATTCCCTTGACTTATAGTGTGTATTTAAAATTATGTGAGACCTTCTATGATCATTCTTTGAAAATCCTAAACAACCTTAAATTTTATTCCTCTATCAATAAATGATTTGACATGATTCATTATGATCTAAATGTAGTAAAATTCCAATTTTCTATTTTAAAAACAGTAGAAGAATGAAATTTTATGAGGGAAAAATATCTAACTTGGTGGATTTTGATGTGGCCAATATTTTATTCATTTTTTACATCGATTTTTCTAAATTAATTAAGAATTTTTTGTAAATGTTTTCTTTAATTTGAGAATATCTTGTCATTTGTTAGTATTTTATTAAAATTTTAATTTGAAAATCACATTAAAATGGGTATTTTGAGAGATGAATTGAATAATTTTTTTCACTTATTTTAAAAAATATGGAACAATTTTTTGTTTCTTGTCATTGAAAATGTCTTTTTAAAACATTTTTTAATGAATTTCATTTGGATGAACATAATTACTTCATTTTATACCAATAAATAGTTTTTTTGGAATCATTATTTCTCTGGGTTATTTTATTTTAAATAAAAAAATTAAATTCTTTCTTGAATTCTCAAGTTGTGTCATAGAATAATAGTAAATAATATATTTTCTTCATTGAATTAAATCATTTTAGTTATTTAAATTCAATGAAATTATAGGAATTGACTTTTTAGATTTTTTATAGAATTAATTTTTAATTAAATAAATTGGGTGATTTTATCTTTTATGAAAATCATTTTTTAGATTAGAACTATTATAATAATCTATGTGAAAGTTGGTTTTGTCATTATGAAATTGTAATGCAGTGACCCCAGAAGCTTGGAGCAGGTGCATTACTTTTTTATATTGGCATGATTACAAGGAATCAAATACAAAAGGACCAATCAATTTAGCAGTCTTGAATAAAATAGATACATACATAGAACTCATAATAAATTGGAAAAGGAAACAAAATATGATACATAACAAAATCTAATAAACTGCATCCTTAAAAACTCAATAAATGATCTCTTCATCATAACCTGGGGAAGAAAAACAAATTAAAGGGGTGAGATCATATGATCATTAAGGGTTATATATAGTGTAAACATGAAATAATAGTAATTTAATCATGATCAATTAGATATAATAAATATGGAATGGTGAATAGTTGAAAAACACACACCTCAATAAACTGAGAATTAAAGTGCATCCATAGGTTTTTTCATAGTGAAAACATCAAGGATAGTAATAACTAAATTCTAAATATATAGAATGATTATTATTTTTAAGTCATGTATCTATAACATGAACTATCATACCATTGAGATATTTTAAGTCTTTGGGTATAAACCCATCTCATTTTTTGGAAACAAACTCTAAGGGTTTGTCATCAACTGATTTGTCTCATGAGACCTTTTGATCCATAGAGGGGATATAGTGAGCCACATTAGTCACTTTTAGTCCAAATCATTATTTATACAAATATTTAATACAATAAAAATATGCCTTTTAAATATCTGTATTGAGTAGAGGATACAGATTCATCAATATTTCCATCGTTAAAGTAGCATTCAAAAAAACACTTTATGTGAAATGGTATATGGCTTAAGGAAATAATCATATCCATAATACTAGAAAATGAATATTTAAAATAATTATAATTTCAAATGAAAAATGATCTCAAAGGGTCAGTGATACACCACATAATAAATATTAGGCGCACAATACCAAGTATGTCTCAATGAAAATGGAAACTAATTCAAATTACCTTAACACATTGTAATCAATAGAATTGCATGACCAAAAATTAATATTCACCAAATTAATCACATAATGAAATTAATATAAAGAGAATAGTGATATTATATATCAAATGGTAGTACACATACACCACATAAAATAAATAAGTAGCGAACAATGGAAACATCATGGAATTAAAAGTGAGATGAGAAAACCCATTACAATGATCGTATCATTAAAGAGAGTATTAATCAAGGACATAATTATGTGTGAAAATAATAAATCCAACCAATAAAAGTGTATATATAGTATAAAATAATCTAAGTTAATTCACAAATATTCAAGGAAAAACATAACCAGTGAAAAATATGTTTAACTCAATAAATAGTAATTGAGTTAAGATATCTCTTACCTCAGTTTTGACTTCCTTGAAATTTGAAAAAAAAACTCTTATATAATGGTTTTAATAGTGTTATTAATTTATTACATAAGAAAAATATTTTTTATAAAAACTTATATAATATTATAATAATATTTTCCGCATATTTGTTAACATTATTTTCTTTATTTCCATAGTTTTAGGTGTGTTCTTTTCATGGTTCCTGTAACGTCTCAGTTCCGGAAGTCGCCCAAGGGCGCCCCGTACCCAGTTGGTCACATGGCCTCAAGTTCATTTACCTAAATGCCATAGGCTTCCGACTAGCAGTGAGGGACTTGGGAGTGATAGTGTAGAAACTATTCCCTCATTGGAAGAGTAACACAACATAAGTAAAACAGATATACAATAGCGGAAGCAGTAATAATCCAAAAAAAAAGAAAATATCGGAAGACCAGAAATAATAAACTATAGCACATATATATATATATATATAAGAATGATGCATGATACAAATACCTAGGAAAGTATCCAAAAAAATCACAATGCTAAAATACAACAGTACAAACCAAAGTACAAAATAAAGACAGATTATAGTTCCTCAACATTGCAAGCCTCATCTTGGTCTCTTCCTCTCCAGCTCCACAGCACTCAGGTACTTGAAGTAGAATGGAGTTTTCCCTTATCTATACCTGCAGTAATATAATCTGTTTGGGCCCAAAATCATGGCCCAAATAGAGTGTGAGACTAAATCATAGTAGGCAACCACCATAAGATTTGTGCCTAACAGTAAATGAATATATGGTAGGAAATAAATAACATGAAGTAGTAAACAATAAAGTAATCTATAGTAAACAATCTGCAGTTTCAATGCATTCAATTTCATATATCAAGTAAATAGCTAATCCAGTAGGAAAACACAAATAGGTAACCCTCTGGGATATACTCACAGCCTATTCCCTCTGGTCCTACCTAGAAACATAAGCAACCCTCTAGAAAACACACACAGTCTACCCCTCTAGTTCAAATTACATGGATATAACAAAGACTCTCTGAGGAAGCACTCTCAGTAAATTCCTCTTATAGTCTAAAGTGATAAAGACTCTCTGAGGAAGCTCACATAGTCCATTCCCCTTATAGTCAAAAGTGGTTAAAGACTCTGAGGAATCTCACACGGCCAATTCCCTTTATAGTCTATTACACCAGGTTCTCACGGCCCTGTGTAAGTCAAACGAACATAGCAATGCAATACGGCCAAAGTAAACCTCAAGAACTACTTGGCTAAAGAGTCTACATCATATCAAGCACATCAGAAAAAATATTCACTCCATTCTACAGTACTAGGCATGGGAAACATCAAGGAAGACTAAGAGTCTAAACAATTCAGCACGGTCATAAACAGAACATGCAGGGGGAATCACTTCCAAAGCATATCAATCAACCCTATTAATATTCAATTAGTCTATAATTAATCATAAAAGCATGGAATTCAATTAACCGGGTTAAAATGGTAAACTCACAATACCCTTCAAGGGTATTGGACAAAATTGCACATATTACTCAAAGACTTTCAGCAGAAAGTCACAAACCACCTACCTCGGTGTTGGGAGATCACTATACATGAACCTTGATACTTGAATCTCCCAAGAACAAGGTATATCTACTAAAACGATCAAAACTTTCAACTTATTATAACTTGATAAAGAGGAGGAATCATGAAACGAATCTCTAGAAGAAGGAAGATATTACCGAGGTGATCCCAATGCAATCGGCAATGGTTGAATCGGAGATCAGATGCTCAGTTGGGGGCTTAGAGAAGATTCACGGTCATACGGTTCTCTCTCGGATAAACTAGGTCGATAAGTAGGTCATTCTATCCATCATCCGTGACCCCGGTACGTTTAATAAAGAAAATAAAATATATGGCATGTACTTTGGAAGTACATGGCGTGTACATTCTGTTTCTATACTCCACTTTTGGCGGTCTCTAGGTCACCCCCACATGTCCGTGTGTGCGGCCTTTACACGTCCAGAAAACGGCTTCATGCGGCAATAGAGTACATGGTGTGTACTCAGAAAGTACATGGTGTGTACTTTAAAAATTTCCAGAAATTCCTCTTTTTCTCAAAAAGGACCAGAAAAGGAAAACATACCTGAAAAGAAGATCTGGGTTCTTATAGTTTCAAAGAACGATTTATTATGTTCTTACTTGTAAAAATGAAATAATAAACCATAATTAATAACATATATATATATGACATTTTAAACAATTATGTTTGAATTAGAACAACCCATAATTATTGTAATGTTAAAAGAAAACTCATCTTCCACAAAGGTAGTGATTTTCCACAACACAGAAAATGATTTCATTATTTATGAATAGAAGAATAAAATAAGAGATTTTATTAATCATATAACATAAACACAACAAAATTTTAGTATATATATGATGATTTAGTTTTCATGAATCATTGGATAATAAGCAGGGATAAGGTATAAGTGAGAATGAATTTGAAAGAGAAGAAGAAGGAATATTTCCTCTTGAATATTTCTCTTTTCAAACCACCTTATGGCTCTTGGAAGTAGTCTTTTTAGGATACAATAAGCACCATAATTTGTCAAATGATTAGGAGTATATAATTTTGTTGACTTTTTTCAAACAAGAATTCTTATGGTTATGAAATTTGTGAAGGAAGTAACCTCCTTTTATAAGTGTAGTGAGGGGTAACATAGGAATTACTCATATTATTAAAATATAATAAATCTATTATAGGGTTTAATACTTCTAAAATGGACTAAAACTAAAGGGTGATTA
This sequence comes from Viscum album, assembly GCA_963277665.1. Classification (NCBI taxonomy): domain Eukaryota; kingdom Viridiplantae; phylum Streptophyta; class Magnoliopsida; order Santalales; family Viscaceae; genus Viscum; species Viscum album. The sequence goes on along the minus strand of OY728137.1, from coordinate 1,690,390,427 downwards.
CATTTTAGATGGAATATTATAATATTTCGTAATTTTTCAATATTTTTGGGATTTTTAAAAAATATAATAAAATATTTTACTCATAAAAAACAATTTTTTCAATATAAAAATGATTCATAACTATGAATTAAAACACATTAAAACAAAGTTTAAAAATTGAATAAAGTTATTTTTTATATCATATACATGTAATATTAATATATTTAATTATTTAATTAGCTACAAAATATCAAAAATTATATTTATTTTATTATTTTTAATATCATTAACTTGATTTATACATTAATTAAATTAATACTGCATCATCCTTGTGAAATCCATTATGGTATTTATTTGTTGTCTAAAAATTAAACATAAAATTCTATGAAAATTTTAATTTTATTATATTTCCAAATACTATTTTTTTTGAATTAAACTTCTAGAAACCCTTAAATTAAAATTGTTATAAAACGTAAAGTTTATAGTGTGAACACATTGTCTTACTTTTAAATAAAATATTCTAAAGGTATTAAATTGATTCTTGTGGATCCAAAGTGTCCCAAAATAAAATAAAATATATATATTAGTCTAAAATAACTTATAGAAACTTTTTTATCAAAAATATGGTTCATTTAATAATTCTTATAATTTTATTTAAAATAATTTTATTTATTTTTCTTATTCTTGCACAAGCATTGCATCAATGTTTCATAAGCATTAATATTAATTATTTCATATATATAGTGTAAAAATAAATTAATGTCATAAGAATATATTAATTAGGTTCAAAATAAAATTCTAAATTCATTCCTTATATATATTTTCTCTTACACATAACAAGACATCTTCATACATTATTTATTTTTTCTTTTCCTGACCTGCGTAAGCATTGCACATACATTTAGATAATACTCAAGTTATATAACACTAAAATTATAAATTAAAAATAAAATAAATAAATAATAAATATTAATTAATAAATAATTCATGAAAATAATTTTTAGCACTCAATTATTATATAAAAATTACTAATTTTGACTTTGTCAGCACTGCGCAGGCACTACGTCAGCATTAACAATGATTTTTATACATATCATGAAAAAAATATACATTTCATGTTATAAATTAATTTAGTACAATATTACACTTGTAATATAATTATTTAGTTATTAAATAGTTTAAATAAATTTTAATATCATAATAATTTCGTGATGATGTCACGAAAAATGCCATATTTTATAAAAATTTGTATTTTTTGCTATTCAACAAAAATAAAAATATTTCATAAAAATCCCAAAAAATAATACTAACCATTTTTCAAAGTGTAGAATCTAAAAATAAACTCCATTTTAATAAAATAATTTTATTAATATGATAACTTTAATTTTTAATTCAAATAATCATTTACTCGAAAAATACCAATATTAATATTATAACTGATTTTATGACACATCGAAAAAATAACTAGGGTCTCATAAAATTATATTATAATCATAGGAAAAAAAATATTGATTCTTGAATACATTTTATAAAAATGAATCATCTTTTAAATTAATCTATTAATTATAAAATTTTAATTCATTATTTATTGCTCAAAAAAAATACAAACACTTAATTTTTAATTTTTAAAATATTCACTCTCATTTATAAGGTGCCTAAAATATTTTTTTACTTACATGGGTGAGGTTAATATTAATAAGGGTAAATTACTATTCCAAAGAGTCAAGTTACTATTCATAATGGTATATTACTATTCAAGTTACCATTTATAAGGGTACCTTACTATTCACAAAAAAAAATAGGTTTGCCTTACCAGACTCTAAATACCTTACTTAACACAACTGTTTATGTCAGTTTTTTGAAATTCAAATCAGAGAGGTAGAAAAATTATGTTTACTGGCTTGTTTATTACAATCTCCTATGACCATGTGTTGTTCCACAAAGACTCGATGCTGTATGCATTATCTGTTGTCTAATTAATTTAAATTTTTTATGAAGAAACATACCATAAAATATTAGGGTGTTATTTTCTTTCCACCTTTGGAAATTTCATCATCAAAATTTTTCATGTATAATTCCTTGAAAATAGATGTTGGTGGTTCTTCTTCTCTTGTCCTCAAAGTCTATATTAGGTTTATTCTCACTAAACCATGCTTTCTTAATATAGTTCCCAATGTTTCTACTTAACTTCTATCGATACCAACTGTAACGCCCCGACCCGAAAATCCCAGATCTGGTGCATTACTTCTTTACATTTTCATTTTTACAAGGAATCAAATCCCAAAGTACTGATAAGTTAATTAGTCTTCAAGAAACTAGATTCATACATGGAACCCATTTTACATTGGGAATGGAAAAAAATATGATACATAACAAAAGCTAATAAACTGCATCCTTGAAAACTAAAAAATGATCTCTTCTTCTTTACCTGGGGAAGAAAAACAAATGAAATGGGTGAGATAAAATTCTCAATAAGGGTTCATATATTGGAATCATGGAACAATAATAATTGAATCATAATCAATTAGAAATAATCAATATGATGTGGTGAATAATTGAAAAACACACACCATCAATAAACTGAGAATGAATGTGTATTCATTGGTTTTGTCATAGGAAAGACCTCAAGGATAGTAACAACAAAATTATAAATAAAGAGAATTATTATTATTTGTACATCATGTATCTGGAACATGAACCACCGTACCATCGAGATGGTTTAAGTCTCTGGGTAGAAACCCATCTGATTTTTGGAAACAAACTCAAAGGGTTTGTCGCCAACTGATTTGTCTCATGAGACCTATCAATGCATTAATGGGCTATAGTGGGACCCACCCATCACTAAAGTCAAAATTAATATTTATTTAAAGATTTAATACAAGAACCATATACCTTTTAATTATCGGTATTGATTAGAGGATACGGATTCATAAATATTTCCATAGTTAAAGTTGCATTCAAAATAAACATCATATGTGAAATGGTATACGACTTAAAGAAATAATCAAATCCATGATACAAGAAAATTGATATTTAATAGAATTATAATTTAAAATGAAAAATGATCTCCAAGGGATAATTGATACACCACATAATAATGATTAGGTTCACAATACCAAGTAGGTCTCAATGAAAATGGAAATTGAGACAAAGTCCCTTACCACATTCTAATCAATCGAAACGTATGAACAAAAATTAATAATCACCAAATTAATCACATAATAAAATGAAAATAAATAGAATCATCATATTATATATCAAATGTTAGTACACATACACTTCATACAATAAATAAGTGGTGAACAATGGAAATCTCACAAAATTAAAAGTTATATGAGAAAACCCCTTACAATGATCGTATCATTAGAGTGAGGATGAATCAATAAAATAATTATGTGTGAAAAATATAAACCAACACAATGAAAGTTTATAGATAGTATAAAACAATTAGAGTCTATTAACACATATCCATAGAAAAACATAACCAATGAAAAAGATGTTTAACTCAATGAATTGAAATTGAGCTAAGATATATCTTACCTCAGGTTTGACTTCCTTAAAATTTTATCAAACCTCCTGTATAATGGTTAGAATAGTTATATTAATTTATTACAAAACTAAAATCATATTTATAATAACTTTCATACTCTTTTTATAATATTTTCCACACATTTATTAACAAATTTCTTTATTTCCATAGTTGTAGGTGCGTTATTTTCATGGTTTCCTAGGTCAATTTATTATGGTTTTCCTTGTCAAAATGACATAATAAACAATAATTGATAACATATATATATATTTAATTTTGATCAATTACATGTGAATTATAAAATCCTATAATTGTGGTAAAGGGAAATGAAAACTCATCTTCCACAAAGGCGGTGATTTGACATAGTACGGATGACAATTTTGTTATTTATGAATAGAAGAAGAAAATAAGAGATTTTATAAATCATATACCACAAACAAAATAAAATTATAGTATATATATAATACTATATTTTTAATGAATAATTGGATAATAGGTAGGGATAAGGTATAAGTGATAAAGAATGTGAAAGAGAAGAAGAAGGAATCTTACCTCTAGAATATTCTCTTTTGAAACCACATTAATGCTCTTGTAAGTGGTCTTTTGTGATAATAGAAGCACAAGAATGTGTAAAGGGATGAGGAGGATGGTATTTTTTAGATTTTTGCTGAACAATAAGTCTTATGATTATGAAATTTTTGAAGGAAGGAATATCTTTTTATAAGTGAGGTGAGGGGTAACATAGGAATTACTCAAATTATTAAAATATAATAAATATATTATAGGGTCTAAGACTTCCAAAATGGCCTAAAACTAAAGGGGGTTACATTTTCAAAGGATTATTAAAAATTTTGTAATTTTTCAATAATTTTGGGATTTCTAAATTAATTAATAATATATTTATTCATGAAAAACAATTTTCTCAAGATAAAAACTATTCATAACTATAATTTTAAACACACCAAAAAAAGTTTAAAAATAGAATAAAATTATTTATTATATCATAGATATGTCATATTCATATATTGAATTCGTGAATTAGATTCAAAATATCAAATTATATTATTTTTATTATTTTTAAAATCATTAATTTGATTTATTAATTAATTAAATTAATACTCCATCATCCTTGTGAAAGCCATTATGGTATTTATTTTTTGTCTAAAATTTAAAAATAAAATTATATGAGAAATATAATTTTATTATATTTCTAAATACTATTATTTTTCAAATACAATTTCAATAAAACCTTAAATTAAAAATGTTATACAATTTAAAGTTTATAATATGAACACCTTGTCTTACTTTTAAATAAAATATTCTCAGGGTCTTCAATTGTTTCTTGTGGTTTTAAAGTGTCCCAAAATTGAATTAAAAATATATATTGGTCTAAAATTACTTATAGAAAAAAAATTGTCCAAAATATGGGTCATTTAGTAATTCTTATAATTTTAATTAAAAACATTTTATTTATTTGTCTTATTCTTGCACAAGAACTACATCAGCATTTCATAAGAATTAATGTTAATTACTTCATATATAAAATTTAAAAAAAATTACTATCATAAAAATAAATTAATTATGTTCAAAATAAATTTATAAATTCATTATTTATGTATATTAACTCTTATACATAACAAGATAACTTCATAAATTTATTTTGTCTTTTTCATTCATGTGCAAGCATTGCACAGATATTTGGATAATACTTGTGTTATATAAGACTAAAATTAAAAATTAATAACAAAAGTCATAAATAATACATTATAATGAATAAATAATTCATGAAAATAATGTTTCTCACCCAATTATTATATATAAATTACCAATTTCTAATTTGTCAGCGTTGTGCAGGCACTACGTTGACATTAACAATGATTTTTATACTTATCAAGAAAAAATATACATTTCATATTATAAATTAATTCTATAAAATATTTCAATGGAAATATAATTATTTTGTTATTACATATTTTATATAATTTTTTATATCATAATAATTTCATGACGATGTCACGAAAAATGACATATTTTGTAAAAATGGTATTTTTTTACTATTCAACAAAAATTCAACTATTTCACAAAATTACTAAAAATTCTGCCAAACCATTTTTTTAAGTGTAGAATCTAAAAAGGAACTACATTTTATGAAAATAATTTTCTAAATATGAGAAATTTAATTTTTAATTAAAATCATCATTTACTAAAAAATACCAATTTTAATATTATAACGAATTTTATGACACTTCAAAAAATTAACTATGGACTCATAAAATTATCTTATAATCAGAGTAAAATATTAATTCATGAATACATTTTATTAAAATGAATTATCTTTTAAATTAATATATTAATTATAAAAATGTAATTCAATATTTATTTCTCATAAAAATACCAACACTTAATTTTTAATTTTTAAAATATTCACTCTCATTTATAAGGTGCCTATATTCTATTTTTACATACATGGGTGAGTTTACTATTCCTAATGGTACAATAATATTCATAAGGGTCAAATTACTATTCATAAGGGTACATTATTATTCAAATTACTATTCATAAGGGTTCATTACTATTCACCAAAAAATATTTTTGTCTTATTAGACTCTAAATATCTTACTGAACACAACATTATATGTTAGTTTTTTGAAATTCAAATCACAGGGGTGGAAAAATTATATTCACTAACTAGTTTATAATTATCTCCTATAACCAAGTGTTATTTCACAAAGACTCAATGTTGTATTCATTATATGTTATCTGATGAATTTAAATTATTTAAGAAGAAACATATCGTAAAATATTGGGGTGTTATATTCTTCCCGCCCTTGGAAATTTTTTCCTAAATATTTTTCATGTATAATGACCTCAAAATATATGTGGTTGGTTCTTCTATTCTTGTCCTCAAATTCAATCTAAGGGTTATGTTCACTAAGAAATGTTTTCTAAATCTAGTTCTCAAGGTTTCTACTAAACTTCCTTCGATACCAACTGTAACGCCTCGACCCCAAAAGCCTGAAGCCAGTATGTTACTTCTTTACCTTGGTATGATTACAAGGAATCAAATCTCGAAGGAAAAATTATTTTTTTAGTCTTGAAGAAACTAGATACGTACATGGAACCCATTTTACATTGGAAAAGGAAACAAAATATGATACATAACAAAAGATAATAAATTGCATCTATGAAAACTCAATAAACGATCTCTTCTTCATAACCTAGGTAAGAAAATAAAATGTAAGGGGTAAGTTCAAATGATCATTAAGGTTCCATATAGTTCAAGAATGAAACAATAATAATTAAATCATAATCAATATGGCATGGTGAATAGTTGAAAAACACACACAATCAATAAACTAAGAATGAAAGTGCATCCATAGGTTTTGTCATAGTGAAAACATCATAGCTAATAATAACTAAATTCTAAATAAAGAGAATGATTATTATTTTTATGTCATATATCTAGAACATGAATCGTCATACTGTCGAGATGGTTTAAGTATGTGGGTATAAACCCATCTGATTTTTTAAAACAAACTCCAAGGGTTTGTCGTTAACTAATTTTTCTCATGAAACATATCGATGTTTCAAGGGGATATAGTAGGCCCCACCAATCATGGCCAATCCAAATCATTCAGTATACAAAGATTTAATACATGTAAAATAATCCTTTTAAATATCTGTATTGAGTAAAGGATGCATATTCATCAATATTTCTTATGTTAAAGTAGCATTCAAAATAAACACTATATGTGAAATGGTATACAGCTTAAGGAAATAATCATAACCATGATACAAGGAAATGGATATTTAACAGAATTATAATTTCAAATGAAAAATGATCTCAAAGGGAAGCAGACACACCACATAAGACATATTAGGTGCACAATACCAAGTAGGTCTCAATGAAAATGGAAATTCAGACAAAGTCCCTTACCACATTGTAATAAGTCGAATCATATAACCAAAAATTAATATTCACCAAATGAATCACATAATACCATGAATATAAAGAGAATCAAGATATTATATATCAAATGGCAGTACACATTCACCACATACAAGAAATAAGTGGTGAACAATGGAAATATCATGGAATTAAAAGTGAGATGAGAAAACCCCTTACAACGATGTATCGTTAGAGTGAGGATGAATCAATGACATAATTATGTGTGAAAAATATAAAACAATAAAATAAAAGTTCATAGATAGTATAAAAAAATCAAAGTCTATTCACACATATCCTTGGAAAAACATAACCAATGAAAAAGATGTTTAACTCAATGTATCAAAATTGTGTTAAGATATCACTTACCTCGGGATTAACTTACTTAAAATTTGATAAAAACTCATTTATAATGGTTTAAATAGTATTGTTAATTTATTACATAATTAACCTCTTGTTTATAGTAACTTTCATAATCATCTTATAATATTTTCCACGCATTTATTAATAATATTGTTTTATTTTTATAGTTTTTGGTGCGTTTTTTTAGGGTTTCCAAGGTCAATTTATTATATACCTCCTTGTAAAAATGAAATAATAAACTATAATTGATAACATATATATATTTAGGTCATTTTAAAAAATTACATTTGAATTATAACATTCCATAATTGTGGTAAAGTGAAAAGAAAACTCATCTTCCACAAAGGCAGTGATTTGACATAGCACGTACGACGATTTCATTATTAATGAATAGAAGAAGAAAATAAGAGATTTTATGAAGAATATACCATAAAAACAACAAAATTATAGTATATATATGATACTGGAGTGTTCATGAATCATTAGATAATAGTTAGGGATAATTTATAAGTGAGAATGCATTTGAAAGAGAAGAAGAACAAATCTTACCTCTTGAATATTTCTCTTTTGAAACCACCTTAAGGCTCTTAGAAGTGGTATTTTTGGGAGAAAAGAACACAATAATGTGTTAATTGATGCTGAGTGTGGAATTTGGAAGAAAAAAATTGAACAAGAAGTCTTATGGATATGAAATTTCTGAAGGAAGGAACCTCCTTATATAAGTGACGTGAGGGGTAATTTAGGAATTACTCAATTTATTAAAATATAATAAATCTATTATAGGGTTTAAGACTTAAAAATTGTCCTAAAACTAAATTTTAACTAAATATTCTAAGTAATCTTATCATTTTTGTAATTTTTCAATAAATTTTGGATTTTTAAATAATTTAATAAAATATTTTATTCATGAAAAACAATTTTTTCAAGATAAAAACTATTCATAACTATGAATTCAAACACATTAAAAAAAAGTTTACAAATCAAATAAAACTTCTTATTATATCATAGATATGTCATTTTCATATATTTAATTCATTAATTATCTTAAAAATATCAAATTGCATTTATTTATTTTTTAATATCATTAATTTTATTAATTAATTATTTAAATTAATACTGAATCATCCTTATGAAAGCCATTATGGTATTTATTTGTTGTCTAAAATTTAAAACTAAAATTATATGAGAAATATAATATTATTATATTTCCAAATACTATTATTTTTCGAATAAAACTTCCAGAAATCCTTAAATTAAAAATTTTATACAAGGTAAAGTTTATAGTGTAAACACTTTGTCTTATGTTTAAATAAAATATTCTAAAGATCTTAAATTGATTCTTGTGGGACCAAAGTGTCCCAAAATCAAATAAAAATAGATATTGGTCTAATATTACTTATAAAAAAAAAATCCAAAATATGGGTTATTTAATAATTCTTTTAATTTTTATTAAAAACATTTTAATTGTTTTTATTATTCTTGCAAAAGAACTGCATCAGTGTTTCATAAGAATTAATATTAATTATTTCATATATAAAATTTAAAAATAAATTAATATCGTAAAAATAAATTAATTAGGTTCAAAATTGAATTCTTAATTTTTTCATTATGTATATTCACTCTTATACATAACAAGATATCTTCATAAATGTTCTATTTTTTCTTTTCTTGCCATGTATAAGTATTGTACAGACATTTGGATAATACCCATGTTATATAACACTAAAATTATAAATTAACAATAAAATAAATAAATAATACATTATAATTACTAAATAATTCAAGGAAATAATTTTTTCACACAATTATTATATATAAATTACCAATTTTGACTTTGTCAGTGCTACGCAGGCACTAGGTCGACATTAAAAATGGTTTATACTTATCATAAAAAATATACTTTTCATGTTCTAAATTAAATATGTAAAATATTAGAATTTTGATATAATTATTTTGTTATTGTATATTTTAAATAATTTTTTTTATCATAATAATTTCATGATGATGCTATAAAAAATTTCATATTTTATAAAATTTGTTTTTTTACTATTCAACAAAAATTTAACTATTTCCTAAAAAACCCTAAAAAACATCCAAACTGTTTTTTGACATGTAAATTCCAAAAATGAACTCCATTTAAGTAAAATAATTTTCTAAATATTAGAAATTTAATTTTTAATTAAAATCATCAATTAATCAAAAAATACCAATTTTAATATTATAACTGATTTTATGATAGTTTGAAAAATTAACTAGGGTCTCATAAAATTATCATATAATCATAAGAAAATAAATATTGATTCATGAATACATTTTATGAAAATGAATTATATTTTAAATTTATCTATTAATTATAAAATTTTAATTCATTATTTATGGATCATAAAAATACCAACACTTAATTATTAATTTTTAAAATATTCACTCTCATTTATAAGGTGTCTAAATTCTATTTTTACTTACATGGGTGAGGTAACTATTCATGATAGTAAATTACTATTCATAAGAGTAAAGTTAATATTCATAAGAGTACATTACTATTTATAAGGTTATATTACTATTCACCAAAAATTAAGATATTCTTATCAGACTCTAAATATCTTACTGGATGCAACCGTGTATGTCAGTTTTTAGAAATTCAAATCATAGAGGTGGAAAAACTATGTTTACTAGCAAGTTTAAAACAATTTCCATTAACCAAGTGTTGTTTCAAAAAGACTTTGTGTTGTATTCATTATATGTTATCTGATGAATAGATATTATTTAAGAAAAAAACATACCATAAAATATTGGGATATTAAAGAGATCCACTGCTGAAACAGAGTTTCCACCGTCAGCCATCCACTATTGGCCAAATATATGATTGAACCTTATTCCACAATGCGATTTGATCTATCAGTGCTCTCCATCAACTACTGAACATCATCTACCATTCTATATTATTCACTTCTAGCACCTACCCTACATTTTACTATTCCCTCCAACTCTCCGATGATAGCACACATAGCATCCATCGGTAAATCCCATCCTCTATCTTTGGCCTCCTGCTACTTCCAACATCCTAAGTCAATCCACCACCAGCAGTCATCTGCCATTTACCCTACATCCACCATCACACCCACCCTCTAACCCCTAGTAGATCCCAATGCCACCATTTCTCTCTTCTAACAATCCCATGCATCTATCGATCCACAGATTGACATTTACTTCTACATCTTCTGGATCTACCGGTGTCTCCCACACCACTCTCATCATTCTGCACCCCACTTATCCACACCTGATGGACCCTTGACGTTAGAAGATTCTTAAGAAGAACCACCATGCCAATATATTCTATTAAATTTGTAACTCCAATACAGATAGTTTAAAAAAACCAGAAGAAGATGAATAAAACCCCAAAATTTCCGATCTTTCAAAATCTGAAAAAAAAAAACTATGAACCAAATCAAACCTGATATCATGAAAAGAATAACCTTTCATAAGATGTTTATTCCCACCATATGAAATACCAGCATGAAGAACAATTCCACCATCCTATCCACCCACTAAACTCCACCTCTCTAGATCTGAGCATCGAATCCAACCTAAGGTTTTCAGCTATCAAAGAAGAACATAAACCACCTCTCCCCACTACCGAATCTATCTATGGTTTAATAAGAGGCTTATTATATGACTCTGAACTTGATTGGGGATAGTGGAAGATGACTGAGAACCACTATGACCACTCTACCACCACTACAACCAAACCTTCCCCAGATGAACAAATCAATCCCTCGCGTGGTCGATCCCTCTTGGAAGGGAATACCCAGTGGAAGATAAGTAATAAAAATAATTAAATAAAAATATAATAATAATATTATTATTATTATTATTATGATAATAGTTAAAATATATATACATATATATTAATAATAATAAGTATATAAATATATAGTTGTATATGTATTTTTTTAACACTACTAATAATTTAATTATATATATTTATGATCGTACATCATTACCAAAAAAACATTTAATACTTAAAGTGCTTTTTCTATTGTCTAGTGGGATCATGTAGTGATTGTGTGGTTATTAGGTAGTGATCAAATTTGAGTTGATCGTGGGACATTACATCACATTCTCGAGGGGAAGTGTGTGTCATAATGGGAGGCTAACTACTTTCATAAGTACTTCACTCAAATATAGTGAAAATGAATCAAATCATGCCACTTAGAATGATTTTTTATGTTATGAATCATGTGTCACTATTTTTTATTTTCAAATAAGAGGATGTCTCCTACTTGGTGTTTTAAATTCCCTGAACATGGGAATCAACTAGATTTATGGAGATGGGAACCTTCTTTCTTCTTCTTCTTTATCATTTACATTTTTCTCATTTTTTATATCTATGAAAATATTTTAATTCTATCTATGTTTTGTAACTACTACTATTTTATCTTTTTGTTCTTCCTTATTTGGTGTTTTGATATTAATTCTCTAGAAATGGAGAGCTAATTTATAGGAATTGATCCAAGAAGTGAATCTCGATGCTTTCTGGATATTCAATTTTCTTTATGATCAATAACTCTTCTTTTCTATATTCATGTTCTGAAGGTGATTTAGGGTGTGTGAGAGTGCATTCTTACACTTTATTAGTTTGTTTCTCTTTTCCCCTTGATCATTTTCCACATATTCTCTAAACTTGATCTAATTGAGTGGTTAGGTGAGGTTGTGTGATTTTTGATTCCACAATGATGACTTCGATCATGGAAAACTTATTAGCTGGAGTGATTTAATAAGGATATTTATTCACACTACTAGAAATATGACCTTTCCTAATGCTTCTATGCCAATGGTTCCCAACGGTTTGGCCAAACCGTTGGGAAAGCCCACTTTGAGGTCACTTTTCCCAATGGTTTGTCCAAACCATTGGGAAAGGGTATGTCTTTCCCAATGGTTTAGAAACCATTAGGAAAATTCCACTTTGTGGCCACTTTTCCCAACGTTTTGGCCAAACCATTGGGAAAGCCCACTTTGAGTTCACTTTTACCAACATAATGGTTTGGCCAAACTGTTGGGAAAGGGTATGGTTTTCCCAATGGTTTGGCCAAACCATTGGGAAAAGTCCACTTTGAGGCCACTTCTCCCAATGGTTTGGCCAAACCGTTGGGAAAGGGTGGGCACCTATCTTTCCCAGCGGTTTTGAGAACCATTGGGATAGGTGCCCTTATTTTTTATGAGTACATTTGTCGAATATCCTTAAATAAATCAATATATAAATTAAATATATATATATATATATATATATATCCAAATATATTCACAAAGGATACTCTAGGATAGTGGTAAAGTCATTGATTTATAACGTGGAGGTTGTGGGTTCAAACCTCCGTTGGAACTCTTTTTTATATATTTACATATCCCAATGGTTTCCTCAAACTATTGGGAAAGACCTATCCCAACGGTTTTCCAAACCTTTGGGAATGACCTATACCAATGGTTTTAAAACCATTGGGATAGGTCTTTCCCAATGGTTTTCTCCAAACCGTTGGAATAGGGCTTCATATGGTTGGTTTTCCCAACGGTTCAAGCCAAACTATTGAGAAAAACTATTCCAATGGTTGTCCAAACCATTGGGATAGGGTCATTTATCTAACCTATCCCAATGGTTCTGCAGTCTTTCCCAATAGTTCAGAACCATTGGAAAATTTTCCATTTCTAGTAGTGTCACTTTAGGAGAGTGATCCTATGTTGGAATTGATTATTCATATGAATGATCAATGTTTTGGGTGATAGGTGTGTGATTTGATCCATTTTACATGCACTAAGTGAGTATAATATTTTTTTTATTTCTTAAGAAAGTGTGTGATAGGTATTTGAGGGTGGATCAACCTCTATCTATCCTTGATTGTGTTAACTCTCTCTCTTCTCCTTCTTTTGTTTCCCTCTGTTCAGATTCTATTTTATCACTGTTTCAGCACTCCCATTGTGTTCCATATCACTAATTCATTCTTTTTTCATCTATTCCTTTAAAAATATTTAAAATCATAAAATAATTTTCTTAAACACCACTAGGGAAATCAACACTTATTCCTTGAGATAAACCCAAAGGTTATTGATCGTACCACGATTCACTGTTTTATTCCACCCTTACACCGCTGTTTTAAACTAGTTTTGTAATGAATATTCCAAATATAATAATAAATTACACTTTATGTTTAAATCAATTAATTAATTTTAATCAATATAATATTGATCAATGTTACTTTTTATTATTATTTCAATGTAGGTGGAGATGATTTGGAGGGCCCTTGATGAAGTGGGAGAAAAATAGGCCAAAATTACATGGATCCAAGAATACCTGTCCACTGTTATGCTTTTATAAAAAATTAATTGAATTAAAATGGGCTCATATTTTGTCGATTGGTACAAAATATAATGGGATACAACTCTTATGAAGGAATCCAAGCCCAATTCAGCCATCAAGGGGACCAACCAAACTGATCTGTCCAAGGAATCAAATCTGCAAAATGTCAAATGTGGGGTTCTGTAATCTGTCCATATATCCAGATCAACTTGTCCAATAGATGCCAAACTTTTGGTGGAGATAGTCAGTAAGTGAGGATAAAACTTTCCAGTTTTTTCAAAAGGGAGATTTGGGGGTATATTGGTTGAAACGTGTGGCATAAGTGCATTGAAGAAATCTGTGTGCCTCAAACAACCTTCCAATTTAACCAATAAAATAGCACATTGGGATCCCTATTTGAGAGTTCGGCCAGGAGGAAAGGTGATGCCATTTTGGAGTCCCCAAGGAGTCTTCTCAACATCCCTAGTATTTCTGGAGGCTATGGTAAGTTCTATCCCAACATCTTTCTCTTCCTCCTATCCCATGGGTTTCTAAACCCCTTGTGATCACCCGGGGAGGAACGTGATGTAAATCCCATGCTTCATGTTTGTAATAATTGAATGATCATTTTAATTCTAGGGTTTTGGGTTGTTTTTCATCATCCTCTATTCTTATTTTATTTAGTTATGTACTGGTATGTCATGCTCAACTCATATGATCATGTTTAGGGGTACCCATTCATGTGATGTTTCACACACCATTCACCACTTTCTTTTCCCCCTTTTAATTGCGGTGTTTGTGTCGTTCATATTAGTCAAATGAACTCACATAATAATTTTCAAGGACATGTACATTTATTTCATGGTATCACAAAGAAATAACATACAAAACTGGACAGCACATCGAGTTCTTCGTGTGTTTCCTTGGTGAGTTTCGGTTATGATGTCAAACACAATTCACCCAATAATCGGTGGTGTCCGGTGAATCGTTGTGTGTTTTCGACTGAACCCTAGTAGGTATCCTAGTATAAAATAAGTAACATTATGGTTATAGGTGTTACAAAATAGGTATTAAAAGATCATAACCCTGTATCAAGAAGATATGAAGGATAAACATCATTAGAGTACCTCAGGTTGATCACGCTTAATTAATTCTGTTAATCTCTACATTGTTTTATCACTTTCATTTTCTATTTTCATCTTTAATAATAAAACCCCCAAGTTTTAAAAAACCTCATTCACCTTCTACTTTCACAATCAAAACCCTCCTTTTAAATTAATTATCTAAGGCTCCTTCGAGAGATGACCTAGGGTTGTTGCTATACTGCAGAAATTCTAGTCAAAATTAAACAACTAATTTGACGTGCTCGACAACACGATCAAATTTTGGCATCTTTTCCGGGGAGCCAAGATCATTTTTTTCTTTATTTCCTTTTATTTGTTTATTTTACTTCTTAATTAGTACTACTTTAAATACCCCACCCCCATTATGTTGTTTTTTTTTGGGTTTTGTCTTTATTTTTTGTTGTTTTTGGTTTGTTCTTTCTCTCTCTCTCTCTTCTTATTCTCCATCTCCCTCTCTATAATTATGAATTATAATATTATATTCTCTTTTCACCCTTCTTAAGCGATTTTATCCATATTCAAAAACAAAAAAAAACTTCACATCTTATTTGCATGACCCGATCTGGTAAAAAAACACTACTTGAATTTGACCCTGAAATTGAAAAGTCACTTCACACTCAAATCAAGGCATCTAGAGAAGTTCAATCAAGTAACATTGAGGAACCCATGTTGTAACCTCAAGTGGTCCTAAATCAATAAAAAATTGAACCCAATCAAACCCAAGAAAACATGGCTGCAAATAACCGAACTTTAAAAGAACTGACCACCCCTGATGTGGAGTACCAACCTGCGCACATCCAATATCCTGAGGAAGAAGCCAACTTTGAGCTGAGATCAGGTCTCATCCACCTTCTTCCTAAATTCCATGGTCTTCTCAGTGAGGACCCTCATAAACACCTTAAGAATTTGTACATAGTGTGCTCCACCATAAAACCCCAAAATGTGTCTGAGGACTTAATCAAGTTTAGGGCCTTCCCTTTCTCCCATAATGGTGTATCCAATGATTGGATATATTATTTGCCTACCATGATTGGTGGATTTAAGGACCTTAAAACACTATTTTTAGAGAAGTTCTTCCCTGCCTCCAGAATGGCATCAATTAGGAAAGAAATCTATGTAATTAGGCAATCACAAGGAGAGACCCTTCATGAATACTGGGAGAGATTCAAAAGACTTTTCTCAAGGTGCCCCCACCACCAAATTAGTGAACAAATATTAATCCAATACTGCTATGAGGGACTTATCCCCATGGATTGTGGAATGATTGATGTTGTAGCTGTTGGTTCCCTAGTTGATAAAACTCCTTCTGTCGCTCGTGAATTAATAGCCAACATGGCTCAAAATGAACAACAATTTGGTACATGATCAATTTTACCAACCCAGGGAGTTCATGAGGTAAGTCATTCACCCCTAGAACAAAAGGTAGATACTAAACATGATGAGATGCATACCCTTCTAAGGAAATTATCTCAAGCACAAGGTAACTCACACTCTACTTCTATTCCATTACATTGTGGTATTTGTTCTGATAAAAATCATTTTTCTTACTAGTGCCCACAACTTCAAGATTCATATGAGTCTTGGGCAGTTGTGTTCCCATGGAATCCATTCCAACAAGAACCTCCCTTAAAGAAAGAACAATTCAGGCCAAATCTAAATCCAGGGTGGAAAGCACAACCCCAATACTGACAAGGAGGAAACTCAAGCTACCCCAAGCAGAATTGGTATCAACAAGGACAAGGTATGAAACCTTCTTATCCATAAACATCTCAAAACAATCCTACTCCTCCCAAATATGAACCAAGCCTCGAGGATATGGTGAAGAAAATGGAAACCTAGAACCTCCAGTTCCAACAGACCACACAATCGGCAATTCAAGACCTACGAACTCTAGTGGGACAATTGGTGAACATCATCGGTGAGCTTAAGATGCAAGGGTATAGACAACTACCATCCCAACCCATTTTCAATATGAAGTACAAATTTAATGTTTGTGCAATTAAACTTTTTAGTGGTAAAGAAGCTTATACTTATACTGATTCTATGAAACAGGTATGTCCCCCTCTTGAAAACACTCATTCCCAACCCTCAAAAATTTCAGGTAATGAAAAACAAAATAAAAACGGCAATCAAATTATCGTTGATGATTCAAATAAACAATCCATTCCTCTTCCTTTCCCAAAAGACTCTCTGAATCTAAGAAAATTTTTGATAATGATATTGATAATGAGATAATGGATACATTTAAAAAATTTAAAAGTTAATATTCCTTTATTGTATATAGTCAAGAAAGTTACCCGTTATTCCAAATTTCTTAAAGAACTTTTCTCCCATAGATGAAGGCTGAAGGGGAATGAGAGAGTCAAATTAGGTAGAAATGTCTTGGCCTTGATTTAATCAGCAATGCCAACCAAATACAAGGATCTGGGAACATTCCCGATACCATATACCATAGGGGAGACCTTCTTTTCTAATGCTATGCTAGATTTAGGTGCTTCCCTTAATGTAATGCCTCAATCTGTGTATACTTCTCTACAGGTTGGATAGATTCAACCAATAAGAATTGTCATGCAACTTTCAAACTAGAGTACAACACATCCAAAAGGTGTGATTGAGGATGTCCTTGTTAGAGTGAAGAATCTCATCTTCCCTACTAATTTCTACATTCTTGAGATAGAAGATACTCGAACCCAAGTACAGGCTCCTCTCATACTTGGGAGTCCATTCCTCAAATAGCAAAGATGATCATCAACGTTCAAAATGGTACACTATCCATGGAATTCAAAGTACGAATGGTAAGTTTTAACATCCTTGAGGCTATGAAACACCCCGTTGAAGAGCACTCCACTCTTCCTGTCTATTTGATGGAAGTGCTCTCAAATGATGCACAAACACACAATTATCTCCTCAACCCAAACTCTGATTCATTTTTGTTTTCTTCACCCTTGGATTATTTATGTTTTGATTCATGTTTTGACTGTTGTGTGGGTTCTGAAAAGTGTAAATTGTGGGCTTTAATTGATGAGTGTGTTCATTCTGAGGTACCCATGACCATCAATGATTCTGCAAATTTCATTTCTATAGATTTTCTATATTTAGATAATAAACATGAGCAGATAGACAGTTTAATGGAAATCACTCCCCCTAAATCCCCTCCCTCAATCCAGAAACCACCAGTGTTGGAACATAAACCACTTCCTTTTAATTTAAAATGTGTATATCTTGAGGGTGTTAACCAACTGCCTGTCATTATTTCCAAAAACCACTCTCCACAACAGGAATTGAAACTGATCAAACTTTTGAGAGAGTGTAAAAAGGAAATAGGATGGACATTGACTGATATTACCAAGATTTTCCCACATATTTGTATGCACCATATACTTTTGGATGATAAGGCTAATCCCATAAGACAATCTCAACATCGGTTTAATCCCACTCTCCTTGAAGTGGTAAAATTGGAAGTCAGTAAATTGCTTACTACAGGGATCATTTATCCTATATCTGATAGTAAATGGGTTATCCCAATGACAATTGTGCCTAAAAAAATAGGAATAACAGTTGTTTCAAATTAAATGAATGAATTGGTTCCAACACATGTGCAAAATATTTGGTGAGTCTGTATTGACTACCATCGACTGGATCAAGCCACGCGAAAGGACCACTTTCCATTACATTTCATTGACCAAATGTTAGAACGATTGGCTGGTAAGTCCCATTATTGTTTCCTTGATGGATATTAAGGTTATTTCCAAATCCATATATCCCCTGAGGACCAAGACAAGACTACATTTACCTATCTATTCGGTACATTTGCATACAGAAGGATTCCATTCAGTCAATGTAATTCTCCTGGTACTTTTTAGTGATGTATATTGAGTATTTTATTGAGTACCTTGAGAGTTGTATGGAAGTCTTTATGGATGATTTAAAAGTATATGGATCTTCTTTTGATTGTTGTTTGGAACACCTAGGTTATGTCCTCCGCCACTACATTGAAAAAGTTCTTGTTTTAAATTATGAGAAATGTCATTTTATGGTTGAGCGGGAGATAGTTCTTGGGAATGTCATTTAAAATAAGGGAATTCAAGTTGATAAATCTAAAATTGAATTAATTTCAACCCTTCCATATCCAAAATGTGTTCGTGAGGTGAGATCTTTCTTGGGTCATGCTAGTTTTTACCGTCGATACATTAAAGACTTTAGTAAGATTGAACTTCCATTGTCCCGGCTATTGCAAAAAGATTATGAGTTTGTGTTTGATAAAAATTTTGAGGATGAATTAAATTCACTAAAAAAGGGTCTCACATCACCTCCCATCATCCAACCACCATGGTGGGATCTCCCCTTCAAGCTTATGTGTGATGCTTCTAACTTTGCAGTTGGGGCAGTTTTATCACAAATGGTTGAGAAGGCTCATCATGTCATTGCGTATGCCTCACGTACCCTTGACCTTGACCAGGTAAACTACACAACCAATGAAAAATAACTTATTTCTATTGTTTTTCCCTTGGAAAAATTTCATTCATATCTTCTTGGGTCAAAAATTATTGTGTTTTTTTACCATACTTCCCTTCGATTTCTATTAAGGAAACCTAAAGCCAAACCCCATCTCATACGGTGGATGATCCTCCTCCAAGAGTTTGACCTTGAGATTAGAGATTATAGGGGGGGTGTAAAATGTTGTAGCTGACCACATTAGTATAATTTTCACACTATTGGACCATCATGTTGACTCATCCCTACCCATTGGATAACTCTTCCTTCATGAGAACCTTTGTGATGTTGTGGACCTTACCCCCTGGTATGTGGATATTGTGAATTTTCTAGCAACATCTAGGGTCCCCACTAATTTCAACATTTCACAATCATATAGACTTAAGAATGATTCTCGTTGGTAAATTTGAGATTCCCCATACTTGTGTAGAATTTGTTGTGACGAAGTAGTTTGTCGGTGTGTCCCTAACCATGAGTTCACCTCTATTTTGACCTTCTTCCACACCTTGGAATGTGGGGGTCACTTTGGATCTCAATGTACAGCTCAAAAGGTCATTGACTCATGACTTTATTGGCCAACATTATATAGGTATTCCCCTAGATTTTTAAGTCATGCAATCATTGTCAATTCACAGGGAATATCTCCAAGAGGAATGAAATGCCCCAACAGCCCATGTTATTCTGTGAAATTTTTGATGCATGGGGCGTTGACTTCATAAGGCCTTTTCCAATTTCATTTGACTTTGTGTACATATTATTGTCTATTGAATATGTATCTAAATGGGTGGAAGAAAAGGCCACTAGGACCGATGACTCTCGAGTGGTTGTTGATTTTGTGAGGTCCCAAATTTTCAGTAGGTTTGGTTTACCAAGATTCATCATTAGTGATCAGGGTTCACATTTTTGCAATCGCAACATGAAAAATTTACTTCGTAAGTATGGTTTTGATCATAAAGTATCTACTGCATATCACCCCCAAACTAATGGAAAAGAAAAAATATCAAATCATGAAGTTAAACAAATCTTGGAAAAAAATGGTACAACCCAATAGGAAAGATTGGAGTTTACGCTTGGATGAAGCACTTTGGGCATACCGTACAGCTTTTAAAACCCCAATCGTAATTTCACCATAAAGAATTGTGTTTGGAAAGGCTTTTCACCTCCCAGTGGAGTTAGAACACCATGAATATTAGGATTTTAAAAAATGTAATATGAACCTTTCAGATGTAGGTGAGCAAAGAAAGCTGCAGATTCAAGATTTAGAAGAAATTAGACATGATGCATATGAAAACTTCTGGATCTATAAAGGGAAGACAAAGGCTATTCATGATAGCATGATTCACTGACAGAAGTTCCATATTGGTGAGAAGGTCCTCATGTACAATTCTATGCTTAAGCTCCACCCAGGTAAGCTTCGTTTCTGAAGGATCGGTCCTTATACAGTTACAAATGTTTACTCTTTTGGTGAAATACATATTTTTCATGATCAGAGTGGATGAAGTCTTACCATCAATGGGCAGCAACTTAAACACTTCTATGAGGATTTTTCGAAGAATATGGTGGAGGAAATCCACCTTCTCAACGCATCATACCAATAAAACACGCTAGGTTTTATCCTTCCTTCTCACATTCTGAATTATTTCATTGAGGACACTGCACATTCTAGGTGTGGTGGGGTGGATACATTCTTGGGTTAGTTATGAATTTTCATCGTTTTCTCATTTCTTCTCTTTTTAGCCTTCTTTATGGTATTTTCATTTTTCCTCATCAACAATTTTGAAGTTCAGTGATTTGGTTACCATAAAGGGGGGAAAGTAAAAATACCATAACGAAGGCTAAAAATAATATTTATCAAGGATTGATTTTATTTTATTTAGTGAATTGGTTTTTTTCAATGATATAAAAGGTCGTATCTATATAAAACCTTTGAGATTATTGATGCCCCTTGTGTGAGTAGTTTTTGTGAAAACTATGTCACTAATATCTCCACAAATTTTCACACCAAACCACAATGTGTGATTATTTATTACTTAATATAAGTTAAATATATGTTGGGTTAAAAAATTTCATCTTTAAATTATATTTCCATACATTCGTTCCTTATCTGATATGTTTCATTATTGTACCAGATCGACCTATGCATGTGTACCTATTGTTAGACTGTTGTACACCCTCAAAAAAATTGGTTGTGTCTTGGGCAGGTCAAAAACCACTCCTCCTAAACCTTTGATCTTGTTATAACTATTTCAATTAGTGTCGTGAGGAGATCAAACAAGGGTTGAGAGATGAGTGTGAGATTTGTTCCAAATACACTTCTAAAAAAATAAATAAATGAGGGGAGTGATGAAATGTGCAACATATGGGGATATCTAGTTCAGGAGCTTATGGTTTGACTTCTGGGAATTATTAAATGAGTGGGTCTTGAAATATGATTTCAAAGGATATAGGGTAGGTTTGGTGGATAAAATCATTTAAGCTGAAAAATGTTAAAATAACCTATATTTATTGGATAGCAAGTGGAAATAATAGCATGGAATGGTTTTCACACACACACATGGAGAGTTAGTTTCATGGTTGACTTCTTAATTCCTTGATCAATTTGGTATCATGAATCTTTTTGAATTTCACTATGATATGATTTATGAGACATCTTCTTCTATTTTCACTAGGAAGAACTCCTTGGTGTGGTTTGTGCATTGATCAAATTACTTTAATTAAAATTTCCTCAAATATTAAATCTTCATGATTTTGGGAATATATATTTTCATCATTTTATTTGGATATGTGACTTTTCCCAGGAGTGCAAATGTTTAGGTGTGGGGGTGTGATCGTACCAAGATTCACTGTTTTATTCCACCCTTACACAGCTGTTTTAAACTAGTTTTGTAATGAATATTCCAAATATAATAATAAATTTCACTTTATGTTTGAATCAATTAATTAATGTTAATCAATATTATAATTTTCAATGTTACTTGTTTTTATTATTTCAATGTAAGTTGAGATTATATGGAAGGACCTTGATGAAGTGGAAGAAAAATGAGCCAAAATTGGATGGATCCATGAATACATGTCCACTGTTAATGCTTTTATAGAAACATTAGTGCATTCAAATGGTCTCATATTTTGTGTACTAGTACAAAATATAATTTTCTATAACTCTTATGAAGGAATACAAGCCCAATTCATCTGCCAAGGGGCCCAACTGAACTGATCTATCCAAGGAATCAAATTTGTACAATGTCAAATGTGGTGTTCTGTAATCTGTCCATATCTCTGGATCCACTAGTCCAATAGATTCCAAACATTCAGTGGAGATATTCAGGAAGTGGGGATTCAAATTTCCAATTTTTTCATAAGGGAGATTCGGGTTTCTATTGCTCAAAATTTGTGGTACAAGTGGATTGAAGAAATTTTTGTGCCTCAAACAACCTTCCAATTTTTCCTATAAAATGGAACTTTGGGCTCCCCATTTGAAAGTTCGGCCATGAGGAAAATTGCTGCCATTTTGGAGTCCCGAATGAGTCTTATCAACATCCCTAGCAGTTCTAGAGGCTATGGTAAGTTATACCCCAACATCTTTCTCTTCCTCCTCTCCCATGGGTTTCTAAACCCCTTGTAATCACCCGTGGAGGAACGTGATGTAAATCCCAAGCTTCATGTTTGTAATAATTGAATGATCTTTTGAATTATAGGTTGTTGTGTTGTTTTTAATCATCCACTATTATTATTTTATTTATTTATGTACTAGTATGTCTTGATCAACTCATATGATCATGTTTGGGGGTACCCATTCATGTGATGTTTCACACACAGTTCACCACTTTCTTTTTCCCATTTCAATTGTGGTGTTTGTGTGGTTCATATTGGTCAATTGAACTCACATAAGCACTATCAAGGCCATGCACATTTATTTCATGGTTTCACAAAGAAATAACATATAAACATGGACAACGCATTGAGTTCTTCGTATGTTTCCTTGGTGAGTTTCGGTTATGAAGTCAAACACAATTCACCCAATCATCAGCGGTGTCCGGTGAATCATTGTGTGTTTTCAACTGAACCATAGGAGGTATCCTAGTATAAACTCAATAACATTCTGGTTCTAGGTGTTATAAACTAGGGATTAAAAGTTCATAACCCTATATCATGAAGAAATAAAGGATAAACATCATGAGAGTACCCCGGGTTGATCATGCTTAATTAATTCTGTTAATCACTACATTGTTTTATCGCTTTCATTTTATATTTTTATCTTTAATCATCAAACCCCCAAGTTTTACAAAACAGCATTCACCTTATAATTTCATAATCAAAATCCTCTTTTTAAATAAATGATCTAAGTCACCGTTGATAGATGACCTAGGGTTGCTGCTATACTGCAGAAATTCTAGTCAAAATTAAACAACTAATTTGACACGCTCGACAACACAATTAGTTATCCATTATGCTATATTTTATGTTTTATAAATATATATTTGATTTTAATCATGAAAAGGATGATTACATTCATCCTACTTAACCTTTGTCTAATTGTACCCAGGGCTCAAGTGAACCATTGAAAAATATTGTTCTCCCTAGAACTAATCAAACAAATCATCTATATTAGGAAAATGATATTTGTTAGCTATAGTAATGTTATTCAAAACTCAATATTAAATAAAAAGTCTCTTTGAACCATTTTTTCTTTTCTTAAAAAAATATAATCACCCCATGGTGACATAATAAAGAGAATGAAGACTTTATATAACTATTCCTACAATTGATTTTTCAATTCTAAATGTTTCACTTGATCCATCTAATAAGTTGGTTTAGAAATGGTCTCAGCATTAGGGGCTATTTCAATAGTAAAATCAACCACTTGATCATGAAAAAATCTTGGAAATCATCCAGAAAAACATCCATGTATTCATTCACTACTGGAACTTCACTAATTTGAACTTTTCCATTCTCTTCATCAATGTGGGCTGGGTAACATTCACTAACATATCTAATCAATTTCTCAGCTTCTTGGTATGTTATCAAAGGAATGAAATAATTAAATAAAAAAAATTTAGCACTAAAATCTATCTTAGCAAGATAAAGGGAATACTAATCCATAACCAAAGTGATATCAAACTCTAATATTGTAAATTCAACAATATTTTTAGAAAATAAATCCCACTAATAACAATATGATGATTTCTATAAATATTAGTTGTTTTAATACATCTACCCAGAGTGCTTACCAAAAGTTCAATATTATATTAATGAGTCGATATTCCCAATTTACTTGAAAATTTCTTAGAATTGAAAGAATAAAAATATCTATATTAAAACAAGGTATTGGAATAATTTAAATACAAAAGTAACATAGTTGTATCCACTTTATTTTCTAGACCAACATCAACTGTAGTAGTAGAAAATGGTTTTTTCCTAACCTTTTTTTTCTAACGTTGATTATTTACAGCCTGAGTTACTTACTTTGAGAACATGTTATCATAATTACCCAACTCATTTAAACTAAAACACCTCACCATTAGATGGATATTGGTTTCCCAATTATTAGATTCTTCGTGATTCTTTTCCTTTCAATCATGGGCCATATGGCCAAACATTTCATGTCCATAAAGTTTCCAATATTTCATAATAAATTTTCCATGTTCTTTTTACCACACTTACCATAAGATGTTAACTTCATTTTCATGAATCTATATTTATTTGTTTTATGTCCCCAAATATCTTACCATCCTGATCGCTTCTTACTTTCATCATCATGGGGAGTATAAGTGTCCAAATACTCAATCTCCACTTTTTCAGCACAACGAGAAACTTTCTCATGGATTTTAAATTCTTTTACTCCCAATGCTCTTTATATACTATGTTTTAATCCTGAGAAAAATATATTAATTCTTCTATAAATTTACAAAAAAAATATGATACATACCTAGTCAGACTTGAAAATATTTCTTCATACGTGGAAAATAATATTCATCTTTCTTCTTTGATTCCATGAATTTTTTCCATTAATATTTAAACAACCTTAGGTAAATATTTCTTAAGGAAAATTTCCTTAAGTGTATCTCACTCCATGGAATAAATCTCATATTTCTCTCTGATATTATTATATAATGACAACAATAGATTAGATTCAACTTCAAAATGATCACTAGTACAAAAAACGTTTTTTAAGTCATCATTTTTTACGTCGGTTATAAATAACCAACGTTAAAAGTTGTTATCACGTCGGTTATATTATAACCAATGTAAAAAATTCATTATGTTGATTTATCATGTCAATTATTTTATAACTGGCGTGATAAATATAATATCTCACTTTATCACATCGGTTATAAAATAACTAATGTTATAAAGCCAATTTTTTATGTTGGTTATATAATAACTGACGTAACAAATGAGTTTATCATGTCAGTTTTTAAAAAATCAATGTGAAAGTTAAAATTTTGAATTGTTCCAATAACACGTTTAATTTTTTACAACACGGCATTGAAATTTTCAATTTACGCCTAATATTTCATATATTACGGTTTTATTTTCATGTCGGTTAAATGAGAACTGAAATTAAAAATACATTTTTATGAATTTTTCACATCGGTTATTTAATAACTGACATGAAAAATGTTTATAAACCTATAGATGATTTTCCAATATTCTATTTTACTTGTCGCATAGCTCAAATTGAGTTACAGATCAAAATTTATATCCATTGGAAGTTGTAATTCTTTAAGATTTCGTTTATAGATGATCATCTTCCGATGGCTATAAATTTTGATCCTTAAATCTATTTGAGATCTGCAACTAGTCAAATTGAATCTTAAAAAATTATATACATGTTTTAAAACATTTTTCACATCAATTATTTAATAATCGATATGAAAAATTGATTAAAAATTAATTTTTCATGTCGGTTATTAAATAACAGATTTTAAAAGTCATTTTTCACCTCAGTTATTAAATAACCGTTGTGTAAAATTCTTACAAAAATTTATATAATTTTCTAATCTTCGATTTTACTAGTCATAGAGCTCAAACGGAGTTACAGATCAAAACTTACGGCCATCGGAAGTTGACATTTTTTAAGACTTCATTTAGAGGTGATCAACTTTCAATGGACATACCTTTTGATCCATAACTTTTTTTGATCTTTGAGACCATTGAAATAGAATAGTAAGAAATTATCTACATGTTTTTATTGATTTTTTACATCAGTTATTTAATAATTGTCATGAAAAATCAATTTTCCATCATTTTTTCAAGTCAGTTATTAAATAACCGACGTTAAAAGGCATTTTTCACGTCGGTTATTAAACAACCGATGAGAAAAATTGATGGAAAATTCATTTTTATATCCCACCAATGTAGAAATTTTAATATCATGTTATGAATGTTGTCACAAAGCTGATGTGAAAAATAAATTTTATATCCCACTAATGTGGAATTTCAATTTTTTTACAGCTTGACATCAAAATTTTCAATTGCTGCCTAAAACTTTTAATATCGCATTTTCTTTTACCATTTCATTTATATATTTTCATTATACACATATGGTTAAAAATTTTAATGATAATTTCTTCCAACCATCATCATTCCATCATTGACTCGTTCGATCTTCAACATGAATCCATTATTTCTTCATTCTACAATCTTATCAAGGTATTTGTTATTATTTTTATGTGATTTATGTTTTTTATGATTAATTTCCTTAAATATTATACCATTTAATGATTATTATTTTATTATAATGAAGAATAATATTTTGTATCATGTTAAAACTACAATTCTACCTTCATATTCAAAAAATCCTTTTAATATAAAGTTCTTCATTCTACAATCTTGTCAAGGTATTTTTTATTATTTCTCCTTGATTTATGTTTTTTATGATTAGTTTTCTTAATTCATATACCATTTAACGATTATTATTTTATTATAATGAATAATAATGTTTCTTATCATGGTAAAACTACAAATCCTCCTTTTGATTCAAAAAATAATTTTAATATGAAGCTTTGGTTGGCTCATTCGATGTTTCCACAGAAAAAATATATATCAATCTTCCGATAGTCATAACTTATAATCCGTAACTCCGTTTGAGCTCTACGACCTATCAAATCGAAGCTCACGAAATTATATACGATATGGTTAACCATTTTTACATCGGTGTTCAAAAAACAAATGTAAAACTTTCCTTTTCACATCGGTTTTTTAAAAATCAACATGAAAAATCAAAAAAAATATTTTTATCGTCGGTTATTTAATAACCGACATTAAATTTTGGGGGTGGGGGGATTTTTGAGGTTGGTTATTTAAAAATATGACATAAAAAATAGAGTTTTAATGTAATTTTTTGAAAAATTGATGGTCTTTCACGTCATTTTTTAAATAACCGATGTGAAAAATCATGAAAAAAATATTTTTAACGTGGGTTAATAAAAAACCGATGTTAAAAGAAATATTTTTAACATCACTCACAAAAATGTCGGCTTAAAACTGACATGAAAAATCTAAAATAACTGACGTAAAAAATATTTTTGTACTAGTGGATAAACATAAAGAGTTACCTTTTGAAATTCTAAATATCACATGACTTAAAATATATTATCTATAAAATTGATTTATCCTTTGGATACCATAAGGTTAGATGATCCATTGAATGGTGGGGATGTTGCCTCATGAAATTATCCATAATTTTCATGTTCCCTTAAGGAATATTCGGTTCCCCTCAAGCATGGATACCACCACTATTTAAATTTTATTTCAACTGAAACATCATTTCAACAAACTATTCTATTCCAATTCCAACCATCTTAGGTTGCTGATTTGGAATGTTATTTTCTTCTAAGTGTTATCCCACTACAGTTTTCCTATTTTATCTATGAAAAAACATTCTAAATAGATATTGTTTAGATGAATCAACATGGTAATATTATAATGAAATTTCATTTCAACTTATACATAAGGTAGAACCTTTCAATGTAATTCTATTAACATTATCCTAACATAAAATTTTATCAAAATTGTCTTATGATACCAACTATAATGACCAAACCATAATCATTATATAATTTTCAATGTTAAGTTAAGAATTCATTCTCTTTCATTTGAGTATATTTTCAGGTTTATAGTTTTATAGAATTAGTTTATAAGTCATACATAACAAGACCAAAAAATAAAAATTGGTCACTTCCGATTAGTATCCATTATTCCATAATATAAAACTTTTGAAATAAAAAATAATTTCTTTTCATGTAAAATATTCACAACTTTTGAATTTACTTCTTCCTTTTCCTTATCTATCTTGAAATCCTATTAATTTTTTTAAAAAACAAGGTATGAAAAAAAATCTTACTAAGGGACATACAAAAATAAGGAAATTATCAGTCTAGTAAAAACATGAAATCCTATGAAAAAAAATTCCTTAAAAATAGAAATTTTTACCCAAAAAAAGGAATTATAATTCTTTTAAAAAGATCATTTACATAACATTTTAAAAAAAATTATTACCATGAAAACTAAGAATCAAGAATATAAAATTCATGTAGGTAATTTTGGATATCATCTCAAAAACCCTTATATAACCCTTAAAAACATTTCAAATTGGAATAACCATACGACTAACATCCAATATAATTTTCCAGAGAACATAATAATTACCCAATTAATTGGAGCACTATTTGTGAACACCCATCATATAATCTATAACAGGCTCACCCAAATCTATATGGAACCACCCATTATAAATAATGTCCATGAACCACAACAAAAATAGAAAAATTTATGATTTCACTATTACATCAGAAAATGTTTTAAAAAAACTTTTAAAATCATATGAAAATCACTTTCATATATCAAAATACCATTTTCATTTAAAAATCCATCATCAATATAAAAAAAATCAAAAAAGGTAAATAAGGTTTTCATAGAAGAGAACATGAATTATTTCAAAGGAATCTAAAAATAAAATAAATATCATGGTAGTTTAAAAATTCCTTGTTTCTATGTACATAAAAAATAGAACATTCATTTTTTCATTTTATAAAACATTTCATATAAAACGGGTAAAAAATCATCTTGAAAATCTTTGAAAATAAAGTAAAAAGTGACATAAAATGAAATTTATAAATATTTCATTTCAATATTTAAACTTTTATAAAATCATTTTAAAAATATGTACATAGATAAGGAATATTTGTAAGAAAAACATTAAAATATGGTTTTTTAAAGAAAGGTCTCGTATCACATTGAAGATATTTGAATCATAAGCTCTATAAAATAATAGCATTAAACAAAAAAATTTATACCATTATAATAGATAAATTCATAATATGAATTATCAAAGGGGCTTTATATTCACCTCATTAAAGAATATATGTGCCTAAAATATGCCTCAATGAATGAAAATTGAGACGAAGTCCCTTACCTTGAGTCTGATTTGTCACATGTGTTTTTATCAACCTGAATTATAAAATTATGTAAATTATATACTTTATTGATAAAAATTTTCAAGTTAATTATTAATTTGGTTTCAATTATTACCATGTTAAAAAAAATTACATAATCAATTAAGTTTACATTGGATGTTTTGACCATATTCAGCTTATGTGTCAAAAATGACTTTGGTAGGTTAACTATGGTCAAAGTGGACATTATTTAAATATAAAAATAATAATAATCATTAAATATTTATCATATTTATAGATCATTTATACTTTTATGATCAATAATTAAATATGGTTTTGAGAAATTAAATATGTTACAATCGTAGAGAGTTATGTCGTATGTATTCATGATTAATGTTTCCATTTTTCAATAATCATTATATAAATGAGGTATGTAATATTTTATCTTTGCAGAATGATAATAAAATCATATATAACATAAATTTTCTTTAAATATACTTATATATATCATCCATGTATTTTTGTGATGAAAGGGGGTCTGCATCACTTCATGAAGCTGGCAGTCCACACTTACACGAACGACGTTATCATTTTTCAGTGAGTGAAAATATAATAAATACAATGATATATTATCTTTTAATAATGATAAATATAACATTAGTATAATAATAATACCATTAATATCACATATATTAATTATATTTACTCTTATTAACTTCCATTTAAAGGGTTAGTGAAAATAAATCACATCACTTCATGTGGCGGTAGTCCGCCATACACACGAATGATGTTATCGAATCCCCTACAAAATAGAATATAAAAAATTATATATTATATAA
Organism: Viscum album; assembly: GCA_963277665.1. Classification (NCBI taxonomy): domain Eukaryota; kingdom Viridiplantae; phylum Streptophyta; class Magnoliopsida; order Santalales; family Viscaceae; genus Viscum; species Viscum album. The sequence goes on along the minus strand of OY728137.1, from coordinate 1,690,359,431 downwards.
TGAATTAATTGGTATAATTATATTAAAAATATCATACATATATATATATATATCCATCATCAAACCCAACCAAGATAGGTGGTAATGGAAAAATGAATGACTTTGGTTCTTGAGGTGGTAGTCTGCCATACACACAGATGATGATTTTGTAACATGTTTTATAGAAGAGGGGGAAGATTAAGGTTATTACATTAAAATAATAACATCTCAGTATATGGAATATGTTAATTTTTTATATAATCCTTCTTTGATAATAATTTAAGTAGTTAGAAGAATAAATAAAATAAAAATTCCCATTGAAGAACATTACTAATTCTTCGGGTAACTTCTTTTGGTTTTCATTGAAGGCCTTACTTGGTTATATTTATGCCAAAAATGAGGCTTCTAGAATGAAATGAGAGATGTATAGAATAAATTTTGGTATGTATTGTCTGATCCAAAGCGTTTTTAAGGTGTTCAGAGAGTTGGAGAGGGGGTGTAATTTTATAAGTGGGGTGAGTGGCACACTTGTAATTTAGGAAAAGAAAGAATTCCACACATGATATTTCATGTAACAAGAAAAATATTGGACCATTATCAATAATATAAGTATTAAAGTCAAAATATTCCTATAAAATATATTTCAAATAATTTTTTTAGTTTATTTTAACCCTTATCTTTTTATTTTAACCCCTGGTAAATCAATTTTTACCTTAACTATAGTAATCAATTTTTACTGTTTTCATTATTAAATCTAGTAAATAATTAAGTTAAAATTGTTAGAAAATATAAATTAGGATGATTTTAAAAAATATAATATATTTTACCAAATTCAATTCATATAATTAGAAAAAATTAATTCAAAACAAAACCCATAGATGCGATGAAAAATAAGGTTCTCAATTAGAGTATTTTTTTTAAAAAAGAAGATTTTATATTAACTTTATAACTAATAGTAATAATTGTATGAAAGTAAATTTATATTTAATTATATATAATCTATACAGTTAATTTAAAAAAATCCCAATTTGAGAATATTTTAATTCATTAAAATGTATAAACATTATTCATTTTAAAACACTTTCTAAAAACCCTCTTTTTAAACACAAAAACAAACTTATACTAAAAACCAATATAAAGTTGATTATAAATTATTTAAGTGGATTAAATATAAATAAATAATACTTATGTTAATTTAAATCATATTTAAAACATATTTTTAATTTTAAAACACTTAAATTATTTAATAGAAAATAATTTTTTAGAAAAAACCTTATTTCCACTATTCATTGAAAAATCAAAATTTTCCTAAAAATATTAAAATTTCACCATAGGTAAATTTTTATATTATAATTTAAAACATGATAGTAATATTATAAAATTAAAATTCTAAAAGTTTTAAATTAAACTTTTAAGTAAAAAATTATAAGAAAAGATTTTAGCAAAAACTATTTCCTTTTTATTTAAAAGTTACTTAATATTTTTATAATTGATATAACTATCTAATTCAAGTTAATAAAAATGAAAGTTATTTATTATATAATTAACTAGGTTTATAAAATGGTATTTTATAAATTTTAAAAATACTATGATTCCACTATCATTGGTAATCTTTGAATGATGAACTTTTATAAAAAAACATAAAGATCGATATTATCTTTTGAAAACATGGATGAAACAATAAAAGATACTAACCATAAATGATGAAAATAAACTATAACTATGTAATATATCTATAATAAATGAACATAATCAATAATTATAAAAGTTATTATTTATTAATAGTTTTATAAATTATTTAATTAAGTGTGTTATTTTTAATTTTAATGAGGTTAATGTGCTTAAGTTGATATTAGATATAAAGGTAAGGATCTATTTTTCAATAACACTTTTAAGTCATGATTATCAATTTTAAAAAAAATAGATGAAATTGTATGTTATCTCTATGTAAAACTAAATCTTTTTAAATCCCATATAGTTTTTTATAGTTTACATTCATTTTTATCATTTACACAACTATTTGGTTATAATTAACCTGAAAAGATTCTTCTATGTACAACTAAACTTATCACTTATTTTTAGTTAGGAGTCATTTTATTTTATGTTCATGTATTTAAAATATTGATATCATTATCCCTACTTATATGATATATTATGTTTGTTTTCTAATTAATTTGAATTTCTTTACAAATATGTTAAAGGAATAAATTTTAATTTTTTTCATATGATTTCTCTCATCCAATGTTTTCTTTAGTTTTCATTAAGAAGATTAATTTATAGGTTTTAACGATACTACAAAGTAATTTTAAATTAATTATGTGAAAGTTTTAAGAAAAATAATTTATTAAATTCTTTTTATAAAATTTTGTCATAATATTTTGTATATTTCTTTTTATATTCAAAGAAATATTCTAATTCTCTTATAAAGGGTTATTATTGTTTGTTAATATAATTTAATGTTACTTATGTTTCAATATGGATATGTTTTAATGGAATCCTTCACTTCCTTTCTATGGATGTTACTTTTCATGCCCTGTGAAGATTACTATGAAACCCATTTAATTCCCATGGTTTAATTATGCTATCATTTAATTATAAATGCTTTCATGTGGCTCACATATGTAAAATCATTAATTATATGAGTGGTGGGACTGGAATTATATATACTTCATTATGTAAGGATTGATGTATCATGAGATGACATGTATGTGAATAGGTATTGATCTCAATTCATGGTGTTTATCAGAATGGGGAATGAACCAAATGGACTACGTTTTGGGACTCTACCCACTCAGTGAAGATGGTCTTGGTAGCAAACCTTGAAATAAGAATTGTTTTCTATGATTTTTTTTTGCCACATTTCACTATTATATTTCACAAATCCGTATTATTATCTCATATATACATATTTATATGTTTAATTTCATATGTCATTCCAAATAAATTATATCATGACTTGTTATTTATGATCCATGTTTTATTTGGTGTGATTTCCTTATCTTATGTTCAAATACCATGATTACGATCTCAAACTAACAAGTTCTTCTTATGATCACATATTATCCTTGGTTAATATGTGTTATGTTCACCCCTTACTAACTATTTGAGATCATTATTCAATATATTTACATTACCTATCTTAGGAAGAAGAGTATAACATGTGATTTCTTTATAAGTGGTCATGTGTGGTGAGAATATAGAAAAAATTATAGAGTTTTAAAATAATTATTTTATTTATATTTTATCTAAGGAAGCTAATAATTTAGGTTTTGGGGTGTGTTTTATATTATTATGAAATGGATAATCAATACAATTAATGTATTAGATATATATGTTATGGTTGGATTGTGTCTATTTATATTATATGTATTTTTTAATTTTAGGGATTAGTTTGTGATGAATAAGAGTTAAAAAATGAACCTTTAAGGAAACAATATAGAATATTTTATACGGTACCAAAGGTGATTCAAATTGAACATGACATTTCATAGGTCGAAATAATTGTGTCAAAATTGAGGATATCTTGGGATTGATGTTTCTTATAATTTGATTTCTTAATATTGTTATTATTTTTTAATAAGGACACGTATATTTTTTCTTTATGTATGTGGATTGAACTAAGATGAACTGAGTGGACAATAAGTGTAATGGATAATGCAATGATTGATACAATGTATAATAAAATAGGATATGATCTATATTAAAAATTATCCTAGAAATTTTCAATCAACTATATCATGGTATGATATAAGTTTTTTCATTAATCAATAATGAAAAATATATAATTTAATTAGTTTATTAAATGAATGTCTTAAAATATTATTATCTATAAGATATTTTGTTAGCCATTAATAAATTGATCAATTTGATCTTAATATGGAAATGGAAATTAAATACTCTTACTATTTTCAGAGTTTTTGGCATAATAAGTGGAAATTGAAGTTTTGTGGGAACTCAAATGGTATATTCCAAGAAGGAAATATTATTTATCTTTCTATATGATAAATATTTGAAAAGAGTAATGGGGGGATTTCATAAATTTATTACATAAATTCTTTATGTGGGAAAAATAAGTTCATAAATCTCTTGAATGTAAAAGGGATACAAAGATACTAACCGATGAAATAGATGAAAAAAATTCTCAAATTATTGTAGCACCACACTCTAATATTAAAATTTTGAGGATTTTATAAATAATTCTTACCAATACACCAATAAAAACATTAATGGTAAAAATCAACATCTGTGACCTCAAAATATTGGGGGTAAAGGTAAATTATCTAAAGTTACAATTACTGAAGTGGTTCGTGAGAGTGATGTGGTGAAAGGAACACTCATATTCCACATAATAACTAAAAATTTAATATTTTATTCTAGTTCTACACACTCATTAATAACTTATTTTAAATAATTTATTCACAACCCCTAATAACTATATATACCATTATCAATGAAAAATCACTATAGTGTAATTATTTCATCTGATATCTACAACACTTTTCTAATTGATATTTTTAGTAATATAATTCTTGTAAATATGTTTATTATACCTTTTATTTAATTTGATGTGATATTAGGAATTTATTAACTCTCTCTACATTGAACCCATATCAATTTTCAGAAAAGGGAAATCACATTTCATTTCCCAACTCATCCTATGATCATCTATTAGTATAAGGATCAATATTAATTCCTTATGGAAATAAAATCCTTTATATGTGTGATAATTCATAATGAAAAGGGTTCTTTATCTCAAATGGTTAGGGCGAAACTCAGTATTGAGGTTATATGGATTTTGAATGAATATATTTATTTTATTTAAAAAGAGTTGCATTGTCTTTCCCAATTTAGTGGGATGAGACTTCTACTAAACTCATACACAATGATATTACAACAACAATGAATTTTTATTGAATAGTAATAATTGATTTGGAGGAATTTTAGAAGAAAATACAAGAGAATTTGGATAAAGGTTTTATATTCTCATGTACATTACACTGGGGTTTATCATTACTCTTTGTTGGGAGTAATGATAGATCACTATGTCAATACATTGATTATCATGTACTTATGTAGATCAGAATCAAGAATATATATTTATTACCCCATGTTAATGAAAATTTCAATCAACTATGCATATCTAAATATTTCTCAATGATGGATATTTGATCTAGATATCATCAATGAAGGGTTAAATAAGAGGATATATATAAGACTACCCTTCATACAAGATACTGACACAGTGAATTCATAGTAATTCCTTTTTAATGTAAACATTTAACCCAATACATTCACAAATTTGATGAATGGGGTCATTAGGGAATACATAGATGATGTTATGGTAGTATCTATAGATAATATCTCTATATTTTTTAAAAGATAGAAAATCATGGTGAATATCTGAGGATTGTGTGGAAGACCATAAAAATGGAGAAATAATATTCCAACATTATCAAGTGTGATTTTTGGTAAAATAATGTATCATTATTAGGCTACATAATTTCATGTGAGGATATATATGTGGCTCTTTTAAAGATAGAGTTTATTGAGTAATGTCAATGACCAGTGACTATAATAAAGATAAATAGTTTGATTGGATTCACTAGGTACTATCGATGAATTTTGATAAATTTATCATGATTTTAAAATATAAAAATCTATTAACTCGAAAGGGAGTGATGTTCCTCTATAAAAAAGAATGTGAAGAAAATTTAAGGGATATAATGAGACGGTTGGTCACTACACTAGTACATACACAACCATGTATTGGATAAGGTTTTGTAATATATAATGATTCTTCATAGAGGGTATTAGGATGTGTTATTATAATAAATGATAGTATGGTATATTATTCCACATTTTAACTAATATTCCATGATTAAAAGTACATGACACATGATATTGATTTATAAGAATAAGTATTTTTATTAAAATATAGTGAAAATATATCTTGGTAGTATGGTTTGTTATATATAATAATCACATGAGATTAAATTATATATTCATATAAAATGAGTTGATAATTAACTAAAATGGATGGTTTGAGTTGATCAAGGACTCTTATTAACCTATATGTTAGATCCCAAGTAAGGTGAACAAGGTAGATAATGCTCTAAGAAGGAAGTAGCACGATACCTTATCCATGAAGAGGATTCAAAGAGACCTAATACTCACAAATTTTTATAGGATATAACTATAAATCATATGAAATGATGATAATTCTATCTTTTTCAAAAAAACTCTCAAAAATATCTCCAAATGAAGATCATATAGATTAAAAATGAAGATATTTATCTATTAAAGAAGTTAGGTAATATTTTACAGTTAAATCATTATAATAGTGGAATTATAAGATTTAGAGAAGGAATGTTTCCCTTAAATATAAGAATTGAAGAAGTATATATTAGTTTATTTACATTATTCATCATTATTTATCCATCCTAGAAGTAAAAAATATTCCTAGAGATATGAAGGGTTACTTATAGTAAGACAATATAAAGAGGGATAGTGTACAGTATGTCTGTCAATGATCAGTTTTTCATCAACTCAAGTCTAAATATCAATATTATATATTTATAATGTAAAAATTTCCCATAGCTATATGAAAATAGATAAAAATCACAATTTATTTCTCTATTTGACATCCATATACATCTAAATGATATAATACCATTTTGTTTAGGGTTTATTTACTTATGAAGAAAGTTCCTTTCATTTCTTTTTTTACTATTTTAGTTTTCCTTCTCTAATCTTTTCATTTCAATATTTTCTTGGTTTTTTGTATTTAATATACTCCCTTTTATTTTAATAAAATAAAATATGATGTTGGTGAGTAATGATGTGTTGAGGATACATTGTGTACAACCTTCAGTTGTATCTGATAAAGTTATAAGACTTACCACAATGTTATGAAGATGTCTTTAGTAAACAAAATATGTAGTGTTAAACTTCATCACAACATTCTATCCTCAAAATATTTATAAATCTAAAAGGAACCTTCATACCATGAAGGATATTTTATGATATTCCTAAATAAATTTCAGATAAGGTTAAGATCAACAAATTACTCTTCTTGAATTTATATATTATGATAATTTATACTCTACCATTTAAATGGGGCCATATGAGGCTCTAAATATGATGAGATACATAACTCCAACATGCTAGGATGAATTTGAGAAGTGAAATTAGTTGGGATTGGATATTCTCCAAAAACGATACAGAATATTAAAAATATTTAGTAACCAATTTAAGTGAAAAAATATAAAATCAGAGGTACATTGATAATCATCAACTATATTTGTTTTTTGAATATAGAGATAAGTTATTTCTTCAAAAATCACCGTGTAATAGGGTTATGAAATTGATAAAAAGGGCAATTAATTCCCTATATACATGGGTCCCTTCAATATCTCAAATCAAGTAGAGAAAGTGTCTCATCACTTAGCCCTTAAACTAGAAATTTGGAATGTTAAGGATGTGTTCCATGAATTATATTTGTGTAATTAAATAGATGATATATCACATGTACTAAAATCATAATATGTATAATGAGAACCTGAATTCTATATGATGAACAATATATAAAAACCTAGATCATAGTGATAAAGTAATATGAAACTTTACAACTCACTTTGTCAATGTTCTGTGGTGAAATCATAAGATTGAGCAAGTAGTTTTTGAACCTATAGATGTACTAACATAAATGTAACATCATTTTTTTCATTTAAGTAATGAAATTTTAATGGATAGATTATTTTTATGGGGGTAGAATTTAAATCCATGATTTTATTATGTATGTTCCCTTTAAATAAATCCTTCTCATTAGATAACATGTTATACATGAAATACCAAACTAAAATAAAGAACACCTTATTTCATTATGGTATAATATTATAATAAAAAATGAAATATAATTAAATATAAATAATATAAACCTAATAGGTAAAAATAATAAAGATATCAAGCTACACATAAATAAAAAATACTACATGGATGAAATTTCCATCATCACGATCATTAAAAAAGTTTATACCATTGATGATAACAATAGGAAGAATACAATATATTGTAAATAATATAAATATCATAAATAAAAAGATAAATGATTATAAGAAATTATTTGAGGCTATAGAGTTATGTAACATTATCATTATATAGATGTTCATTGTTGATATGGTCATTGGATATTTGGACATTAGACATGTTCTTGGTGGATATATTATCATTGGATATACTTGTATAAAATATATAAAACAATGATTTTAAATTTCCAAAGATATTAAAAAGATAAAAATAATATAATTCACATATAATTAATAATTCATGAAAAATAAAGAAGGTAATAATTAATGAAAATATTTTATTATAAATATTTTTATTTTTACTCATTACATTTTATTATTATTATATTAAACAATGACTTGATGTGTTTTTGAAATTCAAAAAAGATCAAAATACTCATAGATTTATAAAATTATCTTCTTAGAATATAAAATTTAATTTTATTGGTATGTGATCAAAATAATTTAATGTTAAAGATTGATATGTTTAAATAAATTATGATATAAGAATCCCAATAGAAATATCAAAAATAGTGAAACCAGGTTCATGGGTGACTCACTAGGTCCTAATGTGAGTTGACTATAGATACACTCGCATGGATCAAATTATTGAATAATGTAAAATTAATAAAATAAATAAATACGCTTCTCACTCTCAACTAGTTGTATTAGGTGAAATCCTCTAGATAGGGAATAATATAAACAATTGGACACATGAAATTAAGGTAATCTATGTAAGTATTACAAAAAGATAGATCTCTCACTTAGTCACCTTGGTTCGAAGGACATAACCAAAGTAGATTTGAGATAAATAGGCAATCTAAATGATCATCGAAAAAGTAAAAAGAAAATAAAAAAAAATTCATCTTACCTCTAACACTCACTCAATAAACAATCCTTTTCACATTTATGTAAGTATAAAAAAATAAATTTATTGCAAATTGGGAAAATGTCCCTAAAAGAAAAAATTTAGATCTTCTAATACATGTGGTTTATAACTATAATGAAAAACTATTTTTATTTATAATATTCAAATCAAACCAAAAAAAATAGATATAAATGCAATCTATAAAAACATTTTTATCATACATACCAAGGAAACCCTTTATCAATTGATAAATGGTACTTTTGATATAATATGGAAACCCATGTTATAAAACATCATTTGAAACTAAAACCATAGAAATATAATTTGAATTCATTTGGAAATAAATAATTCCCTTAAATACAAAATTGTACACTCTAATAAATATTTTGTATGAAAATAGTTTATTAAAAATAAGCAAGATTGTTTTATTGCAATCAACCTTTTTAAAAAATCAGACATTCTCTTTGAAAATGAAAACATGATTACCAATAGTTCTAATTGACCATGGTTCTTAAAATAGTCTAGGGAGACCATATATGAAATAGTATCTTAGCCCCCAAAAACATACTTTATCTCTATGTTCATTAGAAAATATCCTCTTAATAATTTATAAAAATAAATGACATACCTAAAAAAATTGAGTTAAAAATGAATATTATAAAAAATAGTAAAATGACTTATGCCATGTAGATAAGATTTAACACCATTTTTCAATCCCATAATTGGTATAATATATGTTTATTACTTGAGAGATAAATAATTTTAGAAAATCCTTGCATTAAGACACATGTCAAATAAAAATTATTTTACAAAAACATCTACATTAATAATAAGAAAAGGTATATTTCAATGGATAAATCCAAAATAAATTTGAAGATGGACTCTAAAGTCCCTAAACATCCCAAAAATGGTGATTGTAACATATTAGAACTTCGATTCAACTACCATAGTTATAAGGGTTCATCAAATTAGAATAATCCAAGAGGAAATTGAAGATGGAAGGATAAAAATAGAAATTTTCTTTTTAGATCCACTTGAAATCCATCATATAGGGGATTTAATATAAGGATTTAGAAAGGTAGAAGATTCATTAAACTCTCTTTTTGTCAATCCTATGAAATAATGATTATAAATATCATTACAGGTAAATCAACCAGTGATGAATGAGCAATTTCACAAAATTAAAATTCAAGGAAGCATTAATTATTTGACCATATAATTTACCATATCATGCAACAGTTTTGTAGATTATTTTGGAATTTATTTTCCTTATATTGTAGGTATATCCCAAATTTTAAGGACCTGACCATAAATAATACATATTCTAGTGACTTCAAATGAGAATAAACATTATTACAATCCCAAGGATATTTTAGGCTTGGAGTTTTATAGAATTGGGACTAAATCATTCATTTTAAACCCAAACATTAAATTTGGACACATACACATAATATCCATTTTTTCATAAAACAAATGTATTTAAAATATAAACATGTTTTCTCTTCATGAAAAATCATCACAATTTTCCCCCTGACCTTATCCTTCTATCTATTACCCCTTAATGTGAAAAAATTTTAAGACTTGGGATAAGAAAAAAATATTAGTAAGGGAAATAAAAGAAAGTAAACTACTATTCCATCAAAAACCCATAGAAAAACTTCTTTAAAATATACCTTTTTACTATAAAAATCGGAACACCTTTTCAAAAATATCACTATATTGCCTTTTGAAAATCAAGATATTTTCATGAAAAATCATAAACAAGAATTTAATTTATAAGTATGTAACTTGGGACAAAAATTTTCCATATCACTCTTATAAATATATTAACAACATGACTAACCTATTACTCTGGAGTATCTAATGAATTGGAGGTTATAACTTAACCACCAATCTTTGGTTTATCATGAAACCACCTGTTGTTGGTTAATAACATAACCACTCATCCTTGGTTTATCATGGAAACACCCATAATTGGTTTAAAATAGAAATTTCCATCATCATACAAAATTCCCATGAACCATAACATAAACATAAATCTTGAAATCTCGCATCATAAAACACTCTTTAAAGAAAATAAACTTTCCATTTTAAAATCACTCAATTGTAAAAAATGAACATGTATAATGGAAAAAAATTCTTTTAAAGTAACCATATAAATGTGAGTAGTAAAATTAAAAAAATTGAGAAATAAAAGCGGGAAATTTTTTTCATTCCCTATATGTTGAAAAACATTCCTTTTAAATTTTTGTAAAAAAACTTTAAAAGATGTTTTAAAAGGAAAGCCAACTTTAAATATCATATCATTAAAGTAAGAATTGATCAAATTAATCGATTATGTGTATCCACTATAAATACACATCAAAAAAGAAATAAAATATAATATATCAAAAATTCATTTCACAAATAATATTAGTATAAAATAATTAATAATAAGTTTAACCCAAATAATGGAAATTGGGTTGAAATTTTCCTTACATAGAACCATAAAAGATCATTTTTTTAAAACCTTTAAGAGAAATTTGAAAATTAATTTTTTTTAAAAATTAATTTCAATATAAATAAATTCATAAAAAAATTAAAAACATTTATATTAAAAATATATATTCATAAAATTAATCTTTAAAACATTTAAAATGTGGTTTTTTACGTAATGTGTTCATTACCTTACATTTGAAAATTATTCACATACTATTAATGTCCTGGATAATCAAATTAGATTCATTAATTACAAAATTCATAACCAATTACATATATATTTTATATATTATAATTTTATTATGTCCATTTAGGTCCATTTCAATGAGTTAAAAAGATCAATTTCATCATTTCGAGAGTGTTCATTTCAAGGTTTCATGGTCGGTTTACTTGAGAATAATTATGGGTGTTCTTAAAAAATGAGAATATAACTCCAAAAGTGGAATAAAATGGTATTAATTAATTTTAAAAATTATATATGGTCCTATTCACTATTTTTCATTCTTTTATGAGTATGATTCATTTGATAATAAATGTTAATGATATATGGTTAATTTATTTTGGTAGTTTTTTTGACCATCGTGAACTTGTTTCATTTTTTTTAATAATATGTTTATATATTAGTTTCAGATTATTAAATAAGTTATAATATAACTATTAAAATATTTTTTAACTTTAATAATATTATTATGACCATACCTGAAGGAGTTAAGGTAAAATGAAAACTCATTATCAACAGAGATGGTTAACCTCCATAATTTGGACAATGGTTTCGTTTCGTTTAATAAGAGGATATGATTAAAGAGATATATTTAAGATATTAAATTATAAATAAAACATTAAAGTATATATATTTTAATATATTTATTATTATTTTATGGATGAACTATGTTAGTATAATGTAGAATAAGAAAAAGAAATTAACAAATGTGGTTTGAGAAAGTTACCTCTTGAAAAACACCTCCTTAAAGGATCCCTTAAAGAACCTGGAATTACTATTTGGGTGATACCAAAAGCGCTTAGAAGTGGGGAGAGTGGGGAGGACTGGTTTTGGAAGATATTTGGATATCATCAAGTCTTTCTAGGATCAGAGGGTGGTGAGGAGTGGTATTTATACTTGAGCAGGGGTGGTTTTAAGTGATTCAATAATGATTATTTTATAATTAAATACACCCACATTTAGGTGGAATTAATTCTAATGAATTAAATTGATAATTAATAGTTAAAGGTATTTTTAAGGTCAATAAACACATAAATTAACCATTTAAAGTTCTATTTTTTAGGTATTTTAAGACTTTTCCTTTTAAATTTAACTAGTTACGTTATTTTATATATACTCTGATAAATATTTTTTTAACACAGTAAATTTTATGCCTAAAAATTAAAATGAACTTACTAACTAATTCTGAATTTATGATTACAAATATTTAATAAATTTTATCGAATTAAATTCACATAAAATTAAAAATTCTATTTAAAAATTCCTATAGACGTGATGAAAAAATAGGTTTTTAAGAAGTGTATTTTTTAAGAAAAATATGGTTTTATATTAAATCTATGACTCGTAAAAATAATAGTATGAAAATAAATTAATATTTAGTGATATATAATTTATAAATTTAATTTAAAACATTCTCCATTATTTATTAGTTTAATAAATAAAAAGTAGAAACATTGTGTACATTAAAACAGTTTTAAAAAAAATCTCATTTTTAAACCAAAAAATGAACATATTCTAAAATAAAATATAAAATTGATAAAAAAATTATCTTAATTAAATATAAATAAATAATACTTATGTTACATTAAATAATAATTAAAACATATGGGTACTTTTAAATTGTTTAATTTGAATAAAATAAATGATATTTTTATACACCAATCGGTGTTTTTCACTATTCATTAAAAACCTATTATATTCTGAAAAATACAAAACATTACACCCAAATTAAAACATGATATTTATATTTAAAAAATTAATATTATTTTATGAAATTAATTTTCTAAAATTTTAAAAAAATAATTTTAATATTCACTCATAAAATGCATGAAAACCCATTTTTGAATAATATAATGAATTTACTAAAAATTTATGAGATTATTTAAAAATAATTGATTAATTATTCATAAATAAGTATGACCATTATATATTTCATAATTTCATCAATAATATTAATTTAATCCAAATTAATGTCTAGGTTATAATGGTCACATTTAAATAATAATATTATATTGTTTGTTTAAGCTTGGTGTTACATATCTAGTATGATATTGAACATTGTTTTCCCATTTTAAATATTGGGTAATTACAATATACTCCTCACCTTAATAAATTTAGTCCTTTTACTTTTAACTTGGGATTAAAAACTAGAGTTTTTACTTTTTAAAATACTTTACTGATTTCTCACATCACAAAAAGTATCAATAAAACTTCTTCTTAAAAAGAGAGATCGGAAAATGAAAAGTCAACAAAAAACAAGCATTCAAATTAGTAGAATGTATAAACTCACTAGGTGCATCCAAGAGACCTGAGATCAAATCCAGGTGGAGGCATATTTCCTATACTGTAGTAGTATTGTAGCAGTATTGTGGCAGTACTGTAGAAGGCACTGTAGCAGGCACTGTTCGGTACAGTAGCATCCGGAACTATTCATCCATCTGGGCCTTCGGGCCACCGGTTTGGTCCTTGGGTCCTGCAAGGCTTTAAGGCCACCCAAGGCCTTCGGGCCAGTTGATTCTCAAGGCCTTCGGGCCACTTTAAGGCCTTAGGTCCACCCCAAGGCCTTTGGGCCACATGAATGAAGGCCCCAGACACACTACATAAAAGGAGCATCCCCAGAAAAGGATTCAGAGTAGGTGCACTCACCAGAGCAGAGCCAAATGGATTGTCAGAATGAGAGGGTACGGTTATGCCATCAGTAGCAGCCCGTGCTTGCACGAGAAGCCTATCCAGATGGTCATGCAAAGGTGGAAAGCAACTATCAAGATGCATATGCTAGGGAGGGGCAGTTCCTTGTAGATAGTCTGGTTGAATTCATTAAGACCTTCGGGTCATGTAATCTCCTAAGCCTACGGGGCATGTAATAAAAAAAATTAACCATCTAAAAATCGTAAATCTCTGATGGGTTTAAGGTTCATTCATTCCTTGGTATGAAAAGTAGATGAATAACATTTTTCTATTTCAAAAACATTTTTTATAGATTTGGGGAATTCATTTACTTCATAAACATAGAACATAAGTAAATATAATTAATTTAAAAGTAGAACTTTATCTTAATATTTTCTCCAAACGATGAGTATTCAAGAATATTTTTTCATACCAAAAGCATTAGAATCAACTTCTATGGATTAAAAAATTCACAAAATTATAAATATTTTTTCCTAATATCTTTATAAACTAACCAAAAAAATGTTTTATACCATATAAATTAATTATTCAAAAATAATAAACCCTTTATATGTATAAAAACAACTTTAATCTCCAAAATTAAATTGTAATACCCAAAGTTCAACATATATTATTCAACAAATAATTATCCTTAAAATTTCACAAAATATTCTAGACTAAAATTAAAACCCAAAAATTAGAAAGATTTGATCGCATAGTCTTCCAAGATAAATTTAATATCAATTACTCTTAATGTATTATTACAAAATTTAATTTCCATATTCACATAATCATTAAGACATAATATTAATTTCCATATATTTAACTTCAAATTTAATCTCATAAATTTCATTTTTTTTATCTCAAAAAAATATAAACTCATTATTACATAAAATTTAGGGATCAAATAAACCAAAGAGAATCACAATAGCTTTAAACTTATGACCACCAAATGTAAAGTAATTATTCATAAAATGACTTTTTTATATCATTAAGTTAAAGGTTACATGTATGTTAAAAATAATCACCTTTGTTCCAATTTTTAAGGGTATCTATTCCATCAAACAGATGTTTCCAAATTTATAAAAACAAAACCTACTATAGAAAAATCCTTACAAGTTCCATGGTTCCTATAATATTTACAAAATACCACTATATCATAAATTTGAAAAATCAATACATAAATATGTCCTGAATTCAACTTCTTTATTAAACCATTAATTGTGATTTAGCATCTTATTACTTAGTATTTCATTACTACAATCAGATATGTGAATAATATACTTATGATTCATCAATATCAACCCAAAAATGTTTCATAATTTAAACATAAGAAAAAAATTCAAACCTTAAATTCAGATATTAATATTTATTTAATATTCCCTTTATCTTCTAACATGATTTCTAAATTATATAATGTAAAAGGTCATGTTTTTTGTGTAATTTCCTTTTTCAATAGAGTTGTTAAAGTTGAGATTTTTAAACCTAATGAAAAAGATACCATGACCCATAAATTTTTTAGAGAAATGAAAAAGGTGTTATATAATTAAATTGTTTATTGAAAGTTATTTTATTACTTAGAAAGTTGTTCAAATAATTTGAATTATATTTTTCAATTATAGTGATAAAAAAATCATTTATAAAGGATAAGAAGGTTGTGAAAGATTTATATCCTTCCATATTGATAAATGATCCTTAATATTTAGAAGATAACAACATTAAAATATGAGATGAATTAATACATGTTATAATGAAAATTTTCCTTTGAAATATAATACCCATAAAACTATATAATACTTTAACATTAAAAAAATTTATACCTAAATAGATTACATTTCTAAATCCAATCCCAAAAAATATCATTAATCTTCTATAAATCAATAACTTTAAATAATAAAAATGGGTGTCTAATACTTTGAAATTATAATAATATTTAAACTTCTAAACCCTATAATCATATTCATAAGTCTTAAGAAGCCATCTTAATCTATAAATTTATCTATAACCTTCTCTGATACCAACTCTAAGGACCCACCCTTAAACATTACATATTCTAGTGATGTTAAACTAGAATTCACATTATTACAATCCTAAGGATATTTTAGGTTTAGAGTTTTAGAGAATTTTGACTAAGTCATACCTGAAAAACCCATACATTAAAAGTGGAAACATATACACAGTATCTATTTTTTCATAAAACAAAATTCTTTAAAATAAAAACATTTTTTATCTTCATGAAAAATCTTTCCAATTTTACCCTTGATCTCATATTTGTCTCTATTACCACTTAAATCCCATGAAAAACATTTTCAAATATTGTATGATAAAAAATTATCAATATGGGACATAAAAATAGTAAATCATTATTCCATTGAAAACCCAAAGAAAAACTTCCTTAAAACATGCCTTTTACCTAAAAAAGGAATCATATTTTCAAAAAAAACATTATCTTTCCTTTTGAAAATAAATCAATTGTCATGAAAAATCATAATAAAGCATATAATATATAAGTAGTTAACAATGGATATCATTTTCCATATCACTATTACAAATAGAGTAACCAATATATCCAAACTCTAACTCTATAGTACCTAATGCATTGAAGTTTATAACGTAACTACCCGTCTGTGGTTTATCACAAAACCACCAATCATTGGATAATAATGTCACCACCTGACCTTGGATTATCACAAAGACACCCATCCTTGATTAATAACATAAACAGCTATCACCATAAAAAATTTCCAAGAACCATAACATAAACAAATGTCATGAATTCTTACATTATAAAATACTATTTTAAGAAAATAAACATTCCATTTTGAAATCACTCATTTGGAAAAACTACGCATGTAAAATTGAAAACATTTTATTTAAAATTAACCAAATTAATTTTTAAATTATGATTAAAAATATTGAAACATAATAAATGTAAGACATTCCGTTCATTCCACATAGGTAAAAAATAGTCCTTTGACTTTTTTTAAAATAAACTTTAAAAGATATTTTTAAAAAGAAATTTATTATAAATATCCTATCTTTGAAGTGAGAAATAATAAAATGAAGAAATTATGTGTATCTTCTATAAATACACATAAAACAAGTGTAAATAAAAAATAATATATTCAAATTTCATTTAAAACATAATCTTAGTATAACAAAATCAATAAGTATAAGTTTAACATAAATAATGGAAATTGGGTTAAGAATTCCCTTACAAAAAACCTTATAAGATCCTTTTTTGAAAAAAATTGAGAAAAATTTATAAATTGAATTTTTAAATAATTAATTTACATATAAATATATTCATAAAATTAACTTTATAAACATGGACATTAAAGATAAATATTGAGAAAATAATTCTTTAAAACATTTAAAATGAGGACTTTTAGTTAAAGAACCTCTTACCTTATGTCTGAAAGTTATTAACTTGCTCTTAATGTCCTAGATAATGCAATAAGATTAATTAATTACATAATTAAAAAACATTTACATCTATATTTTATTCATAATAATTTTATTATATTCATTTATATCCATTTCAATGAGTTATACAGATCAGCTTTGTCATTCTCGAAACATTCATTTTAATGTTTCATGGTCTGTTCACTTGAGTATAATACTAGTTGTTCTTGTAAAATGGGAATACAACTCCATAAGTGGAATGAATTGGTATTAATGAACATTAATAATTATAAATTTTCCCATACATAATTTTATTTCTTGTATGAGTATGATTCATTTGATAAAAAATGTTAATGACAAATAACTAATTTATTTTGGCTGTTTTTTCGACCATCATGAACTAGTTTAATTTTATTTTATATTATGTAGGTATATTAGTTCCAAAACAATAAATAATTTATAATATACTGAATAAAATATTATTAAACTATAATAATAGTTTTATGACCATCCTTGAATGTAGTAGTGGAAAAGGAAAACTCATTATCCATGAAGATGGTTAACCACCATAATTTGGACAGTGGTTTCATTTCTTTGAATAAGAGGAGATAATAATTGGGATGGATATAAGATATTATATTATAAATATAACATTTTTTAATATACATGATACTATATTTATTATTATTATATATATTAATCAGATAATGAAAATTTTGAAGAAGAAAAGAAATTAAGAGAGGTGGTTTGAGAAAGTTACCTCTTAAATAAAACCTCCTTAAGGGTTCCCTTAAAGAACATAGAGTTGTTATTTGGGTGATGACATAAGCACATATACATGGTAATATTGGTTAGAAGAGGTTTTGGTTGATATTTAGAGATAAAAAAGACTCTTTTGTAGAAATGGGGTGGTGAGGAGTGGTATTTATAATTGAGGAGAGGTGTTTTTAAGTGATTAAATAATGATTATTTTATAATTAAAACCAACCACATTTTGGGGTCATTGATTGTAACACTCCAAGATTCCATGGTACATTTCCCTTTGAATAATGAAATAGCTAGAATTATATGCAACTTCGAGATTCTAACACGCCACGACCAATCAAACTAGCTGTTATGAATAGTAATACCCACTTTTTGAAATTTTATAAATTTTATTTTTCAAAATGGAGGTCAGTTTTGAATTTGGAATATCAAAATTATATTAGGGTGAATTTTTTGTATTTTTCTAAAAACTTTCAATTTTCGATAAATAGTGGAAAAAACTACGTTATTGGTTAAAAGCAACTTTTATTTAAATAAGTATTTATTTTATTTAAATTTATTTTAGGTAAAAATAGATACATAATACCTATATAAGTTCAATATAACTCATTACGGTCATTTTATAATAATTTTAGATATATAAAAATTTTATTGAACTTTTTACCGTCTTTTACCCACCTCCTAGGAGCATTTGCAAATTTGCATAAAACATAATTTTACAGCTTCTGTGAGTTGAATTTATAAAATTTGAGAGACATGGTTAATATTAGTAAGTAAAATGTGGTTCAATAAGATGAAAATGACTTTTGGTGAATAGTAACTTTTCACTTTTATTTTCCATGGTTAAAAGTTAATAGGGAAATTAAGGGTAAAAATGATATCATAATTACCCTAACACCTGTACTAATTCTATTGGATAAGTATAATTCGACAAAAATCAACCTTAGGAATTAAATATGATCTTATTTGGTCCACTTGGATTAGATTAGGACATTTATTATTATTTTATTTAAAGAAGAGTTAAAAGAGTTAAATTCAAAATTTAATAACTAAACCATTTTTAATATAGGGTTACACACAATATAAATTATACTATAAATATTCATTAGAAAGATATATTTCCTACATAATGGTATTTTATTTATAATTTTTAGACTTTAAATAATTTAATTTATTTATGACATAATGATGATGTAGAAATTACCTTATTAATGAAATATTAAAATAATTGATATTATAAATATCCAAATAAATATAAATTGATACTTCTCATGAATTACACTAATTTTATAGGTTAATATTACATGTTAGTATTGGTTAAATAAATTTTATTCTAAGTGATAAAGTTTTTATATCTTTCAAAAAAATCAAATACTAAATAGTGTCAAAATTGACATAATTGAATTTTAAAAACAAATAAAATATTATTAATTGATATAATATTCCTAAAAATCTATGGTTCGTCCAAAGTACTTATATAAGGATATATATATTAATAATTAACCACTTGGGGTTATCTTGGTAGTTTATAGTAAGTTTATTAACTATATAATATAAAAATACAAAGAGACATGATAAATGTCAAACTATTTAACTAAGATTTAAATATAAAAGATAAGGTTAATATGGTAACCAAAACCTATCTAAAACCTATTGGTTGAGATTTTTTTGACCCATACCTGCCTTATCCTAGAAATAAATCATTTTTGAGCCATTATAAAACGAAAATTATTTTATTATAAAATATTATTTCAAGCTTTTCCTAAAGCGACCATTACCTCTCTTATAAAATGGTACTTCCTCTTCTCTTAATTTATCACCTCCATATCTATTTATATTGGACATATCCTTCCCAAATATCATATAAACTATCCTCCCTTCAACCTAGAGTCCTTAATTTGATCATAAATCCAACCTAGGGATCCGTTTTGATCAACTCAAAAGTAAACACCTGAAGAAGAGGTAATAATTTCACCACCCTCTTTCAAGTTATTTTCTTCTTCCACTTTCTCTTTGTTGTTTCGATACCAAAATAAAAAATCTAGTAACTTATAAATAATTTGATGTTATTATAAAAATGGTACAACCATATTCGTTATTCTATCTATCCTATAAATGACAAAGTCACCATACGTGCGTACGTACGGCCTACCGTCTCCACGTCGTGATGTAGTTTGTTATTCAAACACTTCATTATTTGGATGGGTATAATAACTAGTATAAATGATGTAAATAATAAATATAACATGTTAATTATTCTTTTTATATGATATACCATCCAATTACATATTATTTTTTCATCAATATAATGATATCGGCGCTCGTATGTACGTACGGATTACCGTCTCCACGAACGCGATAAGATTCATTTCCCCATCGTAACCATTCAAGAATAATTTTCATTTGATGATTAAAAATAATTTTTAAGAACTTAATATCATTCTGGATATGAATTAAATACATCCTATCCATAACAAACATGGCTTTTGTAACAAAACATATAAATGAAAATGAATTAGTTAACACCCGAAACGACGATAATAGTAAAATATTATTAGCAAATAAATATTAGAATATCATCTATGATATCATATTTACATATATGGTTCTTGTAAAATTTAATAACAATTATTTAACTAATATACAAGAAGTTAACGTACCCTCAACCAAGTAAAAGTACAAGTTAAGGGTTAATTTCAGAATCTCTTTATCATCTGAGGTTGTTTTTACGTAAGTATCTATTGGGACCTCTTTATCATCCACATCTGTGTTTTCTTAAAAATGTATTTGAAAACATTTTTACTCTTTACTAGACTATGGGTTAAAGTCATTTATACCCTTATTTTACCTTATAATTTTTGAAAGTAATCTTTCTATCATTTTCTAAACAAGGTACTTTATGACCTTTTCAACAAAATTTAGTTAAGAATGTTTTTTTAACTTATATGGTGGGTGCAACTATTTTCCACCGTTATAACATCATCAAAGATTCCCTTACAAGATTATATGAATATTTTCAAAATAAATGTTTTCTTTTATAATTATTTAACTCGTAAATTATTTCAAAATAGAAAGAGATATTTCTCTCAAATAGTTTTGATTCCATCTATGTAAACATCCTTTGATAAATTTTACACTTGTTTGAAGTTGATTTATTATGATACAAACATTCTATATTGTATTTAAGTTTTTTTTGATATGTTTGACTATGTTTGTGTTATTTTTATACCATTCATGGTTTATGGTTTAAGTATTGACATTTTTTATGCTAGTTTTAATACGAATGATTGTGTTTTGTTTCAACCTTATCATATAATGAATGTATTGGACTTAGTATGTGATGGGTGGAGCCCGTTATAGCTCCTCAGTGCATCGATAGGTATCATGAGACAATTTGACGTGGAATTGAATGAGACCTTTCCCAATTTTATATATGGTTTTAGCTGAGGCCTAAATCATTTTTAAACGTCTTGGATGAGGCCTTGAAAAGATGTTTCATAATGTCTGGCATTATACATTCCCTCATTATGAAAATAATAATGATGGTTCATGTGGTTATTCGACTTGTAGAATTCCCATGACTATATTTTTTTATGGCATTATTTACTCAGCTCATATTCCTTCCCTAAATTGTTCATGTTTATTATTTGTAAAGGAATGTATTTTTAATTATTCACCACACCTAATATATGTTATCTTCCGATGTATTTCTTACCCTTACTGAGCATTTGATCTCGCCCCTTTCTTATGTTTCATTTTCCCAGGATATGAATAAGTTAGTTATGAATGACTTGCAGGCATAATCTTTGAGTCTTGGATGTCTCTAATAGAATAAATTAGTGTTTTATTTCTTTTCAAGTTGTAATGTTTAACTTATGTGTGTATCTTGTTTCCAATAGTACTAAATTTATTGGTCTTTCGGGACATGATTCCTTGTATCATGTCAATGTAATGTAATAAAGCACTGACATTGGGTAATTGGGGTCGGAGGGTTACATTAATTCCAATTAATTAGTTTTATAATTAATGTTTTAAATAATTTTTATGTTCTATAAATACATCAACCACCCTTTTAAAGTTTTAGTTTTTAATTATTTTAAGCTTTTTCTTTTTAACATTAACATGTTTTATTATTTTACCTATGTTGTGGTAAATCTATTTTTACCATGGTAAATTTTTTATTCCTATAAATTAAAATGAAATTATTAACTAATTTTTAAATTATTATTCTAATTATAGGATCCATTTTAAAAAAATTAAATTCATATAATTGTAAAAATATATATATAAAACAAATCTTACAAACATGACAAAAAAAAGAGGTTTTTAAGAAGTGTCTTTTTCAAGAAAAAATGATTTTATATTAACTCTATGACTAATAAAAATCATTATATGAAACTAAATTAATATTTTTTGATATATAATATAAAAATTTAATTTAAAACATTCCCCATTAGTTATTATTTTAATTAATTAAAAATGAGAAACATTGTGTACTTTAAAACAGTTTTCAGAAAAATCCCATTTTTAAACACAAAAATAAACTTATTCTAAAATACAATATAATGTTTCTTAAAAATAATTTAATTAGATTAAATATAATTAAATAATTATTATTTTACTTTAAATGAAATTATAAAAAATTATGGGACTTTTAAATTTTTTAATATTTTGAAAATAAATGATATTTTTACAAAAATCGGTATTCTTCACTATTCACTAAATACCCAATATTTTTCAAAAAATAAAAAAAATTACACAATTTAAAACTTGATATTATAATTTAAAAAATTTAGTTTATTTTATGAAATTTATTTTCTAAAAGTTCAAAAATTAATTATAATATTCACTCATAAGATGCAAGAAACCCCATTTTTTAAGGAAAATGTATTTTTGAAGAATAAAATGAGTACAAAAAAATTTAGTTCTTATTTACAATAAATTAATTAATAATTTATAAATTAGTATGACCATTATATATCTCATAACTTCATTAATACTATACATTCCTTCAAAATTAATAGCTAGGCTATAATGGTCACATTTAAATATTAATATTTCATTGTTCGTTTAAGCTTGGTGTTATATATCTTATATTCTATTAAACATTATTTTTACTTTTAAAATATTGGGATGTTACACTCTCCTACACCCCCTTAATAAATTTAGTCCTCTAACATTCAACTTTGGTTTGAAAATTAGGTTTTTTACTTTTCAAAATACTTTTGTTGAAATCTAAAATTGTAAAAAGGATCAATAAAAATTATTTTTAAAAAGAGGGAAATGAAAATGAAAAATGTCTCAAAAAAACTAGTATTCTGATTTGTGAAAAGTTAAAATATATACTAGGAAGAGGATTGTAACTATCATGTTATTATGGAGAGTGATATAGAATATAGTCACTAGAAATTTAACCATCAAGAAACCTTAAATCTATGATGGGTTAAAAGGACATTCATTCCTTGGTAAGAAAAGTAAATAAATAATGTTTTTTTGTTTAAAAAATATTTTTTTATATATTTGTGCAATTATTTTACTACATAAACTAAAAACATAAGGAAATATACATTGATAGGTATAATTTCATATGTATCTTTAACGATGTGTATTTGATATAAATTTTTCATACTCAAAGCATCATAATCAACTTCTAGGTATCATAAAATTCACAAAATTATAATAATTTATTCCTTAGATCTTTATGAATTAACAAAAAACCAAAAAAAATAGTTCAATATTATGTAATTGTCTAAAAATAATAAACCTTTATATGACTAAAAACTACTTTAATATCCAAAATTCAATAGTAATACTCAAAGTTCATCATATATTATTCAAAAAATAATTATCCTTAAAATTACAGAAAATATTATACTAAAATTGAAAACAAAAAATCAGAAGGATTTAAGCACATAGTCTTCCAAGATTAATTTAATAAAAATTGCTCTAAAATTCTCATTCCAAAATTTAATTTCTATAATCATGTAATCATAAAGCTATACTAATCATTTCTATAAATAACCTAAATCACTATAAATAATTTCTCAAATATAATTCATCCTTCATTTCTCAAATAAAATCTCATTGTATTCTATTTTCCTTAATCATATAAGGTTTCCAAAATAGTTATCATATTCTGAAATAACATAAATCACTTAATCACCCAATCATTTTCCAATCCCATGATTTTCTATAGGATAAAAAATTTGTTCCCAAAATAAAAATATTTTTTATCGATAAAATTATTTAACTAAAAAAGAAACAGTTTATTATTAATAAAGACTTAAAGTAGGCTAGTGGTAGGTAATGTACCCTTGTCACTCTTCAATTGTGGGTTCGATCCCCATAGCCTTTCCAGACATGATGGGTTGTCACATGGTCTATGGGATGTCCTTTTCTAAAACTATATTAATATAATCCATATAAAATTCTATAAATTTCATAAACATACTCAAAAAATAACATTAATATATATAACCTCAAATTTTATCTCATACCGTTCAAATTTTTCATCAAAAAAAATATAAACCCATAATACCTTAAATTCCAGGATCATATAAATCAAAAATTATGGAAATACCTTTAAACTAATGTCAACCAAAACTAATGGAATTGGTCTTCAAATAACCTTCTTCATATCATAAAATCAAGGGTTACATGTAGCATAAAAATTATCACATTTTTACCACTTTTCAAAGGTATCGATTCAATCTAACATATGTTTCAAAATTTATGAAAATAAATCCTACTATATAAAAATACTTAGGCATTCCATGATTCCCATAATATTTATAAAATACCACTATATCATAAATTAGAAACTCAATACAAAAATAAAGCCTTCATTCAACTTCCTTCTTAAACCATTAACCATCTTTCATCGTCTTATTCCTTAATACTTAATTCCTATAATCAAATATGTGAATTATATCCTTATGATTCATCAATATCAACCCAAAAATGCTACATGATTTGAAAATAAAAAAAAAATCATACCTTTAATCTTGGAATATAGATTTATTTGATATCCCCTTTATCTTGTAACTTGATTCCCTACTTCCAAAATTTAAAAGTTCATGTCCTTTATAGAATTTACTTTTTAAAGAGAGTTGGTAAAGTTTATATTTCTAAATCTAATGAAAAATATACCATGACCTAAAATAATTTTGGAGAAATGTAAATTTATTAGATAATTCAAAACATTTTCTTATAGGTAATTTGAATACTCCAAAATCTTTCTAAATCATTTGAAAAATCTTTTCCATTTATATTTATAATCAAATCATCTGTAAGGGATAAGAACATTATTAGAGATCTTTATCCTTCCATCTTGATAATCGATCTTTAATCATTAGAAAAGAACATCATTAAAACATGAAATGAATTATTACATGTTAAAAAGAAAATTTTCATTTAAAATATAATACCAATAGAAACTACATAATACTTTAACCTTAAAATACTTTCTATCTAAATAGGTTACCATTCTAAATCCAATCTCTAAAAATATCATTAATATCTTACAAAATTATCACTTTAAATAAAAAAAAGGGTGTGTTTAAGACCAAGAACATATAAAATTATTTAAAATTATAAACCCTATGATGATATACATAATTTTTAAGAAACCATCCTAATATCTAAAGATACCTAAACCCTTCTGGGATACCAACTGTAAGGACTCATCCTTAAACATTACATATTCTAATGATTTTAAACTATAATTCACATTATTACAGTTCTGAATATATTTTAGGTTTAGAGTTTTAGATAATTATACTAACTAATAAATGTTAAAACTATACAATACAAGTGGAAACATATACACAATATCGATAATTTTCATAAAAAGTCTTTAAAATGAAAAACATTTTTTCACTTCATGAAAAATCTTCACAATTTTCCCCTTGATCTAATCCTTGTCTTTATTCCACTATAAATCCTTTAAAAACATATTAAAACATAATATGAGCACAAAAATTCATTAAGTGACATAAAATAAAGGAAAAATTTATTTTAGTTAAACCCCATAGAAACACTTCCTTAAAAACATACATTTTTACCCTAAAAAGGAATTATAATTTTGAAAAGATCATTATCTTTCCTTTTTAAAATCAATCAATTTTCATGAAAACTCATTGTCAATAATATAAGATATAATTATGTAACTTGGGACATAATTTTTCATATCACTATTACAAATGGAGTAACCAATATAGCTAACCTCCAACTCTAGAGTACCCAATGCACTGGAGGTTATAATGTAACCACTTATCCTCGATTTATCACTATACTAATAGTAGTTGGTTAATAACATAAACACCCATACTTGATTTATCATGGATACACATATCATTGGTTTATAATTTAACCACACATCATCATAAAAAATTCCCAAGAACCATAACATAAACATTAATCATGAAATATATCATCATAAAACACTCATTGAATAAAATAAACTTTCCATTTTGAAATCACTCAATTAGAAAAACTACACATGTACAATGGAAGACATTTATTTGAAAGTAACCATTTAAATTTTAATTTTAGATTTAAAATATTCATTTTCCATTAAATTAGGAAAATATATTAATTAAATATATATAAAAAACATTCCTTTTGACTTTGGTAAAAATAAACTTTACACAATTTCTTTAAAAGGAAATTCCATTCTAAATATCATGTCATTGAAGTGAGAATTAATCAAATTAATTGATTATGTGTATCTAATTTATATATATATAAAATAAGTATAAATACAACATAATATATTTAAAATTTATTTCACACATAATCTTAGTACGTCATAATCATTAAGTATAAGTTTAACCCAAATAATGGAAATTGGGTTAAGAATTCCCTTACATGAAACTATAAAATATTCTTTTTTGAAAAATTTTGAGAGATATTTTAAAATTAACATTTCAAAAAAAATATGAAAATATAAATAAATTAATAAAAATAATTTTAAAAACATGTAAATTAAATATAAATATTTAGAAAAATAAAATTTAAAAAATTTAAAATGAGGTTTTTTAGTTAAAGAGTCCCTTACCTTGTGTCTGAAAGTTATTCACTTGATCATAATGTCTTGAATAATCAAAATAGATTCATTAATTACTTAATTCATAAAATTTTACATCTGTATTTGATTTATTATAATTTTATTAAGTTAATTTATGTAAATTTCTATGATTTGTAATGATCAATTTCTTCGTTTTGTGAGAGCTCATTTCAAGGTTTCATGGTCAGTTTACTTGAGTATAATTATGGATGTTCTTGTAAAATTTGAAAAAAAAACTCTAGAAGTGTAATGAAATGGTATTAATTAACATATATATGTATAAATGGTCTCATAATTCATTTTTCTTTCTTTTATAAGGATGATTCATTTGATAAAAAATGTTAATGATAAATGGTTAAATTTTTTTGGCAGTTTTTCCACCCATCGCTAACTAGTTTAAATTTATTTAAAATTATTTCTATATATTAGTTTAATAACCTGAAATAAGTTATAATAAAAAAATTAAAATCTTATTCAACCATAATAATATTTTTATTATCATCCTTGAAGGTTGTAATGGAAAACAACAAATCATTATCCACGAAGATAGTTAATCGCCATAATTTGGACAATGGTATTGTATCTTTGAATAAGAGGTGATAATAAAATGGATTAATATAAGATATTCCATTATAAATGTAAAATTATAGTATATAAATGATAATATATTTATTATGGTTTTATGTATTAATTATTTTAGTATAATGTATAAGAATAAAAGAAATTAAGAGAGATAGTTTGAGAAAGTTACCTCTTCAATAAAACCCCCTTAAAAGATCCCGTAAAGAACTTAGAATTTTTTTCTGGGTGAGATGAGTAGAAATTTTAAATGGGGGATTTTGTATGAGTGGGTTTGGAAGATATTTTGGTGCCTAAATTATTTTTAGGAGAAAGGGGTGGTGAGGACTGGTATTTATACTTGAAGAGGGGTGGTTTTAAGTGATTAAATAATGAGTATTTTGTAATTAAATCCAACAACATTTGTGTGGAATTAGTTACAATAAATTTGATTATAAATGAATTTTTTAAGTGATTTTTAAGTTTTATAAACACATAATACACCCATTTAAAGTTTTATTTTTTAGGTATTTTAAGCTTTTACCTTTTAACTATAACTGGTTTCATTATTTTACCTATACTACAGTAAATATTTATTTACCATGGTAAATTGATATGCCTAAAAATTAGAATGACCATAATATATAATTTGGAAATTTTTATTAAGAATATTTAATCCATTTTACCAAATTTATTTCACAAAATTGGAAAAATTATATTTAAAACAATACTTGCTGTCGTGATAAAAAATAGTTTTTCAAGAAGTGTATTTTCCAAGAAAAAATATGATTTTATATCAACTTTGTGACTAATAAAAATCATTATATGAAAATAAATTAATGATTAGTGATATATATAATCTATAAATTTCATTTAAAACATTCCCCATTGTGGATTATTTTAATTAATTGAAAAGGAAGACCATTGTTTTCTTTAAAATAGTTTTTAGAAAAATATCGTTTTTAAACCCAAAAATAAACTTATTATAAAATAAAATTTAAAGTTAATTAAAAAAATTAAGAAAATGAAATATAAATAAATAATAATAATGCTACTTTATATCAAATTCAAAACATAATTGGACTTTAAAATTTTTTAACTTGTTTAAGAGAAATGATATTTTAACAAAAATTGGTATTTTTCACAACTCACTAAAAACCCAATATTTTCTGAAAAATCCCAAAATTTCATAAAAAGTCAACCTTGATATTATGATTTCAAAAATGAAGTTAATTTCATGAAATTTATTTTCTAAAATTTCCAAAATTAATTATAATATTCACTCATAAAATGAAAGAAAACCCATTTTTTAAAGAAAATGTATTTTTGAATAATAAAATGACTACTAAAAATTTGAGTGATTATTTAAAAATAATTAATTATTAATTTTGAAATTATTATTAACATTATATATTTCATAATGTTTTTAATACTGTCTATTTTTTTCAAATTAATGGCTATGTTATAATGGTCATATTTAAATAATAATATTTAGTTATTCTTTTAAGCTCAATGTTACGTATCTTGTATTCTATTGAACAGATTTTTTCTAGTTAAAATCTTGGGATGTTACACACATTATTATTTGAACCATATTAAAACCATTCACAAGTTACTAAATGAATACCCCCCCCCCTCCCCAAATGTATGGTTTAACCACATGGTTACTCCTAACTATTCTCTGGAACTACTTTTATCATGCATCCACACCATAAGTAAGAGTAAACCATGAATGTAAGGGTAATCCACAAGATTTACACTAAACATGTACTAAATTGTTTCTACAAATGAACTATAAAAAAAATCCATAAGAGTTATACCCATGATTTTCCAATTATGTAAAAATAATTCACATGGTTTACAATAAACCATGTATTACTCATTGAAAGATAACTTTATTTATGAACATGCTTGAATAGTTATTACTAATCATGTGGTAACAGTATAATAAAATTATATCAAAAAAAATCATAAAAAAATTTAAAATAAAAATCAAAAACTCATAAAAAATAACAAAAACTCATATTTATATAATATTTTACACAACAGTGATATAGGGGTGTCGCATTTTTTCTCACTATGAAATGTTTTACCATTAGAAATTTATTAGTAAATTTAGAAACTATAGAATAATAAATCCTCTTCACTGAATCATGTGTTCTGAAATACCAAGAAAATTAATTTAATAATTAAATACCAATAATAATTATCATGATGTAATGTTCTATTATTTATATATTTACCAATAGATATATCTATAGAGTAATTATGAAAAATATTTATCTAGATTATTGAGGTTGTTTATCTAGATAAATTTGATTGGGATT
The DNA here is from genome assembly GCA_963277665.1 of Viscum album. Classification (NCBI taxonomy): domain Eukaryota; kingdom Viridiplantae; phylum Streptophyta; class Magnoliopsida; order Santalales; family Viscaceae; genus Viscum; species Viscum album. Next base: position 1,690,329,034 of record OY728137.1, on the reverse strand, counting down.
TTCACAAAAGTTATGGATTCCAAAAGAAAAGGTATCGTCCAACATAATAAAATTAATCACTATTAATGGAGATAATTCTAAAATTTCATCAAACATAAAAAATATATCCCAAATCACCATCATGTGATATAAATGTCAAGAAACAGATGATAGAGCTCTTTCCTTATTGTCCCCACCAATTGGAATTAATTTTAGAATGGTCAGACAAAGGATATACATTCCTATAATAAAGTCATCAAGAAACCAATCACTTCCCTCAAAAAATATGAAAGGAAATTATAATTCACTATCGAAAACATAAAAACATGAATATACCAGATCATAATCCTTATAAGGAAGAACCAACCAAATAAATACTCTAAAGCACCATAAGATATGGTGAAAATACCCTTTAAATTTTGATAAAATGGGAATAGAATGGAAACTAAAATCATGAACATGACTTAACATGAAGAAACATGTGATCTATCCTCAATTAATTTTTTTGAAAAATAATAAAATCTATGACCTCACTCATGTAACATTGTCCTATAGTGAATCTGATAGAGTTTATATTGGGCACTATCCATTACACAGTCCAAGATGGTGTAACACTCATCCAAGTGACCCAAGTATGTACCTAAGTCTTTCTATGTGAAACACATCTGAAATAATCTCATCACACATTTAAGATAAAATATATATCTTAAAGAGAAAAAAAAATCATTGATCCATGAAAACAACAAAAAATAAAATACACCTTATAAAAGAAAAAGGGTGGTTCCAAAAAAATACCCATATGAAAATTAACTCAAAAGATTTAATCTCTTCTAAACTTATCCAAAATAAATAACAAAACATATCATAATCTATATAATTGATACACAAAAAATTAAATACTCATTTATTGATAATTAGTTATATAAAATTACTAAAGATGACTTAGATTTCATCAATGATGATGGGTATTCTAAACACTCAAGAGAGATGGTTTAGAGTACCTGAGTATCTCTCATTATAAACAAAGAAGATGTTGCTTCTTACTATGAGAATCTAGAAGGATCTTGTAATAATATCCTTCAACAACTATACATTATAACTCTATATCATCCTGATTTTTATTCACATTAGACGTAATTCATTTATCCAAATAAGATTGGATAAAGTCATTAATTAGTATAGTTTTTCTTTATTTTCTCAATATCCATTTACATGGACCTTATAACCAGTTGATTATATGATTTTTGACCATATTTAAATACAACTAGCCTATAATCTTTATCGATACCACCTTAAAATAATTGAATATTTATAAATATATTGGTGATCATCTTAGGAGACAAAAAAACCAACTAGCAAAAATTATTGGTATACACCCAAACCATTCAATCAACCTAATGAAGACTATTAAATTAAATGGAATTATCTATATTCAAATCCTCATAATAATGAAACTAAATAAATATAGTATTGAAAATTTTCTAATACATATTACCATTAACTTAACAAGTGACAACTATATCCCACCACACTTGACCATGTCCATAAAACAATCCTACCATGGACATTACCATTGATGTTTTTGGAGTTTCTAGTGAATTTAAGATTCTATACATAATTTATAACTACATTATTATGTCAATAAATACATAATAAACACATAATGTTGATTAATTATGATTCAAAATTATTTTATGGTGACCAATAATAAACAATATTATAGAACCATAATTACATTTAGAGTTTATGAAGAGTCCAAAACCCGAAGGGCTCACTAAATAAATGATAATAATCACTCTATAGATCTTCCCAAGTTATATATTTTTCATATTTTACCTAGACCTTTATATGATCCACACTCTAAAAAAAATTAATCATAAATAAATAAACAAAAACATCATATTTCAAATCATATTACCTAATATAAACCAAATGGAATAAACTCAATAGAAAAAACTAAAAAAATTATAATTCACCATAAAATTGTTCATTCTTTTAAACCATAATAATTTTGTGAAGTGTCTAAAAACAAATTATTTAAAATAATTCATTATTTTAAATATTTCACTAATTAAAATAACTTCATAAAATTCAATATTATTTCAAAAATTAACCAAAAAAATGATTTTAAATTAGGAATATTTCAGAAAATTATTTTGTACTACAAATATAACCATTCAATCATAAATAAAAAAACATATATAATTTAAAAACCCTATTGGATTCATATCTACTAAATTAGAATCACATTAGAAGAATTAAAAAATAAAAAAGTTAAAAATAATTTTTTTATGTTTTCACATGGTTTTGATAAACTTTTTCCAACCATGAATTATCAATTGAATAGTGACATGATCTATATACATGTTCTACACATGGTTTCAAGATAATTAACTAACCATATCCCCCCAGGATACTCTTCCATTTCCAATACAAAATGCAAATAAACACCCTAAAATCATGTATAAAAATAATGGGGATCAAAAAACAATAATTTCAAATCAAATCACACCAAAAATATTCAAAAAAATTAAAATTACTAACCAAATTATCAACTAAAAAATGAAACATAGGTTTCATCATTAAAGGTCGTGATCATGAACCTAAAAATGACTTACCTTTATAGTTATAATAATCTTATCTCTATTGTAAAACCCATAAAGTTACTTGTATGTCATTAAATTTATTATTTTATTTATTTATTTTATTTGGGGTGTTTCGGGTGTTGAAGGATTAGGAATATGAATAATATTAAAAATTGGTTAAGAATCACCATTAGATCATGCATAGTGATAACTATACACCCAAACCATGAGGAATGGAGAGGGTTTCCCGGTTTGTTTTGTATAATATCATAACATTATTTAAAATCATATATATCTTTAGGAAAACAATATATTCTAATTTTATATATAAGGATATAGTAAACTATAGTCTCATGAATTCCCAAACTATCTGGACAAATCATGCATGTTGAGACCAGGTTAACAAAAAGAACCCTTATAGGATGTAAAATCAAGTTGTTCACTATTAGAACATTCCACTTTGTTAGTCTTTTTATCCTTACGTATTTTGGTCTCCAACTTTGAATAACATTTTCAATTTCATTCCCACTTATCCCTATTATATCATATATAAAACATATACAAAATTTAAAGAACACATGCACATTAATTTTACTTGGCTTAACACTAAGGGATAATCTAAGGAGCATACATATTACATTGTTCTGATGTAACATACTATGACACTACTCGTTATATTTATTATAAATAGATTCATAATAGTACGCTCCTAATATTGGGTAACTTGATATTATTATCTACTATAAAACTTATTTAAGAGAGGGATACATATTTTAATGAATTCCAAGTACCTTATAGTAGTTTTTAGGATTGAGGATATATCTTTATCTAGAATAGTTTGTTGAGATAACTTATATCATTATTTCTAGTTATATTCTCCAATAAGATTTACTTTTTTATAATTTTCATAATTTTCATCTTTGGATGAGAAAAAAAATCCATGAGGGGGTTAAATCAATTTCCTTTTATATATAATTTTCACATCATTTACTTATTCAAAATAAAAATAATTTCAAATTAGTATTAAGTTTTTTCCATCATCTTATTTAATCTTAATATAGCAATTTGATTCTTAATTATTCTTACTTTTATAATTTTCTCTTCAATTAACTCTAATAATAATATGATATTCACTAAGAACTCTCCTTATAATTCTCTAAAAATTGGATATCTAATGTTCACTATAACTAATAGTTTCTATATAACATATTTAAGAGGTAATATTGATTTCTATAAAACATCCCTATTGATCTAAGGGATAATATAAATATATCATCTCTATATTTTCTACAAAAATATACAATATACCTTAATAAACATAGTGTGGTCATAAAGCACCAAAAAAACCAAATTAATGCCTTAAATTAAAATCCATTACTCTAAATTTAATATTCATGTGTGAATCTACCATGTTGTCTGAAAATTGATTAACCATGTAGTTACCTCTTTCATTATGGTGTGGTATTCATAATTTTAGAAATTCTATAGCATTTATTTATTTACTTTGTAATGGTTTTGGTCAATGCATGGCTCACAAATATCTTTCCAACTTTCTTCCCATCTAATTCCTTTAAATCATGGTGCAATATCTTATATATATTTTCCATCAAACTTATTATGGCATGATCTACTTAACCATAACCCACTGTCCTTAATCTAAACTATCTATATTTCCTTCAATATTCCCAAAATACACCATTCACATTATCAATAAAATGTTATGGTGTGGTATTATGTATTGTGAGGTAAACCTCCTCTTTCCATTGAATTATTTTCATGGAAAACAATCTCCATGGAATAGAGGTCTCCAAATCCCTGGATCCTTTTAATCTTATCACAACATGTTTTATGACGGGACCCATTCCTTGTGGCATGGATGGTGTCAACCATATTTTATGATATAACCTTTAATCATGATATTCCTTGTATTTTATTGTTAACATAAAATCTACATCCCCATAAAAATATATCATACCATAATTTTGGATTATCCACCTATATTACAATATGGTTTAACATATTTAACCATTTACAATTCTCTCTTAATCACGCCTCGATTTAATGATCAAGAAAGCGTTACTTCATTAGTTTATATTTGGGAAATGATGCCATTGATCTCCTATAGTACATCCCCATACCAAGGACACTTTCCCCTTTTATAGTATGCACCACCCTCACCTTATTTATCACATTCTTGATATAACTATCACTACTTATTTTCTCTTCCTTTTCTACCTAGGACGATTGTGATTAAGTTTGGAAGCTCCCTTAAAGTGGAAGATCCTAACTCATGTGTGTAGCTATGGTTTCCACGATTTTATAATTTTTTCATAACCCCATGTAAAACCATGGAATGGTTAGGTTTATTACACCATGGTATATTCATGTGGACCCATAATATAATAAATCATATGTATAATTAATTTCTCTCCTCCTAAAACTAAGACCTTCTTATTTAATCTTTAATATTTATAATATCGTGACCTTGATATACAGATATATCAAGTGATTCAATTTATTTCACATCTAGTTCATCTATGTGGATATATATTCACAAATACATAAAATCATATATGATCATCCAATTACACAATATATTCCATGTGAGTGCTTCTTTAGTTCTAGAAAATAAATCCAACACCACCATTTTCTTCAAATAATAAATCAAGTGATTGAAAAAGAATCCAACACCAAACACGCCTTTAGATCAAATATTCTCCCCATTTGGATTATCTTTTCTATAATATCATGAATCCATCCACAAGTAAGTACCTACAAGGTTTTATGTATATATATTAATTATTCTATGATTTTATCATACATTAAAAAAATTATAGGCCCTTATAATATCATTAGTCTCCCTTTGTCAATAAATTATTTAAAGGTCCCATTAGATAAAGATTTTTCATGTCACACTTAATATCACTTTTAGTACTTTCCTTAATTAAATTTATATTCATTACCTAGTATTTTTTAACTTCTAAGGAGTGCCTCTATAATATTAACTCCATATTATTTTAAATTTCAATACCCTTCACATGTTTATTGATAGAGAAAAATGATTCTCCTAAAGTTCAGATAAAGAGAGTATGTTATATCCCTTTATCAAGATTTTATTATTAAACCATATGACCCCACTAGTTAAAATTTGAAAATTTATTGTTTCTAACACTTTATTATTGAATAAATAAAAAAATTAATTTTTCACCACTTGGTACCTTTTTATCATACCACATTTTGAATGATAACATTTATAGATTCTCTATTTTGGTTTATGAACCACTTTTAAGAACAATATAATTATATATTTATCATTTTTAAAGAATTTATAATCTTTATCCATTATAAAATCATTTCAATTCAAATATATTCTTGAGTTAATTTTCTACTTATCGTGGAGACAAGGATAAATCCTCTAAGACTACTGATTAAGAGATTGGAGTAGGGAATAATATACTAAGCTAATAAACTGAATTTGTCTAAGTAACTCATCATTTTAAATAAATTCTAGTAGAATTTAAATTGTCTATATTTAAAAAAATATTCTTATGATGTCATCACAATAACATAAAACTATCTTCAAATAATAAATAATGTAAAAGTTTGTGAGAGATACCACCTATTGAATCAATTGAACTACTGGTTTAAGATAAACTTGTGATACCACTTTATGTTCATTTCTCTTCCATTACTTATTCAGAAATTCAATTTTATATAAAAGTATGTAGCCATTGGTATCATAAAAAAAATGAGATGATAACACTTTTTAATAAATAAACAAATAATCATGAAATTTATATTGGATACTCCTTTCTACGACACTCTATAACCTTCTTCCTAGTTGTCTAATACCACAAAATATATGCCATGATATCATTCATTATATCATATAAGGCTTTGGTGACATTTTAATTCAAGATTAAGATAATAAATCTTGTGTTACTCTTCATCCTAGACTTCAATATCCATATTTGGTATTGAACATAAACGAGGGTCCTTAAACCACGTAGTGAGTTAGAAAGAGCCATAAAAAAATTTATATGCCTGTTAACAATAAAGAATATCAATTCATATGACTTATATTGTTTCATGAGTCTTTTTAGTAAAAACCCATTTATAAACTCATTCACAAGTGTTTTTTAGAACAATCACACCAGGTATACATTTATTTTGAAGGCATATACCCAAAAGGACCATATAACCCCCTTAATATCATACCACTAAAAAGAATATATGATAATCATTTATGAATATGGTGATAAGGGTACCCATAACAACCTCATAATTAGGATTATAGACATCATTGATGAAAGGACCCTGTGTTTCCTACTTTATCCCAATCCTTGTTAGTTTTTATTTATGCAATACTATCTCTTAAATTTTAATTCTAGATTCTATATTAATGTTTCATTTTCTTCCTTGGATTGGGATACATATCTATAATTAGATTTCCCCCACTTATAAATTTTTTTCTTTTAATTCAACCTAGATTCATCTATATTCATTATCCTTTCACTATAGGATGTCTCTACAACCAATGTTCATTTGTTTCCTAGTGGTGTAATTTTTTAAACCACTAAGGTGTAACACATGTATATACTCTTCAATAGCTATTGGAGAAGCATCAGAAATAGTTTTTCATGATGGATTATTAATTAAAATTTCATTTATCTTACTCACAACTAGAGAAAAATCCTTATTCCATTATATTTTGTATATTTATCTCAATGAGGGTGGTTTTGTGTGCACCATCAAAATTGATTTATGTACCATTTGATGAGCACCATGTTTTTCCTCTAAAATAGTTTATTTATTCTCAATCTTAATAAATTTTAATTTACTGTATGGAAACTATTCATATTTCATAAGAAAACGAGAAATTACAACTGGCTTCATTCTATCCCTTCCTGTTGTAGTGTCTTTATATATTCTCAGGGTTTTTAGAATAAAATAGGTCTTATAAAATTCATATATCTTTTTTTCACTTATCAGTAGATATGTTGAAGAGGTAGGTGCTTTTACACACTAGATCCCTTGTGCATCAATACATGAACACACACTAATGGTGTACCTCATTATTCCAAAATAGTATTATATATTTTACACCTTCTCTTGAGATCCATATATATGAAATTTATCATAAACCATCCTTTCATTAAGTTTTTTTATATTACATCAATGTTTTATTCCAGTTTTTTGGACATTCATAGAGGTAATTATCACATTATCATTTCTATTTGAAGAGATGAGATTTGATTAAATATTCTTTATCTTCGCATATTTCATGTTTAGCTGGGTATCCATTTTTTCATTAATGAACTATTTTCTATTATAGATTTTATCCTCTATTTATGTTATTACATGAGAAGGATACTTGATGATTTTAATGTAACGACCCAAAATTTTGAATAAATTCGGTTTCCTAACTTTGTCTGTTATTTTATTTTATACTCAACAAAACTATTTCATTTAAAAAATGAGTATAATTAAAATAAGACCATTGGGTTTCGACTGTTATAGGACTTTTGGTCAATATGACCATTGGAAACTAAATGTAGCGATTATTGTCTATAAATACAAGTGATCTTGATTAATTAATATAGAAACAAGATTCGATGGCCCCATCTAGTAGTATCAGGCCGATCGAAGCCCATCTGACGAAACTCGGGAAGGATACAGCACCTTTGGGATTTTCTCTAGACCAAACCCAAAACAAAATTCATCGTGTAAAGCTGGAACGAAATAACCTTCACGAAAAGTTCAAACTGATAGAAATCACTACTCGAGAAATGTTGGCTGAGCCGCCCCAAGATTCTATCACCCTAGAACACCTTACTCTTAGGTCCTATGCTGGTGTTATAAGGGGATATGTAACAAGACCGTAACTGCCTTGTGTAATCCTTTTTTTTAAATAAAAATTGTGATTTCATCTTATGGTGAAGTTTGTGAATTTTCAAATGTCCGGATAAATATAGTATGCATATTATTGATGAATTTTAGAAAAATGATATTTTAAAAATATTTATGTAAACCTTAAATAATTAATAATGTGTAATGATTTTCAAAAAAATGGTCTTTTACAGTTATGTTCAGTAGAGTCTAATAAGATCAAATTAATTTTTGATGAATAGTAAATTATGAATAGTGACTTTACGCTTATTATTAGTAATGTGATCAAATGGATTGAGTAACCTCACTTAAGAAAGTATTAGTATAATCTAGGCACCTTGATTAAGTAATGTAATTCAACAAAATAGGCAAATAACTGTTCTAGAAAGTATTGGTTAAGTATTAATTTTTTGCAGGTGAATAGTGTTTTTTATTTAAAATTTAAATTAAAAATATTTAGAAAATTATTTTTATAAAATGGAATTCATTTTTGAAATTAGAGCATCGATATTTGGTTAAGGTGAATTTTTGGGATTTTTCTGAAACAGTTGATTTTTCAATGAATAGTGTTTTTTTAAAAAATTAAATTAATATTTAGAAAATTATTTTCATAAAATGGAGTTCATTTTTGAAATCATAGCATCAATATTTGATTAGGGTAAAATTTTTGGATTTTTCTAAGAAAGTTGAATTTTCGGTGAATAGTGAAAAAACAGTTTTTGAGTTTTGGGTGTTTAATGACATAATTAAGGATGTAATAATTATGAAATAATTCTGGTCAACTTATAAATATTAATAAAAGTTATGAGGTGTCCCAAGTGTCCAATACCATGGGAAAATACCATGGGCAATCCCATGGTTTTTCCAATACCACCAATGAGGTGTCCCTTGGAAATTAATGCTTTGTCTCCTCACTTCTCCTATAAATACCAAGCCTTTCCCTCATTCATTTCATTTCCAAATCCTCCCCAACGAAGTTATGGCCTCTTTACCTCCCAAGGAGTCATCCCAAGGTTCCCTCAATCCTCCCAAGGTCCCGACCTTCAAACTTTTGAAGTTACTCTTCAAGGTAAGGGATCCTTTCACCCTCCTCTTTTAAGTCATGACTTCCTTTATGTTGTGTCTTATAATTTCCATCTCTTTATGTAGAGGGTATGTTCTTATATGTTCTCATTTAGGTCCATTTCATTTATAATTGTTTAGAGACCCTTTTCACTCTCATCAATTTATTTTCTGAATTTTTAAGTGACGTCGTTAGGCTGCCAAATTTTTTGTAAGAGAAATCACATCTTCTCTTTTCTTTCATGTTTCCTTTTCATGTGGTATGTCATTAAAATATCCATACCATGATCTTATTCAGTACCCATAAAATATTATGAGTTATTTATTAGTGGTTTACCCTTGTCCCATCTCTTTTCAATGTTTTCTAAAACCATGTTATATAGTCGATATGCTGCAGAAATTTCGTCTCAGAATTTCTATCTCTTTCTCTCAAGAAATTCTATTGTTTATTTATGTGAATACCCAGAATTGGTTCGTTTCCATGGGTGTTCATAAATATATAAATATGATATATTTTATTCTGTAATTGACATAAATATAACCCTCACTCCCTTTCCATGGGTTATAAATTACATAATGATCTTATTTTTAAGCTCTTTTTAAATGTCACGATTTTGACATAAAACCCATTTATTTGATTCCATTTGGGTTGTTTATGAAATGTTAGATTATGATCTATGTAGCTCACATGAAATTAAAGACATATTAAGGGCGCACCCTGATAGTTATCTATTGCATTGGGTAAAGAATTAATCTCTATAGATGACAAGTTTTATGATACCTTGGTGAATTACCTTGGTAATTTTTTATGACACCTTGGGGATGGACCTTGGTGATATGTTCATGAACATCTAAATGAAATGTTATCTCCACATATTCAATTTATGTTACAAGTTATTTTCTTTATTATATTCCTATTCTTCCATTTCTCATGTCTTCAGGTTTTTATAGAAGTTCTTATTGATATCACAAGTACATTGACTCCCTTTTTTACCCTTATTGGGCTTTCTGCTCACCCTTTCCTTTAAATGTCTATCTCCAAGATATGAGGTGCGGTAAATGTACATAGAATGAACCTTTGATGAATCCTTACAAGTGTTTTAGAATAATATTTATGTTGTTTTCATGTATTATGATCCTGATTTCCAAGACACTAGACTTTAAAGATCCTCTGTTTATATTTAATCATTTATTTGTGGCTGATTATTTGCCTATATCTTATGAAAGTTCTTCAAGTTTGTAACTTTGAAACTTTATAATTGAACCCATATACATTATATCATATTTCTATTCCACCTCCACTTTCAAAATCTATTTTTCTCGATGGATAGATCTTTAATGAAATCTAGACTAACTTATTGAATTATTTCATTTTGATCCATCATATTATATAGGTATTGGATCTTTCCATAAGTACTCTATAAACATTCACCAGACTTATGAATTGATTCTTCTAGAAAATCATCATAGGAATCCACACATATATTCACTCTTAGGGGAAAGTTTTATTATCCCAATTTTCAGATAACCTCCAAACCATTATGAGATTCATATTTAACAATGTATTTTGAATTTATTACCTCTATTTGAGTTCATGTATTCCTGGAATTTTTCTTCATTTTCTTTTCCTTTTTTAAATTAAATATAATGAAATATTATTAAGATTTATTCACTATATTTTCATTAAAACGTTATTTTTATTATTTTATTAAATTTGTTTCTTCAAAAATATTTTATCCCACTGATTTACCTCAAATTAAATCAAATTTCTTTAATATCTTGAAATTTATAGCATAGTGAGTGTTGTTTTTATAAACTAAATTATAAAATATTATAATAAATATCTTATATATCCAAGAATTACAAATTTATTCACTACTAATAGTATGATCAACATATTAAAAAACATACATCAAAACTTCTTTTCTATAATAATATAAAAACATATTCATTTATTTTCACAAAAATGTTATAGTTTGTTTCTTAAAAAAATATAGTTTTCGCCATATATTAAATGTATACAAATAATATGAATAGATTTAGATATTTAATGTTATTCTATAATAATAGATGAATTTTTATACAAATAATAGGCCCTTATAAATATAACACTAAATCAGTATTCACCTAGATACACCCCCATGTTTGGAAAATGAAATGATCATGTTCTTATAGGCTTAGTTTAAGTAGTTATTAGATTATTTTTTAAAATATGATGATCTTACTAAGCTAGTGAATAGATTTTTGATGATAGTATATGGAATATCTATATTTTATCATTATATAATGATGTTTAAAATTTCACCATTCACATCGATTTAACATTCTATAACTAAAATTCAGTTGATTTCATTTATAGGAAATATGTGGGATAAAATAATATTGAAAAACCCACTTTATGAGAAGAATAAAAATATTGTTATAATGGAATACTAGTGAAGAAATTCAGAGAAGAGATCCTTATTTCTAAATGAATGAACAATAACAATAATAAGATAAAGCCCAATAAAAATCCTATTGGGAAGGAAATAATTCAAATAGTTGAAATAAATTCTGATTCTATTATTAAATTTTATTCAAAGCATAGTTTGGATGAATTTATAAAAATATGGATATTCAAAGTTTTCCAAAATATTTGTATAACTATGTATTATAGTGATGGCATGCCAATAACATTGAGTCTTCAATGTGAGTAATCCTTTAGTTATAAAAAAATATCCCCATCATTTGATTTCATCAAAAAAAATTGAGATTTAAAAAAAATCAAAGCCAAACACACTATAGGATCAAATTATGTGGATTTCCTAGTTTTCTAAAATATATAAAATTACTTGTGTACTATTTTATAATTATAACTTATTTCTCATAATTTTTTTGAAATTTTATGACTTATTTCCTCCCAATTATAGAACTCACCTTCTATATTCTTCATAGTGACTTTATCTAATGTTTAAAAATATTATTCAATGTTAACTATCAATTTATATTGGATTTTTTCTACAATTTAATTTTAATATAATTTTCATCAATTTATTTTATTTTTTTACTCCTTAATTATCCATAGTGACCATGTCAGTATCCCAGTTTGGTTACTGAGTATAATCTCTTTGGTTTCTTCAATTGTGATAATCACTAGTTCTCGTTTCTTTTGATTATTGGAGGGGTGACTATGTTACATTGAATGTGATGTTGGTTTCTTTACATAATAAATATTTCCCTTATAATTACTTCATAACATGTGATTTCCTATGTTTTTAAATGTGTTTTGATGTTGAAATAGTGAATTTGGGTCCAATTTATTCTTATACTTAAATATTTATATATTTTTATAGGAAAAAGTTGTAGTTTTACTCCATTTTGACTTTAAAACCAATTTATTCCCCTAGTATGTTTGATAAAATATTTCAAAAATGTGTTTGATTAAAAATAAATTTCAAAATGTTATTTTAAAAGATAATTTAACTATAAAATATATTTCCTTAATTTCTAAGCCTTAGACTTATATAAGGTCTTATTTATTATATGGTTTTTGATATTGGATATATTGTGTGACGTGATTGGGAATGGGTTGCACAAGATAAAAAATGGGTATATGTTTTTGTTAATTGGAAAGGTGCTAATATTGAATATTTTTTGTAGTAGCTTGGGTTTTTATATTAGTGATATAGAGAGGGATATTGGTATGTATTTTTATTAGGATCATATTGGTCAACTAGTGATCTATTAGTTACTCCTAGTAATCATATCAATTCTATTTATTTTTCCCATACGTTAGATCTCATGTTTCATATGTTGTGCCTTTTTGAGATATATTATTGTTTTATATTCTATGTATTATTTTCTAATATCATGAGGATGTTTATGTCAAACTTACCATGGTTATTTTCTAAGTATCCTTTTTTGTACTTATTTCAATAAATTTCACTTTTTATAAATATAATGATTTTGAAATTGTTTTTCATTTTTTTATAATAAAATAAATGTAAATTTTATATAATATTTTATTCGAACTAGAACTTATGGTTTTCATTATGAAAGATATTATATTGATTTATGGTGGTATCATAATTAGACTTTATTCAAACCTTGAATTCATCCATTGGGATTATACTGACTTAGTTATATTTGATTCATGTAAAGTGAAAGGAACTACTTCTTATGATGGAGATTCATGATACATTCATCATACTTCCCGGTATGATGGTTTTTGTTAAATTGGGTCACATATAGTTATATTAGATGGATCACTTTTAGATATTCTCTCAATTGTTCACTTTTTCGGTTTAGTTTAGTATCATCCACTTCAACCTAAACTTTTACCATTTTCATATGTATATAAATTTGGTTTATCTATTTATCTTACTCATTATAAATTAATGTGGGTTGTTAGATATTATTTTACATTATATTATGTTTGGTTTTTTAATTTTATTTATAAATGATAATTTATGTTCATAGATGTTTGAGATATGTATTCAACATGATGAATTCTTGGGTGAATCTTGTGTTGTATTTTATTACATTCTAAGGGTAAAATCATTCCCAAATGTTCATATTGGATATTTTTTCTTTCAATAGAATTTGATTATCAACAATGTGCTTTGAAAATTATGATAGAATGGTTTGGGTGATTTATAGGCTCTACCTAGGCTAGTTATTTATAAAATGGTATCAAACCTAGTTATTGTTGGTATAAGGACCCGGCCTTAGCATTACGTATTCTTGAATTAAATAAATAATTCACATTGAGGATATCTTCAAGTTTATAGTTTTAGATAATTAGGCCATACTGTTACATGAAAACTTTAATATTACATGTAGAAACTACTACTTAGTATCCATTTTTTCATAAAATAAAAAACTCTTAAAAAGAAACATGTCTAGTTATATGTTTTAGAGAGCATGACTTTTCCTTGATCCCATCCTTGACCCTATTCATCTTTAAGTCTTTTAGAAAACATTTCAATAACTTGGGATGAGTATAAAAAGCTCAGTAAGGGTTATAAAATAAGGAAGGAAAACATTATCCCATCAATAAATACGAATCAATGAAACCATACTTTTCAATCATAACATACCTTACAAAATCATAAGATTTATGAATAACACACAAAAATCATAAATCATAAAGGTTACTTATGGCATCCATATAAAAATTATATTGTATCTATCGCAGCTACATAGGGTGTTACACTCGGAATACCCATCATAGTATATTCCCTAAATCTCTTGGGAGAAACATCATGTTTACCTCCGTCACGTTACCCAATGCATTGGAGAGCTATCTCGGGATCACCTGCCCTAGGATTATCACGCAACCACCCGTATACGTAAACAATGCCTAATAACCATAACATAAACATAACATATAACACAATTATAAAGGAAATATAAAATTTCCACATTCCAATATATCAAATCAAGATATTGAAATAAACAATGCTTTATCAAATCATTTTCAAAACCATTTAAAAAGAGATTTTTGAATCAAAGTGTCCCATACCACTTTGAATATTTTAAATTAATTAACATTTGAAAACATTAATTTCCATATAAATAAATCCTTAAAAACCATTTTAAAAACATTTAAATTAATGAGAAATATTTATAAGAATAAATCTTTAAAACATTTAAAACAATATTTCAATTAATGTGTTTTTAACAAAATGAGAGATGCTTGAATACAAATAATTGATCAATAGAATCAAATAAAAACATTATAATATCATGAGAATAAATTTATTCATGATATAATATCCCAAAGGATAGTATATACACCATATAAGAGTGAATTGATGCATAACAACAATGAAGTCTCACGGGAAATGTAAATTGAGATGAAATTCCTTATAAAGATGGTATCCTTAAATTAAAGATAAATCAATCACATAATTATGTGTGAAAAATATAAATACACCCAATATAAGGGTATATTTTGTTTAAAACAATCATATTTCACTCACACATATTCATATGATGACGTATTCAAGAATTACAAGTTGAACCCAAAGAATTGAAAATGGGTTAAGAAGTCCCCTTGTAAAAATTCGACAGCCTAACGGCGTCACTTTAAAATTCAGAAAATGATTTGATGAGATAAAAATATTATCCCATCACTTGTAAATAAATTTTAAATCAATAATTATATATTATAACATATCCCAACATAATAAGATGTAAATTAAAAGACATTACAAAAAAGAAGCCTTTTAAAAAGAGGAGGGAGAAAGGTTCCCTTACCGATTTGGTAACTTACAAAACATAGGCGACATGAAATAAGGATCATAAAATGAAGATTTAAATACTCATAAATGAAATTATATTACACAAATATTACAATCATGGGCAGTACATACACCACACAAAAGGAAATAGTGGAAAATATAGCATGAATCTCACAGGAATAAAAAGTGAGATGAAACCCTTTACCACATTGTAATCAACTGAGTCATATGACCAAAAGATAATAACCACCAATGAATCACATAATACCATGAATATAATTAGAACCATGTTAATATATATATCAAATGGTAGTACACAATACAACACATGTAATCAATAAGTGGCGAACAGTGGAAATCTCACAGAATTACAAGTGGGATAAGAAAATCCCTTACCTTGTGTTCGACTTGACCCGTTCGTTCTTTAATCTCATTAATAATAAACTAATGTTAATTTATACTTTCTTAAGAACATTTTTAAAGTTTATTATTACTTTTATATTACTTATTACCATTTTATAAACATTATGTAATCATTTAAGTTAATAACGGTCGTTTTGTCGATATTTGGTACTTGAGTAAAAAAAATGAACACATTATAATTAAAAGTTGTTCATGTGGTAAGATATACACTATCTTAATAATGATATAAATTATTTATATATCATATATATCATATATATCCAGTATATACATGTATTTATAATAGTATATTATATTTAGAGGTAAGAAATGAAATGCACCGTTCATGGAGACGATAAGTCGTACGTATGCATGAACGCTACTTCCATTTCTATTTATTATTTTAATGGAATTAAAAAAATAATGATACATATTTATATTATAATTCCAGTATAATATCATATATAATATTATTAACTCCATCCTTTATATTTCCCACATAAGGCATTAACGAGTCATATCACTTTGAGGGGTGGTAGTCCGCACTTCCTTTAATGAGATTATCATATTTACCAACTATAGAAACCATAAAGTATTTCTATAAATGGAAAAATACAGAAGCATAAAGAAAACATAAAAATAATATATATATATATAATATATAAAAATAGTGCCATCATAATGGCCACCATGAGAGGTGGTTGGATATATTTGAACAATCATCGTTTTGTGAGGTGTTAGTTTGCATCCACAGAAACATTATGTTCTTCACTCATTAGATGGAGGTGTGTGTAAGTGTAGTTCGAATGTTTCTCATAACAGAATCCTAGTATATTTAGGATACTGTTTTTTTTACAATAGAAATGAATAAAAATATTTTAGGTGTTGGAGAAGTAAAATAAAAGAAAACAATTTAAGAGAAATCATTACCTTTAATTTGGGTAACTCCTTTTGGTTTGAACCAAAGGACTTATTTAAGTTCCTTATTCCTAAGTTAAGGATTCTATGAGGAGGAGAGGGATATAGGGAGATTAATTGGTCATATTTTGGATGATCCAAAAGTCTTGAGAGGTGTGAGGAATTGGTTATAAGTGGTCTTCTTTTATAAGGAAGAGGAGGGGCACTTTAAGAAAGTGTTATAATATTATTTTATTATATAATGATATTCGGTTTCTAAAGGTCCAAAAATCATTAAAGTCAAAGATAATATGACTCATATTACAAATAAAATCATCCAATCAGAATTGGACATGTTTTGGATAAAATTTTAATCATTATAATCTTATTTATTTAAATCATTTATTAATGAGGTAAATATTGCATCATTATTGTGTCATATATAATTTAATTTATGTGACGTATAAAAATTATAAAAAAAATACCATGATGTAGGAAATATTTTTAAATTTCCAATTAATATTTATATTTGAAAATATAATTTATATAAAACCATATAAAAATTAATTTACTAAAATATTTTTGTTTATGTCATTTTTTCCTTTACATTAAATTAATTAATCTAAAGTGTCATCATCTTTCATAAGTGGATCCATGGGGTCCCAAAATATACCCAAATATTCCCATGGTTTGAAATTACTCATCCAATAAGGTTGGGACATGTGTTAAGGTAATTTTGAATTATTACAATATTCTTTTTACCTTGAATTACCCTATTTACCTTTAATCGCGGTAAATAAAAGGCGAAAGCTATTATTCATCAAAACTTATTTTCATCTTATTGAACCAAATTTTACTTCTTTATAACAACAATGTATGTTGAATTTTTTGAAATTAAATTCACATAAGCTGTAAAATTTCATTTAAATGAAAAAGTCGGTTTTTTAACTACTACTAAGTGATTTCACTATTCATCAAAAATTGAAGTTCTTCAGAAAAATACCAAAAATTAAGCCCAAAATTTATTTGATATTCCGAATTCAAAAATGATGAATATTTTTATAAATTAAAAACATATAAGTAGAATTAATTAATTTAAAATTAATTTTCGTTGTTAAAACAAATCGTGTGTTTTTAATAAACAATAAATATCAAAAGATTAACACTTGTTTATGTCCAATTTGAAAGTGAAATTAATTTCAATGACCAAAATTGGATTAAATGGTAAAAATATATTCCAATTAAACTTTAAATCTAATTAAAAAGATAATCTATCCATATAAATAAATTAGATTAAAAGGCAGTTTTGAATTAAAATACAGTATTTTTCACTATTCATCAAAAAAATGAATTTTATCTGAAAAATACCAAAATTTTACTCAAAGTAAATTTTTATTTCCTGGTTCTAATGAAGAATTGTATTTTTTAAAATAGAACATATAAAAATGACCAAAACAAGATTTATAGAGGGTTCTCCATTAAAAGGCGGTAAATAAACCTTTTAAAGTAAATTATGCTTAAAATTAGATTCATTCACATTTTAAGCCTCTAAATTTTATTGGATAAATGTAAAAACATTTAAAAAACATGTATAATCTTATTTTAGTTAGTTATATTCATTCCTGCCAATAAAACTGCTAGGAATTAACTACCATTTAAAATAATATTATTAGTATGCAACGTAAGATTTCAAAGAAACTTGTTGTTGTGTATCGGGTAATCCATCGAACATAGCATCCCCTTTAAAGTTTAATTAATATTTAAATAAAAAATATTAATAAATATGAAAATTTATTATTCTTTATTTACCCGGGATGTTACATCCTTCCCCCATTTTGGGAATTGCGTCCTCACAATTTTTAAAATTGGGCTTGGAAAATTCATTAAAAGTCCCACATCAGAAAAAGAGTCTGTAAAAATATCACTTTAAAATAAAGGAAGAGAAGTAAAAAAGGTCACCTGAGACAACAGTTACTAGGATTATATGAAATCATGTATATGGAAGATAAAAAAAACTGTCAAGTTCTGATGGAGAGTGGTAGAAAACATGATTAGGAGAAAGTTAACGACCAAAAAATCACAAACTTGTGATTTCTTAAATGGTCTTTGATTACCCAGTAGGAAACGTAAAACAATAATGTTTTTTTGTGTTATGTTCCTTTTCATAATTTTGAGGATTTTATTTACTACATAGAACAAGAACATAAGGAAATATACTTACTTGTTATATAGACTTTCATATTTTACTAAATTTATACAACAAACGCATCTTTTCTCCCAACGATGAGTATTCAAACTGACTTGGTCACATTAAAAGTGCTAGAATCAACTTCTAGAGTATCACATAATCCTAAAAATATGAACTATATATTTCCCCTATATTTATACATCAACCAAAACCAAAACGCTTAACACAAGATCAGATAATCCCCAAAAAGGATAAACTTTTACAAAAATAAAAACTACTCTTAATCTCCAAAAATTTTCAAACAAAACCCAAAGATCAACAAAGACCATTCAAAAAAACAACTTTCCGTAAAATTATTCAAAAGTGATAAAAACTAAGATTGAAACCCAAATCTCATAAGGATTTAATTACATAGTCTTCCAAGATAACATTTATCTCCAAATAACAACAGTTACTCATAAAGTCTCCTATTGAAAAGTAATTAACCAAATCACATGTTCTCCATGATAGGTTAATCATTTTCATAAATAAACCAAATCGTCATATGTCCACAATAAAAACATATATTCTTCCAAACTAAAATTTAAACCATTATTCCACAATTGAAATCCATATTATTCTATCTTCCTTAGGTATATAGTGTTTTCCCAAAAGAGAGAACGTCTTCCGTAAAAACCTTTATCACTTAATCACTAGATCATTTTTCTATACTAATTATATCCATTTGATAAAACTTAAGTTCCAAAAATCAACTTATTCTTATTCCATAAAAACATTTTACTAAAATTATAAGTCACACTAACCAGGGACTTCAAGTAGGCTAGTGGTAGGCGATGCACCCTTGTCGCCCATCGGTTGTGGGTTTGATTCCTGTAGCCTTGCCAAATGCGACGGGTTTTCACCCATCCTACGGGTTGTCCTTTTTATAACACTAAAAAATAACCCTAACATGTTTTAACCTCAATGGTTTCCTTATACCTCTAATTTTCATTCAAATTCATTATGATCTCAACATATTACTTCTTGAAGTCTTATTTCACCACCATATGATAAAATTAAACGATCCCCAAAATGAATAACATCAAACCTTGATCATGGTGTCCATTTGGTTTCATCGTCATCTTGTTCACGTAGGTAGAAGGTCCATGCATTGCAACAATGATTTAGAGATCTTTAAAAATCATTTTCTTCCTCCATCCAAATACACATTGTACAACATGGGTTATATGGGTGTTCATAGAAAAATAGTTTTAGAAAATAATCATGTACGACATATAATTTCAAAACATCTGATAAAACATGATTTTTATAAAATAGTCGGACAAACTTTTAGTTAAAAATTTAAATTAATGGTCCTTTTAAAATACCATAGGTATGTGCTGAGAGACTACATTGTAAAATCAAATATAAATAGGTTGTGAAAGGGTCTCCTTATTTAGCACCTTTTATAAAATCTTAATATTCTTCAAAATCTTGTGATAAGGTAAAATATTTGAAAATGCCTTTATAATATTTACCTTTCTTGAAAATATGAGAATATTTTGAAAATAGGATTTGTCTAAATACAACCCATAATCCACAATGATAACGAGGTATAGTGTAGATGTTTGATATCTCAAACAACTTCTTGTAAGTGAGTTGTATTCTAGAAAAAATTTCACAATCATCCAAACATGACTTTGCAATAATTATTGAAAGCATGAAAACAGGAAGAGAGAGGAATGTCATTTGAGATCCTCCTCCTTCCATTTGTAACTGACTTTCCTTGATTTGAAAAAGTTATAAAACAAGGATTTAACTGAAATAATAAAAAATAGGGACTAACCATGTGTCTAACAAAAACTCTTAATCCCTAAAGTTGTCTAAACCAACCTTGGATACCAACTATAAGGACCTAGCCTTAACATTACGTATTCTTGAATTAAATGATTAATTCACATTGAGGATCTTTTCAAGTTTAGAGTTTTAGATAATTAGGCCATACTATTAAATGACAACTTGAATATTACATGTATACACTAATACTCAATATCCAAAATTTTTCATAAAATAAAAAAATCTTAAAAATAAACATGTCTAGTTCCATGTTTTAGACAGCATGACTTTTTCTTGATCCTATCATTGACCCTATTCATCTTTAAGTCTTGTGAAAAACATTTCAAAAACTCGGGATGATCATAAAAAGCTCAATAAGGGTTATAAAATAAGTAATGAAAAAATTATCCCATAAATAAATAAAAATAAATGAAACCATACTTTTCAATCATAACATACCTTACAAAATCATAGGATTTATGAATAACACACACAAATCATAAATCATAAAGGTTGCTTATGAAATCCATATAAAACTTACATTGTATCTATCATAGATACCTAGGGTTTTACACTTGGAATACCCATCACAGTATATTCCCTAAATCTATTAAGAGAAACATCATGTTTCCCTCTGTCGTGTTACCCAATGCATTGGAGAGCAATCTCGGGCTCACTCACCCTAGGTTTATCACGGAACAACCTGTATACGTAAACAATTCCCAATAACCATAACATAATAATAACATATAACACAAGTATAAAGGAAATATAACATTTCTACATTCCAATATATCAAATCAAGGTATTGAAATAAACAATGCTTTATCAAATCATTTTCAAAACCATTTAAAAAGAGATTTTTGAATCAAAGTGTCACATACCACATTGAAGATTTTAAAAGAATTGTCTTTTGAAAAAATTAATTTCCATATAAATAAATCCTCAAAAACCATTTTTAAAACATGGAAATTAATGATAAATATTTATAAGAATAAATCTTTAAAACATTTAAAACAATATTTCAATTAAAGTGTTTTTATCAAAATGAGAGATGCTTGAATACAAATAATTGAGGAATATAATTTAGTCAAAACATTATAATATCATGAGAATAAAGTTATTCATGATATAATATTCCAAAGGACATTATATACACCATATAATAGTGAATTTATGCATAACAACAATGAAGTCACAGTGGAAATGTAAATTGAGATGAAATCCCTTATAAAGAAGGTATCCTTAAATTAAAGATAAATCAATCACATAATTATGTGTTAAAAATATAAATACACCCAATATAAGTGGATATTAAGTGTTAAAAAATCATAGGTCATTCAAACATATTCATAGTAAGTCGTATTTAGGAATTACTAGTTGAACCCAAAGAATTGAAAATGGGTTAAGAAGTCCCCTTGTAAAAATTCGACAGCCTAACAGCGTCAATATAAAATTCAGAAAATGATTTGATGAGATAAAAAGAGTATCTAATCACTTGTACATAAAGTTTAAATCAATAAGGATATATTATAACATATCCCAACATTATAAGATTTAAATTAAAAGACATTACAAAAAGAAGTCTTTTAAAAAGAGGAGGGTGAAAGGTTCCCTTACCGATTTGGTAACTTACAAAACATAGGCTACATGAAATCAGGATCATAAAATAAAGATTTAAATACTCATAAATGAAAGTATATTACACAAATAGTACAGTCATGGGTAGTACATACACCACACAAAAGGAAATAGTGGCAAATATAGCATGAATCTCACGGGAATAAAAATTGAGATAAAACCCTTTACCACATTGTAATCAACTGAGTCATATGACCAAAAGATAATAACCACCAATAAATCACATAATACCATGAATATAATGAGAATAATGATACTATATATATCAAATTTAAGTACACAATACAACACATGCAATGAATAAGC
Organism: Viscum album; assembly: GCA_963277665.1. Taxonomy (NCBI): domain Eukaryota; kingdom Viridiplantae; phylum Streptophyta; class Magnoliopsida; order Santalales; family Viscaceae; genus Viscum; species Viscum album. Next base: position 1,690,306,046 of record OY728137.1, on the reverse strand, counting down.
GGCGAACAATGGAAATCTCGCAGAATTACAAGTGAGATAAGAAAATCCCTTACCTTGTGTTCGGCTTGACCTGTTCGTTCTTTAATCTCATGAATAATAAACTAATGTTAATTTCTATTTGCTTAATAGACTTTTTAAAGTTTATTATTACTTTTATATTACTTATTACCATGTTATAAACATTATGTAATCATTTAAGTTGATAACGGTCGTTTTGTCGATATTTGGTACTTGAGTAAAAAAATGAACACCTTATAATTACAAGTTGTTCATGTGGTAAGATATACACTATCTTCAAAATTATATTAGTGATTTATATATCATATATATCATATATATCATATATATCCATTATATACATGTATTTATAATAGTACATAATATTTAGAGTTAAGAAATGAAATGCACCATTCATGGAGACGATAAGTCGTACGTATGCATGAACGCTACTTCCATTTCTATTTATTATTTTAATGGAATTAAAAACATAATGATACATAGTTATATTATAATTACATTATAATATCATATACAATATTATTAACTTCATCTTTTATATGTCCCACATAATACATTAACGAGTCATATCACTTTCAGGGGGTGGTAGTCCGCACTTCCACTAATGAGATTATCGTATTTCCCACTATGGATACCATAAATTATTTCTATAAATGGAAAAATAAAGAAGAATAAATAAAACATAAACATAATATATATCATATATAAATATATTTCCATCATAATGGACACCATGAGAGGCGGTTGGAGATATTTGAACAATCATCGTTTCGTGAGGCTTTAGTTTGCATCCACAGAAACATTATGTTCTTCACCCATTATATAGAGGTGTGTGTATGTGTAGTTAGAATTATTATCATAACAACATCCTAGTATATTTATTATACTAGTTTTTTTACAAAATAAAGTAATAAAAAGAGTTTAGCGGTTGGAGAAGTAAAATAAAAGAAAACAATTTAAGAGAAACTTTTACCTTTAATTTCGGTAACTCCCTTTGGTTTAAAACAATGGACTTTTTGAAGTGTTATCGGCCTAAGGTAAGGCTTCTAGGAGGAGTAGAGGGATTTAGGGAGCTTAATTGGGCAGAGGTTGTACGAGGCAAAAGGCTTAAGAGGTGTGGGTAATTGGTTAGAAGTGTTCTCCTTTTATATGGGAGGGGAGGGGTTCTTTAGGAATGTGTTATAATATTATTTTATTATATATTGATATTCAGTTTCTAAAGGTCCAAAAATCATTAAATGAAAATATAATATGACACATATTCGAAATAAAATCATCCAATCATAATTTGAGATGTTTTGGATAATATTGTAATCATTATAATCTTATTTATTTAAATCATTTATTAATGAGGTAAATACTGTATCATTATTGTGTCATAAATAATTTAATTTATGTGATGTCTAAAAATTATAAAAAAACTACCTTGATGTATGAAATCTTTTTAAATTTCCAATGAATATTTATAGTTGAAAATATAATTTATATAATTCCATATAAAAATTAATTTACTAAAAGATTTTTGTTTATGTCATTTTTTCCTATACATTAAATTAATTAATCTAAAGTGTCATTATCTTTCATAAGTGGCCCCATGTGGTCCCAAAATAGACCCAAAGATGCCCATGGTCGGCCATTACTCATCCAATAAGGTTAGGACATGTGTTAAGGTAATTTTTAATTATTAAAATATTTTTTTTACCTTGAATTACCCTATTTACCTTTAATCGCGGTAAATAAAAGTCAACAGTTACTATTCATCAAAAATTATTTTCATCTTATTGAACCAAATTTTACTTCTTGATAACAACCATGTATGTCGGATTTTCTAAATTCAATTCACATAAGTGGTAAAATTTCATTTAAATGAAAAAGTCAGTTTTTTTAACTACTACTAAGTGATTTCACTATTCATCAAAAATTGAAGTTTTTCAGAAAAATACCAAAAATTCAGCCTAAGATTTATTGGATATTTCAGATTCAAAAATGATGTCTATTTTTATAAATTCAAAACATAGAATTGGAATTAATTAATTTAAAATTAATTCCCGTTGATAAAACAAATAGCGTGTTTTTAAGAAACAATAACTATCAAAAGATTGACACTTGTTTATGTCCAATTTAAAAGTGAAATTAATTCCAATGACCAAAATTGGATTAAATGGTAAAAATATATTCCAATTACACTTTAAAATAATTAAAAACATAATATAACTATATAAATAAATTATATTAAAAGGAAGTTTTGAATTAAAATACAGTATTTTTCACTATTCATCAAAAAAATGAATTTTGTCAGAAAAATACCAAAATTTTACCCAAAGTAAATTTTGATGTCCCGATTCTAAAAAATAATTTTATTTTTTAAAATAGAACATATAAAAATTACCAAAACTTGATTTATAGAGGGTTATCCATTAAAAGGTAGTAAATAAACATTTTAAAGTAAATTATGCTTTAAATTAGATTCATTCACATTTTAAGCCTCTAACTTTTGTTGGATAAATGTAAAAACATTTAACAAACATGTATAATCATAGTGTAGTTAGTTCTATTCATTCTTTACAATACAATGGCTAGGCATTAACTACAATTTAAAATAATATTATTATATTATTAGTATGCAACGTAAGATTTCAAAGAAACTCGTTGTTGCTTATCGGGTAAGCCATCGAACATAGCATCCCTTTTAAAGTAAAATTAATATTTAAATCACAAATATCAATAAATATGAAAATTTATTATTTTTTATTTACCTAGGATGTTATAATTGGTGGATTAAAACAAGATTGTAGATAGGATTTATAGAACATTATAGGTAGGTACAAGTTAATGACTATCCATCTCTTCTTCATGCCAAACCTCGTGTTACCATGGGAGGTTGAGAATTGTGTCTTTATTTGAGTTTAATATTATGTTTTTTGATATTATTTATTATTTTTATGTGTATTATGCTTATCTCACATGTTCTTTATGGAATTTTATATATCTATATTGATTATGGGGTGTAAAATATAGGTTCATGATTTAGAAACACGGTTTACAAAACCATGGATCCACTATGCGGTTGGAAATGGAAACCACTTAGTGTCACTTTTATAGTTAGTGAATAGTTCTCCAAAAAATGTGGGAAAACACATAATGTCGATAATATGTTGAGAATTTTTATGTTTTTCACTCATTGGATTATCAAGTTTCAAATAATATTATTCATATGTAATTATGAGTATTTTATTGAACATTTATCTTCTACCCATGTTTAATTTTTTGATCAATTGTGTTTTTAATGAATTTTATGTTTTATATTTTACAAACAAATATATCTGTAAATTTTATAGTGAATCGTATAGATGGAGTTGTAAACTATACACCATTTTCTAACCCTCTCATTAATATAAATATCATCAATATTATCATTAGAACCATCGGATATCTAGGAAATAAAGATGGGAATTATCAATATTGGGTAGTACATCATTCTTAGGTGTTCACCAATAAAAAAACACATATTGTACACATAGATCAAGGACATTAGGTTCTTGAGTAATGGATACAAATTATTGAAAAATATTTTTATTTCTAAAGTATTTAAAAAAATATGTTTAGTTATGAAACTTATATAATATAGGGACCTAATCGAAGATGGTGGGAGTCCATAGTGTTGGCCAGGATGAATGATGATCTCAACTGGATGAAGTTCATGGTAATATTCAAGAATCAATTGTATCTAGAGAAAATGAGGGTGATTAAGACCTGATATTTCATGATATTTGATAAAGAGTATCATACATTTTTGGAGTATGGATATCAAATTTTCATGTTGGTTGATCTTTCCCCTGAGTTCAATAGTAATGACTATTTTAAGGATCAATGGTTTGAGACATATTTAATAATAGAGGTCATCTGAAGGATTGTTTTTTAATCTTAACAACTAGTGATGAGGTTTATAACAAGGAATAAATGGTTGATATGGGTATATTAGAACTGATCTCTTTAGGGAGTTCCTCTACTAATACATGAGGTAGTTAGAGTTTCTCTTCAAGTCATAGGAGGAAGCATAAGCAATCTTGATGAGGTTTCTATGAGAGAATAAAACATCCCTATAATTATACTCACATGGTTTCCTCAAGGTAAAAGTATATTTTGTTCTAAAAATGTGGTAATTGGATCATGATATGAAAAAAATTTAGGAATCTTTGAAGACCTTCTACCAGTGTGGGTGATTAGGTAATTTAAACCACTTTATCGATAACCATTCTTATAGTTGTAAGGTTGGGGTTTTTTTTTCTAGAGTATCTTGGGTGTTTTTTGATGCATTTTTGGGTGAATATTATTATACATGGATGGAGTGATATTCTCATCCTATAAATAATTACAATATGGGTCTTGAATATAAGTGTTTTTATGTGGCAGAGCATGTTTTTGAGGATTCTGATGTCAGTCCAGTAACTGTTATGAATATAGAGTTTATTGTTTATTCTATAAAAATGGATTTTTTTGACATAGGTGTATACCATTACTTCACTTAATCTAATATTATTTATTCATTGGGTCTGTATTTAGATTTGATATAATATAGTATAGACATTTCCACTCCTTTGTGAAAGTGGAAGTAATAGGATAACAAATTTCTCAAGTGTCATGTGTTAGTTGTTGGTGTTGTTATTATTTTGGATTTATAATATCTTGATCTAGATATATTTAATCTCTTTATTTTTATGTACTAGATGATTTATTTGTAGTCATAGGTCAATTGATATCATTGTAGGATTTTTTTCACTATCAAAAAAGAAACACACACATTTTATAGGATGAGTGGGACCCTAGATAAGGTACAATGTGAACTATTATTCTAGATATTTGATTAATCACCTCTAAAATATCAATATTTATTTTTTATAATATTTAGATGAGTTTATATAGTCAAATTTAATTAGTAGAGATAATATATCCCATTTTTTCAAATGATTTATCTAGGTTTCAACCCCAGTAATAGGTGGAGTACTCTGTATATATACACTCCCTAGGATGACACCAATTTCTCTAAAATAAAATAAAATAACACTTTTAAAGTTGAAAGAATTTATGTTTCAATTTTAATATCATTAGACCTAGTTTTTTAGTCATATAACTAATACACCATGTGCATCATTGATTCTCCTTAAAAATAAGGTGGATATGAGTCTATAACTTTGCATTTAATATTTAAATCCCAATAAGATTGTCATCAATAATATTTAACCATTTCTTTAGATTGATTATAATTTTTATTATATCATGTGTTTAAGATGGTATTAAAATATCAACCTTATGTTAGGGTAGCACAATCTAATAGTGAAGGAAATAGATATTCTTATGACTTCGTTCAGAAGTAGGCATAAGAATTATGAGTATTTATTCATTCTATTTGTGCTTACTAACACCCCTATGTCTTTCATGGATTTGATAAATTATAACATCCATCGGTACCACAATAGCTATGTTGTGGTGTTTGTGGTTAAAATATTAAATTAATTCAAGAAAATAGACAACCATGAGGACTATCTGGATATTGTTTTGAGAACATTTCATACACATAACATGAATTCCAAGTTGTAAAAATTTTATTTTTTGATCTAATAAGTGAGGTTGTTGGGTCACGTGGTACCTAAGAAAGGTATTTCTATGGATCATGTTAAGATCACATCAGTGATATATTAGGAATGTCCTGGTAAGTTTTTTAATATTAGATAATTAGAGAAATAGAAGGATATTACCAGTGGTTCATCTAGAAATTATAATGGTTAGTATATTCCATGATAGTATTGACATGAAATGGATAATGATTTTATTAGTATTAAAAATAACATATATATTTTAGTATAGTGACCCAAGAGAGTCATAACTAAAATAATTCATTAAATTTATGATTTAGATAATAAATATCAAAAATAGTAGCAAAACCCAATTACCTAAAGTATCAATTTCTTTGAATACTACATATATATGTAACATATTATACAATACTTATGAACATTACTCCATATTTATTCCATGATATAATCCATTCTAAACATTAAATAAGTTATAATTATATTAATAACATGGGGAATTATAACATAAGAAATGGGTGACCTCAAACAATAAGTAAGGTAAAACTTCTCAAAATTTCATCAAGGTTTAGATCATAAGCATGAGAGAAAAGTGGAACAAGAGAGAAATATTTTATTAAAAGAACAAGGAATAATCATATTTATCCATATTACATGATATAAATACATGTAATCTCAAAAGAGAAAATATATACCATGGAATAAATAAGGGAAATAAGAGAAAATAAACATGATTCATGGAGCATAATCATAGGCTTATGAGATTTAAATGAAAAATTACCTTGATACATTCCAAAATAAAGAGAATTTTCATAAACATAATCACATAGAAATTATAACATTGTAAATAGGAAAATTTTCCACCCAATATTTTGAATAAATAATTTTTACATGATTCCTATTATCAAAAACAAAATGTTCACACTTCCTATCTTGAACAAACAGAATGCCCAAGATACTTATTATGAACAAACAAAAATTACAAGATTCTTATCATGAGAAAACAAAATTTATATGCTTAATATATTTATATAATGATACATAAATCCTTAAAAAAATTAATTATAGGGGTATAGCATACCCAAACCATCTATCAACCATATGTATGTATACTACTTGACAAAAAGTATTCATCACATCATAAAGAACCCATGGAAAGAAAAATGGGTATCAAAAAAATTCTAGATTTTATCACTAATATATACCTCAATAATGTAAATATTTCATACATAAAATTAAGTCATCCCAAAATAGTATTTCAGAATAATGTTTATAATGGCATTCATCAACAATAATTTATAATGAAATAAAGCCTCTATCTATGAAGAAGAAATTGTTGTTGAAATTTTAAAAGTGTTTCTAGCAAATTATTTTATATACTTCATGAAATAATAAGTTATATTCACATTAAAAATCATTTTTTAAAAAGGTGAAAACTTTTGAAAAATATTATCCATTAAAAAAATAAAATACAATATTAGAGCCTAGAATAAGACAAAAATGTTTCTAAAATATAATGTGAAAACACTTTGAAAACATTTATATTTAAAAATAATCTTTAGTAATTTGGCCTTGAAAATGAAACAAAGGTTTTAAATAGGTAAATTGAAACACATTTGAAACTTTTAAATATAATAATAATTTTTAATAATATATTTTTTAAAAGAAAAAATGATTATTAAAAAGTAATTATTTAGTGAAATATTAAAAATCTCATTTTAAAATGATGGAAAAACTTTTCAGCATTTTTAAATGCCTTTATTGAAAACCCATATTGAAAAATAGTAACTAAACCATTTTTACAAAAAAAAAGAGAAGAGAAATATGAAGTTCTCATGAGATAAAATGTAATTATATTTCTAGTTATAAATTAAACCATTGGAGTGAAAGTAAAATATGTACATGGAGGGTAAATCATCATTAAATAGGATGATAATTGTTATCAACAACTATATATTTTTTAATGGGATAAAATTCACTAAGGAGGAAGATTTGAATCAAATGTTTCATTTAAATCAAATTTAAATAGAATCTACCATGAAATAAAATATAAATTTAGATTAAACCAATCTAGGAATAAATAAGATCAATAAGATTCATTATAACTCATGTAAGGGTGTTGAGTTAACAAAAACCATTACAATTTTGGTATCTTTTAATTAAAAATACATTTAATGAAAGAAAAAAATATGCATCTTCAAAACCCATGAATTATATAAATATTTTAAAATAAATTCATTAGGTATTAATCTCTAGATATCATATATTTTATAGTGAATAATAAGAAATATGCCTCAAGAAATTAAATTAGGGGCATAAAACCCTTACCTTCAATTCATGTCATGTTGATCAGAATATAACCTCCTATAAAACAAAAAAAACCATATTAATAAACTATTTATAACCATTATTCATGTTTATAAACTTTTAAAAATGTCATTTAAAATTATTCTCTACATGTATATTAGTTATTTTTTATGTATTTTCAATATCAGGTGTGAGTAATCTTGATCATTTTGAATGATAATAATATTATCAGTGTAGTTCGTCATTATTATCCCAATCTTCCTAATTGAAAAAATAATATATGGAATATTAGATTATGTTTATTGATAGTTTATAATCTTATAATTTCATTCTATTAGAATTTTTCTTATGTTTCTAGTAGACTTAATGTTCTATGAATATGTTTTTTTATTCTTAAAAAGTGAATTGTGTTAACTTAATTAATGAGATAAAACTTTATATTACCGATACATAACCCAAAAAATAATAATTTTATTATTACTATTCAATATTATGGTTTTAATACCATAAATTATATAAATTTATAATATCTTTCATGTAGGCGGTGATACTGTCCCAATAAAAATATGTTATAATCTTTGTGTGAATATGGTTGTGGAAGAGTTTATTTTGTTATAATATCATTATCACAAAAATATACAGAAATTATTTATATTTTTATAAGGATATGGATCATAATTTAAAATATTTATTTGAATAAGTTAAATTATAATGATGTTTAATCTTATAAAAAATATATTTTCCACTTGGTATGTTTATTTTTTGTGCCTAGTTTTACAATGATCAATTATTGAAAATATTAATTATAAAATTCTGAATTTATATTTGTAGAATATAAATCATGAAATAAATAATATATCATTTCAATAAAACCAATTTTAAAACCATATATGAATGGTGGTTAGAAAAAACAAAATGTGACGTTCTTGGAAGCAGTAGTCCACACACACGCATCAACAACACTTTAATTTTTTGATGGAATGATAGATGAATAGATAATAGTAATTCAATTAATACATTAAAAATTAAATTTATTATTTATAATAATTTCTGTATATACATATGTTTATAATGGTTTTTATGAGGGTGTATGGGGTGGATAAGGAAATGAAGTCAAAGGGTAAGTAATACTTATATTTATAATTTAGATCATCTCTTGAAGTATCATTTTGGAATGAAGAACTGGAGGAAATTTATTGAAGATAAAGGATATCTAATTTGTAAGGGATATCTAGAATATGTAAACTAGGTAGTGTTTCATGGTTATTTTAATCTATAGGTGTGGTTTGAAAAGGGTGGAAGTGAGATAATTTTGTAGGTGAAAAAGTGGGACAAATCATTTGAAAAGAATGTTAGGTAAGTCGTGAGAACAAAATTGAAAATGAGGTAGGAGATTTATGTGGGGAAATGGTGGTGAGAAATGTATGTATAACTATTAAAATTTGAAAATTTATTCTATAAGTATTATGTGTTAAATTTATTTAGTAAAATTTCATCCACATTATATTACCCATTTTAACACTTTAAATCATGATTAAATATTAATCATGGTTATTATTTTGTCACTAAAAATATTATATGACCCTTCATAACAAATATCAATGTGATGAATCTAAATTTAGACTCCATTTAATATAATTGAATTTTTAATATGAGAAAATAACTTTTAAATTAAAACATATAATATTTTGAAGAATATTTTTCACAGAAAAAAATATTTTAATTAATAAGTGCTCTTAATTATATTTAAAATTTATTAAAAACTAAATTATTGATAATTTATTTATATATATGTATAAAAAATATCAGGGTCTTAATTTTTAAATAGACCAATTTAATTTTAAAAATAATCATTCTTTTAAAAATAAATGTTTTATCCAAGTAAGTAAAATTTATATTTGTAACTTAATTTTAGAAATAAAAATGAAATTGAACTTAATACATATTGTGGATATTTTTATCAAAAATATCAAAAAAAATTATAAAATAAAATTTTAAATGGATATAAAATATAATTTTAACATTACCGAACATAAAGCATAAAACCCATTGTTAGAAAAAGTGTGTTCTTAAGAATAAAATTAATTTAGTATAAATTTATAAATATTAGTTATTTTCCTGATAATTATTTGTTCATTATAATAAAATATGAGTTCTGTAGATTCCAATTAAATCCAAAACCGAATATTACTCTTCAAATATGTAATTAAAATACAAGACTGATAATAGTTTTTAAATTATAAAAAAAAATTATGTTATAAAATATTGAACATATGTTTCCTAATTAAAAAATTATATTTTAGAATACATATTTTATTTCTTAAATAAATAGTTAATCAATTAATGGGTTTTATGAACTTCTAACTATTTCTCATATATTTATAAATTCATAAAATTTGTTATTTTGGTAAAAACTATATATTTCCCTATTCAAATTAAAATAAATTATTTTCAAAAAAATATGAATAAATTCTCTTAGGCCAATTTTTATTTGATCAATAAAAAAATGTAAATAAGTTTTCAAATTTAAAATTAATAAATTTATAAATTTAGATTTTATATGAAAATATATCATAAAATGAAATCCTATTTTTATTGAAAAATGTCATTTTAAAACATTATGTCTTAATAATCCTATTTTTTATTAATTTATAATTAATAAAAATAATTTTACCTAATCTATGTTTTATTATTAGAAAATTTTATTAACAATATTTATTTAATATGTTGTGAATCATTTTAATTATTTTCTTCTTATAGATAAATTTATCTTCTATTGTATTAATTTAAAAAATATATTCCAAATCTCAGTGTGTTATATCCCCCCACCACCTAATGAAATTTAAAAATATTAATTTAATTATCACCTACTAATGAAAATAACTAAGTGTGTTTTAAATATACATTTTATTCAGGATATAATTTCTAGAGAGTTTTCAATCTTACAAATATAAGGATTAAATCATTATCCATATAATAGGCTTATCCCCATCAATTGTTTTTCTAAAACCATTTAATTCATGGTTTTATCATCATTTCATATCAATAACCACATATTTCATTATATTATAAAGGTATTTCATTATAAATTTTCAATAATATACTACCATAGGTTAATATGAAATTTAATTTTATTATTCCAAATAATTTTTCATCTAAGTATAGGGGGTCAATCTAGTTTCAAAATCAAACTAAATTTATATAAAGTAATAATAAAAATATTTTCAAAAACAAAATTACCTTAAAAATCAACATGAGATGCAATAAAATAAAAAGTTTTATTCAATAATAAAATAAATGTGGTGGTGATTTAATGTTCAATGAAATATTAATAGATAACATATAAAAGAATCTGATAAATCAACCAAAAATATAGAGTGGAGGATAATTTTACCTTAATTATAATGATAAAATTCATTGATTGATATTGTATATTCATTCCCGTATTCACTTGGTTTAGTAGGTTTCAAAAACTTTTAATACTTTTGGGACCGTACATTGTGTCATTAATTATTATAATTCCCAAACTCGTTATATTTAAAGAAATGATGTGTGGATTGTGTGTTAGTTGGTTCTTAAATAGCTTCCCTTGTATTTGTTTTCTTATTAATTTGTCTTTAAAAATCATGATCTTGATGGCCAATATTTCCACACTTCAAATATTTTATTATTCCTTTGATCCATTCTCCTTGGGGATTCTCCCACATTTTTTACACATGGGACATTGATTATTCTTTATTTAATTATCTTTATCAACTAATATTTTAAAAATCTTTACCTTTATATTCTTTTCTATGTTTAGATGTTTGTAAGGACTAAATTTATTAAAAATAACTCTAGATATTTGGTGAGTATTACCACTTGATATTAAATACATGCTTCTATCCCATTTTCTTTATCATTAGTGAAATTAATGTATTGTCCATCAAGTCTATTATTAACATGGTTCCTCCTATCTCCATCCATTTTTTTAAGAAAGGGAGATAATTATTAATGATGAACTATTAACACCATAAGAGGATTGTTTTAAATAAATTACATGGAAATTTTAACCTTAAATTATCTTACTGTTTTAAATTATTAATATCCTTCAGTTCAACCTAAATCACCTTTGGTTAAATCTTAGTGTCACTATGTTGGGTTCTCTCATATTACTTAACATAATTCCTTAATATAATAAATCCTTTATAATGTCTTGTAAATATAATTTATTAAATAAATAATATCACTAAGTAGTGTCTAAATAGGTGTGAGTTATTGGCCTCACTCATCGTGTACCAAAGTGAAGATCAAGTAAATGTTCAACCATCTTTTTTCAGTTTGATTACCCCTAGGTGAATCTGTACCACAATCAAATTCACTTTCAAATATCCAGACAAGGATGAAATTTATTGTAGAACTATATAATTTTCACTTTACCATAACATTGGGATGTTAACCTATACATATACTTATCTATATAGTTTTCACTAAATTTCACTTATGCTATTTATAACTCCCTAAGATTATATGAAATTGTTTTCAAATGAATTTAATCTATTTGATAGCTTTTGATACATGAAAACCTAAGTTTAAAAAAACAATATATAAGTACTATTATTTAAATATGACCATTAGAACCTAGCCATTAAAATAGAGTGTATGAATAGGATTAACTAAAATATGAAAAATATAATTTTTATACATCTATAAAATAAATTCATTAGTTATCAATTGATTAAAATAAAAATAAAAAACATTTGAAAGTAAATGAAATGTTTTTCTAAAAAACTATTTCTATGAGCACAATGTGTTTTTATGTTAATAAACTAAATTTGTAAAAATTGGCAAATAATAATAATAAAATTTTAATATTATATATTCAAAAAAAAATTTATCATTCATGTGATTTTTTTCCTATGCATGAGATAAGAATAAACCTATTTTTATGTTTAAAAACTATATTTTCCTAAAAAGTGGTGTCATTGAATTTTGTGCACATATTTTAAAAGAAATATTTACGAATTTTAAAAAAATTAACTTCATTTTTGAAATCATAATTTCAAATTTATCTTATAGTGAGTTTTTTTGAATTTAATGAAATGATTTTTTTTTGAATAGTGAATATATACTTATTTTTATTGAAAACTACCATTTCATTTAAAGTATTTAAAAAATTAATATTTTTTTACAAAATTTTTTAAAAGTAATAATAGTTAAATTATATAATAAACAATCCAATTTAGGTCATTTTAATAAAATTTATGATTCCTTTTGATATAAAAATTGTTTATTCTTTTGAAAAAATTCCCTTTGGAAAACTATTTTTTTCGCATCTACGTGTTTAATTTTAAATTAAATTTTTCCACCTCAATGAATTGAATTTTTTAAAACATAATCCATATTTTTAGTAAGAATAAATAATATTAAATAATAATTCCTACTTAATTTTTTTTCATAATGAATAGTAAAAATAGAATAAATTTATTACCGTAATTAATGTTAAAACGGTTTTACCATGAGTTAAATGGATAATATAATGGTTAAAATGACCTAAAAATTGTAAAAATAAAATTTTATGGACATATTTATACCTATCTCGTCTAAGGATCAATAATGATTCATTTTCAATACTTTTTTCAAATAAAAATCATGAATAAAATTTATTCTTTTCAAAAGTTTGAAATGTATCCTTCCCCTAATTTATAAAAGGGAACCCATCCTCCTCCCATATTCACACTTCAATGTCCATTTGTATTAGAAAATTACTACCCAAAAAATTACAGAAATCCATCCCCACTAACTAGAGTCCTTGGTTTGATCAAAACACAAATTTTGGAATCATATAGGTACAAACCTAAAGAGGTGGTCTAAAGAAGATATATAGTTTTTAACCCTACATTTTTTTTATTTCTACCTTTAAATCCATAAAATATCAAAAAAATATGATAAAATAATAAAAAAACAATATCACATATACTTAGATACTATTATGTAATTTTTATGACCTATATTCATCTCCTCATCCATCAAATAGGAAAATATACCACTGACCATGTGTGTGGTGGACTACCACCTCGCAAACCGATGTAATTTGTTTTCCATCACCACCAATAATAGATGGATATAATGATATATTTAATGAATGTATATATATATTATTTATGACAAAATTAAACTTCTATAATTTTAATATCACATCAACCATCTTACCTTTTAAATCTGTTGAAAAAAAAATTATGTCGCTCGTGCGTGCGTGTGGACTATCATCTCCATAAAACGATATGAAACGTTTTTCATTTTATTTTTACATGGATGATAATAATGATATATTTCATTAATTTATATAATATATATGATATAATACTTATTATTTAAAGGTGAAATATTATTTTCATTTATTTCATTCTATCCGTTATAAAAATAGAAATAATGTTTATATTTAGGTATGGTCTTCCATATCCATGAACTATGAAACTCATTTTTCTAAATCTATATTTTATGCATTATTATGAATAATTATATAATAAATATATATTATATTTATATAATGTATAAAATTATTTATATAATGGAACCATGATCAAAGTACAATGACCAAAATTACCAACCTAAAACATATGTGAAAATTGAAGCAGTTATCACATGGAATTGTGCTTTTAATAAAGAACTGCTAATATACAAGTGATAAAAAATTATATATTGTATGATATAATTTATTATGGTTATTCAATATATTTATAATAAATATATATTTTTAATACATGAGGTCCAGACATGTTTGATGGAAATCGACCCTAAGGTAAGGGTTTCTCATATCACTTTTACTTTTGTGAGACATATTATATATTCACCACTTATTTATTATGTGTGGTTTATATATTGAACCTTCGATATGTTACATAATGAATCAATTTTTCATCATGGTATTTAATGTTCCAATTTATTTTAATTCATTCATGGGGATTAGGATTCAATGTTTACCTAAGTTAAATGGATTTATTTCACAATCCCATCATTATTAAAAATTGTTTTTGTGTAAGTATATGTTGGGATAATTATTTGATCTCCCTATACTGAAATATATTTATTTTATTATAATTGGGTTATTCATGAACTTTTCATGTAATATTACCATTATTCACTCTTTGGTACTTAAAAATATTGATAAAATGAATTTAAGAATAGCTGAATTTATTTCTCACATTGGTCGAAAATAATTTTTCTTCCATATCCATGTTTTATAAAAATATTTCCAATAATGTTTTTAATATTCTGAAATTTTTTTATTAAATACATTTTTACACATATTTTTCTTTTAAAAAAATTAAAGGAATCTTCCTATAATTTTCCAAACTAGGTACCTTTTAACCTTTTATAATGGTGTGAAGGGAATGTTATTTTTATATTATATTTAAATAATGGAGTTATAAACCATCATGAAAAATAATTGATTTGAATATTATTTTAACATTTTATAAGATTATTTTTGAATAAAATATGTTTCCCAATATTTTGGAAATATTTGGTTTCTAAAATTAATTTTTAAATTTGATAAGTTTATTTTTCATGTTTTTAGTGATCATTTTATGAAATTAATATTTATCAAAGACATCAAAAATTTAATTTACTTATTTTTCACTAGGGATATGATGTATTAATAAAAACCTTATTCTATATTTGTATGGTTTATGTTCTATTTTACTTAGAAAAGTATTGATATATCATATGTCATTTCTTCCAATAGAAACATTTATTGTTTTTAACCTCTATTGATTAAGTTGTATTGATTATTCCTATGATGAATGAATTGTACTTATTAAGTGATGGGTTAGGCATAAAATTAAATATCCTCTAGATGCATTGGTAGGTCTCATGATAAAAACTATATTGGGTATTTGGATAAGGCCTTACCCATTTCTGTAATATTTCTTGATATGAGGCATTGATGATATAGATGTCTTGGCACATGTCCGCAATGGAAATTTTTAGATATCTAACATTATTCATTCCATCATTACTAAATCATTTATTGATGTTAATGTGATTATGTTTTTTCTGATATCCATGGATAAGTTTCTAGCTCATGTGCTTATTTATATGGAATTATTTGATAATCATTTATTCTTAACATATTATTCATGCTATATTAGATTCCTCTATACACATACACTTATTAGAAATTTTATATCACCCCTTTATTATGTTTCTTTTTTCATAATATTCCAAGATATATTTTATGATTGATAAATAGGGTTATTCTAGAGAAATTATGATGCATGTGAATAAATTACTATGTTTTATTTTACGTTTTTAAATGTAATGTGAGATCCATGTATGTATCCATTTTACCAAGAAAACTAAACTACTCACTCCTTTGATATGAGATTCATTATATCTGGTGAAAATATAAAAAAGTAACCACTAACTCTGGGCTACTAGGGTTAGGGAAATTATAATTGGTATCTGTGAAATTTTATTAGATTCCACAGGAACTAGATTTGGGAAAACATGTATTACAAGTCATATCTTTATAACTGAGTTTGATGATAAGTCTAATTATATGATAACAACCTAGAGTTTTTTAATGGTATAGATTATGTTTATTTTCTATAAATACATCCCTATAGGGATGTTGCAAGTGGATTTATATCTATTACAGTTGTAACTAGGTATAATAACTCCTGAAAAGGGTGCATTGATCTTTGACTCAATCATCACTAGGTTCATGAAAATAGGAATTGCTTCACACTTGGTTTGACACTCATAGGGGATATTCTTGGGTTAATTGACATTTTATTTACAAACCATTATGAAGTATTTAAAAATATTTCTATTATTTAAAAAAATACCAATGAAACCATTTTTCTGATTATGAGATTACCTATGTGTAAATTTATCAATTCATTCTAAATTTTTCACTAGTTTTTTAATTATACATAATAATTTTATGATCTAATCTAGTGTATGCAATTTTTTATAAATAGATTACAGTGGAAGTAATTGGATACATATAAATGTGCATACTCTATAAATAAATCTCACTCATGGGAAATATAATGATTTTGGGTTTTCAGCTGCAGATGTAACAAATCAAATTATAACAATATTGGGGAATACGACTTCTATTATGACCAATAACATCTTCTATAAGAAGGAGCCTACTGATCTACAATATGGTGCAATAATTTTATAGAAATTTTTATGTCAAAAACCTATATAATTCTAGGGGACTAAAAATAAATTTCTAGTTGATAAATGGATATGTTTCTTAGATAATATATCTCTAGCTTTGGGATTTAATAAAAGGGACAAGGTTATCATTGAAGTGTAACATATTCAAAGGATGCGGATCAATGTGTGTCATTGATCCAAAACACTAAGGATGAGGAGGAAATAGAGAGTATAGAATAGAATGGTTTTAAGGAAGTTTTATTGGAAAAATATTTTCCTCGCAAATAGTTAGAGGATACAAAGAGGCGACTCTTGAGTCTGGGAAAAAAAGGATAGTAAAATGTTTATAAGTATAAAGCTTATGATACATGGTTAGAAAGGTATGTTATGAACTACATACATAATCTAAAGAGCGATATTGATCATTTCTTTGATGTGATTAATCCTATTATTTAAAGGGAACTATTCTCCCAAAAATTCTCATCATATGAGGATATACTATAATGTTCAATCAAGACATATAATGAATTCTCCAATTCTTATAGATTTTAAGTAAATAAAGATAAGATTCAGATGGTAGAGTAAACAATGGATAAGGGGAAGAAGATAATGAGGTTTTTCCCAACATGTGAAACATGTGGAAAGAAAAAAATTAGTATGTTTCTAAAAAATAAGTTTTCTTCAATTGTAGAGAAAAAGGTCATAATTATCATGAATGTAAGTGTATATGAGAAACCCTAAAAGTACAATGCTTTAATATTAAGGAGATGGGGCACTATTCTAACCAATTACCCAAATGTCAATGGAACTTACCACAAAATAATCTATTGGTAGAGGGTCAAGAATATGTAATTACTATAATTAACATTGAATTTCCTAAATAAATGGTTAAATTTACACTTATCATCCACTCCAGGATTGAAAATTTATTATTTTATTCTCATTATACCCACTCTTTTATATTTGAATAATTTTTTAAGGGTATCACATCACCACCTCAACGATTATATGTTGATTTATTAGTTAAAATCCCTAATGGTATGATGATCACTTATCATTTCAATGATTATTATCCAATTAATGTTTGTGGGAATGTGCATCCTCTAAACCTTGTTATTCACCCTCTAGTTGAATTGGATGTTATACTAGTAATGGATTGGTTTTCTCTACATAAATCCCACATCAATTACTAATTAAGGGAAGTCATGTTTGATATTCTAAAACAACCTTTAATTCCCATTAAATGTAATAATAAATATGAATATTTGATGCAAATAATATCCACTATATGGGTATTTATTACTATTAAAAAGTGGTGTTTATCTTATATGGTGAGGAAAAACATGATATTGAAGCTATTTATATTTTTCAATAGTTTTTTGATTTGTTTTTATAAGAGTTTCTTAGCTTCTACCAAATCATGATGTTGAGTTTTGAATAGAAATAATACCTGGTGGTACTCCTATATTGAAGACTCTATATTGAATGGCCCAAATTATGTTATATAAATTGAAGAATAAACTCCAAAAAATATTGAAAATGGATTTATTTAGTCAAAATTTTCACCTCAGGTTTCTCAAGTTCATTTTGTTAAGAATAAAGATGGTTCATTGCGACTTTTAATTAACTATCAGGAACATAACAAGATCACTATGAATAAAAAGTATAGTTTACCATGTATCGATGATTTCATCGATCAATTATGAGGAGCTCAGTACTTTTCCAAAATTTATCTTCGATAAAGGTATTATTGGTTCATATATACATACCCAATATATCCTTTTGTATAAGTTATGGACATTTTGAATTTATAATGATTCCATTTGAACTTACAAATGACCCTGATATCATAATTGATTTAATGAATGGATTCTTTAGAGATTACATTGGTCACTTTATGGTGGTATTTATAGATGATATTTTTATATATTTAAATATAATGTAAGAGTATTAAGCTCATTTGATAATTTTATTAAATTTCCTATGGAAAGAAAAGTTTAATGAAAATTTTACCAAGTGTTAATTTTTTATTCAAAATGTTTCATTATTGTTTCATATAATATCATGTGAGGGTCTATCAGTGGATCCTTAAATGTATATAGTTATTAATGAATAGACCAGACCAATAAAAGTTACTGATATTTATATATTTATTTTTTTTTATGGATATTATTAATTCATTTTGGTGA
Source organism: Viscum album (assembly GCA_963277665.1). Classification (NCBI taxonomy): domain Eukaryota; kingdom Viridiplantae; phylum Streptophyta; class Magnoliopsida; order Santalales; family Viscaceae; genus Viscum; species Viscum album. The sequence continues at coordinate 1,690,286,788 of OY728137.1, read as the reverse complement.
ATTTATCATAGCTTTCCAATCCACTCACCAATTTAACTTGAAATAGAGCCAAGTTCCTTTGGATAGATGAATGTGAGGATAATTTCATATAAATGAATATAAGGTTAGTTAGAACACCTAATATTACATTAAATTATAGTGGTAAAGTGTTTGTAATATATATTACTAAATAAAATAAGTGATTAGGGTGAATCCTCATATATAATGATATTGTGATATCTTATCCCTTATGAAAATTGAGTGTTTAAGAGAAAGATTACCCAACCCATGATTGAGAGTTAGATATGGTAATTCTTTCATTAGAGATATGGATACATTATCTTTATGGGTAAATATGTGATATATATAATGATCATAAAAGTTTAAATTATATATTCACTCAAAAAAATATTAACATGTTTCATAGATTATAGTTGGAACTAATAAAATATTATGATTTCCCAATACATTACTACCCTGGGAAGGTGAATAGGGTGGCTAATTCTCTAAGTCTAAAGGAATGTGACATCTTATCTATGGTGAATATCATAAAAGATCAAATATTTCTAAATTTTAAAATGATGTAGCTATAAATATTGAAGGAAGGGGGAGAATTATAACTTTATCAAATAAATGTTCAACCATCAGTCTGTGTGATGATTGAAGAGGTGGATAAGTAATGTGTGGAGCTATAGAAGGAGGGAAATGTTCCTGAGATTAACCTTCATTTTAATGGAATGATAATTTTTAGGGATCATGTATGTGTCACATCCATACCAAATCTAAATAGGTATATATAGGATGAGTCCAGTAGTTCATCATTATCTATTCATTATGGAAATAAAAAGATGTATAGATATTTCAAAGAGTATTTATAGTGTAATAAAATGAAGAGACATGTCATAGATTTTGTTTCTCAATGCTTAGTATTCATGAAAGATAAGTTTGAGAGACAAAATTATAAGGGGTTTTTATAACTGTTTCCCATACCATAATGGAAATGGAAATACATTTCATTAGACTCCCCAAAAGGTAAAAATTCTATATTGATCTATGGGTTTTAGTCGATCTCTTTAAAAATTCATCACACATAGTTACCAATAGAGAATAATTTTATCCTAATCATTTTTCCATAATATACATTAAGGAAGTGGTAGGTTTCATGGAATACCACATTCTATTGTATCCATCTCTATCTAATGTTTACCTTAATGTTATAGCGGAGTATTCAGTAAGATCTATATACAGATTTTAGTTTTATCACTATATATCATCCTCAGATACATGGTCAGTTTAAAATAACAATTAAAACAATATAATATATGTAACACCCTGATATTTTTTGAATTATTTTTTTGAATTAATTTAATATTTTTCATTTTTTCATTTCACTCAATAATAAAAATAGTTTAATTTATATTAAATAATTTTGTTTGGATTGCATTATATGAAACACCAAGTTAATTATTCACTACATGAAACATAAATTTCAGCTTTCTATACATGGACCACTGATTTTATCCTGCATTACATGAAACAAAAAATTTCTTTGATGGCTTTCATAACACGGAAGACTGAATTTTACAAAATAATAGTATATCCTTAAAATGTTATTATTTAATATAATAATATATAACCTAGCAATTAAATTATAGGTTATGAATAGTATTAACTAATTTGTGAAAATATTTGGTTTACAAAAATATAATATGAATTCATAGGTTACCAATTAATTAGAAATGAATATGAAAACTGATTGAATGTAATGGAAAATATTATTATTTTTAAATTCAAAAAGTTTTTTTACCCTAATAAATTAAATTAATTACAATTAGTGTGTAAGAACCTGGATCTTCATTTTAGGCATGGATCTTGAATTTGGGTTGTTTTTTAAGAAAAAAGAAGAAATGATATTTTTTTATGTACACCTCATGTACTTATGAGTACACGTCGTGTACCTGGGTACCACATATAGTTGTGTACTATCTGTGTAATGGCTGAGTACATGGCTATATATGTGACATGGAAAACCACTTATGTCGGGGTCGGTTAAGAATACTACATGGCATGTACCTTTAATGAACACACCGTGTAGTTTTCTTTTTAATTGATAAATCGGATTAGGGTCACATCTCATACTCATAAAAATCTTCTTCTGGTAGTGGTTCATACAGGAGCATGATGAAAGGGTTGAAGAACATTTAACCCCTCTTATTTCTCTATTTGAGATCTAATTGAGACGCTGCTAAGTGCGTTGGAATCCCACTAGTGAGTTCTCAAAACCCCTAGATCCTTTATTCCTGATTCTTCTCTCATGAGTTATTCAAGGTTGGTCATTTTTCATCTTTTTGTAGATCTATGAATTTTTAGGTCGATTCAAGGGTCGAAGTTCAAGGATATAAATCGTATGAAATCAAGGTAGGTGGTTTTTTCTTTTCATTGTTCATCTTTGTATTATATATGCTAAAAGTGCCGTATACCCATGGTTGGGGTATTGCATGTTTTGAAGTTTGGCCATGTTTATTACCTGTTATGGTTTGGTAGTTTGATTAAGGGTTGTTGCTTATGTGTAAGGCTAGGTACCTTGTTATGGGACACCCCATGGGAGATTTTCCCTTGATTTACTATTTATATACTTTTGTCCTAGGTTTCCTATAAGTCGTACCTTTTTTCCATGCCTTAAATTGATTAGGTTGGAGTTTAATTGATTCTATGAGATGCTTGTGATATGCATTGTGGAAGTTTGACCTAGGGAATTTGACTATGAGATCATCATAAGGTAGGTTCAATTGTGTATGCTTTACTATTAGTTGACCTAGGGGTATTGACTGTGAGAGCTACCAGGTGGTCATTGACCTGGGGGTTTAGACCATGAGTACTTCACAGGTGGTCATTTATAATTTAATGATGATATGCTCACCAAGGGGTATTGACTATGAGAGCTACCCATGTGGTCATTTGTAAATGATTAGTGCTAAGTTATACCAAAGGGGTTAGACCATGAGATCTTCCCAGAGGTTCTTTATTAAATTAATTGTTGTTATATTAGACCAGGGGGATTACACTGTGAGAACTTTCCCAAATGGTCGTTATTGAATAATTGAAATATTTTGATGAGTCTTCTAATATAAAGCACAAGCTTGGACTTAGTCTTACTTGTATGTTTATATGGTCTTCTAAGACATATGTTTTTTTACTATTACACAAGGGGATATAGAGCTTAGGCAAGATCCAGAGATTACATGATTCAGATGATGAATAAAAAATGTAAATGGATGTAAATGAAAACTATAGGATTTTTTACTTTTGAGTACTTCCTAGTTTATTACTTCATTTCTACATATTACTTATTATACCTATTCACTGATAGCTAGGAACAAATCTTGTGGTGGTAGGCTATTGGGATTCATCTCATTCCATGATTGGGTCATGTTTTGGACCCAAACATATTATATGGTTGCAGTTATAGATAAGTTCATGCACCCTTCTTCATCAGGTATATGATTGTTGTTGGAGATGGAGAGCATGGGACCAAGCTGAGGCTTGTGATACTGCTGAAGTTTACTTGTTCTTCTTTATTTTGGTTTCTATAATTCTTTCAAGCATTGTGACTTGTTTGGATTATTTCTTAGATACATATTTCATGCATTATATATATATATATATGTATATATTGGCCTTTGTTGGATTTATGGTCAGACTTGCGTTGTTTACTTTAGTTGTTTGGTATTACTGCTTCCTCTATTGTTTATTATTTGTTTTCTATTGTGCATACTCTTCCAATTATGGAATAGTTTCCCCAATAACACACCTTTTCCCTTAGTTCTAGTCAGCATCCTCTGGCATTTGGAGAAATGTTCTAGAGGTGATGTGACCAACCGGGTACGGGGCACATTTGGGTGGCACCCAGACCTAGGACCTTACAAAGTGGTATCATAGGAGTTTCCTTTTTTCCTTTTCCTTAATATTTGAATCCTATAGAATGCGATATTAAGGAATAGGTAGTTGGTAATAAGTTGTGCTCAGGAGTAGATACCCCGTGTACATGGAAAATCCAAGTTACCTCGAATATTACAATTTTTTTGGTTTTGAAACTATTACAATTGATTTGATTTCACCATTAGGTTATTCACTTGTTTTTTGGTATTATGATTGATATCATTGTGATTTTATTTCTATTTCAAAGTGATTATATGAGGGTATTCCATCTCATGAATCATGTATGCACTTGCTAGAGATCACATGTCATGAATTCTTGTCATTCTATTTAAGGTACATTAATGACTGCATGTTGTTGTGATGGATGTTATTCCAAATATACATGTTGTTGTGATAGATACTGTAATAGTAATACCTACTATTTGATAGGGTATTGGTATATGTAAAGTTTCATATGGATGGAATCCAATCTTTGGTCTCTGAGGTGTTATGTGCCCTCTTGGATCAGAATTTGGTGGATCATGTTTAACTTTAATTGAATTCTATCAAGATATGATGTGGAAAGGATTCAAAACTTTGATTCGTGGGGAGTATGGGCTCTCATAAGTTGAAATTTTTCATACCTTGGACAAATTTTAAGTTTTTAAGGGTTATAAAGAAGTTTTAGAGGCTTAGTATTTGGAAACCCAGACAACACCGTGTGTGATGTTATGAACACACACCATGTGTTCTTTTGTTCTAGAAGAAATGAATTTTCTTAAGTACACACCATCTACTATATATACATGCCATGTATTTTTTGACCATGTGAAGAATTATGTGATCAAAGACATGGGGTTCGAAAACTATTGGTAGAACATGCCATGTACTAGGTGTACATGTCGTGTTGTACTTAAACGTGTATCCAGTCCTGTGACTAACAACACGGGTGGATGAAACATGGGTTATACATGTTGTGTTTAGCTTATACACGTTGTGTAGTAATCGATTGTGTATCCCGCTGTGTGACTAACTACACGGGTTGATGGAACATATGTAGTACATGATGTGTCTAGGGTGAACATGTTGTGTAGTTTTACAATGGTAGAACCATGTATTTATAGCCATGTAGGAGTACTTGGAAAGGAGTGGATATTAAAGTACATTCCATGTCTCATAAAGAACATGTTGTGTGTATGGGGTGTTACATGACCAGGTTGGTAGAGGTACACACCCATGTTAAATCTTAAGGGAACACACTGTGTAGTGTTTCTACATGTCATGTGAACATCTTTTTGAAAGGTTGAATGATTTCCTTCACCTATTTTGTAGTAGCACTTCTAAGTTGATTTCCTCAATAATCTTGAACTGAGGTGTGTTATTGAACTTTTAGAGTCATTCCACCAAGACATACTCTGGTTTTATGCCAGGTACAGGGCAGGGAACAGATACTAGAAATGGTAGATCAAAGACTACCAAAAGATCCTCCCATCGTTCCTGTTTTGGCATTAGTTGTTATACCAGACACAGGTGTTAATGCATAGTTCTATAAAGGCATTTTGAGAATGATGTAGACTTTTTAGGGAGAACCACATCCTGCCCCATCTATGGTAGAGTTGATGTGGGTGTTCCAGAAGTAGCATCCTCCCACATTCTTAGGGGATGGAGGATCACAGGCTGCAAAGTCATGGTTGGAGGCCATACTATCAATATTCGTGCATCTGGAGATGCCTCTTGAGAGGAGGGTGAAGCTCACAATGTACATGCTACGGGATTCCACCAAGAGATAGTAGGATGTTATCTCACAGGTGGGATGTCATCGGTATATGGCTTGGGAAGAGTTTCATAAGAACTTCTATGATTACTTTTACCCCAAGACTTTTAGGGCCAACCGAGCCTGGGATTTCTTACATTTGGATTAGGGCGCTCTTTCAATGATGGATTACTCTTCTCATTTTACTGAGTTTTAGTGCTTCTCACCTATTTTGGGAGGCAATAAGTTATCACTAGCTAAGCGTTTTGATGATGGTATTAGGTATGACATCTGATCATAGGTGAATATATTCAGGACAACTTCGGTTATTTATATAATAAACCAGGTGCTAATTACTAGGTGAAATATGTGGGAGTTAGGAGATATGAGCCATGTTGGTTTAGTGTCTAGGGTTGTTACTCCTTTGTTTGATAGCAGGAAGCATCATAGGGATCCTTTACATGGTGATTCCAACATCCTGGATGTATCTTCATGTAGTCGGGTGAGGTTCTACCAGTGCGGGAAGAGTAGGCACACGAGACCTAAGTGCCTGAGAGACCTAGTCGAGTGCCAATATTATGGAAATATAGGTCATATTCATTGTTTTTTCTACTTTTTTTCACTAGAAGCTGGTGATAGGGGATCTGTTATGACTCCACATACAGAAGTAGGGGCACCAGCTCCTCATCAGTCAGGAAACTGGAGTTTGTCAGGTCATTCATTAGAAGTATTTGGTCATGGTCATTAGAGACAGACATCAAGTTTTCAGTGAAAATAGGGTGGATCAGCTTAGGGTATCCAGGCAGGGTTGCAGAGCCATGGTACAGGTCATACTTTTGTGATGGAACAGACCCAGCAGAAGTAGGATCCTAGAACCTCTACGGTAAGAGGTATGATTCTAGTTGCCTCAGTTTTAGTTTCTACACTTTTTGATACAGGGGATTCCTATATTTTTATATCTATTTCCATTGTGGAGATCCTTAGGATCTGTATATTTACTTATAATAATGTTATGATGCTAGAAACATCCATTAGGGATTAGGATGTCTAGTCTACATTAGTGTAAGGAGTTCCCTCTTGAGCTTGGTGGGTGTCACTTCTTATAGGACCTCTATGTCTTAGAGATGACAGGCTTCAGTGTCATTCTTAGAATGGACTAGTTGGTCTCTTTTTAGGCCTTTTTTTACTACTATCATTGTAAGGTGAGTTTAAAATCACTATAGGGAAGGTCTTTTATACACAAGGGTGAGTGGGATGTCTAGGTGAGTAGAGTTGGACTTAAGAATCATGGTTAAGGGGGAATTATAGTATATATTGCTAGTTTATATATGTATGACCAGGGGACTTCAGAGATGGACTTTCCTCTAATGGTGGAACTCTTCATAGATGTCTTTCTAGGGGAATTTTCAGGTTTACCCCCAGAGAGAGAAGTGTATTTCTCTATTGATATTTTTTCAAGAGTAGCAGTGGTGTCCATTCCTCCTTATAGGATGGATACACCAGAGTTATAGGAACTCAAAAAGTAGTTATAGGAGTTGTAGGTGAAGGGTTTCATCTAACCCAGTACTTCTCCTTGGGGTTTTCCTATCCTTTTTGAGAAGAAGGTAGATGGTACCCTCATACTTTGTGTGCATTATTATAAGATAAACCAGTTGACGGTCAGGAACCGATATCCCTTACTGGGTATTGATGATCTCTTTGATCATATTCGAGGAGCCTGTGTGTTATCAAAGATTAAATTGATATCTAGTTATAATCAGTTGCACGTTAGACCATTAGATATACCTCTTATATCCTTTCAGATTACATATAGTATATACGAGTATTTGGTTATGTTGTTTGGTCTCATGAACATGTCGGTAGTTTTTATGGCACTGATGAACTGAGTATTCCATCATTACTTGGATTCTTTTGTGATAGTCTTTTTGGACGATATCTTGGTGTACTATCACACTCAACATGACTATTCCATCCATCTTGAGATCGTATTTAGTACATTGAGAGAGCCTCAGTTATATGCTGAGCTCCCAAAATGACACTTTTGGATGGATGAGATTCACTTCTTGTGTCATGTCATCTAAGAGACAAGAGTATCAACAAACCCAAAGAAAGTGAGAGTATTATTTTCCAAGGATCATCCAAAGAATGTCTTTTAGGTATAGAGTTTTATGGGGATGTCTTATTATACATGTGATTTATTCATGACTTTTCATGCTTAGCAACTCCACTGATGGTCCTAACTAAGAAGGGTGAAAAGTACTTGTGGATAGATTATTGAGATTCATCCTTTCAAGATCTGAAAGGGAGATTGACTTCAGCACCAATACTGATTTTTCCAGATCTTGGAAAGAGCTACACTTTTTATTGCAATGCATCATGTATTAGGTTGGGAGCAATACCTTTACAAGGGGGAGTAATTGTTCTGTACAGGTACCGACAGTTGAGGCCACATGAGAGTAATTACTCGACGCATGATCTTGAGTTAGTTTTAATTGTGCATGCCTTGCACTGTTGGAGACATTATATTTTGGGAGATAATTTTTTGTTATACACTAACCACAAAAGCCTCAAGTATATCTTTACTTATCATTATCTGAATTTGACATAGCGAAGGTGGGTGGAGTACCTTCATTCTTTTGTCTTTGAGATTGCCTACATACCTGGGAAAGGCAACGTCGTGGCTGATGCGTTGAGTAGGAGGACTCAGATATAGGTAGTTTAGGAGGCCAATAGTGAGTTTTAGCTTATGGTTATTATTCTCTAAAATGCATTTGGAGGTGCACAACAGACAGGGAAAGTGTTTCTTTCTTCTGTAGTTGTTACCTCTACTCTACTGAATCGACTGAGTATGAGGCAGCTATTAGATTCTGAAGGCCTAGTCCTATGGGAGAGTGTGTCATTTTAGGACCCTACTCCTAGAAGGACCATAGGAGAGGATGGGTTTTTTCATTTTCATGGATGCGTATGGGTGTTAGAAGACATACACGAGGAGATGTTGCGAAATTTTCATGCCTCAGTATGGGCAGTTCATCCTGGTTTCACCAAGACGTATCGATATCTACATCGTTAGTATTGGTGGTCAGGCATGAAGATGAATGTAGCTGGTTTTGTTATGATATGTTCCACCTGTCAGTAGGTGAAGGTAGAGCATCAACGATTGGCAGGGCTATTTCATTAGTTACCCATTCCCGAGTGTAAGTGGAATGATGTCACGATGGATTTTTTGATGATTTTACCAAGGTCACCTCAAGTAAATGATTCAATATGGGTTGTTTTTAACAAACTAATGAAGTTTTTACATTTCCTGCCGATCAAGGAAACCTTCAGTGTTGATGATCTTGGAAGTTTATACATCTGAGTGATTGTAAGATTGCATGGGGTTTTGTACTCTATCATTTTAGATAGGGATTCCCTATTTTCTTCTCATTTCTATAAGGGGCTATAGAGGGATTTGGGTACATAGGTACTTCAAAGTATAGCTTACCATCCTTAGAAAAATGGCTAGTTCGAGTACATGATTTAGGTTTTTGAGGACATTCTTTGAGCATGCATTGTGGATTTTGGGGGATCCTTGGAGAGAAACATACCCATGGTGGGGTTTTCTTACAATAATCGTTTCTTAGGCAATGATTCATATGGAACCTTATGAGGCTTTGTACGGTAGGCCATTTCGATCACCCCTATGTAGGCTAGAAGTAGGAGAGGTAGTTGTGCTAGTACCTCATCTTATCCAGGAGACCACTGAGTAGGTGGAGTTGATTCATAAGAGGATGGATACTACAAAATCTCACCAAAAATCTTATACTGATTGATGGAGATGACCTCTGGAGTTCGAGGTCGGAGATCAAGTTTTCTTATGTATCACACTGAGGTTGGGACACATGAAGATTATAAGGCAGTGGAAGCTTTCACCGTGATACCTCAGGTCGTTTGAGGTTTTGGAGAGAGTCGGGCCAGTTGCCTATCGGTTGCAGTTACCTCATAGGTACTGGGATATGTATGATTTATTTCATGTTTCCTAGATATGGCGTTACATCTCAGACCCATATCATGTTTTCTAACCCAAGCAGGTTGAGTTTGAGGTGGATGCATCCTTAGAGGAGCACCCTATTCGGATTATGGATCGTAGCATGAAGGTTCTCTGTGGTCAGTCTGCTCCTTTGGTATGGGTTCTATGGAAGCATGGGCGAGTAAAGGATAAGACTTGGGAGAGGGAGGTTGAGGCATGATCCTAGTGTCTAGAGTTTTTTGAAGTTTCTTCTTCACCACCCTTGGAAGGGAAATTCAGGGATGAATTACTTTAAAGGGGGGATTTTATAAGAACCCGGATCTTCATTTCAGATATAGGTCTTGAATATGGGTTGTTTAGAGGAAAAAGTAAGAAATGATATTTTTTTAAGTACACGATGTGTACTTGTGAGTACACGCTATGTAATCAGGTACCGCATACAACTGTGTATTGTCCGTGTAATGGCTAAGTACATGGTCATGTAGGTGACCTGGCAGAATGCTTAAGGTGGGTCCAATTAAGGCTACTACATGGTATGTACCTTTAATTAACACTCCGTCTAGTTTTATTTTTAATTGATACATTGGAGCAGTGTCACGTCTCCTCCTCGGAAACATCTTCTTCTGGTAGTGGTTCATAAAGGAGTGTGATGAAAGGGCTAAAGAACTTTTAAACCCTCCTGTTTCTCCGTTCGAGCTCTAATTGAGACACCACTAGGTGCATTGGAATCCCACCAGTGAGTTCTCAATACCCATAGAGCCTTTATTCTTGATTATTCCTTTCTCGTGAGTTATTCAAGGTGGGGTGTTTTTCATATTTTTGAAGATCTGCACTATTTTAGGAAAATTCAAGGTTCGATGTTCAAGGATATAAATTTTATAACATCAAGGTGGGTGGTTTGTGTCTTTCGTTGTTCATATTTGAATTATATGTGCTAAAAGTGTCGTATACCCATGGTTGGGGTATTGTGTGTTTTAAATTTTGAACCTTTTTATTACCTGTTATGGTTTGGTTGTTTGATTAAGGGTTGTTTCTTATGTGTAAGGCTAGGTACCTTGTTAAGGGACACCCCATGGGTGTGTTTCCCTTGATTAACTGTTTATACCCTTTTAGCTAAGGTTTCCTATGAGGCATACCTTGTTTTCCATGCCTTAAATTGCTTAGGATAGAGTTTGATTGATTATATGTGATACATGTGATATGCATTGTGGAAGCTTGACCGAGGGGAATTTCACTATGAGTGATTCCTAAGGTAGAGTCAAGTATGTATGATTTAATGTTATGTTGACCCAAGGGTATTTATTGTGAGAGTTTTTAGGTGTTCTTCAACCTGGGGGTTTAGACCATGACAGCTTTCCAGGTGGTCATTTATAATTTAATGATGTTATGATGACCAAGGGTTATTGATTATGAGAGCTACCCAGGTGGTCGTTTGTAAATGATTAGTGATAAGTTAGACAAAAGGGGCTAGATGGTGAGAGCTTCCTACAGGGGTGTTATTAAATGAATTTTCATTGTGTTAGACTAGGGGGATTAGACTGTGAGAACTTTCCCAAAGGGTCATTATTGAATAATTGAATTATTGTGATGAGTCTTCCAGGCCAAAGCATAATCTTGGACTCTATCTTACTTGTTTATTTAGATTTTCATATAAGATATCTATTTTGTTACTATTACATAGGGGATATAGAGCTTAGGCTAAGTCCTGATATTAAAAGATTCAAATGATGAATAATAAATGTAAATGAGTATAAATGAAAATTGTAGGATTGTTTACTTTTGATTACTTCCTAGTTTATTTCTTTATTTCTTCATATTACCTGATATAAATATTCACTAATAGTTAGCCACAGATATTGTGGTGGTTTCCTACTAGGATTCATCTCACACCCTATTTGGGTCATGTTTTGGACCCAAACAGATTATATGGTTGAAGGTATAGATAAGGTAAATCTCCCTTCTTCATCGGGTACTTGATTATTGTTGGAGTTGGAGAGCATGGGACCAAGCTGAGGCTTGTGATGGTGCAAGAGTTTACTTGTTCTTTTGTACTTTGGTTTTTTTATTTCTTTCTAGCATTTTGACTTATTTGGATTATTTCTTAGATACATATTTCATGCCTTATATATATATATATATTGTGGCCTCTGTTGGATTTTCTGTCAGACTTCCTCTATTTACTTTAGTTGTATGGTATTAATACTTCATATATTGTTTAATATTTATTTTCCATTTTTTATAATCTGTTAATAAGGTCATAGTTTCCCCAATAACACACCTTGGCCTTCACTTCTAGTCAGAACCCTCTGGCGTTTAGTGAAATGCACTTGAGGTGATGTGACCAACCGGGTACGAGGAACCTTTGGGTGGAACCTAGACCCAGGACATTACATAGTGAGTGATATTAATGTAATATATATTTAATATATTCAATAAATATTTTTTATATTCATTCAATTTATTCGATATATATAAGATAAGAACAATCCAAATTTTACTCATAAAAACCTATATTTTTTATAAAGGCGGTTTTATCACCTTTTAATGGAGAACCCATTTTATATAAAATTTTTCAAACTTTTATAGATATAATATGTAAAAATAAACTTTATATTTGTAAATAAAATATAAAAATTAGTTTAGTATAAACTTTTTCTATTTTTCTGTAAGGTTTCATTTTTTAATGAATAGTTCAAAACACTTGATTTTAATTCAAAACTATTTTTTCATATAATTTATTTATAAGGTTAAATTATATTTTAAATTGGTTTCAATGTTTAATTAGATAATATTTTTATCAATTAATTCAATTTATTTCATTGGAATCAATTTCACTTTGAAATTAGTTATAAAAACTTAGCAAAAATTTGGATGTTTTTACTTTAAAAACCTACACTATTGTCTCTTCAATAGGATTAATTTTAAATTAATTTATGGAACTTATATAATTATAATTTGGAAAAATGGATTACATATTTGTAATAATCATAATTTATAATTTTTAATAAGTTTTACTTTTTTTTTACTAAAAATATTATTGAAAGTGATTAAAACTAATTATAATAGTTAAGAGAAAAATTAAGTTAATAAAGTACTAAACCTTAAATTGAAAACCCAAAAATACTTAGACACTTTTACAAAACAAATTTTATATCCTTTATTAATTCATTAACCTTCCATTATTTATTTTGGTTTATTTTTTATGAATTATGTTATGTAAAAACTTGGGTACGCCTAACTTGTTTCCAAAAATGAAAAGTGTGTCCTCTCACTTTCTTATAAAAGGCCACCACCTCTCCCTCTTCTTAATAACTCTCAAAACACTTAGAATAAGAAAATATATACACAATAAAATTACCAAATCCATAAATTAATCCTATAAGTATACCCTTGTAAATAAATCTATCCAAGGAATCATTTTGACACAAACCAAAAGGAGTTACCCGATTAAGAGGTAACGTTTTCTATTAAGCTCCTTTCTTTTATTTTCTTTCTAAACCCCCTCCACTCTATTTATTCCATGGTTGTTTAAAAAACCAATATCCTAAATATAATTGGATTTTTTAGGATAATATTTCTACCTTCACTTAACCACACCTCCATCTAATGGGTAATGAACATATTGTTTACGTGTACGGCGAACTACCGCCACACTAAATAATGATTGTTCATTATTCCTTTACCACCTCTCATGGTAAAATTTATGATGGAAATTATGTTTATATATTCAATATATTATATTTATTATGTATTTAATATTATTTAATTATTTTAAAACACATTTATTTATACTTTCCATTTTGTGTTAGTATGATAATTTCGTTTGAGGAAGTGTGGACTACTGCCCCCTCAAAGCGACATGATCCGTTCATGCACTACCTGAAATGTAATAAGGATGGGTTTAGTGAATATAATATATATATATATATATGATATAATAAATCTATCTTAATAATAATATATATACACATATATACATATATGTCTTTACTTTCTTTTAATATGACTATTTAACAGATATAACATTCCTGCGTACGTACGGCTTAACGTCTCCATGAACGGTGTATTACATTTCATACTTATATATTATATAGATTATTATAATACATGTATACTGAATATAAATTATATTTAAATAGTGTTTTACATTATTTAAATAATTATATAAGTATAAGGACCAAAGATATAACAAATTAAGACACATGTGAAAAACAAAGTAGATATTACCCAAAGTGAAACCTTGACATAGAATTGTTAACAAGAGGGTAATATAAAGAAATAATCAAACCCTATATGGTATTATAATTAATAATATGGTTCTATAAAATATTTATATTAAATTTATATTTATTATATAGTAATATTGTATGAGTATGAAGAGATTCAAGACACAAGGTAAGTGAATTTCACCTCACTTTTTATTTCCCTGAGATACATGCTTTATTCACCACCCATTCCTTTTGTTGTGGTATATATAATACCCATGGATATATTCTATGATTATTATACTTAAATTTATGGGTATTTAAATATCCAGTTTTTTATATTTATTTAATGTGTACTAGGTTTCAAAATTTACCAAATTGATAAAAATTATTTTGTATCAATTTTCCTTTTTTGAGACACATGCCATGTTTTTCACCTGTATTTTTCCTTAAGGTGTAAATAATTACTTTAAAATGTTATATAATTAATCTAATTAATTTAATATAATTTTAAGCTTCTTGTAATTTCATTTTCTTACATGGGTAGTATCGTTCAAAGTTACCAAGTGTTAAGAGTTTATTGAAACAATCTCATCGCTTATCGAGACAGTTTATATTATGATTCATTTAATGAAAACTTGTGATCCATCTATTAAGAAAATTCATGAATTTTATTATCCTATATATACTCATGATATATTCATGTATTCTTACCATTACTCCACTATTTGGTAAATAATATAGTTAAGAGAATGTTTTTAAGAAAGTATGAATTTACCTCTCTCTTCAGTCAAAAATATGTGTTCATGTTTTCTAAAAGGGGTTTCTAAGAATATTATACTCTCCTATAATATTTAAATTCAATTTCAAACTATTTTATTTTAAAAAAAATTCAAAGGAATCTTCTTGTCTCTTTTTGAACAATGAATTTTTCTAATATTTTTATCGAGAAAAAGTAATATTCATTTTACCTCGTATGGCATGCACAGATTTATCCGCCGTCATTTCTGTGAAATTATATTAGATGTTTAAAAAGGTTAATTTTTAAGAAAATATTTTTAAATTTTTTTGAATATTATCTTATAAGTTTTCAATAAAAAATGTTTTCAAAATGATTTCAAGTCTTCTTTATGATTTTTCAGTGTATTTTCTAAGAAAATTATTTTCAAATGGTTTCATGTATTAGAAATTTTTTTTCAAATAAGAAAGGATATTTTCCTAAAGAATATTTTTTGAGAGATATTTAAAAATTATTTTCCATATAAGATGACATCCATTGATATTACTCATACCTTTCTAGGAAATTATCTAAGGGTTCCATTCAAATTATTTCTTTTAATGGGTTATGCTTAATATCAAGGTATTTAAGAAAAAAATTTCTCTTTCATAGGTTATATGCTTATGAAATAATTTTCTCTATCATAGGTTATAATTTTTATGAAATGATTATCAAAACCTATATCTTTTACTATAAGTTATCATATGATTGCATTTTTATGATACCCATTTCATTTCATGGGTTATGATATGATTGTTTATGATTTTGTGGAACATGTATGTATGATTTCATTATGAGATGGGTGGGACCTATATCTACCACTAATGCATTGGGTAATGATGGATGAATCATGAGTATAAATTTTATGTGTGAAACTGATTACATGTTCACAATTTTATGCATAGACCTGGTTTCATGTCCATAAGTTTATACATGAACCTAATTACATGTTAAAAATATTATGGTTGAACATTATTACTTTTTCACAATGTTATGTATGGACCTTGTTTCATGTCCAAAAGGTTATTTGTGAACCTGATTACACATTCACAATGTTATTCATGAACATAGTATCGTGTCCATAAGTTTATGTGTGAACCTAATTACATGTTCACAATGTTTTGCATGAACATGATTACATGTTCAAAAAGTTATGAATGAAAATATTTTCATATCTATAAGGCTATGCATGAACTTGATTACACGTTCACAATGTTATGCATGGACCTGGTTTCATGTCCATAAGTTGATGTTGGGGCTTGATTTCATATACTTAACTAAATGATTGAACCTGTTTCTTCTTATATATGTTTACAACATTATAAATCAATATGCATGCCAAAAATTCCATTTCTTGTTCTTATATTATGATTTCATGAATTATTCTCTTAATTATCTTATGATCTGTGTCTTATAAACTATCAATAATTATTATAATCTCTGATATTAAGGGTATTATCATCAAATGTTATGCTCAAGTTCTCTCCTCTTTTATTCATGTTATGTTTATGCATTTTATTTATTTACCCTTACTGAGCATCTGTTCTCACATACATTCTTATGTTTCCTTTCCCTAGGTTATGAAGAAAGGTTTTAGGTAGAAGTAATAAAGTTGGAGATCTTTATGAGAGATTTTGAAGATCTTTCATTAGGATAGAATATTTTGTTTACATGTTTGCAAACACATTAAACTATTACAGTTCTCAGGAACGTATTTTTTTAATGTATTGAATATTCATCTAAAATAATTTAATATCTAGGTATGTTAAGATTGTGTCTTTATAGTATATATTTATACATTTTTCTATCTATTTCAAATATTTTTGAGATCAACACCTTCCTCAAGTTCATATTTCGTACAAAAATAGCATTTATATGAGAATTCAGAGGGAAACTTATGAATCCCTATATGGGAAGAACTTTAGAATTCCAACATTATAGGATGAATTTGGAAAAAGAAAGTTTTTTGGACCTAATATCGATGAGGAAAAGACAGAAAAAGTTTGATCCATTCAACAACACATCAATGAGTCTCAAAGTTGATAGAAAAGTTACACTGATAATCATCAACGTGGTTTGGATTTAAAAGTTGGTGAGAAAGTGTTTCTATGAATTTATCCATATAATAAGGTTATGAGATTCATAAAGAAAGTAAAGTTGATCCACTGAAATATTGGACCCTTCAAAATTATGATCGAGTGGGGATGGTTGATTATCATTTGGAACTTCCACCGAATGTCTATAAAGTTTATGATGTGTTTCATGCATCTATTCATAGGAAGTACATACTTGTTACTTAACATGTTCTAAACTTATAGATCATACCAATAGATCATTATCTTTCCTATTAAGATAAATTATTGGAAATTTTAGATCATAGGGAGAAACTACTACGAAATAAGACCACTCACCTTGTTAAATGTTTCTTGTGAAACCAAAAATCTAAGGAAGCTACATGGGGAACCTGGGGATGTGATGAGACAAAGTTATCTTAAGTTTTTTGTATAAGAGTGACATAATTTTATGGCTAAAATTATTTTTTAGGGGGTAGAATTCAACATCCCTAGATTTCATGAATTTTTTTCAAATGTGTTTAATCGTTTTGATAGCTTACGATACACACAATCCCAAGTTTAAATGAACTGAGATATAAATAATATTACTTAAAGTTGACCATTATAAATTGTCTATTAAAATGGTGGGTATGAATAAAAATACCTAAATTATGAAAACTATAAGGTTTATAAATGTATAAAATAAATTCATCAGTTATCAATTTATTATAAGTAAAAATAAAAATCATTTTAAAGTAAAAGATATATTTTTCTGACAAAAAAACTATTTTTATTTGTACAGTGTTTTAAAAAAATTAAAATAATCACTATTGGTGAATTATTTTGATGAAATTTATATATTATATATTCAATTAAATTTTTTACAATTCAACTAATATATTTTTTAAGAATGATATAATAATTAACCAAATTTTATTCTTAAAAACTTTATATTTCTAAAAAGCAGTTTTGACCCGTTTTGAACACTTATTTTAAAATTAATTCTCACCATTTTTTGAAAAAAAATTGAAAAAATGAAGTTAGTTTTTTAAATAATCATGTCATAATTATCTTAGAGTATGTTTTTTATAATTTTTTTAAAGTTTTATTTATTTAATGAATAGTGAAAAAAATCTATTTTTTTGAGAAATGCATTTTAATTTAAAGAATTTATTAATATCAATTTTTTTAAAAAAAGTAAAATTATATAAATTATATAAATATTAAACCAATTTTTTTCATTTTAATCAATTTTATATTGATTTTTTATATGAATACTTTTTATACTTTTGAAAACATTTTCTTTGAAAAACTATTTTTTCGTCGCATCTGTTGGTTTAATTTTTAATTAAATTCTACCACTTATATGAATTTAATTTTGTAAAATTAAATTTGTACTTTTAATCAGAATAATTAATATTATATAATATTTTCATATTAATTTTTGTTCATAATGTAATTAATTACCGTGATTATGTTTAAAAATGGTTTATCAGGGGTGGGGGTTAAACTAAGAAGGTAAGGGTTTAAATGATATAAAAACCTATCTGATTGATATTGGATGGACATATTTAGACCTTATATAATCTATAGTTAGAGAATTATCCATTTTTTATCCTATGTAATGTGAGAAACATGGGTAAAAAACATTTTTTTTATTCCAACCTTGTCCTTCCCCCCACTTATAAAAAGGGTGCCCCCACCTCTCTCATATTTACACATCCAAATACTTTTGGTTTAGTAAATACCTACCCAAATACCTTCCTTAAATTACTCCAAATTACATAGAGTCCTTTTTTATTAAAAACCCTATCTATGAAGGATTTATGTATAATTATAAAGAGTTTTTCTAATGAAGTGGTATGGTTCATTACCATGAGTTTTAAATTTATTTCTACCTTTAACTCTATAAAATATAAATAAAATATGATAAGATAATAACAAAAATATATAACATATTTTTATATGTTATTGTTTTAATTTAATTACCTATATACATCTCATCTTTCATAAATTGGAAAATGAAACCATCGATCATGTGTACTATAGACTACCGCCTCATAAACCGATGTAATTCGTTTTCCATCACCACCTCTCATAATTGGATATAATTATTGATTTAATGTATATATATTATATTTATGAAATTATTATACTAGTAAAATTATTATATCACATATACCCTCTTACCTTCCAATCCATTGGAAAATGAGATCGCCACCCATGTGTACGTGTGGATAACCACCTCTATGAAGCAATGTGAAACTTTTTTCATTTTATTTTGAAATGGATAGAAATAAGGATAGATTTAATAAATATATATGATATATGTGATGTTATAATTATTATATAAAGTTAAAATATTATTTAACTTTATTTTATTACATATGTTAAAAAAATGGAAACAACGTTCATACATACATATTGTGTGTCATCTCCATGAATGGTGTAACTCATTTTTATACCTATAACTTTTATGGAATATTATGAATCCTTATATAATAGATATATATGATATTTAAATCTTGGGTAAAATTCTATATATTATGGAACAATTATCAATTTATAATGACCAAAACTACCAAACCAAAACATATTTGAAAAACGAAGTTGTTATCAACCTAAATAGTGTATTTAATAATGAATTTCTAATAAATTGGTGATAAAAAATTATAATATAATCATTTATAGTATTAAATATATAATTACGGTTATTCAATATATTTATAATAAATCTATATTTATTGTATAGTATTCTCCAACATGTATGAAGGAAATTGAACCTAAGGTATGGGTTTGTCATCTAACTTTTACTTTCATGAGATATATGTCATATTCACCACTTTTTTTGTTTATATAATTCCATTTTAATATTTTATATCTTGAATGTTTTTATATTCCTGGTGTTTTATGTTTCAATTTAATTTATTTATTTCTTGGGGCTTACGATTCAAAATTTACCCAAGTGGTAAGAGTTTATTTCACAATCTCATCATTATTTAGTATTGTTTATATTTAAGTCTCTATTGGGATAATATTTTATCTCTACATGTTAAAATAAATTTATTTTATTATCCAATAGTTATTCATTAATTTCTCAATTAATATTATCAATTTCCTCTCTTTATTAATTAAAATTATTGAGAAATTTTTTTTAAGAAAATATGAATTTATTTCTCCCATCGGTCAAAAATCCATTTTCATCCATATACATTTTTTCTAAAAACACATTCAAAAATATTTTTAATATTATCCAAATGGTTTATTAAAACAAATATACATGTTTTACTATATAAAAATGGTTTGAAAGGAATCTTATAATCTTTTTCTGAACTAAATACCTTTTAACCTTTTACAGCTATGTAAAAGGAATAGTTTTTTAACTTATATGGCATCTAAATAATTACCCACCATCATGACCAATAATTTTATTAAATATTCCTATAAAATTTTATATGATTATTTTCAAATAAAATTTATTTCCTAATATTCCAAAAAAAATTGGTTTCTATAAGTAATTTTCAGAAATGAAAAGCTTATTTTCCTTAAGAATGTTTTAAAGGAACTTTTTTTGGTATTACTATTCATCAAAAACATCAACCCTTTATTGTAATTATGATTATATGTGTATATGATGTATTTATACCATAATTATTATCTATTTTTATGGAAAATGATCAGTTTTATTGGGGAAAGTATTGATATTTAATATTCTATTTCCTACAATATAGTCAGTCATTTTTTTAAGGGATATTGATTAAGTTTTATTGATTATTATTATGATGAGTGCATTGGAGTTATTAAGTGATGGGTGGGATATGTAATTACATAGCCCCTTGATGCATCGGTAGGTCTCATGAGACAAACTAGCTTGAGTATTTGGTTGAGGCCTCACCCATTTATGTAAGATGTCCTGGAATGAGTCCTTGATGATATATATGTATTGGTATGAGGCCTAAATGGAAAGTTTGATATGTTAAAAAAACTTCATTCCATAATTAAGAAATTATTTATTAATGTCCATGTAATTATATTATTTTTATGATATCCATTGATAATTTTATAGCTCATGAGATTATTTATATGGAATTATTTTATTATCATTTATTATTTCCATATGAATCATTTTTTATTAGATTATTTTGTACACATACCCATACTAATCATCTTATATTACCACTTTCTTATGATTATTTTCCCCCAAGAATCAAATATGTGATTTATGATTGACATTTATGGTCATGATATAGGAAATAATAATGCAATCAAAGAAAATACTATGTTGTATTTTATGTTTTCAAATGTAATGTGAGATTTAGATATGTGTATAGTTTACCATATATACTAAACTACATGGTCCATTAGGATGTTATTACTTATATCATGGGCCAATTTAATAAATTAATCATTGACTTTACGCTACTAGGGTTGGGGTATTTACATTATCCCCAAAATAACTATACTAATCCTTAAAAAAATAGATAAATCCCTATTTTATAGATACATGGGCTAGTCATAACATAAAAAAATATATCTAATTTCATTATTCAGATATCACATCTCACAAACAGTCCCATAACCCAATGAGATAAAGGTTTTATTTATTTTAGGACTATCTACATATGTAATTTATTATATAACACTTATGAACATTTCTTAATAATTGTTCCACACTAGACTCCTTTTTAGGCATATAATAAATAATCGTCATCTTGATAACATGGGGAATTGAAATATAAGAAAGGGGTGAGATAAAATTCTCAATAAGGGAACCTTTTCAATATATCTTCATGGTATAGATCATAAGAATGATAGGAAACATTAATATGGGAGAAATATATTATTAAAATCACATGGGAAAATATAATTTGTCTATATTCCATGATAGTAATAAAAGTAATATGAAATGAGAAAACATATACCACAAATTAAAATTATTGATTCATGAGATAATAAACTTGATCCACAAATCATAATCATACTCTTATCTCATGGAAATGTAAAATTACCTTGAGACATAGTAGAATGGAGAAAATTAACACACACAAAATAACAAATAAATTATAATATTCTAAAAAAATGTACACACATCATGCTATGAACCAAAAAAATTTCTATGCATCCTATTGTGAACAAAAAATCCCAATCTTCCAATTCTAAATAAAAAAATGTCTCCACTTCGTTTTGTGAATAAAAATGTGTATGATTCCTATTTTGAACAAACCAAATGATCTTTATTAATAACCATATTTCCTGAGAAATAAATCCTTAACAAATTAAATATATGGGTTTAATTAACCCAAACCATTTATCATCCATATATATGCATTCCACTTGAAAACATTCATTCATAATATAATTAATAACACATGGAATGAAAAATGGGTTTTACAACATTTCTATATGGTATTACCAAAATTGTCCACAATAATTTCAACGACTGATACCAAAAATTAAATAAACCCAAAATATTATTTCATAATATTATTTAAAAGGTAGTTCATTGAATATAATTTTCAAAGAAATAAATTATTTAAGGATAGAGTAAAATAGTTCTGAAATCATAAAATTGTTTTTAGGAAACACTTCTATCTTTAGTGTAAAAGAAGATGTTATGATCACATTGAAAATTCATTTTTTAAATGTTGATATGAATGTTTTTAAAAAAACAATATTTTTTAAAAAGGAACTTATATAAGAGGGTCCATGAAAAATATATAATGGTTTAAAAAATTTGGAGTGGGAACACTTTGAAAACTATTAATTTTAAATAGATTCGTCAATAAAGTAGCCTTTAAAGTGACATAAAGGTTTCATAATAGTGATGTTAAAGCACTTTTAAATCATATAAATTTAAAAATAATCATCAATAATAGGTATTTTAAAAGATATAAATGTTATTAAAATGGAATGTGGAGTATAATATTAAACATTTTATTTTTAAAGGATGGAAAACTATTTGAAAATTTTGAAATAACTTTTTTAAAATATCATATCATAAAAGAGTAAAAAATATACTTTTTAAAATATGTGATTTGAAATTTGAAGGTCACGTGAGATAACACATAATTCAATTTCTAGTTATAAAGTAAAATATTGGCAGGTAAGGAAAATATAGATGAGGATGGGAAATCATCATTAAAGAGGATGATAATTATTATTAATAAGGATATATTTTTTATGGGGAAGAAATTAATTAATAAGGAGTATTTGAATCAAAATTTTAATTTCACTAGATATAAATATAATGTACAATGAAAAAGAATATTACTTTAGAAGAAACCAATCTTGGATGAAAGATGTTAAAGAATATACGTTATAACTCAATGAATGGAGTTGAGTTCAAAAAATAACTTACAACATTGGTATGTTATGAATTAAAGGATATTCATAGAACTAAAATGATATAGATATTAAAAACCCATGAATTACATGAATATTTTATAATATATCAATGATGTCATAGTGCACAATAAGAAATATGTCTAAAGAAATTAAAATTGAGGCATGATACCCTTATATTGAATTCACTCTTAGTTGATTTCACTCTAACCTCTGATATAAAAAAATTAAAATATTAATCACCTATTTTAAAATCATTTTCATCTCTATAACCTTTTATAATCTTTTTTTATAATTATTCCATACATGTATATTATTTATTTATTATCTATTTTCAATATATGATGTGAGTAATATTGTTCATTTTAAAATAGTTTTATAATAGAAGTGTTTTTCAGCATTCTTTAATTAAATTTCACCATTAATATATCAAAAAAATTATTCTATTTTTGGTTTTAAAATATTTTATAAATTTATAATTTCGTTTTATGATATTTTTAGTCATTGTTCACAAAGATAAAATTGGTGATGATCATTTTTTAGTGATTTTTAACAAATGAAAAGTGGTAATGTAATTAATGAGTTAAATTTTTATATTAACAAATAAAAAATAAATAAAATCATAATTTCCTTATAAATATTCAATTTTAAATTTTAAATTTCATACATGATAGAAATTTATATCATTTTTCATGTAGGATTTTAAACTAACACCAAAAAATAATATGCTACATATTATTTGTGAGTGAGACTATTTAAGTTATTATTTAATTGTAATATTATTATTACAAAATTATGATCGAATTTATATGTTATTAAGTATATGAATTATAATTGTGAATTTTAAAAATATTAAGGTAAATAAAAATGATTTTTTCACTTATAAATAAATCGCTTTTCCTATTTGTAAGTTTGTTTTATATAATTAGTTTTAGAATGATATTCTATTGCTAGTATTACATATATAATTAAAATTTTATATTGGTATAATATAAATTAATAAATAAATTAAATATCCATTCACAAAACTCATTTTTCGAACCATCATTAAAAAAAGTTTCTGAAAAAATAAACATGTCATTCTTATAGGTGGTAGTTCGAACATGTGCATAACCTATATTTTCATTTTTTTTCAACTGAATGAGATAGTAATAGATAATGGTTATAAATCCAATATAATAAAATTTATTTATATTATTTTTACTAATTTAATTATATACTAATGTTTAGAATGTGTTGGAATAGGATTGATATGACTGATAAAGAAAGAAAGTAAAAGGATAAGTAATACATAATTTGAGAGTTTTGATATTATCTTGAATTATAATTGGGAAATAAATCAATTAAATAACTTTTTATGGTAGGGGATACAAAAATTGTAGAGGGGTTCTAGGTAAGTAATACATATATTGGGAGTTTTGATCTTCTATTGAAGTTTCTTTGGGAAATTACAAACATCAGGAAATTTTTTAAGCTAGCAGATACCATAATTATAGAGGGGGTATGAGTAAGTAATACATTATTTAAGATTTTTTATCTTCTCTTAAATTATATTTGGTTTTTAATGGTAATTTTTAAATATATGTGTGGCATGAAAATGGTGGAAGTGGGTACCATTTATAGGTGGAAAAGTTCCAAACATCTTTGGAAAAGAATGTTTGGTAAGGGGTAGGAATAGAATTTAATGATAGTTGAATTAGGTGGATAAATGTTGGTAATAAATATAGGTATGAATTCACAACATAAAAATTATATCCAAGATTCCTTATATATCATATTTAATTAGAAAAATTCAAGCTCTATTAGATTTTCATTTTTAACACTTATTAATCATGATTAAATATTAATTATTATTATTATTTTATCACTAAAAATATAATATGAACCTACTTACCAAATTTTTTCATGATTATTCCAAAATTTGACTCTATTTAATCTTATAAAATTACTAAATATAAGAATGTTTACTTTTAAATTAAAACATATAATTTTTTGAAAAACTATTTATTATAAAAAATCATTTAAATCATTAAGTGTTCCCAGGATTATTGATCATTGATTACTAATTAAATGAGTGTTAATATGATTTTATATATGTATTAACATAATATTATTATCATAATTTAAAATATATCCATTTAATTTAAATAATTAGAATATCTATAAAAGTATCATTCTTTGAAAAAGTAATAGTTTTATCGTAGAATCTAATATTTTCCTTGGTAACATTATTTTATTCCAAAAAAATGAAATTTAACTTACTAAATAGTATAAAAAATATTATCTACAATTTTAAAATATCTTTATTAAATAAATTTTATAAATTATATAAAATTAAATTTATTTTTAGTGCACATAATGTATAAAAACTGGTTTTAAAATAAATGTGTTTTTAAGCTTAAAAATTATGTTGTATAAATTTATCCACGTCATAAACTTTAATTATATAAATTGTCTTATTATAAAACAAATATGTGATATGTGTCTTAAAAATAATTCTAAAAGTTAATATTATTATTACATTGTTTAATTAAAATAAAATATTGAAAACCATTTTTAAATTAGAATGAAATGTTACTTACATTCTACAATGATGATCGTAGGTTTTATAACGTAATAATTATATTTTAAAATACATATTTTTACTCATAAAATAAAATTTTAATAAATTACATGGTTTTAAAAACTTCTAGGTCTGTCTCATATATTTATAATTTCATAAAATTGAAAATTTTGGTAGAAACTATATTTTATACTATTCACTTAAAAATTAATTATTTCAAGATAATACCAAAATATTAACTTAGGATAATTTTTATAATCTAAATTAAAATTCTAAATTAATTTTACTAATTATAAATTATAATATTTATTAATTAATCTTTTATATTAAAAAACAATATTAAAAAAACTACCTTTATTGAAAAATTCTCTTTTAAAACATTATATATTCTAAATTTTATTTTGTATGAAATTAAAATTGATTAAAATATTTTATCTATTATAAGTTTTATTATTACTAAATTTTCTTGATAATATTAATCTAATATGTCATGACACATTTTAGTTTTTTGTTTCATGTATAATAAGCCATCAAACATAATATAATTTTAGAAAATCATATTCCAAAAATTTTGGGTGTTACATTTTAAGGGTTGAATGTGAGAATGAAATCATATATTCCATGGCTTGTTAAGTCTTATTCATTATATTGTGATACCTTGGGTATAGGGTGGTGTCTTTATTTGATGTATTTTTCAAATTTTAGGGCATATTGATCTCACATGTTACACCCACATTTGATTAATTTCCCAACTCATGACCTAGAGTTAGTGGTGGTGGTGAATCCATTGATGAATTGGCACCACTACCATTTTGGGGAATTTTTTACCATGCATTCTAATCATAAAATTCAAAATTATATATTTACATATATTTTTATAAATCTCATATAGGGTTTTTGGGTGGAGTATCTATAGGATTTTGACATTGACTTGTCTTACAATCCTATTAAAGGAAACTTGGGTTCTAATGCATTGATCTAGAAATGATTGAATCGGTTTTTGAAAGAATAAATTAAAAAAATATCTTGATGAGTATATTTTTATATATACAACTTGATTTGTGGGTGAAGGATGATAAAGTAATTCATATATTTTTCATTTCAAAATCTCCTTGGATTGGAAGAAGATCTTGATTGTTAGTGTATTAACAAAATACAAAATGATGGGGAGGCCTAAATTGATAGGTCTCAGTATACTAATTGTTATATTTTTTTAGAAATAGGAATGAGATCACATTAACCTCGATAGGGGATGTTATTGAAGGTGGTAACCTATAGAGAATCATATTTTCACCTAAAAAGACTTTGGAATATTCCTAAGAATATTTATGAAGCTATGAGCTAAGCCAGCGCAGAGTTCTGGGGCCCGAAGAGCCATGGCATGGTGATTTTAAAAATATTAAATATATTTTATCACCTGACCACAGTTTCTAACGAAATGTAGTTTATATTTCGATTGGTGTCTCAGATCAATTTTCTAAGACCGTAGTTGAGTTCAGAACATCGTGTTTACCCTAGGCGTGACATAAAATTTTTCGGTGTTAGGTGTCGGGTTAGAGGCGAGTTTACAGCGATGTGTTAAGTGGAGGATATTATTTTAATAAGATTAAAAAATATCCCTTATCCTCCTCCACCACCCCCTTGGTCTGCATGAAAGGAGGATTTGCACCCCCTCCCCTCCCCCCCATTGGCAATGAATAACCCGAAGGCTGAATCATTGAAACGAAGCACCATCGATCGTAGATCTTGACAATGATTGCTCCTGGATCATGCAACAATAGCTTCTGAGCACTGATCTGACCTTGAAGCTTCAGCATTTCTCCCATGAGGTTGGTGGTTTTGAGTTTTAGTCAGGATCCCCCATTTTACACAACGTTCTAAGGTTTTAGATCCCTTAAATGCTTGATAAGGACCCCTAGAGGGTTGATCTGTGCGTTTCAAGGTGAACGAGGGAGATCCAAGCTATTTGTAAGGAATTCCTAACGGATTTTCCCAACTACAAGGCATGTAAACTAGTCCTACACACGGTGTGTTCTTCCTGTTCGGGGAAGATGAGGTCTTGGGATCTACACACCTTTTACATGGTGTTATATACCGTATAGGGACCCCTTGTCATGTGGCTGGGGGAAACAGATAGGGTAGTCATGTATAATACATGACCGTGTAAAAGAACATGACCAAAGTACATAGACATGGGGTCTGGTAAGCAATATTTGGTAAAAAAACATCATCATGTGGCCGTATATCCCAAAAATTCCATGTATTATGGTATGCATGGAATGTAAGGGACGTTTCTAGTGGGTATGTGAGAATGAGAAACATGTCCAAGGGTCACGTGAAGTAGGACATGGAATGTACTAACTCTACATGTTGTGTACTCCTACACGGTTTTTAAAACCATGTAGAAAGGATACATTTCCAGGTTCTTAGTCGGGTTCACACACCATGTGTACCCCTTTGCACATCATATACTCCTTGAGGATCTTCTTGAGACCTTCTACCTCCTATAATTCCTTATTCGTAGCTCAGATTCAGGAGTGTGAATAGCCTATCCTAAAGAGTTTTCCATCTAGAATGAAATGGTGTCCTCATCTTAGTTCTAAGATTTGAAGTGTGTATTTGATGTTGTGTGGGTCTCTTGGGTTCATGATGTTTAGAACAGAAGGGTTGATTGGGTACCTATGGTACTTTCACTATGAGTGTTTCGGTATCATTTCCCCATCACAATATTTTGACCCCTCTTAGGTTTCTTTGAGAATGTGAATCATAGGTGTGTTCCCACATTCTGGAGTGAGTCATCTCAGTCAACTTCAAATACAGACTCAATGGATTTGAAGCACATATCACCCTGAGAGTCCTGGATTTATCCTTGTGTTTCTTTATGATTCCTCGATAGGGTTCTTGGAATCGGTGTGGACAATATTTACTCGGACATCGATACTCTACCCAGGAGTTTGTTCTAATAGGGGACAGATTTCCTAGTAAGCCCCAGGTGCATACCCACTAGTCGTATATCGATATATGTTCTTTACTTTTTATTTCCTTGATGTGTTCCATGGTTAGGGTTTGTGGAATCTTTGGTGATACAATCACCTACTTTTCAAGTTATATCATATGGGGTTTGTGGAATCATCATGGCCAACACTACACAGGAGAAAATATTCTATCTGAGTGATATGATCTCTAGGATGTCATATTGGGTTTTGGTTTCCCTCAACAGATCCTGGGTGTGATCCCCTCTCTGAGTGAGATCTTAGTGATATCGGTCTGGGTTTGTGGTGTCCCCTAAAAAATCATAGGAGTGATTCCCTAACTAAGGAGTTGTAGGTTTTGGTTTTCTAGTAGGGTTTATAGCATTTCCCAGTGGGTCCCGGGAGGGATCCCCTTTCAGAGGAATGATATCTACTAAGTTTTACCATGACATGATTAGTAGAAATATCTGATGAGCGTGTTCTCTCAGATGTATTCCCTTGGTATGGCATT
Source organism: Viscum album (assembly GCA_963277665.1). Lineage (NCBI taxonomy): Eukaryota > Viridiplantae > Streptophyta > Magnoliopsida > Santalales > Viscaceae > Viscum > Viscum album. Next base: position 1,690,257,704 of record OY728137.1, on the reverse strand, counting down.
GCTTCCATCAACTTTGTGATACCCGTTTTAGTGGTATCTCTCAGTTTTTCCATCGAGGATGGATGGGTTGTGTGAGATGGAGTGTATCTCTCAAATGAGTATTGTTTGGGATGACTCAACTCATTGAGTGTTCTCCCAATGCTTTTGTTTATATCCTAGAGTAGAAACCTATCATTGGAGATAAGTTCGTAACCTCATGAGGCTTGGTTCCTAAGAAGATTATGTCTGGGTGTTATGTTATGGGTTTCCCTTATGGTGTTATCACATCTTGGATGACACACCCTATGGTATGAGCTGACTATTCATATTTAGTCAAGGATGGTCTCGAGATGGAGTTTCTCTCTCATTTTGGTTCCCACTAGCTGGGTCAAGATAATTGATGCTTATTAGTTACTCCCTTTTTGGTTTGGTTTTTTGGGGTACCTACTTGGTATTTTTATACTCACCCATAAATGGGATTTTCCTGCATGTGTGGTGTCTTGTGCAGACATATGACTTTTGATGGAGTCCCAAGAGTACCCAGAGTAGGCGGATCTTAGTGAGCTAGACCGATTGGCATGTTTACTAGATATTGACTGAGGAGCTTTCTGGTGGGTGAAATTGATAATGATCCTTTCCATTTGAGTAGGTTGGAAGATTTTATAGTTTTCTTTTGGTGGGCGAATATTTTTCCTTTCTTGTACTTCTATTGTAATTTCATTTGGGATAGATGTATGCATGCATTTTTTTTGTTTCAACTTTTAGCTATATATCTGCATTGTTTCATGGAGGTTTATGTGGTGCATGTATATAGGTACCTTAGTCTAAGGCCTCCCATGTGTGTGATATCCTACTCAGCGCTAGTCGTCAGCCCCTGGTCTATTGGAGGTTGACTTGGGGAGTCACAGATCGAACCTCATGGGGTCAGGTCATGAGAGAGTGGTATCAAAGGGGGTCAGTTCCACTTTGATACCATAGTTGTGAGATTGGTTCAAGTTATATGGAGACATTGTTAGAGTGTTTCAAGTTTGGATTTTAGGCTAAGGACACTAGTGCTGGTGCGACGGTTGGTGTATCCATTCACTAGGACTTTGATAACCTACCATTTGAATTGATATATTAAGACACTTTTCATGGAGAAATAAATGGTACATGCATCATACAGGACTGGGATTTGAGTTTTCCCTCTCCTTATTGAGTTATATTCCAAGATATACTCTTTGACCGTGGTGCGTCATGGTTTTATTTCAAGATGCCTCCACAAAGATATCTATACAGGGTTCCACAACATGATTTTGGTGACAATACACCTCGAGTTAAGGCTTCAGTGTAGAGCCCTAGTTCTATGGCTAGACCTCCAGGTGGTCCACCAGTTTAGCCACCACTCGTTGAGTGGTAGGTTGTGCTGGAAATGCAGGCCAAGGATGCATGCAGGCTGAGTGCACTGCATGAGTTCTAGAGGAAGTGTCCTCTGAGGTACCAGGGTGATCCAAACCCCCCTAACTAGATAATGACTCGATCAATCCAGTCACGTGTGTTTTCCACCTTTTTAGGATACCTCCCAATCATATGGTGGTCCTAGCAGTGATATTTTTTCATGGTTCGTTCAGGTAGTGGTGGAGTCTTTTGACACAGACCTGTGATGAGTAGACCCTCTCTTGGGAAGAGTTTGTGAGGCTCTTCAGGGAGGAGTTATATCCAGCCATGCTGAGGTCAATGTGTATCAAGGAGCTTCTACAGTGGTAGTAGGAGAGAAGGACTATGTTGGAGTATTCGGATAGGTTCTTAGACATGTCGTGTTACTCCCTAGATATGGTTCAGGATCTGTTCTTTTGAGAATGGATATTTGAGCAGGACTTTAGCCAAAAGATTAGGGAATCAGTAGTGTTTTTGTGTATTCACACATATTATTGAGTGCTAGAGTGGACCCTAGTGGTGGAGAACTTCCTAGATGAGAAAATGTAAACCATTATTTTTGGGCACGAGGGAGATAACACCTCAAAAACTAGTTTGGAAGCTAGTAGACGATGACAGTCTCAAGGATCTGGGTGTTTACAGCACTTCAAGAGGCAATCCCAAGATGGAGGATCTAAGGACCAGGGCTCTCAAGCTGGTTTTGGTCATCTGTAGGAGAGTTAGTGTTATGATTATGATGTCCAAGGATATATTTCTAGAGATTGTATGAACCATCATGCTACTGAGAGGGAGACAGTCGACAGACTGCCTTAGAAGAGGCAGTGTTTTGAGCATGGGGGTTTATAGGGAAGCAGATGTGGTAGATGAGTGGGTGTAGTAACGGGAAGAGGTAGATGGTTTGAGTTTCCACCACCACCCCTAGGTGGTCCACTCCAAGCTCAGTGAGCTATAGGATAGGGGTTAGGGAAGCTTTAGGTCGTTGAGTCCCTTGACCCAGAAGTTCTGAGGGATAGAGGTATGATCTGTTTCCTTTCTACTTTCAGAATTAGTTTTGATACATTGTTTGGAGGTACTCTTTTCTTTTTTACTTCTTTCTTAAGGTTTTTTCAGGGTGTCGATAAGACCCTGTGTTGGTGTTTTTTTGGCATAGATTTGAATGCATGATAAAGAGGGATCTATCCCCCACCAAGAAGTGTTTTTGTGGTGCGATCTAAAACTATGAGGGTGAGTCAGTGCATCCCAAAGTGGACAGTATCAAGGTCTGGTAGATGATTCCCTCTGACTTGTGTATTCAGAGTAGGGTTTCATTGGTCTTTGTGTCGGGTTAGCGAGTTGGGGTACCACTAGAACCTATGACTGTAAATTGACCAGGTGCCTTATATTTTCCACCTATCACATTTAAGGAGACTTTTGCCACTTTTTTTCATGATTTTGACCTAGTATAACTGGACTTGGGTGTGGTATCCCTTTTGGTTCCCCTGAGTGCATGCTTGTTGGCAGCATAGGAACCCTATGTGGCCTTTTGTGGTGGTCTGGGTGAGCTCGCTGGCGTGGGAGTCACAGTTGAGAGCTCAGATTCTTCATGTGAACCTAGACTTTTGATTTTTAGAGATAAAAATCCTTAATGTGGGAAGGATGTATCAAATTGAATTTTTAACTATAATATTTTGGAATATTCCTCAGAATATTTCCAAAGAAGGGTACTGATTCGGCACGGAAAACCATGGCCTGAAGAGCCTCAACATGGTGATTTTAAAAATATTAAATATATTTTATCACCTGAGAACAGTTTCATATGAAATGTAGTTTAAATTTCAATTAGAGTATCAGATTTATTTTTTGAGACCATGTTTGAGTTCAGAATTTCGTTTTTACCCTATGTGTTACATAAACATTTTTCAGTGTTGGGTGTCAGGTTGGAGGCGATTTGGCAGCGGGGTGTTAAGTGGAGGATATTATTTTAATAAGATTAAAACAATATCCCTTCTCCTCCTAACCCACCCCCTTGGTGCACATGACAGGAGAATCCTAAGCCCTTCCCTTATACCCCTTTTGAAACAAATGACCCGAAGACCAAATTGACAAAACAAAGCATTGTCGATCTCGGATCTTGGTGGTGATCACTTCCAGATCATGCAACAGCAGCTTCTGATCACCAATTCGACCTCGAAGCTTTGGAATTTTTTCCGTGAGGTCGGTAGTTTTTCATTTTAGTCTCAATCCCCATTTTTACACATCATTATAAGGTTTTATATCCCTTACATTCTTTATAGGGACAACTCGAGGGTCTATCTATGCATTTCGGGGTGAACATGGGTCATTTGGGCAGTTTGTAGGGAATTCTCGACAGATTTTCCTGACTACACAGTGTGTAAACCCATCCTACACACCATGTGTTCTTACCATTTAGAGAAGATGAAGTTTTTGGGTCTACACATTGTGTACTTGGGGTTACATGTTCTGTAGGCGCCCCTTGTCATGTGGTTGGGGGAAATGGCCAGGGTATCCATGTACTGTACACGGACGTGTAAAAGAACGTGGACAAAGTACATAGACATGGGGTCTATTGCATGGGATTGGGAAAAAAACATATCTAGGTGGACATATAACTAAAATGTGCCATGTATTATGGGATGTATGTTATGTTAGGGACATGGTTGGTTGGGCTGTGTCAAGGAGAAACACGTTCAGGGGCCGGGTGAAGAAAAACATGGTGTGTACCAACTTTACACATTATGTACTTCTACATGGTTTGAAAAACTATATAGAAAGGATACACGTCCAAGTAATCAGGTGGGTTCACACATCGTGTGTACCCCTTTTCATGTCGTGTACTCCTTGAGGATCTTCGTGAGACCTTCTTCCTCCCATAACTCCTCCTTCGTAGCTCTGATTCAGGCGTGCGAATAGCCTATCCTGAGTAGTTTTCCGCATAGAATGAGATGGTGGCCTCGGATTATGTATAGGATTTGTAGTGTGTAGGAGATGTTATGTGGGTATATTGGGTTTGCAATGTTTAGAATATCAATTTGAGTGGTCCCCCTAGTACTTTCTCTATGAGGATTTTGGTATCACGTCCTCATCACAGGATTGTGATCCCTCTTCAATTGTTTTTCATATGTGCAGTGTGAGTGTGTTACCACATTCTAGAGTGAGTTGCCTCAGTCTTCTTAAACTAAAAACTCAGTGGATTTAAAGATTGTATCACCCCAAGAGGCCCCACATTATCCTCAAATCTCTCTGTGATTCCCTGGTAGTGTTCTTGGAATCGGTGTGACCAATATTTTCCCAGGCATCAATCCTCTATCCAGGAGGTTTTTCCAATAGGGGAAGGAGCCCCAAATGAGATCTAGGAAATACCCTCTAGATTTGTATTGATATATTTTCTTTCCTTCTGATTCCCATGATGTGTTCCATTTGTAGGTTTTGTGGAATCGTTGGTGATATAATCCCCTACTTTGAGAGTTAGAACAGATGGGGTTTGTGGAATTGGCATGACCAACACTACATGGGTAAAGATCCTATATCTAAGATATATGATCTCTAGGACATCATATTGGGTCGTGGTGTCCCCCAGTAGATCCTGGATGTGATCCCCTCTCTGATCAAGATCTTATTGATGTCGGTTTGGATTTGTGTTTCCCTAGCAGATCCTAGAAGTGATCCCCTAACTAAAAAGTTTTGGGTTTTGGTTTTCTAGTAGGGTTTGTATCATTCCCCAATGGGTCATAGGAGGGACCCCCTTTATGAGGAATGATATCTATTGAGTTTTATAATGACATTCTTACTTGTTATATCTAATGATTTTGTTCTCTCGGATTTAGTCCCTTATGATGGTGGTGCTACCATTGGATTTTTTATACCCGTTTTGAGTGGTATCTATCGGTTGTGCCATCGGTGATGGCTAGATTGTGCGATATGGAGTGTGTCTCTCATATGAGTGTAATTTGGGATGACTAGTCACATGGAGTGTGCTCCTAGTAGTTTTCTTTAGAGCCTTGAGTAGGAACTTGTTACTGTTGATAAGTTCAGAACCTCATGAGGCTTGGTTCCTGAGATGAGTATGGCTGGGTGTTTTTTTCTAGGTTTCCCTTGTGGTGTTGTCACATCTTGGATAACACACCCTATGGTATGATTTAACTAACCATGTTTAGCCGAGGATGGTCTAGAGATGGAATCTCTCTCTCGTTTGGGTTCCTACTGGCTGGGTGGAGCTAACTGATGCCTATCAGTTACTCCCTTTTTGGTTTGGGTTTTTGGGGTGCCTATTGAGTATTTTTATACTCAACCCTACATAGGATTTTTAAACATGTGTGATGTCTTGTGCATACCACATGCCTTTCAATGGAAACCCAGGAGGACCTAAAGCAGGCTGAGCTTAGAGAACTAGACCGACCAGGGTGTTAACTGAAGCTTGGACAAGTAGATTACTAATTGGTGCATTTGATAGTGATCCCCTCCATTTGAGTAGGTTGTATGCTTTAAAATTTTTAGTTTGGTGGGTGTTTATTTTTTTCCGTATTGTAATTCTTGTGTACTCTGGTTTGGGATAGATGTATGCATGCCTTTTTTTGTTTTCATCTTTTAGCTATATCTTTGCAATATTTCATGGAGGTGTATGTGGATTCTTGCATAAATATACCTTAGGAAAAGGCCTCCAATGTGTGTGATAGCCTACTCAATGCTAGTCGCCAACCCCTAGCCTATTGGAGGTGGGATTGGGAAGTCACGGCTCAATCCCCATTAGGTCGGGTTGTGACAAAAGCATTCTTGTTAAGAAATACAACTTGGGGATAAAATAATGTTATGTGTTCTGAAATGTTGATATTAGTGGTCCAAGATAAAGTGGCTGGTTTAAAAAAACAAATATTGGTGCCTTACCTATCAAAGAATCAAATATTAACACCATAATCCATAAGTTTTATTTCAACATCTTCCTATTTTAAAGTGTAAGTGAGATGATATTACTATGTATTTTTCTATCAGATTTCCCTAATCTCTATATTAGAATAATTATATTTGGGTGATTATAAAAATTTAGTGAAAGGATTCCACTTTTATCCTATCAAATAGTTGACATGGCTAGAGGACACTACTACAAAACACACTATTAACAGCACTATAATCGTCCTTTATCAGTTCTAGAAAAGTGTTGACTACCTCAGCGTGGTTAAAAATCCATGGATTTTATCAGCATAATTAAAATCACTAATAAATCATACTTTTATCAGTTCTTTTAAAATTTCTGACAAAATACCCCATTTATCAGTGATTTTATTTAGTGTTGATAAATCGACCCTTTATCAGTGCTTTCAAAAGCGCTGATAAAAGTATGATTTATCAGTGCTTTTATTAGCGCTGATAAAAAAATGATTTATCATCATATTTAAATGTGCTTCTAAAGAAAGACTTTATCATCACATATATAAGTGATGATAAATTGTAGCTTTAAAATAAACTTTAAAAGTGCTGATAAATTATACTTTTATCAATGCATTTAGTAGTGATGATAAAGGTTAAAACTGCAGTGTGATGTTGCAGCACACTACATCACCAAAAACCGGTGCAGTGTGCTGAAAAAACACCATGCATCACCAAAAATAGTAATAGAAATTACCAAAATAAGATACAAATACTAAATTTAAATTAAATTAAATTTCAAACAAAAATACAAGAAAAATAAAAGGCAGTTATAGAATATGTTAGTTGTTTTTTATTAAAATTAATGTAAATTTTGAATAAAAATGTGCAGTTGGAGTCATACTAGTCACATTGAGAGTTGAATTTAGGTATAACTAATTCCTACACATCAAAAATTACATATGGATCATTTTCCTAAAGTACCAAAACAATATGAATGTATTTTCTCATTTTTGAGCATGTCGGTTGTTTTTTTACTAAAATTAATGTCAATTTTGAATAAAAAGACGCACTTGGAGTCATACCGGTCACATTGTGCATCATATTGATGTGTTCTTGATCCCTACATGTCCCAAATGACTCATTTATCATTTTCCTAAAGTATCAAAACAATCATAATGTTTTTTCTTGGTTTTGAGTATGCCATGCGTTTTTTTCCAAAAATGTCATTTTAAACTGGAAACATGCACTTTGAGCCATACATGTGGCATAGTGTGTCTGTTTCAAATGATGTTTATTTATAAACATCAAAAATAAATTATTAAATATTGTTCAAAATTATTAAGACAATATGGGCATGTTTTCTCGGTTTTTAGTGAGTGAAACTTTTTTGTATTAAAATATCAATTTTAAACTGATAACAGACACTTGGAGTCATACCAGACATACCATGAATTTAATTGGTGTGTGGATGATCCCTAAAAATCAAAAATTAAATATTTATCATTGTTATAAAGTACCAAAACAATCTAAATGTATTTTCTTAGTTTTGAGTATGTTAGATTTTTCACTAAAATTAATGTGAATTTTGAATAAAATGACACACTTTGAGTCATAATGATTACACTGTGCATCAGATTGAGGTGATAATGATCCCTATATGTCCCAAATGATGTATGTAGCATTTTTACTAAAGCAAAAAAACAATATGAATTCATTTTCCTGGTTTTGAGCATGTCATTTTTTTTCACTAAAATTAATGTCAATTTTGAATAAAAAGACGCACTTGGAATCATACCGGTCACACCGTGCATCATATTGAGGTTTGGTTGATCCATAAAAGTCTCAAATTAATAATGTATTATTTTACTAAAGAATAAAAATAATCAGAATGTGTTTCCTTGGTTTTGAGTACACCACGTGTGTTTTTTACTAAAATTTCATTTTAAACTGGAAACACGCACTTTGAGCCATACAGGTGGAATCATGTATGGGTTTGACATGAGACTTATTCATATATGTCATAGATGAATTATGAATCATTTTACTAAATTATTAAAAAAAATGATCATGTTTTCTCAATTTTCAGTGAGTTACACTTTTTTATTAAAATGTAAATTTTAAACTAATAACGGACACTTGGAGTCATACTGGTCACATCGTGCATTGGATTGAGGTGAAGATGATCCATACACATTAAAAATGACATATGGATCATTTCTATAAAGTTCCAAAACAGTCTGAATGCATTTTCTTAGTTTTGAATATGTTAGTTGTTTTCACTAAAATTAATGTCAATTTTGAATATAAAGACGCACTTAGAGTCATACTGATCACACCGTGAGTCAGATTGAAGTGTGGCTGATACCTACATGACCCAAATTATATACATATCATTTTCCTAAATTACCAAAACAATATGAATGTTCTTATCAGTTTTGATTATGCAAGTTTTTTTCACTAAAATTAATGCCATTTTTGAATAAAAAGATGCACTTGGAGTCATACTAGCCACACCATTCATTGGATTGATGTTCATTTTATCCCTACACATCCCAAATAACATATATATTGTTTTCATAAAGTAAATAATATTCTAAATGCATTTACTTGGTTTTGAGAATGGCAGTTGTTTTTTTCACTAAAATTAATGTCAGTTTTGAATAAAAAGATGTACTTTGAGTCATACTGGTCACACCATGCATCAGATTGAGGCTCGTCTAATCCCTACACATCCAAAATAACTCTTGGATAATTTTTCTAAAGTATGAAAATAATCAGAATGTGTATCCTCAGTTTTGAGTATGTCGCGTGTTTTTTTACTAAAATGTAATTTTAAACTGGAAACATGAACAATGGATCTTATGTTAAGTGATAAGTGTTTTGTGAAATTTTAAACAATTTTTCTCAAACACAATCATGGTATAATATTTATTCTACTTAATTTCCCTACAATGTTATTTCTTGAAATCCATCACTTCTTGTCCTCCTCTGCTTCAGTCTTCGACTCTGCCTCCTCCTCCACCTCGATCTTCGACTCTAACTTTGCCTCTGCCTTCAACTCTGCAACCATCTATTACTTCTCCTCTACCTCCACCTCCAACTTCACCTTAGGGATTTAACAAAAAATTTATTTTTTATAGGACAGTGCTTCTAAACATATTGATTTTCTCCATTTTTCTTCTCCTTGATAAAGTGACCAAAAATAATATATAAGCATTCTGACACAAATTCTTCATATCCCAAATATTATTCAAAGTTAAAAACTCATACTAGATCACAAACATAGTAGGTAATCACCTAAATTTGTTGTTTTCATACATTATGAAAAAAAGTATGATTCCCACTTGTCTCTAGAAAAATTGATTTATTCTTTTGAGTAACTTTGTTGTCAAAAATCTTTATAGTACTGAGAAAATATAGAAAAACAAATTATTATAAATTATATTTAATGAAATTTTAATTACACTAAAAAATTACTAGTTTTTGGATGCTAGTATTTTCATGATTTATGATTTCTCTCATAAATTTACAAGCATAATAACCACAATCAATTTCATTATCTTGTTTTAGACACTATAGAAACACTAAAAAAATAAGTAAATTGTTTTGAAATATTTTTATAGTTAAATATTTCTATATATACCTTAATTTGTTTCCATTTTTAATAATCCATAGGCTTTATCATTTCATACATTCACTTCTTGCCATGATCTATCCTGTATTGAGTGATTTCCCTATCATAACAAAATTCTCATTAAAACACAAACTGAACATATAATTCAAATTTTATCTATAAAATCTTGATTTTAGTGTATTACATATTCACAATACACATCATGTATGGTTGGTTGGTTTCATATACATGAATTGAGTCCAAAAAATAAATATTTGGGGTGTATATATTGACTTCTATCAGTATCCAGTGCCTCTTAAAAAAACAAAATCAATTAAGTAATGAAAAAATTAAAAATATATTTTATGTGATTAGATCATAGAGTTTTACCCTTGAAATATAGGCATCAAAAAGAGTCTGTAATATGATTTTTTTATTAAACACTTTGAGTAACTTGCCTTTTTCTTATTTAATTTCTTTCTCATTTAAAGATAATTCTAGCATAGAAATGATATAGGGATTAATGAATCCAAATCGTGCTTCACATGATCTTACCTTTATATATATATAATATAAATGGCTATAAAAAATATGAATATTTATTAACTTTAATAAAAATATTTACCTCACTATTTGGATAGAAGTATTGTGAAAATGTACCTTATGTATGTATTCACAACTGAGATGCCCATCCATTCATGCTTGAGAATCTCAGTTAGAGTCTCGAGACCAATTATGTTTGTGATGGAATATCCATATATTTTTTCTTTATATTCAATTTAAGACAAATTGTTATCTTTAAATGTGGTCTCTTCATGAAGTTGTAATGATAAAAAATGTTTCTCTACAATTGGATGAAAGAAGGTACTCTCAGATGGTCGTATTTTTTCTTGGTTGATTCACTAGATTTTCTTAATTCGACCTTTCATTCCCCCACCGCTTTATCCATCTATAATATCATTCCCCACTTCATACATTTTATCATCAACCATTTCATGTTTTTCATATTAAAAATCATTAAATACATACCTCAGGTATCTTTATAAGATTATACATCCATGCTATGAAATCTCTAATAGCAGTTTTGCCAATTGTAATATCCGGACCATCAAGTAGAACAGGAAATGCGGCAGTCAGCTCATAAGCTACCTCAATCCTCACTCTCATGTAATTTTTTGTGAGGGGTTGATTGTATATATGGTATCCTAGGATATTATACACTGTACCCATCACAACATGGATGTGTGTGGGTGTTGACAGATAAAAATCATGTGAAACTATACCCTACATAATTTTAGTAATATAAAGTTATCTGAAGTTTTTTTATTCACATTTAGGATAAAGAGGAATAAAAAATTTGACAACCCTAGGTAAGGTATGCAGTTGGTGGAATGACTAGTCTCAAAGCTAGTGTGATCATTTGGTTCATGAGCAGATATTTTCCCCATTTCCGATTCACATTGATTATTTATTATACATTGGTCTGACAAACCATACCACAAAATAATATATAGTAGTGAGTCTAATTGTGCCTAAAATTGTCTCATCATATTATATATATCTTCATGTGGTTTTATCTTCTAAAAAGATGTTCGAGGAGAGAATCCAAAACCTAATCCTCTAATGTGACCATATTGTTAAGGCTGCTTCAAAGCTACTGAAAGTCACTTTTCTTCTGGTAAGGTTGTTTACAACTCTTGTTTCTAAACCATATAGAAAAATATGAACATATTTATTTATTTTTAATATTGTTAAAAATCGTAACAAATTACAATTATTTCATACTTACACATTCTTCCCATACTGATTTTTGTGTTTTTATCAACTAATTTAACCTCTTTATTTACACGAGCCTCCTTCCATAGCATATGATGTGGGATAGAAGTGGATTCATATTTTGAATCATAAATATAAATATAAAAAAAGGAACATATTTTGTTTCATATCATATAATTAAACTTTTATTATTGACTTAAAATACATACCAATTTATTCTCTAATGAAGTGTACCACATCCTTCTTTTGTGATAGGGTTATGTTGGTTTTGATGCACGCTCTTTATTTTCAGAACAATTTTGTTGTTTCATAAATTAAATATTTTTAATCAAGTTAGATAAAATAAATAATGTAAAATAATATATTATTTACCACAATACACTTGAAACGATTTCTCATTGAAACAGTTATAGAAATAATTCCATGTTTCTTGCTTTATAATATGTGAATAACTAGGTGGTGGGTGGGGATTTATTTTTCCCTCAGCATACCTTAGATGTAACTTCATCAGAAGAGTTTAGAAGCCTCTATCAGCTTTTACAACATCCATTAAGAAAAATTTCTTATGAAAAATTTCTAAAATAAATGAAGTCTACAAGGAATAATGAAAACTAAATAAATATTTCATTATATAATTTTTTAGTAAAATAGAGAAAGTATATTGTAACATTATTTTTTATATATTTACAAATGATTTCATTTGTTATAGGTTGGACATAGTGCAATGAGTCAATATAAATCGGCACATTCATCCTCATTATGAAACCAAGATAACTAATGAACGTTGACTTGTTGGGGTCAATAGGTTGGTTGTATTGATTCCAACCAACCTCAAATTTTATACCCTGACTTATTGCCTTGATAATTTTATTAAAAATTGTGATGTTTATTCATTGTTGTTTTTTATCAACATGTAGTTGATCCCCTAATAATTTCACAATTTCATCATCAACAGTTTGTTCTTCCTCGGGATTGGTAACATCATCATGTTCAGAGTACATTGTTTGAATGAGTAGTAAAACATTAAATTTGTCTTCAATAACAACAATACAATACACTCCATGCATAAAAGTCTACAATTTCATGCATCTTGCATGAAAATTGTTACTTTCTTGAACAAAGATATAATACTTCAATACTAAAGAATAAATAACCTTTACTACCTTTATTTAATTCATCTGCGGACACTTGATTACCTTCCATATCTTGATGATGGATTTGAGTCTACTCATTCAATATTTCAAACTAGCCTTCCTCCCATCACTATTCGGGAGGTATTTCATCGATGAACTTTCAAACCATAATGATGTAAGGAAGGCAAGTTTGAAAGGAGTCAAATCCATCATCAAGAGATGGAGTGTCATAGGAACCTATACTAATGGAATCACTCAAAATGACTCCTAAAATGAAGAGGAATTGTAATAACATCACTCTAATGGTATTGAAGAAATGAATCTCACCCCACCTATATTGTACATCACTTCTTTATACTCAAGGATTCATCACCTTCCAATTTTGGATATATTTTTTAATCCATCATAGGATCCCTCCAATAACGTGCATCCCTTTAAAGGGTGAATTTTTTAACTTATTCTCAATATTGATCTAGAATTTTTCTACTCTTATAAATTAAATGAATACATTAAATGTAACCATAAATTTATTATTATGATATATTACCATAAAATATTGGAGGAACCACAGATACTTCCTGTCATTGAAAATTATACCACATATCTTAAAGTATATCTATAATTAACTCTAGGAAATCAGGATCAACATGAACTCTAGCATACAGAGGATATTCATTGGCTCCTTCCTATGGATATGTAGGGGTAATAGTGGTGACATATTCTATATTAATTTAGATATTCACATAATTTTCCCCTTCCAAAAAACAATAATCTTTTAGAAATAGGAACAAAATAATCTATATTAAATGTGAACCCCCTTCCCCTATCTCTCATTCACTTCATTTTTAATAAGTATTTTCATATTTTAAATATAATTTAAAAGATGTTAGAATCATTCTTTTAAATATAATTATGAATCAACTAACTAATAGTATCGATAAATTGGGTTACTAAACAAACTCAATCAATTAATAAGTTATATAAATCTAATCATCACTAATAAGTAAATAAGAATGAAATATTTATTTACTATTTATATTTATATTAATATAAATTTATAATTGATTCTATAAAAAAGACACATAAGAACATGAAATTTCATATATTATTACCTATTCCTACCAATCTACTCCTAAATAAGAGGCATGAGACTTGAGAAGATGGGTCAAGAACAAATCAAAAAATACACCCAACTTTGATAAGGATAAACCATCAGTCCATAAGAAAAAATCAAAAATACCACAAATTATGTGTCCCATTCTAAAGTTGCATAAGGACCCCCAACACAACCACACAATTGAAGAAGGGCATATCCAAACAATAAGACTCATCAAGGAAAACAAATCCTATCAAAAGCAATAAAAGAACCAACTACTAGATTCCCAAGTCTCAAAAAACTCTACATCTACAAAATAAATATCCTAATATGGGGTTTTAGAGAAATAATGTTCCATATTTCACACTCAATTTAGAGTCTGGGTAGATATTGAAACAAAATGAGTCTCCTCTAAATGAAGGGAGAAATCACTAAGAGTGTTATCCTAAGAGACAAAACCTCTACTATTTTATTTGAACATTTCATGAGGAATAATTTAAATTAAACAAGATACGAACTAAACTATTTAATTTCCAACATATCAAATTAAATAGTCCCTCTAATACCACAAGACAAATCCAAAAGCATAAACACCAAAAAACACAACATCAAAAAATTATAAAAAATATTATTCCTAAAAAACAATAACTTTAAATAAAGAGTTTTAAAACACTAAACTTGATTAAAAATAAAAAAACCATTTTTATAGTTTAATAATAGTTAAAATCATTTTTAAATAAACTAGTTCATTTTAAATCATTCCCATAAAAATATACATTTTTTACAAACCATTTTTTTCAAAACCCATAATGAAATCAACCAATTTTTTAAATACCTTTTGTGATATAATAAATCTATTTTAAAATAAACCATTAAAAATATTTAATAACCTAACATTTGTTTAAAAAATAAGAAAAACCCATTTTAACCCAAAAAACATTTAATGTTTTCAAAACACTACACAACACTATATCAAATTCATTTCAATAACATCAAACAACACCAACCCCTTTTTAATTGACCTCCCACAAGAGATAATTCACTTTCAGAGTAATTAAATAATTAAAATTGGATGAAAGAAGTCTAAAATGAAATTAAAAACCTCTTGTGTGTTTAGTGGAGTCCTTAGAACTATCAACATGGGCTCCACATGGTTGGATAGACCATGGGAACTAGCCTTGTAGCTCCATATCTTCATCCACCATCACCCTAAGCTCAACCAAATCCAAAAATAACTTAAAATTAATTTGTAATTTAATTATAAATTCTCATATCAAACACCTCAAACTGATCAAAATCTCAATCAAATTCTAAGACTCAAGCCCACAGTTCCCTGGAAAATCATTTCTCTAAACAGAAGAGAGTTTGTGACACTCTCCCCCACATGAACCTCTCAAGTTCCAAAAACATAAATCCACATTGCCCTTACTATTAATATAAAATAAATAACACTTTTAAACTTAGGAAATATGAAGAACCTATGCTCAGATACCATTTTTCACAAACTAGCCAAAGTCATTTGTCAATGCTAAGGTATATAGATAACATGTGTGAGAAATGGGTTGATGTCTTTAATGTTTAACTAAACTCAATTTGATCATACTATAAATCTATAATGACCTTTGTAGTAGTGTAGGGTGAAAATATATTTTATTTATCCATAAAGGCCCATACACATATGTTGACTAACCTTACCATATGAAAAAAAACCTTATTTTTCTTCGAAATAATTGTCTACGAAGGAAAAAAATGAAATAGAACCACTAGTTGTATTTCAATATCAAGGAGAAGATATGTAGGGTTCATCATGGTTAATAATAGAACAAAAACACAAAATTCGGAACCCAAAGCATCAAAAAATGATAGAGGAAAAGTATAAAATAACATACATTAGATTCTATCCTTGATTAATCCAAGGGAACGTATAGGAGTCATGCCGGTAGTAGAGGAGTTTTGTGAGAGATTAAGAATCTTGAGTGATAGGTTCATGGTTATGGTTTCTTTAAATAGATTAGGGACGCTTTTAAAACTACTTTCAAAAAAGAGCTGATAAAGAATCCTTTTATCAGCGTGAAATTTATAAGCACTGATAAAAGAGATATTTATCGGCACTTTTTTAGCACTGATGAATCTCGAGCATTATCAGTGCCAAAAAATCCCTGATAAAAGACATATTTATCAGTGCTAATGTTTTAGCACTGATAAATATCTCTTTTAAGAGTGATTTTTTAGCACTGATAATGATTAATCTTTATCAGTGCTAAAAACGCACTGATAAAATTTTTATAATTATAATTATTTAAATAAATTAATTATAATTTTATAATTATTTAAATAAATTTACTATAATTTTATAATTATTCAAATATGTATAATTATTTATTTATAATTATATAAATACTTATTTAAAAAATTATTATTATTTATTTATAACGATTATAAATATAGTAAATTTACAGTTATAGATATATTTATTAATAAATATTTAGTTACAAATATGTTTTTAACATTATTAATGGATATATAATCTTAAATACATGAATTTTACAAATGAGTGAAATTGAATAAATCAAAATGATTACACTATAAAAATATTGAAAAAATGGATAAGTTTTATTAATTAAATATAAGTTATTAAAAAAATATGGATATATATATATATATATATTTAAGTGGATGAATACATATTGAAAATACTAAAACATAGTAAATAAGTATAGATAAATAAATAATATAAAATGATCATATTCAAAAATAAAATAAAAAAAATTATTAATAATGAATACCCTAACCGTAGTATTAAAAAAATGACTAATTAAAAACATAATATATATTAAATGTATCATGTTATAATGAAATTCTAAAATATACTTAAATTTGAATAAATTACATAAATATTAGGTGTATGTGTTTCTATATATGGCGTAAATATATTTGTGTGTGTGTTTGTGTATAAAAATGGATTAACATATGTGTGTGTGTGTGAAATAAATGCACCACATGACATTTGATATAGGTTAAATTGAAAAATAAAACATCATTAAAAATGAATAATACATTAATATGTTTTTAATTAACATTTTATATATATTATACTTATTCATTTTATATATCTATATTTAATATATACTATTTATTAATATTTATAATCTATATATATGTATATATAATTTATTAATTTTTATCAATAATTATTTAATTAATAAAATGGTTCATATTTTTCTTAATTTACTCATTTTATTTTTATTTGTTTAATTTTTCATTTTATTCTATTCCTTTATCAGCGCTAAAAAAGCATTGCTAAAAGGAAACTTTTATCATTTCCAAAAATGCACTGATAAAGGGAACCTTTTATCAGCGCTGAAAAAAATCTTTATCAGTGCTAAAATAAAGAACTGATAAAGGTTTCCTTTATTAGTGCTAAAATAAAGCGCTGATAAATATTACCTTTATCAACACTAAAAAACTGCTGATAAATAGTGCCCTTTATTAGAGATTTTTTTAAAACTGATAAAGGTGGACATTATCAGTGAATTTTTCTAGCACCGGTAAATATCATCGCTATTATAGGTGTGTTTTGTAGTAGTGGAAGATCAGAAACATTTATGTCAAATATATTATGAAGATTCATATTGTGTGTTCGGCCATCATTTCTAATCAAGTCTCATTCATTATTTCTTGATTTTAGAAGAATAATTAGGAAGTTATGTATTTTAGTTGAGGTTGAGAATAAATTGTCATATTTTGGTGGATGGTCAGATAGAGTGGGCTATTAATATACATGGGGATATTCTTTAAGCATGTGTGATTATTTTGGGGGCTCTTTAGAGCATAATTTATCATTGTATGAGTTTTATTATAATAAAAGTTTCCAAGCCTTAATAAAACGAAACTGTTTTAAAACCTCTACCAATGTATATGTTTGTCCTCTCATTATTGCATATAGTTGGGTGAGCATTCCTTTTGTAGAATTATAATTACTCAGGAAAATTATGAATATAGTTTTGTTCTTTTAGAAAACACTAGAAACTACTTAGGGTTTTTAGATATCATATTCCCACTATCATCATCATCCACTAAAATTCATTATTGGGGGTTGGTGATTTTGTAATTTTGTGTCTTGGCTGAGACATCTAAGGCTAGGAATGAAGGGAATGTTTTTATCATCTTATTTTGGGCCATTTTAGATCATGGATCATCCCAAAAAAGTGTCATAGTAGCTATATTTACCAACCATGAATAGATAAATTAATTAATTATTTCATTTAAACCAATTAATGATGTATCATCATGACCCAACTCACAAGGTTGAGTGGGAGGATTTGGATTTGAATCCTAAAAACACTATGGTGATAAGAATATCCTTGTTATTCATCATTATAATAAAGTTATCTAGGTAAAACCAACCTATTAGTTAATGTTATATGGTAGTATGGAAGTGATATCTATGAGACTTGGGATCACGAGGACTTGATGAGGAAGTAATGGGATCTCCTTTTCTCATATGATAATAACTAGGAAAAAATTAGGGTAATAATGTTATGTGGTGGGGATAATTATGAAACCCACTAAATAATTAGCATGTATTTAAATTCATTATTTATTTATTTTATTTTATTTTTGTAATTTTTTATAGTTAGAGGATTGAGAATATGAAAATAGGGGAAAATTGATTTTGGTGCATGGTTAACCCATATTTATTGATAAATATATACCCAAACCATTCCAAATAGGTAGGGGTATTCTAGTTCCATTTTCATGGTTGGAACAATGTTCTCTAAAATTTTTAAATTCCAATGAAATATATATATCCTCATTTGATACTTATGGAAATGGAACATGGTTGGCATGTAGTTTCACAAATAGTCTGGAAAAAAACATTGTAGAATTCTTAGTTTTATAAAAAAAATTAAATTTCTTGTGTACCATTGTTTAATTATAACCTCTTCCTACCTCACTTTTTCTAAATTTTTTTCATATCTCCTCCCAACCTTGGACCTCTCCTTATAATTACTTCTTAGTTACCTACTCTTGAGTTTGGGTATATTATTAAATGTAAAAACTTGTTATATCATGGATTTATCCTCTTAAATTCTTCAAAACTTCTTATTATTCCATTTATATCAAATATTATTTCCATAGTTGGCCATATAATACAATTATATTGATAAGGTTGGAATCTATGTTAAATCTCTTTGGCTTCTAGGATTTTTAGAATCCTTCTATATCATTTCCTATGATTTTTTATTAAGGTGGTGAGGTTAATGTGAATTTTATTCATGTGTCATTATATTATCGATCATTACCTTAGCCGGACTCTATTGATCATGTCTCCCTTTTGTTTTATTTGTTATATTATTATTAAATTCTTAAGTCTCAAAAAAATTTCTCATGTATGTAAAACATTTTATACTTTCTTCTCCATTGAGGTTTTAGGTGGATCCATGAATGGGTAAATACTTTTGGGATTTTAATTTTCTTTAATAAGATCAATTTTTTTTTGGTGTTTCTTAGGGGGAAACAGTAAACAACATGGTCATAGTGTAATATCTTGAAATTTTAAAAGAACGCTATCTTGGATAGTGTGTGCAACATTCAAGAATAGGCTAAATTTAAGTATAAAGTATTACTATTTAAATGTTATAGTTACATATTATCTGTTAAATTGGTAGGTATAAATAGAACTAACCATATTATGAAATATATATGATGTTCTTACTAAATACAAAAGTATTGATTAATTCCTAGGAAATAAGAACTCAATTTTTCATTAGATTTATTTTATGTTTTAAAAATATTTTTTCTTTAAAAATTGATATTATTTATTTTTGGGATAAAATATTTTAATAAATTTTTGGAAATTTTAGAAATTTTAATTAATAATAAGTATTTAATTTTTTAAATTAACATACTAAAATTATCATAAGGTTCAATTTTGCTATATATTTTGAAAAAAAAATTATTTTTAAATGAATAGTGAATATACTAATTTTTTAAAATATAATTTATTTTCATTAAATAATATAATTTAAAAGTCTCATTTGATCCTAAAGTAACATATTTCCTATTTATATATAAATAATATAATTATTTACATAGGAATCATCATTATATCTTAATTTTTTATAAGTTCATTTTTGAGCTTAAAAATGCAATTTTCAAAAAAACTTCTTTCTATTATGTTTTTCATTTTTATATTAAATTAATTTCTACCAATTCTATAAAATTAAACAAGAAAAATAGATTCCATATTTTTAATAATGTGTTTCAAATTTGTAAAATTAGTACATTTTATTTTTTTCATCATGAATAATAACAGTGGTAAAACTTATCACATTGACAAAAGGTAAAATGTGGTAAATAAGGTTAAAACTATAGGGTAAAACGTTAAAAATAACACTAAAACATACATTTATCCTATTTTATCATTGGTTATTAACCAAAATATTATAAGTAAAATAATTTATTTTAAAAAATTATTTTGAAATTGTAAACCCAATCTTGACTTTTTCAAATATAAGATATATTTTATTCAATGAAAAAATATATTTTCTAGATCTTTTCAATTAGTAAAATGTTTGGGAGATAATATTTGGTTTTTTATTGATAATAATGTATAAAAAACTTTATTTTTTTAGTTTTTGAAAAAAAAAATAATCCAATTTATTAACTGATTTCAAGGGAAAATGATTTTTATTATAAAATTGGGCATTTTCATAAAAACTGTTTTTCATCTGTTTTATGTTCTTATGTTAAATTTTTCTTCTTCTACCATTATAGTTTGAACTTGATAAAATGGATTAAAATTTTGGACTTAGTATGTTTAAATATGGTTATAAGGACCATTTTATTTTTGTTCATTTAATTATGTTATCATGGTAAAAATTTAAGTTATTATGGTTAATGTAAAAATGATTTTAATGTTGTTTAACTAAGATATAAGGATTAAAATTTATCCAACACTTTTATTAGTTTTATTAGATAAGTATTTTTCTACAATGAACTTATAATTATCAAAAACTTGAAAATTTCTTTCCACTTTCCTTTTAAAATAAAATTTATATTATTTTATGTAAATATAGAGTCATTAATGCCACTCCCTTTATTTTAATATCTATAAAATTTTAAATAGGGATAAATTCCACTTATGTTAGGTTATAAATTATTATTATAAATATAAAATAATTTTTATCATTTTAATTTATTTAAATATTTTAGTGATGAAATAATTATCATGAATGGTTATGCTACACTGACATCGTTCTTGTGCAAGTAGTAGAAAAATCAAGAAAATTATTTTAAAAACTATAAAATAGTATATTTTTGGGGTGATTTTTAGTGTAATATGAATTTTATAGATCATAATAACATATTAAATATTTTTTAATGGATTATATTCTAATTAAATTTTTTATGTTCTTTTCAATGTCAAATAAAATTTATATTTAAAAAGATAATATTAATAACAATTTAAAATAATCCATATTTTATTAAATGATTTGAAATTTATAAATATCATATATATATATATATAATTAAATGGAATATGGTTTATAATATTGAAAATGCTTCATATTTATGTCATTTTACTTTTATAGAAACTTTTATAACCCTTAAATAATAAAAAACATTGATATCATCATAATTATCAAAAGGGTTAATGAGGGTTTAAAATAAAGAGATAAGGGTAAAAACATAATATAAACATATAAAAATTTTATTGGATGTAAGGGTTTAAGCCTATAATAATACTATATTTTAATTATATCAATTTATATTTATTTTTAAATTAAAATTATTTCATATTAATTTAATGATTTTTGTAATTCCAAAAGGGCCCCTCCACTCACTTATAAAAGGGAACCCCATCACATCTTATCTCCACACATAAAGATCCATTTTTTTCAGCCAATATATACCCTAATAAATTAATAATTTCCTTCCACACATTATATAGGTATTATTTTTGGTTTAATATCAACTTTATAGGGCTTAAGCTGTAAAGAAAAGGAAGTTGTCCAAAGAAGTGGTATCGCTTTTAACCAAATGTTTTGGTTTTATTTATTATTCTACCCTCTTAAAATATTTTCAACCATACTGAAATAATAACACTAGTATATTCCATATATTGATATATTTTTACCTTAATGTAATATGTTATATTTTTCTCCTCTTACATAAAATGGTAATTGAAACCATCATTCATTTGTATGGGGGACTACTACCACACGAACCGATGAAATTTTTTTTACATCACCTCCTATCACAACTGGTTATAATTATTAAATTAATATATATATATATATGATATTAATATAATAATTATAATTATTTAAATATAACATATTATCATATTTTTATCATTTCTATCCATTGAAAAATGATAATGTCGTTCGTGCATATGTATAGATTTCCACCTCCATGAAGCGATGTAATTATTTTTACATAACCACATCACATGGATACTATATAAAATTTAATTTAAATATGAAATATTACATTTATAATATTATTATAATTCTATAAATATAAAATAAAATTTAACTTCTTTCTATCATCATCATTTAAAAATGGGAATGGTACTCATGCGTGTGTACAACCTGCCATCTCCCTTATTATAATGTAATTTATTTTCCCAAATATATCTTCAATGGTTGGTTTTAAATGTATGATTAATTTATAAAATTATTAATTATTTAATAATTATTATTATAGATATGATGGAATAATTTTCGTGTTGACCATAGTCAACCATCCAAAGTCATTTTTTGAAATATTTTCCGAATATCATCAAAACATCCTACATGAACTTAATTTATTAAGTAATTGTATATAACATGATAAAAAAATAAAATTAATAATAAAAATGAAAAAGTTTATTAAGTAAGTAATTAACATAATTTTATTATTCCGTATGATAAAGAACATATGTGATACATCGAACTCAGAGTAAGAGACATTTTACCTTAAGACCTCATTTTAAAGGTTTTAATGATTTATTTCTAAAACCTTTTTTTCCATGTCAATATTCATACAATTATTTTTTACATGTATTTATATAGGAATAAAATATTTATAAATGTATTTTTTACTTTACTTTTTAATTTATTTCAAATGTTTTAAAAAATAATCTATTTATGTATTTTATATAGAATGTTTTTACAATCATTACAAAAGGAAAAATTAAGGTTTTATTTTAACATGTACAACACCAATTGATTTTTTCACTGAAAAAAAATATTATTTGATGTTTTTATTCCTTCTTAAGATTATATTTTTTCTTTAAAAAACTAATTTCCCTTATATTCTAGGTATCTTAGTTTTGAATATAGGTTTCTAAAAGGAAAGGGTACTTAAATATCCAAATATGTTTTACAAATGGGTTTAAAATACTTTCTTAAGGTTTTTATGATTAAATAGTGAAATAATAAAATTTTATGCTTGTGATATGGTATTTAGAATTATATATGATGATGGGTGAGCCCAACATAACTTATATGAAAGGTGGTCCTAGTATATCTTATATGATGGGTGATCTTGAAATAGCTCTACAATGAATTGGGTAATATTCCTAGTATTCAATGGATTTAATTTGGATCTAGTTATTTATGATATAATGAGTTGTAAATATAATTATACAAGTTTCATAAAAGGGTTTATAATTGTTTTCATTGGGTTTTAAAGGTTTTCTTTGAGAAAAATTTGATTTCTTATCTTATGTATAGGATTTATTTCATTTTTTCAAATAATATTATGAAAAGGGTAAGCATACTATGGGTTTCCATGTTTTTTATCAAATAAACATATCTATTTATTTCATTTCCCTTAATAATATTTTTTCTCATTAAACAATTTTAAATGCTTTTCAAAGGTTTTTAGGATGAGTCTGAACAAATAAGAGCTCTATTTTAAATTCATAAAGAATTTTCATGAAATGAAAATGTGTTTTGTTTTAAAAAAAATTATATTGTGAGGGAATAGATACTGAGTATAAGTGTACAATTTGTAATTTATGGGTTTATTATGTAATATATATGACCTATTTCTCTAAAATTATAATCCTAAAAGGATCTTATAAATGAAAGAATATGAATTATAGTATAAATCCTAAAGATTTGGTAATATTTAAGGTTGGGTCATTAAAGTTGGTATTAGAGGAAAGGATTAGATAACATTAGAGATTAAGATATTTTTAGGTGAGTATAACATAAAAATTATGGATACCATCATGGGTTTATGAGTTCAAGGTTGATCATACATTTAATGTAATAGATACCCCTTTTATGATATGGGAATACTTTAAGGGAAATTTATTGTTTTTTTCTAGATGTTTGAGGATTATGTAACCCTTAGGTTTAACATGTAAAAATTTTATTTGAGGAATAATGACTTTATATTTTGTGTACATAATTTTATGGTTTTGATAAATTTTAGATTTTATATGATATTTTATGTTAATTTAATTATGGTTCATTACAATTTTATAAAATTTGTATTATTGCATAGATTAGTGTGACATTGTAATGTGTTTTATTGACTATCTAATTAATGTTAATTTTTAAGAAGTTAATTATTTTGGGGAAATGATACAATTAATGTAAATTGAAATACTTTTATATAAGATTGTATTTTTATTTGAGGGATAAATTTTGAATTATCTTTTGGTTGTATATATTATTTTATATTGTCTTTATGGTTATTTAACTAATTTATGGAAATGATTAGAATATTTTTAGATAATATGACTAGAGTATATACATTTTGGGTACACTATATTATAAGTGACTAATGTTGATTAGAGATTAATGTTAAATTAATCTTGGAAGAATATGTGATCAAATCCTTCTGATTTTTTTTATTTTGAACATGGTTGGGAATATTTTTGATGAATTTTATGTTTAGTTATTTATTTAATGATCTAAGATGAACATTAGGTTATATTTTTGAGGATTTTTTGAATAATATTTCATTTCTTCATATGAATGTTTATTAATTTTTAGAATTATCTTACCTTATGGTGACCATTTTGGTTTTGGTTAATATCTAATAATAGAAGAAATATTTTTTTGTCCTTTTAGGTATTTTATGATCTGATAAAAGTTTATTTTCATTCTTCAGGCATGAAAATTTTATCTTGAATACTCATCATTTGGAGATATAGATGATATTATGCTAGAAATTTACTAAATGGTGAAATTACACTTTTCAAGTAAGTATATTTCTTTATTTTCTTGGTCTAGATATGTAAAGGAATTACTCACTTGTATGAAAATTTCCTTGAAATAATAATATTATTTAATTTCCTTCATTTAGGATGATTTATTTTTATTTTTCACACCTCATTGATTTATGGTTTTATGGTCACTTAATTTCCTATAATAAATCACTTTCATGTGATCAAATTTTTCTATCACTCTCCATAATTATTTAGACATTATATATTAACTATATGTCTATATTTACACTTTCCAATAATGTTATCCTATTTGGAATACTAGTTATGTGTTATTATAGATGACCTTTATATTTCTCTTTCCCTATTTTCAAGAAGATGTTTAATTATCCCTTTTAATGATGTGTGTTTTAAAAAAATGTATTATAAAATTTCAAAACCTTGATTACCAAGAACAAGTTAAAATTGTAAGGATGCAGTTTAATAAAGGGGGTAGAATGTAATATCCCAATATTTTAAAAGAACACTATATTTGATAGGGTATAAAACACACAATAATGAGCTTAAGAGATCCATGAAATATTATGACTTAAATTTTATAGTTATAACCTAACCATTAAATTGGTCAGTATGAATAAGATAAACTAAATTATTAAGTATATATAATGGTCATATTAAATGAAAATTTATTGATTAATTCTTAAAAAATAAGCACGCAATTTTTTATTAGAGTCATTTTATGCTTTAAATATAGGTTTTTGAAAAAAATGGGTTTTGATGTTTTTTGGGGAAAATATTATAATAAATTTATTTAAATTTTTGAAAACATATTTAATAAAAATGATATAATTTTTAAAATCAACAGACAAAAATTATCTTAGGATGAAATATTTGAATTTTTCTAAGGATTCTTTTTTTCAGTGAATAGTGAAAATATCTATTTTTGTAAAGCTATCATTTATTTTCAATAAATAATTTAATTTAAAATTATAACTTTATCCTAAATTAACATAATTATCTTTTATTTATAAATAATATAATTACTTACATCATAATTTTAATGTCCCTTAGCTTGATACTCCCTCATGTGACAAAGATGAGTTGGCTACTAGACCTCAGGCATTGACTGCGCTGTCATGACACGTCAAATTGATTATGTTTTTAAGGATGATTTATAGTCTAGGACATACCCTAGGTCATCTCTCAAGGAGAGTTGGTGGCTTATAGTGTTATTTTTAATAAAGATTACTAAAAGAGGGGGTGATTTTGAAAATAGTTTTAAGAAAATAACATAAATTAAAGAGTTTAATAGTTGATAGAATAAGGTGGTGGTTTATGAATTATGAGATAAGTAGATCACTTCAAGTTCAATACAAATCTTGGATAGTTCATTGTTCTGAAAATTTCACATGGTTTTGTGTAATTCTTTGGTAGAGGGTTGTCAAGATCTTGATTCCCCTCTTTCCTCTCTAAACATTACACAAAGTACCAACCCTTGACACAACAATCGTGTTGTCAAGGTTTGGACTTCAAGAACAGATTAAAGGCTACTAGAGCATACTAATATATTTTTTATGTGTGAGAGAAAGAGCATCCTTGTGTTTCCCAATCGGAATAACTCAAGTTTCCCACTTGAAATTTCAACCCAATCGGTGTTGAAATGAAAAGTGTTTCACTTAATTAAACCAAAGAAATGAACTCAGAGGAGAAACATGTTTAGATAAAACATAATTGAAATAATCCACACAGAAATTACACAAAAATAGTATAGTATCAAGTGCCAGAACTCCCTCCCAAGTATGTGTAGCTCCCTCGAAATGATCGCCCACCGTTTAGCTCGCCATCGAGAGGAGGAGGAGGCTCAGGTGGAACTCCCCCTTCATACTTGATTCCCCTATGAGGATAGGGGCCTCCAGAACACCTTGGATGATGAGAGGGATTATTTGGGTCTCCAAAATACGAGAGCTTTGCCTCCTGGCCAAACTTTCAAATGAGGAGCCCAAGGTGCCATTTTATAGGAAAATGGGAAGGTGGTTTTGAGCACACAAAATTATTAAAACCACTTGTCACAGGTGTTTAGACCTCCATACGGCCATATCTCAATTTGGAGAAAATAAAAAAGTTGTATCCCCACCTGTTGGATGTCTCCAGTGAAAGTTTGTCATAAATTGGACACTTATATCCCGAGATATGGATAGATCACAACACACCACTTTTTGACATCGGGCAGATTCGGTGTGCTAGATAGATCAGGTAGGTTGGGCCACTAGATGGCCGAATGTGTCTTGGGTTCCTTCATAAGAAATGTATCCCAATAAAATTTTGACCAGACCAAAAAATATGAGCCCAATTGGATGCACAGTCTAGTAGAAGTGTGCAGATTAATCCACTGGTGTGCTTGGATCTTGCGCAGTTTTGGCCTATTTTTCTTAGACATCATCATGGGCCCTCCAAATCTCCTCCTCCTGCAATGAAATCATCAAAACAAGTATCATTTCCATTTTTAACAGCGATAAAAACAAAATAAATGATTCAAAAATGGAATTCAACTTGTCATTTTTGTTATAATTTTTAATATAAAACAAGTTCAACATAGTGGTGTAAAGGTGAAAATTACACAGTGAATCATGGTACGATCACACCCCCACACCTAAACATTTACACTCCTGGGAAAAGTTACATATCCAAATAAAATGAGGTATATAAATAATCCAAATATCATGATGATTTAACATTCGAGGAAATTTTAATTCATTAAAGTAATGAGGTCAATGCACGAACCACACCAAGGAGTTTTTCCTATGGAAAAAGATGTCTCATAAATTATATCACAATGAAATTCAAAGAGATTCATGACACCAACATGAGAAAGTAATTAATAAGTCAAACATTCTACTAAATCTACATGTGTGTGTTTGAAAACCATTCCATGCAATCCTTTCCACTTTCTATCTAATAAATATAGGTTTTTTAAAATTATTCATATTTAAATGAATTTTCACTGAACCTGTCCTACATTCTTTACAATCATATTTCAAGACCCACTCACTTAAGCATTCCCAAAAGTCAAACTATAAGCTCCCAACCTAGATATTCCCATATGTTTTACATTTCATTACTCCCCTAATTTATTATTTTTGTTTTTTTTTTAGTTTCATTTGGAATAAATCTCACACTCATCTCTTAACCCTTGTTTGATATCCTTATGACACTAATTTCAATAGTTATAATAAGATAAAAGGTTTAGGAGGAGTGGTTTTTGACATGCCCAAGACACAATCCAATTTTTTTAAGGGTGTATAACATTTGTACATTAGGTATACATGCATAGGTTAATCTGGTATAGTAACGAAATATATCAGATAAGGAACGAATGTATGGAAATATCATTTAAAGCTGAAAAATATTAACCTAACATATATTTACCTTATTTTAAGTAAGAAATATTCACACTTTGTGGTTTGGTGCAAAAAATATGTATGGAGATATTAGTGACACATTTTTTCCAAAAACTACTCATACAAGGGGAATCAATCATCTCAAATGTTTCACAGTGATATAACCATTTATATCATTGACAGAAAGCTAATTCACTAAAAAACACTCTCTGATTTTAACTTCATATAAAAACTCTTTTTTTCCATTCTTTATGGTATTTTTACTTTCCCCCCTTTATAGTCACCTAATCATGGAACTTTGAAATTTTTGATAGGGGGGGAATGAAAATACCATAAAGAAGACCAAAAAGAGAAGAAAGAAGAAAGACAATGGAAATCCTAATGAACCCAACAAGATGGGGAAAAGTGAAAATACCATAAAGAATGTGAAAATGAGAATAAAGAAAGAAAAAAATGATGAAAATTTCTATCTAACCCAGGAATTTACCCATCCCCATACACCTAGAATGTGTAGTGTCCTCACTGTAATAATTGAGAAGGTGAGAAGGAATGATAAAACCTGGTGCGTTTCACTGGTATGTTGCTTCTTGAACATGGAGTTCCTCCATCGGGAACTCTGAAAGGCCCTCGTGGAAGTGCTTCATCCACTGCCCATTGATAGTGAAGGTTTGCTTGGTTTCTTCATTTTGAACCTAAACAACACCAAATGGAGATACATTAATAACATTGTATGGGCCAAACCAGTGGGAACAAAGCTTACCTGGATGCAACTTAAGCCTTGCATTATAAAGGAGGACCTTCTTCCCAATGTGAAACTAACTATGAAGGATGAGATGGTCATGGTCATCCTTGGTACTCTCCTTATAAATCTTGGAGTTTTCATATGCATCTCTTCCCATTTCCTCCAACTCCTGAATCTGAAGGTTCCTTTGGGAACCCGCACCAGAAAGATTATAATTTCATTGTTTGATGGCTCGGTAGGCCCGGTGCTCAATATCAACAGGTAGGTGACAACTCTTTCCAAACACAAGACGATATGGTGACATTCCAATGGGAGTTTTGAAAGCAATACGATAGGCCCATAATGAATCATCAAGTCAAAGACTCTAATATTTTCTATTAGGTTGAACCGTTTTTTCAAGAATCTATTTTACTTATCTATTTTATACCTCAGCTTGACCATTGGTCTATGGATGATATTCAGTAGACACTCTATGACTGACCCCATACTGACGAAAAAGTGATTGCATTGTTTGGTTACACAAATGATAACCCTGGTCACTGATGATGAACCTAGGTAAGTCAAACCTACAGAAGATTTGGGTTCTCAAAAATTCTACAACTACCTTAGAATCACCAGTCCTTGTAGCTTGTGCCTCTACCCATTTTGACACGTAATCAACTACCAGAAGAATGTATAAGTTTCCAAAGGAATTAGGAAATGGACCCATAAATTCAATGCCCCAAACATAAAAAAATGCCATGAAAGAGCAATGGTTGTTGTGGAATTTCATTTCTTTTAGATACATTCCCCATTCTTTGACAATGAAGACAAGATTTTCAAAAATCATGGGCATCTCGAAAAGGTGTTGGCCAAAAAAGGCCAGAATCAAGGACCTTGTGTGCAGTCCATTGGGGACCAAAGTTCCCCCCTCAAGAAAGAGTGTGGAAGAATCTAAGTATGGACTGAAAATCACTATCAAGAACATAACACCTAAGAACTTGATCACTATATGTGCGCTAGAGGTAGGGGTCATCCCAAATGTACCAACGAGACTCATGTTTTAGACAATTGGCTTGGTTTTTATTGAAATCAGTCAAAATGCAAGATGCTACCAAATAATTTACAATTTCAACACACCAAAGAATAACATATTACACTCAGTACAATTGATCATCAGGAAACATATCATTTATAGGAATGTAGGGGGATGAGTCAATGTACGAGGATGGGGGAATCCTACTGATATGATCAGCCACCACATTCTCTGGTCCTTTTTTATCTCTAATTTCTAGATTAAATTCTTGAAGGAGGAGCATCTAGTGAATGAGATGTCATTTTGTTTCCCGTTTCTTAAGGATATATCGGAGGGATGCATGGTCTGAGAAAACAATGACTTTAGACCCCAAAAGGTATGACCTGAATTTTTCCAAGTAAAAAAAAATGTCAAGGAATTATTTTTTAGTTGTCGTGTAGTTTACTTGGGTAGGGTCCAAAGTACGTGAGTCATAGGAAATGACATGTCGGGCTCAATCAACACTTTGTGACAAGACTTCCCCAACTGCATAGTTAGAGGAATCACACATGATCTCAAATGGTAAATTCCATCGAGGTGGTTGGATTACTAGGGGTGATGTGAGACTCCATTTTAACTTATTAAAATCTTCATCACATTCTTTATCAAAAACAATTTATTTTTATTTTTGGAGTAATTGGGAGAGGGGGAGTGCAATTTTACTAAATTCACGAATGAAACGATGGTAAAATCAAGCATGACCTAGGAAAGACCTCACATCCCACATATTTTTGGGGAATGTTAAGGAAGAAATGACATCCACTTTTGATTTATCCACTTGGATACCATCCCCATAAATGACATGCCCCAAAACTATACCTTTTGGCACCATGAAATGGAATTTCTCGTAATTTAATACAATATTCTTTTCAATACAGTAATGTAGGAATGAACCAATACTACTCAAACATTCATCAAAATAAGATCCATAAATAGTGAAATCACCCATGAATACTTCCATGAAATTATCCAGGATATCCGAAAAAATACTAACCATGCAATGTTGGAAAGTACCCGGAGCATTGCACAGACCAAATGGCATCCTTATATATGAAAATGTGCCAAAGAGACAAGTGAAGGTAGTCTTTTCCTGGTCCTCAAGGGAAATATGGATCTGAAAGTATCCAGAATAACCATCAAGGAAACAGTAGTGGTACTTACCTGCTAGCCTCTTTAGCATTTGGTCAATGAATGTCAAAGGTAAATGGTCCTTCCTAGTGTGTTGGTTTAGTCGATGATAGTATATATAGACACGCCAACTATTCTACACATGAGTTGGAACCAATTAAATATTTCCATTTTTGATTACTGTAAGGCTAGTTTTTT
Source organism: Viscum album (assembly GCA_963277665.1). Taxonomy (NCBI): domain Eukaryota; kingdom Viridiplantae; phylum Streptophyta; class Magnoliopsida; order Santalales; family Viscaceae; genus Viscum; species Viscum album. The sequence goes on along the minus strand of OY728137.1, from coordinate 1,690,226,135 downwards.
TAGGAACTACTTGAACAGGACTTACCCATTGGTTGACATAGATGGGGTAAATGATTCCAGTAGCCAATAATTTTGTCACCTCATTTTTCACAACATTTATGAGGTTTGGGTTTAGTCGACATTGTGGATGCCTCACTGGTTTAGACTCATCATTTAATAAAATATAATGTGTACAAATTGATGGGATAATACCAGGAATGTCAGCAAGTGTCCATCCCAAGCTTGTTTATACTCCCTCAAAAGATCAATCAATCGCAATTCATGCTCAAGAGGGAGTGAACTAGCAATGATGGCAGGCAACTTGTTTCCATTCTAAAGATATAAATATTTTAAATCTTTAGGAAATTGTTTCAGTTCCAATTCAGGTGGATTTTGGATTGATGGGAGTGTGTATGAAAGTGAGAGGTCACTGATATCATCTAACTGCTCAATAGTATCATCCTCAATAGAGGAATGAGCTTTTACAAGCTTAGCATTATCATCGTTGGTCGGTGGATCCTCAATGTTCAAGAAATCACCAACCAATGAACAAGCATGACACTTTTCTAGACCACTATAATAATCAATGCATGAATCATTTCCTTGCATTTCTATCAGTGAAGAAAACTCAGAAAGGGGAGCAGGGGAAAGAAAAGTTGTTTTTTTAGGGGTAGGGATTACATCAATTGAATTAACAGATAGAGAGGAATGTTCTTCTGAGGGGTGCTTCATGGAATCAAGGATGTTGAAATGTAATATGTCACCACCAAATTTCATAGATAATATACCATTATGAACATTAATTATGGATTTGGTGGTTTTCAAAAAGGGTCTCACCAATATAATCAGGGCATGTCCATTCATCCTATCATCCTCCATTTTAAGCACATAAAAGTCAACAGGAAAATTTAAATTTTGAACCCTCACAATAACATCCTCTAACACACCATAAGGGTGTGCGGTACTCCGGTTGGCTAGTTGAACAACAATTCCAGTAAGCTTTAGTTCCCCGACCTACAATGTAGAGTAAATGGAGTGAGGCATCACATTTATAGAGGCACCTAAATCAAGCATATCATTAGAAACAGAATACTCCCCTATGGTGCATGGAATTGAGAATGTTCCAGGATCATTGAACTTGGTGGGAAGTGATGGCTCTATCAGTGATTAAAAATTCCTCCCCAAGATCACTTTCTCATCACCTCGATGTAACCTTCAGTTTGTACACATCTCCTTCAGAAACTTGGCATATCTTAGAATTTTTGTCACAACATCAATCAAAGGAATGTTAACCTGCACTTTTTTAAAAGTTTCCAATATTTCCTTATTAAGTTCAGTTTCCTTTTGTTTCCTTAGTTGGGTGGCCCTTTGAGGAAATGGAAGAGGATTGGTTGGGCTAGGTGACTCATCAATATATACACTCTTTCCTTTGGAAGGGATTCTCTCAGGACAAGGTTCTTCAATATTTGGAATATTCTTAATGGTTGGGTTGGAGGATTCCTCAGGAGGGGATGACTCTAATGGAGGATTCATTTTACTTTCTAGTTTTTTTCTAATTATAAGTGTTATAGAACTAACATTTCCTTTATCCCTACGGTTAACTACTGGTTGAGAGGGAAGTTTACCTGACCCATGACTTTGAATTTCGCCCACTGAGTTAGCTAGTTAGCCTAATTGGGTTTTGAGGTCTTGTATTTCTACCTAAGTGGTTTGTTTGAATTGAATATTTTTGGCAGACATTTGTTTCATCATATCTTCTAGGCTAGGCTCAGGTTTGGGTGGGGTTTGTTGTAAAGGCATTTGGGGTGGTTGAGGATTTTTGGGTGGTGGTGTTGGTTGACTACTCTGCCCCGGTTGGTTCCATTGTTGTTGAGGTTGGTTTGAATACCCCCCTTTCATATAGGCTTGTTTCTCCTTCCACCTAGGGTTGGATGGATAGTAAGGTTCTTGTCTAAAGGGTTGGTTATAGGGGCGTCCTGGGAAGATTTCCTCACAACTCTTAGAATTGTCTCTCAATTGGGGCATTGGTACGAGTAGTGGAAGTCAGAAGAATATATAACATAATGGATCAGAGGAGTATATTGGGATTTCCCTTGGTAAAGAGAAAGTTGTCGAAAAAGGGTACTTACCTCTTCGAACTTTGTGTCCACCTTCTTCTTGAATTCAGTACTTTTCACTTTATGGACACCTCAAATCGGTACATTGGACCTTGAACCAAATTTTTGTATTTTTTGTGCCATTTTCTCAATCAGGGTTCTTGCTGTAATTGGGGTCTTATCAACTAGCACACCACCTGCAGTAGCATCAATCATATTTCGATCAATATGGATTAATCCTTCATAAAAATATTGAATTAAAATTTGGTCACTTATTTGGTGGTGTGGACAACTTGAATATAATATTTTAAATCTTTCCTAATATTCATGAATTGTTTTCACTTGAGATTGCCTTATCCCACAAATTAATTTCCTTATTGTTTCAGTTTGAGGGGCTGGGAAATATTTTTCAAGGAAAAGGCATTTCATGTCTACCCGGCCTCTTATTGGGGAATTAACATAATATAACCAATCTTTTTCTATGTATTATAATGAAAAAGGGAATTCCCTTAACTTTACTTTTTCTTCATCCACATTTTAAGGTTTTAATTTAGAACACGTGGTGTGAAATTATTTTAAATGCTTGTGTGGATCCTCTCCAGTAAGTCCATGGAATCTTGGTAATAGATGAATAAAACCAGATTTTAGTTCAAAATTGGGTGCCTCGCCTTGTAATTGAATATAGGTGGGTTGGATATAAACATCAAGAGAGGTTATTTCTTTTAGTGTTCGATTTATTTCATCCATGTAATTCATGTTAATTTTAGTTTTTATGTTAGTTCCAGAATAAGATGAAGGGTGAAGAAGAGTTTCAATATGTGGTGTGTCCTCCTTCAAAGTGTGGTCTTGTGTGTCTCGGTGTTGTTGACGTAGGTTCCTCTCTGGTTCGGGTTCAAAAGGTTCTAAATCTCCCAAATTAGAATGCGTCATTCACCAAAACTACAAAACAAATATATCATAACAAAAAGGGATTGAATAGGTATAAGAGAAAACAAATGAATATTCACAAAAATTACAAAAACCTTATAAAAATGAACTAAAATCCAAAGCGATCCCCAGAAATGGCGCCAAAATTTGACAGTGTTGTCATGACAAGTCAAATTGTTTATGTTTTTAAGGTTGATTTATAGTCTAGGTCAGACCCTAGTTCATCTCTCAAGGATCTTTGGTGGCTTATAGTGTGTATTTTTAATAAATATTATTAAAAGAGGGGGTGATTTTGAAATCAATTTTAAGAAAATAACTTAACTTAAAGAGTTTAATAGTTGATAGAATAAGGTGGTGGTTTAAGAATTATGAGATAATGATATCACTTTAAGTTCACTATACATCATGTATAGTTAATTGTTATGAAAATGTCACTTGGTTTTGTTTAATTCTTTGGTTGAGGGTTGTCAAGATCTTGATTCCCCTCTTTCCTCTCTAAACGTTTCACAATGTACCAACCCTTGACACAACAATCATGTTGTCAAGGTTTAGACTTCAAGAATAGATTAAAGGCTACCAAATCATACTAATATCTTTTTATGTGTGAGAGAAAGAGGATCCTTGTGTTTCCCAATCGGAACAACTCAAGTTTTCCACTTGAAATTTTAACCCAATCTGTGTTGAAATGAAAAGCAGTTCACTTAATTAAACCCAAGAAATGAACTCAGAGGAGAAACATGTTCAGATAAAACATAAGTAAAATAATACACAAACAAATTACACAAAACCAGTAGATTATCAAGTTTCGTAACTCCCTCAAAAGTATGTGTAGCTCCCTCGAAATGATCTTACACCGTTTAGATCTCCATCGAGAGGAGGAGGAGTCTCAAGTGGAACTCCCTCTTCATACTTGATTCCCCTATGAGGATAGGGGCCTCCAGAACTCCTTGTATGATTAGAGGGATTATTTGGGTTTCCAAAATACCAGAGCTTTTCCTCCTGGTTGAACTTTCAAATGAGGATCCCAAGGTGTGAAACGCATGGCCGATTGTCACCTATCGACTAGTCAAAGTTCTGGTGCTCTGCTAATGTGTATAGCAGCACTCGGGTCGAATCCTCGGTGATGATACTTTGTAAGAGTTGTTTGTTTTTAGTTGATTGTATTTTGATTAGGGGGTTTGTTTTCAAATATTAATTGAAATGATTGATTGACTATGATTGATTTAACAAATTGATAATTATTTGAGTGAGTTAATCATTATAGATTTAAGCTTGTGATATCCTTGAGCTTTGCTTTATATTGCATTTAAATTAACACCCACTTCACAAGTTGACATCGATTAGAATTCCTAAGTGTTAAAGCTTTAATACAAGACTAACATAACTAGTATTCTAATATCAATCAGTAAATGTTTATGGTAGAATATTTATGGTTCCAATAATCCATGGAAACCACATGATAAACAAAATATTTCATTAATCCATGACATATTAAGTCCAACATACACAATGTTAAATTAACGAATACTCATCGAGCAAATACTCTCAATCACTTAACATCCCTAAATTTTGACTCACCCCAATGAGATATTTACTCATCCATTTGGGTGTTTAATATTCTGATTTAATAATTATGATGATAAATTAAGAATAGAAGAAAAATAAAGGGATAAGAAAAGAGTGGTACGTCGACACAGACACACGAACAATGATGATAATTAAAAATGGATTTTCGATTGAATGAGGAAGAAAAAGAAGGGAAGGGGAGTCAACTGTATTTAAACTATTTTAAGAACATTAATATTAAACTACAGAAGGTGGAGGAGAATAAGAGATATTGAAGAATAAATTTGAATTAAAACAGAATTACAAAATAAAGGACATACAAAATTACAAAAACGAAGAACATGAAAGTAAGTGAAAACAAAGAGAGGAGGAAAGGTCTCTCAAGTAAAAAACTTGAGTATGGAAGGTCCTCCCAATACTTTGGCAAGGATTTTGTTGTGCCAATATGATCTCCTCTCTTCTGAAATTCCAACCCCTTTCAAGGAGAGAAGGGGAGAGTATTTATAGCCCAAGGAGTGGACTGTTTGCATTCCCAATATGTCCCTCCACTTGAATCGCAAAGTTGGCTATTCAGAATTCCGAATATCGAGAAATATCCTTCTTAAAAGTTTTAGATAATAAATTTGGCCGACTACTCTCAAAATTTGGAGGAATTTAGACCTATTTATCCAAATTTATGTCTGGTTGATTAAACAAATTTAATATGTCCATTTCAATCCAGTCTTTTTCAAGGACAAAATGTGAAATGGTTTTTTAATAGGAATATGCCTTCAAAGTCAAATAATTTATTCAACAAAGTCTTCCGACTATATCTCCTCTTTCACACTGAAAAAGATCAGCTCGAATTGATGATTACATCATGATATATTTTGTGAATACTGTACTAATTTTATTTCTCGCCCAGAATGGTGGGATGGACTTAAAAGCATATTTTGGGCCCCTTGTGTTTGGATTTAGGACTTGAAACTTTTATCCAGTACTCCTTCCATTTTCCCCAGAACTATGGTTGAGAATAATGAAATTTTGACTTCTGAATTTATCCCAGTAAATCAATCTTTATGAATAGTACAGTTTCATCGCAGATTCTTTGGTCTTGTTTGTGAGGACCATATGACCCTTCAAATGGAAGAATTGGCTCATGGTACCTTCTAATGAAATGTTTTATATTTAAATAAGAATCATTCCAAAACAAACCACATAATTTGGATAATTATAGTGATAGTTATTATTAAAATAGTAAAGTGATTCAATTGGACTACTTCTAAAAATGCTCAAAAATTATACTTAGTATTAAAACATTAATATTTCACAAAAATTATGCATATTTCATATAAAATCAGTAAAGAGAGTATATAATAATTCATGAAAATATTAACAACATAAACTCCCCCACACTTAGTCTTGTGCATGTCCTCATGTGCAACAAATATAAAAACATAACGAAATCATTTTCACTAACCAACAGATATTAAAATTTTGTTTTCTCCAATCAGGAGAGGTTTATAATATTTCACTCATCCATTTTTAATTCCACCACAAGTTGTTATAGAAATAATTATCTAAAACTAATTCATTTTTTCATGCTCAAATTTAGAAATGGAAAATGTGGACACTCAAAACTCACACCTATCAAGATGATAAAATTCATTTATGGTGGTTCACTCCTTCACCAACCAAAAGTGAAAATCTTAGAGTTTGAAAGATCTCTCATCTTCAAATGCCTATACAAAGTGAACAAGAATAAAGAGGTCTTTTTAAGGGGTTTTTATATGGCTATGGGATGGTAGTAATATAATGTCCAAGAGAGAGAATAATATGGTTAAAACACCAACATAGAAAAAGCAATGCACATTTTTTTGAAATAAAACATTGAAGGAAATGAAAACACATATTTACAAGGGAATGATTGTGAAGAAATACACAATAGAGGATGAAAATTTTAAGGGGATGAGAAGATAAAATATTTACAAAACACAAAACATCTTCAAATGACATAAGAATATAATGCAAGTGTTCTTTTTTTATTTTTTTTCTCTTTTTTTGAAAGTTAAACTTGGGAAAGATCTCACACTCATATCCCAAACCTTTATTGATCTCCTCATGCCACTATTTTTAATAGTTATAACAATATCAAAGGTTGAGGAAGAGTTATTTTTGACCTACCCAAGATACAACCCATTTTTTTTAAAAAAATTAGTTTTTTTCATCATTTTTTTTTTTTGAAAACTTGTCAATAACATTTACAAAATTACATAAATGGAAGTACATTACACACTGAATGACAACCTCTACCCCACACTGAAATGGATGCTTGCCCTCAATCAGATGATAACTCGTTGAAAATCAATAATAGGGTACCCAAACAATGAAATCCATTCCCCCCACACTTAAATTTCAAAAAATTATGCAATGAAAATCCATGTTGATATTGGGTGGGAAAAGGTATTGGGCTTGTAATGTGATTATCAAAGAAAAGGTTTTCATAGGCTCAAAGGGGCTATCAAAATGAGGATTAATGTAAGTGAAATGGGAGTCTATTTGGCTATTGTGATTCTTATGTGGTTCAGAAAATGCCTCTATCATATAAATGCACACTAAGGTAGGAAATTCAACTTGAAGGTCCACAAACTCAAGACACACAAATGGGGGTGAAAAACACACATTTTGGAAAGATGGTCATTGGTGGCCTTGGAATGAAAGCAAATGTTGTTCCTCATGGTTTGGGAAAATCATTTTCCAAATCAAAAATTGAGCATTCAAATTTTTTTGATTTTGACACAAAATTCTTTATCCAAAGTCATGATGAAAATACAAAGATTTTGAGGTGAAAAAATGTCTGTTAACTCCCCAAAAAGGTTGGAAAAAATTTTAAAACTTAATGGTGAGTAAGCATGACTCTTGTTTTTTTTTATTATTTTTTGTTTGTTTTTTTTTTAGTTTTTAATAAAGTCACACTCACACAAAAGGGAAAGATAAAAAATAAAGGTTTTGAAAAAGAAAGTGGTAAGAAAATGAAATACAGAGGAGGAAGAAGAAAGAGGTAGAGGGAGGAAGAGATAGAGAGAGACTTAAAGGGAAATAGGTGCCCCCTGGTTTAGATTTGGCAGGTCTCCATCTCAATCTAGTGGTAGGTCGACTAGAGCAGTTGGGGATCTAGTGGAAGTTGATGTTGATCCAGGATTGTGGGATGTTACCTGAAAAAGAAAAATCATTATTAATCTAATGAAAAACTAAAAATAAATTAAAATTTCATAAAAGTAAAAGAAAACATGGGTTGCATCCCAAGAAGAACTATATTTATTTTTCTACAGCTAGACAGTTGCAGTGGACTACCCATAGTATGACGGTAGCCATCGTATTTTCTCAACTCTAGTGTGCTTCCAGAAAAACTTTTTCTTTTTTAGGCCTGATGATTCATTGGATAATGTCTTCCCATCCTTGTTGGTGTTCTTTCAATTCAATGGGGGTGGAAAGATAATATTTTTATCCTCTCTTTGGTCTTCAACTTTAGGAATGATGTTATCCACAAAGTGCTGGTTTTCTATGCTTGGAAATTCAGGAATATGGATCAATTCAGATGGTTCATTTATGTAAAGTTCAGATAACACAAAAGCAGAGTATGAGATCCCAATTGTTTTTGACTCATTTATTTCATCACTTACCGATGTAGAGTAATGAGGATCAGTGGAGTCATAAGACTATATAAAATTTTAAATATCCTTTATTTCAATATTTTTCACCAAAGAATGGTCAATTTCGACCCCACCAGTGATCACTTTATTAATTAGGGAAGAAATCGCACAACCTTCACTCGCATTGGGACATGATAAACACATTTGTTTAGGGTTCACCTCACAAATATCATAATTTTAAGAACCATAGATAGGAAATGATTAATGTTGGATAAACTAATATGAATCAACAAATGATCATTCTAGTTCATTTTCGTCATTACCATACATGTTGGATCATTGGAGGTCAGAGGTGAGATGAGATTCCAAAGAGTTTTCAAGATCCTTTAGATCAATGGAGTTTTCATTTGTAATGTAAACATTAATTTCTCCATTTATGACTTGGTTAATGAGGATGAAATATTCACAAACTCCTCTATTAGTAGAACATGAAGAACATGTTGGATTGGGATTCAACACGCTCTTAGAGAGACTTTCGGAAGCAAGGATAGAGAATACAGATTCATTCTCTAATGGGTATCGCATGGATTGAAAAATATTGAACTTGAACATTTGGTCACCATATTCTATGCATAAGATGCGAGCATGGACATCAATTTTGGTTTTAGATGTCATAAGGAATGGTCTTCCTAGAATCAGAGGAGATTGGAAAGAAGTTGTCTCACCTTCCATGTCAAGGATATAGAAGTCAGATGGTAAGATAAGATCATTGACTCGAACAAGGACATCCTCAATTATTCCCTCAACACTGGCTATGCTTCGATTGTCTAATTGAATGAAAACACCCGTTGGGTGTAAGGGACCTAGACCAAGGTTGGAGAAGATGGATTTGGGCATGACATTAATTGAGGCTCCTAGGTCTATGAGTGCATCATCAAAGTTTGAACTTCCAATTTGGCATGGAACCGTAAAGGTCCCTGGATCTTTGCACTTTATGGGAATAGACTGCTGGGTGGAAACATTTTCAAAGGTCCTAAGTTGTAACACCCCAATCTTCCATGGTACTCTTCCCTTTGAATAATATAGTAGGGTGTGTTGTACGCAACTTTGAGTTCTAACACACACACCACAACCAATCAAACTAGCCGTTATGAATAGTAATACCCACTTTTTGAAATTTTATAAATTTTATCTCTCAAAATTGACTTCATTTTTGGATTTGGAATATCTAAATTAGCCTATGTTAAAATTTTGGAACTTTTCGGATAACATTTATATTTTTGATAAATAGTGAAAATTATTAAATTTTAAATAAAAACAAATTTTTTAATCGAAATAATTAATAGTGATAAATTATGAATTTGAGTGGTATTAAAGTATATTTAGAATATGTTTTTACTATTTAATAAAATTTTGGTCATTGGACATAATTTCACAATTAAACTAGACATGAACAAGTGTCAATCTTTTGATAGTTATTATCTCTTAAAAACACACTTTTTGTTTTAACAACGGGAATTAATTTTAAATTAATTTATTCCACTTCTATGTTTTGAATTTGGAAAAATGGATTCCATATATGGAATCAAGATGTCCTAATTTTTTAAATAGGTAACTTTTATTTTTATACATTTTGAATAATTACTTCGGTAAAAAATTTATTTACCATGGTTAAATGGTAAATCCACTAAATAAGGGTAAACAAATAATATTATAATAATAATAAATTACAATAAAACGTGCCCTAAACTTATTGGTTGATATATTTCCGACCATGGTCATCTTTGGGTAGATTTTGGGACCTCATGGAGCCACTTGTAAGCGATAATGACACTTTATATTAATTAAGTTAAAATAAATACAAAAATGACATAAGCATATATCTTTTAGAAAAACAATTTTAAATAGGGTTATATATGTTGGATTTTAGAATATAAATATTAATTAGAAATATCAAAATATTTAATACATAATGGTATTTTATTCATAATTTTTAGAAATTTAATAATTAATATTATTTATGACACAATAATGATGCAGTATTTTCCTTATTAATGAAAGAATCAAATAATTGGTATTATAAATGTTAAAATTAATATAATTTGAAAGTTTTGATGACATAAATGACTTTTATTGCTTAATATGACATTATCGTATTTCTTAAATGAATTTTTTTTGAATTAATAAAGTTGTTAAGACTTTAACAAAAATCAATTATTGAATAGTGTCAAAATTGACATAAAAGAGTTTTTAAAAAAATATTATATTATTAATTTATATTCAATTCCTAAAAATCTAAGGTTCAGAAAATAGACTTATAACATGATATATGTATCATTAATGGACCACTTGGGGGGTCTATTGGTGGTATATAGTAAGTTTATTAACTATATAATATAAAAATACAAAGTGACATGGTAAGTGTCAAACTAATTAACTAAGAGTTAAAACTAAAAGATAAGGTTAATATAGTGACCCAAACCTGTCTAAAACCTATTGGTTGAGTGGTTTTCGACCCATACCCATCTTAAACTTTAAATAATCCACTTTTGATTCATTAGAAACGGAACATAAATTTATTATAAAATAATATTTCTAGCTTTCCCAAAGGTGCCCCTTACCCCTCTTATAAAAGGGCACTCCCCTTTATCACTAATTCACACTTTCAAAGCCTTTTGGTTCAGCAAAACCCTGCCCAAATACTCTATAAACTTCCCTAACTACAACCTAGAGGCCTTATTTTGATCATAAATTCATCCTATGGATCCCTTTTGATCAAATCAAAAGGAAGAACCTGAAGAAGAGGTAATGTTTTCACCACCCTTTTTCAAGTTCTTTTCTTCTTCAACTTATTCTTTATTTGTTATTCCCATTATAAAATACTAACTCCAGTATCTTATATATACTGTGATGTTATTATAAATATGTTACAACCATATTCAGTATTCTATCCATCCTTTTAATGACATGTCACCATACGTGCGTACGTACGGCTTACCATCTCCACGTCGTGGTGTAATTGTTATTCAATATATTATTATTTGGATGGGTATAATAATGATGTTTAAAGCATGTAAATAATAAATATAACATGATAATTATTCTGTATATATGATATACCATCTAATTATATATTATTTTAATATCAAATGAATGATATTGTTGCTCGTGCGTACGTAATGACTACCATCTCCACGAACGCGATGAGATTCATTCCCCATCGTATCCATTCAAGACTAATTCTCATTTAATGATTAAAAATAATGTTTAAGGACTTGATATCATTCTGGATATGAATAATATACAACCAATCCATGACAAACACGACTTATGTAACAAAACATATAAAATAAAACGAGTAAGTTAACACCCGAAACAATGATAATACTAAGATATTATTAACAAATCAATGTTAAAAGATCATATATGATATCATAATTATGTATATGGTTCTTGTATAATTTAATTACAATGTTTTAACTATTATACAAGTGGTTAACATACCATCAACTAAGGAAAAGTACAAGTTAAGGGTTATTTCACAATCTCTTCATTATCCGAGGTTGTTTATACGTAATTATCTACTGGGACCCCTTTATCATCCATATCTATATTTCTTAAAAATGTATTTCAAAAAATTATTGCTATTTTACAGAATATGGGTTAAAGTCATTTATAACCTTTTTTGAATTTTTATAAGTGGTTTATAAATGAATCTTTCTGTTGTTTTTCAAACAAGGTCCTTTTTAACCTTTTCGATAGAATTAAGGTAAGAATGTCTTTTTTTAGCTTATACGGAAGGTGCGGCTATTTTCCGCCGTTATAAAATTTTAGAAGCTTACCTTACAAGATTATAAGAATATTTTCAAAGTAAAAGTTTTATTTTATAATTATGTGAATTTTAAATGATTTCAAAAAAAGAGATATTTCTCTCAAATAGTTTTGATTTCATCTATGTCAACATCCTTTGATGGATTTTAAGCTTATTTGAAGTTTATTTATTATGATACAAAACTTCCATATTGTATTGAAGTTTTTGAGATATTTTTTATTTTGTATGTGTTATTTTTATACCATTCATGGTTTATGTAAAAAGTATTTACATTTCTTATTTTAGTTTTAATATGAATTTTTATGTTATGTTTAAACCTGTTCATATGAGGAATGCATTGGACTTAATAAGTGATGGGTGGAGCCCACTATAGATCCTCGATGCATCGGTAGGTCTCATGAGACAAACTAGTGTCTTGGAACAAGGCCTTGACAAAATCTTATTTGTAGTCTTGGCATGAGGCCTTGACTATGTGGTTATAACAGTCTGGAATTATGTATTCCATCATTATGAAAGTGGTTATTGATATTGCATGTGATTATTAGACTAGTAGAATATCAATGTGAATAATTTTATGGAATTATTTCATTTTATTTCTTCCATATTATGCTGAAGTTCAATTTTTAAAAAGCTTTTGTTTTAGTTATTCATTTCCTTAAATGGTTATGCTTATTTATGAAAGTTTTAGCTATATTTTTATCCTTACTGGGCATTTGAGCTCACCCATTTCTATGTTTTATTTTTCCCAGGATGTGAAGAAGTATTTTATGAATGACCTGTAGGTATAGTATGAGGGGATAATAATGTGGAAAATGGATACTATATTGTTGTAGTTTTCATTTTATGATGTAATGTAAACTTTATGAAAGTATCTAGTTATTCCATGGCTACTAAACTAATCGGTCTTTCGAGACTTGATCTTTCTTGTGATCATTCCAATGTTATGTAATAATGCACCAACTCTGGGTAACTGGGGTCGGGGCGTTACAGTTTTTATCAGAGGAAGTTTAGTCCAAACCTTGGAAGCTAGATTTAGATAAACTCGGATTAGATCACATAAACCTAAGATGGAATTTGATGATTAGTATAGAAGAACGTCCTAGAATTTTGGTATTGTAGAGATTTTGTGAGTTTTCTGAGCAATACATCCCTGTCTGGATATGAGCAGGTAGAGGAGGCTCTGGAACAGGTGTACCTAGGGGTAAAACCCGAAAACACCACTTTGAGCTAGACTCGAACGGGAACTGGTGCACGACAATGGGACTTGCTGCACTCTTGGTTACGACACTCCCGGGGGATATGCTTCGGATAACTCTCATTTTCTTTACAAATCATTATTAAGGGTTTATGAGTATATACGTACTCAAAGAAAACATTTTTTATGATTATGTATTATATCCATAAATAGTTCAATTTATGTTAAGTGTTTTATAAGTATAGAATTATGTATTTTGATTCATAAACTGATCTAGTTTATGCCATTGTTTATAAATGGCACCTAGTGGAAGAAATGGAAACTATATCAATGAACACACTCCATATAGGGATTTCCCTCCTACTCAAGATAATTATAGTGGAGCTATTGATGCAACCAGTGCTGATCAACTAATCACCATACTGGGACAACTCACTCAGGTTATGAATAATAACCTTACCCATATGGATCACCCTAATCCACAGCGTGGAGGATCAATGTTAGATCGCTTCATGAGGCAGCAACCACCAACATTCAATGGGAGTAAAAATCCATTAGTAGCTGAGCAATGGATAAGTTCCCTAGAGAAAATATTTCAGGCTTTGGGGAGTAGTGAAAGGGAAAAAGTTATCATGGCAGTTTACTTCCTCAATGGAGATGCTGATCAATGGTGGTCATTGATTCAAAACACGAAATAAGATGATGAAGTATCAAATATGGAATGGAGGGAGTTCAAAGATCTGTTTTTAGAAAAATACTTTCCTCATGACCATCAAGAAGATATGGAAAGACAATTTTTGATTCTGAGACAAAAGGACGATGAGAATGTCACAAAGTATAAGGCTGACTTTATAAGGTTAGCAAGGTATGCTGGGGATTATATACGTAACCCAAGAAGTAAGATTGATCATTTATTTGATGGGTTAAAACCATTTCTCCGTCGAGCATTATTCTCACAATCCTTCTCGTCGTAAAAATACATTGTCTCATGTGCTATCAAGATAGAAAAGGAATTCTCTAAGTCTTATGACTTTAAAGCAAAGAAAGAGAAGAAGAGATCTGCTGATAAATCTGGGAATGGAAATAAGGGGAATAAGGGAAAGGTTGAATATCCATCCTGTGGTAAATGTGGGAAGAAACACCCCGGTAGTTTCTTAAAAGGAATGGGAGTCTGTTACAAGTGTGGTGAAAAAGGCCACCAAGCTCATGATTGCAAGGGGAAGAAGGAAGCTACTGATGTCCAATGCTAAAATTGTAGGGAGATGGGACATTATGCAAATGAATTTCCTAAGCGTCAGGGGAACTTACCTCAAAAAAGGCCAAGGGATCAAGGCCGAGCTTATGATATCACTACTGTTGAGGTAGAAGCTCCGAAAGACATGGTGGCAGGTAATTTAATGGTTTCCTCAGGTTTAGAAAATGAATTATTTGATTCTAGATCATCGCATTGTTTCATAGCTTCCCAGTTTTCTAAGAAAATTAGATATTTCCAATTTTATTTAACAAGGTAGTTGTCATTTAAAACTCATAAGGGAAGTATCATTGTAACAAAGTTTTATAAATCAGTCCCCATTAGAGCACATAAATGTTCTTTATCCACTAATCTCATCATCAAACCTATGATTAAGTTTGATATAATCCTCAGTATGGATTGTCTTTCATACCATGATGCGAAGATTTATTGTAAGAAGAAGGAGGTTACGATTTTTGATGATGATGATAAGGAACACCTTATCTTTAGAGCAGAATCGTCACCACCTAATTCTTATCTAGATCCACCCCCAGTAGCTCAACTAAATTCAATTATTGGGGAGGAAGAGAATGAAATGACTGTGGTTAAGTAAAGGAATGTTAAAATATATTATGTACCTATTTTGAAAGAATATGTAGTCGTGTTTCTGAAAGATTTACCTGGACATCCTCCAGAACGAGAAGTTGAGTTTTCCATTGATTTAATTCCTCGATCAAGGCCTATATCAAAGACCCCTTATAGAATGTCCACTGTGGAATTAGTTGAACTAAAGAAAAAACTATAGGAATTGAGTAATAAAAGATTTATTCGACCTAGTTTTTCTCCGTGGGGAGCCCCTGTTCTTTTTGTTAAAAACAAAGATGGATCTATGAGGTTATGTATCGACTACAGGTAGATCAATGCTATAAAAATAAAGAACAAGTATCCCCTACCTTGCATTGATGATTTATTTGACCAACTATATGGAGCTCAATACTTTTCAAATATTGACCTTAGATCTGGATATCATCAGTTGTGTGTGAAGAAGGAAGACATTCTGAAGACAGCATTTCGAACAAGGTACGGGCATTACGAGTTTACGGTAATGCCTTTTGGGATGACTAATGCACCCTCTATATTCATGGATCTAATGGATAGAGTTTTCAAGGAATATCTCGATTATTTTATGGTGGTATTTATTAATGATATCTTGGTATACTCGAAAAGCTACGAAGATCATGAAAATCACTTGCGCATTATCCTGAAGACTCTGAGAAGACATGAATTATATGGGAATTTTAGTAATTGTGAATTCTGGCTTCAGGAGATTTCTTTTCTTGTCCATATTGTCTCTAAAGATAGAATCTCTGTTGATCCTTCTAAGACCAAGGCAATCTAAGAATGGCCTGCACCGATGAGTATAACTGAGGTATGCAGTTTTATTGGTTTAGCAGGTTATTATCGACGTTTCGTCCATAATTTTGCCCGATTGGCTAACCCATTAACAAAGCTCACACGTAAGGGGGTTAAATTTTTTTGGACAAAATAGTGTGAAGAATGTTTTGAAGAACTGAAGAGAAGATTATTCAATGATCCTATCTTGACTCTACCATCGGGGAATAATGGGTTTGTTATTTATAGTGATTCATCGAAGAAAGGACTTGGTTGTGTCCTTATGCAGAATGATAGGGTTATTGCCTATGCATCACGACAGTTGAAAATTCATGAGCAAAACTATCCTACTCATGATCTCGAGTTAGCAGCTGTGATCTTTGCTTTGAAGATATGCATTCACTACCTCTATGGTGAAAAATGTGAGATTTATACTAATCACAAGATTTTGAAGTATATTTTATCACAAAAAGAACTCAACATGAGGCAAAGGAGATGGCTTGAACTACTCAAGTATTATGATTTCACAATACACTACCACCCGGGGAAGGAAAATAAGGTGGTAGATGCTTTGAGCAGAAAATATCATGGAGTTTTGAACATGATGAGAATTGAAAGGGATCCTATTTTCATAGATCTAGTGAAGATGGATATGGGAATTACTATAGATGGTGAAACATCAATACTTTTTCAAATGGTTTCCAAACCATCTTTACTAGAAAGGATAAAGAGTCCTCAGACCGTTGATGAAGAGTTTCAAAAGAATATTAAAGCTGTGAATGATGGGAGATTGAATGACTTTGGGTATGAAGATGGAATTTTAAAATTTGGGAAGAGACTTTGTGTTCCCAATATACCTGATCTAAAAAGGGAATTGTTGGAAAATGCACATAGTTCCAATTTCTCTATTCACCTTGGGAGAACCAAAATGTATAGAGACTTGAAAGAACATTTTTGGTGGGACAACATGAAGAAGGATATTTCTGATTTTGTGTCAAGGTGTATGGTTTGTCAACAAGTGAAAGCTGGAAGGCAACATCCTAGAAGAGTCATGCAACCTCTTCCCATACCGGAGTGGAAATGGTACAATATTATGATGGACTTTGTCATGGGACTATTAAATACTCCTAGAAGGAACGATGCAATATGGGTTATTGTTGATCTTCATACCAATTCATCACATTTTCTTTCTATAAGGGAAGATTTACCACTTAAACGTCTAGCAAGGCTATATATTAATGAAGTGGTGAGACTTCATAGAGTACCCCTATCGATTGTTTCTGATCATGATCCCCATTTTACTTCAAGATTCTGGAAGAGTATTCAAAAAGCCTTGGATACTGAACTTCATTTGAGCACTGCTTACCACACTCAAACAGATGGACAATCAAAACGGACTATTCAAACCTTAGAAGACATGTTGAGATCATTCTCACTTGACTTTCAGGGTATGTGGGATCAATATTTACCTTTGGTGGAATTTTCCTATAATAATATCTTCCATTCAAGTATTCGGATGGCACCATATGAAGCGTTATATGGAAAGAGATGTTGCACACCAACCTGTTGGGATGACGTTGGTGAAAGAAAACTTCTAGGCCCAGAACTGGTGGAGGAAACGATGGAAAAGGTGAAGGTAATCCAAAACCACATCAAAGCTGCTCAAAGTAGGTAGAAGAGCTATGCTGACAACTGAAGAAAGGATTTGGAATTTCAGGTGGGAGATCATGTTTTCTTAAAAGTATCTCCATGTAAAAGAGTTATACGTTTTGGCAAGAATGGTAAATTGAGTCCCAGGTATATCGGTCCTTTCAAAATTCTAGAACGAATTGGGGTTGTAGCTTACCGTTTGACAATGCCTCCAAATCTCTCCAAAGTTCACGATGTGTTCCACGTATCACTATTTAGAAAATACATGCCTGACCGAACGCATGTACTCACCTATAAGGAATTAGAACTGGAACCCGATCTGTCTTACTGCGAAGAGCCCTTTAGGATTTTTGATATGAGAGAACAAGTACTGAGAAACTAGACGACTCATCTGGTAAAAGTTTTGTGGAGAAACCATAAGATGGAAGAGGTAACGTGGGAACTCAAGGAACTTATGATGAAGAACCACCCGAGTCTTTTCATGCGGTAGTATTCTAGAAATTTCGAGGACGAAATTATTTAAAGTAGGGGAGAATGTAACACCCCAAGCTTCCACGGTATGCTTTTCTTTGAATAATACAGTAGCATGTTTTGTACGCAACTTAGAGTTCTAACACACACACCACAACCAATCAAACTAGCCGTTATGAATAGTAATACCCACTTTTTGAAATTTTATAAATTTTATCTCTCAAAATTGACTTAATTTTTGGATTCTAAATATCGAAATTATCCTAGGGAAAAAATTTGGAACTTTTCGGATAACATTTATATTTTGATGAATAGTGAAAGTTACTAAATTTTAATTAAAAACAACTTTTTTAATCAAAATAATTAATAGTGATAAATTATGAATTTGAGTGGTTTTAAAATATATTTAGAATATATTTTTACCATTTAATACAATTTTGTTCATTGGACATAATTTCACAATTAAACTGGACATGAACAAGTGTCAATCTTTTGATAGTTATTATCTCTTAAAAACGTGCTTTTTGTTTTAACAACGGGAATTAATTTTGAATTAATTTCTGTCACTTCTATGTTTTGAATTTGGAAAAATGGATTCCATATTTTGAATTAGGATTTCCAAATTGGGTAAATAGAAAACTTTTATTTTTAGACATTTTGAATAATTACTTCGGTAAAAATTTTATTTACCATGGTTAAAGGGTAAATCCGGTAAATAAGGGTAAAAAAATAATATTATAATAATAATAAATTACCCTAAAACGTTTCCTAACCTTATTGGTTGATACATGTACGACCATGGGAATCTTTGGGTCGATTTTGGGACCCCATGGGGCCACTTGTAAGTGATAATGACACTTTATATTAATTAAGTTAAAATAAATACAAAAAATGACATAAGCATATATCTTTTAGAAAAACAATTTTTACATAGGGTTATATATGTTGGATTTTGGACTATAAATATTCATTATAAAAATAAATATATTTACTTAATAATGGTATTTTATTTATAATTTTTGGAAATTTAATAATTAATATTATTTATGACACAATAATGATGCAGTATTTTCCTTATTAATGAAAGAATCAAATAATTGGTATTATAAATGTTAAAATTAATATAATTTGAAAGTTTTGAGGACAACCATGACTTTTATTGCTTAATATGACATTATATTATTTCTTAAATGAATTTGGTTCGAAATAATAAAGTTGTTAAGACTTTAAAAAAAATTATTGAATAGTGTCAAAATTGACATAAAAGAGTTTTTAAAACAAATATTATATTATTAATTTATATTCAATTCCTAAAAATCTAAGGTTCGGACAAGAGAATTATATAATATCATTAATGGACCACTTGGGGGTCTCTTGGAGGTATATAGTAAGTTTATTAACTATATAATATAAAAATACAAAGTGACATGGTAAGTGTCAGACTAATTAACTAAGAGTTAAAACTAAGAGATAAGGTTAATATAGTGACTCAAACCTATCTAAAACCTATTAGTTGAGTGGTTTTCGACCAATCCCCACATTAACCTTTAAATAATCCACTTTTAATCCATTAGAAACCGAATATGAATTTATTATAAAATAATATTTCTAGCTTTTTCAAAGGTGCCCCTTACCCCTCTTATAAAAGGGCACTCCCCCTTCTCACTAATTCACACTTTCAAAGCCTTTTGGTTCGGCCAACCCCTACCCATATACTCTCTAAACTTCCCTGACTACAACCTAGAGGCCTTATTTTGATAAGAAATCCATCATATGGATCCCTTTTGATCAAATCAAAAGGAAGAACCCGAAGAATAGGTAATGTTTTCACCACCCTTTTTCAAGTTCCTTTCTTCTTAAACTTATTCTTTCTTTGTTATTCCCATTATAAAATAATAACTCCATTATCTTATATATATTGTGATGTTATTATAAATATGGTACAACCATATTCAGTATTCTATCCATCCTTTTAATGACATGTCACCATATGTGCGTACGTACGACTTACCGTCTCCACATCGTGGTGTAATTGTTATTCAATATATTATTATTTGTATGGGTATAATAATGATGTTTAATTCATGTAAATAATAAATATAACATTATAATGATTCTGTATATATGATATACCATCCAATTATATATTATTTTAATATCAAAAGAATGATATTGTCGCTCGTGCGTACGTACGGACTACCGTCTCCACGAACGCGATGAGATTCATTCCCCATCGTATCCATTCAAGAATAATTATCATTTAATGATTAAAAATAATGTTTAAGGACTTGATATCATTTTGGATATGAATAATATACAACCTATCCTGGACAAACACAACTTATGTAACAAAACATATAAAATAAAATGAGTAAGTTAACACCCGAAACAATGATAATACTAAGATATTATTAACAAATCAATGTTAAAAGATCATATATGATATCATAATTATGTATATCATTATTGTATAATTTAGTAAAAAAATAACTATTATACAGGAGTTTAACATACCATCGACTAAGGAAAAGTACAAGGTAAGGGTTATTTCACAATCTCTTCATTATCCGAGGTTGTTTATACGTAATTATCTAC
This sequence comes from Viscum album, assembly GCA_963277665.1. Lineage (NCBI taxonomy): Eukaryota > Viridiplantae > Streptophyta > Magnoliopsida > Santalales > Viscaceae > Viscum > Viscum album. Next base: position 1,690,205,569 of record OY728137.1, on the reverse strand, counting down.
TGGGACCCCTTTATCATCCCCATCCATGTTTCTTAAAAATATATTTCAAAACATTCTTGCTATTTTATATAATATGGGTTAAAGTCATGTATACCCTTTTTTGACTTTTTAAAAGAGGTTTATAATGGAATCTTTCCGTCATTTTCCAAACAAGGCCCTTTTTAACCTTTTCGACAGAATTAAGGTAAGAATGTATTTTTTTAACTTATACGGAGGGTGCAGCTATTTTCCACCGTTATAAAGTCTTAGAAGCTTTCCTTACAATATTCTAAGAATATTTTCAAAGTAAAAGTTTTATTTTATAATTATGTTACTTTTAAATGATTTCAAAAAAATAGATATTTCTCTCAAATAGTTTTGATTTCATTTATGTCAACATCCTTTGATGGATTTTAAGCTTATTTGAAGTTTATTTATTATGATAAAAAACTTTCATATTGTATTGAAGGTTTTGTGATATGTTTGACTGTGGATGTGTTATTTTTATACCATTCATTTTTTATGGAAAAAGTATTGACATTTCATATGCTAGTTTTAATACGAATGTTTATGTTATGTTTAAACATGTTCATATGAGGAATGCATTGGACTTAATAAGTGATGGGTGGAGCCTGCTATATCTCCTCGATGCATCGATATGTCTCATGAGACAAACTAGTGTCTTGGCACAAGGCCTTGACGAAATATTATTTGTAGTCTTGGCACGAGGCCTTGGCTATGTGGTTATGATAGTTTGGCATTATGCATTCCATCATTATGAAAGTTGTTATTGATATTGCATGTGATTATTCTACTAGTAGAATATCCAAGTGAATAAGTATATGGAATTATTTCATTTTATTTCCTCCATATTATTCTGAAGTTCAAGTTTTAAAATTCTTTTGTTTTAGTTATACATTGCCTTAAATGTTTATGCTTATTTATGAATGTTTCCACTATATTGTTATCCTTACTGGGAATTTGAGCTCACCCCTTTCTATGTTTTATTTTTCCCAAGATGTAAAGAAGTATTTTATGAATGACCAATAGGGATAGTATGAGGGGATAAGAGTGTGGACTATGGAGACTATATTTTTGTAGTTTTCATTTTATGATGTAATGTAAACTTTATGAAAGTATCTAGTTATTCCATGGCTACTAAACTAATCGGTCTTTCGAGACTTTATCTTTCTTGTGATCATGCCAATGTTATGTAATAATGCACCGACTCTGGGTAACTGGGGTCGGGGCGTTATATAAGTTTCCTCTTGTGGGTGCACAATTCCTTAAGAAACTTGGTATACTTAGGAATTTTTTTATGGCATCTAAGAGGGGAATTTTGACTTCAAAATGTCTAAACATATCGAGCATTTCAGGATCGGGTTCAAAGGACTTCTTTGGCTTAGAGACAGCTTATGGAAAAGGAATTGGATTCCTAAGTGGAATGGAATGAGTTTATGGAATGGATTCAGATTCCTTTTCAATTTTCTTTTTCTTTTAATTTTATAGGTCAACATTCAAAGGAGGGTTGGAGGACTTATCTTGAGGAATATAAATTTTCTTTCCCGATCTAAGTGAAATTTCACTTACATTACCCTTGGGGTTAGGTAATGGTTTAGCTGGGAGTTGGGAAGAATTGGATGGTTGCTGCTAACTAAGGTGGGATGCAAGTTGACCAATTTGGGTTTCAATGTTCTCAAGATTAGAACGGGTGAAAGATCCAAGATCTTCCACTGCACTTTCCTATGGTTTCTTGGAAGAAGAGTCTTGTCCCGAATTGGGATTACCTTGATTTTGGTTCTTGGTAAAGTGATTTTATTGGTTTTGGAATTGGGAAGGCTCACTAGGATAATGGAATCCAGGAGGAGGATTGTACCTTTGAGGTTGAGGATTAAAAGGATAAGGTTGTTGGAAGTTACCAACACCTTGACCATATTGGAATTGGTTTGGGTTTTGAGGAGGGAATTGAGGATGATAAGATATGGGATTACCATACCTATGGCCTTGGTTATAAGAAGAAGAGAAGGGCTCAGAGTGAGGTTGGTTGAAGTTTCTAACAAACTGACCTGATAGTTGAGGATTGGTGTTCTGCTGAGCATATGCTGCATTGAGATCCATTGGCCCAGATGAATCGGATTAATCCTCTTAAATTTGTGGACATGTGTCCATAGGATGATATGGAGAGTTTTAGATTCCACAGTTTTTGACAGGTCCAGGAAACATTGATTTTGGAGAAGATGAGGTTGGGGCTTTGGATGCCATAGCTAGTTGTCGCACAAGACCTGTAAGTTCACTCATCTGCTGGATCATCTTGTTTGGATCTATTGATTTATTATCTGGGGCTTGTTTGACTTGAGTATTTACTTGAGTATGGAATTTTTATGTGTTTTCAACCATGTTACTTATTAGATCTCTTATTGCTGCAGGAGTTTTATCAACAAGAGCACCGCCACTTGCGGCATCAATGATAGTTCTCTACATAGAAAATAACCCCTCATAGAATTATTGGATCAAGAGTTGGTCAGGGATTTGATGGTGTGGATATGTTTCCACAAGCTTTTTTAACCTCTCCCAGTACTCATGGAGTGATTCACTTGGTAATTGACGTATACCACTTATTTCCTTTCGGATAGAAGCAGTGTGAGAAGCAGGAAAGAATTTCTCTAAGAAAAGTCGCTTCATGTCATTCCATGTTGTTATGGAACCAGGAAAAAGGTAGTAGAGCCATGACTTAGCAGTGTCAGCTAGGGAGAAAGGGAATTCTCAGAGTTTGATTTGTTCCTCAGAAACCCCTTGAGGATTCATGGTAGAGCACACCACTTGGAACTCTTTAAGGTGGAGATGTGGATCCTCACTGGCTAGCCCGTGGAAATGAGGGAGAAGATGAATCAAACCCGATTTGAGTTTGAAGTCAGCTTCTATGTTTGGATATTGAATACCAAGAGGTTGGTAATTCATATTAGTGGCAGAAAGTTATTTAAGTGTTTGTTCCCTAGGATTGGCCATATCTAATTCAATTGGTTGGATAAGGACTGGTTCTTAAATTATTTGATTATCTCTTATGTTCCTCCTAATTTGGAGAAGTATTCGCTCAATTTCAGGGTCAAACAAATCCAAGGGATTGTTTGGGAGGCTATGAGGCATTCAGAGAGATGTTATAAGGAAAAGGATTATGGTTTTTTCTTTTTATTTTTTTCGGTTTATGAATTTTATGAGAATACGGGTTTTTCTTTGTGTTTTCTTTTCAAAAAATTTTTTGGTTTTTTATTACAATAAACAGAAAATAATGAAAACTTAAATCACTATCCCCAAAAATGGCTCCATTTGAAACACATGGCCGACTGTCACCTATCGACCGGTCAAAGTTTTGCTGCTCTACTAATGTGTATAGCAGCACTCGGGTCGAATCCTCGGCGATGATACTTTGTAATAGTCGTTTTTTTAGTTGATTGTATTTTGATTAGGGGGGTTTGTTTGTAGAGATTAATTGAAATGATTGATTTAACAAATTGATAATGATTAGGATGAGTTCATCATTAGGGAGTTAAGATTGTGATATCCTTGAGCTTTGCTTTATATTTTATTTAAATTAACACCCACTTCATAAGTTGATGTCAATTAGAATTCCTAGGTGTTAAAGCTTTAATCCAAGCCTTAAATTAACTAGGATTCTAATCTCAATTAGTACATGTTTATGGTAGTGTATTTATGGTTCCAATAATCTATGGAAACCACATTCTAAACAAAATATGTTATTAATCCATGACATATTAAGTCCAACATACACAATGTTAAATTAATTAATACTCATCGAGAAAATACTCTCAATCACTTAACATCCCAAAATTTTGACTCACCCCAATGAGATATTTACTCAGCCATTTGGGTGTTTAATATTCTGGTTATAATAATTATGATGATAAATTAAGAATAGAAGAAAAAGAAAGGGATAAGAAAAGAGTGGTACGTCAACACAGACACACGAACAATGATGATAATTAAAAATGGATTTTTGATTGAATGAGGAAGCAAAATAAGGGAAGGGGATTCAAATTTATTTAAACTATTTTAAGAATATTAATATTAAACTATAGAAGTTTGAGGATAATAAGAGATATTGAAGAAGAAATTTGTATTAAAACAGAATTACAAAAGAAAGGACTTACAAAATTACAAAAACGAAGAACACGAAAGTAAGTGAAAACAAAGAGAGGAGGAAAGGTATCTCAAGTAAAAACTTGAGTATGGAAGGTACTACCAAGACTTTGGCAAGGATTTTTTCATGACAATATGATCTCCTCTATTATGAAATGCCAACCCCTCTCAAGGAGAGAAGGGGAGAGTATTTATATCCCAAGGAGTGGATTGTTTGCATTCTCAATCTGTCCCTCCACTTGCATCGCCAAGTTGGCTATTCAGACATCTGAATCTCGAGAAATATTCTTCTTAAAAGTTGTAGATAATAAATTTTGATGACTAATCTTAAAATTTGGAGCAATTTGGACCTATTTATCCAAAGTTATGTTCGGTTGATTAAACAAATTTAATATGTCCATTTCAATCCAGTCTTTTTGAAGGCCAAAATATGAAATGGTTTTTTAATAGGAATATGCCTTCAAAGACAAATAATTTCTTCAACAAAGTCGGCATCCTATGTCTCCTCTTTCACTCTGAAGAATCTCATCTCTATTTGATTCTTACATCATGAGATATGTCAGGAATACTGTACTAATTTTATTTCTCATCCAGAATGGTAGGGTGGAATTAAAAGCATATGTTTGGCCCCTTGTGTTTGGATTTGAGACTTGAAAGTTTTATCCAGGACTCCTTACATTGTCCCCAAAACTATGTTTGAGAATAATGAAATTTTGACTTCTGAATTTATCCTAGTAAATCAATCTTCATGAATAGTCCAGTTTCTTCACAGATTCTTTGGTCTTGTTTGTGAGGACTATATGACCCTTCAAATGGCAGAATTGACTCATGGTACCTTCCAATTAAATGTTATATATTTAAATAAGAATCCTAAAAAACAAGAATCACATAATTTGGATAAGTATAGTGATAGTTATTAAATCATTAAACTGACTCAATTGGACTACTTCTAAAAATGCTCAAAAATTATACTTAGTATTAAAACATTAATATTTCACACAAATTATGCACATTTCATATAAAATCAGTAAATAGAGTATATAATAAGTCATGAAAATATTAACAACATCACGGTTCTATTTTATAGGAAAATGGGAAGGTGGTTTTGAGCACACATAATTTTTAAAACCACTTTTTACAGGTGTTTCGACCTAAAGACAGCCATATCTCATTTTTTAGAAAATAAAAAAGTTGTATCCCCACCTCTTGGCTGTCTCCACTGAAAGTTTGGCATAAATTGGACACCTATATCCTGAGATATGGACAGATCATAGCACACCACTTTTGACATCGTGCAGATTAGGTGTTCTGGACGGATCAGGTTGGTTGGGCTACTAGATGGCCTAATGAGTCTTGGGTTCCTTGATAAGAAATGTAGTGCAATAAAATTTGGACCAGAACACAAAATATCAGAACAATTGGATTCACTTTCTATTAGCAGTGTACGGATTAATCCACTGGTTTTCTTGGATCCTACGCAGTTTTGGCCCATTTTTCTTGGACATCATCATGGGGCCTCCAAATCTCCTCCTCCTGCAATAAAATCATCAAAACACGTATCATTGACATTTTTAACAGTGATAAAAACAAAAAAAATAATTAAAAAATGGAATGAAACTTGTCATTTTTTTATAATTTTCAATATAAAACAAGTTCAACACAGTGATGTAAAGGTGAAAATTACACAGTGAATCATGGTACGATCAGGCATGCCACGCCGTATTCTATAGGATTCTTATTAACAGCAAATCTATAATGAAAATAGTGGGTATATTATACCATTTTTATAGAATATAAATAAAAAATAAATAATATTAATAATCAATGATGAAAAAAAAAGAATAAAGTGAAAACTAATGAATCAAATTAATAATAAATACCATGTAATGTTATGATAAATGTAACTAAATGATGTTATGAAAGTATTAAAAGTAAAATACTAAATTAAAATAAAAAAGACTCCAAAATCCCAGTCTCAAACCCCATGTTATTCCCATCTCTAAGATCTAACCCATCCAAATAACCATCAATCAACACAGGTTCCATTGTTCTTATCCAGACCAGCAACCATGAAATCTCCCCATGTACCAAACAGCGGCCTGAGTAAGGTGTGAGTACAACTCTGTAGGCTGACATCCATAGTGTCTAAAAAATACAATTTGAAAATATAGTTCATCAAATGGTACCAAAAATAGGGTTATCAAATCATAATTTAATATGGAACATTAAATAAACTTATTAACACTTGGACTCCATGTTGACACCCAAGTAAACCAAACCTGCTTTGGAATAAAGCCAGATATCCCTGTCAAGTAGTGGATCCTCATACATTTGGATAGATTACTCATTTTATGGTGGATTATTTTACCTAGGATGAATCTCCCATATCATGTCATACGTAAACAAGGTACCCTAGGATCTATATTAATTACCTATAATGGAGTCAATTATGACTTCCCAAGGAGCAAGACCATGCTAATGGGAAAGTAACAATATCATAACAGTTTCCATGCAAATTAACCATGTTAGAGTCACTTACATTTTCTCATTAGGAAATTCCAAACCAAGTAAAAAGTAAATAATATCATACTGGTGGATTCTCTTGTATCAGTATGAATCAATGACACCTCATTTCATGAGACTGTAGATCAATCCCTCATGAAAATGTCAGCCAACCAAAAGTACAAGCAAGCCAAATACATATAATTATTAATTAGTGGATTCTCCTATATCAGGAAAAATCACTGATGGTATGAATTATGTAATAAAACATCAACATGTTATTAGGTTATCATAATACAAGTTGGTAAATTATTCTAATTACCAATTTATATTCAATTAATGCTCTACTCATTGATTCTACTATGTTAGGATAAATCACCAATGTCACAATATGTAAAGTTATCATTTATTATGACTCAAATGTTATGAAAAAATCACATTATCAAGACTACAAGTTTATAACTAGTGAAAGTGTATGCTTACCCTTAAGTTTCCAAAAGTCTAGTCTCAATTCCAATGTCCCTGATGGGATCCATGGGGGGTCTAAGCATGTGAAATTCATTAAACAGTGGATTATCCAATTTATTAGGTCATTTGTATGGTATATTGGAACAATCTCACTTATTTCACATACTAAGGAAATAAAAATAGAAATTAGGGAGTTTTTCTAGACCACCCACCTCAAAATAAGAGTATACATAAAAAATCCCTAACTTATGATGTAGAAATTAGATTCTTCCTTACATACTTTCAATGATGACAAGGCATTTTTTCAACTAGGGTTTCCTAATGGAAAATCAATTAAAAAAGAAGGTGAAGAGAGACCCATAGTTATACCTTATAACTCTAGGTCTATATCACCAATATCTAATTGAGTCTTTCTTTTGGTTTGAAGAGTAACTATAGAGATCACTAATTAAAGGGTTGCATATCAAGATAGTAGGGAATGTGATATCAGAAACACTTCATAATGGATATTTAAAAGGAGTATAGTCATGACACATTCACAATGTTAATAGGGGATTCAATATGTGAATGTATTAGTTTTCACATGAACCAAAAAATCCAACACCTTAGTCAAAAAAATGTAGAAAATTCCATTTCACATCATGAATACATCTCACGTTGCGAGTTTTTGATTAATGGACTAACCATTTATATTTATTCTGTGAATGAGTTTAATGGGGTCTCTCTAGACCTAATCATAGCATTTATTGATTTCATGGGATCTTCCATGATTAATTCATGTCATGAATTAACAATTCGAGGCATGAATCAATTCTACAGCCATACTTTAGTTCCTTTGTTTCTTCATACCATAACCAACCCAACCAGCTCATGGAAATTATTACCAAGGGTTGACCATAAGTAAATGAACACAAGAAGGTTCAAACGAAAGTAGAAGAGGAATTTACCTAGTAAATAATGGATATAACAACCTCTCCACCATATAACAACTCTTCCATAATTTATTCTCTAAATCATCTCGATGGGTATCAACGAACAAGTCTATACACTATGTCTATATATCTAATTCCCTCTCTTGGGTATCCTCTTTAACACACCCATTTTTTCACTAAATTTGAACTATAGGTAGAGACTTTCCTATAATATTCCTCTCACTATAGTCTATGATACATATCATATGCTCTTCAAATCACACATCAACATCTATCTTCACGTCATCAATGTCTATCATGTTTGAAGGGTTATGATGAAATATTCGAAGTTATGACACATGAAACACATCATGCATGGAACTGTATCATTTTGGAAGGTCCAAATGGTATTCCACTTGAATTAACCTTTCTAATATTTCAAATGGAATGAAAAACATGGGCATCAACTTCCATTACTTTGTGATACAGTGTTTCTCAAGCCTAGGAAACACTCAAAGAAAAACCCGATGACCAACCTCAAACTCTATAGGTTTTCTCCAATGGTTAGTTGATGATTTCTTCTATTTCTACATGGTCACTAACCAAATCTTGATCAACTGAACCTAATCCAACATCTCCTACATAAGACTAGGTCCAATGAGTACTGACTCGATCTCCTAAAGCCAATAAAAAGGTGAACGACATGAATTTCAATAAAAACCTCAAAATGATTCATTTGGGTTATTTCTTGGAAGATATTATTATAAAATAACTCCATGGGTTCTATATACTTCTCTCAAAAAAGATAAAAGTCCAATAGATAGACTCATAACATAATCTCTAGAATATGAATTGTCTGCTCTAATTGGTCATTAGTCTAGGGATGATAGGTTATACTCAGAATAACTTGTGATACCAATGCCTTTTTAAGACCCTGTTAGAATAGATATAAGAAATTTGGATCTCAATCCAAAATGATACTCTTCAAAACACCATGAAGTTTAAATATTTCCCACATGTAGAGACTATCTAGATCATTGGCAGTGAAGGTATCCATGATATATAATAAGTGGGGTACTATTATCAGTTGAACCATGATCACCCATATTCTATAATTCACATGTGGTGTCCTAGATAATCCTATAAATAAATACATTATGAAATATTCCCACTTCCATTCGATAATTATTTGAGGCTGCAATAGCCTAGTAGGCCTTTATTTCTTGGTCTTAACTTCCTAACATGTGAAACATCATGCCACAAAGCTGGTTTTATCCTTTTTCATCCCTGGATATTAGTACATTCTATGAACAACACACTACAACATTGTCATACTAGGATGTACCACCCTTATAGAAGCATGAAACTCTCATTATCTCTACACGAAGCCCGTAGGAACCCATACACTACCAAGGATAAGAAAAACATCCCCACTACCAAGAGACCAACCTGATGGTGGCTCCCCACTATATTATTTGTTCCATAGATCTAATAGCTCTAGATTATATGACTACTCTATCTTGATTTGGTATAGAATAAAAATTATAATAGATGTCGAAGCTATATCTAAACATCCATGGGACTCCAAAATATCTAAAAGCATGTTTTCAAAGAGTGACATCAATCACCAATCATAAAAATACTATTATATAACCTAATTCTATGTCTTCCAACTTATGGAATTGGAAACAACTTTCCATTTTCTTGGGGTTTAATCTAGCTCAATCTTGAAGGACTGTAGATTTTCAACCCACCTCTTTTTCTAAAGGATCAATTATTTCTGAGTAATGATGTACTTGAGGCTCCTCTGGTCAATGTACACCACAAACCTCTCAACCATTAGATAGTGTCTCTATTATATCAGTGTGTATACCACCATAGATAACTCAAAATCATGAGTAGGTTACAGTATCAACTATTAATATCTATAAGAGGCCACTCTATCCTCCAATAACAAAATTTCTTCAAGTACAACTCCAAAATCATCTGAGTACATGATATTATCCCTACCTAGAATAGGTAAGTTGAGGATTGGTGTTAAGGTCATACTGATCTTAAAATTCCTATAAATCAATTTCATAAGTATCTGAATAAAAAAATCAACCCTTTCTTGGTCATCCCAAACATTGGTGCTTTCAGATGGGAGAAATCCTAGATAAAACACCTCTAGTGGCCTGCTAGACCTAGAATTCTTCAAATCTTGAAGATGTTCTTGGTACCCTTTCAAGATACTAAAACATAAACCTTCTCTCAGTCCACTTACACTCCAACATCTTATATTACAAAAATCATGAATTTCACATTATCAATCTAGAAACTGTATTTAGATATCTTGTTGTAAATCTGATGCTCTCTTAGTGTACTCGAGATGATGTTAATATGTTGGGAATGATCATCTATAGGATTCTAGTACACTAATATGTCATCAAAAAAAACTACCACACACTGATCCAGAGAAGGGTGGACAATCTGATTCATCAAGGCTATGAATATTTCTAGTGTGTTCATTAAACTAAATGACATAACCACAAACTCTTACATGTCATATGTGATCTTAAAAGTAGTCTAGGGTATGTCTGATGGTTTCACCCTCAAGTAATGTTACCCTAACCTCATATTGATCTTGGAGAATATCCTAGAACCTCCCATATAATTGAATAGATATTAAATGCATGGAATGGGATACCGGTTCTTTAAATTCATTCAGTTCATTCTCTGATAATCCATATATAAGCCCAATGTCCTATCAACTTTCTTAGTGAAAATCATGAGTGATCTATATAGATAAGTACAATGGCATGTGAATTTATTTTCTTCTAGATATTATAACCAAACTTTAAACTCATAATATTTTATAGGTGACATTTTATTAGGTGGGTAAGAAACTGGATCATCTCTCAGTACCAACCTAATCGTCAACTCGATCTCCCAGTCATGTGGTAAACTAGAGATTCATTTAGAAAAAATGTCCTAAAAACGGTTAACCATTATAGGAAAATAACAAAATTACATTCCACCATTATCCAAAAAAAGGATTTTTATTTGAGCTAAGAGACAATCTAATCTATACTAAATTGGTCCCTCTTGATCATCCTAAAGATCCCACTAACCATAGAGATAATAGCTACCCCCTTATAAATATATAAAGGTAAATATCCACTAATAAAAGATGATATGTGTCTAGTACAGAATTAGATAATACATAATTAAAGTAAAATAAAAACCTCTCATTTCCAAAACCATCAGATCCTAAAGGAAATTAAAGCCACCAATTTCAAGAGAAAATTTCTTACAATGTTTGATATCCTCTAATTTTCACTCAAAATAGTGTGTCATTGGTCATAATTCCATCCAAATGCTTCATAACCAAAACCAATCCATTTTAAAATTGATAAGATAAAAAGGAATATGAAACCCCTATATCAAAAAAATATAGGAAAGGGTAGATGATATAAGAATCATATCTATGATGGTATAAGGTCCTACATCCTGACTAATTGGAGTAGAATGAATCGCATACAGCTAACTCACCCTTATACCTAGGGATCTAGTATCAATCCCTTATATTGTTCCCTCAATCTATAACTTCCACACCAGCATCAGGGTACCACATCCCTTTCCTCGGACTAAATTTCTGATGGAACTCCAGCTACCTATATGTTGATCAGTAGCCAATTCCTTCCCAAAATCTAGTGCCTATCCTAATTCCCTGGCACTTCTTTACAACAGAGGGCCCCTAAAAAATCTTAATAGATGACCTATAATTCCACAATAGTAAAACTCCACAATGGGGGAAGGATACTATGGGATCTTGTGGCTAAACCTCACACACTAAAATCACTACAAGAGGTTGTGATTCAAAGATGGATTCCCACTACCCTAGATACTCTACTTGGTACTACCCTAGATATGACCATCATAGTGATGCTTCTTGATACTAGAAAAAAAATCCATGATCACCCAACTGAGAAAACCTACCACCACATGAGGCCTCCCTCTAGTTTACTTCCATGATGATATCTGCATTCATCACATCCTAGAAGTTGTTTAGGGAAAATACATTACCCATGATCTTACCTTATAGAGAAGCCCAACTAAGAAACATTTCACCCTAGTGATCTCATAAACTTATATGGAAAGAGAAAAACATTGTAGGTTGATTAATAATTTAGTATAATCTATCATTGACATGTTTCCCCATGTCAAGTGCATGAATACTTGATCTCCCTCTTCTCCCAATGTCCCTATATAGAAGTTTCTTAGGGACTTCACCATGAATTCCTTCTAGGTTAAATCATATGGTTTATCATCTTGTTACACAATATCCCACCAATTATTAGCTACATGTAAGAAGAAATATTCACCTTCCTATTTGTGAGTGTCTTGAGGTTTTTAATGATCATATAGACTGACTTGATATATAACTCAACTGCCAAGTTCCTCCCTCCCCAATGAACATAGATATATTCTTTAACTGTAACTCTCTAGTTTGATCAGAAATCAATGGTATGTTTAGAACAATATCCATCTCTATTGATCGCATGACCCTTGGGAAATAGTCATGAAGCTGATTATCAATCTTTTTTTAGGATCCATAAGAATTTCCAACTCAACAATGTCAGGAGTGTGTTGATTACTACTCTCCTGAAGCTCTATCTAAATACAGAATGATGGAATTATCTCTATAATGGTCAATGAACTCCTTAGAATGTGTTTTACTCAATAAGGACATCCTAAAAGGGTGAAAACCAAAAAAAATGTATCATGGTTCATATGTAATTTTATTAACAAATGATTTGGAATAACATAATACTACTTTAATTTATTTTTTACTTAGATAAAACAAGGGAACTTTTTCAAAGGTTAGGTTGGTAATTATACTACATGTGACAAATATTTCCCTAGAATGAACAATTTATGTCAACACATATTCCTACATTAATACCATGATTCATGCATAATAATCTTATATCATACCATCCTATGAGTGAAATCTCAATAAATAGTAACATCACACAGCAAGTAAATCACCCAAGGTGAAGTAACATCAAAACTATAAGAAGTGAACACAATGAACAACAATACCACACCTAGGTACACTGTTTTTTCACATACATGGGTTAGATAGTTCCATAAAAAATATCATTTCTAATCCCTAACACATCCTATACTCTTTTGTACCTTTCCAAAAAAAAAGTAACAGAAAAATAAACACCTATGATACAACTTTTTAATGACCCTTGACTGGGCACAACCACACATGACTGAACTGGGTTGGATACTAGAGCTCAGGAATACCTCCCCATATGCTAGAGGTTGTTGACTAATAGCAAGGATACAAGGAAAATTGTGGGGAGACTATACCCTCTGGTATATAGTATCAATAATAGTAGAATAATATAAATAATTGATCATAAATATTAATATAATAAAGGAAAAACTAAAGAATCCAAATAATAATAAATACCATGTAATTTCATGTTGAACATAACTAAATGATGTACTGAAATTTATATGATTAAAAGACTAAACATACACAATAAAAGAATAAAAAACCCCAATCTTGAACCCTGTGTCGGTTCCGTCTCTAGGATCCAACCCATCCAACAAGCCATCAATCAACGCAGGTCCCTTTTCCACTGTTCAGAAGTGAAACTATGAAATCAATTGAGGTACCAAATTGTGGCCTGGATAGGGTGTGAGTAAAACTCAGTAGGATGACACCCATGGTGTCTAAACAATCTAGTATAAATATATTTCTCATGAAATAGTGTGAAAAATTGGTTTATTAAATCATAATTTAATACATGACCTAAAAAACATGTTGACCCTTAGGCTCTGGTTTGACACCCAGGTTATCCAAACCTGCTTCTATATGATGCCAGACATTTATGTCAAGTGGTGGATCCTCCATAATGAGGAAAGATCACCCGTGCCATGGAATATTCTTCTTTCTATGATGAATCACCCATATCATGTCTCATGTAACCAATAAACACTAGGCTCCCTGAAAATTACCCATTCTAGAGTCACTTATGACTTCCAAGGATGAAATATCATGCCATGTGGAAAGAAACAATATCATACTCGGATCCATGTGAATAACCCATGTTTTAATCTCTTATGTGTTCCCATGTAGTACTTTCAAATTAAGGGGAAAATAAATAATATCATACTGGTGGAATCTCTTGTATCAAGATGAATAACCAATACCATGTCTCACGATACAATGAATAAATCCCTCATGAAAACTTTGTCCAACCACAAGACGAATAAACCAAGTGTATTTAACAATAAATTATTGGATTCTCCTATATCAGGAATAATCACCAATGGTATTCATATAGTAACCAAAAATCAATATGTTTTTAGTTAAACATAATATAGGTTGTAAACTATTCTAATTAAAAAATTATAAACCATTTATTCTAAACTAGTGGATTATCATGCATTAGAATGAATCAACGATGTTACAATGTGACATCTTACCATTTATCAAAATTCATATTTTATGGAAAATTAAGGTTATCAAGATTTACATTTCATCACTAGATCAAGGGTAGGCTCACCCCTTGGTTGGCTACAAGTATGATCTTAATTCCAATGGACTTAATGAGATCCATCCCAGGTATAAGCTTGTGAAATTCATTAAATAATGGATTACCAAATTTATTAAGTCATGTGCATGGAATTCTGACACGATCACGCTTATTTCATATACTAGGGAAATAAAAATAGACATTAGGGAGTTTTTATCAACCACCCACCTCAAAACTGGAGTATACATTGTAAAATACCCAATGTTCGAGGTAGAAATCAGATTCTTAACTCCCTTCAATTATGGAACAGAATTCTATCAACTAGGGTTCCCCAAGGGAAACCCAATGAAACGAGTAGTAGAATATAGACTGCATGTAATACCTTAAAACTCTATATCAAGAACACTAATCTTAAATTAATTATTACTTATGGTTTTAATAGGAACTATTGATATTTCTAATAGAAGGGTTAAAGACCAATAGATCAGGGAACATGATATTAAAATCACTTGGTGATGTAGATTTAAAAAAAGGATAAGTGCAGAACATCCAAAACTTAAATAGGGAATTCACATTTTGAATGGTTCATTTTCAACTTATACTTAAAAATATATCCCCTCATCCTAAAAACAAAGAAAATTTTATTTTATGTCATCAATACATATCATGATGTGAGTTTTTGATTCATGAACTACCCATTTCTATTTCGGATGTGATTGAGTTTCATGGTGTCTTCCCAGACCCATTCATGCCATGTGTGGATTTTTTTGGGTTTACCCTAATTAATTTACATAAATAATTAATTATTACCTTTGTGAATAAATTTTGTATCCATACATTAGTTCCTATAGTGCTTCCTTCTATAACCAACCCAACCAACTGAAAGACTTTATTACTGAGTTTTAAACCAGAAGAAACCAAACATAATAAGTGTAACGACCCGAATCAGGAGCCCTTCCATTGGTTTCCCATACCCGGTTCACCACAGGACATCAAGCACATTTCCCCAAATGCTAGAGGTTGCCGACTAGTAGCAAGGGCCTTGGTAAGTTATTGGGAAAACTATGCCCTCATTTGATAAGGTATACAAGGCAAGAAAAACAACAGTCAATAGCAGAAGCAGTAAACAGCATACAAACACTGAAACTAAATAGTGGAAGTAATGAAAACATAATGATAATTATAATGATGTAGCAGGTACAAGTATCTAAGGAAATCAGAAAACACAACAACGTGCTGAAATACAACTGAGAAACAAAGTACGAAAGTAAAAAGCAACTCCAGTAGCATCGCAAGCCTAATCTCGGTCCTATGCTCTCCAGATCCAACCAGAAATCATGTACCTGAAGTAGAAGGTCCACAATCCCTATCCACACCAACAACCATATAACCTGTTTGGGCTAAAAAACAGGACCCAAACAGGGTGTGAGACTAATCCCAGTAGGCAATCACCACGAGATCCGTGCCCTACTGTCAATGAGTAATATAGCAAAAGTAAAGGAAATAAATGCAGTAGAGAAGCAGATGTACACAAAAGTAATCAATCCTACAAAACTCCATTCATAGTTATTTATTAGTTCAGTACAATCATTTAGCTATCAACCATGGAACCAAGTAATAGCTTTATACTCCCAAGGAAATCAATTAATCACAACAGGTAACTCGGCAGTCTACCTAAACAGCAAGCAGTACAAAACCAAGCTTGTTCTTTGGCTTGGTGGACTCGTCACAACCAACCAAAAAATAAATCACTGACTCTCTGGGTGGCTCCTAATAGTAAACCCCTCTAGTCAAGTAGACGTACAATGGAATAGACACTCTGTGAAGCTCTCACCGTCAATTCCTCTGAGGTCTTGCAACGAAAGATATAGACTCTCTGAGGAAGAACTTACATATAATTCCCCATATAGTCTCGCTACGAAACTAAGGACACTCTGAGGAAGCACAAAGTCTCATTCCCATAGGTCTTGTGATCGATACTAATTATAACAGACTCTCTAGGGAAGCCCTAATCACCAATTCCCCCTTTAGTCTACCACACCAGGTTCACTCAACCCTGAGCAATTTAGTCATGCGTAATCAATTGTTAGTATCCTAAGTAAGTTTAGAAACTACTTGGCTAATAGATACAATGCATCCACAAGCATATAAACAGTAGTCAATACATGAAATCAGGTCAAAAGGAATACTATCAATGTGCAATAGGGTTGCCTCGTAGGCAAACCATGCCAAACGGCAATCAACAGCCAAAAAAGGGGAAACAACCATGGGGTGATCCTCAAACATGATAA
The DNA here is from genome assembly GCA_963277665.1 of Viscum album. Classification (NCBI taxonomy): domain Eukaryota; kingdom Viridiplantae; phylum Streptophyta; class Magnoliopsida; order Santalales; family Viscaceae; genus Viscum; species Viscum album. The sequence goes on along the minus strand of OY728137.1, from coordinate 1,690,188,724 downwards.
CAAGAAATTATTAACCATCTCATAACCCCAAGTATACAATAAATCTAAGGAAGATAACGATACATGATCAAAACCCTTACCCGAGATACCCGATACATGGGTACCCGGCACTTTTTGCACCAAAAACTCAAAGACATTCAACGTAGGGCAACAAACCACCTACCTCGATCCCAGAAGATTGATATATGTGAACCCCGACAACAGATTCCCCTTAGAATGATGTAGATCTAAGAAAACTCACAAAACTCTCAACCTACGATAACTTGAAAACGAGGAGGAATCAAGAAACAAGGCTAAAGCAGAACGGGGAACTCACCGCTGTGCTTCCAACGCAATCGACGGTGGCTGGAACAGAGGTCAGATGAAGGCACGGAATCTCAGAGAGTATTTGGCCATACGGTCACTCTCGGACAAATGAAACCTGGAGAAGAAGACACTTATGTGCGTTAGGCATGACCCTGGTCCGTTTAATGAAAAAAAAAGTACATGGCGTGTACTTTTAGAGTACACAGCGTGTACTAGGTCTTTTCCGTACTCCGCCAAAATCGGCCTCCACATCACCCTTACACACCGTGTGTGTGGGTCGGACATGGCCAGCACACAGCTTTGGCAGGAAAAGAGTACACGACGTGTACTTAGAAAGTACACGGCGTGTACTTCAAAAATTTCCAAAAACTTCGTTTTTATCAAAAACTCCAGAAAAAGGAAAAACGTACTGGAAAAGAAGATCCGGGTTCTTAAAAACTTCCCCCCTTAAAGAAATTCATCCCCAAATTTCCCTAACAAGGCAGAGAAGAAGAAACCTCGAACAGCTCTGGACACTATGATCGTACATCGGCCTCCCTCTCCCAGGTCTCGTCCTGTACTTGCCTATGCTACCATAGCACCCATACCAGAAGAAATGACCACCCGCAGAGAACCTTTGTACATTGATCGACAATCTGGATAGGATGCTCCTCGAATGATGCATCCGCTTCAATCTCGACTTCCTTGGGCTGAAAGACGTGAGACGGGTCTAAAAAGTAACGTCGGAGCTGAGAGACATGGAAGACTTCGTGCATGGCCCGATACCTCTGAGGTAGCTGCAACCGATAGGAAACCAGCCCAACTCTCTCCAAGACCTCAAACGGCCCGACGTACCGCGGTGAAAGCTTACCCGGTCTCCGAATCCCCTTGTGTCTTAACCTCGGTGCGACATGCAGGAAAACCTGATCACTGACCTCGAACTCCAGAGGTCATCTCCACTGATCAGCATAATACTTCTGTCGAGACTGTGTTGTAGTCATCCTCTTCCGAATAAGCTCTATCTGCTCCGAAGTATACTGAATAAGACGAGGTCCCAGCAAAGCTGCCTCTCCTACCTCCATCCATCATAAAGGTGATCGGCATTGCCTACCATACAAGGCCTCATATGGGACTATCTGGATGGTCGCTTGAAAACTATTATTGTAGGTGAACTCCACCAGAGGAATATGCTTCTCCCAAGAACCGCCAAAGTCTAGGGTGCAAGCTCAGAGCATATCCTCAAGCACATGTATCGTGCGATTGGACTGGCCATTTGTCTGGGGATGGTATGATGTACTCAAAAGTACCTGTATACCCAAGACCTTCTGAAGTCCCTGCCAGAACCGAGAGGTAAAGCGCGCATCCCTGTCTGAAACAATGGAGTGTGTAACTCCATGCAGACGAACGATCTCTCGGGTGTAAAGTCTTCCCAGATCATCGACATTGAAAGTCTCCTTGATTGGAAAGAAGTGAGCAACCTTTGTAAGCCTGTCAACGACGACCCACACCACATCGTTTACTCTAGACGATCTTGGAAAACCAGTCACGAAGTCCATCGTGACGTCGTTACACTTCCACTCTGGAATGGGTAGCTGCTGTAAAAGCCTTGTTAGTCGCTAGTGCTCCACCTTCACCTGCTGACAGGTGTAACATCTCATGACAAAACCAGCCACATCTCTCTTAATACCTGGCCACCAGTACTGGAAATGTAAATCACGGTACATCTTGGTGATGCCAGGATCAACTGCCCAAACTGAGGAATGTAAGTCTTGCATCATCTCATCACGTATATCTTCTGGCACCCATACTAGTCCCCAGAAATGCAAGATCTCATCCTCACCAATGGTCCACCTGGGGAGAGGGTCCTCTCCTGACACGCTTTCTCGTAGGACTAGCCCTTCTGAATCTGCCAGCTTCCTCATTCTAACTTGGTCCAGAAGTGCAGAGGTAACAGCCATAGAAGATAGGAAAGTCTACCCCTGCCTTTCGTGCACCTCCAAATGAATCTTCGAGAACAGAGCCATTAGTTTCCACTCACTGCTAGCCTCCTGAACTACATGTATCTGAGTTCTCCTGCTCAGTGCATCAACCACTGTGTTGCCTTTCCCAGGTGTATATGCAAGCTTGAAATCGAAGGACTGGAGATACTCAACCCACCTTCACTGTCTTAGATTCAGGTCACGCTACATGAAGATGTACTTGAGACTTTTGTGTTCATTGTATACCACAAAATGCTCTCCCAGAAGGTAATGTCTCCAGCAACGTAAAGCATGAACAACTGCAGTCAACTCCAGGTCATGCATAGGATAATTCCTCTCATGTGGCCTCAACTGCTGAGATATATACGCAACCACTCGATCCTCCTACATAAGCACTGCTCCAAGTCCGATGCCAGATGCATCACAGAAAACTGTATAGCTCTTGCCCGGCTCCGAAAAAACTAGGATCGGTGCTAAATTCAATCTCCCCTTCATCTCCTAGAAAGTTGAGTCACATGATTTTGACCAAAAACACTTCACCCCCTTCTTAGTCAAGCCCGTCAACGGTGCTGCTAGGCATGATAAGTCCTGTATAAACCGCATGTAGTAACCAGCCAGCCCCAAGAAGCTCTGTACCTCAAAGACGTTCTTCAGATGCTCACAGGTAACTACTACTCTCACCTTCTCTGGGTCTACTGATACTCCTGTCTCTGAGATGACATGACCCAGGAAGTGAATCTCATCCATCCAAAAGTGGCACTTTGAGATTTTAGCATAAAGTCAATGCTCCCTTAGTGTACTCAAAACGATCTCAAGATGGGTTTCATGGTCATGTCGAGTGTGAGAGTACACCAAGATATCATCCACAAAGACCACAAAGAAGGAATCCAAGTAAGGATGGAAAACTCATTTCATCAGTTCCATGAAAACTGTTGGCACATTCGTAAGACCGAACGGCAAAACCGTATGCTTGTAGAGGCCATAACTGCTCCTAAAGGCTGTCAGATGTATATCTGAAGGCCTAACGCACAACTGATGATAAGCGGACCTCAAATCGATATTTGAGAACACCCGATCTCTTTGAAGATGATCGAATAGATCATCAATACTCAGCAAGGGATATCAGTTCTTGACCGTTAACTGGTTCAACTTCTGATAATCCACGCAAGGTCCAAGGGTACCATCTACCTTCTTCACGAACAGGACAGGCGAACCCCAAGGAGAAGTACTGGGTCGAATGAAACCCTTTTCCTGAAACTCCTCCAACTACTTCTTGAGCACTTGAAACTCAGGTGTAGCCATCCCATAAGGATTAATGGACATCGGTGCTGCTCCTCGAACAAGCTCAATCGAGAAGTATACCTCACGCTCCGGAGGCAAACCTGAAAAGTCTTCTGGAGAGACATCTGGAAAGCGATCAACCACTGGAGGAAAATCTAACTGTGAAGTCCCCTGGTTATCCAAATAAAGACTAGAAATCTGGGGCGTAAATCCTCCTGGACCATGATTCTCGAGTCTGGCTTGACTTGCCTGAACATCCCACTTGCCCTTATAAAGGAAAGATCCACCCTCTGGTGATACGAAACTCACCCTGCGGCGATAGCAATCAATGACTGCCTGGAAGGGAACCAACCAGTCCATACCAAGAATGGATTCATAGTCCTTAATCTCCAGGAAATAGAGGTCCCATAAGAAATGATACCCTACAACCTCGAGAGGGCACTCCTTGCACTAACGTACGCTAGATGTCCTTGTTTTCAAGGGCGTGTCGAGAGTCAACATGGCAGCAGACGAAAATACACAGATCTCAAGGCTTTCCACGACAACAACAGAGATAAAGCTATGTGAATAACCAGTATTGAAAAGGAATTAAGATAAAACTGAGGCTACTAAGATCGTACCTCGAACTATAGAGGGTTCGAGATCCTGCTCCTAATGAATCTGCTCTACAGCAAAAGTCTGGCCGGTGCCACGGCCCTGTGTAGCCTGAAAACCCTGAGCTACTCCTCCTTGAGCCTGACCATTGTGTCCATGGCCTCTACCTTGACCTGAAAGACCTTCAGAACTCTAGTCCCCAGTCTGCTGTGGATCTGGTAATCCCGTTCTTGGTCGTGGGGTCGAAACTGATCCTCCATCACTAGCTGCTGGAAGAGGAACCTTGCAGAAACGCTTCAGATGACCCATCTTGTCGCAGGATCGGCACTCCACTGGGTCCCTCGAGCACTGTGGATTCTTATTCTCACTCCTCCCACACTGATAACACACTAATTGGGTTCCAAAATAGGGATCTCATATACCATAAGGAATACCTTGCTTCCTCGGGTCGCCTTGGGTAGACTCTCGGTGGTGTTGCTTGTTGTCCGTCTGGAGGGAATCAGCCTTGGATGCTGAACTGCCCTGGTCCACAGCTCCAGTATCCCTCAGGTTCCACTCCTTGATGAGTTTCTGGTTGACTATTAGAGTAATATAAGTCAACTGAAAGACATTCACCTATGATCTGATCTCTGGTCTGAGGACTTCCTCAAACTTCCTCGCTAGAAACAGCTCGTCATTCCCCAGAACGGGAGTTAATCATTGTAACTCAGTGAAGCGGGAGGAATACTCCATAACTGAGAGATTACCCTGCTACAGGCTCATGAACTCCCTGGCTCTGTTGGCCCTCAGCATTGCTGGGTAGAAGTAGTCGTAAAACGTACGCTGAAACTCATCCCAAGCCATAGCCTGCTGGTGCCCCATCTGAGATACTACATCCCACCATCTCTTGGCGGAGTCTCGCAGCATATACGTCGTGAGCTTCACCCTCCTTTCTGGAGGCATCTCCAGATGCTCGAAGATGGACAGCATGGCTTCCATCAATGACTCTGCAGCCTGAGGTCCTCCATCCCCTGTGAAATTGGGAGGATGCTACTACTGGAAGACCCGTGTCAGCTCTACCATAGTCGGGGTAGGATGTTGAACTCCCTGGAAGGTCTGCATGAATATCATGAAACCCTCTCTGAACTGAGCGTCGGTACCAGTGTCTGGAATCATTGCAGGTTCCATGTTCGGAACGATGGGCGGAACTACTGGCAGTCCCTGATCGGTCGTATCAGGTGTACGATCGCTGCCTGGTTCCTAGCATGCAACAGGAGGACGTCTTGGTGCCATAGCTCTGAAAGTCCAAAACACACCTTCATTAAAGATGAACATAGTTGCAACATAGGAGAGTAAAATGGAATAGGAGGGAAAAAATTTTAAATCTGGAAAAACATGACTACACGGCGTGTAGTACCACTACACGGCGTGTTTCTTAAAAGTTTACCTTGGACGTGTACCTTGGCCATACATGGCCATGTAAACTACCCAACTACACGGAATTTTCTTAAACTATAGAGTGTACTGACCCTTTTCTCCCTTCCTGGTTACTCCTACATGACTAAGTCACACGGACTGTCCCAGCTGAAGACTACACGGTGTGTTTGAGGAAGACACGACGTGTACTAGACATACCTTACCTGGCTCGTGTTGTTAGCGACATGTCCTAACCCACGGTCTACACTACACGGCGTGTTCCCAAGGGACACGGCCTGCACTTGAAGGGAAACCTCAGCCTGTGTTGTTCGTGACACGTTTGGGTACTCGGTTGATCCTTAAACGGTGTTTTCCGAACAAACACGGTGTGTATAAGAGAAGATAACACCGACTCGTGTTTTTCAAGACACGGCCGGGTACCTGGGAAAGGATACACGGTGTGTGCATACCGAACACGGTGTGTACTAAAACATGCATTAACTGGCCCATGTTATTAGTTACACGGTCGGTCTCCTAGTTAACCTGTACACAGCGTATACCTAGAGTACACGGCCAGTTCCTAAAAACCATTTACAGCTCTGTGTCCCTGTCCACACAGTCAGTGACATGGCCAAAAACTACACGGTGTGTATCTATAAAGTACACGCTGTGTATTCTGGGTTTTTCCGGACAGTAGCCTTAGAACTGCACCGGAGCCCAGAAAACACAGAAAAACAAGGGTTAAAGTGCCAAATTTTGATCCGTGGGGGCCCATACTCCCCGCGAATCAAAGCTTGGCATCATAACGATGCATAGAACAATCCACAGTATAAGAACTCACGAACCACCAATTTCTGGTCCTTAAGGGCCCATAACACCTCTAAGATCAAATTTTGGCATCCATGATAAGAAAACTCCAACAATGATACCCTATCAACATAGAAGATATTCTATCACAGTAGCTATCACAATAGCATGCATTGTCTATCACAAATCCTATCACAACAGCATGCAATATCTAATGCAACCTAGATGGCATGGAAAGATTCATGGCATGTGATCTTCTAACATGTGCCTATATGATTCATGAGATGGCATACCCTCATCTCATCAGGTTGCAACAAAATAGAACCGCAATCATATGAACATTAACAGCACAAAACAAGTGCATCGCCCAATGGTGAAATCAATTAAACTGTAACATTCGCAAAACTCAAAATTGGAAATATTCGAGGTAATCTATCTTTTTCCCTGTACACGGGTTCTAAACTTTCGAGCACACCTATTTACCATTTACCAATTCCATCATATCCCTGTCTAATGTTGCTAAACAGTAATTCAATAGAAAAAGTAAAGAACCCCTCTGATACCACTTTGTAATGACCCAAATCCGGATCCCTTCCATTGGTGCCTCGTACCCAGTTCGCCACATGACCTCAAGAGCATTTCCCCAAACGCCAGAGGCTTCCGACTAGCAGAGAGGGCCTTGGTAAGTTATTGGGGAAACTATGCCCTCATTTGGTAAGGTATACAAGGCAAGAAAAACAACAATAAATAGCAGAAGCAGTAAACAACATACAAACACTGAAACTAAACAGCGGAAGCAATGAACACATAATGATAATTATAATGATGCAGCAGGTACAAGTATCTAAGGAAAGCATCAAACACAACAACATGCTAAAATACAACTAAAAAACAAAGTACGAAAGTAAACAGCAACTCTAGGAGCATCACAAGCCTAATTTCGTTCTTATGCTCTCCAGCTCCAACCAGCAATCATGTACCTGAAGTAGAAGGGCCACAATCCCTATCCACACCTGCAACCATATAACCTGTTTGGGCCGAAAAGCAGGACCCAAACAGGGTGTGAGACTAATCCCAGTAGGCAATCACCACGAGATCTGTGCCTTACTGTCAGTGAGTAATATAGCAAAAGTAAAGGAAATAAATGCAGTAGAGAAGCAGAAGTACACTAAAGTAAGAAATCCTTCCAAACTCCATTCACAATTATTTATTAGTTCAGTACAATCATTTATCTATCAACCATGGAACCTAGCAACAGCTCTATACTCCCAAGGCAAGCAAGTAATCACAACAGGTAACTCGGCAGTCTACCTAAACAGCAAGTAGTACAAACCCAAGCTTATTCTTTGGCTTGGTGGACTCGTCACAACCAACCAAAAAATAAAGAACTAACTCTCTAGGTGGCTCCTACTAGAAAACCCCTCTATTCAAGTAGATGTACAATGGCATAGACACTCTGGGAAGCTCTCACCGTCAATTCATCTGTGGTCTTCTAGTGAAAGATATAGACTCTCTGAGGAAGCACTTACGTCTAATTCCCCCTATAGTCTCACTACATAACTAAGGACACTTTGAAGAAGCACAAAGTCTCATTCCCATAGGTACTTTGATCGATACTAATTATAACAGACTCTCTAGGGAAGCCCTAATCATCAATTCCCCCTTTAGTATACCACACCAGGTTCACTCAGCCCTGAGCAGTTTAGTCATGCATAATCGACTGTTAGCAGCCTAAGTAAGTTTAGAAACTACTTTTCTAATAGATACAATGCATCCACAAGCATATAAACAGCAGGAAATACATGCAATCAAGTCAACAAGTATACTAGCAATGTGCAATAGGGTTGCCTCGTAGGCAAACCGTGCCAAACAGCAATCAACAGCCAAAACAAGGGGAAACACTCATGGGGTGATCCTCAAACATGCTAACAAGAAATTATTAACCATCTAATAACCCCAATCATACAAGAAATTTAAGGCAGATAACGATACAGGATCAAAACCCTAACCCAAGATACCCGATACATGGGTACCCGGCACTTTTTCACCAAAAACTCAAATACATTCAACATAGGGAAAAAAACACCTACCTCGATCCCAGTAGATCGATATATGTGAACCACAATGACAGATTCCCCTTATAATGATGTAGATATGAGAAAATGCACAAAACTCTCAACCTACGATAACTTGAAAACGATGAGGAATCAAGAAACAAGGTTAATTAAGGACAAAGAACTCATCGTTGCGCTTCCAACGCAATCGATGGCGGCTGGAATGGAGGTCGGATGGAGTCACAGCGACTCAGAGAATATTCGGCCATATGGTTACTCTCGGACAAACAAAACCTGTAGAAGAAGACACTTTTGTGCATCAGGCGCGACCCCAGTATGTTTAATGAAAAAAAACGAAAGTACACGACATGTAATTTTAGAGTACATGGCGTGTACTAGGTCTTTTCCATACTCTACCAAAATCGGCCTCCACGTCACCCTTACACACCGTGTGTGTGGGCCGGACACGGCTAGCACATGGATTCGGCAGGAAAAGAGTACACGGCGTGTACTTCAAAAATTTCCAGAAACTTTGTTTTTCTCAAAAACTCCAGAAAAAGGAAAAGCGTACCTGAAAAGAAGATCCAGGTTCTTACAATAAGGTTCAACCAAAACTCATATAGAAACATACCTAGTGAATATTGTATCTAAATTGAATCACCATTGTACCTTATTTTTTGTATAATTTTATTTTTGAGTTTAAAAAAGAATTTTTTTAATAGTGTTTTTATTACATTGTGTGTTTTTATATTAAATTAATTTCTAGATATTTTATAAATTTTATATTAAAAATTTTATTATATATTTGAAATTAAGAGTGTCAAATTTTTTAAATAGGTCCCTTTTATTTTTTCATTATTATTAGTAACCTTGGTAAAATTTATCATATTGATAACAGGTAAAATTGGGTAAACAAGGCTAAAACTATATAGAAAAACATAAAAATAACACTAATACTTTATTTTATCCTATTATATGAGTGGTTCATGGACAATTTTTTTTTAAGGAGATATAAAATGTATTTAAAAACATAAATTTGAAATTGGGAATCCATGGATGACTATTGTAAATATTATTTATATTTTATTCAAATTAAAAACTATTTTTTTATCTTTTAATTTAATGAAAGGGTTGGAAGATAAAATTTGTGTTTGGATTGTTAAAAAATTTTAAAACATTCCTTTGTTTATTATTTAACCAAAAAAATTGTATAAACCTATTTATTACTTGATTTTAAGGTGAAATGATTTATACTCTAAAATCAGGTATTTTCCTAAATATAGTTTTTCATGAATTTTGTGTTATAATATTAAAATAAATTTATTAAACCTTTATAATTTGAAACAAATAAATTTGGTTCCTTATTTTCATTCATTATTTCCAAATTTGGTTAGAATATCCCTTATTGGTCATTTAATTTAGTTATCATGGTAAAAATTTAAGTTATCACGATTAAGGTAAAAAAGAGTTTAAAGTGGTTTAACAAGGAGATAAGGCTTAAAATGTATCAAAACTTGTATTTGATTAATTGGATAAGTTTTCTTCAAACATGAACATAAAATTCTCAAAAAAAATCAATTTCTTTCCAATTTCCTTTGATTATAACATTTATATTATTTTATATAAATATAAAGTCTTTAATGACGCTCTCTTTCTTTTAATGTCTATAATTTTTTTTGTAAATGGGGATTAAAAGAAATTATATTCAGAAACAAATTTTTATTTTAAATTAAAATAATTTTTTACCATAGTAATTTATTTATAATATTTATTATTGAAATAATTTCCTTAAATTCTTATGGAACAACGACACAGTGTTTCCTAAAGTAGTAAAAAAACAAGTAAATCATTTTAAAAACTATAAAAGTAATATTTTTTGGATGATTTTTAGTGTCCCGATAATTTTATACATCCACATTCCCAATTAGAGAGGTTTTAATAGATTATATTATAATTTTTCTATTTTCTTGTTGTTTTTAAATTCAAATTAAATGAGTAGTTCAAAAATGACATTAATGATATGTTATAGTAAATAATATTTCATTAAATGTTTTAAAATTCATAAAAATCATATATTAGTCCAATTAAATGGTATATGGTTGAAAATATCAACCATAGTCTATTCTTAGGTCATTTTACTTTTATAATAACTTTCATAACCCCTTAAGTGTAAAAAACAATAATATCATCATAATTTTCAAAACTATTAATGGGGGGTTAAAACAAATAGATAAGAGTAGAAATATAATATATACTTATAAAAATTTTATTTTATGAGATTATTTTTACCCATAATAATCTTATCATAAAATTATATAAATTTGGGTACATTTTAAAATAAAAATTAATTTATATTAGTGTAATAATTTTTATAATTAAAAATTGCCCCTCTCATCACTTATAACAGGGAAGCCACTCTTCTCTTCTCTCCACACTTCAAGATAAATTTTATCAATCAAGAATTACCCAAATACCTTCCTAAAATCCCTATTCACAATATTTTTTTTTTTGCATAATACCATACTTAGAGAGAATAATGGCTAAATCAATGGACAATATCTGAAGTGGAGGTATAGATTTTAACAGAATGTTTTAGGTTTATTTATTTTTCATCCTTCTTCAAATATTCTTCAACCATGATGAAATAAAATAATGATTATATTAAATAAAACTAAGATATTTTTATCTTAATTTCATAAACTATATCCTTCTTATCTTCTATTAAATGGGAAATGAAACCATCATTCATGCATATGGTGAACTACCCCCTCACAAACTGATGAAATTCATTTTCCATCGCCACCTTTCATGAATGGTTATAATGATGGATTTAACATATATATATATATATATAATATTTATGACATAATTATATTTATTTAAATATGATATGTATTATTTTTTATTAATATCACATTCATTGTATAATAATAATGTAGTCTGTGAGTATGTGTGGATTACCACCTATATGAGGAGATATCTTTCATTTTTGTAACCACATAACATATATAGTATTTATATGTGTATTTAAAGTTATAATATTATATTTATTATAAAATAATCATTCTATAAAGATAAAATAATTCAAAACTTCTTTCCATCATGATAATTCTAAAATTGAAATGTTACTTATGTGTATGTACAACCTACCTTCTCCATGATGGTAATGTAATTCATTTTTCCTAAATATGTTTCATATTATTTTTTAAAGTATAATTTATATATAAAAATGATAATTATGACATTATTATTATTTTATATATGATAGAATAATGATCTCATTGACAATAGTCAACCTACCGAAGTCATTTTGAACATATGATCTGAAAATAATCAAAACATTCTATGTGAACATAATTGATTAAGTAATTATATATAACCTGATAAAAAATAAATTAAAATAAATAATAAGAATGAAAATTTTATTAATCAAAAAAATAATTAACAAATTTTTATTATTTATAAACATAAAGAACATATGTGATGATTCAGACTCATAGTAAGGGACACTTTAACATAAAACCTTGTTTTGAACATTCTAATGATTTATTTTTAAAATATTTTTATTCCATATATATATTCAAAATATTATTTTATGAAATGTATTCATATGTATATAAAATAATTTTTAATGACATTTTACATCACTTTTTACTTTCTTTCAAAAAAATTAAAAGAAATCTTTTTACATATTTTATTCAGAACATTTTCAATTTCTTTACATAAGGAAAAAAGGAATGTTTTATTTTAACATATACGATTTCCATGGATTTTTTCACCAAAGAAACAATTGTTTGATGTTTTTCTTTCTTTACATGCTTCTATGTTTTCTTCAAATAAAAACCCTTCTTACCGTTTATCTTAGTATTTTATTTTTGAAAGTGGGTTTTTAAAATGAAAGGGTATTTCAATATCCACAAATGTATTGAATATGGGTTCAAAATATTTTTTTAATGGTTTTATGATAAAAATATTTAAGGATAAAATGTTTTGGTGATGATATGTTACTTAAGAATTATAGATTATGATAGGTGAGTCTAATAAATATTATATGATTAGTGAGCCCAATACAACTTATATGATGGGTGATCTTGATATATCTCTCCAATGGATTGGGTAATGTTCCTTATCTTCAATGGAAAGAAAGAGAGAGTTAACCAGGGAGGTTTCTCCTATATATTTAATTGGGATCTAGATATTTCTAACATGATTTTGAAATATTTTATTAATAAATTCTATAAGTTTACTAAGAGGGTTTTTATTTTATTTCCATGTGGTTTAATGGTTTTCTTTGAGAAAAAATTTGTTTTTCTTGTGTATATGATGTATTTCATACACTCAACAAATATAATGAAGAAGGTAAAATTTTTATGTGTGTTCTTATGTTTTAATGGAAAATAATTTTTTTATCTTTTATATACCTTACTAAGATTTTTTTACTCATCCCGTGTTTTTAAATGTTGTTCACAGGGTTTTAAAGATGAGTAAGAACAAAGAAGAATTCAAGTTGAATGTCATAAATATTTTTCTTGAAAAGAAAAAAAAAATCACTTTAAAAGTTTTATTTTATGGTAAAAATATATAGTTCATTGAACTGCCAACTTTGTAATATATGAGTTTTTTATGTAATAGTTATGACTTAATTATCTAAAAATCTAAACCCGAAAAGATCCTATAAATTAAAAAAATTGAATTCTAGTAAAAATAAACTAGATTATCTAATGTTTATGGTTGTGTCCTTATATATGGTGTTTGTTATGGTGATACCTAATGTAAAAATGTTTAATGTCTCTGAATTTCCATTTAATTTTTTTAAAATTATATGGAATTATTTTGAGACTACATGCTTTAACGGCATGTGATTCTGAGGTTCGGTGATCTCAGAACAGAATTTTGAACTTTTTTTAAGGTACACTCAGTAAATGTGTGAGCGAGTTTTTCTAACTTTTAAACTGGTGCTCAAATTGAAAATATGAGGGAACTGTTGAACTCATAACGCCGATATTTTCCTAGAAAGGACTTAACTTCCACCATCAAGGGTTGGATAGAAAATTTATTTTATCAGAATTTTTTGAAAATAATAAAATAACTTTAAAAGTTTATTTTATTTCTTTCCTCAACCGTTGAGCAGCAGACAGCGGTTCTATGATGCGGCGATGAGGCAATGACGATGTGCATTAATAGAACTCATTAATGGCTCATAAACCCACAGTGTAATGATGCATTAAATGACATGTCGCAGCATAACTAAAACAATGTGACATGTTTTCTTTTTATTTGTTTGGTGCATTAGATATATGGGAATTAAACATTATAAATTATCTGACAAACCACCAATGAGTTTCCTCTCCAACGAAGAACGATGGATGACATTGATAAATTATGACGAACTCCATCGACTAATAGTGACAAACACTAACGGATTGAGGATCGGCGATGGCTTAGAGCTTCATACTTCGTTGGCGATAGATCCTCAATACAGGTAGGGGTAGTGTTTAAGTTTTTTTCCCCATTATTAAATTCAATGAATAATTGGAATCAACCCATAAATAGGTTGATCTTAAAATCATACGTTCTAATGGGAGGGTGGATTTTTGGGATTTCTTTATGCAGGTTTAGACTATCACTTGTTTGACTGAACTACAATCCTCAAGCATCCCCATGTTTTAAACCTCTAACGCGGAGGGCGAGGGCTGACACGAACAAGGCATGATTCCCTCCACACGTGATTTCTTTGTGGTCATATCCTCAAGTGGCGATAAGAGGAATCCAAGGCCAAGGAAGGGATGGCAGTGACCCAATATGTCTGAAGGTGTAGACAGATCGGAGATCGGACCACCAGAACGGACCTAGTGGCCCGTGGAAGGTTCCATTGGCGCAGCGGTGCCAGCGACCGGTAGAGGTGGCCATATCTCACCAGATGTGTGGAGAAGGAAGCTCCACCCCAAGCTTCACATGCTAGACAAGGCGGCTGGCCCTCACCGCCACACTGGAGGAGGTGGTGCGTCTGTGCGCACCACGGTGGAGGAGGTTTCGGCCCGTCGGTCGCGGCAAAGGCAGCGCCATCCTAGCATCATGTGGAGGCGGTGGCCCATGTTCGGGCCTCTCTATAAAGTTGTGGTCACTCTACTATGGTAGAGGGAGTCCCTGTGGATGATTTGTGGGGCAGGTAGGGGACGTGGTGGTGGCTGCCGTATCCTGGGCCCACACCACAGGTCTGCCCCTGGCAGACCGAGCACTTGCTGGTGGGTCACACTCCCAGCCAGCATGCTAGGCCAGACCGACACTCAGTGGGATAAACCCACGCAGGTAGGCTAGACCCGCACCCTTCGGCCTGGGCCGAACGAGACTGGGTTATTGGGTGACCCGACAAGCTGGACCCATGGCCAAATTGGGTCGGGACTAACAAGGCCCATTAGGCCTGGCCCACTGACCAGGTCAGACTGGACCTGCCCTGACCAGAACCAGGTTAGGTCGAGTTAATCGAATCAAACTGGGCTATGTGGGACCCTTGGGATAGGTTGGTCAGGATGGTACGACCGGGTCGAACTGGGCCCAGACACAATCGGTCCCTATTTACTAAAACACTAATAACTTTCAAACCATGCATCTGATTGATGGTCTGTTTGTGGTGTTGGGGCCCTCTCAATGAGGAGGATATTTTGGTATGAACTAAGAAGAATTTCATGAAAGTTGATATGTGGATAATGGATTGAGTAGCGGTGCTCCCAAGCACGCTATGTACGGAACCCTACAGTTGGATGAGACCTAAAGACTGCTGAAAAATGACTCTGTTTGACTCGAATATGGCCAAGTGGGAAGCACCTATGTGTGAATTTGCAGGCCCGTTGTGGGAGCGAGACTGTGTGACTCATCATGCCCACAAGACGAGATGGGGAGGAGTACCTCAGTTTTCCAAAGTGGGAAGCACCTATGTGAGACTTTGTAGGCCTATGGTGGGAGAGAAACTGTTGGACTCGTTATACCCATGGTACTCATCAGGGATGAGTACCACAATAGTCCAATGTTAGTGGGAAGTAGCTTCTGTGTGACCTAGAAGGCCCACTGTACTCATAGTAGAGGATTTCTCCAACAGCCGAGGTGTTTGATGATGTGACTAATGATTCTTCTATCACTACACTAGATTTATACCTGGTGTGAGATGTCTTGTGCTTTATGCTTGTTCTTTGTGCTTATGATTAGTACTTTACTTTGAGGATTTATTTGTGGTCTTTCCTTTGTGTTTTGGGTTCCCCTAATGAGTATTTTGTTACTCACCCATGCACGGGCTTCTCTTTCATACATTGTGTTTGGTGCAGACGATCGATGCTTCGATAGAGGACTTGGTGTCCTAGGACCAGGTGGGGTTCAGTAGGATCAGGTGGACAAGACTTACTACTTCAGCCTTCAGTAGTTACACTAATCTTACCATCTGGTGGGGTTTTCAGTAGATGGATACCTGAGTCCCTTTTTAATTTCCTATTTTTAGTTATTTTTATTGGGTTTGTATTCTACTCCACTTGTTTTCAGTTGTACTTGTACTCAACACTTTTTTTAGTATACTTTTTTTCCCCTTTGAGTTTGTTGGATGTGGTTGGATGTGTGTGTGTGTACAGGTACTCAGGAAAATGCCTCCCACTTTTAGGTTCATGTCTTCAATGCTAGTCTCCAGCCCCTAGACTTTAGGAGGTGGGCTTAGGGTATTCATAGCATGGGGCCCGAGGGACGGGTTGTGACAAAGTGGTATCAGAGGGTGGTCAGTTCCACCTCTAAGATTTGGAGTATGTTGTTTTGTTTTTGGGTAAACAGTGTTAAGTGTTTTGAGTCCGAATTTCAGATTCGGGGTGTCCAGTATTGGTGTGGTGGATGACGTATCCATACACCAGGACCTTGAATTCTAATTTTTGGCTCTAAAAATGAAAACACTATTTGAAAAAGTGTCTCCTTATATTATTTTTGAATAAGAGTTATATAACTAGGTATAACCTTATGAATGTGGTACATCTTGATCTATCTCAGGATGCCTCCACGTGGATGACCAACCAATATCCCAATACGTGATCATGTGGACAGCCCACCTAGCGATAAGGCATCAGTTCAGGGACTAGTGTTCGAGATGTCCCTACTAGGTGGTGCACTGGTGTTTCCACCACCCATTAATCAATAGTTACTACCAGCAATACCGATAGAGGACACGCATAGGCTTATCACCTTGCACGAGTTCCAGAGACAAAGACCTCCTAGGTTCAGGGGAGAGACAGATTCTCAAGTTGTTGAGGACTGGCTAAAGGCAGTGATGTGGGTCTTCCACTTTGTAAGGACACCGTTTGACTAGATGGTGATCTTAACTGTGATCCTTCTTCATGGATTGGTAGGGTTATGGTGGATTTTGACCATCCAGACTCATGATGAGGTGATCGTCACCTGGACAGACTTTGTGTGACTTTTTTGGGAGGATTTTTTCCATGCGACATTATGCTCTATGCATATTCAGGAGCCGCTTCACCTTCAACAGGGAAGAATGATGGTGGCTAAGTACTCATCGAGGTTCACAGAGCTTTTACCCTACTTCATATACATGGTTTGAGATCCTTTTTTCAGAGCTCAATCCTTTGATTAGGGACTCAGGCAGGAGATTAGGGCATCAATGGTGTCTCTCATCATCCCTAACCCGGACGGGGTGCTGGAGCGAGCCCTTCTTGTGAGAGAATCTTGGCGGAGCAGACACCGACATCCAGATCCACTAGTAGACCCTAGGCGCCAGAGTCTTCAGCAGGAAGAAAATAGCTAACTTGAGGGCCCAAGTGGGCTAGGTCTTTCAGGGGTTGACCCCAGGACTCAGGGTCAGCAGTGGAGGGATCCCAGACCAGAGGGAGTCATCCAAAAGCTAGGATTTGCTTCGCATGTGGTGGGTAGGGACACATGGCATGTGACTACCTGACCCGCCATGTAGATGACCAAAAAACAGTCGAGGAACCGTTGAGACAGAGGCAGATATTCGAGTGAGGAGGATCGTAGGGTGATGGACGTGGTAAGGGAGCAGGCCGAGCAGCAGGCGATGGGAGACGGTTTGAGGTACTACCACCATAACCCCTAGGTGTTCTACCCTGACCTCAGGAAGTAGGTGAATAGGGGTGATCTTAGCTTCAGGAAGAGGAGGATTATGACCATGGTGATCTGGAGATTATCTGAGGTACGGTCTGTATCTTCTGCTCCCTAACTACAGTTCTTATAGACATAGGTGATAGTCACTATTTCCTTTCCACAGCTCTTGTTTGGATCTTGAAGATTCTGGTGGAGTCGTTGGCACGATCCTTACAACTAGAGACTTCTACGATAGGGGTTTTGATGATTACACATTGGTGACAGTAGTGTGAGATTACTCTAGGAGGCAAGAGCTTCAGCTGGGATCTCCTAATAGTGGCATCGAGGCCTTATGATTTCATCATGGGTATGGACTGTTTATCCATAGTCCATGCTCAAATTGATTAGTTTAGGAATACAGTGCGGTGTGTCCATGGAGATGGGACTAGGTTTTCCTTCACCGTCAAGAAGGAAACCCTTGGAGCACAGGAAAAACTTTCTCGAAGGAGGGTGTAGCCAATCACTCACTAGTTGTCTAGCCTGGCCCTCAGTGCAGTGGATGAGATGACTCCAAGATTTTCTGTAGTGGTGGATGAGTACGGGGATGTTTTTCCTGAGAATGTTATGATACTACCTCCACATAGAGAGGTAGACTTTTTTATCAACGTGTACCCTGGGATGACACTGATATCCACACTGGTATATCGGATGGCTCCCACAAAGCTTCACAAGCTGAGGGTAAAGCTAGAGGACATGTAGGATAAGGGTTTCATAAGGCCCAGTGTTTCCCCATGGGTATCTCCGGTACCGTTTTCCAAGAAGTAATATGGGAGTTTGAGGTTTTGTGTGGACTTATGACACCTAAACCAGGTGACCGTGAAGAACAAGTATCCACTACTGAGAATTGATGACCTCTTCAATCAGCTGAATCGAGTGAGATGGTTCTCCAAGATAGACCTCATATCAGGATATCACCATATTCAGGTACGGGATGAGGACGTATCGAAGACAGCCTTCAGGTGCTGGTATGGACACTATGAGTTCTTTGTGACGCCTTTCGACATGACCAATGCCCCAATAGTGTTCATGGGCCTTATGAACAAGATTTTTTGTCCTTACCTTGACCGATTTTTCATGGTCTTAATTGATTAAATCTTGGTGTACTCGGTGCCAGAGGAGGAGCAAGCTACACAACTACGAATAGTTCTAGATACACTCTGAGAGCACCATCTTTATGGTAAGCTCTCAAAGTGCCAATTATAGATTTGAGAAGTCCACTTTCTAGGACATGTTATCTTGGAGTCTAGAGTTGTAGTGGATCCAGAGAAGAGAGAGGTAGTGCTTGCTTAGGAGCCACCGGAGAGCGTGAATGAGGTGTAGAGCTTCATGGGGTTGGCCGGTTACTATTAGAGGTTCGTGCGTGACTTTTCTAGAGTTTCATCACCCTTATCAGCTTTGATAAAGAAGGGACATCCTTTTTTGTGGATGTAGAAATTCCATCAGGGTGTCTAGGAGGTAAGGTAGAGACTGACTAGTTCCCCCATCATGAGACTACCAGAGGAGGGTGTTGAGTACATAGTTTTCTGTGATTCATCATGGACTGGTCTAGGTTGTTTCCTGATGCAGGAGCGAGCAGTGATTTCCTACAGCTTATTCAAGTTGAGGTAGCATGAGCATAACTACACGACCCATGACCTAGAGTTGGCAGCAGTGGTCTTTTCCTTGAAGATGTGGTGGCACTAATTTATGGTTTAATGGTTTATAGTTTATTTTGACCATAATTTTCTCAGTTATATCTTCTCCTAGAAGGACCTGAACCTGAGACAATGGTGATGGCTAGAGTTCCTTCATGACTATGACTTTGAGATGGTCTATACTCCTGGGAAGGGGAACGTGGTAGTAGACACACTTAGCAGGAGGACCGGTTTGCAGCTGTTGAGTGAGGTGACAGAGCAGCTATTTATGATGAAGATATCCTTCATGGATGATGATGGGGAATCTTACCTTCAGTTGATGATTGTTACTCCCCCCACTCTTATAGTGAGTCAGGGAGGCACAGCTGGTGGTTGTTGAGTGTGAGGCCCAACATTCTCAGTTATCCTCAAGGCATGCTTCTGATGGATTTTCAATAGGTGGGGAGCACGTCATCCTTTTCAGAGGGTTCACCATAGTACCAGTGGTGTTGTAGGAGGAGGTGTTTAGGGATTTACATACACCCCCTTTTTCGGTACATCCTAGAGTGGAAAATATGTACCATGACCTCTGACGTCAGTACTGGCGGCTAGGAATGAAGAAACAAGTGGTCAAGTTCGTCTCATGATGCCTCACATGTTAGAGATTAAAGGTCGGGCATTAGGTTCCAGTAGGCTTGGCTCAACCACTTGAGGTATCAGAGTGGAAATGGGATGGTATCTCGATGGACTTCATGATGGGGTTATCACATACATCCAAAGGCCATGATTCTATTTGGGTGATCGTTGACCGAATCACCAAGTAGGCCCACTTACTACCCATCCAAGATTTGGGACTGGTAGAGGGATTGGAATGCCTCTACATCCATGAGATAGTGTGGCTCCATAGAGTGCCATCAATGATTGTCTCAGACCGCAATGCATGCTTTACTTCCCGGTTGTAGAAGGGATTACAGGAGGAATTTGGGACTCATCTGTGCTTGAGCACATCTTTTCATCCCCAAACAGATGGTCAGACGGAGTGGACCATATAGAACCTGGAGGACATGCTTCATTCTTGCGTCCTTGATTTTGGTCATAGTTGGGAGGACCACCTGTCGTTGGTGTATTTTTCATACAACAATAGCTATCACTACACCATTAGCATAGCACTATTCAAGACCTTTTATGGGCGGCCTTGTAGATCACCTCTATACTAGAAAAAACTAGGGGAGTTAGTACTCATGGGTCCATAGTTGGTATAGGCTACCACTGAGAAGGTGAAGATCATCTAGGAACAGATGAGGAATGCGTAGAGTATGCAGAAATCTTATGACGACAGAAGATGGAGACCCTTGGAGTTTGAAGAGGAAGACCATGTGTTTCTTAGGGTCTCACCCTAATGAGGATTGTGGAGATTTGGATGGGTCGACTAGCTATCTCTGAGATTCATCAATCCTTTTCAGATCCTGAGTAGAGTTGGTGAGGTGGCATACCACCTAGCTCTTCCCCCTTAGATACACTGGGTGCACAATGTTTTCCATGTATTGTAGATGAGGAAATACATGCATGATCCATCGCACATCATCAACTGGGGAGATATGGACATTGATGATGGGATGATATTTACAGAATTCCCAGTGGAGATAGAGGATTGGTAGAAGTGGGTCTTATGTGGGTGGTCGATTCCTCTGGTGCGTGTATGGTGGCAGCATGAGAATCTCCAAGAGAGCACATGGGAGCCTGAGGCTCAAATTTGTGCTCAGTACCCCCATTTTTTTGATTAGCCCTTGTTTTGACTTTTGGGGATATAAATCCCTATTTTGGGTAGAATTTAATGTATTGTAATTTCCATATAATTTTTTTAAATTATATGGAATTATTTTGAGACTACACGCTCTAACGGCATGTGATTTTGAGGCCCGGTGAGCCTGGAATTGAATTTTGAACTTTTTTTTAAAGTATGTTCAGTAAATGTGTGAGCAGGTTTTTATAACTTTTGAACTGGTGCTTGGGTAGAAGATATAAGGGCACCATTGAACTCGGAATGCCAAGATTCTTCTATAAAGTACTTAACTTTGACCGGAAAGGGTCGGACGGAGAAGTTATTTTTTTCGGACTTTTTGGAAAATAATAAAATAACTTTAAAAAATTATTTTATTTCTTTTCTCAATAATTGAGTGGTGGAAGGAGGCATTGAAATGTGGAAATGAGGTGAAGAAGAGGTTCATTAATGGAACTCATTAATGGATCATAAACCCACAGCGTAACGATGCATTAAATGATGCATAATAGCTACGCTATTTCATAAATAAAACAGCTTAACAACACGGCATCGTAGCATAACTAAAAAATTTTGATGTGTTTTATTTTTATTTGTTTGAAAAGTTAGAGGGGAAGGAATTAAACCTCTTAAATTATTTAAATAACCACCAGCAGGTTTCCTCTTAAATGAAGAACAAAAAATGACGAATGGAGACAAATGCCATCGACGAACAATGATGAATGCTAATGGATCGAGGATCGACGACAGCTCGGAGCTTCGCCCCTCATTAGCAAAAGATCCTCAATCTAGGTAGGGGTTGTGTTTAAGTTTTGTTTCCCCATTATTAAATTAAATTATTAACTTTGATAAACCCATGAACACGTTGATATGCGGATCATGAATTCTTGTGGGAGGGTGGATTTTTTGGATTTATTTATCCGGGTTTAGACTATCACATGTTTGATTGAACTAAAATCCCCGAGCCTCCCCAAATTTAAACCTCTAACACAGAGAGCACAGTCTAACACGAATAAGGCTCGGGTCCCTCCGCACATGCATTCTTTGTGGCCATATCCTCAAGTAGAGGCAAGATGAATCTAGGGCCAAGACAGGGATGGTGGAAACCCGAGAGGCCCGAATACACAAACGGACCAGAGATCAGACCACCGGAGTGGACCCAGTGGCCCACTGAAGGTGTCGCTGACGTGGCACCACTGGCATGGTGGTAGCCAGCCCTTGTCGGCCACGTGGAGGAGGTGGTGCTGCCCCAAGAACTACATGTTAGATGGGGCAGTTGACCCTCACCGGCCACACTAGAAGAGGCGGCACACCTGTGCATGCCACAGTGGAGGACGTCATGGCCCATCGGTCATGGTAGAGGCAGCGACCCGCATCCAAGCCACCCAGATGAGCCACAGTCTCTTGACCATAGAAAACAGAGACCCATGAATGAGCTACAGGGTAGGGAGGGGATGCGTTGGTGGCTACCGTGTCCCAAGCGCACACTACAGGTCCACCCCTAGTGGATCGGGCTCCTGTTGGCGGGTCATGCCACCAGCCAGTGGGCTAGTGGGTCGGACCATGCCCAGCAGGCTGGATGCTGGGCAGGATGAGACTGGGTAGCCGGGCGACTCGACAGGTTGGACCCTCATCCAAACTTGATCAGGACCAGCAAGGCCCTTTGGGCCTGGCCCACTGGCTAGGCTGGATCGGACCTACCCTAACCTGAACCAGGTCAGGTTGGGTTAGTCAAATCAAACCGAGGTATGTGGGACCCTCAGGAAGGGTTGGTCGGGTCGGTTCGACTGAGTTGGACCAGGGCCAGATGCAACCGGATCATTTGGTATACACTAAGGAGACTTTCAAGAAATTTGAGTTGTAATGAATGGATTGAGGAGCGGTTCTCCCAAGCGCGCTACGTACAGAACCCTAGGGTTGGATGAAACCTGAAGACTGCTGACAAGTGACTCTGTGTTACTTGACTATGGCCTAGTGGGAAATACCTTTGTGTGACTTTGATGGACCATGGTGGGAGAGATACTGTGTGACTCAGAAGACCCAAAGTACGCGATGGGGATGAGTACCTCAGTTGGCCAAGGTGGGAAGCACCTCTATGTGACTTTGTAGGCCCATGGTGGGAGTGAGACTATGTGACTCGGCATATCTACAGTACTCATCAGGGATGAGTACCACAGTAGTCCAAGGTTAGTGAGAAGCATCTTCTATGTGACTCGGCAGGCCCACTGTACTCATAGTGGAAGAGTTCTCCAGCAGCTGAGGTGTTCAATGATGTTATTGATGATTCTTATATCACTACCCTAGAGGTATACATGGTGTAAGTTGTATTGTTCTTCGTGATTGTGCTTCATTCTTATGCTTTGTGCTTTGCTTTGAGGATTGCTTTGCGGTCTTTCCTTTGTGTTTCAGGGTCCCCTACTGAGTATTTTGTTACTCACCCCTAAATGAGCTTCACCCACACGTGTTGTGTCTGGTGCCAATGATCGACGCTTCAATGGAGGACTTGGTGGACTAGGACCAAGTAGGGTCTAGTAAGATCAGGTGAATAGGATGTATTACTTCAGCTTCTAGTAGCTACACTACTCTTACCATCAGGTGGGGTTTTTAGTGGATAGATACCCAAGTCCCTTTGTACTTTCCTATTTTTATTTCTTTTTGTTGGGTTGGTATTCTAACTCAATTTTTTTTAGTTTTACATGTACTCAGCACTTGTTTTAGTATACTTTTTTCCCCTTTCAGTTTGTGGGATGTGGTTAGGCATGTGTGTGCGTACAGGTACTCAAGAAAATGTCTCCCACTTGTTGGTTGAGGCCTTCGGCGCAAGTCGCCAGACCTGGCCTTCAGGAGGCAAGCTTGGGGTAGTCACATCACAAGCCCTGGGGGATGGTTTGTGACAAAAAGACCAAGTGGAAATGATGTAGGGATTCTATGTTCTGGGTGTGGAACTTTGTAGGTCCTTCAAGGGACCGTGACTTGGCTGACCTCACCATAGACATGGTGGAGTCCATGGTGAGAGAAAATTACATAATATTTGGGCCAACTCTGTATCCCCAAACCATTTCTAGGTAATTTTCATGAATACCATGTCCATGGCTAGGTCAGTATGAGGTCATGGCGCTAGTTAGGCTGACCTTAAAACAACCAAAACTATCATCCTTCTTCTTGGATTACATCTATTTCAATGGGGAAACACATGTGACATTAATGGAATTCCTCTAATAAGGTTTTAAAGAGTTTTTCCATCATTATTTATTCTTGAATATGTTTTTGGGAAAGGTTATAAGAAGTTAGGTTGTGTGGGAATCATGAATGGGAGTTGCATGTGTACTTGGCCATCACAAGTTTAATGAACCTGTGAGTTTTCATTGTTGGGAATGTTGTTATAGTTTTAGTTTTACATATTCATGTTGATCCTAAATATAATTTATTGTTTCTATTTTATGGGATTTGGGTGTGTTCATGTATCATGATTAAACGTGTTAGATCACAAGTCATATATATATATATACACTCATTCTATTCTATATAGTAGTTTTTAAATTAAATTCCATGATTTGTGCTATCAATTCAAGATAGACCTATATTCACTATTGTGTGATATATCTATATTCTCTACTATTGTGATATATCAGTTTGGAATTTATTATTTGAAATTTAGAACTGATTTGGCTTTATTCATGATTTTTCCATATCTATTTTGATTTGTAAAATTTTTATTAAATGTTAAAATATGTCATTTATAGGTTAATTATACTTCTTTGTTGCTTTTTTTTTAAATAAATAAATTATATAAATTATTTTTTTTATTGTGTGTTTTTTAATTTTAAATTATTTATTGATACATTATTTGAATTTCTGTTCCTTTTTTCATTTAAAATGTTAAATTAAAATATATAAATTTATTTTATGTGGTTTTTAATTTTAATAATTTTATATTTCTATTTCTTCTAATTTTTAATAAATGTTAATTTAAATTTATTTTCAATTTATTAAATTAAATGTTTAATGTATTTTGAAATTTTAATTTATAGTAAACTATTTTTTTTATTTATTTATTTCATTTATATTTTATTAATTTTTATTTACGGTGTAGGGAATAAGTCATTTTTGAAAAACAATACTTTGGTTAAATTATCATAGTAAAATTCATTGGTGTGTCATGTATAAAGATTTTTCTATTTCATAATATAAATGTGACAAATCCCATAATAAATTCGGATAGTAGGTATCCATAAGATAAATTTCATTCTCCGCATAAGAGAAATTAGTTCTACATAAGATAATTTGGGGTGCCAGTAAGAGAAAACACCATATAGGATAAATTATCCAATGAAAGTTCAATATAAGGATTATCAAGGAATGTTTTTTTACATAACTATGCATGAGAGTCGATTTCTTATTGAAAATTTGATCTAATGAAGACCCTCATATTGAACAGAGGTGAAACCCAGTGAAACATTTACTATAGATATCTTATTGATGTCGAGATGTATCAATACATCTACCAAATGTGAAAAGATGACTTGGATATAAGGAAATTGAGGACCAATATACCTCTGAGTCTAAATAAAGCAATTAGAGTTTCATTCTCCACTAAAGTTGAGTTGGAATTGGTCAAATAAGATATCTGAAGATGAAGATAAATAACCCATGATAAGAGTAGTAAAGTTGGCACTAATCAAGGTTTTAGAATTTCAAATATATCAAGGGATAAGAAAACCAAGATGAGACATTAATGAATTCGAAAAATATTGTGTTTTATGGAGAATCAATTTTGACACTCCAACTTTGAGAAAAATTGGGTTGAGGATGAAATCTTGATGCCACCTCAGTTTAAGATAACTAAACCCATTTTGTACCATGTGAGAAACAATAATGAGCATCAAACCAAACATTATTGATTGAGGATTGAACTTGTGAAGGATGAATCCACACTGGTTGAATAATAACTGAAGGGGAATAGAGTTTGTGGAGTGTTGGTTTGATGGTGATGATGATTCACCTTAAAATTTATGGTTAGTGAAGTAGGTTTTATGAGGAAGATAAGGTGTTTATCTTTTGATACTAAATATGAAATGTTTCATTATTCTAGCAGACTATTTTTTTTGATTATCCATAAATTTATGAGATGAGTCTATATTGATGGAATATTGTTGTTTAATCCAATAATTAGTTGGGAAATGTATTTTCCTTTCATTTTTCTATCCCTGTTGTAGGTACATTGATGGATATGGGAGGTTTAATACTACCAATTACTTTGACTGTGAAACTATTGAATATTTCACATGAGGTGTTAAAATTAATGTATAAAAGTAATTTTTAGAAATTTATATATGGTTTTTCACGATTAAGTCTCATTGACAGGTGTTAGAAAATTTTGTTAGATCTTGAAGAAAGTAGAGTAGAATATGACTGACACATGGTCATTTAGTTTCTAGAATAAATAATAATAATTATGTAAAAATATAGAAGTTAAAATTCCTTAAAAATAATTGTTTGTTGAAGTGATAATTGAATACTATGTAGTGTTATAATTTGGTAGAGAGAGAGTTTTCTATAGCCTTTAGGATAGTTACTCAAGGTTATAGGACTATTTCTTACATATGAATGTCACCAAACAGAGGCAATGTTGGGAGGTAGTGACACTTCATAAAAAATAAAAGTTTTTTCTGGTTATTTGAGAGAGGGGATTGATTTTTTAATATAGATAGGATATGATAGTTTATTTTTATTGAAGAACTGATATGGAGATGAGAACACTCTCAATGTAGAAACTAGTGGTGTTAGAGCTAGGGGAATAAGGAAACTTCAATAGAGAAGATTCCTTATATTTTATCCTATTTTTATTTTCTTGTTTTAAGATGGATTTTATTGAATATAATTTCGTTTCTACATTTATAAACAAGAATACTTAATTTATTTTAGGGTGGTCATATTGAAATGAATTGATATTTTCAATATATTTTTATTTAATATTATTCATTATGTCAGTGTAGTTTAATGTATAGTGATCTTTATTTCATTCATAATGAGAAACATTTTTCCACTATTCTATGTACCGACGGGAGAAAATAGAAAATCTGTTCACCTTTGTACATCATAAAAAGTATCAAAAATTGAAAAAGGGTAATGAATCCCTTCTCTATTGATCAACTATTATTTTCATAAACTTTGTTTGACCAATCATTCTTTAGGATATTTCACTGAATAGTGTATATCACTTAAATATAGTTATTTGTTTATATATACATTCTTCACAATCACTAGAATGGTTGTGAATACATAAAGTTTGAATAGATAAATTCTTTTTAGTTAATTATAGATATTTTGATGCCCCTAATTTCATCAACTATCAATATATATATATATATCATTTATCATGTTCACAAACACCATCACAATAACATTTCAACTATTTTAAGTTTATTTTTTCTTAGTTTTCTTATTTTCATCACATAAATATTTTTCCTTCCCAATGGATTCGATACTCCAACTACTTTATATTATATTATATATAGTTTTTAAATAATTATATTTTTCTCAGTGTTACTTAACAACCTAGCTTTGAATCAAATTTTTGGCACCATTTATGAGGAGGGAACATATATCCAATTAAAATAACATTAAAAAAGGAAAATATAAAAATTTATCAAAAAAATATATAAAATCTATGTAAAAAATGTTTATTAATAAATAAATTCAAAAAAATATGGTGGTTTACTCACTGTTTTTGGGATTTTTTAAAAAATTTAAAACCATTTATTCATATACACTACATCCACTACATCTAATGTATAACATGGACTTTTTATTCTATAAATTAACAAATATTATAATTCCATAATGAAAAAAAAATCATATAGAAAATATCAATGATGAGAGATTTGGGAATTTAAACCATAACATTAATACACCACATCTTGAAAATCATGTTCCTAAGATACTTAGTTATAATAAATTTCGTTTATCTTATGTGTCTATTAATTTTACTTGTATATGGTTGTCATAAATTTCTAGGAAATATGATAATAAATAATCTCATCTTCCTTTGCTCCAATCTATTAATGGTATTCCCATAGAGGGTCCTTAAGATTTAATTATAGAATTTTATAGTTCTATAGAGTAATTACCTCTATGAGGGTTAAGTGAGGGGGAGTTAAGGCT
Organism: Viscum album; assembly: GCA_963277665.1. NCBI lineage: Eukaryota > Viridiplantae > Streptophyta > Magnoliopsida > Santalales > Viscaceae > Viscum > Viscum album. Next base: position 1,690,160,628 of record OY728137.1, on the reverse strand, counting down.
GAGGGTGTTTCATTTTTTACTTAAGGGAAGAAATAATGGATATTTATAGAACCTTTTTGTGGAAATTTTTAATACTTGGGATAAGTTATTCAATTATTTTGTTACTAAGTTCTATATCATGAATACCATAATCGAGGTGAGGCATAAGTTGACTAGATTTTCTAAGGATGAAGGAGTTATTTTTCATGAAACTTGTGATAGGTTTAGATAACTTATTAGATAGTGTCCTAATCACCAATTGTATCCCTATCTATAGATATATACATTCTATAATTCTCTTACACCTTAAAATTAAAAAAAAACATCAATATTGTAGTGGTGATTCCCTAGATTTAACCACTAAATAGGTCAAACAAATTTTTGATAAACTTTCTCAAAAATATCAGTATAAGTGAACAAGGAAGATATCAATTCATAGAGATAAAAAACATATGGTTCTATAGTTGAAAATAGGATTCTTAAGGAATAATTTTTCATTTTGGGATATATGGTTACACTCAAAAACGTTATCCCAATTTTTATCTACCCATTCAGAGTAATGAGAGTGATCAATTTATTGACTATAGAGATAGGAAAAAAAGAAATAATGATCCTTTTTTTAACCAATAAAATTTTGGATATAAAATTAACCCTAACCTATCATGGATAGGTCAAGGAATGATTAAATAGCCTCATGTTACAACTTTTCCACAATAACCTAAATAATATTTCCCAAATCAATATGGGGTTGAATCTTCAAAATTTTACAGGGGGTAGAAGGGGATGTTTTAGTATGTATTGTGTGATATTGGATCATTAAAAAAAATATTGTAGGATCCATAATCTAAAACATTAAATGGTCTAAATTTAAAGGGCCTGATTCTACATGGTCTAACCCTTTGTGTGTTTTTGAAGCCCGTGATACTCAGAAGAGGCTTAATGGGGGTCTGGTGGTGTTTGGATATTAAAATATAGAAGAATGGATAACTTACAACATAATTATGGATCTATGGCATAAAAAATTTTGCGACATAAGTGGATTGTAGTTTGTATTATATGGCCAATGGGATTTATGTCGTAAACTATAGATTTACTACGTAAATCAATTGTTATTTAAAATGGTTTAAGTGATGGGTTTTTTGTGAAACATAAAATTTGACACATTTTACAATGTAAATGGATGGTTTACACCATAAATGTCACCTTTAAGGTGTAGTTTATAACCTACAGCACCCTCACCTATCTCAAACTCTACGATGCTTTCTCCCAAAACTCCAGGAAACCAACAATATCTTCTCAAAGTGATTAGGATCCCTTTGAAGGGGATAAATTCCTAGATTTAGTATTTGATCCATGGAAATACAATATATGTTATACCTTTCTTCTCATGGTTCTTTGAATTAGATCCTATTGCTTCATCATTCCATGCAATGGAAGTTTCTCTCAGTCATTTTAACATATTTTTATTTAATTTTTGTTTTTTTTTATTGTGGCATGGAGTCCTTAGATAGATGTTCTGCTTGTAGGAGGGTTGATTAGGCTCTATGAAATTGTTCCATTATCATTCAAAGAAAATTAATTCCTTTGATTTAAGGGATTCATTTCTTCCTGTATTTATTTATGTGTAATCGTAAACATAGCATGGTTTATCCCTTTGGATAGAAATGGAATTAACCTAATAATATTGAACTAGATTAATAAAGAATTGGATAGTGATGGAATTTTGTTGATGTTTGATAATTTTATAATGGTTTTCCTCTTGATTTTATAGATATTTTGTTATCTATTATGTGATTTTATATCATATTTTTATGCTTGGTTTAGAATTTTTCTTTCATTGGATAATTGTAAAGAATGTAAATATGAAATTAATTGAATAATTGGATTAATAAATAAGTAAGATGCATGTTGGATGAATATGATTTTTCATGTAATTTTATGTTAATAAAATTGATGAAATGTGCATGTTTAATCAAATATGATCTTCCTTGTGTTGATGGAATCTTATAAAGAATGTAAAACATGATAATGGTTGTTGATAATGAAAATAATAATAAGGCATGTAAAATGATAATGATAATTCTCTAGGTTTATAGAAACTTGTTTTATCCTAAGAAGTATATTTTTATATCTTATTATAGCTGATGACTTAGGTTTCTCATAGTTGGAAACTATGAATAATGAATCAATTAATTCATGATGGAATAAAAATTAGTTTTTTAATAATAAGAAATATTTGGGGCCGAGCATGCCTGATTGCTTATAAAGGCTGAAAGACTTGTGTTTGGAGCCATGAGATCTCGTTTTAATAAGAAGTTTTAATACCTTATTTTATGTTCCAAGTTACCGTGTTTATTTTTACTATTTTATTATTGAATTATAATGTGCTCTGAATGTGATCCTTTCTTTGTGATGTGATATGAGCTTGGGATGGCTGAGCCTAGGATGGATAATGTGATGTGGGTGGGGAGCCCTGGATGATATAACAGTAATTGAAGCCTATGAAGAAGTGATGCCTCAAGATATGCATGTGGGTATCTAGGATGGAACTGTAGATAATGGAACATGTTGAAATTGGGCTTTCCCATTTATGTGATATTAAAATCTAAGATACTTACTTAATATGGATCTATTAAATGGCTAGTTCTAGGTTGATTTTTTATCTATATTACTTTCCTCATTGATTGAGGTAGTAGGATTTTGATGGTTTTATTTCTCTTTATGGAAGCATAGGATAGTTTTCATAGAGTTTCTAGATATATGGAATGGTTATTAATGTTTATTAAGTGATTAAACTAATGTTTTAGTTAATTATATAATGTAAATGAGATAATATTGAAAAACCAAGGAATAAATTTTGATTATTCATGGAGGTAATGGATTAGAGTCTGATAATTAAGGTAATTCAATTCAGAATAAATTTAATGGTTAATTAGTGGATAATGAGTTAATTAATGGAAGAATAATTGAAGAAACAAAATAATGAATATAATTTATATATTTAAAATTATTTTGTGCTTATAAGATATCCAGTCCCTAACAGTGGAATTTGGGTGTCTGAGTAACGATAGCTACAGTCAATCATAGGACTAGGTTATTCCCATGGTGGTTGTGATCTATATTATATATTATTTATTCTTTGATTTCATACGATACCCCACACATATTGGTTAGGTTGAATAACACCTAGTGGACTCTAGGAGGGTGTTTTCCCCAACATCATAGTGGGGTATAGATGGATGACTACCCCCTCTAACCCCACTCTCTTCTCTTGGTTTTTATATATGATGGTATTCACAGAGGTTAGTTTTGCCATATATGTGTGTAGATGGTTGTGATGAATTTTGGTTATTTCACACACATGTATCTCTAAATAGAGTATCTAATGGGTTATTATAGGTATGATGTGTATAGGATTCGATGGATTGAGGTACCTTATTTGATTTATAGGCTATGATTGCTTGACATATAATATTTGATGTATGATACATGTCACATGGGCAGTGGTGGATCCCGAACACTACTTGGTTGCTATATGTATTTATGAGATGGGATGATGTGATGATGTGATGCACATGGTTCATGTTGAAATACATAGTAACTAGTGGGGATTTTGGTTATTTCACACACATGTATCTCTGGATATAGTATCCAAAGGATTATTATAAGTATGACGTGTATGTGTTGTGATGGCTTGAGGTACCTTACCCGGTGTATGGGTTGTAATGTCTTGAGGTATAATACCTGATATATGGTTCATGCCATACGGGATGTGGTAGCTTCTGAAAACTACTTGGTTACTATATGTATATTTGAGATTGTATGATGTGATGATGTAATGCATGTGGTTCATGTTGTGATTCTTATCTCAGGTGTCTAAAGGATAGCTTATTTTCAATAGATATGGATTAGGATGTGTGATGTTTGGGTATAATGGAAAACCATTGGGTAAGTGTGAGTTAGGTACCATTGATGTTTCATGACTATATTATTTTCTCTCTTGTATGCGATATATAGTGATAGATAGACATGGTGAGGTTGGGAACTTAGTGTACCTATTTAGGTGACGAATTAGTTTCACTATTGTTCACTATGATTTAGCATGATTTGTTTATCTTTTGGATGATAGGATCTAGGGAGGATCCTACTAATTATACTATTATTCTCACCCCACATGTATATATATATATATTTAAACTATTTTCTGGTTATGAGGATTAGGTTGGAGATCAGGATAGAAATTATTAGCTCATGGTTTTTCATGAGCTATTTGGAATTCATGATATCTATCAAGTTTACCTTTTTGGTACTTATTTTTTACCTTTAAATAGTTTTAGTATGGTGTGACATTGCATAAATTCACTGGGGATTTCATTATATATATATATATATATGAGTAGGTGTTGATGGGTGTATCTATATTATCTCTCTCTTATGCACATTTCACATAGAGGGTAATGCCTCAAATTGTATATTTATTATACCCTTGATGATAGTTTCCAACCCAAGGCCTACTGGAGGAAGGACGTGGGAATTCACCATCTACCTTCTCTTATTGTTGAACCGAGAGTGGTACTCTTTGAGGGTAGTGCTCGTGATAGAGTGATATCAAATGTTCAGGTTGAGGTATATGATGGAGTTTAGAGTTAGGAACATGTGATATTGAACAGGTTGGTAGGGAAATGTTGTCAGTTATGGTTAGTAAGAGATGTAAACATGGGAGACTGGTAGATACATAGCTATTTAGGTCCCCATGTGATCTGATTTACAAAGCATTAATTTTACTAAGCCTACTAAATTAAGTGATACTAGTTGTGGGGTAGATACCTAGGTATGGATCATTAATCATTCTTCTTTATGCCTCTATTTGAAATGGTTACACCTTGGTATAGGTTAAAACAAAAATAAGATAACAAAATATATAATTAATTAATGTAAAATATTCCATATTCTAGGTTTAGGATTCTAACCATTTTCCCTTTTGTATGAATGGATCTAGGTCAACATAATTATCAGGTTTATAATGAATATAATCATCAGGATGTTCCATAAAATCCCCACAGAGTAATGTTTGATGATGACCAAACATAGAGGAGGAATCTAAAGAGTTTCAGCACTATATTCTACATAAGTATAAGGGTTCTGTTTTAGATTCAGTCATATAAGACATGTTGGAGGAGGTTGAGATATATTTTAGTTCAATCCATGGTCAAAAGGGGAACTAGGTTTCATAGTGTGTGAAAATGTTTCTTAGAGTAGTGAGGTACTGGTGGATCTTGTTACTTTGGGATCATGATGAGTTAGTGGTCTTATGGGATAAGATTAGAGACCAGTTCTAAGTAGAGTTTTTTATTTGACTGTAAAGGTGTCCAGTCAGCAAGATACTTTGGCCCTTAAATAAGGGAGCTTTAGTGTATGAGAGTTTGGGATCCATTTTAGGATCCTTCTTCAATATTCTTTAGACTTTTTGTCAGATAAGGAGTTTGGGGTGAGGAATTTTTAGGAGGTTATGTTTCCGATGATCCAGCGGAAGCTCACCCCATTTATACTAAAGACATATCTTTGTGAGAGAATAGGTTATTGAAAGGATGCTGACCCAAACTAGATCATCATGAGAGGGGAGTCATTTAGATTCCTATCAAAGAAGATTTGTGCTCTAGGGTTCCCAGTTTCCTAGAAAGGTGAGTTTTTGGTTATCCAGGGGTATCTTCCATCCCTAATCATCTCATTTCTATGAGGTTGGTGGATCCTAGACCTATTCTAAAGGATTAGAAACATATTTTTTATGTAGGAAAATTTCATCATTAAAGATATTTCCCAGCCTTTCTGAGCATTCATCATGTACTAGGATCCTGCTTTAGATTTTTCCATTGTGGAAGTTTTAGCTAAGGTAACATTAGTAGGTTGTTTAAGTTTGGGATCAACAGAGAGGATATATAGAAGGTATAAGTTGGCCTTAATATTCTCCTCATCTATATATAGAAGAGTTCATCCATGGAGGTGTTTATCAATAGGGTCAAAGAGGTTATAGAGTAGGTTGTGGTCAGCTTCATACTCTAGTGTTTCCAACAATAGGTGATCTAGACATTGTTTAAGGTACCTATTTATTATTTTTTATATCGGCGTATTATTTATTTGATTCAAGAGTGAAGCACTATTTTATACCACCTTCCCTTGTATATACTTTGAGACTTGAGGTAGACAGGCCTTATTTATCCCTCATCTTTGACTATGATAGTTGGAGGCCAAGCTAAATGTATTAAGTATTTAGAGACTATGATCTAGTGTTGGGGAAACACCACTATTAGGGATACTTCCTATGACTACAGATATATCCTTAATACATCATCATCGGTATGGATTGGTTGTATTTGATGTATTCCATTATGGATTTCATCATAATATTGGTTTTGTTCTATGATGCAGATGGCGATCTGGTAGTGTTGGTTGGTGAGTTGGACTATAGAATGGGTCAAAGTCATGTTTATTACATGTTATCTTTGATGGCTATGTTGATGCTGAGTTTGTCATAGGTTCAGTAGTTAGTGTTTCCCAAGGTTTTGGAAGAGTACCCTAGTGTCTTTCTTGAGGAGGTAGTGGCATTACCCCCTTGATGGGAGACTGAGTTTGGTATCAATCTATAACTAGGTGTTTCTCCTACCTCAATGACTTCATATAGGATGGATACTTCTAAGTTGTGAGAGCTACATGTAGAGATAAATGATTTTTTAAAATGAGTTTTTGTTCATCCAAGTGTGTTATCATGGGGTATACCAATTTTTTTCATAAATAAAGATGATTGTAGTTTGAAAATTTGTATTGATTATCATCTATTGAACCAGGTGATAGTAAAGAACCACTATCCACTTCTGTGGATTGATAATTTATTCGATCAGGTAAGAGGAGAAAGTTGGTTCTCAAAATTCTATCTATGGTCAGGATATCATCATATGTGGGTTAAGGATGAGGATATTTCAAAAACTGATTTACATTATCATCATGGGAATTATGAGTTCTTTTTTTCCATTTAGTGTGAATAATTCTCCATTTGTGTTCAAGGGTTTGATGAACACAGTGTTTAGGGAGTTCCTAGATGAGTTCATTGTGGTTTTCATTAACAACATCCTTGTGTACTCCATGTATGAGGAGAATCATGCAAAGCATTTTCATTCCATTTTTGGAGTTCACCGTTATGAGAATCTATTTGGAATGTTTTCAAGGTGTGGGTTTTTTGATTTCAAAGTTCTTTACTTGGGTAATTTCATGTCCGGGTAAGGTTATTTGTGGATACTTAGAAGATAGAGGTTGTTATTTCTTGAGAATCCACCTAAGACAGTGTAAGAGGTGTATAGTTTCCTTAGTCTTGTATGATATTATAGGAGGTTTGTAGATGATTTATCTAGAGTTAAAACTTCTCAGATAACCTTGATAATAAAATGATTAGGAATTCTTGTGGGTTTACTAGTGTCAGGAAACTTTTGAGTACCTTAAGGAGAAGTTGGTCAGTACTATAGTTCTTTGTTTTCTAGCAGAGGGAGTTCCATTTAAGGTTTTTTGTGACACTTTTCATATTATTTTAGGATGTATTATGATTCATAAAAGATATATTATTTCTTATAGGTATTATTAGTTACTTCCCCATGATCATAATTATGCCACCCATGATCATGAGTTGGTGAAAGTTGGTATTTCCTTGAAGTTGTGGCAATATTACTTCATTTAAGAGTGTTTTTGTGGTTTTTACTGACCATAATATCATGAGTTATGAATTAAACTTTCAATAGTTTTTTTGGATGGAATTATTTCAATATTATGACTTAGATATTTCATATACACTAGGAAAGGGAAATTTTATAGATGATGCACTGAACAAGAAGTCATGTGGTGATACCATGCATGAATCTGGAGATTCCTATATTGTGATGGATGAGATCTCAGCATTGAATCATTATATGGAGGAGGTTAGAGGTAGAGGTTGTCTTTTCATGATGATAGTGTAGTCTTCTTTGGTGTACCGAGTGGAGGAGTCCCATCTGTGGGATTCTGAGGTGGAAGTCTAGAGATACCGGGTTGTTTTTGTGGATTCCCCTAATGGTTGGTTTTTTTATGATCAATACCAGGTGTTGTTTTAGGGAATACTTTTTATTCCATTTTTTATGTGTGACATGGATCTCTTTGATTTTCATAGATCACCCTTAGTAGTACAAACGTATGTGTAAAATATGTATTTATCTTTGAGAGGTTATTTTTGGTGTCCTGGGATGAAATGTGCAGTTTCAGAGTTTGTTTCATAATGATTCATCTACTATAAGTTAAATGTTGAGAACCATGTTCCTAGTAGTTTTATCTATCCATTAGGTGTTCCCTAGTATCTGTGGGAGGAAATTTTGATGTACTTTGTTACCATTTTACATCTATCTATGGGAGGTTTTGATGTTATATGGGTTCTAGTGGATTTTTTTACAAAATCATCCCACTTTATAGCGATCTGGGAGTTGATATCAGTAGATATTTTGTCGAGGCGGTATCTAGATGAGGTGTTAAGACTCTACAAAGTACCAATGGAGATCATATCAGATTGTGATCTTCATTTTACCTCTAAGTTGTATAGAGGTCTCCAGTATAATTTTGGACCTCATTTATTCCTTAAAACTTCATTTCCTACATAGATGTTCAGTCAAATAGAGTCCTCTATCCATAATCTTGAAGATTTGTTGGGTTATTATCTCTTTGATTTTTGAGGTTCATAGATGAGGAATCTTATCTTTGTTGAGTTTTCTTAAAACAATACTTTTCACTCCACCATTGGTATGGATTCATTTGAATCTTTGGATGACCAAAATTGTTTTTCTCCATTGTGATAGAATGGGGTTATAGAGTCATCAATTATTATGTCAAAACTGGTACATAGTATAACAGAGATGGTTAATGTAATTCACAAGAGGTTGAAATTACTGTGTAGGATCATTATAAATCCTATGTTGATCATAGGAGGAGACCTCTAGAGTTTGATGTTGGATATCAGATGTTCATGAACGTGACTCCTCATCATAGTAAGTGAAGTTTTGGTCATGGGATTAAGATTTCTCCCAGGATTCTTGGGCCTTTCTAGGTGTTTATTCATGTTGGATTCATGGCATATCAGATAACACTTCCCTCAAAGATGATCCAGTTACATTGTGTTTTTCGTGTGTTTTAGACCCACCATTACCTTTATAATGATTCTCACATCATTGATTGGGGAGAAATCGATATTGATGATGATATAACCTTTGAGGAGAATCCTGTATAGATTCAAGACCATCTGGAGAATGTGTTGTGTGGGAATTCTACTCCTTTGGTTCGTGTCTTATGGTAGCATGTTGGTTCAGAGGAGAGTACCTAGGAATATGAGTCATAGATACCAACTTAGTAATTGTATATGTTTGGTTTTTCTATTCTCTTGTTTAGTTGTTCTCTTTATGGATGTATACCTTTCTGGATTATGAGATGGTTTCCTCTTATTACTTGTTATGGTTTTATCATGGTTTGAGAGGTATCTACCCTCGAAGAGTATCTTGAAGCTGGTTATTTTGGTTTCATGGTTTTTTAACTTATACCTCTAATAAGGTGGTTGATCTCCAGTGGTGATAAGATTATTGAGAGGTATCTTGTGAAGTCATTTTTCAGATAACCCCTTCTCATTTCTCTTTGGATTTGGTTTTGGATTCTCAAGATGAGAATGTTCTAAGAGGTATCTGATGTAAGGTCCCAGATCTACATAGTCTAAAACTTTGTGTGTTTTTGCAGTCCATGATGCTCATAAGAGGCTTTGTGGGGGCTTGGTGGTGTTTATCTTATAAAATATATAATTTGGGAGAACTTTTAGTGTAATTATGGGATTACAATGTAAGAGGGTTTTACATAATAAGTGGGTTGTGGATTGTGTTATGCAGCCCATGGACTTTATGTCGTAAACTAGTGATTTACAACTTAAATCAATTGGGGGTAAAAATGGTTGATGGGATTCATTTTTTATAAAAACATAAAATTTGAAACATTTACAATGTAAATGGATGATTTATGTTATAAATTTAGGTTTTAGGCGTAGTGGAAGTGCGTTGGTGGGTGTACCCAACATTAATTTTAGAGTTAACAATGATCAATCCAAGATCCATCATGATAATAAAACGTCAGATCTTCGAAATATAATGAAGAATGAAAAAGAAAAGAGGGGAGTCCTGGAACCATAAATAGAATCATCATATGTTGGCTATAATTAATTTAATTAATTGACAAGAATTTCCTTGATGGAATTCTTTCTTCATTGATGTTTCCAGTCACGATCTGATGTAATCCATCATTGCGTCGTAGAATCCAAGTGTAGGATTCCTCTAGCAGTGATCCACATGTGCTCCATGTATCTATGGACATCGCTGAAGGGATCTCCAAGTGCTAGCGTGGAAGATCCTTCGCTTGCGATGTCCGCCTTTGATCACCTTGATCCGGTGGAGGAGGATCTCTCTCTCTCATATCATGAGAGTGTTCTTGGAAGAAAAAAGGATTCTCTCTTAGCTTGAGAGATTTCTCTAGATTCATTGTGCACAACCACAAAAAATGGCTAGGCTAATGAGAAATATATAATTGGGATTTTTAATTAAATAAAATAATAAAATGAATTAATTACCCGAAATCATTTATTCGTTTCATTTAATTCTTAGTAATACCCCATGTATAATAATAACAGTTGACTATTATTATTACCTGACATGCACCCAGCGAATTACACCTAATATTATTTAATTAATTAAATAATATTATTTTTCATAAATTCCCAGAAAAAATACACAGCGTGTATATTTAATATACACGGCGTGTACTTTTGTTTTTCCATTTTTCTTTATTTCCTCCACCACATTTATTAGACCTTGAATAATGACTACTTATTTATAAAATAAATATCACTACATTACTCGCTAATAAATATATTATTTCTCCCATAATATATTCTCCTGAATAACTATTGTCGAAATAAATGCGATCAGGCATCCTTAAATAATTATTAAACCACAATCGGGAATAATCTTTATTAAATTTGTTAAATTAATATTTAACTAAGATACTTGGACACACTTAGTGTGTGATCCTCTAGGCCTCTTTCTTAGTGTAATTAGGAGGAGCCTACCTAAAGTCCAAGTTTATCATCTAGAAACACGCCAAGGCACCCATAGAGAAATAATTTAACACCACAATGACTTGTCACCTTCTATGAATGCTTACCGTGTAATATAATCTCTTTGTCTCGATATCTAAAATCAAGCGGGTTGCATGCTAGTGCCATCAACCCATGTGCTTGGTTATTCTTTCTTCGACTTTTTTGAATTGAACTTTCCTATTCCTCACCATGGCCATGGATTTATTTAGGATATATCAATTCCATCAAAGGGCCTGTGATATCTAGTTCTGTTATGGAACAGAAGGGACAAATCCTTTCTCACGTTATCTATTAACACAATATCACTCGTAACGCACCCAACGTATCCTACCTCACTGCGAACATTGTGTCATTACAGTTTTCATCAATACATCTAATTTCATGAGTTGTAATACCCATTAATAATAATCTTAAAGTCTAAGGACCAATGCACACCTCTGCAGATAGGAACATCCAATGACACTATGAAATGTGGATTTCCTACTGGTGGGTCTCGTTCTCATAATATCCACATGGATATTACCAAGGTTGCACACCATGAGAAGGTGCCTCAAAGTTTTATGAGTCCTCGGCCCTAATGGCATGTATTATTTGTGTCCCTCAAATAACATCATCCGGCCATAGAACATATATTCAAGAACAGTGTTATGGCACTTCTGAGTTCTCATCATAGTAGGGATCCACTATGACCCTTTAATGCAACAGCTATCCTTAGGACATTATCACATGCATTTTCATGAAAAAGAACAATCAAGATGTGATAAGGTATTTATTAATGAATAAAGTAAAAAGTAGTTGGTTCTAGGACACCAACTCCAACAGAACCCCAGTTGAACTAGAGAAAACTACTAACAAATTTTAACCCTCTAGCTCTCACGTGATATTCATGATTCTGTTGAGATAATCCTTTAGTCATGGGTTCCACTAAGTTCTCTTCCATGGACACTTTGTTCACTACAACTTCACCCCTTTAATAGAAATCCCTCAAGATGTGATACTTCTGGAGCATGTGTTTTATCCGTTGATGTGTCCTTGGTTCTTTTGAAATAGCCATTGTTGTAGTATTATCACAATATAATGTGATAGGATATTTACTTCTAGGCACCACATCAAGCTCCTAGAAAAAGTTATGAATCCAGACAGCTTCTTTGGCTGCATAGAAGCCACTATATATTCAGACTCTACTATAGAATCGGCAACAACTGGTTGCTTTGAACTCTTCCAGCTCACAACTCCTCCATTGAGACAGAAAACATATCTAGATTGCGACTTTATATCGTTTTGATCTGTCTAAAAACCATCATCAACATACCCTCTAATGAAAAGATCCTCATCTCCTCCACACACCAGGAACATATCCTTAGTTCTTCTCAGATACTTAAGGATAGTCTTTACAGCAATTCAATATTGTTCTCCTGGATCTGCTTGATATCTGTCTACCATGCTCAGTGCATAGGAAACATCAATCATGGTACATAACATGAAATACATGATGGATCCTATAGCTGAAGTATATGGGATCTTACTCATTATATCTTTCTCTTGTTGTGTCTGAGGACACATTTTCTTAAAAAGATGTAGGCCATGTGACACTGGAACCAATCCCCTCTTGGATTGTTTCATACTAAATATTTTTAGTATCTGGTCAATATATGTTCCCTGACTTAGTATAATAAGCCTCTTGGATCTATCATGAATGATCTTGATCCCTAGAATGTAGGTTTCTTCACCCAAGTCCTTCATGGAGAAACACTTATCCAACTTTTCCTTAACTGAATGTAAGACCGGTACATCGTTTCCAATAATTAATATGTCATCAACATATACTACTATGATAATGACTGCATTCCCATTAAACCGCTTATAAACACATGGCTCGCATTCGTTATTAATGAAACCAAATTCCTTTATGGATTCATTAAATCAAATGTTCCATGACCTGGATGCTTTCATTAATCTATAAATAGATTTTTGCAACTTGAAAACCCATTTGGCTTTACCTGGTGTCACAAACCCTTCTGGTTGTGTCATATAGACATCTTCCTAAAGGTTCCCATTAAGGAATATTGTTTTGACATCCATTTTTTAAATCTCGTAGTCATGGTAAGTTGCTATGGAAAGTATGATTCTTATGGATTTAAACATGGAAACTAGAAAGAAGGTTTCATCATAGTCAATTCCTTGATGTTGTCTGAATCCTTTAGCCATTATCCTTTCTTTATAGGTGCTAACTTGACCTTCCATGTCTAGTTTTCTCTTGAATGCTCATTTTCATCCAATAGGATTTACATCAACTGGCTCATCAACCAGAACCCAAACTTGGTTCTGATACATGGAATCCATCTCATAATTCATAGCTTCTAGTTATCTTATAGATTCTAAGCTTTCTAATGCTTATTTTTATGAGAGAATTTCATCATTTCCCAACAATAATGAATCACCATTCCCAGTGACTAGGAAACCAAATCTCTTTGGTTCTCTTACCTCTCTTGAGCTCCTACGCAGTACTTGTGTTTTTGGAACCTCTTCCATGGGGACCAGTGGAACTTATTCTTGTACCAACTCCTATGTATCTTGAGAATCAACTTTGTCGAATTTAATCTTTCTCCCACTATCCTTTTCGAGGATGTTCTCCCTCTCAAGAAATATGGCTTGTCTGGTGACCGTCACTTTCTTGTCTGAAGGGTTATATAGGTAATATCCTTTAGTTTCCTTGGGATATCCTATAAAGATACACATCATGCCATGGGGTGCTAGTTTGTTACCTGATAATGCCTTAACAAATGTCTCGCATCCCCATACACGTGTGTGCGACAAAATGGGTTTCTTTCCATTCCATAACTCGAAGGGAATTCCATTTTCCGCCTTATTTGGTACTCGGTTTAATGTGTATGATTCATTCTGTAATGCATATCCCCAAAAGGATAATGGAAGATCTTTATGACTCATCATTGACCTCACCATGTCCAACAAGGTGTGATTCCTCTTTTCACTAACACCATTCCACTATGGTGTATAATTATGAGTGAGATGAGATATAATCCCAAACTCTCGTAGAAGATCGATGAACTCTTGGTTCGGATATTCTTCACCTCAATCTGATCGAAGCTTCTTTATCTTCTTACCAAGCTGATTTTCTACTTCATTCTTGAATTCCTTAAATTTATCTAAGGATTCTGACTTATACCTCATTAATTAGACATATACATATCTACTCAAATAATCAGTAAAAGTAATGAAGTAAGAATATTCACATCTAGATTCTACTAGAAATGGTCCACACACATCTATGTGCACCAATCCTAGAAGCTTTGTGGCCCTCTCATCCTGTCCACCTAAAGGTGGATTGGTCATTTTATCTTATAAATAAGTGTAATGTCTATAAAGTGGTTTTAGCTCAGTATAGTCTAAATAGCCATCTTGGCAAATCTTTGTCAAGCGCTTCTCATTTACATGACCGAGATGGTGATGCCACAACTGGGTGATGTATGAGTCATGTGAGTTGATTTTGTTATCGATTGACAACACTTGGTTTTCATAATTTAATACATAAAAATCATTATTTAAATGCACCATACCATAACATACGTTGTTCTTTTAAAAGAAGCAAACCTTATTTCCAAAATTGAAAATAAATCCATCCATATCCAAACATGATACAAAAATTATGTTTTTGGTAAGACTAGGAACATAATAATAGTTATGTAAAACTAAAATCATCCCAATGGGCAATGAGAGGTGGTAATTGCCAATGGCCAACACAGCCAGCCTCACGCAATTAGCAACTCGAAGTTCCACCTCTTCTCTAGAAATATTTCTAAATCTACTTGGTTTCTATATTTGAATATAGATGTGAGCCCCACAAGCTGTATCTAATACCCAATGTGTAGAAATGGAAAGATTACCCTCAATAATGAACTCACCTTTAGCGTCCCCACGCTTCTGGGTGCAATTCCACTTCTAGTGGCCTGGCTTTCCACATGAAAAACATACCGCCTCCCATTCCTTTCCCTACCTATAGATCTTCCCCTTCTTGGAGGGATGATGCTCGAGGGATTCAGACTGTTTATAAGTCCTCGGACTCTTTTCCTTTTCCTTCCTTTTATTATTCACCATAATGACTATAGGTTTGTCATGCCCCATGTCCTTATCTACTTGGATAATTAAGGTCAGAAGTTCCGATATACTCTTCTCATTATTTCTCATGTTATAGTTAACAATAAAGCTAGATTAGTTCTTGGGCATTGATGATAGGATGAGATCTGTACGCAACTCATCTTGGAACCTAATCCCTAAGATGTCTAGGCATTCAATATAGCTAATAAGCTTGACTATATGAGGCCCAACTGGCATAGACTCTCCAAGCATAGTTGTAAACAAAGAATTAGAGATCTCATATCTCTCTTATCTTGCATTCTCTTGATAGAGATCCTTAAGGTGAGACATCATTCTATATGCATCCATGTTTTCACATTACTTCAAGAGCTCATTAGACATGGCCGATATTAAGAAACATTGGACATATGTGGCATCATCCATATGTTTCATATAAAGAGATAGTTACTCATCACTGGCCTCTTTCCTAGGCGCAACTATAATAGTCTCTTACAACACATACAATTTCCTCTCGTGGTGAAGGATGATGCGTAAACGCCTCTACCACTCTTGGAAATTGGTGCGGGTGAGAAGGTTTTCCTTCTCAAGTATAGTTAAAAATGATATGTTTGAAGTCATTTTTTTCAATTTCTAAAAATTAAGATGATCAAAGGTTTAGTACTTTATTATGATAAAACTGAGACAAATAAATAAATTAATACTTATTAGTCTCCCACTATTTTATTGAAATCTAATAGCCCTCACCATTGACTTCAGAATATTCTGTTACCTGAATATTCTAGTGGCAAGGATCCATATTGCCCTTCATATTACCCCAACTAGGGTTGGTCATGCAACTTGAAGGGTTTTAGGTAGGCATTCCAAATTCCAACTGCATTAACTCGCAGCTCCTTGATCTGTTGAGTGGACTCCCCAATCCTGAAATCCTTTTATTTTGGATTTCCTCAACTTTTGCCTCTTAGTCACACCAAGTCCTATTGTGGAAGTCAACCCTTTATGCAAACCAAGTCAATTCAACCCAAAAACTTGAATTATAATTCCCCTATAATTGAAAGCACCCCAACTAGGGTTGGTCAAGCACTTTGAACTATGGTTTGATTCTAACCAAGATTATGGAAGGCTATACTGACTTGATATTTTCTTTGAGGGATTTTATCCTTATATATAAATTACTATTTTATTATCTTTGATTACATTATTTTTAATATTAAGTGGGATATACTTAAGTGATTAACCATGTCTAAGATAATATTTTATGCATAAGCCGGTCTTATTTTAGTTCCATCTTGCATGATTGTTTAATTCATTAATAATGTGATCGTGACAACACACCCAAAATAAATAAACCATGAAACTGACAGAAATAAAATAAATGGTATGATCATGATCTTGTTCTATTGGTTAGTTTATATAGCGGTTGATAAACTAACCCAAGACCTAGGGTAGAAACACCTTGAACCTTTTAGCTTCATGTTTACAGCTTTGTACCTGTCCACCTTTGTATCTCCTTGGATTAGTTTCACCTTGGATCCTAACTTGATCTGCCTCCACTAGCATGGGAACTCCATCCATTACATATGCTTTTATCTCACATGAAGGTGAGGGGTAAAATGGGGTTTTACATAAAAGAAACCTTGGGCACATAGGCCCTACATATTAATGAGGAGAAGGCTAGCAGACCAACAAATTTAATTTAAATAAATTAATTAAATAAAACCATTCACATACAAATGTCTTTGTCTAGCGCATGATCATCCATGCATGCAACGATATTTACGCATAAATAAAACTATCATTCAATTCTTTAATCATTCTTGTTTAAGATAAATCATGCTCGAATCAATTAATTTTCTTTAATTAATCAATCCTTTTATCTTAAACCCTTTTTCTGAATTTCCTTGAGATTCTCATCCATCATAATTTTAAACAAATAAATTCATTTAAAATTATCTTTGTACTTAACTTGTACATTGGAGGAAACCCGGTGAATTATTGTTCATAACTACCCAATGAGTAGAAATGAACATTACACAAATGTTAAATTAAACACATATATATAAAACACATATCACATGTTGTGCCTTAGATTTACTCCTGCACTATGGTATACGTATCAAGGGTTTGTATAATATAATAATAAATTTTAATAAATCTAGATAATTTGGATGAATACATGACATGTAGTTATGACTATACGGTGTGTACTTTTGTTCACCATCCATCCGAAGTACATGCCCAAGGAAATGGCATGTAGATGTACTTCCGAAATTTTTCAGAGTACACGGCGTGTTTAATGGGACACACACCGTGTAGTATCTGTGTTACACAGTTTCTAGTCAGGCAAGCTGTGTATGGGGTACATGGTCTAACCCTAACCTGAAGGGATTACACGTCATGTTCAGTGGACCACACAGTGTGTAATCTGGAAACTGTGTGCCACCTGTTCCTGGTCAACACAAGGTGTCATTTAACACTTAGAAATACTCCAACACATTGCATGATTTAGTGGGCCAGTGTGATGTATTGAACCTAGACTACATGACGTGTACTGCCGAATGCACACCGTTTATTCTGGTGTTGTATATCCAAAAACGTTTAGAACCTCCAGATGATATCCTATATTTTTTTTAATCAAAATTAAAAGAAACTTCATTTCTATAAAGTGAACAAGAAATGATAGAGGAGGAACATATCTCGAGATTCAGATTTAAATAACGATTAACTTGAATTGAAACAACTAAATTATTAAATGCGTAAATCACCAAAAAAACTAAATAATTATAATCAATGATATGACCCCTCTAATAACATTTGTAGGTTCCGGGAGTAGAATAAGCATATTGGTGGGTGTACCCAACTTTAATTTTAGTGTTAACAATGATCAATCCAAGATCTATCATGATCTGATGTGATCTGTCGTTGCGTCATAGAATCTAAGTTTAGGATTCCTCTAGCAGTGATCCACATTTCCTCCACGTATCTCTAGATGTTGTTAAAGGGATCTCCAGGTGCTATTGCAAAAGAGACTTCACTTGCAATGTCCACCTTCAATCACCTTGATCAGGTGGAGGAGGATCTCTCTCTTGTAGCTTGAGAGTGTTCTTGGAAGAAAAAGGATTTTCTCTTGGCTTGAGAGCTTTCTCTAGATCCATTGTGCACAACCACAAAAAATGGACAGGCTAATGAGAAATATATAATTGGGATTTTTAATTATATAGAATAATAAAATGAATTAATTACCCGAAATCATTTATTCATTTCATTTAATTCTTAGTAATACCCCATGTCTAATAATAACATTTGACTATTATTATTACATGACATGCACCCATCAAATTACACCTAATATTATTTAATTAAATAAATATTATTATTTCTCATAAATTCCCAGAAAAAATACACGGCGTGTATATTTAATATACACGATGTGTAATTTTTTTTCCATTTTTCTTTATTTCCTCCACACATTTATTAGTCCTTGAATAATGACTATTTATTTCTAAAATAAATATCACTGCATTACTCACTAAAAAATATATTAGTTCTCCTAAAATATATTCTATCGAATAACTAGTGTCAAAATAAATGAAATCATGCATCCTTAAATAATTATTAAACCACAATCGGTAATAATCTCTATTCAACTTGTTAAATTAATATTTAACTAAGATACTTGGACACACTTAGTGTGCGACCCTCTAGGCCTCTTTCTCAGTGGCATTAGGTGGAGCCTGACTAAAGTCCAAAGTTAGAATCTAAAAACATGCCAAGGCACCCATATAGAAAGAAGTTAACGTTGCAATGAAGTGTCACCACCTACAAACACTTACTGTGTAATATAATCCATTTGTCTCGATATCTCAAATCAAGCGGGTTGCATGCTAGTGCCATCAACCCATGTGCTCAATTATTCTTTCTTTCACTTTACAGAATTGAACTTTCTCATTCCTCGCCATGGACATGGATTTTTTTAGGCTATATCAATTCCATAAAAGGGCCTAAGATATCTACTTACGTTATGAAATAGAAGGGCCAAATCCTTTCTCACATTATCTATTAATGCATATCACTCATGACGCACCCAACGTATCCTACCTCATTGAGAATAATGCATTGTCACAGTTTTCATCAATACATCTAAGTGCATGAGTTGTAATACCTATTAATAATAATCTTAAAGTCTACGGACCAATACACACATCCGCGGATAGGAACATCCAATGACACTATGAAATGTGGATTTCCTACTGGTGGGTCTCGTTCTCAGAATATCCTCCTAGATATTACTAAGGGTGCACACCATGAGAAGGTGCCTGAAAGTTTTATGAGTCCTCACCCCTAATGGACTATATTATTTTTGCCCCTCAAATAACATCATACATCCATAGAACATATATTCAAGAATAGTGTTATGGAACTTTCGGGTTCTCATCATAGCAGGGATCCGCTATGACCCTTTAATGCAACAGCTATCCTTAGGAAATTATCACATGAATATTCACAGAGAAGAAAAATAAAGATGTGATGAGTTATTTATTAATGAATAAAGTATAAAGTATTTGGTTCTAGGCCACCAACTCCAACAATAAATGACCCGTGGGAAGTTGATTTTATAACCGTAAGTTTCATCACTTCTCCCAAACACTGTGATGCTTTCTCCCAAAACTCTAGGTGACCAACAATGTATTCTATAATATATTAGGATCCCTTTTACGGGGATCTATTCCTAGATTCCATATTCGATCTATGGTGATCCAATATATGCTATATCTTTTCTCTTGTGTTTCTTCAATCTGAATCCTCATGCTTTATCTTTCCTTATGATAAAAAATTTTCACCAACATTTTAATGGAGTTTTCTTGGTTATTTGTTGGTATAGTTGTGGAATGAAATCCTTGTAGGGATTTAGCTCTTACAGGAGGGGTGATCGGGATCTATAACATTATTCCATTATCATGGAAAGAACATTAAATCCTTTGAGGTACTGGATTTGTTGCTTCTCATATTTATTTAAATTAAATAATCAACTTAGCATGGTCTGTCCCTTTATATGGAAATGAAATTAAGCTAAAAATATTGAACCATATTAATAAAGAAATGGATAGTGATAACATGTTGTCAATGTTTGATATCATGGTAACATTTTGCCTTTTAATTTTATAGATAATGTGATATCTATTATATGCTTGTACATCATATTGTTATGCTTAGTATAGCATGTTTATTTTATTGGAAAATAGTAAATAAACATAATTTTGGAATTAATTGATTGATTGGATTATGAAATAAGTAAGACTTATGTTAATGGAATCCTATGTTTCTTGTAATTTGATATCAATCAAATTTATTCAATGTGCATGTTTAATCAAATATGATCTCCCATGTGTTAATGGAATTTGATAATGAATATGAATCATTATAATAATTGTTGGGAATGAAAATAATAATATGGAAATATATTTGATAAGGATACTTCTCTGAGATTTTCGAAACTAATTTTATACTACAAAGCATATTTTGTTAGCTTGTTATAGCTGATGCCTTAGGTTTCCCATTGTTGGAACCTGTAAATAATGAATCGGTTAATTCAAGAAGGAATAAAAATAAGTTTTTTTCTAAAGATAATTCTTTGTGCATGAGATTTCCTATTTTATTATAAAGGATTAATTCCTTGTGATGGGATCCATGAGATCTCATTTTCATGTGAAGGATGAATGCCTTGTTTTGAGGCCAGGTTTCCCTGTTAAATGTGATTGTTTTCTTGATATCTTCTATTAATATTAGGACTTGGTTTTTTCTATAATGTAGCTATGTGATATTTTATATCTTGCATATTTTTTCATTTCATAAGTTGTACCACCCATGTCAGTTATAGAAACTGACACCCAGTGGACTATGGGAGGGTGTTTTCCCCAATATCCCTATGGGAGAATGGATGGCTAACTACCCCCTCTAGACCTGCTCTTTTCTCGTATTAGTTATACATGATGGTATGAACAATGGTTAGATTCCCCATATATGTGTATAGAGGGTTGTGATGGCTTGTGGTTATTACACACACATTTATCTTTGGATATAGTATCCAAATGATTATTATAGGTATAAAGTGTATAGGTTGTGATGGCTTGAGCACCTTACTTATTGTATGGGATATGATGGATTGAGGAATAATACTATTTATATGATACACATCAAATGGGTTGTGGTGGATCCCAGAAACTACTTAGTTACTATATGGATATGGGATATGGGATGATGTGATGGACATGGTGCATGTTGTGATAATTAGACCTGGTGTCTGTGGGACAAATCATTTTTCACAAGAGGCTATTGGGAGAATCATATTGAGTATGCTATTATTCTCACACCATGTATATAAATATATTTAAAATATTTTCAAGTTAGTAGTATTGGTTTGGAAATCGAGATGGATATTATTAGCTTGTGGTTTTTCAGGATATGTTTGGGCTTCATGGTCGATGTCGGTATTACCTTTTTGTTACTTGTAGTTTTCATTTTAGTTATTTTAGTATTGTGTGACATTTCATGTATGCAGTATTGATTTAATTATATATATATAAGGATGAGTTTATTTGTTTATTTTTCTTATCTCTCTCTTTCATGCATTTCTCTTAGAGGGTAATTTCTCCCATTGTATGTTTATTATACCTTCAATGCTGGTCACCAACATAAGGCCTATTAGAGCCAGAAATCAGGTATTCACCATCTACCTTCTCTCATTTACATCCCAAAAGGGGTAGTCTTTGGATAGAGGGGGTTGTGACGCAAATTTCTAGATATCAATGTGGTAGAGATTGGGGAAAGCTAACCACCAAAATAAATCCTAATATGAGAGAGAATTTCATGGATGTAACCACTAGATTGGGCCTTCAAAGTCAATAACAGGTTAAAGAAAAACCAAGTATAGTTAAAAATGATGAAAAAGATGAATCTAAAGTTGAAAACTAGAGAATTAAAAATATGAAAATTTGGACAGCAAGGTCCAACATGAACAGAATAGTGAATCTTCAACTGAAAAAATTCTCAAAACAAAGGAAAATGAAGTGGGAACAAGTTAAGGGGGTAAAGAAGAAGGTGTGGTTTGAGTATGAGGAGAATAATAAATAATATTTAATGAATTGCACCCCCTATCCCTTTTCTACAAAGAGATAAAAATAAATATTAACCTGATTATTTGATATACCTTCAAATGTTTAGTATCATTAGCATTAACATTCAATTTGTGAAGGACTTGAATGAGATTCTATCTGATGTAAAATTTCATAAAATTTTCTTAGTCAATTAGGGGGGTTAGAGAGAATATAAAACCATAAATATTAATAATGATTGTCATATAAGATTTCAAAAAAAGTTAAGTACGATATTGAAAGACCATGGAATAATTTTTATAGACTTTAGAATAGGAGAAAGTGAGGGAATAAATTTTATTTGTGAATTAGGAGCTAGAAAAAATCTTATGAATTACTGCATGTTTCAAAATTTGGGTCATAGGGAATTAATTCCAACATTTTTTCTCTATAGTTAGATGATATGTCACTTTTTAATCCTTAAATAATTGTAGATGAACTCTTAGTTAAATTAGGAATGTTCAAATTTACCACTAATTTTATTATCCTTGAATTAAAGTGTAACAATAAAGTTATGATAATTCTAGGTATACCTTTCTCATCTAAGACTTTTGCAATCATTTATACTTAAAAAGGTAAACTTACTATTTAAACTAGTAAGGATCATGAAAAGGTTCATTTTTTTAAAGAGTCTCTACTTGTGGTGAGTTTCAAATTGGTAAATTTTTTTGAGGATGTTTTTATAGATAATATTGTGAAGGAAAATCAGAACCCTTATGATGATGTAATCAAAGATTCAATTGATAAATATTTTAAAGGGACTTTTGTTGAATCTAAATCTACTAGAGAGATTTGATAAATATAAAATCTTGAGATAAATCATTAGGAAATAATTTCTAATAATAATTAGGTTGTTAAACTTAAAAAAAAGACTTATTTTAAATAGTATTACTCAAGATGTTACACAACATTCAAAAAAATTT
Organism: Viscum album; assembly: GCA_963277665.1. Taxonomy (NCBI): domain Eukaryota; kingdom Viridiplantae; phylum Streptophyta; class Magnoliopsida; order Santalales; family Viscaceae; genus Viscum; species Viscum album. Next base: position 1,690,137,268 of record OY728137.1, on the reverse strand, counting down.
GTTTGTGAGGAAATACTTTATCATGAATCAAATTTGGAGTCAAAGTTACAAATAATTCTTCTTGAGTTCTATGGGACAAATTTTGATGGTTTCCATCCAAAATTTTATTCTTTTCTCAACTGAATTTAAGTTATTTATGGTCCCTAAAATTAGAGAAAATAATTGATTAAATCCCTTTGAAAATTATGATGTTTTTAAACTTGAACAAATCTATTTTCATGAAATTTTCACACATGTTGTTAATGATACAATGAATTATGTATTCCCACATATTTTTTATAAATTTACTTCTTTTTAGTTTTCTTTGGACTCTGAGAAATATATATTCTAGAAATAATTTGAATCCTTTAGGTGGGATCATTTTAGGTTTTCATTTTCAAAAGTTGATTTGTGCACAATTCTTCTTGGTAGTGAGTAGGTTGTAGTAGGTTTTAAACCCTTTTTCTAGTGTTTGGAAGCCCAAAGTTTTGAAGAAAACCTTTTTAACAATTTTTTTTCTTGAATATTTTCCTGAGATGTTGTCTCTAATTTTTTTTCCTAATTTTCCTAATTGGGACATAGTAACAATGATGGATAACAAACTTGGTTTTTTGTTTTTTATTGAAATTACAAAAAATTTCTATGATTTTTGTGTACTTAAGATATTGAAAGAGTATGTATAAGTCTATTTAAATAATCATGAAGTCTTATTTATTAATGTAACCTACCCTATCAATGATCATGGTAAGATATTTATGGAGATAGTTCAGTATGGGACTATAAAACTAGTGATTCATGGGAATCAACACATGGTTTTTAATTATAGATTTTGTATTTATTTTCTAAATAAATGTTACTAACTAGGTTCTATTCCAACACTAGAGCTTCCCTATTTTCCTTCCATGTGTCCTAATGATAAAATTTTTATAAACATATCCTTAACCAATTATCCACTACCACTAGGAGTTACAAGATGAACAACATGCATCAAGATCCCATGGTTTTTCTGAGGTTACATTCTTTCATGAACTTTCATTCTTGGATTTTTAGGATTCACAATTCCATATCATTAGTATTGAAGGTACTGGGCATGTAGTGGAAGCTCCAAAAGGTGGTATTTTAAAAAAATTCCACCAAAGATCGACATGAGATTGTCGACGGCGGTGAAACATTTCCCGATTACCAAATGAGGATCCCGTGTGAGTAATTTTAAGCATAAAATAATAACCATAAATACCTATTCTAATCTAAAGTCATTCTCGACATATTCTTATCATTGTAAATCCCTGCTCAAATAATCTGAATCTTAATTCCTCTATATTATCCACACATTTTTCAAAAAATTGGGGGAGCACTGATCGTTGAATTCTAGGTGCTAGCACAGGGATCCAATGATGCCTTCAATGCTCTGACGATCACTATATGGCCATGATTATTATGCATGAGAAAGATCTCAATCTGAACTCCTTGATCTAGATACTCTCTCTCTAGAATGAGGGAGAGAGAATAATAGAGAGATATGTTGTGAATAGTTCATGGTAAATGTCTCTCCTCCTCTATATATAGTGTGTTTTCAATTACCCGGAATTTCCTCCCCCCGTGAATAATTAACCCGCTATAAAAACAATATTATGACTATTATACTAAGCTAGAAATATCATTTATATTATTATCAAATTCCTATAATATAATAAATATATAAAGTGATAATACTCAAGACATTAACTTGTCTCGATGATCCCACAAATATTAAATGGAACCTTGAGTATTTAAAACTAATTTTCTTTCAAATAATATTCCCATGTATTTACTTTGAAACTTTTAAAAACATTTAATAAATAAATTCAATGAAAATTATTCTTAACTTGGATAATATGAATTTATTTATTACTTTGGTGATCATATATCCTTGGACAGAAACCCAAACCCCAGTGGTGGGTCCCACCATGTCCAATGTGATAATTCATCTAATAGAGAAGATTATCGAAAATACTATTATGTGTGACCCTATAGGCCCTTATCTTGATAGAAATGAATATTATTCATAGACCAAGAGTGGGATCTAGAACCCCATCATTACCCCTAAATAGATAAGGATAGTTATAACAATGATTACCAACCTATGAACACACACTGTGTAAAATAATCTCTTCGTCATTAATATCTCATAAAGTTGGACACACACCCATGTCATCGCCCTTTCTTGCTTTATTATTTATTGATCTAACTGGGAGGATTTACCCTTGAATTCCATGGATATTGTCTTATGTAGGTACTTTCATCCTAATCGACTAGGCCCAAGATATATAACTTCATTAACCTAGAAGTGACAAATCCTTTCTGAACCATTCAACCAATGTCATACCACCAATGATGCACCCAACACAAGATACCTCACCACAATTTCATTATCATGTTTTTTTTCTTCAAAGTATGTGATAAAATGGAACACGTCGATAATGATCTCAAGTTTGGTGACCAATACACATATCCATTGATAGGAACATCCAATGACACCCAAAACATGTGGTGTTTCTTATTGGTAGGCCTGTCCTCATGATCTCACTACTATAGATCACCAAGTGCAAACCTCATAAGAATAAATCTCAATGCTTATGATCTCCCAGCACCTGATAATCATACATCTACTATGACTAGTCAATATGATGTGTCTAGACCATATTACATATATTTAAGATTAATGTAATAGTATCTAGAGGCTCTTATTATAGCCTGAGATGTGCTATAACCTTTTGATACAATAATTAATCTATGGACATTACCATTAAATAGTGGACGCATAAATATGTACACTGTAATGGTAAGGATACATCATGTATATATAACTGTATAAATTATATGGTAATCAAATGTACTGCATAGTTGGGTATAGGGAACCCACTATTACAACACTCTCGCTTTCACTAGAGCCAACTTGCTAACCAAACTTGTTAGCTCTCGCATGATTAAGATCATGTTTCTGCTGAGTCTTGGATTTAGTTTCTGGGTCTACCACAATTCTACCACATTGCTATTCTAGTATATGAGACCTCACCTCTTGAGTAAAACATCTAAGGAGATGGTATCCCTGAGTATATCCCTTTTATCCATTATCATAAATTGATATCTTGGCTAGTAATAATATCATAATTTACATTATGATAATTCTTTACTTATTAGGTGTGATTCCAAGAACTTGAACAAATTGTTGTGTTTAAGTGCTTCTTATATGCCTTAGAAGCTGCAATGTACTCGGTATTTGTAGATATGGATACCGCTATATTTTATGAGCTTTTATCACTCATAAAATTAGCCTAACTACAAAACTAGATCACATAGATCAAAAGGAAGTCTAGTTTATGTCCCCTAAAAACTAGTATTCTTTCCTCTTCACATACAAGGTAAATATCTTTTGTAATTTCTAAAGTACAATTAGATAGTTCTGACTACTTCACTTATAGTTATCTTGGATATAGTTGATATTTTCCTACTATAAATTATATCTTGGAAATATAAATTCATGTACATATCATGGAATATGCTATTGGTTCATCACTAAAGCATATAAAACTCAATTCACCATGTTAATCTCCTCTTATGTCCTGAACATGTCAACCTAGAGAGATTATTCCATGTGACATTGGTAACAATTCATGCTCAAATTATTCCAACTTGTATTTTTCAACACCATTTCACTATATGTATGATTGACTAGGTCCAAGAAGTCGTTAGATCTTCCTCACTCGACCATGTTCCCTAGAACTTAGGTTGATACTTTAAGTCAATCACTGGAGAATAAATTTCATCCTAGTCTTATGTAACTTGAAGACCAATATATGTTTTACATATGTTACCAAATAAATTTTACTTGGAAAACATTTTCACTCCTACTAACCTATGGTAGAAACGTGGAAATTATTCATTCCAAATGAATGATATAAGATATTTTTACTTACTTTAATCCTAAATTGGATTTCATTAACTTGAAACCCTATTGAAATTCTATGATGTCGTCTTCCCTTTCTGGATGCATCAAGTAGACACCTTCCACGAAATATGGTCTTAACATCTAATGCTCAATAAAATTATCTTAGATCTTAGCTATAAAAAGTTAAATTATAATGGATTTAGGAATAATGATTTGGTCAAACCAATTGAGCCTTATTGGCACCCCACATATACCATACATGTATAGTCTAATTTGAATACCCACTGTAGTATTCAAAATAATAATCTCCTTTGTACTTTTACACATGAAATCCATTATTGAATTTTAATTAATCATGTCAATATTAGATAATTTTCATATACTGCTTACTTGTATGAATTATTATTCTTACTAAATAATTTATCACCAACCATGGTGAATTCAAAACCATCACCATGGTTTTATCCTTCCTATGCAGTATGTGTCTCTGGAACATACATGTTCTACATGCACTTGTGGAATTATTTCCTATACCAATAACATGTGAATCTATGGCATTTAATAAACTTAAGTCAATATTTCTCCCACTATCTTAAGTAGAGATATGAAACCTTATATAAAAATGTATTTTAACACCTGGCTACCACTATTCTATCTTAGGTATTTATGTTATATCCTAATCAACTATTGGAATAATTACATAGATGCACAATGTGTTTGTTCTTGACGCAAGTTTGTTTATGTCCTAACAAACTCTGTGCATCCAAACACATTCCCTTATGACATAATGGATGTCCATAATAATACAAATGTTATTATATCCATTATTCATTATAGTTAGCATGTGGTTATTGGATATCATCATTATTTGTGAAGCACGTCTTGAAATATAATTTATGTTTCTGCAAGTTGAAACATTTATACTCCTTATATCATAACTCATATGTATAAAATATGCATTTCGGAATTGCTCCATGCTACATTTTATTGATCAATGTAAACATGTAAGACTTCATCATTGATCCTCCTCATTAACATCAATGTAGTGATGCAGATAAGGTAATATGTGTTTAGGAATTACTCCATGCTATATTATATTAATCGACGAATGCTTGGTCAAGATATTCTTCAGCATGTCGGCCCAAAGAAAATCATATCTTCTAATCATTAATATATCATACTTCACTTTAATAATACTTAATTATATAAAGGAATATAAAGAAGTATGTTTACCGCTATATTTCCATTGGAATAGTTTATGCTCACTTATTGAACTAATTCCAAATGCCTTGAGGTTTACCATTATTTCTAAAGGTTCCTTTGTCTAAAACTAAGTATATACGCTGATAATACCTTAGGTGTTTAGATTGGATGAGTCTAAATACCATTCTGGGTATATCCTTTATGTCCACTTTAGTTTTTATTGACAAAGATTTATCTTGCCAAAACTAGGTAAACAAGTCTTACATTTTATATTCATTAGGTATTGCCTATGATTCAAGTATTATTGAACCATTTGATGAGTATGAAACACCCTAAACAAAATTTATTCCTAAACCTGGAATAATGTCTCCTTGTGTCCAAAGGATGCATGAGATAAATGCCTTTGGTTATACTCAAAAATAGTTTTACAAGAATCATTTACTTGAAAATATAGAAGTCATGTACTTCTCATTGCTAACTTAGGGTTCACCCTTTCTCATCCGCTTGAAGAATATATCTTACTTCTTATAATGTTTCTATTATATACTTGGTTACTGTATTTCAATACACATATGTGAAAGGCATATGGTATTTAATACCCCAAAAATGATATTAAATAATTTCTTTTATATTTATGAATTTACCTGAAGAAGAAGTGATTGATTTCTTAATAGATTCAGTTCGTTGCGTTTAAACTTCCATAGAATTATTTTTTGCTATGTGATGTAAATAACCTCCTATTAATATTCAACCTCATTTCATTGAAGGATGCTGAAAATGTTGTTTTGGTTTTACTTTCCATTAGCCTTTTCACCATGTCATTAAATTTTTTCTCCATAATAATTAAAGATTAATTTGTCTTTTATATTATTATTTACTTGGAGAACCTTACCAAAAAGGTAATGATGCATTTACTCCATCCTGTTAATTTTTAACCTAAAACAAGACTAGAGTAAATGGGTAAAAAGGATATTAGAATAGGATGTATTAAAAGATCATAACCTGCTTTCAACTTACACAAATATAGTGTAATCATTACCTTTATTCATATATTTCTTAATTTTCTCTTTGAAAACTTCTCAAAGATGAGACTACATGTTATATCACCCATGTCCTGATGTAGTTACTGTAACTAGTATCAGACATTGATGACGTCACTATGAAATAACCATCATATGCTTAATCACATGAGTCTCCTATAAGCATATTTTTTTACCCTTTCTTTAATAGGTGGCTTAACAAGTATTGGGGACACCATCACCTTGAATTTACAATATCATAGTATTGTGCTCAAGTGCCTGTACTACACTTGGAAGCTCATGCCAGTGTGGAAATTTACTTTTTCCATTAATTGTCATAATATTACTTATGGTATAACTTGCCATTTTTCTACAAAAATAAAACTTAGAATATTTGAAATTTTTTATCTTGATTACCAATTTAGATATTTTGATTAATTAATTAAATCATTAAATGTCTCCCACTATTTTATCTAATTCTAGGAACCCTATTTGCTAGAATCAAAATACTCAGTCACTTGAGTATTCTAGTGGCAAGGATCCATGAACCTACCCTCGTAGTCTACAAGTTATGGATACGCCATTACTAGGAGGGTTCAAAGTAGACGTTTGATTAGCCAACCGCATTAACTAGTAGATCCTTGATCTGTTGAGTAAAGTCTCAGCTTCAAAAATCATAACTTGATTAACAAAATTTTTTCCTCTAAAGTTATATAAAGTTAGTTATTGCTAATCCTTAATACCACTTTAGTTAATTCAACCCACCAATCTCATAATAACTCCCTGATAGTAAGAGGTTCCCTCATCTATGGCTGACCGAGCACCCAAAACACCCAGTTTTGTCCAAATTTGAATGATGGATGGTGGTTATGACTTAATATTTCTTTTAGGGTTTTATATTTTTAAGTGATGAAAGAAATAATTTTCTATTTTATTAGCATGTACTATGTGATTAAACTCACAATTGACTATGAAATAAATAGAAAAATCTATCTTTCCATATATTCATTTTATATGTGCTTTCTTGTTAATTATTTTATGTGATCACGCATAAATTTCACATTCATAAAATAATAAACCATGCAAAAATAAAATGATGATATGGTCATGAGACTATACTAATGGTTGATACATTTAGTTAATAATGGATCAACTTAGACCCTAGGGGTAATGCCTTAAGCCACGCCGCTTGTGAATCAAATTTTAGTGTTTTCCCATCCAATGCATCAACCTTTTGTATGATACATCACCATGAAAAGTCATTGTGGGCCAATAAAGTCTACCTAAACCCGTTTCAGGTCTGGAAAACCCACCCTAGTCTATTTCGGGGTGGATCTATCCTATGCAAAAGGTACTATAGAGTACCTCGGGCAGTATCAGTTCACCTGGGGAGTGCCAATCTGGGGAGTAGAGGTGGCGATAATCCAAGGAGACGCCACCAAATTTGGGAAAAACCAGGAAAGGCACATAGGGGGTGGGAGCTGAAGGGATCACTGAGATAAGGGCACACCGTAGGAGTTAGAGTTGCGTCCTCAAATAGGGTCAGAGGGAGGCAACGATGCTGGAAAAGGTTAGAATATGCATGGTACAATCGAGAACTGGTCGATACAAAGTTGTGATGGAGGCGACGCGGTGGTCATCGAGCAACGGGCGACAACGACAGCCAGCTCTGTTAGATCTGATGATGGGAGGACGGTCAGAAGAGAGGGTTATGAGACACTCAGCTCACCTGTGTGGAAGGCACCACAGATGGTGGTCGACGGTCAGACCCGTGGTTGGGGCGGGTTCCCCAGATGGGTTGAACGGTGACTACAGGTGGCAGCACAGAAGGGTGCTCGTCGGATTAGGTGCCTGAGAGAGGCAATTCTAGCTAGAAGTCAGCTTGTGCAATGGAGTGGTCTATGTGAGACATGATAGTGCCCCATAGGGAGGTGAAGGAAAATCAAAAAGAGGGGTCCCTCCCGCTCAGAGAAATCATCCAAAAGAAGATTTATTTTATATATTTATTTTGTTTGATATTTGACCCAAACCTTTTTTTTCTTTTCATTTTTTCAAAAGAATATCATGACCCATTAGTGAGCCCCACACACTCGGTTGTGGTGGTTGGGGTTTTGTGGTTTGGGCCGGCGGTCGCGGGGTCGAGTCCCCGGACCTGTTTTCTTCTTGCATGCGTTGTAATACCCCCCCCCCTTTAATATCATGACTCATTAGTAGGAACTACATTTATTGGCCAGATTTATTTCTCATTAAGAAATAAGGGAGTCATTTTAATGAAAAAAATGATAAAATATTATTCATACAAGGGGAGAACTTGTTTAAATTGGTTTGATTTTAATTCCTCCTCAACGATTTTTTTACTATTGTTGGCGTGTGTTTTTTATAGAAAAAAAATTTTTAGAGTTCTTCGTTGCATGACCCTTTCTGTTACTATGGTTGGTGTTCATGGATTTAGTTAACTCTTTTATTCTAAAAAATAGTATCTGTATGCTATTTTATGTATTCTTTGGAAATAATTGTTGAATTAAAACGATAATGCATGCGTCAATCCTGAATTTCATCTTTTATTATAAAATTATTTTTTTGTGGCCAATTTAATTTTTTTTGCATGTTGATTATGTTTTTCTATGTGGTGAAATAATTTTTGAACCATATTGTGACACTATACATGAAAATTCAATGTTGAATAACCAATCTTTTTGAATTTTTATCTTTCTAAAATGTTCTTCCACCTTGAAGTTCAATATTGTGTAAAATGTTGTGTTTTATGTTTGGGGGGGGGGGATTTTGATTATTCTTATATTTAATCCATTGTACCCATCAAAAACCCCCTAAATTTTTTCAAAATTGTGAGTTTTTTAATCTTCACTTATCCTTCTTCAATGGGTGACAATTTTACCTCAATTTTGATGGTTGTGATGCCACTTTGAGGATATTAATTTTTAATACCTTATGGATTTCATTAGTTGAATCATTTTTCAGAGCATTTTGAAAAAATGGCATTAGATAAAAACTTTGGGATAATTTTATACACTAATCATTGATTTTGAATGTTTTAATTTGAATTTAACTGAAATGATATGAATTAAAATGAATTATTAATATGAAAATCTGAATCCAAGTTGAATTATTTTATTATGTTATTCATTATTCATCAACTACTAGATGAGTTATTTATTCCACTAATATATTTTCCCTCCACTACATTCAATTGTGTGTCTATTTATTATAGATTATTAAATTATATGATTTTGTTCTCCTGTAGGTAAAGAGAATCTTGAACTTACATTTTAATGAAAATTGAAGTTTGTTAAATTAAATTTAAAATATTCAATTTCTAATCATTTTTCTTAAAATAGTAACCAATTGTTCACCATTAAAATTCAATTCAAAAAGGAATATTCCTTTTTTACTTTAAATAATCCACGGGGAAAATAATTTTGAAAATCAATTCTTTATGGCATTATAGTTTTTCAATTTTAAGATTTATTTTGTACCACTTAGTTTGAAGAATGTGTCACGAATCAGCCCAAGTACCCCGATAACCTAATAATCGAGCCAACCCTAACATAGCCCAAAGGGCATTCCTGATCCCCATGGGTTGGCGACTAGAATATGGCATCATACAAACTAAAAGTGGGAATGCTTTTTTACACTAATAATGCGGAAATAAAAGAAATAAGATAGTATGCATATCAAAAGAAACTCTGCTTGGAGTAATGTACCAAAAGTCAAACATACATAAACAAGACCAAGTACTATAACTAAGTACCAAAAAAAATAAAACTGCATAAGTCTCAACTCAGACGCAACTCACCAAGTCCACAGTTCAACAGCTAGAACCACATCCAAGAGATCCCTTTCCCATGCTCGAACCTAGAAAGAGATAATATACAAACACCCAAATCCACAAGTATGGTGTGAGCCAAAGCCCAATAGGATTTCACCAAGATTCCATAATAGATGTCAATATCAAATTAACCAAGTAAATTACATTCAATTTTCAAATAAAGTGGTTTGACATTTCAAAGAGCATAAATAAAAAAATTCCTGCTTTACATTTCAAAAGATGGAAATACTTTAGGAATTCATGCTTCATAATTCAAATGATGGAAATACATTTCAAATGATGGAATTTACCATTAATCAAAGGGTGCTTTACATAAATGTAACTTTTCACAAAATGACTTAAATAAACACTTTTATATAAAACAGCTTATATAAATACACAAGGCATGTAAAAAAGTTTACAATAATGGAATATATATACATTTGAAATATAAACATGCAAGCAGCATGGTCATGTTCCAAGTAGGTACTATAGTTCTAACTTATAGGGACCCAACACCATGTAACTGAAAATATGTACATACACCCCTTTGGGCCTAAGGAAAAGGGGACTCATAACCATCTCTTAAGGAATGGGATGTGCAAATATGAGGTTTTAGAATGTTGTAAATCCTAAAGTTCCGCCCAAAATAACGCACTAACTACCTAATTCTTTCATGTACTCTAGTACAAAACACCGATAGGGAATTTATTTTGAGACTACTTAATACAATTAAATCTCATTCTCCATTTCAAATATACAAATTTTCACTTTAAAAACCATAATGGGTTTTTAATCAAAAACATTCCTTTTTCACAAAGATAAACCCCTAAGGTTTCCATCAAACCATTTTAAGCCATTTTTCACAAATAAGGATTTGAAACCAATTCATGAAATTTCACAATCCACTTTTACAAATTAAATTCAACAATTTAATTTTCAAACATATTCCATCAATTTCATAACAAATTCCTAATTCACTGGAATTGGGGTTTTTCACAATTTTCCATCAAAACCATTTCCCCAATTAAATATAATAATTTAATTGAACCATTTTCCATCAAAACCATAATTTAAATTTCACAAATTTCTATAAACACATCCCAATTCAATGGATGGGGGTTTTCCAATTTCATTCCAAAAACTCATTTTTCTTAAAAATCCCAATTCAATTAAATTGGGTTTTTCCAAAAAAACTATTGAAATGAACTTACTAAAAACCAATCAATTGAATTTAATTTAAAACAATTTAAATTAAAAAAATAAATTTTGGGTTAATGCAAATTGGGCATCGTAACAGAACCACCTACCTTTCTCATGGAAACACAAGGCCCACAACAGAATCAGCCTATAAGAATGAAGGCATATGAGATCCAGGAACTCAACCTAGAAACAAGATCTACCAATACAGAGTTTATATTCATCAATAGAAAGATGATCTATCAAACTATAATGGGGAAGAGAGAAAGATATAAGGATATAGGAAGAAAGATTACCTGGAAGGTCACACCACGATCACAACAACAATCAATCGCTGAAAGAAATGACCTAAAGGGGTTGAGACTCCCAAAATCACTTGGGGAATTCTGTTGGGTCAAGAGCAGGAAATTCTAGAGAAGATGAAAATAATATTTTCATTCAAGTTTCCTATTTAAAAACAAATTTTGTGGTTTTACACAAAGTGTAACCCAATTACAAGTCGTGTAATTAAAAATCATCATAATCGCTGAAAAACCCATTACCTCTTTCTAAAAATGAATTATTATCATTTTATGATTTACATGGTGTGTAACCTTATTACATGGTAGGTAAATTTCCAACATTTTGTAGAAATGACCGTGTTTTTGCTGAGAATACAACAAATCTCTGACTTCACCATTATAGGTATCCTCCCAAATCCTTTTTGGTGCTACCTAGATAAAGAAAAAGGGAAACCATGACAAGGATATAAATGTACCTATCTGAAGAGTAACATAATGTTACACCCTCCCCATCATAATAACTTTTTGTCCCCAAAAATCCTATCAAGAAGCTTCCATATCAAAAAGGTGAGGCCACTACTCTCTCAGTGATGCTTCACACTCCCATGTCTCGTGAGAATTAGAATTGTGATTCCATAGGACCCAAACCAAACATATCAACCTCCCATAAAACATCTTGGTTTCAGAATCATCTATCATGATTGGTAGTTAATTCACAGATAAATAGGGCTCAACCTCAAGATCACTCCAACTTAGAACATGAGATGAATCATATAGATAGTTTTGGAGTTGTGATACATGAAACATGTCATGTATCAAAGTCAGTTGTGATGGTAGTTCCAAACAGTAAGAAACCTTCCCCACCTACTCAACAACCTCAAAAGGTCTCACAAAATGGGGAGAAATATTCTCTTTCCTTCTAAGTCATAGATGACCCAACTGAGGTGAAACATTTAAAAACACCTGGTCACCAACTGAAAATTCCAATGGTATGAAACGACAATCAACATAAGACTTATACAAGCTCCGTACTATCAACATTCTCTGACAAATCAACTAAATCTGTGGTGTTATCACTTGGACCAAACTTAGTCTAACCAAAGAAATTTCACCAATCTATAACCAGCATAACTGATATTTACAAGTTCGACCATACAAGGCCTCAAAAGGAGTCTTCCTGATTGGGAATTGGTAACTGTTGTTATAAGAAAACTCAACCAACCCTAAATGATCATCCCATGCCCTACCAAAGTTGATAACACAAGAGTAAATCATATCCTCAAAAATCTATATAGATTTTTCTATCTGACCATCTGACTGCGGATTGTATGCCATACTCAAACGGACATGAGATCTCAGTGCCTCCTAAAGGCCTCTCTAAAAGAGAGAAGAGAACCAAGGATCTATATAAGAAACTATAGTAGAAGGATCTTTGTGCAACTGAATAATCTCTTTCATATGTAGATTTCCTAACTCATCAATTTTGGTTGTATCACAAATGGGTATAATGTGTATCGAATTAGTTAGCATATCAATCGTAGCCTATATCACATTATTCTTTCTCTAGGTACACAGAAATCCAACCACAAAGTCCATATAGATCTCATCCCACTTATAAGTAGGAACTGGAAGTGGCAGAATCAAACCCGAAGGTTTTTGGTGCTCATCCTTAACCTGTTGGAATATATAACAGTGAGAGACAAATTCATCAATGCCCTGTCTCAAGCATGGCCACCATAACTACTATTACATGTCATAGAACATCTTCATGGTTCTTGGGTGCACTACCCACTGTGAATTATGAAAATCCACCCATGAAAACTTTCCTTACCAAATACGGTACCACTAAATGATTCAGATAGCATAGAATGCCTTCTTTGGAGAATGACCATTGGGAAATTGTCTCCCTGCCATTAAGAGAGTCTCTAATGGTACGAAACTCATTATCAAGATGTTTATCCTGAAGAATCAATTTCTAGAAGAGTGGATGTCAACTGAACACTGGCCAGGGAAACTCGACCCTTGATTCCCAGACTCCAATATGCAAATGTGCAAAGAGAGCCTTCAAGTTCCACTCTTTCAATGATTATTTTACTACCTAGATCAGAAGTTTCATGTTCAAAGAATCTGTAACGATATTCCCTTTCCTCAAGCTATATACAATGTCGAAATTGAAAGACTGTAGGTATTCCACCCAATACCTTTGGATATGATTCAAATCTTTTTGAGAGAAGATATAACTCAATCTCTTGTGGTTAGGATACATGATAAACCTTTCTCCATAAAGGTAATGCCACCAACTTTTAAGCATGTTCATCACAACTACTAGTTCAAGGTCATGGGTCAGATAATTCTATTTGTGTGGCCTAAGATGACCAGAGTCGTAAGAAATGACATGATCACCTTGCATAAGAACACATCCCAAGCCTAAACTTGATGCATAAAAGAAGACCACATAGCTTTGTTCGGCCTCTGGGAGAGTCAAAAATGGTGTAGTAGTCAAAATACATTTCAGCTCAACAAAAGAATTCTAACATCTTTCATCCCAAGAAAACTTTACTCCCTTCAGAGTTAGTTTCGTCATTGAAGAAGCCAACTTTGAGAAGTCCTTAATATACCGATGATAATACCTGACTAAACTCAAGAAACTATGAATCTCGAAAACATTTCATGGTTTTTTCCATGTCATAACAGCTTTCACCTTCTCAGGATCAACTGATATTCCATGTTCTAACACCAGGTGTCCCAATAATTTCACTTCTTAAATCCAAAAGTCACATTTCAAAATCTTTGCATAAAGTCAGTGATTTCTCAATAAACTCAAAATAGTTCTTAGATGATACACATGGTCCTCCTCATACATAGAGTAAATGAGGATGTCATCCACAAATACTACCACAACAGTATCCAGATACTTAGGGAAAATCCTATTCATTAACACCACAATGATTGTAGGAGAATTGGTTAGACTAAAGGGCATAACAAGGTACTCATAATGATGGTACCTACTTCAAAAGGAAGATTTTTTAATGTCATATTCTTTTATCCTCAACTGATGGTAACCACACCAAAGGTCGATCTTTGAAAATGACTTCGCCCCTTTCAATTGATCAAATAGATCATCAATATTTGGAAACAAATACTTGTTTTTTACCGTCACTCGATTGATATTTTGGTAATCAACACATAGGCGAAGTGAACCATCACCTTTATTAATGAAGAGAAATGGAGCCACCTAAGGTGACACACTCAGGCATATAAATCCTTTCTTGAGAAGATCATGTAACTGGGAATTTAGCTCTTTTAGTTAAGCTGGTGTCATGTGATAAGAAGGGATAGAAACTGGTTGATTGTCAGACATTAAGTCAATAAAAATCGCAACCTCCATTACCGGTGGAAAAGTTGAGAAGTCAGAATAAAACACATCAAGAAACTTGACAACTGCTGGAGGGAGATCAACACTCAAGGCTTCCTACTCCAAATCAAAGTCAAATACAGATATCACTTTCCCCAACTCTAGATAAGAAATTACGAATTTACTTGACCTTGGGTCCCATTTTCCTTGAAAGACATGGAACACACCACTGGGTGTAGTAAAGGAGATTCATTGAAGATAAAAATAAATCCAGGCTTTATTAAAAATGATCCAATCCATCCTGAATATGATGCTAAGAGGTTTTATGTCAAGAACTAGAAAAATCCAAGAAATCTCAACATATGATAGAGAGAAAGCCCAAGAGGGACTACTAAAATCCTGCTCTCTCTTCATAATAAGGGGTGTAGTAATATCCATTGTACAAGATAAAATATTCATAGGAAGATTAATAAGATTAAAAATATATTTTGAAATAAACGAATGAGATGCACCCATATCAAATAGAGCAATAACTAATAATGAAGTTATAGTAATGGTACTCTCACAGTCGTTGGACATGTATCTGCTTCCTCTGGAGACACTTCCACTGTGTGAAGAAGCTTCATTCCGGATGTCTATGGATGAAACCCTTTTATATCTGAAGCATATGATTACCCTATAGTTTTTGGAGGATTTTATGATCCTATTCCACTATACAGAGTAGAATAAAACTTGCAGTGTCACTGCAAGTTCCCTGAACGTCCGCAGGAGCCACAGTTCTTGGGTGCCTCAATGCAAACCCTCTTTTAATAACCCAGCTTCACACACTGGTAACAAACTAAAAGATCTATTCTAGGAACTATAGGAGGTCTATAATGAACCTACTACTGAGAACTATTGTGATAATCATCACGCTTCTGTTTCCCCTTGAGGGAACTCATGCTGCCACTAGGAGAGAAAGAAACTTCGGATAACATTGACTTGTCAGCCATGTCCATTTCGACCATCAGTGCTCTATCCAGTACATCAGCATATAAGAAGGTAGTTTAAGCAATAAAACTTGAGAACAAATATCTTGACGAAGTCCCAACTCAAACCTTCGAGCCTTCATCCTCTCATTTGATACAATCTCAGGTGCGAAATGCACAATCTCATCAAAACGGTTTGCATACTCTGTCACGGTCCTGTCAGCCTTCTCATGTTTGAAAAAATTCTATAAACTTAGCCAAGGGAATCGATTCTAGATAGAAATGGTCCGTGAAAAGAACTTTTAAGTCTTTCCACTCTAATCCCTCTTGCTTATTTTTCGTCACCATAGTGTCCCACCATCTCCTGCTCGGTCCTTCCAGCATGAATGTGGCACACTTCACTTTGATCTCATCGGGTATGTCCAAGAACCCAAAAAAATGCTCCATTGTGCTCAACCACTCATCAGCCTTTTAAGGATCATTTGAGACTTTGAATGGTGTTGGCTTCTAGCGAAGGAACTCTTGAGAACTAACTTTGAGTATGTCCCACTGAGGATTCATAGCTGGAGCCTAAATGAGAACTATAGGTGGTTCATGTCCCAGAGCTTGGACAGTGCGTGCGATCACCTCTACCATATTTGAGTCTGAAAGAGGATTTGATCATTGAGGTTCAGCAGTAGCTTCCCCCTGGATATGATTCTCACGTCTTCTCAAAGGCATGATGCTACACAACATCAGCAGATAACAAGGAAGACATTAGATTTACACTCAAACCGAGTAACAAAGGAAATTAATCCCAATAGATAGACAAACAAGATTTGGATTTCAACACATCCAAGTCAAAACAGGGAAAAGACTAGAACTAATTCACAAGACGTGTTTCCTTAACTACCCTGACAACTTAGGGTTTATTGGGATGAGAGATGACCATACACTTAACCACAACTACCTCCTAAGTCCTGACATGATTTCGCAATTGCATACCAACTTCAAGGCAAAATGAAAAACCTGCACCTTTGATACCGATTTGTCATGAACCAGCCTGGGTACCCTGGTAACCCGATAACTGTCCCAACCCTAACATAGCTCAAAGGGCGTTCTCGATCCCCACGGATCAGCAACTAAAACCTAGCATCATACAAACTGAAAGTGGGAATGATCTTTTCCACTAACAATGCAGAAGTAAAAGAAACAAGACAATATAGATATTAAAAGAAACTCCACTGGGAGTAATATACCAGAAGTCAAACAGGCATAAACAAGCCCATGTACTGAAACTAAGTACCAGAAAACAGGAAAACTGACCAAGTCACAACTCAAACGTAACTCACTAAGTCCATGATTCAACAGCTAGAACCACCTCCAAGAGATCCATTTCCCTTGCTCGAACCTGGAAGGAGATAATCTACAAACACCCAAAGGCACAAGCAGGGTATGAGCCAAAGCCTAGTAGGATTTCACCAAATATTCTATAACAGATGCCAATATCAAATTAACCAAGTAAAGTGCTTTCAATTTTTAAATAATCAGGTTTGGCATTTCAAAGAGCATAATTAAAACAATTCATGCATTACATTTCAAAAGATGTAAATACTTTAGCAATTCATGCTTTAAAATCCAAATGATGGAAATACATGTCAAATGATGGAATTTACCTTTAATCAAAGGGTGATTTACACAAATGACACTTTTCACAAAATGGGTTAAATAAACACTTTTATATAAAATAGTTTATATAAATTCACAAGGCATGTAAAACAGTTTACAAAAATGACATATATATATATATGTGTGTGTGTGTATTTGAAATACAAACAAGTGAGCATCATGGTCATGTGTCATGTAGGTACGATAGTTCCAAATTATAGGGACCCAACACCGTGAAACTGAAAATATGTACATACGCCCCTTTGGGCCTAAGGTAAAGGGGACTCATCACCATCGCCTAAGGAATGAGATGTGCTGGTATGAGGTTTTAGAATGTTGTAAATCATAAAGTGTCGCCCAAAATAACTCACTACCTACCTAAACATTGCATGTGCTCTAGTACAAAACGACGATGGACAGTTTATTTTAAGAATGCTTCAAATACAACTAAATCTCATTCTCCATTTCAAATATGTCAAATTTTCCTTCAAAAACCATAACGTGTTTTTAATCGAAAACGTGCATTTTCACAAAGATGAAACCTTAAGGTCTCCATCAAACCATTTTTAGGCCATTTTCACAAATAATGGTTTGAAACGAATTCATGCAATTTCATAATCCACTTTCACAAATTAAATTCAACAATTTAATTTTCAAACAAATTCCATCAAATTGTAACAAACCCCCAATTCACTAGAATTTGGGTTTTTCACAATTTTCCAACAAAACCATTGCCACAATTAAATCTAACTATTTAATTGAACCATTTTTTATTAAAACTGCAATTTAAATTAAACAATTTAAATTTCACAAATTATCATAAACACACCCAATTCAATGGAATTAGAGGTTTTCCAATTTCATGTCAAAAACCCTTTTTTCTTAGAAACCTCAATTCAATGAAATTGAATTTTTCCAACAAAACAATTGAAAGACTCTTAATCAAAACCAAGCGATTGCATTTAATTTCAAACAATTTAAATTAAACAAAGCAATTTAGGGTTAATGTAAATTGAGCATCATAACGGAACCGCCTACCTTTCTCACGGATTCACAAGGCCTGCAACGGAGCTGACCAACAAGAACGAAGGTGCAGGAGAACCAGGAACTCAACCTAAAAACAAAATCTACCAACATAGTGTTTAGATTCATCAATACCAAGACGACCTATCAAACTTCAAGGAGGAGGAGAGAAATAAATGGAGAGACAGGGAGAACACTTCCCTAGAAGGTCACAGCACGATCACAACAATAATCAATCACCGAAAGAAAAGACCTGGAGGGTTGAGGCTCCAAAAATCGTCTGGGGAAGGCTGTTAGGTCAAGAGGAAGAAATTCTAGAGGAGGAAAATACGATTTTTAGCCAAGTTGTCTGTTCAAAAACAAAGCTTGGGGTTTTACATGATATGTAACCCAATTACACTTCGTGTAATTGAAAATCATCATAATCGCCAAAAAAATCTCGTCGCCTCTTACTAAAATGGAGTTATTATCATTTTATGATTTACACGACATGTAACCGTATAACACGACGTGTAAATTTTCAGCATGTTGCAGAAATCGCTGGATTTTTGCTGAGAATCCAACAGATCTCTGACTTCACCATTATAAGTATCCTCCTAAAACCTTCTTAGCCCTACCCAGATAAAAAAAATGGAAACCATGAAAAGGTTAGAAACATACTAGTATGAAGAGTAACGAAATGTTACAAATGGGTTGTTTGAGGACAATAAAAATGTTAAGTGTGATAGAATTTTTTGTGGTCTTTATTTATGTTTTTTATAATATCTATTTTTATTTGTAAACTATGTATTAAATGCTAAGATATTTATTTTATTGGTTAATTATAGTTCTTTATTCATTTTTATGTTGAAATATTAAATTCTTTGAATTTTTTATTTTATTGTGTGTTTTTACGTTTAAATTATATATTGATTCATCCTTTGAATTTATTTTCCTTTTATTTGATTTCATTTTGATTTTTCATTTCAAATGTTATTTTTTTTTTGTATTTAAATTTATTCTATGTGTTTTGAAATTTTAATCTTTTGATATTTCCGATTACTTCTCACAAATTTTATTAGATGAAAACCTGCTGATCGAACGGAGGCAAAACCGAGCCAAACCATCACCATGAAGATCTTCTCCATGAGGGGCTGTATCAATCCTTGCACCTGATGTGAGTTGATGAGTTGGATCGGAGGAAATCATCTCCCAAGCCACCACTTAGTCTGAATCAAGCACCGAGACTTTCAGTCATTGCCAAATCTGAGTTGGAATCGGTGAAATTAGATTTACATAGCTGAATATGGAGAAATTGAGGCAGGAGTAGCAAATCTGGGAATGATCGTGGTTTTGGGATTTCAGATCAATCAAGGGAGAATATGATCGAGCCTGATCCATTGACGAATCAGACGAATTCGAATTTTGTGGAAGAACCGAGTTCGACGACCGAGATTTTTTCAAAATTAGGTTGATGATGAAATCTCGACGTCGCCTTGGATGAAGATGACCGGACCCATTTTGTACCATATGAGTAGCACGAAGGAGCATCAAACCAAAGTTTCTCGATGGAGGATCGATATTGTGAAGAAAGAACCCGTGTGGGCTGAACAACAACCGATGGGGAACCAAGTTCACACCGTATTGCTTTGACGGCGAGGACGATGAACCTTGTAATTTCTGGTTTCTGAAGTAGGTTTGATAAACAAGATAGGGGGTTCGGATTCCGATATTGAAGATGAAATGTTTTATTATTCAAGGTGACCAAATTTGTTCTGGATTCTCTGGCTCTGTTTCAGCTGAGTCTGGATTGATGGAAGCTTTTCTTTGAAGCCAAAACTCAGTTGAGAATTGTATTTGCTGGAATTTTTCATTCGCTATTGTATGAGCTGAGTTTGGATTTGCTGGAGTTTTTCATCCGATACTGAAGATGAATTGTATTTGTTCTGGATTCTCTGGCGCTGTTTGAGCTGAGTCTGGATTGATGGAAGCTTTTCTTTGAAGCCAAGACTCAGTTAAGAATTATAATTGCTGGAATTTTTCATTCGCTGTTGTATGAGCTGAGTCTGGATTTGCTGGAATTTTTCATCCGATACTAAAGATGAATTGTATTTGTTCTGGATTCTCTGGCGCTGTTTGAGCTGAGTCTGGATTGATGGAAGCTTTTCTTTGAAGCCAAGACTCAGTTGAGAATTGTATTTGCTGGAATTTTTCGTTCGCTGTTGTATGCATATTGATGAAGATGGGAGGTTTGATGCTACCCATTTCCTTCCCTGTGATCCTGTTGACTATTGCACACGAGATTTTTGAATGTCTCAATAGAAGTTTTGGTTATTTGGAGATGGTGTTTCATGCTGAAGTCTCATCGACACGGGTCAGAAATCATTGTAACCTATGCAGTGTCAGAATCTGATGAAGAGAGTGTTTTCTAAAGCAGCGGGGATAGTGCCTCAAGTTCAGAGAACTGTATGCTACATGTGACAGTCACCAAATGGAGGCAGTGTTGGAATGATGTGACTCTTTCTGAAAAATAAGGTAGATTTCAAAATTTTTGAGTGTGTGGATTGATTTCCTGATGGATATGGGAGACGAGGTCTGATTTTTAGCGGAGGATGGAGCTAGAGATGAGGACAATCTCGAAGCAGAAACTAGTGGAGATGGAGCTAGGGGAAGAAGGTGACTTAGAAGCTTCCTTTATCTTTTTCTCCCCTTTCCGTTTTTTCTATTTTGAGATGCACTTTCATGAATTTAAATTTGTTTCTATATTTGAAATCATGCATGCTTAATTTAATTTAGGGGAGTTAGATTGAAATGAATTGGCATTTTCAATCTGTTTTGATTTCAGTCTCATAATTATGTTAGTGTATTTTAATGTATAGTGATCCTCATTTGGTTCTTTATGAGAATCATTTTTCCACTTTTCTAAGTACCTAAAGGAGACGATAGTGAATCTTTTCATCTTTAAGCATCATCTGATGTATTGAAAATAAAAAAATGATAACGATTCTTTTCTCCATTAAAGAAAAATTATTTCCTGAACTTTGATTGACCGATCATTATTTTGGAAATTTCACTATACTATGTAGATCACTTAATGACTGTTAGGTGTTTTGACAAACATTCATCACAATCACTGACACAATTCTCAATACATGAAGTTTGAATAGATAAATCATTTCTAATCAATTCTGTATAGTTCAATTCCCCTAACTTCATCAATTGTCAGTCCATGTCTCTCTCATTTCTCTTGTTCACAATCACCATCACTACAACATTTCCACTTTTTTTAGTTTATTTTTCTTTTTTTCCTTGTTTTGGTTGTATATTTCTATCACCTCCCCTATGGATTCAATACTCCTATTCCATTCTATACTTGTCAAGTAGGTTTTAAATAATAAAAATTGACTTGATGTTTGTTAATGGTCTAGCAATGTAGAAAGCATGTTTTGATATTTTGTTTATATATGATTTGGACTAATGTGTAGGTATACAGAGAACTAGGCTTGAGCCTTGAGTAGTACAAGGGGTGTTGTATTTTTTTCTTATTGCTAATAGTCTCATAGGTTAGGTTTTCCATAAATATCTCTCATGCACTTGTAAATAGTTTAGGTTTCTATGTAAGTAATCTTCTATAGGTTTTCTATGTGTATGTTATCATTTCAAACAATGTCACCTCAACACCATCTTATGGGCCCACCTAGAGAAGTGGGCTAAGATTCTCTTACATGGGATGACATTTCCATTATACTGTTAGTTTTGTTGGAGAATGCTCCCACACCCACTATAGTCATTCAGGCAGAAGGAACACTTCATCCTAGAGTCTTCCATATTGTTTCTATTCAAGGCTGAGGAGATTCCAAGACTATGGTGAACTATGCTTGAGACATTAAACCCTAACATCCTCCATCCTTCCACGGTACCAGAGGCCCTTAGGATATAGATGTCCGATATGAATCCTTGAGAGGATCTTAAAACTGGTGGACACCAGAGGATTGAAAAGTAAATCTTATGACATGTATGCTTTTGGGAGCTTTTAGATAGTGGTTGAATGTTATGCTTTAAGCCGGTAGATGTTAAGTGATGACTTGGAAAACCATCAAGGAATTTTTATTATTCGATGAGTTATTTCTAGGTATGTTGAAGTTGGACCATGCTCAGGAGTTCATGAATCTTTAGCAAGGCTCAAAGACGACGTCTTCTTATTCAAAAAGATTCATGGAGTTGGATCACTTTTATCCCCTCTTGGCTTGAAATGAATCCTCGAAGGCCAGATTTTTTGAGATTAGCCTTCATTTGTATTTGAGATTCTAGGTCATGAATTTTGACCTGATGACATACCCAAAGGTGTTTTGAAGGATCTAATGACCAAGAAGGGTATGGAGGACATAGCTCTAGGTTTTCCTTCTTCCTTTTATATACTTCCTGGTGACACTTCCAGCAGTAGGAAGAGGAAGGCAGATGAATTGTGCTAGAGTGGTAGAAGATATCAAGAGTAGAGTAAAGGTTTTCCGGTGCCTTCTATGGGAGAAGGTGGTCCTCACTGTTTCAACTATGGAGATAGTGAGAATTATCGATTTTTTTCCCAAATCCTTAAATCAAGCGTTATCGGTGTGGAAATACATGGCATCTGTAGTGTTTCTTCTTGAAGGTACTGTGGATGAAGTCTTGCAGGGGTTCGAGTTAGATGTAGGCATCAAGACATGGGACTGGTTAGGGTTCTCAGTTGTAGGTTCGTAACCCTCCAATGATGACGACTCAAAGGAGTAATGCATATCAGTAACATGGCCGTGTAGGTGAGGTATGCTAAGTGTATGTGATGGATAAGGTTCTGACTGACTGTGGAGGAACCATCGACTGTTTGAGGTACTGTCTTGATCACATCTACTCTTTCTACCACTATTTTAGATGCCAGTGCTTCCTATTTGTTTATATCTACACAAATTATTGTTTGTATTATCTTACTAATGAAGTTGTCTTCGGGGTTTCTTTATATTGATATTCCCTTAGAGAAGAAAGTGGATCACCTTTAGAGATGTCGGATTCCCCATAGTAGTTGTTGCCTATGGAAATCTATGGGATTTTTTGATTATTGAGAAGACTAGCTTTGACGTCATCTTTATCATGGATAATTAGACATGTTATTGGGAACACATAGGCCGCTATTAGAGATAGTGATCATTCTTTTCACCTAAGGGGGAGAAGTTCACGATGAATGATGAATGGGTAGTGGGAGAAACTAGAATGGGAGTATACCTAACTCAGGTTGGATCTATTATAGTACAAGTATCATTCTTAGCTCCTATGGAAGATCCAACAATCGCCTCTTCCTTTCCTCCAACGACAGACCTATATCAGTATGCCTTTTTGGAAAAGTTTTAAGGTCTTCCTCTTGAAAGGGGAATTGAATTTGTGATTGAACTCATGCATGGAGCACATCATATATCAATTTCCCCATATCATATGTTTCTGGATGAGTTGAAGGATGTCAATGTACACCTCGATGATTTAGAGGCAAAATGTTTTATCAGACCAAACACATCTCCCTGGGGTGCTCCAGTGTTGTTTGCAAAGAAGGTGGATAGTAGTCTTCGATTATTTGTAGACCAAATGAAGTTGAACCTAGTGATTGTGAAAAATTAATACCCATTTTTGAGGATTGATGACTTGTTTGACTAGTTGCAGGGAGCCTAGTTGTTCTTGAAGATTGACTTACGATCAAGATACCACCAGTTTCAGGTCATAGAGGTGGATATTCCTAAGCCAGTTTTGATGAGTAGATACAAATTGTATGACTATCTTGTCATGCCTTTCGGGCTGACAGATTTTCTAGCAGTATTCATAGATCTCAAGAATAGGATCTTCCATCTGTAGCTCAAATCATTTATTGTGGTTTTTTGTTGTTGATATCCTCATACACTCAAGGACTTCTGACATGTATGCAATGAAACATGAGATGTTATTGAGTATAATTTGAGTACATCAGCTTTATTCGAAGCTCTTGAAGTGTCACTTCTGGATTCAGGTTGTTTAGTTCCTTGGTCATTTGATCTTTGGGACAAGAATTATTTTAGACCCATAGAAGGTTGACACATGATGTTTTCATGATTATAGGATTTTTTTTGGGTTTTCTAGGTACTAAAGAAAGTTCATAAAGGACTTCTTCCATTTGGTAGCACATATTATAAAGCTTACCAAGACATGAGTAATGTTCGAGTGAACAAACTAGTGTGAGGCAGTGCTCTTAGAGCTATAGAGAAGGTTGATGAAAACATTGATTCTGAAATCTCTGAATCATAGGATTGGGTATACAGTTTAACGTGATGCCTCAATAGTTTGTTTGGGAGTTGTTCTGATGAAAATTCATCAGGTAAAAGCATATAGGTCATGTCATCTATGACCCCATGACCAGAACTACCCAACACATGACATAGAGTTGGTAGTTGTGGTCCATGCTATGAAGTGTTGGTGAAATTATCTCTTTAGTGATAGGTTTTTTGTTTATACGAACTATAAGATCCCTTGATATATATTCTCTCAATGAGATCTAAACATGAGGCAGAGATGTTGAGTGAAATATTTGCAGAAATTTGACTTTGAGATGGACTATGACATGGGAAAGGGTAATTTCGTTGCAGTTTATCATAGCAGTAAAACCCGAGAGGTGTAGGAACTAGGAGAGTATCCTTTACATGATAAATAGTGTCTTATGAGTTTGATGGTGGAGTGGATAATGGATGCTTAAGAGGATCATAGTGTGATGAAATGTGAACCTTTAGCGATCATGTATTCTTTGGTGGACAATGTTGGAACCAAAGCTGTTCTTTACTGGAAATGAAGTATAGTTTGTGTTTGTTGTCAATCCTCACATGGAAGATTAGGGAGTTTGCAAGGAAAAAGATCTTACAGTTCAAGCTGACAATAGTATTGAAAGTGACATCGTTTCCCAGTGTTTTTCAAATTTTTGGGTTTAAAAATTGGAGAATGGAGAAAGGTGGTTTTGACAAAGTAATTTGCATGCAATATTGAAGGAGATTTGGAAATTTACGTGCAAGGGAAGTTTTGGGATCATTGCATCAAAATATGAAAAATGCAAAAAGCGCGTGAAAGATTTTAATGTGTGCGAAAGATGAGGTTGCGTGGAAGAGACTTACACCCCCAATGCGACGTCAAATTGGTTTTATGAGCTCAAAGAGAATCTTATGCGCACAGATGAAGACACATTAGAATATTATGCGCAGGGTCATCAAGGCCTATAAATAGGCGGCTACCCCACTACATACTAAGAACTTTTTTCAATGAAAATCCAATGTCTTTTCCGCGCGAAAGAGTTGCGTGTGGAAGACTTACGCATAGTAAATCTTGCACGCAGAATGATCATTGAGTCCATTAAGACCAAGTGAATCTCGTGGTGTGGTTGCGCGAAAGATAAGGGTTGCGTGAAAGACATCTTACACGACAATCCCAAAACTTGCGCGCAAGAAGAGGTGTTCCGCGCAAGTACAATGTTGAGCTTCAGTCTGGCTTTGAATATCTAGTTTGTTTGTTCAGTGCTTTTCAGTGCATCAATCCATGACAACGGTGCAAGTGGAGTATCATACTAGACAAGGATAAAGACTTCAATGCCAATCTATTGAAGCAACCTTCAAATTGATAAACTGGGTAAGACTTCACACCGAAAATAGTGAGTTAGGGGGAGTCGACAGAAGTGTTCCGAGGGACGTAGTGTGCTACCCCTAAAATCTTGTAAAGACAGTGTGTGTGACACGAAGTGACTGTATCTAAACTCTTGTACTCCACAACTAGTGAAAATTAGTGAATTTAGGTATGGCTGACACGCTGTCGGCGTATGCTCCTTGGACTAGCCCTTAGTGGCGAACCAAGTAAATCTGTTGTGTTGTCTCTTTGCATGTGATTGTTTGTTTTCTGCACTTTACCATCAAATAGGTTTAACAGGTTCCTACCAACGTGGGAACAAGATTCATCACTTTTGAAAAAAAGTTGACACCCTAATTCACCCCTCCCCTCTTAGGGTGTTTCAGGGTCCTTTAGACAATGTGAAAGTGAGCTAACAAATACACCCCAAGTTCATGGTGATACAGGAACACATAGATGGGGATGATTCTGTTCTAGGGCAGTCCTTAGATGATTATGACATGATCTATGTTCATTAGAGATTAGTAATGCTAGCTTCCTTAAGGGAGGAGTTCATGAGAGACTCTCATTCTTCGAAATGGGTAGTATATTAAGGGTCGATGATGGTGTACCATGGCATTCAATGTTTGTTTTGGTGGCCTCACATGAAGAGGGACATTGCTAGTTTTTCTCATGAAGCCTTACATACCAAAGGGTAAATGAAGAGCATCAACGGTCTGGTGGTGTGCTTCAGTCACTTCCCATGATGATGTGGAAGTGGGAGGAGATGATGATGGAATTCGTGATGGGGTCACCCAGGACCCCAAAGAGTCGCGACGTCATGTAGGTGATAGTTGACCAGTTGACTAAAGTGGATCATTTCTTATCGATTTGGGAGACTCGCATTATTGATGAGTTGGGAAAGTATATATCTAAGAGATTCCATGACTACATGGAATGTCTTCTAGTATTGTGTCGGATTGGGATGCACATTTCATGATGTTGTTTTGGCAAGGATTGCAAAAGGCTTTGGGGACTCAATCGATGCTGAGTACAACATATCATCCATAGACTGATGGACAGTACAAGAGGACAACCAAGATCTTAGAGGATATGCTTCTAGCATGTGTTCTGGATTTGGTAGATCATGGGATGAGCACCTAGCTTTGGTAGACTTCTCTTACAACAATAGTTTCAAGGATTCACTTTAGATGGAAACTTTTGAGGCTATCTATGGATGGTCATGGCACTCACCATTGTGTTGGCACTAGGCGGGTGAGGTAGAAGTTGTTGGGCCGAGTTCGGTACAGGAGACCTTGGACAGAGTACAACTGATCAGGAAGCATTTTGTTACCACTAAGAGTAAGTAGTGATCATATACCAACTAAAGGAGATGACATTTGGAGTTCTCTATGGGCGACCGAGATTTCTAATAGTTTTCATCACAATTGGGGAATCATCACTTACAAAATATGGGGAAGCTGGCACCATAGTTTGTGGGACCATTGTAGATCACCTAACATATAAAAGTAGTGGCTTATTGGCTAGTCCTTCTATTTTATCAATTTATGCATGACGTGTTCAATGTTTCTCAAATTTGGAGGTATATTCCTAATCTTGCACATGTGATCAACTATGAGGATGTTGAGTTGGAAACATACACATATTTTTTGGAGTGCTAGTGATGATCTTATACTAGAGAGAGAATGTGTTGTGAGGAAAGACAATGCCACTAATTTTTGTCTTGTGGTAGCATGGATAGATCCAGGAGGAAATATGGGGGCACAAAAATGATGTTTGATCTCAGTGGCTTGATTTATTCGAGCAGGACCATTACAAATGTGTCTTGAGGATGATAATCCCTAGAGAGAGAGATTGTAATGTCCCATAAATTTTGTTTTATGCATGTAAAACCTTGCATCATTTTCCCTTTGAGTTATTATTGGTATCCATGCATGGTTAATGGATTGTGGAATATTAAGATTCTTTAGGAAGCATAATGTTTGTTTTTTTTGTAGTTTCTGGGATAAAACAAGCAACACCATAGCTGTGGTGTTGGTCGTGTTGATCCTTGGTGTCAAATGGCCAAGGGAGAAATGGGGTAGGCAAGTCGTGCCTAGGGTGTGGTGCTCTATAGGTCCTTTAGTGGACCATAGCTTGGCCAACCTCACCATGTCCATGGCGAGGGAAAACAATATAATATTTGGGGTATGGAAGAGGGAAAACAATATAATATTTGGGGTTATGCCTTAGCTGGAAACCGTGTTAATGGCATTTTCAAGAACACCACAACTATGTAAAAGTTATGGCAGACGACGTGGCAACGGTCGACCTAGCCTCAAAATCTCCAAAACTACTAGCCTTCTTAGATATCATCTATTTCAAGAGGAAACACGAGTGACTTTAATGGGAGGTCTTTAATGTAGTTTCATGTTGGTTCTTACATCTATTAATTGATCGATGCTCCTCCCCTTGGCAGGTCACTTGATCCGAATGAATTCCATATGCCCCTTGGATGAACCTAGGTATTTCCTTACCTAGCCTTGTTGGGAACCCAACATTGGAAGATTGAACCATGGAAAACAAAAGATTTTCCTGTTGAATCACTACCATGGGAGTCTAACCTCTTCTCTTTTTCATTCACCATTCATTGTGAGACAATTTTCTCCTTCCTCAACCAAAATCAATTTATAATGTTGTTGACGATGAACATTAGGTAAGTGTTTGTAATACCCTTGGCTTGATTACTTCTTAGCCTCATTCTAGAACCCATGTCATGTTGGATTAGATCAGTTATAGAAACTCTTGGCATGTGAGTTTGATGTGGTTGGTATTTGACCATGGTTCGAGAGATGACACTCTTGATGAACCTTGATATTGATGTTGATAATCTTTAGGTAGGATGTTCCTTGCCATGTAGAGGCCATGCATATATTTTTTTGATTTATATGATGTTTTTTGCTTATATTCTTATACCATGATTGAGTTTAATCACATTTTTGTGTGTGCATAGCCCATGATACCATGCTTGAGTTTGATCACATGTGTGTATGTGCACAATCCGTGAGAGCATTCTTGAGTTTGATCACATGAGTGTGTGTGTGTGGCCAGTGCGAACCATGTTTGTGTTTGTTCACATGTGTGTGTGACTATTTTTTCTCACTCTCGACATGCTATGTTGTTCCTCTTGATATATGTGATTGATACGATGACACTATTTCCATGTGATTTCTTAGTTTATGGTATATTATTTTTATTCTCCGCATGGTAACATGATGATAGGTGGAACCCTCATGTTTCAATATCTGTAGAGGGGGAGTGGGTTTAGACACTACATGTGAAAGGATGATAGGACTGAGATGGACGATGGGGCTTGATGGCCTTGTGTCCTAACCTGGGGGGGGGCATGATTTTCTTATTTGATATGACCTAGAAGGAAATAATGGGGTATAATGGTCATTAGTGACCTGACCTAGGACATGGTGTTGACATACGATTGCCTTATGGCCTGACCTGAGGTAATGTCGGATATGACGACCAAGTGGCCGGACTTGATATCCTTGTGGTGGATGTGGGATACATTTAGTGACCTTGTGGTCGACTCTAGTTCATGACTTCATTTATGACTATGTATCTGGTAAAGAGCTGATGTAGGTACAACCGGGGGTTTCTAGTGGCTTGGTTAGTGCACGAACTCTCGTTATATGATTGTATATTGATTTCAGTAGTTATTATCTATTATCATGAAATATACTCTTATGCATGTGCACACATGTTAAGGATGCATTAGTGGTGTCATACTTGGTTTTATTACTCACACCCTACACGAGCATCTCAATGAGCATGTAGACATTATGACTAGGGACACAAGATAGGGAAAGGCCCCAAAAATAGGGAGTTGGTAGATGGTGCATGGTGATCAAAGGTGGTACTATGACAGGCTACATAGTGATGCCATAATGCTTATTTAGTTTCATGTTATTGATCATGCTTTTCTTGACCTGCCAATTTGGTGGTCCTTGGTTTATTTTATATATGACTTGAGATATATGCCATGTCATATGTATTAGCAAGGCTCTGAGTTCCATCAATGGGGAGACTATATGTTGAGTATCAAGAAAGAGAAGCATAAACAATAACATAGTGGAATTATAAACAATGCTAATATATATGGTGTGGAATGTGTCTCAAGTCATAAATAAAATAAACCATGGACCCCCAATGTGGAATGTCAAGAAATGATTGTGAAATAAAATAAAAGTAAATAAGCACCATGGAATCACTCCATAGTTCATCCTAGAACCACCTTTAACAACCATGCACCATCTCCTAGCTCCCTATTGCTAGGGCTTTTCCCTTTCCTGCATACCTGATCATGCAGTCGGCATGGGCATCGAGATGTCCATGCATGACGTGAGTAATAAATCATAATAGGAAACCGCCAATGCATCCATAACATAAGTGAACTTGAATAATAGTGTATGCTAGGGTAATAGATAACCACATAGGCAATCAATATAAAATCATATATCGATCATTCTTGTGCTAACAATGTAGCCACAAACTCTCAACCATACCTGCTTTGTCTTCATGATGGAAACATTGACACAACAGAAGTCATAAACTGGTTTCGAACACAAGGTCACTACATATTCCCTACAAACACCACATGACTATCGATTCTTGACAAAAGGCCATCATATATGGCACTACTTAGGATCAGGCCCCAATGCCATCATATCCCGACATTGTATCCTTGATCAGATCACCAATGATCATCATGCCACATTGTTACCTTCCATGTTAGGTCAAATAAGACCATAATTCCCCCAAGGTTAGGCCACAAGGACAACATTCCCATCATCCATCTCAGTCATATCATTATGTCACATGCAATGTCTAAATATGCTCCCCCTATAGGGTTATCGAGTGATGATAGGTCCAACTATCACTTTGGTACCATACATAGATCAACAACAACATAACATATACCGAGACATCACATGAAAACAGTTTCATCATATCAATCACATATATCTAGAGGCATAAAATAACATGTCAAGAGTGAGAAGCAATAACTAGACACATACACATGTGATCAAACCCAAACATGGGTCTCATGGGCTGCACACACACAAGTGATCAAACTCAAGCATGGTCTCACATTTTACATGCACACACACACATGTGATCAAACTCAAGAATGGTAATATGGGATATGCACACACAGAAATGCGATCAAACTCAAGTATAGTCTATGCATAGAAACATACATCTTCATGTCATGCCAACAATAAAATACACAACCTCTACATGGTAAGGAACTTCCTACCTCATCGTTGTTGATCTCAACATCAAGGTTCGTCAAAAGTGTTGTATGCCGAACCACATTCTCAGACTAACCAGATCAAACATTCATGCCATGATTTCCTAGAACCAATTCCAAACCAACATGACATAGGTTCGACAACAAGTCTAAATAAGGAATCAGTACAAGGGTATAACTAACACTTACCCAACATTCAACATCAACAATGGTTTATATTGAGTCTAGTTCAGGTATAAGAAATTCATACCTCAAAGCACAATGAATCAAAAGGAGAATAGGCAAGACTCCCATAGTTTTGATTTAGTAAGGAAAATCTTCTTCTTCTATGGTTCGATCTTTCAAATTCTGGTTCTGAACAAGGTTAAGCAAGGAAATACTTAGGATCACCCCAAGAGCATCCAGATTTCATCCAGATCGAGGGAAACACAAAGGGGAGGAGTATTGACCGATTAATAGACATACAAACCAAATTAAAACCACATTAATGTCCTCCCATTAAAGTCATATACAGTTACCCTTTGAAATGGAAAATATCCAAGAAGAAAGCCGATGCTTTCCATCATTTCACTAACATTCCAACCATCGCCACACCCTCCACCATGGCCTAGTTATGTCCACATTGTTCTTAAACATGCCCTTGACACGGTTTTCAGCAATGTCATAACACCAAATATTAATCCATTTTCCATAACCACGGTTTACACCATGGTCGTAGTGAGGTCGGCCAAGTTGTGGTCCACCGAAGGACTTGTATAGCGCCACACCATGGCCATGCCATTCATATCCTATTTCACCCTTGGTTATTTTACACCATGTACTACCACACCCAACACCATAGTTGTGGTGTTTCTTATTTTTTCTAAAAAACCACCAAAACCAAACTTTATGCTTTGCATGGCTACTTAAAACCCAAAAATCCATTACCCATGGAAGTCTCTGTTGAAAGTGGGTGCCCTAGACCCAACATTTTTTGTACTTTGATCACCACTACATGTATGCAGTTTGTTATATATACATGTGTTTACCTTTCCATAATAGTGTAGATACTTCTGCATCCACTTTGTTTATGGCAATGTCCTTAGATTATATGTTGTATCAAAGGGTTATAGTAGATCCCATGCTATTATGAGAACCCCGAGATGCCATGACAGTAATCTTAAAGTAATGTCATATGACCCAGTTACTTCATCTTGAAAGGACACAGGTGATGTGTGACCATCAACTGTTGGGGGATCATAACCATTGAGACTTCTTCTTGTGAAGTTCGCACTTGATGATCTCTAGTAGTTGAGATCATGAGGACTGACCCGCACAATAGGAATACCACATATTTCAGGTGTCATTGGTCATTCCTATCTACGAACATGTGTAATGGTTTCCAAACTTGAGATCATTATCAATGTATGTCATTTAATTGCGTACTTTGATGCAAGACAAAAACCATGACAATTAAGTTGTGGCGAGGTAGTTTGTATTGAGTACGTTGTTGGTGACATGACATTGATTGAATGATCAAGATATGATTTTTCGCTTCTGAGTTGAGGAAGAGATATCTCGGGCCTGATTGATTAGGATGGTTTGCACCTTCATTAAATCCATGGCCATGGTTGTAGAAGGTAAGACCGTCCGGACATATCAACAAATAAAATAAAGCAAGATAAAGGATGATGATAGTAGCGTGCATTCTGCTTTATTAAGATATCAATGATGAAGAGATTATATTACACAGACCATGTTTGTAGGAAGGTAGTAGTTTCTTTGACATTACCTTATCTCTATAGGGGACTCGATGAGTTGCTAGACCCTACTCTTGGTCGGTTGATATTATTCACTGCTATTGAGATAAAGGCCTAGATGGTCAAATACTATAGTGCTTTGAGAATCTGCCATATTCTGGGAATAAGAATATAGAACTTGGTGGGCCCCGCCAAGGGGTCCGGGTATTATCCAAGTTCTATGGATCACCGAGTAATAAATAAATTCTTTAATTGTTCAAGTTCGGAATAATTTATTGAATTTATTTATAACATGTATTTACAAGTGATAAAGTAAATACAAATATAAAATATTATTCAAAGAGATTTAAATATCCAGGGTTCGTTTAATATTTGTAGGAGAAGTGAGCCGAGTTATAGACTCAAGTTTTTCATGAAATATATATTTAATACATGTTGCAGTTAGTGATAAAATAATAAATATTATTTATGGCATAATTTAATTTGACATAAATAAATATTTATAATACTTATACAGAGAATATCTATTACACGGGGGTCGGGAACCCATGCCAGGTATTCTAGATACCTTTATATAAGTAAGAGAGAGGCTCTCTCCATGTAGCTATTCATGTGTCAAACTTGAGAGCCTCTCTCTCCTCCTGGATTCTAGAGAGATATTCTCTCAAGCAAGGAAGAACTTCAAGCCAATCATTCTTGGATCGAAGTCTCTTGCCTTGTGGTGATCATCACTGCGTCGAAGAGCTCGTTGGTGTACCATGCTAGCACCTGGATTCCAATAAAGGACGCACGTGCAGATTCGAGAGGCATGTGTGAATGATCTAGAGGTCTTCGACGTCAGAGTCTTCAAATAACGGTTGCCAGCATCCTGCGACGAACTTGCGCATGTCAGATCCGAACAAGGTAATTGTTCATTTTATTTTGTGCTCTGTCAAATCCACGCGTGGTCCTCAGACTGTATCGGGATAGTTCATCGGAGTTGACGTTGTAACATTGCTCTGGTGATAAGAAAAAATTTAAATTCCCAACCCATCGGTTTCCGTTGCCCATCTCGGTACCTAACAGTGGTATTAGAGGGAGGTTTGATTTCTCAGAGTCAAAGGAAAAATTAAATTGCATTAAATTTAAGTACGAGGCATTAAATTGGTTCCAAAGGATCCGACTATACGTCAATCCATTTCCGAATAGGTGAGTTATGGCCATTTGAAAATTTAAATGGGATCGACATCGTTGGTTTTAAATTTTCGTATTATTTTTATAAAGAACGCGTTTTAATTTTATGTATGCGTTCTTCAGAATATCGAAATCCTGCCACACTTTGGTCGGAATCCGGTCGCCAGAATATTTCCAGTGGTTTTTTATTTTTAGAGTTAAATAAAAAAAATATCATGAGATAATATTATTTTATTTTACTCAAAAATAAAATAAAATTAAAAGCAGTCTTTGGAGACTTGGGGTCAAGTCTTGTTTATTTTATTTTATTTTAAAGTCTTTAGATTTAATGTTAAATTTAATATTTTTTTTGATTGGAGACCAAGACCCCAAATTGGGTCTTCTCCCCTTTTTTAATTTAAAAAAGGGGAAAGGGGTGTTATTTGTCCAAAGAATTTTTTTTAAAAAGGGAAAGAAGACCCCTAAGGGTCTTTTTCCACACGCAAGAGGGAGGCACCCCCCTTGGAGAAACCCTAGCCACCGGTCTGCCTCGAGCAGCGCCCTGCACCCTGCACCCTGGCCGCTCCCTCGCCTCGCGCTGCGCCTCCTTCTGGAGCTCCTTCCCCAACCAAGGCCGTCGCGCCGCTCGAACTGCCCGCCTCCCTGCTCGCGCCGGTTGCCGCAGCTAGACCCCCTCATCGAGCTCGACCTCCCCTCTGCCTCGCGTGACCCGGGTCGCAACACCGCCTCCTCTGAGCTCCCCGGACCGCCTGCCGCTGGCGCACCGCGCTGCTCGCCTGCACCTCGCCCGACCTCATCAGCTTGCCCCGCCTCCCTGCTCGGTGCCGCGCCGGAATAGCCGGCCGTCGCCCATGTGGCTGGCCGGAGCAGAGGGTTGTCACCCTTGCGGCTGGCCGGAGCAGCGCGCCGCCGCCCTTGCGGCTGGCCGGAGCAGCAACTCGCTGCTCTCGTACCTTGTCGGAGGAGTCTGCTGCCAGCCGGAAGACGCCACTGCCGTGGGTGTTGCTGGACTGGGTGGATATGCCACGGTCAAGCCGTGGTCACGCCGCGGTAACGCCGCGATCACGCTGCGGTTACACCGTGATTTGGCCCTTCTCCAATAAGACTCCCTCGCGACGGTTCACAGTTTTTCCAGACTCCTTCTCGGCTAGAGGTAACCTCGTTAATTAATTTTAATTAATTTAGTTTTTTAAATTAAATTAATTAGAATTATATTGGGTTTTAAATTTAATTTAATCCGAAACATTAATTTAATTAGAATTAAAATTAAATCAATAGTTTAATTTAATTTTAGAATTAAAAATAAATTAATAGTTTAATTTAATTTTATAGTTAAAATTAAGTTAATGGTTTAATTTAATTTTCAGAATTAAAATTAAATTAATCAAACCGAATTGATAAAAATAAATTAATTGAATTTATTTAAATTTATTTAATTTATTAGAGTGCCCTCGTACTATTTAAATTTTATTGTAGTTTAATTTTTAATTGCACTTTATTTATACTGATTGGTTTTGAACAAGCGACCGAACCATGCATGTCTGGTTTATTTGTTTATTTAATTATTTATTAAATGCATGTGATGATTGTAATAATTAATTAGATAAATGACAGTCTGCAAACCGTCTTTTAATTCAAATATGTATAAGGGCCTGCGTGTCCATTGCACAAGTTGTATTTTGTACCCTTAGACCTCCTCGCTTGCATGCAAGTATATTTTTAATTAAACGATGATGATCCGAGACGCAGACCTCACCAAGTCAAGGCGGTAATCCAGACGGGAGTCGAGCACTTTGCATTGGGCTAGCTACGACGTGTGCCAGGTGTTGAATCAGGTATGGATGCCCCTAGGTCAAGATTGACCCATTTATGGATCGATCATAATAGAATGATCAAGACCAATCAGATTGCATGATTTACCTTTATGCATTGTTTATTGTTTTATGCGAATGCATGATTGTTGCTTGATCACATAGAATAGTAAACAAGATAAAAATGCATAAAGAAGTGACAAATGTATTTCTATTGAATGTTCAGTTGTGAGCGTGACAATCTAGTTTGAACATATAGATAGAAAAGGATTATATTCATCAATAAATATCAAAATCCCCCAAAGATATATTAAGTCCAAAAGCCTTCCATTTCTCACATCTAAATAAAACTGGGTGTTTGGGGTGCCCGTCAGCCATAGTTGAGAGTGCCTCTTACTACTGGGACATTTTCATGAGAGAACTAGGTCGACTTAACTAAAGTGAGTAGTCAAGGATTAACCATAGATAACTTGCTATCCCTTTAGAGACAAGATGTTGAGGGAACCAAGTTCGGATTCCAAAATCTGAGACTTTACTCAACAACACAAGGAACCACAAGTCAAGTGGTTGGCCAACCTAGTGCCTACCTTGAAACCCTCAGAGTAGTGGTGTAGCCCTAGATTGTAGACTATGAGGGAGGTTTCGAGGATCCTTTCCACTTGAGTAATCAAGCGACAAAGTATTCCGAATCTAATAGTGAGGGCTATTAAGGTTCGCTAACATAGCAGGAGACATTAAAATGATATAATAATTTATTAATCATAAATTTAAAAAGGTAATCAAGACAAAGTACTAACTGCTAAATGTTTATCTGATGTAAATTTAAGATGGAAATCACCAACACCACAAGTACTTTATCACTACAATCAATTCTGGATAAAGAAAATATCCTTCCCGGCAATAACTACTAGGAGTGGTACAGGCGTTTGCACATAGTACTATGCTAAGAAAGGAAATTATTTGTACTGAAATCCCCAGTTCCTGCTGAGCCTCCTTAGGGAGCAAGTAAGGCGGACAAAGATAAATGGAGAAAACATGTAGAAGATGCACTTGATGTTCAATGCATCATGTTGTCATCCATGTCCATCCAATTGCAAAAAATGCATGGGGATGAGGATGCCTACAAGATGGTTTCACATCTCCAAGAATTACATCACGATAGGGCTAGGCTGGAAAGGTATGAGATCTTAAGTGCCTTTTATAAGTGCAGGATAGCAGAAGGGTACCAATCCGGTCCTCATGTACTCAAGATGATTGGGTATATTGAGAGGCTTAAAGCCATTGGGTTCAAATTGAACCAATAACTAGCAGTGGATCTCATTTTTGCCTCTTTACCGTCTAGATTCTCGACTTTTATTTTCAATTATAACATGAATGATATGAAAAAGTTAGTCCCATACCTTTTGGCTTTAGTTTTCCAAGCTGAAAATGATATGAAAAATACCAATTCATTTGTCCTTATGGTGAACAAGAAAAATAAGGGTAAGACAAAGGGTTCTAAGGCCAAGTCAAGGCCAAAGACACCAATGCATCGTCTTGCAAAGAAGCCAAAGATTCAGAGGAAAAGTAATGACCAGGAAGCTCTCTGCTTTGGATGTGGCAAGAAAGGCCACTAGAAGAAAAATTGCAGAGCTGAGAAGAAGAAGAAAACAAATATTTCTACTTCAGGTATTTTTGTCATTGAATGCAATATATCTTTATCTACAAGTTGGGTATTGGATACGACATGTGGCTCACACATTTGTATTCATATACAGGAACCAAGTAGGTTCAAAAAGATTGAAAAAGGTGAAGTGGATCTCCGTGCTACAAATGGTGCAAGTCTGGCATCTTTGGCAGTGGGAGACTATCACTTAACCTTGCTAAGTGGTTTGATTATAATTTTAAAAAATTGCTATTATGTACCTTTTGTTACCAGGAACATTATCTCTATGTCGAGTTTAGACACTACAGGATTTTATTCCAAGTTTGGAAATAAATGTTGTTTCTTTTATAGGGATAACATATGTTATGGTATGACACATCTTAACAATGGTTTATACATGCTGGAACTTGAGAATCCCGTAATTGCAATCAATGAAAAAAACAGCCAACACGACTCATATATCACCCGCCTATGGCACTTCAGGCTTGGTCATGTAAACGAGAAGTGATTACGAAGATTACATCAAGAAGGGTATTTAGACTCGGTACAGTTAGAGCCCTTGGATGTATGTGAAGCTTATTTACAAGCAAATATGACCAAAGCACTTTTCTCAGGAAAGGGAGAAAGAGCCAATGCAGTACTAGAGTTAATACACATTGATGTATGTGGTCTATTTCAAGTAGAGGCATGGAGTGGTTTTTCATACTTCATTACTTTTACCAATGACTATAGTAGGTATGGATATATCTACTTAATGCGGTATAAGTCTGATTCCTTTCATATTTTTAAGGAGTACCAAAATGAAGTAGAAACCCAACTTGGTAAGAAGATAAAAGCACTTCGCTCAGTCCGAGACGAAGAATATCTTAACCAAGATTTCATTGATTACTTGAAGGAGTGTGGTATAGTATCCCAACTCACCACAATGGAATGGTGTTAGTGAAAGGAGGAATAAAACCTTTCTTGACATGGTCAGATCAATGATGAGTCATGCAACTCTTTCGTTATCCTTTTAGGGATATGCTTTGCAGATAGCAGCATATACCCTTAAATGAGTACCAACTAAAGCTACAGATGATATTCCATATGAGTTATGGTATGGAAAGAAACCCAGTCTGACACACATACATGTATGGGGGTGTGAGGCATTTGTCAAGACTTTACCAAGTGACAAATTAGCATCCAGAAGCACCTAGTGCATACTTATAGGTTATCCTAAGGAAACTAGAGGATATTACTTATATAACCCTTTAGATAGAAAAGTTATTGTGGAAAGATACGCCATATTTATAGAAAGAGAACACATTTACATTGGAAATAGTGGGAGCAAGATTGACTTTGATGAAGTTAATGATCCAAATGCACAAGAGTTGGATGAGGAAAAATCTCCACAATAGAAAGTGGAAGAAGAATTTGTTCCTGAGACATAAACACTGTGTAGGTCTACACGAGAGGTTAGAGAACCAGGGCGTTATGGTTTTCTTATCACTGAGTGAGGTGACACATTAGTCCTTGAGGATGATGAAAATCTAACCTACAAGGAAGCAGTATAAGGAAAAGAAGCTGCTAAATGGCAAGAAGCCATGAATTATAAAATGGAATCCATCTACCAAAATCAAGTTTGCATTTTGGTAGACCTTCCAGCTGATGTAAAGCCCATTGGATGCAAATGGGTATTCAAGAAGAAGCTGGACATGGATGGTGAGGTTAATACCTTTAAAGCAAGACTGGTTGAAAAGGGTTTTAGGAAATGTCAAGGCATTGAATATGATGAAACCTTATCACCAGTAGCAATGCTTAAATCCATTAAAATATTGCTTGCAATAGCAGCCTTTCATGATTATGAAATTTGGAAAATGGATGTCAAAACTGCTTTTCTAAATGGGAAGTTGGTTGAAGATGAATATATGACTCAACCTAAAGGGTTTGTCAAGTCAAATAATGCCAATAAATTATACAAGCTACAGAGATCCATTTATGGATTGAAGCAGACATCACTGTCATGGAATGTTCGTTTTGATGAGGCCATAAGGGAATTTGGTTTTGTCAAAAATGAAAGCGAGCCTTGTGTCTATAAAAAGGTTGAAGGGAATGCCATCGTTCTCCTAGTGTTATATGTTGATGACATATTAATTATAGAAAACGAGGTACAAGTATTACAGTTAATTAAGACTTGGTTAAATGAATGCTTCTCCATGAAAGACTTAGGTGAAGAAACCTACATTCTAGGGAT
This sequence comes from Viscum album, assembly GCA_963277665.1. Classification (NCBI taxonomy): domain Eukaryota; kingdom Viridiplantae; phylum Streptophyta; class Magnoliopsida; order Santalales; family Viscaceae; genus Viscum; species Viscum album. Next base: position 1,690,097,301 of record OY728137.1, on the reverse strand, counting down.
CAAAATCTATCGAGATAGATCTCAAAGGCTGCTTGTGCTAAGTTAAAGTACATATATTGACAAGGTACTCAAAAGGTACAATATGGAACAATCCAAGAGGGGATTGTTTCCTATGTCACATGGTATAAATCTCTCCAAGAAAACGTGTCCACAAACACAAGAGGAGATTGAAAGAATGAATAGAATCCCTTATGCCTCGGTAGTGGGTTCTATTATGTATTCCATTCTATGTACTAGGTTTGATGTCACCTTTGCTTTAAGAATGGCGGGTAGATATCAAGCTAATCCAGGAGAGTTCCATTGGACAAATGTTAAAACTATCCAAAAGTACTTAAGGCATACTAAGGATATGTTTCTGGTGTATGAAGGAGATGAGGAACTAGTAGTGAGGGGATACACTGATGCTAGTTTCCAGATAGATCACGATGACCTGAAAGCGCAGTTAGGCTACATATTTTTCTTGAATGGTGGTGCAGTGAGCTGGAGAAGTTCGAAGCAAGCTGTGGTTGCCTATTCTACAGCAGAGTCTGAATATATTATAGCTTTCAATGCAGCAAAGGAAGCAGTCTGGATACACAGCTTTATCTCAGACATTGGTGTTGTGCCTATTACTTATGCCTACGGGCCTTGTAAGGGTTCCACCTCCCCCCTTGAAAGGTGGATTATCAAAAATCAATAAAAAATGAAGGCCTTAGGTCCATTGGATGGATGGTTTTGTGCCTAGCAGTGCAGACCCTGTTCCAGTATATTGTGATAATACTGTTGCAATAGTGCTTGCCAAGGAGCCTAGGTCTCACCAGAGGACAAAGAATATTCTTAAGAAGTTTCATATCTTGAGGTATTTTACTCAAAGGGGTGAAGTTTCAGTTAGCAGAGTATCCATAGAGGACAACATGGCAGACCCTCTGACTAAATCCATTTCTCAGCAGAAGCATGATTCTCATGTGAGAGCTAGAGGATTGAAACCTGTTAGCAGTTGGCTCTAGTGAAAGTGGGAGTGTTGAAAGTGGGTGCCCTAGACCCAACTTCTTTTGTACTTTGATTACCACTACATATATGTATTTTTTTTATATATACATGCGTTTACCTTGCCACAATAGTGTAGATACTTCTCCATCCACTTTGTTTATGGCAATGTCCTTAGATTACATGTCGTATCAAAGGGTTATAACAGATCCCAGGCTATTATGAGGACCTCAAGATTCCATGAAAGTAATCTTCAAGTAACATCCTATGGCCCAATTACATCATTCTGAAAGGACATAAGTTATGTGTGACCATCATGTGATGGGGGCTCATAAGAATTGGGACTTCTTCTCATGAAGTTCGCACTTGATGATCTCTAGTAGTTGAGATCATGAGGACTGATCCGCACAATAGGAACACCACATGTTTTAGGTGTCATTGGTCGTTCCTATCTACAGACATGTGTAATGGTCTCTAGATTTGAGATCATTATCAATGTATGTTATTTAATTGCGTACTTTGATGCAAGGCAAAAACCATTGAAATTAAGCCATGGAGAGGTAGTTTGTATTGGGTACATCATTGGCGACATGACATTGATTGAATGATCAATACAAGATTTTTCACTTCCGAGTTGAGGAAGAGATATCTCGGGCCTGGTTGATTAGGATGGTTGCACCTTCATTAAATCCATGGCCATGGTTGTGGAAGGTAAGACCATCCAGACATATCAACAAATAAAATAAAGCAAGATAAAGGATGATGACAATAGTGTGCATTCTACTTTATTGAGATATCAATGACAAAGAGATTATATTACACAGACCATGTTCGTAGGAAGGTAGTCATTGCTTTGACTTTACCTTATCTCTATAGGGGCATCAATGAGTTGCTATACCCTACTCTTGGTCGGTGGATATTATTCACTCCTATTGAGATAAGGGTCGAGAGGGTCACAAACTATAGAGCTTTGAGAATCTTCCCTATTCTGGGAATATGATTATAGAACATGGTGGGCCCCAATAAGGGGTCTGAGTATTATCCAAGTTCTAAGGATCACCAAGTAATAGATGAATTATTTAATTGTTCAAGTTTGGAATAATTTATTGAATTTATTTATATCATGTATTTATAAGTGATAAAGTAAATACAAAGATAAAATACTACTCGAACATATTTAAATATCCAGGGTTCGTTTAATATTTGTAGGAGAAGTGAGTCAAGTTATAGACTCAAGTTTATCATGCAATATATATTTAATATATATTGCAGTTAGTGATAAAATAATAAATATTGTTTATGGAATAATTTAATTTGACATAAATAAATATTTATAATACTTATACAAAGAATATCTATTACACGGGGGTTGGGAACCCATACCGGGTATTCTAGATATCCTCTATATAAGTAAGAGAGAGGCTCTCTCCATGTAACTATTCACGTGTCAAACTTGAGAGCCTCTCCTCCTAGATTCTAGAGAGAGATTCTCTCAAGCAAGGAAGAACTTCAAGCCGATCCTTCTTGGATCGAAGTCTCTTGCCTTGCGGTGGTCATCACTGCGTCAAAGAGATTGTTGGTGTACCACGCTACCACCCAGATTCCAACGAACGACGCACATGTAGATTTGAGAGGCGTCTGTGGATGATCTAGAGGGCTTTGATGTCAGAGTCTTCAAGCAACGGTCGCCATCATCCTGTAACGAACTTGCGCACGTCAGATCCGAACAAGGTAATTGTTCATTTTATTTTGTGCTCTATCAAATCCACACGTGGTCCTCGGACCATACCAGGATAGTTCATCGGAGTCGATATTGTAATGTTGCTCCGGTGATAAGAAAAATTTTAAATTCCCTTCCCATCGAATTTCACTGCCTGTCCCGGTACCTAATAGTCTCGACCTAAAAACTCAAAGGATAAGAACAAATACAAAGATTTATATATATAAAACAAAATTTTTGAGAAATTATAGAAAATATTTATTTATGACTTATTTATTTTTATCCTTCGTTATTCATGGAATTGTGTAAGACAATGTGATTTCTTTACTTAACATTCACTTTAAAAAATAATTTATTCCAATAGGGTGGTTGATAAATTTTTTTAAATAGATTTTACATTCAAAATGGAAGATATATAGTTTTTAAATGTTATTTAATTGATTTTCATGGCTTAGACTTATGCAAAGGCCTTTGATTATGTCGTTTTTGATGTTGGCTATGTTGTGGGAATTGATTTTTGATGGGTTTCACATGGGAAACCTGGATATGCATTTTGTTAATATGAAATGGTTTTATTCTAGCATTGTTTTTACATTGTCTAGGGGTTGTTATCAGTGAGATAAAAAGAGATACCTGGATGATTTTTTAGGATTTCATAGGTTGCGTAGTGTTGTGTAATCATGTCTTAATTACTCTCTCCTTATTATTAATTTGTCATAGATGTTAGATCCCATCTATTATGTGTTGTGAATTTTATGGATATATTATTATGTAACATTTAATATTTTTTAAAAATATATTGATGAAGATTATGCCATATTTCTCTTGGTTATAATTTATATTCTTCTTATTTATGTTAATTTTAGGACATTTCTCATTTTATAAACCAAAAGATTGTGAAATTGTTTTCCATTGTTTAATTAAAAACCAAAAATGGAATTTCAAAAATATTATTTTCAAACAAATAGAAATCCATTATATTGTGATTTTTTTTATAGATTCATAGTGATATCTAATTAGGATTTCCCCCATATCCTGGGTACAACTATTGGGTGCATTCAAGATTTGATATATATAATTCAAGTAAATGGAAATGATATATATATTATAGTATCACTTCATGGATTCTTTGTAATCCTTTTTGGAATGATTGTTAGTTGTGATCTGAGGTCACATGGAGCTAGCTCAGATGGATCATTTTTTGGAATCCTCTTGTTAGTTCACTTTTTGGGATGGCTTTGTATCTTCCACTTCAGCCTAGATATTTATGATTATCATGTATATTTTATATTGGTTTATCATTTTACCATTCTATTTATCAATTCATGTGAGATGCTGATTATTTAATTATATTATACTTTATTTGGTTTTTTCTAATATCTATAACTGCTTATTTATGCACATGGATGTTCAAGATATGGATATATAATTCCAAATTTCTAGGAGTCTTGGTTCTATTTTATTGGGTTGTGAGTGTGAAATCATTCCCATAAGATTGTATTTGATACCCTAGTGCTTGTTTCTATCTCAAGGTAATCTGGAATGTACTTCGGGCCTTGTGGAGGAACAATATGGGGGATGTATTGGTTTGATGCAGGTCATTTTGTCACATCATTACTACCATGACTCATCCAAATAAGAAGCGGGCTCTCTGATGCCATTTTGAAATGAACTATATCCATTAAACCTTACACCTCACTCGAACTAATTTTTAACAAGGCCCCATGCAAATTCCTAATCACCACAGGCTGGTGATAAGTAGTAGGGAATCAAAATACAACCATATAGGAATTTTTTGACCATAAAGACAAACATTCAACTCCCATGCATGAGAAATAAATAATGGAAAATAATAAAAATGAACCATGAAATAATCAGTATTAATTAACAAATCTCACTTTTAAAATAAAACATCATGAATAGTATATAAAAGTAATGGGACAAGAGAGACCAAAATATAAATAAAACTTTCCAAATTGATTGAAGCGTAATCATCCCAAAAATGTACCAAAATCTTGTACAATTGAAAAATCATCTCTATATGACCCTAGTCATCACCACATTCAAAAACATTCATCGGTGGAACAATGAGAACTTCAACCAATATGGTATAAAAACATGGGCACTTGTATAATAACATAAGGGATATACAAACACAAAGGTTTATATGTTGTATGTGATATTAATATACCCCATATGATTTCCTATGAAATTCCAATTATAGAAAATTTAAAAAACTCTAGTTAGTACTATATTTATAAAATAGGTTTTCCATAAATAAATGAAAATAAAAAAGTATCATTAATCAATAAATGGGAAAACTTCCATTCAACTAATATTTTTAGAAATAAAAAATATAACCACTATCTTAAAGGAAAACATTTTTTAAATCAGGAAAGGGGGCTTCCATGTTTTTATGAAAACAAAAAATTGACATCTCCACCCTTTTATGGGAATCTCTACTATAATATCATACAAAACGAATCAGAAATCATGGGAAATTCACTAAAACTTAACATTTGATGATCCAAGACATAATTGAGTGGAACTAACTACTGAAATATATTACATTCCCAAATAAGGTAACCACCTGACATAATCTCATTTAGTCTCATCAACAAAACTCCTCTAGCAAGGGAATAATCTATAATAGGGGACACTAAACAATTTAGTAATCAAACCTATTGTTTCAAGAATGCGAATATCTCACTTAGTCACCTTGTCTCCCCTAACATAAATAAAGAAGAGATGATCAAGACACATAATTCATATGATCATCATACAAATCAGTGGTAAAATATAAAGAATAATCTGATCTCACATCCAACACCTTCTGAGGAAATGAACCCATTCATATTTATACACGTATCAAACAAAATAAAATTCATCATATATCATCAAAAAGTATATAAAATAATTAATACATTAGATCATATATGTTGTTGTCACAACTGTCAAGACAAACCCATTTTCTCTACAGTATTCCAATTATTATTTTAAAACGAACATAGAAAGGCAACCTATAAAAACATCCTTATCATACATACCAAGGAAATATTTTATCTAGTTCCAAACTATCCTTTGGATCCAACATGGAAAACCAACTTATATAACATCATTTGAAAATTAATCTATAAAAACAAAATTATAATTCAATTGGAAAGTGAAAGATCCATTTGATACATAACAAAAAACAATAATGACTATTAATTTTCAATGAAAAATTTATCAAAAACCAAACAAAACCATTATATTAGAATTTTTTTGAAAGACGTATCAACCTATTTGAAAATAAAAATGGGTAAAAAAACCTCCACCATCTTCATGTTTATTTGAAAAGATCCTCTTAGGATTTTACAAACACATTGAATATATAATCATCAATGTTAAAAATAAGTACTAAAAATTAAGGGAAAATATTTCATTCTAAGTATATAAAATATTGAAATCATTTTCCAAACCTCCCATGTGTATATTATATATGTATAGATTGGGATATAAATGAATTTACTATTCCAACCATTATATACCATGTCAAATGAAAAGGATTTCACAAAAATCCATCCTCAATTGCTGGAAACAAGTCGCCATCAATAGTAATAGCCAAACCAAGGATGATGATGACATTTACAAGCCCTATACATCAAAATACCTAGTATTAGACCATATCAAACACTAGGTTTGACCACTATGTCCATAAGGATTACTTATAGGAGATGAAACCAAGTGGAAATGGATGAAGGAAGGTAGAAACAATATTTTACCTTCAAAATTCACTTTAAATACATGATTGATGGGATTGAATAAAGGAAAGAGGAATGAAAGAAGATCCATTGAGCTCTTGATTTGTTTTTCCTATAAAATTAGTATTTTAGGGTTAGTTAAGGATAAATAAAGTAGGGGTATATGTGGAATTTAAAAATTTATAATTCTAGGAATATTGAATAGTTTGGTTGCATGTTTTACCAAACCAGCTTCTAACTGTGTAACTTCCATTAGAATTGAGTTTCAAAAACATTCACTACCATCCCACATGGTTCTCTAAACCATAGAAAGTTCACTGAAGGAATACTCCCATCATCTAATGTTTAACCATATGGTTAATCCTAACTATGATCAGTCCATGTCTTAACCACGAAGCCTCACTATACATAAGATTTGGCCTCACTTGTAAGGATACTCAGAACCGTTTCCCCTTACCATGTACTAACTGTATGCTATAGATGAACTTGAAAACCTATATAGGGGAGAAATCCATAATGTTTCCCATTTATGTAAATTTCATCTTTATAGTTTTTAGAGACTCAGTTTTTATCTTTCAAGACTTTAGAATATATTAAGGAATATTTTTAGATCCAGACATTGAGTTGGCACAAGATTCCGAGTCTCGATGGGCCTGATATTGATATTATAAAAAATATCAAATATATTAATATCTCATGCACATAGTTTTCCTAAAATAATGTAATAACTCTAAATGGAGTCTTATATCATAAATCCGATACCACTATTGATTCTGAAATATGGGGTTTACCCTAGCCGTGGTCTAAAATTAGTTGGTGTCAAATGTCCAGTTGACACAGTCATTGAAAGTGCATTTAATTAAAATGTATAATTAAATTTATTTATTTTATTTTAAAAGAACATGGCCTAAATCCCTCTATAAATACCCAATTGTAAAAATTATCTAGGGATAGACTCATCACCCTGGGTGGATTTGAGAGGAGCTCTGAGCATTCTTTATTGGTGGATCGTGTCAGGGAATGACATGTGATCAGATCAAGGTGGATCAAGAGGTAGAGAATGTATCAAGACTACTCATTTACTAAAAAATTAATTCTTCACCAATGATTGATCCAAATTGAGTTAGGAATCATAAATTGTGGTTTCCACCCTCTTGATTAAATTGTTAAATCATGGATTTTATCTTCTATATTTGTTTGGTGTTTGCACATTTTTCGTATGAGCCCTTCCAAATTTTTGATTTAATTTATTTGATTAAATCACTTGTTTTTCCATGCTATCAACCTAGATATATCATTTCCATGATTTTTGGTTGAGGTATCATGGAAATTGATGGTAACACCATTATTCTTGTGCTTTTCCCTTCACGTTCTTCGCATTCTTAATTAATAGACCATAGAGTCGCGATTTGATATTGCTCAGGCATGTTCAAGTGTGATCAAACCCACCAAATTCATGGTGGTTGAGGGAACAATGAATATATTGGTGTTTTATAGATGGATCATGATGTATTTCGAGTGATGCATCATGAATCTAGGATCTAGAGTGTTGATGGGAGATGAGACGCACATGAGATGTGCTATAGGATTTGAGTGGATAATCAAATTCCATTTAACAACCACATGAGGCTAGAAAACTATGTCCAAATTCATTTTCCTTTTATCCTGATCATTTATAAAAAGAGAACCATGGTAGAAAGGCTATATTTGGAAAAAGCATGATGGAAATTCAGGATCTAGAAAATTACTGACTACACACCATGTATCCCATAAGAACACACAGTTTGCATCCACCCCCACCTAAAACACCATGGTTTTATGAAGATTTTAGGATCACACACCATGTGTCTAGGGACACACTCTATGTGACCCTCCTCGAGAGGCCAATCCATGTCCTAGTTGGAACATGCCTAGGACCTTGTGTGGTTGGACACACTGTGTACTCAAGGAGTACATGGTCTTGGACTGGCATACAAGCATTTCCAGGTATATGGCTAGGTACACAGGCATGGATAAAAGTACACATGCATGGGTAGGACCACATGAATAATCCATGAGTAGATGAGGTACATAGTGTACCGCCTATACATGCTATATATGATGACATGAATTATAATCCATGTACAGAGGGGAACATGTCCAGAAAATAAGGCGGGGTCACATTCTAATTGGACTCCCACACCCACTGTGTATTCCCACAAAAAACTTATTCCTCTCATATCTCCTGCTTTGGGACTTTTATTTTTTCCCATGAGTATTCTATCCTATGTTTTTTTCACATAGAATATGACGGTGGAAACCATTGTGGAATACATGATTCAATACGAGGTTTTTTGAGTGTGAATCTTCTTTAGGCAATGCTTGATGATGGAAATGATCAGGACAGTATCATATGATATTTAACGGGGTTGGTACTCTTCTATTTATATAGGTAATCAGTTCCCCCATACTCTTTATATATATTGAGATGGTTTCCCCAACATTTAGAACACGTTCTGTATTTACAAAGTGTTAATCCATCATCATCGAGATCCAGTGGTGAGTGGGTCCTCCATGGGTGTTCTGGCTCTCTCGACTTTAGAGATTAGTAGTGAGGATAGGGACCCTCTACACTAATTTTGGAGAGTTTGTTTTTGATATTGAGAACCAGAGATAGAATTTTGGATCTATAGGTTGACTCAGCACCTTGGACTAGGTCGTGAGATGGAAATCCCCTTCCTCTCTCATTGGATTTCTTTTTGAGAATATATATGTGATGAGTTTCATTTACCTCTTGTTGTGGGATGATTTGACTATTATTTTATCTTTATATCACTCCCTTTCTGGTTTTTGGGGCATCATACTAGGTATGTATATACTCACCCTTGCATGAGATTTTACCACCTATGTATTGTCTTATGAAAATGACAGACAGTTCAACAATTGACATCGATGGTGGTTAGTGATACATGGGTTCAATAACCAGATATATGGGTTGGTACATAGAGATCAGAATTTGGACCCTCTTAGATATCATTTATTCCTGTTATTTTCTGATTGGTACCTTAGTTCTGTTTGGCAATGTATTTTTTCCCTTTCTTTTCCACTTTAGTTTGTACTATGGTACTCTAATATATTCCCTAGATTTTATTTCATGCATGATGTCCCCTATTTGTTATAATATTTATTATATTCATCTACATTGTTTCATGGAGATGATTATGTGTGTGAATAAAGGTACATTAGGAAAGGCATCCCATTTTATAAAATGCCTTCTCGACAATTATCTCTTGCACCCAACCTATTGGAGGCAGGATTTGGGTAGTCATGGATCGGCTATCTACCACCCAGGCATCCCTATAAGGTTAGGTCATGACAGAGTGGTATCAGAGCAGTTCATTCCTTAATATGGTTTTTCAAGTTGTCCCCTTATATAGAATTGGTTGGGTGCATAGGGAAACTATATTAGAGTGTCTTGAGTACAAATTTCAGTCCATGGAACCCATTATTCATGTGATGACCAATGTATCCATACACAAGGACTCATACCACCTTCTTTTCAACTTGGAATAATGAGACATCAGTTGTAGGGATAAAAAGGTACATGCATCACATAAGATTGAGTAATTTGACTATCCTTCTTGATTTTGCTTCCCAGATATTCTCTTTTACCATTGTACATATTGATAATTTTCATGATGTCATTGCGATGAAAATCATATAGGATTTCAATAAAATGTTGTGATGATGACAGGTTGAGTGATGAGGCATCAATTCAAGGAACCATACAAGCAGTGTTTCCTCTAGGGAGAGAATAAAAGAGTTCTAACAACTGTTGAGTAGTCCAAGGACCCTCCTATAGTGGTCTAGGTAGATGACCTTATGAATGTTTAATAGTGGATGGATCTAGAAAAACATGACGATGGTACATATATACTTAGAAGATTACATGATTTCTAATGATAGGGACCAATATGTTTTTGTGGTAAACTAGACCCTTAGTCAATGAAGGATTGGCTTGAGGTAGTTGTCCTGTTTTTTAGCTTGCGCATACATTGATTGATAGAATGGTTGTTATTGTAACCAATATTCTCCATGGATAAATAGTTGGATTAGATAGTACCAAAATACTGAAAATTAATTTTTTTTATTATCATAAACCCCCCTTTAAGGGCTAAGGGGGAACCCAACATGACATCACAACTTAAAAAACAACCAAACCTCTATAGTTAGTTAAATGAAAAAAATCATTAAAAAATACAAAGAAGGCTTTTACCCAGCATCATAACCATGAAGAACAACTTCCACCTACTCATCACTACGTGAAAAGCTGTCCCGTGCATGAATGAACGAGCCTGGTACCGATGGAAATTCCATACCCTCTCAAATGTTTGAATCTGAATAGAAATTCCAGGTAAAAAATATCTGCTTTGAACCTCCTATAGAGCACCACTTATAGGGGAAGGGGTTGTAAATTCCCTTAAATGAAAACTGTAGGGCCATAATGAAAACATGAAGAAAAAAATTCATCAACATCACATGAAAAACCTTAACAAAACCATATTACATATTGCAGCTCCTCCAACTTATACCTCTCAAACACAACATCAAACTTCAACAACAAACAAGAATACAATAAACTAGTGCAAAATAACCCCTTCATGAATCTAGGTTCATAATCCCTTTATGAATGCACCTCCATCATGATAGCAACCCGGTCACTGGAACCAAAGATGAAGAACCCCTCTCCCACCCATGATACCTCCCCTAACAACCTAGTCGTGATGGAAACCCAAAGAGGAAGTCATACCTAGAATTGTGAAGCTGAACCACCATCTCCCAAGACTGGTAGTTCCAACACCATGCCGAGGTTGCGTCGCCGATGAGTAGATCCAAACCAATCTGACCCATAGTTTTGGTGGTGAGATAAACACTACTTCTTTGAAAATAGAGGACTAGAATGAGAATATGGTGTGAATGTCCCACTTAAATTAGACCCCTCTTCATGGTGGTCCTAGTGATGAGACTTCTTCAGTGTGACATGGGGAATTGATAGATCCCTTTATTGGTAATGTTTGGCATGGCATAAGAAACAAAAGAAAGAGGGACACTTCCCCCCTCCCCCTGAGATACACCAATTTGATGTGATCGAAAACCATGAGGGCGAGTTAGTTCTTCCCAAAGTGGATTATGTCATGGTTTGGTGGATGATTTCCTTCAAGATGTGTGTTTGAGGTTGTTTTGATGTTCTATGGTTCTAGAGAGGGATCTATTTAAAGTGGATAGGAATGCAAGGGGAAATATGGCTCAAGAAGTAGGGGTTTGTGACCTCAAGACTCTGAGTGTGATCAAGTTATGACCCATGTCTTCTCTACTCTAGTTTTAGTTTCATTACACGACTGTAATCCAATTTATAAGTACATAGACCATGTTTGGGGCCTAGAAATTCCATTATAACCTTTTTGTTTGACCCTTGTGTTCAGGGTTCCCTTAGAGAGGATTATTGGCCACACACTTTTATTGATGGTGTGACTTGAATCTAAGATGGGGGAGAGAGAGACTCACATAGAATCTTTCCTTAGCCAACGGTGAGGCCCTATGATTCTTTCCCTTAACATAAACTATCTTCATACTATTCATGCCCAGATGACTATCACCAATAAGGGCTATAGTGCACCTAAGGGGGTGGTATGTAATTTTTCTTCTCAGGTAAGGATAAATCTTAAGAAGAGTGGGACGAGATCATGCATTGGAGGTTACAAAAAATTCCTTAACAGTTGGATAGTATGACTCTTGGAGAAGTGGATGTTAAAACCTTTCAGTTTCCTATAATGGTAAAGGAGTATGTATATGTTCTTCCTGAGCATGTTCAAGGTTTTCTTCTCCATATAGAGTTTGTTTTCTATATGGAAATGCACTAGGTATGACCTGATATTTTTTCTAGAATATCAGATGAACTCATGTCGTTTTGAAATATAGAGGAGGATTTAGATGAGTCTTCTAAGTATGGGTTCATTAGACCCAATGTGTCCCCATGGGAAGCTTTTGTTCCTAAAAAAGGAAGATGATAGATTGATAATTTATGTTGATTACAATTGTTTGAACCATGCCATGATAAAGAAAAAGTACCCATTATTGGGGATTGATGAACTCTTTGACCAGTTGTGAGATGAGATTTGGTTCTCAAAGATTGATCTTAGGTCTGACAACATTCAGTTGACGGTTTGTGGGGTTGATATTATGAATGAGACATTCTAATGTTGCTATGGACACTATGAGTTCCTGGTGATTCATTTCAGTGTGACGAATTCCACCACTTTGTTAATGGATTTTATAAACCAAATATTCCTTCCATACTTGGAATGATTTGTGGTTTTCTTTATTGATTACATACTTATTTAATCTTCATTAGAGAAGGACCATGCATAACATATGAGGATGTTCTTAGACTTACTCTATGAGATCCAGCTTTATGATGAGCTCTCAAAGTGCTAGTTTTGGATCTATAAGGTTCACTTTTTGAGTCATATCATTTATAAGAACCATTTTTCTATGAAATTAGTGAATATGGATGCAGTTATTTCTTGGGAACCACATAAGAATGTGTAAGATGTGAAGAGACTTCATGGATTGAAGGATTAATACATGAGGTTCATGGAGGACTTATTTAGAGTAGCATCCCCTTTAACTGCTTTGACATGGAATGAGTAGCTATTTATCTAGAACAAGTAGTGTTAGAGAGACTTTGAGGAGTTGATGTTGAGGCTGATCAATGATCCTATGTTGATACTACCAAACGAGGACATTGAGTACATAGTGTTTTGCAATTCCTCTCGAGCTGGTCTTGGCCATGTGTTCATGAAGAGGTAGGTAGTGTTCACATATGGGTTGAGGAAATTGAGACCCCATGAGAAGAAATAAATTACTAACAAATTGGAGTTGGTAGTTATATTATTATCACTAATAATGTGGATAAATTATCATCTTAGAAATCATTTCTTTGTTTATTAAAAACACTAAAGTCTCAGGTACATCTTCACCCAGAGAGATCTTTTCCTGAGATAGAGGTTCTTTTTAGAGTTAATTTAGGGATATAAATTCTGGATAGTCTAGACTCTTAGGATAAGAAAAATTGTATTATATTACCTTAGTAGTAAGTCTTGTTATTTCTTGGTGGAGGAGGCATCCATGCAGTTGGCTTCCTTGTAGCTGACCTTGGTGTAGGTCATGAGTATATATTTTCTTCTGTCAATAGTGTTGACTCCTCTACTCCTTCAACATATGAGGGAGGATTAGATGGGAGAAATTTAATATGAGGTTATACAATACCATAGATCCTCAGGGGATTCACTATATGGATTCTCTAAAGGAGAGGAGAACATAATATTTTTTCAGGTATGAATGGTGGTTCTGGTCATGACGCGAGAGGAGGTGATGAGGGAATTTCATACTTATCCTTTTATTATAAATATTAGAGTGGTGAAGATGTATAATGACCATTAATAGTAGTTTTGGTGGGATAAAATGAGGTTTAATTTCACCTAGTACATCTCTCAATGTATCACATGTCAATAGGTAAAGGCTGATAACCTGGTTCTGACAGGTTTGATGCGACCTCTTTTGATTCTGGTGTATAAATGGGATGACATGTCCATGGAATTTGTTACAAGGAATATTTGGAAACAGATAGGCCATGATACTAGATATGTGATAATTGAATGATTTACTAAGTCAAAACACTTCCTTTCTATCAGGGAGTAGAGTTTTGTGGAGAGTTTGGGGTAGTTGTACATACATGAGATCATCCAAGTTCATGGGGGAAACCTCATTGATTATGTCCGACCATGATGCTCAGTTCACATCACAACTATGGAGAGGCATATAGAAGTATTTTTGGGACTTAGTTGATAATGAGTACATCATTTAATCCCTAGAATAATGAGAAGACCGGGCAGACTATCCCAGTATTAGAGGATATGCTAAGGGCATGTGTGTTAAACTTCAGAGAGAGCTGGGGGGATCACTTTTCATTGGTGGATTTTTCTTATAATAATACTTATCACCCTACTATCAGTATGAAAAATTTTGTGGACCTATAAGGGAGACCTTTCAGGTCAACCTTATGCTAGTATAATATTTTTGAGACATCACTTCTTGGGATATAGATGGTATAACTGACAATAGAGAAGGTTCAAGTGATCCATGTATGGACAAGGAAAGCCCAAAGTAGATAGAAATATTTTATAGATTGATTTCATAGGACCTTGGAGTTTGATAAGGTATTCCATGTTTTCCAGAGAGTCTCCCCACAATGAGGATTGTGGAGGTCTTCCCATAGAGTAAATTTATCCATGAGGTGCATCAGCCTATTAAAGATCCTATAAAGGGTTGGTGAGGTTTCTTATCACTTAGACCTAACATCATAGTTGGACCAGGTTCATGACATATTCCATGTGTTGTAGATGAAGAGATACATTCATGATCCTATGCACGTTATTAGGTTGGGTGAGTAAGATACCAAGGACGAATCTACCTTCATGGAGTACCTAGTGGTGATTGAGGACCAGCAAGAGAGGAACCTATGAGGATATACTATTACCTTAGTTCGTGTGATGCAGCAACATGGGAGCACATAGGGGATATCCTAGGAGTGAGAGATCCATATGAGGGATCAATATCCCCAACAATTTGTTCAGATTGTTCTTTTTAGGGAGGAAATTCTTATAGGATGGGAAAATGTAGTGACTCTGTTTTTTCCTTACAATAATTTGGAATATATTAAGGAATATTTCTAGATCCAAGCACTAAGTTGGAATGATATTTCAAGGCCCAATGAGCATTGTATTGATATTATAAAAATTATAAATATATTAATATATCATTCATTTAGTTTTACAATAATAGTTGAATAGCTCCCAAAAAAAGTATTGAATCAGAAATCTAAAACAATGGTCGGTTCCTTCACACAGGTTTTACCATAGGCATGGCCTAGGGTTAGTCAACGCCAAACATCCAATTGAGGAAATCATTGGAACTATGTTTAATTAAAAAAATAATTAAATTTATTTATTTTCTATTAAATTACCATGAATTAAATACCTTTATAAATACTTAATTATAAAATTTATCCACGGTTATCCTCATAACCTTGGAAGGATATGAGAGGAGATTTGAGTGTTATTCATTATTAAATCACACCAGGGGATGATGGGTGATCAAACTGAGGTGGATCAAGAGGTAGAAAATGTAGATGGAATTATCCTTCACCATATAATGAATTCTTCAGCAAGGATTGATCCAAATTGTGGTAAGGCTCATAAATTATTGTTTCTTCCCTCTTGATTAAATTGTTAAAGCATAAATTTTGTTTTATTTTATTTTTTTTGGTGATTGCATGTTCTTCGCATGAGGATTTCCAAATTGTTGATTTAATTTATTTGATTAAATCCTTGGTTTTACCATGTTATCTCTCTCTCTATATATCCCATTTTATTGATCATTGTTAAATATCACTGGTCAAATGATGGTTACACCTTTATAAATGTGCATTTCCCCCTCCCGTTATTCATGTTATTCATCATTAGAAAATGGGGACATGATTCGACATTTTCAGGGTGATTTTGAGCATGATCAAACCCCTATATTCATGGTGGTTGTGTGCATGTTGAATATATTAGTGTTTTGTGGATGGATTAGGATGGATTGTGGGCGATGCTTCATGGATATGGGATCCAGAGTAGTGATGAGTTATGAGACAAACATAGAAAATGCTGTGGGATTTGAAAGGATGATCAGATTCTGTTTTCCGACCACCGAAGGCTGGGAAATGATCTAAAGGCATTTTCCTTTGATATCAGGTGGTAAAATGATGAGATATTTAGTGGAAAGGATGGGTCTAGAAAATTCATGAAGGAAATCCAGGATCTGGAAAATTACTAACTGCACACCTTGTATCTAAGAATAACACATGGTGTTTATCCCCTTGGATATAGTGTTATGGCTTCAGGTGGAGTTAAGGATCACATACCGAGTGGATAAGCCCACACGCCGTGTGACCCTCTCTGAGTGTCTAGGACATTTTCTAGCTAGAAAACTCCATAGACATCATGCATTAGGACATTCTATGTACACTGAGAGTATATGGGCATGGATCGATACATAGGCATGGCCATGTACATGACCAGGTACATGGGCATGACTTGAATTACACGGGCATGACCTGGAGCACATGGTAATTCCCTAAGTGTATTAGGTATTCCATGAGACACTTTTACAAGATACGTACAATGATATGTATTTAATTACATGTTTAGAGGATAATACAAAAAGGTATTGAGGTGGGGTCACACGCTATGTGGACCCCCATAAACACCGTGTATTCCCTCTAGAGAATTCTTCCTCTCGTATATTATTCTTCAGAACTCATATTTTGGCCAATAAGTATCCTATACTGTGTGTTTTTTAGCATATAATGTGATGGTTTCCTTCTTTTAGGAATAATAAATATGATACAATATGTTTCAGGAATGATTATTCTCTAGGTGATTCTTGATGATGGTAGTGATCCGGGAAAAATCATCAGAGAGTTTCTGAGGTTGGTACTTCCCTGTCGCACTAGAGCATGGGTTCCCCGTACTCTTTATACTAATATAGATGGTATTCCCCAACACATACTATGGTCCCACTATTGATTAAGTTTTAATCCCCTGTATTTGAGCTTTAGTAGCAAGTAGGTCCTCCATAGCTGTTGTGAATCCCTCGACTATAGAGCACAACAGTGAGGAGTAGGTCCCTTCACACAGATTCTGGTGAGTTTGTGTTTGATGAATGGAATTAGATATGAACTATTGGATCTATAGGAAGAAACAATATATTGTACTAGGTAGTGAGATGGAGATCCCCTTTCTCTCTCTATAGGGTTTCTTTATGAGAATATATATGTGATGGGTTTTTCCTTCTTGTTATGGGTTGAGATGACTATTATTGTTTCTTTATATCACACCCTTTGTGGTTTTTGGTTAATATTACTAGTCATGTATATAATCACCCAAATATTTTCTTTTTCCACACATTTCTCATCTTATATAGAAAACAAGTAGTTTAGTGGTGACATATGTGGAGTTTAATGATGCTTGGGTACATTGACTATGTATGATAGTTGGGACTTGGAGATCAAGAGTCAGGCTCTCATTTTTCATTAATTTCAATTTTTTCATGTTTAGACCTCAATTTTGGTTGGCCACGTATTTTCCCCCTAATTTTCTATATTGGTTTATACTATGGTACTCTTTTCTATTCCCTATAGTTTATTTCAGGTATGGTTTTCTCTAAATGTATTAGAATTTATTATATTCCTATTCATTTTACATAAATATGGTTCAATGTGTGAATTTAGGTGCATTATAAAAAGGCCTACCATTTTGTATTATTCTATCTCAATGATTTTCTCGAGACCCTATCCTATTGGAGGTGAGCTTCAGGTTTTCATGGATCTTCTCTCTACCTACCAGGTGGCCCTCGGTGGGTCGGGTCATGACATGGTTTACTATAAAACATGATATAATCATGTATCACCCACTAAAATATTTTTTTATGTATGAAAGGAACTGAATTGTTACTATTAATCCTTTTTCCACCATGTATCAACATTGAAATATAGAAAGACTCCATAATTTTCAATTTCTATATTTAAAAACTACTAAAATTTCAAAATAACTCATATTTATAAAATTTATTAAATAAAAATGAAATAGGGTGTAATAATGAATATGTATAAAGACATTTATTCTAGTAATATTTGATATTAAATAATAATTCATGTTATTATCATCATTTAGTAAGTTTGACAAAAAACTAATGATCATTATATAATAACTCATTGTTATTGGTAAAATTAACTGAAACATGCTCATCATAATTTCCCTTTCTATGAATCATACCAATATTATCCATAAAATGAACATGGTATTTTATATATCATTATAATACTATTATTTAAATATCATCAATAATCATAGAATAATTAATTCGTTTTTAAATAATGATGATTGATTTCACCATTACAAAACTTTTGGGAAACAGTGAAAAATACTAACATCTAATAATGAAAATAAGCCATAACAGACTAACATATCTTGCATAAATGAGCATAATTTTAATTTATATAATATAATAAATATAATTTTTTTTGTGAATAAGTTATTAAGATGGGTTTTTCTGTTATATGGAGGTTAAATCACATTCATTGGCGTCATGTGTAAAGGTAAGTGATTCTTTTCCAATCTAAAATTCAATTCACAAACTTCTATATCAAAATTCCCAATGAAGATATAATATACTATTTTTTTCTAAAATTAAATATATTTTATTCACCTCATATTATTTTTGGGGTTTACAATACATTTTACCATTTCCCCTCTAATTGAATTGTAATTCACCTGATTGATGCTTGCAAGTGTAACTAATCTTATCTCTTATTTTTTCTTAGGAATAATTTTGTTCTATGTACATATTTTTCATATTTAGATGTCCTTTGGTAATCATTTATACTGAAGTGTTATTTTTATTTATCCAAATTGTATTACCTTAATGAGTATAGTACCAATAAGGGGTGGAACCATAGGGGAAAAAGTTATTTTTGTCTTTCTTATCTATTTTTTACTTGATTTAATAAATTATACTGAATTTAAAGTCAATTTTATTATGTTTTGATGAAAATGGTGATTGGATTTTAGTTTCATAGAAAATTTACTTAGAGGATAAATAAAAACACGAGAATTTGTTTTGATACAAATTTGGAGGGAAATGCGTCAGGGCTGTGGATTTTAAGAGGTTGTTATTAAATAAATTTTCTTATGAGGTTGTGTTGTTCATAATAATTCACATCTCTGGGATTACTTTATGTATCATAACCCTCTTGGCCCAGTAAGTTTTTTTAAATCAATTGAGGCCAATTTTGTTGGTCCAGAAATTGATTTCTCTTAATTTTTATTAATTGTAGCCCTTTTGAGACGATTAAAAAACCCAATGATCATGAATGTTTTTAACCATAATTCCTTAAAGGATCACTAGAAATACTTTTTTGGTTTGATACGATATTTCTAGTGATATTTGAAAAAGTTTAATAAGGAATTAAAAGGAAGAAAAGATGAAAAATATGATTACAACATCACAATTGATAAATTACAACATTCATTTTTACACAACCCCAACACATTGGGTATTTAGCTACTCATGGAGTAGCTTTTAGTTAATGAACTTGTAGTACCTGGACGCATCTTCTTAAAAGCCTTGGAGTGAAAGTCATTGGGAAGGTAGCACGGAAGCACCTTCCTTTCTCTCTCCTCTCCTTTTCTTTTTCTCTCTTATTCTCTTCTAGGCCATGCCCGGAGTGCTCTCCCTTTGAACTAAATGAAATATTAATGAAATGAATGAGTAACTACCAAACTTGTAGGGCCTTCCACCAATTTATAGGTTTTATAAGAACATGGTGTGTACCAGAAAGTACACAACATGTACTTTTTTTAATGTTCTTTTTCCATCTTTTTCTCCGCCGGTGGGTGACTTAACATACTGTATTTGACTTGGAACACGATGATTCCTGGTAGGTGGAGGTACACGGAATGTAGAGACAATATACACGACATGTTCTCTCTTTCATTATACACCAATCGCTTCTAGAAGGGAATACATGGCGTGTAGGATGATGTACATGGCGTGAAAAGATCAGCTGAAAACATGGGTGTGTCGACTTCTTCTCAACCACAAGCCACTTCTATAGGAGGATACATGGTGTGTATGCACTGCACATGGCGTGTACGGGCTTCTAGTAACTTGGGAATGTACTTTGGATGACCAATCCATGTCGGGGTTTTGGTACACGATGTGTATCGGAATGTACACGACATGTAGTTTGGAATTTTTAATTAACTTTTCCCTATTTGTGTCTTTGTCATGTAAATACTTGAAAAGCATTATGATCACCGAATTATATCATTTTATCTCCAAAATAATTTGTATCTAGTGAAAAAAATGTATTAAAAACTTGATAAAATGTACGAAAATGTATACACAAATCAGACACATCAAACTCTCCCACACATAGTCATTTACTTGTACTCAAGCAAAATCTCAACATCTAATCGATAGTATCCATATTCTAAAAATGGAAGAATTCAATGTTAATTATACTTATAAATACTATAGGCATAGCAAAGGATTTTATAAAGACACAAAAACATATTTCAAATTTTAAATGATTCTCTAATCATTCCTCCTTTATAGTTTTATTTATGAAACTTTCATTATATTTTATGCACATTGTTCAACATTTCACAATTACACATGACACTTGATTATTTACATCACCAGAAAATAATACTCTCATCACTCAAGATCATTTTATCATAGTTGTGCTCAATATTAAGTATACTCACTCTATCCATAAGCTTGCAAGTATTCTCATTCTCTACTTTAGAAATTTAAATCACAAAAATCATGAGGGCTTTCATAAAGGTTCAAATGTTTCTAGGTCTAAGGTTTGGTAGGTAATAATGCAAAAAATAATCTTAGAGGCTTGAAAAAGGAGGCTAAATTCTTAAAAAACAATGTATGATATTCAAAAATTAGAGCTCAATGAAAATCCATACCCAATCAAGATCTCTTAAAAAGGATATCATCACCATGATAGTCTTTTGAAAAAATGGGTCCATAAACCATTAGTAAAGTGTAATAAATGTACTTGGTCCCCCCTTTTCATTTTTTAGGATGAAAATGGACCACCAAGAATACAATGGATAATAGGATATGGAACCCTTTTTCCCAAATGAATAAGTGAACCCCCCCACACTTAAGTTCATGTTTTCTCACCAATATGTACCATGAAAAACCAAAAACCCCTCTCTAAAACTCAAGTGAATAATCATGAAAAATTATAAAAGAATTAGGGTAGGAAGGGAAAATAGTCTTGTAATGTAGCTTCCTATCAAGGCTGTTTATGGTTTCTAAGGGTTTATGAAGATCAGATGTAGGGTAGGTCTCAAGGTCAAAAGGGTTAAAAAACAATCAAATGCCTCAATCATTTTAATGGGATTAAAAAATCTTAATGTTTTGAAGAGAAAAACTTGAAAATTCTGGTAGTTATGAATATCCCAAGAATATCTCAAGAAAGAGGGTATAAGAAATAATATGTCAAAAAGGTTTAGAATACCTCTCGGGAATGAGGAAAAAATAAAGGGTAAATCAGGTCATGGTGTGAATAAAAATAAATAGTCTAATAAATGTAGATATCCAATAATTTATATTGGAAAATACACCATATCAGCAATAATTTTAAAATAATTTATTAAAATTTTAAAATAAGCATGTAACTTCTAAAATCCGCAATTATACCTTTATTATTTACAATTATAATTAACTAAAAAGTTTCCATAGTTTAAAATATTTCATCTATTAATGATGTTGCCTATATTAGTTCAAGGGAAAAAGAGCAGTGTAGATAGAGAGGACCCCCCACACTAAATAGGGCACATTGTCCCCCCCAAGTTCCACATAAAGGAAGAGAAGGTGATGTGGGGACACAACAGTGGACCGGGATGAGGGGAAGTAATGGAATAAGTAAAAATAGAAAGTAAAAAAGAAAATAGTGGAAGTCGGAAAAACAATACCCCCCTCGTGTCTAGGTGAATAAATATGGGAAGTGGTGGATAAGGATATCTCAAGGAGCACCATGGTACCTTTGATGGTCATGGAGAGGACAAAATGCAAGCATACACAACAGAACATAGGCACAAGATATCACAAAAACGATATATATATATATATATATATATAATGGAATAAATGTTCCCCAAAAAAAGTCAGGGGGTCGCCTCAGAAGAGGCATCATCCTGTACAGAAGCATCCAACAAAGAAGGATCAACAACCATGGAAGCTGGAGGCTCGAAAGCTGCACTCGAAAGAGAAGCTGTAGTAGCCGGAGCTGTAGGATCTGGACTCAGAATAGAAGGTGAAACATCTATCTCCGAACCTGTAGTAATAGTGGTAGTAGCTGGTCCAGTGGTGGAGAGGAGAACAAAATTAATTGCCAGTGCTGTAAACGGCGGTGGAGATGCGGAAGAAGGTCTAGGAGCTGATGGAGTAGCAGGAGCTGGGGATAGTGGAATACCATGATGCTGAAGGAGAAGCCCCAACATCTTCTCGAGCCTCATAAGAGTCTGATCCATAGTATCATGGCATCTCTCCAGCTTGGCTAGGAGGAGGGTAAAGGAGAGATCGACCAAGGGTGCAGAGGGAGGTGGGGTGGTAGAAGGAACGAAAGAAGTAAGGGTGGAAGAAGAAGGAAGGCCAGAATAAGGGGGTGGTGTGGGGAAGAAGGGGAGGGTTCATCCTCATGGGCAAGAGGGTAGGTAGGGGTGGTGGTGGGGCCTGGGAAAGGATGTAAGTTACCCCTGCTTCCTGACCAATCCCATGCGAATAAGCATAAGAAAGTCCATTTTCTGGGGGGAACCTAGGTCGTCGTGGGGGAGGGAAGGCTCGAAAATGCCGAGGTGGTGGGCTAGGCGGGTGGCGTAGAACCCACTGTTCAGGTTTCCCTGACTTCCAGTGAGCATGGCATGAAATTAGAATGTGACAAGGTAGGAGAGGTCTGGGTAGTCCTGCTAGATGACACAGGTGACGATCTCCATGTCACAGCCGGTCACAACGTCCATATCCTCTGGGCGGGGAAACAAGATGGCTCTAAAGCACCAGTGGGTGAAATGAAGGACAGAGTCAACAATGAGGGTACTCTTTTGGGAAGTGGGGGTGTAGCAGTGGTCAGGCCCAGCAATATCCCGCATCATGGTGATTATCTTAGAACACTTGGGTCAGGTTAAGGTGGAGACAAGGGGTGGAGTGATAGGACAAGGATAAAAACCACACCCTCAGCCAAAATCAGTCATGGTAAAGGAAAAAGGCCATCCACCCAGCCGAAATTAGACCACCGGGATAGTGTCTCTAGGTGTCTCCCGGTACTCAGGCCCATCAAAATCAAAGGAAGTAGAAGACTCCAAAAATAAATCTCTAAAAATAGAAGTGCTGACCTGAAAGATTGTGAGTAATGGTGTGTGTCCGAGGAGATCTTCCAACTCTACCCAAATACCCAGCTACTGAGGCACACTACTGTTAAGATAACGAATACTCAATGGTATTAGGCGGTGAGAGAAGCACCGGACTCTGTCATACACTAGGTCTATAACTGGGAACACCATGCAAGGAAAGGAGATACCTTTAAGGTCCGAACTAGGTGGTGTAGCAGTAGGGGATGGCTCTGGTGGAATAAAGGCCATAGTAGATGAAGGCCCATTGGATGTGGCAGCTAATGAGGGATCAACTGTGACTAAGGAGGGATCAGGAGGTCTGGCAGCTGGTGGTGAATAAATGGTGGTGCTCAGAGGCTCCGTGTGGGGTGGTGGAGGTGTTGTACCGGGATTAGCCTCTTCTGAGGCGGTGAGTGGTGGTAAGATGGCCAAAGAAGGAGGATGGTACACCGGGAAGTTAGGGTATGGTGTTGTCGTGGGCTGGAGTTGTATCCGGTGAAAAGTGGGCCTCTCACCCTTAGTAGCGGAGGTGGGCCACTTCTCACGCACAGGGTCTCCGTCAGCCATATTCTGAAAAAGAAAGGAATATAAAACAAAAGAAAAAGAAAATTAAAAAAGAAGAAAATGTGAGAAAAAACCAAAAAAGTAAAAGAACATGACATGTATATCCATAGTACACGACGTGTAGTGTAAGCGGGTAGCATCCCGTGTTCTTTGGATATACATACCGAGTGGGCATGTCACTGTCCAGGAAAGGATACATGGCATGTACCGAACATACACTTCGTATACGTGAAAAGTGGTCCTGGTTATGTGTTTAAAGGAAACAACCACTATCTAAGTAGAGCCAAAAATGCAGTACACGCCATGTGAAGGTACAACACAACATGTGTAAGAACAGATTTTATATGGCCATGTGGATGAAGTACTCGGGTACGAGTCTGGCTGGTACACAGTGTGTACCGAGCATACACACTGTTTTTTTCAAATTCTGAATTTTTTAGTGTGTGGCTATGTATATAAGTACACAACATGTGTTCATAGTATCGTTCCCATGTACTGCAGGATCCAAACCGGTGGTTGATCCTAAAATCA
Source organism: Viscum album (assembly GCA_963277665.1). Taxonomy (NCBI): domain Eukaryota; kingdom Viridiplantae; phylum Streptophyta; class Magnoliopsida; order Santalales; family Viscaceae; genus Viscum; species Viscum album. Next base: position 1,690,072,720 of record OY728137.1, on the reverse strand, counting down.
CCCTAAATGCTACAAAAACTGGGAAATAAGAAGTGTCAAAAGGTATACCTGAATTTATGATCACAATACAGAAGAAATAAGATAAAAACCAAACAAAAATGATGGATTTGAGGAAGGGAGGTAGTTTGGCTTCCAAGAGAATAAAACGACGAGGGGGGGGGGGGCTCTATGTGACACGAGGTGTGGCCGTATAGTGTTTCTGACTTTTATATTCAGATTACACGACGCGTACTCTATCAGACACACCGTGTAGTTTTTTTTAAAATACATAATATAATTATTATAGTAAATTATATAATAATTAATATTTAATATATTAAAATAAAAGAAATATATACATATATATAATTTAGTAAAAATAAATCTATACACGTAATGCATCAGGAAAATACACTTCGTGTGTTCTAAGATTAGAAAAAGAGAAGTACAACCTTTGGTACAGTGCTTGGGGCGAGGTTCGAACCGGCGATCGACCATTCTGAACAGAAGCTCTCAACCACTGGAGAAAAGGTTGTACTGCTGCTCATGTTTATGAATTTATATATTTTATAATGTACAAGACCAAAACTAAACGGGATGGAGTAAATGCATGGCATTCGGTTTTTATTTAGACAAAAAGTGATGAATCATGGAGATTTTCCGAGTTCATACTCGGGTCTTTTGGATCTAGGGATGAGACTCCGCCAATCTTTCAACATCACCCACATGTATTCCTTTATTTAGAAAATATTTTCAGTTATTTATGAAAACATGGTGCACATGATGTATATCGAAATATATGCCGTGTGGTATTATTAAAAGGACAAATGATAGAAATGGGACGGTTGTCAGGATTCGAACCTGGGTCTTTTAGAACCGGATTACGACCCTGGCCAATCGATCCATCCCCATCATGGGTTTTATTATATTTAATATATATATATATATATTACTTGGAAAAATATCACACACTTTGTGTAAGAAAACCTGAGTATAAAAAGGAGGAACCCCGTGCCGATGGTAGGTATGGAGGGATTCGAACCGGTGACAACTCAGATAAACTCTAGGGATGTTACCATCGGTACTTGAATCATCCTTGTAAATCACTTAGTTAATATATATATTTATAATATTACAACTAAAGATGAAAAATAATTAGTACACACCGTGTGTATAGGGGGTACACAATGTGTAGCCTCTGGGTTGCCTCCCAGGAAGCGCCTTTGTTTTATGTCATTGGCTCAACCGACTTACATTTTCCTACCTAAGATGTATGGTGGAGAGCATTCCCATTGTGTCTTCCATGTGATGGTAAGTCTTTAGCTTCTGTCCATTTACCTTGAACAGTTGACCATCCTCCCCAGTAATTTCTACCGCTCTATGGTGGAATACTCGTATGACTCGAAATGGTCCTGACCATCGTGATTTTAGATTTCCTAGGAATAATTGAAGAAGGGATTTAAAAATAAGTACCTAATCACTGGGTTGGAAATATTTTCATGAAATCATTCGGTCATGGATTGATCTTGTATTCTCCTTGTATAGTTTGGAGTTATCATATGCCTCCAATCAGATTTCACCAAGTTCCGATAGTTGGAACATATGCTTCTCTTGAGCTGAATTCATATCAAAATTCAGGTCCTTGAAAGCCCAGTAAGCTTTGTGCTCCAACTCTATGGGTAGATGACATGACTTTACATAGATGAGGTGGAACAGGGACATCCCTAGTGGCGTCTTGAAAGCAGTTTGATATGCCCACAAAGCATCGTCTAGCTTCTTGGACTAGTCTTTCCTTGAAGTGTTCACCGTTTTCTCCAGAATCTTCTTGAGCTCACAATTGGAGTTATTTACTTGTCCACTGGAATGGGGATGATATGGCGTCCCCATATGATGCTTCACTCCATACATTGACAGTACTCCTTTCATCAATGTGTTGTTGAAGTGGGTCCCTCTATCACTGATTAGTACATGAGGAATTTCAAACCTACTAAAAATGTGCTTCTTTAAAAAGGCCATGACCACCTTGGCCGTGTCATGTGCCATACCAGCAGCTTCCACCAACTTGGAGATGCAGTCAATGCAGACCAGGATATAAGTATTCTCACAAGATGGGGTAAATGGCCCTATGAATTCTATACCCCAGACGTCGAAGATTTCAACCTCCAGGATGGGGTGCTGGGGCATCTCAGCTCTACGCCCCACATTACCTATTCTTTGGAACCTATTTCAATGGAAAATAATGTCTTGGGAATCTCTATGCATGGTGGGCAAAAAAAACCTAGACTGCACGATCTTTGCTATAGTATGGTCTGGCCCATGATGTCCACCAACTGGCGAGGTGTGACAAAATTCTAAGACTCCATGAACTTCAGTTTTTGGGATGCGAAGTTGGATCACCCTATCCCCACAGGATCAGAATAGTAAATGATCTTCCCCAAAGTACCTATTGACATCAAAGATAAACCTATTCCTCTAATATAAGGAGAGGTTGGGGTGGATGACACCTGTAACCAAAAAAATAGCAATATCAGCATACCAGAGTCTAGGTGATTCTTTGACTGAAAAGAGGTGCTCATCAGGGAAATCATCCTTAATCTCTTGATCTTTCTCCTTCTCAAAATGAGGCATCTCTAGGCGAGAGAGATTATCAACAATAATTTTCTTTCTCCCCTTCTTATCTCATATCTCCAGATCAAATTCTTGCAAGAGGAGTACCCAACAAATCAGTCATGGCTTCCCATATTTCTTGTATTGTAGGTACTTTAGTGTTGCATGGTCAGTATAAATGATAAAACACAATTTTATTGAATATTTTATTGATAATAAATGATATAATTTCCTCACATTGTGGTAACTATGTTCATTTATTGAATATTTGGGATTAGATCATTCATTTGAAAATTTGATAAAAATTTCAGTTTTACCCTTTAAAAATTCACTTTTGTATTTCAAAAATAAATAATTTTATTTGAATTATTGTAACTTAATATTTTCTAAATGTATTTCTGACATAATTTTCTACAACTTTCATTTAGTACACTAGAGCTAAATCATGCATTTGGTTAGTGAAAATGGGCCATGAAGTCAAAGTTGGGATGGACTTTCCAAATTGGAAATGAGTTCTGTATTTGGGAAAAAACTTCTTTATCTGTGCTTAGATTAGGCCCAAAATTTTAGAGGATCTCTTGGACTCATTTTCACACGAATAATACTTCTGAAATGACAGATGATTCATGCGTTTTTGTGGTCAAATGGTTAGTGAAAGTTGGCATAAAATATTTGGCCAAGATTCCCCATTCACACTTGAAACCACTTTGAACCTAGCCTCCCCACCACTCTATCAATTGGTGTTTTTCTCATTTTTTGGTGTTGGGACGTGACTTAGAAGATTGAAAATAGAGTATAATTGGTTTCACTCAAATTCTCTAACCATTGTAAGAGGGATATCTCTTGAAGCAAGGATCCCATTATTGAAGCCTTCTCCTCTTCTTCATCTTGTAATGTTTTCATTTGTGTAATATACTTCTTTGTTATTCTTTTATTTACTCTCTTTTATTCTGTTTTTTTAAATTATCTTCTTCTTTAATCATCCTATTTGGGTTTTAATCAAGAGTGGAGAAGATATTGAGTTCTACCCTTTCAATACTTTGCTCATGCAAAACGTCTCCACGATGACCACACTGCCCATGGAAGAGTAGTTCTCTTAGTGATCGATTTATCTTATACCCTCTTCATTTAATTATTTTGAATCATTGATATACTTTAATTCACTTAATATGATCCATGAATTGAGTTTTTAAATTATAAGAAACTAATCAAGCAATTGAACAATTTACACAAAAACATGCGAGATCGAGTATTGTGTAAATTATGAGAGCTCAAACTTAATCAGTAAAACAAGACCACATGGGATAAATTTATAGAGTTAAAATATAATAACTAATATCAATTAATCATCATTTTCTATAATGGACATGTTCCTTAATTTACCACTTACCATAAGCTATCCTTACAATATCAATCAAGGTAGGGTGCTGCGATTGCATGTTCCGAAGATAGCCTAGGGTTTAATTCTCTTCATATTTGTGGTAAAGCTAATTCTTGTAAGGTTTGGGGGTTAAAAAATTATGGGATCATAATTAAGTGGATATTAATTTAAATAATAATGATTAATAAATAAATGAAGAGGTAGAGTTAGATTGATTTTGTCTTTTAAATATTGTCTAAAAAAACATCTTCTTGTTTTGTCTTTTTAATCGAACTTCATTTCAAAAATAAAAAAAAATATTATACAATATTCTTCTATAAAACTTCTTATAGTTTTATAAATGGTAAACCCCCACCCCCACATCCTTTCAAGTAGTGTTATTATTTATTTTTATGTTATTTTTAAAATACCTTTAATAAGTTGTCAAATTTACTTCCTCCTTTGAGAGATGACCTTGGTCAGCCACTCTACTATAGCAAAGTACCCAAAAAAAATAAATAATCATTTGAGGGTGACCATGAAAACACCTTTCAATAAAAAATAACTTTAGATAGCACTAAATAAGAACAAAACCTGTCAAACGTGAAAACCACTACCAACATCTCATTTTCTATGGTAGTGTAGTTCATCTGTGCCTTGTTGAGTGTCCTGCGGGCATAATAGATGGGTCAGAAAATCTAGTCAATCCACTAGCCCAGGTCTTCTCCCACCATGTAGTCACTGGCATCACACATCACTTCAAATTTCTCATCCCAGTCGGGAGAAATCATCACTAGAGATTCCATTAGGCGCTACTTCAGGTGCTCAAAAGCTATGGTGCATGCCTCATGGAACTCAAAAACACCATCCTTGGTCAGAAGGTTGGTGAGGGGATGAGCTATCTTTGAGAAGTCATGGACAAACCAACTGTAGGAACCTGCATGCCCCAGGAAGCTATGGATGGTCCTAATAGAAGTCAGAATATGAAGTCATGAAATTACTTCTATCTTTACCGAGTCCACCTCTATCCCCTTCGCCGAGATTCTATAGCCAAGGACGATGCCACTTTTCATCTTGAAATGACACTTTTCCCAGTTCAAAAATAGGTTAGTGTTCTCACATATTTCCAAAACTAGCTCCAGGTGCCGCAAGAAAGTGGTGAATGATTTTATGAAAATGGAAAAATCATCCATGGATACCTCCAGGATCTGTTCTTCCATGTCATGAAAGATATCTAGCATGCATCACTGAAAGGTGTTGGGAGCGTTTCACATGTCAAAGGACATCATTCGGTAAGCAAACGTACCGCAAGGGAAAGTAAATGTTCTCTTCTCTTGATCCTCATGAGCAATGGAAATATGATTGTAGCTGGAATATCCATCAAGGAAGCAGTAAAACTCATGCCCTTCTAGTCTCTCTAGCATCTGATCCATGAAGGGCAGGGGAAATGATCCTTCCTCATGGAACCATTTATCTTTCTGTAGTCCACACAAACTCTCTAGCTCGTGAAAATTCATGTAGGGACGATCTCATTATTTTCATTTGAAATCATAGTGATACCCCCCATTTTGGGTACCACTTGTAGGGGACTCTCCCACATACTATCTGAGACGAGGTAAATGATGCCTGCATCTAGAAAATTGATTACATATTTCTTCACAACTTCCTTCATGGGGGGGGGGTGTTCAGGCATCACTATGGTTGCTGAGATGGCTTTTCTTCTTCGAGCAGCACCTTATGGGTGAAAATGGTAGAGCTGATTCCCTTTAAGTCTGTAACTGTCCACCCAATATCCTGTTTCCACTTCTTCAAAACCTACAGAAGTGCATCCTATTTCTCTTAAGACAATTATGTACTAAAGATTATGGGAAATGTCTAATGGTGTCTCAAATAACCGTACTTCAGATAAGACGGTAGAGGCTTCAGTTATAGTGTAAGTGCCTTTAGAATCAAAGGTACAAGTGGTTATACCTCTGCCCAATCCAGAATGTCCGGAATAATAGCACGTTGCCAGTAGTGGCCGCTCTGGCCTTATAGGAATTGCAGGACCTCTGGTGATTCATCAACTGGAATTTCTAGAAAAATCAAGTCATCTGAGGTGGAAAAACATACTATATCATCACATTTTTTACTCAACTTATCATCCACAGTGGTCACTACATAGTAGCCCTCATGCTCTGATAATAATGCCTACTTGACGAATTTGAGGAAATTGTAGGAGTCTTTTTCATCGCCTACTCTAAAAATCAGCTCTACCTGGTGTACGTCGATCAATACCTTCTCAGTGGACAAGAAAGGCCTTACCATGATGAGAGACTCCTCCTAGTATTCCTCCATGTTGAGGATGATGAAATATGTGGGGAGGATTAGCCTTCCCACCTTTACTATCACATCCTCTAGTAGCCCCTTTGGATATATGATGGATCGGTTAGCAAGTTGAAGGGCTACTCGGGTAGGCTTCAGATCATTAAGCCCTATCTTTTTAAAAACTCTGAAGAGCATGAGGTTGACACTGACCCCTAGGTTGTAGAGGTCCTTCCCAAACTCATATGGTCTAACAATGCATGGGATAGTGAAGATACCTGGATCCTAGAGCTTGGGTGAAATCAAATACTGTACAACTGCTGAGCACTCCTTGGTCAGTACAATGGTGCCTAGATCCTCCATCTTCCTTTTTTTAGAGAGAATATCTTTCATGAATTTCACATATGTGGGCATCTGCGTCAGTGCCTCTACAAATGGAATGCTAATGCGCAACTTCTTGAACACTTCCATGAATTTTCTGAATTGGTGGTCCGACTTTCTCTAATTCATCCTTTCCGGGAAGGGTAAGGTAGGCTTGAAGGGTTTGATAACCTCCTTTCCTTTACTTTATAGAGCCTCTTTTGGTGGACCTTTGGATGAGGAGGGGTCTATGACTGTACCTTCTTTATCAGCAGGGTGTGTAGGTGCACCTGGCTATGCCGATTCCTTCTGTTTTAGCTCCATTCCACTCTGTAGTGGGATAGAATGGGCCTCCTCCCTCGGGTTCTTCTCAGTATTACCCAGTAGTGTACCGAGATGCCTCCCTGAGAGTTAGTTTTCTAGCCGGACAATTTAGTTCTCCATGCCTTGAATGAAATCCTCATGATTCTGGAATCTGGTCTCAACAGTATATATAAAATTTATTGTAAGATCCTATAACATTGAGGTGTTCTCCTGCTAAGATGGCTGTGCAACTGGTGGAGGCGGTCACTACTATGACTGCTGCGGGCAAGGGTTTTGATACCCTTGCTGTTGGTAAGAGCCTTGCTGAGGCTTATATTGCCTCAGGTAATGGATCTGATACTGGGGCTGACCGTAGTCGGGTGGTCACTAGAGCGGAGGATTCTGCTGCTATTGGCCCCATCCTGGGTTCTAGTGATCACACCATGCTGAGTTTTGGTACTACTGGTACTGGTTCAACCATTTATTTTAAGCAACATAGCTCATCACGCTCATTGAAGGGACGACTGTAGGTCCCTGGAATTCTCCCATGATGTGGTTATCACCACACTCACTGTACTCTGGATGGTTTTCCTCATGTACTTGGGATGCACCTTTCAGATTCAACACGTTGATCTTTTTGGACACAACATCCAACTGGGAAGCAAGCATAGTAGTGGCATCGATAATGTGCACACATCATTTTTGTGTGCCCCACTCGGAATGCCACTGGAAGCTATTGGCAGAAATGTCTTCTATAAGTTCGAAAAGATCTTTGTAGGACTTCCTCATAACCATACCCCAAACAACAACATCCACTATGGACTTTGTGTTCATCATTAGTCCTCCGTAGAAGGTATGGACCTACATCCAGAGTGGGAGTCAGTGGTTTGGGAATTTGTGCAACATCTTCTTGAAACACTCGCATTACTCATACAACAACTCTGAGTCGTACTGCTAGAAGTTGTGTATTTCATTCCACAATGTTATCGTCTTTGAAGGTGTGAAATATTTAGACAATAACACCTGGGCTAGATCCTCCCAGGTGAGGATAGATCACTACAACAAACCTTTTATCCAGTCTTTCACCTTATACCTGAGAGATAAGGGAAAGAGGTGAAGAAAAATGGTGTCTGTGGACACTCCATGGTAGCGAAATGTGTTGCAGACCTCTAGGAAATTGGATATATGGGCATTGGGGTCCTCTCTGGGCAGGCCGCCGAACTGAACAATGTTTTGGATTAGCTGCATGATGATAGGCTTGATCTCGAAGTGTTGGTCTTGCACTGGTGGATGTAAGATGCCTATTTTAGCTCCGTGAATAGATGACAGGCCGTACTCCATGAGATTATAACATGGAGGTGGCTTCTGAGGGAGTAGAGGTGGAAAATATTGATGCTCTTGAGGGGAAAAGTATGACCCCTGACCGAGCTGGAGGTATGGAATTCACTATGGTTGGAACTGTTGGAGCTGCTGTGGACCATATCTTGAAGCAAGTGGAGCTTGCCGGTTCTGGTTATCCTCCGGGCCAAATGGTTTTCCAACTCCTTAGACAACAGCTGGATCTCCCTCTTCGTTTTATGCCATGGGATTTTTTTGGTTATGCTCATCCATGAGAGTACGTTGTCACCTTAAAAGCATCCGTTCGATCTTTGGGTCAATTAGGAGAATCTATGATGACTAAGTGATTTTGGAATGAGTAAGGTGGTCGCTCATATACCTACAAGCCTACAAAACACTAAACACACCAAGTGTAAATGAGTAAGAATAAAGACAAACAGAAATGGGTTTAGAAAAAAGATTTTTTGGAATTAAAAAAAATTAACTAAATTTGATAACAACATGATTTAAACAAAAAAAAAATTTAACACTCACTTCCCAAGCAACGACGTCAAAATTTGGTAATCATTTCTGCAGAAGTGTTATTTTTGGCTATCCAAATTGTATTACCCTAACGAGTATAGTGACATTAAGGGGTCGAACCACATGGAAAATAAGTTATTTTTATCTTTCTTATCTACTTTGTACTTTATTTAATGAAGTATACTGAATTTAAAGTCAATTTTTTTTTGATGAAAAGGGTGATTGGATTTTAGTTTCTTAGAAAATTTTCTTAAAGGGTAAAGAAAAAAAGGGAATTTGGTTTGATACGAATTTGGAGGGAAATGCGTCGAGGATGTGGATTTTAAGACTTTGTTATTAAATAAATTTTCTTATGAGGTTTTGTTGTTCATAATAATTCACATCTCTGGGATTACTTTATGTAACATAACCCCCTTGGTCTGTTAAGTTTTTTTTAAATCAATGGAGGTCAATTTTGTTGGTCCGAAAATTGGTTTCTCTTAATTTTTATTAATTGTAGCCATTTTGAGATGATTAAAACACTTAATGATCATGGATGTTTTTAACCATATTTCCTTAAAGGATTCCTATAAATACCTTTCTTGGTCTAATACAAGATTTATAGTGATATGTGAAAAGGTTTTATAAGGAATTATGAGGAAGAAAAGATGAAAAATACGATTACAACATCAGAATTGATAAATTACAATATTCATTTGTCCATAGCCCCAACACATTGGGTATTTAGCTACTCATGGAGTAGATATTAATTAATGAACATGTATTACTTGTACTCATCTTCTTAAAAGCCTTAGAGTGAAGGTCATGAGGAAGGTAGCACAAAAACACCTTTCTTTATCTCTCCTCTCCTCTTCTTTCTCTCTCTTCTTCTCTTCTAGGCCATAACCAGAGTGCTCTCCCTTTGAACTGAATGAGATATGAATGAAATGAATGAATAACTACTGAAATTGGAGGGCCTTACACATATTGATAGGTGTTAGGAGTACAAGACATGTATCAGAAAGTACCCAATGTGTACTATTTTCAACGCGCTTTTGCCATCTTTTTCTTCACCTGTGGGTGACCTAACACGCCGTCTTGGACTTGGAACATGGTGCTGCCTGGTAGGTGGAGGTATATGACATGTAGATCTGACATACATGCCGTTTTATATCTTTCATTGGCTACCAACTACTTCTAGAAGGGAATACAAGACATGTAGTCTGATTTACACGACGTGTAAAGGTCAGCTAACAACATAGGTGTGCAGACTTCTTCTCAGCCACCAACTGCTTCTAGAAGATGATACATGGTGTGTATGCACTACACATGGCATGTATGGGCTTCTAGTAAATTGAGAATGTACTTGGGATGTCCAATCCATGTCAGGGTTCTGGTACAACGTGTGTATTGGAAAGTACACGATGTGTAGTTTGGAATTTTTGATTAACTTTCCCTCGATTTGTGTCTTTGTGATGGAAATACCTGAAAAGAATTATGATCACAGAATTATAGCATTTTATCTCCAAAAGAACCTGTATCTGGTGAAAAAAATGTTTTAAAAACTCAATAAAATGTACAAAAATGTATAGAAAAATCAGGCACATCAAACTCAAAATTTGGTAATTATTTACGCTGAAGTGTTATTTTCAACTATCCAAATTGTATTACCCTAACAAGTATAGTACTAGTAAGGGGTCGAACTATAGGGTAAAGGAGTTATTTTTGTCTTTATTATCTAGTTTTTACTTGATTTAATGAAGTATACTGAATTTAAAGTTGATTTTTTTATGTTTTTATGAAAAGGGTGATTGGATTTTAGTTTCATAGCAAATTTACTTAAAGGATAAAGAAAAACACTGGAATTTGGTTTGATACAAATTTGGAGGGAAATGCACCGGGGATGTGGATTTTAAGAGGTTGTTATTAAATCAAATTTCTTATGAGTTTGTGTTGTTCATATTAATTCACATCTCTAGGATTACTTTATGTAACATAACCCCCTTGGTCTGGTAAGTTTTGTTTAAATCAATAGAGGTCAATTTTGTTGGTCCGGAAATTAATTTCTCTTAATTTTTATTAATTGTTTCCCTTTTGATATGATTAAAACACCTAATGGTCATGGATTTTTTTAACCATAATTCCTTAAAGGATTCCTAGAAATCCCATTCTTGGTTTGATATGATATTTCTAGTGATATTTGAAAAGGTTTAATAAGGAATTATGAGGAAGAAAAGATGAAAAATACGATTACAACATCACAATTGATAAATTACAACATTCATTTGTTCACAACCCCAACACATTGGGTATTTAGCTAATCATGGAGTATCTATTAATTAACATACTTGCAGTACCAGGACACATATTCTTAAAAGCCTTGTAGCAAAGGTTGTTGGGAAGGTAGCACAGAAGCACATTCCTTTCTCTCTCCTCTCCTCTTCTTTCTCTCTCTTATTCTCTTCTAGGCCATACCTGGAGTGGTCTCCCTTTGAACTGAATTAAATATGAATGAAATGAATGACTAACTACTGAACTTAGAGGGCCTAACACCTATTTATAGGATTTAGGAGTAAATGGAGTGTACCGAAAAGTATACGACATGTACTATTTCAATGCGATTTTTCCATCTTTTTGTCCACTGGTGGGAGACCAAATATGCTATCTTTGACTTGGAACACAACGAATCATGGTAGGTGGAGGTACACAACATGTAGAGATGACATACATGGTGTGTTCTCTCTTTAATCGTCCTCCAACCGTTTCTAGAAGGGAATACACGGTGTGTAGGATGATGTACACGACATGTAAAGGTCAGCTGGAAACATGGGTGTGTTGACTTATTCTCAGCTACCAACCACTTCTATAAGAGGATACACGACATGTATGCACTACACATGGTGTGTATGGGCTTATGGTAACTTGGTCATGTACTTGGGATGTCCAATCCGTGTCGGGGTTCTGGTACACGACATGTATCAGAAAGTACATGGCGTGTAGTTTGGAATTTTGGATTAAATTTACCTTAATTTGTTTCTTTGTCATGGAAATACCTGAAAAGAATTATGATCACTGAATTATAGCATTTTATCTCCAAAAAAACTTGTATCTGGTGAAAAAAATGTTTTGAAAACTTGATAAAATGTACGAAAATGTATACACAATCAGACACATCAAACTCCCCTGTACGTAGTCATTTGCTTGTCCTCAAGAAAAATATCAACATCTAATTAATAGTATCTATATTCCAAAAAGGGAAGCATTCAACTTTAATTATACTTATAAATACTATAGTCACAACAAAGGATTTTATAAAGACAAAAAAACATATTTCAATTTTTAAATGATACTCTAATCATGCCTCCTTTATAGTTTTAATTATAAAAATTCCATTCTCTTTTATTCACATCGTTCAACATTTCACAATTACACATGACACTTGATGATTTACCTCACCAGAAAATAATACTCTCATTAATCAAGATCATTTTATCAGAGTTGTGCTCAATCTTAAGTATATGCACTCTATCCATAGGCTCGCAAGTGTTCTCATTCTATACTTTAAAAATTTAAATCACAAAAATCATGAGGGCTTTCATCAAGGTTAAAATGGTTTTGAGGCTAAGGGTTGATAGGTAATAATGTGAAAAATAATCTCAGATGATTAAAAAAGGAGGAAAAATTATTAAACAATAATTCACGATATTCAAATATTATAGCTCAAAAAAAAAATTCATCCCCAATCAAGTTCTCTTAAAAATAATATCATCAACATTATAGTCTTTTTCCCAAATGGGTCCATAAACCATCAGTAAAGTGTAATAAATGTACTAGGTCCCTCTTTTGCATTTTTTTATGATGAAAAGGGACCACCAAGAATACAATGGATAGTAGGATATGGAACCCTTTTTCACAAATGAACAAGTGACAAATTCCCCCACACTTAATTTCATGGTTGATCACCAATATGTACCATGAAAAACCAAAAATCCATCTCTAAAACTCAAGTGAATAATCCTGAAAAATTATAAAAGAATTAGGGTAGGAAGGGAAAATAGGCTTGTAATATAGCTTCCAATCAAGGAGGTTCATGGTTTCTAATGGTTTATGAAGATCAGATATAGGGTTGGTCTCAAGGTCAAAGGGGTTGAAAAAAAATCAAATGCCTCAATTGTTTTAACGAGATTAAAAAATATCCATGTTTTGAAGAGAAAAACTTGAAAATTCTGGTAGTTATGCATATCACAAGAATCTCTCAAGAAAGTGGGTATAAGAAAGAATATGTCAAAAAGATTTATAATACTTCTCAGGAATGAGGAAAAATATAAAGGGTCAATCAGGTCATATCATGAATAAAAATTAATAGTATAATAAATGTAGATAGCCAAGAATTTAAGTTGGAAATCAACCATATCAATAATCATTTTAAAATAATTTATTAAAATTTTAAAATAAACATGTAACTTCTAAAATTGTCAACTATACTTTTATTATTTACAATTATAATTAATTGAAAAGTTTCCACAGTTTAAAATATTTCATCTATTAATGATGTATCCTAGATTAGTTCAAGGGAAAAAGAGCAGTGTAGGTAGAGAGGATCCCCCACACTGAATATAGAACATGGTCCCCCAAGTTCTACATAAAGGCATAAAAGGTGATGTGGGGACACAACAGTGGACCTGGTTGAGGGGAAGTAATGGAAGAATTAAAACTAGAAAGAAAAAAGAAAACAATGGATGTTGGAAAAACAATACTCCCCTCGTGTCTAGGTGAAGAAATATGGGAAATAGTGGATAATGACAACCCAAAGTGCTCCAGGGTACCTATGACAATCGTGGAGAGAGAAAAATACAAGAATAAACAATAGAACACAAGAATAAGATATCACAATATATATATATATATAATAGAAGAAATGTGCCAAAAAACCATTCAGGGGGTCACCTTAGAAGAGGCATCATCCTGTACAGAAGCAGCTGACAAAGAAGAATAAATAGATGTGGAAGATGGAGCCTCTAAAGCTGCACTCGGAAGAGAAGCTGTAGTAACCAGAGTCGTAGGATCTGGACTCAGAATAAAAGGCACGACTGCTATCTCTGAACTGGCAGCTTTACCGCTATTTATAGCTATCTCCGAGTGTTTTGAGCTTATCACCATGCGGCAGGATATTGCTGGGCCCAACCACCGCTACACCCCCACTTATCAGAAGAGTACCCTCATTATTGACCCTATCATTCGTTTCACCCACCGGTTCTTTAGTTCTATCTTTTTTCCCTTCCATGAGGATATGGGTGTTGTGACTGACCGTGACATGGAGCTCCTCACCTGTGTCATCCAGTAGGACTACCCAGACTTCCCTTACCTTTCCACCTCTTACTTCCACGCCATGTTCACCGGCCTTTAGGGAAACCTGAATGCTGGGTTCTACACCACCTGCCTAACCCACCACCTTAGAGTTTTTGAGCCTTCCCTCCCCCACAACCGCCTAGGTTCCCTGAAAATGGCACCAAAATTTGGTAATCATTTCTACCAAAGTGTTATTTTTGTCTATCCAAATTGTAATACCCTAACGAGTACAGTACCAGTAAGGGGTCGAAACACAGTGAAAAATAGTTATTTTTTTCTTTCTTATATAGTTTTTACTTGATTTAATGAAGTATACTGAATTTAAAGTCTATTTTTTATTTTTTGATAAAAATGGTGATTGGATTTTAGTTTCTTAGAAAATTTACTTAAAGGATAAAGAAAAAAATAGAAATTTTGTTTGATGTAAATTTGGAGGGAAATATGTTAGGGCTGTGGATTTTAAGAGGTTTTTATTAAATAAATTTTATTATGAGGTTGTGATGTTCATAATAATTCACATCTATAGGATTAATTTATGTAACATAACCCCCTTGGTCCGATAAGTTTTGTTTAAATCAATGGAGGTCAATTTCATTGGTCCAGAAATTGATTTCTCTTAATTTTTATTAATTATAGCCCTTTTGAGATGACTAAAACACCCAATGGTCATGAATGTTTTTAACCATAATTCCTTAAAGGATCCCTAGAAATCATGTTCTTGGTCCGATATGATATTTCTAGTGATATTTGAAAAGGTTTAATAAGGAATTATGAGGAAGAAAAGATGAACAATACGATTACAACATCACAATTGATAAATTACAACATTCATTTGTACACAACCCCAACCCATTGGGTATTTATCTAATCATGGAGTAGCTATTAATTAATGAACTTTTAGTACCTGGACACATCTTCTAAAAAGCCTTGGAGTGAAGGTCATCAGGAAGGTATCCTGGAAGCACCTTCCTTTATCTCTTCTCTCGTCTTATTTCTCTCTCTTCTTCTCTTCTAGGCCATTCCCAAAGTGCTCTCCCTTTGAAATAAACAAAATCTGAATGAAATGAATGATTAACTACTGAACTTGGAGGGCCTTCCACCTATTTATAGGTTTTAGGAGTATATGTCATGTACCGAAAAGTACACGACATGTACTATTTTCAATGTGATTTTTCCATCTTTTTCTCCACCAGTGGGTAACCTAACACCCCGTCTTTGACTTGGAACACGCCGCCTCCTGGTAGGTGGAGGTACAAAACATGTAGAGTCGATATACATGGTGTGTTATCTCTTTAATCAGCCACCAAATGCTTCTAGAAGGTAATACACTGTGTGTTGGATGATGTACATGGCGTGTAAAGGTGAGCTGGCAACATGGGTGTGTAGACTTCTTCTTAGCCACCAACCATTTCTAGAAGAGGATACACATCGTGTATGTGATGTACATGATGTGTACGGGCTTCTGGTAACTTGGTCATGTACTTGGTATGGACAATCAATGTCGGGGTTCTAGTACACGACATGTATTGGAAAGTACACAGCGTGTAGTTTGGAATTTTTGATTAACTTTCCCCCAATTTGTGTCTTTGTCATGGAAATACCTGAAAAACATTATGATCATCAAATTATAGCATTTTATCTCCAAAATAACTTGTAGCTGGTGAAAAAAATGTTTTAAAAACTCGATAAAATGTACAAAAATGTATACACAAATCAGGAACATCATCCTTATCCCAAAATATATCATTTCATAAGATCCTTTTCTATTTTATTTCACATTCTTTTGAAAAATGTGAAAAGAATCATTTTTTATTTTTCTGTATAGTCACGTTCTCTCATAATTTTATTAATTTCTTTTTAATGATTCATATATAATATTTAATGATTCTTTAAAGTAATTCATATTTAAATTACCAATATTTTTAATAAAATTTAATTATAAAGTATTTATTTTATAAAAATATATATCAAAAATATAAATCACATTTATTTTTATTTTTTATAAAACATACTAATTCTCTTATAATGATTTTTTCATAATTTCATCATCCTTTAACATTTCATATGTTTCACTAGGGATATTTTTCAATAAAATCATCATTTTTCTTTATTTTTATGATTTATTTTCTTGCATTTGTATGATTTTTATGAAATCCATTTAATTCTCATGGTGTAATTATGGTATAATGGAATTATAACTTCTTTCATGTGGCATACATATATATGGGTTTTCATTATATGATGGGTGGGACTAGAATTATATTTCTCTCAAATGCATTGGGTAATTATTTATATAACATGATGAAATATCAATGGATCTAGGGAGAAAAATCAATCCAAAAGGTTTATGTGAATGGGGAGTGAACCCAATTCACTATTATATGGGACTATGTCCACCATGTGGTGATGGTATTTATTAGTGAGGCATGAAATAAGAAATGATTTTATATTCTTATATATGTTCCACATTCCTATTTTATGATTAATTTCTCATAATTACAATATCATGTTTCCAAATTCATATGCCGCATTTCATATATTGTTCAGAAATCCTAATTTAATGATTAATGATTTATGATCCATGTTTTACTCGGTATGATTTCCTTAATTTGTATTTTTAAACATTGATTGTGTTCTCATATCCACATATCCATCTTATACTCACTCATGATCATTGGTTTATATCTCTTATATTCACCACTTAATGAGTGTCTTAGATCACCATTTATTATGTTTATGTTGCCTTGGTTATGAATTAGAGTATAACATGTGACTTGATTAGAATGGGGTACAATGTTGTGTGAATATGGATAACTGGTCACTGTATTGGAAAATTATACTTTTACATATCTAATCATAGAATACACTGAAAATATAGGTTATAAGGTGAGATTTATTATGAGGTGTAATGGGTATTTATTAAAAAGTATTTATCATATATGTATTTTATGGTTCAATGACCACAATGCAGTGAGACAAAATGTAATGGTTGGTGGGGACTGGCTCAATGATGTTTTGAAAATGGCCTTAGGAACATATAAATAATAATTCATTTATATAAATTATATTATGATCTTAACATTCATATATAAATGTACTTGATTCAATAGTGATACCTATCACTGCTCACTACATTATATATAAAAGTTTATTTTAACAAAAACCCCATACAACATACAATCATAACCATAACATTATATCTAACACATTTTATACCTACATTCCACTGATATTAAATTGACTTATTTAATATTATTTGTAGTTTAAATCATCATTAATCATTATCTTCTGGGAAGAAATATATTTACATCGACTTTTTCACATGAGACACAAGAATTTAATTTATTTATTATATAACAATTATTCATAGAAATAAAAAATAATTCTTATATAAGACCATTTTTCCTTATTGAAGCATTATTTCACAAGAATGACCTTAATGATTTCCAATTATCTTAAAATAAAATTTTATTTGATTATATTAATATTCATGAAAACTTGTCTAAATTTACTCCAAAAATATTTATAAAATCATATATATATATATGAAAAAATCATGTAAGATATTTTTAATAAAATTTAGGATCGTTTAGAAATATTATAATTCCAATATCTACCTTTTAAATTGGTTGATTAAATATCATGAATACATTTAATATAAATTAAAAGAATATTTTAGAATATTTATGGTGTTAATTAAAAAATCTCTATAAATTTTAGATAAGTGATACCAAATATGAATAATTCCTTGACAAAATTAAAATATTCTTTAATTATAGATATATAAAATCCTAAAAAAATATGATGTAACATTCTATGTTATGATAAAAATGATAAAAATGATTTAATCCTATATAATATATTCTATCATATATTTATGATAACATAAATTGGATGTATATTTTTCCATTTCTTTTATCTCCCTTATAAACTATTTTGTAATTATCCCATAAAAAATTAATTTCAAATCATTCATTAAAAACAAATATATTGAATTTGGAATTCATTATTCTATGTTGATAAAAAATAGATTTCATAATTATATGGAAAACCACATAGGATATGATCTTTATCCACATATTATGTATTATGGGTTATTTGAATATATAAATCCTTCCCTAAATTTTGAAAAAAAAATATTTTATAAATTTATTTGTGAAGGTATCAAAAAAATATCCTATATGGAGAAATTTATATTTTACCTATCTATTATCCAAAATTTCTTTACAATGTGGTATTTATATCAAAGTTTTATTATGTAGAGCATTTAAATATATTCCTAGATATATTTTATATACTTTTCCTATCAAAGAAAATCATCAATGGTAGCTAAAATTTTACATTTATAATTTTTTTCTTCATCCATATAATTTTTGTACAATACAATATAAATGAAAATAATTTTACATTATCCATTCTTAATGTATCTAAAAATATATTCATATTATTCTATAAGACACATATACTGCTAAATAAAATTTGCATCTAAGGTATATATTTTAAATTTCAAATTTTCTATATAAATGTAAATTATATATCAATATAACTCTAGTATGATATTTATTTTCAAATAAGAAATATGAAATCCTAATATTCTTTTATATAATTCATATTTTTATTCACTACCTTAATTTTTGAATCTTATGGTTTTCTTTGAAATCATGTATGCAGTGTAACAAAAAATATTGCGTATGATCTTTGAGAAACTATATATAAAATAATTATAATAGGATTTTTTTTATTTTCATTATTTAATTAATTATAAAAATAAAATTTTACATGAATATGTGTATTTATATACACCATCATGAAAATTTCCATTTTAAAAATCATTAAAATTACTCTTTTTTATGGTTCAATTGAAAAAAAATAATTTTTTTTACACCACATGATTTTCCAAAAATTAATTTATTCCCCAATAATAGTCATAAAAAATAATTTTCATTTTCATAGAATATTTTTTAAATGTTATTCTTATAAATTTTATAAAATTATATCATTAATATAAATAACAAAAAATAATATTCCAATTATTTTTTTATATTATAGATAGGTTCTTATTAACATTTTTCTCTTCAAACCCCACTACTTTTAAGGATATATCTAATGTTGGGGTCTATTTCAATCATTATACGACCATTGTAAAAAATTTATCAATTATGATCAAGTAAAAATCACTCAAAACACCCAATATGAAACTATTTTTACAAAACATTATTATGATATTATTATTTTTATTTAGATTATACACATTATTATTTATTTTGTATTCCTAATCTGATTAAATTATAAATTTTTATATATTTATACTCAAAAAATATAATTAAAATTACTCCCTTAACTTGTAAAAATTCAATTCTAATATACCTTGTAGTATTTTATGAGAAATACTTTTTTTATTGAATTTATTTTTGAACATAAACATAGAGTTAATAATATTATCTTTATTTTTCTTAGGGAAATGATACCATATATAATAGTTATAAATTTAACAATGACAATAAATTATATATTTTACCAATTATTTTTTATTCATGAGACTTTTCTTCAAATAAGGTATTTACTTATTATAAATTTTATATATGTTTTATTTTCCTTATCCTTTTTGTAGATTAATGTAACGATTTTCACTGATCTACCAAAAAAGTAACAACATTGGGATCACTACATAACCTTAGTCACACTTCTCCATAAACCAATGGTTTCCGAATAATGGTGAGGACCTAAAAAAATCACGGGGAGACTATACCATCAAATATAAACAATAAGATCCATTCATGAATATACTGAAAATTTTGAATGTGCAGAACATATAAAGGACCTATAAATATAAAAAATCCCTAAGAAAGTAAAATTGGGGAAAGTGGTCTTCCCGCATTCCAGAATATGAAGGTAAAAAAATTCTATGTAATATAAATTTAATATATCTCTGAAGTAGAAACAACTATACATATAAAAAATTTAGTAAATAAATACAATCCCATTAGATGACACATATGATGTATAATTAAAATAAATAAAATAAATATAATGTCTACTAACCCAAATCACTTGACACAAACTTGATGAATCATAATCATATAACAAAATTATAGTCTCAATAATTTTTAAATCTAATTCTGTAGTTAAAGAATGAATTTATACCCAAGCACATCAAAAAATGTATTGATTTGGGTAGAGGGTGAGTCCATTGGCCACATATGATTCTCCCACTCACGTTGACACACTGAGTACTGTTGATTAGGTGAATACATGTATAAGTTAATGGAGTGGGAAATTTCATTGAGAGTACAACACAAACCACTGGAAAACATAAATTATTTATAATCCTAAAAATATATAACTATGTTCCATCATGAATGAAAGGAACATTCACCATGATGATTCATATAAATAAAACCTTACACGAGCTAAGTCCGACCTTTATGAAATTGTATAAATGTATGTCTTAATGTCTCTGTGAGGCATACTACAAAAAACTCTTATCTCATTATGTGTCATACCAAATACGTTATATAATATCTATAAATACTCACTAAATAGAGTCCAACTGAAAACATCATCCACCTAACTTTCTACTAATAATAAAAAATTTAAAACATTATGGGAAATAATTATGGCATCAATAAAAACAAAAAACAAGCAATTAATAAGGAAAAAACCATCAAATAAATGTAAAATTATAGTAACCCACACTTTTCACACATAGTTATCACATCTTAATAGATTAATATTCATTACATAACATAATGACCCATGAAAGAATCATATAGGTATACTCCCTTCAGAAATAAGGATACATAAACAACTAGTTCAAAAGTGAACTAGTTTGTCTCCCACTATGTTATTAATAGATAACACCCTTATTAGACATATCATTAATTATACATTTCTTCATGACCTGGGGAAATGAAATAGAATAAAGGGTGTTCTCTAATGCCCGTGATGGTAAATAAGGAATATATAAATGATCATATGAACATAACATGATTATAAGGGTATGAGAAAATGAGAATAAAATTTGAACACTATACCCTGTATATCATAAAACATAATACCAATTCATGTAATAAATCTTGGAATTTCATAAGACATAATTCATATACGAATAAAAGAATATAATCCATGAGGGCATAAAAATTTCAGAGTAAATAGATTTTTACATAAAAATAATCATAGAAAACCATTTCCTTAGTAGTCAAGGATTATTTCCAAGACTATCATAGAAGAATGGTTTAACTCCCCAAACCATCATAGTAGTAAAATTTCACTCCCAGTACCATCATAATAAGTATAATCCCTTACTGAATTGCGTTCACTCCTTATTTCAGTCCTATTCATCTCATGAGATATTAATATTTACCTAATTAATTAGAGGGATATATAATTCTAAGATCACCTATCACACAAATAAAAATCATAAATATGTGTAAAAAAGATCATAGAACACACATCATACCATAACCCATGAAATGAAATAATATTCATAATCATTTCATCATAGTATCACTTGTTGAAAAGAAATGGGGTTCATAAACATTTCAGCAATTCATCATATTATAACCCATGGAAAAGGATAGGGATTCATAAGAATATTTATATCATAATAATAAACCATATATATAAATAATAAGGATAATATTATTGGATCAGATCCCTAAAAAATATTGGTAAATTTCAAAGGAAGCTATCCAAGATGGAAAATGCTTTCAAAATATCACTTGATAAATTTCTTGAGAAAAATACCCTTTCCACATTGAAATAAATTATTTAAAATATAAAATTTCCCAAATATTAAAGAAAAAATTTTCTTTGAAAACAAACATGTAAAATTTTAATGCAATCTTTAAGTAATTGAGTGTTCATGAGGGTGGGAAATTATATTCATGTCATATATGTTAAAACAAATATTACTTTCACATTTTAATAAAAAATACAAATAAAACTCATTCAAAAAATGAATAGAATATTAACTTTAACCCATTTTTTAAAACAGAAAACATAGACAAAATGACTATAAAAAATAATTGGATAATAGTAAAAACATCATTTAAAACATTTTTATAAAACTTGGACATGGAATAGAACTAAGTAGAGAAATAAATTTGGTTTTCATTAAAAATATTATTTCATTATCTTGGGTACTTAAAGAGAGGAAAATGATTGGAAAACATGTAATTTATTGAAATAAATAGATTAGAATAAAAGTGACGAGTTTCAATAAGATTTTATCCTCATATATTTAATCATAAGCAATCTTGATAAACAATAACATTGTGACATAAAACCCTCACCTCAAGTCTGAATCATCATGTACATAATTTATGTTTTCGAATAAAATTATGTTAATTATTTACATGGTTAGGAATATTTTTAAATTTCATCATTAAATTTATTTTATTTAATGCCTTTTTATATTCAATTAAACAATCAATTAAGTTCTCGTCGAATGTTCCGATGATATTCAGCTCATAAGTAAAAAATAAGTTAGGCATGTTGAATATGGTCAATGAGGTCATTATTTCATAATTTATAGAGTAATAATAAGGTCATAATTATCATTTTTATATAGTAATTATACTTTTAAAACCAAAAATAGAAGATGATTATGATAAATGAACTACGTTGCAATCATGAAGACGGTTGGCTGTACATACGCATGAGTAACGTTTCCATTTTTCAATGATCATGAATAAAAGAAGGTACATATTATTTTATATTTTTATAATTACCATTATATCATAAATATAATTTTATTTCATTAAATACAATTATATATATTATCCATGGGATGTGAATATAAAAAATGATTCACATCATTTTGTGTAGGTTGTAATCCACACGTAAGCGTAGACAACATTATCATTTTCATTGAATGGAGATGTAATAAAATATATGATATTTTTATTTTAAAAAATGATAAAAATTTCATTATTATCATATATATATATATACATTAAATCCATCATAAAAAATATACATGGGAGGTGATGATGGAAAACGAATTACATCGGTTCGTAAGGCAACAGTCTTCCGTACACATGAAAGATGCTTTCATTTACCATTTTATGGAAGAGGAGATGGATATAGGATATGAAATTATCATAATAAAATATCATTATAGGTTATATATTGATGTTATAATATCATCATGGTTGAATAATATTTAATGGATGTGGAAGAAGAAATAAAAAATCACTCAGTTAAGAACGATACCTCTTTTTCGAACAACTTCTTTAGGTTTATATATAATGTCTTCCTAGGATGGTTTTCTTAAGAAAAAGGAATCCATTTAATGAGTAGTAATTTAAGGAAGGGGTTTGGGAAGATATTGTATGAATAAAATTTTTATTTAAGTGTGTATAGGAGAGGATAGGGTTTTACTTTTATAAGTGGGGGTGAGGACACACTTGGAATTTTTGGAAAGAATAAATAATTTAATGTATTATTCAAACAAAATTTCTTAAAAATAAAAAATTACTGAATAATATAAAATATTGGTTCAAAATATGGAAATAAAATATAAATTATTCAAGTTTTTAGGTCATATTAACCCTTATATTTTTAGTTTAAGCCCTTGGTAAACCAGTTTTAACATTAACCGTGATAATTTTTTTTTATAGATTTTAATATTCATTATGATAAAAAATTAATTTTACCTTATTATATAATATTTATTATTCTTATTAAAAATATGAAATATATTTTACCTAATTTAATTCAATTAAGTGGTATAATTTAATTTAAAATTAAATCCGTAGATGTGAAATTTTTTTTTCCCAAGAATTTTTTTCATAAGTATAATACATTTTTATAAAAAAACTGAAAAAAATTGCTTCCAATGAAAAAATTTTCATTTATAAAAATATAATTTAACTAATTTTACTTTTAAAACCATTTTAAATAAACATTTAACTTTGTATATTCTTTAAACTAGAAGGAAATTTTTAATAAAAAATAGTATTTTCACTATTTATTGTAAAAAAATATTTTTAAAAATTATAAAAAATTAAATCTTCGATAATTTTGAAATATTTATTTCAATAATTAAGTTATTTTTTCCAAATAAGTTTTATTGAAGTTGAAAAATTTTAATTTTAAAATAAATAAGTGTACAAAACACGAAAGAACCGTTTTTTAGAAGAATACAATTTTTAAGCATGAAATTGGATTAATTATTATCCCATGCCTTTAAAAAATATTAAATGAATGATATAATTTTTTAATTAATATATAATATATAAATTTAATTAATATCATTCACTAATAGTTATTAATTTAATTTGTTAAGATAAGATATATTTCACACATAAAAACAGATTTTTGGAAAAACATTTCTTTTACTTTCAAATGATTTATTTTGACTTATAATTAATTAATAATCAATGAATTTATTTTATATATTTGTAAAAAATATAAATTTAATAATTTAGTTATTCTTATTAATTCCTTCTAAATTAATTACTAGGATATAATGGTATACTATATTATAGTTCAATTATACTAGGAGTTGTGTGTAACGTAAGCTATCAAAGAAATTAAATTTATTTAGAAAAATTATTTCATAAAATATCAAGGTGTTACATTTTACCCCCTTAAAAAAAATTCAACCTAAATATTCTATTACTCATATACAAACAAATTAGGATATTTATGTTTCATTATATCCTCAGGTTCCCAAGTAGTTTCTTTGAATTCTTAATTCCTTCAGATAACTCTAACCAGGTGAGTAGTCTTGTTCCATAACACTTTATCTCTTCAATCAAAGATTTATACTAGTTTTTCTTTAGAGAAATTATCATCCTCCAGTGGTGAATCCTCTGAGATTAATACATATGATGGTTCATGTATGAACTATTGGGACTAAGTTGGATGGATGTTGTTTATAAAAGCTAAAATAACTTTATAATAAAGAGTATTGTATTTTTTTGTCAAAGAAAATAAATCAACTCACTTTTAAAAGTTGGTGATAAGACTCACAATCATGATTAATTTATTAGATGAAAAATTCTCAATAAATTCTATTAGATCAAGAATAATTTTTATGGAAGAAAAGGTTCATCAGACTCATTGTAGGTTCATAATGATAGGAAGATCGTAATAAGAAGCTGTATTAGAGTCTGTAGGGATCTGATGGAAATATAATGATGATTTTATGATTTTTATTTCTCATATATAATAAGTTGTCTAGAACTTGTGATGTTATCCTAATTAAGGAAAGGGGGAGTTCTTCCAATCATATTGAGGTTTGGTTGGAAAGAAATGTTTTTTGTAAGAATGGGAAGTTACAATACTTTCCATTGCTAGTAAGACAATAAAATGCTGATCCAAATTGTTTTAAAAGTTATTTAGAATTCATGAATGCAATAATAAGTTTTTGTAAGAATAAATTTGGATATTTCCATTCTTAGTTCATCGGTGCGAAGATCACCAAATGCATAATTTTTTGAATGCTGTGAAGTTTTTTTTCAAAACATAATAAGATAAAGATGGTAGTTTTCAGGAAGACCAATAAACCACAAGATAAAAATCATCAAAGAAATATGTTATAATATTACTTTAATTAAAAAAGGAAATAAATTGTTTCTAAAATTTACATATCAGATGTGGTGTTCCACCAATAATTAGAGTGACCCATATGCCGATCATCAGATGTACTGATGTTTGGAAAAGATAATCATAGGAAAAATTATTTTGTGAGTTTTTGGGATCAGTGGAAAAGGAAATAAGTGAATCCTGTTGAGACTGATATGAGTAATAAATTTTAAGACTGATCAACTATATAGAGATAAACAATGTAGTCAACCATTTTCATCAGGTTTAACTGATATGATTTCATTTGGGAGAATTGGAAAAGAAATTATTAATTGTCTCTAACAAGAGGGTCAAGAATTACCAAACTACAGATGAAACTAATCTATAATAGTAATATTGATATCGATAATCAGATGCGAACTGACACTGATAACTTAATCGGACATAGGATCATTGGTCAGAAGAAAAATAATAAAAGAAGAATTTGTTTGAAGTAGTTGTAAGAAGTGTTGTCAAAGGGGGATCTTGAAGGAAGTGTTTGTCAACGAAGTATTAAGATGGTGATGAAGTGATGGCCAAGAAGTAAAGGGATCATTATATTTTGGGACTATTTTTATGGAAAAAATAAAGGAAACTAAATTATAACAAAGTAGAAACAATGTTTATGGAAGAATGTTTTTAAATTTAATATCTAAATAGTTGGTACGAAGCATCGGAATGAGAAGTTTGTTTTCAGGTGTTTTTGAGCATCATAATGAGAAGTCTTCTATTTTGATGTATTAGAAAGTGGGTTAATAAAATCAGAGTGAAAATATTTCTTCATCGTAATGAAGAAATTAGAATTGGAATCAAAATCAAACTGAAGAATGATTAGAAATTATAAAGAGAGCTGAAGTCATGAGAATATTTGAGAAGGTTTGATAAGAGTTGAGAAGAGTTGATAAGTACTAAAGAAGTAAAATATGTATCTAAAATGTAAGTTAATTTTAGTTTCATGAAATTTGGTTAAGTGTATTTTTTTCCAAATCTTACCTAAACCATATTTAGATCATCTATAAATAGTTTGAAGTACATGGTACTTCTGACACAAGTACTATTGAAAGAAGAAGAGTGAGAATATATGAAGTTCTAGTGAAAAGAAGTTTCTAGATTGATCATTACAAAGGAAGTTAGTTGGATAGAAGAAGTGCAAGGAAGGTTGTATATAGATGATTATTATATCATACTAGATCATCAGATTGGGAAATCATGTTTATATTTCCAAAATGAGGAAAAGGTATTTTAGAATTGTTTCAGTGTTTTTTTGAGAAAACTTATTAGATTGAGAAATTGGATCGGAAAATTAGACTGGTGATCAGACTGAGTATCATTAAAATGTACAGATAAGTTCTTACCCACGGATGAGTTATTTTTTGAATATTATATTTGTGAAAGTTGATAAGGAAACAGATTTAGTTAATTTGAATCAACTGGTGAAAGTTTCTTAACATGTTACACAAATTGTATTACACTATTTTGGGCTATTTGAAGAATATTCACTATTTTATTGAACATAGTTATACACAAGTGTAAGGGAATATAATACTTATTGTATTTAAACAAAATGATTGTTTTCTAGTGAATTATTTGATATTTTATTATTTCTAAACCATACCAAGGATGAAAATACTCTCGTTTAGTAGCGAACCTTGTAAATTCTTATGTTCCTATTGATGTGTTTGTTTTGTTTTCAAGAATGTAATAACTCTTTAATATAAGGTGAAGGTTGTTTTAAAATGAAGTAAACTTAAAATAAAAAGATACCACTAATTCAACCCTCTCTCTTAGTGATACTAAGACACTAGATGAGAATTTAAAAGTTGTATTAGAGAAAAGGTTCCCTTCGTTTACTCTTTTCTAAAGTTTTTGAAAGAGAATATATGATAGATAATTTGAATTCTGTGAATAGTAAGGATATTCTGGTCTTTTATGGTAAGAATTATCATTTCTAGAAATATATTATGTTTCCTTATCTTATGTCTCAGGGGTGTGATGTTCTTGAAGCTGAAATAGATAGATTTCCTCTTATTGATGATAAATTTCCTCTTACATCTATTTATAAGAAGAATCTTGAGAATGATTGAAGAGTTAATATTTTTTTACTCTCATCCCTTTATGAAAGTATGTTTCTAATATTGAAGGGTGTTTTCACTACTAAATATATCTAGGATAAGTTAGAGAATATTTATGAAGGAAATAAAAAAGTGAAGAAGGAAAAATTACAAATATGGAGATTAAAGTATAAGGATCTCAATATGGGTGAGTATGAATCAATTGGTGACTTCTTTACCAGGGTGAATGATGTTGTTATCACTATTATATTACTTAGTGAAAATTTATAAGATTCTATTATTGTTTAAAAGATCTTGATAATTCTTCCTATAAATTTTGATTCCAATGTTTTCTCATTGGATGATATAGATCCTGAAACACTATCTCTGGATGATTTATATAGTACTATCATCACTTATGATATTAGAAGGGAGTAGGATATGAATGAAAAAACAAAATTTGATCAAAAAATTTCTTTCAAGGATTCCAAGAAATAAAAGTCTAAGAATATTCTTGAAGAATAAGAAGTTGGATATTCTTACTATAAAAATGAGGTATGTAAAAATATTAATGAATTTTTATCTATGTTTTCTAAAAATGAGAAAAGAGTTATAGGTAACTTTAAGGGGAAACTTCCTTTGATTTTTTTTGAATGTGGAGCTGTTGGTCATTTTGTAGCTAATTATCCTCAAAGAAAGAAATAACAGGGTAGTTATGAAGTTGAAAGAAGGCCAAGAAGATCACGGAACAAACAAAGTTATAAGGCTAAATCCTATTCCAAAGGAAAAGATAAAAAATTATTCAAATCCAAAAGGAGAATTTTTTTGTCCAAGGATGATGATGAAGATAGTGAAGTTGAATATGAAAAGTCTACTGATAATACTAAAGAGAATACTTTTATTACAATAGTGAACAATGAATAATTCATAATCAATAGTTATGAATAATAAGAAACTCAATTATAATTTCATCTCAAAGAAGAGTTGAAAGAATGTCCAAGAAAGATTGGAAGGCTTGAGAAAGAAATCAAGAAGTTGAAAAATGAAATCTACCCAAAAAATAATAGAGATTTGTTTCATGATGATAATGTTAATCTATTAGAAGATATTGATTATTTGAAGATTTTTTTTGAGAAAGATAAGAATTGTAATGAGCATATGGAAGTTAAGTTGAAAAAAAATTATATTGGTTAGAACTTTTCCAAGAAAAAATTTCTAAATATGAGTAGAAGGTTTTAAATTTTAAGGAATCTATCTCTAATGTTAGTGAAATTTCTAGAAAGGGTAAAACTAAGAAGGATAAAAATTTACCTTCAAAGGTTGAGAAGAAAGCTAGAATTATTTCTAAGGAGAAGAAAATAGGTAAGGTTATGTATGTGGCCAAGACCAACAAAGTGGAGAAGTAATAAGTTTCTTAAAATTATGAGTCTGAAAATTTTCCTACAACTTCTGGTTTTGAAAAGGTTTAAAATAAAACCTAGTTGAATAAGAAGGATCTAATTGGGAACTCAAAGTTTGGGGTTCAAAAAAGATCATATAAAAAGGTTGATGAGAAACATTCTCACAACTCCGAATAGTATGGAAGTTATAGAGGTAAATATTTTTTTTATGGATACTGCTGTTATTGTAGTGGATATAGTCATATATTATTATTTTTGGTTTAATTAACAACATCACAACTATTTAACAAGTTACAAAAGGAAAAGTTTGAGGGGGAGTAAATCCTCTATATAGAATAATTATGATAATAATGTTTTGAAGAAATATGAGAAGGTTGGTGTAAATTTTTAAAATATCTTCCAACCTATAGAAATTATTTTTGGAATATGTGAGAAACCTAGAAATCTTGAAAAATGATGTATTGTTTATTTGTCATCACAAAAAATGTTTCTAAACAATTCTTAGAAGATGGATGTGAAGAAAAATAAAGGGAAAGAAAAATATATTATTATTGAAGATGATATCAAATATATAAAAGGAGAATGACCTTAGATCTTTTATAGTGAGTGTTCTTCCCATATAATAGGATACTTAATGTTGTTGAATAATGTGAAAGACTTGAAAGAAGGATCTGTTTCATTTGGAAATGATGATTATCTCAAAATAAAAGATGTTGGGTCATCCATCGTTGGGGAAGAAAAGTTTTAATCTAAGAAATATTTGTTTGTTGATGGGGTGAAACATAAATTATTGATTATTTCAAATTTTTTTATAAAGGAAAAAAATTCATTTTAAGAAAATATGGGTTTTTTAAAATATAGAGGAAGATGGAAAGATAGTTATAAGCGACCAACATACAAAAGGAAACTTCTTCCAAGTTATTGAGGTTCAAAAATTTTGTTACTTAGTCATGGTGGAAGAGAATCAATTGTGGCATAAAATGATGGGAAACATGTTCCATAGAAACAAGATAAAGTTATCAAAGTGAGACAATGTCCATGGAATTCCTAATATGTCAAGAATAATAGACTGGTGTTGCTCAATTTTTTCAGAGAGGAAAAATTACAAACTATGTTCATAAGAAAGTTTAGATTTGTTCAAAATGACCCCTAGAATGTCACAACCTGACCCTACCGGTCTCGAGCCGTAACTACCCCAGGCCCGCCTCCATAAGCTAGGGGCTGGCGACAAGTGCCAAAGGCGTAACAATCTCGGGGCGGCCTTCGCCTAAGCACCTGTACACACACACACAACCCACTCGATGCAGAAGTGCAGAGTAAAAAGAAAACCAAAGGACAAACAACTATAACCCAACTACATTAATGCATGAACTTCTAAATAGTACAAGTAAGGTGCTGAAAAGTAATGACAAGATAACTAAAAAGAAAAAGGGGCAAAACACATGCCCAACTAGAAAGGTGCCACAACCTGGCAACTGGTAAATGAAAGTAAAAAGCTGGTGAGTCTCACACCTGAAAATCCTAATATGGCCACTGAACGCAGCCTAAGCTCCTGTGTCCTAAATGATCCTCCGTAGTCTCTATCAACCTGTCCATTGTCTGCAAGGGCACACCAAGTGCGGGCAAAGCCCAAGCATGGGTGAGTATAAAGATACTTAGTAGGATGCCCCAAAAGCTCAAGGGAGAAACAAATGAGGTACTAAAACAGTGAGTAGTAGATAGAACAGAGAATAGTGTAAGATTACAATAGAGAGAGTGCAGCTCAACCCAACAAAAGAAAGAAAGTAGACTTGTCCAATCCAAGAGTAGCTAGACACGAAAAGCATGTGACATACCCCCCGCATCTTCGCCCCTCCTAAAAGGAGAGTAACCGAACCCAAAGAGTGGGAACAAAATTAGGGTATATATATATATATGCTCAACAAGAAACCTGAATGAGTATTTAATAGGATATCCGTCTCCAATCTCAGCCTAGGAAAAGTCGCTAATAATTATAAGGATATCCACCATTGATGCCCAAAAGTCCCGCACGCCAAAGCTGTCTCATCGCTGAACCGTACAACCATGGGTCCCACTCTGGTAACTATATTGAAAAGTCACTGTCTAGCCTCATAGAAAGGGCTGAGTCTGAGAGAAGTCATCGGGTAACCCACTACCCAGCCCAACTAGAGGGTAAACCCTAAGAGGTCATCGGGTAACCCACTGCCCAACCCCAGTGGAGGGTAAACCCTAAAGTCAATGGGTAACCCACTGCCCAGCCTCGCTGGAGGGTAAACCCTAAGGTCAATGGGTAACCCACTACCCATCGCCACTAGAGAAAAAAACCTAAGGTCAACGGGTAACCCACTACCTAGCCCCGCTAGAGGGTAAATGCTAAGGTCAATGGGTAACCCACTACCCAGCCCCGCTGGAGGGTAAACCTGGAACTGGTTCGATAAATCTGCACTACCCATTCCATCACTGGGTGTCACTTGCACCGCTATCGTTCGTAGGTTCAGAGTGCATCAAAGGAACCTCTGACCAATGCCCTTTCATGTTTCCACATTTAATGAGATCTCAAGTGAGGCTCTGCTCGCACAAACATATTACACCATTGTAATCCTCATGAAAAAACACGTGAGATAGACTACTTAATTGCTGGAAATGGACTCCCAGAGAAAAAGTTATTTAACACCGCTTTATGCTCATACGACGTCTCATGGGGCCCACACCTCAGTCCCAAAAAATGTCAGGCGAACTGCACCATCATGATGCTCTCGGAAAAACATGCCAAATCGACTATTCATACACCCCAAACGGACGTCTGATGAAAAAATTACAGTACGCTGCACACAGC
This sequence comes from Viscum album, assembly GCA_963277665.1. NCBI lineage: Eukaryota > Viridiplantae > Streptophyta > Magnoliopsida > Santalales > Viscaceae > Viscum > Viscum album. The sequence continues at coordinate 1,690,040,758 of OY728137.1, read as the reverse complement.
TTAAAAGACGGCTCGTGGGTCCCACACCTCAACTTCGGCTTCAATGCCTGAAACCGCCCTGGCCAACTTCGCCTCGATGCCAGGGTCACAACGCCACTGATGGCACCTAAAATGGACTCCGGATGTAGAAGCTGCAACTCCCCGCATTATGAAAACGGGGCCCTATGGGGCCCACACCTCGACCCCAAACCACGTCATGCAGATCACACAATTGCGTTCCTTGCAGATAACCACGAGGCGCAGGATATTCATTTACCCTGAACGGACTTATGAAGCATAAGTCATAAAAATGCAGCATACGTTTAAAAGCTGCCTCATGGGGCCCATGCCTCGGGCCCGAATTTAGGTGGGCGGATTGCGCTGTCGCAATCCCCTCGGAAGAACACTCAGAAACGAGTGCTCAAACACCCCAAAAAGATGTCGGGTGAAAAAGCGGTGTTTCACTGTAAAACATGTGAACCCGGCCCTATGCAGCCCGCACCTTGCCTCCAACTCGAATGCTTCGGAAAGTGTCTCAAAAAGTCTGCATGAGGACTAGGGTCACACTGCCGTTGACGACGTGTCAATTAGAAATCCCAAGCAGGAGTTAGGTCTGACGCAAGAGTAATTAATTAATTAATTAATTAATTAATTATTTTCATTAAGCATTTCGTGCCACTGAGCAACGAAACCAAACCGCAAGGGTTCCAAACCATCCTTGGAAGGACTGTCTCAACTCCAGGGCCACAACACCTCTGACGGCATGTCAAACGGACATCCGGCTCGTGAAGCACATCCATCGCAAGCTTTAATAATAATTTAATATTATTAAATTAAAGCGTTTCGGGTCACCCACCCTCGGGTCCAGAACTAAAAAAACATGAAACCCAAATAAAAAATTCCGTCTCGAAGAGACGAACCCATAGCCACTGACGGCGCATCAAACAGACGCGCCGTTTAAAAGTTACGGCCCCTTGAACACAAGGGGCCCAGAATTGGGCCGGTTCAGACTGTCGGCCCGCGGCCCAGCTCGCCGCGGTCCACTGGACATGGCCCGTTCAAAACCACCGGACCCCTAGGGTCTGGTTCTTCCACCGATCGGCCGAGCGGCCAGTCGATTTTCCACGTGCCGCACCAGCAGGACCCACGTTTTGTAGGTCCTTGTCCGCGCTGCACCCCCGAGGTCAGAGCCTCAGGTCTTCCGCCCCAACCGCGGCCGGCTGAGGCCGCCGCCTCCCGATTGGCCGAGCGCACCGCCTCACGCCGACCGCCCGGGCTCCCTGCTCCACTGCCTGGGCTCGCCGCTCTGCCAGCCAAGTGCACCGCCCAGCACTGGTCGCCCACACCGCGGCCGCCTGGACCCCTGCTCCACCGGAGCTTCCCCGTCCACGCCGACCACACCCAACGCTGCACCGTTCACACCCAACGCCGCACCGGCCACACCCGACGCCTCACCCTTCGACCTCTGCTCGTCCGCCGGCCGCCACATTCCGCCGTGCCTCCGGCTTGACCTCCGGCCGTTGCCCCTTGCCAGAGCCGGACCTTCCGCCGGTCCCCTCGACCACTCCGGTGGTCAGAAAAAGTATCCAAAACTGGTTTTGGAATCCTCAGGGCTGGATCTTCGCAGCGCCGCCCCTCGCTCGTCGATCCGTCACGGTTTTGGTGTGTGCGAAATTTTGGATGAAGAACGCTCGAGAATGAGATTTAGAACGGGGCTCAGACGATGGCCATGATTTTTTGGCCATCGTCCTAATTCTAGAATTTTAGAATTAAAAGAAAAATTTTATGAAAAGTCAAGAAATTGATGAAGGTGCAAAAATAAATCAGAAATCCTACCTCGAATTGGCCGTGCATCATTGTTGGCGCATCCACGACAATCCTGCTTCGATCCGCCAAGGTTCCAGTGGTGGTCACTCCTCGATTCGGTGAAGAATGACAAAGAAAACCAAAGAATAGTTGAGAGAGAGAGAGAGGAAGAGATAGAAAGAGGAGAGAGAAGGGAGAAGTCTAACTCAAAACTCATATTTTTCTATTTATAGAAAAATCCATTTAGCGCAGAATCCGAAACTATCGTGCCCTCTCATTTTATATCTCGCCTAGGAAAAACGCCCCATTTCAAACTCAATGGAAGTCTCTGATTTCTATTCCGAGACTTCATTCGAAATTCATTTGAAAAGAATGCCAGTGATAAAAATCACGAAGTCATTATTTTAAAAAGATGATTTTCCCCTGGGTTACATCTCTCGCAACAGGCCTGCGCCCACAACTTTTACACCACGCCTTGGGTAAATGACATGCTTCAGACTCAATAGTGCCCTCAGATTTTTGATCCGAGCTACCATTTAGGAGAAAAAACAACCCCACCACGTGCATAGTATAAAAACACTTAATATTTTTTTATAAAATTTATTCCGGGAACACCGGGCCTCTAAATCACATGTTGTCTCATGTCTTAACTCTGGAAATATATGTAGAAATATTCCAAAGGCTTATAGGGAAAAAATTGGGTCTCTACATCATTCCCTCCTTCAAGATTTTCATCCCCGAAAAGAAAAACTAGGAAAACAACTCGGGATACAGAGCTCACACCTAGCTCTCCCACTCTCAAGAAAACTTGCACAACAGCATGTTGGAACAACACGCGAACCAAAGGCATGGTTCATACTCATAAGGTCTGTGAATTTTGATGGATTTCATAGGAACATGCACGCACCTCATCAGCTGCGACATGTGGAAGATGCCGTGCGCCCACTCCTACCATTGGGAGGGTTGGGAAAGATGGTAGGCAACCTCTCCATCTCTTGCACGATTCCCGAACGGCCCAAAGAAACTTGAGGTACTTCTCTGGCCGAACCTCTACTTTATAAATCGCAACCGAAATCACAGTTTGTTCCTAGAACATGTTCTCATGATTCCCTCCTTCAGAATACCCATCTGGTAAAACACCCAAGGATATCCAGTCACAAAAGTTTTCACAATCGGTGCATCACAACTGAGAATATCTTACATGCTAAAAAAGTGGACGAGTCAACATCATCGACTGAAGAAAAGTTACACCCTCATGGTCCAACAGGGTCAACTTTAGGGAAGCTAACTACTATGAAACTTCCCCACCTGACGAGTTTGGGACTTTCTTGCTAAGGGAACCTACTACAACACTGCCATTTTCCCAGAACATAGACTACCTCGACATCATAGTCCTGTAGAAATTCCAACCAGCACCGTCGTCTCAGGTTCAAGTCTCTCTGGGCGAGGATTCACCTGATAAACTAGTGGTCTAATCAAACCACAAAGCGCTCTCCCAGAAGATAGCGTCTCCACATTCACAGGGCAAAGACTACCACCACCAGCACTACATTGTGAATCGTGTAGTTCTGTTTATGGGGTGTCCATCACCTCGACCTATACTTGATAACGGTATCAAGATTGATGTTGAGCACGCAAGGTACCAACGGACAGGGAAGGTGAGCAAACTCATCCAACCGCCAGAGTCTAGACATGGAAAGCACGTGGCATACCCCACGTGTCTTTTCCCCTCTTGGAAAGAGAGTAATCCCCAAAATGGGAACTTTTCCAAACCCACTAGTGGAACCTCAAGTAAAAAAAGGGGGGTCAAGTAGAAAATCCCCCACTGGAAAATCCAGAACCTGCTCTGACACTCCACCGCAAACCCCACCATGAATTAAAATATTAGAGGGACTCATCCACCGCACCTCAATACTATCCTCTTTGGGTGGTACTAACTCCCCCTCATGGTTTTGATCGCATCACAAAAACACATATCACTGGGGGAAGAACCTCTCTTTCCCATGCATTCAAAGCTACGTTGGACAACACCAACACCTGGTTACACCGACGCCCTGCGTCACCCTCAGTAACCCCTCGAATAAGGAGTTAGATGAAATGAGTACCTCACACAGTGTCTAACAAGTTCTACTAAGAAAAGTAGAAAAAGACACAGAGTATACCTCTTATCATCTCATGCGTTATAGGATTGTAGACATCCAAAGTACACAGCCACCTGAGGCCCTATCCGTTAGTTCCCTAAGCCTGACATGGGCCACCTAGTAGTGGTGGAAGGACCTCGAACCTTGTCCGCCAACCACAGTTCTTCCTGCTTTTCTGCCAACACCACCTCCTTGGGGACCACCCTGTCCTCACCTGGGAGTTCTCTGATCACGACACTGCCTCTGTCATGGTGGTGCATCTACCAACTATCTAGAAAACTCATCACATTTGGTCGAATAGTTTCACACCATGTGACCTCGTACATCACAATCATAACACTAGTCCTCCCTAGGCTATCTCAGTGCTCTATGTTGTCCCTGACCATGTGCCTGAGTCTCATCAAGGGGAGACCTCCGACGCCAAGGCCCTACCAATTGACGTCCCTCTAACAAAAATTTCTCTGTCACCAGTGCCTGCTCCAGCACCATGAGATGGGTGAGGATGCACAAGGGAACTACGCTAGCATGAATCTCCTCTATAGAGACCTTGCTCAAAATTCTGTTCTTGGAAGTTGAAGTCATGGACCACGTCCAAAGAGTACCGAGTAAGGTCTTTGAACCTAGTCACGTACTCATCCACTGCCATCAATCCCCTCTGAAGCTCCAGCAGCTCCTGAAATCGTATAAAGCGTAAGTAGGAGGGGTAGTAATCCTCACGAAACAACTGCTAGAAGTCATCCCATGAGAGTACCAACTCATCTTGCATCTGAGTAACCCTAGATCTAATAATTCCAAACTACTTGGTGGAAAAAGACTGGCTGTCAAAGCCACCATCTAACCTATCAGTGTCCAAACAAGCCTGAAGAGGAAAACCACCAACTCTAGCCAACCCTTCACTGTCTGAGGGTATGGCTCACCATGGAACCTCAGTGGTCTTTGACACTGGAACACACGTAGAGCACCCAACTTGTTCTCATCACCGGCCTACGCTGTCGGTACTATCTACTACTCCACAGGTGGAGGTTCTACTGCCTATCCTCCTAGAGAAAGGGTAATCGTATGATAGATCTTGAACTAAGTCCTCATCGCTCACAGAGTCGTCATCACGAACCAGAGCTAGTATCCTGACTGGCTATCAACACGGAGACATCTTGAATCCGATCAAGGAGTACCACAGTCAAATGAGCATATATATACCAACAAAGATGGAGAGATGACTCCAAAAGGACAATCAAAGACTCAATCCTATATGATGCACGAACTAAATTCCCTGCAACAAGTGTCTCAGTGTGCCGAGTCGACAAGTGGGTTATCAGGGTCCTGGTGAATGGATACATCGGCTTCCACACCATCACTGGACACCCTGTCCTGAGAGCTTCTCTCGAGACACATTGACACTATTTTCCCAAAACTCAACCAATTACCTTTTTAGGGACGTTTGAACAATTCCCCAAGGAACGAACCACCTATGATACCACTTTTTCACGACTCGACCATACCAGTCTCGAGCTACAACTACCCCAGGCCTGCCTCCATAGGCTAGGGCTCGTGATAAGAACTGAAGGCGTAACGATCTCATGGAGGCCTTCACCTAAAAACCTGTACACACACAAACAACCCACTCAATGCAGAAGTGCAGAGTAAAAAGAAAACCAAAGGACAAACAACTATAACCCAACCACAGTCATGCATCAACTTCTAAATAGTACAAGTAAAGTTCTGAAATGTAGTGACAAGATAAATGAATAGAAAAAGGGGAAAAACACGCACCCAACTAGAAAGGTGCCACAACCCGGCAATAGGTAAACGAAAGTAAACAACTGGTGGGTCTCGCACTTGAAAACCCTACTAAGACCACTGAACACAGCCCAAGATTCTATGTCCTCTACACTCCTCCGTAGTTTCGATCGACCTGTCCGTCATCTACAAGGGCACACAAAGTGCGGGCAAAGACCAAGCAGGGGAGAGTTTAAAGATACTTAGTAGGATGCCCCAAAATCTCAAGGGATCAACAAAGGAGGTACTAAAATGTTGAGCAGTAGACAGAACAAAGAATAGTGTAAGAGTACAATAGAGAGAGTGCAGCTCAACCCAATGAAAGAAAGGAAGTAGACTTGTCCAATCCAAGAGGATCTAGACATGAAAAGCACGTGCCATACCCCGCGCATCTTATCCCCTCCTAGAGGGAGAGTAACTGAACCCAAAGAGTGGGGAAACAAGTAGGGATATATATATATATATATATATATATATGCTCAACAAGAAACCCGAACGAGTGTGTAAGGGGATCTCAGTATCCAAGATCAGCCTAGGAAAAGTCAACAACAGTTATAAGGATATCCACCATTGATGCCCAAAAGTCCCGCATGCCAAAGCTGTGTCATCGCTGAACCGTACAACCAATGGTCCCGCTCTGGTAACCACAGAGAAAAGTCACTGACTAGCATCATAGAAAGGGTTGAGTCTGAAAGAAGTCATCGGGTAACCCACTGCCCAGCCCAACTAGAGGGTAAACCCTAAGAGGTCATTGGGTAACCCACTGCCCAGCCCTGCTGGAGGGTAAACCCTAAAGTCAACGGGTAACCCACTGCCTAGCCCCGCTGAAGGGTAAACCGTAAGGTCAACGAGTAACCCACTGCACAGCTCCGCTGGAGGGTAAACACTAAGGTCAATGGGTAACCCACTAACTAGCTCCGCTAGAGGGTAAAACCCAAGGTCAACGGGTAACCCACTACCCAGCCTCACTGGAAGGTAAACACGAAACTGGTCCGATAACTCCGCACTACCCGTGCCATCACTAGGTGTCACTAACACTGCTACCATGCATAGGTTCAGAGTACGTCAAAAGAACCTCTGACCAATGCCCTTTCATGTTTCCACATTTAATGATATCTCAAAAAAGGCTCCACTCACGCAAACAGATTACACCGTTGTAATCCTCACGAAAAAAATGAGAGATAGACTACTTAATCGTTGGAAACGGACTCCCAGAGAAAATGTTATTCAACACCTATTTATGCTCATATGGTGTCTCATCAGGCCCGCACCTCAGTCTCAAAAAAGGTCAGGCAAAATACACCATCTAGATGCTCTTGAAAAAACACGGCAAATCGACTATTCATACGCCCCAAACAGATGTTTGATGAAAAAGTCACAGTATGCTGCACACAGATTAAAAGACGGCCTTTATGCCCATGCCTCAAATCCATCTTCAATGCCTGAAACCACCCTGGTCAACTTCGCCTCGATACCAGGGTCACAATGCTGCTGACGGTGCCTAAAACGGACTCTGGATGCAGAAACTGCAACTCCCCACGTTATGCAAATGGGGCCCACACCTGGACCTCAAACCACGTCACGCAGATCACACCATTGCGTTCCATGTAGATAACCATGAGGCATAGTCTATTCATTTTCCCTGAACAGACTTATGAAGCATAAGTTGTAAAAACACAACGTACGTTCGAAAGCCGCCTCATGGGGCCCACGCCTCGGGCCCAAATTTAGGTGGGTAGATTGCAACGTCGCAATCCCCTTGGAAGAACACTCAGAAAAGTGTGCTCAAACACCCCAAACAGATGTCGGGTGAAAAAGTGGTGTTTCACCATAAAACGTGTGAACCCGGACCTATGGGGCCCACACCTTGTATCTAACCCGAATGCTTCGGAAATTATCTCAAAAAGTCCGCATGAGGACTAGGGTCACACTGCCGCTGACGGCGCGTCAATCGAACATCCCAAGCAGGAGTTAGGCCCGACGCAGGAGTAATTAATTAATTATTCACATTAAGCATTTCATGCCACCGAGCAACGAAACCAAACCGTAAGGGTTTCGAACCAAATTTGGAAGGACCGTCTAAACTCTAGGGCCATAGCGGCTCTGACATCACGTCAAACAAACGTCCGGCTCGCGAAGCACGTCCATCACAAGCTTTAATAATTTTTTAATATTATTAAATTAATGTGTATCGGGCCACCCTCCCTCGAGTCCAGAACTCAAAATCCACAAAACCTAAATCAAAAAGTCCGTATCAAAGAGGCGAACCCATAACCGCTGACGGCGCATCAAATGGACGCTCCGTTTAAAAGTTATGGCCCCTTGAACACAAGGGGACCAGAATTGGGCTGGTCCAGACCGCCGGTCCGTGGCCCAGCCACGGGTCCGGCCCAGCTCGGCATGACCCACTAGTCACGGCCCGTTCAAAACCACCAGACCGCTAGGGTCTGGTTCTTCCATCGATTGGCCGAGCGCCCGGTCGCTTGTCCGAGCGCCGCACCAGCAGGACTTGCATTTTGCGGGTCCTTGTCCGTGCTGCACCCCCGAGGTTAGTGCCTCGAGTCTTTCACCCCAATTGCAACCGGCCGAGGATGCCACCTCCCGACCGGCCGAGCACACCGCTACATGCCGTCCGCCCACGCTGTGGCCACCCGGGCTCCCTACTTCGCCGCCTGGGCTCGCCGCTCCGCCGGCCGAGTGCATCGCCCGCCCGCGCCACATCCTCTTGGACCCCCGCTCCGTTGGAGCTACCCCATCCATTCCGGTCACACCCAACGCCGCACCAACCACACCCGATGCCGCACTGTCCGGCCTCTGCTTGTCCGTCGGCCACTGCGCTCCGCCGCGCCTCTAGCTCAACGTCCGACCGTCACCCCTTGCCAGAGCCAGACCTTCCGCCGGTCCCCCCGACCACTCTAGTGGTTGGAAAAAGAATCTGAAACCGGTTTTGGAATCCTTTGGGATGGATCTTCACAACACCACTCCTCACTCATCGATCCATCACAGTTTTGGCGCGTTCAAAATTTTGGATGAAGAAGGCTCAAGAATGGGATTTAGAATAGGGCTCGGACGATGGCCGTGTTCATTTGGCCATCGTCCCAATTCTAGAATTTTATAATTAAAAGACAAATTTGATGAAAAGTCAAGAAATCAATGAAGGTGTGAAAATTAATCAGAAATCCTACCTCAAATCGGCCGTGCGTCATTGGTGGCGTGTCCACGACGCTCCTACTTCGATCTGCCAAGGTTCTGACAGTGGTCATTCCTTGATTTGGTGAAGAAAGATGAAGAACACTGAAGAACAGTTTAGAGAGAGAGAGTAAGAGAGAGAGAGAGAGAGAGAGAGGAGAGAGAAGGGAGAACCCTAACTCCAAACTCCTATTTTTCAATTTACAGAAAAATCCGCTTAGCGCGGAATCCGAAACTATCATGCCCTCTCATTTTATATCACGCCTATGAAAAATGCCCCATTTAGAACATAATGGAAGTCTTATATTTCCATTTCAAGACTTCTTTTGAAAGTTATTTGAAAATAATTCGAGTGATAAAAATAACTAATTCATTATTTTAAAAAGATGATTTTTCCCCTGGGTGACATCTCTCGCAGCAGGCCCGCACCGGCAAATTTTACACCCCACCTAGGGTAAACGACATGCTCCGGATGCAACCATTCCCTCATATTTCTGATCCGAGCTACCGTTTAGGAGAAAACACAACCCCACCATGTGAATAGTATAAAAACACTTAATATTTTTATAAAAGTTATTCCAGGCACACCGATCCTCGGAATCACACGCCGTCTCAGCTCCTAGCTCTGGAAATATATATAGAAATATTCCAAAGTCTTACAGGGAAAAAACTGGGTCTCAACATAGAATTTATTCATTTTGATATATGTGGGCAAATAATAAAACAATCAACTCATTTAGATAAGTATTTCAATACTTTAATTGATGGATTTACTCACATTACTTATGTTATGTATATGAAACACAAGTCAAATGCTCTAAAAATGTTTAATTGTTTTAGGAGTAAAGATGAGAAGGAATGTGAGTATTATATAAAGAATTTGTGAACAAACAATGGTGGTGAATAAAAAAAATGAAGAGTTTTACAGTTTTCTTGAGAAGAATATAATTCGATATGATTTCAGTACACCATAAACTCCTCAAAAAAATGGTGTGGATGGAGGGAAAATATAGAATTTTGGTTGAAATTGAATGAAATATGTTAATTGAACATAGTCTCTATCATTACTTTTGGAGAAAATCTATGAGTAATAGTGTTTAAATTCAAATAAAATGTTATTATAGTACAAGTAATATATGACTTTATATAAAATTTTTTATGGAAAAAATCCAAGTTTGAAACACTTATGAGTTTTTGGGAGTCTATGCATCATAAAAAAAAATTTAGAAACCTTTTAAAGTTTGAGAAGAGAGGTGGAGATGGAATTTTTATTAGTTGTGCTCAGGAGGGAAGAGGATATAGATGTTTAAACAAATAAATATGAAGGATTATTGATTCTGATGATGTGAAAGTTATTAAAAATACTAAGGAAGATACAAAGAAAACTCGTATTAATAAGGAAGTTGAGTGGGATGAAAGAATGTTTGTTAATATTTTTGATAAGGATATAAACACCAGTAATCCTACTCAAGAAGAATAATCAGACTCAATTTTCTTTATTGACGATAAAGATTCTTGAAAATATCATCCTAGGCTTAGGAAGCAATTGGAATCTCAAAACATTATTGATGATAAGCATGAAAAGGTTCAAATAAGAAGAATATAAAAAACATTTTCACATACTTACTTGTATTTAAAAGTCAAACTAAAATATGTGAATTAATCTTTTGAGCATCTGGAATGGGTTCAGGCTATGAATGAAGGGTTGGATCAGATTTAGAATAATAATAATTAGAAAATCATATCTATGCCAAATTATAAAAATATTATTGGTACATAGTGGATTTTATAGAATAAGATGAATAAATATGGTTAATTAATAAGAAACAATTAAAGATTAGTGTGTAAAGGTTACTCATAGATTAACGACATTGATTTTGATGAGGCTTTTTCTTTTGTGGAAAGGTTAGAAACAATAAAAATCATTTTTTTCTATTTCTATACAATGAAGTTACAGAATTTGTAATATGGTTGTAAAATCATCATTTCTGAATGGTGACCTTGATGTGGAGGTTTATATTGAACAACCATGTGGATTTTTGTTGGATAAGATGAAATTTATGTTTGTAAGTTGAAGAAAGCCTTACATGGGCTAAATTAAGCACCAAGAGCATGGTATTCCAAATTAGATACCTTCTTAAGAAAGATGAGTTTTAAGAAAGAAAGAGTTGATAACAATATTTACATCAAAGAAGGTCAAGAGTTTTCCCTCAATATAATTTTTTATATTGATGAAATTATATTTACTAGGAATGATGAATGAACTTGTGAAAGACTTGCTGAAGAGACGAATAAGTTATTTGAGATGTCCATGCTGGGTAAAATGAAATAATTTATAGGGTTAAAAATTTCAAAAAATAATAAAAACATATTTATTTACCAAGAAAAGTATGATAATGAGATTCTTAAGAAGTTTGGCATAGAAAATTTGAAACCAGTTTCCACAACGATTTTAGTGGGAACTAAGTTTTCTAAAGATGAAGAAGGTAAGAAAGTTGACTCTAAATAGTTTTGAAATCTGATTAGAAGTTTATTGTTTTTTACTACCTCAATCCTCTACATTGTTTATGTTTTTACCTTATTTTCCTGATTTCAGAGTGCTTTAAAATAATCACATCTATTGGATGGAAAAATAATTATTAGATATATTAAAGGCACATAAAATATCAAAATCAAGTATGATATCTTAGAAATTATTAACCTATTTGGGTATTCATATGATGATTGGTTAGGAAATGTTAATGATAGGAGATCCAAATCTTGTGTAGTTTTCTTTTTGTGAATTTTTTTTGTTAGTTGGCATACTAAGAAACAAAAATCAATAACTCTCAACACAGATAAAGCTGATTATGTTGCTTCTACTCGAGCTATTACCAAAATTATGTGTATGAAGACTCATTTGGAATATTTACTTGTTGAGGTGACATTACCATGACTCTTGGGCTCTAATAATCAGAGTGCCAAAACCTTATAAGAAATATAGTACAACATTCGCATTAAAAACACATTGATATCAAATGGCACTTCATCAAACACCATGTTGAGAAGAATGAATTGAAATTGGAGTATGTTTCTACATCGTAATAAGTTGCTAACATTTTCACAAAACCTTTACCAAAGTAACCCTTTTACAAACTGATATTAAACATGTGTGTCCAACCTCTTTCTAAACAAGGTTGTGTTATGTGTTTTTCTCCCCTACCTCATCTAGTATTTGGATAGTGTTTTCAAGGGAGAGAATTATTTCATAAATCTATCCATTGATATGTCCTAAAACTTTTAAGGAAGCATGTATGTGGGGGGGGGGGGGGTTGTGGGTAAGCTATGCATTTATCATGTAAGTGTGTGAACTGTTCTAACTATTTTTTGGAGTGTTTTTAGGAAAATTTTGTTTCAGTAAAGTTAAAGACATGAAGAATGTTGTGAAGAAAAACTGAAGAAGTTTTGTGATTAAATACTTTTGGACAACATGGTTTTTCTATCAATGATTATTGTTTCCTATAATGATTTAGCTGACATAGGATTATAATTTTTGATAAGTAATCCATAGATTTAGTTTACAATGTTTAGTGATTTATGAACCTTGGTTGACAATAAAATCCAAAGGGAGAGATTGTTGGGACAATGTTGGCTAGAAGTTATTTATAGAAGCTGAATGAATTTTATAATAAAGAGGGTTGTCTTTTTTTTTTTCAAAGAAATTAAATAACCTCACTTTGTAAAAGTTGGTGATCATACTCACAATTTTAATCAATTTTTCAGTTGAAAAATGATTAAGACATTCCATTGGATTGAGAAGAAGTTTTATTGAAGAAGAGGTTCATCAGACTCACCCTATGTCTAGAATGATTGGAAGATCGTAATGAGAAGATGTATTAGAGTCTGAATGGCTCCAATGTAAATATGAAAATTATTTTCTGATTTTTATTTCTCATATATCACAAGTTTTATAGAACTTTTTATGCTATACATATGAAGAAAAGGGGGAGAACTTCTAATCATATTTAGGTTTGGTTGGAAATAAAAAAAGTTATTGGAAGAATGAGAAGTTACAATACATTCCATTGAAAGTCAGATGATTCTATGGATATCCTAATTGATTTAACAATCATGAGTAATTATTGATTACAAGAATAAGTTTTGGGAATAATAATGTTGAAGCTTTCTTGTCTCATTTCATCAGTGTAAATATCACCAAACACAGAATTGTTTGAAGGTTGTTAAGTTTTGTTCGGAACATAAGAAGATGAAGATACAAGTTTTTAGTAAAAACAATAAAATAAAAGATATAAATCTTCAAATAAAGTTGGTGTAAGATTACCATAATCATGAAATGAAATATGTTTCTACTGACACTGTCCTATCAAATGTGGTGTGAAACTAATAATCAAAGTGACCCTGATACTTATCATCAGATGCAGTGATGGTTGGAAAATAAAATTGAAGGTAGAATTATTTTGGGAGTTTTTAAGATCAATGAAGAAGGAAATAACTGAATACTATTGAGACCAATGTGAGTAAGAAAGTCAAAGTCCAATCAACTGGATGAAGATAAAAAATTTATGGATCCATTTTCATCAGGTTGAACTAATATGCTTTCATTTATTACAAGATAAAAAGGATGCACTAAGAGTATCTAACATGAGGGTCAAGAATCATCAGATTGGAGATGAAACTGATCCATTAGAGGAATAAAGATACTGATAAATTGATGTGACCTAACACCAATAACTTAATTGGACATAGTACCATTGGTTTCAAAAAAAATAAGAACATAATACTTTTTTTAAGTAGTTGTAAGAAGTTTTGTCAAAGGGGGATATTGAAGGAAGTATTTTTCAATGAAGTTTGAAGCTGGTGCTAAAGTGACGATGAGTAAGTGAATGGATCATTAGAATTTGTGACTATTTTAATAGAAAAATAAAGGAAACTAAAGTCTAAAATAGTATAAATAAATTTTATAGAATAATTTTTTCAAAGTTAATATCTAAACAGTTGGTACGAAGCATCAAAATGATCGGTTTTAGGTGTTTCTGAGAATCATAATGAGAAGTATTTAGTTTTGATGTATTAAAAAGTGGGTTAATAAAATTTAAATGACCATCTTTCTTTATCATAATGAAGAAATCAGAATCAGACTTGGAATTAGAATCATAATTGGACTGAAGAATTGTTATAAAATCTGAAGTGAGTTAGAGTTGTAAGAAGATTCAAGAAGGTTTTAAAAGAGTTAATAAGAGTTAAGAATAACTAAATAAGTAAAATATGTATCCTAAATGTAATATAATTTTATTTTTTGGATTTTTTTAAATTCAGAAAACCTTTTCAGAATCCCACCTAAACCATATTTGGATCACCTATAGGTAGTAGGAAGTACATGGTGATTTCTAACACAATTTCTATTCATGGAAGAAGAGAGAGAATATTCAAAGTTCTAGTGATAAGAAGTTTCTGTATTGAGTATTCTGGAAGAAGTTAGAATCACAGAAGAAGAGGAAGGAAGATATTATTTAAATGATTTTTATATTTTTTTGGATCATCAGACTAAGAAATTGGGTTGAAATTTCTGGAATAATACAGAAGTAGTTCAGAATTGTTTTAGTGGTTTTATGGAAAACTTATCAGAGTGAGAAATCTGACTAGAAAATTGGACTTGTTATTGGACTAAGTATTATTAAAAATTACAAATAAGTTCTTACCTACTACTGAGTAGGAAAGTATATTTTTTTTAAAGATTACATTTTTGAAAGTTTTCAAGGTAAAAAAATAACTTGTTTTGAAGCAAATGGTGAAAGTTTTTTAATATGTTACACAAATTGTATTACATTATTTCATGATACTTAAAGTACATGCATAGTTGTATTGAAAATAGTGCTATATATGTTTAAGGTTATATCCTACATGTTATATCCACAAAAAGGATTGTTTTCTAGTGGATTTTGTGGTATTGGATTGTTTCCAAACCATACCAAGGAGGTAGATACTCTTTTTGAGTAGTAAACATTGTAAATTCTTCTCTTTCCATGGATGTGTTTTTTTTTGTTTTCAGTAAATTAATAACTCTTTAATAGGAGTCCAAGGTTATTTCAAAAGTAAGGAAATTTAAAAGAAAAAGATATCACTAATTCACCCCTCCCCCTCACAGTGATACATAGATCTTGGCTGTGAATTTACATGTACTTCCTTAGGAGAGATACACGGAACACAAAATAAACTCAATAGAGGTTAAGTAGAAGGGTCAAGTGATAATCTACCATCCTTACTTGATAAAGAACAATAAAGGAGAAAATACAGATAGGGATTAACTTTAATTTCTTTCCAAATATCATAACCTCCATTCATAGATAAATTCATAGAAACACCTTCTCATCCTCATCAAATTTTAGATTATAATGATGATTTTTAGCAAAATTTTTCTATTGACATAGAGATACCTTGATGTGGCATTGAATGTATATTAATTTCTTTTCCATTTTATCATCTTACTTAGGTCCCAATAGATTTATTTCTATAACTTTATCCTAGCATGTTAGAGTTATATAATTCTTTCCTTAGAGATACCCATAAGGAGACATATAAATGATTAAATGAAATATATTGTTGTAAGTAACATGAATAGAAGAAGGTTTTGTTCCCAAAAAACATTAAAATACATAGAATAAGATCTTATTATATACTCTAGGTTTTAAATGATCTCTCCAGGCTGACCATCTACCTATGAATAATACACTATGTTGAAAAGAAACTCTATATCTTGATCCTATGGAAGAATTCTCCAAACAATTATGGTAAAACTTAGATCTCAATCAAATTAAATAGAATGTGTTACCACATGAAAACATAGAACTTCATTAATGTATATTCTAGAAATATGATCAAGAGAGAAATATTATCTGATAGCAATGAAGTGTACTAACTTTATAAGGTGATTTTATATATCCCAAATAGAAATATGGCCTTTAGATGTTTTTGGGATTCCAATGACAAAATCCATGGTGATGTTTTTTATATTTATATTATTTTATGGGTAATGGTTGTAACATACTCCTAGAATTTTGTCTCCCACCTTTAAATTTCTAACATACCATGCATCAAGATACATAATCTATAATATATCCCTTCATATTGTTCCACTAGAGATTCTGTTTTAGATCTATATATATATCTATACTTCTAGTATGAATGAATAATGTGGAACTATGTTCCTTATCCAATAACTCCTTCAAATATGATATACCCGGAACACATACATGGTTCCTAAACCATACCATTCCATCATAATCAAGGTTGAACTCAGGAAAAGTTTTGACCATCTCTAGAAGTTCCACATATTCCTTCTAAAAATATTTAATCATCACTTGGATATATGGTTGAACACTCATTTGAGTAAGACAATATTTCTCACCCTCCATCAAGATTTCAAGATCCATCATTTGTAACTCAAGAAATATTGGATCTTTTGTAACCCTAATAATAGATAAGCCAGAATGATACTTTTGACTAAAATCATATGGAACCATTTTATCTTTCCCATGGTGGTAATGTATTGAGCAGTCATAATCACTAATCTTCTCCAACCATCTTCTATGGAACACACTCAAATATTTCTATGTAAAAAATACTTTAAAATTTTATTATTAGTATATATATGATATAATTATCTATAAAGATAATGCCTATATATATTAAATCAAATAATTACCATAGTTAACTTCAAATCATGAGCTAGGAAAGTTTCTCATGAGCCTTCAATTGTCAAGAAGAATAGTCTATCACCATATCATTCTACTTGAGGATGCATCCCTATACCTTCTTCAATGTATCACTATTGATTAAAAACATTTCTCCACTATAGGATAGTGTAAGTACAAGTGAATTGATAAGCCTTCTCTTTAGTTCATGGAAATTTTCCTCACATTCATATATCCAAAGATAATTTTCTCCATTGTGAGTTAACATAGTGAGTGGATTATACATCTATTAACATTTCTCAAAAAATAACTAATAATATCCAATTAAACCAAGAAAACTTATGATCTCAGTCATAATGGTTGGTCTGGTCCAACGTTCAATATCTTATAGCTTTAATGGATCAACTGATATACTCTCACTTGAGATTACATGACCTAAAAATGAAACCTTTTTAGCCAAAATTCACACCTTATAAATCTCACATTTATATTATCCTTCCTTAGTGTCTTTATAATAATACTTAAGTGATCTTTATGATCTTCCTTTCTCTTTTAATAAAATATAATTTCATCTATAATGACTACCACAAAATGATCAAAGTAATATATAAATATTATTAATTAAATCCATGATGATAGAGGGGGAATTATTAAGAACAAATGAAATTATTATAAGTTTATAGTGTCTGTAACATACATGAAATTCTGTATTGGGTGTGTCATCCTTCATGAAACTCAATTGATGTTATCCTGAATGAAGATCAATATTGGAAAAGTGTTGAGATTCACACAATTGATCAAACAAGTCATCAATACGAGGTATATGATATTTGTTTTCGATTTTTATGTTTTTAAGATATTGATAATAAATATTGGACCTCATTGATCCATATTTATTTTTAAGAAAAAGAATATTTTCACCCCAAAGTGATTCACTTGGATGAATGAATCCCTTTTCGTGATTCTCCTAGAGTTTCTTCTTTAATTCATATAACTCAATCGGGAAAATTATATATGGAGTATTTGAAATGGTTGTATCACCACATATGAGTTTTTTTGGGAACTAAAATTCTCGATTAGGTAGAAGAATAGGAAATTCTTACAAAAATTTATCAATAAACTCCCACACGATAGGTATATTTTCAATGTTTAGTTTCTCCCTAACAATTTGAGATAAGAACCCCTTTTGAATAGAAATAAATACCGATGCAATGGATTCTATTTCTATCATAAGTACATATTTATCTATAAATAGGTAGACAATTATATCTTGGTTTAGAATATACAAAATGGATTACCTTCCTTAGTAATTGATGTGGGATTTATTTAAAGAAATTCATTCCATGACTAAGATAACATAAAATTCAACCGGAGGTAGAATACCAAGATTTTCATGAAGCACATTCCCAAAAACATCAACTATAGAAGAACCATATACATGAGATGTGATCAACACACCATCAGGGATTTTCATTGCTAATTAAACATCTTGTCATTGGGGTGTAATTCTTATACCCTTATAAAATTATTTAGATATAATAGAGTGGGAAGATATAGAGTCAAACAAGACATTGGATACTCTAAAGTGGATGGTAAGTGTACCTTTCACTACATAGTTGTTGTAATACTCATTAAAAATAGTAACCACATGATATTTCCCTTTTTCTATCAAATCAAGAGGTTACTGATGTCGATCATCATCATTAACCTTAGGATTCAAGCACTGGTTATCATAATTATGATATTAGTTTCATTTGAAACATTCAAGTGTGGGTAGTTCATTATTTGTAGAATTCTCTATATTTTCATTATTAAATATCTTCTTCCCATCACTTATCTATTTGATTTCTCAATGAACTTCTTTTCCACACTTAAAACATTTAAAAATACCTTTATAACCATATCCTCTATGATCCCTTCCACACCTAGAGCATAAATGAAGGCTCATCTTCTTATGTCCATGGTTTTTATAGTTTCATTTGAATTCCATATTTCTATTCTTATAAAACCATGATATTTATGTGTAACTCCAATATAAATTTCATCCTTGATAGCACATAGAAATATTTATCCATAGATACTAAAGTCCATTATGGATAAATCCCTTAGGATACATGGTTTTATGACACTAAAGAATCGATCAACCTTACTTACAAGTTGGATGATAATACCAGAAGTATACCTCATAGGTCTTATAAAATTTCCTCATATGTACTAATGGATTCATCATCCTTCTACTTTAACTCATGGAATTAATTTATATTTTCATATGAAGAATATAAGGAAATGACTTATTGAAAAGTAAACTATTAAACTTATCCTACTAAATGGAGTTAATTTCTTCATGTTTCTTCATATTATTGATAAGATTCCACCACTTATATATTTCTGTTTCAAAAGTATAGACTGATAAAATGAATTGTTTCATAGTCTAAACACAAGATAAAAGAAAATATATTTCCAATGGTAATAATCCATTACTTAGAAACCATTGGATCATTGTACCCACTAAAATAAGGTGTATATTGGATTATGAAGTAGTAAACCAAAAAATGTTCCCTCCTTTGATCATTTGAAAGTTAAACATGATTTATATATTAAGAAATTTATGTAACCATAAAATTGAGATATTTAATTATAGATCCCATAAACCAGGTTTCTTTATAGTAAAATAATTTCATTTTCCATCACATTTAGAATTAACATGGTTCTTTTGAGTTCCATTCATTGAATAAAAATAAAAAACATAGTGTGGTAAATAATAACCATATTGGGAAACCAAATAATCAAGATAAATCAATTATAGGACATTTAAATCATGAAAAATTATTTTCAATATATGACAACACAAGTTTAACCTAGTTCATTCATGGACAATGTATATTCAAATCCTTTATAATTTATCATTAATAAAATGTGATTTATCCAATCATATCCCCTGGGAGTTTTAAACCAGGTGCACAGTAAAGGCACACTCACCATGCACCAAAATGATAGACTAGATATACTCAACAAACACCCTTTGAGGTTATTTCCCCTAAATGCATATATTCCAAAACCACATCCACTTGTAGTATCTAGACAGGTTTTTTTATAAAGAAATCTCACTATTTTCATTATTATAACCTAGGACATTCTCCTATACTTAGGATTATCCTAATGGTCCTCACTAATGTTTTATCATCCCAGTTTCCTAAGGATAAATAATACTTTCTACAATAATAACTATTGAAACTGATGATTTTCATATATAGGAATCACATCTTAATAGATTAATATTAATTACATAACATAATGATCTGTTCTATAATCGTATAGTTATAGTGACTTTGGAAACTCTAATACATAAAAAACTACTCTATAAGTGAACTACATAATCTCCCAATATTTTCATTATGACTATAATCCTTCTCAGAAATATTATACACTATACCTTTATTCATAACCCAGAGAAAGTAAATAGAAGAAAGGGTGAGATCTGATGCTTATTAAGGGTAAACAAAGGAGATATCAATGATCAATTAAACATGAAAATAGCATAAGGGTATGAGAAAATGAGAATTACATTTGAAAAATATACCATGTATACCATAGAATATAATTTTGAGTCATGGAATAATTCTTGGTGGATCATAAGGCACGAATCATAAACTAATCAAATAACATTAGACATGATAGCATAATAATAGCATATGACATAAATTTTTGGAATACACATAAGTATAGAAAATCATTTCCTTAGTAGTCAAGGATCATTTCTAAGATAATAAAAGTAGAATGGGTTCACTCCCTAAACCATTATAGTAGTTAAGGTTCACTCCAAAAACTATCATAGTGTGTAGAGTACCTTATTAAATAGGGTTCACTCCCCATTCCAGTCCTGTTTCTTTCATGAGATATCAATATTTACCCAATGCATTAGAGGTATATATAATTCAAGGTCCATGATACCAGAATGAAAATAATATAAATGTGTTACACAAGGTCATAAAAAATTCACAATATTATAACCTATGAAAAGAAATAAATTTCATAAACATTTTATCATATCATAACCCATGGAAAAAATAGGTTGTATAAATTTTTTAATAATTCATCATATCATAACTGGTGGAAAAGGAACGGTTTCATAATAATTTTTCATAATAATAATAAAACATACATAGAATAAATAAGGATAGTATCATTAGATCATATCCCATGTGATGATTATGAAATTTTAAAGTATTTCATAATAGATGGAAACTGATTTTAAAAATGACTTGGAATATTTATTGAGTAAAATACCATTTCCACTTAGATTTCGCTTATTTAAAATCGTGAAATTAACAAAATATTAAAGAAAATATTTTATTTGAAAATAACCTTGTAAACTTATAAAGGAGGATTAAAATAATTGAGTGGTCATGATGGAAGGAAATTTTGTTCATACTTTTATGTTAAAACAATGATTCCTCTCACATTTTCTAAAAATTCAAAATAACTTCATTTTAGAAAAAATAAGAAGATTCCATTTGAACAATTTTGTAAAAATTAAAAATGGGTAAAAATGAATTCAAAAAAATAATTGGATAATATTAAATTCATTATTTAACACATTTTTATAAAACATGTACATGTAAGAGAAATGATTTTACTTGAAGACATAAATAATGTCAGTTTTCTATAAAAATATTATTTCAATCTCTTAGTTTCTTAAAGATAGAAAAATGAAAGGAAAAACTGTAATTATAAGAAATAATAAAAATATAATAAAATTAATTATTTCTTGATAGATATATCATAATATTTTATCATTGTAAACTTATTCATAAGGAATCTCAATAAACAATGATATTATAAGATAAAACAATTACCTTAATTCCGAATCATCATGTATGTTCTTTATCTTCCTAAATAATAAAAGTATGTTAATTATTTACTTTATTAATAAAAATTTTCATGCTTATAATGAATTTTATTTTATTTAGTATCATGTTATATTCAATTTCAAAATCAATTAATTTTACATTGGACGTTTTAATAATATTTGACTCATAAGTCCAAAATAACCTTGATAGGTTGACTATGGTCAATGAAGTCATTTTTTCATCATAAACAGAATAATAATCATTAAATAATTATTTTTTTATCCATATATTATAATTTTAATACTAAAAATGGGATATAGTTATGAAAAATTAGCTGTGTTACAATCATGAAGATGGTAGGCCACACATATGGATGAGTAACGTTTACATTTTTCAAGAATAATGATGGAAAGAAGTTAAGTATTATTTAATCTTTCTATAATTACCATTATATCATAAATATAATATTATTTCTTTAAATATTTTTATATATATCATCCATGTGATTCGGAAATGAAAAACAAATCACAACACTTCATGGAGGTGGTAATCCACATGTACAAGCGAGCAACATTATCATTTTTCAATAAATATAAGGTGAAGAAAATGCATGATATATTACATTTATATAATGATAAATATTTCATAAATATAATATATATACATTGAATACATAATCAGAAAGATCCATTTTAGGTGATGATGGAAAATGAATTATATCAATTTACTAGGTGATATCCCACCGTACACATAAATAATGGCTTCATTTCCCATTTGATGGATGTAGAGATTGATGTAGGTTATAAATTTAAAATAATAACATATCAATGTATATAATATATTTGGTAATGTATTCATTGAATAAAAATTCTCTTGAATTGTTGATAGGATAAGAGAGGGGTTGTCCTTTTATAAGTGGGGGAGATGACATAGTTGGAATTTTTGAAAAGAATCAAACATTTTATTGTTTTATTCTCACAAAATAGATCCAAAATAGACCATTTATGAATATCTGATAACATAGGGTGAAAATATGATGATAAAAAGTAATTATATAGTTTTTAGGTTATTTTAAACTTATATCTTTAGTTTAACCCCAGGTAAACTGGTTTTAACAGTAACAATGCAAACTAATTTTTACTATTTTTACTATTCATTATGACCAGAAATTAAGTTGAAAATATTATATAATATTAATTATTCTAGTTTATAATATCAAATCCATTTTACCAACTTCAATTCAAAAAATTATTAGAATTTAATTTAAAATTAAACTTGCATAAGTGATGAAAAAGAAGTTTTTTAAGGAAAAAGTTTCCATAAGTAAAAATATTTTTATATAAAAATTGAACATAAAACTGATTAAAATAGGCTAAATTGGATTAATAATAATACAATTGAACTAATTTTACTTTTTAAACCATTTTAACATATAATTAACTTTTAAATTATTTAAAGGAATAGAAAATGTTTAATAAAAATCAGTATATTTCACTATTCATCAAAAACATAATCTTTTAAAAAAAAATCATAAATTAACTCTAAGTTAATTTTGAATTTTTGATTTAAAAAATGAATTTAATTATTTAAAATAATTTTTCTAAGAGTTTCAAATTTTAATTTAGAAAAAAGTGCACAAACCATGATAAAATTATTTTTAGAATAATATTGTTTTTAAGCATAAAACTATATTTATTATTTTCCCATGGCAATAAAAAATATTATATGAGTGATAAAAAATTTCTTAAAATATATAGTATATAAATTTGATGAAAATAATTTTCTAATAGTGATTAATTTAATGTATTAACATTGAAACACCTTGTGTGCATAAAAATGGGTTTTCAGACAAACATTTAATTTAATTCCAAGTGTTTTTAGTTTCTTTTATAATAAATTGATAAAAAATGAATTTAATTTATCCTTTTTTAAGCCATATAATTTTAATAATTTAGTTATTCCTATTAATACCTTCAAAATTATGGTCTAGGTTATAATAGTATACTATATTATAGTTCATTTAGACTTAAGGTTTCATATAATGAAAGGTATCAAAGGAATTATATTTATTTGAAAAAATTATTTCATAAAATATCAAGGAGTTACAAAAAATAAAATAAAAATTTGCAATCAATATGGCCTAAATAAATAGATATTAATTTAATTAAAAACCATAATATTTTTTTTTCTAAAAAATTAATGGATGTTAACTAGATTAAATTACAATCCCATAGTTCACACCCTACCCAATATCATTCCACAGTTCCTCACTAATTATATCAATAGTATACCAATAGAACACCTATAGATATATACCATTTTAATTGAATTATATAAGGGTTTTATCCTCTATCTTAGAATACAATACTATATATACACTTTTATCCATTAGATCTTATCAATAACATCCTTATCAAAAAACTGTTTTCCATATCTTTGGTGTTTCCCTATAATGTTATATGAAAGATGTAAAAAATTTATGTTAGGTACTATCAATTCAATCTACAATCAACCTAACACTTAGATAATTCTATGAAAAATATAATATTTGGGAGATATTTTGGATTTAGATAGTATATTAGGACATAAGGTGGATTATTATTAGAACATTTACTGAAGAAGAAACAAAATGCATTTTGGTGTTTGAATGGTGAGAAGAAATTAAGGAAAGATTTACTAGAAATAATTTTCATGTTTTCTTTTATATCAATACATATATCATATTAAAAAATATTATAAATATTGTTTTACATGTGGTGAAGGCCATTTTTATGTATATATATGGACTGATGATGTTTGGAATAGAGATATTGATGTTTGGAAGAGATTATAGATATGAAAATTAAATCAAACTTCATTATGTGTAATAACAACATGATGATTTTTGAATATGATCAATTCAAATGATAATAGACTCTACACAAGGTTAAAAATATTATTATAGATTCTATATAATATTAATATCTACAAGGGATGATTCTGGTCATGCTTCATGTTTTAAGATCATATTGTGTTGGGAGCCACAAAGGAATGAGTTGTTTTTAATTAAATTCTATATAATTTTAAAATACATTGAATTATGGATAAATAATTTGTTAAAAAAAGGTATTGAAACTTGAATGAATATATAAAATATTAATGTATTTTGAATTAATGTTGAAACACAACCTAATAAAATGATTCATTCCATGATTAGATAATTAAATCTTATGATGTTATGAACTATTCCATCATAACATAGAAATCATGTTATGATGCTCAACTATGAGTTTTAATGTTTTCACTATTTTTGGTGATTACAAGGTGTTTTTGTGCAAAGGTGTATCTTATTCCATAGTATAGGATAATATGTGGATTTCATGATATTATTGCATCATGAAGAGAAGGTGTGAAATTTAATCTCATTTTTTTAGGTGACTAGTTTCATTGAACCATAACACATGAAATCACCCCAAAATAATTATAACTAGGGGAAAAAAGATAAAAATTACAATGTTAAGAATTTGATCTCTCTAAAAATAGAGAAGAAATTTTATAAGTAGCTAGAGGAAAACTGGTTGATCTTCACACAATTCATAAGGTCGCATTATGATTTATACTAGTTTCCATAATTTTAGATTTTTATGATGTGTCCCATTTTTTAATTTATGAGATGCACAAAAGAGATGTTTTATGTATTTTAAATATATATATGGTTGTATTGAAGGCACAACCAAATATAAAGTCTATTGAACAAGTGAAATTAATTACAATAAGTTTCATCTTTGAACATTAATTTAACATTAAAAAATATAGAGATAGATTTTATACTGTGTATGTAATATTAAAAAGTAAATTCGTAGAAGAAGAAAGTGTCTGGTAGAAAATGACAAGAGTGGTTATTTTTATGCAACTAGAAGAGGAAAATAAAGTTGAAAAATGAAAGATTTATAGAATTTTATCTCATTTAAAGACTATGTTATTATTAAAATCTCAAAATATATACCATATATTATATGAGATCACATTATATAGGTTAGGTGACACATTTTGGATCACAATTTCAAGGATAAAGCCTACTTGTTTCTAATCCACATGGGGATTATAGTCGAATATGTGATCATGGGGTTTTTTTGAATCAGGAAAAGGATGTATCTTAACATTTTAAGTAGTAAACCTTTTAAAATATGTTATAATTATTCTATTTGTGTCATGGATCATGTGTGTTTTTTGTAAAATTACCCTTGTATACACCTTAACTAATGATGAAGGTTTTTTATGGAGAAAATTAAAAAGAAGTGAATCCACATATTCACCCCCAATTATAGTGAAATATCATTATCTATGAGGGTCATTTTAACTGGTATTAGTGAACCCTAGTTTCCTTTAAAAAATATTAGATTTTCTATACTTGAATGGAATGTTTTATTCTGTATTTAAAGTTTTAGGTTCTGAATATCTATTTAATAATGGAAAAAATATATTATGTGTAAAATGGGATTTATAGTTTTTATTTGAATAATTATTATATTTTGAATGATCACATGTTTCCATATCTTATATTTATTAGTATATATATATTAGAGGTATCCACTGATGGGTTTTATCCTCATGTTAAATATGAATACCCTCCTTTTTCATATATGACTTATAACATAATTTTATTATATAATATTACACTGTCAAATTATATAGAATATTTTTAGTATCAATGCCTTAAAAACTATGAATATAATACTTTAATTACATAAATGATATTTATTCCTCTTCAAACAATCATTTATTTCAATATTAGTCCACTTTATAGGAAGTAATTTGCTGAGAATATGCACCTATACAATTATGTGAGCATAAATTCCAAAAAGGGATAAAAAAATGGAACTTGAAGTATGACATCATGAATAATTAATGAGGCATTACAGTAGTCCATGATTATAAAAACATGAGGTATAACATAAGATCATGATGATATGTACATAAGGCATAACATGTGAATGTGGGAAGAACATAAAAATGATACATTTATACGAATATCACCATGGGTCATCCATAAGGTGTCAACAAAATATTACCAAGTTTTTTCACCATGACATCATAGAAATTTTACAAATAATTCTTCAAGGTATCATAAACATGTTATCTTTATAGATTAATTCTTTACCCAATGTATTTAAGCACTGTTAGGGTGCACCCTTTATATGGGTAAATTTATGAGTTCTAAGTAGATAATATATAATAAGAACATTTTTATTCATTTTAACCAACATGTACCAAATGTAGTTATTATAAATATATGTCTCCAATAAATGATATATAGTCATAGAAATATCAATACCCTTTAATTAATGTCAGGTTGGGTATTTGTAACATAAAAGTATATCATGGAAAATAAAATAATTATTTTGACAACATAATAAGTTTACATATTATTTTATTGAATGAGATCAATGGATGAAAAATGTATTTTATAAATAATAGAAAATCATTTGGAGAGTGAACACATGATTATATAATCAAATGAAAATAAAAACAATTATTCCATGGAAAGTACAAGGAAAAATTAGAGAATGACCATCTATTACATTAAGTTTTACTTTTTAAACATAGAGGGGTGATTCCTTAAGAGATTTATAGTTAAAAAAAGGTATTAATGTGATAATAAGAGAGGGGGAATTTTATAATGATCTTGGGAGTGAATTAAATTGGGTTTAGTGGTGGGTTTTTAGAGAAAATTGACGAGAATTGTTTATTAATTTTCAAATATATTCTTTGAAATTCTATATTTTGGAAAATACATTTACCATCAAATAACCATGTGTTTAGATCATGGTTTATTAGTATAAGAAAATTTTATTTAAATATTATAATTTTAGAACCAAATTCATCTTATATATATATTAAATTTACTACAAAATAATCATTTATTCATTAAAAATCCATTTTAAATGTCAAATATTCCTTTTTGACTTTAGAATTTCATTATATACTTTTAAAAAAGATGTTAGTACTTATAAAATAATAAAATAATTAATTAAACATATTTATGTTATAAAATACATAATATATATTATTAAATATTTATGATGTCATAAATTATACTAAAAACACAAAACAATATTTTTACTATTCACTGAAAAGTAATGTATTTTATAAAATTATCAAAATTTTACCTTAACCTAATTTTGGTTTTCTATTTTTAAATATTTTGATAATTTTATCAAAATAAATTTATAATTATAATAATTAAATACTTCAAAAAAAATTACATATTTTATATTTAATATTATTTTTAAATGGAAGAATATTATTTTTTTAATTTAAGGAATTCTAAATTTTATAATATCATACATATTTATTCATAAGGAGTATATAGAACTAAAATAAAACATTTAAAACATAATTATAATATATAATAATTTTTAATTTAAATTCAAACAAGTATTTAACTATTTTATTGGGTATTATTACTATTATAATGAATATATAATGGTCACATAGAAATAATTAGGCAACAATCAGATCCCAATCATCAAATTCCCCATTAAACCCTATATATAATCCATAATTATCATTAATAATCTTCCACTACATCAATTCTAATGGTTTTACACTTCCCTTGATTATTTCTATTGTATTAACAATTATTATCTTCTATTTTACTGACATCATATTAGTAGCGATCTTTATGGGAGAATTATGGCATATAGTGATTCCCATAGTGTTTGATTTATTCACTTTCATTTATTTCCTAATATAATTCATAGTAGTTGCAAACAAAAAAATTTCATAACATGTAATGTTCTGATGAAATACAAGGTTATTATTGTTTTCTTCTATTTTAGAAGATAATAAAATACAAATCATTTATTTTATTAATAACAAGAGGAAATTTTGGGAGGTCACATTATCCTCCCTTTAGATATTTCACCCTAAATTTTTTTATTTCCTTAAAATAAAAGGTGTAATTTATCCTTTATCTCTTTCTTAGGATCCTAGGCTTTTTCTTTGATCATTTTATTTTTCTATAAGATATTCACTAAGAAAGTTGTTTTTTCCTCAACACATATTAACTATAATTAAGTATCTAGATTAGTTTTTCTTCAAATGAAAGGACATTTTCCAATTAAAGAACATTTTTTTCTAGTATATTTTTTGTTCCAAACATATACCTTCTTAACAGGGACATATAGAAGACTCCTTGTCCATTGAAAAGATTTTGTGGTAGTGCTAACAAATAGGAAATTTCTACAACACAAGCAAGAATATCAAATAGTCAAATGTACATTGGACTATTTCCCCCTTAATTAAATATATAATGTCTCTATTATATGGTAATAATTTTAGGAATACATGATCTACATCATGAAATCATATGTATTTCCTTTGACTTTCCACATAACTCTACTGATGAATCTAAGAAGCACTGAAATGTTTCTCTATCACATGAACCTTCTCTATAGAGCCTTTCACAATATATCATACAACAATTTTTTTCTTTCTAACATTTATCCCAACATTTTGGTGTTCTAAATTTTTTCCCACAGAGTGCTTCCTAAGGTTATATTTGACTGATTGAGTGGAAACTATTATTGTTAGAGAATTTAACAAGTGTAACTTGATGATCCCAAATCCCTTGAAAATCACATGATTTATCACCTAAAATGATATCCAATTTTTGTATAGTACACTCAGAATACCATAAGTATAATTATTATAGGTTTTTCTTAGGATTAATTTTGTATTCATGTCCTTTTAAAGTCTCCTCCAGAATAAAAAAGGATATCAGGGATTTTTGTCAAAAAAATTACAACGGTTCTCCATGAAGTATCACCACATCATGAATATAAAAATGATCAAGGTTATTAAGAGAGAAGTACTATTGTATGGAGATAAAATGAGTAGATATATTTAATCTTTCAAAGACTTCCCATATGAAATTATTTCCCATAGATGTATTAGGAAGGTGAATAACAAAGTCCATTGTGATGTTATCCCACTTCCATATAGGTATGGGTATTTTTTCACCCCTCATTTGGGTAGTTATATCTCAAACTTCACTTTCTAACTTACCAAGAATCTTTCAGTATAATTAGTAATCACAATTTTTATATTATACCACCAATAATGATCTTGTAGATCTATATAAATTTTGGTGCTTCTAGGATGTATATAGAACGTAGATGTTACATCCACAATTTTATTGAATATAATATTTTTACATTTAAATCAATGTTTATGGGTGTAATGTTAATTAATATCTTTTGTTTTAGAAAAAATATATGTATTTAATAATAATTGAAATATAATAAAAACCAGGGTTTGTAAAATATTTTTTAAAAGTATGTTTATTAAAAATTTAGTGTAGCATAACATATATTAAGAAAAGTTGAAATTATGATAAATAAAATTCCAATTGAAAATAATTATAATTATAAATATGTATTAAATGAAAATATTAAATGTATATATATATATATATTAATAAAATAATTATACATATATTATAATATTTTAATATATTATTTATTATATATATATATATATTTTAAGTGATTATTTTTTAAGAAAAATTGTTTAAATAAAATTACCTACTATAAAAAAATGTTCATAGCCAGCCCTTTTGTTGGGGGATATCAAACTAACCAATTAAGGTTGAGGTAGATTATAAATAGGTTGTGTGTATCATTCACATGGGATAGGTAGTAAGCTATTATATGGATCATGAGTAGCTAATAAGACATTCCTATAGTGGACCCAGATACTCACTTTCAGGGAGTCACTGAACTGTAATCTCTTATCAACAAGTAAGAGGCCAAGTGATTAATTGACGCGGGTTCTTGTAATGTAGAAAATATATATCTAATTAAAACTTATATAAATAATGGGGATCACTCAAAATATTCATTTTAGGTCATCTGATCAAACTTGAGCATCTTATCCTTCCTCACACTCTAAGCTTAACAACTCTGTTTCTAATTGCTTCTTCTTCCTCTGACACTAGCCTCATTTTATACTTTGTCTACCTTCAAAGAATTTAAAACCCATATTTCCTCCATCATCTTCATCACTCATATATACCATGTTCTCTATAAACTCTATATAATGATATAACATACATCAAAGTAACTATATTTTCATGGAAACACTATTAATAGAATTGTGATGTCCTTGGCTCGATCCATTGATAAGTGACTTGAACCTTGGGTCACATAGAGTCAATAATGAATCACTATATGATAATAGGTTCTAACTATCAATGAGGGTTATTGATTTTATAATGGAAATACTATACCCTGATGATTACTGTAGAGAAAAATAAAGAAATATATAAAATAACCAGTGGAAGTAGTAATAATGGAAACATAAAATTGGTCATCCAGAAAAAATTAAACTAACATAAATAATTCTCAGTTATATATAAAAAATAATGATGTCATGATTCTATAAAAAATGGAAGTATGAGGACAATAGAGCAGTATAAATATAAAATGCATGATATAGAAATTTTTTACAAAAGATCAAAATCTAACGACATAACTTCACAATCACTATCTTGATCCTCTCTCCCATACTCACTACTATTATAGAAAATAAATCATACATCCCACATCCATGAATTTTTTCCAGGTATCAATCAATATCCTTAATAGGGTGTGAGTAAAACATAGTATTCCACCACCAATGGTTCCTAATACTATATAGTTAGTGAGTATATAACAAGTTATAGTGCAGATAATAATAGTGAAAGTAGTAAATGAAGTAAATAATAATCATTTCATCTTGAATTCCACATTGTATGCCCATTTGGAGGTATTATATTTGGAATAATCTATAATGTATTTGAAAAATGGTTATTTTATAACAAGGGGAAGAACTCAAATGTGTAACCATGACATCAAGGTATAATGACAGTCATATAAGGGACCAAAAAAATTCCATGTTAATGATGACTTATTAGTTGAGTTAAAGTAAGGAATTAAAATAAAAATACACCCAAAAGTGTGGTATTAATAGAGGTGGGAGTCTACCATGGGTGTAATTAGGCACAGATGGGATAACAAATACATGGAATTGTATTTTTTTAAATCAATTTTTCATTTAAGGGGAAACACATGGTGGGTATTTCGTGCATGGAAAAATGTCATATCACATAGACATAAAAAATTTGGAAAAAGTAATATACCACAAAACTTTTATTTTTAGTAGACTCATCATCTAGTATTATCCTCTAATCTAGGATATAAAGGGAGAAATAAGAAAAATAAACAAATTCCATGAAAATAGGGAATATTAACTCACATAAAAATAACATTCATTATGGAAAGATAACTAGAGGAAAGGAGAAATAGGAATGAGATAATTATAATTTTTTATAAAACATGAAAAATGGTGGTCGAATCATATGTATTATGATGTAGGAGGATTAAATCCTATGTAGAGAGGACGAGGGAGCTTCCAAGGTGGGTATCTACTAGAAATCAAGAATGAAGAAGAGGAGTTAGTTTTTTAATATAATGAAGCTAAAAAAATTAATTTCACCTTTCAAAAAGGGAGTGCACAGTTTGGATGCATGGTTAGAATAACTGTGTGCTAATAACGTACAAGTACTTTTTGGTGCGAAACTACTAGAAATGAAGAAGGAAGAATAGGGGTTAATGTTTTAATGGAATATTGTTAAAAAAAATTAATTTCTCTTTTTAAAAATGGAGTGCACAGTTTATCCAAACTTTTATAATAACTATGTACCAATAGTGCTCCGGTACTATACAAGGGCGGACAACCCTCACAATGACTAGCTCATTGTTAGAAAAAACATGTGTGACCTATGAGTAATCTCTAAAAAAAATCCACCCATCCTCTCATGAATAAGTTTATAATTAGAAAAACCGTGTGGCAACCATATGTTTCAGCTCTGTAGCATATTTGATGTTTTTCATATGGTCATGTGGCCTACCATTCAAAGTTATTAAAACTATTAATATATTATTTTTTTCCACATGGATGACCAACATAGAAACTACTGACCATGTGCCTCATGTTGTTTCTAAAAAACTATAGCTCCATGCTCCGAATAAGACCCATACACTCTCAAACCCTTCCATTAATATTTAGAAACTTTTATTAAGGTAAAAAAGTTGTCTAAAGAGTAATTCAATGAATATGTACCTCTATAAAATGTTGAAATCTTACAACCTACCCTCCTTGAAACAAAATTTCCACTATTTTTCCTTTAGAGGAT
The DNA here is from genome assembly GCA_963277665.1 of Viscum album. NCBI lineage: Eukaryota > Viridiplantae > Streptophyta > Magnoliopsida > Santalales > Viscaceae > Viscum > Viscum album. Next base: position 1,690,008,108 of record OY728137.1, on the reverse strand, counting down.
AGTTGATCAATATCAAAGAATATTTTTGGCCACTAAGACCGTACGTCAGCCTCTCGCTACTTGGACTCATCCTATATATATCTATGCTAATATAAATCCCATACTAGAGGACTTGGAATCTAAAGGGTTTATACGACCCAATACACCTCCTTGAGTATAGCGACCTAATATTCTCATAAATGGATATCATATATTTGTAGATGAATATTCATTTCATTACACAAAAAAACACCTAAGGACTAAAAAGTTAGTGCCCTTGGAAACATGGAACAAAATATTCTAATATGTGGAATGATATTAAATATTTCCCACAAATATCTTCTCATTTAGTACTCTTCATATAGATACACTACATAAAAAAATTCTTTATAACCTAGGGAAAGGAAAGGAAATAAAGGGTGAGCTCATATGATCAATAAGGGTAAACATAATAGATATCAATATATGATCATATAAAAGAATAAGATAAGAATAAAGGAACATGATAATAAAAAATAACTTATGAATTTAATACCCAACCCTTCATAGATCTAAACATGAGTCATTACATAAATATTGGAAGTTTATAAGACATGAATCATAAAGGAATCAAAGAACATGATCCTTGAGGGAATAAATTTAGCATAATACATAGAATTTTTTCATGCACATAAGAATAGAAAATATTATGTCAAGGATACCCACCAAGACATTCATAAAATTTCAAGCTTGGCCTATCCACCCGTGTACCTACTTTAGGCATGGGATACCCATCGATGTACCCTCCTTTTTAGCGGCTACACATCCTAGGTGGGATACACCACCATCCCCAGTGGGAAAAATTTCCTTATAGTGGAATGGGTTCACTCCCTAAAATATAATGCTAGTTAAGGTTCACTCCCAAGACAACCATAGTAGACAAAGTCCCTTACTGAACCGAGTTCACTCCCAATTTCATCCCTTTTATACAGAACCGTGTTCATTACCCATTCCAATCTTGTCTTATTGAACTGGGTTCACTCACTATTCTAGTATTTTCTATCTTATGAGATATGAATATTTACCTAATTAATTGGAGGGAGATATTAGTCCCAACATTCTTTGGTTATTGCGTAATCATTATCCTTGGTTATAATATAACCACCTTTCTTGGTTATAATCTAACCACCATCACATAATGAAATTCATACACATGTGTTCCACAAGATTATAAATAATTCATCATATTAAAACCCATGAAATGAAATAGGTTTTATAAAAATTTAACCATAACATAACCTATGTAAAATAAATTGGTTTCATAATCATTTCAATATTTTGTCAAATCATAAACCATATAAAAATAATCAAGTCTTATAAGAATTATATAATTGTATGAATCATAGAAGAGAAATAGGTTTAATAGACATTTTTTCATTATAAACATAGATAATGTAGAGAAATAATAAGAATGGTATCCTTATATCATATCCTCAGTAAATCATAAGTTAACTAAAAGAATTTTATCTTTTATTGAAACTAATTTTAAAATACTACTTGGAACATTTCTTAAGGAAAATTAATTTTATTTGAAAATAAAATTGTTAAAACATAAAATATTATGAAAATAATTTTATTTGAAAATAACCTAGAAAAATTATAAAGGGATATTTTAAAAATAATTTTAAACATTTATTGAGAAAAATATCTTTTCCTATTTTAAAAATAAATTTTAAAACATAAAAAACTTTCAAAATATGTTTCTCTTTGAAATAATTTATTTAAAATATAAATTTTTTCCAAATATTAAAGAAATAATTTTATTTGAAAAGAAAATTGAAAAAATTTAAAGTAATATTAAAATCATTGAGCAATCATGATAGTGGGAAATACTATTCATGACATGAATGTTAAAAACAAATACTCCTTTCACATTTTTGGTAAAAGAAAAATATGCATTGTTTTTTGAAAACAGCATAAATATTCAATTTAATTATTTTTAAAAATTTCAAAAATGGGTAAAAATGTCTTTAATAAATCATTTAAAAAAATCAAAATAAAATTTGATTTTTTTAAAACTTGTTTTTTTGAAGAAAAAGGGGTTTCATCCAAAAAGACTATTTTTCTTAAAGACATTTTTTGGACCCTTGAGTATATAAAGATAGAAAATTGAAGGGAGAAAAAGTATTCTAAGGAAATAACTAGATGATATTAAAACTAATTATTTTATTGCGATATATATCATAATATTTCATCATTGAAGGATAATCATAAACGATCCTGATAAATAAAGACATTGTGACCTAAAACACATACCACTTTGGTAACTTTGAAAAGTAATTTACATGAAGAAATAACATTAAATGAAATGTAAAATGTCATGAGGATATATAAATCAATGATATTAAATTTTAAAAGTTCTTTATATACACCTCATAAAAGAAGATAGGTGCATAACATAATCATATCTATCAAAGAAGGTAAATTCAGAAAAAAAATCTATTACCAATTTGGTAAATTTTGAAACATAAACCCCACGAAGGATAAATCCTAAAATAGATATGTAAATACCAATAATTTTATATATAATCATAATATTATAAATTCATGGGGATTATATATGCCACATAAAATAAACATGTGGTGAATATGGCTTGTGTCTCAAAGAAAATAAAAGTGAGATGAAAATCCCTTACCATAAGTCTTGAATTTCTTCACGCATGTTAATACTTCATATATAATAAATATAAGTTTATTATACATATATTAGATAATTTTTTTCGTATATATCACACCATATCTATTTTTCTTATGACATTTTATTACCCATTTATTAATAATTCCATGTTAAAGTCATGTTTCAGGAAATAACTGTTTTGTATTTTGTATATGTTTTGATTTTTATTTTTTGGTATTATTACATTGATCATGGTTTCATAATCTCCAAAATTTAACACAAGAAATAAATATCATATATATTCATTATATATTTATTTAGATTAATCTATAATTTTTTTTGTTAGGAAATGAAATACACCATTTATGGAGATGGTAGGCCGTACGCACACATGAAATATTTTTCCATATTCTTGTTAGATTAAAAGGAAGAAAATAAAACGATATATATTATAATTAAATAATCTTTTTTATGTCATATATATCACAATTTTTTATTAAACACATACTTAATACCTTTCATATAAAGCGTGAATGAAGTGAAACGCTTCTCAAGATTGTAGTCTTCCGTACACACGAGCAATTTTATCATATTACCATAAAATGAAGAGTATAAAGGTATGTGTTATATAATAATTAAATAATAATAATAAAATTAAAAAAAATATTATATAAACAACAATTACATCATTATTTATTACCTCGAGAGGTGGTAATGGAGAAATAAATGACATCAGTTCATGAGGTTGTAGTCCACCCTACACACGAATGACAATTACATAACCAATTTGATGAAAGTAGAGATGGTTGTAGTTAATCAACATAACATACAAAAATCTAAGTATATTTAAGATATTTATGATATTATATAATATTGGTATAATAATAATTGAACATAGAGAATAAAGAAATAAAATAAAGATGCTTATTTGAAGAACATTACCTCTTATTCAGGTATTCCCCTTAGTTTTGCACTAAATCATTACTAGGATGGGTTTATTACCAAACTAAGGATTATAGGATGAGGGGAGGAAAGTAAGGAAGTTATTTGGGGATTTATTTTCCAAACCAAAGATGTGTGAAGGTGTAAGGAAATAAGGATAGTGGGTGTCTATTTATAAGCGGGTGAGAGGACACACATGGTATTTTTGAAAAAAATTGTGTAATCCCAAGTTTTTCATAGGTATAAAGGGTAAAAAATAGTTAATTATATAAAAATATATATTCAATGGCCTAAATATTCTCATAAAATAGTTTTAGACAAGTTTTTATATCAAATTTACCCTTATCGTTTTAGTTTTACCCACGGTAAATCCATTTTTACCTTAATCATGATGACTAATTTTTACCACATTCAATATTTATTTTGGTCAAAAATTAAGTTGAAATTATTAGATAATATAAATTATTTTTATTTTTAATATAGAATCCATTTTTCCAAATTCTATTTATATAAGATGCAAAATTCAAATGTTTACAATGTTTTTATATCAAAATTCAATAGGAAATTAATTAAAATTATCTAAATTGGATTAATGGATGTGTAATTAAACTAATTTAACTTTAAAACTAATTTGAAATATAATTTCAATTTATAAATTATTTTTTGCAGTTTTTAATTAAAATTTAGTATTTTCTCACTATTCTTGAAAAAATGAAAATTTTCATAAAATTCACAAAAATTCACCCGAATATAATTTTCATATTCCAATTTTAAAAATGTTTTTTATTTTATTAAATTAATTTTTTTAAAGAGTAAAAATTTAATTTTAAAATAATTGTTCCATAAAAAGGTGATAAAACTTTTTTTAGAAAAATATAGTTTTTAAGCATAAAATTGAATTTATTCCTATATCTTGTCAAGAAAATATATAATATGACTATTAAATATTTGACTGAATATATATAATATAAAAATTTCATTAAAATAATCCATCAAAAGTAGTTTTTTTATTTTATTGAGGTAGTTTAGATTTGTTTTCATCAAAAATAGGTTTTTAGAAACTGATTTATTTTATTTTCAAATAATTACATATTTTCTTTTATAATTAATTAGTTTCCAAACAATAAATTATATATACATGTGTAAAAAATATTTTCATAATTTATTTAATCATATTCATACCATCCATTCCGATGGATAGGTGATACCTATCTTATTAAAAAATAATATTTTAATTGTATGACATGTTTCATTTAAGCTCATTGATGTATGTAACACAATATAAATTTGGTATTATGTGTAAAAAAACCAAATGTATCATTTTATATAATGAAACATAATCTTAGTTCCACCGATAACACAAAACAAAATCAGTGTTTCTTGTCATATAATGTATGAAAAGGATCAATTCTATTTGAAAGCAATAATTTCTCAAAATCTTGGGGTGTTATATTCTACCCACCATAAAATGAATTTCAACCTAGAAATTTATCACAGTCATTAATGGTTAACATTTGAAAATTACTTTAAATAAATCCACATTATACAAATGAATAATAAAACTTCCCTAAAAAACGGAAAGTTGGAAACATAAAGGTTACCTAAATTAACTAGTAACTATGTTTCCATATAGAAAAACATAGATGGGAAGTGAATATTTGGACATGGAATAAAATAATAAATAATTATAGAGAGTGATAAAGACCACTAATTAACAGAAAGTGGGTGATCTAGAGAAAGTTAAAAAAAATAAACCGTAAACCAGAGAGGCATGAAAAAGGTAATTGATAACATCAAAAATGATGATAATGAGACAATATTTTATTCCAAGATCCTTTTCCTAAATATAAAGAATTTTCATGAGAAGATATACTTACTTTATTTCATTCCAATTCATAAGAACTATCTCACCTTTGGGTTTTGACTTGATCAATTTCCACATCATCTCTTACTCCAAGAAATTAAATTTGATTTGTTATCAATGAAGCACTAATAGATCATATGATCCATAAATAGAATAATAAGTCATTCTGTCTATATTTAGTTGTTATCACAACAAAATGGTTAGAAAAAGTTATGCATAAATCTTCATAAGTTTAAATAATACATTATTCTCTTAAGACTCATCCAAAGATCAACTTAAACCATTCCATGAATGCTTAACCTTATAACCCTTATAAATGATTAAAATCAAAAAATGTAGAAAGAAAGTCAATAAATTTCCAAAATGAACTTATCCTTAATTCCTATATTCCATAAAGCGGATCTTGATTCTCACATACCAAACATGTGAATATATTCATCATGTATTATCTTGAAACATGGTAAAAACATGAATTACCATAAAACCTCAATGAAAACATGCATTCTTCCTCAATAATTGAATAATACAATAGATTATTGAATATATTATATAGATAAAATAATATTGCAAACTTCATCAATGATAACATAAACCACTTTTTTAATAAACCCTCTATCATTTATGAGTTTATTTATACTATCGAATTTACTTTATCTATATCAATTATCTCTTTATCCAAAATAAATAACATTTTCTCAACATCAGGAACATATTAAGGGTTACCTTCACAAAATCAAAATATAAACTTTACATTTAATAACTTTTCAAGTCTATCAGTATCATTCAAAATATTATTTAAAATACCTAACAAAAAACTTATACTAAACAATAATAATATATTTCATTATTCATATAACATAATACTCAAATTAAAATACATAAATACTTCATTCACCCCACCTCCTTCTCAAACCATTAACTATTATCAATAATATCATTCATTAATACCTCTATCCTTTCAAATTTAATTAGTAGTATCTTAATCACTAGAAATACAACCATTAGTCATACAACCTTATATATTTTATTCATGAGATTTCCCCTTTATAAATCAATTTTTACAATGACTATACTTTCCATATTTAAATCATTCAACAGTAGATGATATCTTAGGAAGACCAATATTCCCATATATTTAATTAACTAAACTTCTCATTTTCCCTTTCTAATTACTTACTTTGTTTCCATCTTTTATATAGTCAAAACATCTTCTCTTTACTCTAAGACATTTTCTTGGGTGTTTCTTTCAAAATTATCAACATATAAGAAACCAAATCTTCTTTAATATATGGCTACCATCACCCAAACTCTCAACGAACTCTATCCTCTTCTTCTTTGGTGAGTCTAAGAGTTTCTTAAGGCACACATTTTCAATAATGTTTTATAAAAACTAATTATGAATAATCAAAAAATACTTTACTCCAATCCTCATCCAAATTTTACTCTCATTAGAAAATCATCCATCACATTCAATGTTAAACCAGTTCCTTTTGGTTCTTAACATTGACTAAAACCAAAAAGTAGTGTGAGAAAAGATAATCATAATGAAAAAATAGTCTAAAAAATCATTTAGGAGTTATAAACAAAGAAATATTATTTTTAATCTATGACACCTTTAGTTTATCATAGGCCATTGAAAGAAAGTTTTTATTTAAATCCTTCATGATGTTTTGTAAAGAGTTTTTGAATTCCCAATGTATATCCCCTAGGAGTGTCAAACCAAGTGTGAAGTAAGGATCATTTTTGTGCACTAGTTCTTGGTCAATTCTAGATCAATACGGTACTTTCATGGTTATTAACCCCAGAAACATCTATTATAGATCCACATCAACTTGTAGTATACATACATGGATGCAATTTCATGGAAACCACTCAATATATCATTTACCAAAATTCTAGAAATTTTTTTCTATAAATTAAATCAAAATTATACTTATCCTTAGAGACATTCCTAGACATATCTGTAGAAGTGTACCTAGGGGTATCACTAAAGTTTTATCATCCTAGTTTCCACAAGATAACTAAAACTTTCATCTGATACTGACTATAGTTACCCAGGCTTATCACATATGGATACCACATCCTTTTAGATTAATATTCATTAAATTACACAAACAAATACCTGAGGAATGTAATAGTTTAGTGCCTTTTGAAACTTGGAACAAAATATTATAATCTAGTGAATTATCTTCAATGTTTCCCACAAAGATCTTCCCATTTAATACTTTTCATAGATGTACCCTATGTAAAAAATTTATTCCTAACACGGGGAAAGGAAACATAAAAAAGGGTGAGATCAGATGATCAGTAAGGGTAACCATAGGATATATTAATCTTTGATCATATAAAATCATTAAATAATAATAAGGTTACATGATAATGAACATCACTTAGAAAGTTCATACCCAACCTATCAAAGATCATAAACATGAGTCATGGTATAAATATTGGTAGTTCATAAGACATGAATCATAATGGAAACAAAGAACACGATCCATGAGATTATAACATTAGAATAAGACATATATTTTTGGCATACATATAAGTATAAAAAATATTTTTTCAAGGATACACACCAAGAAATTCATAGAATGTTATGCTTGGGCTAACCACCCATGTACCTGCTTCAGGCTTGGTATATCCATAAATGTACTATAATTTTAAAGGGATACATATACTAGGTGGGAAACACCACCATAACTAGTGGAATGTATTTTATCATACTGGAATGGGTTTACTCCTCAAACCATCATGTTAGTCAAGGTTCACTCTTAAGACCATAATAGAGGACAGAGTCCCTTACTGAACTGGGTTCCCTCCCTATTCCAGCCTAATCTTACTAAACTGAGTTCACTTCCTATTCCATTCATGTATTACTAAATCGGGTTCACTACCTATTTTAGTCATTTCTATACATGATATATAAATAATTAACCAATGCGTTGGAGGTAGATATAGGTCCCACCCATCATTTTTTATAACTCCACTACCATCCTTAGTTATGACATAACCACCATCACATAATGAAAATCATACATATGAGTTCCACAAGATCATAAAAAATTAATCATATCAGAACCCATGAAATGGAATGGGTTTCATAAATATTTCACAATAAAATAACTTTTAGAAAATAAACATGTTTCATAATCATTTCATCATTTCATCAAAGCATAAACCAAGGAAAAAGAATAGAGTTTCATAAGCAATTTATCATGGCATGACCGGTAGAAGAGAAACAAGTTTCATAAATATATTTTAATCATAAAAATAAACCATTAATAGAAATAATAAGAATGGTATCCCTGGATCATATCCTTAGTAAAGCATAATTAGCCTCAAATAATGCAATCTTAGCTGAAAAATTACTCTGAGACACTATATGGGACATTTCTTGAGGAAAAATATTTTCTTCAAAAATATTTTTTTTGAAAACCTAAAACATTGTGAAAATAAATTTCCTTGAAAATAAACTTGAAAAATTATCAAGATAGATGTTAAAAATCATTTAAAACATTTCTTGAGGAAAATTTACTTTCCAGTCTGAAAAAATTATTTTTAAAATAGAAATCACATTCAAAATCCTCTTCATATTAAAATAATTTATCTAAAATCTATAAATTTCGCAAATATTCATGAAACCATTTTATTTTAAATAAAATTTTAAAAAAATTAAAGTAATCTTTAGATCATTGAGTGGTCATGATAGTGGGAAATACTATTCATCTCATGCATGTAAAAAAATATTTTTTGTACAGTTTTGGTAAAATCCAAATGGGAATTATTTTTTGAAAATGACAAGAAGATTCATTTTAATTTTTTTTAAAATAATCAATGTTGGGTAAAAATTTATTTAATAAATATTTTTTTAATTTTAAAATATTTTTTTAATTTTTTAATAAAATGTGGTTTTGGAAGAAAAATGTTTTTCGACTAAAAAGATGATTTTATTAAAAAACATTCTATTTGAACTCTTGAGTACATAAAGAGATAAAAATAAAGGAAAACATGTATTATCATAAAATAAATATAGGATAAGAAAATTAATTATTTTCTTGAGAGATATATCATATTATTTCATTATTGGAAGCATAATCATAAACAATCCCGATAAATACTAAGATTATGACATAAAAATATTACCACTTTGGTAACTTCAAAACACAATACCATGATGAAATAAAATTAATTGAAACTTAAAATATAATGAGGATAAATAAATTAAATATATTAAATTTCCATGGGTCTGTATATATACCTCATAAAATAAGATATATTCATAACATAATCATATGTCTCAAAGAAAGAAAATTGAGAGAAAAAAAAATCCTTCAATGTTTTGGTAACATTTGAACTATAAATCAAATGAAAGAGAGATCTTAAAATGGATATGTAAATACCAATAATTTTAATTATATTAATAATAATATTCATTCATGGGAATTATATACACCACATAAAATAAACTTGTGGTGAATATGGCTTGTGTCTCACATAAAATAAAAGTGAGACGAAAATCCTTTACTATTAGTCTTGACTTCCATCACACATGTTAAAAAATCATATTTTATAAATATAATTTAATTAAAAATATATTAAAGAACTATTTTTATATATATCACACCATATTTGGTTTTCTTATGACATTTCATTACCCATTTATTAACAAATCCATGTTAAAGCCATGTTTTGGGCAAAAACCACTTTGTTTTTCATATATGTTTTGATTTGTTATTTTTTTGTTCCTATTAATTTGATCATGGTTTCATAAACTCTATAATTTAAAAAATTATGTAAATATCATATATATTCAGTATATATTTATTTATATTAATCCATAAAATTTTGTGATAGGAAATAAAATACACCGGTCATAGAGACGATAGACTGTACATACGCATTAAAATGGTTTCCATTTTCTTATCAGATTGAAATAAAGAAAAGTAAATGATATATATTATAATTATTTTTTTTTCATATATACCAAATATTTTCATTAAAAACATACTTAATACCTTCCATGTAAAGTTTTATTGAATCAAATTGCTTCGCGATATGATACTCCTCTGTACACATTTGCACAATTATTGTATTCCCAAAAAATAATGATTATGAAGGTATGTGTGATATAATAATTATATAATCATAATAAAATCATAAATAAAATATATATAACATATAAAAAAATACATAATTATGTATATCCCCGATTGGTGGTAATGAAGAAATGAATGACATCAGTTCATGTGGCGGTAGTCCACCGTACACATGAGCAACGATTTCTTAGTCCACCGTACACATGCGCAACGATTTCTTAACCAATTTGATGAAAGTATAGATAGATGTAGGTCATGAACATAACATAACAAAATATAATTATATTTAATATATTGAGGTTATTATATAAACATGTTATGATAATAATTTAAGAATGTGGAGAAATAAATAAAATAAATATTATCATTTAAAGAACATCACCTCTTCTTTGGGTATTCTCCTCAGGTTTTCACTAAAGCATTCTTAGGTTGAATTTATGCCAAAAATAAGGATTCTAGAAAGTGGTTAGGGAATTTTAAAACTTTTTGGGATATATTTTCTCCAAAATAAATAGTTTTTAAGGTGTAAAAAATTGAGGAGATGGGGTTGCCTTTTATAAGTGGGGGAGAAGACACACTTGGTATTTTTGAAAAGAATTGAGAACTCCCATGTTTTTCATATATAAAAAGGGTAAAAAATAGACCATTAATGAACCTTATATGTTTAATGGTCTATAAAATATATTTTATACAAGTGTATAGGTTATGTTTACCCTTATATTTTTAGTTTACCCCCTTGTAATCTCATTTTTACCTTAACCGTTATAATTAATTTTTATTGCATTCACTATTCATTTTGGTAATTAATTAAGTTGAACTTATTATATAATATAAATTAAAATTATTTAAAATATAAAACCCATTTATATAAATTCCATTCACATAGGTGGAAAATTTTAATTTAAAATTAATCCTGCAGACGCGATGAGAAAGAAAGTTTTTAAAGAGAAAATGTTCAAAATTTATAATGTTTTTATATAAATATTCAATATAAAATTGATTAAAATGATATAAATTGGATAAATGTATGTATAATTGAAATTATTTAACTTCTAAATCAATTTAATATATAATTTAACTTTATAAATAAATTAAACAAAAAGATAGTTTGCAATTAAAATTCAGTATATTTTTCACTATTCATAAAAAATGAACATTTTAGAAAAATAAAAAAATTTCACTATAAGATAATTTTGATATTATAATTTAAAAAATTATTTTTATTTTATAAAATTCATTTTCTATAAGTTTCAAAATTTATTTTCAAAATGAGTGCGGCATAAAAAGGCCACAAAATTGGTTTTTAGAAGAACACAATTTTTAACCATAAAATTGAATTTATTATTATCTATTGTGTATAAAAATCATAATATAAATGTTAAATATTTTATTGAATATATATAATATATAAATTTCCTTAAAATCATTCACCAAAGTTTTTATTTTATTTTATTGAGGTAGAGAATATATTTCTTTCATAAAAAAAATATTTTCTTAGAAAACGATTTCTAATATATTTGAATAGTTTTTTATTTTTATTTATAATTAATTGGTCACAAAATAATTCATTATATATTCACATGTTAACCATATTTTTTAATTTTTTAAATCATATTCACACCCATCATTCCAATTACTAGGTGATAACTATCATATTAAATAATAACATTTTAATTGTATGACATGTTTTATTTGAACATGGTGTTGCATGTAACACAAGATAAACTTGGTATTGTGTGTTACAAAATCCATACTAAATATTATGTGTAATGAAAGATAAAATCAGTTTTACTTGTAACATAAGGAAAAATTGGTTTTTCGATGTCACGACCCGTCCTCGGGACCCGTGCCGTGACTACCCCAAGCCCGCCTTCCATAGGCCAGGGGCTGGCGACTAGCACCAAAGGCGTAAAATCCCGTTAACTGGGAAGGCATTGCCTTTATAAAAGAAAACAAGCACCACAGAGTACAAGCGGAAGTAAAAACACTAAGTACAAAAGAAGAACTGAAAAGTAAAAAGGGCCGGAAATACAAGCCCAACTGTAAAGTACAACTCGAAAGGGAAAACAGCGACTGAAAAGTAAATTTGCTACGCTGAGATGTCCACTGGAAATCCCACCTGAAGGGTGGGTACAGATAGCTCCTCTGCTCCTCGGGTCCCACCGTCTGCTCCGGGTATGTCCTGCCCAGTGGTCTGCCTCCGGGTACCGCCTCGTCGTGTAGTCCACCTCCAGGTACTGTCTAGTCCTCGAACATTCGGCTTCTGTCAGCACTGTCCGTCGTCTGCAACCAACACAACGAGGTGCGGGCATAGCCCGTGCAGGGGTGAGTATAACGATACTCAGTAAGGACCCCGAGACCCTCAAGGTCTCTCTAAACCAACAAGGATAACCACAAAGAAGATCTCAACAGATAACTTCTACTTAGGTATATGCCCATACATATACCTAAGTTATCGAGTAACTCATCTCAATCATGAGGAAACACAAGAATTGTGAAATCAACGGATAACCACTACCCGGGTATATGCCCATACATATACCAAAGTTAGCAAGTGACCCATCTCAATCATGAGGTAAACACGAGGTCAAAAGTCTCAGCTCAAACCAGGATTTTCATTATCGAAACCGTAACTGCTGAAGAGCTCCGTCTCTAGAGTGTACAGTGGTCCTGTCACGACTCCGAGGCTGCCGCTCACTAACCTAGGACTGCTGAAGTACTCCTCCTGTCGAGTACTGCGGGTCTGCTGCCAACTACCAGGCGCTCCGTCCGCTGAGGGTCTGCTGCCAAATACCGGGCGCTACCCAGATAGCCTACTGAGGTACTCCTCCTGTCGAGTACCGCGGGTCTGCTGCCAACTACCAGGCGCTCCGTCCGCCGTGGGTCTGCCGCCAAGTACCGGGCGCTCCGTCCACTGGGCTAGTCGACTCACTCCAAGTCGAGTCGGTCAAGCAGTCGTCAGGTCTCAGCCGGCTACACGGTCTCCGTACTCTGCACGCTCGTCTCCGGGAGGGTCCGCTCCACGAGCTACTGGTCGATACTCCAAGTATCACAAAGTCCCACGAAGAAGTGTCTCAAAGGTCCGTCTCGTCACAGGGGTCTCAACGCAACAGACGGCGCGTCGATCGGACGCCCGGTCTGTGAGTTATTAGCCTTTTCGTCCCAGGGGCCCGGTTGGTTTCGAGTGCGAACCAATCCCGGCCGTAACTCAACTGTACCCCGAACTCCCATAGGGTATACTCATAGGGACCGTTTCTCTTTGTGATCATCAATGCCGCTGACGGTTCGTCAAGCGGACGTCCTGTCTGAAAGATATCAGATTTCCCGTTCCAGGGGCCCGGTTGGATTTCGTGAACAATCCAACCCGGCCATACTCCGACTGCATCCAAAACTCGGGCGGAGTATGTCAAAAGTTCCGTCTCATCAAGAGGAAGTCAACGAAACAGACGGCACGTCAATCGGACGCCCGGTCTGTGAGTTATTGGCATTTTCGTCTCCGGGGCCCGGTTGGTTTTTAAGGAAAAACCAACCGACCGTACTCCACCTGCGTCCAAACCTCGGGCGGAGTATGCCAAAAGATCCGTCTCACTAAGAGGAACATTACGCGACTGACGGCACGTCAATCGGACGTCCGTAGCTCAAGATATGAGCGTTTCCGCTCCGAAGGCCCGGTTGGTTTCGTGAACGAACCAACCCGGCCGAACTCAAAGTAACCCGAAACCTTGAGTGCGATATATCGAAACGACCGTCTCGATCCAAGGATCGCGTTGCCGCAGACGGTTCGTCGATCGGAGGTCCGAGGCTCAAGTTATGAGCCAAAAACCCAAACAGGTTCGAAACGGGGGGGTCCGGGTCCGGGCCGACCCGGCCCGACCCCCCCCCTGGGCGGCGCGGTGGCCGGCGGCGGCGCGCGGCGGCGGCGGGCGGCGGCGCGGCGGGCCGCGGCGGCGGCGGCGGCGGGCCGCGCTGGCGGCGGCGGCGGGCCGCGCTGGCGGCGGCGGCGGGCCGCGCTGGCGGCGGGCCGCACTGGCGGCGACGGGATGCCGCACGCGGGGGGCTTGATTGCCCCCGCTTTCTCCTGGCGGCGCGGCTTAGCCGCGCCGTTTTAAAAAAAAACCGCCCCCCTCACATGAGGGGGGCCTGCTTGAGTGGATCCGAGGGGGCAGCCGGCCCCCTCCCTTTAAAATTAAAACCGCCCCCCTCATTAAGAGGGGGGTTTTGCCAGATGGCCGGGGAATTAATTCCCCGGTTCCGGCCGGCCAGCCGGCCGGCCGGTTTTCTCCAACGGGACCGGAAAATCCGGTCCCCTCTTCGGCTTCCGACGCCGGCGGCCCGGCCGCCGGTCTTATCTTCCGCCGCGGCCCGGAACCGGCCGCGGTCTCCTCGTCCCACCGCGGCCCGGAACCGGCCGCGGTCTTCTCGTCCCGCCGCGGCCCGGAACCGGCCGCGGTCTTCTCGTCCCGCCGCGGCCCGGAACCGGCCGCGGCGTTCGTCATCCGGCACGGTGCGACGGCACCGCGTCCCTTCGCCGTGCTTTGATAATATTCAACGCGGCGCGACGGCGTCGTGTTCTTGTTGTTTCTTCAAAGGTGCGTGCGACGGTATCGCGATGATATTTGCACGTTCATCCGCGTGGTGCGACGGCACCACGCCACTTGCTTCCTCCCGCAAGATAAAAATCAACAAAAACGTTGGAGGGGGGTTCGGCCGTGTTCGTGCGATCCGGCCCCCCTCGCGTTAATAATAATAACGCAACTTAAAGAAAAACATGTCACACGTTAATCTTGATAAAAGCACGATCAAGAATAAATGAGGAATCCAAAAGAAAACAAAAACCCCTACCTCGGGTTTTAGATTCAAAGGTTCGGCTACGCTCCGCGGAAGACGACGTCGCGGAGGTCGGGTGTCGCGGTCGTCGTTCGTCAAATCCGTTGACGAAGTGCTATGCCCGAAGAGACACGACGTTGGCGGATCTTCGTTTGCCGACGAAGGTTGTCCGAAGAAGAGATGGCGTCCCCTTCGTTGTCACGGTGAACGAAGAAAGGAGTCGCGGCGTTCTTCGTCGGAAAAGAGAGCGTTCCTCGTCAAGTCTTGAGGAAAGTCAAGATATAAAGAAAGCAACGATCTCAAGAATCTCTACCTCGATAATCACACGTTGGCGGAGAAGTTCTTCGTTGAAGAACGACGTTCTTCGCGTTCTTCGTTCTTCGAAGGTTCTTCGTCAAAGCTTGGAGGTGAAGGGAATGCTCTCCAAAGACAAACAAAGAACTCTTAATAAAATAAGAATACCACTTATTTTATTAACACACAACTCAAAAGGATTTCAAAAGTTTGAAATTCAAAAGAGTTAACTCCCAAAATTAACTCACTTATTTAATATACAAGAGTTGTATAATTAATAAGAAGTTAAGTTATCAAGCCATTAAGAGGGAGAGTGGGGAGTTGAAAAGGTGGGGGGTTCGTGTGGGCCCCACCACACTTAATCCTCCCAAGGGAGGTTAAGTGGGTGTGGGTCCCACTCCCAACCACCTTAGATAGGTTTTAAAAAAAGTTAAAAATAAAATTTGTATTACACAAATTTTATTTAACTTAACTGAAAAACCCCAAAACGTAACTCTCAACCCGCAACAAACGCAACTCCCGAAAAGGTCTCATTAAGCGAATATCGGCGTTGCGAGTTCATCGGTGCCCTCGGATTTCAATTCCGAGCACCGGATCAAAAGTTAGGAATTCCCGCTCGTTCGTTCACTGAACGTACCCGAGCCAAACTTCGGAAATTAATTCCGGGCACTCCGGGCCTCGGAATCAGGTGCCGTCTGAAACTGCGCTCTTGTAAAATTCTAAAGAAAATTAAGAAAAAAATTTCCTTGAATTTTACGGGTCTTTACATTACTCCCACCTCCGGGCTTTACGTCCCCGTAAAGCTACATCAAAAACTAGGGAAACAAAAAGAGGATACTGAGCACGCATCTGAGCCTCCCGCTCCCAAGTGCTCTCCTGGAGATTCCCGTGCCGCCATCTGTTGCGCACAAGAGGAATCGATCGCCCATGTAGGACCCGCTCCTGGATGACATGGACCTCTTTTGACGTGGCCCGGACCATCTCTGGTCCCACAAGAGCTGCAAGATTTCTTCTTTGCCGATAAGAGAAACCTGGTCTCATCCCCTGGATGAACCACATTCTTTGCCTAAAACAGTCAATCCTAACATGGATGATATTAATCCATACCAAGGATGACGTCGTAAGGCCTCGACGCTACTACTAAGAGATCCAACCGTTACTCTCGCCTCCAAGGGTTGAGTCACACTGTCGGCATCAGTGTGTGGTAACTGGTCTCCTCCAGTAGATGTCTCACAAGTGAGGGTCAAGTCAACAGTCAACTGGAACCTCTTAGTAACATCACAAAAGAGGACAGGAAAGAAAACATCACAAAAGAATGCGTCTTTTTATTATTGCAGCTCATAATACAAGACGCTACATAAAAGCAACAACAACATGGAACTAGAAGTACAAAAGACGTATTCACTAGTTCCTCCCCTGTCCACCTGCTTTACTGTTGCTCAAGCATTTGTCGCTGCCTCTATCTCGGTGGCTCTCCCAGAGCCTGCGGATCGGGAGTCGGACAGTCACGTGCCAGATGTCCCTTTTTGCGGCATGAGTAACACAACCTGCTCCTTGCACGGCTAGCTCTGTTCCCACCTCGGGTGCCCTGCACCACTGGTCCTAAAACCCGAGATCGCCCAACTGCTCGTCTGGTCCTCCTGGACCTCTGCATCATCTGTCTACTGCCCACAGATGACTCGGCTTCTGATCGAAAAACACGCGGCAAAGGCAGAATCTCCTGTACACGCTCGGGGTGTAGAGATACTGGCACAAACTCCACCCTGAAGAAGGTCTCGAAGTCTTCCCATGCGAAGTCCATCTCATCGCAAAACTGAAACAAGTGGCTCCACCACCTACCTGCTGCTGCCTGAAGGAGGCTGGTAGCAAAGATCACCATGAAATCTGCCGGCGTCCCCACTAGCCTGAAGACTCTCACCACAGCCTCCAGCCAAAACTCAGCCGCCTGCGGGTCCGTCTCTCCCCGGAACCTGGGTGGCCTCTGGCGCTGGAACTCGTGCAGCGCGCTCAAGCGTCGTGCATCGCCTACTGCTGGGGCTGGTGGCATCGGTGGCCCAACTGCAAGAGGGCCCTGTACCGAAGCCTCGTCGCTCGACAGACTGTCAGTACGCTCATCCCTCCGGGCTCTAGCTGGTCGTCTGAGAAAAGACATCCTGAAAGAAACAACGTAACACGATCAAACGATTATACCTGGTGAGCTGACCTGGTTTGAGCCGTTTTAAGGGGAAAAACTATTGAAAACACACGCAATCAGTGTTTTCGTGCACAAAGTCGGAAATCAGTTGTCAGGGTCCTGGTGTATGGATACGTCGGCCGCCCGCACCAACACTGGACTCCCTGAACTGAAAACCACACTCGGTACTCTTAACACTATTGCTTCACAGAAAGAAACATCAGAGTTATAAGTTCTGCGGTAGAACCGAACTCCTCTGATACCAATTTGTCACGACCCGTCCTCGGGACCCGTGCCGTGACTACCCCAAGCCCGCCTTCCATAGGCCAGGGGCTGGCGACTAGCACCAAAGGCGTAAAATCCCGTTAACTGGGAAGGCATTGCCTTTATAAAAGAAAACAAGCACCACAGAGTACAAGCGGAAGTAAAAACACTAAGTACAAAAGAAGAACTGAAAAGTAAAAAGGGCCGGAAATACAAGCCCAACTGTAAAGTACAACTCGAAAGGGAAAACAGCGACTGAAAAGTAAATTTGCTACGCTGAGATGTCCACTGGAAATCCCACCTGAAGGGTGGGTACAGATAGCTCCTCTGCTCCTCGGGTCCCACCGTCTGCTCCGGGTATGTCCTGCCCAGTGGTCTGCCTCCGGGTACCGCCTCGTCGTGTAGTCCACCTCCAGGTACTGTCTAGTCCTCGAACATTCGGCTTCTGTCAGCACTGTCCGTCGTCTGCAACCAACACAACGAGGTGCGGGCATAGCCCGTGCAGGGGTGAGTATAACGATACTCAGTAAGGACCCCGAGACCCTCAAGGTCTCTCTAAACCAACAAGGATAACCACAAAGAAGATCTCAACAGATAACTTCTACTTAGGTATATGCCCATACATATACCTAAGTTATCGAGTAACTCATCTCAATCATGAGGAAACACAAGAATTGTGAAATCAACGGATAACCACTACCCGGGTATATGCCCATACATATACCAAAGTTAGCAAGTGACCCATCTCAATCATGAGGTAAACACGAGGTCAAAAGTCTCAGCTCAAACCAGGATTTTCATTATCGAAACCGTAACTGCTGAAGAGCTCCGTCTCTAGAGTGTACAGTGGTCCTGTCACGACTCCGAGGCTGCCGCTCACTAACCTAGGACTGCTGAAGTACTCCTCCTGTCGAGTACTGCGGGTCTGCTGCCAACTACCAGGCGCTCCGTCCGCTGAGGGTCTGCTGCCAAATACCGGGCGCTACCCAGATAGCCTACTGAGGTACTCCTCCTGTCGAGTACCGCGGGTCTGCTGCCAACTACCAGGCGCTCCGTCCGCCGTGGGTCTGCCGCCAAGTACCGGGCGCTCCGTCCACTGGGCTAGTCGACTCACTCCAAGTCGAGTCGGTCAAGCAGTCGTCAGGTCTCAGCCGGCTACACGGTCTCCGTACTCTGCACGCTCGTCTCCGGGAGGGTCCGCTCCACGAGCTACTGGTCGATACTCCAAGTATCACAAAGTCCCACGAAGAAGTGTCTCAAAGGTCCGTCTCGTCACAGGGGTCTCAACGCAACAGACGGCGCGTCGATCGGACGCCCGGTCTGTGAGTTATTAGCCTTTTCGTCCCAGGGGCCCGGTTGGTTTCGAGTGCGAACCAATCCCGGCCGTAACTCAACTGTACCCCGAACTCCCATAGGGTATACTCATAGGGACCATTTCTCTTTGTGATCATCAATGCCGCTGACGGTTCGTCAAGCGGACGTCCTGTCTGAAAGATATCAGATTTCCCGTTCCAGGGGCCCGGTTGGATTTCGTGAACAATCCAACCCGGCCATACTCCGACTGCATCCAAAACTCGGGCGGAGTATGTCAAAAGTTCCGTCTCATCAAGAGGAAGTCAACGAAACAGACGGCACGTCAATCGGACGCCCGGTCTGTGAGTTATTGGCATTTTCGTCTCCGGGGCCCGGTTGGTTTTTAAGGAAAAACCAACCGACCGTACTCCACCTGCGTCCAAACCTCGGGCGGAGTATGCCAAAAGATCCGTCTCACTAAGAGGAACATTACGCGACTGACGGCACGTCAATCGGACGTCCGTAGCTCAAGATATGAGCGTTTCCGCTCCGAAGGCCCGGTTGGTTTCGTGAACGAACCAACCCGGCCGAACTCAAAGTAACCCGAAACCTTGAGTGCGATATATCGAAACGACCGTCTCGATCCAAGGATCGCGTTGCCGCAGACGGTTCGTCGATCGGAGGTCCGAGGCTCAAGTTATGAGCCAAAAACCCAAACAGGTTCGAAACGGGGGGGTCCGGGTCCGGGCCGACCCGGCCCGACCCCCCCCCTGGGCGGCGCGGTGGCCGGCGGCGGCGGCCGGCGGCGGCGGACGGCGGCGGCGCGGTGGCCGGCGGCGGCGCGCGGCGGCGGCGGGCGGCGGCGCGGCGGGCCGCGGCGGCGGCGGCGGCGGGCCGCGCTGGCGGCGGCGGCGGGCCGCGCTGGCGGCGGCGGCGGGCCGCGCTGGCGGCGGGCCGCACTGGCGGCGACGGGATGCCGCACGCGGGGGGCTTGATTGCCCCCGCTTTCTCCTGGCGGCGCGGCTTAGCCGCGCCGTTTTAAAAAAAAACCGCCCCCCTCACATGAGGGGGGCCTGCTTGAGTGGATCCGAGGGGGCAGCCGGCCCCCTCCCTTTAAAATTAAAACCGCCCCCCTCATTAAGAGGGGGGTTTTGCCAGATGGCCGGGGAATTAATTCCCCGGTTCCGGCCGGCCAGCCGGCCGGCCGGTTTTCTCCAACGGGACCGGAAAATCCGGTCCCCTCTTCGGCTTCCGACGCCGGCGGCCCGGCCGCCGGTCTTATCTTCCGCCGCGGCCCGGAACCGGCCGCGGTCTCCTCGTCCCACCGCGGCCCGGAACCGGCCGCGGTCTTCTCGTCCCGCCGCGGCCCGGAACCGGCCGCGGTCTTCTCGTCCCGCCGCGGCCCGGAACCGGCCGCGGCGTTCGTCATCCGGCACGGTGCGACGGCACCGCGTCCCTTCGCCGTGCTTTGATAATATTCAACGCGGCGCGACGGCGTCGTGTTCTTGTTGTTTCTTCAAAGGTGCGTGCGACGGTATCGCGATGATATTTGCACGTTCATCCGCGTGGTGCGACGGCACCACGCCACTTGCTTCCTCCCGCAAGATAAAAATCAACAAAAACGTTGGAGGGGGGTTCGGCCGTGTTCGTGCGATCCGGCCCCCCTCGCGTTAATAATAATAACGCAACTTAAAGAAAAACATGTCACACGTTAATCTTGATAAAAGCACGATCAAGAATAAATGAGGAATCCAAAAGAAAACAAAAACCCCTACCTCGGGTTTTAGATTCAAAGGTTCGGCTACGCTCCGCGGAAGACGACGTCGCGGAGGTCGGGTGTCGCGGTCGTCGTTCGTCAAATCCGTTGACGAAGTGCTATGCCCGAAGAGACACGACGTTGGCGGATCTTCGTTTGCCGACGAAGGTTGTCCGAAGAAGAGATGGCGTCCCCTTCGTTGTCACGGTGAACGAAGAAAGGAGTCGCGGCGTTCTTCGTCGGAAAAGAGAGCGTTCCTCGTCAAGTCTTGAGGAAAGTCAAGATATAAAGAAAGCAACGATCTCAAGAATCTCTACCTCGATAATCACACGTTGGCGGAGAAGTTCTTCGTTGAAGAACGACGTTCTTCGCGTTCTTCGTTCTTCGAAGGTTCTTCGTCAAAGCTTGGAGGTGAAGGGAATGCTCTCCAAAGACAAACAAAGAACTCTTAATAAAATAAGAATACCACTTATTTTATTAACACACAACTCAAAAGGATTTCAAAAGTTTGAAATTCAAAAGAGTTAACTCCCAAAATTAACTCACTTATTTAATATACAAGAGTTGTATAATTAATAAGAAGTTAAGTTATCAAGCCATTAAGAGGGAGAGTGGGGAGTTGAAAAGGTGGGGGGTTCGTGTGGGCCCCACCACACTTAATCCTCCCAAGGGAGGTTAAGTGGGTGTGGGTCCCACTCCCAACCACCTTAGATAGGTTTTAAAAAAAGTTAAAAATAAAATTTGTATTACACAAATTTTATTTAACTTAACTGAAAAACCCCAAAACGTAACTCTCAACCCGCAACAAACGCAACTCCCGAAAAGGTCTCATTAAGCGAATATCGGCGTTGCGAGTTCATCGGTGCCCTCGGATTTCAATTCCGAGCACCGGATCAAAAGTTAGGAATTCCCGCTCGTTCGTTCACTGAACGTACCCGAGCCAAACTTCGGAAATTAATTCCGGGCACTCCGGGCCTCGGAATCAGGTGCCGTCTGAAACTGCGCTCTTGTAAAATTCTAAAGAAAATTAAGAAAAAAATTTCCTTGAATTTTACGGGTCTTTACATTCGAGTCACAGAAAATATGGAAAAGAGAAAATCTATTTGAAAAAAATAATTTCATAAAATACCAGGGTGTTACATTGAGGATATCCTATTATTTTTTTTCCAAAAAGGTTAATAGTACCCTTAGAATTTGTGTGGATTATAAAAAATTGAACCATCTTATGGTTAAGAACCAATACCCCCTTCCTTGAATATATAACCTCTTGAACAAACTTTTAGGGGATAGAGTTTTCTTGAAAATTGATTTGAGGTCAGGCTATCACCATGTATGAGTTAGGCCCTCAAAAAAACTGTATACTACTTTCATAAGCATGTATGAACTTTATGATTCTTTTTTAATTTTTTTTCAGTATCAGGAATACACTAGATATTTTCTTGGATCTGATTAATAGGTGTTTCCACCCATATTTGTATTTTTTTGTGTTTTTTTTCATGGAAGACAACTTAGTTTTCTCAGAAACTCGACATGATTATGAAAAAAATATTGATATCATATTGAGAACATTGAGAGAGAATAAGTTATATTACATGATCACAAAATCCTACATCTGTATTAATAAACTGTACTTTCTGTGTTACATTATCTTAGAGGAAGGAGTGTCTGTGGCCCTAGAGATAGTGAGATCCATGGTTTTTTGGGAGAAAACTAGGAATGCCTTTGACATACAATGTTTATTAGGGTTAGGTGTATGTTGTAGGTACATTTTTCAATATTTATTAAGACTTAAAAAACCTCTTACAAGATTGAAAAAGAAGATATTTAAATTACTATGGTTTGAAACATGTGATAAGTACTTTTAGGTTTTGAAAGGAAGACTTGAATCAATGCTGATACTAATTATTCCTAAGCCTGGTAGAGGCTATATAGTTTATTGTGAAACATAAATAATTGATATGGGATCTATTTTGATGAAAGAGGATAAAGTCACGAAATATTAGTCTTGTCACTTGAGGCATAATGGGAATAATTACCCAACACATGACCTCAAGTTAT
The DNA here is from genome assembly GCA_963277665.1 of Viscum album. Lineage (NCBI taxonomy): Eukaryota > Viridiplantae > Streptophyta > Magnoliopsida > Santalales > Viscaceae > Viscum > Viscum album. Next base: position 1,689,984,906 of record OY728137.1, on the reverse strand, counting down.
CAGTAGTTTTACATGCCTTGTCTTGTCGGAGGAACTACTTGCTTAGGGAGTAGTTTTTGTTGTATATTGACCTAAAAACCCTCAAATACATATTCAATAAGTGTGAATTCATCCTCAAATAGTAAATTTGGGTTTAATACATATATTCCTTTAACATTGAGATTGATTATATTACTGGGAATGATAATGAAGTGGAATATTCTTTGAGATGGAAGACTCATACAAAAGAGATTCAAGAGGCCAATAGTGAATGGGAGTTCATGGCCTTGTTTTTTAGATGCAATTATAGGTTCTGGAATATCAATGGTATCATATAATGTCATCATTATCAGTGATCTATTCAATTCTAGAAATAGTGAAGATGGTGTAACTTTTGAATCTAAAAGGTTTAGTCCTAAGGGTGAACATTTCAAGTGAAGCCCCACTACCTGGTTGGGTTATTGATGATGATGAGATCTTGTTTATTTATGGGAGTTTCTAGATTAATATATACATACAATATGAATTGATATGAGAGTCTCATGCCTTCACTTAGTAAATTCAGCCCTAACTCATGAATATTTATAGTGATCTATGCTACAAGTATTGTTGGCAGAGTATGAAAAGAGACATCCCAGGTTTTAGAAATCAGTGTTCCACCTATCAGAAGGTGAAGGAGGAGAACCAATGAACAATGGTGATTTTATATTCATTACCCATCCTAGAGTGGAAATGGTATAACCTTAGAATAAATTTTATTATGGGATTTCCTAGATCACCTTAGGGAAGTGACACAGTATGGGTTATTGTATGTATGATGATTGAGGACACAAACTTATTACCTATATGAGAGTCCTTCTTTGTGGATGAGATAAGATGGATATATGTCAGGGAGATCATATGAATTTATGGAGTTCCAAATACTAGTTTATTGTATAGGGACACTCATTTTACATCACAGTTCTTTTAGGGGTTGCAAAAGGATTTAGTTTCACATGTACTTCTAAGTAAAACCTATCACTCATAGGCCAATGGTTAATCCGAACTTATGATTTAGGTATTAGATCCCATGATCCAAGTAATAATACTTGATTTATGAGGTTATTGGGAGAAAAAAAATACATCTTACAAGATTTTCTTATAATAAAATCTTCTATAAAACTATACCCTCATGACCAGAGTAGAGCAAAATAGTGAAATATATAAAACAACCAATTGAAGAAGAAATAAGGAAAACATCAAAAATTTTCATCTTGAAATAAGTAAAATAAAATAAATAATACCCAGTTCTATGTAAAAAATAATGATTTCATATGATACAAGAAAGGTAGTAATGAAAAAATAGAGCTTCAGGCATATACAATGAAAAATATACAAAAATGTACAAAATACCGAATGCTAATCCTATAGCATCACAATCACTGGATCAATCCTCTTCTCCTATAGTTACTATTATAATAAAAAATAAATCACCCATAGAATGGAATTTTCCATAGTTCCTACCTATATCCTTGAAGTCTATAATGGTACTAATCAGCAACCTGAACAAGGTGTGAGTAAATCTCAATATTCCACCACCAATTATGTCTAATATAATCCAATATTTGAGTATATAATAAAGTAGAGTGCAGGTAATAATAATAAAATAAGAAAATTAAATAAATAATAATCAAGTATGATTAGGTTCCTTATGTGATTTCCTATCTTGAAATACCTACTTAGGACTAATATAGAATGTGTATAAATGGTGGTTTCTTTAATAAGGGATAGGAACCCTGGGGTGTAACCAGCACATCTAGATAATGATAATCATATAAGGTATCAATATGTACTATGATAATTATAATTCAGTAGTTGAGATAAAACAAGGTAGTAAAATAGAACTCACTTAAAGGGATGTTATTAGTGGAGGTGGGTGACTTCTAATGGTGTAATTGGGTTCACATAGGCTAACAAATACATCAAATTATAATTTATTTAATTAATTTTTCATTTAAGGGGTGATAGATGGTTAGTCAGGCACACCCGACATAATGAAACCTCACATAGAAATTAATCATTAGGAAAAAGCAATAGAACCCCTACCTTATATGGGTATTATACTCCTCATCTAGTATCAGCCTATAAATCTGGATAGAATTAGATAAATCAGAGAAATAAACAAATTCCTTGAAAATAGGTGATATTAGATCGCATGAAAATAACACTCGATAAAATGACATTACTAGAGGAAAGAAGGAAGAGGAATGAGATACATACCATTGGATATCCAACACGAAAAACAGTGGTTGAATAAGATTTCATATAAATGATAATTATAATAGCCTAAGTTGAGAGAAATAGGGAGCTTCCAAGGTTGGACGCTGTTAGAAATGAAGAAAGAAGAAGAGGGGTTAACATTTTAATGGAAGAGAGGGGGAAAATATAATGTCACCCTTTAAAAAGGAATTGAAATGTTTGGATCCAAAGTCAGACTACCTATGTTTCGATTGTACTATAGTTCTATATATGAGGGGACAACCCTCGCACATCCTAGTGCATGGTTAAACTAATCGTGCATGGATGAAGTGCATTATCTGCCCAAAATCCACACAGTCTTGCATGACTAGGTGAACGGTTATACAAAACACATGAAAACCATGAGTTTTACCTCTATAACATGTCTTTAGTTTTTCACTTAGTTGTGTGGATTACCTTTCACGATTAGTCAATCCATGCACCTTCTATTTTAGGATACATGGTTGAGCCTCACGGTTACTACTAACCATGCACTAACTGTGTGCCTCATACTATTTCTCAAAAACTAGAGCTACAGGCTCTGAACAAGCTCCAGATTCTTTTAAAACATTTATTAGGTATTTAGGATTTTTTTTAGAGTGAAAAAGAGGTTTAAACAGTAATTAAATGAATCTATAACTCTTTAAAATGCTAATATCTTACAAGTATCACTCTAAGATTTTAAATAAAAAATGGCCATCGTCTTCTTTAAATGACTTTTATCACCGATATAAACACACACACACACACACACACACACTTACCAGATTTAAATCAACCATTAATAATGGAAGTAAAATATAGTTTCATGTCTAGAAATCAATCTAAAATGGGAGCCATGCCTTTCTTATAGTCATAGTAGATGGTAACTAAATCATTCTTGACACTGAAATCTATGGTATATCATGCGTAGTAGAATATGTGAATATTAGACTCTAGATAATGGTTACATTGTTCTAGAATACCTATATTCAATTTGAGAATTCCAATCTTGACTACTATGAATATGGAGGAATGTGGAAGTATTATAAGCATTTCTCAAGGTGGGAGTTGGATCTCTAAGGGACCTGGATATGGGGATATAATGTGAGGGTGAGATACGTCAAATAAGGAATGGGATAATATTATATTCTATCATGGTGTTTTTTCAACTCCTATTGTGAGTAGGTACAAGATTACATGTCCATGAAAATGATATGTTTAATATTTAAATGAAATCTCATACAATAAAACAAAAATGTCTTGATTGGTGAGATTATAGGGGGATGTGGTAATATATAGAATATATATATATTTATGTTATATATATGTAACCCTTAAAAAAATTCATATGGTTAACCTAATATTAATTTGAGATGCTCTGTAAAGGTTGGATTTAAAAAGGGAATCTCCCTCTATATTATAAGGCTTCCTTTCCATGTCAAATTTTGTTTGTGAGTAAGAAAATTGGTTTTATAAAATTAACATTGTAAGAGGGACGCTGCCAAGGAGGAGTCCTAGGGTCTTATTGAAGTAATTATTTGGAATAAATTCAATTTATAAGTAGAACAAAGGCATGGTACATTTTATTTTAAACTCTTATTTAATGGTTTGAAACACTCTTCTTGTAAGAATAAAATTTTTTTTCAAAATTTATATTTTCCAAAGCACTTTCTTGAAAGGGAATATGATTTTAAACTTTTTTTAAAGATTTCATGAAAACAAATTTTTGTAAGGGAAATTATTTTTCCAAGGTTATTTATTTTTAAACTATTATTATTAAAAGCATTTATTTTATGTATTTTATTTTAATGGTTTTCTAATTTACATAATTTTTTTATAGAGTATATAAATTATTAATTAATGTGTGAAATTACCTTTAAAATTAATGTATTTAATTCTTGATTATGTATTGTACAATCAATAAATATATTTCTCATTGACATACAAAATTTCTATAAAATTCATTTTCATAATTTTGATTTCTAGGAGTTATTTTTATGAATTTTCTATCGATTTTTTGATTATTTTTAATCTTTATGAATGTAGATATTCTCATTAAGGAATATTTTATTAATGTTTATTAGATATTTAATTATATTCATCTTTGAAAATAAATTACATATATGGGATGTTTTTGAGATATTATTTTAATGAATTATTAATTGAGAAAGGAAAGCTTCAAAAAATGTTTTATTTAAAATTTATAACTTGGGTGTTTATTATAATGATGGAAAATGAAAAGTGAACCCACAACCTCCAAGGGAATCTATCAGAAAAGTAATGATGAGACCTTCAATGTTCCTAGTGGACACATTGATTTATTATTATTCTCTATGAATTATTTAAATTCCATAAAGTGGTATTATTTTGAAAATTAAAGTTTTTATGTTTTCAAAAGAGAAATATATATTTGTTTTCAAAGGAATTATGTTTTAATTAATTCTTTAAAAAGAGTCTATTATGGATTTTGAGACCCTAAATTTTTATTTAATGAGAATTTATATGTGATATAAAATGATTTATATTTGATATAAAAGGAAACTTTTTAAGTGGTTTTCATAGAATTTTCAAAGATAAAGGATTTAACCTTTTGTTTTGAAACCCATTACGTGTTAATTTTGTGCTCACCCAATGTTTTAAAAGGATTTTAATAGTTCTTAGTGATGAGAATAATATATTTTAGATTAATTCATTTATTAAAAAATAAGAGAGACTGAAGATGAGATAACATTTGAATAATTGTATAAAAATAACTATTTTTAGTTTTTTTATTTAATGAGTTTTGTTTTAAGTTATCCTAATCATCTAAATATATAGACATAAATGATCCTTGAGAATTTATTAACTCAATTTTAATTAATGGTATTAAATTGTGAATTTTTTAAAATGGGGATTCTTTTTTGGTTATAAAACCAATTAAAAAGAAAAAAATATTAAAAAGCTTTTATCATTGGATATGAGAGAATGTGTCTTGGGTTATTTCAGTTGGTATTAGAAGAAGTGTTTAGACAAATTTTGAGATTTTGGATGATATAATTAGAGGATAATTTAGAAGTTATAAATATTTTTAAAGACCATGAGGTCATTTTTTATGTGGTATAAATTATATTAGATTATTTTTATTCTAAAATGGCCTTGAGTTTTAGGGAAATAATTCTATAGATTATCTATTATTTCATAGTTTCATAGTTAGGAGTTAATAAATATTACTTTAGAAGAATTTTTTCTCAGAGTAATTTATTTTAAATTTATTAGAAATTTGTTTTCCTTATAAAAAATTACATAATGGAAAAAATTGATAAATCTAATTTTAATTTTGAAGTAATTTTTTTTGATAAATACATTTTGAGGACACAATTTATTTATGGGGGTAGAATGTAACATCCCAAATTATAGTAAATATAATATTTTTACATTTAAATAAATGTTTTTTAGTGTAAAATTAATCAATGAATTTAGTTTTAGGATATCTATAAGTATTTAATAATAGGATAAATAATATAAAAACTATGAACAATAAAACATTAATTTGATGCAAGTATATCAAAATTTTAATGTAGTATAACATATATAAAGAAAAGTCAACATTGTGAAAAATAAAATGCTATGTAAACTTTAATATAAGTAAATATATATATATATATATATGAAATGGAAATGTTTAATGTCAACATATATGTATAACATAATTATAAATAGATTATATTAATCGAATAAATTATTTATTTTAGATATACTAAGTGTTTCTTTTTTTAAGAAAAATGGTTTAAATAAAATTGCATGGAATTAATAGAAAATGTCTATATCTATACCTTCATATGGGGAATATCAAAACATCTAATTAAGGTTGAGGTTGGGTGTGAAAAGTTTTTATGTTTCACACATAGGGGAGAGGGAGTGGGCTAACACGTGGCTTAGGAGCAGTTGAGAGGTGATGCATAGAGTGGATCTGGATACTCACATTCAGGGAGTAACTAAAGTTTAATAAATTATAATTTTTTTAAGGCCAAGTGAATAATTTATGTGGTTTCCGAGAATGTGGGAACTATAGTTTCAAATAATAAATAAATTAATAATGAGTGTCATTTGATTTGTGCATTTTTTCCATCAGATCAAACACGAGCATTATCTCCTTCTTCATGCACTGAACCTAACACCTCTCTTTCCTTTTTCTTCTTTATCCTCTAACATGATCTTTAAATTATTACTTATTTTACTTATATTAATTTTAACTCACCATTTCATCCATAATTTTCATCTCCTGTCTATACCAAGTTCTCTATAAACTATATATAATGATATAAAATGCATCAAAGTAACTATATCATCACAGAAATAGTATCTAGAGGATCATTCATAACTTGTAAATGAAACTCTAATAAAATGAAATTTATAACCAATATAAAACACACACACACACACAGACACACAAACACACACATATATCTCTTTGTGTGTGTGTGTGTATTTGTGTGTGTGTGAGTGTTAGTATAGGATTGAAATAAATTAGTAATAATGGAAAAAATGAATATAGTTTCATGACTAGAAATCAATATAAAATTGGATTTGAGAAATTATTATAGCCATAATAGATGGGAAATGAATCATGATTCAGATTAAGAGATATGGTATATCTTGTATAATGGAATATTTGTATATCTGTTTGTACACACAAGTTTGAGTGTTCCAAAATACCTTTAGGTTGATAGGGTACACCTTCCTTAACTATTTTAAAAATGGAGGTTTGTGTAAATATTAGAATTATTTATCACGGAGTGTGATGGATCTATGAGGGGCCTTTAATGGTGTCTATGAAGTGAGGGTGAGGTGCGTCGAATATGGAATGGGATAATGTTATAATATTTTTATAGAGTTTTTGTCAACTCTAGTTATCCTCGAGTACTAATGTATGTGTACATGAAAATGATATGTTTAATATTTTATTGAAATGTTTTACACTAAAAAAATCACTCGATTAGTGAGATTATAGTAGGATGTTCTAAGATATAGTAGATATATATATATATTATTCATATATTTTTGATAGAAAAAAATAACAATTTTAACATAATATTAAATTAAGATACCCAGTAAGGTTTGAATTTAAAAAAGGAAGCACCCTCTATATTGGAAGGCATATTTTCTATGTTGAATATTGTTTGCGAGTGAAAAAAATAAGTTTTAGGAAATTATCTATGAATAAGGGAAGCTATAAAGGAGGAGTCTCAGGGTGTCAGTGATGTAATTCATTAAAAGAAATTCAATTTAGAAGAAGAAAAAAATTAAGGGAAATCTATTTTTAAACTCTTATTTTATGGTTTGAAAAACCCTTATTTTTAAAGAAAAATGATTTTACTAAATTTATATTTTCAAAACACTTTATTGAAATGGGATATGATTTCAAAAAAATGTTTTATGATTTTAAGACAAAAAACTTTTTTTAATGGAAAATATATTTTTAAATTTATTTATTTATGAACTCTTATATTTAAAATAACTTTTTATGAATTCTATTTAAATGGTTTCATAATTTCAAAAAATGGTTTTATAGAATTTATGAATTATTTATTTATGTGTGAAATGTTCTTTAAAATTCATGTAATTCATTCATGATTATGTATTTAATGTCCATGAATTATATTTCCCATAGTTATACCATATTTGTATAAAAACCATTCACATAAGTTTAATTTCAAAGAATTATTTATAATTATTGTCTATTATTTTTTATATTATTTTTAATATTTATTAATATACAAATTATCTCTAAGGAAACAATTTTTAAGGTTTTTTATAGGTGTAATTATTTTCCACTTGACAATAAATTATATGTATGTGATGTTTTTAAAGGTTATTTTAGATGATTTATAATTATTAAATTAAATATTTACAAAAAAAATTTATTTAAAATTTTTCACTTGGGTATTAATTATAAATATGTGGAATATGGAGTAAAACAATTAAATCATGGAGAAATTTTACTAAAAGTGAATTTTAGACCTTTAATATTCCATGTGGCCATATAGATTTATTAACATTTTCTAAGTATCTTTTAAATTTTATAAAGAGGTATTATTTTCAAAAGTAATGTTTTGATTTTTTCAATGGAAAAATATAGTTTTGTTTCAATGGATATATGTTTTAAAATGATATTATTTTTTGAAATAAAATGCGTCTCCAAAATTATTAATCTTTTTAATGATATTTTTGAAAATCATCTCTTATAGAATTTGAAACCCTAAAATTATTATGGATAATTTATCTATCATATTAATTGTTTATATTTGAAATAAAAGGAAACGTTTTTAATGAAATTTTTATAGAATTTTCAAAGATAAATGTTTTTTACATATTGTTTTAAAACCCATTTCTGAGTAATTTTTTTATCACTAAACATTTTGAAATTTTCCACAAGTCTTAGTGATAAGTAGAGGCTCTTTCAGATTAATTCCTGGATTAGGGAGTTAGTGTGAGTGATGCTGATATATAATTCTAAGAATTTTATGAAAATAATAGTTTCATGTTTTTGGGTAATTATTATTTTTGTTTCATGTTGTCCCAATACTCCAAAAATCTAGATCTAAAATATCCTCAGTCAAGTAATAACTCAATTTTAATTAATGAGAATAAATTGTAATTTGATTAAAATTAGGTTACATATTTGGTTTAAAATCCAATTAAAAAGAAAAAAATCTTATGATGTTTTTAACACCAAATATGGGAGAATAGGTCTTGGTTTGTTTCTATTGGTATTCGATGAAATGTTTAAAAAACTATGGATATTATGATGATATCATTTGAGTATAATTTAGAAGTTAGAAATCCTTTTTTAAGGATTATGCAGTCAGATTTTATGTGGATTAAATTATATTATATGAATGTTATTCTATAAAGTCCATGAGTTTTATGGAAGGAGTCCTATAGATTATCTAAGGTTTCATTGTTTAAGAGTTAGGAGTCAGTTTACTGTCTTTTATAAGAATTTTTTCTCAATGTGTAATTTCATGAAAATTTATTATATTTTATTATCAATATTTATGTGATAAAAAATAAGATTACACATAATTTAACTATAAAGATAATAATTTATATAGGTATTTAGAATTTTGAGGGTACAATTTCATTAAGGGGGTATAATGTAACATCCTGAATTTTAGTAAATTTAATGTTTTTTTAATTTAGATAAATGTTTATGGTTATAAAATTAATTAATCTCTTTTGTTTTAGGATAAATATACATATTTAATAATAATTCAAATAATATAAAAAATATGGTAATTAAAATTTTAATTTGACGTAAATATATTAAAATTTTAATTTAACATATCATATATTAAGATAAATCGACATTTTGAAAAGTATAATGTTAACTGAACATAACTGTAAGTATATATATATATAATGGAAATTTATAATTTCTACATATATGTATAAAATTATTATATATATATTATATTAATTGAATATGGTATTTATTTTAGATATATTATGTGTATCTTTCTTTAAGAAAAAATGATTAAATAACATTACATGGTATAAAGAAATGTCCATAGAGAGAACTTCGACTGGGGGATATAAAACCATACAATTAAAGTTGCTATTTGGTGCACATAGGTTGTGCACAACACACATGGGGGAGAGTTAGTGGGCCAACACTTGACTCGGGAGCGGCTGAGAGGAGATGCCCAGAGTAGACTTGGAAACTCATATTCAAGGAGTCACTAAATTATAATCGCATATAAACAAGTGGAAGGACAAGTGAATAATCAATATGGGTTCCTATAATATAGTAATTATAGATCAAATTAAAACTAATGTAAATAATGGGGTTCATTTGATCAGTTCATTTTTAACTATCTGATCAAACTCAAGCATTATCTCCTTCATCGTGCACTAAAACCAACACCTATATTACCATCTACTTATTATTCCTATGATGTGGTCCTTGTCTTCTTCCTTACCTACCTTTAAATAATTTTATCCCTCTATTTATTCCATCATCTACATCGTGTGTCCACACCAAGTTCTCAACATACTATATATAATGATATAATGTATACCGAGGTAACTGGATCATTATAGAAACACTATCAAGAGGATTACTTTTAGTTTGTAAATAACACTATGATTATCCTCTTATTAAAATACTATTTATCATTGATATGAATACACATGCACAAAAAAAACACACTCATAGACACTCACGCACAAACACACACATGTATATGAATCTGAATGTGATCAACCATAAATAATTGAAAACAAATTTAATTTCAAAAATGAAAATCAATATAAAATGGGATTCAAGCCTTAATTATAACCAAAATAGATGGAAACTGAGTAATTATTAACACTATGTGTTATGGTATATCACACATAGTTAAATTTATGAATATAACTCTGTACTCACTTGTTTCTGGGTGTCAAAATACCTATAGGTTGATGAAGAATGTTTTCCTTGCCTACTGTGTATATGGAGGTTTGTGAAAATACTATAAGTATTTCTAATAGAGGGTGATGGATATTTGAGGGACCCACATAGAGGTATATGAAGGGAGGATGAGGATATTTGGATAAGTAATGAGATAACATTGTATGCTCTTTATGGTGTTTTCATTAACTCCCATTGTTAGTAGGTGAAAAAGTACGTGTCCATTAAAATGATATGTTTAATATATAAATGAAATTTATTACAATAAAATAGAAATTTCAATGTAATTTTGTATGATATATCATTTTTTAATATTATATATATATGTAATAAACAAAAAAATCACATGTTTAACCAAATATTAAATATTGAATCCCTATAAGGATTTGATTTAAAAAGGGAAGAATAATATACATTGAAAGTTATCATATCCATGCCAAATTTGATTTATGAGTAAGAAAATGATATCTTAGAAATTATATTTTAAAGAGAGATACTATAAAAGATTATTCCTTGAGGTTTTACAAAGTAATTAATAGGATGGAATTAAATTTATAAGGAGAACAATGGTAGGGTAAATTTGATTTTAGACTCATATTTCATGGTTAATAAAATCCTTCTTAAAATGAAAAATTTATTTTACTAAATTTATATTTTCAAAAACCCTATATTGAAAGGGGATATGAATATAATTTGTTTTTGAGATTTCAGTTCAAAACCTTTTTTAGGTTGAAATATGTATTCAATTTTATTTATTTATAAACTCTTATTTTTAAAAGGGTTTGTTTCATGAATTAAATTTTAAAGGTTTTCTAATTCTAGTAAATGGTTTTATAGATTATAGAAATTATTATATCATTTTTGGAATGTTAGTTAAAATTCATAGATGTCATTAATGATTATGTATGGTATTTCCCTTAATTATGTTTCTCATTGACATACCATATTTTTATGAAAATTATTATTTTTAAATTAATTTATGTTAATTATTTGTAAGTACTATTTATAGATTTATAGATTATTTCTAATCTTTCTAAAACTATGGATTCAATTTAATAGAACTTTTATTAAATTTTATTACATATGTAATTGTTTTATTCTTTAAAATTAAATAACATATATATAATGTTTTTGAAAGGTTATATTAATGGATTTATAATTTAAAAAGAAAATATTTACAAAAATGTTTTAATTAAAATTTGGAACTTGGGCATTGAATATTATGATCAGGACAGGGGAGTGAACCCACAACCTCAAGGACTATTTTTCCAAAAAAGTGATGTTTAGGGCTTCAATATTACTTATTTCTACATGGGTTTCTTAAAGTTTACCAAGTATTATTTAAATTCAATAAATAGGTATTATTTTAAAAAGTAATGTATTATCTTTTGGATGGAGAAATATAGATTTGTTTTAAAGGATATTATATTTTTAAATAAAATGGATTTTCAAAATAATATTTCTTTACAGTGAATGTTTTAAAATAATCTCTTATAGATTTTGAAACCATAATTTTTTTATCTAGGGAAAATTTATATGTTATATGAAATTATTTATATTTTATATAAAGGAAAATGTATTTGAAATAGTTTTTATAGTATTTTTTAAGATATATGATTTCCTTTTGTTTTAAAATTGATTACTGAGTAATTTTGTGATTACCACATGTTTTAAAATGTTTTTCACAAGTCTTAGTGATGAGTAGAATCTATTTCTTAGTATTTCATTGATTAAGGAGTTATTGTAAGTGAATATGAGATATAATTCAATGAATTGTACCAAAAATAATAGTTTTTAGTTAGTTTTGTAATGAGTTTTGTTGTAAGTTGTCTCAATCCTAAAAAACTATATACCTGAAAGATCCTTAGGAATGTATTAATTCAATTTTAATTAATGATAATAAATTGTAATTTTTCTAAAATTAGATTAATTATTTGATTTTAAAACCAATTAAAAATAAAAAAATATTATGATATTTTTTGGAACTAGATCTAGGAGTGCGGTTCTTGGGATGTTTTAGTTATTAGCATAGGAAAGGTTTAGACAAATTTAGAGATTAGAATGATATCATTTGAGGATAATTTAGAAGTTAGAAACCATTTTTTAGGATTATAATTCTAGATATTATGTTGTTACATTATGAAACCCTCCCCACAAAGTACTGCAATGAGGGGCGATAGATGGTAACTACCCAAGTATTACCTCCAGTAGGTACCAGGTTGGTGACTAGCACCAAGGGTATTATAAACATGCTTATATGAGGCATTACCATCTAAGAGAAACATACATAAGAAAGAGATAAAAAGGATACACCAAACAACACCTGATCATACATATATATATATATATATATATATATATAAAGAAATATCAAGTGAAAACATGAAATGTCATACATTATGAAAACAACTAGAAGGGAAACTACAAGTACCAAACAGGTAAAGACGACAATGACCACAAAGCACAAAAAACTCTTGATAAACCCTGAGCTAGTAATATCTATCTTGATCTCTAACTTGCTCCAACTAAACTAAAAAGTATTTAATATAAATTTATGGATAGAATAATTATATACTTAGTAGGATCCTTCCCATATCCCCTCTTGTAAAAGATAAATAATGCATACTAAAGCATAGTAAAAAACAATAAAACTAAATTTTCACCTAAATATGTATATTAAGTTCCAAACCTAACCATGGATAACTCTCACAAAATATCACATAAATGAGATTATATAATATAATAATGAAACATAAATGTTACCCTACTCCCGCTTCCCCAGTATTTTTTCGCTCTACCCCAACATCACACATCCCAAGCCATCTCTCTCCAAAATTAATCTAGACCAAAGACACATGGGAAAGAAATCATAACATGCACCTCATGGATCACATAACCATATCATCCCACATACCATATCCAAATATAGTAACCAAGTAGTTTTCAGGAGACACCATAGCTCTTATTACATATATAAAACATCAGGTATTACATATCAATCCATTACATCCCATACACCAAGTAAGTACCTCAAGCCATCACAACCTATACATGTCATACCTAAAACAATCCTTGATACTATATATGGTAATACATGTGTATGAAATAACCACAAGCCATCACATCCCTCTACACACATCTAAGATAAAACTAAGCATCATGTACACCAACACAAGTAACTACCAAGAGAAGATAGAGGGGATAAAGGGGGTATTCAACCATCAATTCCCCCACTATGATGTTAGGGAAAACACCCTCCCAGAGTCCATTGGGTTTTAGTTTCCGTTACCGATATGGGTGGGGAAGCATATGAAATCAAAGAATATAAATTATATAATATATCTCAAAACCACTCTATGGGCATAAAATAGTCTTACACACAACTACAACTGAAATCGCTCAGACTCCCAAATGACACTACTAAGACCAAATATCCTATAAGCACACAAGAATATAAAAGAACTACATTAATAAATTATTTCCTTTTAAATATTTCCTTCTGTTAATTAATTAATTATCCTTTAATTAACCATTAAAATTATTCCATATTACATTACATTACATTAAATTACGTTACACATAAGATTAAATTCCATTCAGTTTAGGAATAATTCAAACCAAGTCCTTGGTTTATCAAGATTAACATATTTTAAGCATTTATATTCAATCAACAACCATACCCATGGGTTAGAAATTTATTTATTCATTATTATAATAATTAAATATCTATGTTCTCAAGGAAAACCATTCTAATATACCACCAATATGAAACATGCAACCAAACACCTCTAACTCCTTCAAGAAGTTGGGAAAGGAATGAAAATAAAACAAGCAACCCATCCATCAGCTATTAAATAGGTTTAGGTGAGCATACCATATCTCAATATCTCATCAATGGGTAATCCCAACTTGAACACATTTCATCACATTAGGTTCCATACCCGACACCCATATGCATATACTGATGCATATTTCCATCACAAGCATCAATTGCAGCCACATAATCCAGTCCTCCCTACCCACATATATAACATTATCCATCACAGGCTCAACCATACCAGGTTTACATTGCATCTAGGCCTCCCCACCCCCTATCATCCATCCTAATTTCAACTATATCAGGATTACATCACATGGATTGTATCCATATCATAAAACAAGTTAGTAATAAAAAAAATCAATAGGGAAACTAGGCCCTCAAAACAAGGTATTTATCCTTCTTATAAAAATGAGGTCACACGACTCCAAAACAAGGCACTCATCCTTATAAAAAAATGGGAAACTAATACCCTAGAAAAATATATTTCACACAAATGGTTATTATTCCATGTTGAATTATTCAATTCATTTATTTATCGGTTCCAACTATAGGCAACCTAAAGCATTAATCTATATCAAGATATCAAAGAAAATCAATTTCTTATCATTTATTTCTAGGTTCAACAACCTAGAGAAATACCATTCTCAATTAATATGCCTTCATAGTTATTAACAACAAGAATATACATGATTCACATTATCTATCATTTACATTAATCATATGGAAGATAAATTTTGATTAAACATGTGTATAGAATCATTTTGATTATCATCAAATTAAATTAACCACTGGATTATAAACATGACTCTTTTATTACTCAATCAAATTAATTATCAATTAATTTTGGATTCACATTATTTACCAATTTCCATCAAGAACAACATGATAACAAATCATAGCATAGATATCAAACTATCTAGAAAATCATGAGGCAAAGTGCTACCGTGGTACAAAGAAACAACATCACCAATATAATATCACTATCCATTTTCTTAATCTGATCTAAATAATTATAATACTAATTCTATTTTTATCCAAAGTGATAAATCATGATCAATTTATGATTGCACATAAATAAAATAGAAGCAATGAGTTCCCTAGCTCAAAATTATTCAACATTACTTGTATGAAAATAGACCATGTTGTGGATCTATGATTATCTCTCCCCTAATAAATGCATCCATCTGAGGACAATATGGAAAAAATTCATTAAATACATCTAAGAAAACCCCATTAAAAACATAGGAGAACTTTATCCATCACATGGAAATAAGAATGTGAGGAAAATTGGACCGAATGAGAAGAAAACACAATAAATGGAGGTGAAACTCACCTAGGATTCTAAAGGATTGATGACAGAAGCCCAAGGATTTATTTCTATCAAAGGAATCTCAAAACACTAAGGGAGGGAGCTAAAGGTTACCTAGAATGAGAGAGAGGCATGATTATCCATAGGGTTTGGAGAAAACTTAAGTAGATGAAACATTTATAAAAGTTTTGTACAAGAGATTTACATGGCATGTAAACCATTTACACATCATGTAAATGTTGTTCATTATTTTTCACCAAAAAATGATTTTCCTATTATTATTTTAGCCTAGTGATTTACACATATTGTAACACCCCATGAATCACCCTTAACAATACATGAACCAAAATTACATGGCGTGTAATATTTACACATCGTGTATTTAACCCGCTCCTATATTTTCAGTATCTGAATGCTCTAGACCACTTCTAGGCCTCCTCTAAGCACCATATACCTTAGAAGCAAGAAAATGATTGGTCCACTTGGATTTAGGTACTTACATTAGATACCTCTCAAAATATTCTCATACTAGAGATTCAAAAACCAAACATAGAGAGGAAATAAAAAGGGTTATTAGAATAAACACCCCATAATATACCTCTCAAAGATATCTCCACTATAGAAGATCAACCGCCTCATCAGTGGAATAAGTGAAAAACTGCAAAACAATGAAACCATAACCTAAACACTCTATTAGGGAGATACCTCTCAAAAAGAGAAGAGCCATAATGAGAAAAAAGAGGAAAGAAAATAACAAAACAAAAGGATCAACATCCAAAAGGTAACAAAATTACAAGAGAATATCTAAAAATAAAACAAATATGAGTACTGAGCACACAAATACAACTCACATTCCTTGGTACTATCCTCTATTCCACCATTCCGCCACAAGTCACAAACCAAGTAAATAGTATGCCCATGAAACAACTCATCCTGACGGTCCTGGATCTCCACATGCCAACCCTATAAGGTCTCATCATCATCAATATAAATCACTCCCCAATTGATCACATGAGAGTCATCATGAAGATACCAATGGATCTGTGACACATGAAAAACAACACATATCTATCTTATTTGTGGTGGAAGTGCAATCTAATACACTACGACTCCAACATGAGCCAACACATTGAGAGGCCCAACAAACTTGGGAGAAAGTCTACTCCCACATCCAAATATTAACTACCCATGATGAAGAGTCACCTTCAGAAACATGTGATCTCTAATGACAAACTCTAGAGGACTCCTGTTATGATCAACATAAGATTTTTGATGATCCTGGACTACTTTCATCCACTCCAAAATTTCCTTAACCATCTCTTTTGCATTCTCTACCAGTTTATGCTTGAGAATCACTACCTCCCTAACTATAGTCTATAAAAAAGTGAATTTTAGGGTCGAACATACAAATCTTCAAACAGAACCATACCAATGGTGGAGTAGAAACTATTATTAGAAGGAAACTCGATCAAGGGAAGGTACCTCATCCATGAAGCACCAAAATCCAGAATATAAGAATGTAACATGTCTAAAAGAGTCTGGATAGTCCGATCTATTTGACCATACATCTATGGATGAAAATTAGTGATAAGGTATAACTGGGAACCAAAATCATGCTGGAGACCTCTCCACACCTTAGAGGTAAAATGAGGATATCAATTAGAAATGATTCTACTTAGCAATATATGGAGTCTCGCTACCTCATATAAATATTTCCCTAACAAAACCACCACTGATATTGAATCCATGATCACTATAAATTGGGATTATTTCCTTAAATGATCCACTATCACCCATATAAAATCATAAACTCAATGAGATCAAGGTAAACTAGTAATGAAGTCCATCGACATGTCCTCCAACTTCCATTGGGGAAAATTTAACATTTGGAGAAAACCAATGGAAATATGATGCCTGAACTTGAACTTATAGTAGAAAAAAAATCAAAAAGAAAACTCTATAAACACACAATTCAACCCAATCCACTAAAACTGAATGTTCAAAGCTCAGTACATCTTTGTATCATTAGGATGTACTGCCAAAGGTGAGCTATGGAACTCTTGATGAGCCATATCATGCATTGATGAAGGAATGAAGAGCCTTACCTTGAAAAAAACCTAGTTTTTTCCATCCTCAGACTAACCATTAGGGGAATATCCAAAAAATAACTCACTCCTTCTATACCTCTATCTTAGAATCACCCAACTAGGACTCCTTTACTTTCTACACCAAAGATGACTGCATTGTCATATAGAAAATTCAATCTATTACTCAAACCTGTCTCATATTAAGATGCATCATTTAGAGTTCTTATATCACTCTCCATGAATCCCAAGATTTACACACAACTTCACTACATTACTTCTTGCTCAGTGTATCAGCTAAAATTTTTACCTTGATTGGCGTATATGAAATATAGAAGTTTTAATATTTCAATAAATATATCCACAACCACTTATGAAAGTTTAAGTCATGTAGGGAGAACGCATACCTCAGGATATTATGGTTAGTTATAACAAAAAAATGCATGTCGATGAGGTAATATATCTAGAAATTTAGAGAAAACATAACTACCACCAACTCAAGATCATGGAAGGAATAGTTACTCTCATTAGGATGTAAATGTTGGGACCCATAAGAAATAATTGATCTTTGATGCATCAGAACTTATCCTAATCCAAGATAAAAAGTGTCCCAAAGAACCTAAAAATTAACTCCCTCAGCTGGAAAACAAAGAATTAGAGAATTGACTAACTTCTACTTTAGGTACTTGAAATCTATCTGAAACTGGTCTATCTATAAGAATTCTAGAACATTCTGGGTCATGGCAGTCCGAGGGTTCATAACCTAAGAGAAATCGACTCCAAACCTCCTATAATATCTTGAACAAGAAAACTCCGAACCTATACCACTATCTTGGTGTCTTCCCAAGTAAAAAATACCTCTATCTTTAAAAGATCTATAGCTACTCACTACAGGGATACCACATTCCCTAATAAACATATTTCATGAGCCCAAAACTCACACTTTGATAACTTCACAAATAAATTATTAGGATAAAAAACTACCACAATATCATGAAGATGCTCTGCATGATCCTCTTAATATACGAAGTACACAATTATATCATCAATTAATACCACCAAGAACATATCTAAGAACACTCTAAGCATTGATTTCATCAACCCCATGAATACATCTAGAGAAATTTTCAAATTGAATGACATCACAACAAACTCATAATTCCCATGATGATAACAAAAATAAGTCTTCTGAATATCCCATTCCTTCACCCACATATGAAGATATCTTGACCATAAATCAATAATTGAGAACCAATTTTCTCTCTTTATCTGATTTAATAATTCATCAATCTGCAGAAGAGGATAGAGTTTATTTACTATCACTTTTTTCAAGAAATGATAATTGATAAAAAGCCAAAAATTACATTAACCTTCTTTATGAACAAAAATAATGCACACCAAGGTGACACGGTCATCCATAAAAAAACCACAATAAAACAGATGATCGATATTTACTCATAGATCTCACAACTTAGAAGGAAACATCCTATATGAAGACATTGAGATAGGAGACACACTTGGCTGTAACTAGATCCCAAACTTAGTATCCCATTGATTGGGTGAAGCTACAACCTCCTATGGAAATACATCATGGTAATATTATAAAACCATGTAAAACATTGATTTCTGAACTTCTGACAAACTCAATATCATCTTGAACATCAATGAAGATAAGGATAAAACACGCCTTAGTTGCATCTATGGGTCTCTTTCACCAAAAAACACCATTGGATCCCCATTAACATCATAGAACAAAACCTTTTCCCTGAATAAATCCATGATATTTTGCACTGAATACAACTAATCCATGATGATGATGATGTCATATGGCTATATTTTCAAACATAGTAAATCTCCCCTAGAGCGGTGCTACCCCAAAAATAGATCACAATATCTACATACTTCATACAAGTAATATAAACATGCAACTAGTGTATTCAATGAAAAGGGAGTTGAAATCATATCTAACATAGGTCCCAAAGCATGGATGAGGGTAGGTGATATAAAGGAGCGTTTCTATCCTAAATCAAAAAAAATCATGAAACTACATTAGAAAAAAGAAAAGGGTACCTCAAATTATGTATTTCTCACCCAATGCTAGAAACAATAAAGAATGAAGATGACCATGACCTACTCCATAGACTCTATGACCCTACTAATGACCACCTCCATGACCACACTCCACTCTCAGAGGATGAAGAGTGTATCAAGGTTGTCCTCTACCTACCCAATCTCCTTGCTTCTGATCCGATACTAGACCACCATGCTGCTACTGCCTTGGCTGAAACTACATTAATGGAGGAACTTGAAGTAGAAGAGTTGGAACATGCTGACTAATTAGAAAGTCCAGACACTCTATCCACTATTTAACTTGTTATCTTTAAGAAAAACATGCGTATGATCCCTTGGAATAAGTCTAAGATCCACCAACCTTGGAGAAATGAGACAATGAGGGATGATACCCACCCTAGGATGACCAAAAAGTATTCTGTCCTAACAAATGGGAACCCTAAATCATAGATCTTCTTCACGTAGAATATTGATGACTCCCCTCTCAAGATTATATTATTCTGGCTAGAATCCTCTCAATAAACTCTGCTCTCACCAGCACCTCAAGATATGTCTCAGAATAAACATGGTGACCCAGAATTGGATATATGTATGAAAAGAATTCTATAAATTCTTTCCTCTGGCCTCATCATTTTTAAAAAGATCTAACAAATATCACAAAAGGGTCCTAAAATGGATTCTAAAGTCTCGTACATTTTAGCACCCCCATTGAAGGGTAAGCAACACCTGGTGACTGGCTGCCTTCACGGATGATGAAAGAAACTCTACTCTGAAATAGTCCTATAACTTCTCCCAAAAGACTACCAACTCTTCATGATCCCAATGGAATAAGAACCACTACTACCTTATTTCTCCATGAAGCATCATCATAACCAATGAATCCTAGTGCTCCCTTCGAGCATAGATCAAATTGAAAGTTATATAAACCTCCTTTAACTAGTATTATGTTAATGGATATTAAATATATCCCTCACAATTATATAGAATCTAGCACTAAATATCTTATAGTGTGCTCCTACAAGTTTTATAATCATTGACCTCTACTATAAGACTATCTTCTGGTGCATCCTGCTAAATATATTCAGTGAGAACCCGATAAGGACATCGACCTGAAGACATTCATAAAAAAGAATAAATTTTTAGGGGTCCTAAACCTAGAATATGAAATATTTAACATTAATTAATTATTTTACTATCTTGTTTATGGTTTTAACCTATCCCATGCCCTACCAATTTCAAACACATACACAAAGAAAAATTATGGAAGAAACATTCCTAGGTCTCTACCCTAAAACTAGTTTCACTTCATTTAGTAGGCTTAATAAAATTAAAGTATTGTGTATTAGATCATAGGGGGACCTAATACCCATGTCTTATCTATTATCCTGTGTTTACATCACTTACTAAACATAAATGACACTATGACCCTACTAACCCATGCAACCTCACCTATGCCTAACTTTAAACACCATCCTATACCTAAAACTTGAACCTTTAATACCACTATTTCATGAACCCCTATCCACAAAGATATCGAAATGAGGGGTGAGAGATGGTGATTTCCCAAGTCCCACCTCACTACAACAAAATTCCTATTTAGTAGCAGTTTAAACTTCCGCTATATGGTTTCATGATAGTCTCAAAAAACCGCCAATAAAATTGGTGTTGAAATTTAACACACATCAGTTACTTCCATTTAGGAGTAGTTTATAGAAAGTTTCATAGAATTCATATTTCATGGTGAGTTTTTTAGGTTTAGTGGCAGTTTTTGCTTAAAAAAATAACTGTGATATAGCCGCATTTTTTAACCGATGCTAAATTATGAACTTTTTACCAAAAAAACCTCCCCTAAAATTTATAAAACCAATTCAAAGTAAAATCTTGTCATATTTAGTGGAATTTTTAACTTCCTCCCTAAAAAAACTTTATCTAGTAGTGGTTTAAACCACCGTTAAATCATGAATTACAAAAAAAAGCTTCAGGTTCTGCAGACCCAAAATCTATAGCCAGAACAACACAACAGTAACACTAAAAATTTTATCAGATCATTAAATATATCATTAAAATACAAGGAAAAAAAAACATGTTAAAACTAAATAATCAACATACGTTGATTAGAAACAAAACATAAATAATCAACACATTAACCAAGTAAAACAAAACATTGAAAAAATAATACATTTCTTAATACATTGAAATAATCAATCGAGACACAACACATTAAAATAATCAATAATACATAAATACATTGTAATAATAATAACATTGAAAAAATCAATAATACATTTCTTAATAAATTTCTCATTGAAAGTATGCTGATTCTTTAAACTATTACACAACACATTTCTAAGGAAAACATTAATTTAATACATTTAAAACTAGATATAAAGAATAAAATTACTTTCATTAAAATGAGGCTTTACATGTTAAAACTAAATCCACCAAAATTAAAAACACGATAAAATAATTTAATAATAAAGAAATAATTCTCAATTTTAAACCACCCATCATGAATACCATTTTCATCAAAAGGGCCATTAATGATTCAAAACCAATAAGAAATGATTATCCAAAAGAGAAATCACCCTAAATATCCATAAATGATATAAACTTACACAATTGAGGATTAAAACTAACTTATATTGATACAACGGGTAAATAATTTATGAAATCCTAGGACTTCCAACAATGATCCACCCCTTGATGAGATCATGAAAAATAAATTAGATTCCTCTATATTCCTAGTACGACAAGAATCCACATAGTCTGAGTTACCTGATTACATCCCCATGTCCTATCTAAGACCAATAAGATAGAGCTTAAAAAACAGGGTCTATGCACAAATAGAGAAAAAAGATCCCCCCAAAGGGAGATCACCTAACACATCAAGATTGATCTCTAACCAAGAAGGTTAAAACAAGAGGATACTAATCGAACAAATGGTATAATAGATAGGGGTTACCCTATATGTTATAGGATTGATATATCATTGTATAGATAAGTGATATGGGACCTTATTTTGGTGAGAGATAACATATAATGATTATTGGTTAGTAGGATTGGGTCGTGATTTGAGATTTGGAAAAGGGTATAAAATTTCCTATAATGGATGGGTTAGATAGAGATTACAGTCTTGGAGAAGACCATGGGGTTTTTTGTCATAGATTGACCTATAGGGACCCTACATGGGACACCAGTAAGCTGAGAGTGACACCACATGTTCACCCCCAATAGTTGAAGGGATAGTGACAAGAACAAAGTAAGAATATCACTTAAGTTGGAGGATTTATCCTATTGTATGTGAACACATACACAAAATCAACTCCGTGAAATAATGTATAGGTATAATAAAATAAAACCTCTAAGTGTAAAAAATTCATGTAGCAACCTCTAAGAAATACATCAGAATGAGATACATAAATATACAGGAAAGGAAAAGGGTAAAATAAGAAGAAGGGAATTTGGTCACAATCTAGAAACAACTAAAAGAAAAATAAGAGGATTTCCTAACTCAATATCCCTAAGTCTGACCAAGAAACATTTTCAGTGCCTCCACTTACTTATATGTTCCATAAATACGAGGTCCACTAGGGACACCATATACTAGTTTCCTGTATAAGAAAAAAATCATGCATCCAAAGACCATGCAGGTGTGATTATAAACATAATTAGTAAGGCACCATGAAAAAAGTGGGAAATAGTAATATATAATATTCAAATCAATCTATATGTAAAAGAGAGACAAGAAACTAAACATCGTATATGATCATAATGAAATTTTAATTTCTATAAGTTGAAACACAACATATAGACACATGTTTATAAAATACATACATAGGTCACCCATTGTCTCGATCCCATCTAAAATATAAGAAAAAGATATGAAAACCCACTTTTTATGAATAATAAATGAACAAACCCTCTCCACTAATCATTGACCAATGATGAACTCTCCTCATCACCCTCTCCATATCTATCTCTACTTCCTGCTACCAACACCTGTAAGACAATTATATTGAAAACTAAACTATGTTGTATATATATATATATTTAAAATTAAAATCATTAAAAGTTTGTGAACTAAATGATTTTGAAGTTGTGTGATTTAACCTATCACCACTGGTCATCATTTAAAAATCCCAAGGGGGAGATCCGGTCATCTTCTGATATAATTCAAGTAACACTTTCTTCAAAATAGATATCTTAGCCTCATGTTCCTCAATTGTGTTTTTTATAGAATTAATCTTTCTTTGAGCATATTGGGGTTGAAAGTTACTAAAACTAGGAGTATAAGAACTTGCAATCCCCATTTTTATACTAAAGGCCTCATATGGTAATGGTCTCAAACCCATCCCACACACTTGACAAGGATGCTCCTTATCAAGGACTTTACCAACTAGGTCATCCAAGGAGACTAAGTATGAATGTGTGGGATTGAAATCCCATAGTTATTTAATTTTTAACTATAAATAAAATATCAGTCATATTAGAAGCAATATATATTAACATAGTGAAAAATGATAATAAGCTATTATAATGAAAAATGAATTCATACATCAACTTGTTTGGAGTCTCATTAACAAAACTCCCATCAATTTTTTTATGAAAATTAAACCACACTTCTGTTTGGGATGCTTGGTGGGAAAAAATCTATGACTACATTAAATAAAGATAAATCAATAATTTAATATATTAAATAGATAACATTGTCTAATAAATATTTAAACTAATTAAAATATTACCAGAGTCAATAAACTTCTAGAAAAACTCTTTTCCCCTATAGTGTGAGTATAATGCTTCCTCCTTGGTATTCCTATGATTTAATCAAATAAAATTAAGTTCAGGACATATATTTTAAAAAATTCATGCCGAAAAAAATAGAAATGAAAACAGATGCACAATACTAACAAACCAAATATATATAACAATGATAATGAATAACTATAAAAATGAAATAAGTGGTAGATAAATGAATGGATAACTGCACAAACAATCATTTTCTCCTTCAATCATGTCAGTTTCCTGCTCCATCACTACTTAATCTACTTCATCCACTCTTTAAAGACTAATATTTTCATTTTCTCCTTCAATCATGTCAGTTTCCTACTCCATCATTACTTAATCTACTTAATACACTCTTTTAAGACTAATATTTTCAATATCATGATGGAAAAATAATTCTGCTTCTTGCTTTTGATGGGATTCAATGTCAGAGGTCAAATCTTCCACATCATCACCCATATCATAAAAGTCACTTTTTTACATGTGAAACTACACTCCACACTTCATCCATGTAATCTTTCACATAATATACCATTTTATCTTATGATGGTAAGATATATAGATCATGTAGTTCATGGTCACCAACATCCATCAAGTGAGAGAAGTTCACAGAAGTAAATTGCAAGGAATATCTTTTAACACCTCTAATAATATCCACCCAGTTGAATTTCAATAAAAAAATTGAAAAATTTCCATGTTAGTTTAATTCAATAATACCAGTAAACTTTCTATAGTATTACACTTCAAAAAACATAAATATACCACTATTCTATGTTTTTAAACCCTCTTCCCAATCAACTGTACGGAATATAAAGCCATTCAAATTGTAAGTGTCTAAATTTCTATATTTTTTTAGAGGACCTCAAGAAAGAAACTTCAAATATTATGAAAACTATGCTCGAGTATTAGTATTCAAGATCTGAAAAAACTAATATACATTATTAAATTTACAAAATATATGTATCAAACTAATGTCTACATTTATTGGAATATCTATGAACTTATACATCATGCAAACCATTATCCAAGTTCTTTATTAAAAAATTTTGTTTTATCTTTATCATTTAATGTTTATCCTCTCATTCATATATTTATTTGTATCCTAAAATCTTCAATAAATGGATATGCAATTTCACCATTCAGTAATACATATTAATGTGACTGTAATAATTCCATTTCTGTTAGTGTAATATTTGAGCTCATCCCAACTTATAGGCCAGTATGAGGAAATATTCTTTATTTCCCATGTATTTTAGGTTGAGTTGATGTGTCATCAACACGCCCAACTTGATTATATATTGTCTCAATTTCATCCAAGTATCTAGAGAAAAAGTTAAGACACTTCCTCTCAAATAGCCTTCAGAAATAGATCCTTCAGGTTGAGATTTATTTTTCATGTATGATTTCAAATGCCCACAATATCTATGAAATAAAATAAAAAAACATAATTATGTATTTAATGAAGTTCCAATAATTGTTTACTAAAACTAAAAACATATAAATAAAGTATATCTTAATTGGATACATCCATCGATAATTTACGGGGCCTCCTACTTTAGCTTCCACAACCAAATGTATAGTTAAATGCATCATGATAGTAAAAAATGAAAAAGGACAGATCATATCCATCGAAAAAAGTTTCAATACGAATATCTCCCAAAGGGTTTCAATCTAAAATGGATGTATAGTTTTCTCACATAATTGTCTAAAAAATGTGCAGAATTGGAGTACAACACTAGTAACCTTTTCAGGTAATAATGTACACAATGCCAATGGAAGTAACTACTATAAAAAATATATATGAATCATGGATTTTCAATCCATGTAACCTATGATTCTTTAAGTCAACACACATTGATATGTTACTTGGATACCCATTAGATATGTCCACATGTTTTAAAATTCAAAGGAATATATCTTTATTCCTATTTTTTATTGTAAAAATTTCCAGAGCAAAATTTCCATTCTCATATGGCTAGATATCACACTTTATGTTTATTTCTTATAAGTATTTACAATAATTGAGATGATACTTAGACTTTCCATGCTCATTAAATAATATGAAGATCAAATTATCACAAACATTCTTCTCAATATACATCACATCGAGATTATGCTGTAATAAATTAAATTCCCAATATGGAAGTTTGAAGAATATAATTTTTTTCTTTCATTATTGTATTTCAATTTCATTTGATGATTCACTTTGAACTCATTTACCACTATCATTAAAATGATGAACCTTCCCCAATTTTGTTTCAACATTTAAAAGATTTTGTAATATTTAAGAACCTATGAACAAATTTGGAGGTGGTCTATGATCAATGAAACCCTTTAATTTTGACTTGTTCAACCAAAATCTATGAGATGAATTGATAGATATTCGATGACACAAGAAGTACCATTCTCTATTATGAGGTAGTCATTCAGAATCAAAATCAATGTTACAAACAGGACAAGATAGACCCATGTAAGTGTTCCAACCAGAGAAATTCCCAAGTCCAGGGAAGTCACTAGTGGTCCACATTAGAGCAACTCGCATTTTGAACATTGTTCTAGAAGATACATCATATTTCTCAACACCGTTTCTCCATAACTCCTATAATTATTCAATTAAAGGTAACAAGTATACATTAATATCATTTCTAGGCATTTTTTTCTAGAAATAATCATCAAAATGATAAAATAAGTTTATTTCATACACATCCATGGAGGTAGATAGTAAGGGATAAAAACAAACAGCCAAATGCTATAACTGGTACTCAAAGTCCCAAATGGGTTGAATCCATCGACAACCAATCCCAATCGAACATTCATAGGATCAGATGAGAAATATGGATGTAATGAATCAAATGTATTCTATGATTGTGAATCTCTTGGATGTATTATTAACCCATTATTGTTATTATCTACAGAATTCTACTTCATGTATTTGGCAGTTTTCAATGACATGAATAATCTTTATAAACGATGATTTAAAGGAAAGTAACACAAAACCTTTTCAGGTGTGTTCATTTTCTTCTTCTTTATGGTAGTATGTTTATTTAGGATTCTAACATCACTCATGTACTTCCATCTAGAAGAAGAACATTTTTTTCAATCCTGTATGCTTGAATCCTCTTCCCAATAAAGCATATAATCATTAGGGCACAGATGATTTTTTGTATAATTTAGACCAAGATTGTTAACAACTTTTTTTATATCATAAAAATAATCAGGGATCTTTGATTTAGGGAATGAATCATGAATCAATTCCAATATCATGGACATCACCTTATTTGTAATTCCACATAGGCATTTGATATGGTACAACTTCAAAAGAAAAGAATGTTTTGAATATTTCAAATATCTACTATACAAATCTTGAATTCTATCATAAACTAAACCATGAAACACGTCTATCTTCTCAGTGAAGTTTTATTTTACATTATTCTCCACATAATCAAGAGGTGGATCCAATGATATGTTACAATCTTGATCTGGTTGTCCTATAGTCAAAAAAACATCAATTGTCACATTGCTATTTGTAACACCCTCAACTGGATGTTCTGATATGTTTTGATGTTGATGTTGGTGTCTTTCAATTCCAAACCCATCATTTATAAGGTTTTTCATTTCATTTTCCATTGTCGATGAAGTTGGGAGATCATCCTATGGATTGACACTAGTGCTCAACCTTTTTGTAAAGTTTGATTCTCCGTGAAAAATACAACACAAATACTGAGCAGGAAATTTCTTCAATATCAAGTGTTCATAAACTTCATCTCTCTTCAACCATATTCAAAATTTACATTTAGGACATGGAAATATTATTCTCCCATCAACGGATTAATTAGAAATTAAAAAATCTAAAAACTCCTCTAAACCCTTAGCATACTGAGGTGTGTTCCTTAGTAATGTGATCCATCATTTATCTATATATATCACAATGTGCCTACACATTATTAAAAAAATTAAAACACATAACTATTACTAAATAAGAAAAGATATTCATATATACTAGTTGAAAAAAATATGAATATGTTAAATAAGGTTTTCCAATATAAATACACAATAAGTGATCAAGAATCAATTTTCATGACTCTGTGAGTTCAATCACCAAAATTTTAAATAATTATATTTATAAAGGGATCAATCATGTAACATAAATTCCTTGTGGTTAAATACTTTTGAATATAAACATAAACATAGTTGGAAACATAAAAGAACATTTTGAAAACATTTTTAACATTGACTTAAAATAAAGAGAGAAGATATCTTTTATAGGATTTGGCTTAACATAGTCTATTATATGACACAATCAACATTTTACTTTTGTAGGTTCAAGAAAAAACCCAAGGTTTTCTAAGGTGAATCCCTAACATATCACTTAATATTTTTCAGGTGTATACAGAACCTAGTCTATTCTAAAAATAGAAAAAACCTTTGTTATTAACTTCTGATCAGGTAAGAATAACCATACACTAACTTTTTAATGTACGTATAACCATCAATGAAATAAGAATTACAAACACTTATAAAAAATAATAAAACTACTCAGACTACTAGAATATGTCAATGAAGAAACTAGTGTAGAGTAGTGAACTTTGACCCTTATTTAATTGATTCAAAACTAAGAAATATAGGGCAACTAGAAATGCCTCAACAAATATGTATAATGAATCCCTGGAGTTCTAAATGCATTAATTATTCTTTATCCACTTATTTAATTGGATTTTATTTATAGAATAAACACAAATGGATAAAAATATTTATTAATCCATTTAATCTTATACACATAGGTTTTTTATAATTCTTTATCATACATTTAAAACCCAATAGTTAAAAATTAAAATAGAAACGTATTACTATTTAAAATATCATACTCAAATTTAAAAACACTCAATTTATTTCATTAATAGTATAATTTTCCAATGAAAAAGGCTTTCTACCATTCAAACAAATGAGATATGCTACTACTTCAATATAATAGAGAAATTTTATACCTATATATATCCCACATAAGGGTAAAATAAATTATTCATAGGAGGCATAAGGGTAACTCATATATTTAATAATCTATATAAAGGTAACCTTTAAAATATACAACTCTCATAACAATAAGATGCACTTTACAAATGCTGTATATAGGTAAATTATATTGATATGTAAGGGTAAGAACAAATTATAAGCGATGCATAAGGGTAACTAATAAAGTCATGTAATGGTAAGATTTTACATAAACTGGTCATGTAAAGGTAACTAGAAAAGATGTATAAAGGAACTCAAAAGTTACATAAGGTTAATAATCATTTTCTAAAGCTTGAATAAAGGAAAAAACATAAATTCCATACACTATTTAAAGGTATATAGTTCACTAAACAAGGGTAAATTGCATTTTTTTCATGTTTCTTAAGGGTAGCTTAGCACTTGCGTAAAGGTAAGAAAAAATTATGTAAAGGTAAGAAAAACTTGTGTAATGGTAAGAATCACCTGCTTAAAGGTAAGAAACACTTGTGTAAATGTAGGTAGAGCTTTTGTAAGGGTAAAACCAAGAATACAAAGCATGTGTAAGGGTACAAAGCTATATGTGTAAATTTAACCTGAAAACTATAAATTCCATGTAAGGGTATGAAAAAAGATTACGTAAGGGTAAACATAACATTAAACTAAATATTTAAAGGTAGAATATAATTTTTTAAGGGTACACCAAATTTACATAAGGGTTACAAGAACTTTGTAAGGCTTACGTAAAGGTAAAAATAATCTTTATAAAATTAAATTTTCATATGTTTCAAACAAAAATAATTATAAATAATAATAAAAATAATATAAATAAATGGTTAACAATTAAATAATAATTAAATTCAACAAATTATCATAAAAACCCCTGATTAAAAATAAAAAAAATTAAATTTAAATGATACAATTAAACTATTTTCAATTGATAAAAACAAATTTCATTAAAATATAATTTAATTAAAATATCCAATTTATAATAAACCAAATGAAGAGGTGGGTATTAAAATTAAAATTCTTTAACTAAAGTAAGACATTAATTCCCATAATCATTCATGATGGGATTTGGGAGAATGAAAACTAACTCAACAAACCAAGAGATATACTCCATCATTGAATAACATCCTTACTCAAAATTCTAGGAGGTATTATATAAAAACTTGAAACATATAATTTGACAAATACATAATTCAATATGGATAACACATAAAGGCTACCAAATTAATAATAATAGTTGTAAATCACATCAAACCATATCAAAAGACCTAATAAAAAACTCATATCAAGATGTAATTCCTAAACACCCATGGTAAATCGATTTTTTGTACAGTAAAGAGTTAAAAAAACCATTTCACTTACCACTCGACCTTTGAGGGGTGGCGAGGTGGGGGTCAGGATCAGGGGTAGGGGTAGAACGTCATGATGAGGGATGGTGAGGCGAGGCATGGTGAGGGCTGGTGAGGCAAGGCATATTGAGGGCCGGTGAGAAACAACGAGGCAAGGTGCGATGAGGGCTGGCCAGTAGAGGCAATGGGAGGCGATGGGCAGTGATGAGGCTAAGTATTTGGGGAGTCGGCGGGGTGGGGGGTCATGGGTGTCAGGGGGGTTGGGGGTGTCTAGGGAGGGGGAAAGTTTCATGTTTGTAAAAATATTTAACTCTTTAGTGGTAATTTATAAAAAACTCTATGAAATTATTAAAAAAAAATTATTGACGGTTTAGTAAACTTCCGCTAAATGCTCAGTTTGGTGTAGTGTCTATAGTAGGCCCTGTGTTGGTGAATAGCATTGATAGTTTTGTAAACATGCATATGGAAGGCATTACCCTTTAAGAGAAACATGTGGAAGAGAGAGATATGAAGGATACACCAAACAAAACCTGCTCAAACACACACACACATGAAGAAATCCTAAGTGTAGACATGAAATGTTATTTAGTACTAAAACAACTAAATGGGAAACTACAAGTACCGAAAAGGTAAAGATGACAACGACCACGAATCCCAAAAAACTCCTATTAAACCTTGAGATAGTAATATCTAGCCCGATATCCAACCTGCTTTGAATGACCTGAAAAATTGTTTATATAAATATAGGGTGAGAATAATATTATACTAAGTAGGATCCTCCCTGTAGCCTCTTTTGAAAAACATAAAGACATCATGCTAAAGAATAATAAACAAAAGTGAAACAAACTCATCACCTAAATAGGTTTACTAAGTTCCCAGCCTCACCATGTCTAACTCTCACTAATTATCACATACAAGAGAGCATATAATAAAATAATGAAACATTTGGGGTACCCCACTCCTACTTACCCACTGGTTTTATGATCTTCCCTAACATCACACATCTTGAGACATCTCTATCCAAAATTAACTATCCTAAGGGTACCAATGCAAGTCATTACAACATGCACCTCATATGTCACATAACCACATCATCCCATATCACATTTATGTCCAAGTTTCTTATTTTATTTTAATTACTTTCCTCACTACTTGAGGAAACTAGAGGTTCTTGGTTGCATGTTTCCTCTTGGTGGTAGCTTAGGATGGTTTTCCTAGATTACCTGGATATGAAATTATACTAATAATAAATGAATAAAATTTTAACCTATGGGGTTTGTTATTGATTGAATTAAAATTCATAAAAGATGTTAATCATGATAAAGCATGTACTTTTTTTGAATAATTCCTAGAAGTCATGGACTTCACCATGATGTGTAATGTAATTTAATATAATGTGTAATAATTTTAATGGTTAATCAATGGCTAATGAATTAATTAATGAAAGAAATTTTTTTTAAATTAAATAAGTAATTAATGTATCTCTTTTACATTCTTGTGTGTTTATAGGATATTTGGTATTAGTAGTGGATTCTAGGAGTCTAAGTGATGTTATCTGTAGTTGTGTCTAAGACTAGGTTATTCCCATAGTGTGGTTTTAAGCTATATTATATCATGTATATTCTATGATTTCATATGCTACCCCAACCATGTCAGTTAGGGAAACTAACACCCAGTAGACTATGGGAGGGGTTTTTACCCAACATCATGGTGGGAGGATGTACGACTAACTACGCCCTCTGGGCTTACTCTATTCTCTTGGTAGTTACTTGTGCTGGTATGTATGATGGTTATTTTTCCCATATATGTGTTTAGTGGGGTGTGATGGATTGTTATTATTTCAAACACTTTTATTACCATATATAGTATCTAAAATATTATTATAGTTATGAAGTGTATAAGCTGTGATGAATTAAGTTACTTGGTGTATGAGCTGTAATGGCCTGAGGTATAAAACCTGATGCTTGATATACGTCATATGAGCTATGGTGGCTCCCAAAAACTACTTGGTTACTATATATGGATATTTGATATGGGATGATATGGTTATGTGATTTATGAGGTGCATGTTGTGACACCTTTCCCAGGTGTCTTCTAGATGGCCTACATTAGGAGATAGATGTCTCTGGATGTATGAGGTTGAGGTAGAGCAAAAAACCAGTGGGGAAGCAGAAGTGGGGTACCCTTAATGTTTCATTATTATATTATATGATCTCTTATATGAGATACTTGGTGAGAGTTATCTATGGTGATGATTGGAACATAGTATACCTATTTAGGTGGCGAGTTAGTTTTGCTATTGTTCACTATGATTTAGCATGATTTATTTATATTTTGTATGAGAGGCTCTAGGTAGGATCCCACTGAGTATATTGTTATGATCACCCAAAATTTATATAATTTTTATTCAGGTCATGTAGAGCAGGTTGGATATTAGGATGAATATTACTATCTTGGGGTTTAATAGGAGTTGTTTGGGTTTCACGGTCATTATGGTCTTTACCTTTTTGGAACTTGTAGTTACCCTTTCATTTGTTTTAGTACTGTATGAAATTGATTTTTTTCACTTGGGATATATATATATGTATATATATATATATATATATGAGTAGGTTTTGTTTAGTGGATCCTTATTATCTCTATATTCCACTTGTTTCTCTTAGAGGGTAATGCCTCCCATATGCATGTTTACTATACCCTCAATGCTAGCTGCTAACCCAGGGCCTACTAAAGGTGGGACTCAGGCAGTCACCATCTCTCACCCCTCTTTGTGGTATCTTTGTGGGGAGGGGATCATGAAAAGTTGAATTTATATTAGATGAATGTTATTATATAAATACATTGAGTTTTAAGGAGGGAATCCTCTAGATTATCTAAGGTTTCACTATGATAGAGTTAGGAGTCAGTAAAGTTATTTTATAAGAATTGTTTCTCAAGGAGTAGTTTCTTTAAAATATATTATCAAAATTATTTTCTTTATAAAACATTAAGTGATTAAAAAAGTGTTTACTTTTAATTTTACAAGTATTTAAAAAATATATTTATATAATTAAAATTGCAAGGACCTAATTTCTTTAAGGTGTTAAATCAAACATCCTTAATTTTACTAAATATATCATTTTTACATTTAAATAAAATTTTATGGGTGTAATGTTAATTAATAACTTTTATTTTAGGAAAAATATAAATTATAAATAATAAGTGAAAAAAGATAAAATCTATGGTTACTAACAGATTGATTTGATGAAAGTATATTAAAATTTTAAGTTAGTATAACATATATTATGAAAATTTGACATAATGGAAAATAAAATGCTATGTGAACATTAATATAAGTATATATATATATATATATATATGAAATGATTTTTTTAATATCTAAATGTATAAATAAAATAATTATATAGAGATTATATTAATTTAATATAGTTTTTATTTTATATATATATTAAGTGTATTTGTTTTTAAGAAAAAAAGTTTAAATAAAATTACATGGTATAAAAACTTTCATAGTTAGATATTAACCTAGGGGATATAAAAACAACTAATTAAGTACATGGATGGGTGTGCATAAGTTTTCTATCACAAGCATGTGAGAGAGGTAGTGAGCTAGGATTAGAAGTGGATTAGAGGATATGCTTGGGGTGGACCTGGATACTTGAATTTAAGGAGTCACTAAAGTTTAATAGCTTATAAAAAAGTGGGAGTCCAAGTGAATAATTGAAATGGGTTTGAATAATGAGGGAACTTTATCTCTATTTAAAAAATACATAAAGATAATGGGTCATCCAATTATTTAATTTGAGGCTATCAAATAAAACTCGTGTATCACCTCTTTTCTCATGCACTAAACCTAACATCATTGTTGCCTTATGCTTCTTCTTCCTTAAAAATGAGCCACATATTCTTCCTTTACTACCTTTGAAGAATCTAAACCCTCCATTTCCCCCCATCGTCTTCATCACACAACTATATCATATTCTCTACAATCTATTTGTAATAATATAATGTGCATCAAAGTAACTACATCATCACAAAAACAGTACCAAGAGGATCACTATCAGCTTGTAAATTATACTTTGATCATCATCAACTTTAAATTACTTTTATCAATAATATGAAAACACACACACATACACACATATTTAATAATATATGTATGTATAGAATTGTGATTAACTTGTAATAAGGGAAAAAATATAGTTTCATGCATTTAAATTAATACATAATTGATGTTGAGAATTTCTTACTGTAGTAATAGATAATAACTAAATCATTATTGAAACTATCAGTTATAGTATATCACACGTAGTGGAATCTATGAAAATTAATCATTACAAACTTGATTCTGTTTTCCAAAATATCTATAGTCCAATAGAGAATGACCTCATTTACTACTGTGAATATATAGGTTTGTGGAAATATTATAAGTATATCTCATAGAGGGAGATGAACCTCTGATGGACTTGTATAGGGGATTATGATGTCAGGATGAGGTGCATTAGATAATGAATGATATTATATTATAATCATTCCATGATGTTTTTATAAACTCATGTTGTCATCAGGGGATAATATATGTTCCCATGAAAATGATATGTTTAATATTTTAATTAAATGTCTTACAGAAAAATAGAAATACACTGATAAGAGATATTATAATAGGATGTTGTAATATATATAATATCTTAATATATATTGTATCTATATTTTATAAACAAACAAATTTATATGATTATCCTAATAATAATTTCAGATGCCTCATAAGGGTTGTATTTAAAAAGGGAAGCACTCTATATATTGGAAGGTATTATTTCCATACCTAATTCCATTTGCGAGTAAGGAAATGTATTTAAGAATATTATAATTGAAGTAGATAATTAAAAAAGGAGGGTTCCTAGGGTTTCAGTTAATTAGGTCTTATGAAAATTTTCATTTTAGAAGCCAGATGAAGGTAAAGAAAATTTGTTTTTAAACTCATATTTAATGGTTATAAAATCCCTTATTGTAATGAAAAAATAATTGTACTATATATATGTATTTTAATCCATTTATTGAAAGGTGATATAATTTTAAACATTAGTTTTAAGATTAACAGTATATCCCCTTTTTATAAGGGAAAATCTATTTTTAAGGTTATTTATTTTTTAACACTTATTCTTAAAAGAGTATGTTTTATGAATTCAATTTTAAAGGTTTTATAATTTCAAGAAACGTGTTCATAGATTATAGAAATTATTATTTCATGTGTTTCATGTTCTTTAAAATTATTTTATGTCATTAATGATTACATATTGTATTCCTATACATTATATTTCTTATTGACATGCTATATTTGTATGAAAATAATTTTCTTATGTTTAATTTCCATGAATTATTTATAAGTATTGTCTATGGATTTTTAGATTATTTATAATATTTATGAATTTACGTATCCTCTATAAGGAAACATTTATTAATATATATTATATATGTAATTATTTTCCTCTTTGAATATAATTTAAATATATGGGAATTTTTAGAAAGGTAATTTTAATAGATTTATAATTAAGAAATGAAAGCCTGAAAAATGTTTTCTTTAAAATTTGGAACTTGGGTATTGATTATATTGATGAGGAATTGGGATTAAACCCCCAACCTAATGGGGAAATTGTCCTAAAAGTGATTTTTAGACCTTCAATATTATATGTGGCCATATAGGTTTTTCAATGTTTTACATGTTTAATTTAAATTCTATAAAGAGGTATTATTTTCAAACATAATATTTTTATTATTTCAAAAAAGAAATATGGATTTGTTTCAAAGGACATATGTTTTGAAAGGATATTTTTTTAATAAAATAGATTTTTAAAATAATTATTAATTTTAAGGATTGTTTTGAAAAGAATATCTTCTGGATTTTGAAACCCTAAATTGTTATTTTGGGAAAATTTATTTTTTATTTAAAATATTTTATATTTAATATTAAAGTAAAACTTTAATGAGTTTTTATGGAATTTTCAAAAGGGAAATAATTTTACCATTTTTTTTAAAACCCCTTACTGAGTGATTTTTTTCTCACCAAATGTTTTAATTATTTTAAAACCCTTTGTGATGAGTGGAATATATTTTAGGTTAAGAACTCAATTATAGAGTTATTTTGATTTAATTTTAGATAACATTAAAAAATTTGTATAAAAATATCATTTTAAGTTTTTTGGGTAATTAATTTTATTTTAAGATCTCCCAATCGTATAATACTATAGACTTAAAAGATTATAGAGAACAAATTAACTTAATTTTAATTAATGATAATAATTTTGTATTTTTATAAAATTAGTTTACTTATTTCATTTAAAAAAAATTCAAATGGGAAAAAATATAATGATGTTTTTAGCACTAGATACGGGAGCATGGGTCTTGGGCTCTTTCATTAGAGAATTTATCTTCACCCATCCATACTATCTTTAACTGTATAATGGATAAGATATATAACCTTCTACAAAACCATATTACTCTATATTGATCAACATTTTAAATAGATAAAACCCCAGTTATCCTATCATCTATACTCTTTTATAAATTAGGATTGGGTCCTTGTGATTTATTGATCGTCTTCTGTAATGATGTTTGGGAAATAATTTGGGATAGGATTGATGATTCCCCTTACCATATGACTTCAATTTCTATATTTATAAAATCATTTTTCAATGTTTCTCCTTCATTACTCATCATTACAAGAACACTAGTGTCTATTCTACTCAACACATCAATGACATTGTTTCTTTTTCTAGAGCGATAATGAACTAAACAATAATAGTCCTTAAGAAGATCCAAAAATATATTTTAACTCTTTCTCAAAACCATTTTTATGAAAATATAGTTCAAAAATTAGTGTTTTGTGCATATATCAAAAATTTATCAAAAAAATAATTTATTGATATCGTTTATTCATAGATAACTTCATGTAAAATAAAATTATGTGTAAGATAATTAGACTCCTTATGTTTCAACTGTCAAGATGAATACATATTCATCATGTCATTTTGAATGTGTACCCATGAAATTAATTTTAAGTATACATAAAAATAAATGAAAAATCTATCCCCATTAGAGTACAAAGATAACTTGAGAACTAATCAAACACTTCTTTAGTTCTTGGAAAAAATTCCATTCTCCATTATCTAGATAAACTTAACTCCCTTTAGTGTTCAATTGGAATGTTTATTATAAATCTACCCAATGGTTTTCAAAAACCTTATAGAGTATCATGCTATACCAAAGAAACTAGGAATATCAATCACTATTATTAGATGAGACCCCTCCTCTACGACCTCAGTCCTTTCCAAATAAACTATAATAATTTCATTCATCAAAATCTAGCTAAATAATGATACATGTTGTAATGAAGACTTAAATTTATTGAATTTACCAAATATTTTCTTTTTTTACATGAATTTTCTAATATGGAAATTAGATGATCCTCAATCTCCTCCCAACTACTGAAATATATCATAAATTAATAATAAATTACACTAAAAATTTATCAAGGTAGTACTAAAACAATCAATTCATAGTTTACATAAATATAACAAGTGTCGTAGTGAATCTATAGGGAATAAAAACAAACTCTTAATGTATATATATTAATCCAAAGTATGCGATTGGAATATCTTATTTCTTTACCCTCAATAACTATTTCCCCAATCAAACATCAATATAGGATAAAAATTAATCCTATGAATATGGTCAAATAAATAATCTACCAATCATGACATAGACTTTTAAATGATATTTTTTTCCAAAGAAAATTTGTGCTATATTATATTATACAAAAAAAAATATCTCTTTAATAATTATGTGTGTATAAAGGGAAATGTGACCATTGGGATTCGACCATTATATGGTTGTTGGTCAATATGACCATCATGAACTATACTCTTGGTAATAAACTTGACGTTATAATTAGGGTTTATAAGTAAAAATGAAAAAGGATAATTAACACAAAAAGGAGAAGAGATGGCCTCAAACAGTAGAGTCTTGTCTTATGAAGCCCATTTTCAGAACTTGGGATGGAGGTAGCCTTACTGGGGTTCTCCCTTGACCAATCCCTAGACAAGCTTCAATAAGTAAATATATAATAAAATTGCATATGATATAAGTTTAAGTTAGTGGAAATCACCACTCGATCGATGTTAGACGAGTCACCCCATGAATCTATCACCATTGCACACCTTACCATTAGGTAATACATGGGTGTTATAAGGGGTTACATGTCCCGACCTTAGTTAATTAAATTATAATTACTTTCTATAAATATAATTTTTATTCCATAAATTCTATTTTAATAAGGTTTTACTTAATAAAATATAGGTTTAATTGAAATAGAATTTTGTAAATTGACTTTTTGGACCTAAAATTACTTTTCATATATTAATTTTTATAATAAACTTTGGTATTATGAATAATATTTATTTTAATTAAATATTATGTTAAAAATACTCATATATAAATATAAATGATAACATAATTTTATTATATCCTTGAAAATTTTTAAGTGCCATAATTTTTTCTATGCATATTCATCCTCATTTTTTTAATAAATAAGAATTTTTATAGTTAAGATTTAAAAATTATCATATTTATAAATTTTTTATGATAAAATAAACATCAATTTTGAAATAATCACATCGAAATTAGGTTAGGGTAAATTTATGTGTATTTTCTAAAATATTTTGTTTTTCCATGAATAGTGAAAATACAGTTTTGAATTTTCAGTATGTTTAATGACTTAATAATTATTTAATCATGATTTAATAACTATTTAACCACAATACATGACTAAAAATATGTTATTTTACTAATATAAATTATTTTAATATATTTTAATCAATTTACAAACCTATAAGTTACTTTCCAAGTTTAAAATGGAAACATTGTATTTAAAAACATTATTTTGTGAAAAATTTACTTTTCCTTGCCAAAATAAGTTATATATTATAATTTTTGGTTATTTTGGGTTAAAACAACATAAAATATTTCCCAAATTTCCAAAACCATGCAAAAATCCATGGGCAAGCCAATGGTTTTTTATTTTCCATAACCTAGATTTCTAAGGCCAATATTTAGAAATTATTAAATAAATCCTCCACTTAAACTATAAATACCCACCCATTTCTCCATTTAATTTCAATAAAAATACACCCCCATGAATATATGGTAGTTTTACCTCCCAAGGATTCATCTCAAGGTGTCCTCAATCCCCAAGGATCCATTTCTTGAGATCTAGGAGTAACTCTTCACGGTAATGGAATTATCCTACTTCTCATTTTGGTTCAAAAAACACTTTTCATATATGTATTCTAGATATTATGGTTAATATATTATATTTCCATTTTTATCATACCATTACTTAAAAATTATGTTTTATAAATGGGATATCCTTTTCATATATCATTTATCTCTTTTTTAAAACCATATTTTATACCTGTTATGCTGCTAAATTTACTTCTCAAAATTTATATCTTCTCCTAAAGAAATTATCTTTTATTTTCTTTTTGTGAATAACCAAGACTCTTTATTTTACAAGAGTATTAAACTAGATGTAAAAAATTGATTTATTTTGTACCGGGATTAACATACATGAAACCTGCATTCCCTTTCTATGGGATGAAAATGACATAATGATCATGTTTTAATCACTTTTGAAACACCTTGATTTTAATATGAAACCCATTTTTTATTATCCATATGTTATTTATGAAATATTTGATTATGATCTATAAGGATCAAATTAAGTAAGACATATGAAGGGTTCACCCTGATATCATTCCAATGTATTGGTTACATAATTTAATCTCTATAGATGACATGCTTTATGATACCTTGGTGAATAACCTTGGTAATTTTCATTTACGACACCTTGGTGATTGAACTTGGTTATATTGTTATGAATGAATAAATTAAATGTTTTAACCTATTTCCATGTGATAAATCATGTTATTTTTATTATGATATGCCTTATGTTCTCTTTCTCATTACACAATGATATTCCTCACGTTCTTATTGAAATTACTCACAAATATATGTAAAATGTTTCACTTACTGGGCCTTATGCTCACCCCTTTCATTTAATGTATGTCCCTAGGATATGAGATGAAGTAAATGTACTTAGTATTAACCCAAAAATAATCCATTCAAGTGGATTATAAAAATGTTTTATATTTTCATGTATTATTTTCCTGATTTTCAAGAAACTAAACTTTAAAAGATCCTCTATTTTGTTCCATTTAATGAAAAGTATATGTAATAAAAGGGGGGATGCCATAGTTAGTATAAAAATAAGTTTTAGTTATTTTTGAAAATTAGGATTTTAAAACTTTTGGAATAACCCTAGGGACATGTTTAAATATGGAAAAATATCTTGGTATTTTGGTGAAGTATTAAGTAAGTGGTTTCTAAGCAAGGAAATCCCTATCTTGATACAAAAAAGTGGATATGGATCTAGAATACATGTATCTAGGGGTAACACCTGAAAACAACACTTCGATATAGAATTAAATGGGAATTGGTACACAACCAGAGGCCTTGCTTCACTCCTAGTTTGACACTCCCAAGGGATATGTATGGTCAATAACAATATTTTTATGAAACATTATGAATGATTTATAGAAAATTTATTTGTTGTTAAAGAATAAATTTTTTAAGCATGATGTTTTAAGATATAAAATTTCTTTAGAATTATAAGATTCTTAAAAGAAACATGTTTCTCACTAAGGTTTTATTATTTTAAAAAATTGAGGTAAATAGGAGGCATCACATAAATAATGATCTTAATGGACCATGTGCTGATGAACCTTTAATGGAAGCTAAAATGGGAAACTTTATGAGAATGATGAATTAATAAACTCGAGTTATGAATAATTAAGTGAATAAAGTAAAGAGACCAGATTCACATCGGATAAATTTTTTGTTGAGTCCTTTATACATAAATAACCACATTCTTTGAGTTCATATACTGACCCATTGATTTCTAAACAATGGATAATCTCTATAGAAAAGATATTTCTTTACTCTGATATTCAGAGTAATAGAAAGTCACCCGAGATATTTA
The DNA here is from genome assembly GCA_963277665.1 of Viscum album. Classification (NCBI taxonomy): domain Eukaryota; kingdom Viridiplantae; phylum Streptophyta; class Magnoliopsida; order Santalales; family Viscaceae; genus Viscum; species Viscum album. Next base: position 1,689,942,736 of record OY728137.1, on the reverse strand, counting down.
CTTCTTAGAGGGAGAAGCTGGCCAGTGATGGGAAATTATTAAAAACATAAATCCAAGAATGGAGATTGATGCTATGGGGTGGGAAGAGTTTAGAGGAATATTTTTCAATAAATATTTACCCTGTTCGATGTGAACAAAAATGGAGATGGAATTCAAAGACCCGAAGTAGAAGGAAAATTAATTAGTGGGAAGCTATAAGATGAAATTTTTAATACTTTCTCATTATAAATTCAGTTTTTATGGATCCTAATGGAATGGTTGGTAGATTTTTTGGAAAACTAAAAACCCATATATAAATTAATCTAGACATTCAAGACTATGAGATCTATAAATAGATTGTGTCGAGTGCTATGAAGGTTGATCTGAAGTTTAGAGAGATGTAGTGGTCTCATAAATAGAATAAGAAGAAGATATATTTGAAGCCAAACTTAGGTAAAAAATTTAATCAAGAAAGTGGAGGAAAGAAAGTGAAACTTCCCACATGAAATTAATGCAGGAAGAAGCTTTGAAGGAACTAATTTTTTGGGAGTATAAAATGTTACAAGTGTGGAAGAGATGACCACATATCTCATAACTATCTTAGTGAGGTGAATACTCTATTTTTCAACAATAAAAACAAAGGAAATATGGTGCAAGACTAACTTGAATACCAATACTATAAGTGTGGACAACTTGGTCACTTTTCCAATCACTATCCAAATTAGAAGATAATTTTGTGGAATCACCATCAACCTAAGAATTGGAAAATGGAGAAATGTCAGACATTTTCTATTACAATAGCTAAAATAGAATCTCCAAATGATGGGATGGAAGGTACTCTCATTTTTCTCTCAAACCTAGAAAATACTTTTTTTATTCTCGATCTACACATTCATTTATTTTTCTATGTTTTCAAAGAATATAGAATCAATACCTAAACTATTAGAAGTAGAGTTATCAATCAAGACTCATGGGGGGGGGGTTATCCAAATATCAACAATGTATAGAAACTATATTATTTACTTTCGAGTGCACAATATCATCAAAAATGTTGTATCCATTCCCATGTTGGAATTTGACATTATACTAGGGATGGACTGAAACTCAAAGTATAATAATAAGATCAACTATAGAAGTAAGTACATCTCAGTAGTCTTGAATGGAAAACCTACAGTTTTTTTAAAAGGTGATATATCTTGACCATATTTTTTTAGAATATCCTCTCGTATCCATCTTTATAGAGATTATTGGTGAAGAGGAAGAAGAAAACTAAAGTATAAGAATAGAAAATTTACCCATGATTCAAGAATACATTTAGGTACTTCATAAATATTTACCTAGACCTCTTCTAGAAAGAGAGGTAGAGTTCTACATTGAACTCATTCCTAGATCCAAAAATACCTTTGTATAGAATGGAAAATATAGATATAGAGGAATTAAATAAATAGTTTCAAGATATTTTAGAGAAGGGATTTATCTAACCATGTGTATCTCCTTGGGGATTACCTGTTATATTTATGAAGAAGAAGGATTGATCAATGTAGATATGCATTTATTATAGAGAACTTAATGGGATCAAAGTAAAGAAAAAGTACCATCTCCCAAGGATTGATGATATATTTGACCAGATTCATGGGTCTCAATTTTTCTCCAAGATTTATCTTTGATCTTGATATCATCAATTGAGGGTTAAGAAGAAAGATATTCCAAAGAATTCCTTTAGATAAAGATATAATCATTATCATTTTTTTATTATGACCTTCATATTGAATAATGGTCCTGTTATATTTATGGATTTGATGAATAGAGTCTTTAAAGACTACATTGATAACTTTGTGGTAGTTTTTATTGATGATATTATGATACATTCCAAAATTCATGAGGAGAATGAGGATCATCGAAGGGTTATATTGAAAAATATGAAGAAGGATAGAATATTTTTAAATTCCATAAAATATGAATTTTTGGTACAAAAAGTTTCTTTCTTGGGGCACATTATAACCAATGAAGGAATTTCACTTGACCCTACCAAGACAAAGGTTTTGGAGGAGTGGCCTCATCCTATAATAGTAACTGAGATTCATGGTTTCCTTGGTTTAGAAAGATATTATAGGAGGTTTTTATTTATTTTTAAATAATTTCTAATCCACTAACCAAGTTAACTCAAAAAGGGGATAAGTCAATCTAGATAAAGGATTGAGATGAAAGTTTCCAAGAACCAATGAAGATATTGGTTACCCAACCTGTGTTAACTCTACCCTCTATCATAGAAGGGTTTGTTATTTTTAGTGATGAATCTCTGAAATGGATTGGGTTCATCCTCATAAAAAATGATAAGGTGATTGCTTATGAATCTCAATAGTTAAATCCTCATAAGTATAATTATCTTACACATGAACATGAGTTAGCTGTAGTTGTTTTTTCACTAAAGATATGGAGGCACTATCTTAATGGGGAGAAATGTGATATATACAAAGACCACCAAAGTTTGAAGTATATTTTATTACAAAAGGTATTGAACATGATATATAAGATATGGTTGAACCTTATTAAAGACTATGATTTTTTAGTTAATTTTCACCTTGGAAGAGAAAACAAAGTCACTGATGCATTAAGTAGGAAAAAACCTATTGTTCTAGCAATGATAGATATTCAAGGAGATCCATTGATCAAGGACCTAGTAAGTTTGTAGAAGGAAATCATGAGGGAAGGTATATCATCAATAATATTACAAATTATTTCTCAACCATCATTACTAGATAAGATAAAGAAATATCAAAGAGAATATCTTTTGTTACAAAATAATATAGAGGTTGTGAAGAATGAGAAGTTTCCTGAGTTCAATATTGATCAAGTAGGTGTATTGAAATTTCATACTAGGATATGTTTCCTATATATTCTAGAAATAAATGAAGAGATGATGGATGAAGCTCATAGATCTATATTTTCCATACATCCTAGAAGCACTAAAATTTATAGGGACCTTCATGATCATTATTGATGGGATAATATGAAAAGAGAGATTTATGACTACACTATAAGGTTCTTGGTGGGTTAACAAGTAAAGGCAGAGAAACAAATTCCTAAAGGGGTATTGAAACAGATACACATACCAACATAGAAGTGGGATAATTTAAATATGGAATTTTTTACTAGTTTCCTAAAAATATCCAAAGGAAACAATGATATATGGGTTATGGTGGACTGAATTACCAAGACTGGCCATTTTATCTCTATTCAGGAAGATTTATCTCTTGACTTACTTTCCAAGATTTATGTAATGGAAGTGGTGAGGTCTCATGGAGTGACACTATCTATCATTTCTAATCATGATCCAAGGTTCACATCAAAATTCTAGAGAAGTCTTCAATATTCTCTAAGTATCAAATTAAATTCCAGTATGACTTACCATGTCCAAATTGATGGACTATCTGAAAGGAATATTCAAACACTTGAGAGGACATACTGAGAATATGCTTAATGAAATTTATAGGTTTATGGGATCAACATTTTCCATTAGTTGAGTTCTCATACAAAAAAACTTCCATTAAAGTATTCAAATGGAAACCTATGAATATCTATATGGTAAGTGATGTAGAACTCATACTTGTTGGGATTAAGGTGGTGAGAAAAAGATGATTGGTCCTGATCTTGTGTAAGAGATAACAGAAAAGGTCCATGCTATCTAACAACACAAATAGGCTTCTCAGAGTCGGAAAAAGATCTATACTAACAACCATTGAAGGGACATGATGTTTGATGTTGGTGATAAATTTTTCCTTTGAATATCACCATAGAAGAGAGTCATATAGCTTGGGAAGAAAGGAAAGCTTAACCCTAGGTACATTAGCCCCTATAAAAGAATTGATCACATAGAAGAAGTTTCCTATCAGCTTTCCCTTCCACCAAATATATCCCAAGTTCATGAAGTATTCCATGTATCTCTCTTGAGGAAGTATATACTTGATCCATCACATGTACGGAATCTAGAGGTGGTACAACTAGAATATGAACTCTCTTATGAAGAGTAGCCAGTAGAGATCTTTTACCATAGAGGCAAGGCTCTATGAAACAATATTACCCACCTCGTCAAAGTGCTTTAGGAGAACCATAAATATGAATAAGTGATGTGGGAACCATAGGAGGAAATGAGACAAAATTACCCACAACTTTTCTCAATAGAGAGAATGAGTTAAAATTTCAGGGATGAAATTTCTTAAGGGGGGAATAATGTAATGAACCATAATTCTATATGAAACTTTTCCCTAAGAAAACATGTGTTATATTATATTATATAAAAAAAACCATATCTGTTTAATAATTAAGTGAGTATAAAGGGAAATGTTACCATTAGGATTGAACCGTTATATGACCCTTAGTTAATATGAACATTGGGAACTATACTCTTGGTAATAATTTTAACGTTATCATTACTGTTTATAAGTAAAAAAGATAAAGTATAATTAGCATAGAAATAAGAAGAAATGGACTCAACTAGTATAGTCATGTCATTTGAAACCCATTTTTCAGAACTTGGGAGGGAGGTATCATCACTGGAGTTTTCCCTTGACCAATCCCAAGCCCAGCTTTAATAAGTAATGTTATAAAAAATTTAACAATTGGAGAAGTTCAAGTTATTGGAAATTACCACTCGATCAATGTTATTTAAGCTTCCCCACAATTCTATCACCATCGCACAACTTACCTTTATGCCATATATGGGTGTTATAAGTGGATATGTTTCTTGGACTTAGTTAATTAAAGTATAATTCTGTTTTATATATAAATTTTTTATTACATCAATTTTATTTTAAGAATAGTTTTCCTTAATAAAATATAGGATGAATTGATATAGAATTTGGTAAATTGACTTTTTAGTCCCAAATTATACTTTTCAAAAAAGATATAAATTTTTATAATAAACTATAGTATTATGAATAATATTTTTTTAATGAAATAATAAATTAAAAACACACTTATTTAAATATAAATGATAAAATAATTTTATTCTGACCTTGAAATTTTTTAAGTGTCATAAATTTTACTATGCATATTCAACCTCCTATTTTTTTTAATAAATAAGGATTTTTATAGTTAAAATTTAAAAATATAATATTTAGATATTTATTATGATAAAATAATAATAAATATTTAAATCAGTACATCTAAATTAGGTTAGGGTGAATTTATGATAATTTTCTATTTTTTTGTTTTTTGTAAATAGTAGAAATATAGTTTTGGGTTTTCAGTATATTTAACGAATTCATAATTATATCATAATTATTTAATAATTAGTTAACAAAAATCCAAAATTTAAAATATTTTATTTTATTAAGATCAATTATTTTAAAATATTTTAATCAATTTCCAAACCTATAAGTCATTTTCTAAAGTCTAAAATGGAATCTTTGTCTTTAAAAACATTATTTTGTGAAAACATTACTTTACTTTTCATAAAGAAGTCATATAATATGATGTTAGGTTATTTTGGGTTAAAATAGCATAAAATATGTCCCAAATGTCAAAAAACATGAGAAAAAACCATGGTCATGTCCGTGGTTTTTAATTTTCCACAACCTAGATTTCCAAGGCCAATATTTGAAAATTATTAAACAAATCGTCCACTATTGCAATAAATATCCGCCCATTTTTCCATTTAATTTAACTCAAAACACATTATAAAATAAGGAATGGTAGTTTTAACAACCAAGGAGTCCTAACAAGGTTTCCTGAATCCCTAATGTTATATTTCTCAAGATCTAGGAGTAACTCTTCAAGTTAAGGGAATTATCCTATTTTTCTTCTCGATTTAATAACCTATTTTCATATATATATATATATATTTCAGATGTAATGGTTAATATATTATATTTCCATTTTTATCATACCCTTACTTAAAAATTATGTTTTATGAATGTGAGACCAATGTCCCATTTCATTTTACCCTTTCAAAAACCATGTTTTATACCTGTTATGCTGCTAAATTTTGTTCTCAAAATTTTCTCTCTTCTCCTCAAGAAATTATATTATATTTTATTTTTATGAATACCCAAGCCTATTTATTTTAAAATGGAATAAATATAGATATAAAAATGATTTATTGTATTCTATCATTAACATACATAAAACCCACATTCCCTTTTGATCAACTGAAAATGACATAATGATCATGTTTTTAAGCACTTTTGAAAGGCCGTGATTTTGATATGAAACCCATTTTTTAATTCTCCACAGGTTATTTATGTAATATTTGATTATGAGATTTTTAGATAAAATTAAATAATACATATTAAGTGTGTTCCCTAATAGCACTCTAATGCATTGGGTAAAAAATTTAATATCTATATATGACTTGTTTTATAATACCTTAGTGAATAACCTTGATAATTTTCATTTACGACACCTTGGTGATTAAACATGGTGATATAATTATGAATGTATAAATTAAAATATTTATCCACATTTACATTTTATGAATCATGTTATTTTTATTATGATATGGATCATGTTCCCTTACTCATTCCATAATTATATTCCTCATGTTCTTATTGATATTCTTCATGAATATATGTAAACTCTTTCCCTTTCTAAGCCTTATACCCACACATTTCCTCTGATGTATGCTCTCAGGACATGATAAGTAGTAAATGTAACACCCCAAGACATTAAAATGTTTTAATTTTTGAATAAATTAGTTTTTTTAATATTTATTTATACACAACACCATTATAAGCTTACACTACACACAACAATGGGTTAGCTTGTGTTACACACAAGACCATGTTTTAGCGAACAAAAATATATTATTAAAATATTATTATTTAATATAATAAGATATAACCTAGATTTTAATTTAGAGATTATGAATATTATTAAAAAAATTATAAAAATATATGATATAATTCATTGGTTACAAATTAATTAGAAATGAATATAGGAACCAACTAAATATTTAAGAAATGTTTTTATAAAGAACTATCTTTAGGCTCATAAAGTCATTTTATCCAAATAAATTAAATAAAGTTAGTGAATAATATTAATTAAATATACATGTTATTTATTCAATAAAATATTTTTTAAATTTATCCAATATATTTGATAGGAATACGATAAGAATAAACCTAATATTACACATTAAAACCAATATTTTTATAAAACAAGTTTTACTGCCTTTTGATGGAGAACCTATTTTAAATAATATTATGACACTTTTAAATATTATATTTTAAAAGATAATCTTCTTATTTTAAAGTGAGATATAAAAATTTACTTTGGATGAATTATTGGAATTTTTCTGATAAGTTTCATGTTTTTATGAATAGTAAAAAATATAAAATTTTAATTGAAAACAAATCCTTCCATAAAAATAATTTATAGTGTTAAATTATATTTTTAATTGTTTAAAAAGTATAATTAGATTATTTTTATAATTTAATCAAATTTAAGTCATTGGAATTAATTTTACATTGAAATTGGATATAAAAATATTTCAATCTTTTGAACATTTCACTTCAAAATCCCATTTTCAAATTCCGTCAACATGATTAATTTTCAATTAATTAATAAATTTTCTTTGTTTGGAATTTTGAATAATAGACTTCATATTTTTAATTAGTGGTTCCAAATTATGTAAATATGTTTCTTTTATTTTTTGGCATATGAATAGTAAATTTAGTGAAATTTTAATTACCACGGTTAAGGGTTAATCATGTAATTATGAGTAAAAATAATATTTTAAAGACTATAAAATTACCCTAACACTTGTCCTAATTTAATTATATGAGTTTTTTTCGATAAAAATAATACTTGGGATGGTTTTATGGCTTCTTTAAGCCACTTGGACGACTTTAAAGATTTTATAGTATTTTATTCTAAGGGAAGTACAAGATGTCACACTCTTGTTTTTAATAAGAATTACATTTTTTATATATGGTTATTAAGAAGAAATATTAAACAATATATAGTCATTGTAAATATAAATTTTTTATCTTAATCATTATAATTTATTTTTAATTTTTAGAGGAGAAATAATTTTAATTAAAGGCTTGCATAATGATGATGCGACAATTGTTTAATTAAAGGAAATATCAAATAAATGATATTAAAAAAACTAAAATAAATATAATTTGAGATGATTAATTTCATAAAAGAATTTTTTAGATTACTTTGATATGTTATTGATGTTATATAAGTATTTTCTATAATTTATCATGCTGTTATGATATTTTTAGAAAGTAAAATAATGAATAGTGTCAAAATTGACATTATTGATATTTTAAAATAAATAATATTTTAATAAATTATATAAAATTCAAAAAAATAAAATTTTTGGCCAAATGATTGTGAAGAGTACTAAAATTTCACCAATGACTCATTTATTGATCTTTTGGAATTTTATAGCAACTATAGTAACCCTTAATATATAAAATACATGATATCTAGGTAAGAGTTAAAGAGGCTAAATAAGGGTTAAAAAAATACAAGGATTAAAAAAGTAGTACAAACTTGTAAAAAAATTATCATATGAATATAATTAGACCCTTAACACTTTATGATATAATTGGAGGTTTTTAATGGACACTTGTATATGAAAATAACTTAAAATTTATTTAGGTCAAAGATAGTTACAAAAATGTCACTCTCTTTGTATTTACTATCTTTTATGTGTTCAAATAGGGAAAAAATCATGATATTAAAAAACCTAATTATCTATTGTGATTTTATTGAAATTATTTATGTCATATAATTTTATTTTTAATTTTTAGAAATTATATATTTACCTTAAATAATTTTTAAATACTAAACGAATATTTATTTAATTAACATGAAAACAAAATAATTTAATTTAAAAGTAGTAATTTTGATATATTTGTGATGAGTTAATGTGTATAATTAATTTTATTGGTATATAGGATATATTAGAGATGTGTGAAATAATAATATTCTAATTCCCACTTTGTAATGATGTATTTAAAATCAAATTAATTGAATAGTATCAAATTTTCCAATAATGATATTTTATTGAATTAATATATTATTAAATTATTAAAAAATTAAAAAATGATAAATAATCACAAATGGGATAATATATGGTCTAAAATGTCTTATCCTATTCATTTATAGTTTATTTAGAAGTATTTGTCTCTAAAATATCCTTATTATATTTTAATTGTTTTTGAGTTTCCAAAAGTTCCCTCACCTCAATTATAAAAGGGAACATCCACCCTCACTTCCTCACACCACTTTGAACATTATAGCTCGACCAAACACTTACCAAAAAAGATCCCAAATTCCCTATCTTAATCATAGAATCCTAGATTATAGTTTAAATCCAACCAAGAAAGTATTTTGGTATAATTTAGAAGGAGTTACCCAAAAATAAGGTAATGTTATTCATTATTTTTGGATATGTGGACTACCAGCTCCCCAAAGCTATTTGATTATTTCACACTATACATGGAACCTATTAAGGATTATTTTAATAAAACTAATTGATATATATGACATATATATGATACTGTAATTATAATATAAATATATATAATTTACATTTAATTCTTCTAACATGGTAAAGAAATAAAATTAGTGTTTATAAGTACGTATGACCTAAAGTCCCTTTTAATGGTGCATTTCATTTCCTATCTCCAAAATTTATGAATTAATATAAATAAATAAATAAATAAATAAATAAATAAATAAATAAATAAACATAAATATATAATGAATATATATAATATTTAAATCCTAGTTTACATTATGAGGATGATGAAACCATGATCTAATTAATAGGAACAACAAATAAAAAGTCAAAACTTACTCGAGAAACTAGGCAATTAACACTTGAAAAAGTGAAAATAATGAAAGAATGTTAAAAAATGGGAAATAATAAATTATAAGATGATCATATATGATATCATAAATATTAATATGGTTCTTTAATAATTTATTAACACTCTTAAAACCATTATACATGAGGTTAAAGGATGATCACCCAAAAGGAAAGGTAAGGGTAAGGGAACGTTGTGTCACTTTTATTTTTGTGGGACACATGCCTTATACACTGCTTATTTATTTTGTGTGGTGTATATAACACACATGAATATATTTTATTAGTATTATTATCAATATTATGGTATTTTTATATCCATATAATTTTATTTCTTTTATGGTTATATGATTATACTAATTGTAAAGTGATATGTATTTATTTTACAATCTCATTATTATTAATTACTGTTTGTGTTTAAATATCCACTTAGTAATATTTCTCTCCAATGACAGTTTTTTTCTAATTTTTTTTTTCAAAAATATTTTTCCTATTCTATAATAAATTTTCAATGTCATTTTTACCTATTTTTACTTTTTTATAAAATTATTTAAAAGGAATCTTCCTATCATTTTCCAAAACAAGGAACTTTATGATTTTTCTTACAAAAGTAAAAGTAATTGTTTTTTAACTTATATATAATGAATATAATTTCATGTAGTCATTAATCCCTAATATTTAAAATCTTCATTTATAAGTGTACAAGTTTATTTTAAAATGAAATATTTTCTTTTATAAATTTGTAGCCTTTTAAATAAATGATTACAAAGTGGTAATGAATTTTGTCTCAATTTTAATTACTTGAGTTATATAGTAATGTTATGTTCCTAGTTTATTTTATATGATTTATGTACTACCACTTAACATGTCATATCATGAATATAATTATTCTAATGATATTTTATGTTTCATTTAATGTTATTCCTTCACGGGGATTATGATTCAAATATTTCAAAAGTGGTATGGGACACTTTGACTTTAAAATACTTTTTAGATCAATTATTCAATATATAAGGAATGATTTGGACTGGTATTACACAGGTTATGAATCTTTTAAAGTAACCCCAAAAATGTATTGGTAGTCTCATAAGATGAAATCAGTTGGTGAAAAACCCTTCAAGTTTTTTTTCTAAGAATAATAGATGGGTTTGTAACCATATATTTAAACTGTCTTATAGAAGGTCTTGATAGTAGTATGTGAAAACGTCTTGTTAAAGGTCTAGAAGGTAAATTTACCACGTAAATAAGAAACATAAAATCCAATAATTAAACATTTTCTTTATTAAGAATTTAGTTATTATTATTTATCCACGAGATTTTATGTCGGCATATCTATAGATGCATTTCATTCTCATCTTATTTATTGAATGGAATATGTTTCAGTTATTTACCCTTCCATATTTATTATTCCTTATCTAGTTATTTAAATGGAATGTGTTAACAATTATTTACCTTTCCATGTTGATTTAATCTTATGAATTTATTATTACATTCACTATACTTACCCTTATTGAGCATTTGATCTCACCCTTATTATGTTTCCTTTCCCAAGGAATTTAAGAAGTGAAATAAGAAAATATATGCAAGGTTATGCTAGATGGAATAAAGTTATCCTCAAAAGAAAGAATAAAATTATGTTTTAATAAGTATTTTAATTTTTAATAAAAGAATCATGTATATATTTGGTTTACTAAGACAACTAAACTGATTGGTCGTTTGGGATGCGATTTACTTGTATCTATTCCAATATAATAAGGCACTACACTTACTTTGGGATACTAGGGTCGGGGAATTACAGTTGGTATAGAGAAAGTTTAGTTGAATAATTTTAAACTAGATTTAGAAAAAATACATTAAGGAAAATAAACCTACTGTAGAGATTTGGTGGTTTTATTAGTAATACATCCTTTTCTGAATACTACAAGTTCACATGTTTCTAGAACATATGTACCTAGGGGTAACAACTATGATAAGGTGCATCAGGCCTGACTTGGCGTAACTTGGTACACAATAATTAGATTTACTGTGCACCTAGTTTTTTCACTCCCGGGGGATATGCTTAGGATAATTAAAATTTTATTTAGAAACCATTATGAGAGATTTGAATAGACATTGACAATGAATAACCTGGGTTAAACTTGAGGTCTCTTAAATTTTAAATAATGTTTCAATATTTAGGCATCCAAAAAATGATTATATGGTTTTTCCAATATGAAAATTGATTCTCACACTATGGTTTTTTGTTTTAGGAAATTCCCCCTTCTAAAGGATAAATTTTAGACAAAATGAGGTCCTATGTGGAAATAAATGGATGAAGTATTTATGAATTGGGGTTTTATTGAAAACATTAGTTAAAATTTTATTTAGTGATTAACATTATTTCAAATATGTTTGTCATAATTATTTTTCATGTTATATTAATACGGTTTTATAAAATGAACAATATAAAGGCCAGATGAAAACTGGTCGCATTTGGAAAGGCCATAGGGTTTGAACCCACAAACAAATGGATACAAGGGTGGAGTACCTACCACTAACCTACATGATATCTTGGTTATCATGATATTTTTTAGTTAAAATATATAATAGATAAAGGTTATTTTTGTCTTAAGAAAATTGGTTTTATCAAATAGGAAACCATGGGATTGGAAAATGGTTTGCTGATTAAGTGATTGATGCTATTTTAGAATATGATCAATATTTTATAAACCTTATAAGATTAATGTAAACAGAATGAATTGTATTTTGGAGTCAAATATGGATTTATTGAGGACTTATGGCAAGTATGGTTATTTATAGAAATGAGTATAAAACCTTGGATATTATGCTATTTAGGCAGTTAGATTCTTGGTGTAAGATAGTAAGAGTTATTTATATTATTTGGAAGAATATACGGTTAAATACTTTTTATTTTTGGGTTTCAATATTATTCTAGAAATTTTTTGATATATGATTTCTATTTAACTTTGGGGTTTTACTATTGAATTTTATAGATTCTTTTTGAGGAATTACCATATCTTATCCTAATAATTTTGTTTTTGGTTAATGTATAAATAGAGGAGGAATATATAGTTATAATTTTGTGGATTTTTGTTATATATAGAAGCTAATTAAGAATCTTTAGGCATGAAAAAAGTTCATCTTAAATACTCATCATTTGGAGAAAAAGTCGAGGTTTTGATGGAAATTGATTAAAAGAAAAAAATTTATGTGTCATGTAATTATGTTTCCTTATGTTCTTAGTATATGAAGTAACTGAATTATTCAAATCTAGGGAAAATATGTTTAAACAAAACATTTTATCCTAGTAACTTCTTTTTTTACAAATCAAATGATCCATTAGATCAAGCAGATTTATAGCTTTGTGATTGTCAACTTTCTTCGGACCATGTCCTTTATAACTCTCTATTAGAACTTGATGGTTACATTTTTCTTCCATGTTAATGTTTTCTTACATGGAACCCTATTATGTGTTATATCCAGTGACCTTGATACTTACCTTTATTTATTTTAAAGTGAAGGTATCCTTAATCCTTTTTCCGATGTGGGATTTCAACAAATATATTTTGAAAAGTCAATCCCCTTATTTTTTATCCCAAGTTTAAATAGAAAGGATGCAATTTATTGAAGGATGAGAGAAAGTAGCACCAAAATACATTAAAAACTTTTCATTTTTGAATAATTTATTTCTTTCGTCCTTTATATGCATCACCATAACAAGCTTATGCTATACACAATAATGAGTTAGCATGTTTTACATGCAAGATTGAGTTTTACCGAACAATAATATATTATTAAAATATTATTATTTAATATAATAAGATATAACCAATTATTTAAGTTGACTATTATGAATAGTATTAAAAAAACATATGAAAATATATGGCTGAATTCATTGGTTGCAAATTAATTGTAAATGAATATTAGAACCAACTAAATATATAGGAAATATTTTTATAAAGATCCATTTTTATGCTCACAAATTCATTTTGTCCTAATAAATTAAATACTATTAGTGAATGATATTAATTAAATATATATGTTATATTTTCAATAAAATATTTTTGATATTCATCCAATATATTTTAAAAGCATAAGATAAGAATAAACCCAATATTACACATAAAAACAAATATTATTATAAAATAAGTTTTACCACCTTTTGATGGAGAACCAATTTTAAATTATTTTTTTAAACTTTTATATATTCTATTTGAAAAATAAACATTTTTTTTTGAAATTGGGATATAAAAATTTACTTTCTCTGGATTATTGGCATTTTTTGATAAGTTTCATGTTTTGATGAATAGTGAAAAATACTAATTTTTTTTGGAAAATAATTTTTTTCATAAAAATAATTTATTCAATTAAATTATATTAGTAATTGGTTTTAAAGTATAATTAGATTATTTTTTATCAGTTAATCCAATTTAGGTCATTGGAATCAAATTTACATTTAAATTGGATATAAACACATTTCAATCTTCTAAATGTTTCAATTTAACAACCCATTTTCTTGTTCTATCAATGTGATAAATTTTAAATTAATTACTACAATTTCCATGTTTGTAATTTTTAAAAATAGATTACATATCTTTAATCAATGAGTCAAAATTATGTAAATAGGTATATTTTATTTTTGGGCATATGAATAGTAAATCTAGTAATATTTTAATTACCACAGTTAAGAGTTAATCAGGTAATTATGATTAAAAATAATATTATAAAGATTATAAAATTACTCCAACACTTGTCCTAATATAATTTGATAAGTATTTTTTGACCAAAATAAAACTTGGGCTGATTTTATGGCTTCTTGGAGGCACTTGGATGACTTCAAAGATTTTATGGTATTTTATTCTAAGGAAAGTCAAACATGTCACACACTTGTTTTTAATAAGTATTAAATTTTTTATATATGGTTATTAAGAATATATATTTAAAAATAAATACTCATTGGAGATATAAAATGTTTATACTCGTCATTATCTTTTTTTAATTTCTATAGAAGAAATAATTTAATTAAAGGCTTTCAGAATGATGATATAATAATTGTTTAATTAAAGGAAATATCAAATAAATGATATTAAAAATACTAAAATAAATATAATTTGAGATGATTAAATTCATGCACAAATTTTTTAGATTATTTTAACATGTTAGTGATGTTTTGTAAGTATTGGTTCAAATTTATCATTCTGTTATAAAATTTTTAAAAAGTAAAATAATGAATAGTTTCAAAATTGATCGACAATATTGATATTTTAAAATAAATAATATCTTATTAAATGATATTAAATTCATAAAAAACTAAATTTCATCCAAATGATTGATATGAGTCCAAAAATTTCATCAATTTATCATTTATTGGTCGTTTGACATTTTATAGTGACTATACTAACCCATAATGTATAATATATATGATATCACGGTAAGAGTTAAAGGGGTTAAATAAAAGTTAAAAAACGGTAGGATTAAAAAATAATAAAAACTTGTTAAAAAATTACTAGATGAATATAATTAGATCATCATGACTTTAGAATCTAATTGAGGTTGTTTAATTTTGTAAAATCCCATATTTTTTTTGATTCGGGTTAAAACACGAAAGTTTTTGAACCTTTTCATTGTAATGACAGTTCAGTTTTAAAACCATGATTCAGAATAAAATTTCACAAGTTGGGATCTTTTAAATGTGTTTCTATCAGTCTTGAGTAAAGTCTTGAGGATTTTCTAGGTTGACTGGATGGATTTCAAGAGCACCGGGCCCAACAGAGGTGTATACACAGGATCTGCACAGTTAGTCAAACCGTGCGGGTCATCCATGCAAGTTAAAATGGGTGTCCAATAGCAGACACACAATTTGTGCATGGTTTATCAGACCATTCGAGTCAAACTGTGCGGCTTACATAGTTTTATGTTTCAAGTTAATTTATTTAATTAAATTCAGAATTATGATGAATTTAATTAATTGATGTTAAATGAAGGATTTATTTAATTAAATTAAGGGTGAGAAAATTTAATTAAATGATGATGACTTGGAGATTTTATTTAATTAAATTTAGTTGAAACAAATTTAATTAAATAACATTAAATGGGGGTTTTATATAATTAAATTAAATTTGAGAGAATTTAATTAAATAAGGGAAAGATGGAGAATAGAGAGTTCATTTAATTAAATTGTGTTGGAGGGAATTTAATTAAATGGCATTGAATGGATGATTTTTTTAATTAAATTATGTTCAAAGTTTTAAATTAAATGAAATTGGGATGGATAAGTTGTTTAATTAAATTAAGAAGAAAAGAAATAAATTTGTTTTTTAAATAATGAGGTGTTGGAGCCTTTATTTAATTAAATTGAGATTAGAGGAGTTTAATTATTGGACTTGTGAATGAGGAGTTGAGGGTTATCAAATAAGGGTAATATTAAATGGTAAAATTTAAATTATGAGTAAATGAGAAGTTGGGGTTTTTAATTAAATTAACAGTAAAGAGGAATTTAATTAATTAATGAGAAATAGAGGTTTTATTTAAATAATGTCAAGGTTAAGAAGAATTTAATTAGTCATTGCGAAATGAGGGTTTTTATATAATTAAACTGAGTTTTACAGAATTTAATTAAATAATATTGATGAGTTGGAGTTTTTAATTTAATTAATTTTTTTTAGAGAATTTAATTTAATAACATAAATTAGAGAAGTTATTTAATTAAATTCAGTTAGAAAAAATTTAATTAAATGATGATTAATATGGTATTTGGTGTTTTTAATTAAATTGAATTGAGAGAATTTAATTAAATAATAATGAGTTAGAAAATTTAATTAATTAAATTTAGTTGGAAAGGAATTAATTAAATGATGTGTTAAATGTAGTGTTGGAGTTTTATCTAATTAAATTCAAGGTTAAGAAGAATTTAATTATTTGATGAAAAATGGGGGTTTTATTTAATTAATTTTAGTTCAAATAATTTAATAAAATTACAAAAATTGGAGAAATTATTTACTTAATTTTAGTTGGAACGAATTTAATTAAATGATGATTGATGAGGTGGCAAATTTTTTAATTAAATTATGTTGATATAATTTAATTAAATAATAACAAGTTTGAATTTTTTTTAATTAGATTCTCTTTATAAGGAATTTAGTTAAATTATTTGTTAAATTTAGATTTGGAGTTTTATCTAATTAAATTCAAGGTTTAGATGAATTTAATTATTTGATAAAAAATGGTGGTTTTATTTAATTAAATTGTATTCAGAGTATTTAATTAAATATCATGAATTATAGAAGTTATTTAATTAAATTTAGTTAGAAAAAATTTAATTAAACAATGATTAATGAGGTGTTGGGTTTTTTTAATTAATTTATTTTGAGAGAATTTAATTAAATAATAATGATTTATAAAATTTAGTTAATTAAATTCAGTTTGAAGGGAATTTAATTAAATGATGTGTTAAATGAGGAGTTGATGTTTTTTATAATTAAAATCAAGGTTAAAGTGAATTTAATTATTTGATAAAAAATGGGGTTTTCATTTAATTAAATTGTATTGATAGAATTTAATTAAATAATAATGAGTTGAATAATTTATTTAACTAAATTTATTAGAGAAGAATTTAATTAAATGATGTGTAATTTTGGAGTTTAGGTTTATCTAAGATGTGTAATATTAATGGGTTATAATAATAATATGATATTTATTATTATTATTATTATTATTATTATTATATTAATTCTTATATTTTTTAGGGTTTTTAATCTATTATTTTAGGGAGAATAGAAGAGGGAGGCACACCTCTCCCTCCTCCCACATTAGGCGTGATGCACCCATGGTACATCATCCCTGGGTGGTGCACCACCATCCTCTCCTGACTCCCTCTCCACACACCAGATCATGGTGGTTCCTCCACAAAAGTTGTATGTATCATTGAGGTAAGTCCTTATCTACTTGTTTCGTTCTTCGCATTGGCTATCTCGGTTCTCCTTCACCTAGGTTCCATTGGGATGAAACTCTAGGTTTGGCATTAACCAAAATTTTTTCTTTCTTCCCATCATAGGTGGTGTGAAAGATGTCTCAAGACATGTTGGTATGTATTCCGATTATAGTTGCAAAAGGCGAAGTGACTCAGTTTGTTTTGGTTTACCACCATCATATTCGGGTAATTATATATACCCAATAAATGGTTTTGTACCCTTGGATTAGGTGCTTATGGTTTGTCTGAGATGCAGTTAATTATTATGGTGTGCGTTGGTCCCCACCGCACAAATTAGGAGTTCCAGTTGTCATTGTTAAGTGTTGTGATCAATTCCAAGTATACACACGCATTTACTTGGAAGTGTGTATGTGCGAGAAGGTAGCGGTTTGAGTTAGAAAGCAATGACTTGGCCAATTTTTTGAGGTAAGGTCCTCAAATTTACTAAATTAATAAAACACATTAATTGTTTAATTATTGTTGTTGGGAAATTTGACTGCAAATGTTGAATGAATTATTTATTGGTATAAAATAATTTATTAGATTACAAAATCACCTTTTTATAATAAAAAACCTTCCAATAGAGGTTCACTACCCTTAAGTTAAAAACATAATGATAAAACTGATATGTTCATTTAGCTTGTTGATATGTGTTTTTCTATTGTTTCCCTTACATGTTGATACACTTGTGTAAAGTGGTAATTACGAGTTTTGGGTGAGATAAGTCGAGATAATTAATTATGAATTAAAGAGTGGGATATATTAAGATAATTAATTGTGAATTAATTTTGTTTTTTAAGTTTTTTAATTGAGATAATTAATTAGGGGATTAATTATGTGATATTAAATTGAATAAGTTGAGATAATTTATTGTGAATTAATTATGTTATTTGAGAATTGTAATTAAGATAATTAATCAGGGGATTAATTATGAGATATTAAATTGGATACGTTTAGATAATTAATTGTTAATTAATTATGTGCTCTGAGAATTGTAATTGAGATAATTAATCAGGAGATTATTTATGAGATATTAAATTGGCTAAGCTGAGATAATTAATTTTGAATTAATTTTTTTGTTTTGAGATTTTTAATTGAGATAATTAATTGGGGGATTAATTATGAGATATAAAATTGGGTAAGGTGAGATAATTAATTTTTAATTAATTATGTGCATTGAGAATTTTAATTGAGATAATTAATTAGGGGATTAATTATGAGATATTAAATTGGATAAGTTGAGATAATAATTTTTGAATTAATTATGTTCTTTGAGAATTGTAATTGATATAATTAATCAGGGTATTAATTATAAGATATTTAATTGTCTAAGTTGAGAAAATTAATTGTGAATTAATTTTGTGTTTTGAGATTTGTAATTGAGATAATTAATTGGGGGATTAATTATATAATATTAAATTGGAAAAGTTGAGATAATTAATTGTGAATTAATTATGTGCTTTGAGAATTGTAATTAAGATAATTAATAATGGGATTAATTATGATATATTAAATTGTCTAAGTTGAGATTAATTAACTGTGAATTAATTTTGTGTTTTGATATTTTTCATTGCGATAATTAATCAAGGGATTAATTATGAGATATAAAATTGGATAAGTTGGGATAATAAATTGTGAATTAATTATGTTCTTTGAGAATTATAATTGAGATAATTAATAAGGGGATTAATTTTGAGATATTAAATTGGCTAAGTTGAGATAATTAATTGTGAATTAATTATGTTCTTTGAGAATTTTAATTAAGATAATTAATTATAAGATATAAAATTTAGCTAAGTTTAGATAATTAATTGTGAATTAATTATGTGCCTTTGATATTATGATCTAGATATTTAATTATGGAATTGAATATAGAGAGTTGATAATTATAATGAGATAATTAATTCTAGAAAATTAATTATGTGATATGAATTATGTTGTTGATTAATTAATTGATGAATTAATTAATCAGATTTGGGTACCTAGTCAATTGTTGAGCTAACTAATGGATTCGAGTATGACCAATGAGTTGAATGAGAGGACGTTGCCTCATGTTTTTGAGTTGAATGTGAATCCCAAATTAATGATTTAATTGAAACATTTAAGATGGTTTTCCTTAAGTATAAATTTGAATATTATAGATTATATATAATTGAAATTGGATAATGAAATGGAAGAGAGGTTAAATGATTTATTCATTATATGTTGTGAATGATTACACCTTGTAAAGGTAATGTAGCCAAGGGACCATGAGAGCTCTTGTGGAAAAAGAATATATTAGTTTTTTGTAAATATCTAAAGAGTCTGTGAGAGATCATTGAGTTGAGCCAGGGTATAGACCATATGTGCTACTCTTGGCGATCGTTGTCTATGTGTTATGTCCCAATCCATCCAACACCGTTTTACAAAGGACAATGAGAGCATGGGGTAGGAAGACTGTGGGAGCTTCCATGTTCATTTCCATGAGACCATGAGATATATGTGCATTTCATCTTAGTCCAACTAGAAAAAGTATCCAGGGTATATGTCCTTTTGGTGTTGGTATGCACTTGGTTCATATAGAAGGATGCTAAGAATATCTATCCATTTATATATATATACATATATATACACTGTTACTATATATATATACATAATTGACATGATCAGACATACTGGCCATGTTATGAAGCAGATATCACCATCAGGTGTCCCTTAGAAACCTGTACAAGTTGTTTGTTATTTATGAAATTATGCTATTGCTTCGATATACTTACACTCTATTTAATTTTATTTCATTTTCTAGATTGAGCTTGACACTGGTGGTACCATCCTACTGATATTTATATATCACACACTATTCAGGCCGCCATTTAAATAGGGTACCTGAGTAGACTCTATTTATTTACAGGGCCTTGGACATTGCTTATTGCTGTTTTATCATACCTAGGAGTAAGAAGAAAAGGACCGAGTATGATCCTAAGATGCTTATGTAGATATCCCTTAGGGATTTGAACCTTTACATTTTTTATGTACTGAGATGTAAATCATTAGGATTTGTTAATTGCTTTCAAATATGTACCACCATGACCTGAATACATTGTATAAACGGGCATTGGACGTTTTTTTATTGATTTGATATTATAATTGACTTTCGCTGCATTATTTTTTACTTTATATTAATTTTTCTATTGTTATCTATTTATATATTTTCATATTACTGTGAAAACGTTGATATGAGGGTATAGTCTCCCAACAGACTATCCTTACACCCTCGCTGCTAGTCGGTAGCCTCTGCCATATGGGGAGGCTCTCTTGAGGTCATGTGGCGATCCGTTTGGCTACCGGTTTGATGGTAAGATAGGTCGGGATGTTACAAAGTGGTATAAAAGGGTTCAAATTTCTTTATTTTTTATTTTTTATTTCTATTTTTGGTTGGTAGACATGAGACTATGAAAGTTTTGACACTCAGTTAATAGTCATTCTTTGGACTGATCACCCCTTGTATGGGAAATTCCAAGTTTCTAGGGATGGAAATTGATGTTTATATTTCATAAGATTACAGTTGATATGATTTCACCTTGAGTGACTGGTGTATTTTCCTCTACTTATTGATTTTGAGAATTTTGAAAATTTTCCTTGGCCTAATATGGTAAGGAAATTGCATTATAAGAATCATCTTAGGCCCTTAAAGATTCACATGCCACACATATCACATGCCATATGTTTCATTATTTGGATGCCTAATAATTATGATTGTGTTCCTTGAGTGAAATTACATGTTTTGATCTTCTTTATCATGCCTTCTTGGATAACATGTTTGGATGATTATATGTCGTCCTACCTTTATTATTAGCATGTTGTGTTGTTGTGCCATGATTCTATGTTATAGCATGATATGGTGTTACTGTTTATGATAACATGCTAGAGATATTTTGATATGCAAGTGGCTTCTTGAGTGGGAATGGATTGGTTGCATTTACGATGGGTATGAGTTTCATGGGTTGATGATATCATTCTAGGAAATAGTTTTTGATTAGAGTTCTAAAATGTTTAAGGGTGCATTTGGCATTTTGGAATACAACACAATTATTCAAACAAGACTTCACGACCTTGGTGGGTTAGTTGATGCTAGAGTAGTTTCTGATGGCTTCTCAGGGATGAGAAGTTTTTAAGGTTGGTATACTATAAAGTTCTTTGTTTTTTTTGAAGCTGGTTAAAACATGAAATTTTATGAACTTTTTCATTGTAACAACATGTCAGTTTTAAAACCAAGCTTCAGAATGAAGTTTTGCGAGTGGGTATCTTTTAAATGTGTTTATTTTGGTCTTGGGTAAAATTTAATGGAGTTTCCAAGATGGTTGGATGGGTTTTGGGGGCACCGGGCATGACAGAGGTTTACGCACAGGATGCACATGGTTAGTCAAACCATGTAGGTCAACTGTACGTGTTAAAATAGGTGTCCAGTAGCGGACGCATGGTCTGTGCACAATCTATCAGACTTTGCGAGCCAAACCATGCGACTTACCAAATTTTATGTTTCGGGTTAATTTATTTAATTAAATTTAGGATTATGAGGAATTTAACTAATTGATGTTAAATAGGTGATTTATTTAATTTAATTGAGGTTGAGATAATTTAATTAAATGATGATGAATTGGATATTTTATTTAATTAAATTCAGTTGAAAATAATTTAATTAAATAAAGTGAAACAAGGGTTTTATTAAATTAAATTAAAGCTCTAAGAATTTAATTAAATGTGGGTGAGATAGAGAATAGAGAATTATTTTAATTAAATTCTAATTAAGAGAATTTAATTAAATGATGTTTAATGGGGGATTTTTTTAATTAAATTATTTTGAGAGTTTTTAATTAAATGACGTTGGGATGGAGAAGTTATTTAATTAAATTGAGATGAAAATAATTGAAGTTAAATTTTAAATGATGATGAGATGGAGTATTTATTTAATGAAATTGGTACGAGTGGAGTTTAATTAAATGACTTATAACAAGGATTTGTGAGTAATTAAAGAAGGTTAATATTAAATGTCAAAATTTAAATGATGTATAAATGAAGAGTTGATTTTTCTTTTAATAAAATTGATGGTAAGAAAGAATTTAATAAATTAATGTTTAATATAGGTTTTATTTAATTAAATTCAATGTTAAGAATAATTTAATTATTTGTTGTAAAATTAGGGTTATTATTTAATTAAACTGATGTTGATAGAATTTAATTAAATAATTTTGTTGAGTTGGAGTTTTAAATTTAATTAAATTGTGCTTAGAGAATTTAATTAAATGATGATTAATGAGGTGTCGAGTTTTTTTTAATATAAATTATGCTGAGATAATTTAATTGAATAATAATGAGTTGGAAAATAGATTTAATTAAATCCAGTTGGAATGGAATTTAATTAA
This sequence comes from Viscum album, assembly GCA_963277665.1. Lineage (NCBI taxonomy): Eukaryota > Viridiplantae > Streptophyta > Magnoliopsida > Santalales > Viscaceae > Viscum > Viscum album. The sequence goes on along the minus strand of OY728137.1, from coordinate 1,689,919,560 downwards.
ATGATGTGTTAATTACAGAGTTGGGGTTTTATCTAATTAAATTCAAGGTTAAGATGAATTTAATTATTTTATGAAAAACGGAGGTTTTATTTAATTAAATTGTGTTCAAATAATTTAATTAAATAACATGAATTGGAGAAACTATTTAATTAAATTAAGTTAGAACAAATTTAATTAAATAATGGTTAATGAGGTGTGAGGTTTTTTTAATTAAATTATGTTGAGAGAATTTAATTAAATAATAATGAGTTGAAAAATTTATTTAATTAAATTTGGATGGAAATTAATTTAATTAAATAATGTTTTAAATGTAGATTTGGGGTTTTATCTAATTAAATTCAAGGTTAAAATGAATTTAATTATTTGATAAAAAATAAGGGTTTTATTTAATTAAATTGTGTTTAGAGAATTTAATTAAATAACATGAATTTGAGAAGTTATTTAATTAAATTAAGTTGAAACAAATTTAATTAAATTCTAATTAATGAGGTTTTAGGGTTTTTTAATTAAATTATGTTGAGGTAATTTAATTAAAAAATAATAAGTTAGAAAATTTATTTAATTAAATTTAGTTTGAAAGGAATTTAATTAAATGATGTGTTAAATGTGGAGTTGGGGTTTAATCGAATTAAATTCATGGTTAAGATGAATTTAATTATTTGATAAAAAATGGGAATAATTTTATTAAATAATGATGAGTTAGAGAATTTATTTAATTATATTTGTTGGAGAAGAATTTAAGAAATGATGTGTAATTAGGGAGTTAGGATATATCTAAGATGTTTATTATTAATGGGTAATAATAATAATATGATAATAATAATAATTATTAATGTTATTATATTAATTCTTATAATTATTTTTAGAGTTTTTTATCAATTATTTGAGGGATAATAGAAGAGGGAGTCGTACCTCTACCTCCCCCTGCATGAGGCGTGATGCACCCATGGTGTGACATCAATAGGTGGCACACCACCCTCCTCTCCCATCTCCCTCTCTATGCACCAGATCGTGGTGGTTTCTTCACAGAAGTTGTCTGTCTCATCGAGGTAAGTCCTTATATGCATGTTTTGTTCTTCGCATCATCCATCTCAACTCCGCTTCTCCTAGGTTCAATTGGGATGAAACCCTAGGATCGAAATTAACCCATATTTCTTCTTTCTTATGATCCAAGGTGGTGAAAAAGATATCTTGAGACACGTTGGTATGTATTCAGATGACTGCTACCGAAGGTGAAGTGACTCAATTTGTTTTGGCTCACTAACATCATATTCAGGTAAGGCTATATACCCGATAAATGGTTTCTCACCCCTGGATTAGGTTCTTATGATTTTTTTGAGTTACAGTTGATTATTTTGGTGTGTGCGGGTCTCCGCCGCACTAATTGGGAGTGCCAATTGTTGTTGTTAGGTGTTACGATCAATTCCAATTATGTGTGTTCATTAATGTAGAAGTGCGTATGCGCGAGAGGGTAGTGGTTTGAGTTAGAAAGCATTGGATCTACCAATTCCTTGAGGTAGGGTCCTCAACTTTTCTAAATTAATAAAATGTAGTAGTTGTTTAATTACTGTTTTTGGGAAATTAAACTACAAATACCGATTGAATTGTTTATTGGTATAAAATTATTTATTAGATTTAAAAATCACATTTTTTTAATAAAACCCCTCTTACAAAGGTCCACTGCCTTCATGCTAAAAATATAATGATTAGACAGATATGTCCATTTCGATTGATGATATGTGTTTTTCTATTTCTACCCTTATATGTTGATGCACTTGGGTTAAGTGGTAATTATGAGTTTTGGGTTATATATGTTGAGATAATTAATTATGTACTAATGAGTGGGATATATCGAGATAATTAATTGTGAATTAATTTTGTGTTTTGAGATTTGTATTTGAGATAATTAATCGAGGGATTAATTATGTGATATTAAATTGGTTAATTTGAGATAGTTAATTGTGAATTGATTATGTGCTTTGAGAATTGTAATTAAGATAATTAACCAAGGGATTAATTATAAGATATTAATTTGGCTAAGTTGAGATAATTAATTATCAATTAACTATGTGCTTTGAGAATTGTATTGAGATAATTAATCAAAGGATTAATTATGAGATATTAAATTGGATATGTTGAGATGATTAATTGTAAATTAATTTTGTATTTTTAGATTTTTAATTGAGATAATTAATCATGGGATTAATTATGAGATATAAAATTTGCTAAGTTGAGATAATTAATTGTGAATTAATTATATGCATTGAGAATTGTAGTTGAGATAATTAATCAGGGGATTGATTATGAGATATTAAATTGGTTTAGTAGTGATAATAATTTTTGAATTAATTATGTTCTTTGATAATTGTAATTGAGATAATTAATTGGGGGATTAATTATTAGATATTAAATTGGCTATGTTGAGATAATTAATTGTGAATTAATTTTGTGGTTTGAGATTTGTAATTGAGATAATTAATTGAGGGATTAATTATGTGATATTAAATTGGCTATCTTGAGAAAATTAAATGTGAATTAATTATGTTCTTTGAGAATTGTAATTGAGATAATTAATTAGGGGATTAATTTTGAGATATTAAATTGTCTATGTTGAGATTAATTAACTGTGATTTAATTTTTTGTTTTGATATTTTTAATTGAGATAATTAATTAGGGTATTAATTATGAGATATAAAATTAAATAAGTTGATATAATAAATTACGAATTAATTATGTGCTTTAATAATTCTAACTGAGATAATTAATCAGGGGATTAATTATGAAATATTAATTTATAAAAGTTTAAATAATTAATTATGAATTAATTATGTGCATAAAGAATTGTAATTAAGATAATTAATCAGAGGATTAATTATGAGATATAAAATTTGTCTAAGTTGGTATAATTAATTTTTAATTAATTATGTGCCTTTGATATTATGATCTAGATATTTAATAGTGGAATTAAATATGGGGATTTGAGATTTATAATGAAATAATTAATTCTGAAAAATTAATTATGAAATATGAATTATGATGTTGATTAATTAATTAATGAATTAATTAATGGGATTTGTGTACCTAGTTAATTGTTGAGTTAACTAATATATTTGAGTATGGCTAATGGGATGAATGAGAGGACCTTACCACATTGTTTTGAGTTGCATGTGAAGCCCTTGTTAATTTTTTAATTGAAATATTGAAGATGGTTTTCCTTAAGTATAACTGCAAATATACTTGCTTATATTTAATTTAAATGGTCAAATGAAATTCATAAGAGGTTAAATGATTCATGCATTATATGCTTTGAATGGTTACGCCATATATAGATAGGGGAGACAAGGGACAATGAGAGCCCTTGGGGAGAAATAATATTTATGTTTTTGTGATGATCCTCTAGAGACCATGAAAGCCCATGGAGTTGAGCCAAGCGATAGACCATGTGTGCTACTCTTGGTGATGGATGTCTGTGGGTTACGTACCGATCCATCCAACATAATTTTACAAAGGACCATGAGAGCCTGGTGTAAGAAGACCATGTGAGCTTCCTTTTTGATTTCTAGGAGATTGTGAGAGCTCTAGGTGTTTGGACTAGGGGAAAGACTGTGAGCGCATTCCCTGGTAATGAATGTCTGTGCATTAGATCTTGGTCTAGCCAGAAATAGTATCCAGGGTATATGTCCTTTTGGTGTTGGTCATTCTTGGTTCATATAGGAGGATTCCAAGAATATCTAATTGTTTATATATATATATATATTTATATATATACATTGTTACTATATATATATATTATTGGCATGACCAGACATACCAGCCATGGGATAAAGTAGGTATCACCATTATGTATCCCTTAGGAACCTGGATGGGTTGTTAGTTATTTATTCAATTTTGTTATTGCTTCGATATACTTGCACACTATTTAGTTTTATTTCATTTTCCATATTGATATTGACACTGGTGGTCCCAAACTACTAAGATTTATATCTCACACCCTATTCAGGCCTCCATTACATTGGGGTACCCGAGTAGACTCTACTTGTTTACAGGACCTTGGACATTGCTTGTTGTTTTTTTTCTTGTACCTGGAAGTCAGGAGTAAAGGATTGAGCAGGATCTCGGGATGCTCATGGGGATTTCCCTTGGGAATTTGGGGATTTTCATTTTTTATATACTGATATGTTAATCATGCTGATTTGTTTACTACTTTTAGATATGTACCACCATGAGATATATACATTGTATAAACTAGTGTTGACCATTTTCTTTATTGATTTGATATTACAATTGACATTCAATACATTAGTTATAACTTTATACTAATTCCGCTATTTTCATCTATTTATATATTGTTATAATGTTGTGAAAACTTTGATATGTGGGTATAGTCTCCCCTCTGACTATCCTTACACCCTCGCTACTAGTCGGTATTTTTTGGTGTATGGGGAGGTGCACTTGAGGTCATGTGGTGACCGGTCTGGCTACTAGTTCGATGGTAAGCCAGGTCATTATGTTACAAATTTTCACTTATCTATGAAAATAACTTATATATTATTTAAGTAAAATATAGTTTCAACATTATATTTAATAACTTTTATGTGTTCACATATGGATAATATCATGATATTAATAAAAAAAATATTTATTTTGATATTATTGAATTTATTTTAATTATAAAATTTTATTTTTAATTTTTAGAAATTATATAATTACCATAAATGATTTTTCAATACTAAAACAACATTTATTTATTTAATAAAAAATAAAATAATTAAATTTAAAATTATTAATTTTGATATATTTATGATGACTTAATGTTTATAATTAATTTTATGGATCTAAATGATATATTAGAGATGTTTTAAATAATTATATTTTAATTCCCACTTTTTATTGATGTATTTAAAATCAAATGAAAAGAATAGTATCAAATTTGAAAATAATGATATTTTATTGATATAATATATTATTAAATTATTTAAAAATCACAAAAATGATAAATAATAACAATTTGGATAATATATGTTCCAAAATGTCTTATAACATTCATTTATAGGTCATTTTTAATTATTTGTTTTTAGAATATCCATATTATATTTTAATTATTTTTAAGTTTCCAGAAGTGACCCTCACCTCAGTAATAAAATGTCACCTCCTACCTCACTTCCTCACACCACTTTGAGCCTTCTATTTTGAAAAACCACTGCCAAAATAAGCATCTAATTTCCCTATCTTCATCCTAGATTCCTATATTTGGAAAAAAAATCCTACCAATTAAGTCTTTTGGTATAAAATAAAAGGAGTTACCTGAAAACTAGGTAAAGTTCTTCAACGATCGCATTAGTTTTATTTATCCCCCCACTCCTTTATTTATTGTTATTCTATACTTATATAATAACATAAGTATCTTAAATATACATATATTTTATTATTCTATGGGTTTTACCTACACTTACACACACTTCTAGCTAATGATTTATGAACATACTGTTTATGTGTACGGTGAACTACTGCCTCACGAAATGGTGATTGTTTATTTTTACTTTACCACATTTAATGGTTTTTAATTATGATGTAAAATCCATTTATATATTTTTTTATATGATATTTATTATTTATTTATGATTATTTAATTATTTTTTAACATTTAACCTCATTATTTCTATTTTTTTATAAATAAGATAACATTACTTGTTGAAGAGTGGACTACCCCCTCCCCAAAGCGATGTGATTATTTCACACTATACATGGAACATATTAAGGATTATTTTAATAAAAATATGTGATATATATGAAATATATATGATAATTTCATTATAATATACATATATATCATTTAATTTTCATTCATTTAATATAGTAATGAAATGAAAGTAGCGTTCAGGCATACATAAAACCTACTATCTCCATGAACAATGCATTCCATTTCCCATATCCAAAATTTATGAATTATTATAAATACATATATAATGAATATATATAATATTTAAATCATATTTTAAATTATTTATATTATGAAACCATGATCTAATTAATAGGAACAATAAATAAAAAGTCAAAACTTACTTGAGAAACTAGGCAATTAACACCTGAAAAAGTGAAAATATCAAAAGAATGTTAAAAATAGGTAATAATAAAATATAAGATGATAATATATGATATATGATATAATAAATATTAATATGGTTATTTAATAAGTATTAACACTCTTAAAACCAATATAAATGAGTTTAAAGGATGATCACCAAAAAGGAAACGCAAGGAAAAAGACATTTTTCTCACTTTTATTTCTGTGGGACACATGCCTTATACACTACTTATTTCATTTGTGTGGTGTATATACCAACCATGAATGTATTTTATGAGTATTATTATGAATATTATGTTATTTCCATATCTGTATAGTTTTCTTTCTTTCATAAGAATATAATTCTACTCATTGTAAGGTTATATGTATTTATTTCATAATCTTATCGTTATTCGGGATTGATTGTGTTTAAGTATCCACTTGATAATATTTCTCTTCCATGATAAAATTTTCTAAAAATATTTTCAAAAATATTTTTACCATTATACATTAATTTCTCAAAGTCATTTTTACCTATTTTGGACTTCTTTACAGAATTATTTAGAAGGAATCTTCCTATCATTTTCTAAAATAAGTTACTTTATGACTTTTCTGACAAAAGTTAAAGGAATGTTTTTTAACTTATATGGCATGAACACAATTTTACACCATCATGACCCCCTAATATTTTAAATCTTTCTATATATTTATACAAGGTTCTTTTTAAATAATTTTTTTCTTTTTTTAAATTTGTGGGATTTTAAATAAATGATTATAAATTGGTGAGAGATTTAGTCTCAATTTCTTTTCCTTCAGATATATACTAATTTTATGCACCTAATTTATTTTATATGGTGTATATATTTCGCCTTGAAAATTTATATAATGAATCACCTTATTCTCATGATATTTTATGTCTCATTTATTATTATTATTTCATGGTGATTATGATTCAAATATTTTAATGTGGTATGGGATAATTTGATTTAAAAATAGTTTTTTGAATCAATTATCTGATATGTAAGGAAATATTTGTACTGGTATGAAATGGGTTTGGGAACATTTAAAGTAAGCCCCTATATTCATGGGTAGTCTTATGAGATGATATCTACCGGAGAAAAAGCCTTCGAGTTTTTTTCCAAGTAGAATAAATGGGTTTCTACCTATAGATTTAAACAGTCTTGTGAAAGGTCTTGATAGTAGTATGCTAAACCATCTTGTGAAAGGTCTTGAAAATAAAGGTACCATATACCTAGGAAACCTGGAATACAATAATTAAGTATTTACTTTATTAATAATTCAGTTATTATTTATCCATGAGATTTTTAATCAACATATCTATTGATTCATTTTATTCTTAGATTATTTTTTAAATGGAATGTGTTTCTGTTATTTACCCTACCATATTGATTATTCCTTATCTTGTTATTTAAATTGAATGTGTTATCAGTTATATAACTTTTTTATGTTAATTTACTCTTAGGAATTTATTATTTATTTCTCTATACTTACCCTTACTGGTCATTTGAGCTCACCCTTAGTATGTTTCCTCTTCCTAGAAATCCAAAAAGTGTACCAAGGAAATACATACAATGTTATGCTATACAGAATACATTTATCCTAAAAAGAAAGAAAAAATATTATGTTTTAATTAATGTATTAATTTCTAATACTAGACTTATGTATTTATCTAGTTTACCAAGACTACAAAACTGATCGGTCCTTTGGGACACGATTTACTTGAATCTATGCTAATGTAATAAAGTACTGTACTAAATCTGGTATAATATGGTTAGGAAATTATATTAAATATACTTAGGATGAACGCATTAATAAAACTTTCAAGTGGATTAGAATAATGTTGTATATTTTCATGTATTATGTCCCTGATTTCTAAGAAACTAAACTTTAAAAGATCCTCTGTTTTGTTCCATGTAATGAAAATTTTATGTAATAAAAAGGAATAATGCCATAAAATACATGGATGATTGTATTTTTTCATGGATATGATCTCATTAATTTACATATAATTAATATAGAGCCACATTGATCCATCCTCCTTCTTCATAATAAGAAAAGGTTCTCCCCAAGGAGATAGACTTAGTCAAATATGACCCTTCTCTAAAATATCATTATGTTTCTTCTTCAATCACTATAACTCCACATATTATATTACATATGGGTTTATTACTATATTATTGGATCTAGGAATGAGTTTAATTTAGAACCCTACATCTCTTTCTTGGAAAGTTCTAGTCAAGTCTTTAGGAAATACAATAATGTATATCTGGAAAATGTGTACATCTCATATCATTATACTATCATTTCATTCACAATTTCCACAAATATTTTCCCTAAAAAAATAAATAGTTAGTTGTTCATAACAAGTCTCATGCTGGGATAGTGCTCTATTGAAAATAAAAACTAGTTTCCTATTAATACAACTGGAATTTCAATTCTTTTATTATTGATGCTTTCATTATATTTGGATAGCCAATACACCTATAATATTATACCAAATTCCACCATTATAATGAACACTAGGTTTGTGAAGAGACTGAATGAACTAACATTAATAGGTAAATCTCTATATCTTTTTGATTCATGAATATTTCCTCCAGGATTTTTAAACAAAAAATATACCACAAGATATTTACAGTTTAATTTATTATTTTTTTGGATACATGAATAAAATAATGAAATTCATAGAACTAGAATTTAACAATATAAATTCTATAATTGAGTGAATTATGATTGTACCTTCCACTATAATATTAAGTTCCTAAGAATTAGCTTCCATTATTGAAACATCACAACCTTACTGCCTTGGTATCTGTTTGGGTTGATCTCATTTTTCCTACATTATCTTCTGATTTGGGTAATGATTAGTGAAATGAATATTCTAACTATACATGAATAATTTTAATGAATATTTTACTTTCAAAATCATCCCTATTTTATTTTAATTCACATATTGATGATTTATATATTCATGAGAATTTCAAGCTATATGTGCCATTCTTATACACATGTATAAATTTCCACTCTATTACAAGAAATTTCCCTAATTCTTATTCCATTTTTTAAAGAAATGTAGTTATTGTTTCTTATCTACTATTTTATTAATGATATTATTTTCTAACTATAGAACTATCCTCCTCATATTTTCATTCAATCCACATGACCATTGTGCATTTGTAAACTATATTTCCACATTGGGATCACACTATAATATCTCCTCATAATTCCCAAAGTAATGAATTTATAGATTGTTTCATAGATGAGTCCTTAGTTCACTATAGAATCAATAAATATTCCCTACATAATCAATGACATATACTTAAGCATATCACACAAGCATTATGATGTTTATTTCAGAACTCATCTATGAATTGTTCTCCTTTTTCATCAACACATGGAATTCCCACTCCATATTAGTTTATATGGTATTAGTAAAATTTTTGGTTGAAAAAGAATTTTTCTTAATGTCTTTACACTCCATGGAATTAACCTTATCCATTTTCTTCATGTTCTTGAATAGTTTACACCAGTCTAATAGCTTTTACATCTAATTAGTTTACTACCAAAGAACCTTTATCATGATCAGAATAATATAGGACATAATATATTTTATTTATAGTGATGATACACTATTTAGTTAACATAGTATTAAAGATAACACTAAAATAAACATTATTGTATTTTCTAACAATTTATTAGACAAAGATTATAGTATCATATACCTTTTTTTCTAATTTTAAATATAATAATTATTTTATCCATACATAATTAATATTAGTTCATATAAAGAACAAGATTAACCCAATAATATCCCTCTGAGTTGTTTAGAAAGTCATGTAGTCTAAGGCCTACTCATCCTACCCCAAGTGAAGATCGAGTGGATACTCAACTAGAATTTTTAGGGTGATTACCCCTCGGTTCATCTATTCCACAACCACAACCACATCCACATTCTAGTATCTAGATGGTGATGAAATTTTTTTTTAACAAAACACTCTACACTTTACAAAAATTTAATATGTTATCCCATATTAAGACTTATCCATAGGGTTCCTACTAATGTTTTCTAGTCATAATTTACACCAATAACTAGAACTTACATAGATAAAAACTATATAAACCTACCTTTTTCATACATGAAATTTAATATAATTCCATTAAATATTATTTCATTAAAAAATTACATTTGAAAATTTAATGTTTAGGGTTTTATAAACAAGTAACATAATACATAAATTACAAAAATTTTATTTAACCCTCTTGAAAGAGAGTATTATATTCCTCCAAGTTCACTTGACTATATATTTTCCTATAGACATACATCAATAGAAAAGGGTAGGAATAAATCCCAATAATTGATAAATAAAGGAAAAATAAAGCATAAGTCCATGAATAATTCATGTGTTAACATAATAGATCATGATCATAAATACATGAGGCATAACATAATAACGTCATCATAAGAACATGAGTCATAAAATGGTAATGATGTTCATCACCAAAGTGACATAAATTTTTTTATCAAGGTTGTTTAACCATGTATAATAATATATCAACAAGGCATGCTGCTAAGGTATCAAACCCATGTCTTTAAGATCCCAGAATTCATAGAGGTATTTACTTATCTAAATTTTTGGTTTAAATATCTTATTTTTTGTTAATGAAGTGTTTCTTGGGAGTTTGAGGGGACTTGGGGGTGTTTCAGGGGTTATGACTCAAAGGAAAGGATAACCAGACCAACTTATGCAAGGTGCACATTTGGCGCACGACTAGCACATAGTTAATAAAACCATGCGAGGTGGGAGACCAAGCTGTGTAATTTTGGGTAGTGACATATCACACGGTTTTCACATGGTTTGTAAAACCATGAAGCCTTCTAAGGTAACCATGAAACCCAAATTCCCTTAGTGAGTGGATCCCACACGATTTTCACACGGTTTGGAAAACCGTGCAGGTAAACCATGCAACACATTAAAGTTGAAAAATTTTAAAATGCCCCACTTAGAGATTCTTAAGTTCTAACCTTATTTTATCCCCCATTTCCACCCTTACAACCCTAGTGATGAACTTGGATGACCCAACCATCCCAAGGTCCATTCTCCTTCAATTTTAGGCTATTTGGAGCACTTTTGGTTGCAGATAAAAGCTCCAGGTGCGTCTAACTCATCCCATACATCACTTATTTAGATTAAGGTTTGTAGTTTCTCACATCTTTTTCCAAAGCTCTATAACCCTCTTTTTTTTGTGGAACCTATTTTAGAACTATGGGGGGGGGGGGGGTTGGATCGGGATCTAAGTCTATGATTAAGAGTTATTTCATGGTAGATGGTCTAAAAGTTATATCGAATAGTTTTGATATAGATTTTTGAATGTTTGGTTTTTTTCTTTGTTATGCCTTATCACGATTTTGATTAATTTAGTAATATTTGATATAATGGGTGCCTAAATGATGATTTAAACCCCTCATGATTCCCATGGGATGTTTTGAGGATGACTTGACTGATTTAGGGCCACCCATGGGGTGCATCGATATTCAAGAACCTAGAAATTGATAATTTCAAGTGCATAGTTTAGTTGTGATAACATAGAGACATTGAAGAACATGTTAATATGGTTGGTTAAGTTGAAAATGGAATAATGATAGATGTTCCAATGTTATTGATGGATTAAGTTGTTTTTTGGTATGAATAAAAATGGTTAAATTGGGTTAATAGTGATTGTGTCAAATGGTTTATGAATTATGTTAGAAATTACTAAGAGAGATAGTGAATATGAAATGTTGACAATGTTAAACCAATAAGGGCTTGTGAAATGAGAGATATAATAATGGGATTCCATAGGGAATATTTATGAGTACATTAAATATATTTTAAGAGGGAAATTATTGAATATGCCAAATGGTTTTAGGCCTAAAAATGATAAGTTGGTCTAATTGAGCTAAGCAATGTAAATGGTAAATGTGTCAATGGGAATTTGGGATAAATGGGATAAATAAAGTAATCGTAATGTATGTTAATGGGTTATGAAATGATATTGATTCCCATGTTGTTGTTATGGATTGTTATTTATATGTCTATTGATTGTGAATGGTTATGGTATGGTAGATGTAGTTAATGGATATATATATAAATCATGTGCACATGGCATAATAGTGTGGGGTATTGACCAAGGTTCTACACCCACGGGTCAAGTTGGACAGAGGCTCTAAAACTAAACCTCATAATGCACATGTTAGGGAAGGATATGAATCTCTATTCTCATAATGGTTTCATTCCACCTAGATCAAATATTTGAGGTGAAGATATTGTATTTATTGTGACGTGTTTATCCATATTAAGATAAGGACTTGACTTAGCCTCTTAAATTTATTTTTAACTGCCATAAACCCTTTTGTAATGGATGTAAATTCTTAACCAATGGGATAAAAGATAAAAATTAGCCAAGTAAAGAAGATGGTATAAATGGTAAAAATGGTAACAATTTTAGAAATGGTTAAGGTAAATTTGTTACCAAATGGAACCTGAGTTGTCTTTTACATACCTATCATTTAATTTGTATTTTCATCCACTATTTATTTAGAATGGAAACTTTTTAGAAACCATTGGTGGTGGCCTACCAATTTTTACTCATACCTTACTTAGGTACTATTGGGTACACGTGAATATTTCATGATTGTAGATCAGGACAAGGTAAAAGGCTCTATACTGGGGAGTTGAGTTGGGAATGCGACATGAATGGATGAGGATATTGACTTGGAGTGAGGACCAATTTAGGGATTCTTCTATTTTCTTTATTTTTGGTTATTTTACAGCACATTTGGTCACTGTTAGAATGACATGGCATATTTAAGGTTGGTTGTGGTTTGTACCTAGTTTTGGGAGATGTGTGATTATGCATGTTCATTGGTTATTAAATATTGTTTTCTCTATTTAAATTGTTATCTATTGTGGATTACTATAGTAAAGAGGGTATTGTCTCCCCACATTGATTATTAGACACTCACCACTTGTCAGCAACCTCTGGCATATGAGGAGGCACACTTGAGGTCATGTGGTGACCCGGTTCAGAGCACCGATTTAGTGGCTTCTAGGTTGGTGGCATTAAAAATAGGTATTATAACCATTTTATTTTCTATGGTATTACTATTTAGGATGGTATAAAAGAGAATAGGATATTTCAGGCCTTGGTAATGAGCTCATTCTTGGGAGTAGCTAACCCGTGTATGATGGAAAACCCAAGTCACTCATGGTGCAAATTTTTGTTCTTATTGTGCATTGTTATTTTTTAATGACATTTCACCATTAGGTGATACACTTTTTGTGTGATGTGAAAGTTTTATGATATTTAGCTTACATATGGAATGCTACAATATTGTGCAATAATGCATCATTATAGGAACCTAATAAAGTAACTGATATGCATCATGATAGGTGACCACATGAGATGGGGGTGTGTGAAATAAAGGGGGGAATGCATGTGACTTTATTGAAAAACATGAAGAAAATGTTTTCTAATTAAAATGATGAAAACGGGTTAATATAAATAATGTAAATGATCGGTTAAAGAATATTGTGCTTAAGGAAATGTCATAAATGTGTTAAAATCCTTGGTTGTGATAAATTGTAAAGATTGAGTGGTGCCTAAAAGAGAAATATTCATGTCACACTGGAAAAATGGTTAAATAATTGTGCTTAATGAAGGTTGTGGAAGAGACAAAATATTGATTTTAATAAGTTATAAACCAGGATAGGTGCTTAAAGGGGAAGGATTTTTGTAGTGAAAATGGAAATGGTTTAAGAAGATGGTTTCAAGTGAATGGCATGTATATACGATTGTTGGTTTACACAATGATGACCTTAACCCATGATAGGAATGGTTGAGGGTAGTTTTAAAGATGTGATCATGCCCTTTGGGATAGCGAATGTGGAGTGGGTTGAGTATGCTAGGTAGTATATTTTTCCATTATGGCCTACTCTAATCAGACCTTCCTTGAAATGTTTGTTGACAGAAATGTTTTAAAGTGTGAATATGACCAAGTAAGATATTTTAAAAAAGTTGGGTAAATAGGATGTTCTAAAGTGTGGAAATTTTGGTCTCAAAATGGCAATGTTAATTATATAAGAGCATGTAATGATGAAACATTCGGTGAAGAATGGTATTGAGTATTCCTGGTGTTAGTTTTCTAGCCATGGTATGAGTTGTTTGGGAAGTGAGAGTGCCCTAGGGTGAAACCTTGATTATATGTCGAGAGACCTTGATGAGTCTCAATGTGTGGATAAAGTGTTGGATCCAAGATTGTTCTTTATAGGAAACAGACTATGGTTTGTGTTTGTTGTCAATCCTCTCATAGAAAATCAGGGCTTTTTCAAGAAAATGGATCTTATAGTTCAAGATAACAATGATTTTTAAGATGGCGTCATTTCCCAGTGTTTGCCAAATTTTTGGGTCTAAAAATTGGGAGTTTTATTTTTATTAAAGGGATATTTTTATACATAACACCATTCACAGACTACAAAGCATAGTTTGTGGACCACAAAGGAGGTGTGTGGAATGATGATGTAAAATTGGAAAAGGAATTATTTTCACATAGTAGCGATATGAGGACCGTGAAGTGTGCTACGTGAATTGTGAGGAGAAAAACAATTTGTGGGAGGATCACAGTTCATGGGAGGCCTGAATTTCATGGGATAATTATCATATGTGGAAAAAGGCAGTGATTTGAGGAGATGTAAGTAGTTTTAATTCACGAAAGAAATCAGGCACCATAGAGGATCAAAGCGCTATGTGGACCGCATAGTAGTACATGGTGAAGGCTTTACCACATCGAAACATTGGGGATATCATATTAGTAAGATTTTTGGATCTATTTTCCTATATAAGGATTGCTAATTAGACTATTATGGAGAGAGAAAATCCCATTATAAAGGTCATCACTTTGGAACGAATTTGGCTAAGTCTGAAAGATTTCATTAGGGAGTTCACTAAGGAGAAGAGTTTGAGAGTAAGTATTACGCGAAGGGAGAAGTAGTTCACAGGAAAGTATATGAAAGGTTTTTTCAAAGATCTATAACTCACAAAGGAAATGTTTACATGGAATCCATTCAAAAATAATCCTTCCATGGAGAAGGTATGGCTCATGAAAAGAGAGGTGGTCTACGAAGCACTTGCACCACATGGTGCAGTGCGGTTCGCAGAGGAAGAATGGTTGTTCTATGAAGGAAGTTATCTTCATGAAGGGTTGACCTCTATGAAGGAGCTTAATGAAAGGTAATTTTAAAAATTAGTTTTTTAGTGACCAGTGATTTCAAGTGCATCAATTTTGGACTTTGATACAAGAAGTGTGATGTTATAGATAGGGATAAAGACTTAAATAAAAATATATTGATGAGAACATCAAGTTGATAAAATAAGTAATACTTTATCCAAAGCTGTGAGCTAGGGGAATTTGATAGTAGTGTTTCAAGGGAGACAATGAGCTATCTTTAAAATCATGTAAAGGTAGTGTGCTTGGAATAAAGTCACTATGTCTAAATGTCTGTATTCCACAACTAGTAAAGATTACTAGATGTTGGTATGACCAACACATTGTCGGCATATGCTCCTTGGTCTAGACCATAGTGGTGAACCAAGTAAAATTTCCATGTAATCTATTTGATTGTGATATTTTGTTTACTATAAATTCTCATCATATAGGTTTAATAGGTTTCTACCATTGTGAGAATAATATCCATCACTATAAGAAGACAAAGTTGACACGTTGATTTACCCCTCCCCTCTCAGAGTGTTTCATGGTCCTTTAAATGGTATCAGAACATACTGGTTGTTAGTGTTGAATATTTCATTCTTTTATATCATGGATAATTCAGTTAATGTTAGGGGATCCCATCTCTTTAATGGAAGAAACTTCCATATTTAAAAGAACAGTATGAGATCCCATTTGATATCTCTTAGAATGGAAGTACTATTTGGTAATACATAGGGTATTCATGTCACTGATGCAATAGGATAGTCTTTGACTGAAACAAATAGAAACATACTTGATATAGACTCTAAAGAATATAATGCACTGACTGCATCTCTCTTTGATCAAATCTATCAGAAGGTGATAATTTTCACTTCAACCAAGTCTATGTTGGAAAAAATGGAAAAAATATATGAAGATGAAAACAAATTAAAGGCGGTAAAACTCCATGATTTTCAAAATAGGTTCGATGATATAAAAATGCATCATAATGAAAATGAATACAATTTTTTAAATCCAATTACATAAGTTATAATAAAAATTAGATGATTTGGTGAAGAAATAAACTAAATTAACATTGTAAACAAAATATCAAGAAGTCTTCCACCCCTTTACAATCTCAAAGTGTCTGTCCTTGAGGAAAGGTATCCTTCAAAACATTCTTTGGATGATCTGATGAGTATTTTGGTAGCATATGAAATGAGATTCAAACAAGATGATGAAATAATTTGTGTTAGCGAGGAGATGTCATTCAAATCAGAGATTATTTTAATGATTTCAACGAGGAAGACAAAATTATTTCTCTCTTTTACAAGAAATTAAAGAGATGAAATTTTAGATTTGAAGGAAATATACCCTTGTTATGTTTTCATTGTGGTAGAGTTTGACACATTATCTTTTGGTGTTCAAGGGAGATTTATTATGAAGAAAGTTAAGTTGGAAACTCGCAGAAGCATCATGAAAGTTTCTCTCAAAAGGGAGACTCAAAATATGGAAAAAATTAAAAACAAAGAGTTTTTTTTGTGAAGAATAAGATGATGATAATGAATTATTTGAGGAAGAAGAACCAGTATTTAAATTTGGAACCCAAGAATCTTTGATGGCTATATTTGAAAAGTCAGATCCATCAAAAGATTAAGCTAGAGAGAATTAGTTTATTAATGATATTGATCTCAAGTTAAAACTTGAGGATGCTCTTAGAAATATTGAGAATAAAAGTAATTGATAAAAAAAGTGAATATTAGTTGTATAAGAGTCATCGTAATATTTTGATCAAATTGAAGCTGAAATTGATAGACTATAAGAAGTAGTTAAAGAACATTCAATAACTATTAAAATCTCAGAAGATGTAGTTGAATTGAAGAGAAATATTGATGAACAAGAAACAGTAATCAATAACCTTACATCCCTAATAGAAGAGAAGTCCAAGACAATTGAGGGCCTTAAAGAAGAATTTGTTACTCTAAAAAGTAAACATAAAATTGAATCAAATTCAAAGGAAATAAAAAAAGAAAATATAGTTGGGAAGATTCTCAGATATTGAGATGATAGAGAGAGATAAGCATGGTTCTGAAGGAGTATAGAAGGTTTTGGATGATAAAAGATCCACATGCATGGGAAAAAATGGAATTGTATGTGATACTAAAACATCTAAGGCTGGAAATAAGAAGAACCCAAATAAAGAGAAGCTGAAAGTTAGACATATAAAAAAATCGCTTGAAGTCTTAATAAATAAATCCCCAAATCAAACTAAAAGGAGAAATGAAAAATATCCCCAAGTATCCTAAAATGATCATCAGTCATACTCTTTTTCTATGGAAGGTGTCATGAGGATAAATAGAAGTGAGAAGAAATTTCCTCTTATGAAATGTCAATTATGTGGAAATCTGGTCCATACCATGTCATACTGTGAAGAGTCAAGGAGATATTTGAATGGGGAAGATCTAGGAAGTCAACACAGGATAACAAATTCATATACTACATCTTATAGAATAAATAGTTTCTATGGATAATGTTTTCATTATTATAACTTTGGACATAAAGTTGTTTATTACAAGCAGAGGAATGGAAGGAAAAATTCATACAAAACTCAGATACAAGTTAATACTCACCAACCAGACATTGTTTCTCTTACAAATAAGTTTTATCCTATGGAAGACGAGTATGAGTATGATTAACTTGAGAACATGTAAAATATATTTGAATGGAAATCTTTATCCTTCACTCAATATAATATTTCATGGATGGAAAAGAAGAAAATTGAAAAATCAAATCTTTTAGAAGTATCTCTCAAAGATAAAAATAATATAAGAACCTAGATTCTTGATAGTGGGTGTTCATCCTATATGATGGGAAATGCAGAATTATTAAAGAATGTTAAGAAAATGGTTTATGTAATAGTATGCTTCAATAATGATAATTCTGTAAAGATTAAAGGATGTTGAAGTACAGAACTGGCTAATGGAGAGATAAAGAAAACTGAAGTTCTCTATGTGTATGGTCTATATCATAATCTCCTAAGTGTGAGTCAACTCTATGACCCAGGAATGATAATGAAATTTAATCAAAATGGGTGAACTATTAGAGGAAATACATAGAATTATCTCATGAAAGGATATATAATAGATGGAAACCTATATCAGGTTGATAGTAAAGAGAACATTTTCTACATGAATGTTGAAGAAGAGAGAAACTTGTGGCACCAGAGGTTGGATCACATTAATAAAAAACATAAGGAAAATATATCTAATATGAATATAGTAATGGATATCTTCAATCTAAATCATTAATTAGAAAAGACATGTGATGCTTGGATACAATGAAAGTTGGTCTGCAGTTTATATTGGCCAAAGAAGAAAAGGGCATAAAATCTTCTTGATATCATTCACACAGATGTTTGTGGATCGATAAATGTGGATAAAACATATGGAAATAGGTAATTCATTCTTTCTATTGATGATTATATCATAATTTCTTATTTAATGGTTATTCATAAGAAACATCAAGTTCTCGATTGCATGAAAATTTATTAATGTATTTCTGAGAATGATACAAGATGTATAATCAAATTTCTACGATCTAAAAATGGAGGGGAATACACGTCCATTGAATTTGAAAAATACCTGGAGAAACATGGAATAAATTATGAGGTTTCTGATATGAGAACCCCATAGAAAAATGGGATTTTTGAATTCAGGAATCGATAGGTAAAAAATATGGCCAGAACTATGCTGATTGAGAGTCACATCCCTCTCCATTATTGGAAAGAGGATATTCAAGCTATAGTATACATTCAAAATCAAAAAAGGCTTTATATGGGAGAAACCAAGACACCATATGAGTTAGTGAATTTAATTAATCTCTATTTGAATTATTTTGGTGTTTTTATAAGTAAATGTTTCATCCGAAACAAAGAAGGAAACCAAGGAAAGTATGATGATGCTTCTGATGAGGGAATATTTCTTATATACTCAATGAAAAAAAGTTTACAAGTGTTTCAATAATCATCTCGGAATAATTGGGAAAAGTAGTGATGTAAATATCATTTAATATAAACAAAAAATTCCTCAAGGAATTATTATGATTATATGATAAACTATGAGGAAGAATGTGGAGATGGAACATGTGTAAATACAGAATTAGAGGAAGGTGTGAAAAAAATTAAATGATCACAACATGATATTTATTTTGAAGAATAACCAGAAGAGGAAACCATAGTTAAATAAAATTCTTCTGAACCTCATAGGAGAAATAAAATATTAGAAATTGATCAATATAACATCTTTGGGTATTGGAAAATATCCACACAGACAATAAAAATGAAGAATAATGCACAATATTACTTTCTATCAATTGTGGAACCATCCACATTTGAAGAAGATTCAAAGGATGAATCATGGGTTAAATACATGAATGAAGAGTTAGATCAGATTAACAATAGCCAAACATGGGATCTTATCAAGATACCTGAAAGTCACAATGTTATTGCTATGATGTGGGTTTTTAAGAATAAATTTGATGAGCATGGTAACGTGATCAGAAATAAGTCGTGATTTCCGTGAAAAGGATATTCACAGATTTAAGGTGTTTATGTTGAAGAAACATTTAATTTAGTGTCTAGATTGGAATCAATCAAACTTTTTTCTTTACATGACAATTCAAAGAGGATACAAAGTGTATCAAATGGATGTCAAAATATATATCTTAAATGGTGTTCTTGAAAAATAATTCTACATTCAACAACCAGTGGGTTTACTAATTGGTAATGATGAAATGAAGGTTTATTAAAGAAGGCACTATATGGTCTGAATCAGGCACCACCAGTGTGGCACTCTCAACTGGATTCTAATCTAAAGAAGCTCGAATTTAAAAGAGGACTAGTGGGTCACAATATCTATGTGAAAATTTATTAGAAAGATCATTTCATGGTACTTCTGTATGTATATGATATTATATTTGGTGGAAGTAGGTAAGGATTAGTGGATTATTTTCCTAATCACATGAAATCAGAATTTGAATATATATGTTTTGTGGACTAACATATTTCATAGGGTTGTAAGTGATTCAGAGTAAATACTACATTATTATTTCTCAAGAAATGTATGTAAGATAGTTTCTGACCAAATTCAATATGCATGACTCCAAACCAATGTCAACTCCGATTATGGTTGGGACAAAACTGGGAAAGCATAAGGATGATACTTTTGTGGATACCACCATGTACAAGAGAATCATTGGAATCCTATTATACTTGACTTCAACATGGCTGATTATCATCCTTATAACATGACTAGTGATCTGATTTTAATGTAATCCGAAGGAAGAACATATGGTGGAAGTTAAAATAATTATGAGTTATATTCAAGGTGCTCACAATTATGGGTTATACTTTGCTGTAGGAAGAGATAATGAACTATCAACATTTTCTATTTCTATCTAGGCTAAAGATGTGGTATATAGAAATTCCACAAGTGGTGGATCATTCTTTATAAGAAATAAATTTGTGGGATGGATGAGTATTAAACATGAAAGTAATTCTATGAGTACTACTAAAGTATAGTTTTTATCTATTGAAATTTCTTTCCCTCATCTAGCATGGATAAAGAAACAAGTGACCGATATTGGTGTTGTAGTGAAACAACCGAAGGTGATTCACTATGATAAGAAGAGCATGATTTATCTTACAAGGAATCTTAATCAGAATTCTCATGTGAAACATATTAAAATCAGATATCATTTCATCCAAGAAAAATTTGAACAAGGCGTGATTAAAATGGATCATGTTGGAACTGATGAACAAGTGGCTGATGTTTTGACCAAGACAATGGAAGAACCTATGTTCGAGAAACATTGGTTGAACCATAGTGTTAAAACACCTCCTATTTTATAGGGAGGTTACATATAATCCTCTCCCCCAATTGTGTTAATTTTTTTAATCTATTTGTGGTAGTGATGCAGGTTTATGGGGGAGTTATGATCCAGGGGGAGCATGTTTTGAGATCCACACATTCAATTAAAGGTTATTTGGGTTTATTTACAATGGTGGAGAATGCGTAAATTTAATCCTATGAGGTTATTTGAGAACTAAGAAGTAGTAGGAGAATTGAGAAAAAAGGGGGAGAATAAAAAATTTATGTTTTTCTAGTTGTAGGTTTTTCACAAACCATGCAATGCTTTTATGGCATATTTAACAATTCCAAGACATGAGAACCCAATTCATATTTCTCCTCTTGTTTTCTACACTGATATTTTCTCATGTAGACTTAGAGTGTTGAATGTTTTGTTTCTCACATATGAGGTTTTTATTACGACTATTGCTTCATTGAATTTACCTATATATTGAAAAAAACACCAAGGGAGAGATCATTGGAACCAAGACTATTATTTTCTATAAATGGAGTGTGGTTTGTGTTTTTTTCAATACTCTCATGGAATACCATGGAGTTTTCAAGGAAAGGTATCTTACAGTTCAAGTTGACAACAATTTTGAAGGTGGTGTCATTTCCCAGTGTTAGAAATTTTTTTGGGCCTCAAAATTGGGAGTTTAATTTTTGGAAAAGAGATGTTTTTCAACATAACACAGTTCACAGGACACAAAGTATAGTTTATGGACCACAAAGAAGGTGTGCAGAATGGTGATGGAAAATCGACAAAGGAAGGATTTCCATATAGTAGTGCGAGGCAGACGTTTAAGAATGCTATGTGGACCACAGAGGTAAAAAATGGTTCATGGGAGGATCATAGTTCATGTGAGGCTTAAAGTTATTCGTAGTTATGTCATCTATGTAAAGGAGGGGACAATTTGAGGATCCAAAAGGGTTTTTGTTCATGGAAGAGATTTCCCACTGCAGAGGATCAAAGTGCCATGCGAACCGCATAAGATTACATGGTGAAGGATGTGCCCCATTGAATCTTTGGAGAAAATGGATTAGTGAGATTTTTGGATATATTTTCCTATATAAGGATTTCTAATCATATCATTAAGGTGAGAGAGAATACAATTAGAAAATTTCATCGATCTGAGAAGAATTCGGCTAAGTCCGAAAGAGTTCATGAGGGAGTCTGCTGAGGAGAAGAGTTCACAAGGGAGTATTCCGCGAAGGGTGAAGTAGTTCACATAATATCCCATGAAAGAGTTTTTTATGGATCTTCATTTCCCAAAGTAAAATAGACTGTGGAATCCATGGAATATAAATCCATCTACGAAGTAGGGACAGTCCGTAGAAGGAGAGGTGGCCCGCGAAGCACTCACACCATGTTGAGTAGCATAGTTCGCATAGGAAGCAAGGTTGTTCTATGAAGGTAGTTAGCTTCATGAAGGGATGATATTTGTGAAGAAACTTCAAAAAATGTAGTTTTGAACATAATTTTTATGTGAATAGTTCTTTCAAGTGAATCAATTTAGGACTTCAATGCAAGCAGAGTCTCATGCTAGACAAGGAAAGAGACTTCAATGAAAATCTATTTAAGATTCCTTCATATTCATAAAATGAATACAACTTCAACCAAGTAAGTGATCTAATGGGAGTCTATTATAGTGTTCCAAGGGATGTAGTGGGATATCCATAATATCTTGTAAAGGTTGTGTTCTTGGAATATAATGATTACGTCTGGACTTTTGTATTCCACAACTAGTAAATATTAGTGGATTTAGGTATGATTAACACACTATCAACGTATGCTACTTGGACTAGCCCTTACTGGGAAAACAATTAAAATTGTTGTGTTATATCTTTTCATGTGATTGTTTGTTTACTTCACATTCTCATTAGATAGGTTTAATAGGTTCCTACCAACATGGGAACAAGATATGTCAATTTAAGAAGAAAAACTTGACACCTTGATTCCACCTCCCCTCTCAGGGTGTTCCATGATCCTTCATAAATGGGTGTTCCTTATTATTATTTCGGTAGGTCTATGACATTGAGGTTTAAAGATTTTTCCTAATCAGGTGAAGGTGGTAACCCTTGTGGGTTGTAAGTGTATGGGTTGTATAATGGACTTAAGGATGAGTTTATTGGCTGTAGCATCATTAATGATGGGTATTTTTTTATGGGTGTGGTGACCCAGGTGGGTTCAGATATTACGACTTGTGTTTCAGACCCTAAAGTAGGTGTTTTGGCTTATGATGATGATGAATGTGTGTGAGTATGCTTAGTGTGAAACCTAGAGTGAGTGTTTACTAAGGTGCATTGGACGTAGTGTTCTAGAATAGGAGTAGGTTAGCCACCTGGGGGTGGAGAATTGTTGAAAGTTGTATGTACATGTCCTAGAGAGAGGGGATAATGACTTGTTACCCTTACCCTAGTTGGGAATTTAGTATCATTTGATCCTCGAGAGTGACCCATGAGAGTGTTCTATAGTTTGTTAGGGATCTTGGGTGTGTGAGGCATGGATGGATGTTTTGGATTTGGGTAGGTTTATATTGGTTTAGAGGTCCAAGTAGGAAGGTCAAAGGTTTTGGGGGACACAACGTGATTTATGATGATGAGTTGGTAGTCTTGGAAGAATCAATGGTGACTAAAGTGTGGATAGATGCCTCATTATGAAGATGAAACCTGAGGTGAGGGTGGTCACATGGTTGGGATTATTTTTACGAATAGTCTGGTTGTTGGGTAAAATGTTGATAATTCCTTGAGGATGATGGGCTAAGAGGTGTAGTAAGATGAATAATTAGGTGAGGGGAAAGGATCCAGTAATGATTATTTTATATGATCTAATATCGGTTTAAGTGTGTGGTCATAAAAAGCTGTGAGACATTGAGTGATTTGATGAGTTCTAGATGTGTGCACACACTGTTAAGGAACAAGACTGTTAGGGATGGTTGGATATGTATCTTGGGATAAGCACCTATTGTTCTCTATGAAACCAAAGTGGGAAGTGTAGATATGCTAGTGACCATTGGTTTTGTTTGGTGTGGTGGACCATTGTGCTTCGACTGTTAATAACCATGCTCATGCCGAAAGTAATTGAGATGTGTTGTGGTAGTAATACCAAGGGAAAATTTGGTTTACAATTCTTGGAAGATGGCCATGGAGCAGTGGTGATTCTTTGTTGGGAATTAAACTTGAGCAGTGGTGGTTAAGTTCTAATGAGATATGTATGGGAAGGGAAGCTCAAAAATCTTAGTAGGACATGGTGACCCATAGGGGGGAGGTGAAATTAGGGTTTAATAAGTCAGTGGTGGTGTTTTTTGGTAACTTATCATCATACTTTTAGCTAGTGATGATCATTTACAATATCTTGACATCATCCCAGGTACGCTGAGAAAGCTCTGTCTTTATGCCAAGCAATATGAATATGTTTTGGTAGGTTATGAGACATCATAAAATTAATTTTCATGGGATGTTATATGTGGATATGGGTAGTAGGATGTACACCATCAACAACTTACATATGAGGTACTCGGGATGTATTAGGTTTCGATGAATGATATGGGTTCCATTCACGGAGGTCAATAATAGGCATCAGGTGATGTTTATTAAGTTGTTCTGGGAAAATTCAGACTACTACATTCATGTTTTAGGGACCATCTTATGATCTAATAGTGAATTTTGGTGGTTGTAGTTCCTCAATGAAAGTGATGGTAACAACACTCCTAAGGTGGGGAGTAATAAGTCAGTCCTGGATGTATGAAATGGAGCATGGATTTGATGTAGTGACATCACGATACTAATGAGAAACCTTTGAGGTAAATACTAGGTTCCTCAGAAGAAGTTCAGGTGGGTCTTGGATGTGGTGGTTGGTTGATCCATGATTTTTCTTTGATCTCGATGCAATTCTAAGATGGAATATGAAATGCATGTGTTAGAATCATTGATGGTGTGAAAATGGGGGTTTAGTGTTATAACCTTAAGGGTAATTGAGAATGGAATCTAGTAGGTTTGATTGAGTGACCCAGGAGTATCCTTAGGTGTGAAGGAATCTTGGTCATGTGAGGCAAGGATGTGCCAATAACACAACTAAATGCTTCCAAGATGAGCTAACTTGTGACAAATCGACTCGTCTAGGAGAAACGAATGAAATTGGTGAATTTTAAGCCACATTTGGTGGAATTATTAGAGTGAAATTTATGTTTCCAATCATGGAGTGGTTATGATTAAGGAATTACCCATATTTAGCTAGTTTATGCACAGAAGGAGTGTTTGTGCTAGGAGTGATAATGGGTGCAGTGGAGCATAATGATAGTTTGGAGGGTAGTAATGTTGTGATGGTGGAGTTCTACCAGAAGTTAGGTGATGTCCCTAATAGGTGTGTTAGATGATGGTGAAATGAATCAAGTTAGTAAACACCTTGAGAAGGTGAAAGAGGTATCATATCAATAGTGGAAGATAGATATTCAGAGACAAGCCAATCGGGGGTGGTCTGACAAGATATGGAAAAAGGAATAGATTTTGTAAGTTGTGACCCACATTTGGTTTGATGTTTCTAGAGCTAATAGCCTTTCAGAAATGAAGTCATACTAGAAAAGGTCATGTTTTTATTAGTCTGTGAATGAATGGAGTAAGGATGACCTTATAGATGTTTCAAAAGTGAGGTTGGGTGTCAATTCACGGTGAAGTCCTTATGGTTGTTTGGACACGGTGAGTGGGAACACGTTCGATAAGTTGTAGAAGTTGAGTTGAGGTTCTAGTGGTATTTTCTAGATTGGAAGTTCCAACCACTAGATGGTGGTAGAGGTAAGATAAAGTGTGTGTTGGGGATCACCACAATGGGATAATGGTTGTTTGATGATGTGACCGGTGTTTCAGGTTGGATAGACTTGATTGATTACCATTTAGGTGTTTTTCCCTTGATAGAAAGTGTTGATTCGAGTTTAAACAATATAGTTTATGGAGTGTTTTGGTTGTATCTTGGATAATTGATAATGTAATGGGACCGTTGGGCCTTGAGTTATTGAATTATGTAAGTTAATAACTGTGGTTGGAAATACTGGGTATTTTTTTTGAAGTGGTTTTGAGTTCAGGTCACCGTTAGAATTTTGAAAGAAGGGTAAAATAGCGCCAAGTGATTTGGGTCATGAGTTAGGAAGAGGATCAGACCAATTGGGGGTTGATTAGATCCTCCTTGATGGTGTGGTGTTCTTTGTAAAATTTATCTTATTTTTTTCTTTCAATAGTGTTTCATAGGATTTATTATGGAATTATAGTGATTAATGTGTGGTTTGGGGATGATGCATCCTTAAGGAGCATCCGGTTCATCTTGTGGATCATAATGAAAAGGTTTTTTGGGGAAGGGTTTCACCTTTGGTTTGAGTTTTATAGTGGTTTGGTAATTCATAAGAAGGTACTTGGAAGAGAGAGAAGGATATGCGGGCCTAGTTTCTTTATCTTCTTACCTTGGGAGTTCAGTGAATTTCAGGAGCGCAACTCAAGGATGAACCATTTTGAAGTGGAGAGGTTGTAAGATCTCCCACTTCATAGAGGTATATCCTTGTCTAAATTTTTGGTCTAAATATATTGTTTTTTTAATGAAGTATTTATCAGGAGTTTTAGGGGCCTTGTTAGTGTTCTAGGGGTTCAGGACTCAAAATAAAGGTAAATCAGGCCAACCTGTGAAAGGTGCATGGTTGGCGCACAGATGGAACATGGTTGAGAAAACCGTGAGAGGTGGAAGGCCAAGCTATTCAATTTTGGATAGTAGCATATTAAAAAGTTGGCACATGGTTTTTAAAACCTTGCGACCTTCCTAGGTAACTATGATACTCAACTCCTCTTAGATAGTGGATCGCATACGGTATGCACACGGTTTGGAAAACCATACTGGTAAACTGTGCGCGCCATTAAAGTTGAAAATTTTACAAAATTTCCACTTCGAGATTCTAAAGTTCCTACCATATCTGCTCCCACATTTTATCCCTTTCAACCCTAGTGCTGAACATGTAATACCCAACCATCCTATGGGCCATTATACTTCGATTCTATGTCATTTGGAGAACCGTTGGTTGTGGATCGAAGCTTTGAATATGTATACTGCATCCCTTGATTTTATTCTAAAAATTAGGGTTTTTAGTTTCTACCATATTATTTTGAAGTTCTAAAAGCCTATTTTTTAGTGGAACCTAGGTTGTAACTTTAGGGGGGGGGGGGTGGGGTTTGGGTGGGATCTGAATCTAAGGCTACTATTACGAGTGTTCTCATCAATAGATTTGAGGTAGGTGGTCTTCAAGTTATATTCCATATTTTTGTTATAGATTTGGGCATGTTTTATTTTTTTTATTAATTATCTTTTATTGTTATTTGGATGAATTTAGTTAGATTTGATAAAATGGGTTCCTAAATGATGATTTTAACCCCTCATGATCACCATGGAATGCATTGGGGATGAATTCACTAATTTAGGGCCACCTATGGGGTGCACCGACATTCTCAAACCTAGAAATTGGTAATGTCAAGTGTAGGGTTGACTTGTGATAAGATAGAGCTCTTGAAGAAATTGTTTAATATGTTTGGTTAAGTTGAAAATTGAATAAGGATATATTTTTTCTAGGTTGATTATTTCTTAAGGGGTTGTTTCTCATGGCATGGAAATGGGTTAATTAGGTTAATAGAGTTTGTAACAAATGGTTTATGAATTATGTTATAAATTCATAATAGAGTTAGTTCATATGAAATGATTTCTTTGTTAAATTAGAAAGGAATTGTAAAATGAGAGATATGATAATGGGTTTCCATAGGGAAGATTGATAAGTATGTTAAATGGATTGTAATAGGGAAATTATTGATATACCAAATGGGTTGGGGCATAAGAATGAGAAGTTGAGCTAAGTGGGATATGTAATGTAAATGGTAAAAATGTCTATCTGAATTTGGGATAAATGGGATAAATAAAGTAAATGGTAAGTATGTTAATGGGTTATTACATGATATTGATTCCCATGTTGTTGTTATGGACTGTGATTGATATGTGTATTGATTGTGAATAGTTGTGGTATGGTAGATACGATTAATGGATATATATATATATATATATATAATTCATGCGTACATGGATTAGTAGTGTGGGGTATTGACTGAGGTTCTACACCCACGGGTCGAGTTGGACCAAGGCTCCAAAACTCCACCACATAATTCATATGTTAGGAAAGGGGACAAAGCTCTGTTCCCCTAATGGTTTCATTCCACTTGGATCAAGGATTCAGGTGAGGGCATTATATTTGTTGTGATGTGTTTATACCTTGTGATATAGGGACTTGACTTGGACCTATAAGTTTATTGTTGACTTCCATAAACCCTTGTGTAATTGATATAAATGCCTAACCAACGACATACAAGATGAAAATAAATCAAGTAAGGAAGATGGTATAAATTTTATAAGTGATAAAAATGTTAGAAATGGTTAAGGTAAAGATTGATAAAAAATGGAAGTTGAGTTTTCTTTTATTTACCCATTAATTAATTTGTATTTTCATGCAATATCTATTTAGAATCGATATTTTGTAGACACTATTAGTGGTGGACTACTAAGTTGTAATCACAACCCACTCGGTAGCCATTGGGTACCAAATAGTAATTAATGGTTGTAGGCTAGGACAAGGGAAAATTCCCTATGCTAGAAAGTTTATTTTGGCGTGAGACATGCATGGATAAGGATCCAGACTTAGAGTTAGGACCCATTTGGGGTTTCAACTATTGTCTTTATTTTGGGTTATTTTCCAACACATTTGGTCACTATTAGCATGACATAACGTATTTAAAGTTGGTTTTAGTTTTTACCCAGTTTTGGGAGATGTATTATTATGAATGTTCATTGGTTACAACATATTTTTTTCCATTGTTTAAATTGTTATTTTTTGTGGCTTACTCTAGTCAATAGGGTATAGTCACCCTATGTGGCTAAATAGACCCTCGCTATGAGTTGATAACCTCTGGAATACGGGGAGGTGAACTTGAGGTCATATGGAGACCCATATAAGAGCATTAATTTAGTGGATTTTGGTTTAGGGATATTTCAATTTAATCTATAGAGAATAAATATTTACCCAATAAATTGGAGTGCTATCAGGGTTTTACCTTCATATGTCTAACATTATACATTTTTCATAGATTATATATCATAGGAATGATTTTCACCACTATAAAGATTGAGTAATGAATACGGGATTTATATATGGAAGTTACCAATCAATGAAGTAGTGATATATATATATATATATATATGAATACCTTTGAATAAATGTATGTTTGGGTATTCAAAATATAAAATTATTGTGTAAAAAATCAAGGAATTATTTCATTTACATAAAGGTCAACATATCATTTTATGTAATGAGATTAATTAGAGAAAAGGTAGTCTCTAATTAATATGAATTAATTTTTATAATAAAGAAATTATTTAGAACACAATCTTAAATAATCAAGTGAAAATAAAAAGGATTATTATGATGGATGTACTAAAAAAAATAGAGAAATTCAATCCTATAACTTAAGAATTTCTTCCTTAGATTATAAGGGAGTTTCCTTGAGATCTTGAGAGCTTCACATAAGGGATTAATGAGATAATAATAGAGGGAAATATGTGAAAATGAGATTTTAATTTAATAAAATGGGGATGTAGAGAAGGGTATTTATAGAAAAATGAGGTTATTTTTTTCCAAAATTATCTAATGGAATTCTAGGTTTTGAAAAATACATTTACTATGTGCTACCCATGATTTTCACTCATGGATTGTGAAAATAAGAACGTTTTTTAAAAAAAATTATATTTCACAACTAAATTAATATTCTATATATTAATTTTTCTAAAAAAATAATCCTTCATTCATTAAAAATGATTTTTAAAAGTAAAAATCTATTTTACAGACTTTCAATTTTTTAAATCCTTTTAAAAATAAATTTAATACTTATAAACAATAAAATATTTAATTAAACATATTTAGATTATGAAATAAATTTTATATGTATTAAAATAATTATTAGATAATTATGAAGTCATAAAATATATTGGAAACACAAAACATTATTTTCACTATTCACATAAAAATAATGTATTTTAGAAAATTCTCCAAATTTCACTCTAACCTAATTTCAGTGTGCTTATTTAAATTAATATATATATTTTTAAAATAAATTAATAATTATATTATGTAAGTAATATAGAAAAATATATATTTATTATTATACAATATTTTTAATGTGTAATATATTTTTATTTTTATTCAATTTAAGGAATACTAAATTTTACAATATAATTTGTATTGGTTTATAAAGAGTATATAGACATGTAATAACATATTTAAAATATAATTATTATATTTACTAATCTTTTCAATTTACTTTTAAACTAGTATTTTACTATTCTATTTGGTATTATTCCTATTTCAATGGTTATATAACAATCAAATTACAATGGTAATGTAACGGTAAAATCCAAATGGTAATATTTACCTTTAGACCATATATAAATTCCATCATTATCATACTTATACATTCACCACTTCACTTCCAATAGTTCTACACTTCACATGATAATTTCTATTTTATTCCCAATTCTTCTCATTATTTTAATAGTTAACATGACATTAGAGATCTTCATGTGAGAATTCAGGCCTATTGAGTTTCCCTTAGTGTGTAAATTATTCTATTTCATATTTTCCCATATACTATTCCAATATGTTATAGTCAATAATATTTCATAATGTGTAATGTTACTATGATATGTAATTGTATTTCTATGTTCCTCTATTGCAGAACATAATAATATAGTCACAAGTTCTTTTATTAATAATAACTGGAAATTTTTTTCCTCTTACATTTAAGTTTTTTTGATGAAAAAATATATAAAATGTATTTAGAGAATGATGTTTGTGCCTGAAATTATCTCTTATTATCTCATTCTGAAAAGGATTTTCTTAGTGTAATTAGGATGAAAATAATAAAAGGTTATTAGGATAAACTGGAAATTAACAAATAAGAAAATTTTAATGTATAACACCCCTAAATTTTAATATATGATTAATTTAATTAAGTTAATGTGTTTGAGGGATTGATTCTTATACAACACAAGACTAATATAAAACTATGAAATATTTCAAAAAACATATATAAATATTAAGTATTAACATTAAATCCTAGTTCTTGAATTTTTGGTAATGAATATGAATACTAAATTTATGTTATATTTATATAATGAAAATAGAGGCTAATTTTAATATCAATAAAATTAAATTAATATAACTAAAATAACTATTGTTATCATTTTATTCATAGAAATATTTTATTCTAAATATTTCATTTCTATGAGATATGTGTTTTTATTTTATAATACTTGTGATTGATGATGATACAATATATTTCATATAAATCATTAATAAATAATAGGAAATATTAATGATATTGGTTAATATTCTAAAAAATCTATTTTTTTCTATAGAAATAGTTTTCTCTATATGTTACCTTTTTATTAAAAAGTAAAATTTCATAAAAATTGTATATTAATTTTAAAAAATAAATATTATTTTTTCATTCATTATAGTAATATTATCTTAAGATGAGTTTTTGGGATTTTTCTAAAAAGATGGATTTTTTATGAATATTGAAAATACCATTTTTTTTAAAACCACGACTCTTATGAAATCTCTAAACCATGACTCCTATTACATATATAGGATTCAAGAACAAACTAAAATACAAAATAAATAAAATATTTATTTAAGAAATAATATTTTTCATTTTAAATACACTTCAAACATATAAATCATATGTCCACCATTGTTAAAACAGATTAAAAATTTTCAATAATAAAATAGTTTTCATCCTTTTCCATGAATAATGTATTTTCAATGTTAGATTCGGTTTAAGAATTCAATAAAAGCCTAATACCATTATTTTTTATGATAAATAAACCAACATCAATAAAATTATTATCCAAGATAATTTTATATTATATATAACTTTAAATCTAAAAAACATGATTTTGTAGTTTTGTTTTGTAATTAAGTGGGTTTATTATAGAATTATACTTTTTTTTGAAAAATTTAAAATTTTATTTTATAAAATGATATTAAAATTTAAAATATAAAGGAATAATTTTTTAGAATATTTCAATATTTTTTTTCATTAAAATTAACTACTAAGGTTAAGAATTAATTACCAAGGTGAAAGTAAATTTTGATAAAATTTGAAAAGTTGAAAGATAAATCCCTAAAACACACAAAGTTATCTTGAAAAAGAGTGATTGAGGTGAGTTTCGACCAAAAATTAATTTATCATAATATTTTTTACATTTTATGTCCATTGAAACCAGAATAGAAACCATTCAATTTTTAAAATGTAAGCATTACCCCCAAAACCCACCTTCTCAGAACATATAAAAGAGTTACATCTCTAACACATAAGGACTCACCATATTATAAAATTAACCTTGATAAACCACCAAATTTCTCCTCCTATAACCCTATACCATGTTAGAAATCATATTTTTCATGATTATTTAACATAAGTCCTTCATTTCCAAGATGAATTATAAGGAAAATTCAAAGCCATCGTCACGAGCAATATCAAATTCTTAGATTTTTTTTCTTAATTATCATCATTAAAATTTATTATAAAAACACTAATATAAATATATTTTTATCATTTATATATATATTTTGTTACTCTATTAAGGTTATTATATTTTTCTATTAATATATATCATCTAATAAGAAAAAAAATCTTCACTCGTGCATATGTGCAGACTACCGCCTCCATGAACAACAAATTTCATTTTTCATCACCACCCATAATTGATGGTCCCTAGAGTGGTTAAATGAGGAAATATTATTTTTATGACAACATCATGGTTTTGATATGAAAAATTTGAAAACCTATTAATGATATTATTCACAAATGAATATCGATAATTCAATCATTTAAAATGAGTAAACTAAAAGGAAAATGATCTCTTCTTTCTGAGTAACTGATTCATATAAATTATCTTATATTTTCATTTCCTTCCATTTCATATATACCACTATATTAAACAATAAATAATATAATTATGATTTTTGTTATCAATATTATGACTAAAAAATCTCATAATCAACCATCATAAAGGTAGGTTTTTATTTGGGTCGTTTTAACCTCTCACTTGAACAATGTTATACATTTATATCATGGTTGAATATGAGAATAAATTTAATTTTATAATATGATATAAATATTTAAATAATAGTTTTTGGGTTTTTAAGTTTATATCAACATTTAACTCATTAATTAATAAAATACATTTCCTTATTTATGAATCTTTTAAACATGATCATCGATTATTTCATCCTCATGGTTTGTATAAGAAAAAATTATATCTTTATAATGTACCTTGTAAAATCTCCCATAATACCTTAAATTTTATAATAGTGACTAGTTTTGGAAAAACAATATATAATAATATTATTTTAATGAAACTAGTTCAAAATGATAAATATTACTTACACTCATTGTTTATAATAGGTAAAAAAAATATAATATTTATAATGATTATAAATAAGGAGTTTAAATGGTCATAGTTATGAATAAATTTATTCAGTATATATATAATGAACTTAATTTAATTACATAGTAAATTTGGTATGTAAGATCCTAGATCTTGGAAAGATATTTCCTCATTTAATTTTTGGTTTGAATCCATTTTTTTGGTCAAAATAATGTTTTCTAAAAGTTTAAGGAGCCTCAGAGGTGTTTCAGCGGATCATGACATGAAAGAAAGGGAAACCAGGACAAGTAGTGCTGGGCACACAGCCTGGAAAACCATGCAGCCTACCCATAGAAATCATACAGCCTACCCAGGGAAACCGTGTGGCCTATTTTACCTTAAATAGTGGCATGCTCACGATTTTCACATGGTTTGGCCAACCCTACGACCAAACTATGCATCCCAGAAATGTTTAAAAAATTATAATTTTGACACTCTAGGATTTTAAACCCCATCTCAATATTTCTTCCCCATTCTCCCATCTTTACCCTAAAAATGAACCAAATCTCCCAAGAGCTCCAATATACTAGTCTCCCTCATTTCTAAGGCATTTTTGGTGTTGTTGGTTGTAGATCAAAGCTTCGGGTAAGGATAATCCCATCCTTTCTTCTCTTTTGATCATAGAGTTCGTATCTTTTTCTTCTCTCTTTCCAAAGCTCTAAAACTCTACTCTTTGGGTGATACTATGGTTAAAGATTCAAGGGTTGTTTAAAGTGGAATCTGAGGGATCAATTAAGAGTGATTTCACCCACGAAATCAAGGTAGGTGGTCTATAAGTTATATCCCATGGTTTATTTGTATATTTGTGCATGTGTGGTTTTATTCTTGGGTGTCTCTTGGTATGTTTGGATCACCCCTAACATGTTTTGGTAGAATGGTTATTAATAAGGTAAATGAAAACCCTCACGATCCCTATGGGATGTTTTGAGGGTGATGAGACTAATCTAGGGCCACCCATGGGGTGTTCCGACTTCCCTGGACCTAGGGATTTGTGAAGAACAAGTGAGATTATTGTGTATTTATGTAGATCCCTTGATAACCATGTCGATGTGATTGATTTTTTTGGATTAGAATCTAGGTGATTCACATAGGCTTCATAATAACATAATGGATATTGGGTTAACATAGGAGTGGTTTATATGGGTTGAACATGTTTATTCTAGATGAATTGAGAATGGTGTTGGAATGTGTAAATGCGTTGACACATGAGAATGATGAATGGATAAATGGGTTAATATGTAAAAATGATTAAAGGCCGTAATGGAATGGATTGTGAGCCTGGTAATGAAGTCCAGTGAGTTAGGCACAATGAACTAAGCCTAGTGAGATAGGCACAATGAATGAATGCTTATTGATATAAGCATAATAAAAGGGAATTGGGGTAAATGTCTAAATGATGTGAAATGTGGTAAATGTGTTAATGGGTTAAGGCATGGTATTAAATCTAATGTTATTGTTTTGATTTATGTTTTAATTGGGAAATGGTATTGATGTTTTTTGAATGGTTAATGGATATATATATATATAGCATGTGCACATGGCTTGGTAGAGTGGGGTATTAACTTGAGGTTCTATGCCCATAGGTCAAGTTTGATTGAGGCTCTAAAATCCAACCCTAATGCATGGGTTAGGGAAGAGGACTGAGGCTCTATTCCTATAATGGTTGCATACACCTGGACTGAGGTTTCTAGGTGAGGATATGGTTGAGATGAGGAAGTTAGTCTTAGTGAGATTGGGTAACATTGTGTTTTTCCCCATGCTTGTGATTGTGTACTTTAAGCCCCTGTAACGTGTTGTGTTTGATGAACCCATGATAAATGCATTGGAAATGGTACATAATGGGAAATGTGATGAAATGGTAAGATAAGGAAATGGTAATAAATGTTGGTAATGGACCTAAACTAGTCAAGGGCACTTAATCTTTTCCTTTTCATTTATTATTCGTTTCCCTTTTGTATGCACAATTGTTTATACCAGATATTTTGTAGACACCATTGGTGGTGGACTAATGAATTGTACTCACACCCAGCTTAGGCCATTGTTGGGTACCCAAGAAGAATTTTTTCAGTTCAAGGGAAGGTAAAAGGATCTTTCTAGGGAGTTGGGTTGGCATGGGTGTACGTGGAGGACCCAGACTTGGTTTCGAGACCATTTTAGGGATTTTGTAGTTTGTCATCATTTTGGGTTTTATTCACTTTTTCACTTATATCATGACATGTCATATTCACTGTTGGACATGGTTGTACCTTGTTTTGGGGAATGGTTGTTTATGTATGCTCTTGTATTATTTGTTTTTATTCCGATATTTTGTTTATCTTCTATTGTAGCCTACTCTGATAAAAAGGGGTTATAGTGTCTCCAATCGACCTTTTATACCCCCGCTTCTAGTTATAAACATTTGGCATACATGGATATGTGCTTAAGGTCAAGTAACTACCTGGATTGGAGCACCAGTTTTGTGGCTAACGGGTCTGGGACGTTACAAAGTGGTATCAAAGGAGGAATTTCATCTCATTCTCTTGAATATTGATATTTGGGATGGTATATGGGAGTTAGGATGTGTCAGGATTTGGTAATGAGCTTGTTATTGGCAGTAGCTAACCTATGTAAGGGGGAAAACCCATGTCACCCAGGGTGGGAATTATTATTCTTAATTGTGAGATGTTACAGTTGATGATATTTCACCATTGGGTGATGCACATGTTGTGTGATGTGATTGTTTTATGATATTTGTCTCGTGACCTCAATGGCATGAGGTTTTGCATTCATGCATCATTATAGGTACCTAGAGAGATAGGTGACATACATCATGGTAGGAACACATGAGTTGGGTGTGTGAGGAATGAAAGATAGAATGCACCTTTTATCTTGATAATTGAAAAGGGAAAATGTCATAAGCGAAACAATGAAAGTGGGTGAAGATAAAATAATGATAAGTGATGATTAATGAAATATGTGTAATTAAGTGTTTTTAATAAATTTAAAATGTTGTTTGTAACATGTTGTAAGAGACTTGTGGTGGTGTATGGTTGTTTACCCCTTGTGGACCATGGCCTGCAGTAGGGATGGTCAGGGTGATGTTTTCTGAATTTTAACTTTTGTTGGGATGGTGCATGTATGGTGGGTTGTTGTGGATAGTGAAGAGTCTTCTAGTCATGAAGTTGTGAATGTTTTATAGTATGTTTTCTAAACCTCATGTTTGTAAATTTATAGAAATGACACCACGACATCGAGTTGCAGTTGTAAAACAAGAGGATGTTGCTAAGAACACTCCTCTTATAGAGGAGTAAGAGAATGCGGCGATCCAGGAAATTATAGAAGAGAAGTTCCAAGAGAACTTGGATCGTTTTATGCAGATGATGGATTGGGACCCAGGGCTGACTCCACCAAGTATGTTTGATATGAATAGAGAGTTTTAGCTACAACACCCTCTGAAATTTACCGGATAGGGTGGGATAGAGACATTATAGTTCTGAATAGAATCATTCTAGATGATACTGGATCATCTGGAGACTCCTATTGGTAAGCGAGTCAAGTTGGAAGCTTATATGTTGTGGGGATAGGAAAAATGTTGGTGGGACATCCTAGCTCAGATTTAGAAGGCTAAGGAGATGTTGTGGACAGATTTATTGGAAAATTTTCTGGAGAATTATTACTGAGAGACTTTGAGGCAAGAGCAGGCTGCATAGTTCATGAATCTGACATAGGTATGGATGTCAGTGATGGAGTATAATGGCCACATCACTGACCTACAACACTTTGTTCCAGCATTGTCAGGGGATGAGGCAGTAGTTACGAGGTGTTTCTAGGATGAGCTGATACATGAGATCATGTCTCAGGTGAATATATTTTTCTTGAAGAGGTTTACCGAGGTATTGGATCAAGTGCTGATCTTAGAAGGGAACCTAAAGGGAGATTTAGGTAGTGGGATTATAGTGCCAACTGGGTGGACAATTTGTGTAACTTTTGAGAGACAGAAGTTTCATTTTGGATGTTTTCAGCAGGGCAGAAGTGTGAAAGGTGGTCATAAGAGAGGGTCAGCCTCTCAGGGTGGTGATAAGGTGTTCTTCTATCAGTGTGGCAGGCCGGGGCACATGCATGGACAATGTCCTCAACCTCCAGTTGAGTTCTGCTTGTTCAGAAGATTGAGACACATGAATAGGTTCTATAGGAACCCTCAATAGGTGAGCATGAATGTTTGTGACTAGTATATGAAAAAAAGAAAAAAGGGATCAGTTGCTCCATATCAGGTTGACAGTTGGATCTCCATGGGTCGTACTGTCAAGTCCGGTGGACATGGAACTCTAGGAAATGATCACCCACATCAGTAGGTCAATGCAGAGCATGTAGGTTGGAGATCATGGTAGAGGGGCATGTCAGCTTCATGTAGTTTAGTCGACACCTGGTGATGTAGAGGCTAGGACATAGACTATTCAAGGTATTATCCTTGTATCTTCTACGCTCGTTAGTACGTTGTCTGACACTATTACCACACACTCTTTTATTTATGCTCATCTTGTGGTAGCGTTGGGTTTTCCTGTGGAGAGTGTGTGTGGGGTTATGGAGATTGACTCTTTGTTGGGGGTGCGAAATGAAGATATCAGGGAGTGTAAGGGATATGCTCTCGAAGTCGGTGGGTATCATTTCTTATGGGACTTGTTCATTATCAAGATTTCAGGATTTGACATGATCTTGGGTATGAACTAGTTGGTGTTGTATTAGACACACATAGACTCTTACCATCATAGGGTATTGTTCAAGTCACTTGAGGGTGACTCTTATGTCTATTGTGGAGAGTGGGATGTTCGAGAAAGTCGTGCAAGACCATTTTGTCAGTAGTTGGATAGCCTCACTACTCAAGTAGCTTGTCTTGTGATTGATGATGAAAGAGGGGAAAATTATGTCTTCCCTCTACTATTGGATTAGTTTTAGTATGTGTTTCTTGAGGATTTATTGGGGCTACCACCCCTGAGGGATTTTGAGTTCATGATTGAGTTGCTGTCGGCCACAGAACCAGTTTCTATTCCTTCATACTGAATGGAAATGGATGAACTCTTGGATTTAAAGGTCCATCTTGAAGTTTTTGAGCATAAGGGTTTCATACATCCTAGTATGTCTCCTTAGGGATCTTCTATGCTTTTTGCAAAGAAGGATGAAGGGTTTCTAAGACTATGTGTTGATTATTAGAAGTTAAATTAGATGATGGTAAAAAATCGGTACCCTCTTTCGAGAATTGATGAACTGTTTGACAAGTTGAGGGGTGCATCAGAGCTTTCTAAGATTGATCTGAGATTGGGTTATCACCAGTTGAGGGTGAGGTCTTCTGACGTGCCGCTGATAGAATTCAAGAGTCGGTACGAGTTGTTTGAGTTTGCGGTGATGCCTTTCGGCTTAACCAATGCACTGAAAATGTTCATGGATGAAATGAATCATTCATTCTTATCTGAATCAGTCTGTGGTTGTCTCTATTGAATACATATTGGTTCACTCAAAAACCCATGATTATCATGCCCAACATCTTGACATCGCTCTAAGTATACTAAGAGAGAAATTATTATACACCAAGATGTCAAAGTGCCAGTTATGGATTGGAGAAGTTCATGTTATGGGTCACATTGTCCCTGAGGTAGGTGTGTCAGTGGATCTAGAGAAAGTGAAGGATGTTGTGTCTTGGGAGAATCCCAAGAGTGTTCCGGATGTTTGTAGTTTTCTAGGTTTGGCCAGGTATTAATGGAGGTTCATCCATGATTTATCTCACTTTTAAACACCACTATTGGGCTTGACCAAGAAGGGAATTAGGTTTGAGTGTTCTGAGGCTTGTGAGAATTCCTTTCAAGAGTTGAAAAATTTATTGACGAACACACCGATCTTGATGTTACCTGATCCAGGCAGGAAGTATGTCATATTTTTTGATGTGTTTGGTATCAATCCTAGGGATGTGTTGATGCAAGATGAGAGGGTTGTGGATTATGGGTTAAGAAAATTGAGACCGTATGAGAATAATTATCCCAATCATGATCTTGAGTGGGCTATAGTAGTGTATTACATAAAGTTCTGGAGGCACTACTTGTTGGGGGAACGGTTCACGGTGTATACCAACCCCAAGAGTTTCAATTATATCTTTTTGCAGTGGTATTTGAATCTTTGGCAGTGAAGAGGGGTTGGGTATCTACAGTATTTCAACTTTCAGATAGTATATACACTAGATAAAGGGAATAGTGTTGATGATGTGTTGAGCAGGAAGGCTCACAACCAGGTGGTTCATGAATCCAGCATAGAGTGGAAGGTGATGGCTTTGTTTGCAGAGATGCACCTGGAGGTGCGAGATGAAAATGGTCAGGTAACTCTTTCTTCCTTATCAGTTGAGTTGACTCTTTTAAGTCAAGTTAGGGAATGTAATATCAACGATCATGAATGTTTGGACATGAAGGAAAGACTTAAAGGTGGGGATCCACCTTCAGGTTAGGCTATCGGTGTGGACATGGTCGTTTCAATTCATGTTCATGTGGTTGTGCTGGTATGCATGTAGGAAGAGTTGATGAATGAGTTCCATTAATCAAAATGGGAAGTTCATCATAGTTTTACCAAGATGTATCATGCTCTATATAGGTTTGGTGAAAGTGAATGAAAAAGAAAGTTGTGGGGTTTGTGCCACGGTGACTTACCTATCAGCAGGTGAAGGCTGATAATCAACACCCAGGTGGTTTGTTACATCCACTTCCCATTCCTAAATGGAAGTGGAATGATGCGATGATGGATTTGTTGGTGGGTTTTATGAGGACTCCTCAGAAGAATGATTCAATATGGGTGGTTGTGGACCAGCTAACTAAATTGGATCATTTCTTATCGATTCAGGTGACTTACACAGTTAATTAGTTGGATGAGTTGTATGTTCAGAAAATAGTAAGGTTTAATGGTGTAACATAGACTATAGTTTTATATCATGATCATTATTTCACATAGCACTTCTAGAAAGGGTTGCAGAAGGCGCTTGGTACTCAGGTGCTTTTGATTATGACTTTCCACCTGAAGATAAATAGGCAGTAAGAGCGTACAATCTAACTGTTGGAAGAAATATTGAGGGTTGATGTCTTGTATTTTGGTTATTCCTAGAATAATAACCTATCGCTTGTTTAATTTTCCTATAAAAATAGTTTTTAGGCAATGGTTCAGATGTCACTATTTGAGGATCTCTATCGGAGGCCATGTAGATCTCTGCTGTGTTGGTTGGAGGCTGGTGAATCTAAGCTATTGGGACTGAGTCCTGTGCAGGATACTTCATATAAAGTTGTGTTGATTTAGAAATAGATGGAAATGGATCAGAGTAGGAATAATTATTATGAATATTAGAGGCCTAGACCTCTTGAGTTCAAGGTTGGTGATAGTGTGTTCCTTCAGGTGTTTCCAAGGTTGGGTCACTGATGGATTCAGAAGTAGGGAAAGTTGGCACCCAAGTATGTGGGGTCATTTGAGAATGTGGAGAGGATCAGGACATTAGAGTACTAATTGGCTCTTCCACAATAGTATGGTGGGATGCATGATGTTTTTCATGTGTCACAACTTCAACAGTATCACCATGACCCAACTCATGTGGTGGATGTTGAGGATGCTGAGATTCTGGTTGATGCGTCCTTTGAGGAGCATCCCGTTTGTATGGTTAATCATAGTGAGAAAGTATTATGGGGAAAGGTTTTTTCATTAGTACAAGTACTATGGAAGCATTGGAAGGTTCAATAAGAAAATTGGGAGTGGGAATCAGATATACGAGCTCAATGGCCTGATATCTTTTCCTCAAAAATTCAATAAAGCTTGGGAGATCAGCTTGAGGATGAGCCATTATAAGGTGGGGTGGTTGTAAGATCCCAGATCTTGGAAAGGTATGTTATCATTTATGATTTGGTTTTAATCCATTTTTTTTTGGATAAAATAACCTTTTCTGATAGTTTAAGGAGCCTTAGAGGTGTTTGGGTGGCTCAGTACATGAAAGAAAGGGAAATCTGGCTATACAGTGTTGGGTGCATAGTTTGCAAACGGCCTTGAAAATCGTGCGGCTTCCCAGGGAAACCGTGCGGCCTATTTTTCCTTGGATAGTGTCATGAAAATGGTTTTCACACCATTTGGAAAACCATGTAGCCAAATTGTGTGACCCAGAAACATTAAAAAAATTACTATTTTCCACTTCAAGATTTTAAACCCCAACTTGTGATTTTCTCATCATTCTCACATCTTCACCCTAGGGGAAAAAACAAATCTCCCAAGATCTCGAAGAGATTTTTCTCCCTCATTTATATGGAATTTTTGGTGATGTTGGTTGCAGATCAAAGCTCTGGGTAAGGAAAATCCCATCCTTGATTTTCTTCTAGGTATAGGGTTTGTATCATCTTATTCTCTCTTTTCATAGTTCTAAAACCCTACTCTTTGGGAGAGATCTAGGTTGAATCTTCAAGTGTTGGTTAAAG
This sequence comes from Viscum album, assembly GCA_963277665.1. Lineage (NCBI taxonomy): Eukaryota > Viridiplantae > Streptophyta > Magnoliopsida > Santalales > Viscaceae > Viscum > Viscum album. The sequence goes on along the minus strand of OY728137.1, from coordinate 1,689,877,325 downwards.
TGGAATATAAGGGTTCAATTAATGGTGCGTTCACCCACAGAATCTAGGTAGGTGGTCTACAATTTATATCCCTTTGTTTATTTGTGGATTTTTGAATATGTGGCCTTATTCTTGGGTGTCTGTTGGTATGTTTTTATTACCCATAGCATGTTTAGGTAAAATGGGGTTTAATAAGGTAAATGGAAACCCTCACGATTCCTATGGGACGTGTCAAGGGTTATGAGACTAATCTAGGTCCACCATGGGGTGTGACAGCTTCCCCGAACCTAGGGATTTGTGGAGAACAAGTGAGATTGTTGTGTATTTATATATAGCCCTTGATAACCATATTTATGAGATTGATTGTGTTTATGTAAGAGCTAGGTGATGCACCTAGGCTTAATAATAACCTAAGGGATATTAGTTTAACATTAAAGTAGTTTATATGGGGTGAATATTGTTATGCTAGATGAATTTTGAATAGTGTTGGAATGTGAAAATGGGTTGACACATGAGAATGATGAATGAATAAATGGGTTAATATGTAAAAATGACATAAGACCATAATGGAATTAATTGTGAGCCTAGTAATGAATCCTAGTGAGTTAGGAATAATGAACAAAGCCTAGTGTGATAGGAACAATGAATGAATTCTTAGTGAGATAAGTGTCATAGAAGGGAATTGGGCTAAATGGCTAAATGATGTGTAATGAGGAAAATGTGTTAATGGGTTAAGGAATGGAATCAAATCTCATGTTATTGTTATAATTTATGTTTTCCATGGGAAATGGTTGTGATGTTGTGTGAATGGTTAATGGATATGAATATATATATATATATATATATATAGTATGTGCACATGGCTTGGTAGAGTGGGGTATTGACTTGATGTTTTACGCCCACAGGTTGAGTTGGAATGAGGCTCTAAACTCCACCCCTAAAGCACAGGTTAGGGAAGAAGACTAAGGTTTTGTTCCCCCAATGGTTGTATCCACCCAGGATGAGGCTTCGAGGTGAGGATATGATTGATACGAGGAAGTCATTCCCAGTGAGATAGGATAACAATGTGTTTTTCCTCATGCATGTGATTGTGTACTTTAAGCCTGTGTAACTTGTTGTGTTTGATGTACCCATGATAAATGCGTTGGAAATGGTAATTAATAGAAATGGGATTAAATGGTAAGCTATGGAAATGGTAATAAATATTGGTAATGGACCTAAACTACTTAAGGGCACTTAATCTTTTCTTTTTCATTTATTATTCATTTCCCTTTTTCATGAACAATTGTTTATACTAGATATTTTGTAGACACCGTTGGTGGTGGCCTAATGAGTTGTACTCACACCTTTCTTGGGCCGCCATTGGGTACCTGAGAAGACTACATGTTTGTAGGTCAGGGGAAGGGAAAAGGATCTTTCTAGGGAGTTGGGTTGGAATGGGTGTACTTGGAGGTGGATCCAGACTTAGTGTTGGGACTATTTTGAGGATTTTTCAGTTTTTCATCATTTTAGGTTTTATTAACTTTTTCACTTGTAGCCTGACATGGAATATTCACTATTTGACGTGGTTGTACCCTGTTTTGGGGAATGGTTATTTATGCATACTGTTGTTTTATTGGTAATTATTTTTCTATTTCGTTTATCTTCTATTGTGGATTACTTTGATAAAAAGGGTGTATAGTATCCCCAATTGACCTTTTGGACCCCTGGTACTAGTTGTAAACCTTTGGCATATGGTGATGTGTATTTAAGGTCATGTAACCACTCGGCTCAGAGCACCAGTTTAGTGGAATTCAGGCTGGGAACGTTACATGGTACAAATATAGGATGGATCGGGATCAAGGTAAGGGTTTTCATCTCAAATTTCTCTCTTTGATACATGTTGGTGTTATTAACCTAATTTTATTTATTTGGTGTATATAATTCTAACCTGAGATATAAAATTAAGGATTAATTTTTAACCATTTTATTTTATTTTCAATTGTGTTCCCTCTATTTCATGGGTATTTTAATTAATTGTTACTCAAATTTTAAGGGTTCTTTGTCTCAAACATTAATTCCTTAAGACATGTATATGTTATTCACCATGGTTTCCTTTTAATGGTGTATTAATTAACCATAAATTTATATTTGATATATTTTTCTCTTTATGGAAAATACTAGTTCAAATATATTAATTTCCATAAAATTTTAATTGAATCATTTGTTACGTCATTTGTCAGTATTTTTGTTAACTCAATTTTCATTCATTGAGTTTGGAATGTCCTCTTAGACATAATTTTGGGGTAAATTCTACCAATTAATTATTTAATTTGATATTATATATTTTTATATTAATTTACATTTAGACCATACAATTTAACCTTTTTAAAATATTTCTTTCTCCAAGGAGTATGTTTATTGTAAGTGATAATGATAACTCAAGTATCATTTCCTTGAGTTATGTTGTTTCATCATAAAATCAACTCTTCAATGTTTAGGTTCTCCCACACTAATATTTTATTATTTCTTAATTTCTATACCCATATATGAAAAAATATATTTTTGTAGAAAAGAATGTTTTTTCTACTCTTTTTATGAAGTGAGTTTTGAACAATAGTTTTTTGAAAATAATAATAAGGTTTCTGATATAAATTTTATTTGTTTTTTTCATGCCTCATTTATATAAGATAAAATTCATTTCCCTTCAAGGAACTTTTATTTAATATTTTTTTTAAAATAATTGTTTTTAAAGAGTTATCACTTCACTTTTTTGAAAAAATTACTTTTGGATGGGACCCATAACTTCATCTTTTATATCAATGTTAATTTTTTTTAAAATAAATTTTACATTATCACTTCTATTTCCTTTTTCATTTTAAAATGTATTTACCCTAATAGGATTTTTGTTTAACTATTTATACTCATATATATATATATATTCATCTTTAGGGGGAATAAACTCATGGTACCAAAAATGAAATTCTGGATCCTTTCATGGGTGGTATTTTTCATGCATTCTTTCTAAAGGTTGTTTTTCATCTATAATAACATAATTCAAGGTTTACATTAATGAATTGAGGATATATTCTTCTAAAAAAACCACATTTATTATTTAGATGGATTATTATAATTTTATTAAATTGTTTAATTAGCCATATAGTCATTAAACTATATGGTGTGAGAATCACATTTTACATAACTTGGATTGGACGATGTTCAAATAATAAGAATGTTTATTATATTGACACAGGGAAAGGTATTGAAATTATTTATGTTATTATTCTAATATAGATGATTATTTTCAATTCCACTACATATTGTTTGACTTTACAACTTATTTATATGGGTGATTTAGGATTGTGTTATCCATTTTATTGACATTGGGAAAAGTATTGATATTGTTGATTATTGTTGACTATAAATGGAGTTTTAATATTTACTGAAATTATATATTTTTATTATATGGATATCCATATATTGAATTTAGTAATATGTTTATTATAGAATGGTATAAAATAATTTGGTGACTCTTATGGTGAATGCATTGGACTAAAACAAGTGATGGGAGTGGCCCAAAATTATATAGACTCTCGATGTATCGATAGGTATAATGAGATAGAATATCTTGGGTTTTGGTGTATATAACTCCCCATATAAGTACAATGTCTCTGAATAAGGCCCTGATAATTTTTTTTGATGTCTGGTATTATTTATTATTTCATTTTGAGATCAAGGATTATTATTATCCATGTTTTCATTTATTGTATTGGATATTACATGCCCTCTATTTTAGTTAGTTATGGCTTAATGTTGTTAATTTATTTTGATAATATAATTTATGATTTTTTGTTATATGATAGCTTCATCTGTATATTAATTCTTATCGATAATTTAATCTCAACCATTTCTTATTATTCCTTATATTTTAAATAAATTTAGTACATGTGACTTGTTTAGAAGGAGAACAAGTGTGAAAAAAATTGTGGGAGATATCGGAAACTTATCATGAGTTAAAAAGTTTCCTATATAGTGGAAAAAATTCCCATTAGTAAAGAAAGTCATTAGATTTATTAGTTTATGTTTTTTCCTAATTTTCTAAAGCTCTAAACCTAAAAAGATATTTGGGATATAGGAGATACAATAACAATTAATGATTTTTTTATTAAGCATGGTTTTATCAAGGCTATTACACTTAGAATCAAAGTGAGTGTATAAAGTATGTGTTTATGGAACTGTATCTAGGAGTTTATGACAGATGCATCATAGTCGGTATCAAAGAGAGGTTTTGTTAACTTTTTAGGTTTGGATATCTATTAAGGATAATTTAAGGGTTAATAAGTTAAGGTTAATAATATTTAGTGATATTATATTATATAAGATTAACGAAATAATTAACATTTAGTAGGGGTTTATGATAAGATAACTTCTATAAAAAGTCTAGAGATAATTCAATGTGATAATCTTAAGTATAGGATACCATCCTGATGTTTTAGTAAAGTAGATATTGTGTTGTTCTCCTAGAAATTACATCCCTTTATAGATTCTACAAGTGGATATAGAACCTAATACAGAAGAACCTAGGGGTAATAAAAATGAAAAGGGTATATTGGGTATTAACTTGATCATAACCTGGTGCAAGATAAAGAGGCCAAACTACACACTTGGATTTACACTCTTGGGGAATATGCTTTGGTTAATTCATATTATCTTTATGAGCCACTATCTAGGATTTGAAAAAGTTTAGGGTAGATTAACTAATAAGAAAGTGACCGTGGATAACATTGATTGAAACATAATAATTCCTAAGTTAAGGTAAATATTAATTGATATGTGCCTTCAAAAATAAAAAATAATTTATATTTTGAGGGAATATATTTCAATGATTTTTTTGGTAATTTCATGGTAATTTAGGATCATTATTTTGAGGATTAGGTTATAAAGACAAAACTAAAAGTAACATAGGTTAAATTAAGAATAAAATATGTCAAACTAAGAGTGATATAGGTTAAAATGAGTCTAATAAAAGTTAGTTTTAAGAGATATTGGATTAAATGATAGTGTCATAATGTGTGGAATCTTGAGGTAAAATTTTCATATGGTTATTTTTTATAATTATCTTATAATGATAATTACTCATGTTAACTCATTTGATTTTAGTAATTGATTAAAATTTAAGGAAAAAATTTAATAATTGATTCCAGGGACAATGTAATAACTATCACAATGAACAAACTATTGGGTAAAGTGTTGTAGTGAGAATCCTTATAATTTTAATAAAACAACTATCATGAAAAATAATTTTAAACGTGAACATAATTGAATTACAAAACACAAAAAAGAAGAGAAGGATGATATCTAATTGAAGTTTAGGTGACCAAGTTGATGAATAAAAGTAGATATAATTTTCGAAATATAAAAAATGTGGGAATAAGTATGGGTGAAAATCTCTTAATGGTATAGCTAAATTTTATAAGAGTGTAGATAAAGTTAAATTGAGTCACAAGTGTAAGAGGAAGATAGAAGATATAATAATATATTTCATCAACTAAAATAGAGTGAGGCATTATGAAACTCAATGTATAAGTAAAATGGCCAATGAGGGAAATATTCACCACAACCACAAAAAAAGAAAATCCTAAGAAACTACCACTATTTTAGCATATTGCGAGTTTTCACTCTTGAGTTTCTAGTGTTCTATATTATTTAAGTTTTCACTAACTACTAGATATCTAGTTATAAATAAAAACCCTAATTTGTATGATTCTAATAAAAGTTATTTTCATGGATTGTGGAAAAGATATACTTAAGGATTTAGATGTTATTCCTTTCATATAATTATATTTTATAATTTCAATGGGTTTTATCTATTAATAAGGAACTAAAAATATTTTTTTTCATATAGATAAATCTCATTCCACAACCTAAATAAACTCATGATAATCTAGTGGTTTATAGTTAATTATGAGTTTCTTATAAGAATTTATATGATCTTATGTGCTAAAATTTAAGGATGGAATTTATATATGAGTATGTGGGGAGAGAATGTTATATATTTTTTTAATATATGATTACCTTTAAATAATTCAATATATTTGATAGTTTGATCTATATGAATCATTGAAATAAAATGAAATTGAGATATATTTTGATAAAAATATAAATATTAACTGTGACCATTAAAAATTTTCCATTGATTTCGTGGGAAGGAATAGGAATAACTCCATTATAAAGTATATATTCAAATAAAATATAGGATAATTTTAATATGAATAAAATTCAATTGGTACATCTAAAATAAATTATATGATTATTTTAAGATTAGAAATGCATTTTTTTAAATATATCATTTCTATACGATATGCATTACTATGTCATGAATCATGTGGTTAATGACGATAAAATATATTTGATCAAAATAATGGTTAAATAATAGGAAATATGAAGATGATTAGTTAATATTATATAAAAATATATTATCCTATAAAAATATTTTTTCATTATATCTCACCATTTTGTTTAAAAGATAAATTTATAAAATGTATCCTTTTAATTTGAAAAAAATATTTTTTTTTTATTTCTCGTAGTGATATTTTCTTGTGTCCAATTTTTGGGATTTTTACAAAAGGATTGATTTTTAAGTAAACATTAAAAATTCAATTTCTGTTAAATTAAAAATCTTTTAACATCACTTTAATGTATGAATAAAATAAAAATAAAAAAACCTTTCATATATCAATTTAAGGAATTAAATTAATCATTTTAATATATTTTCTGAACTTATAAATCCAATTTCCAATATTTTTAGAAAAAATTAAAATGTTACTTAAAAAAATAGTGTTTTATATTTTCTTTGAATTAAGTATTTTAAAGGATATATTTTTTTATTTCCTTAAAATCCTGATACCTCTATATATTTTATAATAAATTATTTTTTCCCTTAAATTTGTAATCCAAGATATTTTATTTTATATATACATTTCAAGATTAATTTATTTTTCAAAAAACAGATTTTACAAGACTAAGTTTGTTTGTTTGAAAATTAGCATTTCACACCAGTAAAAAATAGATTTTATATAATTATTTTTTGAATTTTAAATCATAATTATCAAAAAAGTTAATTATTAATTTTTTACATTAAAATGAATTACTAAGGTTAAAAATTAATTACCCCGGGCAAAGTAAATTTGGGTATAAGTTGAAAAGTTAAGTGAAAAATCCATAAAACACTAAATTTTTTCTAAAAAATGAGTGGTTGAGTTTAATTTCCACCCAAAAGTAATTTCTATTATAATATTTCCATTTTTTTCCATCAACACTTGAGTTGTATCCTTACATTATTGAAAATCTAATGGTTGCCCCCAAAACTACCCTTATACTACCCAATATAATATAATGTTATTTGTATAATTTATATATTATAAAGTTACTTTATTAAGTTTATTATATTTTTTTATTTATCTATCTCATCAAATATGGGATATACAATCAGTGTTATGACGTATGTATGAACTACCCTTACTATGAGTAATGAGATTCATTTTTCATCACTACACATAATAGTTGTTTAATAGATGTATTTAATGGTAAGTAAGATTTTTATGAAATCATTAAGTTTATGGAATGAAAAATTGAAAAATCTATTAAGAAAATGATAAAAAACAATTATCTTTATTTCAATCATTTAAAATGAGTGAACTACGCGAAAAATGATCTCTTCTTTCTAATAATGACTTTATATAAAATATATTATCTTTCTAATTCATTAAAATTATATCATATTATATTAATACATACTATATAAGATAATTATACTCCTCTTATTTTGATATTACAACTAAACCATATCATAATCATCCATTAATCAAGGTACGTTTATGTTTGTGTCAATTTAACCACCACTTGAATAATACAATACTTTTATATCTTAAATTACTATTAGAATTTATTTAGTGGTATAATATGATATATATATATTTATATGCAAATAATTTTTTTCAACAAAGTTTATAACAATATTTAACTCATTAATTAAGAAAAAAACTTTCATTGGTCAAGAATCAACAGAACATGATCATCACTAATTTCATGTTCATGGTTCATAATAAAAAATGAAATGAAATTAAATTATATACTTATAAAAAATCTTGAAAAATTTATTAAAATTCCCTAGATTCATAAATCATGATTCACTTTTGAAAAAATAGTAGATACCAACATGAATTTTATGGAACTAGTTTAAAGTGATAAAGATTACAGACACTTATTGTTGAAAATTGGTAAAAACTAGATAATATATATATGTGTGTGTGATTATAAATGAGGTGTATAATTAGTTATTTTTAATTTTATTTTTATTAGGTATATAATTATTAAAAGTAAATTAATTATTCAGGATATTTAGTGTAAGTACAGAATAGATCAGTACCGAGGTAATGGTTTTCGTCTCAAATTACTCTCATTGGGACATGTTTGGTATTATAATCCTAATTTAATTTATGTGCAGTATATATTAAATAATTAATATATCACATAATTTATTATAATTTAATAATGTAATTTCATGTTCAATGACATACCCTCTCTTTCAAGGGGATTTGATTTAATGTTTACTCAAATTGTAAGGGTTCTTTGCCTCAAACATTAATTCCTTGAGACATGTTTATGTTATTTTACATGTTTTACATTTAATGGTGTATTCACTACCCATGAATGTATCTATTTCATATATGTTTTTATTCATGTGAAAGATATAGGATAATTAGTTCATTTACATCAAATGTATTTTGAATTAGTTTTTATCACAAATGAAACGCTTTTTGGTAACTCAATTTTCATTCATTGAGTTAGGATCATCCTCTTGGACTTAAATGTTGGGTGTATTATAAAAATTTATTATATTATGTGATATTACAATTGTTTTCTATGAATTTATATTTCTACCACATTAATTCATATTTTTAAAATATTTCTTACTCTATGGATTATGTTTTTCTTAAGGAATAATTTTTATTCTAGTCACATATCATTGAGTTATATTGGGTTTTCATGAACTTATTTCATATATGATTGGTTTATACCACCCAAATATTTTATTCTATTATAATATCTCTACCTAAATATATAATATGATATTTTGATAAAAAATAATGTACTGTGACACTTTTTATAATGTGATTTTTGAACAAAGGTGTTTTGAAAATAATAAAAATGGATTTCAATTCACTTTTCTATGTTATGTAATCCTTTACTCATTTACCTAAGGTAAAATTTATGTATTTTAATGAAATATTATTAAATATTATTTATAAAAATTATGTTTTTCAAAGAGTTTCCACTTTACCTTAAAAAATATACTTTTGGAAGGGAGATATAACATCAAATTTTATATCATTGTCACAAATGTTTTCTAGAACCTATTTTATGTTTTCAATTCTAATTACCTTTTCATTTTCAAATGGATTTACCATAATAGGGTTTATGTTTCACAATTTATACTCTCATATATATATATATATATATTCATATTTTGGGGGAATATACTCACGATTCCATATAATCCAATTTTTGATCCTTTCTTGGGAGGTATCATTCAAGAATTTTTTACAAGGTTTTTTTACATCTATGTCAACACCCTTCATGGATTACTTTATTACAATGGGAATATTTTCTTTTGAAATCATCAATTTTCATTATTTTCATGTCTTATGATAAATCTATTATATAATTAAATTAGACATATACTCATTTCTCTATATTATGTGAACACCACATATTATATAATTTATATTGGATGATGTTCACCTATAAATAATGTTATTCTATTAACATGGGGAAAATTATTAGCATTCTATTTGTCGTTATTCAAATACATAGGATTATTTTTAGGTAAAATATGTATTATTTGATCTTCCACCTTCTTTCTCTTGATGGGTTATGATTATATTATTCCTTTTATTAACATGGGGAAAACTATTTACATTATTAATGATTATTGACCAATAATGTAGGTTGATTATGTACTAATATTATATATATTCCATTATTGGGACATCCCTCATTTTATTCAGCCAAAGGATGCTTAGGTAATGGTATGAAATGTTTTTTTCACTCTTATATTGAATGGATTGGATATAAAAAAGTTAAGGGTGAGGCCTAAAATTTTATATCCCCTTGATGCATCAACATATCTCATTAGATTAAACAAATTGGATTTTGGTGTATACCTCTCACCATATCTGTATCATATCTTGGCACAATTCCTTGAAAATATATTTTTATTTTTTACATTATTAATTAAATAAATATGAGATAAATTATTATTTTTATCCATGTTTTATTTTTTTATCTTGGATATATAATTCTGTTTGTTTCAATTGATTATGGATTCATTTTATAAATTTATTCCTTCCATATCAATTATTTAATGTTTATATTATAATATATTTCATCATATGCTAATAATCACTAATAATCTAATCTCACAATTATTATTTTTCATTTCCCTAGAAATATTAGAAGACAAGTATGTGTTATTATTAATGATTTTATGTAAGGTCTTATAAAGTTATCACACTATTTTTAGTTTGTATCTTAATTTTCAAATGTAATGTTTTTATGTATCTAGTATTCCAAGACTACTAATCTATTTTATTCTACATGATCTATTGTATTCTACACTAAAAATTAAATATGACTAATGTATTTGAGTTTTAGAATTCCTATATGTTACATAACATAGATCAAGATAATATATATTTTTTTGAGACAAAAGTATGAAAATTAGAAAATGAATAATGTTAAAATAGTAGATAAATTATTAACTAGTGTTAATAATGTAGTTAGAACTATTAGAGGATTTGGTGAAAATTTTGAAGATTCTAAGGTTTTATAGTATATATATATATATTTTCTTTTAAGACATTTTTGATGAAAAATCCTCAATGCATGAAAATATTTATCCAAATATACATCATTTGGATGATTTTCAAATCATCTAAACTTATTATAAAATTTTAAAAGGAGAGATTTCAATAAGTAGTGAAAGGATGATGGGAAAATAACATTTAATTATTTAAAGATATTTCATCCCATTTTTTGGACAGGTTGACAAATTTAAAGGAATTTTAATTTTTCATTTGATGGATGGGATAAATTAAAATTCAAGATTTTGAAAATAATTTTGAGAATTGGAACACTTGATATTGCTGTTTTTAAATGGGGTTAATCCTCAGATGGTGACTTGGGTGTTTGGATGGGTTTGAGGAGAACTGGGCTTCGATGGATTAGTTTTGGGGGAAACTGAAAGCTGCATATAGTTGGCACACAGTTAGTGGAAACCATGTAACCCAAACCATAAATCTTGTTGGTATAGTTGCACAATTTTTTGAAACTATATAGAATGCCAGGAGAAACTGTGAGACTTAATATAGCTGTTCATAGGGACCTCACATGGTTGTCACATGGTTTTTTTAATCGTGCACTATAATAGTGCAAGGTGTGGTTTGTGTATAGTGAGACCTGCATAGTTGGAACACAATTATCTAAATGACATGTCTCTTTAAAGGGGGATAGAGATTACATTTTTACACATATTCTCTTTTAAATACAAATTTCCTACCCCTCCTTCTTCTGAATAACAAAGGCCACATGTGAGAGCTCTCCTCTCCTCCTCCTATGGGATTGATGGTTTCTCCTTAGTCTGACATTAGAATTAAATGTTATCTGTCACATTGGATCCCCCTCAACTATTCTATCGATCGTATTCCTCCCTTTATATATTTTTTATTGGATGTTATTTTCCTATAAAATCATATACCCTATTTTTGGGTGTTTTTCTATTCTTCTAATTTCTCTCATTCCTAATCAAATAAAATCCTGACAATGGATGAGTGATGCTACCTAGGCATGAATTAGTTGGTCTATATTTCATTCACTTGAAGTTGTATTATTTAAAAAATGTATCATTATGAAGCACACCAGACTTTCTGTGCATTACTTATATAATATGAAATACCTTAAATAAAACCCTTATATCACAACCTTGATGTTCCTTAAAACCTTTACATGGTTATAGGATGATGAGATCAAATAGAAAAACCTCTTAAGGTGAGTTTGATTTCTTGTTAATATCTACCATTATTTCCTTATTATTAAATCACACATTGGGTGTATTCCCCAAAGGCCTTAGAAATTTATAAATGCATATAAGAACAAAACACCTCTTAGGGTGGGTTTGGAATTTTAATTGAAATATTAAAATTTTAATTACTATATTGGGTCCTTAATCATTGATGAATAAAATTGTTGATTAAATCATTGGAATTGAATTATAATATGGAAGATATATGCACATGGATCTCCTTATCATTATTAACTGAACATGAAAATGAAACAATCATGATGAATCATATTTTTGGTATGGACGTTTCTCATGGCCTATGTATGTATCTTAAATGTGAGTTGTTGGATAGGTCACTTGGACATTGTTGGATTATTAATTATGGTCTTAACTAAATGGGATTTAGTGAAAAGTGAAATGACATATATACACATCTTGAAATATAATAAAGTTTTTAATTCTATTCTTGTTAATTATTATTAAACAATTGGTATTGGTTTTTGTGAAATAGTTAAGGGAAGAATTGGACATGACGATCCATGCTCATTTGAAATAACACATTGGACATGAAAATCCACATTATTTATTTAAATATTTTTCTTGGTGTCCCTTTTCATTTAGTTAAGACCGATGAGCATGGTATCCATTATCATTCAGTTCAGACTAATGGGAATGTAATCCCTTATCATTTAGTTAAGACATATGGAATTACCTCCCTTATCATTTATTGAGATCATTAGGAATTCTATCCCTTATTTGAAGTGCGGGACTGTAATGATATCATTACATTGATGCCTAGGGAATTATTCCATAGGTCCCCACTGGTGCATATATATCTTTGAATATATATATGTTTATATATATTCATATACATACATGATTTCCCATGTTCATATACCTTTTTTATTAGGATGAAACAAGTATGTTTAGCTAAGTTTATTTGAGAAACCCATGCCTGACTTGATTATATTTATTATTTACTGCAATATTTATTATGAATGCACACCACAACAATTTATATTCATAAAATAGATTATTCATTTCATTCCATTAGTGGAATCTTACTAGGTTTTTATTATATCCTATTTGGGCTTCCATTTGGTACCCACAAAGACCTCTTAGATATAAGGTAGGTCATTAGATTGCGCTTTCTTAGTATTGCTCTTATGGATTGGACTTGATGTAGAGATGGGGGTCGATCATGTACTCAGCATAACTTTTAGAGTAAGAGTCTTCTATTTATTTATTCCATTATGTAATCATGGACTGATTATTTCATTACCTATGGATTTTTGCCTTATTTTATTATTACTCAGCATGTTCATTTATGGATCTTTATTTGGATTTGGTCATGTTATCTATTATTATTATCCATCAGAGTTTTAATTTTCTTATGATGTTTATATTATTCATTATTTCATATACTTTTTAGTACAAATATCGAGTTTATAGTCTCTCCATTATAACCTTTCTTCTAATCAGAAGCCTTTAACATATGGGAAGGTTTTCTTGATACCATGTGGAAAGATGGTTCAAAGCACCATTTTTGTACCTCACTGGTCAGGATGTTAGAAAGTCATATCATAGCCACTTTTTCCTTTGTATTACTATTTTAGGATGGTATAAATAAGACTAAGAATGTGTTGGAACTTGGTAAATAGATCATGTATTGGTCCATGCAACCCACATACAAGGGAAATGTTAAGTTTATTGTGATGGTATTATTATTCATACTATTCTTGTTACATTTTTTATCATTTAACTTTGGTTTATTATTGTATATCTTCTAGTTATTGATTTATTTATTTACAAGACTTACCACTTGGATCAGTATGGAAAAGAGAATGGGTGAATTTAGTAATCATCTAGGAACATAATATTCGCATTTTATTAGCATGATTATCAGTATACCATTCTTGTGTGATTTTGTTCCATGTTTATTTGTGTACCATGTTTAGGTGATAATTATAATGTTCATCTATATACCGTGATTATATGATTGAATACTTACATTCATGCAATTCCTTGATTGTGTGACATTATATTTTGTTATAATTATAATATGATTGGTTATTAAAGTGTCAACATCAATCTAAATGTGTTTTCCCATTTAGCTTGATAATTACACCTTGATTATCCAATTATGACATGTTTGATTTATGTAACATTGGTAGCATGAGATGAAATATTTTTTATCATGATAAAATGGGTTCCTGTAGAGACTATGTGTCTTTAAAAATTTTAAGGGTGACACATATAATCACTATAAATGGACATGTTGTAGTTTAATACCAAAGGTGGAAACCTTGTTTTAATTACATGAATGAAAATTATAAATTATAAAGGATAGTTCCTTTATAACATGGGAATAGTACTTCCTCTAACCAGACCATCGTATAAATAAAAGAGTTGTAAAATTTTGATTCATTAAGGGAAATTATAAACTGCAAAGAAAATTGGTATGTTTTAATAAATTCATGTTATTTCTTACTAATGTCAGTTAAATGGTGACAGAATTCTAACATATAAATGCTTGTACCTTTATAAATTGGGAATGATAACCATTATAACCAAATATTTATATTCTTAATTCATCCATTGTAAGTGATTATTATCATTGTATATCAATGAGATAATTTCAATAAGGGTGAAATTAATCTTTAATAAATCAACATCTATTGGGACACACTTAAATGGACCCTGGTTGGAATGAAAGGACCCACGTAGGTCAACTTTATCTTTATATACCATGGTACTTAACCCCATGGGGGTATACTTGTGATAAATATTTGATGGTTATTTAAAGTGACAACAATAATATATCAATGTTACCTAAAAAAGTGTTGTTTCATCTTCAAAACCTATCCCCTTTAATTGATAATTTTTCCATATTTAATAGTTATAATTATGGTGATCTAGTTAATTAAAATTACAATTAAAATCTAAATGGTGTTTTCCTATATATCTTGAAATCAGAATTTTATTTAACTAAATTGATTGTGAGAAATTTTTGATAAAATAAATTGATTAAAAAGAAAATTATAAGATAAATTGACTAATAATTCATGGATCTAACTAAATAAAGTACTTATTATAGTTTTAACTTATAAATAGTACATTATATTGATTTTATATGAGTTTATTTAAATGTGGTAATAAAATAGAATTGATTAAATATCTTAAAATGAAACCCTTTTAGAGGTGTTTATAGTATGGACCTTCATGTAGGGGTTAGTTTTTACTATTACCTTGAGGGTTTCCTTGAATGGAACAGGAGAATTATCATGGTACTCTGATGACTTCTTCCTTGGAATTTTTAAACATAAAGGTTAGCCAGTAAGGCCTAGTGGCCTTTTATGAATGACTACATATTATTATCAATGGATTATGTTAAATTAATGGGTTATCCCATTATGGTAGATCCCATTTCTATAAAAGGCCGGTATAATTTTGATATGAGTTATTATTCATAGTAGCACTGCCTATTTGATTATTTAAGTTGGGTGGGACTCTTAGACACTAAAAAACACCCCATGAAAGAGGGTGGGTGTCTAGTAAGTTAGTCATTGAGGGGGTATTACCTTATACAGGTACTCGATGAGTGTGATCTCCTTATCCTATTTACATTATAATTAAGACCCTTCAGAGAGTAGTTCCGTATAAGGATGATTAGAGAGGACTAGATATTGGTAGCCTGATGTTTTGTAGGTGATTCTATTACACCTTTGTTGTCATACTTTGACCCTTTTAGGTCTATGTTCCCTTACCCACATTCATTTTTAAATCTTTAGAGAGAATTTACATGAGAATTGTATGACATGAAATAATGAACCTTATGTGGGATATATATCTCATGTGAGAGATCATAAGTCTAGGTGTATGGAACTAGTGTCCCTATTCTAAGACTTGATAAATAGTTCTACGTGGAAGACCTTGATTCCCATAACTTTTAATCAGACCCTAGTGGGTAATATGTGTTGGTTTTATTGAGTAAACCTATGAGAGAGGTTGGCCCCAAATTTATAGATTCCTTCAGAGGTGAGGATTATAGCTATAAGATCATTATGAGACCGATGCATGGAAGGCGCTCTTATTTTTCAATATAGGCACAGTGATGCCTGATATTTCCAAGGAACAACCTATGTTGATGGATATCGACACTGGACTCAATGGTAATGAATTTTCTGGTGCCTATTCCAATTGAAAAGTGGTTGCAAGATTGACTCTTTAGTTATAGAAAGGATGTTATGAGGTGGGTAGTCAATTGTTAAATCATGGAGAAGGAGAGGTTACCTATTTTAAAGAGTATTTCCAATGGATCTCTTGGAATATTAAAAACTAACATTCATGTAGCATGGTTATCTTGGTTTTATTTATAAATGACTCATGGGAGCATTAGTCGAGTCTCAGACCAAGTGGTACAGTACATACCCTCATTGTGTGTGGAAAGTTGAGTTTTTACTAGGGGAGAGTAGTATCTAGGTGATATAGAATTATGGAAAGCATATCAATATGGTTTGAGGCTTGATTAATTTAAATTTTATGGTCATGGGAATAAAGAGTTGGAGAATTGGAAAGAATTTAAGGAAAGTGATTGGTGAGGAGTAATTTGAGAGTAAACTAGAAACTATTAGCTGGTTGACTTTGGTTGGACCTAGACATGCATTTTCAGGATATTTGGTGTCATGAGTTAGTTAAAGGAAGGTATTTACTATTTTAATGTAGCATGGATAGGGAGAGGGTCACACACCTATATACAGAATCTTACTGTACTCCTGGTCAGTGATGACCATACCCACTATCTTATAATCACCCTGAGTAATCTAAGAGAGTTTCAACTATATATGAATCTATATAACCAACTTTATTAGTTTAATGAATGGTCTCCTTTAGAGTTTCATTTGAGGAGTAATTTTAAAATATTCAAGGTGGTGTATAGTACACCAATGAATGTTTAAATATGGAGTCACTCATGAAATTTTAAAATTCTTCGAATGACTTGGAAAATATTCTTCGGAAGTGGGACAAATTCTAGATGTAATTTCCATTAAAACTCATGGATGAACAATTTTTTATCCATGTGAGTTATTATTTCCAGAGCATGGGTTATAGTAATAAAAAGATCATTTATTGATATGATGAATTGAAATGAACCTAAGGTGAGGAGTGTTACATCAGCCATGGGAGGGAGAACCTCATGTGAGAAGGGTCATGGGACCTTGAAACCAATCATGAGGTAGTAATTCTTGAATTAAGATGTAGTTTGATAAATGGATCAAAGTATTAGTGGAAATCTCATTAATGAAAAGTAAAATTTCGAATACGGACCTAGGGGAAGTCTGAGTATGAGAGTCATGCCTAGTAAATCTTCTAGCAATCCATGGATACTAGGTTAGAGTTGTGCTTATGTTATAACATGATATAATTTTTTAATAGGGTATGGTTCAGCTAGGAGACATCACCAAAAGTTTGTTATGGGATTTAATGAGAATTCTTGTGATAATCTGGTACACCATAGGATAAAAGGATTTAGAATCTAGTTTTAGTGATTTGTTAGCTGTTGAATTTGATCATTTATGAAAGTATATAACTAGATGTTTTTTGACTTGAGTTTCTTCTAATTTTTGGTTTTTTTTGTAAGGAACTACAATTACCATGCTGTTGAGATGAGATGGAGGCCATTTAGAGGTTAACTGTGGATTTTCATGGAAAATCCAGTGCAACCAGTAAGAACATTATTGATTAGAATTTGAAAAGTTTTTTTAAATAAAGGTATGAGTGTAGTGTCCCCATTATTATTCTAGTAAATATTCTTAGAGTTTATCTAGGAATTTAAGGACATTCTTTAATTGGAAATTCTAGTGGTGGGAGGACCCTAACTTAGAATTGGCCATCAGAAATGAAGAAACTATGGTGGGAGCACCATAGAACGATTGAAGAAATGGAAAATGATGTGATGTTGTCTCAGATTAGATGGGATGACACAAGTGTTTTCTTGATGTTTCAATATTTTTTATGAGCATTTGCTCAAGTTTTTTCCATGATTTTTTAGTTTAATTTTTGTATGCTTGGAATAACTCTAAGATGCATGTTAATAATTCAGAAACAAAACATGGATGTTTTATTGATAATTTTATGACCCAAGTAGGTTAAGTGTTATATTAATTATTTTAGAAAGGTGTATTAGGGAAAAGTTTTTCTAATTTTGGGAGGTTTTAACTTCATATGTGTTTTAGACTGGTTAAACTTTTTAATAGAATTTTTTTATTTCATTTGGTATAGGAGCTAAATTGAAAACTGATCTTTGGAATGTTAATCAAAGAGTTGGAACACTTGATATTGTTAATATAAAATGGAGTTTAATTCATAGAGTTTTTCTAATGGGGAACCATATGGGAATCTTTGAGACTTAGTGTAGGTGTGAAGAGGGACCACAAATAGTTGGCACCCAATTTTTCTAATAGTGTACTATGACCAAGAAAGGTGTGGTGTGTGGATAGCGAGACCTTCATGGTTGGAACATGGTTATACAAAGAGTGTGTCTAAAAGTGAAGTTATTAAAAGGGGGATGGAAATTACTTTTTTTCTCATATTATCTTTTAAACTAAAATTTCCTTCTCCGTCATATTTTTCACAACATAATCCATGTGTGGGTTCTATCCTCTCCTCCTCCTACATGGTTGATGGAATATCCTTCATTCAAACTCAAAATATAATGTCATAGATCACATTTTACCCCCCTTAGGTATCCTCTATATCCTCTTCATTTCATACTCTTTTCGAATTAACGTATCAGATGCTATTTCCATGTGAGCTCATATGCTGTACTTTCTAGGTGTTTGACTATTATTCTGATTTCTCTTGTTTTTCTTGAATCAAAGCCTAATAAAGGATGAGTGAATATTCTTTAGCATGAGGTAGGTGGTATATATTCTATTCCACTAATGTTATGTAATTTTCAAAAGGTGTCATTATTCAACACACGAGTCTTATCACAAGTTTCTTCAATTATAAAAAATACCTTAAATAAAACCCTTATATCATAAACCTAATGTTTATTGCAACCTTTACATGTATCAAGTTCAAATTCCTCAACTCTAACCACCTATTAATGTTAGTTCAATTACATGATAATATCTACCATCATTTCCCTATTATTGAGTCACCCCTTGGGTTTGTTCCATAAAGGTTTTATTAATTTACAAATTCCTATAAAACTAAACCATCACCTATTGTGGGTTTTTGTTGTTAATTTAAATTTCAAATGGTTAAATACCATATTTTATCCTTAATAATTCATGAATGAACTTGTTGATTTTAATAATTTGAATGGAATAATAATATGAAATGTATATATACATGGCCCTCCTTAACATTAGTAAATGAATTGGAAAATGAAATGATCATGATGAATAATATTTCTAGCCTGGAATTTTCTCATATACTTATTATATATCATAAATGTGAGTTATTGGACAGGTAACTTATCCATTGTTGAATTATTATTTACATTCTTGACTAAATAAGAATTACTGAAAAGTGAAATGATATACACACCCTTATTGGATTATAATAAAGTATTGAATGTAATGATTGTTAATCACTATTAAAAAATGGGTATTGTTTGTTTTGATATGGTTATGGGAAGTTTTGGACATCAAGCTTCATGATCCCTTGATGTGAGATGATGGCCAACATGCTCAACATCATTTATCTGGATGTTGGTAAACAAATCCCCTATCATTTAGCTAAGACTGGTGGGCATAGTGTCCCTTATTATTCACATGAGACTAATGGGCATGGAATACCTTATAATTCAGTTGTGACATTGGGATTGTAATATTTTATCATTTATAGAGATCATTGGGCCTGAATTCCCTTATCTAAAGTAAGAGACTCATATCCTGATGCAGATGCCTGGGTGTTACACCTCAGGTCCTCACTAGTGTATATATAACTTTCCATATTTATATGTTCACATATATTCATATATATATATATATATGTTTATATATATATATGATGAAGCATGTTTAGATACATCCCAGATTAGAAATAAGTAGGTATGGCCAGTCAAGTGCCTTTAAGAAACCTGAGCTTAACTTGATTACATTTATTACTTACTACTTTTTTTATTCCTATGTACTACTTCATTTTATATTCATAGATTGTATTATGTATTAGCCATTGTTGGTGTTGGACTATTTAGTTTTACTACAACCCTATTCAGGTCATCCTTTGGTACACAAATAGACCTCTTATTTCATTTAGGTCCTTGGATTTTTCTTTTTTACTATTTCTCTTATGTCAAGGAGTTGAAATAAAGATAGGGTCTGAGCATGTACTTGGATTACCATATGGAGTTAGATTATTTTATTTATTTATTCCCTTTTGTATGCTTTCCCATTTATTGTATTAGGTACAAAATTTTGTGTTTTGAATTATGAATCATCATGTTCAGGTATGGATGTCTATTTGGCATTGTTCACATTATTAGTTATTATTATATATCATAGTTTTACTAGTCTTCCACTATTTATATTATTCATTATTTCCTACACTATTTTTTATTGATATAGAGGGTAGAGTCTCTCTACTATACCTTTATCAAAACCTCTCTACTAGTTATTATCCTCTAGTATATAGAGTGGCATGCTTGAGGCAATATAGTGAACCTACTAAGCGCGCCACTTTAGTGACTCCCGGGTCAGGACATTATATAAGACAGTAGTTGGAATGATTTTGATGTAGAAGAAGAGGAATTTTATAAATAATATTTTTAATGAATTTTAATAAACCCATTACATTCATTTAATATGTTTTAGAAGAATAAAATTAATGTATAAGAGAAATTTATCCTAGGAGTGCTTTAATTGTAGAGATATTAGATATTTTTTCCACAAATTTTCTTAGATTGATAGAATATGAAGTGTACCATGATTTGAATGATAATAAAAGGTGTACCTTAATTAATAAATATAAAATATTTGATCAATAATTATTTAAATTAAATTATATGGGGAATAAATCTTCTTAATTGAAAATGAAAAATTTCTTATCAAAGAAGAAAGAAAAAGATGATTGTTAGGATGCAGACGAAGTTGATACCTCCCATTATGTTTTTTATAATATTTGAATTACATTAGTGAATAAGTAAGAAATTATAAGTTATGAGATTGGGAATATTGGATGTGAGGGGGAAAATCAAATAAATTTAATGTTAAAAAGGGAACATAAGGAATTACATTCAATGATTTCAATGTTAGGAAAGGGAAAAAGAAAAAGAATAATGATTTATAGTAATTTAGAATTTTTTTTCTTAGATTCTAAAAATTATACAATTTTGGTGAATGAAATTGAAAAGTTGATGAAGCAACACAATAAAAATAAGAAGTTGAATGTTTCTATAGAAGAGAAGGAAATTGAAAAGGATAAAGACCTTACAACTATTAAATAAAAGATGATGAATGTGGATAATGAATCAAATAAGTTAATATAAAAAAAAATCAAAATTCTATTCAAAATTTTTGAGAACTATTAATGAAATAGATGATTATAAATGTTGATGCGATGAATTGGTTGAAAAAGGTTAATTTTTCAAAAAAACTAAATAGTTATTAGAAATCTAAAAATTCTATAATAGTAAACTTTAAAAATAAAGATATTATAAATAGTGATTATAAAAAGATTGTAAATAAGTATAGAATAAATAAGGGTGTAATGGGGGTCTACCAAAATTTTATTTTGAAAAAACCATCCATGGATGATAGCCAATAAGTAGATGATGAATATGAGTCTATATCTGGACATCAAATTATGTACAATATAAAATATGATTTTTATGAATACTAAGAGAACTATAGAGTTTTGGTCATTGAGAAAGAAGGAATTGGTTAAGTTATCAATAATAATACACATATAGGGCATATATAAGTTTTATAGTGATGGGGATTTATCTAATTCAATTTATAAATGTTTAGAAACAATTATAATATTAAAGGTTGAATGGTAAAGATAAATTTTAATATTCAGAAGAATGTTAGGGAAGTTGTGACCCATGAGGTAATTTTACTAAATATTTCTTTACCATACTACCCAATAAACTGAGTGTTAGTTAAAACACATAGAAGTATCATATAAGGAAAAATTAAATTTAAAAGGATTTGGTTTTCTATGTATTATAAAAACATATCCAAAGGAACATCCATAGATCTTAGGTTATAGATATTAATCACATATAACATGATATTTTATACTCTTGAATTATTTTTATAATTATAATAAAGTATTTATGACCACTATAAATGATAGTTCAGTAAAAATAATGGGATTACATTCAATAGTAATTTGAGAAGGAAAGTTGAAGTCAAAGAACACTTTATTTATTTATGGGTTAAAACCAAACATTTAGAGTGTATCTCAACTTTTTGATGAATTTATCGAAGTTATATTTTGAATATATAAAGGTTTTTTAGTATAATTTATGATGTATTTATGTTAATGAGATTATAGAAGACAAAATAAACTTGTTTCATTTTTTTCACGTTAGAAATTATTGTTATTAGAGCTTAAAGGAATAAAATCATATGTGGCATAAAAAACATAGGTACATTAGTAATTTTTTTTTGATAATATTACAAATGTAAGAAATATACAGATGTTCTAATGATAAATTTCTATAAAATTTTAATGTGTTTTATATGTTAAGAGGGGAATATTTCTAATTCATCACATAAGAATGTGGAGATTCAATTTTCTTAGTAGTTTGATGTGATTCATTCATATGTCAATGGGACTGTGAGAAATAAATAAAAAATAAATATAATTTATTTATTTCATGAATTAATGAATTCAACCATAATACTTGTATTATATTAATAAAAAATAATTTTGTTGCCTTTAATATCTTATGAATTCAGAAATATATGCAGAAAATGAGTTTGGGTTCTCATTAAAGAATATAAAAATGTATATTGGTGTCAACTACACAAGTGGATTTTTTAATTCATATCTTGAAAATAATTATATTCACAATAAATTAATCACAAAAAATATCCCATATAGAAATGGTGTAGCTGAAATAAAGACATGAAGTTTGATAGAAATGGATTACACTATGTTATAATATCATGATATATCATGATCTTTCCGGACAAGAATGCATCTACTATGACCAGGTTGACCTATAATGGTGTATTTTTTTTAGAGGGATCAATGCTTGAGATATTTTGAGGAGTTTAATGTGATATTGAAATCATATCCCACACAGATTCTTCTGGATCTAGGTTTTATTTATGTTGATTACTTTGATGCATCATGTATTTTTTTTGGGTTTTATTATGATGTAGGGGATATTGGTAGTAGCTTACGATAATCATCAGTTACATCCTCATGAAAATAAATTTACCATTCCTAATATATTTTTTATCTTTAATTCACTCTCATAATGCTTACTGCCACTACTACATTAAGAAGTGGTTAATAGTTTACTTATACCATAAGAGTTTGATGTATATCTTCACCTAGAGAGACCCAAACATGAGACAAAGAAACTTGGCGAAGTACCTTATGAAGATTATTTTTTATATTACATACAACATTGGAAAAGGAAACATGGCCATAGAATCTTCAATAAGAATGTCACTGAGTCTGGTAGCAAAATAATTAGTGTAATTTTGGTGCTTAATGGGTTGTTTTGATGTGAATAACTTAGATAAAGGGAGATATTAAAGAAAAATAATCCTAGATTATGATCATATTGGATCAAATATGGATAATGATATTCACTTTGTATAGGATGAGGATAGAGAGTGTCAATAAATTATTAATAATATTCATGGCTGGGAGAGATCATAAGAGTGGTCTTTGTCTTCTAAAGTATTGTTTCTCTTCTTAAGAAGGATGATTATTACAACGACTTTGAAAGGGCAGTTGATGAATTATGGAAACTGATAAAATTGGTCTATTCACCTTGGAGTTACTAATATTTATCATGACTTAGTGCATCATTAGTGGTGTTTGTGAATGATATTATTAATTATAAATTTTTTGTCTTAAGGCATTAATTTTTAGATAATTATTGTGTGACATTAGAAACAAACTATTTTGTTGTAAAATTATTCAATTATAGTGTTGAAATGGTATGCGATAACCATATAAATTATGATTGGGATACCATGGAAGCATAATGGTAAGGATAATATATGATTGGTAATTGATCGACTAACTAAATCAATGAATTTCCTACCTATCAAGGTGTTGATGAATCTATAGGAACATGGGAACCTATATGTGTGGAAGATTGTCTGAAATTATAGCATGACATTGAGTACCATTTTAAATAGGGAACATTGATTCACATCCAAGTTTTGGAGTGGATTGAAGGAATCTAAGGGTTCTCAGTTGATGTTGATCACATCTTCTCATCCTAAGATAGATTCATAGTCTTATTAAGCCATCTGGATTCTAGAATACATCCTTCAAGATTGCGTTCTTGAATTCGGTGTATCTCAGGAAAAAAATATTCCCTTAGTGAAGATGCCCTATAAAAATAGTTTCTAGGAATCGAACAAGATCATACCATTTGATGTATTTAATACAAGTACTGGTAGATATACTATATATCAGGAATAGGATAGAGAATGGTTCTTGGTTGGATCAAGTATCATCCAAGAGATAATATATATTATTCATTTCATCAAGGAAAGGAATGTGATATCTTAGAGTCACCTGAAATCATTTGATGATAAACATCATCATTTATTGGAGTCTAAGACAGGTGATTAGGATTTCATTATAGATTCACCTTAGTTGGTCCATAGACATTTGGGGAAATAGGGTATATTATCCCCTTATGATATCATCCCATTTTATATTGTGGAAACACTCAATAAGGTAACTTATCAATTATACATACCTTATTCTTTGACTTTTATCCATGATGTGATCCATTTTTCCCAAATAAATAAGTATCAACCAGATATATCCCATGTGATTTAGTGGGAGGATATTGAGAATAAACCCAACACCATAGTGGTTGAATGTCTTGTTCAGATAGTGGACCATCAAGATAAGGTGTTGTGTGTAAAAATGATCCCACTAGTTTAAGTGAGATGGTTATATAATAGGTACAACCATGAGAAATGGGAGAATAAGGCCATAATCATGAAATAGTTCCATTCTCTCTTTTTATTATTGTAATCATTATCATTTTTGGGGATTGAAAGATTTTAAATTATAAAGAATTATGATAGCCACTAGGGAAAAGGTATGTTAAATTTTAAGATTAGTTTATATCTTAGAATGTTCTAAAATATTTTAGGAGTTAGGGGTTAAGAATTTTGAGTTTCTAGGATAATAGGAGTAGTGTTTGGTTTCAGATCACAATTTGTGATAATCATGTAATAACCATGAAATATGACTCAGTGAATTAAAGTGTATTTTTTAAAAATTTTAGTATGATATGTCTAACCATTCTGGTTTCTAATCAAGGCATGTAAGTGAATAGATGTTGTCTTAGAGGATATATAATGGATTAATAATAATTTTTATAATCATGAAACTATTCATAGGAAAGCATGCGAATTTTTTTCAATGGATATTGGATACCACATAGTTAGTGCCTGGATTATCAGACTGTGTTGCCTAGGTATATAACCCAATACAAACATCTTAAAAAGGGAAATTATGATGATATATTTATCATTTTTACTATAATATTCACCTAATCCATAATTATCTTAATACATCCCCTCTATAAAACTCTATAGAATTATCCCTTGGATTCTTTTGTGTTCCTTGATCATTTTGGGTGGATCTTATCAATATATATTTGGGGTTTCTCTTTATTTCTCACCATTTACCTATATTTATACTCGATATCTCTTCCCCATGATCTGTTGGAACCTAATTGGGTTATGGTTATTATATTTAATATTATGGGTAGGGGGTATTGATTTTTCCCTAGATCTAGGCATATGAGGAACCTATATAGTCATTTCCCACTATTAGATTTTAAGACATCAACGTATCTATCATTATTGTGATAGGTGTTTCTGTAATATGGTCTATCCATTGGAATGCCTTTGTTCTCATGGTTCATGTTTATTTTAATTGATAGAATTTATGATTTTAATTCCATTATAAGTGATAGATCACTAATGTATATGGAAAGGCTTTATAGAAATTTATTTTTCTGAAAACCATTATGATTCATGTGATGTGTTTGTTAAAATACTTAAAAGAAGACGTTGAAATGGAAATACATTTTCAAGAATAGAAGTAGCGTGATATCACTATTGAAAATGTTTTATGAATTTGTGTTTTTGTAAATAAAATTAATTTTCCTTGGAAAATTACTATGAAATATTGAATTGTTTCCTTTATCTTAATGATTATAGAATAACACATTGGGAAGTCCTTAGGGTATGGGAGAATACTATTCATATGCGAGATCTATAGGATTTAATTATGACTAGGTGAGGTTATCAGGATTCCATGGTTTTATTGGGTAGATTTTTTTAGGGACTAAGGTTACCATACATATAGTTCCCTTATTTCATCTAGTGTTTATTATCTCTCTTAGTCCTATACACTGTTATGTTATGATTATCTCAATGGTTCTTTGAAGTTTCATTATGTTCATATATATTGATATATTTATTTTCCCACTTAATATGGATATTTATTTATGAAACCTATATACTCATATTCCTATATATCATAAATAAATGTTATTTCATATTGAATTATGTATTTCAATATGGAATGATTTTTAAAAGAAATCAAATTAATGATTTTATCAAGGAATTTTATTTCTTCAGGAAATGTTTTTGATTTTTTTTTAAAAATAACTAATTAATTCATATAGATAAAAATTATATATATTTTTGGTGTTATCATGCTAATATTTAGTATTCACAATCTACTTTTTCCTTTGGCCATTTTTTACCATGGTTTTGTAGGATATAGGTAAAAGGAAGAGCATTCAGTAGAGGATGATTCTCCTTGATCATGTTTCTTTTCAAGTGGGTTAGGATGGTGGGTAATATGGTCATATAGTGATGGAAGCATGGGTTACTTTTGATTTAATATTTATGGTCAACCAGTTTATTTTTTAGGACCCTGTAATCATGTAGTTGGACACACCTTTATAGTTTGGTTGTTTAGGTATATAATGTATCTTTGATGTCTTCTATGATACACTATTTGTTTATATATCTTATCAAATGTTATTTTAGGATGAAATAATTACAATGTTTTATTTTATAATATCCTAGTTCTTTTGGAAAATCCATGGATATTGGGAAAGATCTTTGGGCCTTGTTGTTAGAAATTTTGGTTGACAATATTGGTTTACCCAGGTCAAGTTGTTACAAAATGAAATTAGTACAACAGTTCTAATTTAAAATAAATTATTTTGTAATAACAATTGAGATATGAAACCATATTATATTTTTTATTATAATACACAAATCTTAAAATATTATAGGTTATTTGGAATCCCATGTATTATCAAGGTGAAGGGTTAAATTATGAGGAAGTTAGAATAAAGTGGAGTTAAAGGTATCTTCCTTCATTATCCTCAAAATTAAAGTGGTTGTAATTTATATAATGAGGATACATGTAAATTTTTTTAATATAGATGATATGACAGGGATATAATACTCTAGAAATTAAGTTTCATATCACAAAGCGAGTTTTAGAGGTGAGGATAATGAAATAGAATTAGTTGATAAGTATGATTTTCTTGAAATCCAGAAGGCCATAAATTTTTATTAATTTTTGAATAGTCCAATTTTTAAATTAGGATATGGGTTAACATTTTCATAGCTAGATGGACCAAAGGCACTTTTCCATGAACATGTATTATAAATTCCAAATATCAGAAATCAATTAAAACCCCCTCCCTAGTTGATCCTTAACATTGCTCGTAAGCACCTGAACTGCAAGGCTTGATCTGCTAGAAATGATCCATGCGTAACTACATGGATCTAGTTGTCATTAATTTTTTATACCATTATAGTAAAATGGTGATATAATATCTTCTAAATGTATGTCAAGTTATCCATCCTTAGTGGAGAGTTGGGAGAGCAAGTGCATATTGAGAATCACAAGGGATCAATTCTTAGAAAAATTGAAGGATATGTTTACATGTTGATAAATTATTTTTATAGATTAAAGAAAAATAGAAGTACATGGTACTCAAATAAAGATACATGCATGAAGGTGCTAAATTTAAGGAAGGAATTTTTGAATAACAACCAATACATTAAATAAGATAAGAAGGTATCTTTAATTTTTACTATCTATGTGAATGATATTATTATTGATACAAATTATGAAAGTATTAATAAAGTGTTTTATAATGAGATAAAGAATGTATTTGATATTTCCATTCTCAATAAGATTTATTATTTCATGGAAACACATATTTTTCAAGGTCATGACCATATTTTATTTTCAAAAGAGAATTATTCTCATGAAAATTTAATGATGTTAGGAATTGAGAATCAATAGTTAGTTATTAGACTAATTTTAATGGGAACTATGATATAAAATGAAATATTTGGAAAGGAATTTGATTCATGAATTTTCAAAAGTCTTATGGGGTGTTTTATATAGTAAAAATATTTATAAACATATTTATTTTATGTTGTCACATATTTTTCCAACATTTAATGAACATGATTATTTTTATGGAATAATATGTTACTAAAACTTAAGATATAACAAAATTGATGGTTTTATGAACATAATTAGTGGATCTCAAGGTGGATGAAAAAATTACAAAACTCATGGAATGAAATAATCAAATTTCTATAGATAATTCTACAAACATGGTTATGTATTCATAACCAAATCACATTGATAAAAAATACCATTATATTAAAGTGTATGTGAATAATGGAATCCTGAAATTGGAGTGTGTTTCTAGAAATAAAAATATTACTAATCTATTAACTATTCTACTTCTATGGGAATCATTTAAAAATTTTAGGTTGATTATTTGAGTTTAGTCTCAATACACTAAAGACTAAGGTGTCGGGATCATGTGCTATCTCTAAATTATTATTTAGATATTTATTTTCAATGGGGTAGATAGAAAATAAAACCCCTCATTGAATAAAATCTTTACAAATAATATAACATTCCATTAATATAGAACATATTTATCTAGTTTTATTTAGAGGATAATATTGAGATGTTAGTAGATCTTTGAGTGGTTTGTAAAATATTTTAATATGTTTGTTGAGGATGTGTTCCATAACTTATTA
This sequence comes from Viscum album, assembly GCA_963277665.1. Lineage (NCBI taxonomy): Eukaryota > Viridiplantae > Streptophyta > Magnoliopsida > Santalales > Viscaceae > Viscum > Viscum album. Next base: position 1,689,847,970 of record OY728137.1, on the reverse strand, counting down.
TTCATAGGTTCAAAGGAACAATTTTGAGAATTCACGGAAGGGTTTTTTTAAGAAGTAAATATTAGTCGGTATCATGAGCTGTGGATAAGAGGATACAAATAACCTTTAATGGATAACATGATATTAATATTTGTTGTTCTATTTTTCTATACATAGTTTTCTCAAATAATCAATGAATTGATGAATGAATTTTTATTTCTAAGTGTACTGAGTTCAAAAAGTGATTTATGTTCATTGGAGGAAGCAAAAAATCTACAGGGAGTAATTTTTTTCACCAAGATATAATTTAGGGGTTTTTTTTGAACATGGGGAGTTTTTTGTTACCTAGGTATGTTTTTTGTGTTCAGGTGTTGAAGAATAAAAACCTATAATTATAGTGTTTTTATATGGATAATGAGTTGATGAGTTATTAAGTATATGTGGTTTTTGTTTTGGATTATGTATTGAATACATAAATAATTTTCAAACATAAATTAAATATAGTCATTTGATAGGTGAATGATATATATATAAATATATATATATGGAAGTCTAGATATGGGTATAATAAGATTGTCTTTTAGATTTTAAAAATTGGTAGAGATTTGGGAGAAAAATTTTATATCATGTTGTAACATTTGTAATCACATCACGATAAAGTCTATATGTGATTAATTCAAACAAGAATGCACTCAATATATAGTAAAACCTATTATGATAGAACATACATAAGATTCAAATCATAAGAGGTTGATTCTGGTCACATTGTTATTTTTCTAATTACTCTGAAATGGGAGCTATGTTAAACTGGATAATTTTTAATTGGATGTTAGAGATTATTAAATTCAGTTGAAGTAATAATAAATAATGTCATAATAAAACTTTTAGTGTAATTACTGGTGCTATAGATGGTCAATAAGAATTTAATGAAGACTGAATCATACTAAAATAGAATTTTTTATTCCATTATTGGGAAATTAAATTTCATTATGTTATAAACTAATATATCTCTACATGAAAACCACACTATTGTTTAAATCCAAGAGTTTCCATGTTTTCAATATTTTTTGATGTTATTTGGGATCAAACTTCAATGGTGTTTCCTATAATTTGGTATAGGAATAAGTGTGTATTGCGGGATAGTGTTGCGCTGTGATGAGAATCCATGAGAGTTAAGCTCCAAACTATTTTGTCTTTCCTAAAAAAATTGATCTTAAATATATGATATTAGGACACAATCATAAATAGATAGAAAAAATAGAAATATTTCTATAGGAAAAAAGTTGATCTTGTAGAAATGGAAGAAGATTCATGAGACTCAGTTGGAGGAAAACTACTTGATCATATAGCAATCAATGAATTAATGTAATTATTTATATAAGTGTCTATAATTTTTTATTGATGTAGCTCATTTGGGGTATTATATGTTGTAGAAACATGAATAAAAGTATTATAACTATATATGAGGGTGGATATAATATATAGATAGATTTTATATCTAATAAAGAACTTTTAGTTCATTAATAAAGTTAAATCATTCAATTATAAAATTAAATTAAAAATTTTAGAGATAAAGTTACTATTATGGAAGAAAAATAATAGAGTGAATGTATAGAGAAAGATAGTGTAAGAGAGAATGAGAGATGTTTGCTTGATTTTGGGTAAGTAAATGAGGAAGATGAAGTTGTGGTCAAAAGAAAAATCATTACCTAATGGAATACTATCTCTATTGAAGACACACTTATTGTAAAAATTATACTCTACAAATTAGTTTACACAGGAGCACATTACATAGGCCAAGAGACACATTTTCACTCATGAGTTAAAAAATAATCCCTAATCATTTATAATCTACATATTGACTCTAGAGTAATTTTTGATGATGGGTTACTATAATATCTTGAGATTTTAAATGAATGACCATACAAGATACGCAACACCAGTCTTCAATGAACCATTGAATATTAATATTTAAATATGACCATTATAACTTATTAATTGACTTCGAAGTTATGAATTATATTAACCACATTATGATATATATATATATATTTATTTATAATGGTCATAAATTTTTCAAATTTATTTATTAATTATTTGTAAAAAATCACTCATTTTTTTAAAGTCATTTTATTTTTAAAAAATATGTTTTCAATAAAAAATGGTTTTTATTTTTTTGTTAATGAATATTAATTCTATTTTCTAGAAAATTTAGAAATTTTATTGGATAAAAGGTATATAATTTTTGAAATCATCTTTTCAAAATTGGATAAGAGTAAATATTTTGTAGTTTTATGAAAAGATCTATTTTTTATGTATAGTGATAGATATTGATTCTTATTGAAAAAGTAATTATGTTTCATGAATTTTTAAATTTTCATTTAAAAAAAAATGGGTTCAGAGTAGAATTAATTTTCTTATATTAAAAATAATCCAATTAAGATTATTGTCAACAATTTTAAGGTTGAATTTGTTATAAAAACATTTTCATACTTAAAAGGAGTCGTTATGGAAAAACTATTTTTCATTTAATTTTCATTTTAAATTAATTTCTAACACTTCTAGAAATTGAATTTTGAAAAATGGATTCCAAATTTTGAATCATGAGGTTCAAAATTTTAAATTACACCCTTTTATTTTTGTTCAGTATTAATTGTAACCCTAATAAGTAATTATCAGCACAATAATGGTAAATCGTCTAATTAAGGGTAAAAATAATTTGATAGGGAAAAAAAATTGACCCTATAAAATTATATTATCCTATTGGATTCATCAATTTATATCAAATTTTAAAAAAATATGGAAACTTGTTGCCATATTTCTATGATTTTTAACTTTTTAATGTTTATGTAAAATATAAATTTAAACATGCCCTTTCTTGTTTTCAATATCTATAATATTTTTTGAAAGGGATAATAACAACTTCTATTCAGTTATAAATGGTTATTTTAAAGATAAATTATTTTTTATCATGGTAATTTATTTATAAATTTTAGTGATTAAATAATTAACTTAAATTCTTATTCAACACCGATACAATATTTCATTAGTTAGTAGTAATATAAAATAATTGATTTTAAAAATATTAAAAGAAGTTTAGTTTCAAATATTCATTATTTACAGGATATTTTAGATAAATTTTAAAATTTAGGTATGCGTTAAATTATTATATTTTAATTACATTGTTGTCATGTTGTTTTCAAATAAAATTAAATGAATATTGTCAAAAATGACATTAATGATATTTTATATAAAATAATTTTATATTACATTATTTAAACTTCATTAAAATATATCAATAGTAAAATTATGATTGTAAATGTTATGAAATGATATACCATATAATTTTATGAGATAGTTTTAACCACATAGTAAAAATTATAACCCTTCAATATTTAAAATTCATTACTATTGTTCAGGTTAAAATTCGTTAACCAAGGGGTTAAACCAAAAAGATAAGTTTTAAAATGATATAAAAACATATAAAAATTGTATTTTGTAGTTATATTAATACCATATAAACCTTATATTATAATTAATATTGTTTTGGAAGAATTTGACATGATTTATACACATATTATATTATAATATTTCATTTAATTCTAAAAATCTCTTAAATGATATTTTATTATAAAAAATACTTAATTAAATTATTAAAAATTACTACGAATACAATATTTGGGAAATGTATTTGTATATGGTAAAAAATATCAAGAATAATTCATTCATGAGATAATTTTCTTTATAGTGACTGTCTAGATCCTTAAAGAATATAAAACTTTGTTATCGTTGTAATCATCAAAAGGGTTAACGATGGGTACAAACAATGCGATAAGGGTGAAAAAATCACCTAAACATGTCCAATTTTATTTTATGAGATTATTTATACTCATCCTAATCTTATCTTGATATTATATTATTTTTTATCCATTTAGAGATGAAAATTGATTTATTTTAATTTAATACGTTATCAAATTTTAAGAGTGAACCTCCCCTCTGTTATAAAAGGGAAGCTTCTATCATATTTTATTCACACATAAAAAGATTTTTTTTTCAAACAATTCTAGAAAAAATATCTTACATAAATCTATGTCTACAACCTATAGGCTATATTTTGATAAAAAATACTACATAGTATGGCTTTAGGTATAATCCCAAGGAGGTTGTCAAAATTAGAGTTATGGATTTTAATCAAGATTTTTCATTTTATTTATTCTTATACCTCCCTCAAATATTATTCAACCATGATGAAATAATAATATAATTATAATAAATACACAAATTTTTTTTATGTTAATTGTATACCTTATATCCATAAACTCTTTCATCAAATGTAAAATAAAATCTTCGTTCGTGTGTATGGCGAAATATTGCCTCTAGAACCAATGTAATTCATTTTCCATTACCGCATATCATGACTAGTTATAATGATGGAATTTATCTTTATATGGGATATTAAAGAAATATTTATCCTTATGAGAATAAAATATATCATACACTTTCTTACTTATCAATCCATTGAAAAATTATAGCCTCATTCATGCATACGTGTGAACCACCACCTCTATAAAGCGTCGCGATTCATTATAAAAAACCACATCACATGGATTATATATTCAAGTTTATTTATTGAAATAATAAAATATTTATAATATAATTTTTATTATGTAAACATAAAATAATACTTACCTTTTATTCATCATGATTGTTTAAAAATAGAATTGTTACTCATTTGTATCTATGACTTACTATCTCCATGATTATAAAATAGTTTATTTTTCATAACCATCATTAACAGTTGGTTTTAAATGTATAAATATTGTTTAAAAAGGATAAATAATTTTTGATTATTATTCTATAAGTGGTGAAATTAATAATTCTTTGACCGTATTCATCCTACAGAAGTCATTTTGGACACATGAGATGAATATCTTCAAAAAATATGACTTGAACTTAATTGATTAACTAATTTAAAATCACATTGTATTAAATAAAATAAAAGGAATAATTATCATAGAAATTTCCATAAGAAATTAAATAATTAACATAAGTCTATTATTTAAGATGATAAATAATGTACACGATGAGTCAGACTCGAGGCAAGAGACACATTAACTTAAAACCTCATTTTATATATTTTAAGGATTTATTTCCTAAAACATTTCCTTCCATGTCCATATTATTTAAATTATTTTTCAATTATTTTATATGAACATAAATTAATTTTGAAGGAAGTTTTATGTCACTTTTTACATTCTTTTAATGGATTTTAAAATGTATTTTTTAGTGAATGTTTTAATAAAACTAAAAAGGAATATTTTATTTTAACATATATGGTGTCAATAGGTTTTCCTGCTATCGAAACCATTATTTTAATTTTGTATTTTATTTTAAAAATTCTTGTTTTCCTCAAATAAAAACCCTCTTTCCCTTTTTTTTCAGGGTATTTTGGTTTTGAAAGTTGGTTTTTTAAAATGGGTATTTTAATATCTAAAAGTATGATGGATATGGGTGTAAAAAAGTTTTCTATGGGTTTTATGATGAAAAGGTGCAATAATAAAATGTTTTATTCATGATTTAGTACTTGATATACATATATTATGAATGGGTGAGCCTGATATAGCTTTTATGAAGAGTGATCCTAATATAAGTTATATGACTAGTGATCCTGATATAACATATATAAATGGGTGAAACCAATATGGATTATATAATGGGTGACCACCATTATAGATATTTAATGAATTGAGAAGTTTTCTTATTAATTTTAGTCATGAAGGATGGAGTGAAATTATTTGTTTTATCCCGTGGATTTAACTAGGCTCTAGTCATTTCTGATATGAGTTATGAATATTATGCTTCAAGTCACTTAAAATGGGTTTCTATTTTATAGCTATGAGTTTTAATTTTTTTTTGAGAAAAGTTATATATTTTTCATGTATAAATGATTTATTTAATACACTCAATGAAAAATTTTATTATAGTAATAATTTTATAGGTTTTCATGTTTTCTATCAGACTAACTAATTTATTATTTAATGTCCCTCAGAAAAATTTCTATTCTCATATCATGTTTTTAAATTCATTTCACAAGGCTTAAGGATGAGTAGAAATGTTAATAATGTTAGAGTTCCAGATATGTAAATTTCCTTAAATGAAGAAAGAATGTCTTTATAAAGAACCCGATTTTTGGGAAAAATTAATACTGTGTGTAAATGTATCTAGTGAAAGAGTTTTTACTAATTATCTAAATATCTAAACCTAAAATTTCATTGGTTATTCAAGTGATTCAACATTTTTTTTGAGTTTTTATGTTTTTAATGGTTGAAATTGGGTCATGTATATTGATATCAAATCTAGAAATCTTAAGATTATGTTTTTAGCACTAGATCCATGATTCTGAGTTTGGGGAAGCATTAATTGGTATTATAGGTGGTTTTAGAAGGATTTGGTGATTAAGATATTTTTATGGGAGGTAATATTAAGAGTTATGGAATCTATCATGGGTTTATGAGTTTAAGTTTAATCATAATTTCAAAATCTTAAAAATCTATTTTTATGTTTTAAGTGCTGGTATATTACCATGATTAATGAAATTTTGGGAGACATATATCGGGCTGAGTTATATGTAACCCTTAGGTTTAATATCTAGTATTATTTTTGGAATAATTCCATGACATTTTATGGATATAATTTTAATGTTATTGATTAAAATTAGAGATTGTATGATTTTAATATTGATATAATTATGGTTTATTATGACATGGGAACATATGATTTATCATATAGATAACCATGAGATTTAAAAGTGATTTATTGATTAAGTGATTAATTTTATTTTTCATTTTTTTTAATATTATAGTAACCATATATTATTATTTTAAACAATAGTACACCCAGTTTCTAGTATGTAACCCTTAATTGATTATTTTCATGGTTATAAATTTAAGGGTGATGAATGAGAGAGTCAGGAGAACATTAAATGAAGTTTTGAGGCAAAGGGGGAAGTCGCACGGGCGACACACGGTTTGTCTAACTATGCGGACAAACTGGGCGTAGTTAGTCTTTTTGAGGTAGTGACTCTCGCACTATTGGAGAATGGATAGAGAGACAATGATAGGAAGATGTGCGACGGTCTACCTAGGTAGTGGCTAACACGTAGTTAGAGCACAATCTGTCTAACCGTGCGAACTAACTATGCATGCACATAAGTGAGATCCTAAAAAAGTGGACCTCACACGTTTCTGCCTCTAAGTAGATTGTTTTCCCCCAAAATTAGCCATAACTTGGGATTTATCTTCTCTTAAGGTGAAGGAAGGTTCTCCCATCATTCCAGAGGAGATCCGAAGGCTTCTCTTGGCGAATCAAAGCTCGATTTTTGAGGTATGTGATCGTTCTTCTTCATTCTTGTTTGGTTTCTTAGATATACTTAGTTATACATATTTTCCCCTCTTGGTTTCTTATATCTACACCCATTATGGATATATATAGGTTTTTGGATGCTAAATATGATGAGATTTGGACTGATTCTTGTAAGGAGAATACTTTTAAGGTGAGTTCTTGGATAATCGACCCGGTTTTCTTGAGTGTTCTTCGTTCATTGGGTTTCTGGTAAAAAACTTCAAGGTAAGAGGCTTCTTTGTTGACTCCACTTAGTAGAAATGATTGTAATGCTTGAAAATTGAATTTTTTCTGTTGAATTGATTGTGATTAGGTTTTTTAACACTTGTTAGAAACCTTCTTGAGTGATGGTTGTGAAATCTAGAAAATTGAGGATTCTAAATGAGTGATTTTGTTCTTGGTTTAAAAACATGGGTTATTAAAAGGGTATTTTTCTATATTTATGGAACATAAATGGGATTAGTTGTTTTCATTAAAAGATAATGTTTTATTGAAATTAAATGTTTGTTTGAAATTGGCTGTGCTTTGGATTTCAATAAAAATTCAGTTTTATCAATATGCTTTGTTTTGGAAATGGAAATATTTGGCATAAATGGTGTTGGTGTGAGTTCATACATAACAGTCCCTTAATAAGGGACAAGTACCATTAGGGTACAAGGAATGTGACTCTGGATAGGGGGTGTGTGTCATTGGGACACAAGGTAATTGGATGAGAGACTACTCATGAGTATGGAACTGTCAAACGAAGCATGCATGTGTGGGTGTGTTGTGAACTATGGAATGGGTATGCCAAATGATAAGAAGAATTGGGTTTAAAGCTTTGATTATTTATTTTTATGGAAAAATAACTTCATGGAAATTTGTTTCATTTAATTTTGTTTTCACTTGGTTGCAAACAGTTTTTGGAACTTGTTTATATTTGGTTATAAACTATTTTGGTAAATTGTTTTATATAAAATATTTTATATAAATACATATAACTTTTCTATCCTGGTGTCATGAGTAGGGATGTCATTGGGTAAAATCTACTATGTTTTATACTCACCCCTACCTTGGAACTTTGGTTCTTTTTCAGATGCTATCTTCCTGGACAAGGGCAATGGTAACGTTTCCCATGGTTTTTGAACTACCTCATGATTCTTGGGCAGGTCGGTGATTGTGGAGCTTAAAGCTTGTGGAGAATGTAGTCATATGGTCTCTTGATTGTATTTAGTTGTTTATATGCTGTGTAATTTGATACTTGTTTGGTCTTCCGCTGTTGAACACATTGATGTAGTTTTGAGATACATGAAGATGTTTAGTTGTCTTATTTTTTTCATGCATCATTTAGTGAATGGTTTGGTGATGATTTGTTGGTTTATTGGTTTATTTATTAAAGCGTAAATCGTCCCCCACTTTTATTTGAAACCCTTTTGGATTTATTTCCATCCTTTGACATCTTGGGATTTCTCTTAAGGCCATGTAATGACTCGTTGGATTCTCAAGGTAATGAGAGATGAGCGGTTCATTACAAATGGTATCAGTATGGTCCTTCCCTTGTGGTAAAAATCATCACTTTCTATGGTCTTGAATTTGGAATTCCATTTCTTCTATTCCTTGGGTTGAAATCTTAGTCAAGAGTAGGATTTTCGGAACATGAAATGTATAGCATAAAAGGATGTATCTAACCTGTTTATTCTGAACTTCATGTTACCAGGGTGTTGAGTACATAAGTGTTTTGGATAAACTTATAAAATGTTGGAAATATCATTGACATTGGTTTTTTCAATGAGATGAGAATGACATTCATTGTATAGGAATTACTTCCCACTATAACTGTAAATTTAATTTGATGTAATGATTTATGATTTTGTTCAAGGTGTAATCGTTTGAAAAATACAGAAATGTTTTCATATGAAAGATTTTGAAATAAGGATATTTGGTATTTTGAAAATTTTTTAATTTTCAAAAAGCATGTTAAATGGTTTAAAAAATAGATGAACATGGAAAATGTTCTTTTGGAAAACAATGATGTGATAGTGATGTGATAGAATTTGAAATTCTAATCCACCAGTTGCAAGAAAGTGAAATTGATAGAGTTTGTTGATTGGTTTAGAAAATGGCACCAGGTAGGCATCATTGAAACTAACCTGAAGAAGCGGAGGAGAATGTGGTTACACCAGAACCATGGGCGAAACAAGAGCTAGTTCAGAGTATCATCAAATCTTTTCAAGCTGTGGATACAGGAAACCAGAGGTATGATCCAAGGCATGTGGATCATACCATCCAATTCATGAAGAAGAATCCACCAAACATTCAGGGTGATGCTAAACTTGAGAAGGCGGAGGTGTGGCTTAGTATGATGAATCATATATTCAATTTCATCAACACAACAGTAGAAGTAAAGGTCAATCTGGTGATGTACATGCTTAAGGATCTTGTACGCCAGTGGTGGGATTTAACAGTACATGCTAAATTGGATAAAGGCCTTACATGGGAGGATTTTTAATAATTGTTCTACAAACAATTCTATCCTCATACATTCAAGAACCATAAAATGATAGACTTATTTAGCCTGAAACAGGAGATCCTCTTAGTCATAAAGTATGAAACAAAATTCATGAATTTTTTCCATTTTGTACCAGAGGTTGCAAAAAGAGTGTCTTTGAAGGAACACATCTTCGAATCATGGCTATGGTAGGAGATTCGATCAAATATTGAGGTGCTATGTATTATGGATTCTTGTAAAGCATGTTTCATTCAATGTGGTTCACTTGACCACATAAAGAGAAAGTGTAACACAACCTAGATCATGTCATAATTAAAACAAGATGGGGGCATCTTCAGCACTTTTGTCACAGTGCTCCAAAGTTTGGTTCTCAAGACACTTCTCAGGCATCGCAAGAATCATATGATTCGACAGGGCGAGGACAGCAGAATTAGTCTCGTCAGCGGAATAGTACTAGCCATATGATTCTTGAAGTACCATGACTCCTCAACCAGGGAAATCTCAATATGGAAACAAGTTGAATAGTGAAACGAGAAAGAAATTGTATGGAGCTGATTAGATGATGATCAATGATCAAGATGGGCCATCTATGATGAGAGTTAGGATTCTTTTGAATTCTACCCTTGTGAAAGTTCTCTTCAATACCAGTGAATCGCATTCTTTCATTAATTACCGTACTATTTAATTTCTATGTTTAAAGTTACAAATGATAAATTATGTTTTAAAACTTCAAACTCTTATTGGTGAAAGATAATTTCAAGCCTTTGTGTGTCGAATATGTGTTATAACTGTTGATGAAGTTGAGATGAAGTGGAACTTCTCGATGTTGGATATGGATGTTTATGAAGTAATCCTTGGAATGGATTCATTGATAACATTTAAGTTCCACATCGACTGTTATATGAGAATAATGAGTTTCACAACTGAGGACATCATCAAGTATCTCTTCTGAGGAGATAGGATTGTAAAGAAAGGGGAAAATATATTTTTGGCACCAATGGTGGGAACGACCTCTTACCATTTGGTAGCATTGACTTTGGAATCAATGGGAGAGATCAAAGAAATTAATTTTCCAGTAGTTGTGGATCAATTTCTAGACATATTTCCCAAGAAATTCTCAGGGTTACCACATATAAGGGAAGTAGAGTTTACAATTGATCTCATTCTAGGGACCAACCCTATTTCCCATCCATCTTATAGTATGGCACCAATAGAGTTACATGAATTAAAAGTACAATTAGAGGAACTAGAAAGAAAGGGTTTCATTCGACCAAGTACATCTCCATTGGCAGCACCTGTTTTTTTGCGAATGAAGAAGATGGAACTCTTTAGCTATGTGTTGATTATCGTAAGTTTAACCATGTTATGATAAAGAACATATATACAATTCCACACATTGATGATATATTTGATCAATTAATGGGATCTCAGTGGTTCTATAATATTGACTTGTAATCAAGATATCACTAATTAAGAGTTTGGATGGAATATATTCCAAAGATATCTTTTAGAAGCCGATATGGCCACTATGAATATGTAGTCATGCATTTTGGTATAACAACATACCAGTGGTCTTCATGGATTTGATGAATCAGATATTTTAGCAATATTTGGATTCTTTTTTATGGTGTTTTAGGACTACATTTTGGTGTATTCAAAGACAAGGGATGACCATGAGGAGCACCTGGAAATAGTCTTACAAATATTGAGAGATCACTATTTGTATGACAAATTATCAATGTTTGATTTTTGGTTATAGGAATTTCATTTTATTATCCATGTCATTTCTAAAAATGGTGTTTATGTGGATCCAAAAAATATATAAGCTATTATCTTATTGAAACCACCAAAGAATGTTTTTGAGATAGGATGTTTTCTTAGTCTACCTAGTTACTACCGATGATTTGTGCATGATTTATCATGATTAGATTTTCCAATGATAGATATGACAAAGAATAATTCTGTATTCTAATAGATAGAGGAATTCTAAAAGCCTTTCTAGGAGTTGAAAGTTCAACTTATACCGGCAGCTATCTTGATTTTGCAAGAATCAGGACAGGGGTATGTGGTGTACTATGACACTTTAGGATTGGGGTTGGGATGTGTTATCATGCAAGGAGACCATGTGGTTTCTTATGGTCTAAGGCAGTTTAGGGTGAATGAGAATAATTACCCAACAGACGATTTGAAGTTAGATGCAGTTGTCCATACCTTGAAAACATGGATACACTACCTATTTGGTGAGAAATTCAATGTGTTTACACACCACAAAATCTTGAAACACATTTTCTCAAAGTGATATTTAAATTGGAGGCAAAGGAGATGGATGGAGTACCTCCAAATACATGACTTTGACTTGATGTATACACTAGATAAAGGGAACTATATGGAAGATGCATTGAGTAGAAAGTCATATGATCTGTTTGTGAAAGAAGCATCAGATGAATGGAAGTTGATGTCAGTCCTAGTTGACATGCATGTGGAATGTAAAACCGAGGTGATTTTGTGGTAATCTTCTTAGCTATGCTTATTCCAGATTTGGTAAATATGGTCAAATAGGCACAAACATATGATGCAGAATGTCTGGTTATGAGTTCAAAAATCAATGGTGGGGAGACCATTGAGGGATATACACTTGATGGAAGTTTAGTTTTGTGCTTTAGAGAATGGATGGTTATACCTATTACTTTTCAAGAACAAATCCTTCATGCTTACCACCATTTGAGATTGGCTATACATCCAGGTACAAATAATATGTATATAGAGCTAAAGGCGCAGTTTTGGTGGAGTGACATGAAAAGGAAGGTGGAAGAGTTTGTCTCACGATGATTAACTTTTTAGAAAGTTAAAGTAAAGAATCAAAGACCATTAATAATGTTGTAGTATTTACCTATCCTAGTATGGAAATGGGAGCAGATTGGAATGTATTTTGTTACAGGGATTCAAAGAATAGTTCAGAAACAAGATGCCATATCGGTGATAGTAGATCATTTTACCAATTCGTCCCATTTCATTCCTATTCGTGAAGCTAATACAGTTGAGGACCTATCAAAAATATATATTTGAGAAGTGTTAAAGAGGCATGGTGTACCAGTTTCAATAGTCTCTGACAATGATCTGAGGTCCACGACTAATTTTTTGAAATCTTTATAAGAATCTCTTGGGACTCAGTTGACTATAAGCACAACATATCATCCTCAGACGGATGGGAAATCCTAGCGGATGATACAAACATTGGAAGACATGTTGCGAGCTTGTGTAATGGATTTTGGTGGATCATGGGCGGAGCATATACACTTGGTGGAGTACTCATACAATAATAGCTATCAGGCCTTGATACCCACGACTCCATTTGATGCATTGTATGGGTGTCCTTTTCATTCTCCACTATACTGGGTGGAAACAGGTGAAACTTCACTAGTCAGTACAAGCCTTGTCCAAGAAACAACAAAGATCCTGATGATTTGAAGGAGTATGGATATGGCTAAGAGTCATCAAAAACCTTATACAGATCACCGTAGAAGACCATTGTCATTCACTATGGGTGATCATGTCTTCTTGGGGAAATCTCCAAGGCTTGGGCAGTATCATTTCAGGAAATAGGGAAAGCGATATCTTAGATACTTAGGCCCTTTCAAGATACTAGAATGGGTTGGAGATGTGGCATATCAGTTGGAATTACCACCACAATTTAGTTCGGTGCATAATGTGTTCCATGTATCTTAGTTGAAAAAGTATCATCCCGATCCTGACCCTGTGATCAGATGGGATCACATTAACCTAGAGTTAAACTTTTCATTGATTCATATCTCCGTATGGATTATGGATAGGCAAGAGAAATTCTTGTATGAAAAAAGAATCGGTCTAGTATAGGTGTTATGGTAGCATGGGCAGATTGAAGAAGAGACTTGGGAATGTGAAAAGGAAGTGAAGGAGCGATGGACGAAACTCCTTTATTTTGGTGAGGGTATTATACTTTTTGAGGATGGAAAGACCTATTGTGGGGAGAATGTAGTACCCCCGGTTTCTAGTATGTAACCCTTACTTGATTATATTCATGGTTATAAAGTTAAGGGTTATGAATGGGAGAGTCGGGAGAACTTTGAATGATGTTTTGAGTAAAAGGGGATGTCGCACGGGCGGCGTGAGATTTGGCTAACAGTGCAGCCAAACTGTGCATAGTTGTTCCTTTTGAGGTAGTGTATCCCACACGGTTGGAGCATGGTTAGAGAGACCATTTGAGGAAGCCATGAGAGGGTCTACCTAGGTAGTGGCTAACTCACGATTAGTGCATGGTTTGTATAACAATGAAAACTAACCATGCAGGCACTTAAGTGAGATCATAAAAAAGTGGATCTCACACATTTTTTGCCTCTAAGTAGCTCTTTTTTTCCTTCTATGTGGCCATTAATTGAGATTTTTATTCTAATAAGGCCAAAGAAGGTTCTCCCATGATTCCATAGGTGATCCTAAGGCTTCCCTTAGCGAATCAATGTTGGATTTTTGAGGTATGTGATCGTTCTTCTTCGTTCTTGTTCCGTTTCTTAGATCTACTTAGATATACTTATTTTACTCTAATGGTTTCTTATATATACACCTTTTATAGGTGGATCTAGGTTGTTGGATGCCAAATATGATGAGATTTGGTCTCGGTCTTGTTAGGAGAATAGATCTAAGGCAGGTTCTTGGAGATTCGACCTGAGTTTCTTGAGCGTTCTTTATTTGTTTGGGTTTTTTTCAAAACCTTCAAGGTAAGAGGCTTCTTTCTCGACCCCACTTAGTAGAAATTATTTTATTTCTTTCAAATTTAATTCTTGTAGTTAAACTTATTGTGATTTTTTTGTTGAACACTTTTTGGAATCCTTCTTGAGTGATGGTTGTGAAATCTAGAAAATTGTGTATTTTAAATTAGTGCTTTGGTTCTTGGTTTTAAAACAAGGGTTTTAAAAAGGGGATTTTTTAGGATTTATGTCACATAAATTGGATTAGTTTTTTTCAATAAAATGGTATTATTTATTGAAATTTTAGGTTTCTTTGAAATTAGTTTTTCTTTGGTTTTCAATAAAAGTTTAGTTTTATTGAAGTGGTTTGTTTTGGAAATGGAAATATTTGGCATAAATGGTGTTGGTGTGAGTTCATGCTTGACATACCCTTAATAATGGATGAGTAATATTGGGGGTACTAGGGAAGTGGCCTTGGATCGGGTGTGTGTGTCATTGGTACACAAGGTAATTGGATGAGAGACCACTCATGAGTATGGAACAGTTAAAAGAAACATGCATGTGTGGGTGTGTTGTCAACTATGGAATGGGTATGTCAAATGATAATAAGAATTAGTTTTAAAGATTTTATCAGTTTTTTTATGGAAAAATAACTTGGTAGAAATTTATTTCATTTAGTTTTTTTTCCACTTGGTTGAAAACATTTTTTGGAACTTGTTTATTTTTGGTTATACACTATTTTGCTAAATTGTTTTATATAAACTGCTTTATATAAATGTGGATCAATTTTCTATCCTAGTGACATGACTAGATAAGTCATTAGGGAAAACCTTAAAAGTTTTATACTCACCACTTCCTTGGCACTTTGGTGCTTTTGCAGATGCAATCTTTCGGGACAGGGCAAAATGTAACATTTCCCACGTTTTTAGCACTACCTCGTGATTCTTGGGCGGGTCGGTGATTGTGGATCTTGATTCTTGTAGAGAACAGAGTCTTGTGGTCTCTTGAGTGTATTAAGTTTTTTATTTAATGTGTACTTTGACACTATTTTTGTATTCCTCTATTGCACAATTTGATGTGGTTTTGAGATACATGAAGTTGTTTAGTTTTCTTTCTTTTGTTCATGCATCATTTAGTGAATGGTTTGGTGATGGTTTGTTGGTTTATTAGTTTATTTCTTAACGGCTAAATCGTTCCCAACTTGTATTTTAAACCTTTTGGAATTTATTTCTTGCCTTTGGTGTCTTAGGGATGACACTTAAGTCTAAGTAACGACTCGTTGGAATCTCAAGCCAATGAGAGATGAGCGGGTCATTACATAAACAAAAATATTTTCATATAGGATGAGATTTTAATTAAGGAGTAATGATTAAATAATATTTTAGAAGAATATATGATTTTAATGTGGATTTATAGTGATTTAGGTTATTCATGGAATTAATTATCATATAATGAAGATTATATAATTACAGTATATACAATTTTGTATATATATATATTTTTATGGCTAATGTTAGTTGGAGATCAAGGTTAAATTAATCTCTTGAGAATATGTGACCAAATAATTATGATTTTTTGGGTTTCTAAATTAGTCAAAAAAAAATTGAATAATTTTAGAGTTTTTTATTTATAAAATTATCTAATTTTAACATTATGTGTTATTTTTGATTATTTTGAGATTAATTTTGTATTTCTTCATATTACGGTTTATTCATTTTTAGAATTGTCTTACCTTGATCTCATCATTTTGTTTTTGGATAATGCCTAAAGATATGAGGAATAACTTCTTTTATTTTTTTGGAATTATGTGATCCATTATAAGTGATTTTAGTTCTATAATAATGAAATATTCATCTTGAATACTCATCGTTTGGAGAAAAATATGAGAATGTGTTAGAAATTGATTAATAGATGAAACTTTACATGTCATGTAAGTATATTTCTCTAATTTATTTGTATAAATAGTGAATAAGTTCCTTAAATAGAAGAAAATAATATTTAAAGAAATATATTATCCTTTTATCTTCATTTCCAATGAATTAATTGGATTTTTCACATATTTTTTTACAGTTTTGTGGCCATTAAATTTGTTTCGATCATTCAATTTATCACGATCAATGAACTTTTTCACTATCCATCATTATTTAGACATTAAAATTTTCCACCATGCCTAAATTTTTACTCTACACTAATGTTCTCATATTTGTATACCGGTTATGTGTTATTCCTTATGACCTTCATACTTTCCTTTATCTCTTATAAAGAGGATGTTTTATTACCCCTTTCTACAATGTGAGATTTCAATAATTGTATTTTAAAATATCAAATCATTTGTTACCAAGGTTATGTTCAAATTACTCTGACAAAATTTATTAAGGATGATTTAATATAATATCCCATTACTTTAAATGAAAGACTACATTCCATTGCATACAAGATAAGAAACACTAATATTAAACGAACCACAAAATATTATTATTTATATATGACCGTTATAAATTAGCTACTGAATCAGAAGGTATGAGTGGGATTAAACACATTATGAAATATATATAAATGTTATAATTAGTGTAAATGTATTTTTAATTTTGAGAAAATAAGCACTCAATTTTTTTGGTAAATCAATTTTATTCTTTCAAAATTTATTTTCATAAAAAATGGTTATTATTATTTATTTTGAGGTAATATTATAATTATTATTCTAAAAATTTAAGAAATGTTTTTGATAAAATCATATAATTTTTGAAATCAGCTTGTTCAAATTAAATTAGTGTGAATTATTTTAACTTTTCTTAAAATATTAATTTTCCAAAAATTGTGAAAAATAATAATTTGTAATGAAAACAAAATTTACATTTCAAAAAATAATAAAGTTTAGTTTTTTTAAATGTTCTCAAAGTAAAAATAGTTCAATTATATCATTATATATAAAATTATGTACATTAGAATCAATTTTACTATTTAATTTGGTATAAAAATATTTTTATTCTTAAAAAATATTTTTTTTCTAAAAAACTGTGTTTCATTTGAGTTTTAATTTTAATTTTTAATTTATTTATTCTACTTATTAAAATTTAATCATAAAAAATGGATTTCATATATGTAATCGGGAGGTTAAAATTGGGTAAATAGGTCCCTTTTATTTTTGGTTATTATGAATTGTAACCATAATAAATAATTTCCACCATGGTAAGGGTAAATTGGGTTATTAATGTTAAAAATAATATGATATGGATATAAAAAATGAACCTAAAAATTTATTATATCCTATTGGATGAGTTTATTTCAACCATTTCCATCCATATTTTGAAAATATGGAATCTCGGTGCTATATTTATTTGATTTTAACCATTATAATATTTGAGTAAAAGATAATTAAAAAAATGTTACTTTCTTCTTTTTAATATATATAATATTTTGTGATAAGGATGAAAAAAACATATGTTCATATATAAATATTTATTTTAATGATAAATTAATTTTTATCATGGTTATTTATTTTTAATTATTAGTGTTAAAATAATTACCTAAAACTCTTATGCAACGATGACATTATATTTATTCAATTAATATATTAATGAAATAAATGGAACTATTTTTTTGAAAGTAATATAATTTGTATGAATTATTGTTATACATGTATTTTTTTAGAGAAATATATCATTATAGGTTTTATAAAGGATTATATTTCAATTCCTATTGTGTCTTATTTTTTTCCATGTCAAATTAAATGAATACAGTCAAAAATGACATTAATGGAATTTTATATTAAATAATATTTTATTAAATTATTTAAATGTTATAAAAATATTGAAATAGTACAATTATAATTAAAAATGGTTTAAAATTCATAAAATATCCTTTTTTGATCCAATTATTAAAATATACATAAAATTACAACTATTTAGTATTGAATATTCATTACCATGGTTATGAATAAAATTGCTTATCTAAAGGGTTAAACCAAAAGGATAAGGTTTGAAAAGATATAAAAATATAAAAATATTTTATTGGGTTGTTATATTAACACAATATCATCCTTATATTAATATATTTTTGGAAGTATTTGACATGAGTTAGACACATATTATATTATAATATTTCATGTAAATCCAAAAATAATATAAATGATATTTTATAATAAATAATTTTTTATTATATGATTTAAAATTCCTGAAAAGCTTATATTCATCCAAGTTATTGGGATATGGTTGAGAAATATCAAGCATACATTTATGTTCTATTTTTATTTTTATTGTAACTATCCTAACCCCTAAAGGGTTAGAAACTTTATTATCATGGTAATCATAAAAAAGGGTTAAGAGAAGGTTAAAAGAAAATGATAAGGGTGAAAAAAATAACGCAAAATTGTCAATTTTTATTTTTATGATATATTTTATTCTTAAACTAATCTTAAATTTGAATAATTTTAATTTGGGGACATTTTTACATGAAAATTAATATATATTAATTTAATGCTTCAAGAAATTCTTAGAGTGAAACTCCCATCTCTTATAATGTGACACATCATATATACCATTCTTAACACTTGAAAAACCGGTTGGATTATCCAATACTTTACCAAATACCATATGTACATAACTAACCACATCATAGATTTATTTTTTAGATAATAAATGTGACCATGGAAGGATTTCAGTATAAACCTAAAGAGGTTGTCTAGAGAACAAATATGGTTTTTAACCAATCATTTTCATTTTATTTCTTCTCATACCTCAATAAAATATTTTCCATCCATTAATAAATAATAACATAATTATATAAAATACATTTAAATTTTGTTATGTTATTTACATACCATATATCTATCTCCTATTCAATCAAATGGGAAATGAAACTACCATTTGTGTGTATGACGTACTACCGGCTTGTAAACCGATGTAATTTATTTTTCGTCATAGCCTCACACAACTGGTCATAAGGATAGAATTAATTTTTATATATGATATACATTATATATTTATAATATTTAAATTAAAATATATCATCAAATTTCTTACCTTTACATCCATTAAAAAATTACAACATCGTTCATGCGTATATGTGGACAACCACCTCCATGAAGCGATGTGATCTATTATCCATCACCACATAACATGGCTAATATTTATAAGAATATATACAGAAATAATATGGAATTTAAAATATAATCATCTTTATATAAAGATAAAATAATACTTTCCTTATTTCCATCATGATATTTGAAAAATGGAATATTTACTCATGCGTATGTACAACTTACCATCTCCATGATTGTTTAATAGTTAAAATTTTCATAACCATATTTCATGGTTTGTTTTAAAAGTATAATTAATGTATAAATTTTTTAATTATTTCAGTATTATTATTTTTTATATGATGAAATAATTTTTCTTTAACACAATCAACCTATCAAAGTCAATTTGGACACATGAGTCGAATATCATTAAAACTTATGACGTGGACACTATTAATTAATTAATTCAATATGAAATGGTATTAAATAAAATAAAAGTAATCATGAAATTTAAAAAGGTTCTTAGTAAAGTAAATAATAAACATATTTCAATTATTCAGGAAGATAAATAATGTACACGATGAGTCAGACTTGACATAAGGGACACATTAACATAATACCTCATTTTAAAAGTTTAAAAGATTTATTTTCTAAATATTTATCTTCTATATCATAATTATTTAAATTATTTAATAGATTCCTTTATGTTTAAATAAATTAATTATAATGTATATTTTATTTATCCTTTAACATTATTTTATTGGTTTTCTTAAGGGTGACTTTTGAGTTAATGCTCTTATAGAAATGCAAAAGGGCTGTTTTATTTAAACATATATAGTGTCCACTATTTTTCCATTTCCAAAATTGATTTAGTTTTTGCCTTAATTTAAAATATTTAATATTTTATTCAAATAAAAAATCATAATCTCTTTTTTATAGGTATTGTATTTTTGAAAATGTTTTTTAAATGGAAATGGTATTTCGATATCTGAAAGTGTTTTGTATATGAGTTTAAAAGAGTTTTTCAAGGGTTTTATTATAAAAAAGGTTTAAGAATAAAAAAGTTTTATACATTATTTGATACTTGACTATTATATTTGATGAATAAGTGATTCAATTATCACTTATATGATGGGTGATCCTTATAGATCTTATATGATGGGTGAGCTTGATATAGCATATACAAACGGGTGAGTCCAATACAGCTTATGTGATGGGTGAGCCCCTTTTTAGCTCCTTAATGCATTTGGTAGTGTTAATTGTATTTAAATTAAAATATGGATTTTACTAGTGTGGTTTCTCTTATGGATTTAACTGGGATATTGTTTTTTCTGACATGGTTTATTTATATGATGCTCTAAGTCACCTAAAATGGGGTTTTATTTGTATTCTATGAGTTTTAAAGTTTCTGTTTGAGAAAAAGTGTGTCCTTTTCTAGTAGAAATGGTTTATCATATACATTATAAGAATAATGTGATATGGGTAAGAATTTAATGGGTTTTAATGTTTTAAAATGGACTAAATGATTTCTTCTTTTATATCCCTTACCAACCTTTTTTTTCTCATACATTTTTTAAATATTTTTCATAGGACATAAATATGATTAGAAATGTTAATAAATTAATAGCTATAGGTATGGAGGATTAATTAAATGAATCTATCATGCATTTATAAATAACAGGATTTTTAAATAATGGGTAATATGTGGTAGTGGTTTATATGAAGTTGTTTTTATTAATTATCTAAAAATTTATACCTAAAAGTTACTTGGGTATACAAGTGATCCCATATTTTATTTTGATGTTGTAGGATTCTTTGGGTTAAAATTGGGTCATTATTATCAGAATAAAATCAAAAAATGTAAATATTGTATTTTTTAACTAAATATAGGATTGGATGTTTAGTTTTATTTCATTTACACCTGATAATTCCATGTATGCGGCTTCTCATTTAGAGTAGTAATCCATTTAAAATTCAGTCGGGGGTATTATTTTTGTTCCTTGGAGTATATGTGGTTTACTTAGAGTAATATTTTACTAATATTATATAGGTTTTGAATATTTTTTTGAATTATAAATTCAAAAAGAAGTGGATGAAATAATTTTCCCCTTCCTATCAACGAATTTTACCTACCCTTGAGTGTACTTATATAGTGTAATAAGTCACCAAACCATGTCTATTACGCAATGAGGAAGAGATATTATAGGAGATTCATTATCATAAAGTGGAAATTTAATCATCGTATGTTATTTCACATGTTCCATGGTCATTCTATATGGGATGAATCAAAAACCCTAAGATCATTCAAAAAGTACCTTTTGATAGGTGTCATATTAAAATCTAGATTCCCATCAGGAAAGTATCACGACCACAGATGAAACACACCTATAAAATTAATCTCACTAAGTAATAATCCAACTACAAGGATGATATCACTCCCCTATTAATAATAAAAAAAGGTGAAACTTAATCTACCCCCAGAAAATCACTAAGGAGAAATCCTACTCACCTCATACTCCTAATTCACAACACACACCATGGATTTATCACAACATTATATTAAATATCTAAGTATCTGTATGTAAAAATAAATCAAATATCCATTTTTTATCATTAAATCAATTTCGCACTTAACCTCATGACTCACTCAATGTATTTGATGTTGGTCATGGGTTACATACTTCACTAATTTCCAAAATGTATCTCAAGGTTCCTATATAATGAAACCAAAAGGAAACCTAATATATTTCACAATCAAAATTAGGGAACCCATTATCTATTGAATGTTATTGTATATGTTCTCTATGTTATAATGCATTGTCATTAAAAAATTATAACAAAATGGACACATTTAAAAAGGAATCTCATATAATCATACAATATTTATAAAATAATGTTTATTCCTCACAATGTCTAATATACTAAAACCATTATCAAACTATTATCTCTTGGATTTAATCAAAAATATAATTAAAACACCTCATTATGAATCATTAAATAGGTAATAAAACAACCAAATTTACAATATTAATGGTTTTATCTACAAGCCCAAGAAAATACTCCTAGGAATCTAACCTAAATAATATATTTTCTTTCCAATGGAAATAAAGTAAAATTTTATTTAGTGAAAAATAATTTTTCATTAAATACCATTTCTAAAAACTTATTTAAAACAATCCATTAATTTTTAAATTAACACTCTAAAAATTAATTCTATTGAATTCCTTTTATATAGGAATATTTTTTTTTTTAAAGTAATGTAAAAAACCAAATAAAACAACCATAAATTTAATATAATGTCTCATTGGTTCATGTTGAACTAAGGCCCCAACAATGAACAATTTATTAAGATATACAATCCCTATTGAAAATTAGGATGACGTGATAAATCATACTAATAAGGTGATAACAACCAAATTTAGGAAACATAACAAAAATAAAAACATTTAAAAACCATAAAATAATCTCTGTGATCAATATAACCAATGATTAATCTCCACCTACCTCCTCTTATATCCAATTTATAATATATTTCTTATGTCGAGCTCCATCATGCCCAAATAGACCCTACCTAATCATGAATCGGAATAATTTTACAAGAAAATCAATTTGGATTAAAACCCCTAAATTCTATAATCATTTTAAACCACACCAGGATACTATAGTGTGACTAAACCATGAGAAAAAAGGTTATGTGAACTCCTTACACACACATAATTTATCTACTAAATATTCCATGATATGTTTTCCATATATTAAAAATGTGTTCGATAACATGCATTTCACGATACAACCAACATAAAAAAACAAAAACATATTAAGAGAAATTTATTCCTAAAGATATAATAAATACTAATATGGTTAAACATTAGTTTTATTACATTTATATGGTAGACAACTAATATGAGTTAATATATGAAAAGATTATTTTTGATAAAATTAATTTATCATTATATTATGAATTTTATTTTAAAAGATAAATTTATTAAAGTTAGAATTCAAAATTGATAAATAAAGTTAATTTTCTAATTTGTCATAATAAAATGTTACTATTTTGAAATTTTTATTTATCTTTTAAAAAGGATTATTTTTAGTAAAAAAATATAGATTTTGAAAAAATTATAATTTTCTATGCTTTTATCATTATGTAAGTGTATCAGAAAAGGTTAAAAATCCATTAAGTAAGAAAAAATTTATTTTAGTAATAAAATTATATATATTAAAATATTATTTTAACTTATATATCCTAGTTCTAATGTTTTTATGATTAAATTAAAATTATTCATTAATAAAATATTTTTTTGGTATTTTCTTCTAATTATGTATTTTTACTGCCAAATTCCTTTTTTTGATAGAAAATCACCCTAATCTATATTTTTAATAATCCCAATTATTTTAAAAAAATTGTATTTATGATAATATTATCATGCACATAAATTTTCTAATTTAATAATGTACCTTTATTAAAAAAATGGCGTTTACACATGATGTGCGTATATCATAAAATTATCATTTAAAAACTTTAAATGCTTAATTAGATAAAATTATTTAGAAATATAAATTAAGAAGGTTAAAATTGGGTAATTTTTCCAATGTTAATTTTTTCATTAGTATTAATTATAGAGTTTGAGAAATAATTACCAAGTTTAAATTAAATTTGGGTAAATTTTTAAAATTTTAAAGGAAAATATTAAATACATTGTAGGATGTATCAAACATTTTTTTATGTGGATAATATTTACATGAACAAAACTTACCCACTACATTTTTTAATTTTTTATCCATTTAACTATGAATAATAATATTATTTTTTTGAAAATCTAATAGTTACTTCCAAAACTATTCATTCCTTCAATTATAAAAGAGTAACACTTCAAACACTTTACGAGTCCCCAATTCCTTAAATTTATTCTAAAAAATTATCCAAAATTATCCTATTAGAACGCTATCCCTACATAAAAATATTTTGGTCTCTATTAGGCAACAAATTTCCTTCATTTACAAGGATAATTATAAGAGAAATTCAAGGCCTAGATGTGAGAATTTTTAACTACATAACACATCTTATTAATTATCAATTTTTAAATTTTATCTATACACATTGATATATTTATATTAGTATCACTTATATAAAATAATTTAATAATATTAATTGTATTATCATTATCTATGAATCTATCCCATCCATTATGGAAAATGAAATCACCATTCATGTGTATGTGTGGACTACCACCTCCATGAGAAACAAAATTCATTTTTTATCCCCATCCATCAATTATAGTTCCATGATTGGATTTAATGAGTATATATTGTAAGAACCCAGATCTTCATTCAGGTATGTTTTTCCTTTTTCTGGTGTTTTTAAGAAAAATGAATTTTCTAGAAATTTTTAAAGTACACGCCATGTACTCTTCCCCGGATCGAAGCCTTCTGCTGGCCATACCTGAGTCACACACACAGTGTGTAGGGGTGATGTGGAGGCCGATTTAGGCGGAGTACAGAAAGGACCCATTACACACCATGTACTCTAAAAGTACACACCATGTACTTTCTTTTTTTTACGAAACGGAACGGGGTCGCGCCTAACCCATGTTTTCATCTTCTTCTCCAGATTTCGTCTGCTGGAGAGCGACTGTACGACCGAACCTTCGATGAGCTCCCGCCTCTTCATCCCTTCTCCTATTCGAGCGTGGTCAATTGCATTGGAATATTAGCAGTGA
The DNA here is from genome assembly GCA_963277665.1 of Viscum album. Classification (NCBI taxonomy): domain Eukaryota; kingdom Viridiplantae; phylum Streptophyta; class Magnoliopsida; order Santalales; family Viscaceae; genus Viscum; species Viscum album. The sequence continues at coordinate 1,689,822,644 of OY728137.1, read as the reverse complement.
TGCCTCCCTTCTACTTGAGTCTTGTTTCTTGATTCCTCTTGGTTTCCCAGTTATCATAGGTTGAGCGTTTTGTGCGTTTTCTTAGATCTACATCGTTCAAAGGGGAATCTGTCATCGTGGTTCATGTATATCGATCACCTAGGATCTAGGTAGGTGGTTTGTGCCTTTCTGTATAAATTTGATGAATATTTTGTGCAAATTCCACCAATACCCTTGAACGGGGTATTGCATGTTCCTATTTTTCCCTTGTTGTATTGCCTGCTTTGATTTATTGATAGAGTATATGTTTTGCCTGTGATTATGGTAGCTTTACTGTACCTTGGATTTCTGATATGCATATTCTTCCTGTTTGGCATTTTTCTAGTTCCCATGCTTAGTTGTAGGATAGTGGAACTGCTACCTTGTTTTGCTGCTGAGTCTTAGTTGATAGCCAAGTAGTTCTTGAGGTTTACTTAGAAGATGCACGCACACTGATCATGTTTATTTTCACTCAGGACTGTGAGAACCTAGAGTAGTAGACCAAAGAGAGAATTGATGGAAGGGCTTCTCCAGAGTGTCTTTTATTTACGATACGAGACCACATGGGGAATTGACGTTGAGTGCGTCCTCAGAGGGTCTGTAGTTCCTCGACGCAGGCCACAGGGGGAATAGACATTGAGTGCTTCCCCAGAGAGCCTTTAGCACGATACGAGACTATTGGGGGAATTGACGGTGAGTGCTTCCCTAGAGAGTCTATTAATTTCAGAGCTGAACCAGAGGGGTGAGACTGCATGTGCCTCTTAGAGGGTTGCTGGTACTTATAGGTTGAACCATAGGGGTTAGGCTGTGAGAGCTACCCAGAGGGTTACCTGTTTTCTTTTTTTGCTGGCTACTTACTTGCGTACTTTATTTGTTAGATCTATGGATTACAGCTGCTTGTGCTTTCCTGTTTACTGCTTCTTGTTTTATTACTTGCCTTGTATTCATTGACTGTTAGGCACAAATATTTGGGTGATTGCCTACTGGGATTGTATCTCACACCCTATTTGGGCCATGCTTTTGGGCCCAAGCAGACTATTTTTTTGCAGGTATAGATAAGGGAAAGCGCCATTCTACTTCAGGTTCTTGATTGCACTGGAGATGGAGAGCATGGGACCGAGCTGGGGATCACGATGCTGGGGAGTTTATTTTGTTTTTCTTTTGCACTTGTTTTCAGTTGTATTCCAGTATGTTGTTATGTTTTCCTCTTTCCATAGATACTTGTACCTGCTGCATCATTGTCATCATTTCTATATATATATATATTCATTGCTTCCGCTGTTTAGTTTCTGCTGTTATGCATGTTGTTACTGCTTCCGCTGTTGACTGTTGTTTTTCCGCTGTATACCTTACCGAATGAGGGCATAGTTTCCCCACTAACTCACCAAGTCCCTCGCTGCTAGTCGGTAGCCTTTGACATTCAGGGAAATGCGCTTGAGGTTATGTGGCGAACCTGGTACAGGGCACCAATGGAGGGGCTCCGGATTCGGGTCGTTACAAAGTGGTATCAGAGGAGTTCTTTTCTCTTGCATTACTGTTTGGAGACTTTAGCCAGGGATAATACAGATTCGGTACTTGGTATTAAGCTGTTCTCAGGAGTAGCTAACCCGTGTATAGGGAAAGACCATACTACCTCGTTAATTGCAGTTTGCTGGTTTTGAGTTTTTATGGTTGATATGTTTTCACCTAGAGTGACTCACATGACTTGTGCGGTTATTGTTTTGATATTTCAGTTTTATTTCTGTCGCAACCCGATGAGATGAGGGTATTCCATCTCTTTCATCATGTAGGCACTTCTAGAAATCACATGCCATTCATTCTTTCCATGCCATCTAGGGTGCATTAGCGATTTCATGCTGTTGTGATAGGCCTTGTGTAGATTATGCATGCTGTTGTGATAGATGCTTGATAGAATCCATGCTGTTATGTTAGAGAGCTGTTGTTTTTCCTGGTATGTGACTACAAAATATGTTGAGCTTTGATTTGTGGGGAGTATGGGCCCTCGCGAATCGGAATTTGACACCTCTTTCCCTTATTTCTAGTGTTTCTGGGAGTCTGAGCAGTTTTTGAGCTACTATCCAAAAAAACCCAGAATACACGGCGTGTACTTTTTGGATACACGTCGTGTAGTTTTCAGGCCGTGTCACTGACCGTGTGAGCAGAACACAGTGTCATGAAAGTAACTTTGGGAACACGCCATGTACGATTGGTTCACGATGTGTAAGTTCAGAGCTCTGTACCCGACCATGTCACTAATAACACGGGCCGGGGAAGCTTGGGTATAAGACTCCGTGTCCTTAGGGAGCACGCCGTGTAGTCCTGTCTAGGTACCCAGCTGTGTCACGAACAACACAGGCCGACGTTACCTTCTTTTCCACACGCCGTGTTTGTTCGGAACACGCCGTGTAGTCTTGTCTAGGTACCCGGCCATGTCACGAACAACACGGGACGAGGTCACCTTGCCTATGTACGCCGTGTTTGTTCGGAGCACTCCATGTAAGGTTCATCCATGTAGACGGCCGTGTGTATCACAAACATGGGCCGCCGAATCCTTGTCTAATACACACTATTTGTGTTAAGAACACGCCGTGTAGTCTCGGGTTAAGTCGGACCATGTGGGTTAGCCATTTAAGGAGACTCGGGCAGGGGAATAGATTTCAAGTACATTCTATGTGTGGGTTCAACACGCCATGTAGTTTGAAGTGTACACGACTTGTAGGGCAGGAGTACACGCCCATGTCAGTGGGTTAAGAAGACACGCCGTGTAGTTTTATACACGCCGTGTAGTCAAGTTTTGTAAACTTGTGTGTTTTTCTTCCCCTATTTCCGTTTTGTACTCTTGTGTTCTCTATCCTTGTTTTCCTTATCTAAGGTGTGATTTTGATCTTTCAGAGCTATGCCTTCGAGATTTCCTCCGGTCGTACGTCTATCGTCGGGCAGTGATCAGATGTTAGATAGGGCTGATCAGGGACTTCCTGCCGATCCTCCAGTCAGGCCAGCCTTGGCACCAGCTGTTATACCAGTTTCAGGTGCTGATGCGCAGTTCAGGGAAGGTTTCATGAGGATGATGCAGGACTTCCAGGGAGAGATGCCTCCTGCCACGTCTATGGAAGACTTGACGTGGGTTTTCCAGCAGCAACATCCTTCTACTTTCTTGGGGGAAGGAGGACCTCAGGCTACAGAGTCATGGCTGGAAGCCATGCTGACTATCTTCGAGCATCTGGAGACACCTTTAGAGAGGTGGGTCAAGCTCGCCACCTACGTGCTCCGAGACTCCAGCAAGAGGTGGTGGGACATGATCTCATAGGCAGTTCAGTAGCACGCTATGGCTTTGGGGGAGTTCCAGCGCGTGTTCTATGACTACTTCTACCCGGAGACCCTAAGGGCCGACCAAGCCTGGGAGTTTATGAGCTTAGAGAAGGGTACTCTTTCTCTCATGGAGTATTCCGCTCATTTCACCGAGCTGCAGCGCTTCATGCCCCTCTGGGATGGGAGTTGGGTTTTCTTAGCAAGGAAGTTTGAGGATGGTCTCAGGTGGGAGATCCGCTCACAGGTGAACATCTTACAGCTGACTTCCATTACTTCCATCATCAACCAGGAACTGATTACAGAGCGCAGTTTGAGAGACATTGGAGCTGTGAGCCAGGGTGGTTCTGCTTCCAGAGCTAGTCTTCCTCTAGATGATAGCAATAAGCACCGTAGAGAGCCTACATGTGGTGATACGAGGAAGCGAGATGCATCGTCAGGCAGCCAGGTGACTTGCTTCCAGTGCGGCCGGTCAGGGCACACGAGGCCGCAATGCTAGAGGGACCCCATGGAGTGGCGATCTTGCGGCAAGATGGGTCACCTTCAGCGTTTCTGCCAGGTCTTCTCACCAGTAGCTGGTGACCGGGGTTCTCCCATGACTCCTTGTTCAGGATCAGCACCACCAGTTTCTCACCAGTGGGGGAACTGGAGTTCTTCCGGCCGTTTAGGCCGAGGTGGAGGTCGAGGATGTGGTGGTCATCCACCAGTTCCTCAACACCAGTAGGGAGGTCCATCTCAGAGTGGTCAGCCAGGGGCATAGGGTCACGGTACATGCCAGTCTTTTGCCATGGAGCAGACTTATTGGGAGCAGGATCCTGGCCCTTCTACTGTTCGAGGTACGATTTCAGTAGCCTCAGTTTTATCTTCATCCCTTTTTGATACTGGTGCTATGCATAGCTTTATCTCTGTTGCTGTTGTGGAGAGCCTTGGAATCTGCATCTTTTCTTCTGCCGACTCGTTGACACTAGACACACCTTTGGGGGTGAGGACATCTAGTGTATGCCAGTGTAGAGAGTGCCCTCTTGAGGTTGCATGGTATTGCTTCTTATGGGATCTCTATGTCCTAGAGATGACAGGATATGATGTCATCCTTGGAATGGATTTATTTATTCCCTTTCAAGAAGTCCTCGACTATTATCGCCATAGAGTGAGCTTCATTTCACCAGAGGGCGGGTCTTTTCTCCATAAGGGCGAGTGGGACGTTCGGGCGAGTCAGGCAGGACTCGAGCATCTTAGGCTAGGAAGGGTGACAACCAAGATTGCTAGTATTTATCTGGATGATCTGGGGACTCTATAGTTGGATTTTCCTCCAGTGGTGGATTGCTTCAGGGACATCTTTCCAGAGGACTTTTCAAGTTTTCCTCCAGAGCGTGAGGTAGACTTCTCTATTGAGCTCGTGCCAGGAGAGGCACCGATGTCCATTCCTCCATACAGGATGGCTACACCTGAGTTGGAGAAGCTCAAGAAGCAGTTGGAGGGGCTACATGCTAAGGGTTTCATTCAACCCAGTACTTCTCCTTGGGGTTCGCCTGTCCTGTTTGAAAAGAAGGCAGACAGTACCCTTCGGCTTTGTGTGGATTATCTGAAGCTGAACAAGTTGAAGGTCGAGAACCGATATCCTTTGCCAATAATTGATGACCTTTTTTATCATCTTCGAGGAGCCAGGTTGTTCTCAAAGATTTATTTGAGGTCCGGTTACCATCAGTTGCGTGTTAGACCATCAGATATACCTCTGACAACCTTCATGAGAAGGTATGGTCAATACGAGTATACAGTCATGCCGTTTGGTCTCACGAATGCGCCTGTAGTTTTCATGGAACTGATGAACTGAGTGTTCCATCCTTACTTGGACTTATTTGTCGTGGTCTTCATGGAAAATATCTTTGTGTAATCTCACACTCGACACAACCATGCCACACATCTTGAGATCGTTCTGAGTACACTGAGAGAGCATCGACTTTATGCTAAACTCTCAAAGTGACACTTATGGATGGATCAGATTCACTTCTTGGGTTACGTCATCTCAGAGGCAGGAGTATCAGTGGACCTAGAGAAAGTGAGAGCTGTAGTTTCCTGGGAGCAGCCGAAGAATGTCTTTGAGGTACGAAGTTTCCTAGGACTTGAAGGATACTACAGATGATTCATTCCGGACTTTTCTCATCTAGAAGCACCTTTGACAGGTTTGACCAAGAAGGGGGTGAAGTTCTTATGGTCAGATTCTTGTGATTCAGCCTTTCAGGAGCTGAAAGGGAGGTTGACTTTAGCACTGAAACTAGTCTTGCCGGAGCAAGGAAAGAACTACACCGTTTACTGTGATGCTTCAGGTATCGGGATGGGAGCTGTGCTTATGCAGGGGGATGGAGTCATTGCATACGGGGCTCGGCAATTGAGGCCACATGAGAGGAACTACCCTATGCATGATCTGGAGTTGGAAGCTGTTGTTCATTCCTTACACTGTTGGAGACACTATCTGTTGGGAGAGAACTTTGTGGTCTTCACTGACCACAAGAGTCTCAAGTATATTTTCACTCAACGGGATCTGAACCTGAGACAGCGTATGTGGGTCGAGTACCTTCAGTCTTTTGATTTCGAGCTTGCCTATACGCCAAGGAAAGGCAACGCAGTGGCAGATGCATTGAGTAGGAGAACTCATATTCAGGCAGTTCAGGAGGTCATCAGTGAGTGATAGCTGATGGCTATGTTCTCTAAGATGCATCTGGAGGTGCACGACATACAGGGACAAACTTTCCTATCTTCTGTAGCTCTTACCTCTACACTTCATGATCGAGTACAGATGAGGCAGCTATCAGACTCTAAAGGCTTAGTGATAGAGATAATATTTTCATAATTTTTAATATGTGTTTCAATGATTTAACCCCTTACAATTAATCAATTTTATTTGATTTGCATCATTTTAGTATTTTTGGTGAATTATGGGCTTAATCGTGGAAATTGGTTAATTCTGGAAATTTAGCAGTTTTGTGGAGCTTCTGTATTTCGGGCATATATTTTATATTTTTTATCCAAATTGTATGGTTCCTATTTTGTAGGATTTCTATGCTCGTTGGCTTCATTTTATCCTTCTGGACCCAATGCTCAATCCATCATTTGGAAGCTCAAATTCAGCTCACAAACCAGGCCTCGAAAACTGTGTACAGATTTGGAATGTTTTAATGATGAGCTTGTATCTAGAAGCTGACCGATCCAATGGAGCTGATATTCGACAAGGAGCTGTAATGGGAATTAATGAACATCTTTCATTAAGGAGGCCACGTCTGAATCGGCTGTTTTCAAGATCTTAATGTCATGGGAAGTTGGAGTTGTGGAAGACAAAGAGTCACAAGGACAGAATTAAATATCCGGAGTAATGTGGCCATATCTCCTTCATACGTGGACCAATTAAGCTCAAATTTTGTGGGTCGACAGAGGAGATTGAGGGGAACAACTTTCAAGAAGGGACAATTCTCAAAATCGGTCATTTAATATTCCAACCGGACTCAAACTTTCGGGGGAGTAATTTTGGAGGGAAATTTTCTACTCCCCAATCCTATAAATAAGAGTATTCACTTCCATTCAAGGGGGTTGAAGAAGGTGAAAGAAGGGCTGTGCTGGAGGATTGAGTTCTTGATGTTCTTTTTATTTTCTATTTTCTTTTTACTTAGTTTTATTATGCTCTCTTCTTCCCCTTTCAACTCTAATACCCTTCACATGGAGGGGTAAAACCTTTGAGTGATCGGGGAAGGGGGAGTTTCTCTTTTGTAATGTCGGAGTTTTGTGCTTAAATGTAAAACCTTATCTTTCTTCTGAATGACATCTATTATCAGTGTTTCCCAATTCTCTTAATGCGATCGTGTTTTGAGTTTGGTGTATTCATTTTTAATAGCTTTGGTTAAAGACTTTTTATCTCCCTCTGCCTAGTGCAATTTGTCTCGATCGAGCAGATTGTGTTAGGTAGTGAGTGTCTAACGATCGTTGGCACGTGTGTGGAACTAGTAAACTTTTTCTAGAGTTCTAGGGAGCAACAATTCCCGATCGGGACTTGCCTTAGTTGTTTAGGAATTGTTTATGAACTTCCATGCACATAGGAGTGAGTTCTATTTTCTTCTTTAATCAAGGGTGATAGATGACTCGATCGAGGAGTCTTTCATTTGTCATTCAAAAGGAAGAGAGGTGAGATGATCTTTGTGACTATGATGACATTACAAAAGGTGATCCTACCCTGACCCCATCACTCTCTTCATCCATTTGTGTTCAACCTTTCATTTCAATTGCTTGTTTTATTTTTCAACTCAAACAACTTTCAAAAAGAACCTTTTCTTCTCTCTTTAATTTAAGTGACAAATATAATTGTTGTGCACTCCTCTCTGGAGACAACTTAGGTTACCCACTTTACTGCATTTTAACTTAGGTTTTATTTGTTTTTGTCACACCACACGACAGGCACGTGTCACTTAGTCCTGCGGGAGAGTGTGTCAGGAGAGGACCCTCTTCTCGGATGGGCAGTGGGAAAGGATGCGATCTTGCATTTCTAGGGACGTGTATGGGTGCCAGTATACATACGCGAGGAGATGATGCAGGATTTTCATTCCTCAGTTTGGGCAGTTCATCCTGGCATCACCAATATGTATCGGGATCTTCATCTCCAGTACTGGTGGCCAGGTATGAATAAAGATGTTGCTGGTTTTGTCATGATATGTTCTACTTGTCAGTAGGTGAAGGCAGAGCATCAACGACCGGCAATCCTTTTACAGCAGTTACCCATTCCGGAGTGGAAGTGGAATGATGTCGCAATGGACTTCGTGACTGGGTTTCCAAGGACGCCTCGAGGGAACGATGCTGTTTGGGTTGTCGTCGATAGGCTTATGAAGGTTACACACTTCATTCCGATTAAGGAGACCTCCAGTGTTGATGATATGGGGAAACCTTACATCCGAGAGATCATTCGTCTACATGGAGTTCCACACTCCATTTTTTCAGACAGGGATGCACGCTTTACCTCTCGGTTCTGGAAGGGACTTCAGAATACCTTGGGTACACAGGTACTTTTGAGTACAACATACCATCCCCAGACTGATGGCCAGTCCGAGCGCACGATCCAGGTGCTTGAGGTTATGCTCCGAGCTCGTATCCTAGACTTTGGCAGTTCTTGGGAGTAGCATATCCCTTTAGGGGAGTTATCCTACAACAACAGTTTCTAGGAAACCATTTATATGTCACCATACAAGGATTTGTACGGTAGGCCATGCCGATCACCCTTATGCTGGTTGGAGGAAAGAGTGGCAGCTTTTCTAGGACCTCGTCTCGTTCAGGAGACCTTAGAACAGATAGAGCTGATTCAGAAGAGGATGGATACGACACAGTCTCGATAGAGGTCTTATGAGGATCAGCGGAGACGACCTCTGGAGTTTTAGGTCAGAGATCAGGTTTTCCTATGTGTCACACCGAGGTTGGGACGCAAAAGGATTCAGAGAGAGGGTAAGCTTTCACCATGGTACGTCGGGCTGTTTGAGGTTTTGGAGAGAGTGGGGCCAGTTGCCTCTCGGTTACAGATACCTCAGAGGCATCAGGATATGCACGACTTCTTCGACGTCTCTCAGCTCTGACGTTACTTTTTAGACCCGTCTCATGCCTTTCAGCCCAAGAAAGTTGATCTTGAAGAAGATACGTCGTTCGAGGATCATCCTATCCGGATTGTTGATCGCAATATGAAGGTTCTCCGTGGGCAGTCTGTTCCTCTGGTGCGAGTACTATGACAGCACGGGAGAGTATAGGATGAGACCTGGGAAAGGGAGGCCGATATACGATCGTAGTGGTTGGAACTGTTCGGGGATTCCTCTTTTATGCCCCGTTACGTAAATTCGGGGATAAATTTCATTAAGGGGGGAAGTTTGTAAGAACTTAGATCTTCATTCAGGTATGTTTTTCCTTTTTCTGGAGTTTTTTGGAAAAATGAATTTCTCGAAATTTTCAAAGTACACGACGTGTACTTTCTATGTACACGCCATGTACTTTATAAGTACACGCCATGTACTTTCTAAGTACACACCGTGTACTCTTCCCCGGCTCGAAGCCATGTGTTGGCCGTACCCGGGCCACACACACGGTGTGTAGGGGTGACATGGAGGCTGATTTTGGCGGAGTACGGAAAGGACCCAGTACATGCCGTATACTCTAAACGTACTCTCTTTTTTTACTAAACGGACCGGGGTCTCACCTAACCCTTGTTTCTATCTTCTTCTCTAAATTTCGTTCGCCCAAGAGTGACCATATGGCCGGACCTTCGACAAGCTCCCGCCTCTTCATCCGTTCTCCGATTCGAGCGCGGTCGATTCCGTTGGAATCGCAGCGGTGAGCTATACCTTCTTCTTGAGTCTTGTTTCTTGATTCCTCCTGGTTTCCAAGTTATCTTAGGTTGAGTGTTTTGTTCATTTTCTTAGATCTACATCGTTCCAAGGGGAATCTGTTATCGTGGTTCATGTATATCGATCACCTAGAATCGAGGTAGGTGATTTGTGCCTTTCTATAAAAATTTGATGAATATTTTGTGAAAATTCCACTAATGACCTTGAATAGGGTATTACGTGTTCATGTTTTTCCCTTATTGTATTGCCTTCTTTGTTTGATTTCTAGAGTATATATTTTTCCTATGATTATGGTAGCTTTACTGTACCTTGGATGTCTGCTATGATTGTTCTGCCTGTTTGGTGTTTTTCCAGTTGCCATGCTTAGTTGTTGGACAGTGGAACTGCTACCTTGTTTTGCTGTAGAACCTTAGTTGATAGCCAAGTATTTCTTTAGGTTTACTTGGATGATGAACGCATGATGAGCATGTTTAGTTTCACTCAGGACTGTGAGAACCTAGAGTAGTAGACCAAAGGGATAATTGACAGAAGGGATTCTCTAGAGTGTCTTTTATTTACAATACGACACCACAGGGGGAATTGACATTGAGTGCTTCCTCAGAGAGTATGTAGTTTCTTGACGCGGGCCACAGGGGGAATAGATGTTGAGTGATTCCCCAGAGATCCTTTAGCACGATACGAGACTATAGGGGGAATTGACAGTGATTGATTCCCCAGAGAGTCTATTAATTTCATAGCTGAACCAGAGGGGTGAGACTGCGTGTGCCTCCTAGAGGGTTTTTAGTACTTATAGGTTGAACCATAGGGGTTAGGATGTGAGAGCTACCCAGAGGGTTACCTGTTTTATTCTTGTTGCTGGCTGCTTAATTGTGTACTTTATTTGTTAGAACTATGGATTGTAGCTGCTTGTTCATTCCTGTTTACTGTTTCTTGTTTTATTACTTGCCTTGTATTCATTGACTGTTAGGCACAAATCTTTGGGTGATTGCATACTGGGATTGTATCTCACACCCTGTTTAGGCCATAATTTTGGGCCCAAGCAGACTATGTTTCTACGGGTATAGATAAGGGCAAGCGCCCTTCTACTTCAGGTTCTTGATTGCACTGGAGCTGGAGAGCATGGGACCGAGCCGGGGCTCGTGATGATGAGGAGTTTATTTTGTTTTTATTTTTCACTTTTTTTCAGTTGTATTACAGTATGTTGTTGTGTTTGATCCTTTCCATAGATACTTGTACCTACTGAATCATTGTCACCATTGCTATATATATTCATTGCTTCTGCTGTTTGGTTTCTGCTGTTATTCATGTTGTTACTGCTTCCGCTGTTGACTGTTGTTTTCCGCTGTATACCTTACCGAATGATGGCATAGTTTCCCCACTGACTCACCAAGGCCCTCACTGCTAGTCGGCAGCCTCTGGCGTTTGAGGGAAACACGCTTGAGGTTATGTGGCGAACCGTGTATGGGGAACCAGTGGAGGGACTCCAGATTTGGGTCATTACAAAGAAATGTAACACCCCTGGAAAAGTGAGAATTAAAAAGGCTAAATGTTACTACCAATGTCAACAAGGTGCACCTTTCTTTTTGGGAGCCTGTCTAATTAGAACTCCACAGTTAAGCATGCTTGGCCTGGAGTAGTGATCAGGATGGGTCACCCTCTAGGAAGTTTCCTAGGGTGTGTGTGAGTGAGGACAAAACACACTGGAAAGGACATGTGTTGGCCTGTGGGGACAGTCATTAGTATGATAAGCGACCCTAGTGAGTAATAGCTTATGGTGTGCTGGGAAGGAAACCAAGGTATTACAGGAGACCCATGGGGTAAGATGACATCGTTCATGGCTCGGGGAGGCGGGTCGTGACATATATAAAGTTTCTAAAATATTAAATATTCTTTATATATCACATTTTCATTATCTAAATACATCCCCTTACTCATTATAACATTATAATACATTTCTATTTATGTCGATTAAACAGTCCATGTAAATGAGGATATAATGATTATGTCATGAATGATTATGGGATATCATATAATGATAATATCATGTGAAAATTATATTTATAATATTTTTTAATGATTTTATAATGATATTATTAATATTTAATACATTTATTAATATATCACTTTTTGATCGTTAAACTTATATAAAGCTGCTTTATCATGATTTCTATTTTCATAAGCTGTATTCATGTATTCCACCTAAAACAATTGGACACATTTAATCTTTAATAATGCTATTATTATTTATTTAATTATTAAGGAATTATGATCTTGAACCACTTAGTGAGGATTCAATATTTCTAATGTTTGTTTGAAAAAAACAACCAAATGTTCTAATACCTGATTATGAAAAAATATATATTTTGATAATATATTTATATATTTATATAATAACAATAAAATGGTTAGTATGATTATATTATGTTATTGTGATAAGTTATTAAGATATATATGTTCATTATATAGTAGGTTAGATTATGTTTGAGTAAGTGGAAATACAAGGTAAGGGTTTTGCGTCTCAAATTTAACTCTTTAATAATTTTTTTGTATTATTCAAATAACTTCATTTAGGAGATGTATATTCTTCCTAATTGAGATATTATTTCATTAAATACCCTCTATTCATGATAATTTTAGTTCAATTTAATTCTATATTTCTTTCAAGAGGTTGTTTGTTAAATGCTTCTCTAATATTGAGGTGGTTCTTTAAATAAAATCTTTTCATTGGATTTATAACCTTTCAATAATGATCTTATCTATCCTATAATGATTTTATATTATATTTACATCTTATTTTAACAATAAATCATGTTTCACACCATATACTTTTTCCTTGATGAGTATATTGTTTAAAAATAATGTAATTTTGTTAAAAATAATTCATTTATTTTTAATGGATTGTTTCCCTATATCCATGTTTATACTTTACCCCAATTTTCTCCCTTACCTAATAGAAAATAAATTTATTTTTTCTCCAATTATCCATATATTCCCCATTTTTCATTTTAAAATAATTGTTTTTTAACTTTTTAATGATGTTAGTTTTCAATAATGATTTTGTTTAAAAATATTTTAATGGGTTTTATTTAACATGATATTATACTCTTCCCTAATACTTTACATTTTGAAATATATTTTATCAAGGTCCCATTATTTTAATTTTAATTGAAGAAATTTTTTATGATGTTTTTTCAGTTTATTAAAAATAATATTTTTTCAATATAGAGTTGAAAAAATGTCTTTTTATATTGAATTATGAAACACATTTTATGAAAAATATTGTTTATTATTTATCTTAAATTTTTAATAGATTTTTTTCTAGGGATAAATGGTTCATAAATATCCCTGTGTGTACTCTTATTAAATACTATATTTGAGAGACTAAGTTTTTTTTGTATGAAATGATCACATTTTTTTAATGATATGCTCTTTGGAAAACTTATGGACCCCATTTTATCTCTAATGATTATTTATGATAAAATGAATGATTTGATTTTAAGTGGTCATCATAAGTATGGATGATAATGGGTGTGGAACTATATCACAATTAAATTCCTTAGTTAAGGATTTATTTCTCATGAGACATGGATATTAGTCATGGAAATTTTTTTACTGATAATATAAAGCATGGGAATTTTGATTATGAAAAGCATGAATACTATGTATTTTTATATTCATAATAACAAGAAAGAGAATTTTGTTTATTCATAACATGATGTTTGTGCATTTTGTTTATTTAGAAAACTAATAATTGGAATTTTTTGTTCAAAACATGAATCATGGATATTTGGTTTGTTCATAACATGAAGCATGAGACTTTTATTTTTTCACAACATGTAGTGTGGATTTTTTTTCAAAACATGAAGTATGAGAATTTTTTTAATTCACAACATGAATTTTGGAAATTTTATTTTTCCACAACATGAAGCATGGCTAATTTTTTATTCATAATATTATAATTTCCTCATGCTTATATTCATGCAAATATTCTAGGTTATTCTTTGTTTTATGGATATATTATATTTACAAGAAAAATTTCAATAATAGTGATCTATAGATCATATTTATTTACTCTTGATTTTACAATCTTATTCCATGTTATATGTTGTTCATTTGAGATTTCATGTTAGTTTATCATGAATTATGGAAATTTCAGATTATTAAAAGTTCTTTTAAAGAGATGTTCCTCCCCTACTCATTTTTTCCAATATTATTTTTATCTAAACATTGATAACATGTTGAAATATATTCCCTTACTATGTGATTTATCTCACTACTTTCATATGTTTTCCTTCCATAGGTTATAAAGATGAGTATAAACTTGTAGACATCTATAAGTGGATTTAGTGCGAGTTGAATGAGGATAAATGTTCAGATGTATCATAAAGTAAGTTCTTATGTAGATGGTACTAAAAGATACTTAACCTTTTGTTCATGTTATTGTAGGATGATTTATGAGTTTTAATTTAAATCCAATGGTTTTTTAGAAAATAATGATAGGTTTATCTCACTTTCTATCAATGTTAGTGTGTAATGAAATTGTTTTTAGTACAAGATCTGGGAGTGCATGTATGGGTTGCCTCAATTTGTTTTAGAGAAAAGCTCTATTATTTTAATGTATTTGTTTAGTTATTTTACAGTATTAATAATATATAAAATTAGTGAAAACCATGGGAGAATTATAAGTAATATTTATATATATATATATATATATATGATAACATCCTGGAATTTTAGTAAAGTAGATACTGTAAGGTTTTCTTGGAAAAAAATCTATGTCTGGATATTACAAGTGGAAGAAGGATCTAGTATATAATTGCATAAGGATAATAATCATGATAAATCCATGGTGGGTATTAACTCAATAATCACTTGGTTCATGAAAAAGATTCCTAATTTTACAAATGATTTGATAATCTTATTAGATTTTAATTATATTGATCACATTATATTTACAATCCACTATAAAGGATTTTTTGTATTGAGGATTTAGGTTATGGAATACGAGGGAACTCAACCTAAATAAGCCTAGACTAAAAAATTTGGGAATTATGTTGAATTGAAAGATACTGTGATGGTTTTTAAAAGTAAAAAATATTATGGTTGAGTTTTTCATAATTATTTTATGTTATTAATATTGATCACTAATGTCAATAATTTTGGATTTACTAATGGATTGAAGTAAAAGGAACCAAGGATTTGAGGGATAATACAATGATTAATTGAACAAAAAAACCATCATAATGGGATTTGGAGTGAGAAAACCAACGATTATATCAAACTAGACATAATGAAATATTACTAAAAATGTGAACATAATAAAAGTCCCAAAAACACCTAATAAGTAAATTATTGAGTTTCATTGAAGATTATGTGATGGAGGCGATGGAGGAAAAAAATTTCAATTTCCAATATGTAAAAAATAATAGAATATTATCCATGGGAATTATATCAAGGGGAATGAAAGATTATATACTTGTGGAAGATGGGGTCATAAAGCATTAAACTACCATGTGAAAATGAATACTTTGGTTAACATAATATAAAGAAACAAGGTTCATCATAAGGTACCTCTAATAATTTAATGACTTATGTCTAGGTAAAATTGAAATTATCTAGGTATATTATCTAATAGAAGTACTAAACAAGATGATGAACATTACCAACCTCTAAGACTAAGAGTACAATGAATACCTATGAAATAATTTTTTTCAAAGTGAATATGAATATTTAAGGTATATTTACCTGTTATTTTGGAGTTGTAGATGTCTTGGGAGAATATTATTCTAGGAAATCTAGTATATCTAATATTTTTTAAGATCATTAAAACAAAACCTAGGTGATTTTACTACTAAAGAAATATTAGTATTGTATGATTATTGTATTCCAAGTTTATGTTTATAGGAATATAACTTTAGAAATGTTATTATCCTTCTTTTAGATAAATGTTATGGTATTTTATTGATAGATTGGTTCACTCTACATAGAGGAAAAATTATCTACAGTAAGACTTTTTTGATATTACCTTGTTAATTACAATCAATTAACGGATAATAAAAAAAATATCTATAAAAATATATATAATGTGTCCTAGATACCAAATAATGATAAAATATTTTCCAAAATAGTAGTAAAAAAACTTAATATTTGGGGTAAGCCTATTCAGAGGAAATATGTATTCTTTATAAGTTTGTAAGGATGATATCTCTTGAGAAATTATACCCTATTTCATATCAATTATTTTGATACTCATAACTATTCATATTGGTATGTGATAATTAAAATTATGAAGACAAAATTTATTTGTGGGGGAGAATGTAATGACCCATGATTTCAGGGTACATTTCCATTAAATAAACAATATGTTTGATAATATTCATTACATGCTACAAAAAATCTAATAGAATCCACAACATATTAAGATAATATTATTAATAAAGCTATAATAAACACTCATATTGTATACCATTAAATTTTATTACCATTATAATGTAGATAATTAATATGAGTTAATATTTAAAAATATTATTTTCCCCAAAATACATTTTTCATTATATTTTTTATTTTATTTTAATTAAAAATTGTATGAATTTTAGAATTTAAATTTGACAAAATAAGATTATTTTTTAATTCACAAAATTAAAATTATCTTGGTATTAATTTATAAGTTTTGTTTTTTGAAAAGGTTGTTTTTTTTAAAATATAGGTTTTTTCAAAAAGAATTAATTTATATAATTTTATCATTATGATACTATATCATAGAATATTAAAATTTGTTTATGTAATATAATATTTATTTATGGAATGTTATTATACATTTTAAAAAATTCTTATAACTTATAAATTCTCCATCAAACATTTTTAAAAGTGAACAAAAATTTTATTACAAAAAATTGTCTGAAGTCATTTCATTTAATTAAGTGTTTTGAGAGAGAAATTTGGTTTTGTAAAAATTTTAATACACATACCATTTATTGTTTTTATAATAAACCAAATTATTTCACAAAAGTCATTATATATGATAATATTATCTTTTACCAAAATATATAAATTCATTAATGCATTTATCCTAAAATAAAAGTTTTTATGCTTTATGTGCATTTATTTTAAGAGAAATATTTCATACCATTAAAAAATTTATTTAGTAAAATGATTTAAAAATTTGAAATAAGATGATTCATGTTAGGTAGAATCTCCAATATTAATATTTTTTAATAATAATAATTATATGATTATAAATTAATTACCAAGGTAAAAGTAAATTAGGGTAAAAGTAAAAAAGATAAATAAAGTCTAAAAAACTTTAGGCTATCTCCAAAATGAGTAGATAAGGAGAATATATACCGACACACCTCCCCCCACACATTTTTTCATTTTTGATCTATTGAACTTTGAATCATATCATTACTATATTGAAAATTTGATTGCTACTTTTGAAATTACACATCCCTTAACTTATAAAATGGTAATAGTTAAAAAATATAAAGTCTCACCAATTTGTATAATTTTTTAATGAAACTCTAAAAAATTACTCATAATAGAACCCTATACCTATTTAAAAAACTTTTTTTCATAATTATTTATCACAATAAATTTATTTAGAAGAAGAAATACAAGAAAAATTCATGTCCCTAATGTGATTATTATCAACTACAAAAGTTTTCTTCTTAATTATTTTCATTAAAATTTATTATAATCACACTAATACAATTTTATTAGTATCATTTATAAACTATAATGTTATTATATTAAGTATATTATCATTTTATATTAATATATCCCATCCATTTATAAAAACCTAAATAATCTTCCGTGTGTATGGGTAGACTACATCCTTCACTAGCAACAAAATACATTTTTCATCACCACCCATAAATGATGATTCCTATAATGGGTTTAATGAGGATATTTATTTTTTATGACATTATTAAGCTTCTTTATATTCCATGTTATCAATTCCTAATTACATTCCCTTACTCAATATGTCATAAATACACATTGTTATTTGGGTCGATTTAACTGCCTACGCAAACAACTTTATAATGAATATGTCATAAATGATTATGATATCTCATATAATAGTAATATTATATAAAATATGAATATTTATTATGTTTTAATAAAAATTTAATGGTGTTTTTAATACTTAAAATATTTATTAATATATCATATTTAAATCATTAATCATGTCGAAAACTAGTTTATTGTGATTCCCATTTTAATAAGTTATATTCATGTCATTCATCCAATGAGAATAAGATATATCAATAATTTAAAATAAATTATAATTTTATCATGAATTACACAATAATGATTAACATGAAAACACTTAGTTAGAATCGGTTCCATCTTCATGATGTTTATATGAAAAAAACAACCATATGTTCTAAAAACCAATAATGAAAATAAAATATAATTTGTTAATATATTTGTACTGTTATAAAAATAATTATAAAAATGGTATTATATTTATATTAAAGTTCATACAGAAGATATTAATATATTTGTTTCCTTATATTGGAGGTTAGGACACTTCTAAAAAAGCCGAAATACAAGTCAAGGGGTTTTCATCTAAAATAACTCTCTTTGATACATTTTTTTTACTCCAAACCTAATTTCATTCTATTAGTGTATATCTATCCTAATTGAGATTTTTAAATCAGTAAATAAATTATTAATGGTATTTTATGTTCAATTTTATTTCATATCCATTTCAAGAGGTTTAAAATTAAGTGCTCCTAAAATAATTAGGGGTTTTGGTGACTCAAATAATTTCCATCTAAAACCATTAATGTTTTATGTTATCTAACCTATAATTAAGTTAGGGTTTTTACTCATGTTTTTTTCCAAAAGCATTATTAACACTAGATTCTTCTTCTGTGATGAATCTATTATTTCATAAAAAATGTAAAATTTTATAGAATAATTCCATTATATTTTAATGGATATTTTCTCCATATAAAAATTTTTAGATCCCTCAAATATTATCCATTACTTAGTGGAAACTAAAAAAACTATATCAAATGATCCTTATATTCCCTTTAATTCATTTTTTAAAAAATAGTCATCAAAATTTTAATGATGAAGGTTTCTAATAAAGGTATTTTTTAAATATTTTAATGCTTTTTTCATACCATAATTTTATATTATTCCATCATACTAGATTTTAATATATGATTCATAAAGGGGTCGTTATTAGAATTTTTTTGAAGTAAAATTTTATGGGGTTTTTGATTCATCTTCAAAAATATATTTTTTTATAAAGACTCTTGAATATCACATCTTTTTAGGAAGATATTAAGAAACTCTTTCAAAGAAATATAATTTATATGATTTATCTTCCAATTTCTATGGATTCATATCTAAGAGAGTAATAGTTAATAAATCATACTATATGTACTCTTATTGAATAATAATTTTGTAAGATTCTAATTTTGGTATTAAATGATCATTTTTTAATTAGATAGACTTTGAAAATGTTATAAACCATATGTTATCTCCCTAGGTTATTTATTATAATATGAATTATTTGATTATAAGTGGTGAAAATTCTTATAGATGATGATTTGTGGTGTCTTATATCATTCTCCAATTAATTCTTTAAGAAACTATATATAACATGGAAATGATGTTATGTAGAGATATTTTTGGTTCAAAACATTAACCCCAGTTCTTTGGTGTGTTAAAAACATGAGTAGTTGGAATTTTGTTTGTTCACAACATGAATAATGGGAATTTTTTGTTCTGAACATGAACCATACAAATTTTATATGTTCAAAACATGAAGCATGGGAATTGTTTTGGTTCAAAACATAAATGATGGACATTCTATTTTTTTGCAACATGAATCATTTCAATTTTCTTCACAACCTTAAGTAGTGGAATATTGTTTTTTCACAACATAAAGTGCGGGAATTTTGATTTTTCCCAACATGAAGAATGTGAATTTTATTTTTCAAAACATGTGGATAGATTTTTTTTTCAAAATGATATTATTTCCCTATGATTATTTTGTTATAATATTATATATTATTCTATGTTTTATGATAATGATACAATTTTGATCCATATGACTATAATTATGATCCATATTTATTATCACCTGATTTCATAATCAATTTACATTTTTTTTTGTTAATTTGATTTTTAATTTCATTATATCATAACTTATGGAAATCAATTATTGTTCAATATTCTTTTAAAGATATATTCAACTCTTTCTCACAATTTCTCTCATTCACATGATCTAGCCTTAGATTAAATATTGGTAAGTATTCATTTACTAAGTATTTGATCTCAATATTATCTTATGTTTTCTTTCCCTAGGTTATAAAAATAAGAAAAACATTGGAAATTTCTATAAGTGAATATATCATGGTTTAAATATCAATAAATGTTCACAAGTATCATAAAATTAATTTATTATATAGTTAATACTCAAAGAAACTAAAAATTTTATTCTTGGGATTGTGAGATGATTTATTAGTTTTAATTTTTATCTAATAGTTATTTTGGAAAATAAAGATAGGTTTATCTCACATTACATACAATTTATTATGTAAACAAATTATTTTTTTCACCTAATATAAGAGTGTTCGTTTGGTGAACCCCACTTAATCTAATAATGTACAAAATAATAGAATTAAATTACTTAATTGGTGACCTATTTAATATAGTATCATTACAATATATAAAGGAAATCACCAGTAAATATATCTAAATAAAAGTGATTCCATTACCCTTGGTCTTTTCATGTGAATTTTACTAGAAATCCCTATCAAAATGAAGTGATTATACCATGATCTGGTGGAAAAAATGTAAAAAACCTTTGTGGAAGAACCAAATTAAGTGTAAAATGATGAATATGGATAATAGAAAATGATTATTATATTACCTCAATTAGTAATGTAAAAATACACCCAATACTTCTAAATTAAATCCTTTAAAATGATAATAAGGGAAGAGGGGTATAGTTGGTTTCCCCTAGTTATGGACATTATAGATAAAAAATAATCAACATGATTCTTAAATATAACCCTTGAAAATTACTTAAATACCCATCAACAAAGAAAGAGTGGCTTATCTGGTACTTGGTGACCCATGAGGTACCATGTGGAATCCCACCAATTACCCAATGGATAAAACCTATCGGAATCCCTAAAAGTACCTGATTGTAATCACAATTGAGATAAAGACAGAGTATAGTATATATTTTCCTATAATTAAATACTATGATAAAAAAAGTTTGTAATAAAATAAAATGAAATTTCTATACATGTTATTAGGATGAAATTACAAGTATTATAATGTGTTTTTGTGATGCATCCATTGAATTATAAGGTAAATATATATTTAACCAATTTATGAAATAATCATATAAAAAGAAAATAATTATCTTCGACTTATAGATTTATTTTATATGAAATAATTTTTCTATGCTTGGAATGGAGGTAGCTTCACTTGGGTTTTCCATAAAATAATACCAATAAAAACTCTAATAATTAACATTTGACTGAAATAATTTTTGAGATAAGTTTAAGATTGATGAAATTTTCATCAGATCACTATTTTCTAGACCACCACTAATGACTACCATTAGATTTTATCTTCTTCTTAAGTATTACCAAGAGATATTTAGGAGATATTTAAGTATAAGTTATGATCATCTAAATAGGAAATTATCAAAGTAATAAATATTATATTAGTACCTATACATTTTTTATTTTAAGAAAATTTAGTTTTATAGAAAGATATTAATTAAATTAAAAATATTGTATTCAATTTAAATGTATGGTTTTAATTTAATTAATGAATATTAAATAATTAAACAATCATAAATAATTAGGATTTATATCATATAATATATTTTTAAATTAATTTCATTTAATAATATATTATATATCCTTATCATAAGAAAACTAATTAACTACTTTTAATTGATTAATAAAAATATTACATTGTGAAAACAATTAAATAAAAACTCATTTGAAATTATTAATCTGAATGAATTTATATTAAGAAAACATAGTCATTGTAAAATATTGATTTTCTATAAGAAAATTTTATTTTATATATAAATAATCATATGATTGAAAATTTTAATTTATCATTTCTTTAAAATTAATTTGATTAGATGGATATAATTTTTTAATTCATAATAACAAAATTATCTTTTGATATTTTCTAAATGGATTGATTTTAAGTGAATAGTAAAAATACTATTTTAAAAAATACCGTGACTTTGGAGACACCAATAGGATATAATAATAAAATAACATTTATGAAAAAAGTTCTTGACAAAATATGTATTTTAGAAGTAAAATTTTACATTTAAAAATTTTAATTTTATTTTAAAAACCTCATTATACATTTTTGTATAAATAAATTTTTTTTTTTGAAAACTCTTTTTATACATTATATATTTACCCTTTTAAAATGATTTTTTATAAATTTTATAAATTTAATATTACAAAAAAAATTCATATTTGAAATAATAATATACAAATTATCTAATATTGAAATTTTTTTGTTTTAAAATTATTTATTAATGTTAACAAATATGTTATAGTAGTAAAATTAAATTATTTTAAAATTTAAAACTAAGTAGAAATATAATAAAATTCATCAAATATTATCTTTAAATTTTTGTTTATGAATTTTACTAAGTAAAGAATCATAAAACCTCTACTATTGTAACATTTTAGACTTACTATTGTTGAATAGTGATGTGTTCTTTTATAATATTACCAAAATGGCACTCCCTCACTTATAAAAGGAGACTTCCATAACCACTTTACAAAAAAACTAAAAATTTGAATTTTTCATAAAATATTACACATTTTAATACCTCTATATAACTATCCCATTTATTTTAGTCACTTGATCTATGGAGTACACCTAAATACAACATTTACAGGAGGCCCTCTAAGGGAAGGTTCAAATTGTCCATGTGAGTAAAAATCACTTCCAAACCCTTTTTTATATATATTATTATACTATAAATATTTTTTAACCACTATAATATAATGAAATTAGTAATACTATTTTACTGAAATTATATTATGTAAAAAGAATAACCATTACTTACCCTTCCCCCTTAGAAAAATTATAACGTCTTTCATGCATACGTGTGGACTAACTCCTGAACGAAGGGATGTATTTTATTTTAACTATACTAAATTGATGGATAAAAATGTTATTTAATGATTATATATGATTTTTATATCATGGTTAAGGTTATAAATTTAAATTTGTTTTTTCTAAATTTCCCCCATTCTATGGAAAATATAAACATCGTACATGTGTTCCTACAAACTACCACCTCTATTGAACAATATAATTTATTTTTAATCAAAACTATACATGGATGTTTTAAAGAGTGAAATTTATAAATAAATTATATGTTAATAAAATTATTATTTTCTTGTAAATATAAATGAAGCATTTTATTTATAAGCCCATTCACTTTAAAATCAAATCATCACTAGTGTATACAAGTAGAATACCACATATAAAGATGATTTGTTTTATATTTTATCATCACCATAAATTAATGCTTCTAAAATATATGTGAAATATATATTTTTATATTTATGGATAAAATATTTCTTGAATATGGTTCTAAAATCATGAAGTGAATTTTAATGATCATTATAAATTAAGCTTTTTATGTTCATGACTTTCTTGAAACAAAATTGTCACCAATTTAATATTCACCAATCATAACTAAAAATCACATGGAATGATAATGGGAAATTTCTTGTAATTTATGAATATATAATCCATTATATTTAATAATATTATAATGATGAACTATTAATAAAATTATATGGATCTCCATCAATATCTTAAAACATGCAGAAAATAATTAAAATAGCCAATATCTAATTATAAAAATAAACAATAACTAACCAATAATTATATAAAAAATTGTTGTTATTAATTATCATATATGTTAATATATTTTAATAAGGTTATAAAATTGTTTATTAGTAAATTTATTTTCATTATATAAGTTTTTGAAGAACTTTTGTTGATGTCAAGAGTTAAGGTAATGGGGTTTCGCAACTCAATATCCTTTCATTGAGTTATAATTTTTCTTCATGAAAATAATTTTTATTATTTTTACATTAATCTATATTATTTTATTATTTAATATTCCCAATTTTATTCTAGGGATTCATAGTTCTATCTCATAAAATAATTTGAAAATTTTTCTTACTTCAAAAATATTATGTTTATAATGGTTTCTCATCTCACTTTTATATCATTAAAACATATTCCATATTCACCACTGATTTTATATTTTGGGTTGTATAGTATTATCAATGGATGTTATTATAATACATTCATTCAATTTAGTGGATTTAAAAATTCATCACAATTCTTATATTTCTTTGTATTTTGATTTAGAAGATACCAATTTTATATGGGACTTTATTAACCCAAAACAACATTCATTGAGTTATAATGATTTTCCTTAAACATGATTATTCTATTTTTTATTTCTTACACAAAAATATTCAATTATATGATACTTTGATTTTCTATTTATAGAAAATAAAATTCTAAATTGTAGGATTCTTCCATGATGAATTTATATCTCATAAAATTGGATCACGGTTAAGAATAATTACCATCCTCCCCAATAATCTCTTACTATTCTATGTCCATGTTATTTCTTTTTACCAATTTTCTCCTATATTATTTTTAAATAAAAATATAAATTATTTATTGGGATATTCTAATTAATTTTATAAATTTTCAAAATAAAGCTTTATTACTATTTTAAATGTTGTGTGTTTCAATAAAATTATTTTAAAATACTAAATTTCTTCTCTTTTTACAATCTAATATTATATCAACCACAAAAAATTTCCTATAGAAAACCATTATATTTTCATGGAATATTAAATATTATTATTTCTATAAATGTTTTATGTTTATAAAAAATCATGTTACTTTATTGGAAAATTAATTTACTTAAGATGACTTAAATCTTTATCTTTGTACAACAGGGATAAATTTTTTTATGAGATTTTTTTTCACAAATTTTTATTCATTATCCTCATTATAAAAAAAATATCTACCCAAATATAAGTGATTTTTCGTGAATCACCACTAACAACCGTTTTGAATTACTGTTTTTAAGTTGTTGAATTCTTTGTATTTTATGATCTTTATATTGAGTCCATTTAATGTGTTGCTAATTATAAATGTTAAAAAATCCATTTTGAATCTAGTTATCCTTCATGATATGATATATCATTGATTTTTCATGGAACCCATACATATGGATTATAATTATTGGACTGTTGGGTCCTATATCTCCCTCTAATTCATTGGTAATGTATATACCTCATTATCTTCTTACAACAACCTTTAACCCACACTACTAAATTTGGTGTAAAAAAAATCTTTACATTTCTAGCTTGAAACCGATAAACGTGACCCAATTTTAGCCATGAAAGACTTAAAACATCAAAATGAAATATTATATCACTTTTATACCCAAGGAATTTTTTAGGTTCAAAGTATTATAAAATCAGGATAAACACTTTTATAAACATAACTAATGACTTCTAAATTGTATTTTTCCCACTATACTGTGTTTTTAATATTCCATATTATGCCTCCAACATCTATCAAAAAAATCATTACATAGGAAACCTTTATAGACTCAAATAATTTATCACCACTCGACAAAAAATGGGGGAAATGAAATATTACAAGGGTGTACTCAAATTAGTAAGGGGAAACAAAATCATTATTAATTAAATTCCATTTGTAATAATAATATGCGTATAAGGGTATAATGACATAATAAAAGTTCTTGGGAATAACACAAGGTAATTTTTACCCATCAATACCTAGATCATCAAAAATGAAACATGAAATAAATCTTTAAGAAAGGAAAGATTCATTGGAATCAACAACGAGGATCCATGTGACGTTAATTTTGATCAAAGGAATCATTAAAACCCCATTTTTAGAATACAAAAATCATATGGGTAACTTGAGACATAATTTTTATATAAATGTTATATATGGAATAACTATCATGGTTATAAATATAATGACCTCCATGATTCTCATGGAATAACCTCCATGATTCACATGGAATAACTATCATGGTTATACTTGGAGTAACCATCAAAATTATATTGGAAATAAATATCAAAGTTATATATATAATAACCCTAACAATAAACTACCAAATATAAATCTTAAACAATTTATTAGAGAGCTCTCACGGACCCACCCACCCTTGTTTTATAATAGAACCACCCATAAGTATCTTATAATATAACCAACCATCATCATAAATAATTCCCAAGAACCATAACATGAATAAAGTGAATAGATCTATAATATCATTATAAAATTAATAAGAACAACCATTATTCATTCAATAACATGATTAACTAGTGGAAAAGAAACGGGTTTTATGAAAATCACTTGAAACAATAAAAATAAATATAGAGAAATAATTATGATGTTATCAATAAAAATATGCCTATTGGAGCATATTTAACATCAATGGTTTCTATAGTTGAGTAATGGAAATACCATTAAAAGATCCTGTAAAACATTTTTGAGGTTATTTTGAAAATAATTTTCTTTGAAAATAATCTTAGAAACATATAAAATAATATTCAATTAAAATAATTTCCATTGTGGTAAGAAAATCTATTCATGTTGTAAATGTGAAAAATAAACATTATTTTCAAAACATTTTGTAAAGGGGGAGAAACGTAGACTATTTTAAAAATGTTAAGAATATTAATTTTAATTTTTTTAAATAAGTTCATAGATCAACTAAAAAATATTTAGAAAATATATTATATTTAAAAAATAAAATTTTCAAAAAAATTAGGAAAACATGGATATGGAAGAGAAAGATTCTCGATCTAAAATAAGATACAAGAACAGTATCACTTACAAATGACTTTCTTGATTTTTTTAATCAATAAAAGTGGAAATGAAGATTAAAAATGTAAAATAAATTCATAAAAAGATTAAAATAAAATATATTTGGCTCAGTTAAATTAGATCATATAGTTTCCCCCATGGAACCATGAACTTAAAACTTCCTGAAAAGAAAGTAGATTGTAACATAAAACCTTTTCCACTTCGGAAACATTTCAATCGTAATTCTCATGAAACAATAAAATAAAATGAAAATATAAATAACATGAACATAAAAATATTCATGATATAATATGTCAAATGGGAATCATATAAACCTAATAAAATATTATAGGTGCATATTATAAGCATATATCCCAAGGAAAGGGGATTCAAGATGAATAACCATTACAAATAAAATATCAATGAATTGAAAATTAATCAATGGAAGGTTTATGATTAAAAAGTAGAAATGCACACAAAATAATTTTAAATACATTATAAAATAAATATAGTGATCAATTCACACATAATAAAAAAAAAATAATGTCAATAAAGAATTTTTATAACCCAACGTATGGAAATTGAGTTAAGAAGCCCTTTACCCCTTGGTAATTTTTAAGTCACATACCTGGGAAAGAAATAAATAAAGTTACAACTTTAAATACCATTAGTTATGAATTATTCATGATATAAAATTTAAAATGGAATTATATATACTATATAAATATAATTACGTGCATAATAATAAAATGTTCCCCACTCAAATGAAATTGATATAAAATTCAATACCCTGAGTCCATAAATTCCATGTTTGTCCTTAAAATCATATATAATAAACTTATATAAAATATTTAAATTTTTAATAAATTTTTTGAGGTTTAATAATTTATCATTAATCCATTTAATTCTTTATTAAAATGTCATAATTAATTACTTAATTAGTTTTGTCTATGTGAGGTTTTTTGAGGTCATTCAGTTAATAATTTAAAAATGACTTCATAATTTTAACCTTGGTCAAAGGCGTCAATGTTAAAATATATATAGAATAATAATAATTAAATAATTATAATTTTTATAAATATTTTATACTTTTAAAACCAATCATGAAATATGGTTATTAATATTGAACTACGTCATAATTATAGAGACAATAGTCCATAAGTATACATGAGTAACATTAATATTTTTCATTGGTGGATATGAAAGGAAGTTAAGTATTATTTTATACTTAAATAATTATAATTAAATAACAAATACTATATTATTTATTTTAATACACTTACATATACCATCCCTATGATTTGGTGATTAAAAAAGTATCATATCACCCTATGGAGGTGGTAGTAACACGTATGATTGAAGGATGTTATCATTATTTACTGGATTTAGTGGTAAGAAATTATATAATTTATTATATTTTAATAATGATAAATATTTTATAAATATTATATATATATATATATATATTAAATTCATCATTATAACCCACCATGTGTGACAGTGATAGAAAACAAATTACATCAGTTTGAAAGACAGTAGTCCGCTGTATGCACAAACGAAAGATTCATTTCCCATTAGAATTAAGTCAAGATGTATATAGGTTATTACATTAAAATAAAATTATCTTAGTATATGAAAAATAATTATTATATTAAGTCTTCATAGTTAAGGTTGATTTTAATGAAATGGAAGAGGAAATAAATAAAAAAGGTTCAGTTAAGAATGATACATCTTCTTCGAACAACCTCTTAAGGTTTACACCAAAATCATTACTAAGATTGTTTTATGATAAACAAAATTTGAAAAAGATGTTGGTAGGGCTATAAGGAAATAATTTGGGTAGGTATTAGAAGAACCAAATAGTTATTTAGGTTTAAATAAATGAGAATAAAGGTTTCCCTTTTATAAGAGAGGTGAGGGGAACTCTTGAACTTTCATAAAATATTCAATTAATATAAGTTAATTTTTAATTAAAAATGGATAAAAATTGATAAAACTAAATAATTATTTTATAATGAGTATAAATACTATTATTCATTAAAATTAGTATAGGTTTGGATCACATTTTTACATTTATCTTTTTGTTTTAACCCTTTATTAATCCTTTTTAAAATTAAAGTAATTTCAATGTTTTTTAATCTTAAGGGGTTAATATAGTTTTTATAAAATTCAATAAATCATTCAAATAGAAATTTTTGCTATTATTAAACATATAAAATTCACTTGTCTGAAGAAAAGTATTTTAGTAGTTTTAAATTATTTAATAAAATATTATTTATTATAAAATAACGTTAAGGTCAATTTTTGGATGTATACATTTCATTTGATTTTTAAAAATATAATAAAAATATAATTTCAATAAAATGAATCCAAAAATATTTAATTTTTATCATTTATCTTAAAAAATCGTATAATATTGAGACAAAATATATAATTTTTAGAGTTTTTAAAATCATTTTTTTAATTTGTTTACTGCATGCACAAGCATTGTGTCAGTGTTTCATAACCATTAAAGGAACTTATTTCTTCTCTAAAAATTAAACATTAATTACCATTATGAAAAAATTATATTTGAAAATAATATTTATAAATAAACATATCCCTTATTTTTCTTTAAAAAATTCAATGATTAGAAACAAAGAGAATGGACATTTTGACTTTTCTTTATATAAAATAATATTATGGGTCAAAATACGGTCCAAATGGAAACAAATTCCTATATATTATAACTTTAAATGATTTAATACAAGATATATCCATTAAATAAAATTTTTCAAGTTTTATTTTCCTTATTTAATCCTTATAATTTTATATTTAAACATAATTACCCGATTTACCCTTTACTGAGGTAATAAAAATTATTAAAGTTACCATTCATAATTTTCAAAAGTAAAAGGGCCCTATTTGAAAATTTTAGAACCAATGATTAATAAAATCTAAATTATTTTTTAGGATTCAATTTATTGAATTGGTATAAATTACTTTTAATATAAATTCATAAAATTAAACGAAACACAATTTTTAGACAAATGCTTTTTAAGCCCAAAAATGTACTTATACAAAAATAAATTATAATTATGATTAAAATGATGTCAATTATAGTATATATAATTAAATAATTTTTATGTTACTTAAATATAAAATTCATATTATAATTTTACTTTTTAATTTAATTAAAATGAATGTTTTAAAAAAATTCGTATTTTTCAATATTGAATGAAAAATCAATATTTTCATAAAAAACAAAAGAAAAATTAAACCAATAATAATTATAATATTATGATTTCAAAAATGATATTATTTTTATAAAATAAAATTTTAGGAAATTTTAAAAATTTATTATAATTATTTCCTCACAAAAAAAAGATTTTTTTGAGAAAACATGTTTTTGAAGAATAAAATGGATTTAACAATAACTAAGTGCATATTTCCCCATAATTAATCAATAAATTTAGTTTTATTAAGAAATTTATTTTTATTTCACAAATTATTTAATCATATTCATACCCTCCAATTTAATGGATAGGTTATAATGGTCACATTTAAATAATAATATTCCATGGTTTGTTTAGGCTCGATATTGCGTATCATGTATGATATCAAACATAGTATTATTTTAAAATATCATGATATTTAATTATCCCCCCTTTAATGAATTTAATCCTTGTAATTTTATATCAGGCTCAATAACTAATGGTTTGAATTTTCACAATTCCTTCATTGAAATCCCACATCATAAAATGGGTTTAATAAAACATTTTTTTTGAAAAGTGGTTAATGGAAAATATGAAGCTCATTTAAAATAAACCAAAACTTAGTTTTTGAATATCATAACATTAGTGGAAATTGAATATATGGACAAGGAATAAAAAATTAATTTCTAAATAGTGATGGAGAGTGACAAAGATCATTGATCAAAAAAAAGTGAATGATCAATAGAAAGCTAACAATTACAAAACCATAACCCGATGAGGCGTGAAAAAGACCATTAACTCTTAAAAAAATGAAGGAAATACGATAAATATTTTATTTGAAGACCTTTCTTCCATGATTTGTAGAATTATTTTACTTTCTAGACTATGAACATAAGAAAATATAATTACTTGAAAATTATAATTTTATTATCCATTCAATTTCCAACACAATATCATCTTTTTCTCCAAATAATGAGTATTCTTGATGAATTTTTCAGTCCTTAATTATCAGAATTCAACTTTTAATAGATAATATAATTACACAAAAAAATAACATGATATTTCTTATATATATAGACTTTAATAAAAATGTAAAAGTTTAACACAAGGTAATATAATTCCCCAGAATATTAAACCTTAATACAATTAAATAATACATTAATCTCTTATATTCAATAGTAATACCTAAAGGTCAAACTAAATCATTACATAAATAAAAATCCTTAAAATTATTGAAAATATTCCCAACTAAACATGAAACTATAAAATTACAATAATTTTACCACTTATTATTCTAAGATAAATTTAACATTTATCTCTAAATAAATTTAGTCACTCATAAAAACATATAACAAAAAAGGCATATTACACAATCACATAGACTACAAAATTTGCTAATAATTTCCATAAATAACTAGAATCACTATAAATCCACATAAATAACATATGTTCATCCAAAACATAATTCAACATTGAATCCTATAATAATACTTTATGTTAAACCTATGGGTTATATATATTTTAACAAAATAAAATGGCTCCAAAAATTCCATCAATGAAAACCCAAATAGGGATGTATAATACTTTAAAATTACAAATAACCATAAAAATTTAAACACATGATGGTATCCATAAATATTAAAATAACCTCACATGAAAACATTAAATCTCCAAATTTATTCAAAACCCTAATCTGTTACAAACTATAACATCCCTGAACCCACACTCCCAGATTCAGTTATAAAAAAATAATTCTTACATTTCTAGATTGATAATGATAAAAAACCTAATTTTAACCATAAAAAATTTACAAAATCAAAAGTTAATATTAGAACACTTTTATACCAAAGTTACTTTTTAGGTTTAGAGTTTTAGATAATTTAGAAAACTCTTACATAAAAAATAATTGTGACTTAAGGAGAGAATTCTTTCTATTATACCCAGATTTTCATATTCCATATTAAGTCTTCAATATCTCTATCAAAATAAATCACATATGAAACTTTTATAGACGGAAATAATTTATTATAATTATTAATAAAATAGTGAAAATTATATAAGATAATGGTGATATCAAATTCTTAGTAAAGGTAGATATAGGCATTAATAATTGAATACCATTAGTGAGGATAATATGAGAATAAGGGTATGATAACATAATCTATGTCCATGATCATAACATATGAAAATTAATACACATCAATATCTAGATACCCAATCATAAAATAAGGAATAAATCATTAATAATGGAAAGATTAATTGGAATTAGTAATCATGGGATATTTTATGTCCATCTTAACCAAAAGAATCATTAAAAACCCTTAGAAAGCGTAGATCAATAAAATAGGTAACTTGTGGAATCATTTTAATTGTACTCATACATGTGGAATAACCATCTTGGTTATAAATGGAATAAACTTCATGGTTTAGAGGTAATAACCTTTATGGTTATACTTGGAGAAACCCTCATAGTTTAACTTTAAATAACCATTATGATTAAACTTGGAATAACTGTCACGATCAACTTCCAAAAATAAATCGTACCCAATGCATTAGTGGGATATTATGTACCCACCCATATTTAGTATATAATGTTACAATACATACTTAGTTTATAACACAATCACCCATAATTATAAATAATTTAGATGAATCATAACTTTAATGATGTATATACATATTGAATTTCATTATAAAATTCATAAAAACAACCATTATTCCTTCAATAACTTGATTAACATGTGGAAAAGAGATAGGTTCCATGAAAATAACATGAAATAATAATAATCCATCTAGATAAATAATTAGGATGGTATCATTATAAAAAACCCAATAATGGATCATACTTATCATTAAGGGTTTTTGGAATCAATGAATGTAAATTCAATTAAATGACCATGAAAAACATTCTTGAGGAAAATAACCTTTTCACATTGAAAAAAATTTTAGAAAACAAAAAATCATAAAATATCGTGAAAAAAATTATTTTAAAATATCATTTTAATCATATAAATGAATCTTATAATCAAATAATGGTAATAAAATCATTAAAATATGTTCATGTTGTAAATGATAGAAATAAACATTATTTTCAAAATATTTTTTGAAGGGAGTAAAAGGTGACCTATTTAGAAAATGTTAAGAATTTTCGTTTTATTTTTTTTAAAATAAGGTCAAATAACATATAAAATAGATTTATGAAATCATTTATTTTTTTAAAATAATATATTTGAAAACATTTTAGAGAACATGTATATAGATGAGAAAGATTCTAGATCTAAAAGAAGATACACGATCAATATCACTAAGAGATGAAACTCTTGATTTTACTTACATAAATAAGGAATAAAATATAAATTTAACATATAAATGAAATTAATAAGCATATTATAATAAAATATATGTGTTTCATGAATATAATATCCTAATATTTCTCCCTAAGTAAACTTGAACATAAACAATCCCAAAAAGAATAAAGATTGTAACATAAAGCCTTTTCCACTTTGGTAAC
Source organism: Viscum album (assembly GCA_963277665.1). Lineage (NCBI taxonomy): Eukaryota > Viridiplantae > Streptophyta > Magnoliopsida > Santalales > Viscaceae > Viscum > Viscum album. The sequence goes on along the minus strand of OY728137.1, from coordinate 1,689,789,342 downwards.
ATTTCAGTCATAAACCTCATGAAAGAATAACATCAAATGAGAATTTAAATATCATAAACATATATAGATTCATGATATATAATTTCAATGGGTAAGTATATTCAACTCATAAAATAAGATAGGTTCCTATCTTAATCATATTTTCCAAGGAATAGAATTTGATATGATTAACACATACAATGATCATATCATTGAATTGTGAGTTAATCACTGGAGAGGTTATATTTAAAAAATATAAATCCAAAAAAATAAGTAGAACTATATAATAAAATAATTTAGATATAAATTCACATATAATTATGGAATAAAAAATTCAATGAAGAAGAATTATAACCCAACACAAGGAAATTGTGTTAAGAAACCCTTTACCACTTGATAAATTTCATTTGAAATCCCCATGGATGAAATAATTAATGTTTAAACATATAATAAATTTTATTATGATGTATTTTGGATATAATTAGTAAAATTTTAGTATATTATCCAAATAAAATAAATTAGTTTCATAACAATAGAATATTCCTTAATTAAAGGAAAATGAGATGAAATCCCTCACCTCAAGTTGAGACTTTCCATGCATGTAATTTAACTCTTATATAGTACACATATATAAAATTATTTAATTTTTATATAACTTTTTATATGTTTATTATTTTTTCATTAAACCATTTTTTTAGTTATTATAATGGCATAGTAAGAAAATTAATCAGTTAAGTCCACGTCTGGGTTTTGAGAATGTTTGGTTCATAATTTCAAAATGACATCATCATGTTAACCATGGTCAAAGGGGACATTATTAAAACATCACCATAATAATAATAATGAAATAACTATAGTTTTTTTACATTAATTAAAATTTTACAAAAAATCATGAGATATGGTTATAAAAATGAACTATATTAGAATTTTGGAGACAATAGTCCGTATGTATGCATGAGTAAGGTTTCCATTATTCAACGATCTTTTTGGAAAGAAGGTAAGTATTAATTTATCCTTAAATAATGATAATTATTTTTATAATTTCATATCATTTTCTTTAATATTATTATTATATATATATATATATCATCTATGTGATTTGGTATTGAAAATTGAATCATAATATCTCGTAGAGGTTGTAGTCCCCTAGTACACATGGAAGATGTTATCATTCTTCAACGGATTGAAAGGAAAGAAATTATATGACATATTATCTATTAATAATGACAAATATTTATTTAATACCATATATATTCATTAAATATATCATTAAAACTTTCCATTATAGACGTTTATGGAAAATGAATTACATCGGTTCGCAAGGCGGTAGTCTGCTGTACACATGAATGACGGTTTAATTTCACATTTAAAAGAAAAGGAGATAGAAATATATTTTAAAATTAACATAAAACAACTAATTATATGAAAAATACTTATTTTATTATATAATAATGTTTAGGTAATATTTTATCGAGGTGGAAGAGGGAAAAAAATAAAAAATCTCAATTAATAATGAAGCATATCATTTGGAAAACCTCTTAATGTTTACACCAAAATCATTCCTACATTGGTTTTATGATTGAACAAAGGAATATAGATCTTGTGATGGATATATGTATGGTATTTGGAATGGTCCTGGAATAACTAAAATGTTTTTAAGTATGAATAAATGAGAAGAAGAGGTGCTCTTTTATAAGAGAGGGGAGGGGAACTCTTATAATATTTTAACTTTAACTAAATAATAAATGGATAATAATTTATTATGATTGAATGTTATATATGATAATAGATATGTATAAGGATCTAAAATAGGTAATTAAAATTCTTAGGGTTATCATATAGGAGTTTGAATCCCTTTTTCTAAAGTTGAACATTAAAGTAAGGGTGTTACTTAACTCAATACCCTTTCATTCGATTATAATGTTTCCTATTGAAAATCATTATTATATTTTTGGTAAATAATTCCATATAATTTTATTATTTTATATTCCATTTTTATTTTCATTTTAATCACACTTTATTATCATATTTCACTTTTCAAATTATTCATACTTAATATGATTTATGTAATGGTTTCTCATCTCAATTTTCTTTCATTGATAGATATGTCATATTCACCACCTATTATATAATTCCAAATTTAAATACATAATAATTTATGTTTCAATAATAATTTAATTAAATTCAAGGGATTTAAAAATACATCTTAATTTCTATCATTCATGGGATTTCAATTCAAGGGATACCAATTTTTTAATGGGTTTTGTTAACTCAAACCTCTTTCATCGAGTTATAATGATTCAACATGAACTTAATTATTATATTATTAGATTACTGCACATTAAAACATTATTATATAATACTCACTCATTTATCTAGGGAAAATGAAATTTATTGTTCTAATATTATTCTTGATGAATTTAATTCCCACAAAATTATAACATTATTATGAATAATTACCATCTTCTCCAAGAAGATATTTATCTTAAATGTTAATTTTTTTACTTCCTACCAATAATATCATATATTATTTTTAAATTTATATATGAATTATTTTTTATCGTCATAATTATTTATAAAACTATTTAAAAGGGATGTTTATTACATTTTAAAAATACATGGGTTTAAAGGAAGGTACTTTGAATTAATAGATTTATTTTCTTTCCCTAATAAAATATTTTATCTTCCACTACACACTTACAATAGAAAACAGTTATATATTTTTTTGTGATATTTTTTTGGAATTTATTTTAATGTTATATTTTAAAATGGTATTCATGTTAATTTCTTGAAAATAGTTTTTTGGTGTCTTATAACATAGTATTTTTACAAAAAATATAAAAAGGTTTTATGGAATATATTTTCATGATTTAATTTCGATTTTTATAATTATTTAAAAAACATATATCCCCATTGGAGTACAGTTTCATGAATTACACTTGACATACCTATATGAAATGCCCATTTTTGGCGATTCAATTTTCGGTATCAACCATTCTAACTCTTGATGTTATTTAATGAGATACCATTTTTAAATGGTATGTAATGAATTTTCATTCCTTGGGTAAATCATGATATGATGTTTGATTCATTATTCCTGGAAAAAATATAAATATATTATCATTATTAGATGGGTGGTGTCCTATTTTTCTGAAAAATTCATTTGTAACATTTATACCTCATGATCTCACAAGGGTAAATAGGAGGTTATCCCATGAGCAAGGGTACATGGGCGGTAATACCTAGCAAAAAATAGTACAAATATTTCTATCCCAATCCATAAAGGGTACATTCGTTTTTATCACAATCCCAAGGATAGATAAGTTGTTATCCTAAGCCTAAAAAGGAACAAATACTGTTTTCCCTTGCCCAAAAATGTACAAGTATTGTTATCCTAATCCAAAAAATGTAAAAAAAAAATTATCCCAAGCCCATGAGGGTACACGAGTTATTATACCAATCCTCATACTATATAAAAGTTGTTATTTAAAGTCCATTATATTATAGTAATCAATTATCAATCCATACTCTACTTAGTTATGATGTCTTATGTTTATGTTTTATGAAATTTTTATATTATATTCCTTTGTTATACCCCATAAATCCTGGTTATTGTCTCATAATTTTATACTCTTATTTCATGGTATATGTTTGTTCATATGATATTACATGTCATCCTATCATGACATGTAGATAAAAATTATTTTGTTATATTCCTTTAAAAAGATATTTATCACATTATCATTTATTATTACCTAATAAATACCTAATTCTTGAGGACATGTTGATAATTTTTACCCTTACTGAGAATCTAATCCCACCACATTATTATGCTTTGATTATAAGGGTTATGAAAATGAGTATAACTTATTATAAGTATATAAGGGTTTTTATATGTGTATGATTATGGGAAAATGTTCACATGTTTTGTAAAATAAGTTGTTTTTCTAGTTATTAATGAAGGAAAATAAACCATTAAATCTTGATGTTGTGTGATTTTTGTGAGATTTAATGTTTAATTTATTATAATATTTGTATGTTTACCTTGGGTTTTATTACATGATATCTATTATAGTATGTAATTTATGGGTTTTTAGAACTATATCTATGAGTTCCTATCAAAGGTTCCTAAAAAATAACCTCTTTGTCATTTTCAAACTACAAAAAACTCAAAAAAGGTATTCTATAGAATACTTTACACCACTAAAACATTGTAAAATACATTTAAAAATAAGAAAAATATACCTCCTTTGATGAAATTTAAAAAAATAAAATTATCAGTGTTACTAAATCCATTAATGCTATATAATCATTCTGGTTTACTAACACACAAATCCATGTTTCATTAAAAACTCCTCAATGTAATGCTTAATATCCTTGATAAGACCGATTAATCAACCATCAATAAATCTTGACCATAAAAATTCATAAATTTTACACTAAATCACAAAATTATATCCCCATGTATAAAATATAATGTTAAAACATGACTCTATCACCATCACACACTATTCTCCAAAAGCCTCTCAAACAACTTCTTAAGACGCTAACTAATCTCTACATTATCTCTCTCTCTATATAGAAGTAATTTTACTTCTTATAATCACTTAATGATCTCACTTCCTAAAACTAACCATCTTAGCACCTCACTCGCCTCCATTATAAAAATACATAGATGGTGAATGATTGTATATTTTGATTCCAAAAATATGATGAAAAACACATATATGTAATTATAGACCTCCCAACCATTATAACATTATAGAATTATCCAACTCTATCTATGGTTTCTCTCCACTATTGAAATTTCCTTCAAAAAATATGTGTTCATTATGGTCTATTTTATGAAATCATAGTCTCCCCACATAATCAATCAATATTAACTATGAACACCCCTCTTGATTAATGATTTTGTATCATTTTAGGATTTATCATCGCACACATATAGAACTCATAACTCAAAACACCAGATTTAATCCTACTCTGAATGCTGAAAACCAATAAAACATTATTATACATCCTTAATAATTATTATTTCAGTAGATCATAAATATATTACATAGACTAAACTTCATTAATGTTTTTAAAACACACCGTATCATCAAATATTTTTTATTAAATATAATAAAAATAAAATCTTTAACATTTTAAATATTTTTCCCAAACACTACTACCATTTTCAAATTCAACTCTTAATCCATTTCAAAAACTAATTTTCTTAATTTCATCAAAAACTTAAGATCCCTAACCATTTACATTATCATTGGATCTATAGTACATTAATGTGAAACTTATTTATAAATTATATAACAAATTCCTCATTTTATTATATGTGTTTTCGCAAAACCTAAATAACTCAAAAAATTTCTTTATTGTGTCTAAAAACATAAAAAATGATTTATATCAAATAAAAAACCTATAAAATCCATATTAATCAAATACCCACATAGAATAAAATTGATAAAACATAAAATATATTACATGTGTATTAAATTAATAATTTATTTCTTTGAGGTTGTTTATCAAAATATACTACTCATAATCATATGAATTATGAATAATGTATTCCACTATTATTATACAAGAATAATGTGACTCCATAACTATTATTACATACATCACATACACATCCAAATCTCTCAAACATTGGGATTCTCAATTATAATATTAATGACAAATAGGTTTTCTAATTTTGACATCTAACATCCACTATCAACATGGATTTACATTGAATCCATGTGATCCATGAATGGTCATTATTTGTATCCAATGTTCAAATATCATCTCTCCCCAACTAAATTAATCTTTAATAACCCAAAGTATTCTTTATTATAACTCTATAATATTATGGACCCATATAAAAATAGTATCCAAACTAAGAGTTCTGCATGAACTCAAAAATTCCTCCTCACATACTAGAGGATGCTGACTAGTGTAATGTGCCTAAAATAGTCATGTTGATGATATTACATCATGTACAAAGAATAAAGGTCATTTTTTAACCAACTAAAATTCTAGATTAAATTTTCCTTATAATGAACATACCCAAAATATATATGTAATGTTACATATTTTTCTTGTATTATTTTTAAATACTATATGGAATTAATTTGAGATTAGGCACATAGATGGTGTGCGATTCAAAGGACTGGTGTGTATGAAATAAATGTCTATAATATATTAAATATATTAAATAGCATGGATGGGAATTTTTCCTGAAAAGGTAAAATATATTCTAAATAGGTTCCCAGATTAGAAATCTGAGGGCATGGTTGTGTTCAGAGCAGCGATTTTAGCTTATGAGAGACCTAACATCGGTCGGTGAGGGCCAGTTACAAAATGTAGATTTTTAAATTTTAATAAATATATAAAATTGGGAATTTATTTAATTTTTAATGTTTTTTTGAGGCAGTGAAGTATCATCATTTTTTTAAATAAATCAAGAGGCAGGGGTCCAGGGTTAGACTCATAACCCCGAAATTACTTGGAGGATCTAGAGAGAGGAACATGGAGGATTCTATGAGTGACGAATGATGATGGAAAGTTCAATCAAATATTGAAAGGATCTGTTCTTGAGATATCATTCCAAAAAAATGATGCGGCAACCGATCCTATTTGGTGAGTGATCCAATTCCCAATTAGGGCATGTTATATCAATCTTTCTTTCCTGTTCTTTGATTCAATGATAAACATAGACCAACCAACAAATAGGTTGATCCACAGTTCAATTATTCTTGTGGGATGGGCTTAAATTGTTGGATTTATAGGGTTGATTACTGTTTGAGTTATTGATCATTCTCATGGTAATAGATCGGGACTGAAACAGACAATGATCAAGGTATGTTCCTTAAGTTTGTTTCGTTGTGTGTTTTTATTCTCCCCTATATGTTCTACACATTCTTCTTTCTTCATGGATTATGAACAATTGATCGTTGCACATTAGTTTCTCATTACAACAATATGAAATTAAAGATAAAACATTATGAAGACCTAGAAGAGGTTCTATGATAATGATAATGGACAAATTGAAGCGATTCAAGAGATATATTTCTTCAAAAAAATTTCATCCATGTGATAAGAATTGGATTTCAGAGCCGATCAAAGGCCCAAAAATCACCGATTCGGTGCTATGATGTCAAGAAGACCTTGGATATCCATTTATTAGGTGATCATACTAGAAAATCAAGCACCAAAGGATCGGTTGAGGCACATATAGGAAGAGCATTTGTTCTCGAAAATTGCAAAGAACACAATGTGTATTCCTGAATACATGGCATGTGGGACCCACTGAGTGGTGACTAGGGTTTCCTTAGGCGGTCAAGTGTCACACGACATGTGTCCCTTTTCACACAACATATGGGACCTTCCCTGACACTCATCATGTATCTCAGGAAATACACAGACATAGGGCAAAGTACAAGGTGTGTACTCCCCCACATGGCAAGTCTAAACCAGTTACATGGATTACCCCATGTACTAGTACACAGATAAGAATACATGGGTTGATAGCATGTATTGGAACATGACCAACGTACATGGACCAGACCCTGTATATTATTACACATCGTGTGACCCTCTATACATGATGTGTATACATTTTCTACATGGCATGTTCTTCTAACACATAACGTTGTACACGAGTAGTACCTAGGGTCAAGGGACATGATGTGTGACCCTTATACATGCCATGTATTATTTTCTTCCTGGATTTATCTTATTTTACAATGTATATTGGTATAGTTATATCAGGGTTGGTGCCCCTTCTCATTACCGTAAAATTCAGTTGGTATCATTTCTTATTTATAGGAGTACGATCCCTTCAACAAGACATTCTGGATAGAGTCTGGAATCCCCTCCAATTAGTCCATAGTAGGATCCTCTATCCATTCTTGTTCCCTATGTAGAGTATTGGTATGGGTGAAACCAATCTTACCAATAATCGATCCTCTACTTAGCAGGTGAATCGAGATGAGTTGTGGGATCACCCCATGACCCTAGTAGTGATTCTCATCTTTGTATCATGATCTTCCCCATATATAGAGTGAGTTATCCCAAAATGAGTATTTCTTATTATATCTTTAGATCTATCAGATTATCTATCTCATGATGGTTCGTAATGAACAATAATTCTCGGGGGGACACCATCAGTGCTATCAGACTCAGGAGTGTGTTCTCCTGTATGTGTGCTTTATGGAATCTTATGACTAAATCCCTAGTCGGGGTATGCGTTCATTGTGAATTAACTCTATACTATGGGACTAAGTATGAGTATATTTGGATATGTTATTTTTATATGTACTATAGATACAATACTGGAAATACAGTCTTTCCCAATGGTTCTGAACCATTGGGAAAGGCTACAGAACCGTTGGAATATGTTATACCAACGGTTCTGCAAACCGTAGGGAAGTAAGCTGTTGGGAAAGCTTTTCCCAACAGTTTACTGTGAACTGTTGGTATAGAGTGGGGGAAAGCTAACCTATCCCAACGGTTTGGCATGAACCGTTGGGAAATCCCAAGGATTATCCTATCTCAATGGTTCTCCCAAACTGTTGGGATAGTTTTTCTCAAGGGTTTTTACCAACGGTTTAATGAAGTGTTGGTAAAAAAAAGCATTAGAGATGCTTTGCCAACGGTTTGAAACCATTGGCATAGCCTATGTTGTGCAAATTGTGCAGCAACCTACAATTTGCACAGCTGGTCTACAATTTGGACAGCAGGCCTCATTTTGTGCATTCCCTCCCATTTTCAATCCAATTATTGTACCTTCAATAAACTAACACATACATATACAATTACTGTACCTGAAATAACCAACTAACACATACATATAGAGAACAAATTCAGACACATTTAACATATAATGCATCATGGAACTATACAAATCCATAATTAAATTAGAATTCATAACGTAATTTTAGACATACATAATTCATTTAGAATTAAATTTAAAATTTAGATGACAATTATATGTGGAATCTGGAAGTCAATTCAATATTTGATCGGTTTTTTGTATACCATATATTTTTACCTGAAATGATGTCCATTTTAAACAAAATACAAACACATGGAGTGATACTAGCCACACCAAACCTCATATTGAGGCGAGGTTGACTCGTACACGTCACATATGACCCATGGATCGTTGTGCTAAAGTATCGACACAATCTGAATGCGTTTAGTTAGTTTTCCATATGCCAGTTGATGTTTTTCAATTAAAATGACGTCCTTTTGAAACAAAAGATACACACTTTGAGTGGTGCCGGCCACACCGTGTCTCAGATTGAGGCGGATTTGACTCGTACACATCACATATGACCCATGGATCGTTATCCTAAAGTTTCAATGGAAACCGGATGCGTTTGGTCATTTTTCTGTATATACTTAAAATGATGTCCATTTTAAACAAAAGAGAGACACATAGATTGATTCTGACCACACCGCGACTCTGATTAAGGTGGGGTTGACTCGTACACATAAAATATGACCCATAGATCATTTTCCTAAAGCATCAACACATTTCAAAAACGTTTGGTCGATTTTGCGTATGTCAGTTGTTCTTTTCACTTATAATCCTGTCCATTTTAAACAAAAGAGACACAGTTAGAGTGGTGTCAGCCACAACACACCTCAGATTGAGGTGGGGTTGACTCGTACACATCACATATGACCCATGGATCGTTGTTCTAAAGTATTGACACAATATGAATGCGTTTGGTCGGTTTTCCATATGCCAGTGGATGTTTTTCACTTAAAATGACATCCTTTTGAAACAAAAGACAGAAACTTTGAGTGGTGGCGGCCACACCGCGCCTCAGATTGAGGTGGGGTTGACTTTTACACATCACATATGACCCATGGATCTTTGTTCTAAAGTATCAACACAATAAAAATGTGTTTGGTCAGTTTTCCGTATGCCAGTTGATGTTTTTCAATTAAAATGACGTCCTTTTGAAACAAAGGGCAGACACTTTGAGTGGATCCAGCCACACCACATCTCAGATTGAGGTGGGGTTGATTCGTACATGTCAAATATGACCCATGAATCATTCTCCTAAAGTTTAAATTGAAACCGAATGCATTTGGTTGGTTTTCCGTATGTACTTAAAATGTTGTCCATTTTAAACAAAAGAGAGCCACTTAGAGTGATTACAGCCACACCATGCCTCAGATTGAGGTGTAGTTGACTTGTACACATCACATATGACCCATGGATCGTTGTTCTAAAGTATCGACACAATATGAATGCTTTTGGTCTATTTTCCGTATGCCAGTTGATGTTTTTTTCTTAAAATGGCATCCTTTTGAAACAAAAGACAGGCAATTTGAGTTGTGCCAGCCACACCGTGCCTCATATTGAGGCGGGGTTGACCCGTACACGTCACATATGACCCATGGATCGTTGTTCTAAAGTATCGACACAATCCAAATGCGTTTGGTCAGTTTTCAATATTCCAGTTGATGTTTTTCAATTAAAATGACGTCCTTTTGAAACAAAAGGCAGACAATTTGAGTGGTGTCAGCCACACCACGTCTCAGATTGAGGAAGGGTTGATTTTTACACATCACATATGACCCATGAATCGTTCTCCTAATGTTTCAACAGAAACCGAACACGTTTGGTCGGTTTTCCGTATGTACTTAAAATGTTGTCCATTTTAAACAAAAGAGAGCCACTTAGAGTGATTACGGCCACACCGTGCCTCAAATTAAGGTGGGTTTGACTCGTACTCGTCACATATGACCCATGGATCATTTTTCTAATGTATCGACACAATTTGAATGTGTTTGGTCAGTTTTCCATATGCCAGTTGATGTTTTTCACTTAAAATGACGTCCTTTTAAAACAAAAGACAGACACATTGAGTGGTGGCGGCCACACCGCACCTCGGATTGAGGCAAGGTTTAATCTTAAATGTTGCATATGACCCATGGATCATTGTGCTAAAGTAGTGACACAATCCGAATGTGTTTGGTCAGTTTTCCGTATGCCAGTTGATGTTTTTCAATTAAAATGACGTCCTTTTGAAACAAAAGGCAGACACATTGAGTGGTGTCAGCCACACCATGTCTCAGATTGAGGCGGGGTTGATTCATACACGTGACATATGACCCATGAATAGTTCTCCTAAAGTTTCAACGGAAACTGAACGAGTTTGGTCGGTTTTCCGTATGTACTTAAAATGTTGTCCATTTTAAACAAAAGAGAGACACTTAGAGTGATTACGGCCACAACGTGCCTCAAATTAATGCAGGGTTGACTCGTACATGTCACATATGACCCATGGATCATTGTGCTAAAGTATCGACACAATCTGAATTCTTTTGGTCGGTTTTCTGTATGCCAGTTGATGTTTTTCACTTAAAATGACTTCCTTTTGAAACAAAAGACAGAAACTTTGAGTGGTGGCGGCCACACCGTGCCTCGGATTGAGGTGGAGTTGACTCGTACACATCACATATGACCCATGGATTGTTGTGCTAATGTATCGACACAATCCGAATGCATTTGGTTGGTTTTCCGTATGCTAGTTGATGTTTTTCAATTAAAATGACGTCCTTTTGAAACAAAAGGCAGACACTTTGAGTGGTGCCGGCCACACCGCATCTCAGATTGAGGCAGGGTGGATTTGTACATGTCACATATGACCCATGAATATTTCTCCTAAAGTTTCAACGGAAACCGAATGTGTTTGGTCGGTTTTCTGTATGTACTTAAAATGTTATCCATTTTAAACAAAAGAGTGCCACTTAGAGTGATTACGGACACACCATGCCTCAGATTAAGGCGGGGTTGACTCGTACACGTCACATATGACCCGTGGATCGTTGTGATAAAGTATCGACACAATCTGAATGCGTTTAGTCAGTTTTCTGTATGCCAGTTGATGTTTTTCACTTAAAATGGCATCCTTTTGAAACAAAAGACAGACACTTTGAGTGGTTCTGGACACACCGCGCCTCGGATTGAGGAAAGGTTGACTCGTACACGTCACATATGACCCATGTATCATTGTGTTAAAGTATAGACACAATCCAAATGTGATTGGTCGGTTTTCCGTATGCCAATTGATGTTTTTCAATTAAAATGACATCCTTTTGAAACAAAAGGCAGACACTTCGAGTGGTGCTAGCCACACCATGTCTCAGATTGAGGCAGGGTTGATTTTTACAAGTCACATATGACGCATGAATTTTTCTCCTAAAGTTTCAATAGAAACCGAATTCGTTTGGTCAGTTTTCTGTATGTACTTAAAATGTTGTCCATTTTAAACAAAAGAGATCCACTTAGAGTGATTACGGCCACATTGTGCCTCTGATTAAGGAAGGGTTGACTCGTACATGTCATATATGACCCATGGATCGTTGTGCTAAATTATTGACACAATCCGAATGCGTTTGGTCAGTTTTCCGTATGCTAGTTAATGTTTTTCACTCAAAATGACGTCCTTTTGAAACAAAAGACAGACAGTTTGAGTGGTGGCGGCCACACCGCACCTCAGATTGAGGCAGGGTTGACTCATACACATCACATATGACCCATGTATTGTTTTTCTAAAGTATCGACACAATCCGAATGTGTTTGGTCAGTTTTCCATATTCTAGTTGATGTTTTTCAATTAAAATGACGTCCTTTTGAAACAAAAGGCAGACACTTTGAGTGGTACCGGCCACAATGCGTCTCAGATTGAGGCAGGTTTGATTCGTACACGTCACATATCACCCATGAATCATTCTCCTAAATTTTCAATGGAAACTGAATGTGTTTGGTCGGTTTTCCGTATGTACTTAAAATGTTGTCCATTTTAAACAAAAGAGAGCCACTTAGAGTGATTATGGCCACACCGTGCCTCATATTAAGGCAAGGTTGGCTCATACATGTCACATATGACCCATGGATCATTTTACTAAAGTATCGACACAATCTGAATGCGTTTGGTCGGTTTTCCGTATGCCAGTTGATGTTTTTCACTTAAAATGACGTCCTTTTGAAACAAAAGACAGACACTTTGAGTGGTGGAGGCCACACCGTGCCTCAGATTGAGGCGGGGTGGACTCGTACACATCAGATATGACCCATGGATTGTTGTGATGAATTATCGACACAATCCTAATGCGTTTGGTTGGTTTTCCGTATGCCAGTTGATGTTATTCATTTAAAATGGCGTCCTTTGAAACAAAAGGTAGAAACTTTGAGTGGTGTCGGCCACACCACATCTCATATTGAGGCGGGGTTGATTCGTACACATCACATATGACCCATGAATCGTTCTCCTAATGTTTCAATGGAAACCGAATGCGTTTGGTCGGTTTTCCGTATGCCAGTTGATGTTTTTCAATTAAAATGACGTCCTTTTGAAACAGAAGACAGACACTTTGAGTGGTGCTGGCTACACCGCATCTCAGATTGAGGCGGCGTTGATTCGTACAGTCACATATGACCCATGGATCGTTCTCCTAAAGTTTCAATGGAAACCGAATGCGTTTGGTCAGTTTTCACTATGTACTTAAAATGTTATCCATTTTATGAGAATCTTCATCTGTCTATTAGTGGAATGGTATTTACTTAAAATATTGTGGACATTCATATTAAATATTTTTATATCATTCTTAGTATGGATTAGATTTTAGTTTATCATGCTATGAAACATTTCAGAGCTAACAATGTCATGCCTAATGAATATATCTCTTTTATAACATACCAAGAACCTATGATATTGATTAGATGTGTAAATGTGATTTACATTGATTATCATGATAAGAATAAATAAAATATATATTATATATTTTCTATTTTTAAATGAAATCATGGAGGGTGGGGGTGCTGTCGGGAGGGGCTGTCCGGGGGGCTATCCGGTGGGTGTCCGGGGGGCTGTCCGGGGACCAAGGAGGAGGGTGGGGGGCTGTGCAGGGGGCTGTCCGGGGGGTGTTTGGGGGGGTTGTCTGGGGTCCAAGGAGGAGGGTGGGGGGCTGTCTGGGGGGTTGTCTAGGGGGCTGTCTGGGGTCCAGGGATGAGGGTGGGGGGGGGGCTGTCCGGGGGGCTGTTCAGGGGGCTGTCCGGGGGCTATTCGTGGGGTGTTTGGGGGGGTTGTTCGGGGTCCAAGGAAGAGGGTGGGGGGGGCTGTCCGGGGGGATATCTGGGGGTAGTCCGGGGGGATGTTCGGGGTCCAGGGAGGAGGGTGGGGGGGTTATGTAGGGGGCTGTTCGGGGGGCTGTCCCGGGGCTATCTGGGGGGTGTTTGGGGGGTTGTCTGGGGTCCAAGGAAGAGGGTGGGGGGGCTGTCTGGGGGGATGTCCGGGGGGCTGTCCGGGGTTCAGGGAAGAGGGTGGGGGGGGATGTCTGGGGGCTGTCCGGGGGGGGGGGGGGTGTCCGGGGTCCAAGGAGGATGGTGGGTGGGTTGTCCAGGGTCCAAGAAGGAGGGGGGTTCCCAAACACACAACCACTAAAAGACAACAACATCCATAAAAACAGATAATATATAAAAATAACTCAACTCCAATACTATACTACGAGTCGAGATAAAACCAACAACTAGAATAGATTAAATATCAAATCTCAGTAATATTAGTCAAAAATGTAATGGATCAATTTTTCCCACATCACTATCACCATCACCATCATGACCATCATTATAACCCTTGTCCTCATCCCCACCATCTTCCTCGCCCTCCTCAACGCCCTCCTCCTCGCCCTTGCCCTCCTCCTCACCCTCGCCACCCGCCTCGCCCTCCTCCTCTCCCTCCTCTTCTGCATCAGACTCCTCGCCATCATCATCATCAAGCTGGACATCATCCTGAACACCACTAGAATTTCCACCTGGTGCACCATATATAGAACGTATCGACAACATATATTCATCAAAAGTTGGGATGACCTCTACTGGAAGTGTTGGACGTAGAACTTCAATAAATTTCATAAATGCACTGTTTGCCCTAGCAGACTGTTCTGCCATCTCTGTGGCCCTTTTCTCAGCCCGTTCTACCTGTGTTCTAACTTGCTGCAGCTTGGTGTCACTACATCTCATACCTGAGCAGGGCCAATACCTCATCGGGGCTATCCTAGGTCGGCAACATACTCTGCCAGAATGCTCCTCTCCCAATAACTGATGTAAGTGATCTGTTGGCCCAAAATTGTCTGGTTCTTGGGAATCGAGGGCCTCTAAAGAATCTTGTTACAAATATAAATATATCATTAAGTTACAAAATAGATATTAAAATATAAATTCAACAGATTAAAACTTACAATCTGATGTTGAGTCGCTTCGTTGACGGCACTTCTATCCTTTTTCCATCTACTCGAGCAAAACAGTTATTCTTGAGGCACACGTCCTTCAATATTTTGTATTTGCCTCTACAATGACATTGAAAACTAAAGATATATGAAAAATTTATCAAACTATTAAATAATTGAGGAAACAAAAGAAAGTGTAAGTCGTAAAGAAAACATATAAACAATTGTCATACCTGCTTCCTCTCATGATCATGCATCGTAGTGCATCCCAGTGTGTGGAGGTATTTTTTTGCATCAATGTTCTTTTTATTTTTTCCAGATGATTCCTAAATAAAATTTGAAAATTCAATAGATAGTATTAATGAAAAACTTGAATGTTATTATTTAAATACCTTAAATGTTATTAACACCTTAAACTGGGTACTCGTCCAATGAGTAATCATCTGACGATACTGCTCTATAAGACAATCATCCACCACTGGTACCGCCTCTAACTCAGTGCCAACTCTAGAAACCTATCCAATATACAACTCATGATTTTAGTCTCTCCAAATCTCACCTAAGTCCTTTAGACGTTTCGGTCGTGCACCCTCACCATCGAGAAAATTAAATCGAAGCTGAAATCAAAATATTAATTCATATTTATAAAAAAAATAATTCATGTCATTAAATAGAATAGATTTTTACCCATATCTCTTCCCAAGCTCTATCCTAGACCTCATGTGGCAAATGTCTCCACGATAGCGGGCTGACGGGAATGATGTCAGAGTATTTGGAAAGCGTCGCCAAAAAAAATCCAACATTGCTGCCCTGTTTTCTTAACCATTTGGTTGTCTTCATTATAATCCACCATAACCTGTGTGCGGCGGCTCCACACCGAACTCATGCGTGTACGCCCCCGCCCACGCCTCCTGTCAGAAGATGTATCTGTCATGAAAGAAAAACAAATATTTTATCAAAACATGTTATAATGAAAAAAAATATTGCTATAAAAATTTGTTAGGGTTCTATAAATATACTCGTTCCGGTCTGATCGCTGAGCGCCGCTGGATCCACAGAAACTCATGGAACACCCTATGGTGGAACAGGAGTCAAAGACGATGGAATATAGAAGCTCAGAGAGACAAAATTAGAAGGAAAAGAAGATGGGACAACTGTCTTACCAGATCCTGACTGGGGAGTGGGAATCATCATGGGATGTCAAAATGATGGGCCAGAAGATGCAGAAGGTAGCGAAAACATGGGAGGCCTAAATATCCCGTGTGTACCTAACGAAACACCAGGATTAGAATGTGGGAATGATGGCATGTCAGTGGGAGGGGTAGGGTCTGGTTGGTTACACGCAGATGCTCGTCCACCTCTGGTACGAACCCTCCTCGTACCACCAGCCGGAGTACTAGGACCTCTACTAGGCTCCTCATCGAATAACTATCGACATATAGGTGGATCCTACAAAACTTTTTACAAAAAAATTAATCACATGACATTATATATTCTTTATATATATCAATTTTAAATAAAGTACTCACTACGGGCACTAATGATGGAATTCCCAACTCCGTCCTTCGACGATTGTTCTCCATCATTGTTTTCCTTCGTCTCTCTTCAATTGGCTTCATTTTCTGATTTTGAAAACAAATATGTAATTAATTAGAAGAAGGAAACTAATGTGTAACCCAAAAAACTAAATATATGAGGGAATATGGGGATTCATTGGTAATTTAGCTATCAATTGTTGTAGAAGATCTTGAATGGATTTAATAAATCATACAAGTTGTAATGTTCATCAAGTTAGAAATATTGTTTGACTATGTTTGAATACAGTTCAATTCAAAATTAGAAAATGCAATTCAAATAAAACTGCAACCAATAAACATTGAAAATTCACATAATGGTCAAGTCAGCTATCAATTGTTTTAGAAGAACTTGAATGGATTAAATAAATCATACAAGTTGTAATGTTCAACAAGTTAGAAATATTGTTTGACTATGTTTGAATACAGTTAAATTCTAAATTAGAAAATGCAATTCAAATAAAACTGCAACCAATAAACATTGCAAATTCACATAACGGTCAAGTCAGCTATCAATTGTTTTAGAAGAGCTTGAATGGATTTAATAAATCATACAATTTGTAATGTTCACCAAGTTAGAAATGTTGTTTGACTATGTTTGAATATAGTTCAATTCCATATTAGAAAATGAAATTCAAATAAAACTGCAACCAATAAACATTGAAAATTCACATAACGGTCAAGTCAGCTAAAACATATTTGTGATCAATACTAAATCAATTTGAATATTACCAACCTTAACAACCCAACTCTAGGTAAACTAAAAGAATTAAGAACATGGATGAATGATTCTATATATTTTCAACCACAACTTCAGGTTCACAATAAACTCTGACAATTGAGCTATTGGAGTCATCAAAAGAAATAAATGGATTTGTTCCAATGGCACTAGGGATAGTGTCAATTCCATCATCATCATCATCAAAAATATGTCCTGGAATTACTTCAACTATGACACCAAATTCAGGTCGAAGATGGTCTTTGACATAAAAAACTTGTTTAGCCATTGATGCCAACACATATGGTTCTTCGGTAACAAGAGTGTGAGTTATATTAATTACTCTAAATCCACAATTATCAATAAATGTGCTATGTCTTATCATCAAATCAAACCAATGGAATTTCATCACTGTGACTCGTCCATGAGAGTAATAATCCAATATTATTATTTTCTCAACAACTCCATAATAACCCACATTTTCAAATCGTGGTCTACTATCTGATG
The DNA here is from genome assembly GCA_963277665.1 of Viscum album. Classification (NCBI taxonomy): domain Eukaryota; kingdom Viridiplantae; phylum Streptophyta; class Magnoliopsida; order Santalales; family Viscaceae; genus Viscum; species Viscum album. The sequence continues at coordinate 1,689,771,333 of OY728137.1, read as the reverse complement.
CACTGGCATAACAATCTGTTGTGGTAGTAACCATAACACCATCATGTTGTGTTCTCATGTTCTTTTATTGTTCAGTGACAATAAATTTGTACCCATTGAAAACAATTGATTTATAGTCACAAACCACGGTTTTAGGACCAAAATCCAAAGCTCTTATTTCCTCAGAGATAGAGTCAGTAGACAAACTCAGTACCTGCAATATAAATGACTATTAAACTTAATTAAATATTGATATAATTATTTTAAACATTAATTTTTTTACCTTCAATTTTAACCAAGAAGAAAACTATTTGCTATGAAATGTCTCTCTCCTTCTCAAAGATAAAGAACGATGCTTCCTATTTATCATTGTTTTATGTTCCCTGTAGATAAAAAATATGAATAGTTTAATAGATATATTTGTAATATATACTTAATCAATTTAGTTACCTGATATAGTCATCGAAAAAATCATAGTCGAACAAAAATGTGCGATGTTCCATCTCTCGCTCTTCATGGCTTAATGTCTTTAATGTATATGATCTAGGAATTCCTCCTATTTGAGGAAGTGATGGAAAACTGGGTTCAATTTTCTCATAATGTTCTTCTTCATTTCTCATTGGTCTGTTCAATCTTGTAGTAAGATCAGACAAATACATCGAGCAGAAATCCATACATTCTTGAGCCGAGTAACCATTCACTATAGAACCTTCAGGATGATTTCTGTTTCGGACATAAGACTTTAATGTGAACATATTTCTTTCAGTTGGATACATCCAAAAAAAAGAAACAGGTCCTCCGAGAAGTATTTTAGTGGGAATATGGACAGTCAGACGCAACATGCATGTGAAAAATGATGGAGGAAATATTTTCTCCAACTCACACAAAATTAATGGGGAATCTGTCAACATTTTTTTTCAAGAAATACTTGAACAACTTCTTAGCACAAAGATATGTAAACAAATGTCACAACCGAATAATAGCCACCCTTACATTATTGGATAAAATATTATGGATTGCTATTGGAATCAACTCATGCAGTAGAACGTGATAATCATGAGTCTTCAAAGATTTTAGCTTCAACTCTCTTCTATTGACCCGTTTAGATATGTTACTTGAATAGCCATCAGGAACTGTAATAGTCTCTAATACTTCTAGAAATAGTTTTTTTCGTAGGTTTCATCACATAAACAGCACATGGAAGTTGCCATTTATTATCATGGATACGCACATGATGTAATTCTGGTCTGATTCCCCAATCCACCAAGTCACACCAAGATCGTAAATCATATTTTGTCTTCCCCTTGACATTTAGAAGAACCAAAAGCAACATTTCGCATATATTCTTTTCAATATGCATTACGTCTAAGCAATGATGTAACAAATTGGTTTAACAATAAGGAAAATCAAAAAACATACTCCTATTTCTCCAATTGTAACATGTTTCAGTGGAAACATTCTTTCTCTTTCTAGATTTTATTTGACCCTTCCCGAACGAAAAACTAAAATCTTTCAATTCATTAAGCACGTCAGTTCTAGACATACGCTGAGGTGGATCATCGTTCTCTATGGTATTATCAAATCTTCGACGATTCATTCTATATGGATGATCCTTTGGAAAGAATCGTTGATGTCCCATAAAACTGAAACTACAACGATGTTTCAATCTTATGGATCGTGTATTTTTCATACAAACTAGACATGAAAATTATCCCTTCGTGCTCCATCCAGACATCATTGAATAAGCCAGAAAATCATTGATCGTCCCCATAATCGCATCACGCATCTGAAATATATCTTTCAAACTTGCATCGTATGTGCACACACCCACATCTTGAGGAAGTTTCAACTCTTTTATTAAAGGTTGCATGTAGACATCAATATCAATGCCAGGGTCAGAAGGACCAGATATGAGTATAATCATGAAAGTGAAAGGTTTTTTCATACAAAACCATGGGGGAAGATTATAAATGTGTATAAAAACTAGCCATGTGATGTGTGAAGTAAGCATCTACCAAAACGGATTAAAACCGTCGCATGATAGACCTAGCCTCACATTACGCACGTCCACTGCAAAATCAGGATGTCGAGCATCAAATCTCTGCCATGAAAATCCATATACAGGATGAACTAACTCATCATTAGTCTTCTTTCTCTTGGTATCATGCCATCTAATTTTTATTGATATGTCATCAGACATAAAAAGATTCTGGTGTCTGGGGATCAATGGAAAGTGCCACATTACTTTCTGTGGAACGCGGGATGGTGTTCCATCAGATTTTGACTTCCAGTGGGATGTGCCACATTTTATACAATCATTTCGTTCAGCAGTTTCCTCCCAGAATAAACTACAATATTTCGGGAAAGCATGAATTTTTTTTCATGAAAATCCAAGTTCCTCAACTAACTTCCATGCCATATAGTGGTTTGAGGGAATATCTGTATCATATGGAAGTAAATCCTTCAAGAGGGTAAGAATGTAATCGATTTCTGTATCAGAAATCCCATACATAGTTTTCCCATGAAACAATCAGATTAAAAATTCCAGCCTTTTCATTTTATCACATTGTCGATATACTGGAGTTGTGGCAGCATCATTCAATTTTTTCACCCTATCAATATCATCATTTTCACTAGATGCATCAACTGTCCCCATATCAAAGTCTTCTTGAGTAGAAATCCTTTCTTTTTCATGATGACGAATAAATGGAAACCGATCATCTAACAAATTCTCTATTCCAGTCTTTTCATTTCTTTGAGATTTCATTTTCTCCCCATTGTGATACCACACAGAGTAGTTTTCTTGAAAACCATTTTTGGTTATGTGGTAGCTAACTTCTTCATGGCTCAACCAAGGTCTACCAACACAATTGGAACATGGGAAATGTATGCGACCATTATCTGAAGCATTGTGAAATGAAAAATCTATAATGCTCTCCAAATTGTTTTGAATATCGCTTGAGATCTGATCGGTTTCATACATACAACTTCTTTCCATTCTGTAAAAATAATTTATATAATTCATTTTGTCTTAAAAAATTCAATATGATTGAACTTTAATAGAAAATACATTTAAGTAAATGATAAAGGAAGAAGTTTCTAGTCGATGTAGTGAACTATTAATATAATTTAAAGAACAAGTACTCATAAATTAAATTAAAATTTATTTATATTCATTTTCATTAGGTCTATAAGAGTCACATGCCTCAGGTCCCATCATGTGTTATAGGCATCCCAAATCATTCACTCATATTCAATAACTCATTAATGGAACCTCTATGGCCATACCTTTAATTACCCAATTACTTCCCCAAGTCAAGCACACCCCATGGGTGAATAAATTTTAGGCTTCAACACTAATAGGTTGTTCATGGCTTGTAAAAAGATTTAATTTCATTAAGTATAGACAAAAACATTTATTTTTAAATTTGAGATTAATAATAAAGTATGTCAATGATAACAACATTACTGAATTAAACTTGTGACTTATCTAACATTTTTATGGATGTCTACACATGCCAGAATGGGTAGTGAAAAGCACCCCACCCTCATAAAAGTGAGTATTGGCCCAGAAGGACACATAATATACTTCGTACCATGAGAACCATATTTAATTCACCCTAAAGTTATATTAGTACAGTAATCTTGGGGGAAATGGAATATATGATCCTGGTTAACTAATAAATTCAAAATCTCGTATTTCATATGTTGGACACTATCTAAGGTAAGAAATAATGTGAGGATGGGTTTACATCATTCAATTTATTACATGCTAGTGAAAATGACGGCTTGAATTAATGACTTGATTTCACTGATTAAATGAGGGTAGAGGTTGCATATGCTATGTAAAAAGAATGATTAAATAAGGGTAGAGGTTGCATACACTATGCATGGTGGGGGAGTCTCAGCTAATTTAGAAACTAAAATAAATTCCCATCATAGGTAATAATAAGAAACATCACCATCAAAAGAAACTCCAAATAAAAAAAGGGCTAAAACATCAAACATTTCAAGAATTCACTACTATGCAAGGTTTATCCACATGTTTATCAGTAATTATATGTATTAATCATAAACCACCACTACAGATCCCAGTTTTCACCAATAAAAATAAGGTAAATATCTCAAAATATCTTTAAAACAACTCATTAATAGGCTCAAAATGTAAATATAATCTTGAACCAACCATGAAATCTCTTTCACAACACATTCTCACACACCAGTTATATCATGTGTTACTAAATAACAAACATAGTCACATAGTGTAATATAACAAATTACATTAAACAAGCCTTATTAAACAAAATTTCATTTTAATAAAACACTTTCCTCAAATAATTTTAAAGAAAACATTCACTACTGGAATTTGGTCTTTTCCCAATGGTAGTATACCAACGGTTTACTTAAACCGTTGGTATAGTGATCCTTTTTGTTGGCAAAGGGAATTTCGGTGGCCCTTTTCCCAACGGTTCACTGGAACCGTTGGGAAAGGGGTGCTAAACTTAGACATTTCCCAACGGTTCACTGGAACCGTTGGGAAAGGGGTGCTAAACTCACACATTTCCCAACGGTTTCAGTGAACCGTTGGGAAATGTGTGCCTTTGCCAACGGTTTTTACAAACCGTTGGCAAAGGTTTCCCCCAAATTCCAGATCGCCATCTCCTCTCCCCATTCAGACATAGCCCTAATCTATTCGCTCCGTTGCTCTAGAGAACCCCATCCGACTCCACAGCTCTCGCGAATCCGAACACCAGCACCCCCATCCCAACACGTACACCCCCATACGAATAGGTAAAATTTGATCTCAACCATATTGTTGTAGTTGTTTTAATGAATAGATTTTTTCCAGGTGTTGGTGGTTTAATTGATTATTGAAATTAATATCTAAATAGGATATTGTTTGTGTTTGTGAAGACTTATTTAATGTTTTTGTATTCTATGTTTGGAAGGAGAGTGTTCAAAACATGTAAATCAGAGTTGGGGGAGGCTATTGTGAACGTTTACATGTTTTGGATAATGGATTGTGGGAATTATGGATTGTGTTCAAACCAATTTGATATGTTTTGGATAATGGATTGTGGGGGTAGGGGGTGTCCACGGGGGTGGGTGGGTTGTCCACGGGGGTGGGCGGGGGTGTCCACGGGGGTGGGAAAGGCTGTCCACGGGGGTGGGCGGGGCTTTCTAGGGGGTGTGGGCTATCCTAGGGGTCTGGGTGGGGTGTCCTGGTGGGGGAGTGGTGTCCAGGGGGGTGGTATGTCTAGGTGGTGGTGGTGGGGTTGCAGGGGAGGGGGGTGTGGGCTGTTTGGGAGGGTGGGAGGGGCTATCTAGGGGGGTACGGGGTGTACAGGGGGGTACGGGGGTGGGCGGGTTGTCCACAAGGGTGGACGGGCTGTCCACGGTGGTGGCTGGGCTATCAAGGAGGGGTGGGCGGGCTGTCCAGGGGGGGTGGGTGGGCTGGCCACGGGGGGTAGGGGAGTCTAGGGGGGTGGGCGGGCTATCCAAGGGGGTGGGGGGATGTCCATAGGGAGAAGGGGTGTCGAGGGGGGTGGGTGGGCTGTCCACGGGGGTGGTTGGGCTGTCTAGGGGGTAGGGGATGTCCACGGGGGTGGGCGGGGCTATCCAGGGGGTGTGGGCTATCCTGGGGGTCTGGGTGGGGTGTCCTGGTGGGAGAGGGGTGTGTGGGGTGTCCAGGTGGGGTGGTATGTCTAGGTGGTGGTGGTGGGGTTGCAGGGAAGGGGGGTGTGGGCTGTTTGGGAGGGTGGGCGGGGCTATCCAGGGGGGTACGGGGTGTCCAGGGGGGTACGGGGGTGGGCGGGTTGTCCATAAGGGTGGACGGGCTGTCCACGGGGGTGGCCAGGCTGTCAAGGAGGGGTGGGAGGGCTGTCCAGGGGGGTGGGTGGTCTAGCCACAGGGGGTAGGGGTGTCCATGGGGGTGGGCGGGCTATCCAAGGGGGTAGTGGTGTCCATAGGGAGAAGGGGTGTCGAGGGGGGTGGGTGGGCTGTCCACGGGGGTGGTTGTGCTGTCTAGGGGGTAGGGGGCGTCCACGGGGGTGGGTGGGTTTTCCACGGAGGTGGGCGGGGATGTCCACGGGGGTGGGAAAGGCTGTCCACGGAGGTGGGCGGGGCTGTCCAGGGGGTGTGGGCTGTCCTGGGGGTCTGGGTGGGGTGTCCTGGTGGGGGAGGGGTGTGTGGGGTGTCCAGGGGGGTTGGTATGTATAGGTGGTGGTGGTGGGGTTGTAGGGGAGGGGGGTGTGGGCTGTTTGGGAGGGTGGGCGGGGGTATCCCGGGGGGGTACGGGGTGTCCAGGGGGGTACGGGGGTGGGTGGGCTGTCCACAAGGGTGGACAGGCTGTCCACGGGGGTGTCCGGGTTGTCAAGGAGGGGTGGGCGGGCTGTCCAGGGGGGGTGGGTGGGCTGGCCACAGGGGGTAGGGGTGTCCAGGGGGGTGGACGGGCTATCCAAGGGGGTGGGGGGCTGTCCATAGGGAGAAGGGGTGTCGAGGGGGGTGGGTGGGCTGTCCACGGGGGTGGTTGGGCTGTCTAGGGGGTAGGGGGTGTCCACGGGGGTGGGTGGGTTGTCCATAGGGGTGGGCGGGGCTGTCCACGAGGGTACCCTACTAATATGGTTATGGGATGAGGCATGCTCTGATGTGATAACAAATTAAGTTCTTGTTGGTTTTACATTTTTTCAATAACACATTATTATGTTTTTTTCACATGTGTAGTTGATACCATGATTATTTTCTTCCTTTATCGTTTACTTAAATGTATTTTCTATTAAAGTTCAATCCTATTGAATTTTTTATGACAAAATGACTTATATGAATTCTTTTTACAGAATGGACAGAAGTTGGATGTATGAAACCGATCGTATCTCAAGCGATTTTCAAAACAATTTGGAGATCTTTATAGATTTTTCATTTCACAATGCTTCAGATAGTGGTCGCATACACTGCCCATATTCCAATTTTGTTGGTAGACCTTGGTTGAGTCGTGAAGAAGTCAGCTACCACATAACCAAAAATGGTTTTCAAGCAAACTACTTTGTGTGGTATCACAATGGGGAGAAAATGAAATCTCAAATTGGTGATGATCGAAATGAAATGACTGGAATGGAGAATTTGTTAGATGATCGGTTTCCGTTTATTCGTCATCATGAAAAATAAAGGATTTCGACTAAAGAAGATGTCGATATGAGGACAACTGATGCATCTAGTGAAAATGATGATATTGATAGGGTGAAAAAATCGAATGATGCTACCAAGACTCCAGTATGTCGACAATGCGATAAAATGAAAAAGCTGGAATTTTTAATCCGATTATTTCATGGAAAAACTATGTATGGGATTTCTAATACAGCAATCGATTACATTCTTACCCTCTTGAAGGATTTACTTCCAGATGATGCAGATATTCCCTCAAACCACTATATGGCATGGATGTTAGTTGAAGAACTTGGATTTTCCAGAAACAAAATTCATGCTTGCCCGAAAGATTGCAGTTTATTCTGGGAAGAAACCGCTGAACGAAATGAATGTATAAAATGTGGCACATCCCGCTGGAAGTCAAAATCTGATGGAACACCATCCCGCGTTCCACAGAAAGTAATGTGTCACTTTCCATTGATCCCCAGACTCTAGAATCTTTTTATGTCTGATGACATATCAATAAAAATGAGATGGAATGATACCGAGAGAAAGAAGACTAATGATGAGTTGGTTCATCCTGCAGATGGATTTGCATGGCAGAGATTTGATGCTCGACATCCTGATTTTGCAGCTGACGTGCGTAATGTGAGGCTGAGTCTTTCATGCGACGGTTTTAATCCGTTTGGGCAGATGCTTACTTCGCAGAGCACATGGCCAGTTTTTATACACATTTATAATCTTCCCCCATGGTTGTGTATGAAAAAATCTTTCACTTTCATGAGTATACTCATATCTGGTCCTTCTGATCCCGACATTGATATTTATGTATACATGCAACCTTTAATAAAAGTGTTGAAACTTCTTTGGGATGTGGGTGTGCGCACATACGATGCATGTTCGAAAGACATATTTCAGATGCGTGCTGCGCTTATGTGGACGATCAATGATTTTCCGGCTTATGCAATGATGTCTGGATGGAGCACGAAGGGAAAACTTTCATGTCCAGTTTGTATGAAGAATACACGATCCAGAAGACTGAAACATCATTGTAGTTTCAGTTTTATGGGACATCGACGATTTTTGCCAAAGGATCATCCATATAGAATGAATCGTCGAAGATTTGATAATACTATAGAGACTGATGATCCACCTCAGCGTATGTCTAGAACTGATGTGATTAATGAATTGAAAGATTTCAGTTTTTCATTCAGGAAGGGTCAAATGAAATATGGAAAGAGAAAGAATGTTTCCACAGAAACCTGTTACAATTGGAGGGAGAGGAGTATCTTTTTTGATTTTCCTTATTGGTCAACCAATTTGCTACGTCATTTCTTAGACTTAATGCATATTGAAAATAATATATGTGAAATGTTGCTTTCAGTTCTTCTAAATGTAAAGGGGAAGACAAAAGATGATTTACGATCTCGACGCGACTTGGTGGATTGGGGCATCAAAACAGAATAGAATCCTGTGCGTATCAGTGAAAATAAATGGCAACTTCCATGTGCTTCTTATGTGATGACACCTACTGAAAAAAAACAATTTTTGGAAGTATTAGAGACTATTAGAGTTCCTGATGGCTATTCAAGCAACATATCTAAACGGGTCAACAGAAGAGAGTTGAAGCTAAAATCTTTGAAGACTCATGATTATCACGTTCTACTGCATGAGTTGCTTCCAATAGCAATCCGTCATATTTTGTCCAATAATGTAAGGGTGGGTGTTTTTCGGTTGTGCCATTTGTTTATAGATCTTTGTGCTAAGAAGTTTTCCAAGTCTTTCTTGCAAAAAATGTTTACAGATGCCCCATTAATTTTGTGTGAGTTGGAGAAAATATTTCCCCCATCATTTTTCACATGCATGCTGCATCTGACTGTCCATATTCCAACTGAAATACTTCTCGGAGGACCTGTTTCTTTTCGTTGGATGTATCCAACTGAAAGAAATATGTTCACATTAAAGTCTTATGTTCAAAATAAGAATCATCCCGAAGGTTCTATCGTGAACGGTTACTTAGCTCAAGAATGTATGGATTTCTGTTCGATGTATTTGTCTGATCTTACTACAAGAATGAACAGACCAATGAGAAATGAAGAAGAACAATATGAGCAAATTGAACCTAGTTTTCCATCACTTCCTCAAATAGGAGGAATTCCTGGATCATATACATTGAAGACATTAAGCCATGAAGAGCGGGAGATGGCACATCGCACAGTTTTGTTCAACTGTGATTTGTTCGATGACTATATCAGGTAAAAAAATTGAATATGTATATCTTAAATATATATCTGTTAAACTATTCATATTTTTTATCTATGGGGAACATAAAACAATGATAAATAGGAAGCATCGTTATTTATCTTTGAGAAGGAGAGAGACTTTGCATAGCAAAGAGTTTTCTGCTTGGTTAAAATTGAAGGTAAAAATATTACGGTTTAAATTAATTATTTCAATATTTACTTAAGTTTAACTGTCATTTATATTGTAGGTATTGAGTTTGTCTGCTGACTCTATCTCTGAGGAAATAAAAGCTTTGGCTTTTGGTCCTAATACCGTGGTTCGTGACTGTAAATCAATTGTTATCAATGGGTACAGATTTATTGTCACTGAACGAGCCAAAAACATGAGAACACAACATGATGGTATTATGGTTACTGCCACAACAGATTGTTATGCCAGTGCATCAGATAGTAGACCGCGACTTGAAAATGTGGGTTATTATGGAGTCGTTGAGAAAATAATAATATTGGATTATTACTCTCATGGACGAGTCACAATGATGAAATGCCATTGGTTTGATTCGATGACGAGACATGGAACATTTATTGACGACTTTGGATTTCGAGTAATTAATATGACCCAAACTCTTGCTACCAAAGAACCATATGTGTTGGCATCAATGGCTAAACAAGTTTTTTATGTCAAAGATCAACTTCAACCTGAAATTGGTGTCGTAGTTGAAGTAATTCCAAGACATATTTTTGATGATGCTGATGATCGAATTGACACTATCCCTATTGCCATTGGAACCAATCCATTTATTTCTTTTGATGACTCTAATAGCTCAATTGTCAGAGTTGATTGTGAACCTGAAGTTGTGGTTGGAAATATATAGAATCATTCATCCATGTTCTCAATTCTTTTGGTTTACCTCGAGTTGGGTTGTTAAGGTTGGTAATATTCATATTTATTTAGTATTGATCACAAATATGTTTTAGCTGACTTGACCGTTATGTGAATTTTCAATGTTTATTGGTTGCTATTTTATTTGAATTGCATTTTCTAATTTGGAGTTGAACTGTATTCAAACCAAATCAAACAATATTTCTAACTTGGTGAACATTACAACTTGTATGTTTTATTAAATTCATTCAAGCTCTTCTAAAACAATTGATTGGTAAATTACCAATGAATCCCCTCATTCCCTCATATATTTAGTTATTTGGTTTACACATTAATTTTCTTTTTCTAATTAATTACATATTTGTTTTCAAATGCAGGAAATGCATCCAATTGAAGAGAGACGAAGAAAAAAAATGGTGGAGAATAATCGTCGGATGGAGGAGATGGGCATTCCACCATTAGTGCCTACAATGAGTACTTTATTTCAAATATATATATATATATATATATATATATTTACAGAATATATAATGTCATGTGATTAATTTTTTTGTAAACTTTTTTGTAGGATCCACCGTTACGTCGACAGTTATTCGACGAGGAGCCTAGTACTTGTCCTAGTACTCAGGGTGGTGGTACGAGGAGGGTTCGTACCAGAGGTGGACGTAGAGCTGCGCGTGCCCGACTAGACCCTGCCCCTCCCACTGACATTTCAGCCTTCCCACATTCTGATCCCGGTGTGTTGTTAGGGACACACGGGGTATTTAGGCCTCCCATGTTTTCGCTACCTTCTGCATCTTCTGCCCCATCATTTTCACATCCCATGATGATTCCCACTCCCCAGTCAGCATCAGGTCATACAGCTGTTCCATCTTCTTTTCCTTCTACTTCTGTCTCTCCGAGCTTTTATATTCCATCATCTTCGACTCCTGTTCCACTAGAGGGTGTTCCATCAGGTTCTGTGGATCTGGAGCCACTCATTGATCAGACAAGCGCAGGTATATTTATAAAACCCTAACAAATTTTTATAGCAATATTTATTTTCATTATAACATGTTTTGATAAAATATTTGTTTTTATTTCATGACAGATACATCTACTGACAGGAGGCGGGGGCGGGTCCGTACATGCATGCGTTCGGTGTGGAACCGTCACACACAGGTTATGGTGGAATATAATGAAGACAATCAGATGATTGAGAAAACAGGGCAGCAATGCCGGAGTTTTCTGGCAATGCTTTCCAAATACTCCGACATCATTCCCGTCAGCCTGCTATCGTGGAGACATTTTCCACATGAGGTCAAAGATAGAGCTTGGGCAGAGATATGGGTAAAAAAATCTGTTGTATTTAATGCCATGAATTATTTTTGTATTTATATGAATTAATATTTTGATTTCAGCTTCGATTTAATTTTCCTGATGGTGAGGGTGCACGACTGGAACGTCTAAAGTATTTAGGCGAGCTTTGGAGAGCCTAAAAGCATGAGCTATATATTGGCTGGCGTGCTAGAGTTGGCACTGAGTTAGAGGCGGTACCAGTCGTGGATGATTGTCCTATAGAGCAGTATCGTCAGATGATTACTCATTGGACGAGTACCCAGTTTAAGCTATGAATTACATTTGAGGTATTTAAATAATAACTTTCAAGTTTTGAATTAATATTATCCTTTGCATTATCGAATTTTATTTAGGAATCATCTGGAAAAAATAAAAAAAACATTGATGCAAAAAAATACCTCTATACACTAGGACGCACGACGATGCCGGATCATGAGAGGCAGCAGGTATGACAATTGTTTATAAGTTTTATTTACGACTTACATTTTCTTTTGTTTCCTCAATTATTTAATCATTTTCTAAAGTTTTTATATAACTTTTGTTTTCAATGTCATTGTAGAGGCAAGTACAAAATATTGAAGGACGTGTGCCTCGAGCAAAACATTTTTGCTCGAGTAGACAAAAAAAGGATGGAAGTGCTGTCAACGAAGCGACTCAGCAGCAGATTGTAAGTTTTAATCTGTTGATTTTATATTTTAATATCTATTTTGTAACTTAATAATATATTTATATTTGTAACAGGATGCTTTAGAGGCCCTCGATGCCCAAGAAGTAGACAATTTTGGGCCATCTGATCACTTACATCAGGTGTTGGGAGAGGATCATTCTGGAAGAGTACGCTGCCGACCTAGGATAGCCCCGACGAGGTATTGGCCTGCCTCCGGTACGAGTTGTAGTGCCACTGAGCTGCAGCAAGTTAGGGCACAGGCAGAACAGGCTGAGAAAAGGGCCACAGGGACGGCAGAACAGTCTGCTAGGGCAAACAATGCATTTATGAAATTTATTGAAGTTCTACGTCCAACACTTCCAGCAGAGGCCAGCCCAGCGATTGATGAATTCATGTCATCGATACATTCTATATATGGTGCACCAGGTGGCAGTTCCAGTGGTGGTCAGGCCGATATCCAGCTTGAAGATGATGATGGCGAGGAGTCTGATGCGGAAGAGGAGGGAGATGAGGAGGGCGAGGAGGAGGGCTAAGGCGAGGAGGAGGGCGCTGTGGAGGGTGAGGACGATGAGGAGGATGATGACGAGGGTGATGATGATGATGATGATGGTGATGGTGATGCTGATGTGGGACATATTGATCCATTACATTTTTGACTTATATTACTGAGATTTGATGTTTAATCTATTCTAGTTGTTGGTTTATCTAGACTCGTAGTATAGTATTGGAGTTGAGTTATTTTTATATATTGTCTGTTTTTATGGATGTTGTTGTCTTTTAGTGGTTATGTGTTTGAGAACTCCCTGGACAACCCCCCTCATTCTTGGACCCTGGACAACCCCCCCCCCCCCCCCCCCCGTGGACCCCGAACACCCCCCGAACACCCCCTGAACAGCCCCGCGGACAGCCCCCTGGACAGCCCCCCGTACAACCCCCACCCTCCACCCTGGACCCCAGATAGCCCCCCGGACAGCCCCCCAGACAACCCCCCCACCCTCCCCCTTGGACCCCAGACAACCCCCCAAACACCCCCGGACAGCCCCCTGAACAACCCCGGACAACCCCTGAACAACCCCTGAACAACCCCCTGAACAACCCCCAGACAGCCCCCTGAACAACCCCGGACAACCCCCTGAACAACCCCCAAATACCCCCCGGACAGACCCCGCATAGCCCCCCACCCTCCTCCTTGGTCCCCGGAAAGCCCCCCGGACACCCACCGGACAGCCCCCCCCGGACAGCCCCCCGGATAGCCCCTCCACCTTCCTTAATTTCATTAGCTCTGAAATGTTTCATAGCATGATCAACTAAAATCTAATCCATACTAAATATGATATAAAAATATTCTATATGAATTTCCATAAGATTTTAAGTGAAAACAAAAAGTGACATACGAAAAACTGACCAAACGCATTCGAAATGTGTTGATGCTTTAGGACAACGATCCATGGGTCATATGTGACGTGTATGAATCAACCACGCCTCAATCTGAGGGGCGGTGTGGTCAGAACAACTCAAGGTGTATGTCTTTTGTTTCAAAAGGACATCATTTTAAGTGAAAAACATCAACTGGCATATGGAAAACTGGCCAAACACATTCGTATTGTGTTGATACTTTAAGACAACAATACATGGGTCATTTGAGACATGTACGAGTCAACCCTGCCTAAATCCGAGATGCGGTGTGGTCGGGACCACCCTCACGCGCGTTTACGAAGCGCGCACATCACTTAAAACACAAATATTGAGCTGTACCGCGCAAACCGCACGTCCGATTGACGTGACATCTGCGCGTACACGTCACGAATAAAAATTAGAATGTTTCACGGTGGTTCTAGCTCAATCCGAGGTCGTCCGCTATGAATTTGACCGTTTGACGCCCGTTTTGGCCGTTTATGACACCAAAACTGCGTTGTCGGTCACCGCGGGCACATGGCACATCCGATTGACGTGTCGTCTACTCGAACACTTCATAAATCACTCTCCCGTATTTTTCGTCTGATTTCAGGCCATTCCGACTTCATTCGGCCCGTTTCGACCCCCCTCACGCGCGTTTACGAAGCGCGCGCATCACTTAAAATACGAATATTGAGCCGTACCGCGCAAACCGCACGTCCGATTGACGTGCCGTCTGCGCGTACATGTCAAGAATAATAATTAGAATGTTTCACGGTGGTTTCAGCTCAATCCGAGGTCGTCTGCTATGAATTTGACCGTTTGACGCCCATTTTGGCCGTTTATGACACCAGAACTACGTTGTCGGTCACCGCGGGCACACGGCACATCCGATTGATGTGCCGTCTGCTCGACCACTTCAGAAATCACTCACCCGTATTTGTCATCTGATTTCAGGCCATTCCGACTTCGTTCGCCCCATTTGGACCCCCCTCACGCGCGTTTACAAAGCGCGTGCATCACTTAAAATATGAATATTGAGCCGTACCGCAAAAACCTCACATCCGATTGACGTACCGTCTACGCGTACACGTCACGAATAATAATTATAATGTTGCACGGTGCTTTCAGCTCAATATGATGTCGTCCGCTATGAATTTGACCATTGGACGCCCGTTTTGGCCGTTTATAACACCAGAACTGCGTTGTCGGTCACCGCAGGCACACGGCATGTCCGATTGACGTGCCCTCTGCTCGACCACTTCAGAAATCACTCTCCCGTATTTGTCGTCTGATTTCAGGCCATTCCGACTTCGTTCGGCCCTTTTGGACCCCCCTCACGCGCGTTTACGAAGCGCGCACATCACTTAAAACACGAATATTGAGCCGTACCGCGCAAACCGCACGTCCGATTGACGTGCCGTCTACGCGTACACGTCACGAATAATAATTAGAATGTTCCACGATGGTTTCAGCTCAATACGAGGTCGTCCGCTATGAATTTGACCATTGGACGCCCGTTTTGGCCGTTTATGACACCAGAACTGCGTTGTCGGTCACCGCGGGCACACGGCACGTCCGATTGACGTGCCGTCTGCTCAACCAATTCATAAATCACTCACCCATATTTGTCGTCTGATTTCAGGCCATTATGAAATTGTTCGGCCCGTTTTGACCACCCTCACGCGCGTTTACGAAGCGCGCGCATCACTTAAAACACGAATAATGAGCCGTACCGCGCAAACCGCACGTCCGATTAACGTGTCGTCTGCGTGTACACGTCACGAATAATAATTAGAATGTTTCACGATGGTTTCAGCTCAATACGAGGTCTTCCACTATGAATTTGACCGTTGGACGCCCGTTTTGGCCGTTTATGACACCGGAACTGCGTTGTTAGTCACCGCGGGCACACGACACATCCGATTGACGTGCCGTCTGCTCGACCACTTCAAAAACCACTCTCTCGTATTTTTCATCTGATTTCAGGCCATTCCGACTTTGTTCGGCCCGTTTGGACCCCCCTCACGCGCGTTTACGAAGCGCACGCATCACTTAAAACACGAATATTGAGACGTACCGCGCAAACCGCACGTCCGATTGATGTGTCGTCTACGCGTACATGCCACGAATAATAATTAGAATGTTGAACAGTGGTTTCAGCTCAATCCGAGGTCGTCCGCTATGAATTTGACCATTTGACGCCCGTTTTGGCCGTTTATGACACCGGAACTGCATTGTCGGTCACCGCGGGCACACGGCACGTCCGATTGATGTAACGTCTACTCGACCACTTCAAAAATCACTCACCCGTATTTGTCGTCTGATTTCAGGCCATTCCGACTTCGTTCGGCCCGTTTGGACCCCCCTCACGCGCATTTACGAAGCGCGTGCATCACTTAAAATACGAATATTGAGCCGTACCGTGCAAACCGCACGTCCGATTGACGTACTGTCTGCGCGTACACATCAAGAATAATAATTAGAATGTTGCACTGTGGTTTCATCTCAATCTGAGGTTGTCCGCTATGAATTTGACCGTTGGATGCCCGTTTTGGCCGTTTATGACACCAGAACTGCATTGTCGGTCACCGCGGGCACACGGCATGTCCGATTGACATGCCGTCTACTCGACCACTTAAGAAATCACTCTCCCGTATTTTTCGTCTGATTTCAGGCCATTCCGACTTCGTTCGGCCCGTTTGGACCCCCCTCACGCGCGTTTACGAAGCGCGCACATCACTTAAAACACGAATATTGAGCCGTACCGCGCAAACCGCACGTCCGATTAACGTTCCGTCTGCGCGTACACGTCACGAATAATAATTAGAATGTTGCACGGTGGTTTTAGCTCAATCTGAGGTCTTCTTCTATGAATTTGACCGTTTGACGCCCGTTTTGGCCGTTTATGACACCAGAACTGCGTTGTCGGTCACCGCGGGCACATGGCACGTCCGATTGACGTGCCGTCTGCTCGACCACATCAGAAATCACTCTCCCGTATTTTTCGTCTGATTTCAGGCCATTCTGACTTCGTTCGGCCCATTTGGACCCCCCTCACGTGCGTTTACGAAGCGCACACATCACTTAAAACACGAATATTGAGCCGTACTGCGCAAACCGCACGTCCGATTGACGTTCCGTCTGCGCGTACAAGTCATGAATAATAATTAGAATGTTGCACGGTGGTTTCAGCTCAATCCGAGGTCGCCCTCTATGAATTTGACCGTTTGACGCCCGTTTTGGCCGTTTGTGACACCAGAACTGCGTTGTCGGTCACCGCGGGCACACGGCACGTCCGATTGATGTGCCATCTGCTCGACCACTTCAAAAATTACTCTCCCGTATTTTTCTTCTGATTTCAGGCCATTCCGACTTCGTTCGGCCCATTTGGACCCCCCTCACGCGCGTTTACGAAGCACGCACATCACTTAAAATATGAATATTGAGACGTACCGTGAAAACCGAACGTCCGATTGACGTGCCGTCTACGCGTACACGTCACGAATAATAATTAGAATGTTTCACAGTGGTTTCAGCTCAATCTGAGGTCGTCCGCTATGAATTTGACCGCTTGACGCCCGTTTTGGCCGTTTATGACACCAGAACTGCGTTGTCTGTCACCTCGGGCACACGGCACGTCCGATTGATGTGACGTCTGCTCGACCACTTCAAAAATCGCTCTCCCGTATTTTTCGTCTGATTTCAGGCCATTCCGACTTCGTTCGGCCTATTTGGACCCCCCTCACGCGCGTTTACGAAGCACGCACATCACTTAAAATACGAATATTGAGCCGTACCACGCAAACCGCACGTCCGATTGATGTGTCGTCTGCGCGCACACGTCACGAATAATAATTAGAATGTTTCACGGTGGTTTCAGCTCAATCCGAGGTCGTCCGCTATGAATTTGACCGTTTGACGCCCGTTTTGGCCGTTTATGATACCAGAACTGCGTTGTCGGTCACCGCGGGCACACGACACGTCCGATTGATGTGCTGTCTGCTCGACCTCTTCAGAAATCACTCACCCGTATTTTTCCTATGATTTCAGGCCATTCCGACTTCGTTCGGCCCTTTTGGACCCCCCTCACGCGCGTTTACGAAGCGCGCGCATCACTTAAAACACGAATATTGATCCGTACCACGCAAAACGCACGTCCGATTGACGTTCCGTCTGCGCGTACACGTCACGAATAATAATTAGAATGTTTCACGGTGGTTTCAGCTCAATCCGAGGTTGTCCGCTATGAATTTGACCATTGGACGCCCGTTTTGGCCGTTTGTGACACCAGAACTGCGTTGTCGGTCACCGCGGGCACACGGCACGTCCGATTGACGTGCCGTCTGCTCGACCACTTCAGAAATCACTCACCCATATTTGTCGTCTGATTTCAGGCCCTTCTGACTTCGTTCGGCCCGTTTGGACCCCCTCACGCGCGTTTACGAAGCGCGCACATCACTTAAAATACGAATATTGAGTCGTACCGTGCAAACCGCACATCTGATTGACTTTCCGTCTGCGCGTACACGTCGCGAATAATAATTAGAATGTCGCACAGTGGTTTCAGCTCAATATGAGGTCATCCGCTATGAATTTGACCGTTTGACGCCCGTTTTGGCCGTTTATGACACCAGAACTGCGTTGTCGGTCACGGCGGGCACACGGCACGTCCGATTGACGTGCCGTCTGCTCGACCACTTCTTAAATCACTCTCCCATATTTTTCGTCTGATTTCAGGCCATTCCGACTTCGTTCGGCCCATTTGAACCCCCCTCACGTGCGTTTACGAAGCGCGCGCATCACTTAAAACATGAATATTGAGCCATACCGTGCAAACCGCACGTCCGATTGACGTGTTGTCTGTGCGTACATGTGACGAATAATAATTAGAATGTTTCACGGTGGTTTCAGCTCATTACGAGGTCATCCGCTATGAATTTGACCGTTTAACGCCCGTTTTTGCCGTTTATGACACCAGAACTGCGTTGTCTGTCACCGCGGGCACACGGCACGTCCGATTGACGTGCTGTCTGCTCGACCACTTCAGAAATCACTCACCCGTATTTTTGGTCTGATTTGAGGCCATTCCAACTTCGTTCGGCCCGTTTGGACCCCCCTCACGCGCGTTTACGAAGCACGCACATCACTTAAAATACGAATATTGAGTCGTACTGCGTAAACCGCATGTACGATTGACATGTTGTCTACGCGTACAAATCAAGAATAATAATTAGAATGTTTCACGGTGGTTTCAGCTCAAGCTGAGGTCGTCCGCTTTGAATTTGACCGTTGGACGCCCGTTTTGGCCGTTTATGACACCAGAACTGCGTTGTCGGTCACCGCGGGCATACGGCACGTCCGATTGACGTGCCGTCTGCTCGAACACTTCATAAATCAGTCTCCCGTATTTTTCGTCTGATTTCAGGCCATTCCGACTTTGTTCGGCCCGTTTGGACCCCCCTCACGCGCGTTTACGAAGCGCGTGCATCACTTAAAACACGAATATTGAGCCGTACCGCGCAAACCGCACGTCCGATTGATGTGTCGTCTATGCGTACACGTCACGAATAATAATTAGAATGTTTCACGGTGGTTTCAGCTCAATCTGAGGTCGTCCGCTATGAATTTGACCGTTTGACACCCATTTTGGCCGTTTATGACACCATAACTGCGTTGTCGGTCACCGCGGGCACACGGCATGTCCGATTGACGTGCCGTCTACTCCAACTCTTCATAAATCACTCTACCGTATTTGTCATCTGATTTCAGGCCATTCCGACTTCGTTCGGCCCATTTGGACCCCCCTCACGCGCGTTTACGAAGCGCGCACATCACTTAAAACATGAATATTGAGCTGTACCGCACAAACTATATGTCCGATTGACGTGCCGTATGCGCGTACATGTCACGAATAATATTTAGAATGTTTCACGGTGGTTTCAGCTCAATCCGAGGTCGTCTGCTATGAATTTGACCATTTGACGCCCGTTTTGGCCGTTTATGACACCAGAACTGCATTGTCGGTCACCGCGGGCACACGGCACGTCCGATTGACGTGCCGTCTACTCAAACACTTCATAAATCACTCACCCGTATTTGTCGTCTGATTTCAGGCCATTCCGAAATCGTTCGGCCCATTTGGACCACCCTCACGCGTGTTTACGAAGCGCGTGCATCACTTAAAACACGAATATTGAGCTGTACCGCGTAAACCACACGTTCGATTGACGTGCCGTCTACGCGTACACGTCACAAATAATAATTATAATGTTTCACGGTGGTTTCAGCTCAATCCGAGGTCGTACGCTATGAATTTGACTGTTTGACGCCCGTTTTGGCCGTTTATGACAACAGAACTGCGTTGTCGGTCACTGCGGGCACATGGCACGTCCCATTGACATGCCGTCTACTCGACCACTTCAGAAATAACTCACTCGCATTTGTCGTCTGATTTCAGGCCATTCCGACTTCGTTCGGCCCGTTTGGACCCCCCTCACGCGCGATTACGAAGCGCGTGCATCACTTAAAATACGAATATTGAGCCGTACCGCGCAAACCGCACATCCGATTGACGTGCCGTCTGCGCGTACACATCACGAATAATAATTAGAATGTTTCAAGGTGGTTTCAGCTCAATCTGAGGTCGTCCTCTATGAATTTGACCGTTGGACGCCCGTGTTGGCCGTTTATGACACCAGAACTGCGTTGTCGGTCACCGCGGGCACACAGCACGTCCGATTGACGTGCCGTCTGCTTGACCACTTCAGAAATCACTCTCCCGTATTTTTCGTCTGATTTCAGGACATTCCGACTTCGTTCGGCCCATTTGGACCCCCCTCACGCGCGTTTACGAAGCGCGCGCATCACTTAAAACACGAATATTGAGCCGTACCGCGCAAACCGCACGTACAATTGACATTCTGTCTGCGCTTACACATCACAAATAATAATTAGAATGTTTCACGGTGGTTTCAGGTCAATCTGAGGTCGTCCGCTATGAATTTGACCGTTTGACGCCCGTTTTGGCCGTTTATGACACCAGAACTGCATTGTCGGTCACCGCGGGCACACGGCACATCCGATTGATGTTCCGTATGCTCGACCACTTCATAAATCACTCACCCGTATTTTTCGTCTGATTTCAGGCCATTCCGAAATCGTTTGGCCCGTTTGGACCACCCTCACGCGCGTTTACGAAGCGCGCACATCACTTAAAACACGAATATTGAGCCGTACCGCGCAAACCGCACGTCCGATTGACGTGCCGTCTTCGCGTACACGTCACGAATAATAATTAGAATGTTTCTTGGTGGTTTAAGCTCAATCTGAGGTCGTCCGATATGAATTTGACCGTTTGACGCCCGTTTTGGCCGTTTATGACACCAGAACTGCGTTGTCGGTCACCGCGGGCACATGGCACGTCCAATTGATACGCCGTCTGCTCGACCACTTCAAAAATCACTCACCCGTATTTTTCGCCTGATTTCAGGACATTCCGACTTCGTTCGGCCCATTTGGACCCCCCTCACGCGCGTTTACGAAGCGCGCACATCACTTAAAATAAGAATATTGAGCCGTACCGCGCAAACCGCACGTCCGATTGACGTGCCGTCTGCGCGTACACGTCACGAATAATAATTAGAATGTTTAACGGTGGTTTCAGCTCAATATGAGGTCGTCCGCTATGAATTTGACCGTTGGACGCCCGTTTTGGCCGTTTATGACACCAGAACTGCGTTGTCGGTTACCGCGGGCACAAGGCACGTCCGATTGACGTGTCGTCTGCTCGACCACTTCATAAATCACTCTCCCATATTTTTCATCTGATTTCAGGCCATTCCGACTTCGTTCGGCCCATTTGTGCCCCCCTCACGCGCGTTTACGAAGCGCACACATCACTTAAAACACGAATATTGAGTCGTACCGCGCAAACCGCACGTCCGATTAACGTGCCGTCTGCGCGTACACATCACGAATAATAATTAGAATGTTTTACGGTGGTTTAAGCTCAATCCGGAGACGTGGTGTGGTCGGCACCACTCAAAGTGTCCTTCTTTTGTTTCAAAAGGACGTCATTTTAAGTGAAAAGCATCAACTGACATACGGAAAACTGACCAAACGCATTCTGAATCTGTTGATAATTTATCCCAACAATCCATGGGGCATATGTGACGTGTACGAGAAAAACCGAGATGAATCTGAGTCGCGGTGTGACCAGGATAAGTCTAAGTGGCTCTCTTTTTTTTAAAATGGACACCATTTTAAGTACATACGGAAAAACGACCAAACGGATTCGGTTTCCGTTGAAACTTTAGGAGAACGATCCATGGGTCATATGTGACGTGTATGAATCATCCCCACCTCAATCCGACATGCGGTGCGGCTGACACCACTCAAAGTGTCCGTCTTTTGTTTCAAAAGGACGTCATTTTAAGTGAAAGGCATCAACTGACATACGGAAGAACGACCAAACACATTCGGATTCTATTGATACTTTAGAACAACGATCCATGAGTCATATGTGACGTGTACAAGTCAACCCCGTTTTAATCCGAGACGCGATGTGTCCGACACCGCTCTAACTCTGTCTCTTTTGTTTAAAATGGACATGATTATAAATGAAAAGAACAACTGGCATACGCAAAACCGACCAAACGCATTCAGAATCTTTTGATAATTTATCAAAACGATCCATGGGTCATATGTGACATGTACGAGCCAACCCGGGATGAATCTGAGTCACGGTGTGGTCAGGATTAGTCTATGTGTCACTTTTTTGTTTAAAATGGACAACATTTTAAGTACATACGGAAAACCGACCAAACACATTCGGTTTCCATTTAAACTTTAGGAGAACGATCCCTGGGTCATATGTGACGTGTACAAATCAACCCCGCCTCAATTGGAGACGCGGTGTGGTTGGCACCACTCATAGTGTCCGTCTTTTGTTTCAAAAGGACGTCATTTTAAGTGGAAAACATCAACTGGAATACGGAAAACCGACCAAACGCATTCGGATTGTGTCGATACTTTAGTAAAACGATCCATGGGTCAAATGTGACGTGTACGAGTCAACCCCGCCTCAATCTGAGGTGCAGTGTGGCTGGTATCACTTCAGGTGTATGTATTTTGTTTTAAATGGACATCATTTGTGGTAAAAATATATGGTATAGAAAAAACCGATCAAATTATGAATTGAATTTTGGATTCCACATATAATTGTCATCTAAATTTTAAATTGAATTCTATATGAATTATGTACGTTTAAAATTACGTTATGAATTCTAATTTAATTATGGATGTGTATAGTTTCAGGATCCATTATATGTTAAATGTGTATGAATTTGTTCGTAATTGTATATGTATGTTTTATTTTATTCCAGGTACAATAATTGGATTGAAAATGAGGTCAAAATGAGGCCTGATGGAGAGGGGCCTGATGGACAGGGGCTGTGCAAATTGCAGGCTGCTGCAATTTGCAACATAGGATATGCCAACGGTTTAAAACCGTTGGAATATAATCCTAAAGTTTTTACCAACAGTTCATTGAACCGTTGGTAAATATCTCTTTTCCCAACGGTTCTAAACCATTGGGAAAGAGTTCATCCATGGGGATATCCCAACAATTTGGGGAGAACCGTTGGGAAAAATATCCCAAAACTGATATTTCCCAACGGTTCTCCCAAATCGTTGGGAAAAACTATCCCAACGGTTTAGCAGAACCGTTGGGATAGGGTGGCTTTTGTGAGCCTATACCAACGGTTTCCAGTAAACCGTTGGGAAAACCTTTTCCCAACGGCTTACTTCCCCACGGTTATCATAACCGTTGGTATATCATATACCAACGGTTAGAGGGGCTTTCCCAATGGTTGTGAACCGTTGGGAAATATTATATTTCTAGTAGTGATTTATAAAAACTTTGCTAAAAATTATTAAAAACATATAAATAAATTTCCAAGTAACAATTAATTATAAGATGGAAAAAATCATAAAAAAACATTCTTAGAAAATCTAGAATACAACGGAAATGAATTTGAGATGATTCTTTTTTGATGGAGGGTTAAGGATTTAATTAATTAAATGGATTGGAATGGATAAAGTATAGATTAAATCAAAACACAAAAAAATGATATACACATCAAAATCAAAACTTAAAACTAAAATATGAGATGAATAACAATAAAAACAAGGTATCACTTAAATATTTTACGTGTATGAAGAACAGAATACCTGATTTGAGATGATTTGGATGTAGTTTGACAGGTTCAGATGGGGGAAGTCGCGAGAGCAGTGGAGCCCTGGACATGATTAGGGTTCTGTCGCGAATGGGGGAGAGAGTGGCCGATTGAGTATTTGGGGGAAAGATTTCCCAATGGTTTTTAAAAACTATTGGGAAAGGGGTGTCCAAGATACCATTTACCAAGGGTTTAAAAACCGTTGTTAAAGGGTGACCATTTTCCAACGGTTCTATAAGAACCGTTGGGAAATGGTGTCTTGGACAC
The DNA here is from genome assembly GCA_963277665.1 of Viscum album. Taxonomy (NCBI): domain Eukaryota; kingdom Viridiplantae; phylum Streptophyta; class Magnoliopsida; order Santalales; family Viscaceae; genus Viscum; species Viscum album. The sequence goes on along the minus strand of OY728137.1, from coordinate 1,689,747,180 downwards.
CCCTTTCCCAATAGTTCAAGAGAACCATTGGGAAAGGGTGGGAAAGAGCTTCTTTACCAACGGTTTGTTTAAACCATTGGTAAAGAAGCATTGGGAAAACATGAAATTCTAGTAGTGATATATATTTTGTAGAGATAACTATACCTTTACTTTGTGTATTGCTATTTGGTTTTCAGGGTGTCCTACAGAGTATTGTTAAACTCACCCCTACATGAGTTTTTCTTGCATGTATCCTGTCATGGGAAGATGAGAAACCTTTTGATGGAGTCTAGGGTGGACCAGGACCAAACTGATCATTGTGTGTTCAGATAGGATGAGGTGTTCCAATGTATTTGAACAGAATCCCAATACTTATTTTTTTATAGGTTGGAATTTGTAGTTTGCAGAATCTTTATTTTGGTGGGCTTATATTCTGACCCAATTTACATTACTATACTTTACATTCCTATTATAATCTGTTGGTTGGGTTCATCAGTATGAATTCATTTTTTTTCTTAGTGGGTTTTCATTACTCTTCATTATATGTGTCTTGGATATGTGTGCGTGTGTATAGGTACTCAGGAAATTCCTACCATGTTAGTGATAAGCCTACTCGATGCTCCTCACAACACCCTATCCTATTGGAGGCAGGCATGGGGAGTCACGACATGGGCCCACAGGTATGGGTCGTGACAGAGTGGTATGAGAGTTGGTCAACTCTAATTTAGGATCAGGAGTCTTTGATATTGGTTTGGGGAAACAATGTTAAGTGTTTTGAGTTCAAATTTTAGGCTAGGGGATTTAGTTTTGGTGCGGTAGCCGATGTATCCATACACCAAAACTCTAATAACCTACTCTTTAACTCATGACATGACAAAACTAGTTGCAGGGAAAATAATGGTATACAAATCATATAATAATGGGTTGTTGTCTCCATATCCTTCTTGAGTCATCTATCCATATATACTCAGTGATCATGGTTCATATTTTTTCCTTATAGGATGACTCCGTAATGCATACCGATTAGGATTTAGTAGATTAATCATGAGGATGACCCCATTAGTGACGAGGCTTCAGTACAGGGACTGGTTTCCCAGATGTTTCCTCCAGGTGGTTCCCCATCTATACCACCACCAGTAGAGCAACACATGGTACCGGCAGTACCAGCAGACAAGGAGACCATGCTGAGTGTATTCCATGAGTTTTAGAGATAGAGACTCCTTATGTTACGAGGAGATCATTATCATTAGGAAGCTAAGGACTGTCATGAAGTGGTGACTAGAGTTATCCATCTATTGAGGACACCAGTGTATCAGATGGTGATCCTGGTAGTGAGCCTTCTTCAAGGTTTGACAGGGTGATGGTGGAGTTTGACCATGCAGACTCATGATGAGGTGACTCTTTCATGGATGTAGTTTAAGCATCTATTTAGATAGAAGTTATCTCCAGTTACATTGATAGTAGTGCGTATGAAAAATATTCTTCATCTTCAGGATGGTATCTTGATGGTGGATGACTATTCATCAAGGTTCACCGACCTTTCTAGGAACTCGATCGATATGGTTAGAAATCAGTACTTCCGGGCATAGAATTTTGAGCGAGTGCTATGTCAGGACATCTAATGTAGCATTATAAATATTTCAATTTCATCTTATTCTAGAGTTATCAAGTTATATTTGGTGGTTGGGAGCTTCTTGGCTGAGAAGAAGAATCTCTTGACCATCAAAAGTAGAAATACAGGTGCAAAGAACTCGACAACGGGGACCCAATATCAGATATAGGGATCGAGACATGGGATATGTTACAAAAGGTCCCAGGATAAGGGATCTATAGTTCAGGGATCTAAAACTAGACCTGTTCATCCTAGGGAGAGGTTATTCTACACATGTGACAGATTATGACATATCACTAGAGATTTTCCAACCCATTGATCTATTGACAAGGACATGGTGGATGAACCATCGAGGTAGAGGCAATGACAAGAGCAGGTAAATCCTCTAGGCAGTAGATGTGGTAGAGGAGCAGGTGTAGCTACAGGAGTTGGTAGGTGTTTCTACACATCACCACAACCCCCAATGGGTTCTATGATAAGATCAGGAATCTAGAGGACATGGGTGGGGATAACTAGATGCGGTTGAGGCAAATGACTTAGGGACTCTAGGGATGATTTTATGTTATAACTGTGTCTTTCCTACATTATCTTATGTTCTAATAGACACATGTTCCAATCATTCCTTCCTTTCCACATACCTTGTATGAGACCTTGATATTCTTCTAGAACCATTGATCCAACCATTACACTTTGAGACACCTGTGAGAGGAGAGTCAATGATCACACAACTTTTCCAAAAGTGTGAACTGACCCTTGGAGGTGAGAGTTCTGGATGGAACATCCTAGTGGTAGCATCAGGGATAATCAATGATCACATATATTTGACAATGTCATTCTCAGTATGGATTGGCTATCATAAATCCATACATAGATTGACTGTTTTATTCGAAAGGTGTGGTGTGTCCACTACAATGGGATGAGGTTTTCCTTTGTTTATGAAAGGGAACCCTAGGAAGCATAGGATGAGCTCATGCATAGGAGGTTGCATCTGATCACTGATGAGTTAGGTTGCCTTACCCTAGAAGCAGAAGATGTTATGAGATTTCAGTTCCCAGAAGTAGTGGCAGAGTAAGAGGATGTCTTTCCAAAAGATGTTCTACAATTACCTTCCCATTGGGAGATAAAATTATACATTTATTTACACCCTAATACAACATCGATATCAGCACCAACATATTAGATGTATCCTAAAAATATTCCCAAGATGAGGGTGCAATTGGAGGACATATAGAGGAAGGGATTAGTGAGATCCAGTGTTTCACCATGGGTGGCCCTCATTTTGTTTTTCAAAAAAGCATGTGGGAGATTGAGGATGTGTGTGGATTACAAGTGATTGAACTAGGTGACTGTGAAGAATAAATATCCACTACCAAGGATCAATGACTTCTTCGATCAATTGAGAGGGTCATAATTGTTATCAAAGTTTGAAATTCAATCAGGCTATCACCAGTTGTGAGTAAGGAATGAGGATATTACAAATATGTATTTTAGATACTGCTATGGTCAATATGAGTAATTGGGTATGCTATTTTGCATGAAGAACACCCCATTAGTGTTCATGGAACTCGTGAACCTAATCTGCCATCTTTACATAGACCACTTTGTGGTAGTCTTCATTAATGATATCCTTGTGTACTCATCAACTGAGGAGGAGCACGTGAGACACCTAAATATAGTTCTAGGTATACTCTAATAGAACCATATTTATGGTAATCTCTTGAAGTGATAGTTTTTAATTTAGGAAATCCACTTTATGGGACAAGTTATCTCAATAGATGGAGTGGTAGTGGAGTTGGTCAAGGTCAAGGTAGTGTTAGAATATGAGCCACCTAGGAGCATGAAAAAAGTGAGGAGATTCCTTGGGATGAAAGGATATTTTCAATTATTCATCCTTGATTTATCCATAATATCAACACTTATGAAATCATTGACTTATAATGGGAAGTCTTTCGTATTGACAGAGACGTCCTAGTGGGCTTTTCAGTAGTTTAGGCAGAGTTTGATGAGTGCCCCTATCTTGAGATTTCTAGATAAGGGTTTTGAGAACGTAGTATTCTGTGATGCATCATGGACTAGAATTGGTTATGTCTAGATTCAAAGTCAAGTGGTTATTTCCTATGGTTCACACCAGTTGAGGATACTTGAGCAGAACTATGTGACCCATGATCTTGAGTTGGCAGCGGTAGTCTTCACAATGAAGATGTGGTGACACTAACTGATGGGAAAACAATTTATCTTTTATGACGATCACAAGAGTATCAAGTATATCTTCTCTTATAAGGATCTGAACTTGAGAAAGAAGCTATAGATAGAGTTCCTCTAGTGTGATGACTTTTAGATTTTATATACTCCAAAATAGAGGAACGTGGTGGAAGATGGTCTCATCTGGATATCTAGTTCAAAGTTGGTGAATGGGGTTTCAGAGCAGTTGGCCTCATTACAGTTAACCTTCATGGATCGAGATGGAGTACCTTACCTCCAGTTGATGTTTGTCACCCATCCACTCTTACACTGAGTCAGGGAGTCACATCTTGGGGATACCGACTATGAGACCCTACATGTTCAGATGTCTACATGGCATGCGACTGATGGCTATTCACAAGATGGGAATCACTTCATTTTTTTAGATGATGCAAATAAGTACAAGTGGAATTATGGGAGGAGGTTCTCAGGGAGTTTAATACATCCCCTTTGGTGGTACACCCTAGTTTGGAGGAGATTTACCATGACTTTCAACATTTTTTTTGTGGATAGGGATGAAGAGGCCATTGACATAGTTCATTTCTCTGTTCCTTACATGCCATTAGGTGAAGAAAGAGAACCGGGTTCTAGTGGGTTTGGCTCAACCCCTTGAGGTTTCATAATTGAAGTGGTATGGTATATCTATGGATTTCATGACAGGATTACCACAAATGTCTAAGGGACACAATTAAATATGAAAGAACATTGAATGACTCACCAAGTCGGCCCACTTCAAAGAAATCTAAGAGAAACATCCATTATAGGTCTTGAGATGCCTCTATGTACAAGAGATAATTCAAATCCCTGGAGTCCTATCATTGATAGTTCTTGATCGTGATTATTCTTTGACATCCAGGTTAAGGAAGGGATTACAAGAAGTGTCTGGGAGTTATTTACACTTGAGCATGATATTTTATCTCCAGGAGGATGGCCAGAAGGGGAGGACCATTCAGGTTCTGTAGGACATGTTGTGGGCTTTCATGTTTGACTTCAATCATATTTAGGAGGACCACCTACCACCAGTGGAGATTTCTTATAACAGTAAATAGCACTGCACCATTGGGATGACACTATTCGAGGCTCTATATGGGTGAAATTGAAGGTCACCACTTTGCTGGAATGACCTAAAAGAGTCAACCCTCATGGGCCCAAAGATGGTATAATATATTACTGAGAAGGTGTCGATCATCATGGAGAAGATGAAGACTATAGACATTCGTAAAAAATATCATGCTAACAGGAGATAGAGGCCCTTGGAGTTTGAGTAAGGAGACCATGTGTTCCTTCGGGTCTCACCTCAACGTGTTTTGCAGAGAATTGGTTGGGGGTGGGGGGGGAGTTATATCTGAGGTTTATCGACCATTTTCAGATACTATGTATAGTTGGAGAGCAGGCGTACCACTTGGGTCTTCCCCCACAGTTGGACCCGGTATATGTTGTCTTCCACATGTTGTAGTTGAGGAGGTACGTGAATGACCCATCACACATCATCAAAAGGGGAGATATGGATATTGATGATGGATCGACCTTTGCTATGTACTCAGTGGAGATCGAGGATCGATATGAGAGGATCCGTCATGGGAGAGTGATTCCCTTGGTGCATGTCTGGTGGTAGTAGGAGACTCAGATTTGTGCGCAGTACCCACATTCTTTTGAAGAGACTTTGTTTTAGATTTTTGGGGATGTAAAGCCCTAATGTGGGGAGAATTTAATGTCCTAAATTTTTCATGTATTATTTTTAAATATTATATGGAATTAATTCAAGACTAGGCGCTGAGACAACATACTATTCCAAGGCCCAATGTTCTGAAAATAATTTTTTGAAATATATTTAAAATATTAAATAGAGCATGTGATTTTTTCCTGAAAAAGTGGAATAACGTCTAAACATGTGCCTTGATAAAAAATATGAGGGCACTGTTGCATTCAGAGTAGTGAGTTTACCCTAAGCACGACCTAACATCAGTTTTCATGCGTAAATTGTGGAAAGTAGTTTTTTCCATTTAAATAAATAAAATAAATAAATATTTTATTTTATTTTAAACATTTTTTTTGGAGCAACAATGCAGTGTCATTTATTTTTAAATAAATCTAGAGACATGGTTCCTGGGTTAGACTCATAAACCTAGAATTCCCTAGAGGCTCTGGAGAGAGGAACTTAGAGGATTCTCTTAGTGATGAATGGTTATATGAATTTGGACTGAAGATCGATGGGAGCCATTATTGAGAGATCTAACTAACATCAACGATATAGAAACCGATATTCTTTGGCGAGCGATCCAATTCCATGACAGGGCATGTTATTTCAATATTTCTTTCCTGTTATTTGATTCAACGATGAAGGTGGACCAACCAACGCACAGGTTGATCTACAATTCGATAATTCTGGCAGGATGAGGTTAGATTGTGGGATTTATGTGGTTGATTTTTCTTTGATTTTTTGATCATTCTCATGGTAATAGATCAAGAATGAAACAAAAAAATTTCAAGGTACATTCCTCAGGTTTCTTTCCTTATTCATATTTTCTTCACCCCAATATGTTCTACGAATTCTTTTTTCTTCATGGATTATGAATGATTGATCATTGAACCTTCATTTCTCATCATAGTATTCTAAAATTAAATATATGAAATTAGGACGACCTAGAGGAGTTGCAACGTTGATGGAAATAGGAGGATCGAAGACATTTGATAGATATAATTCTTTGGGAAATTTTCATTCAAGTGATCAAAATCCAGTTTCAGACCTGATCGAATGATTGAAACTCACTGATTCAGTGCTATGAGGTTGATATGTCCTTGGATCTCCAGTTTTTAGGGTATCATAACAATGAATCGATCACCTAAGGAAAGGCCAAGGCACACAGAGGAAGAACACTGGTTCTAAAAAATCATGAAGAAAACAATGTGTATTCCTCAATACATGGAATTATGGCCCTTCTCAATATAAACTAGGGTTTTAGGAGGCATTAAAGTGTCACAAAATGTGTGGTACCTATCACATAGTGTGTGGGACCTTCCCTGAGATATAGTGCGTATCTATAGAAATACACATAAAAGGGGTGGACTACACGGTGTGTACTCACCCACACGGCTTAGTCAAACCTATTATGCAGATTACCCACGTACTAATACATAGACAAGAATAAACAGGTTAAATACATGTAATGGAACATGGAAAACATACATGATGTGGAACTTTGATAGTAAGACATGAAATATGACCCTATCTATACTCCATGTATACCTTTTCTACACTACATGTTCTTTTGACATGGGCTGTTGTACACGGGCATTACCCAGGGTCAAGGGATATGACGTGTGAACTTTATATACTATACACTTTTCTATATGGATTGAACACCTTTTCTATCATATCTTGGACAAGTTTTGTTAGGGTTGGTGCCCTTTATAATTCCCCTGAAGGTCAGTTAGTATCATTTCCCTTTCACAGGAGTATGATCCCTTAAATAAGACTTTCAGGATAGAGTCTGGAATCCCCTTTGAGAGGCCTGAAGCAGGATCCTCTATCCAATCTTGTTCCCTAAGTAGAGTCTTGGTATCAGTGTGACCAATCCTAATAGATTTAAATCCTATACATATAAGGTGAATACATATTAGTTGTGGTATCACCCTATGTCCCTAGCAGTGATCCTCGTCTGTGTATCCGGATCTTCCCCACTCAGGGAGTGAGTTCTCTTAGAACGATTATATCATATTCTATCCTCAAATCTATCAGATTATATCTCTTCTGATAGTTCCTGATGGATAGTACTTTCCAAGAGGACACCATCAGTGGTATTAGACTTTGGAGTGTGTTATCTCGGACGAGTGCTCCATGGAATCTTCAAATTGAATCCCTAGCGAGGTATGCAGTCATTGTGACTTACCTTTAGAATAAGGGTCTAGGTTTGAGTATATCTAGATATGTTATTGTTATATATATTTTAAACATATTCTATGTAGAGATTATTGTACCTTTAATTTTTTTATTTCTTTATGGTTTTCGAAGTGTCCTACTGAGTATTGTTATACTCAACCCTATACAAGCTTTGCTTACACGTGTTGTGTATTGTGTAGATGAGATACCTTTTGATGGAGTCTAGGGTGGACTAGGAATAGATCAAGATTTGTGTGTTCTAATAGGATGAGGTGTTCCTAAGGTTTTGAGCAGCAGCCCCAGTGCCTATATTATTTACAGGTTGGAATATGTAGTTTGTAAACTCTTTCTTTTTGTGGGATTGTATTCTGGATCAGTTTACTTTATTTAACATTTGTTTCCTATTTTACTATGTTATTTGGGTTTAAAAAAATGGATAAATTCAGTTCCTTAGTGGGTTTTGCTTAAATTTTAACATATGTGTCTTGGAGATTGATTTGTGTGTACAGGTACTTAGGCAATGCCTCCCATGTTAGTGATATGCCAACTCAGTGCTAGTCACCAGCCCTTGGCCTATTGGAGGTGGGATTGGGGAGTTGCGGCATGGGCCCCACTAGGATGGGTCATGACAGTATAAATAAGACATAGGTTTCCAAGAGGACATCCAATAATATGAAATATAAATGTAAAAATATACTATATAATATGTGTCAAATATAATAATGATGTTGAAAAAATAATAAATATAATAATGATTTAAAAATATAGGATATCCCATTATCCAATACCTATACAATATAAGTAAAATAAATAAAATAAATAAAATAAATAAAATAAATAAAATATATCTTGGTTGAACTTAGTATAAAGAAAATTATAAAATCCTCAACCTCTAAAAAAATTCTTATCATGAGATATGAATCCATCTCAAATTTGATTCTTGATCCTAAAATTTAAAAAATAAAAATAAACCCACATACATCAAAACTAATATTGTGTATATAGTTAGGGATGTGTCTTTAATCCATATACGATTCACTTAATCACATCCAAACATTTAATTACAGTTATAAAATGGACACGTGTTCAATGGTATAGAGTTTGAAACTCAACCAAAATGAAAAAAAACTTATATATGCTAAATCAAATCCTTAGTTTTATACTATCATGGAAAAAATTCAAACACACTACTAAGACTCATAAACAAACTCATAAACATAGGTTAGGTCTAAAAATACTATAATCGTATTAATATATTCCATTATATTTGTGTGATGAATAACAAACATTAAATCTCACCATATTAGGTGTAATTATAATGAGGTATCACTATATCTATCAATACACACTCGATAGTGTCCAATACGACTCATCAGTTATCTCATTACCTGAAATTAATAAAAAACCCAAAATATCATAGGAAATAATGATCACATATGGAAAACCAATAGATATAAATTAAAGTGGTCAAATCCATTAAATAAAATAATGAAACAAAAAAGGAAAGATAAAGAGAGATTGAAATAAAAAATATTATCCGATTATGAATATAATGTCAAACCAAATAGAAAAACAAAAGAATTATTCCCAACTAAATTAAATAAAAACCACATCAATCATTACTCTCCCTTCTTTTCTTACAAGTTATCTCTTAATATCTCAAACATAATACTAACTGAGAATCTCTAGAATTATCCTTTATATCCCAAATAACTAGAGGTTAGTCTCCTTATATGAACATAGACCACCATGGTTACACTCTAATCCCTCAGATAAGGGAACAATGTCTTCATTATAAAAAAAGTATTTTTATGGTCATGGTATTACTATAGAGATGTAATATTGAATGAATAATTCCTCTAATGTAGGTATAATCACCTCTAATAACTAATCACCTTACTCAAATAGAGTCTAATCAATCACCACACCATGTCCAGTCACCAATGGGGATGTCCTCCACTAAGAAAGGGATTATCATGAACTAGGAATATCATTTTCAGATAATAACATTAATTCAATATTCTAATAATCATTGAGTAAAATAACAAATCCTAAGGTCCACCTAGAAATCACATCCCTTTGGGGTTGTATCACAATCAATAAGTCCATTAAAGAAGTGTTACTCCCTTAAATCCATGTTATGTTTCCCTATCTCATAAACCCATAAGATAAATATATAGTGTAACTCAAATTCATCCTAATTATACATTAAGGAGGAGGGTCACTCTTCTTTTTTTTAATCAATAAATAAAATTCTTACTCAACTCTTACCCCTAGATCCCAACCTATATAAAGAATTTATCAAAACATCAAGATTTATTCTGAATAATAATTCCATATCTATAATTAAAATATCACAGGGACTATCAAACATTTTGAAAATTTTGGTTCATTAATAAAGTTATCTTACATGAAAGAAGGACAACTACTCAACAATAATTCCAAAATAAATCCCTAGGATCAACCTAGAAATTAATCACAACCAACATTTGATCACTAAAGAAATGCAAAATTGAACCCCACTGCTCACTCTAAGCATACAGGGTAATCAACTAGTCCTAGAATTTAATCAATTCCAAAGGGTATATCAATGTTCAAATGGACCTAAACCAAATGGAACTAAAAAATTATACCATTCTAAGATAAATATCACATTACCATAGAGGAATACTCATATATGGTTTATATGATACTATTTATCATAATATATGATAAGATAACAATAAAGAAATCATAAATTATAAGGATCATATAATAATATATGTTTTAGAAAAAATGGAATATCCCAAAAATGGTTAAAAAAACTTACATTATAAAACCAATATATACTAAATTTTATCAAATATAAAATTCAAACCCCACATTCAATATATTAACATGGATATCACACACCCACTTTACAATAGAAAGGTACTTATCACCAAAATATTAAACACACTCCTTATAAAATAAGAAAAATGACTCCAATTTTTATTTAAAAACAACTTAATACCTCTTTATAAAGAAAAACTTGATTTTGAAATATCATTTTTATATCTTTTATTTAATTAAACCATTCATTTTTGAATTTCAATTCTTAAATTTCATTTTCAAATAATCCCATTTAAAAGCTAAAATCATTTCTTTTCTAAATGAATGTATTAAACTAACACACACCACTAAAAATAACATAAAATGGTCCAATTATAATCATCTAAACATAGAAACACCAATAAACCACTTTGAAATATATACTATCATTGTTGACTATTACGATAAAGAAAACTTTCATAATTTTTTTGGGGTAAAATAATGACATATCATATAATATTCCATAAATAATAATAATCATCAGTAAAAATATAAAACATTCTAAACAATCAGGATAATAAATGTTTAAATACAGTTACCACGTCATGTGTCCAATTTATAATACTGAGCTACTAAAGATATTTGTCTACTTAGATGAGAACTTACCAAATGATGAATCACCCAAATTCTATTATCTTATTATTTTAAATCAAAATGATCAATTGTAATAATTATAATTAAACTAAAAAAGATATATTATGACACTAAAACCATTATTAAAATGTAAAGTATATTCTCAATACACACCCATTCCAGGAATGTATAAATAAACAAATTACAATACCAAATAAATTTGAATTAAATTTTATTTCATTAAAATACGTAAACTGAATCACTTTAGAAAATACATCCACAAAAATTGTGAACAAAAAAAATAATCCAAGAATTTTAATCTTCTTTTATTGACTAAAAATTAAATCCCTTTAATATTTTTGATTCTACCTTGATCTAATTGAATTGCACATCAAAACCCTATGAGGACCCACCAATTATGAAAGAGAATTAGGAAAGGTATTAAAGTAAGAAGAAGTAGAGATTTCGTAAATTACACATTAAGAATGAAATTTAGAAATATTATATCATGGGTGAACAATGAACTGGAGGGTGATAGAGGTCCCACCCATCACATAATGAAAAAAATATATTTGTGTGCCACAAGATCATAAAATATTCATCATATCATAACCTATTAAACACAATGTATTTCATAAAAATATCCTCATATCCTAAAGTGTGGAAAGAGAAAGGTCTTATAATCATTTATTAATTTCATCAAAACATAACACATGGAAAATAAAGAGGTTTAATAATAATTTTGTTATGGTATAATTTGTGTAAGAGAAATAGGTTTCACCAATATATTTTCATTATAAACCATTTAGAGAAATAATAATAATGGTATCCTTGGTTCATATTCCCATAAAATTATAAGTTACATGAAGGGATGAAATCACATATCGAGAATGATTTTTTCATATAGAGAAATTGGAAATATTCCTAAGGAATATAAATTTCTTCCAAAATCATTTTTTAACTAAAAATTCATAAAATAGTTTGAAAATTATTTTTTTGAAAATAAACTTGAAAACTTATAAAGGAAGCTTTAAAAATCATTTAAAACATTTATTGAAGAAAATACTCTTTCCACATTGATTTTTTTTAAAACATAAAACATTTTGAAAAAAAATTCCTTTTAGAATAACCTTGAAAAATTATAAAGGAATATTCATATAAAAAAATCATAATGATAGTGGGAAATTGTCTTCATGTTGTATATAACAATTCTATTCACATTTTTGGTAAAAGCTAATTGTGTATTATTTTTGAAAAAAACATGAATACTTATTTTAAATATTTTTTTTAAAATGAAAACATAGGTAAACATTTATTTAGTAAAGAATTTTACAAAAAATTAAAATAGATTTTTGATTCTTTTTAGAAAACATGGGTTTGGAAGAGAATGGTTTATGACAAAAAACACGATTTTTCTAAAAAAACTAAAATTTGGAATTTTGTGTACATAAAGATATAAAAATTAAGGTATAACATATATTATCATGGAATAAACATAGGATATAGAAATTAATGAGTCTATAGAGATATGTATTATAATATTCTATCATCAGAAACATAATCATAAATAATCCTAATAAATGATGAGATTGTAACATTAAATCTTAACAACATTGGTAACATTGAAACATAAGACCAATGAAGGAATATAACTAAATGATACATTAAATATAATTAATAAAAATAAATTAATTGTACTTAATGTAAAAGTGGATTTATATACACCTCATGAAATAATATTGGTATGAAACATAACATATGTCACCAAGAAGAACAATTGGTACAAAAATACCTTACCTCTTCGGTATATTTTGAACCGTAAACCCCATAAAATATATATACTCAAATTTATATGTAAATATAGATATTTTTAAGGATAAAAATCATAAAATATATTCCTTATAAGTATATATGCTACAAAAAAGAAATAGGCGGTGAATATGGAATGTATCTCGCAAAATTAAAAAAGTGAGACTAAAATCCATTACCTATATAGTAATCATTTGAAGAAAAAGACCCAATAAATATTAACATAAAATTAAACTTTAAATATAATTAAAATTAAATATATTAAATATATAAAATTTTAAAGGGGAATTATATACACCACAAAAAATAAATGAGTGGTGAATTTTTATGTCTCCCAGAAATAAAAGAGAGACTAGAAATCCCTTACATTAAGTCTTGACTTTCTTAATACATGATAAAAAATCCTATATAATAAATATAAGTTTATTATAAATCTATTAGAGATCAATATTTATATATATTATACCATATATGGTTTTCTTATGAACTTTTAGTACCTGTTTGTTAACAACTCATTGTTAAAGTTACATTTTGGGTAATAACTGCTTTATTCTTCATGTATGTTTTGACTGGTTATTTTTCATCCTCCTACCTTCATCATGGTTCCAAAATATAAAAAAATTGAAATATTATTTAAATATAATATATATTTATTATATATTTATTTATAGTAATCAATAAAATTTAGTGATAGAAAATGAAATAAACCGTTCATGGAGATGGTAGGTCGTAGGTATGCTTGAAAGTTGCGTCCATTTTTTTAGATTGAATGAAATAATGAAATAATGACATATTAACATTAAATGATAATTTTTATTTAATATATATCACAAATATTTCTTAAAAAATTCTTATTACCTTTAATGTAAGGTGTGAATGATTCACATCATTTCGTGAGGCGACAATCAGCCGTACACACCAGTGATGTTGTTGTATTCCCAAAAGATAAAAATAATGAAGGTATGTGTGATATAATAATTCCATTATAATAATAATATAATAAATATTAGATATAAAAAATAAATCCGTCATTATTTCTATCCTTGAGAGGTACTACTAGAAAATTGAATGATATTGATTTGCGAGGTTGTTGTCAGCCGTACACAAAAATAGTGATTTCATAACTCATTTGATGGAAGTTGAGATGTATGTATATAATAACTTTAACATAAAAACATATAATTATATGTAATATATAGAGGTTATTATACCATCAGGATATAATAACAATTTAATAGGGTAGAGGAAGGAATAAAATAAAAATGATCGTTGTTGAACATTACCTATTCTTTGGGTATCCTCTTTATGTTTGCACAAAAATACTTCCAAGGCTGGATTTATTCAAAAAATAAATATTATAAGATGAGATGGGGGAATCTGGGAAGTGATTTTTGTTTATTTTTTTAGCCTAATGGTATGAGAGGTTTGAATAAGTTATGGGATTGAGTGACCTTTTTTAACTGAGGAAGAGTGAAATTTTTGTTAATACACAAAAGTATTCAATAATTAGAGGTAAATATCACATAATGTGGCTCCAAAATAGACAAATAATTGAAAATATGGATGTTAAAACTGATAAACACCTCCAACATAAAAAAATGTATGAACTTGGTTCTTTCTTGTGGTACAGAATCTGTTGATTTCAATCAATTTTCAGCTTAAATGATGGTTTATTGCCTTTTGTAAATTCTATTTTAGGTCATGAGGGTATTGAGGGAATCCATGACTTGTTAAGATCTTGAAACCCCACTTTTTTGGGAAAATCAAGTAGGTTTCACAGTTAGTAGAAACCATGCGGGGCATGCTGCACGATTTGACTAACCCTGTGAGGTTTGGATAGAGGGAAAGAAGAGCCCACATGGTTTGTCAAACTATGTGAATGGGGGGGGGCACACCCATGATGGAACACTAAAAGTTTTTTATAGAGTCTTTTTTCATGGTTTTTACATGGTTAGTCAAACAGTGCATAGTGATCGTGCTTGTGCTCCCTTAACATAGCAATGGGTGCATTGTTGGCACATGGTTTGGCCAATTGTGTGGCCAAACCGTGCAACCTAGGAAATATTGGGTAAATTACCATTTTCTATTAATTAATATCTAAACCTAGCACCTCTTTTCACATTATTCTCCCTTTGGACAACATATACAGAGTGCTTATAACATCCAAGAATTTTTAAAATGTGTTTTGTTATATTGAATGGATTATTTTATAATTAAAAAAACTAATAATATTTGGAAATGATTTTATTTCTAAACAGTAATGAAAATTAAGTGTTTTAATTAATTTAATTATAATATTTTTTATTAATTACACTTATAGATTTTAAATTAATATATTAAAAAAATGATGTTTTATGGTTTCATTTTGTTTAAAAAATTATTTTAATATAAATATATATATTTTGTTATTTTTATAAAAGTAATGATAATTTGAATAACAAAATTTATTTTACCAAAAGTTTATCTAATAAAATATTTTGGATGAATATATTTCTGAATATCAATTTATATTTTGACTATTATAATTATTTTAATAAATATATTAAAATACTGAATTTTACAAATTATTAATGTATATAAATATTCATATATTTAATATATGTGATAATAATTATTTTATCTAAAATAAAAACACCACCTATAAATTATAATTAATTGTTTTTATAAATATATATTTTCAAAAATATGATATATATGTATAAATATAATTATTAGTTTTAATTATAAATTTTGATTAGATCGTTTTTATAAAATTGTTATGATTTTTTTAAATAAAATTATACTTATTTATTATAAATATTTTGTTTATTATTTAAAATTATAATTATTCATTTTATGATAATTATTTTATTTAAAATAAAATTTATTTTCTATGATAATTAGTTTATTTAAAATAATAATTTTTTTATTTAAAAAAAAAAGAAAACTAGAAATCCTGGGAATATGGTGCTTGGGTTTATTTTATTGTCTAGGGTTGTCTAACATAGGGTTTCACAAGGTCGGCCATGAGTGGGAGTTGGGAGAGTCGAGGGCGAGCTGCAAAGGCTTTATGAAGCTAGTGACCCCGGAGTAGGGTCTGTTCACTGGTGCTGAGGGAAAGGATGAGGTCATACCACCTTGGGAAGTCAATCCGAGTGCAACCATGGACATCAGATGGTTGTGAGGGTCAAATCAAACATGGTGGAAATCAGTTTCAGAGAGGGAGTCTAATATGAAGGTCGATCTTTGGGGTTTCAATCATGGGTTCATGACTATTGGTGAGGAGTTCGAACGAGTTTGGCCGTCAGTGAACCAGGCATTGTCGAAGTATCCAGATGTGAGTTAAGGTTCAGTTGAGATCTATATCTAAGGGTTTGGATATTATTCAACATACTGATGTATGTTTCTTATTTTTATTTTTAGTAATTTTTTTATGAGTCATTTTTCAATCTTTAGTTAATAATGAATCTCCGAGTTTTTTTTTGTTTTTTCTTCACTACAATCATTGTTTCTCAACAATTTACCTTGTTTTTTATGGTCCTAATGTTGATTTATTTTTATCTTTTGAAATATAAAAATAATGGATTTGTTTTGGCCTATATATGTCCATTACAGATCCTATTTTAGTAATTTTAATATTCCATGCTAATGTTTTATGCCTATTTTCTTTGGATGATTTTTTTACATTGGGTGTATATTTATTTCGATATCTATATAGATGAAACCTAACTTGTTCTGCAAGCTGTGGGTGTGTCTCTATACACACAGTAGCAATTTTGGATCTAAATGGATTATATCTATGTGCGAATGAATTTGGAAATCCAACCTGTTAGTGTGTCTGTAGTAGCAGACCCTGAAACCTTTGTGAAAAAGAATTTACATATCTGTCTGATTGTTCGTAGGGAGGGTGAGTTCATTTCTAAATCCAATTAGACCTCTGAAAATTTTCAATTACAATTCATGCAATGTAAAATTATTTATCACAAATTTTACTTTTATAAGGATGATGTGTTTTTTTTCAAGTTGCATTTTTGGATTATTTTTAAATTTGTATGGGAAAAATTATTTAATTATTTTGATAATTATGATTTAATTTTTATATTCAAACTTATTTTATAAGAGTTAAATTTATTTATATATATATATAAGTATGTATGGAATATATATCAATCTGTGTTCTTATTTTATTAATTTTTCATGTAAATGTTGGTTTAAAATATTTTTCTTAATGGATTATTATAAATCCATCATTCATAAGAATTTATGTAAGATTATAATTTTATTATTGATCAAATCAAGTTGTTTTAAAATTATATATTTTTATAATAAAGTTTATTGAATTGATTGATATTTATATTATGTGTCATTTGAATTGTAATAATTATTTTTTTATTTATTATTCATCAAAAATATATAGAATGTGATTATTTATGGAATATTATCAATTTAACTGATTGATCTACATATATGTCATGCCACAATCATGAATATGGACATATGTCAATGATTGTTCATGACAATTCTTACATTAATAAATGCATACATATATATATGAATATGAATATATGCATAAGTAATGAGTAAAATTTCCATTTATCAGAACCACCATAGAAAATAAATTCTTATGAAGTTATGAAGGAAATTTATAAGCTCATGAATGCTAGTTAACATTCCATACGAATATGAAAAGTCAAGTAGAATAGATTTGGTTATTCTAAGTCTAACAAGTGAATTTCCATGAATATTTTCATTTATAAATTTAGAAGCATATGTGTTTTTAATGTTTCTTTATATTTTAAAATTAAAAACTCCATTGTAAATGTAAATATATATATAAGGAAAGATGAAAAGGTATTTATGAAAATAGTCACTTTTACTTGGAAAACATGATAGGGAGTGGGGAGTGAACCCGTCCCTCAAGAAAGTGGGTGGGACCAAACTTTATTCCATGTATCAAGTGGAATCATGTGTTTTGTTTTCAAGTGCATGATTTATATTTTACCAAAAACACTGGAATATATTTAAATTAATTTTTGAATAAAAATATTCTCAAAAGTGATATAGTATTTTTGGATGTATAAATAATTTCAGATAATGTTTATAAAAGGTTATTTATAAATGTATTTTCAAAAGAATATTTAAAAAGGATTTATCTGTGGTTTTTACACCCCTTACTAGTAAAATTTAATGATCACCTATTTGTTTGAAATTATTTTTCTATAGGTTTAGTAGTGTTTTTGGTAAAGTTTTCTTCAATTAAGGAGTTAGTAAACATGATTTCTTTCCTTTTATTTTATTTTATTTGTATCGTTTGTTTCAGTTTTATGATTTTTATATTATCCAAAACCTAGATTGATAAAGGTCCCATGTTGTGTAATGTGTTTTTTAATTATTCAGTTTATTTTATAAAAGAAAATTACACAACACGTTTTATAACCCACTTCGGTCAACTGGGGTCTAGGTCTTTACAGAGCTCCTCTTTGATGCCTATTGTTGGAATTATGGGATCTTCACCAACTAGACTTAGAATCAATATTTGTTCATATTGTTGTATCTACACTAGTAATTATTCAATTCATTTTGTATAATTTTTCATTTAACATTATGTCAACATAGTTATTTAGGTGCAAGATAATATTACCTATTTTTAGGTTTTTCATCCGTTATTCAATTTTCTCCTGATATGAATCAGATTAGGAACTGATTTTGGATGAGAAATCTACTAAGGACCTATGGTAGGTTTTCTTGTGATTTTCCCTCAATGTTGATGTGTTTATATATAATCCATTGTGTCACGTTCATGTATTTCATAACATCACCCTTGAAATGGAATTTATTCCTTCATTAAAATGAAAGGTTATGATCTATGTAATTAATGATACCATTGATAAATGATTAAAAGTTATGAAACTTAAATTGTATCCTCCCCTTGTGTGCATTTTTAATTATTTGGAGCACTATAGGTGGCATATGAACTTGAATTCATTTTAAGTGTTCCATTTTACCATTTCCTTGGGATGTTAAATGATTAATTATAAATTGAATTTGGAATTGATTAAAGGATGGGAATGGAAGACTATGTCCTTAATCTATGGCTATTTATTTTTATTCTTAATAATTATTTGATTCTTATGATGAAATTACCATGTGAAATAATGAAGAGTCTAAGCCTTCTAATCTTAGACTACGTCTTGAGCCACCTTCTGAGGTGATGTTTAAATGAAATTATCATGGTGATGACCTTGAAAAAGTTAATTGATATTTTTTAATGTTTAATAAATTTATTTGGTGACACATGGGTTCATATATGAATTCTATAGATGAAATCATTTGGCTACTACCTTATTTTTGCCTATGTGATACTTACAATCCCTATCAGGTTACCAAGGAAAGACATAGATGGTTGAATCTATATATAATCAATTGATACATGGACTCCTTATATGTACTTCTAAGTAAAAAATTATAGGGAAGTTCATAATATATCCCATGGGTGACACTTGGGTTCCCTTATCGGACAATCAATAAAAGACTATGTGGGTGATGATGTTATACCACACCTAGAGAGATACTTGGATTCTATTGAGGATCACCATGGATGGTTTTGTAAGGTGGTTGGTTTATGGTATTCCTAGAGTGATACATGGATTTCAAATAATAAATTCCAAGGATGGGCTCAGGTTATGAATTTATTAATGAATGAAATCATTTATATGATGTGTCTGCTAATACAAATCACAATATTGGATTCGATTGGAGTCGTATACCTTATTGATGGCCTAGTTAAAAAAATCATGTTCACAAATCATTATGGGGGATGCTGGGATATGCACCAGGTATGAAGACCTCATGATAAATTGGTATAATAATGACTGTTTATTCAGAGACATTCTAGCTAAGGCTGAAGTTGTTAATAGATGATGGGTGTCCATGGGAACCCAGACCATTATGGGGTTTTTCCTATCAACACTTCCTTTACATATTCTATTACTGCATGTACACTATTATTATTATATATTCCCTGATGGGATAGAATTAGACACCATTGGTGTTGGCCTACCAGGATTTTAGCTCACACCCTACCTGGGATTCCTTTGGTATCTAAGAAGATTATATTGATGTAGGTATGGATGAGGGAAAGAGTCCTACTATAGGTTTTTTATTTCTTCTTAGAAGTAGGGGAGCATAGGATTGAGCTAAGGATTGTAATGCTAACTCAGATAGGTTTTTCTTAAATTTGGTATTTGTTATAGGTATTGTAATATTGTATTTACTACTATTTTGGATGCTTCGTAGACATGAAATGACCTATCATCTGTATATGAGATTACTTCTGGCATTATTGTATATATTTTTCTTTGGATGTTTATCTCCTGTTTAGTTATATATTTATTTATTGATTTATTACATTCACTATTAAATTGTATGACTACTACTAATGTGTTACACTTTGATAAGAGGGATTAGTATCCATACAAACACACCCTATTCCCTCACTTCGAGTTGAAATCCTCTAGAATTTAGGGAGATGTGTTTGAGGCCATGTGGCCAACTATGTATGATCGTGACACCTTTCAATGGACTCTTTGTCCACTATGTTATAATGTGGTACTAGATCCATTCTCTTCAGGTTTTCTTTACTATTTTGAGATAATAAAAAGGGATAAAAAGGAATAAAAATTTGGTAATGAGCAGTTTCTGGGAATAGATAACCCACCTATAGGAAAAATCTAAATTTCCTCCAATGAAAAAAGTATTGTTTTCAGGATTTTGGATATTATAGTTGATTCGATTCAATTGTTAGGTGATGCACTTGAATTATGATTCTATTATTGGTATGATTGTCAGTTCTATTTTTCACAACTCGATGATATGAGGGTGTACAATCTAATGAATCAATATAGGAACCTATTGGAATTCAAATTCCATGAATTATTCCATGCCATATAAGAAGCATTGATTGATTACATGATGTTGTGATATATTCCATGATCAATATACCTTCTATGTGATTAATATTATATGTAGGGAATTAGAGAACACAATTAGTACATAGATTTCCTATTGTAACCAAAGTAGTATTATTTGAATTATGCTAAATAAGACACCCTAAGAATCCAATTATGGAATGTTGAGTCATGTACGATGAGTCGTGTGGACTGGAACATGTTATGGCGTGGATTTGGTGGACTCTATATTTTCATTCATGAAGAGTATGGGACCTTATGGATCTGAATTTAGTGAACCATTTTTCTAAACTATTTCAAATTATTTGTGATATAATGGAAATGAGTTTGAGAATAAAAAGGAAAATAAAATTGTTATAGTAGAGAACTTGACCCAGAACCAACCTTATCACTGGGAATTAAGAAGTACCTATTACTTTTATATGATATTGACATCACAAAAAACTGACTCTAGGATCTAGTATAGGGGTGTGATTCTAATATGAGAAGGTTTTTATCTATCCTATTTTAATATCTATGCTTTTAGCAGTTGTTGAATATTTATCTGAAGCATGTGTTTTGGAATTTGTAGAGATATGTCACTGTGACCTCCTCCATTCACAATCCTGGATGGTGGAAGAGATAATGCTCCAGAGGTGGTGGGCCATGGGATACTAGTAGACCCTCTAGTAGTGATAGTTGAGGCACCAGTGATTGTATAAGACACAAGTGATCAGCCACAGTTCTATAAAGGCTTTATGTGTTTCATGCAAACTATTTAGAGAGCACCGTGACCTGCCCAAACTATGGAAGAGTTAACATGTGAGTTATAATAGTAGCATCATTACATGTTTTTGGGGGATGGTGGACCACATACTGTTTGTTATGGATAGATTCCATACAAAATATCTTTGATCATCTCAAGACACCTTCTAAGAGGAGGGTAAAGCTCACTGCTTATATATTGCATGATTCAACCAAGAGATGGTGGGATTTTATTACTCAAATGAAGCCTCATCAAAAGATTTATTGGGGGAATTTTGATACATAATTATATGATTAATTCTATCTAGAGATGTTGATGGTTGATATATCCCAATAATTTATGCACTTGGAGTAGGGAATGTTTTCAATTATTGTAATGCCCTGACCGTAGTAGCCCAGAGCTAGTGCATTATTTAATTACATTATAATGATTAATAGGAATAAAATACCAAATTACTGATCAGTTTAGTAGTCTGAGAGAAACTAGATACATACATGGATCCCATTTTACATTATGAAAAGAAAATAAAACATAATACATAATAAGATTTAATAATCTGCATCCATGAAAAATCAATAAATGATCCCTTCTTCATAACCTGTGGAAGGAAAAAATAAAAGGGGTGAGATCAAATGCTTAGTAAGGGTTAAATATAGTGAAATAATGAATCAATAATTAGTGAATCTCAATCAATTTTACATAATTAATGTGGTGTGGTGAATAAATGAAAAACACACACCATCAATAAACTGAGAATGATAATGCAACCATCGATTTTGTCATAGCGAAAACCTCATGTAAAATAATAAATGTATAATGAATAAAGATAATGCTAATTATTTTTATGTCATTTATTTTTAACATGAACCATAATAGCATCATGACGTTTTAAGTCCATGGGTAGATACCCGTTTGATTCTATTTTGGAAACAAAGTTGAAGGGTTTGTCACCAACTGATTTGTCCCATGAGACATGTCGATGCATCAAGATTCTACAGTGGGACCCTCCCATCACTTACATTCCAAATAATTATTTATAAAATTTTTTAATACAATAACAATATACCTTTCCAATATCAGTATTGAGTATAGGATACAAATTTATCAATATTTGCACAGTTAAATCAACATTCCACATAAACAACACATGTAAAATGGTATACGCCTAAGAAAGTAATCATATCCATGTAACAAGAATATGGATATATAATTTAATTAAAATTTCAAATGAAAAATCATCTCAAATGGTAAGTAGTTACACCAAATAAGAATGATTAGGTGTATAATACCAAGTAAATCACAATGAAATAGAAACCGAAACAAAGTCCCTTACAACATTGTAATCAATTGAGTTAATAACCATCAAGTGAATCACTAAATTATATGAATATAAATAGAATAATGATATTATATATCAAATGGTAGTAAACATACACCACATACAAGAAATACGTGGCAGATAATGGAAATCTCACGGAAATAAAAGTGAGATGAGAAACCCATTACCTAAAGCCTGAATGTATACTGCACTTGATCATAACGTACAGAATAATAAAATTATATTAATTAATCAGGAATTCCAAAACATTATAAAAATGTAATTGATTTATTATAAATTTATTAAGTTCATTTATGACCTTTAATATGGGTTAAGATATTCAATTTCATCATTTGGGAGTGAATGTTTTCTTAGTTTTTAGGACTGTTTTTCTTATATAAGAGTATAAAAGTTCATGTAAAATGGGAATTGAAAACCAGAATTGATTTTATGAGATTTTAAATACCATACATAAGGTTAAATTGTCATATAAATCCTTTGGTTATTTTGGTATAGGATAAATCAATATATAAAATTTTAATGATAAACACTTTGATTATTTTGATGGTATTTCGATCACAACGAACTCATTTTGTTTTATAATTATATACCTTGTGTAAAAAATTATTCTAGAACATTAAATATGATATATTACATATATTATTATTTTTTAACTGTAAAAATGGTTTTATGACCATAATTTAAGGCGATAAAATAAATTGAAATCCCGTCATCCTTGAATGTGATAAATTAACACATCTTAGACGTTGTTTCCATTTTTAATATAAGTGTAGGGGGAAGAGAGATGTTTATGAAATAATTAATTAACATAATAATATTCCATTACATGTATGTTAATTTAATTATCATATAATTTGGATGAGGGGAGGTGTGGATATAGAAAAAAATAATGGAACCTGTAAAAGAAGTTGAATGGAAAAGGAAGAGAGGTTTACCTCTTGATTACTCCACCTTATGAATCTTCTTAAGGCCTATTTTGGACTTTTGGTGAGACCAATTGGTCTTGGATGTGGGAGGAGGGCTTGTGAAGTGTATTTGGAATCACTTATTAAAGGGTAAAATCTTGAGTGGGGTGATAGGAAGAAGGGGTGAGGGTTGATTTATATAGTGGTAGAGAGGAGGGGTTTTCATTATTTTAATCGTTAGATTATTATTTTTCCCAATTCAACGAATAGTATTGATTATTATGAAAAAAAATTAATAAATTCAAGGGAGTTCGAACCTAGTGTTCTTACCTCAACTATACATCATCCATGACTCAATAAATCATGTATTTAGCATTTATCATAAATTATCGTATTTTACTATTAACCAAAAATTCAAGTATTTAAAAAAAATCCCAAAAATTAATTTTAACCATATTTGACATCTAGAATCCAAAAATGAACTCCATTTTATGAAAATAATTTTCTATATATGAGAAATTTAATTTTTAATTAAAAACTCCATTTATGAAAAAAATGAGTTTTTAAAATTATAACAGATTTTATAATACACTCAAAAATTAACTAAGGTATTATTAAATTATCATAAAATAAAAGGACACACAATTTTTTATTTAGGATTACATTTTATGAAAATGTACTATATTTTATATCAATTTATTAATTTAAAATTATAATTAAATATGTATCACTCACAAAAACCCAAACACTTAATTAAAATATTCACCTTCATTTATAAGGTGCCTAAATTTTATTTATACACTCATGGGTAAGGTTACCATTCATAAGGGTCATATTACTATTCATAAGGGTATGTTACTATTCATAAGGGTTTGTTACTTTTCACCAAAAATAATTTTAATTCTATTAGACTCCAAATATATCCCTGATTGCAACCATGCATGCCCATTTTTTAAAATTCAAATCACAGAAGTGGAAAATTTATGTTTAATTGATAGGTTATAACTATCTATTATAACTAGGTGTTGTTTCACAAAGAGTCAATGTTGCATTAATTATAAGGTATCTAATTAACTGAAATTATTTAAGAAGAAAAATACCATAAAATACTGGGGTGTAATAGTTATGGATTATTCATCCCATTTTACAGAGCTCCAGTTATTCACACTTATTCTGATGAGTGGTGAGTTATCTAAAATTAGAAAATTTAGGGACGGTCTCAGGGATGAGGTTTAATCAAAGGTGAATGTATTTTGGCTAACTACAATTTTTGGAATAGTGAATTAGATGATTATCATCGAGCTTAACCTAAGAGAGGATGAGGGTGTGATCCAAGGAAATTCGACACATAGATCTAGTACTATATTGACCAATAGTAGGAAGAGTTATCTAGAGCTTCTAAATGGTGATATTAGTAGCGAGAGAACATACAAAGGTAGCCAGGTGAGGTGCCACCAGTGCAGTAGAACATGACATATGATACCTCAGTACATGAAATCCCCAGTTCTGTTCCAATCCTATAAAAGAGGGTCCATATACAATGATATTTTAGAGATTTTAATATGGTATCCAATGAGAGGGGATCTACATCAGCACTTCATACAAGAGTGGTGCTAGCATCTTCTCGTTAGGTATGGAGATGGAGTGAAGACGATTGATCTGGCCGAAGCACTGGTTGTGGGTATGGCAGTCAGACCCTAGATTTTCAGCAAAAACAGAGAAGATATTATTAGTGTATCCATGCTATATTATAGAGTTGTAGATCAAGGTTGATATACATAGTGAAACTGACACATGAGGAACATATTCCCGAACTTTCTACTATGAGAGGTACTATAATAGTAACATCTATTTTAGAATCTTCTCTTTTCAATATATGGGATTCTCATAGCTTTATATCTATTCCCATTGTATAGATCCTTGGGCTTAGAGTTTAGTGTTCTAGTGGATTTATTATTATTGATACTCTATTGTAGAATTGAATAGAGGATGTAAATCAGTGTAGGGAGTGACCCCTTGAGATTGGGGGGGGGTGTCACATTGTATGAGGTCACTTTTTCCTCAATATGACAATATTTGAAATCATTCTTGGGATATAATGTTTTCTTCCATTAAATACATTAATTTATTTCAATTGCTGTAGGGAAACCTTCACATCAATAGAGGGTGGATAGTTTATTCAAAAAGGTAAATGAGATGTCTAGGTGAGCCTAGTTGGACCCGAGCATAATGGGTTGGGGAAGATGGAATCCTAGATTATGAGTCCATATCTTGATGATTAGGAAACAAATTATATATATTTCCCTCTAGTGGTTGATCATTTAAGGGATGTTTTCCTGGAAAACTTTTCAGGATTTCCTCTAGTGAGAGAGGTAGAGTTCTATATCAAGCTAGTTTCAGGAGCTACACTAGTATTCATTCCTCCTTAAAGCATATATTCTAATGATATGCAAGATATCAAGGGAAAGATAATGGTTTTTTAGGAAAATGGTTTTATCTAAATCATTAATACTCTATGGGGTTTACCAATAATTTTGTGAAAAAGGTGGAAAAACTATTAGGCTATCTGTGGATTACCAGAATTTGAACTAACTGACAGTTAAGAATGGGTATCATTTTTCTTATATAGATGATATATTTGAAAAAATTGAAGAGATTTATGTTTATCAAAGACTGATTTAGGATTTGGTTATCATTAGGTTAATGTTATACCATCAGAAATACCTCACACAACCTTTTGTAGCAAGTATGATTTATATGGGTTATTGGTTAGGTTGTTCGGTATTACAAATGCGACATCAGTTTTCATGGAACTGGTGGATCAAGTTTTCCATCCTTATCTAGATTAATTTTTCGTGTTATTCATGGATGATATTTTTTTTCTCACACTTGATTTGACCATGCCAAACATTTTGAGATCACATTGGATACAATAAGAGAGCATTAGTTATATGCTAATCTTACAAAGTGACACTTCTGGATTGATCAAATTCATTTCTTGGGTCAAAAATCTTAGAGATAAGAGTATTAGTTGACCCAAATAAGGTTAGATTTGTATTTTCCTTAGATAATTAAAAGAAAGACTTTGTGATATAGAGTTTTTTATGGGTGGATGGATATTATAATCATTTTATACAGGGCATATCACACCTTAAATAGATGCTCATGGGTTTTACTAAGAAGGGTGTGAAGTTTTATGGTCAGATTCATGTGATTCATCCTTCTAAAAGCTGAAGGGTGATTGACTTAATCATAAATACTGATTTTTCTAGAACTAGGGAGGAGTTATTTTATTTACTATGATACACCATATATTCGGGTTGTTTTTTTTTGATGTAGGAGGAGAGAGTCATGGCATAGAAATCCCGTCAGTTGAGGCCACATGAGAGGAACTACCCTACACAATATCTAAAATTAGCTGCAGTTGTTCATGATTTGCAATGTTAGAGACTCTATTTAATGGGAGAGTATTTTGTGGTGTACATAGACCACAAAAGCCTCAAATAAATCTTTACACAGTGTGATTTGAACTTTAGATAGTGATGGTGGGTTGAGAACCTACATAATTTGAATTTAATATTGCCTATATACCTTGTAAAGGAAATTCAATGGCTTATGCACTGAGCACAAGGACTCAGATATAGGTAGTTCAGGGGGATATTAGTGAGTAAAATCTTATGTATTTTTACTCTAAGATGCACTTGGAGGTCCATGATAGTTAATGGAAAACTTTTCTTTCATCTTTAGTTGTGACCTCTACCCATATGGATAGAGTTATGATGAGGTAGAAACCATATTTTGAGGGCCTAGTCCAATGGGAGAGTGTGGTAGCTTAGAACCCTCCTCCTATTTAGAACACAGGTGATAAAGAAATTATGTGTATACATAGTCAAATATGGGTTTAAAAAGGCATGCGTGAGGAGCTAATGTGATACATTTATGCTTCATCATTGATAGTTCATCCCTGTGTCAACAAGATGTATCAGGATTTACATCACTAATAGTGGTGGATAGGTATGAAAAGGGATGTAGAAGTTTTTTTTCATGAGGTGTTTCACCTGGTATAAGGTGAAGGAAGAACACCAACAACTAATCAAACTTTTATAGTAGATTCCCCTTCTGGAGAAGAAATGAGGTGATTTTGTGATAGTGTTTGTGACTAGGTTACTGAGTTCACCACGAGTAAATGATGACATTTGGGTTATTATTGATAAGCTCACAAAGGTTTCTCATTTTCTTCCTATCAAGGAGTACTTTTTATTACCTGGGACTGGGAGGTTGTATATCCCTACGATAGTACGACTTCATAGGGTACCTCATACTATCATTTCAAATAGGGATTCTTAACTTACTTCATGTTCTGTCAAGGATTACAATGGGAATTAGGTACATATATTCTTTTGATCACAACATACCACCCTCATACTGAAGGCCAATCATAGTGTATGATACAGGTGATTTAGGACTTACTGTGGGCATGCATATGAGATTTTGGGGGATATTGGGAGAGGCACATACCCCTAGATGATTTTTTTTAAAACCATATCTTTTAGTATAATATACATATAAAACCTTATGAGGCTTTTTATGATAGGTCATTACGATCACCCCTATAGTAGTTAGAGGTAAGAGATGTAGCTATACTTGGAACTCGTCTCATACAGGAGACTATAGAGAAAGTTTAGATGATTCAGAAGTGGATGGCTACTACAAAGTCTTTAAAAAAATCTTATTCCAATTATCAAATATGACCTTTATAGTTTCAGGTTATGGATTGGGTATTTTTATATGTTTCACTGAGGATGGGACATAGGAGGATCAGGCGACAAGGTTAGATTTTACCTTGATATTTTATGGTGTTTGAGATTCTCGAGAGATTCAGGCTGGTAGATTAATCATTGCAGTTACATCAGAGGTACCTTGATATGAACAATTTATTCTATATATCATAGTTGTGTCATTATCATTCAAACCCATCTCAAGATTTTCATCCAAATAAGGTTGATTTACAGGTAGATGCATCCTTAGAAGAGCATGTTAATTGTATTGTGGATCACAACCTAATGTTTCTTCAAATATGGTCACTTCCTCTAGTACAGGTGCTATATTAGAACAACCATTTAAATAATGAGACTTGTGAGAGGGAGGAAGATGTACCAGATCAGTGGCTAGAGTTATTCTCAGATGAATCTTGACCACCCTTTATAGGTCAATTTGGGGATGAGTTTCTTTATTTGAGGATGTCTTTAAGAACCCAGTTCTTCCTTCGGGTACAAATTCTTTTTTACTTCACTCAATTCTCATCTTAAATTATTTTTTAAAACATTTTTATGAATACCCTTTGAGGTAATGTGGGTATTAAGGATGTATAGGGATTGTTCAAAGCCCAGAACCCAACTTTTTGGAAAAAACAGGCTGGCTGCACAATTAGTAGACGTTGTACGGGATTGGCCACACATTTTTACAAACCATAGGAGGTCTGGAAAGAGGGAAAGAGGAGACCACACATTTTTTCAAACTGTGTGGATGGGGGTGAACGCCCTTGTGGGAGAACCTGTAATTTTTGAAAAAGGTATTTTCATGGTTTGTTAATTATTTTTTTAAACCACATGTAATGACTGTGTGGGTGCTCCCTTATCCCAGTAGTGGGTCCACATTGGCACATGATTTGGCCAACAATGTGTCCAAAACATGTGGCCCATGAAATTTTGTGGAAATTACCATTTCCCCCTTACTTAATGATTAAACGTAAAACCTCTTTTCACTTTCATCTCCTAGTGGAAAACAACTGTAAGAGAAATCTTTTTTGAAGATTAATCTAGGAACTGGTGGATCTTCACCATTTGGAATCAGAATTGAGATCTGTTTATCTCATCGAATATGTGATGGTTAGTGCTTAATTCCTTTTGTCTTGTTATTAATTTTACTTCATATCAATAGATTTTTTAGGTGCAATATAATATGCCCTATTTCTAGGTTCCTCATCAGTTATTCATTTTTCTCCTGATCTAAGTTGAATCAAGAGTTTATACTGAATGCTCAATATTTTACATACCTAAATTAGGTGGTCTCATGATTTTTTCTCAAAGTCAAGGTGTTTATATATACTCTATTGTGTTGCATTCCTGTTTTACCCAGATACACCCTTAAAATGGAATTTATTACATTATGAAAATGGATAGGTATTACCAATGAATTTAATGATACCACTAATAAACAATTAATGGTTATGAACCCTAAATTGGAACCACCACTTGGGTGCATTGTTAATTAATTGGACGACAACAGGTTGTATATGAACTTCAATAACTTTTAAGTGTGTTGTTTTCCTCTTTTAATGGGATGTTAAATGATTAATTTTAAATTGAATTTTGAATTGATTAAATGAAGGGAACAGAAGACCGTTCCCCTAGGATATGGCCATGTATTTTCACTATTAAGCATGAGTTTCTTCTTATAATGAAATTACCACATGAGATAATTTAGAGGCTAAGACTTCTATTCTTAGAACATATATTGATCCACCATATGTGGTGAGGATTAAATGAAATGATAATAGTGATGACCATGACATAGTTAATAGATATTTTTTGGATGTTTATTAAATTCATGGGGTGACACTTGGGTTCAGATACAAACACCATGGATGGACTCATTTAGCTAATGCTGTGTTTATGCTCGGGTGATACTTGGACTCCCTTTGGAGTTTCTGAGGATGGACTTAGAGGGATGATTATATATACAATTTATTGATACATGGACTCTTTATATAGACTTTCAAGGATGGAATCATAGGGAAGTTGATTTTATATTCCATGAGTGACTATTGGGAACCCGTAGCGGACCACCAAGGACGGACTCAGTGAGCGATGATGTTATATCACACCTATAGTAATAACTAATTTCTAACAAGGATAACCATGGATGGGATTATATATTGGTTGGTTTATGGTATGTTTAGAGTGATAACTGTATTATAATTAAGGAATTCCGAGGATGGGATTAGGTTCTAAATTGATTAATTAATGAAATTATATATATAATGCATATTCCATGACAAAGAACATGATTGGATCTAATTAGATCCTTATACCTTATTGATGTAATCATTAGTAAACTCTTGATCACATATAATTATAGATGATTCCAGGCTATGTTCTAGGTCTTGAGACTTGATTATAACTTGATAAAGTATTGTCTGTTTGTTCAGATACATTACGACTAAGCCCAAGTAGGTGTCAAAGGATGGGTGTCCATGGGAACCATAACCTTTATGGGTTTTTTACTTTTAGTTCTTCCTCTACATATACTATTACTACTTTCACACTATTATTATTATATATTCACTAACTGGATGGAATTAGACACCATTGGTGGTGGCCTACTGGGATTATATCTCACACCCTACTCGGGTTGCCTTTGGTACCCAAGAAGATTATATGGATAAAGGAATGGGTGAGGGAAAGTTCTATGCTATAGGATTTTTATTTTTTTCTTAGGAGAAGTGGAGAACAAAACTGAGATAAGGTTTGTGATGCTAGCTAGGATTTTATTTAGTCTTTTTGGTATTTATTACAGTCATTTTAATGTTTTATAAACACCTATTTTGGATCCTTTGTAGACATGGAGTGAAATATCATCTGTATATGAGATTACTTATAGCATTATCATATATATAATTATTTGGATTTTTATGTTATGTT
Organism: Viscum album; assembly: GCA_963277665.1. Taxonomy (NCBI): domain Eukaryota; kingdom Viridiplantae; phylum Streptophyta; class Magnoliopsida; order Santalales; family Viscaceae; genus Viscum; species Viscum album. The sequence continues at coordinate 1,689,715,598 of OY728137.1, read as the reverse complement.
CAGTTATGTAACGAATAGTATTTTCCATATATTTTTTTATATATTTTATAGAATATTTTTGATATTAGGTGCTAAGATGATGTGTGATTATGAGGCCCAGTGTTCCCAGAATAAATGTTTGGAATATATTAAAATTATTAAAAAACATGCACAAACAATTTTCCTAAAAATATATAATACCTTTTTGACGGATTCTCATATAAAAAATATGAGGGTACCATGGAATTAATAATACAGGGTTTACCCTAGGACTGACTTAACCTTAGTCAGCGCGGGTCATTTATATAAATGTCATCGTGGGCATGGGAATGAATAAAATAAATAAATAAATTATTTTATTTCTAATTCTTGATGAAATAATTAGATAGTCTTTAAATATACTATTAATAAATAATCCTTGGGTTTTCTACATAACTCTAGATCCGTTTGGGAGCTGTTGGAGAGAATGTTGGAGGATTTCTCTCAGAATGGTGAACATATCATGGATTGACGATTAAGAAACAAAACATTCAAAGGACCTCTCAAATGATCACAAAGTAACCCATTTATTCAACAACGATTAATCCAAGTCAAGTTAGGGCAGTTGATTGATGTGATTATTTCCTTATTTTTGATTTCTATAATGAATGTGAATAAATCAATAAATATATTGATCCTCAATTTAGTTATCTTGTAGGATCAGATAGATTAATTGGGTTTTAGAGAATTTATTTGAATTGTATATTTTCTTCATTTTTATTCTCACAGTGATGAATCAAGATCAACATAAACATCCGTTGTGGTTTTGTCCTCTCATATGTAATTTTGATTTTCTCCCTCGGTTATTTTCTCACCATGGACGTTTTTAATTTAGATTGAGGTTAGACATATCTTGATCAATCGATCATTGAATAGTCTTTTCTTGGCATAATGATCCGATATCATAGATCTGGGATCGACATGACATAGTGGTAGTGCAATGATAGAGATGTTAGTGATTCAGTTGATGTATATATCCAATTTTTTTTGTTATTTAGTGTTCAATGAAGAACGATCAAAATCCCATTTTCTAATCAAATTGAAGGCACAAATCTTTTTTATTTGGTGATGGCATGACCCAAAGAGGTTCCATCTACATTTATATGGAAAATAAATCACCAGTTCAAAGTACAGATCAATGGATAGGAAGTATAGACCTAGATCTGGGATTTTAGAAAATATCATAATACATGGTATGAAAAATGGTTCTACACACTATATGGGTCCCCTTGTGTGGAAGATAAGGTTTCTAGTAGGAGTTAAGGATATCATTACATATGACCCTATCACATGGTGTGTGACCTATCCAGGGAAAATCAGTGTGTACCTCAGAGGGTACACAGACACAGAGTGGATTACATGGGTAAACTAAATGCCATGTACCCCCTGCACGGAAATGACCTGGATGAGAAAATAGGCTATGCCATGTACGAGAACACAAGTATACTACATAGATATCCTACATGCCATGTAATTATATATGGATATGGACACGAATTGAGACATGGGCCATTTACACAGGCAGGATTGGGGGTCAAAGAACAAGGGATGTAACCCCATCAACACATCATGTACACTTTTATACATGGCTTGGAGGCCCTTTCCTCTGTATCATATGAAATTTTATTTGGGGAAAGTTCCCCATATAATTTCCCTAGAGGTAAGTAAATAATCATCTCCTATTCCTAATAAAGAAATACTATCAATAAGACTTCTTGGATAGAGTTCTTGGAATCCATCTGTGAGACCTGGGGTGAGATCCTCTATTCTTATTCATGCCCTAGGTGGAGATCTTGGTATCATCATGAACAAAAGTACATGGGTGTCAGTTCTCTTATTAAAAGGTTAATCTATATTTTGTTTCTTATTATCTCCCCATGGTATTATGAGTGACACTCATATGTTTATCATATCTCTTGGGACTTTAGCATGTGATTATAATGGAAATATATTATGAGAATTACCTCTCGAATGGACTTCATCAGTGTTATCAGACTTAGGTGTGTGTTGTCCTGGATGATTGATGCCTGTAGTATCCAAGATATAATCCTAGGCTGGTAAACTATGATTGTGACATACCTTTTGACAGTGTGTCTTTTTGAGTATATGTGGATATTCTTATTAAATTTTCTATAGAAATATACCAATGTAGAGATGAATTTATTTCTATTTCTGTATGTATTATGGTTTCGAGGTTTCATATTGGGTATTTTTATACTCAATCCTATATGAGATTTACTGTATGTGTCATGTCTTTTGGAGATGATCAACCCTTTGTCAGAGTCCTTGGTGAAATAGGACCAAAAAATTCTTAATAATAATGGAAATACCAATGTGTGTTCCTATGGTATTATGACAGTAGTCTGAGTTTTAATTTTAGGTTAAAATTATTTACAAACTCTTTGTGGTGGGTGTATATTTTCTATATTTACTTTTCTTTAATTCTTGTTGTACTCTGGTTGTAGTATTTAGTTTTTTTAATGCATGGTGGTTCATTTTTTTACACTTCAGTATTGTATTGCCTTGAAGATGTTTGCATGTTTATAAGTAAATAGGATAAGGATTAATATGTTAGTGAAACGCCTTCTCAGAACAAGTTTCCTTCCCCTAGCCTATTGGAGGTGGTCTTGGGGAGTCGTGGCATGTGCCCCACTAGGATGAGTTGTGATAGAGTGGTATCAGAGGTAGTAGTTTATACCTTCTGATCGAGAGTCTATGACATTGGTTTGGGGAAAAATTGTTAAGTTATTTGATTTCATCTTTCAAGCTAGGCACTCCAGTGTTGGTGTGATGCCTGATGTATCCATACACCAGGACGTAGATCACTTAATTTTCAACTTGGTAAATGAGAAAATCGGTTGTAGTGAAAAAATGGTACACACATCATATAGGAATGAGTTTTGGTTTCCATGTCCATATTGAGTCAGCTCTACAGATATAGTCATTAACCGTGGTACATGTTGTTTAATTTTAGGATTTCTCCATGACATATTACATGTATGATTTTACATCAGGATAATGAGGATGATCTCATTGGTGATGAGGCATCGATACAGGGACCAATTCTAGAGGATCTTCCACCAAGTGCTGCACTTTCTCTACCACCACATATTGAGAATCTAATGGTACACACATTACCAACAGATAAGCTTCACATGCTAATAGAACTTTAAGAGTTTTAGTGAGAGATATACCTTAGGATTTCAGGTGATATTGACCCATAGGTGGTCAAGAATTTGAGACGATGACCCGAGTTTTCTATCTAGTCAGGACACTGATAGAGCAGATGATGGTCTCTATGGTGAGACTTCTTCATGTATTTTCCTAGAGATAGTGGGGTTTAGTTACCCATTCATATGATGAGGAGACTCTACCATTGTTAGAGTTCGAGCATCTCTTTAGAAAATATTTCTCCTTAGCTACATTGAGTGGTGTATTTATCCAGTAGGTTCTGTAACTCTATGAGGATGGTGTGATAGTAGATGTGTATTCATAGAGTTTTACCATCTTCTCCAAGTAATCTATGGATATGGTTCACAAAGAGTTCTTCAAGACTTGGATCTTCGATCAAGGTATTCATAAAGACATCTGATCCTAATTTATTACTCTATTCATTCTTACCAATGATGGGGTGATATAGTGAGCCATGGATGTCGATATTTTCTTGGATAAGTAGATAAAACTAGTTGTTTCCAGTGGTGGGAAGAAAAGAGAAAATACCTTGGAAATAGGGAGCCAACATTAGTCTGATGTAATTGGATGTGTGATATGTTTTAGGAGGAGGTCCCAAGATTGGGGATCAGAAGTTTAGGGCTCACTGGGTGGGTCCAGTTATCCCAAAAAGATGTGGTGCTATTCATGTGATGATAGGGGATATCTTTCTAAAGATTTCCTGACCCATCGTACAACTGACAGAGAGATCGTAGACTAGCCACCAAGGTAGAGATAGTTGTAGGAGAAGGCATGTTCATAGGGTAGTGGATGTGGGAGATTATCTAGGAGGGAAGTAGGATGTAGTAGGCGCTACGACCGATTACCACCAATACCCCTAGGTGGTCTACACCAAGCTCTAAGAGATTGAGGATGGAGGTGGGGATAGTTGTAGGTGGTCTAAGATTATATCTAAAAGGATCCAAGGAGTATTCAAGGCATGATCTATATATTTTCTATCTCATCTATAGTACTGATAGATGATGGTTCTAGTTGTTCCTTTCTTGCCGCATATCTTGTTCAGGACTTTTAGATTATGGTTGATCCCTTGGCTCAACCATTATGCTTAGAAACTTCTACTGTAGATTACTAAGTGATCACACACTTGTGTCAAAAGTCTGATCTAAATCTTAGAGGTGAGAATTTCTATTGGGATATCTTTGTTTCATCAATGAGTTCAGATGACATAATCTTAGGTGTGGATTGGTTATCCACATTTTATACCCATATTGACTATTTTAAGTAGAAGATGGGTTGTGTATGCAGTGATGGCACTGGGTTCTCCTTTTTTAGTGAAAAAGAAACCTAGGTAGTGTAGGATGGACTTATGCATAGGAGGGTGAAACTGATTACTCATCAGTTGTCTAGCCTAACCCCTGATGTAGTGGATGTCACAAGTTTTTATTCTCTAGAATTTGTGTTGTAGTATGAAGAAATATTCCCTAAGGATGTTTCAGGATTACCTCCCTACCGAGAGAAAAATTGTGCATTTATTTACACCCTAGGATGACATAAATATCTATTCTAACATATCAAATGGCTCCTGCAGAGATTTTTGAGTTGAGAAAGTAGTTAGAGGAATTGTAGAGGAATGGATTTATTAGACACAATATTTCACCCTGGGTAGCCTCGATTTTGTTTTCCAAGAAGGCAGATGAGAGCTTGAGGTTGTGATTATACTAACAGATCTTGAACCAGGTGACCATGAAGAATATGTATCCACTTCCAAGGATCGATGAACTCTTTGATTAGTTGAGGAGGGAATTATGGTTCTCAAAGATTGACCACTGGTTAGGTTATCACCAATTATGAGTACGAGATGAGGATATATTGAAGAAGTTGTTCAGGTTTTGATATGGTCATTTTGAGTACTTGGTGATGACCTTTGGTGTGAAGAACAACATATTAGTTTTCATTGGACTCATAAATCAGATATTTCATCATTTTATAGACCGATTAATGGTAGTATTCATCGATGATATCCTTGTGTACTCAAAATCAAATGAAGATCACATAAGAAATATAAGGACAGTTTCAGACGTTCTATGAGAGAACCATCATTATAGAAGTATCTTGATGTGTCAGTTATTGATTCAGGTGGTCTAATTTTTGGGACACATTATCTTAGTAAATGGAGTGGTAGTATAACTGGACAAGGTCGATGTAGTGTTAGCTTGGGAGCCACTCAAGAGCATGATAGAGGTGCATAGATTCCTTGGGCTGGAAGGCTACTACTAGAGATTCATACCTGATTTCTACAGAATATCAGCACTCATGAATGATTTGACTCAAAGGGGGGATCCTTTCATGTTGATAGAGAAGTGATAATAGTATTTTTAGTAGTTGATGTAGAGTGTGACGAGTGCTCTAATATTGAGATTGTCGAAGGAGGGTGTCGAGTATATAGTGTTATATGATGCATTAGGAACTGGGCTTGGTGTTATTCTTATGCAGAGGTTGGTGGTGATTGCCTATGGTTCACGCCAGTTGGGACTACATGAGAAGAACTACATGACCCATGATTTTGAGTTATTAGTGGTAGTATTTTCACTATATATGTGGTGAAACTACCTAATAGGCGAGCATTTTATCATCTATTTTGATAATAAGAGTCTCAAGTATATCTTCTATCACAAGATGTTAACTTGAGACAAAGGTGATGTCTAGAGTTCCTCTAGGATTATGAAATTGAAATTGTATATATTACTAAGAAAGGAAACATGGTAAAAGATGATATAAGCATGAGATCTTGTTCATATTTTCCAAATGAAGCATCATAGTAGTTTGTCTAATGGTAGATATCCTTTGTGGATGGAGATAGACTAGATTACCTTCAGCCGATTCTTATCAAACCTCCCATTTTGCAATGAGTAAGGGAGGCACAACTAGTGGATACCAACTTTAAGACCCTACGTAATCCAGATATCCACTGGACATGATCCTAATGGATTTTTTGTAGGCATGGAGCATGTCATTCCTTTAAAAGGATGAACAATGGTACCATTGATGTGTTAGGTGGAGGTTCTGAGGGAGTTTCATACATATCCTTTGGTGGTATATACATGTGTGGAAAAGATGTACCAAACCTTTGAAGTCAGTTTTGGTAGCCATGGATGAAGAAATGAGTATCAGATTTTGTCTCTTGATGCCCTACTTATTAGAAAGTGAAGCCCAAGCACTATGTTTTAGTGGGTTTATCTCAACCGTTTAAGGTGCCAGAGTGGAAGTGGGAAGAGATATCCATGGAATTAGTGAAGGGATTACCACATAAGTCTAGGGTATATGATGCTATTTGGGTGATCATAGATTGAATCACTAAGTTGGCCCATTTATTAGCAATTTGGGAGCAGAGTTTAGTAGAGAGATTCAGACGCCTCTATGCGTAGGAGATAGTCCGACTCTATGGAGTTTCATTAATGATAATTTATAACCATGACTGTTTCTTCATACCCTTGTTGTGGAAGACATTGTGGGAGGATTTTGGGACTCGACTATGCTTGATCAAATCATTCCACCCCAAAATTATGGCCAGAATGAGGGGATCTATTGGGTTATAGACTACATACTACAAGACTGCATGTTAGACAATGGACATAGTTGAGAGGATAACCTACCACTAGTGGAATTTTCATAAAACCATAGATACCATTATACCATCAATATAGAACCATTCATGTCTTTGTAAGGGAGACCCTATAGGTCAAAAATTTTCTTGAATAACCTAGGAGAGTAGGCACTCATTGGCCTAGATTTGGTGAGAACAACAACCTAGAAGGTTCAGATCATCTAGGAGTAGATGAAGACTCCATAAATCCATCATAATTCTTATAATAATGGACAACAAAGGCTATTTGAGCTTGAGGAAGGAGACCATGCATTTCTATGAGTTTCACCTCAACATGGATTATGGAGATTTGGATGGTGTAGAAATCTATCTATGAGATTCATTCTCCTTTTCTTGATAATGTTTAGAGTTAGAAAGGTGGTGTATTACTTAGCTCGAGAATCACAGTTAGACTGGGTACATGACGACTTTCACAAGTCAGAACTGAGGAGGTGTGTGGATGACCTATCGTATATTATCAATTTGGGTGAGCTGGACATCAAGTATGGATCTACCTTTCATGTGTACTAGGTAGGTATCGAGGATTAGTAGGAGATGATCCTTCGTGGGTGATCGATTCCTATATATCATTTATGGTGGAAGTATGAAAATATCCATGAGTTTACTTGGGAGGGGGAGGCTTAGATTCATGCTCAGTACCCATATCTCTCTATGTAGACCATGTTTTGGATTTTTAGTGATGTAAATACCCAAGGTGTGGAGAATGTAATTATTTAGACTTTCCATGTATTATTTTTGGATATTGTATAGATTATTTTCATGACCATGTGCTAAGACAACATAAGATTACAAGGCCTAGTGTGTCTATAAAATTTTTTTGTAATATATTAAATATATTAAATATCACGTATGTATAATTTTATAAAAAAATAGAATAACTTTTGAATAGATGTTCAGATCAAAAATCCAAGGGCACCATTAAATTGGGAATTTGGGTTTTTCCCCGAGCGTGACTTAACCATAGTCGATTTAGGTCATTTATGGAAAAGGCATTGTGGGCATGAGAATGAATAAAATAATTAGGTAAATTATTTTATTTATAATTCTTGATGTAGTAATTAGTTAGTATTTAAATAAACTATTATGTAAAAATATCAGGGTTAACTGCATAACCCGAGAGCCATTGGGGAGCCCTTAGAGAGTGATTTAGAAGATTTATTTATGAGAAATAGGGAATAGATCATGGATCGATGAACAATGCATAGAAACTCATCTCTCCAACAATCAGGACAGAACCCCATTCTTCATTAATGACTGATCTAAATCGAGGTAGAGAAGCTGTTTGATTCTATTCTTTCCCTTTTCTTGATTTCTACGATGAATGTGAATCAATTCACAAATTGATTGATCCAAGGTTCGTTCTTCTTGCATGATCGGCCAGATTAATCAGGTTTGGGATAATTACTTTAAATTTTTTATTTTCTTCATTGTTATTCTCACTACAATGAATTGATATCTACATGAACCTTGATCAAGGTTTGTTATTCTCATCTATTATTGTTATTTTCTATGTGAGTTCTTTGTTCACAAAATGTATTATTTATTTGGCCTAGGGTTCAAAATATCTCGATAAATTGATCACTACAAATCTATTTCTCAGCACTACAATCCAATATCATATATATGATCGATAAAACATGGTGGTGGTGCGATGATAGAGACGAAAATAAATTTGATGACGTAGATACCTTCTTTTTTGGGTTATTCATAATCCCAAAATGAACGATTATAATCCCATTTTTGAGAAGTTGAAAGTCCCGAATCTTGTTTATTTGGTGTTGAAATGACCCAATGAGGGTTAATCTAAAATTTTTCTGTGAAACGATCCCCGAATCGAAGTCTAGAGCGATGGACAAGATGTGGGGAGAATGATCAAGTATTCTAGAAAATCTTGTTTTATATGGTATATAAACTGTATATACAGACTATGTGGGGATCCCTATACAACAACTTGGGTTTCTATTGTGAATTAAGGATCACATAGCATGTGAACCTATCACCCGGGGTGTGAAATCTATTGGGAGACTCAACGTCTACCTCAGAGGGTACACCGACATAGGGTGGAGTACACATGCCTTATATACAACATATACCACCCTACATAGACACGTCCTAGATGAGTACATGGGAAAAACCATGTACTGGAACATGTGTAGACTACATGAGAAATAAACACACCATGCACTAATACATGGATACATACATGACTTGATACATGGTCCGTTTACACGGGTAGGACTTGAGGTAAAGGGTCACGACTTATAACCCGTTATACATGTTGTGCACTATTTTATACATGGCATGGGACCCTTGTCCTTTATATCATGGGAACATTTTGTTAGGGTAAGTTCCCCTTATCCTTTCCTTGGAGGTCAATATGGAATCATCCCATACTCCCAAGATAGGTATACCTTTAGCAGGACTTCTTAGATAGAGTTGTTGGAATCCGTCTGTGGGGACCGAAGTGAGATCCTCTATTAATCTTCATGTAGTATGTGGAGTTCTTGGTATCTTCATAACCAAAAGTACACGCACATAAATCCTCTAATTAGAAGGATAATCTAGATTGAGTTTGTTGGTATTGCATCATTGCCTTGGAAGTGATCCTCATCTTTTTATCATATCTATTTGGACTTCAATATGCTCTTATAATGGTGATACCCAAAAATCATTACATCTGAGATGGAATTAATTAGTGTTATGAAACTTAGGAGTCTGTTCTCCTAGATGAGTGCTGTTTAGAATCTTTGATATGGAATCCTAAGATGGTATACTGTGGTTATGGATTACCTATAGATTGTGACTCTTTGTTGAGTATATCTAGATATTGTTTTTATATGTTCTCTAGACATATACCTATATAGATCTAACTGTATTTCCTTTTTTTTTATTGTTTGTGGTTTCAAGGTGTCCAACTAGGTATTGTTATACTCATCCATGAACGAGATTTTCTCATACGTGTCATTTTTTTGCAGATGATCAACCCTTTGACATAGTACTTGACAGACTAGGACCAAATGATCCTTAGTGAGGCCAGGAAAACTGAGGTGTGTTCTTGCAGCATTTTGAAAGTAGTTCCAAATTTACTTTCACGTTAGACTTATTTTCAGACTCTTTTTAGTGGGTTTGTATTCATCCCTCTTTACATTCCTATAATTACTATTGTACTCTAAGTGTGTGAATTAGATATATGTATGAGTGGTTTTTCAATTGTTTTTAAATTTTATCATTTTATAGGCTTTTTAGATGTGTACATGTGTATTGGTGATTAGGCTAAGGCCTCCCATGTTAGTGATATACCTTCTCAGTGCTAGTCTCCAGATCTTGTCCTATTGGAGGTGGTCTTGGGGAGTCATGACATAGGACCCACTTGGATGGGTCATGACAATTTATCTATTGTATAATTGATTTACTACATCTTTTATTGATTTTTTTGATTACAACCATTGTGTTACACTTTGTTAAGAGGGCATATTCTCCCTACAGACACACCCTAGGCCCTTACTGCTAGTCGAAAGCCTCTAAAATTTAGGGAGATGTTCTTGAGTCCATGTGGAAAACCGGGATTAGAGATCCTTTTAGTGGTATTTGGGTCTAGGATGTTACAAAAAACATGTTTTAATCATGTCATCCCTTAGACTTTATGTTTTACTAATGTTTACAATTTTAATTTTCATCACGATAACTATTTTTAACCTGGATAATTTATCCTTTTGAGACTAAAATAAAATGGATCAAATCAGATAATTTGTACCTTCTTATTATAAATATGAAATAAAATTTATAAAATGAAATTCTTATGGGTTTAAAATTAATTCTAATAGAAGCACATGTGACATGCAAAACCAACTTTTAACCTTAATCACTATAATTAATTTTTTTTATTTTCACAAAAAATTATTTTAAAAAATTAAGTTGATTTTATCATAGACTATAAATTATTCTTTCTAAAAATATGAAAGATATTTTTTAAATTCAATTAATATACATAGAAAATTTTTATTTAAAATTAATCCCGCAAACATGATGTGAAAGCCAATTTTTAAAGGAAAAAATGTTCAAAATTTTGAAAAGTTAGTTTATAAAAATTGAATATAAAATTGAATAAAATGACCTAAAATGGATTAATAAATATATAATTTAACTCATATTCCTTAAAAACTATACTAAATTGTAATTGAACTTTATAAATAATTTAAACAAAAATATTTTTTTAATTAAAATTCCGTATTTCTCACTATTCATCAATATTTAATATTTTCATAAAATCCTAAAACATTCAACCTAATCTTAGTTTTAAATTATTATTTAATGAATTAAAACTATTTTTTCAAATTAATGTTGAAATTGTTTCAAAAATTAGTATTAAAATTAGCATATAATAGGTGAAAAAACTGTTTTGTAGAAAAACACAGTTTTTAAGAATTAAATTTTATTTATTCATATATATTTTCAAGAAAACACATAATATGAATGTTAAACATTTGATTGAATATATAATATACTAGTTTCATTAAAATAATTCACCAAAATTGGTTTGATTAATTTATTTATGTAAAACATGTTTGTTTCCATTAAAAATAGTTTTTTTTTTCAGAAAACGTTTTCTTTTCTTTTCAAATTGATTTTATTTTCACTTATAATGAATTAATCACCAAATCATTAATTTTATTTACATATTTAAACCATATATTTTCATTATTTAGTTAATCCTATTCAGATTCACCATTCCAACAGTGAGGTGATAATTATCATATTAAATAATGTTTCTTTTAAAACCAGGTCACAATTCATTTAAACTCACTATTATAGTTTAAGCTATGCTTGATGTTTCATGCAACACAAGGAAAATTCAGTGTTTCATATAATGAAATATAACCTCAATATTTCATGTAATTTGAAATATCTAGAAAGATTAAGTCAATTTGAAAAAAAATATTTCATAAAATCTCATGGTGTTACATTCTACCACCCTTAAAATGAATTTCACCCTCAAAATTCAGCTTGGTCATCAAAGGTTTAATATTTCAAAATCCATTCATCGAAATCAAAATCGTAAAAATGAATAATAGGAATTCCCTAAAAATTTAATTTAGAAACATAAAGGTTGTCTAATGTAACTCATAACTAGGTTTCCAAATAGGATAATATAGGTGGAATTTAAGGATTTCGACATGAAAGAAAAATATAAATAATTGTAGAATGTGATAGAGATCATTCATAAGAGGAAAGTAGGTGATACATAGAATGTTAGTAACCAAAAACCAAATACCAAAGAGGTTAATTGATATAATAAAAAATGGTGATAATAGGACAACATTTTATATCAATATCTATTTTCTAATTTTGAATTATTTTCATGAGAATATATACTTAAATGATTTATTTCCATTTCATCAGCATAATATCACCCTCTAGTTACAACTTGATCAATTTACAATTTATCTTTTACTCCAAGACATGAAGGTGAATTTGTTATCCTTGAAGCACTAACATATTATAAGGTATATATATATAATGTTAAGTCATTCCATATATATTTTGTTATCATAACAAAAAATGGTTAGCACATGTAGTCCAATATGAATAAATCTTCAAACAGTGTAGTAATAAATTAATCTCTAAATACTTTTCCAATGTTTAAATTATACGATTCCATAAATGTTTATCCTTATTACGCTTCTAAAATATTAAAATTAAAAATTATAGAAATAAAGTCACTAACTTTATGAAATGAACTTATCAATAATCTCCGCAACAATATAAAGTAGCTATTAATTTTCACATTCCATACATGTGAATACCTTAATCATGTATTCTATTGAAACATGGTAATAACCAAAATTACAAAAAAACCATACTATAAACATACATAATTATTCATTTCTTACACAAAACAATGTTTATTGGATATATTACTTAAATCCAAAATTATTTAAACTCTATCAATTATAACATAAACCAATTTGTTAACAAAACATTAATCATTTTCAATGTAATTAGTACTATCCAATTTAAATTATCCATATAAACAATACCTTTATCCCAACATCATAATCTCAACATTAGGAACATGTTAATGTTTATGTTTCTATTAATCATGTGTTTTATCATAAAATATAACTATTCCATTAAATCACCTTTCTTGGTCATTAACATCATCGAAATATACTTTCAAATCCTCAACAAAAACCTTATAATGAAAAATAATTATACTTGAAAATTCATATAGTATAATTATTAAATCCAAAAAAATAAACACTTCAATACTTACACTTCAAATATTGGCATATAATATTCCCTCCCTTAGTCTAGAAGTTGATTCTTGGTTTAGGTTATTGATTTGGGTAATGATTGAGTTCCCCATATAAAAGTAATTAAACTCCTTAACAATTTGACACTCTATGACCTTATTTTCCACATAGATAAAATCTTACACTCCATTTTAGATATTCCTCTAGGCCTTTACTTCCACCTTATTGAAATTTAGGAAGATGAATATTCTTTAATATATGTTCATTACAACATAAAATTTCATAAAATTCCATCTTCCACTTATTTAATGGGTTTCTAATCTCATCGAAGTTCAGTTTTTCAATAATATACCATGATATATGATTGGGAATAATCACAATATCTTTATATCCACTCATAATCAAATTTATTTTCTCAACATAATTAAATTATCTATTAAATTCAATGTCAACATGATTTGTTATAGTTCCATCCATTGAGTAAAACCAAATAATATAGTGTGTGAAAAAATAATCATAGTGGGGAACCAAATAATGATGAAAAACAACTTATAGGATGTATAAATAAGGAAACCTTCATTTGAATACATGAAACCTTAGGTATATACTAAGTCATTTATAGTCATCATCTTATTTAAATCCTTCTTCATAGTTTAGAAAGAGTTTATGACTTTCCAAATCAAATCCCTTAGGAGGTTAAAATAAGTGTGTAGTAAATACTATATTTCATGCACTAGGTTATGATCAAGTATATATCAATACTCTATTTTTAGAGTTATTTCCACTAGGTACCCCTGTGATAGAGCTGCATCCACTTATAGTTTCTAGATAGGGATGTAATTTATTAGAAACCACTTGAACTATCTTTTCTAAAATTATAATAAATTTTCCTAAAAATTGAGCAATCCTTAAATCACTAGATATATATTTATCAATATACCTATGGATATTACTAAAGTTTTCTCATCTTATTTTTCAAATTTTAATTAAACCATTTATCTAATTGCAACACTCGTGGTCTATAATTACATCCAGTAGAATAAAATTAATACCTATCAAAGAACTCCATGGGTGGATAAAACTATTGGGAGGGACACAAACCCACCCCTAGTGGAATCCCTTTTATCATGAATCCCTTGTGTGGGGAGCCATGCTTTGTCCAAAGCTCACATGTGAGATTTCTTGAGGATCAGATTACTTCCTATCCTATGATTCCAACTATAATAACCCAGGATTATCATACATATATATTACATCATTTTTATGAATATTCCTTAAATTAAATAAATTTACACCTAAATACCTTAACATTTTAGTGTCTTTGGAAACATGGAAACAAAAATAGCTGGTTCATTGGTAAAATAAATTATCTCTGACCATGTCCTGTCTTTCAGCATATGTGTGTAGTGTTTGTGTGTTTAAATATAATAATAACCCAAGTTTCTAATATATATATATATAAATAAACTCACACTATGGTGTTATTAATAGTAATCCTTCTTAGATTATATCATATGTAATACATTTAATTATAACCTAAGGAAAGGAAATATAGGAAAGGGTGAGCTTAGATGCTCGAAAAGAGTAAACAATGGAGATACATGTGATTAATATGAATATAAGGGTATGAGAACATGATTATAACATTTTAAAACCATTCACTTAATATTAAAGAGGGTAACATTGAGTTATGGAATAAGTATTGGATGTTTATAATACATGAATTATAATAGAGTGAAACAAAATGAGTAATGAGGGAATACCATTAGAATAAGACATAGATTTTTGGTATACTCATAAACATAGAAAATATTATTTCAAGGATACGAACCAAGACATTCATAACATGTCAGCATTTGGCTAAACACCTGTGTACTACTTCATTCTTGGGATAACCCCCTTGTACCCTCTTTTAGGCTTGGGATAAGCTCTTGTGTATCCTTTGAGATCATATAACATTAATTATTATCAAATCCATTGAAGATAGATATAGATCACATTAATCACATAATTAAAATAATATAAATGTGTTATATAATATCATAAAACATTCATCATATAATAACCCATGAAAAAATGGGTTTCATAAAAATTTCATCATATCACAACCTATATAAAAGAGACAAGTTATATAATCATTTTATCATTTCACCATATAATAACCCATGGGAAAAAGTAGTTTTCATTATATGTTTTTCATGGTATAACCTATGGAAGAGAAATAGGTTTCATAAAAATCTTGTTATCATAAACCGTTTAGAAAAATTATAATAATGGTATTATTGGTTCAAATCCCTAGAAAATAATAAGTTACATCAATGGATTTAATATTAGATAGAGAATTATTTTGAATGATATATCACTTGAAATTTTTATTGAGGAAGAAAAATTTTATTTTAAAATCATATTTCGCCTAAAAATTCTTAAAAAATTTTGAAAATAAATTTTGAAAATAAAATTGAATAAACATAATGGAAGTATTGAAAATAATTTAAAACATTTCATAAGGAAAATATATATACCACTATAAAAGAACTTTTAAAAAAATAAATCATTTTGAAAAATATTTCCTTTGAAAATATCCTTGAAAAATTATAAGGTAATCTAAAATGAAAATAATGGGCATAACAGTTCGATATTTTGTTCATGTCATACATAAAGATTCCTTTCAAATTTTAATTAAAATCAAAATGGGAATTGTTTTTGAAAATTTTATTAATATCACTTTTAAAATAGTTTTAAAAAACTAAAACATGGGTAAAAATTTAATTAATAAATATTTTTTAATTTTTTTTAAGAAAATTTTATTTTTATAATACATGGTTTTGGAAGAAAAAGGGTTTTTAAATGAAAATATTTTTAAAAAAAAATCATTTTAGAATATTGAGAACATGAAGATAGGAAAATGAAGGGAAACATGTATTATCCTCAAATAACCATAAGAGAATAAAATTAATTTGTTTCTTAAGAGATGGATCATAATATTCTATCATTAAGAATTTAATCATAAAAAATCCTCATAAACAATGAGATTGTAACATAAAATATTTATCACTTTTGTCACTTTGAAACATGATCCCCATGTAGTAATATCATTAAATTAAACTTAAAATATCACGAGGATAAATAAATTAATTGTATTAATTTTAAGTGGGTCTATACATACACCATGTTGAAAAATACAGGTTCATAACATAACATATTTCTCAAAGAAGGAAAATTGAGACAAAAATCCCTTACTGCATTGAAAACTTTTAAATTGTAAACCTGATGAAATATATATCTTAAAGATTATATGTAAATATCCACAACTATAAGGATAATAATCACATAATAAATTTATGTAAATTACATATACCACATAAATAAAATAGGTGGTTAATATGGTATGTGTCTCATAGAAGTAAAAAGAGAGACAAAAATCCATTTCCTCTTTAGTAATCATTTGAATCACAAACAAAAATATAAAATAACCCAAAATAAAAAATAAATATCATTTTTTATATTCATGATATAACATGTCAATGTTTTAGTATATACACCACCCAATAGAAATAAGTGGTGAATTTTATATGTCTCCCAGAGATAAAAGAGAGTAAAAATATCTTACCTTAAGTATTAACTTCTTTTATATACGTGAAAACCACATTTTTATTAAATATAAGTTTATTATGAATCTATTATATAATAAAATTTATATATATCATACCATATATGATTTTTATGACCTTTTATAACCCGTATATTAAAAGGGTAATAACTGCTTTGTTCTTCACATATGTATTGATTGGTTATTTTTGGACCCATTACATTGATCATGGTTAAATCATATCCATAAATTTAAAAATTATATAAACATCATATATATTAATTATATATTAATTTATGGTAATTCATAATATGAAGGGATAGAAAATGAAATACACCATTCATTGAGAGTAGGTCGTACGTATGCCCTAACATTGCTTCCATTTTCTTGTCGAACTGAAAGAAAGAAAGGAAAATTTTATATTGTCATTATATAAAAATTATTAGGTCATATATATCACATATTTTAATTAAACCCATACTTATTACATTCTATGTAAACAATTAATGAATTACAATACTTTGTGAGGCAGTAGTTTGGTGTACACATGAGCGACATTATTATATTCCCAAAAAGGAAAAAGCATGAGGTTATGTGTGAAATAATAATTTTAGTAGCATAATAATATAATAAATATTATATAAATAAAATTGGTACATCATTATTTTCATCCATGAGAGGTGGTAATAGAAAAATGAATGACATCGGTTTGCAAGATGACATTCTACCGTACATGCAATTGATGATTTTGTAACCCATTTTATGGAAGTAGGGATGATTTTTGGTCATAGTATTAACATAATAATATATAATTATATGTAATATACTTAGGTTATTATATAATTATGTAATAATTCTAATTTAATGAAGTAAAGTAAGAAATAAACTAAAAACACTGGTTGATTAATGTTACTTCTTATTCAGGTATTCTCCTTAGGTTTGAAAACAATGCCTTCCTAGGTTATTTTTATTTCTAAAATAAGGGTTCTAGGATGATATTTGAAAATTTTAGAAGTTATTTTTGTTCATAAAAAATGACTTTATATGTGTGAATAAGTGAGGGGAGTGAGTGCCCTTTTATAATTTAGGAAGAGTAACATTTTTGTGAATACCCAAAAGTATTAAATAATGGGAGGTCACACTCACCTCATGTTTTTAGAAAATTGAAAAATCATGTATATGATAGATTATATGTCATATATACACCACCAAAACACAAAAACGCATTTTTTAAACATTTTATTCTCTATCCTTTCAATTTTACTCACTTTTTCCATTTTAATTTTCACTATGGTAACTATTTTTTAACCTAGGTAATTTATCCTTTAAGAAAAAAATAAAATGATGATTATTAGATAATTTTTACCTATTTATTATAAATATGAAATCAAATTTATTAAATAAAATTTCTATCAGTTGAAAAATTAATTTTAATATAAGTGTATGTAACGCGCAGAACCCTATTTTACCCTTAATCGTGGTAATTAATTTTAAACTGTTTTCAACAATAATTATGGTAAAAAATTAAGTTAACCTTATTAGATAGTATATATTATTATGACATAAAATATTCAATGCATTTTTACAAATTAAATTTATATAAGTAATAAAATTCAATTTAAAATTATTCCTACAGATACGAGGTAAAAGTGGGGTTTTAAATAGAAAAGCATCCCAATGTTTTGAAAAGTTTTTATATAAAAAATAAAAATAAAAATAATGAAAATTAAAAAAATTAGATTAGTAGATATATAAATGGAATAATTTTAATTCAAAATAAAACTAAAATATAATTTATCTTTATAAATATTTTAAATGAAATGGCGATTTTCAATTAAAATTCAGAATTTTTCAATATTCATAAAAAATTAGATTTTTAGAAAATTCTCAATAATTAAACCTAAGATAAATTTTAAAATATTATTTAAAAAATGAAAATTATTTTTTCAAATTTTTTTAAAAGATTCAAAAATTAGTTTTAGAATAAATAGGCAAATGGCGGAATTTTTTTTTAGAAAAATATAGGGTTTAAGCATAAAATTGGATTTTTTGTTATCTATTTTAAAGGAAAAACATAATATGAATGTTAAAAATTTTATTGAATATATAATATATAAATTTAATTAAAATCATTGAACAAAATTGGTTTTACTAATTTATTGAGGTAAAACATGATTTTTTACATAAAAACCATTTTTCCAAAAAAAGAGTTCCTTTATTTTCAATAAGTGTTTTTTTATTTTTAATTAATTAGTCACTAGATAATTCATTCTATATACATGTTTGAACCAAATATTTTTATAATATAGTTAATCTATCTTATACCATCCATCCCAATAGCTAGGTGATAACTATCATATTAAATAATAATATTTTAATAATATGTCAAATTTTGTTTATGATTACTTTTGTAATGCACTATAAGCTTAGTGTTGATTGAAATACAAGCCAAACTTAGTGTTTCATTTAAAAAATCCAAAAATCACTATTTTTTGAAACATAAAATATCGAAAAGATTAATTTTTTTTACAAAATTCATATAATATGAGGGGTTTAAACTATTAACTGATGAAATATCATATAATATAATTAATACATGCCCAAAACATATTTTTAATGATCAATATAAAAAAATTTTAATTCACTATGTCACTAAATCCATCAATTTCCGGCTATCCATCTAGTCAAAGGCGGGGTTTGTCATAAAAAACATATAAATTTTTAACAACAATCCGAGTTTTTCATCAACATGACACATAATTTAATTTTTTTATGTCTAGGGAGATATAAATAATATTTAAATCACTAGTATACATTTTATTTTCAACTCCATTATCATTTTCTCTACTAAATCTAGTCATCTTAAAAATGTTAAATGTTTTCCCCTGTTTTCAATGACATGTGTTCATTTCCATCATACAATAGAGCTATATTTCATAAATTATACATTATATTTGTGAAAACATATTTTTATAATATTATTATTCCATATATAACTATAAAAACCCGTTTCATTATAGGTTATGGAATTCTAAGGATATATGAATTTTAGCTATATATGTCTTAGTACATCATTGAGAGTGAGTGTCAAGTTGTAATGAGGGTCAGGAAACATACCCTCTTGTTGTAACTAAGGGAATTATGTCTTGGTGCCTATTTTATATGGGTTGAAAGTTGGGTTTTTGGATCATATTTTGGGAGGATATAATTAAACTATGATGACAACCCCTACTTATTTCTAATTTTTTCAATGGAAAATATCTTATATATTAGGATTATATCATGGAAGGTGGAGTCATGTTTGGATTAGAATATATAAAAACGACTTTATGAAATTTTATATGGAGAATTAAGGTCATACCCTGACCCCTACGGCCATAACATGATGGTTGTAATCTTAACAAATTATTTTTAAACCTTTACATATTTCCTTTGGGAGATTTTGGGGGGATGTAATGTCATGAAATGACCCCTAGACAACATTATGAAGGATTTCACAAGGGGAGTCATAATAGTGTATACAATAAGGGATATTCCATGGGGTGGTTTCATGGGGAAATTAATGCCCGAGAGTGGAGTAATTTTGAGGAAAAAAATTTTGTGAGAACTTTGGTTATACTTAAAGGCATGGAACTTCACTCTGGCTAGAAGAGAAACACCATGAGAAAATGGAGATATAGATATTTGCTCTTCCTAGGATAGATTTTCCAAATTATGACTATAAAGGTCATACTATGATGTTTTTCCACAATATATATTTATTCCATATCCACTTAGGCCATGTAAAAAAATAACCATGGGGTGGGGCATCTCACCATAATGTTAAGAGTTAGGCTCTGACATGCATCCTTTTCAGTTTTTTAAAATTAGGTATAGACCTATCATTTTTATGTTGTATCTTTTCTCATATTTATCTAAAAGTATGTTCATGAGATGGTATTTTTATTGATTCGTCTCCTTCATTCCTTTACCTAATATCTACTATGTTTACCCCTGGATTTTTGGTCGATGAAGAGTCATTTCGACAAAAAAGAACATGGTAAACTCCTCCATCACTTATTTTTCTCATTTTTTCTATTAGTCTATTCTCTAATTTAAGTATGATAAATCTATATTTTTGGTGATGGTTCCATTTTTTTGTGGAATCATCTTATAAGGACATGGATTCACATTGTGCTATCTTGGGGATAACAAAAATGGGGAGATAGATCTTGTTTCTCACTGTTACATTAAAAGTCTATTTCCCAATTATTTTTCTAGTTCTCCCATTGATTTGGATTTGAATTTTTGAATGATGGTATATTGTATACTGTGTAATTTTTCCATAAGAGTACTTGGATAATGATGTAGGTGTTTGGTTTTTTCTTAATAATTTATCTACGGGAGGTTTCTCAATGAGATCTCTCAATTTATTCTTCTTTGAATTAATATATTAAAATAATTATAAATACTAACAATTAATTCATATGGACTTGGGATTGAGATAGTGGATCAAGTGTTGGAGTGGATTAGGTATAAGTATGTATGAGAAATATATTGTATTTTTATATGTATGGTAACTGAATTATTGATTTAGGAGTTCCTTTCAATGAAATGAAATATGCATGTCTCTATGTGCTTACATGTGTGTGTCATGGAATTTATTTAGGGTTGTGCAAAGGAGACCAAATGCGACTTATTGATCTATTTGAGGTGATTCTATGTGGGAAAACCATTAGTAATGGACCATTTATTATCATTTATTTTGTTTTTTATTGGAATAATTTTGGAAAATAGCATGAGAATATAGAAACTCCTAAAGTGAGAGGAGTGGGATTATGGAAATAAGTCTAGTAGTCATTGGAATATAATGAGATTATGATTATTGTGTTTTCCCATTATGGAAGTAATAAATAATTATCCTTATATCATTCTTAATAGAAAAATTTTAGAGTGAATATGATTCATAAGATCTTTTAAAGGTGGGGCTCATGATGGAGTGGTATTAGAATATGATATGGGTATATATAGCTTGTAAGAGGTCATGTGTGGATTTTTTTAGTGTAAATAGGTTATCAATTTAGAAACATGAGATGTATTTTTGTATTATGTTAAGGTCATATTGTTCAATAGTGTTGTAAAAGAGTATTTAGTTTCCATTTATACTTGTAAAGGTGTATGAATTTTGTATAAATTTTCTAGGGAGATTGTTGGAGTCAGTTTTGATTACTTGGGACCCAATAAGGTTGTGAATAAACTGATATTGAAATAATGGTGGGTCTGTGTAGCTATTTATGATGAAATATTTAGGTTTCAATGGTAGGAATGGTTAGGGTGGGTGATGATGAGTTTTATTTGATTCCCTCTAGCAGAGAGATAGATGGAGATAATTGTGCATAACTATCCTAGTGACATGCTATGGAAACTTCCTTCCATGTGTTTCTTTTAACTTATTCTCTAACCATGTTTTGTAGTAGGTATGAGGACTAACCCCTTATAACTTGGTAGATGTGTTTGATATATTATGAAATATGTTAAGACATATCATTGTGAAAAAATCCTAAGTGAGGGGATAGTGGGTGGCTACATGATGGAATTCCATTTTGATGGTTAAGGATATCCTTGAGTGAGAAATTGATATCTAAAATGATATTGTGTCTCAAACCCGGATTGAGATGGTTTGGTTTGAGAATTTATGGGTTTTTATGTCTTGATAACCTTGAACATGATGGTTAAGCTCTATGATGATAATATACCACAACCCTGAAGTGAGATGGTGTGTTTGAAGGCTTCATGTGTTTTGATTTGTGAGCTAACATTTATAAGAATATGTTTTTGGTGAAATGGTATAGATTTGGTGGGTTGAACTCCTGAGAGAGAAGGAAAGGTCTATTGTTCTAGTTAAGATGTTATTTGGTGATCAATATGAGGCCATTATTTGATTGAGAAGGAACCAATCAGGCAAAGGTATATATCTATTTATTGAAATGACTCTTAGTTCTACATTAAATATGATGTAGGAAAGATCAAAATTATAGTTGGACTTGTTATCCTAAAAAACCAAACATGATGGCTTGTGTGTGAAAAATGATTTATTTGTTATACCTATATACACAATATATGATAGAATATATAAGGTGATGATGGTGAGTCCCAACTGAGTTTTATTCTCATAGACAACATGGGTACCCCGACACATATACAAACCATATGATTTATATTTAGGTTATAGTAAGTACACTGAATATTGTAGGAGTAGCTAGATAGATTATAATTACTTGGATAATGTGGGAATTAGATTTTATAGTTGGATCTACCTTAAATAATTTTTAGTTTATTCTGTACTAATCAAACTGGTTGGATACCCTTATTGTATGATTATATAATGAGAAAAAGTTTTGTTTATATTATAGAATCATCATGATTTCAATCATTACTATTTTTATATTAGATATAATTCATTGTTCTTTATCTGATATTTTTTTTTGATTCTATGATTTGTTTTTTATTTTTTGTTATTGGTTTGAGAGTAGTCTCTCCATATTTTCAAAGAACTCTCAGTGCTTGTCAATAACCTATGGCATATGAAGAGGCACACCAGAGGTCATATGGTGACCCCACATGAGTTTCATTTAGATTATATGGTCAAGGTAATTTCAAAATGGTATCCAATATTTTTCTTTTATTCGTTAACAATAGGGAAGGTATTTAGAGGTAAGATGTTTTCCAAGCTTTGGATGGACTGTATCTGTGGGAACATCTAAACCACATTTAAGAAAAGTCCACGTTTTCAAGTCATGAGATTGTTAATAATTGATTTTATTATTATAATATTCATATATATATATATAAATATATTCCTATATAAGGGTTTGAGTAATATTTTTTATTTTTGGTTTTACTCTTGGAAGGGGTGGAAAATTGGCATCATTTCATACATCATCATAAATTTTTTTGCAAAACCAAATTTTTTCCTGAATGGTTATTATTGAGAAATGGTTTGAAAATGAGAAAAATGGTTTTATTAAAATTTTAAAAATGTGGTGTTTTGAGAATTAGATTGAACAATCCCTGATTAATTAATACATCAATAATATATTATTTGGTGTTTTAACAAATGACATTTTTGTGGAACCATTATTAATTGAGAATGCTATAGTGAAATTAGTGTATGTTTTTGAAAGGATTTTAATTGTGAAAATAATAAATGATATCCATATTATAGTCAGAACTGTGTGAAAGGTTCCTTATGATGGGATCAAACTATGAGTACCCAAGTATGGTTCTAATAAAATGATAGTTTTTTTTGATGAGTGACACTTGAGTGGATTGATAGGGTTATGGTATGTTCAATGTGTGATGGAGATGTGGCTCTATATAGAGTTAGTATAGAGGAGCTATATTGGTAGGTTTATTATTTATTCATATAGAGATAAAAGTTACGGTTTACCAGGATGAATTAGTTGATCTACATTAATTTTCATGATTTTCCATAATAGGATGTAACCTAGTTTTAGAGTATCATTTTAAGATTCAATTATATTGGAAAATTCTTTATTATGGTGTGTTTGAAGGTCCTTGAGTGTGTTGAGATTAGGAGAACAATGATATATTCATGAGGGGGAGTTCAATCTCTTAATATATTTTATATTATGTTTGATTCATGATCTATGTTGGGAGACTAAAGACAATTCAGGGTTTCAGTTATAGAATATGTTTAATTCTATAAAATTTAATTCCATTTGAGGCATGTGGGGTTGGTTTGTGATATGTAATAACCTGATTTGTAAAAAAGGTATGTTATGGGGTAATGATGGGTATTAGATGTTAGGTATATAGGGACCTTGATAAATTTATGTTTTTAGTATGAGGAGAAATAGATTGGTCATTAGAGTATAACCTTAATGTGTGTATATTGGTGTTCAAAAGTAATTCTTGGTAGGCTATAACTTGTTGGATATCATCTAAAACTAAGAAATGTATCTAATTGGTAGTTCCAAATGAATCTAACATAGGTGGGTGTGTGTTTTGAATCTTTAAAACTATTCATAGTGAGTTCACAAATAGAAAGATAATGATCTATCATTTGGGTTTACAAAAAAGTTGTGCTATGTCTATGGGAAATTTTAAGATATACATAATGATTGTTAGTAGATCCATTTTAATGAATATTTATTTGATACATAGTTAGTGTTAATGGCGATGGATCAATAATAATATGATGTGTTTTATTATGGTGGACCATTATCATTTGAAGATGGATTAAGGGGTAAAGATAAGGTATAGAAAGGTGGGATAATGACAGGGATGGTTGAACCATTAATAGGATTAATTTGGTAAAACATTTGATATTATTCATAAACTTATGTAACTATATATAGGTATCCATGATGAAATATGTTTATTTACCTGAATTATATTAGAGTGAGCTGTGTTGTGGGTGTGTGTCTTTGGTCAGATGCGAAAAATGCAGGTTGACCAGACCAAGTGACATATTTTCAGGATATTTGAGTACATAAGACCTAAAGATCCGATTCATGATTATAGATAGTTGAGTTTTAATGATAAAAAAATCAATGATATATTTCATAAACATTAAATGAGAGGATTTTTTTTCAATATTATTTATTATCCATATCATTGTATATGTTGATGAATTAATTGATTCTTAGAATTAAGAAAATGCATAACCATGTCTGGTCTTGAGATAAATCCAATTTTGGTAGTTTATCAGTTATCATAGTTACCCCAATCACATTTGGTGATTCACATGGGTTTTGTTTTTATTAATTATCATAGTGTAACATGTATGATTTTTTTGGATTTAACTGGTTTGTGGTATTGGGTTTTGGATCATGTGTTTGAATCATGCCAAGTTGATATCAATTTTGAATAAATTGCTATATTGTGGAGATGATGAGAATTATTTCTTATGGATGAGTTAGGGATGTTTTTCTATGAATCATATACATCAATCATATGATAAGGGATCCATGTATTATATTGGTCAAGGTATTTGAGAGAAAAAAGTGGGGTTTGATCAGGAATCAGAGTAAATTAGTCCTGATAATTGAAAATTAGTCATAGAAAGTAGAATCAGATTTCAATAGCAAGATATGGAGTCATAATATGATGTATAATGTTTCTTAGTGGTAAAAATAATTATAGTGGGGAGTTTTTAAAGAATTTTATTGTTATAGGTCATGAAATTTAGTGGAAATTTGATTTTTTCACTATATATTCAATTCCATGTGATGAAGGGTTAACATCACAATGTGATGAGGGTCTAGTAAGGATAAATCATGATTTAATAAGGTATTTATGAAATAGTGGGCGTTTTTAAGGGTTGATAGTGGGTTTCAAATATCATTACATAGTGGGATAGTGTCATTCGATGGCCATAACCATTACATATTGAGTATTTCAGAAAAGAAAATATATTACATGTTATGGTCATGATTTGGTAGAGGGTGTCACATAGTGATATGAATCCATACAAATGATTTTTTAAAATTTTACATGGGGAGGGAAATCTATGAACTAGAGGTGGAAATATGTGTTTGTATGTGTGTTTCATTTGGAAAATATGTTTTTATTTCTATCTTGAAATTTTGTGGGGGATAATCAGTAATATCATTAACCTAAGGCCTTGATTTGAAGGATTTAATAAGGGGAGGTGTCACATTATATAATGAGAGGGTTGGGTCATGGATTTGGAATCATAGGGAATGTTATGTCATGATAGAAAAGGTCATACTATGATTTTCTGTCCATTAGGGTTCTGGTTCTTCTAAGAGGCAGGGTTTCACACCGTGATGTCTTAAAGTGAAGGATGCCAGTTCTTCCATAGAGTTCTTTTCCAAACCATGACAAAATAGGTCATGTATTGAGGGGTGGTGATGGGTGTATCATTTCACTGTTACCCCTTAGGGAACGCCAAAATCAGACCAAAGTGGAGAGGTGGATTTCTTCTAATATTCTCCTAATCACTAACTATTATACCCATTTTCTTCTTTTTTTAATGTAGGGGTTAACCTATAATTTACTGGTTGACCCCCTAACGTATTTAGTACATTGGTAATTTATTTGGGGGGGGGGTTGTTATATCATGTATCTATTTATTCCATCCACTTAGAGCCGTACAATTTTCCAATCTGATTCATGGATTACTAGGAGTTTTTTGTTGCATTGGAGATTGGTAAAATAGATCTCCCCTTTATCACCTTATACTTAATCAATGGGTTTTCACTAGTTTGGTGTGTCACATATGTATTTATGGTATTGATTCCACCGTATTATAGGTGAATCATATTATAATTAAGGAGCTTTATATTGCAGTAGAATGGGGACATCTAATGAGGGAATATACCTCCAATTATTTTATTGTTCATTGAAGTTTTATCATAAAGATGTGTTTTATAGTTTTGGTTAATTTTTCCTTGAATTTGAAACTTCTTAAATATTGAATAATTTTTATTTTTTTCATTGGTGTATCAAGAGACTTCCATGGGTCGATGGAATGTCATTGTTTAATGATTCCGCTATGGGAGGTTAGTTGATGAGAAGTTGGAATTCATGAAACATTGAATTAAATTGTTTAATAAGAAAAAATTCTTATAAGTAAATATTAAGGATTGTGTCTTGACATTGGGGCCTTGGAGTTGTAATTTCATAGGTATAAGATTGTGTGTGGGATGTGAAGGCTTAGTGTGAGGATAATGACTCCATTTTGGTGGTACTTGGTCCCTTTAATACAAATCCATATACATGTATATATGTAATTTCGTGTGTATTACTTGTAATTGATTCGAGGAACTATACAGGGATATAAGTGAGCCTTTGTGTGTTAGATAAGGGATTATGGGGGGTAGCCTTATGGAACAAATCAAATAGTGACATATGTTGGTATATTTATAAAAATAGCATTAAAAATATCCTTGGGTCTTAGGAACTCCTTGGATGGGATAAATGAGTAGTTATGGTTATATATTGGTCCTATGATGATTTATTTTTTAGGTTTTGAAAAATAGAATTCGATATATTATGATAATCCATAGTATCCCTTGTTAGGAATGAATAGAAGGCATGGTCCCTCATAATGTGAGGCTCCTAAGTGTGTAGCATGAGAATGTGTGATAGGTATGGATAAAAACTAATAATCCATAGGATTATTGGATAGTTTAAATAGGGTATTCCATGGGTGAATAAAGATGGATTTTGGATAGTATATTGAGTAGATGGCTTATGATGGTGTTGGGGAAGAGGAATGAGTATCCACTATGACCCCCTAGGGTGTAGACAAGTGCTAGTCAATTGATAGGGATAAATTTAGCATGCAAGGTGTTTTGTTGAAAAATTGTAGTATTTTTAATGAACTGGGTGACAGAATTGTTGAAGGACCCTGGGACACCCTGAGAGGGGAGGGGTGAATCAGGGTGACCACTTTTTCTTTTAATTTGTTGGATCTTGTTCCCACGTTGGTAGTAACTTGTTGAACCTAAATCCACTATGCTTCACTAGCTGCGGATACAAAAGTTCGGGTACAGACACTCTGTCCTAGGCTCACTGCCTTTACAATAGTTCAGGGATAACTCACTGTGTCCCTCGGGTCACTCCCGTTGACTCCCCCTGGCTCACTGCCGTTGGTGAAGTCCCACTCAGCTTATAGACGTGTCGGTCTCTTCTTCATTTGCATAAGAGTGCATCCTTTGTTGAATGTAGATGCTCTATTGAAGTCCGATTCTCACCAGAAGAAGAATATCACTTTTCCTCGAATGAACCGAGTAGTTTCTCGGCTTTCGTGCAGCTCCAGCAAGGCAGGCATGCTTCAATAGTGTCTAGGTCTCCTTTTCAGGCCCGGCGCGCAAGTCTCCCGGCGGCGCGCAAGTCTCAGGCGCGCAAGACTAAACTGGCGCGCAAGTGTCACTGAAGCACCTGCGCGACACTGCCTTCTTGAACTAAATACTTGCGCGATCCACTTCATTTCTCTTCCAAACTGCCTTGGGAGAACAGCCAAACACCGGCGCGCAAGCTCTACTTGCGCGACAAAACAACCACCTACGCGACTCAACCACCTGCGCGACGAGAGCTCGAACAATATCTCGGCCTTGAACTCCGTTGGAAATGAGGAGAGGTGGTCCAGTATTTATAGGCAAACTGGACCCCCTGCGCGGCGGCGCGCAAGTCCCTCGACGGCGCGCAAGTCCTGTCTCCAGATCCTCTGTCGCGCAAGTTACTTGCGCGACCCAACCAACACTTGCGCGACCTTCTTTCCTTAGCCAAATTGTGATGTTCTGATCCTCAAAAACATATGGCGCGCAAGTCTTTCATCCTCCAAGAGCTTGGCGCGCAAGTATCTTTGCCAAAAACACTTTACTTTATTTACGGATTTTTCAGGCCCAAAAATTTGGCAAACACTGGGAAACAGCGCCACCTTCACTACTGTTTTCTTCCTGAACGGTATGATCGCTTTGTTGGTTCACACCCTGAACATCCACTGAGGATTGACAACAAACACAAACCATACACCAAATCATGCTTTGAAGAACCTGGTTCCAACAATCTCCCCCTTTGGGTTTGTTGGCAATCAGAATAAATTCAATAGATCTCCAACCATGAGGAAATCCAAAACGCAAGAATCAACTCAGCTAACACTCTAAGTCTACGTGAGCAATGCTCGGTGTAGAAAACAAGAGAGAAAGCTTGAATTGGGTCTTAGTGTGTTGAAATCGTACACGAAATTCTCCATCCCGATGTTATCCTTATTAAACTTCGCATCACAAGCTTACACTTCTCATCACAGAAGAATTTCTTGCCTTGAATTTATTCCTTTCTCCCCCATTGACAATAAAACCAAAGACCGAAAAGTTTGTTCAACGTTCAGCTCAAGCCATACTCCCCCTGGATAGTATCTCCCCCATAAACCTGCATCACAGCCATAAACAGATAAAAACAGTTAAAACAAACGGGGAGAGGGGACTTCCGGAGCCTCCTTATGCAGTAGGAGGTGGTCGAACACCGAGGTTCAACCGATGCTTCTCGAACACAGCCGCGGACAATGGCTTGGTTAGGATATCAGCCACTTGCTCATTAGTTCCAACATGATCCATTTTAATCACGCCTTGTTCAACCTTTTCTTTGATAAAATGATACCGTATTTCAATATGTTTTGTACGAGAATGCTGAACTGGATTCTTCGTAAGATCAATTGCACTTTTGTTATCACAATAAATCACCATTGGTTGCTGCACCTTATCACCAATATCTGTTAGCTGCTGCTTCATCCAAAGAAGTTAAGTGCATGCTTTTGTGGCGGAGATATATTCAGCTTCAGCAGTACTAAGAGAAGTACTTTCTTGCTTCTTGCTCAACCAGCCAACACATTTATGCCCAATATAGAAAGCTCCACCACTAGTGGACTTTCTGTCTACTACATCCCCAGCCCAGTCAGCATCAGAAAACGCTGATAATTCATTGTCCCTGCCTGCAGCAAAAAATAACCCGAAGTTATGTGTGCCTTGAATATACCTCATGATTCTTTTTACTGCTGACATATGTTCCTCCTTTGGATTACTCTGAAAGCGGGCCGCAAGGCATGTTGCAAAGACAATATCTGGCCTTGTCGCTGTCAGATACAGTAGGCTTCCAATGATCCTCCTGTACATGGTGGGATCAACAGAGTTCCCATCCTCATGCTTTCCAAGTTTAGTTCCAACAGGAATCGGAGTTGACATTGGTTTGGAGTCTTGCATATTGAACTTCTTCAGCAACTCTCTTGCATATTTTTCCTGAGAAATGAAAGTGTATTCCTTCTTTTGAATTACTTGCAACCCCAAGAAATATGTGAGCTCCCCAATCATAGACATTTCAAATTCTGATTTCATGTGGTTGGCAAATTCATCCACTGATTTCTGCCTGCTGCCACCAAAAATGATATCATCAACATAGACAAGAACCATGAACTGATCTTTTGGAGAATTCTTCACATAGAGATTGTGATCAACTCCTCCTCTTTTGAATTCCAACTTCTTGAGATATGAATCTAGCCGTGAGTACCATGCCCGTGGTGCCTGCTTCAAACCATATAGAGCTTTCTTTAGTTTGCAGACCTTTGTTTCATCGGTACCCAAGACAAACCCCACCGGTTGTTCAATGTAGACTTCTTCTTCGAGTACACCATTCAAGAATGCTGTCTTAACATCCATTTGATATACTTTATATCCTCTTTGGAGTGTCATGGCAAGGAAAATCCTGATTGATTCCAGTCTAGCAACTGGAGCAAAGGTTTCTTAAACATCAATACCTTCAATCTGGGAGTATCCTTTACATACCAGTCGTGCCTTGTTTCTGATAACACTTCCATGCTCATCAAAATTATTTTTGAAAATCCATTTGGTACCAATCACATTGTGACCTTCAGGTCTCTGGACAAGATCCCATGTCTGATTCTTATCAATCTGATCTAATTCATCATTCATGGCTTTCACCCAAGATTCATCTTTTGCAGCTTCTTCGAATGAGGATGGCTCTACAACTGATAGAAATGCAGATTGCGTGGTATTCCTCATCCTTCTGGTTTGTGTGGGTGCACTCATATCCCCAATTATGTTGGATGGATCAATCTCAGCTCTTCGATTTCTCCTGCGAGGTTCAGTAGTATTCTCTTCAGCCATAGTTTCTTCTTCAGATTCTTCTTCTGAGTCAACATCATTATGTGATTGATGAGTGTTTTGAACAGCTTCCTCTATTTCTGCATTTGTAGTTTCTTCATGTCCACATTCTTCATGACTTTCTATCACATCAGCATATGACGTCCGTGAAGCATTTGTGGTTTTCTCTTCAATTATCTTAACATCATTGCTTTCCACAATCCTTCCCAAACGATTGTTGAAACATTTGTAGGCTTTGCTGTTCATTGAGTAACCGAGGAAGATTCCTTCATCTGCGTTGTCACCATATTTCCCCTGATTTCCTTCTTTGTTCCTGATGAAGCACTTACTTCCAAAAACACGAAAGTATTTTAGAGAAGGCTTCCGTCCATGCCACAATTCATATGGTGTCTTCGTCTCACCCATATAAAGTCCTGTTCGATTCTGAATGTACACTGCAGCTTGAACAGCCTCTTTCCAGTAATGTCGTGGAATACGACTCTCAATCAGCATAGTTCGTGCCATGTTGTTCACATGTCGATTCCTTCGTTCAACAACTCCATTTTGTTGTGGAGTTCTCACAGCAGCTACCTCATGTTGTATCCCATGCTTCTCCAGATAATTTTCAAATTCAATGGACGTGTATTCTCCTCCATTGTCAGATCGCAACACTTTGATTGTTCATCCAGTATCATTCTCGGCGATTCGCCGATATGTTTTCATGCAGTCAAGGACCTGTCGTTTCCGGTGAATGACCATCACACATGCCATTCGACTGTAATCATCTATGAAAAGGACAAAGTACCTTTCTCCATGAGTTCCGGCAACATTTATTGGACCAAAAACATCTGTATGAATCAGATCAAGAAGGTGAGATGCCTTTTTCTTCTTTGGCCGATATGAACTGCAGACCAACTTCCCACGAATACAAGTATCACAGGATTTTTCACGCTCACGCTTCAGGTTGGGAATGTCCATGACAATTCTCAATTTTGATATTTTCTCCATGTCTTGTTGATTGATGTGTCCCAATCTCCAATGCCACAGATTGTTTTCTTCTTCAACAGTCATGTAACATACATTCTCTTCACTATCAACCTGATACAAGTTTCCTTCTGTTCTGCATCCCTTCATGAGAGAATTTCCAGTTTTTCCCTTGATAGTGCAGCCTTTCTGATTAAAAGTAACAACAAGTCCTGAGTCACAGAGTTGACTCACGCTGAGGAGATTATGACGTAGGCCATCTACGTAAAGGACTTCAGTCTTCTTTAGTTCTCCATTAGCTAATTTGGTACTTCCACTCCCTTTGATTTTCAGAGCCCCATCATTACCAAATCTTACTGTACCATCAACATTCTTTATGATATTTGTTAGTAGACCGGCATTACCTGTCATATGAGATGAGCAACCGCTATCTAGAATCCAGGTACTGTTGTTCTTTGTAGCTTTGAGAGCTACCTCTGCAAGGTTTGATTTCTCAATCTTCCTCCTTTCCTTCCATGAGACATTAGATTGAGTATATAGAACTGATGGCCTTTCAACTATCTCTTCCGCAAACCCAGGTTATTCATAGTCAAAGTCTTCTTTAAGAGGTGAGAACCTGTTTGAAAGAGAAACATCGTCTTGCTGATGAGACTTGACATGTCTGGAACTTCTGCATGAGGTGTCAATGTCCCTTCTCTGCCTGCAATTAATGGCCTTATGACCAAAGTTAGAACAATGAAAACAATATCCATAGAAATTATTTCTTCTATAAGAATTAGGATATGAAATTGTTCTCCTTTGTTGAGCATCTATATCTTCTCCATTCAGATAGCTTCTTGCCTCTTCACAATAGGACATGGTATGGCCCAGATAGCCACAGAACTGACACTTCATGAGAAGAAATGTCTTCTCACTTGAATTTTTCCTTATAGCTTCTTCCTTGGGAGAATAGTAAGACTGTCTGCCATTTTTGAAAGTTTGAGGATAATTTTCAGGTCTCCTTTTATTTTGGATTGAGGGTTCCTTTTTCAGCACTCTAGGTAACATTTCAACATGTTCAACTTTCATCTTATCTTTCTTTTGGATCTTTGCACTTCCAGCAGTTGATGACTCAGCCTCACAGCCAATTCCACTCTTTCCCATGCAAGCAGGTCTTTGATCACTCAAGACTTTTCCAACCCCATCTGAACCACACTTGGCTCTTGCAAGTAATTCTGCATCTGAGAATCTTCCGAACTGTATTTTCTTCCTCGATTCTTTTGGAACTGATTCTGTCTCCATTTTACTCCTCAGAGTAACTACTTCCTCCTCAAGACCCTCAACAGTCTTGGATTTTTCATCCAGTCTGGATGTGAGGTCATTGATGACCTTTGCTTGCTCTTCAATTCTCAGCTTAAGATCAACTGCATCATCATTGCTTTCAATTATTTTAGACTGTACCTTCACAAATTCTTCCATTCGTTCAATTTCAGCTTCAAGTTGATCAATATATTCAGTTGATTCTTCTACAATTGATTTCCACTTATTGTAGCTCTTACATTTAATCTTAAGCTTACTAATTGCATCCTTAAGTTGCACCTCAGGATCTACACAAGTTCTCAGTTTTTTTTCACCATCAGTATCTTCTGACTTTTCAACAGTGGCCATCATAGAAGCATGGTTCCCAGTTTTGAATTCTGGTTCTTCTTCATCACAGAATTCATTGTCATCTTCTTCCTCTTCACAGACAAAACTCTTCCTTTGCATTTTCTTACCAGATTTGAAGTCTCCCTTTTTGAAGAACCTTCTTTGAGGCTTCTTGAAGTTTTCATCTTCACTGTCATCATCATTGATATTCTTCAAGCACTGAGAGGCAATATGCCCAACTTTTCCGCAACGGAAGCATGCGAGAGGTAACTTCCCTTTGAATTTCCCTTTCCCCTTCTGGAACTTCTTCGAAATGAGAGAAAGAATTTCTTTCTCTTCGTCATCATCACCGCTACTATCCTTTGAGATTTTCAATTTATCCATGGCCTTGAATGCCATTTCCTTGCTCATCCAAGTCGTAGCATCTTCTGGTTTGACTCTCATTTCATATGCTACCAAACTGCTCAGTAAGTCATCTAGAGAAAGTTTGGAAAGATCTCTTTTCTCAAGAGCTGACACCTTCGCATTATATAGAGGTGGAAGTCTTATTAATATTTTCTTTACAATATCAATGTCTTTGATTTCTTCGCCTAGACCCCGAATTGCTCCAACCACTTCAGTAATTCGATTGAAGAAAGAGTCTGCATTCTCGTCTGGATGCATCTTCAGATCATCAAACCGATTGTGTAGCACTTGTAGTTTCGCCTCCTTTACTTTTCTATCACCTTCATAAATATTCTCAAGTTTATCCCACATAGATTTTGATGAGGTGCAATTCATCACCTTCAGGTAAATCTGATCAGAAAGGGCAGCAGTGAGAGCATTCTGTGCTTTGGCATCTGCATCAAGAAGTTTCCTGTCTGTTTCAGTCATAGCCAGACCTGTTGGATCAGTGACATGTATTCCTTGCACAGTAGAAAAAAGAACTTCCATTCCAAGAGATCTTAGATGAGATCTCATTCTGTTCTTCCAGATCTGGAAATTGCTTCCATCGAAGTGAGGGACTCCCCTGACATTGATCGCGTTTTCCATGACGAAGAAGGTCAGATTCAACTCCAGCAACCTTTACGCTCTGATACCACTTGAAGGACCCCGAGACACCCTGAGAGGGGAGGGGTGAATCAGGGTGACCACTTTTTCTTTTAATTTGTTGGATCTTGTTCCCACGTTGGTAGGAACTTGTTGAACCTAAATCCACTATGCTTCACTAGCTGCGGATACAAAAGTTCGGGTACAGACACTCTGTCCCAGGCTCACTGCCTTTACAATAGTTCAGGGATAACTCACTGCGTCCCTCGGGTCACTCCCGTTGACTCCCCCTGGCTCACTGCCGTTGGTGAAGTCCCACTCAGTTTATAGACGTGTCGGTCTCTTCTTCATTTGCATAAGAGTGCATCCTTTGTTGAATGTAGATGCTCTATTGAAGTCCGATTCTCACCAGAAGAAGAATATCACTTTTCCTCGAATGAACCGAGTAGTTTCTCGGCTTTCGTGCAGCTCCAGCAAGGCAGGCGTGCTTCAATAGTGTCTAGGTCTCCTTTTCAGGCCCGGCGCGCAAGTCTCCCGGCGGCGCGCAAGTCTCAGGCGCGCAAGACTAAACTGGCGCGCAAGTGTCACTGAAGCACCTGCGCGACACTGCCTTCTTGAACTAAATACTTGCGCGATCCACTTCCTTTCTCTTCCAAACTGCCTTGGGAGAACAGCCAAACACCGGTGCGCAAGCTCTACTTGCGCGACAAAACAACCACCTGCGCGACTCAACCACCTGCGCGACGAGAGCTCAAACAATCTCTCGGCCTTGAACTCCGTTGGAAATGAGGAGGGGTGGTCCAGTATTTATAGCCAAACTGGACCCCCTGCGCGGCGGCGCGCAAGTCCCTCGACAGCGCGCAAGTCCTGTCTCCAGATCCTCTGTCGCGCAAGTTACCTACGCGACCCAACCAACACTTGCGCGACCTTCTTTCCTTAGCCAAATTGTGATGTTCTGATCCTCAAAAACATATGGCGCGCAAGTCTTTCATCCTCCAAGAGCTCGGCGCGCAAGTATCTTTGCCAAAAACACTTTACTTTATTTACGGATTTTTCAGGCCCAAAAATTTGGCAAACACTGGGAAACAGCGCCACCTTCACTACTGTTTTCTTCCTGAACGGTATGATCTCTTTGTTGGTTCACACCCTGAACTTACACTGAGGATTGACAACAAACACAAATCATACACCAAATCATGCTTTGAAGAACCTTGTTCCAACAATTGTCAGGTTT
This sequence comes from Viscum album, assembly GCA_963277665.1. Lineage (NCBI taxonomy): Eukaryota > Viridiplantae > Streptophyta > Magnoliopsida > Santalales > Viscaceae > Viscum > Viscum album. The sequence goes on along the minus strand of OY728137.1, from coordinate 1,689,679,402 downwards.
GTGTTACCAAGAATAGCCATCAAGTTGGGATATGATGGTGGGGCTTGTTAAGATAGGTGGTAATTAGATGGTTGTGTTTCCTTCTAACTAAGATTAAGGTGCAGAATAGTGTGTGTGGTCAGTTTGATGTTAGGGTATTAGTTATGTATGAATTTTCTTATTATTATATATGTTTTAACCACATTTTATAATAGTAATGAGACATTTCACTAATTAATAGAGTATAGTTATGTGACTTTCTATGCAACATGTTTAGATTAATGGTTATGATCACATCCTTAAATATGGGACAATGAGTTGTCCTACAATTCCACAAACTTTTTTATGTTATGGGAAACCGCAAGTTAAAACATTGGTATAAAATTTAATTTTGGGTGAATAAATAATATTTTTATGTTTTTGTTGTGTACATGATGGGTTTTCATTTTCGAGACACTTTGAGAGAGAAAGTTGGGCTCTCAGATAATGATGTGTCCCCAACATTGAGTGAGAAGGTGTAGTAAGGTACATAATTAATTTTTACAAGTGAATAACCATGAGAGTGATAGTGTAACTAGGGATATTTAAGGATAATGTGTATGACATCCTTTATGTGATAAGGTATGTCAGTTCTTGATCTATGATGTGATTTAGTGATTGATTTGAGGTTGTAACTTCAGTGAGAAGGTATCATTAATTCTCTAAGATGTATCTATGGATCATAGTGACTCTTCTATTGAAAATGGAACAATAGATGGTATGACCATATTTTTGGATTCTCAAGTTATACCTTGATGACCTAACATGATTTCATGGATGTGGGATGCTAGATTTATTTTATATACCTGAATACAATATACATGAAGGTGTGTATAAGGGGGACTTGGTGAGACCCTGCTAATTATTATACACACACCATGAAAGAGGAGACTGGTTCATTTAAAAATATTATTATTTACTTTTAGGTGGTAGGTAGTACAATGGATCATGTTAGAGTAACTATATGGAAGTTTGGATATAGTTTCAAGGATTAAACATGGTTTTAAGGATGATTCACCATTATTATTTCTATTTATTTTGTATTTGATAGCCTTGTGGTTGACCCTTATTTTATGAGTGTATAATGAACAAAATATTCACTTATTTATATCATGATGATGTTATTTTTTTATTGGTTGACCCATAGATGTAATTTTTTTCACTTTTGATGATGGAACTTGTTGATTATATTTTTAATTTGTTATTGGTTGTATAGTATAAAGGGTAGTCTCATCCACACTAGCTACATACACTCAATGCAAGCTGGTAGCCTCTAGCATATGGGAAGGCACATGTGTGGTCAAATAGAGAGCTCTATAGGGTGATGTCTGGGTGATTATTTTTATGGTATTACAATAACCACCCTTTTTAGATAGAAACACATAAATATATTTTTTTCCATCCAATTATATAATTTTTTTTATATTTTTAATTTTCATTTTAATCGTGAAAGGGAATAATGAAAAATAATTGATTATGAAACATGTCATCATCCAATAATGTTGCACATATATGGTGACACCATATTTATCTCTTAATAAAAATTAATTTTAAAAATTTATAATCACAAATATGACCAATCCATAAATAAAAACTATCTTTCCTTATTTGTTTGATAATAAACTTCCTATCTAATTTTTTTTATTTTTTTCTTCTAGATAAACCTTTTTTAGGGGTGTAGGAATTACTAATCTCATATATGATTTAAGGACACTTTAATTAATAATTGATTAATTAAAAAGTGTATTATTATAAATTATTAGTTCTAATTATTTTTATATATTTGGAAATTTTATTTGAAAATTTATTCAGAACATTTTAAACTATTAGATTCTACTTGTTTGGGATTAAATATCAACACATGTTTTATACTAAGAAATTATAAATGATATAAATAATAAACTTTCTCCCAATTGGTTGATTTATTGATTAGGTATAATGAAAATTATAATATATTTATTTTAATTGGCTACTATTTTGATTTTTATCCCTCTAAGATAATCATTAATCATATTTTCATTTTAACATGTTCTAAAATGAACTCTCTTTATCTTTATATATTTCATACAACCTTATACATTTTTTCAAAAAATTCAAAAGATTCATTCCATGATTTATAAGGAATTTATACCATAATAATATCTTTTATTTAGAACTCATATAACATTAATTATTACCATTACATAATTGGATCAAATTTTTTATTTTCCCTTTTTAATTTGATATAAAAACTAAATCTATAAATATGTTAATATTTAATATATTATTGAAAAATATAAATTTATTTCTGTTTTCACATTACAAAATCCCACTAAAATGGTTATGCTTTATTCAATATATATATATTGATGTTTTATTTTTAGATTCAAATTCAACAGTATTAATAAAATTAATATTGATAATCACCGTCATTTCGATATGTCAAATATACTTTGATATTCTATAATACCTTTTAGAACCATTATGTCACATATCATATAAGAGGTATAAATAATCTATATTTTCTAAGGTTCGCCATTATTTAAATCCTTTAGTGAATATTTTAACTCTATAAAATATTCAATCATTGTCATCATTTTAAGAGAAACCATTGATGTTTTATTCTTAATCTAATACATTGGTTTAACTATGTGAAATCATTCAATTAGCTACCCTTTATATTAAAATCATCTATAAAATTATTTTAATACATTAAAATATTTATTTTATTATTATATATATATATATTTATCTTGATGAATTATCTCTATAGAAATATTTATCATCTCTTTCTTTATAACGAGATTTTTATACTAACATGGAATATCACTTTTTCTATAAAAACGATAACCCAATCACTATCCATATAATCATAATATTTAAACTAGATTTATATTTTGGTTGGATTATGATATTTCATTGTTTATTAATTTTTATATTCATTTTCACACATTTTTATTAAAAAGATTCATTTACTTGAATTATTATCTTCTTTTGACTATAATAAAATTAATATGAAAATCCTTTTTATGGAAACACAAAATTATTTTTGAAATATAAAATATACATAATTAAAAATTTTAATTTTCATTTTTTTACAAAATAAATTTATTATATTTTTATAAATTTCATATTTCATAGTATAATTGAAGATGAGGTCATTAATTACTATATAACGAGGTAAGTGAAGATTATGAGACACCATAATCTTTTCAGTGACTTTATTTTCCTTTATAAAATATTGTATTACAATATATAATAATTTAGAAAGATTTATTGATATTAAATTTATGACAAAATGAATAAATAATTATATATAGAGTGTTAGAAACCAATTAAATTGACATTATTTGTCCTGATTGAATTATTTAATTCTATAAATGGATAATCTTTAACTTATCAATACCTATATATATTACCCAAATTAAAGTATATTTGGGTACAAAACCATAAATGACTTGATATAAAACATTAAAAACTATGTAATGATTTCTCAACCATTTAAGAATATTATCACTACTATTAAAATTCTATCAAAACAATAACATGTATCTTCATAATATTCATCATTTGAGTAAAATATTAACAATATGAAAATACTTAGCTGATATGTTATACTTCATTAAAATCATTAATAAATCAATGCTTGAGGTGAAAATTGTTACCCACTTAGATCACTGTGATTATGTAAAGATACCATTCATTACACATGAATTTATATCCACAAGATACACTATTATGGACAACTCATTACTTCATCAATTTTTTTATCTCTAAAAATATTAATTTTTCATGTTCCTAATAATAGTTTTCATCACTATTCTTATAAACATTTATTCTTTATTGTGTAGTAAATATATGGATTTATAATGATTCACCGAAATGGTTCAGAATAATTATTTGAAACGTGTCATATAGATTTTTTTGAATGAAATAGATATCACAGTTTTAAATATAAAAAATATTATATGATATTAAATAATTTGAAACTTATAATAAATGTTCTTTAACTTACCAAATTAAAACTACTCAATTTTTGAATCAATATAATACGTGGACTCATGTGCACTTCTAGATTACTATATGCTACTTACTACTATCATTGGTATTTAAGATACTTCTTTGGAATTTATATACCCTCCAATTGGTCATCTAATAAAAAATACAAAAATATTTTTTTTAATACATTAACAAAAAATAATTAATAATAATATTCATTATAATGTGAGGTAAATATCACACAAATTAATAAATGACTCATACATCTAACAATGATATTTATATAAAATAAATAGAAAATTTGAATAATAAAACTTAAAAGAGAAACAAAATGATGTGACATGGCTCTAATTCATATGTAAAAGGATCTAATATATCCCACCAAATAATCTTCTATCTACTCATGAAATTTTTTTTACTCGAAACATTATGCATATAATCTTTTGAACATAAGGTGTATCCACAAATGGAGTAATAATATATCATCAGTAGAATATGAAACAACCAAATGCATTACTTAAAAGTGAATTTGATTATAAATAAAAAATTATAAAGTGTTTAAATGATTTAACATTATAATGTTTTTGTATGAAATTATATTGTTAGGTTCCTAAAAAGTACCTTAGATGGTCTAATACATGCTCCGTCCATTGCTGGTATAATCTCTTATTATATTAACATACATTGAATATATCAATCTTATTATAAGAAGATAGATTATCATATATTATTAGGACAAACATAATTCATTGACAAACCCATGTATCACACATCCATATGTCACATTAAAATATTACCCAAGGGTAACTGAATGTGGCCAGATTCATGCTACTTTTCACAAGAAAATAGTTTTATTAATAAGTTCCAAACACAACTCTATTTTTAAAATATGTTATCTTAAATTAGTCCCATGTAAATAATCCCAAATAACACATTCTATTTGTAAAAATATATACAAAAACCTTTATTTATATGCATACATATAATAACTTCAATAAATTAAATCAATTATAATTTAAGTAAAATTAACGCATCAATCCATTATTACTCACTTAATAATTAAATCATTATTTTGAAATCATTACCCATATTTTTATGATCACTTTAAATTATCAAAAATAATTTTTTTATTAAGTTTAAATCACTTTATATACAATTTTCTTCATAAAAAATAATCAAAATTCATAACGAGTTCATTTAGTACATCTTGATATGTTTTTCCTCATTATACATGTATTTTCACAATAAAATGCAATTTTTGTAGTACAAAAGCCTAACCTGGGAACATTTAATATAAAATGAGTATTTTATAAAAATTGAGTACAAATAATCAATTCATTAAATGAGTTTATATTGAGCAAAAAACATCATAATACATCATCAAAAATTAAAACATTAACTTAAACCCTAACATATTCATTATTATTTATATCATTCATGATTACATAAAATTAAAGAGTAATCACACTGTATTTAATCATTTTACACATTAAATTACTATTTTTATAACATGTATGTTGTGTGAATGTTAGTGAGATTCATGAAATACTAGATATTTTGTAAATATATTATTGTTTAAAAAATGTAATTTTTTTTATAAAAAGTTAGGAGTCTCACAAACATAAATATTAGACATTTTTATCAAGTGAATAGTATATAAAGTGATTGACAATTACTACAGACCTTTCCAAAGGAAGAATATATTTATCGAGGACTAAAGTTATTTCTACGATATGGAAGCTTCTATTTTGGAGGAGTTTATAGTGAGTATGTGAAATATAAGTGTGAAGATCAATATGGAGATATTTTTTCAAAAAACAATTATATAGAGAAGTCAGGCATTAGACTTTGGACCAAAGTGATTTTCCTCAAGTAGTGTGAAAAGGGAGAAGATAAATGTACTGAACCATGAGAGGTAATGGTCTAAATCTAAAACTTATAAGGGGAGTGTCACCAAACATAAGAGTGACCTTTAAAAAATACACCATAAGAAGAGAAATAGTTTATTCTAGTAATTAAAAACATTTTCATTGTAGGATTCTTGGATTATCCTAGTTTTGGTGAAAAAAATTCTTATTTATGTTGTTATTTCTTTACCAAAATTACTAAATAAAAATATAAATTTATTTATATTAAGTGATCACCCATATTATCTAATTAACACTAAGATTTGTGAATAATCAACTAGGTCATAATTATAAGTTGAGAAAAAGAGTTACCATAATAAAAGTGTGGTAGATTTCATTTTAGTATATGAGAGTTTAAAGATTAATTAGGGAAATATGAATGAGTTTAAAACACATGATCAAATGATGGGTAGGGGAAACTTCAGGTTCCTAGTCTGGTTTTACTTTTTCTTTCTTCGGTTGTGAGTTGTCTTATGTACTTGAAATCTGTCTGGGTTTCCCCCCCTCATTCCATAAAAGGGATATTGAACAAAACAATTAATAAATTATCCTTTGGGCCATTGGATGAATGGATTTACAACCCTATGACCCCCCACCAATCAGGGTATCTCCCACTTAGGTCCCTTTTAATGAAAAAAATTGGTATTAATACAAAATATTATGATGTAGGAATTTTTTTTATGATATAATTAAATTAATTTCGGTGTTGAATTATATTATTTACAAAAAATAAAATAAAAAAGCGTTTAAATAAGAATTATATCTCTAAAGGAATTACATTATGTGAAATAGTTTTCTGGGAAAAGTGAGGTTAAGATAAAGTACTAAATCACTAGCCTAAATTATGGTATGGATGAATATGGTTATCCATTTACTTCTTCATACAATGATTCTGAAGTATTATCTTAGTAGCATAATATTAAAATTGATGTTGGATTTAAAAATTATGATAAGATATTAAGAGATATAAATGTGAAGGATATCAAAATGTATGAGGAGATCAATTTGGGATTGATGGAAGAAAAGTTGTATTTAATAAATGAGAATGAGTCTCAAGAGACCCAAGATAATGTGTTAAAAAATTTAGTTTAAAAATTAGAATCTGCCAAAAAATAATGACTACCATGGATATAGGTATATGGGATAAGATTTATTCCTAGGTCAAGGAATTAGAGGGGATGCATTAAAAAGTGCATGATTGAAAATATGGTTCCAAATCAAATAAGATTTATTTATAAGAGGTTTGATATTTTGGGGATAAAAAGGATAAATCAGTAAAGTACATGGTAGAATTAGTTGAGGAGAACCAAAGGATGAGGTAAGTGAAGGTGACCCAGAATTATTACACTTTGAGAATGGGTGAAAATAAGAACAGTTAAAATGAAATTCCATAAGAACACACACAAGAAGTGGATAAAAAATTTCAATATAAAGGGTTATGAAAGTTAAACGTTTCCCTCTCAAAACACAACTATAATAAGGGTTAAAATAAAAAAAATGATGGAATCTTTAGTTTAAAGGAGATGACTCCCTAAATGAAATATAAGGATGGAATGGTCATGTAGATTTAAGAGAGATTTAAAACCTCTATAGAGTATAATAACATCACTCTATGGGATTCATAAATAAGAGTATTCCAATATTATAGAAATATATAAACACTATATTAGTGAATGGTTCATGAAAAAAATAAATAAAATGTCTCCTAGAGGAAGGAAGATTCAAAGTGAGTCTATTATAAAAGCTTTGGACATATCATGAAAGTTTTCTAGAAAGATCAACATATTAAATAAAAAATGAAATATGCTATAATAACATCTCAATTGTGGAATTAAAATATAAGGAATAGTTTTAATGATTTATTTTTTATTTGTTTTAAATTTTTTCATATGGATATAAATTGAATTAATAGAGGAACATAAAGTGTTGTAAAAAATTACTACACTCTTATAAGAAATTATAAGTATTCTTACACTAAATCAAAGTTTTTTATTATAAAAAATAGATATAATTTTAGAGAGGAAAATAATAAATCTCCATAAAGGGTGAATTATGGAAAAAAATTAACCCAAGGAAACCCTCTTTGAAGAAAAGATAAAAAATCTAAAAGAAAATGAAGGAATCTATTTTTGTAGAAATATGGGTGAGATTATAAATAAATATCCATGAGTGATAAAAAAAATTTAGGTGGCTCTATTTCCTGTGAAAGGGGAAAGATATGATGTGTTATTATATGGTTTTAAAAAATTTAAAACATGGAAATGGAATATGAAAATTGTGGGAGTACCCACAGAAAGTGAAAAAAATGTATAATGGGGACTACTAATGTTGTTTCAAATTTTTGGGTTTGTGAAAAAACGATAAACTGATTTGAAAAACTAAAAGGACATCAAAAAAAAACTCATATAAAAAAAATATTGAAACAAATTATCCATAGTAAAATAAAGTTAAACATGTAGGTAAAAATAAATAATCAATAATACATTGAGTACAAGTATATAAGGAGCGATTGTCATGAAAACCATTGATATTCAAAGTACGAAATGATAAAAAAAAACTTGTGATATGGGGCATGAAGTAAAAAAATACCATATCCGTGAAAGGAAAAGCGTACAATAAAAATATGAACTAAAGTTTGTGAAAGTGGAATCAATATTTTTATATCCACTTTCAAGACACTATATAATCATACCATGAAGAATAGTAACACCAAGATATTTTAAATAACACTATGTTTGATAGCGTAAATGACATGAAACAACGAGCTTAAACGAACCCTAAAATATTATTATTTCAATATAATGTTAATAACCAACCTCTTGAATTGAAAGTTTGGAAAAGAAATAAAATCACTATGATATATATATATATATATTGTTCATACTCAATATAAATTTATTTATAAATTCTTAGAAAATATGCACTTAGTTTTTTAGTAAAGTCCTTTTATTCTTCCAAAAATATGTTTTCTAGAGAAAATGATTTTTTAGTCAGTACTATAATTAATTGGTAAAAAATTTATAAATCTTATTTCATAAAATTGATATCAATTTTGAAATTATCATATGAAAAATTTTCTTATGGTAAAATTTTGGTATTTTTCATAAAAAATTATTTTTTGGTAAATAATGGAAAATACCGATTTTGGTAAAAATGTGATTTTTCATTAAAAAAAAATACAATTATGATATAAATTTGAAATTAAATTACGGTAGTAATAATTTTTCTATAAATATTATAATTAATTACATATGAATCAACATTATATTTATTTTTTGGTATGCGGTCCTTCTTGGGATTAAAACACATTTATCTAAAATAGTTTTTCATTTCATTTTAAGTATTGATATTAAATGTAATTTATATAAGGTAAAGTAATTTCATTATTTAAAAGGTATTATGTTTTATATTAAAAAATTAAAATTTAACCTAATATGAATTTTTGAGAATTTACTGAAGAATTTAATTTTTTTATGAATAACAAAAAATTTAGTTTTTATGAAATATGATAACTTTTATGATATTTCAATGTCCTAAATGTGATATAAAAATTTATTAATCATATTAAAATAATAATTTTTGACAATATAATAAAAATAACCTAAAAAAATTCAATACATATATCTTGTAATTTGTTTCATGATAAATATGAAAATTGATTTTAATGTCGACGTCGTGCTTGCACAACACTAGAAAAGTAAAATTTTATATTCTAAAGATATATTTCACAATGAAGAAGTATTTAATTTACTTTTTTATAAAACAAAAATTAGTATTCATTATATTTATGGATATATTCTAATTTTGGAGTTATGTAACAAGTGACTCATCCAAATTCTTATGCAATGCTAGGAAAATGGAAAAAAGTCAAAATATCATGTTCAATAAGTTTTCTTGTCATAAATAAGATTAAATATATATAAATAATGAATATAAATGGTAAATATTGAACTTAGTTAATTTATTTTAATGATTTTAATTTATATTTATTTTTAGTGATGACATAATAACCTTAAATACTTACACAATGCCAACACAGTGCTTATGAATGTAGAATAAAAATAAAGTAATTGATTTTAAAAACTGTAAAAGTATTGTTTTTTGGGTAATTTAAAGTTTCAATTGTTTTTTTAAAATATAAATAATATATAAGTTTTAATTGTGTAAATTCTAATTCTATTTCCATTATTTAACTTTGAAATTCAAATATGTTGAATAGTTCTTAAATTGATATAAATATTATTATATGAAATATATATATTTATTAAATTATTTAAAAATAATAAAAATAATAAAATTAAGAAATTAAGAAGTTAAATTATTAATTATTTTTGTCCTTATGGAATTTATGATCCAATTTTTAACATATAAGTAAAATTATAACCCTTTTATATTGAAATAGTATTTATCATGGTTAAGGTTTTAAAACAATAATAGAAGGGTAACAAAAAATACAAGGATTAAAATGATTTCTAAACTGATATGAATGTTATTTTAATATTATATTAAGACCAAATACACCTTATATTTTAATACATATAATTTTTTAATCATTTTACATTAGTTAGGCACATGTTATATTACAATATTTCATATATTTCTAAAAATAAAATTAAGTATATTTTATGATAAATACTATTTTGAAAAATGACTTAAAAATAAAAAAATAACATCTTTATCCAATTGAATATTATATGGTTTAAAATATCATCCATGTTTCATTAATGGATAATTTTTCCTTTTATAGTAGCTTTCGTTACCCCTAAAGAGTAAAACACAATGATATCACTATAATTGTTAAAAGGGTTAATGGTGGGTTAAAACAAAGAGATAAGAAGAAAAAAATAATCAAATTTTTTGGAAATTTTATTGAATGTGAGGATTTAAAATAAAACTCATATTATATTCCAAGGATATAAATTTTAATCTACTTTTATTTGATAATTAATTTATATTAATATAATAAATTAATAAATTCGAAGAATTCCCTTCCCCTTATTTCTGATAGTGCACCTCCTATCCTCTATTATACACAAATCAAAGGCCATTTTTATCAGCAAATAACTACCCAAATAGATTAAAAACACCCCTACCTACATTATACACATCTTATTTTGGGCATAATACCAACCTTATAGAGCTTAATGTGTAAAGAAAATGTGATTTTTTTGAAGAAGTGGTATAACATTTACCCGAATGTTTTTGTTTCATTTCTTCTTTAAACTCATTAAAATCATCCCCAACCATAATGAAGTAATAAAAAATTTAATCCAAATATTGATAATTTCTTATTTTAATTGGATAACCTATTTCCATGTTCTCTTCCATAAAATCAGAAATGAAACCATCGTTCGTCTGTATAGTGGACTAATGCCTTGCAAACCGATGCAATTAAATTTTAATCAACACATCCCATGGATGGTTATAATTATGAATTTAAAGTATATATATAATATTCATTATATAATTATCATTATATATGGATATTATATTATCTATTTTCTTACATTTCTATCCATTGAAAAATTATTACGTCCCTCGTGTACAGGTGGATTAACACCTCCAAAAATTGATGTGATTAATTTTTCATTAGTGCATCACATAGCTGGTATATATATGTTTATTTAATGAAATCATATTTATATTATGTTATAATAATAATTTTATGAAAATTAATTTATACTTACCTTCTATCCATCATGTCTGAAGAAAAATGGAAACATTACTCACGCGTACGTATGACCCAACATATCTATTATTGTAACATGAATAATTTTTCATAAACATATTTTAAGGCTGGTTTTAAAATAATAATTATTGAATAAAAATTATAATTATGTCATTTATTATTATTCTGGTGATGAGTTAATATCTTCATCTTTGATCATAGTCAACATACAAAATTCATTCTGGATATATGAGCTAAATATCATTAGAACATCTGATGTGGAGTTAATTGATTAATTGTTTATAACATGTAAATAAATAAAATTAAAGGAATAAAAAACTTGAAAAGGTTATAAATCGGGTAAATATTTCAAATAAGTTCACCATTCAAGAATATAAAATTTTAAGTGATTATTCAGACACGATGGAAGGGAAAATTTACATTAAAACCATATCTTAAATGTTTCCATGATATGTTTTCTAAATAATTTATTCCATGATTGTATTATTAAAAATATTTTATTGATGTATTAATGTGGATATTAATGAATTATAAAAGATAATTTATTTCACTTTGTTATTTATTTCAATGTTTCTTCAAGTGTATTATTTTTATATAATGTGAACAAAATTTTTTAGCAAAAAGGAAAAAAATAATACACCAATTTAACTTATAATGAGTCAATGGGTTTTCCTACTATCATAACCATTATTTTATTATCAACATACTTTACAAGACATTATGTTTTAATAAACTTTAAAACATAATTCCCTTTTTTATGACTGTTTTAATGACATGTTTAACATGAAATATATATTTTTATATTTGGAAATGTTATTCTTATGTATGAAAGGAATATTTTTTTGTAATATTTTATGTGTTGTGATTATGTTATGGTACATGAGAATTATTTTGGATGGTTTTTGGTTCCATTATAGACCATTTAAACATGGTAAAATTATAATACAATTTTTTTGGATCCATTACAAACCTAGTAAGGATGGTTTTATTATAAACCGAGGACTTGTGGTTCAGTTATAAGCCATGAACAAGTGATCTAGATATAATACTCTAATGCATTAGGTATTTTTAATAGGGATGGTAAGAGTGATATGAAAATGATGTATCAAGTTACCAACTATCATTTTCTATTATTTTTAATAATTTTAATGGAATTGTTTTTATTTTACAAAGCAATATAATGACAATTTTTCTAAAGCAGTGATTATGAACATTCTAGATAAAAATATATTTTCTTTCAAAAAATGTTTTCAGGGGTTTTCATTTTTTCTAAGGAAACCCATATGATTTTATGTTTACATTATGTTTTATTATAATGTGTTTTCTGAAAAACATTGAGCAGTATATATGATTTAATTTGGGTGAAAATTATTATTTATTCCATGATATTTTTTTATCATCCCATGATTTCAAAATATTTTTCATAGGGCTTAAGGAGGATTAGAAAATTTAATAAATATGGGGTTCTATAAATGGATGTTACCAGGGATGAAGGATGAATTTATTTATAGAGAACATGTTTTTTGTGAAAATAGATATTGTGTGAAATTTCTCACTTTGAAATAGTTAATCTAAATTCTCTATAACTATAAACCGATATGTCTCTCAGGTATATTAGTTTTCAAAAATTTCATTTTTATGTCTTTAGTTTGATATTATAAAAATTGGGACACATTTATTGGTATCAAATAAAGAAATATAAAGATTATATTTCAATCACTAGATTCTGGGAGTGTGGTTTTAGGGCTATTATGTTTGGTATTAGAGGAGAGTTTGAATAAACTTGAATATTAGTATGTTTTCAAATTTGGATAAATTAAGATTTATATATACCTTCATGGGATTATAAGTTTACAGATGATCATAATTTCAATGTATTAGACATCCCTTTTGAGTTTTTATGTGATGTGATTTTGAGGTGATTAATGATATTTTGGGAGATGTTTTTTTTTCGGTTTAGGCATATGAAATTATTAGGTTTAACATGAAGTATTATTTCATAAGAATTGTTTTACATTTTTTAGGATGTAGGATAAAAGGTATGAGATGACTTTTGAGTATAAAACTTAATTTAATCTTGAAGTTAGTAATGATATTTTTATGATGATCATCATATTTTTTGGAATGTTATAAAAATTATATGAGTATAGTTTTAGTAAAAGGATAAAACACAAGGTGAGTGAAAACCTATCACATACATTAAGTCTACAAGTCTTAAACCTGAAACTAAAGAGCAGTAATGGTGAAACCACTACCATTAAACTATATGATATTATAGTTCGTATAAAACAATTTACATAAAATTTTACATAAATAATGATTAAGTTAATTTTGGGTACATTTGTTTTATTATATAGATAACTATGATATTTAAAAGTGATTGTTTGATTTATCAATTAATTATATTTTGGAATAATATATCAATAATTTCGGGAATATTATATGATTAAGGAAGATATAATATTTTGGGATTTTAATTGAGGTTTTGATTTTGAGTTATATTTTAGAATAATATATAATTTTAATATGGATTTATGGTGATTAGGTTATTTATGGAAATGATTAGAATATTTTATAGATTATATGATTTGGAAGTACACATTTATAGGCATAAGTATATATGAATTACTAATATTTATTAGAGATAATGTTAAATTAATATTATAAGAATATATGATCTACATTTAATTTTTGTTTTTCAAACTTGGTCTAGAGTATTTTGAATAATATTAAGGTTTATTATTTATTTAAGGATCTATGTTGATCATTGGTTGTTACTGTTGAGGATTTGAAAAATAATGTTTTATTTATTCATATGAAGTTTTATTCATTTTGGGAATTTTTATGTGGAAAATTTTTTTTTGGTTAATTACTAAATATACAAGGAAGACCTTGTTACTATTTTTTTTGGAATTTGTCGATCCATTTGAAGTTGAATTTAGTGCTCCAAGTAAGAAAAATTCATCTTGAATACTCATCATTTAAATAAAAAGATGAAATTCCCATGAAAATTGATTAAAAAAATGAAATTATAATTTCCAATCAAGTATATTTTCTTCTGTTTGTAGTTTATATATGTAAATAAATTTCTCAACATAATTAAGGAGATATTGAGGCAAATATTTTATCTTATTACCTTCATTTTAGATGAGTTTGTAGTCTTTGTAATCCTTTATTGATTTATGGTTTTGTAGTCTTTAAAATTCTCATGATGACACTATCAACACTTCTCATTGTTTGGTAATTAATTATTTCCTCCATGTCTATAGTTTCACTTTTTATAAATATTCCCTTATTTGGAATCTCAATATGTGTTATTCCAAATGTCATTTGTATTTCCCTTTCCCTGTTTTCAAAAGAAAGTTTTGTTAACCATTTTTCGATGTGAGATCCCAAAGAAGGTATTTTCAAATTTAAATCCATTTATTATTAATCACATGTTAAAAATTTAAGGTTAAAATTTATTAATGTGGGTGGAAAATGTGATACCCTAGGATTTTAAATAAGAATATGTTCAATAGCCTATACGATATGCGACATCGAGCATAAACATACTACAAAATATTATTATTTATATATGACCATTAAAGCCTAGATATTCAATTAAAGGGTATTAATATAAATAACCACATTATGAAATATATATAATATTCCTACATTATAAAACTATTTGGATAAATTTTGGGAAAATAAGAACTCATTTTTTAGTAAATTCAATTTATATATCAAAAATATGTCTTCATGAAAAATTAATTTAACTTCACTTTGTGAAAGAATAATATAATTAATTTTATTAAATTGTATCAATTTAATTTAATAAAATGGATATTATTATTTAAATCATCATATAAATATTATCTTATGAATAAATTTTGGGATTTTTATGTAAATAGTGAAAAATACAATTTTTAAAAAAAATATCAATTATTTTCATTTAAATGTACCATTATTCCTTGAAGTTGTGGTTAAATTTAGATAAAATAACATTAGTTAAAAATAATCTAATTAATTATATAAAAATTATCTTTATTATTAATTTTGGTATAAGTTCATTTTTGGTCTTAAAAACAAATATTTTTAAAAACTAATTTTCAATGGCATTTTATGAATTTATATTAAAAGTAATTTCAATCACATTTAAGAACTGAATTTTATAAAATGGAATTAATTTTTGGAATCATATATTAAAATTTATACAAAGATTACATTTTTTGATTGTTTGAAGATATTAAATTTTTACGAAATAGTAAAAATATAGAGTCTTTACGAAATATGATAACTTTATTGATATCATCAAGACATAAATATGATATAAAAATTTATTAACTTATGGAAAAAATCACATATGGTAATAAACTAAAAATAAAATAAAAACTAATTCAAATCATATAAATTGGATTTCATTTTAGGATAAATATGAAAATCATATTCAGTGTCGCCGTAGTGATTGCACAACACCTGGAAAGTCAAATTTGTTGTCTTAAATAAAATATTTGAGAAGTTAGAACTATTTGATAAACTTTTTAATAAATATTAATTATTATTAAATATTTTTATGGATAAGTTCAATTTTTATAGTTATATGAAAAGTGACGTTTCCATATTCTTATGCAATGCGTGTGCAATGCTAAAAAAGTCAAAATAAAAAATTAAATATATTTTAATGAAATATATGCAAGTAAATATTTATATTTAGTCAATATAAATTTTTATTTTGAACATATTTTTTTATTTTTATGATGAAAATTTATTTTTTATTTTTTCTGCTGAAATAATCACCTTAATTTATTACACAACGCCAAATCAGTTCTTATGCAAGTAGTAGAAAAATCACGTAAATTATTTTAAAAAACTATAAGTGATATTTTTTGTTTTTTAAAGGGTATTAATAATTATTAATATAAATATAATGTATTATATTTTTTTTAAAGTTTTACAATAAAATTCAATTATTTTCATGTTGCTTTAAATGTCAAATTATGTGAAAACCTATTAAATTGGCATTAATAGTAATTTTTTGTATAATATATTTTTATTTGTTAAAAAAAATATAAAAATATATATAGAGGAAAATTAGGATGATAAATGGAAGATAAGTTCATCTATTTACCAATTATGTTCTAATTTTCACCTTATAAGTAAAATTTTCACCCTTTTATATTAAAGAAGGTTATTATTGGAGTTAAGGATAACAAATGTTTAGAGAAGGGTTAATCCAAACATTAAAGTTCAATATGATATATAAACCTATAAAAATTTGATCTTTTGGTTATATCAAAACCATAAAATCCATATATTAGAATCCATATTATTTTGGAATCATTTTACATGAGTTGGACACATATTAAATTATTATATTTCATGTGTTCCTAAAAATGATTTTAATTATATTTTATAATAAATATTATTTTATTAAATGATTTAAATTTACTAAAAACCATATATTCGTACATTTAAATATAATATGGTTTAATATTGAGACCATGGTCCTTTTATGGGTTATTTTTCCATTTAGAGTAACTTTCTTGGCCCCTAAATAGTAAAATTATATATATTACTGTAATTTTCAAAAGGGTTAACATGTGGTTAAAAAAATAGAGAACAATGATAATATAACAACATGTTTTTTAAAATATATTGTATTTTAGTATTTATACAACTATTAATATTATATTCTATTTATACAAAATGTTCACCATTTATCAATGAAAATTGATTATATTAACATAATATATTAAAAACTCTAACAATTATCCTCCCAACATTTATAAAAGGACACCCCTATCCTCTCCCCTAAACAATACAATAGAAATTTGTTTTAGGAAATACCTTCCAAAATACATTCCTAACATCCATACCCACTTTCTAGAGGTCTTATTTTGGGTATAATACAAACCCTATAGGTCTTAATGTGTAAATAAATTGAGGTTTTTTGGAGCCATTGTAATGTTTTTTACCGAATGTTTTAGTTTTATTTCAACTTTTAAATCCTTAAAATTTTATTCCTACATGTAGAAATAATAACATCAGTATTCTACATATATTTATATCTTATAATGTTAATTTCACAACCAATTACCATCTATTCTTCCATCAAATGGGAAATTAACCCATCATTTGTGTGTACGACGAACTACTACCTCATGAACCAATGAAATTTTGTTTCTCTCAATGCCTTTCATTGATGGTAAAAAATTATGGATTTAATATATATATATTATAAATTAAATAATTACAATTTATTAAAGATAATTTTTTAGCTATTTTCTTAAATTTCTATCCATTGTAAAATTATAATGTCATTCGTGTGTATTTGTGGATTACCACCTCCATGAAGTGATGTGATTCATCTTTCATAAATGAAACATAGGAATATTTCATGTATTTTTATTTAAATAAATAATATTATATTTATGATACAATAATAATTATATAAAAATAAAACCAACCCTTTTTCTATAATGTTTGTAGAAAAATGGAAATGTTACTCATGTGTACGTATGACCTACCATCTCCATGATTGTAACATAATTCATTTTTAAAAACCATGTATCATGTTTGTTTATAAAAGTTTTTTAATGCATAAAATTTTTAATTATGTAATGAATATTATTCTATATATGATATAATAATGAACACTTTGACCATAGTTAACTTACCAAAGTAATTTTGGATATACGATTTGAATATCATCAAAACATTTGATGTGAAAATAATTGATTAAGTAATTGTATGTAATAAGATAAAATAATAATAATAATAAACCATAAAATACCACATAACCAAGTTAATAGTTAAAATAATTTAATTTTTTGGTATAGAAATAATGTATGCGATGAGTTAGATTCGAGGTAATGGAAAATTTACTTTAAAAAAACTCTCCTTAAATATTTTATGTGTTTATTTTATAAATATTTTATTCAATATCAATATTGATAAAATTAATCTATCCATGTATTTATGTGGAAATTAATGAAAAATAAATTATATTTTATGTGACTTTTTTAATTTCATTCTAATGTCTTTAAATGAGATCATTTTACATATTTTATACAGAAACTTTTGAAAAAAGTAAAAAGACAATTTCTATTTTAAATTTTAAGTTGTTAATGGGGTTTTCTTAAAATTTTAGCCATAATTTGATATTTAGATTCTATTACTTGATTTAATTTTTTTTCATTGAATAAAAACCCACTATCCATTAATTATTTTTATTTTGAAAAATGATTTTAAATGGAATAAATATATTGATATCCAGAAATGTTTTTCTTGGTGGTGAAAAAATATTTTTGTGAAATATTTTTTATTTTATTATTATTTTATGGTTATTTATAATTGTTTATGATGATGTATTATTCTATTATAATCCAATTATATGTGGTTTGATTATAAACCAAGGACTTGTAGTTCCATTATAAACCAAGGATGTTTAGTTCTATTATAAACCAAGAGCAGGTGAGCCCGATATAGATCTCCAATAGATTTGGTATTTGAAAAAGTTACAATAAGAGTGATATGAAAAAGATTTATGATGTTATCTTCATGAATTTCTTTAATGTGTTTTTCAATAATGATTTTAATTTTATTGGGTAAGATGTTGAGATTTTTTTTAAAGGAACAAATGTGACCATTTTCTGTAAAAAATTATTTTTTTAAGAAAACATTTTTCAAAGGTATTCATTTTTACAAAAGAAACACTCTTGATTATGATTATAGATAAATTTTTTCTTCTAAAGTTCCTTGTGATGAACATTTAGATGAAAAATAGATTTCATATGTATGTAAATGATTCTTTGAGATAAATTTTTATTATGATAAATGAAAACTCTCTTATATAACCTTATGGTTTTCAAAGAGACTATTGGGTTTCCTTTAATTTTTTCTAAATCCATTACCAAAGTTTGATTTTTTAATCCCATATTTTTAAATAATTTTTCAAATGTATTATGGAGGAGTATAAATATTGATAATTTAAGAGTTCAAGATATGTAAGTTAAGTTTTAGTAAATAATCTTGTCCTTATAAGTAAATTGTTTTATGGGAAAATGGATACTGGGTTGAAGTTTCCAGTTTAAAAGAGTTTTTATGAATTTTATAATATTATAAACTAAATGTTCCTTGGGTATGTAGGTGTTATTATTTTTATTTTTAATGTTTTATATTTTGTATGGTTGATATTTGGTCATATTTATTAGTGTCAAAACCAAAAAATTTAAGATTATGTTTGAAGCACCAGATTCTCTAAGTAAAGGTTTTGGACTATTTAATGAATGATTTGGGAGAAGAAGATTTTATGATGGAGATGATATTATTTTCCTAAAATCCAATAAGGAGAAATTAATTGTGTAATAGTGAAGCTTTTGTCCCCCAAGACTAACCTCATACTTTAATATGAGGAAATGAAATGTTGTCCCCCCTAGGTGTTTAAATAATATAAAATATTATTGAAAAATTTCTGGTTTTGGGGGAGATATGATCTTTGGTAATGATTCATGAAATGATTCAATGTGATATTATGACATAATACAGAGAATAATAATAGAGGAATCCATGTTGTAATGATTAATTAAAATGATTTCCATCAAGAACGGAATGGTGATATTTAAATCAATGATAGATGGTATCAATTTTCATTTGATACATTACTGTGAAGATTAACTAATTAGTATAGCATCAGATCATAAAGAAGGAAAATGAAGAAACTATAAAAAATGAAAAATCCTAATTTATTTATTTTGAAATAATGTGTTATATAATCTATTTATTCATTGGATATCTAAATATTATATATATATATAACTCTCATGTTAAATACTAATGTCATATCCAATGATAAAGATAAGAATATAAGGGGTATTTTAAAAATAACGATTTAAAACTTGGTATCCCTAAACATAAAGGAAAAGCACATATTAGATGAGGGAATAAGTTAGTTACCATATGTGTTTTAAGATATGGTCTCGATCGATTAAACAAAATTCTATATCAAATGTATTTTAAAAAGGGATCTAGAGAGATAAAATCTAATAAAAAAGTGGTATCATTTATTATTTTGGTATTTTTCCTAATTTATCACATTTGAACAATTAGGGTTAGTTTGGTGTCCTAAAATATATATTAAATAATATTTCTAAAATAGTTCTATTAAAAAGGTTAATTTTCTATGGATTATAGAGATATATAGTGTTATGTGAGTGTAATGTACAATGAGTATGTTTTTTAATTTATCTATTTTTTTGCACTGTGTTCCTACTCAATAACCTATAATGTTCTATTGATTGATCATTTCTAAGTGAAAATTCCAAAAATTGAAAATAATTATGAATTAAACATCAGGTGAATTAATTTTTTATGGAAAAGTGTATAATAAAACCATTAACCAATTAAGGAAAAATTACACTAGATGAGACCAGATTTTTTCGGCTTAACATGTTGATAATGTGTAAGAGTCTCATACAAAAGGAAGAGTACAATATATTTATATCAATTAAAAGAACCATGTCAAAAAAGGTAGAGAAGAAAAATACCCCTATGTATATTATTGATAAGTAAGAAATATTTAAGTGGAATATTTCATGATCTCTATGGTATCAATATTTTGGATCTTATAATTTTTAACATCGAGAAGATAAAGGGAGAATAAAAATAGAGATTAATGTGATCGCATTGATTTCCAAGAATATTTTTCCTTTCTATTTTCTATTCATTACATATGATATTTTTTTTAATTTAGATTTTATTTTGAAGAGATAGAATGAAATATTAGGAATCTATTTTCTTGACAAGCCTTATCATTGGAAAATATAATATCAAGGTTTAAATTTGGAAATTCTAAAGCAGTTCAGTCATTAAAGACATGCCACAAGTGAAGAAACTATGGGTTCTTGGAGAAATCATTTTACAATGTTGGATGAAGAAGTTATTTTCTCATAAACATCACTTTATGAAACATTAGGTATTGATAACTAAGAAAATTGATATCACTATAAAAGAGTAATCAATATATATCAATAATGAGGTATTGATAAAGATGAATACAATTAATATGAGTGTTTCCCACATATGAAAAGGGGAATATTTTTGAAAAATAATTGGAATTAGTGTTTCTATTTAATTTTAATGCATTTAGTCATTTTGATCCCTACTTCTCGTTTTTATCCTTAAATACCGTAGTATAGTAGCACCCAATGTTATCCCCAAATGAGGTGGCCTTTTATGAGTTTCAATATAACATTTTTTTGGTTTCTAATATTTTTTGAGATGAATTATTAAGACAGAAAAGTATAATATAATTTTTAAGAATAATAAATCAACTGAATGGAAGAAGAGAATTCAAGAAAATATAAAAGTAGTGGAATATTTTATAAATCCTCATAGGTCATCCTACTTTCATCCTTTAAAAAACATTGAAAAAATAACTATCTCAACACATGTTCTATAATAAAATTATATACATCTCATTTAGTTCCTCAAATTTAGTAAAACGACCAAGAGCTCAGCTACTAGTCTCCTTCCAGTAGGATCTTATCAATGTACTCAATGATCGCTGAGTACATTAACTCAGTTTAATCCCTCTATACTCACAATACTTGATTGAGTCCAATTGAATTTAAATAATGAGTAATGAGTTCAAACTTCTACTCGACTTTAATTAACAATATTCATTAATAGATCAACACACACCAACCATTAATGTGTTTTTCTTAGGATGAAATAATAGAAATAAATTAAGTGAATGAAAAATAAAACATAATTCAATGAAAATATTTCAATATTTTATTCTTTGGAGAGATTTAAAATTTGAAATTGAGAAAAGAAAACTTAGTGAGAAATCAACAAGTGTATCTGCTATATTTAGCCACTAAAATACTCAGCTACACATTATTGCGGAGTATGAACAACCTTTTAGAATCATCAACACAGAAATACTAGAAACTCTCTAGAATTTGTTTTAATTTAATCTCATGTCAGTATAATTCAGAAAAATTACATGTTTCTCCCCCAAAAGAATTGGCTTAAATTCTCAGCTTCCTTTCAGGACTATCATGTAGAAGAATTTAATTTCTGGACTTCTTTTACTATTTAATTGACATTAAGAAAACTTTTTGACCAACTTTTCTACCACTTCCACTTGTCTGAATTTAATTCTACTCGTGACTTACATCTGTATCCCATCAATATAATTCTATAATAAACACTTCATAAACTCATATTGGTCCACATCAGTGTCCTCTTAAATATTATACTTCAAATTGATTTGAGGTGCTTAAAATTAATGGATATAGATCCATTTAGTTGTAACATCATACTCATACAAGTGAACAGTATTACATGAAAATCCCATAATTGAACTCACAACAACACTTGCATCCATATTTTAAAAACATATAAAATATGTAGTGAGATTCTGATTCAGTGTTAAACATTGATTTTATTCTACTTTGATTGACCAGAATCTAGAAATTATCATAGATGATGTTACCCATCTTCTAGTTCATATCCTACCTCATGAATCCTCATAATGGGTTCATGAGTGATATAGCCTATCATCGATCTTCCTCAATAAGTTATCTTGAGTAGACATACAGAAGTTCATCATTATTTCTCAAATGAACTGGATTATCTAGGAAAAATCATCACCAAATCACACTAATATTTTGTTCTCTCATTCAACCTGATATTCCTCAATAAGGAATTATTGATCATTTTTCAGCTTCAAGAGCTCAAAATCATATCCTCGAATAGATCTAGTTTGTCATTTTAGAAGATTAAGAACAACAAATTGGTATCAATCTCTTTAGAATCATCCATCGATCGCCATCTTCTAGAGGTCATCTATACCACATGTTCATTGGAGGCTTCAGGTATCACCTTTTACATATGGAGATCTCAAATCTCAATGGTGGTTTGGCTCATTGGATTTATCAATAAAGACAGTGGCTCAAATTCCCCTTCAAACCATCATTTTCCATGTGCAAGATTCATCATGATGTTTCCAATTGAAAATTCTAGATCTACGGTTCAGTCATCGGTGTGACATTATCTTCATTAATATAGTTACATTGGGATAAGGAATCTACATCGTTATTATTCATGATAAAAAGATTGATCGATATTTTTTCAAGTGATTTTAATGGTGGAATCAAGGTAATAAACCTAGTTTTGTCTAGTTATAAATATTAGTATGGATCTCAGTGTTTAAAATAGAAACTCATGCTATGTTTGTTTATTGAAGGAGAATATGGTACGTGGATATTCACAAACTAGAATAATTGGATACTTGAGTGCCAAATGTTTTCCTATGTCATTCATTATTAAAATTGAAAACATAGAGTGGGGCACTATAAAATGTGCATATAGTTGTTCCAGAAAACATCAGCTACATGACCAGTTGTGGAAAATTTAGATATGTTAATTTTTGTTGTAAATGGATATGGAGAACAACTTGAAAAGTAAACTACATGAGACCTTTAAATCTTGTCTATCAAATGCTGTAGAAAATTTTTATAGATGAGTTTCAAAATTAAAAATTAAATAAAAACGAAAGATAAATAATAAATTAAATTACAATAGAAAAAATAATTATAAATTAAAATAATAAAATGAAGTAAAAAATAAAAAAAATAAAAAAATACATTAATAAAATAATTATAAAAATAATGAAAATAAAGAATAAATTTATTAAAATGAAAAGGTTAATTTAAAACACTTAATATAATATTTTAAAAAAATAAAATAAATTGAATTAAATAAGTAAAACAAAGAATATAAATCAATAATTAAATAATACCAAAAGAATAAAAATAAAAAAATAAAAATAATTTTCTCATTATATTATAAATTTTCTGAGAAATTAAAATTTTATAGTTAAATACATATTTTAACAGGAAATCAAGAGATATATTAAATTAACAAATAATGAAAAAATGTATATTAACCTATAAAAAATTATTTGATAAATTAAAACACAACTAAATTAATGAAATGAAGTGTCAAAAATTAGAAAACAATCCACCTCCAATTACATGATACTAAGCTTTTCTTTTTACTTAATAAAATAATGAGTTAAATCTATTGAAATAAAAATAATATTATGCTTGAAATACTGGTTGGCCACAACAAATTGGTTTTTAGAATAATTTTTCACATTGTATTTTCATCATGAAGTGAATATATTTACACCTATGAAATTGAATATTTTCTATGTGAAACTAATTATTGTTTTAAAAATATTATTGACAATAAAATTTTGAAAAAATATTAAATCTACTTAATTTTTCATTGAACTATAAGTCCAAATTATCTTTAACTCATTGAGAAAATACACACATAAATTGAAACCAAAATAATTATACACACTATTCATATGGGAATGCTTAATAATTAATATGAAAACATAAATAACTTATCAAAGAGAAAAAAAGAAAAAATAATGAGTTTCTACAAGTTTTTTATTTTCATTTCATGATTCATTTTAATAAATATTTTATGATTTTTAATCCAAATCAATTATATTAAGGGAAATGATAATTTTATAACATTCATTAAATATTATTATCATAGTCAAACACTTTTTAAAGAGAAATTAAAAATGATTTTGTAAACTAAATCCAATAGGTATTTGAGAATTAACCTCTTGAAAGTGGTAATACATCATTCAAACGTTATTAAAAATTAAAACCACTAAAAATAATTAATTAAAACTTGATAAAATATAAAATTTTAAAACAATTTAGGGGTTTTTTATGTGAACCACATTTTGGAACTATTTAGCACATTGGAATACCCATTCTTATACACTAAAACTTAACACTGTTCCAATTGTTGAATCAAAGGTGTATAAACATGTTTATCCAATTTAAGGTTCAAAAATAAATATAAATCACTTAGATTAAAATTATATAAAAAAATTCATATGAAATTTTAGATAACATTTAGACATAAAAAATTATTATCAACTCTCATCATGAGAAAATATTCCCTCCTGATTACCACCACAACATATTAGATCAAGAGTAAGAATTGGATGCTAGTTCATGTTCAAGGAAGTATTCAAAATGATTTACAACCAAGAATATAATATCTAGATTGACATAATACTAAAATAAACTTTTAAATAACCTGTTTAATGGTAGTTAAACACCATTTTTAATAGAAATTTCATTATGGGAAAGTTATTCCATTTCAATTCCTCAAAAAATAATAGTCAATGGCCGGAGAAGCAGTAAGAATAAGTAATAAAAACAAAAAATTGGGTAAAATTTGAGTGAATAAATCTATTGAATTAGAATCACTCCCCCATTAATTTTTTTACAAATTCCCACTTTTACCTCAAAATTATCCACCTCTAGTAGATCATTTTCAATAACCTAAATATTAATACATAATAATATTATATATAATGTAATCTAAAATATAACTAGAACATATAAAAAAAGAGGGTTGATATAATATTGTTCATCATAGAACATATCTTGATCAATGTAGATTGTAAAGCATCTGTTCTAAAATGTAAAGAGTGGTCCTTATCTGATTTTATATAGTGAATAATAGGAAAACATATTCTCATGATGACCACTTTATTCTATGTAAATATATACTAATAAATAAATTAAAATATGAACACTATAAATGGTTAGTAACTTCCTCCCATTTTTTCAAAAAAATTATTGGAATATAAAACCTATATTAGTACATTATACTCAGCTTCTAACAAAAGGAAATCATCCCCCATAGGTTACTCAACATCTTCTCGAAGTAGGTTGGGCTTATTTCCATTAATTATGATTAGAACATCCTTCCAGGATCTCTAATCTCCACAAAATCAAAAGGGAAGACCTTAGTTACAATAAATGGGCTGTCAAGTTTGAAAAACTATATACCTAGGAAATGTTTAATTATGGGGTTATACAATAAAAATTTATCTCTAATAATGACTTATTTATTTAAAATGAACTGATTTTTAATTTCCTCTATACTCTCATTATAAATATATCTAATTTTATAATAAATTTTCTTATTTATTACAAGAATTTCTAACAAAACTTACACTCTTTTCTTTCTTAAAAAAGATTCAAATTTCATGATTTGATAGCTCAAAAATAATTAATCTCTAATTCTATAGGAAAATGATGAGATCTTCTAAAAATTATACTATAAGTTGATATCCCTATTAGAGACTTATAGGCAATCATATACTCCCCTATAGAATCCTTAAGTCATAAGATCAAATCATTCCTGCTTGCGTTAATAGTTTTTTCAAGTATATGTTGGATTTCTATGTTGGACACATCATCGATATCATTCATTTGAGGATGATATAGTGAAACTAATTTATTACTAACCTCATATATTTTTAGAAAATATTCCAAATTTCAATTATATAAATGTTTTCATTGGTCTATGAGGATAATACATGGAATTTAAATCTACAAAACATATTTCTCTTTATAAATTGGGATACCACTCTAGCATCTTCTATTCTAGTTGATACATATTCAACAAAATTAAACACATAGTAAATAATATGAAATACATAGAAATAACTAGAGGAATTAGGAAAGTGACTATAAAATACACTCCCTAAACATCAAATAAATCACCTAAGAAACAATTTTGTTTATGGAATATATTGTCTTTGGGAAACTTTTCCTTAAAATTTACATGCTTTACAAGATCTAAAAAAATAATGTAAATATTTGAAAATAGTGGGCTAAAATAAAATTGAATCCAACACATTCCTAGCAGTAATCATTGACCTAAGATAGAACCCACAACTCAAACTATATTAGAACTTCAGTATAGAATAAATATAATAATTTTGGATAAAATACATAATAGTCTGACCATTTCCAAAATAACATATTTAAGTATTTTCCCAAATATATTTCCTTTAGTCACAAAAAATTTCAGCATCTTTCTACCAAGATAAGAAATGAGTAATAAATTCATTATCAAAGTAATTAAAATAACATAAATACATGGTATCTTGTTAACAATAGTGGAATATCATCTCTCATAAGAAAAAAAATTCTAATAGGATCAAAAAAATATTTATCTAAAAAATGTAAAATTGGCATCATACTCAAATTATTTGACACCATGTTCTCAATTCCATTCCTATCTAGGATCACTATATCAAATTTTTGAATCAATAAGATCCATCTATTTAGATGAGAATTAGGATTATTTATTTTTCATGAGATATATAATAGTATAATTATTCATTATAATCATAACTATAGATCCCAAAAGATATCATATAAAC
Organism: Viscum album; assembly: GCA_963277665.1. NCBI lineage: Eukaryota > Viridiplantae > Streptophyta > Magnoliopsida > Santalales > Viscaceae > Viscum > Viscum album. The sequence continues at coordinate 1,689,651,543 of OY728137.1, read as the reverse complement.
TTATCAATGGAAAAAATGGATAATAATTCTTTCTCAATTGTGGAGTAATTGGGCTGGTAAGAATCAAAAGTCTTAAGAGAATAGGAAATGACATGTCACTTACTCTCCCTTATTTTCCCATGAATACCTATAAAATATAATTCTAAAGCATTAGTCATCATTTCAAAAGGAAATTCTTAAATAATTTTTTGAACTAATGGGGGGGGAATAGGTTTTTTAAAGTTTATTAAAGGCTTACTTACACTTACCATTAATGAAAGAAGGAATTTATTTCTGTATAAGTCTTTTCAAAAGCAATGAAATAAAACTTAATTATTTTATGAATCTTTTATAAAACCCAGCATGGTAGAGAAAATATCTAATATAATTCAAAATATTAAGAAAGGTAGTGAAGATATAATATCAACCTCATACTTTTCTACTTGAATCACATTCTAGGTCATTTTCTAACAAATAATTATTCCACTATCAACCATAAAATGTAATTACTCAAAGTTTAGAAACATGTTATTCTCAATGAAAACTCTATGCATGGCCTCTAAACATATCATATAGATCTAAAAGGATGGGACATAAACTGTAATTACATACATAAACACCCCTATAGATTCCATAAGAAAATTTGAAAAAATAATAATCATTCATCTTTTGAAGGTGTCAGGAGAATTACATAGTTTGAGTGGAATTTTCAAATAAGGAATGGTAGATAATGGACATGTGACTGTTGTTTCATCGAGTTCCTATTCAAATATATGAATATGGAAAATATAGAAAATCCATTTAGGAAGAAATAATGGGATTGTCTAGATAAACTTTCAAGGATTTGATCAAGAAAAGTAAAATTAAAGTGGTCCTTTCAAATCACTAAGTACATCCTTCTATAATTAATGTATACCCACCAATTATTGGGTAACCTAACATTAACTAACTCTCCAAATTCATTGTTAATAGATATGAATCCTCTATTTTTAGGAAAAATCAAAATTGGACTTACACATATACTATCTGAAATGGGAAAATTTATACCTACATTCAATAAGGTAGTCACCTCCTTTTTAACCACTTCCCGAAGGTTAGGATTAAATATCCTTAAAAATGGTCTAACTAGTTTGGAAATATAATCTAGATGAATCCTATGCATACAAACTGATGGATTAATTCATATTAAGTCATCTAATTACTAGGATATATAATTCTTATTATTATTAGGGACCTATAAAAGTTTATTTTCAAGTTCAATAGAGAACCAAATTGTTATTATAATATGTATTTTTTTCTTCTATGTAGGCATATTTTAATTTTTCTAGAAATTGGATCGTGTTTAAGTTCGGATGGGATATCCTCTCTGGAAAAAACAATTTCTTTTCATTATTTGAGCTAAATTTCATCCATGAAATCATATCCTATAATTGAAAAATTAAAAAATCCTAGAAAATAAGTGTAATTATTATGAAGCAGTGAATATTTTCTACCCTCAAAAGAAATTCATATTCAAGTTCACAAACATGAGGTGACTCTCTGATTACATTTTGAGTGGATTTTATGTTCAAAACAATATATTTAGAAGATAATATCTTAGATAAGAGAAATACATTTTCACTGTTCTATCATCGTTAGAAGAATATAGTTCAGTTTTATCCATTTCATGTTCAATTTCCAACAACAGTACATATTTCATGAAATTCTAAATAATTATAATCATTCTCTATATCATATTCATTAAAAAATTTATCCTATTTTTAGAAATTACAAAATAAAATTTTATTTTTTCCAAAAATAGATTTAATTTTAGATTCATCATTAAGGAATATCTCAAAACATACTATTTAAATGGATTCATTATCATGAATGTGTTCATTTAATAAATAATTCATAGGTCGATTATCATTAAAAAAATAAAGTACCAACAATATAGAAAATTATTCGGTCATGTTAACTTTATATACATAATGTCCTTCCATAGGGTGTTTTATTGATTCAAAGATTCATCTTTTTTCGATATTTTGTAAAAACACTTAAGACATAGTCCCATTATAAATGTCAATTATAGCCTTATAAATTTTTAATAATGGTATTCCTAAAATCAAGGGTTCATGTAAACATAATATATCTTCTTTCATGCATAAGAAATTAAATTTAGTATAAAAAAAGGTAATTTAGCCTTACTATCACATCCTCAATGACTCCAAAAATATTATCTAAGATCTTATCAGATATATGCATGATAATACTCAAATCATTAAGCTCTAAAACATGTATATATTAAACAATAGAATAAAGAAAATCATTTAGAGTGGCTCCAAAATCCATCATTTCATTTTAAATTCATGTTATCTATTTACCCAAGGAATATAAATATATATAGATCTTTAAATTAATATGATGTGGGTGTTAAATCCTGGATGAAATATTCCTTCCCAATTTTACTTTCTCACATCTCTTGGACTTACTTTTGTGGGTGCACATTTCCCTTAGAAAATTAGCCAACCGAAGGATCTATTACAAAAATCTAATAAAGGGATATTATACTATACTTTTTTAAAATTCTGATTCACCTCTTTATCCATTTCAATTTCAAAAAAAAATTATAGGAGGAAAACCTGAAGGATAAGGCATTAGGTCTCCATAAATTTTCAAATCGTCCTCAACATTTTTCTTCCCACTATAAGTTCCCATTAGGTTTTTAAAATTCCTATCGGTTCTTTAAAGATAGATTTAATTTTTTCTACTTGCTTTTATTATTCTTCAGTTTTTTGGACATAATTTCAATAATTGGTTCAATATGTTACAAAACAATTTTAATAAGTGATTTTGTCACATTATCATGTGATTTTCCACTATTTTTAGATGTAGAACTATATTTTTCATGGTCCTATTGATTGTTTTCATCTTGGGGTGTTTTTAATTTCAGTTCCACTTCTCAAAATTATATAAATAGGATTGTCTCTTCTTTTCATGATTACTATAGGTTATGATAGAAATATACCACCTATCTGATTTTTTTAAAACACTTATTTCACTTTCCAGTTGACCCATTTGAGTTACCGTGTTCTGTAATAAACTTTTTTATTTTTGAGAAATATCATGTTTCTTCTTAACCATCTATTCAAGGTGTGATTCAATTATTTTATTACCTTATTTTCATAGAATTTATTGATTTTGAAAATTTGATAAATTCCCACTATCTTGGTTTTTATATTTGTTTTTATTTTACCAAGGATTTTGATCAATAATTTAAGGTTAAATTTTTTTATTTGGCTGAATATTTTTCCAGATCCTATTATTTTTATAGCAATTCATGCCTTGGATAAAATTTTGATTTGATTTATAAGGATTAGTTTGAATTTTTTGAGTTGGGAATTGACTATTTAGGTTGTTTTGGAATTTTTTCAAGGATTTATACAATTATAAGATTTATAATTCTCTTGAAAATAAATACATTGATGATTAGAATTTTCAGTAATAGAAAAAATGTCAAGTGCATCAAAATGAGATAAATTGGTTTTTATTGAGATTATGAAGTGATAGAGTTAGTAAATTTTTGTCTTATCAAACTAGCATGATCTCTTACTTAAAACTCAATTAGGATATTTTCAAAATTGAATGTATACACTTAAATATTTAAATAGATTAAACCCATAGTACAAAATTTCTATGAATTTTTAGCCATGTTTCAGATGAGATTCCTATCACCTATGCGAGTCTTATAAACTATCACTACTATTACAAAATAATCTATCATGCTCTTATACATCAAAACAAATCCATCATAAAAATATTGGATAAAGTGATGGTGGAAATATGGTGGTGAGGATAGTTAGATCATAACTTTATAAGTCTCCCATAATACTCATGGAATGTTTCCCTATGGAATAGCCTAATACCACATATATCTTTTCTTATCATGGTAGTCCCAAAGGTAGGGTATTTTTTTATAGAAATATCTATTTAAGCAGGTGATAACTCTATATTAATGTGGATTGGGAGTAGTAGAACCACTCATTAGCCACCCCATCTAGAGAAAAGAGAAATTCCCACATCTTGATATAATACCCAATCAATCTTTGGGGTTTTATAGTGATATACATCATGTTAAATTCTTATGGGTACTTGTGGGGATCATCACTAGATGAAATAGGAAATTTTTGAAGGTGATGGATCATTCTAGATCATAGGTAAAAACCTAGGGATATATTAGTGTAGCCTAATAAATTATATTTGATATTATAATCAAGAGAAGTGAGGTCCTTCAAGGTTTTTTCCACCCATGTTTGTTAAATTTTAAAAGTATTATATTTGGATGAAATTTACTTTTATTGCTTTTTATGTTTTAATTTTTTATATATTTTAAATTTCATTGACTTGTTTATTTTTTTCTACTATTATAGTTTTCATATTTTATGAGTTTTACATTTATGAATTTTAAATGTTATTTTGTGAAATAAAGTAGGATATTTTATTCTTTAAATTATTTTTTTTACAAAATTGTAAACTAGCTATTTTAGATGAATAATATTTTTAATGTTTTTTAAACTCCATAGAATCCTCCCCAGTAATGGAAGCAATTGAATTTCAAGTTTTTTAGTCCTGTGAAACATTGATTATTGTTTTTATCCATAAATACAATAATATGGAATCACCAAATGTTATCTCTCAAATGAGACTTCTATTCATAAGTTCCTTGTCATGAATTTTAATTATTTATATTTATTTATATTTTTATGGTAATTTATAATATAGAAAATACAATTCTATATTTTTAGTACAATAAAAAAGTAAGAAATCATAGAATTAAACAAAATGTAAAATAGGTGACTTATTCTAGTAGTTCTCATGGATCACCCTATCTTTGTCCTTTTAAAGGATTGAGAAGAAAATATATTTATCAACACACATTTTATGATCACATTACATTTGTATCATTTAGTTCATATATTTGAGTAAAATAGTGAATATTTCAGTTTTTGGTCTCCTTTCAATAAGAGTCAATCAATGTACTCAATAATCATTGGGTATATTGTATTATTCAACTCCCTCTATGATCATTGTCCTTGATTGGGGACTAAGAAATTTAAACCAAGAGGATCGAGTTCAAATAATAATAATAATGAATATAAAAGACTCATTAAGAGATCAAAACACTTTAATTAGTAATGTTCTGTTATCAAAATGAAATAAAATAAATAATCAAAGTGACAAAAAAATTGAACATTGATAAATGAATGTGTTTTAATATTCAATTATCTATAGAGAATAACTATCTAATATTGAAATAATAAAACTAATAGATAAATTATCCGGATTATATATATTATATTTGGCCACTAAAATATATATCCACTCATAATCATAGAGAAAAAATGACCATTGAAATTCATCAGTATCTATTATAGCATCATCTCTCTCTAAGATCTTTTGGTATTCTCCCATGTCACTTCGATTCAGAAAAGTTATCTATTACTACCCAAAAACCATGAACTTATATTATTTACCTAATTTTGTGATATCAAGTGAAATCATTTAATTTTTTTCTTCTTTTATAGTTTATGTAACTTTAATAGAAATCTTAAACCAACTTTACCAACATTGTATCATTTAGAATTTAATGCTTCTCCTAATAATCATTTATAGGAAATTTATTTAATTATATATGAAGAACTTTCTCAAATATGCCTCAAAAAAATTAGTTTACTCTTTAATTTTTAGCTTAAAAAAATTGAAATGCTTGAAATCAATGTCCATGGATTCAGTTGGTTGTACTAGAATAATACCCTTTGAGATCAGTCATGCCTGAAAATTCAACAACTCAAATCATAACAATACTTAAATAAAACATCTATAGATAGATAAAAAATATAGGGATATCCTAATTCTATGTTTGGATTTGATTTAATTCTACTTGGATTGATAAGAATCTATCAATTATCACAAAGGACTTTACTCATCATCAAGTTCATTTCCTACCTTCGGGAATATTATAATAGGTTCATCAGAGAACATTCTTGGTGTTTATCTTCCATAACAAGTTATCTTGAGTAGAATATAACTTTTTCATTGGAATTTGTCAAAAAAAATTATATCTAGAATGGGGATATCATCTTCAATTTAGAATCCACATTGGTGCCCATATTTGACTAGATCTTTGTCAACATTCCATCATCAGTGGACCATCATCTTCAAGAGCATAAAATTAAATACTGACATTCTTCAATAACTAATAATAATATAAAAACATATTTCCAAATAATATATAAGTGAAACAATTTCTAGATATAAGGCGATGCACGTTAGAAAATGGTCAAAGGAAGGAAAATTCCAAATAAGTACTTTCGCCAAAATTTATTTTTGGAAGGCACTTTCCCAATAAGCACATTTTCAAAAAGATCTATTTGGAATGTGCTTTTCAAAAAATAACCCTATACTTAAATATTTAGAAGAGGAACTTTCCAGAAAAGTTCTTTCTTTAAAATTAATATTCAGACGACACTTTTCTAGGAAGCACCATACAAAAAGTTCTACGAGAAGGTGATTTATAAGATAATGGCTTTTATTCATCACTAAAACATGCTCATCCTAGATCTTATCATGTATAGTTGGCTCCCCCATTGTGATTACTCTACTCCATCACAGTTCCTCCACTTTAAACTCTCATAGTCGGTGTTGGTTCTTCTCATTGTTGACCACTTTAGTGAAATAATCCTCTACTCTCTATCGAAAAATTCAATGTTCTGATTCAACACACTCTAGATCCCACCTCCCAGCAAAGCATAGATCTAGTTTTTTGAAACTATTTTATGAAACCCCAGAACATTTATGGTCTTTCTTCCAATTTGGTATACTCAAATCAATATCATATTTTTTTGGCAATGAATATATCTAGTTTTTGGGAACCCATTTATGCAACCCATGAAATTGGAGGCACCCATACTACTAAGGATACTTGTGAAAAAATTTCCATCTTTTACTATAGTTAAGGGTGGAATGGTCACCCCATCACAAACACCGTCAACATTCCATTCATGATTTCTCATTATGTGAATATCCATTTGTGAGACCTTGTTCTCCAATATGATTTCACGAAGACAATTAATATACAATAGGTATTTTTTAATTTAAATTTAATTTTTGGTTAATTTAATTAAATTAATATTTATTTTATGTTATATTATTTTGATAGAATTGAAAGTTTTTACCTTGAAATTTGTTTTTTTATTTTTTATTTTTTATTTATATTTAAGAAATTTGTGTTATTAAATTTTTAGGGTTCAATGTTTTGGATTGTTTTATGGTTGGAATTTTAATTTTATAGTATTATTTTAATTAGATGATAACTATATCAATTTATTGGCTATATATATATATTATTTAATTGTATAAAACAAATTAATAAATTAATTAGTGAACTTATTATTACGATATTTATTGAATTGTATAATATATATATATATATTAATTTTTTATTTTAATTAATATATATGTTATTTCACTATATAAAATATATTATCTTTTGGTTAATGAATAATTTCCTAATTAATATATTATTACATGGTAAAAAGATATTAATTAGTATGTTAATTGCAATTTTATATTTTAAGTTAGACAAATTGATTTTTTTGTAATTAATTTCAATTTATAAAAACATTAAATAAAAAAATTAAATTTCATATTTGATGATAAATTATATATTTTTGAAAAGAAAAATGAAATTGTTATTTAATTTGAATATTAATTTGTAAAATTTATTTTTTTAATTTTCATATTTTCATTATTTCATTGTATAATATATATATATATATATATATATATTATTACATTGTATAAAATAAACATATAGTATATATATTTATATTAATAATTTAACTACATGAATATTTTCGTATGAATTATTTCATTTTATTATGCATGTGTGTGTGTATATATGTTATTTAACTGTATTAAATATATTAGTAAATTAAATAGTGATTTTTTTAATAAATATATTATTATAGTGTAAGATATATATATATTAATATAATATTACATTGTATTTTATTTTGGTAATATACATTAATTTATTATTCTAATAATCAAATATTATATAATTATTATATCATTATATCATAATTAATATATTTCACTACATTGTATAAAATATATTATTTGTTAATTACTAATTTGGTAATTAATATACTATTTCATTGTAAAAAATATATATTAATTAGTAAGATAATTTTAATTTAATAGTTTTAGTTATTGGAATTAACTGTTATGTAAATTTCAATTGTATAGAATATATATATATATATATATATATATATATAATTTCATTCTGTAGAATAAACTCATGTATATATATATATATTTTAATATTCCATTACATTTAATTAAAATACCATTACTTAGTATTTAATATTAATAAACCATTATCTAATGCATCATGACCACCCATTATCGCTGCCAGTTTCATCTATTCTCAGAAAAATTATAATCAAAATAATAATATTTAAAATTTTATGGTTTTAGATTTATCTTAAGAAATATATATGAATAAATTTAACCTAAATTTTAATTTAAAATAATAGTTTTGGGAGTATGGCCGAAATGTTGCATGCGTTTTTATATCATGGAGGTGAAATAATAGATGACGAATATGAAACAATGTATATTGGTGGTCATGTAAGATTAGTAAATCTTACTGGATGTGTCAGGATAAGCACAGTTAACAATAAAATTCACAATTGATTGATGTTTACTGGGAATCAGTGTATATCATCTGTTATTTATAGATTTCCTCAAACTTGAAAAAATATATATTACATATGTAATCATTTGGTCGATGATGAGGATTTAACACTTGCTTATGATACATACCAAGAGCATGGAATACCCAGTCTAATGAAATTTTATATTGATGTTTGTATAATTGAAGATACCACTCATATCAAAAAAAATATTAGATGATGTTGAGGGGTACATATTTACAAATGAGAAAGTTTTTTAAGGGTGGATCAGGTGAAAAAATACATATAGGGAAGAGAAAATATTTTAGATGATAGTATATGTAGATGTTCCTACAACATCTGTTTTTTGTAGATGATCCACATATGTGTGTGATCAATGATGCCAATGAAGATCTTTCCAAGGATGAGTAAGTACCTAATAGAGAATATGATATAATTCCAATAAATGATCTAGAAATCCAACATTCATGACCAGTGTAAGCATCACATTATATTACACCAATGGTTCTATTGTCTTATTGGAATGGAAGGACACCAATAACTGAGTTCCTAGGTATTTTCCAACAATGAAATGTTAGAAGGAATAATGATGAATTGTTTGTTAGAAGACAATTTGAGAGAAAATAGGCATTTAAAACTATTATAAAGCATTACCATATAATGAGTAATTATTTTTAACTCATGGATGAGTTAATAAGATGGATATTTTATTTAAAATTTCAATATTTTGGTGACACATGCATGATGCGGTTGTGATCTACCCTTGTCATAAATTAAACATTTTGCAAATTATAAAATTTTCATGATCACACATATCTTTGAATCCATGGAAGACTTAAAATCATAGAAACCTCAAATAAACATTCATATTCTCTATTATTATTTGTATGATCAGAGTTAATAAGGATGTTCATGTCAATTTAATATAGGAAGACATGGAGAGTGTGTATTGATATAAACTCTCATACAATAACACGTGTCTTAAGAAGAATAAATCTATTTAAAAGGTTTCTGGCAATTGGAAAATGTCATTTCAGGTGTTTACTTATTGGATGGAGTGATTGGTGTAGACTGTTTAGGTTGTTTATCAATTTTAAACAGTGAAGCATGTGGTGAACAATCATGTATCTATAAAAAAAGTCCCATTTCATCAAATATTTTGGGCATTCCTTCTATAGTTCACAACATTCATGCACTGAAAATGATTCATACAAGTGGATAAAACTTTTCTATATGTAAATTATAACGATGTTCTCATTATTTCTTCCACATGGGATAAAAATAGAAGTCCCATGCCAATAGATTTTACAATTGTAGAAAATGAGAATCTGAACTTTTGGAGTTTGTTTCAATCTTTTCTACATGTTCATGTTATTGATAAGCATGAAATATGCCCTATTTTGAATCTTCATTATGCTATAAAATAAGTAGTGAATAAAGAGGATTCTAGTTTTTTATCCCCCATTCCATCCATCGTTACTTCATGAGAGATATTGCGAGAAATTTACATAAAAAATTTCACAATGAAAATGTGAAAAAAGAAATCATCAACTTAGGTATTGGATATAATTATCTGCATATTCAGTACATATGAATATTTTATATCAATGTTCACCTTTTTAAAAATTTATCACATGCCTTTATATCATATGAACCAAGACAACATGTTTTACTTAAAATAATGGAATAAATAACAGAAATAAATGAGAATTCCTATAAGTACATGATTCTCATACCAAATAAAAAATGGTTGTTGGAATTTGATGAAGGGAAGAGATATAGGAACATTACTAAATAATTGTTGAATAAATTAGTGGAAACATCAATGGGGTTAGATAATTACCAGACATGGGTATTATTTCTTATTAACCTTATAGATGTGTCAAATATATAATTGAAAAATATGAAGATAAATAGAAATAACTACTATAGGGTCATTGATACTCAAGAAGTTTTTGAAAGGAGATTGGGGTTAATCAAAACCATAACACATCGTATTAGGTGCATTGTCTTCACAAGATGGGGAGTCATATTGAAGTTGAATAGGTTTAATATGATCAGGTAATGCCCTTTAATTTAATAAATAAACTTATGAATGTGGTTACTTATAAGAATACAAGATGCCATTTTCACATGTACATGCATCATGTTCTCATATTCACCTCTCATGGGAGAGTTATGTCGATCCAGTGTATCAAATCAACATGTTGAATAATTTATACAGTGCATAGTATAGACTAACTAAAGATGTTTCAATATTAAATTCCCCTTAGCATCTTCCAAATTTTGTTCTAAATCTATCACGGTTGCGTGAAAAAGTTTGTTCAAAATCTATACGTATGAGAAAAAAATGGATTTGCCTTAGGAGAAAGGGATGCATCATTGTTGTGGAAGGTGTAGGGAAGAGGGACATAATCACAAAAAATGTCCTCGAATGATAACATGATGGTTCATCATCAAGGCACACTTAATTTGTTTTAATATTGGTTTATTGTTACAATTGTATTACATTCCATGTAAAAAGGTTTATTAGATGAATAATTTCCATTATCTTATTTTTTGTTCCACTCAACATACATATTTTTTAATATATTTATCTGTTTATCATTTATCTTTCCATTTATATTGATGGAATATTCATAGATATATCCAATCTCTAATGATCCATATTTTCTTACCACACATATTGATCATATATCATAGTACTTATGGGATAGTGGTGAAGATCGAATACTAAAATTCTACAGATCTCATCACTTTCACCACAATATCCCACCAGATCCTATCATACCTTATTTTCATTTGTATGCATTCTATAGGTTGTGAATTTGTGGGTATATACCCACTGATGGATTACTCAATTCTTTATTGGTTTAGCGATGGAGACCAGAGAAACATACATTTCACATTACATAGTTGGAGATGATGATTACATTATAGGATGTATCTATATTATTGGGTATTCCTATATTTATAGATTTTGTTACAGGCCTGATGACATATTGTTAGGATTACATTTTATAGAGATATTTGGACTTATCATTATGAGACATGCTGAGGACCCTTAGACATGGTAGGTTGTAGATGTCTAAGTTGGACACTCATTTCACCTCTATTGATCCAAATAAAGATGAGGTAAAATTGCATAGATATGCATGATCATACATTCTGCGATTAATTGTAGGTAATTTAATTTCATATCACTCTGGATTATGTGTTCATTTGATACTCCTACCTATTCTTGGATATTTTAAGCATGTTGGCGGTATAGTTAGGGTTCAAAATGTTTGGAATATCTGTATATAGAGTTGTATAGGTAATCTCACATGAAGGTGAATGAGATAGGTGCTTATTATCTGTTATTACAAGTGTGGGCAAGGATTCAATTTCCTACACATACAACCCAGTTTGCCTCTGATTTACCACTTGATGCATTGCATATGGTCCCATTTACTTATATTTACTTTAAAATATTAATACACAGTTTTCTTCCAATCTCATATACTAAATATATAAGTTCATATTTTTTTACATTTTATTCATAGGTGTATCTATTTGAAGAAATATGTATATATCACTGCACTTTCCATTTCATAATAACGTCTTATATTTGATTTTTTTTTCATTTACGATGTATACATGAATCACTATTGATATAATTGTATGTTCTATATTTAAATACTGATAGAATTTATTTATTTGTGTATATTAGTTAGAATCCATATACAGGTGAGAATCTAGGAAATCTTCTAGATTATTATACGATGGCATTTCATCATTCTACTATCATGGTTCCACTGATTCATTTTCATATTTTTGAGTGACATTGACCCGATAGGGTCATTAGATCGTTAAAATATCAACAACCTAATACTAGGCCACTGAGGAAGATTGTAGAGGTGCACAATATTTGAAATATAGGAAAACATGATTTGTATTAGCATATTATACACAAGAGATACATATCATTGTGGGATACTCATGAGTAGTGTTGTGTTAATAGATATTTTGGAGAATGTCTTCATCAGGGCCCCCACATTGAGTATTTTCTCTGGTATATATGAGTGACCAGATAATTTATCACTCATCTGGGAGAGACATATTATACATCGGTAATTTAATTTTATCACACTTATTGATTATTTATTATGAACTTGTTAATATATTATTTAATTTTTTTTTCAGGGTGACATGATTGATCGAGTCCCTAATGTGATCACTTTCAAGACAAGGGATTTATTCACTATTAGTGACTTGAGTTTAGTTCTTGATTTTATGACTAGTTCATTGCACAGTGCTAAGAGCATCTCTCTACAGTCATACCATTCTCCTCACCATCATCTCATTCCACCAAAATCTATGGTTGATCACTCAGTCATCGATGATGTATGACCTTCACCCTGACTTTGTTCATGTCATTCCACTTCTCATACAGCTCTAGATACAACTACGCAGCCACCGACTAGAATGTTATCATGCATGGTTCCATCAAAAACATCCCCCACACTTACTTATTTGGAGTGGGGCACCAATAAAAACCCACCAAATGGACCTTACTCATTACATATGTTGTCATTAAAGACATTCCCCACACACCCTTATTCAATGTGGGTAACCGGTTATCAAACTAAGTTTGATATTGTGACCTTTATGACATCTTTATCTCCATCATTTGAACATTCCTAAGACTGGGGCACTGGTTGGGGGATTCCACTTTGTGATTTTGATTGCCCGAATCTAGCTACCTTGCAGTTACCTCTACAACACTTGAGTGGACAGGATATTGCTACTAGTTCTGCTATTAGACACAAAACTGAGGACACTACACTTGGACATGTAGCTGGGGACATCTCACATGGACCTATAGGTGAGCACACTACTGAACCTACAAGATTGACTAGTCAACATGGGCATACTATCATAGAGATGAGGTGTGGGATTGGAGGAAAAATACATACTAATAGGCATTGATGATATATTACTTTCACATTTCATTGAATTCAGAATTTTAATTATGTATAATAGTATATACTACTAAATAATCATTGGTTCTATTTATTCATTAAAAATTGAATCTGCTGACTTTCATATTTAATTGATTTAAATTTTTTAATTATGTATAATAATATATATTATTTAATAATCATCGGTGATATTTTTTTTTTAAAATGGAATTTACTGACTATTATTTCCACTTGTATTGAGAAAACAACACCTATGTTTGAAGTGCTGGTAGTTCCTATAATTTAAAACTCAATCTACGGTTTTTGTGTGATTTCAATGAAATCCGAGCTCATTTGGCTTTCTCTCCCCCAATGGCATATGTTTTTAAAGACCAAAATTTTATAAGAACCCTCTATTTAGTTTGTTCGTGCACATCACATTTTGTATTGACACGTAATCTACTCATTCACGTCAAAAATAATTCTAAGATAGGGTTCATATGATTTCACATCAACTGGACATCCTTTTTTATGGTTTCAATAGTTAAACTCATGTTTCAACATTTTAAATTACAAAAACTATGTTTTATATTTTCTTTGAAAAATGACACCTCAGTTTGATGTACCATCCATTCATAAAATTTGAAAATCAATCTACAGTTTTTTCAGGTGATTTCAATGTAATTCAACCTCATTTGGCTAGATCACCCTTTATAGTGCATGTTTTTTAAGACCTTCATTTTATAAAAACATATTATTCAGTGTGTTCGATCAAATCTCATGGCATATTGATGCACTGTATACTTTCACATGTAAAAAATAATTCTAAGACAACATTAATAAAAAATTTCATCGGTTGGAGATAAATTTCTATGGTTCCAATAGGTAATGGAATTATTATCATTTTAAATTACCAAAATAGTATTTTCTTTCATCTTGAGTAAATGAAACCTCAATTTCATGTGCCATTAGTTCCTAAAATTAAAAAAAAAATCTACAATTATTTCCATGTGATTTCATAGTAATCCAATCTCATTTGGATGAATCATCCTTTATGCCGCATGTTTTTAATGACGAACATTTTCTAAGACTTCCTTGTGCATTACATTCAAGAACATCGCATATCTTATTGATGTGATGTCTACTCACAAGTGTAAAAAATAATTCTAAGAAAACATTGATAATATTTCAAATCAATTGGATATCATTTATTGTGGTTTAAATACTTATATACATGTTTCATAATTTCTAATTACTAAAACTGCATTTTTCATCATCCCAGGAAAAAGAAACCTCAGTTTGATGCATTTTTGATTCCTAAAATTATTAAATTAGTATAGGGTTGTTTTGTGTGTAATTTCACAGCAATCTAAGCTCATTTAGCTTACTCTCCCTCTATGGTGCATGTTTTCAATGACCAATATTCTCTAAAAATTTCTTATTTAGTCGATTTGAGCACATTACACACTAGATTAACATGTCGTTTTCTTCCAAAAGTCAAAAATAATTATAAGAAATCATTAATTTAATTTCACATCATTGGGAGATAGTTTTCAATGGTTTTAAGAGTTAAATGCATTTTTAAGTGTTTTAAATTATTAAAAATGTATTCTTCATCATATCAGGAAAACAACACCTCTGTTTAAGGTGTTGTGGGTTACTAAAATTAAAAAACTAATCAATGGTTGTTTTTATGAGATTCACTATAATTTGTGATCATTTAGTTGGACTTCCCTCTGTGGTACACATTTTTAAAGATTGATTTTTTCTAATAATTCATTATTTAGTCCGTTCTAGAACATGACATGTTTGATTAATGTGTCATCACCTCACACATCTAAAAAAAATCTAATATATATCTAATAATATTCCACATCAATTGTACATAGTTTTCAGTGGTTTTAATAGTTAATGTCATGTTTTAGTGTTTTAAATTTATGAAACTGTGTTTTTCATTATCTCGTGCCAACAACACCTCTTCTAGACATGCCATCAATTCCTCAAATTCAAAAATAATTCTATGATTTTTCCATGCGATTTAACATCAATTGAAGCTCATTTGGTTATCTTTCCCATTGTGGTGCATGTTTTTAAAGACCAAAATTTTATAAAAACTACGTATTTATCCATTCAATTATATTTCACGTTGAATTAATACGTCCTCTACCTGCACATATAAAAAATAACTCTACTTCAACTTTCATAAGATTTCAAATCAATTGAATATCATTTTCTATGGTATTAATAATTAAATATATGTTTTAGTGTTTTTAATTATTGAAACTACATTTTTCTTCATCTTGGGAAAATAAAACATCTGTTTGAGGTTCTGTCCGTTCTTTAAATTGAAAAATCTATAAATGGTTGTTTTCGTAGTATTTCATAGAAATTCAAGTTCATTTGGCCAGCTTTCCCTCTGTAGCGCATGTTTTAAAGACCAAAATTTTCAAAGAACTCATTTTTTAGTTTGTTCGAGCACATGGCAAGTCATATTGATGAGATGTCTACTTTCACATCCAATAATTAATTCTAAGACAAATTTGATGAGATTTTGACCTCAATTGGATATCATTTTCTTTGGTTTTAATAGTTAAATAAATGTTTTAGCGTTTGAAATTACTAAAAGCGCATTTTCCATCGTATTGGGAAAACGACACATCAATTTGACGTGTTGTTGGTTCCTAAAATTCAAAAATCAATCCTTGGTTATTTTCAAGTGATTCCATAGCAATCCAAGTTCATTTTTTCAGGTCTCTCTCTATTGAGAATGTTTCTAAAGACATTAATTATCGAAAAACTCTTTATTTAGTCCGTTTGAGTAAATTTCACATCGGATTGAAGCACCAACTCACATGTCAAAAATAATTTTGTGACATATTTCACAAGATTTCATATTAATTGGATATTTTTTTATGTGGTTTTAACAACTAAATGAATGTTTCATCATTTTAAATTATTGAAACTATGTTTTCCATCATCTTAGGAAAATGAACCCTCAGTTTGAGGTGCTGTCAATTCATATAACTCAAAAATCAATATGATATTTTTTCCTATTATTTTAAAATAATCTAGGTTTATTTTGACAACTCTCCCTATGTGGCATACGTTTTTAAAGAGTGGCGTTTTCTAAAAACTTCTTATCATGTTTCAGGTAGGTGAATTCAGAAGCCTATAAAATTTAAACTATAATACCAATGTAAATGGAACTTAGAAAAGGAATTAGAAATATATGAAATAGTTAAAAATAAAAAAATTAATAAATATTACAATGCATATATAATTTACACGATACAACCATTATTAATTCAAAAAATAATAGTTACACTTAAAAAAATTTATGCATATAAAATATTGTATCAATAAAATCAATATGAAATTTAAAACATTGACTGTGAAAATAAAAATTAATTGAAATTAAAAGGTATGTCAAAAAATAATATGTAATAAATAATAGTTATGTTATTATTATTAAATATTATGAATTACATTCTTAATAAATAATTAATATATTTTAAAATAATTATAAGAATTAAATCAATAATTATGAATATTGATGTGAATAATATATTTTTTAATGTAAGTAATAAATAAATTAATAATACAATTTTAAGTAAATATTATTTAATTTTCTAATATTGATTTAATTTTTGTTAATATTAAAGTCATTATCAACAAGTTATAATACAATTATTAATCATTTATAATAACCATAAAGATATATAATTAATATTGAAATAAAAAATGAATAAATAAATAATATTTTTAAATATTATATATAATATAATTATTTATGTTTTTAATACTAATAAATAATAATATAATTAATTTTTTTAATTATAAATAATTATTAAGTCCAAATGATTATATTCACATAATTATTATTTAATAATAGAAATATTTAATGACAATATGATTGTAATTTATTAGACAATAAAAATAAAATAATAATTACTTTAACAGATAATATATTATTTTTTATATTGAATAATAATTTTTTTTATTTTTTTATTTAATAATTAAAATATTATTAACTAAATTGAAAATAAATAATTAATATTTAATAGATTAATAATTATTATTATTTTTAAACATCAAATTATATATAAACATATATATTATTTATGGAATTATTTATAGTTACTATTAGAAATTATAGTGATAATATTTTTATTATTAATTACATAATCCATCACATTATATATAAACAAAACAAAAATAAAATATTTTTTTTGAAAAAACACAAGGCTTGATGCTTGTTAGAAATATGCATTGTTGAAAAGGTTTCTTAAGAAGGCAGTATTCTTAATATATTTTATATAGAAGGCGCATAATAAGTAGGTGCATTCTATAAAATTTATTTAAAGAAGGAACTTTTAAATTCAATTCCAGAAAGCGTCTTTTAAAAGGTGCTCTTCCGTCTGTGAAACATCTCGGTGCCGAACGATACATTAGGAAAATGTTTCCCACAACTGTATAATGTGGAAATAATAGAAAATTTTTCTTTGTAGCCTCAAAGAGATCCTATTCTAAATTTTTAAAGCTTCCGAACAACAAATGAGTATCAACATCCTTGGCATCGTCAGTTTTTCATTATGTTTAATAGATCGTCTCAACAACGAGTTCCAAGGTTGCTCCGTGTATCACATTCCACATACAGTGAGATAGGATCTCAATGGAGGTTCATCTCATCAGCTTCATCAATGATAATGGCAGCTCACATTCCCATTCAAACTATCCTCTTCTAGGTCCAAGACTCCTCACATAGAATCTATTGGAAAAATTTCAGATCTATAGTTTATAACACGGTGCAATATCATATTCTCAGATTAGGTTTCATCGGTTCGACGAACTGACTTCATAAATGATGATGGCAGGTCAATTTCCCCTTAAAACCATCCACATACAGGTCCAATCCTCCTCACATAGAATCTATAAGAAAAATTATACATATTTGGTATAGACTTTTTCACAACATGATATTCTCATATTAGGATTCGTCAGTTCAAGGAATCGGCTTCATCAACATTGATGATGGCTCAACGTCCCCTATAAACCATCTTCTTCTAGGTCCTGGCATCCTCACATAGAATATTCCAAAAAAATTCTAGATCTATGGTTCACACTTTGGTGGAACATCATTTTCTCAGATTAAGTTTCATCGGTTCGAGGAATCAACTACATCATTGAATATAGCGGCCAGACAATGGAAAATTTTCTAATATGCTATAAAAAAATTCCTAATATGGTGTTGAGGGGATGGGGATCTTGACCAAAATATGGAAAAATTCATACAATAGGGATTATTTGAAGAATGCACTTTCTAATTAAGATTATTTTATCAAACATTTATTTAAAAGGCGCTTTTTTAAAAAGTGAAATTTGTATGAATTATATTTATGAAATAATTTTCATGTCTTATAAATTTTAATTTTTATTATATTTACGACTATTAATAATTAAAATAATAATAATGATGATGTATATAATAGCATTAAATATTTTTCTAATTAATCAAAATAATTTTAAGATTAAAATTAAATCATCATTATCATCATGATTATTAATAAATAGAAAGAACATACTTTTTTTTATTTAATAAAATAATAAGTATTTTAAGAAGGAGTTAAATGAGTAGTATTAAATATGTACTAAATCAGTAGGCACCTTCTTTAAAAACAATTTTAAGAAGGCACTTAATTAGTAGGTGTCTTCTATGTTTTTATTTTTAGATTTTTTTGTATATATATACACACACAAATATATATAAACAAAAAAATTAAACATTTTTAAATTATTTTCAAATAATTTGATGTATAATGTTATTAATAATAAAAATAAAATTATTAATAATTATTATTAGGGAATAAAATAATGTAATTAATAATATATTTAATTTGATATTTAAAAATTGTAATAATTAATATTATAATCAATATTAATTATTTTATTATTAATTTAGTAAAAAAGTAATAATAATAATAATAATAATATTTTTATTATTAATTTTTATTATTAATTATTAAAAATGGATATTTTGTTTAATGTAAATTATTTTCTGTTTATTATAATTATTACTAATAGTACTATCAATAATAATGATGAGCATGTAAATTATAATAAATTTATTAAGTATTATTATTATTATTATTATGTAATAGATTAATTACAACGACTTCATGAAAATAAAATATTAATTATATTTGTTGTTATTTTTATTAAACAATAATTATGTGGATATATTCATTTCTACTTAATGATTATTTAGTATTAATAAAATTACTAAATATATTATTATATAGTATTATTAAATGCATAAATATTTATATTATATATAAAAATTAAAATAATTATTTATTAATCCATTAATTATTAAAAAATTAATTATATTACTATTATACTTATTATAAATGATTAATAATTATAATATAAATTGTTAATAATAACATCATTATTAAAAATTATAGTTTTTATATTACAAATTTAAATAATATTTATTTTGCACGAATGGCCCGAAGGCCTTCATTTTTATTGATGTTTGATAACCCCCTTTCAAGGGATGAAGGGTAACCCTTACAAGGTCTGTAGGCTCAGAGATTACATGGCCCACAGGCTTAAGAGATTACATGACCTAAAGGTCTTAGGGAATTCAACCAGACTATCTACAAGGAACTGCCCCTCCCCTACATCTGCATCATGATAGTAGCTCTCCACCTTCACATGGCCATCTGTCTAGGCTTCCCGTGCAAGCACATGATGGTCCCAATTGAATAGCCATACCCTCTCATTCTGACAAATCCATTTGGCTCTGCTCTGGTGAGTGCACCTACTCTGAATCCTCTTTTGGGGCTGCTCCTTTTTTGTAGTGTGTCTGGGTAAATTGCATGTGGCCCGAAGGCCTTGAGGTGCCCCTAAGGCCTTAATGGTGGCCCGAAATACCTACTGACCCGAAGGCCTGGGTGGCCCAAAAGCCTTAAGAACTCCAAGCCCAAACCGGTGGCTCAAGGTGAATAGTTCCGACTGCTACAGTACCGAACAGTACCTGCTACAGTGACTGCTACAGTACCCGCACAATGTATAGTGCTGCCATAGTACCCCTATAGTGTACAGTTCTTCTACAGTACCACACTATGTATAGTACTGCTACGGTGCCTGATACAGTGCATTCTACAGTACTACTACAGTACCCCCAGAAATAGGCCTCTACCTGGTTTTGAACCTGGGTCTTGTGGATGCACTTAAGGATACCTCACCAACTGGGCTAAGGCTCATGTGCAAATACTATTTATTTTAAATAATATTATTTACTAATTTATTAGTCACATTAAAAATTTTATTGTTTACATCATTAATCATAATCATTGTTGTAATTTTTGTACATGTTATAATTTTACTCCATATAGTTTTTATCATGTAAATTATTGTTTGTTTGGTATATTTATTATTTTTTTATTTTAACTATTTTTTATATGTTTAGTCCTTATCTGAAATTTCATTCAGATTGTTCTTATAGTTTATATTTTATAGGCTTCAAAAGCCACATACATGAAACATAATAATGTTTCAAGTAGGTGACTTTGAAATCATAGAAATTATTTTTCATGAGTATTTTTTAATTTTTTTAATTTTCAAATATTTCTTATATGTTTAATCAATGTTGTAGTTTCATTCAGATTGATCATATATTTTATATTTTATAGGCTTCCAAAGGATCCTAATTGAAATATAAAAATGTTTCATGTAGGTGACTTTGAAATTCTATAAAATTTAAAGTATAAGACCAATTTGAATGAAAATTAAAACATGGATTAAAAATACAATTAATATTGGAAAATAAAAAAAAATTTGTAAAAAATATTGATGAAAAATAATTTATAACCATTAAAAGTCACCTAATTGAAACATAATAATGTTTCAAGTATGTGTCTTCGAAAGTATATAAAATATAAACCATAAGAAAAATCTAAATTAAATATCAAACATTAATTAAAAAGATAAAATATATTTGAAAATAAAAAGAATCTAATAAATATAACAAACCAATAATAATTTCCTTGACAAAGAAATTATGGATTAAAAACTTAACTTGTACACATAAAAACATTTATGTGTATAAAATAATGTATAAATAAAATCTATATGGAATTTAAAACACAAACATAGAAAGAAAACATTAACTGAAACTAAAATAAACGTCAAAAAAAAATAATTTTTTAAATTTACCCAAAAACGTTTTCTATAAAAATTATTTAGGAGTAAAAATGTTATGTTTTGAATCATCAATGTTTTGTTCCGTTGAAATTATTTTTCACCGACTTTTTTTAAATTTTTTTTAGTTTTCAATTAATTTTTATTTTTTTATTTAATGTTTCAAATTTCATTTATATTGTATATATAATTTACAATTTATATGGTTTTAAAATAATTTACTTAAAACATTATTACATATTATGTAGGTGATTTAGAAGCCTATATAATATAAACTCTAAGTAAAATTTAAATTAAACATAAAAAATGGATTAAACTTATAAAAAATAGTTGAAAATAAAAATAATTTAACAAATATAACAAATGGAAAATATTTACAAGAAAAAACATTATTGATTAAAAAAATAACACTTACCCTTCAAAAACATTATGCACATAAAATATAGTATAATTAAATTCTAAATGAAATGCAAAATATTTATTATACAAATAATATTTAATTGAAGATTAAATAAAAATAAAAATAAAAATAAATATAAATATTAATTTTCTTATTATTAATAAATAGTTCGAAATAAATTTTTAATAAATGACAATAATATTTTAAACTATTTACAAGAATTACAACAATGATTATGAATAATGATGTAAATAATATAATTCTAAGTGTAACTAATAAATTGGTAAATAATATAATTTAAAATAAATATTAATTAAAATTTTAATATATGAAGTATAATTGTTAATAATAGTGTTATTAATAATTTTTTTAAATTAAAGTATTAATCATTTATAATAATCATAATACTAATATAATTAGTATTTTCATAACAAAAAAATTAATAAATAATTATTTTAAATGTTATATATAATCTAATTATTTATGTATTGTATAATACTAAATAATAATTAAATTAATAATGTTATTAATTATAAATAATCATTTAGTTGAAATGAAAATATGTAAATATATATAATATTATTAATAATAATAATATAATTCTAATTTATTTTACTATAAAATGAAAATATTTATTATGTTAATAAAAAATATTTTTATATTTAATAATAATTTTTTATTTTTTATATTTTATGTTTGATAATAATAATAATAATAAATATATTTACATATATAAAAAAACATAGAGAAAAATTAAAAGTAAAATTCTTTTTTTAAAAGAGAGATGGCGCTGTTTGAGAGAGCGCCTTCTTTAGAAAAATTGCGAAGCGCTTCTCTGGAAAGCGCCTTCATTTGAAAAATTGTGAAGAAGGCACTTTGCAGGATAACACCTTCTTCATAAAATTTCTGAAGAAGGTGCTCTCTGAGATGACACCTTTATAATAATTGTTTTAAGGTGGGTGATGTTTCAAACAGTGAACACCCTTCTACCCACATCACCCATGATTTAACGGTAGATTGAGAATAAATTTCCCAATCTATATATTTTTGGAAATTGTTTTCAAATTTTCATTATATATGGAAATTTCTCCCCAACTTCCCTTTCAAACAACCATCTTCTAGGTCCAAGCCTCCTCACATTGAATCTATTAAAAAAAGTACATATCTACGGTTCAGACTTCAACTCAACATTATATTATCAAATTAGGTTTAGTTGGTTCAAGTAATCGACTTCATCAATGATGATGGTAGCTCAAATTCCCCTTCAAACCATCCTCTTATAGGTCCAAGACTCCTTACATTGCATCTATCATAAAATTACAAATCTATGGTTCAAAATTAGATGCAGTAACATATTCTCAGATTAGGTTTTGTTTGCTTGAGGAAAAAACTTCATCATTCATCGCGATCAAAGCCTCAATCAAGATTACTTCATGCAACATCAACAGTGGCAGTGAGGATCTCGAAAACAATTTCTCTTCATATTGAAAATTCTATAAAAATAAAATCTAACAAAAACCTAAAAATAGAATGAAAAAACAAAACAATATAATAAAGTAAATTAATGAGAATTGATATAGATATATATAATATGATGTTCATGATAGATTTGTTGGACTATTAAGTCCTTTTTACATTTATGATGAAATGGATTATGTGTTTTGATTTCGTACAAGATGTTTATTCAAGAAAATATAACATATTAAAAATGTTAACACAAGTGAATAGTTGTGATACAATTTATAGTGTTTAATGAAAGTTGTGATTTTGGGGCTACTACATCAATATTTTTCAATGTAAAGAGCTTAAAAAATGTTTGAATAATTTATATGACATAGAGTTTCATGTATTATATGAAGTTGTGTGAACTCGGTGAATTTGGATAAGATGTTTCACAAAGGTGTAGTGTTGCACATAAAATTCATAAATAGAGGAACCAATGTTTCATATAGAAAATCTCATTCTTGATGGTTCAATAAGAATCATCATTTTAGACCTTCTTTCTTAGGGTTGGCGGTCAGTAATGTTTCTTTCCAGTGACACTTCAATATATGAATCATTCGATAAGGTAAGAGGTTAGGCTAACCACAACTTTTAAGGGGATTCATTCTTATTATAAAAATCAGTTATAGATTTATGAATTTTTTATGAATGATTATGATATCTCATCATGGGATTAGTTACCCCAATGAATTTTTTTTATCAAATCCATGTAGAGAGGTAAATAGCTTTTTGGGATTGTGTTTCTCTATATTTTTTTCTCATTAACATAATGATACTATGGTTTTAATGAAACCAAGCTAGTCACATTGAAAATTTACACCCTTCAGTGAGGTGGTAGGTGTTTATGATATAATTATAAGTCACACGAGAGAGCCTTTATATGTATCCTTGTTATGGAATTTAAAATTCTTATACTTTAGTTCCCCTTAATGGAACACATTGTACCTTTTATGGATGCGTTACAAGGGCCGCATTCACAAAGTTTACCGAATTGTGGTGTAGATGATTATGTAACAGGTATAGATAAATTTCAATTATGGGTATTATGTATGAGAGGCCTTTTATAGTTCATTATGTATATTGGTAAAATGTTATGATAATGTTTGGTTTTTTCTTATACTAAATATAAGGCCCATATATTTCTCTCAACCACTTATCCCTTGGAAATTACATGATGATGGAATACAAAAGTGTTTTGGGTTTAACCCTTCAAGGAGAAACATATTTGGTGAAACAAGAAGGTGCTTCATGACTCATGCCATATTTTAGAAATCCTATGGAAAGTCTAGAACAATGATATTTAAGAAATGTTAGTGATTATATGCTCATCACATTAGAGGAATGCAGTGTCTAAAAGATATTTGGATTTAACCTTTTAAAAGAATCCCATATATCTTGGTCTACAGTAATCAAATAAAATTTTCATTGAGGAATGAAATTTATGTTAATGCAATGGGATAGGTTGATACAGGTTATCAAAATGTGGTAAGGATGTTCACTACACAATTTAATGTTACAAATGAAGTACTAGAAGGTGAATCCTATAATGAATTTATATTATGCTAACAAAATAATCCAAAACTCTTCTAAAATCATAAGAGTCATGCTCAGTCTGATAAATAAGAGATAATAGAAGACCAACTATATGCAATGAGTGTATATAACTGGGGATCATGTGTGGATTTCACATTGATGCTACCCAGATAGAAAACCTCTATAATTAATTTTTCCAAAAAAGAATATTGAGTTGATATAATGTATTGTAAATTTCCAATTAGTTCAATATATCTATTTGTTTTTAAACACATAGATATCAACTTAGTTTCCCATATAACTATTTATATTTGGGAAATGAATGAGAAAAAGAAATGTTGGGGATTTCATCTTAAAGTTTTCTATTTGTTTCACCCAAAAAAATACATGGGTGAGGGAATATTAAGGGCCAAGGAGAGTATCTATACTCTAGTACATTTGTGACATTGAAAGGGATATCTCTTCTTGAGAAATTTCAGGGAACATATGAAAGTATCTCTACTCTATGGATTTTGGGACACTAATAGGTGTGTTGGACACCTCATGTATTAATCATGTTTTAATGATCACAAATCTTATTACTATTCATTACTCTCATTAATGATCACAAATCTTATTACTGTTCATTACACTCATTAATGATCACAAATCTTATTACTGTTCATTACTCTCATTAATATTCAAAAATCTTATTATTGTTCATTACTCTCATTAATATTCACAAATCTTATTACTGGTAATTAATCTCATTATTATTTACATATCTTATCAATCCTCGGTATTTATGTGTCAAGTTATATTATCTTATAATGGTTAAGCTTAATTCCTACTATGCATATTAGTGTTTAATATTAAATACAGTTATTTGGATAAGTATCAAGACACCGTGATGTGTGACATAGTAAGACAGACTGTGGGAAAGACTTATACACCGAGAAGTCTATGTCTCAACACACCGTGATAGTAAGCCTGATACCATGAAGAACACACCGTGAAGGAACACCGTGACTCAGACACCATGAAGGAAAAACCATGACTCAGACACCATGAAGGACAAACCGTGACTCAGACACCGTGAAGGAAAAACCGTGACTCAGACACCTTGAAGTACATATCGTAAAGAAGACACCGTTTACACAACAAACTAAGACACCGTTTCTTAACATTTTTGTCAATATTATTTAAATATTCCTGATGATCATATTTGGTGTTTTTAATGCAATTAATGTTATTTAATGATCGTTTTTGGCATTTTAGGAAACCATACCTCGTAATTATGGAAAGGGATTCATTCCTATTGCCGGTGCTCATGGAATAAAAAGAAGTCTCAACTTCAATAAAAAGGAGAAGTCAACTCGACATACATTCTACAACACACACGAAGTGCTCTGAACTGTACCAAAGAACAATCCTGCGCACAACTATGAAGAAGACATTGAATGATCCTCAAAGAAGTTCCAACACGTACAATACTACACTATTGGAGGAACTGAAGTCAAGAGAACATCTTCACTCCTGTAGAACACAAGCTGAACTATGACACTTTATTTTTCAACAGAAAAACCAGAGGACTTAGAAGCATTTCGGCTGAATCCAATGAGTCCAGAGCTGCTTTGCTAATAACTAGAGCTTTATAAACTCTTATCTGTTCTCTCTAAGTGATTTGTTTATTTACTTTCGAGTAGTGTGGTGTACTCTGTATATCTTACACACACACTGTCTCCTGCACTAAACCAGAGGATATCAAAATCCTCACTCCAAAACTCCTAATTCTTGTTTACCCATGACAACTATGGAAGAGGTCCTTATGTGGCCTGGTCTTTGTTTTTTTCCCACGAAGAACTGTGGTATAGTTCCCTGCGTGGCCTGAATAGTTTTGGAAACTATTGTTAACCCCGATCTAGGGTGTGGATCAAATTTATATAAATTTGAGAGGACTAAGTCTCAGCTTGAGACTGAACCTCTTGTAATTTCTGTTGTGCTTTTTTAGTTTATGTTTAAAGTATACTACATATATCTTTTATATTCCGCTGTTGTTACTTTTAAATACAAAACCATTTTAAAGCTACTTTGATAGTTAAATTAGCAATTGTTTATACTTATTGTAAATCATGAGGTTAGTTTCAAAAGTTAGTTTATTCTTGTGGTTAAATTAACTGATACCTAATCAATCTTTTAGAAGCTAAGTGAACAGTTAGAATCTGTATAAATTCATTACAATTTAACTTGTTTTATAAATTGGGGGATTTTAAAAGATAATATTTTAACAAATTTTTTTAATTGGAACTCAATTCACCCCCTGTTGAGTATCTACTCCGACCAAAATTTGGTATCAGAGGGTGTTTTTATTTATACACATTTTCAAAACACTCTATTTTTCAACTGTGATTTTAGTTTCATCTTGAAAGATCTTAAATTTCTGTTAGTTCTAAATTTTTTCTCTTTAATCTTAATTTCTAAAATCTAGTTATGGAAAATAGACTAGAGGGTGCTGCTACTAATCGGCCACCTTTCTTTAATGGTATAAAATATGCCCAGTGGAATCATAAAATGAAAAATAATTTTGTAAGCATTGGTTTTGATATCTGGACTGCTATAGAATCTCAATATAAAATTGCAGAAACTGATAGAACAACTTGGGATGAACCTACAAAGACTGCTTACAATAATAATTGTAAAGCTATTAATTCCTTGTATTGTGCTTTAGGTGATGAAGAGTTTAAAAGAATATCTTCTTGCAAAACTGCTTATGAAATTTGGGATACTTTAGGTGTTTCTCATGAGGGAACAACCAATGTTAAAGAAATGAGATTGAATACATATACTATTAAATATGAAAATTTTAAAATGAAGACTGATGAACCTATTTATGATATGTATCTTAGGTTCAATGAGATAGTCAATACAATGAATTAATTTGGAAAGGCTATTCCAGCAAAGGAACAAATTATGAGGATACTGAGATGTTTGCCAGATTGATGGAGAGGCACATCTGTTTTAATAAGAGAGTCGTGTGACATTGCTGCTCTACTTGTCAAAGAACACATTGGTAAGCTTATGATGTATGAGGAATAACTCTAGGTAAATAAAGAGAAAGATGAGGAACCAAAAAAGAAATTAGTGGATTTTAAGACTACTGCTTCAAAGACAAAGGACAAAGAAAAATCTCAAATACAAACTGACAGTTCAACAAGTGAAAGTTCAGACTCTGATAGTGATGGTGAAATAGCTCAGATATCCAGAAGGATTAATAAATTTTATAGGAAGAAGAAATTTTTCATAAAATCAAATTACAAGGGAAAGTATGACAATAAGGGACATTGGAAGAAGGACCAGAAAAATCTATATAAAAGTGATGAAGTTGTTTTCTACGAGTGCACAAGAAAAGGACACATTAAAGCAGACTTCCCAAAGCTAAAATTCAAGAAGAAATATCATTACGAAGACAGTAAGTACAAGATATCTATGAATGCTACCTGGAGTGCTTTTAAAGACAGCACAAGAGAATCTGAAATGTCTGATTCTGAAAAGAATCATGCCAACATGTGTTTCATGACAAACACATCTGAGGTAACCTTAGATACTCCTGCTTTATATTCCTATTATTCTAGAAATGAATCTGATTCGGATTCTGAAAACATGACTAGCGATGAATTATTTTAATACTGTAATATGATGGAAGAGACATGCAATGAACTTTAGGATAAATACAAATCATTGAAGAAACAACATGCTCCCACTACAACTATTAAAACTGAACTTACTATTGAAAAAGATAAAAATGCTCAACTGTTAAAGGAAAACACTAAACTGAAAATGTAAAATGAGAAACTTAGAAAGGACTTAGAGAAATTCAAAAATGGAAAAGACACTCTAAATCAAATTCTAGGAAATAAAGTGGCACCAAAATATTCTACTAGAATAGGTTATCAACCTAGAAAAAGACAGTTTACTAAAACTAAATTTACTCCCAAATCTAGACAAAATTCGGCTAGTTCAAGTTCTGGAAATTCATTTGCTTCAACTAGTTAATCACATAGTTATAGATCAAATAGAGTTTATCTTTCAAAATATTTTGACTGAAATTATATGAGACCCATAAGACAAATTTGGGTACCAAAATCATTGATTGTTAATGTGTCTGGACCCAAGAAGATCTAGGTACCAAAATCATTTCCTATCTAAATCTGTTTTGTAGGAAAATTTCTTGAAGAGTTACCATAAGAAGATATGGTACTTGGACAGTGGATGTTCAAGGCATATTTCTAGAGATTACTCATTCTTTAAAAATCTAATAATGGTTGATGGAGGCTATGTCACCTTTGGTGATAATTCTAAAGGAAAGATCAATGGCCTTGGCTAAATTGGTAACACTAACTCAGTTTTAATTTCTAAAGTTTTATTTGTTGATGGACTTAAATATAATATGTTAAGTATTTCCCAATTGTGTGATGATGGTTTTAATATCATGTTTGAAAATGATTCTTGTAATATTTTTCATTCTAAAAATTCTTTTGTATTTTCTACTTTGAGAAATGAGAATATTAATGCTCTTGATCTGAATTATTTAACTAAACAAAATATTTCTTGTTTAAATGCTTCTCATAAAGAGTCTTGGTTATGGCATAAGATATTAGGACACTGCAATATACACTCACTTAGAAAACTGACTAGGAAGAACTTAGTTAGAGACTTACCCAAACAAGAGTTTCAAAATTACAAAGTGTGTAATCCCTGTCAAAAAGGAAAACAACACAAAATCTTTTTTAAATCAATGAAAGAAGTTTCAACTTTCAACCTATTGAGTTGGTTCACATGGACTTGTTTGGACCTTCTAGAGTTTCTAGTTTAAATGGGAAGCACTATATATATGTCTTAGTAGATGACTTTTCTAGACATACTTGGGTATACTTCTTAGATCACAAAAGTGAAGCTTGTTCTTACTTTGTTAAATACTCTAAGTCTGTAGAAAACCTTAGTGGACTTAAGATTAAGACCTTGAGAAGTTATCATGGCCATGAGTTTGAAAATCAAGAGTTTGAATCTTATTTCTCACACAATGGCTATAGTCACAAATTTTCTTCCCCTAGGACACCTCAACAGAATGGTGTAGTAGAAAGAAGAAATAGAACCCTTCAAGAAATTGATAGAACCATGCTTCATGAATATGACCTGCCTATTTATTTTTGGGTTGAGGATATGAATACAACTTGTTATATTATTAATAGAGTCTTGATAAGACCTATTCTCAAGAAGACCCCATATGAGTTATGGAACAATAGAAAACCCAAAGTTAGTTACTTTAGAGTTTTTGGCTGCAATGTTTTTATTCACAATACAAAGGATAATCTTGAAATGTTTTCTTCTAATAGTGATGAAGGAATTTTTCTTGGTTATTATTTAACTAGCAAAGCCTATAGAGTCTTTAATAAATGAACGAAATGTGTGAAAGAATCTGTTCACAGAAAATTTGATGAAACTGATCCACATGAGCCCAAGCCATCTCTTGAAAATATTGAAGAAGATTTATCTGTTCTGAACCTTAATGATAAAATCAATGAACCTGCTGTAAAGACAACCAGTTCTAGAAATATTTCAGAATCTTCTCCTAATGAACCCGAACCTATAGATGAACCTGAAATTTCTAGTCCTAACTTTACCAGATCAACTTTAATTCTAAAGAATCATCCTTTGGATGATGTTGTTGGTAATATTGATAGAGGGACATAGACTAGAGATTCTCTTAGAAATCAGGTTGAACATCAAGACTTCTTGTCATAGCTTGAACCTAAAAACATTGATGATGCTATTAATGATGAATTTTGGGTAATTTCTATGAAAGAAGAACTCAATCAGTTTGAAAGAAATAAGGTTTAGAAACTAGTAGAAAGACCTAAGGACACTTTCACCATAGGCACTAAATGGATGTTTAGAAATAAAGTAGATGAATCTGGAAATATTTTTAGAAACAAGGATTTATTAGTTGCACAAGGCTATAGTCAAGAAGAAGGAATTGACTATGAGGAGACTTTTGCTCCTGTAGCCAGATTAGAAGCCATTAGGATTATTCTTGCCTATGCTGCACATCTAAACTTAAAACTACATAAATGGATGTCAAGAGTGCATTCTTAAATGGATATATTGATGAGGATGTTTTTGTTGAACAACCACCTGGATTTTCAAACCCTCATTTTCCAAATCATATTTTAAAATTATCAAAAGCTTTATATGGTTTAAAATAAGCTCCAAGATCTTGGTATGATAGATTAAGTACTTTTATAATTTCTAAAGGTTTTACAAAAGGTATAGGTGATTCTAATCTTTTTATAAAACATATTTATAATGATATTTTAGTTGTACATATTTATGTAGATGATATAATTTTTGGATCTTCAAAAAGTACATTATGTACTGATTTTTCTAAAATGATGCAAAACAAATTTGAAATGAGTTTAATGGGTGAACTTAAATTCTTTCTTGGATTTTAGATCTTTAAAAATAAGATGGAATTATTTTAACTCAAAATAAATATACTAGATATCATTTATAACATTTGGGATTGGATAACACTAAAAATAGTGACACTCCTATGAGTACCCCCTGTAAGTTGGATCTTGATGAGGATGGTAAATCTGTTGATCAAACCACTTATAGAAGAATGATTGGATGTCTACTCTACTTGTCTGCTAGTCGTCCTGATATTATGTTTAGTGTGTGCATGTGTGCTCGTTTTCAAGAAAACCCTAAAGAGTCACATTTAAATTTTGTAAAGAGAATTATCAAATACCTCAATCATACTCCCAATTTTGGACTATTCTATCACAAAGGACAATCATGTGAATTAGTTAGTTATTCTGATGCTGATTTTGCTGGACGTAAGTTAGATAGAAAAAGCACCTCTGGAACATGTCACCTTTTAGGCAAGTCACTAGTATCATGGTGTAGTAAGAAACAAAATTTTGTTGCATTATCTACTATAGAAGCTGAATACATAGCTGTTGAATGTTTTTGTGATCAAATTTTGTGGATGAAACACACATTACTAGACTATGGATATCAATTCAGACATGTCCCAGTAAATTGTTATAACACAAGTGATATTAACATTTCAAAGAATCCTGTTTCACATTCTAGTACAAAACATATTGATATGAGACATCACTTTTTGAGGGATCATTACCAAAAAGGTGATATCACTTTAGAATTCATTGGTACTGGATATCAACTTGCTGATATATTCACTAAACCATTAAATTCTGAGAGATTAGAATACATCATACATGATCATGGTATGATTAATCATAAATATATATCTTACTGATCTTAATGTTTAATACTCTACTGTATTTTACTTTACTGTTTCATGGTCACTGTTTTACAGTTATTGTTTCATGCTTACGGTCTCACCGTTAACACTTTGTGTTCATGGTCTATCATGAACTGTCTCACCATGATGGAACAGTTCACTCACTATCTCACCGTGACTACACAAAATGTTCATTGTCTCACCGTGATGTCTATTTTTCATTGCACCATAACGCCAACTCACAGTGTCACCATGAAGATTATTTATGCATTTATTTTTAACCCGTATCGCGGTAATTTTTATTTCATCGCTATTTGATTTCCCGAGTTTTTGTTTTTTTAACGTTTGACATTCCCAAATGATAAAACATAAAGGTTTCACTCGATCTCTCACCCGATATCTCACTCAAACTCTCTCCTGCTCTCTCTCTTGAACCCTCTTTACCTTGCAAACCTCTTCTTCTCTATCTCCTGAACCTTCAGTGGTTGCCAAGGATGAAGCGTCCGTCTTCATCTACCCCTGAGAAGCACAGTTCCAAGAAGAAGAAGATATCTGCAAGGATAGCTCCCAAAGGAACTCTAAATCCGAACCTTGTTAATCGTACTATTGTACCTGAAAAAGAGATTTTCCCTAAGTGGATGCTATCTAGTAAGTATTTGGTCTTAAAAATCTTAAGAGAAAAAAGATGGTTTGAATGGTTCTCTAGAAAAGATAGACCGATTTATTTGAGGTTGGTATCTCAGTTTTACCAATTTGTAAAGTTTTCTTTTGATGCTGGAGAAATTTTCATGGTGACTAGCTGGTTCAATGGTCAGAAATGTTCTTTCACTTCAAGGATATGGGCTGCATACCTAAGGATTCCTCATGAAGTAATTTGTGATGACTACCAGAGAGACCCTCATCCATCATCTGACATCTTCGATCTGGAAAATGACTTGGAAACCTTAACTGGTAATGGCACCAAGTGAAGGGATATAGCTGCAGAGCTAGATGTAGAAACTAGACTACTATTCAAATTTGTTCAGAATTTGATTAGTCCAAGAAAAAGAGATTTTGCTGTGATGAAGTATTAGGATGTGTTCCTGATTCACTTGTTGAAGAATGTCCATAAAATCAATCTTTGAAAGTATGTCATTAACCATATATGTGAGCTGATTAATGTAACTTCCAAATCCAACTCCTTGTTTTACTCAAGGATGATTTCATCCCTGCTAGTTGCAAAAGGAGTTGTTGGACCGAATGAAGAGAAACTAGAGGATTTTGAGTTCTGCCTATCCAATCCTATCACCAGAAGGATGAAAATTAACTGGAACCCCTAGAAAAAGAAATGGGTTGAGGATAATGATCAATTTTATTAGAAGTATAATCCTGTTGATTATCCAAGAAGGCCAAAGAATGTTACTAATCCTGGTTTGGAACCATATGATGTGGCTGAATACTCAGATGCTGAAGAAGAAGAGGAAGTGGAAGCTGATGTACCACTTAGAGAAGAAGCTGAAATACTTCCAATGGAAGCAGCTTCTATTGAAAAAGAAAGGACTATTGTCCCTGCTGTTTTTCCTGGTGAAATACCTCATAGAGAGGAAGTTGTTATTGAAAAGGAAAAGATTGTAGATCCTTCAGTTGTTCTTAGTGAGGAAGAAGCTCCTGCTTCTAAAGAATTTGTTAATCTGGATGTCCAATCTGAGGATGTAAGAGATTCTGTAGTAAAAGAATCAGAGAAAAAATCCATGGAAGAGTCTGCTGGTGTAGAAGAACTCCCTATTGAAACGCAATCCAATCTGGATGCACTGCCTATAGAGCAGTCGATTCTTGACATAATCCCCTCTACTCAAGAGAGGATGTAACTTGACTTCCAGTTGGCAAGTCAAGGAATGGTTGAAGAGATCATAACTGATCCTATGGATTTGGATCATGTTGCGGATCCTATAGTCTCTGAAATGGAAGCACAATTTGAGGGGGAGGAACCTCAAAATCTTGAGACTAGTCCAACTGAGTGTGATGAATCTGAATCTGAATCTGAACTTGGTCATGAGTCATACTATGTGTACACTCAATATGTTTTCCCAAGATTTTATGATATGAATGAGTCACAACAAGTCACTACAACTGGAATGGATCTCTCTTCTATGTTTCAACTGAAGTCAGTAGCTCACCCAGAACCTGAACCAGAACCAGAGCCCCAACCTGAACCTCAACCAAGATCAAAACCATAACCTGTACCTATTCCTGATCCCTTACCTGATCAATAATATTTTGTAACAAAAGATGATCTTAAAGTCTTTGGAGAGACCCTTTTAGCTGGAGTTGAGAAGATTATATCCTCTCAACCTCATCCAGTTACTCAACTGAGTCAAGAAGATGCATCAATTCTCTTGTAAAATATTATTTTTCATATTAAACCAAGGATGATTCGAGAAATACAAGAATTCCGAGTAAAAAATAAGCTACTTAGTGCTGATGTTGAAAACCTAAAAAGTATGGAAGCAGACTTCCAAAATGAGTTGTCTTTGAGATCAGAGCCTGCTCCTATTTCTGCCCCTGCACCTGTTGCTGCTTCTCCTGAACCAACTAATTCCACCCTTGCTAGAGAGATTGTGTCTCAAGTTCATTCTTATCTGCTATATTTGATGATAATATTGGATCAAGACACACCAAGATTATACAATGCATGAGATAGATTGTGGAAAATATGAATAAGCTCACAGATGAGTACACTGAATGCCTGCAAAAAGTTTTGAAATAGATCAAAGTTCTATCCATAGTTGTAAAAGCTTCTCCTGCTTCTGGTTAACCTTTTGTTCCTCCTTTGGACGATTCTCCACTGAGATCCATAACCAAGGAAGAACTTCAGAATTCCTTCAATGGCTTGGATCTATCTTTTTTGTCAGAAGTGGTTAAGAATAGTGATCGAGCATTGGAATGGGTTAGAATTCATTCAAAGATTTCCAATGATGCTCAACAAGATATGACCAAGAATATTGATGTCCATATCAACCGAATTTTCACTAAATGAGATATAATAGATCACTTTAGATATCTTGTGATGAATTTTAGAATCCCTCCAGTGAATCAAGATTTTAAAGCTCAAGTTCAAAAGCTAACAGAGTTTACCAGATTGTTGGACAAAGTCTTAGAGAATAAGGAAGATTTCGAGAAGGCTATGAAATATGGTGGAGAAATCATTACTGATTTCATAAATCTTTTAAATCTGTATCTTCAAGTGTAGAGTACTGCTATCGTTGCTCCAACTGCTGCACCCCTCAGACCTAGTCTACCTGCCTTAGCCTCAACTTCCATGTCAGTCAGTCAAGCTCTATCTCAGATCCGGCTAGTCATTCTTGACCAACCACAGACTAGATCTTCTACGGTACCATCTTTGGATCCCTCCATTTTTGAAGGTCTACCCATTCCATCTTTGTCTACCACATCTATGCCTTCTTCTACATCAACATCACCTCCTGCTACTGATAAAGGCAAGTCAAAGGCCGATCCCTGAAGAGTCAAGTGACTACTTTCTTTTTGATGGGGATGTTTTTTCTACTTATTTTGAATCATGTATTCTGAATGTGTTTTGATGAAAAAATCTTTGTTTCACTCCATTCTCTGTACTTTTTGATAATCCCAAAAGGGGGAGAAAAAGTAAGAAGTTTAGAACTTATTTTATCTATTGTTATTCTATATAGTTTCATCTCATTTATCACTTATCTATATATGATTTGTGATCATCAAAAAGGGGGATATTGTTGGACTCCTCTTGTATTAATCATGTTTTAATGATCACAAATCTTATTAATATTCATTACTCTCATTAATGATCATAAATCTTATTACTGTTCATTACTCTCATTAATGATCACAAATCTTATTACTGTTCATTACTCTAATTAATATTCACACATCTTATTACTATTCATTACTCTCATTAATATTAACAAATCTTATTACTGTTAATTAATCTCATTATTATTTACATATCTTATCAATACTATGTATTTATGTGTCGAGTTATATTATCTTATAATGATTAAGCTTAATTCCTACTATGCATATTACTGTTTATGTTTAAATACAGTTATTTGGCTAAGTATCAAGACACTGTGATGTTTGACACAGTATGACAGACTGTGTACAAGACTCAGACACCGTGAAGTATAAGTCTCAACACACCGTGACAGTAAGCCTGACACCGTGAAGAACACACCGTGAAGGACACACAGTGACTCAAGCACAGTGAAGGGCAAACCATGACTCAGACACCGTGAAGGAGAAACCGTGACTCAGACACCTTGAAGGACAAACCGTGACTCAGATAACATGAAGTACATACCGTGAAGAAGACACCGTTTACACAACAAATTGAGACACCGTTTCTTAAAATTTTTGTCAATATTATTTAAATTTTTCTAACCGTCATATTTGATGTTTTAATGCAATTAATGTTATTTAATGATAGTTTTTTGCACGTCAAGAAACCATTCCTCATAATTATGGAAAGGAATTCATTCCTATTTCCGGTTCTCATGGAATAAAAAGAAGTCTCAACTGCAGTAAAAAGGAGAAGTCGCCTCGACATACATTCTACAACACACGCAAAGTGCTCTGTACTGAACCAAGGAACAATCCTGAGCACAGCTATGAAGAAGACATTGAAACATCCTGAAAGAAGTTCCAACACATGAAATCCTACACTAATGGAGGAACTGAAGTCAAGAGAACATCTTCACTCTTGGAGAACACAAGCTGAACTACGACACTCTTTTTTTCAACAGAAAAAACAGAGGACTCGGAAGCATTTTTACTGAATCCAATGAGTCCAGAGCTGCATTGCTAATCATTAGAGCTTTCTAAACTCTTATATGTTCTCTCTAAGTGATTTGTTTATTTAATTTCGAGAAGTGTGGTTTACTTTGTATATCTTACACACACACACACTATCTCCTGCACTGAACTAGAGGATATCAAAATCCTCACTCCAAACTCTTAACTCTTGTTTACCCATGACAACTACGGAAGAGGTCCTTGTGTGGCCTGGTCTTTGTTTTGTTTCCCACGAAGAACTGTGGTAGAGGTCCCTGCGTGGCCTGGACAGTTTTGTAAACTGTTGTTAACCCCAATCCAGGGTGTGGATCAAGTTTATATAAATTTGAGAGGACTAAGTCTCGGCTTGAGATGGAACCTCTTGTTATATATTCTGTGATTTTTTAGTTTAAGTTTAAAGTATACTACATATATCGTTTATATTCCAATGCTATTACTTTGAAATACAAACCATTTTAAAGTTACTTTGATAGTTAAATTACCAAGTGTTTACACTTATAGTAAATCAGTAGGTTAGTTTCAAAAGTTCTTTTTTAATATTGTGGTTAAATTAACTGAGACCTAATCAATCTTTGATAAGCTAAGTTAACATTTACAATCTGTATAAATTCACTACAGTTTAACTTGTTTTATAAATTGGGGGATTTTAATAGAAAATATCTTAACAGAAATTTTTAATTGGAACTCAATTCACCCCCTCGTGAGTATCCACTCTGACCAACTAGGTGTATAAAATCTCTTGAAATTTTGGGAAACAATTAAAAGTAACTTGAATAATTTGATTTTTGGATACTAAGATGAGTACCATGTTTTTTATTATATCAGAGACTGTTGGGGAATTTCTAATCAATGTATTTTTGGTAGGTATAGGTTCTCAAGTAAATATAGTAGTACAATTAGATCCCAAGTATAATATATATGCAGATAAGGATGCTGTTGTGAGGGTACGCATGAGCCATTACCAGAGTTTGTGTGCCTAGGTAATAGACACTGTCAAAGGAGATCACCCTAGTTTGGGCACCATGGTGACACTCTCAAGTCTAGTAAATTAGGTGTTGTCCCCCATGTCATGGTTCTTAGGTGGTTCAGAAACTATGGTCTCTTAGGTGGTGTTCCCAATTTTGGGATCTTGGGTGGTTTTCCCAAGTGGTGTGTCTAAGTAGTGTACTCATTCTAGGTGCACACAGAGTGTTCCATATTAGTGAACCCAAGCGGTGATTTCAACTAATGAGACCATGTAGTATACCTAAGTGGTGCGCTCAAATGGTGTTCTATATTGGTGTACCAAAGTGGTTCACTGAGGTGGTGTAGTCTGGTGGTAGAATGAAGAGAGATCCTCTATATATTGGTTATCCACCCATGGGTCTCTCTATGAGTCAAAATGACTGTACCTAGAGTTTATTTATAGAGAATGGTGAGGACCTAGGTGTATCAGAGATATGTGTGGGATTCAATGCATTCTAGTGATCCAGTTGTTCAACCTAGTTAAACGAGATAGGTTATAGAGCTAACACATGGTCTAAGTGCACACTAATATTTCATCATGAAAATTTTCCATGATGTAATAACCCAAAAATTAGATTTGTATGTATATATTATCCCCATTAATAGTGGAATTGAATCCTTCCAAAAAAAACTATGTCCCTATTTATGGGTTATACCAATATGAATGGTGTTTTTCAAGTCCAAAATGTCCCTAGAGGACCCTCAAATATGTCTATAGCAGTATTGAAACTAGGTTTTCTAGAATTTGTGAAATCCACAGCTAAATACTAGAACAAGGTTCTCACTACCAAGTTACTATGATGGGAAATTGTTTTTGAGGAGTCATTATCCATTTTTTTGTTAGTAGTAATGTGGAACATGAAGATCCAATTTTCATGATGTTTATACATAGATATTTTTTCTTAGTTAAAGTTGTATTGAGTTTTCTAAGTGAGTAAAATTTCATAGATTCTGAATCAAAGTACATGTAAATTATTTATTGGTGGAACAAATCATTTTTTCTTTTGTGTGTAATGTTTCATAAATGTACTTGATTTTCATGGATGAAAAATATAGAAGAAAGTTTGGAAAATTCATAGTTGTAAGAAACAAAATGTTTGGTGCTATGTACAAGTTCAGTGGTTTAGGTAGAGTTGCGTGAATGGTTATCCAAAATTTTAAGTAGGTTCTACCACACTCATTTGATTGAGTTAGATATAAAAAAGATATTAATTCTTTGTTCTAATATATGACTTATGTTAATATAAATCATTCATGAAAGTAGTTTTTCAAGCATTAATAACAAATAAAAAAGGAGTTTTGTCTCTATTACAAATTAATTTTGTCTAAATTGTATGAGTTTCAAAAAATACTGAATTTTTTATGAAAATATTGAAGTTGTGAAAAATAGAAAAGTTATGAAAAATTTTAAGAGGTATTCAAAAGTACGTATTAGAAAATTTCAGTGAGTAAACAATACATAAGCTCATTTACACTCACTGCATACCTTGTGGAAGGAAGATGTAATTCCTTGAATATTGATGTTTATCAAAAAATGTGAATATTCTATTATTGAATAATTCATAATGAGTCGTGAAAGAGCAGTGTGAAGATCAACAGATGCCTCTCTATGTATTAAATGAAGAGATAGAGAAGTCATACACTAGAAAATTTCGTAATGAAAATTCACTATTGGAGTAGTGGGAAAAGGGATATGAAAAAGGGGGTGACCCTTGGATAGAAGTGATGTAACCCTAAATCAAGTGAGGTGAGTAACTCATGTCATTTGAGTGAAACAACCTTATTCCACCACTAAAATAAATATTGTCGATTCTGGTACCTCAATACATTTGTTTTATATTCTCTTTAAATTATCTCTCTGTTCTTGGCCCATGTAAAATTCTTATTCCATGTGTGATTTCTTTAGGTACATCCAATAGAGAAAACTAGTAGTGTTATGTTTTAAAAGTTCATCAATCAAACTAGATTAAGGATAAGATAAATGCATTGTAAATTGAATAAAAAATAAGGAGGAAAAAAGATAACATGAACAATGTGTAATCAATATCATATAAATATTTTGAGAGTTTTGGGTTTATATAGGGAAAACCAAATTAGATTCATACCCAAATTCACCCCTATCAGTGAATATCTCATTAAATTCCCCCATTTGGAAAATATTTTGAAATTAGATTGTTCATTTTCATGGCAATTTCATTTAATAAATGTGTATTTTATTATGTGGAAAGTTATTTTTTACTCTAAAGAATTGATGTTTGATATACATAAGGAGATACAATCCTTTTTGAATATAGGATGGAGATCTACTAAGAATTAATGAAATTATTAATAGGGATGATATTCCCAAAAAATATAATTAGATAAGAGTTTTACACATGGGATGTAAAATTCTCACCACATAGTGTTTTCAATGATAGATCATCCTCAATATCTGGAGGCAGTGTTTGAATTTTTTTACTAAACATGCATGATATAAAAGATAATTCTGAGAAAAAATAAAATTGGAAATTCACTATTCTTAAATAAATAACATCACTTATCAAAACATCATTTCTTAACACTTTTAAGCAATAATGATAGTGTATGTTTTTCCTTTTTACCTTGGAATTATGGGATTTTCCATTGTTATTCCTCAATGAACCTTGGTTAATTGAATTTACATGCATAATATCTATGATCTGAGATGTTAAAATATTGATCCAAGGAAGGGTGATATATGAGATCCTTCTTATTCTATATAATATATATTATATACTTAATGTAACTTCGATTTTAATTTGTTGTATTCCAATTAATTCCACACATGACTCATTTCACCATTACTTTTATGTAGTTTGTAAACTTTTTTACCACACTTTTGACATGCATGTATTTGGATATTGTTTCTTCCATGGATTTAATCAATTAATCCTCTAGAGTTAACCTCTATTTTTATCTTCTTATCTTAATCCATGTGGGATTATTAAGAATCACCAATATCTATCTCAACATTAAATATATATAGATATAATTCATTATATCTATTAATGTATATAATTTCTAATTATATTCATAGAGTTTCCATTAAGCCACTTAAGAAATAGCCAACCACACTTTGGAGGTCCATGAAAAATACAAAGGTGTACTGTGATTTTTTTGTGAATTTTTCCAAATAAGACCCAATTTCTTCATTCTCCCTTTACTTTAATATAAAAAACATACATTCCTTTTTTTATAGTGAATGAGGAAAATATTTACCAAATAATATGTTTCATGATTTCATCCCATTCCATCAATTTGATTCCTTCCTTAAGTGTTGTTTTCTTGATCATATTTCACTACTAATAAAATTTTCCATCTAAATGGTATATGAGAAATATAAAATACTTTTACATAGATAGTTCAATGATGTATAATATATTTTCAAAGGAATTAATCCATTGAACCATGATTATAGTATGAGAAGATATACCAAATGAGGTAGCTCATTGTCTTATAAATAACTCAAACACAACTTGATCTATTTTCAAAGAAGGAAGGAGATCCACTAAGTTCATATTGTTATTGATATCATAATTCAGTTGAGTAAGTAACACAATGAGGATTACAATCCCTTATCCCATCATAAATTTCATTCGATTTGAGAGGTCATTAT
The DNA here is from genome assembly GCA_963277665.1 of Viscum album. Taxonomy (NCBI): domain Eukaryota; kingdom Viridiplantae; phylum Streptophyta; class Magnoliopsida; order Santalales; family Viscaceae; genus Viscum; species Viscum album. The sequence continues at coordinate 1,689,609,473 of OY728137.1, read as the reverse complement.
ATTAACCATTTCATTTATTTTGAACACAATTTCAACTATTTCCAACCATTTATTAAAATGATGGAATGTTAGGGTTGGGAATACCCAAATAAAAAAACATATAAAAACTATTAACATAAAATTAATTATTCAAAAATAACATATATATCCAAACATGAAACTTTATATCTTTCAATACATGTAATTAATTGTGATTTTTCTATTATAATCCCTAACACAAACCCTTAGAATATATTTTCCTTGATCTAATAAAAATTATAGGGACCCACTTCTAATACAAATAATATTACACCTTTTTTATTATTAATATAGAAATAAAAAACTATTAAAGCAATGTTTTAGTATCTTTAGGATATTGGATACAATATTTTAAAGCAAACTTCATATTTTAACATTTCCATATTCATTATTTTCTACTAGATATAAATTTTATCCAATCATCACATAAGATATCGAAAGGAAATGAATAAATAAAAAGTGGGATTTTAAATCCCAATAATTGGTAATCAAAGAAATCTTGAGGATGATATATCATTACTAATTGGTTCATAAAAGCGGTTAATCATAATTATTCTCATATAATCAAGGAATAAGTGAAATTTTATCCTAAAAATATATCATCTAGAATAAATTAGAAACCGGAACAATATTTAACATATCATATATATAAGTTGAGAAATACTATCCAGACATCAAATCATAATGTGATAAGTTAACCACTCATGAAACATACACAGTATCTCATCTGATGAATGAATTAACAAATTTATGGGGTGAAAGATTATTCAATTACCACCAATCACATCATAAAATATCAATCTTATTCATGAAAAATAAAATCATTAACCAATCGTTAAGAATAAAAATGAAGTATACCTAAGGGAAAAAATGTGTTATGCAATGGTATCAAATATAATAATTTATTGATGAATCTTATAAGAACCCAAAATAAGTGAAAAAAATTAAAATTATATATTCAGGGCCATATTCAATATATTATAAAGGATTATTGTTCATGAATATGAGGTAACATATTTAATAAATAATATAAATGTACTATGGGGAGGAAAAATAAATTTTATGTATTTTAATTTATACATCATAAATCTACATAAAGTTTCCAAATGACGAGATTCATAATAAATTTAAAAACTCTAAATGAATGGGGATAAACTAAATTACTAAATGGAGGGATATAGTATAAGAGAAAAAGATTACATAGGAATTAAAAAAAGGAAATAAAACATGATAATGAATTATGACATGGACATACCCCCTTTCTTGGAGTTTGAAACAATTTGAATACATCATACAACCTATTGAATAATCAAGTTAACATTATTAACTATTTGATTTAGAACTAACATAATATTTATTTAAATACAATTATTTCTTATTATTATTATTTAATTCACTTATTATTATTATTATTTTGTTCACTGGATATTCATTGAGAAGATTATTTATAGTCCCATGCTTGTATCAGTATGATGTTATCAATTACGAGTGAAGAACTAAAATTGGTTGAATTAATATATTTTTTATAATTATTTTCAATATGTTTTTATAATAGTAAGTCAATGTTACAATTAATTAAAGGATGGAGTTATTCCATTAAATTATCCTTGATAAGTATTCATAAGTTTGAAAGGATGTTTTGATTGGAATAGTTTCTTTAAAGAAAGAAATATTAAATGTGACAATTGTATAGATATTCTTATGTTTGAAGATTTTTGAAGATTTTTCACATTGATTAAATCAATTGAAGTCGATGAAAAAAAGTATTTTCAAAAATAAATTTTTAAATATGACCAGGAAAAAATTATTAATTCATAAATAATTAAGTTTTCCTTGTTTAAGAAGGATTTTTATTTCATTATATTACCTAGATTTTTTATGTATGTAATTGGTCCTTACTCAAAAAATATGACAGTCAATAAGAAAGTCCTAGGTAATATGACCCCAGCCTTATGTGGGACCGTAGAGGATCAAAAAAGGATGAGGGATTCATCTTGGACAAAGAAAACTGGTTGTATGGTGGGCGCAAGAGTGAACTCGCATGAGAACATGTAAGTAGTGGTGAGAAACCATGAGGGGAAGCATGTTGGAAGAGCCTGACACTGACTAGTGTGGTGCCAGTAGATATTAGGTGCATTCAGTAACCATTTATTCTAGGGTAAGGATGTGTGTTTTAATATAAATTAGTGGAAAACAAATTTAAATTTTGATGTGGGATCACTAGGTGACAATTAATATTTTTCCATTTAAAATGGTATGTAATGAACATAGATTGACTATTCAATTTAATCAGACCAGTCATATTGAAGCCAAAAGTTGTCTTCTACATTCGACCGAGATTTCATATTGTTTTTTGGAATATCTTCATTCAAATACTTGTGAATATCTAACTAAATCCTTCCATGCACTATTTCTACACCATGATGTTTCTTATATGATCTATAAACCAAGAAAAAATGTTTTCACGAAAGAATGATAATCACATCCTTGAAAAATAGAAATAAACTTGCCTGATTATCCAAAGATGGTGATATCACCCAAACCATAACCTATGACATTAAAACAGATGAGTTGACGAAAATGGGTGGCTCTCCATAATTTTTAGAGAACTCATTCGATGGTGTGATGACTCTAAATACCACTTGAGGATCTCATTTTTAAGTATGATTTTATCACTATTTTGAATGAATCTTGAGAAAGAGAGAGACAGAGCCTGCTAAGTGCTCTATATTTTAAAAAGAAAGTTCCAGGAACTCGAGATATTATATTTAAAAATTACACATTCACATGATGATTCAGTAAGAACGTGACATGAATTAACATTTCATTGAAAATTATAATGGGGAACTTGTGAATAAATTATGTTGAGAAGAAGTGATATATTTATGTAATCCACATATGTGAACCTTTTTCATGCCAAGAGGTCCAGTATTAGATGTTTTTGTTTGAAAATATGTGAAGATGGCTGTTGGAATATGTGGTTCACTTACATAGTTACATGGAGAAGAGATACCACAAGACTGTGTACGTTTACATAGTGAGTCTTTCCATGTAGAATTTCTATGATAAAATATTATGAAAATAGATTTAGGTTTCATATTTTCTATATATATTTGTAGTGGAAACATGCATGTAGATAAGAGGGACAACCAAGTGGTTCTTGTAATGGAGCATGTTGCATGATGCACCTACATTAAGTAAATAGATAATATGATACTGTTGATATGCGTACATTATTGAAGAAAGTTTCTAATGTAGTGTATGGATTATGTTCTTTGGTAATATACATATAGAGATCATAATCACCTAACATTTTGCTTTCACTATATTAGAAGGAAGAAATTTTATCATTTAATGATACATTTCCTTTGAGTAAGAAGTTGTAAAATTATATTTACCTAAATATTATTGATAAATTGAAAGAAGTAGTGACATTTCATTATAGTTATATGAAAATTTTATGGTAGTATAATATTTTTATGAGTGATGGGAAGACCATGCATGAAATATGATTTCCACGATTCTATTATACATACATGAATGATACATAGTGTATATGATAATTTTGTTTGAAAATGCTAGTAATTGTATTTTTCTGAGCAGAAGAAATATTTTTTAGTAAATTGAAGAATAAGAAAACTTGAATTGTGTTGATAAATATTCAGGTGTTCATTCTGATATTACAGTGATCTGAAGTGGAAGTAATAACTTCTACTAATTTAGAAGAGTACAATGATAAGACTTGAATGAAGTCTCGTTGATTATATTCAATTTTAGTTGAAGAGTTTCAGTTCAAGAAAGCAAGTGAAGAATAAGTTTATTCTAGTGGATCAAAGAGGAAGATTAGTTTTTTTGCTGTAGTGAAAACTTGGTGTTCTTGTGATATTTTTTATTGTGTTGGTGTTGTATTTTTTAAAAACTGGTGGGATTGTATTATAAAAAAGTCTTATATGATACTGGTATAATTTAGGAAAATGTTTGTACCTACCCACATGGTTTTGGGGTAATACCTGACCAACCCACTTTTAATTATGGATGTATTTTTAGTTAAGAATACAAGTCTCAGATTATCCTAAACACAACAAGGATGAAGTCACCCACTTTAGGGGAAAACCGTGTCAAAATATTATGTGATTTGGTTTATTTACTTTCTGTCATGCATGTGGTATAATTGTTTTTGTAAACATGGAATATAGATTCAAACTAACAAGTTCAGAGGTTTGGATTATTAAATAGATTATAATTGAATAATATAAAATTGGTAAACATTGTGTACATTGATTTAACCCCCACTAAGTGTACCTAAATGATCCACTTGGCACATAAATCATTGATCGTGACATGATTCAATGAGTTTAAATATTGTAAATAAAGATATCCATGTTATGCAAGTAGAATGATGTGTCAATTTTTATTTTGATACTAAAAATAAACACAAACATTAATGTGTTTCTTCATATACATAACTTATTAATTTATTAAACTGACTATAAAGTATTGTTGTTAATATTTAAAATATAATTGTGATTTATAAATTTCCTAAATTAATTTACATTATTAATTTATAGTTCTTATTTTTGATAATAGTTATTTCTTATTTAAATGTGTTTTTAATATTGTTATGGAAGGAGTTCTTGATATTCATTGTCTGTAGTTATTTTGATAAAAAATAATATATAACCCTATAACAAGATCATAGAAAAGGAAATATAAAGATATTGAAAAATAATTAGTATAAATGGGGCTATCCTAAGCCTATAATATTGAGTTATGTCGATCTAGAGGTGATAACAAGATCAACGATGGTGTAAGTCCAAGGTGGCATAGGGGACCATAAAGCATAACACACCATTAGTTTACAGTAGGTGATAGAGATAAGTATACATAGTGTTGAGTGTCACCATTTAAAGACAAAAATAGTTGTGGAATGAACACATCATTTTCCATAAGAAAATAGAACTAGGTAATGTCTAATATAGGATAGAAATGTGGGATAAGGATAAAAAATGAATCACATGGAAAGGAATGGAATGACGTCACTCATGGAATACTTTTAATGAGACTAGAGTACACACATAGTGAATCCCAATAACATTCCATGCCTATTACACCTCCTACAAGATAGTGAACTACCATAAAATATCCAAATCATAGGAAGATATTTGGAACCAAAATAATGTTATTAAAAAATAAATATTTCCACTTCTACAACTGATACTAAGATTCAAACCATAGGGTTTCTAGTTAATGAAGGTGAATCATGTAATTTCAAATATTGATACACTATAGAACTACCACATTATGATGATGTAGAATATTTTTTCCCTTCTGTGAATCCCTACTCAGGTTTACCATGGATTGGGGGGGGCGTTGAATTAGTGGTTATCTATTTATGAATTCATTCATTCTCGACCTCTCAAACCAGTTAAAGTTATTTTTCCACATAATATTATCTTTTAATGTCCCATAATGTCTATTGGTAATATACGATAGAGGGGTGCACATTATTTATAAGGTTTTTCATAAAAGCAAATTTTGTGCCCTATTGTCTTGACACCCCAACCTGGATTCTACATTTTTTTATTCTTAAGGATTATAAAGGAACTAGTAGTAACATGTTATATCCAATATTAATCAATCCTAAAATTGAATCATGTTATACACCCTAGGTATAAACTCTTCTACCAATGTTTTTTATACACCCCTAATATCCATATCTGCTTACTCTTCCTCAATTGGCTATACACCCCAGTCCTCTAATCCTCATAAAAAACTAGTTAGACACCTCATTCACTCGATCCTCTTCTTCTAATTGTTGATACAATATTAGAAAGTCCTATTTCTTTTTTTCGTATTGTCATATTCCAAGATCATTTTTTATCAATAATTCACAATTACAACATCAAGATCAAACAAATATACTTAGAATAAATATTGTTAAGTTAAAACATCTTCCAATTCTTGTGAGATATATATTCTACTCAATATTCTAATACTAGGATAGATATCTTTTAGATACTCCCAACCTCATCCCATTATCTCTCCTTGATTCCTTTGTGTATTTTTTTGTACAATATTTTTCAATGTATACAATTTAAATACAATATTTTTATGAAAACTATATTGACTACATATTTAATTTAAATTACCACCATTAATATCATGTATATAATTTTCCCAATTATCATACTAACTATTCCATAAATGTGGAAACATGTCGATAAATTCTAGTTGGTAATTTATTCACTTTTCATTCAGTCAAGGATTCCTGAATTGTTTCATCATCAATTCTATATACTAACTCATGTGTAATATCTCATAAATTTTCTTTATCAAATATTTCATGAATCAAGATACATACATCTTGATATTATTTATTGAAATCTCTACATAATTACATCATCAAGCCAAAATACTTTTTCCCATTATTTGATTATAACTAAAACCATTCATGAATTGAATCCTCGTTTAAATACATAATGATTTTTGGTCTCATTATCTCATGAATGTATGAAAATTAGAATAACTACTCATGAATTCAATCTTATTTAATTATACATGGAATGCATGAAACTAATTCCTCTCTAAGGAGACTTGTATGTTAAAATTTATCATAATGATTCATGTATAGAATTCATGAATTTATACATCATGGAATTGATTAATTTCAATAAAATAGTCTGTTATTCAAATTCTATAGTTCTTTATTAGAAAAAAATTCATATACCTCATATACTCAGTCAAGTTACATATTTATAAATGGAAGATTCAACATATGATTTTTTCTTAAAAAAATTGTATTTCTTCAACTGGGATGTAACACCCCAAGATTTCAAAGATAGTAATTTTTTTTAAAGTAATTCAATAGCTTGGGCTATATGCAACACCGAGTTTGACCACACCGTGACATACCAAACTAGTCTTTAAAAACGGTTATCAATAGTATTAACTTAATTTTGAATTTTATATACTACAAATTATTTTAGAATACATATTATGTGTTTCTATGACATAATATAAAACAAATTCATTTTTTCAGATAAAAGAATTATTTTTCAAAAATGAAATTTTACCAACTTCCAATGGAAAAATCTTTTTAAAACAAATATTGGACACTTTTATATATTAAATTTAATAAAATTAAATTCTTCTTTAGAATCAGGACATAAAAATCAATTTTGAATAAATTTTTGGTACTTTTCTGATAAATTTCATATTTTGACGAATACTAAAAAATACAAAATTTTAATTGGAAACAACTTTTTTAATCGAAATATTTTATACTGTTAAATTATGAATTTTAATGGTTTGGAAGTATAATTAGATTATATTTTTACCATTTAAAACAATGTATTTCATTATAAGTAATTTCATATTTAAATTTGACATAAACTCATGTCAATCTTTTGATAGTTTTTACTTTTAAAAACCTACTTTTCTATTTCGACAATGGGAATTAATTTTAAATTAATTAATGTAAATTATTTGTTTTTGAATTTGATAAAATATAATTTATTTTTGAATTCAGAATATCAAAAATATCTTAGGGTGAATTTTTGGTATCTTTTCTAAAAACATTCAATTTTTGATGAATATGAAAAAACACTATGTTATAGTTTAAAACTGACTTTTCATTTAAATATTTATTTAATTTATTTAAATTTATTTTAAGTCAAAATAGATATATAATACCTATATAAGTTCAATTCAATTCATTGGAGTAATTTTATAATAATATTATATGTATAAAATTATGTTGAACTTTTTACCGTCTTTTTCCCACCTTCTAGGAGCATTTTCAAATTTTCATAAAACATAATTTTACCATTTCTGTGAGTTGAATTTTAAAAATATAAGAGACATGGATGACATCAGTAAGTAAAATTTGGTTCAATAAGATGGAAATAATTTTTTCTGAATATTAACTTTTGACTTTTATTTACCACGGCTTAAAGTAAATAGGGTAATTAAGGGTAAAAATGATATTACAATTAAACTAACACATGTCCTAATTCTACTGAATAAGTTTAATTTCCCCAAAAAAAACCTTAGAAACAAAATATGATCCTCTTTGGTCAACTAGGATTTGATTAGGATATTAATTATTTTTTTATTTAAAGAAGAGTTAAAAATGTTAAATTCAATGTTTAATAACTAAACCATTTTTAATATAGGGTTATACATAAGATAAATTCGACTATAAATATTCATTATAGTAAGTTTATAAACCATATAGTGTAAGCATACAAGAAGACACAATAAAAGTTAAACTATCTAACTATGAGTTTAATCTAAAAGATAAGGTTAAAATGGCAACCTAAAATTGTATAAAACCTATTGGTTGAGAATTTTGTGACCCATAGCCACCTTAGTTTCTAAATAAGTCATTTTGGATCCATTAGAAACCGAAAATTATTTTATTATAAAATAATATTTCAAGGTTTTCCTAAATTGACCCTCACCTCTCTTATAAACGGGTACTTCCCCTTCTATCAATTTCACACCTCAAAAGCCATTTGGATCGGCCAAACCCAACCCAAATATCCTCCCGACTTTCCTCAAATAAACATAGAGTCCTTACTTTGATCATAGAGACAACCTATGTAGCACTTTTGATCATCTCAAAAGGAAACACTCAAGGAAGAGGCAATAATTCACCACCCACTTTCAAGTTCTTTTCTTATTCAACTTCCCATTTATTGTTTTTTTGTTTACAAAACAAAGTAATAACTCTAATATATTATACATAGTATGATGTTATTATAAATATGATAAAACCATATTTGTTTTTCTATCCATCCAATAAATGACAAAGTCACCATACGTGCATACGTACGACTTACCATCTCCACGTCGTGGTGTCGTTTGTCATTCAAACACTTCATTATTTGGATGGGTATAATAATTAGTATAAATGATGTAAATAATAAATATAACATGATAATGATTATGTATATATTATATGTCATCGAATTACATACGATTTTACTATCAATATAATGATATTGTCGCTTGTACATACGTATGGACTACCATCTCCACGAACGCGATGAGAGTCCTCCCCCATCACAGTCATTCAAGAATAATTTTCATTTTATGATTAAAATAATGTTTATGAACATTATATCATTCTGTATATGAATAAAATAGATCATATCCCTAACAAACTTGGCTTACGTAACCAAGAATATAAAGGAAAACGAATCAGTTAACAACCAAAACAATGATACTACTGAAATATTATTGATCAATCAATATTAGAAGATCTTATATGATATCATATTTATTTATTTGGTTATTTTATAATTTAATAAAAATAATGTAACCATTATAAAGGAGGTTAACCTACGCTATACTATGGAAAAGTACAAGGTATGGGGTTTCTTATCTCACTCTTAATTTCATGATATTTCCATTTTTTTTCACTTATTTATTGCATGTGGTGTATTGTGTACTGCCATTTGATATATATTATCATGATTGTGTTAATGGTTTTCATGTCTCTTTTTATTCCCGCGAGATTTATGCTATATTAGCCACTATTTACCTTTGTGTGGTGTATGTAAAGCCCCTGATTGAACTCTTGTTGTAATATACTTTAAATTATGGGTATTTACGTCTTTATTTTAGGATCCTTATTTCATGGGGTGTATGTTTTGTAAGTTTTCAAATCGGTAAGGAAATTTTAAATATCAATTTCCACCCAATGGGCTTTACACATACTTCATTGATCATTTTACTCCAAGATTGTGCATGGAATCAATATTTATTATTTATTTATTAATTTACACCCCCCTTTTGTGGATATACTTTTGATACACATAATTAATTTTATAATTTCCCAAGTCATTGATATGAACTTGATAATAGTAATCTTAACTCAATTTCCCTTAATTGAGTTAAACATCCAAGTCATTGGTGTTGTTTTTAAAAGAATATGTGTGAATGTCCTCTGATTGATTTACATAGAATCTCCAATATTATTGATTGCATTTATATTTTTCACACATAATTATTTCATTAATATTCCTTATCCTAAGGATACAGTTTTAATAAGGGTCTTTATCTTAATTTACATTCCATCGAGACTTTTTTGTTGTTATGCACCGAAACACTTTTATATGGTGTATATACTATACTTTGACATAGTATATCATAAATCCCTTTATTATCATGATATTATAATGTTTTTAATTCCTAAATTATTTTTATACAAGAGTTTCTCAATTGGTTAGGAAATTTATCAAAGATATCATTTTAAATGTTGCGAATATTTATCCTTCTAAATATTTTTCATTAATGTCCATGCTTTAAAAATGGTTTAAAGTATTTATTTATATGGATATTAATGTTTTTAAATTCAAATTACTTTTAAAAGTTTCAAAGCAGTATGTGACACTTTAATTCAAAAATTTATTTTAAACAGCTTCATGATAAATAGTGAGACTTTTAAATGTTTTCATGAAAAAGGGTGATATTTCTCTCAAATAGATTTGACGATTATTTTTATCTATGTCAAATTGTTATTATCGTTCATTATTCTCGATTTAGGTTAATTTATTATAATAAAATCTTCAATATTTTATTTAAAGAGTTATGTTTGACTCTGAATGCGCTATTTGTATATCATTCATGGTTTATGGTTAAAGTATTGAAATTTTTTATTCTAGTTAAATACGGATGTTTACGTTATGTTTCAAAATTTTTATATGAGGAATGTATTGGACTTAGTATGTGACGGGTGGAGCCTAGTATTACTCCTTGATGTATCAGTAGGTCTCATGAGACAAACTAGTATCTTGGTACAAGGCCTTGACCAAATCTTATTTGTAGTCATGGGACAAGGACTTTACTATGTGGTTATGAAGTCTTGCATTATTCATTCCATCATTATGAAATTGGCTTTTGATATTACATGTGATTATTCTATTAGTAGAATATATTTTTTAATAATTAAATGTCATTATTTTATTTATCTTAGCGATATTATATTGAATTTTATGTTTAAAAGGACTGTGTTATAGTCTTATACATTGACTTAAATGTTTGTTCTTATTTATGACAGTTTCCTCTGTATTGTTATACTTACTCAGCATCTGAGCTCACCCCTTTCTTATGTTTTATTTTTCCCAAGATGGAAAGAAGTATATTAGAAATAACATTTCGGTAATAGGTAATGGGATATAAGAGTGTTCAAAGGGGACATAATGTTTTTTTATTTCATGATGTATTGTAATACTTTTGTTTGAGTCAAGTACTTACAAGGCTACTAAACTGATCGATCTTTCAGGACATGATTCCTTGTATCATGCCAAATGTTATGTAATAATGCACAAATTCTGGGTAATTGGGGTTGGGGCATTATAGTTGATATCAAAGGAAGTGTAGTACAATCCAAGGAAGCTAGATTTAGAAAACAAACTCTGAATATGAAACACTACCCCAAGATAGACATTGAGGATTAGTATTTAAGAACATCCAAAAATTTTGGTAATGTATATATTATGTGGGTTTTCCAAGAAATACATCCCTACCTCAATACGAGAAGGTAGAGGCGGATCTGGAACAGATATACCTAGGAGTGAAAACTCTAACCAAGAGTTTCAGGATTGACATGGGAATCCTGGTACATGACAACATGCCTTGATTCACTCTTGGTTACGACACTCCAAGGGGATATTCTTAGGATAATTCACATTTTCTTTACAAACTGATTTGACGGATATTAATATAAGATGATAATAAATAAATTTGGTTAATCCTATGGTGTTTTAGACTGAAAATAAGGTGTTATGATATTCTATAAATGATTTTATGACTCACATTGTGCTTTCTTGTGTTATTCAATGGCTGGATTCCAAGGAAGTCATAGTAATATTGAACATGAAGTACAAGGTGGGAACAATGGTGGAAATGAGAAATGAAATGTATTGTTGATAGGTATAAAGGATATTGTGTTCATACCAAATAATTTTTTCAAAAATATAATCAATAATATATATATTAACCAACTACTATACTCAACAAAGAAGAGAAAGGCAATGAATGATAAGAGCTCCAGCAGTGGAGACCATGAAGAAAAGAAAGCTCAATTTCCATCATACAAGAATTGTGGAGGGAGACACCTATGAAAGTTTCTCAATGGAACAAATATATTCTTTATGTGAAGGAAAGAAGTACATAAAGGAATGAATCACTGAGGAAAAATGAAGAGTACTATGGTAGAAAACAAAAATGATCCCAAGAATCCATTTAAATTAATTTTCCATAAAAGTTGGGGAACTGGGCATTACTTGAGTGAATTACCTATTCTTTAGGATAACCTCTTGTTCAAGGAAGAACCTATGTTGAAATAAATGGATGGAGAAATTTTAAAAATTATTAGTGCTCATTATTGGTGGGATTACTTTGGTGAATTTTCTCTTGTATGTGTAACCCTGTAGTTTGTTATGTGAAAATTTTGTTTTAGGTAGAATTATATTTTCTATTATAGTTATAAATAACCATTTGTGTTTATAGGATCCTTGAATTTGAGGAAATTACATGTTTTTAAATTTTTTGATTCAAATAAGAGGTATGAGATAACATTTATGGTGAAATTATGTTATGGTTATTTTGAATAATTTTTCTCATTTTGGGAATGTTATAAAATATATTTTTTGAAAAAGGAAAACATGCAGAATGTGTGAAAACTTGTCTCGTCAGACAAAGCTGTAGGAATTCAACCCACAACAAGAGTGAGATTGGAATTTATCGCCTACCACTAGACTACGTGAAGTCCTTGGTTTGTGTGACTAAATGTTTTCAGTTAAATTATTTTATTAATCAATAGTAATTCGATTTGGTATCTTATGTCTTATCAAATGGATATCCTTAGTATAGGAAAATTATTTGGTTATTAAGTGATAAATGTTATTTTGTAAGATGTTTTCTCGGTTGGGAACACTATATGCCTATGGAAAATAGAATACTATGATATTTCATTTGAGGAGTAATGGTGTATTTTTATCTAGGTTTTTATTGTCTATTTATAGCAATTTGGGTTATTTATAGAAATGATTAACCCATCATAGAGAATATTTGATTAGGATAATTACATTATGTATGTGACATTAAGAGTAGTCGATGTTATTTGGAGATACAATTTAATGTGTAAGACTACATAATCAAATTATTCTATGTTTTGGGTTTAAATATAAGTTTGGATTATATTGAAGGATTAAAAGACAATTGTTTATTCAATGATATTTACTGAAATTTGTGTATTGTTGGTTTAATTTTTGAAATTAATATGAGAATTTATTTTTCTAAATGATTATCCTTTTTTTGGATCATTTGATCTTGTACTAACGATTTTGGTTTTGGTTAATCTCTAAAGACAAAGTAAATATATAGTTTATCCTTTGTAGATCGTGTGATTTTATAGAAGTTGATTCTAGCACTTCAGGTGTGACCAAGTCATATTGAATAATAAAAGTTTGAAAATGTCACATACATGACTTATTTTAATGTTAAATTTCATTTAATTTCCATTCATGCTTTGTTTTGGGGGTTTCCCAAGCTTTTATGGAGGAATGGGCGAGTTTTCATGAATTGGGCCAAACCATGAGCCCAATTCTAGATTTAAAAATAAATTTTTATTCCCTTATAACTCCTTCATTTTTCAAAATATTTCATCTATTAAAATTCATAATTTTCATCCCATGACCTATAAACAGTAACAAATTAATTTATACCATTTAAAAATCTATAATCATGGTGGATTTGAGTTTTCATTTAAGGGATTAGGCCTACCTAAAAGCCAATTTCCTGCATTAAAAATAATTTTTAATGCTTTAACAAATAATTCTATTTTTATGTTTTTTTTTGGTGATTACAACTCCCAACATAGCCCACTTACCTAAGGATCACCCCAATTCTCTACTCCCCTAATTTCGAGCTCAATAGAATCGAGAAATTGGGAGAAACTTTTCTAGATTTCACAAATCTCCCAGTTTTGAAGAGGTAAATTGATTCTTTCATAACTCCTTCTTTTATTACTCTTTTCCCACCATTCTAGTTCCTAAATTATATCCTCATCATTTTTTGAAATTCCTTCAAATTTATAGATGTTTTAAAATTCTGATTCTAGTGGATTTTGGGTCTTTTTCTTAAATATTGTTTTGGTTAAGTGTTTCTCTCTTCAATTCCTTCCTTCCCCCTAGGGTTTCCCCCCTCTTTCATAAATTTAAAGAGTGTCCAGAAGTTAGGGTTCATACCTAGGGTTTTATTTGGGGTATGTTTGGTGAAATATTATGGTTTAGTGTTCGTTTTGACTTATTTGTGATGCGATGGAGGTGCAGTTGAGGTTTTACACCACGATTCAAGGGTTTTGACTCAAAAGGTAGGTGGTTCCATGTCTAAACAATTATTGATGAGATAAATCCCTAATATCTTGGGTGTGGTTTGAAAACTATTTATGATTGATTTGGTTAAGTGTTAAATTTTATAGTTTCTTTTTAACTTGAAATTGGGTGTTTTCATGTGTAACGCATGGGGTATTATTTGGGTGTATTTTATAACATACGGAATTTTTTTACTAAATATTGTTTGGCCTGAAAATGCTGGTTTGGTAATTTATTAATGTCATGTGTTCCTAAAAAGAATGTTTTTGAATAGTTTTGATGTGTAGAACATTGTTATACTTTTTGAGATCATTTTATGAAAATGTGTGTTTTCATTTGTAACTTTTGTGGTATTATTCAAGTATATTATATAACACTTGAATGTGGTTTTTATATGTGTATCTAGGGTTGAAAATTCAGTTTTGGATAGTAATTGTTATGGTTTTGGTCTTACATGGGGTTTTGAAGTGGGTTTTGTGTGCAAGACAAAGTTACACACATTGAGTTTGTTTTATGAAAATTGTGAATGTTTTGATTGGTTAAAAAAAGTGGTAAAAGTGGTGTATATGTACTGTTTGGGGGGGGTGTCCACCTAATATGGGTTTTTGAAAGGTATGGAGATTATTTAAGTAGTAAAATATATATTTTATAATGTTTTATAAAGTGCTGAAATGTTTTAGAAAATGGAAAGTGAGCTGCAAAACATGGTTGTGGGCTATTTTGTGTGAGTGTGTTGTGAAAAATGAATTTTGTTGATGAAAGATATATTATATGATATTTGAGTGGGCTGTTATGTGAGTTATATTGTCTTGAAATGGTTTATAAATTTTTTTGAAGGATTTGTGGAAGTTTTAAAGAAACATGAAAAGTGTTGTGGGCTATTTTGGTGTGAGTCGGATTTCAAAATCAATTTGAATGAAAATTGGAATTTTGTGACTTGTGTGGTATACATGTGGGATGTTTGGTTAATTTGATATATTGAAATGATATTTTCATGTGCAAAGTATATTTCATGACTTTTTGAACTTGTTTGTTCACAAAGGGCAACCCCAGGTATCTAGGTGGGTGGACGTGTACTAGTATGCTAGTGAATCTGTGCGGTTTGGCCTCCGTTTCACTTAGAAAAATTGACACTTACAACTCTAAATAAACAATTATGATGATTATTGGAGACCAATAGGTTATGGTTATGTCCCCTACTAGTGGATTGTGCATGAGAATGAATATTTATTGATTTTTACTCTCAATAAGATACAAGGTACCTGGGAACCACAACTGGCTAGTGCATAGGGGTTATTTCCTATTTCTTGTACTCATTAGATCTTTTATACTTACCATAGTCAAATGGTATAATTGTCTAGAAAATTAAGTAGCATTGGAATGTATTTTAAAATTGTATATTCTTTAAATTATCCCACTTGAAAACTTATTTTTTTAGTTGCATCTTTTAGAAATTGTAACTAGAAAATACGTGTTTTTGAATACTTGCATGATTTTCATCTTTAAATGTTTATCGCATGTAATATATTAGTGGTGGTATCCTACTGGTATTTTTCTCACACCCTAAATAATCCTTTGCGTGTAAGTAGAAATTGTTATTTTTTTGTCGTAGGGTTGGGTAGAGCTTTTGTGCCAACTGTTCGGGTTTTTACCGGTCATTCTTGATACAGTGTTGTGGAGATGGATTGAGGTTGGTGCGTCATTCCATGTGGAGGTTCTTGGGACATTATTATTTTGTTTTTTTACCTTTTTATTGGTCTTTAAACATAGTTTTAACATATTTAATTCAGTTCTGAAATTTTGTAAAAGACAATTTTAGTTGAAAAATCGAGATTTGTTTTATTGAGTTCGTTTTTTGTTTATTGATTATAAACTCCGTTAAATCATTCCCAAATTTCATTTTATGATACCCGAGAACTTGTTCCAGCTTGTGGGGATTGGGAATGTCCATTGGGACTTATTTCGGGCCAGTCCGGGTGCTGGTTTTGAGGGCGACCCGATTCGATTCGTGACAAAATTGTATCAGAGGAGGTTCGCTTCCTCTACGTCATATTATTTGGGGAACAGTTGGGATAGTCTGGGGTTAGGATTTTCAGGACTTGGAATTATGGTCAGGAGTAGTGTAACTCCCCGAGATTTTATGAAAAATATTCTTTTGATTTCATTAATGTCTTGTGTTGTAGGCTACACCAAGATTACCTTGCGCTATAAGCAACACCGTATTAGTTTGCAGTATACGCAACACTAGTCTTGGATCGTGTTACACACAATTTTAATAATAGTTATTCTACGCAACATTGAGTGTATATATATATATATATATTTAATGTATAAATAAAATATGGTTGGATTCTGTTATACGAAACAATGAAGGATTCTTGCACAACACGCAACCCTGACTTGGCTTGCATTACACGCAATCGCGACCTTCCTCAATAGCATGTGTTGTACGCAATACCGGGTTTTACTAAACAACGATATATTATTATAATATTATTACGAACTAGCCGTTATGATTAGTATTAACTAAAATTTTAATTTTATAATATTATTATTCATCTTACACATTTTCTAGAACATTGTATAAAAACAAAATAAAATTTTCAGGTAAAATAATTATTTTTCAAAAAATGCAGTTTTGCCGCCTTTTGATGGCGCACCCACATTAAATCTTGTTTTTGCCATGTTTATAAGTTTAATTGGAAAAAATAAAATTCTTCTTTGGAATCAAGAAATAAAAATTTACTTTGGATAAATTTTTCATATTATTCTGGTAACTTTCATATTTTGATGAATAGTAAAAACACGCTATATTTTAATTAAAAACAAATTTTTTTCATCGCAATAATTTATATGGTTAAATTATAATATTGAATGGTTTTAAAGTATAAATAGCATATATTTTCACCATTTAAAATAATTTATGTCATTATTATTGATTTTACATTAAATTCGTAGGTTAAATCAATTCAATCTTTTGCAATGTTTTAAACAAAAAAAACCCATTTTCATTCAACAAAGGGATTAATTTTAATTTAATTTCTGCAACTTATTTGTATTGAATTTGAAAAAATGGATTCCATATTTGGAATCATTGGGTCCAAATTATGTTAATAGGCTACTCTTTTTTTTGGGAATTATGAATAGTAACTACGGTAAATTTTATTTACCATAGTTAAAGGTAAATCGGGTAATTAAGGGTAAATATAATATTATAAAATTACCCTAACACATTAAAAAATTCTATTGGATGGCTAAAAGTATACCCATATCACCTAAGGGTCGGATGAAATTCATTTTATAGACTTTTGACTTTAAAAATAATTTAATTATTATTAAAACCAAAGAAAGTGACAACATGCCACTCTCTTAAATCTTATAAGTATAACAATTTTAATTTAGTGATAAACATCATAAAACTTCAAACATTAATAGTCTCCAGAAATATAATAAAATTATCTACATCATGATAATTTATTTAGAATTTTTAAGGATTAAATAATTTTCATTAATGGTGATACATTAATGATACAGAAATTATTTATTAAGTGAAAAATCAGTAATATAGTTTTTATTGAAATCATAATACCCATTAAAAGGCCCAAAAACCTGAAAATATCTTATTGGTAGTATATATATATACCATAATAATCCAATGACCAAATATATAACCGTTTGGAGTCTTATAAAAGTGATTATGACACTTATATTATTTTATTTTAAATGATGCCAAAGTTGTCACCTTCATAATTTAATAAATATAACAATTTAACTATTGTGATTTTAAGATGATAAATTAGATTAAAAGTATTATTGTGAACGGTAATAGATTTATTTTCATCATAGGATTTTATTTTTAATTTTTATGCTAAAATAAGTATATTAAATAATTTTACAAAAAATGTTTTAGTAATTATTTTATTAAGAGATAAACCAAATAAATGGTTTTAAAAATAATAAAATAAATATTATATGAACTATTTAATGTGCTAAAATAATTTTCTAGATACATATGACCTTTTATGAATCTATTAATGCTTTTATTTTGAACATATATTCTGTATATATTTTATTTAAATTCAAAAAAATGAATAGTGTCAAAATTGACACTATTGTTATTTTATAAAAATAACATATTATAAAATTGTTTAAAAATAACAAAAATATTTAAAAATTATAAATTTAAATTAATATGGTCTCAAATGTTATAAAGTATCCAATTATGGAAAATTCATAACAAATAAGTAATTATTTGTTATAATTAAAAATTTAGAATGTTATTACCACAAATAAAATTAAATTGATTAAGTAAGGATAAATCAAGTTGATAATGTTTAAAATAAATTCCTAACATTTATAAATTTTATTGGATGATGGTATTACAACCCTATATCATCTAATATTCTAATATGAGTCATTTTTGGAGGTTTTTATGTTGGTTTAGATTTATTATAAATTAATATTTTTAAGATTTCCAAAGGCGCCCCTCTCCTCCCTTATAAAAGGGCACCCCCTCCCTCTTTTCCTCACACCACTTTGAGCCTTCAAGCTCGTCCAAAACCTTCCAAATTCTCTTCTACAATTCCATATAAACATCATAGAGGTTATTTTCTTCTTCAAAGACCAATTTTAGTTCCCTAAGAGGAGGTCTCAAAGAGGCGCTTCAAAGAAGAGGTAATGTCCGTTACCGATTCTTTCAACTCTATTTCTTCTTCCAATTCTTCTTCTTTAGTTGTTTCATTATAAAGTAATAACATCAGTATAAATAATATAATGATATGTTATTATAAGTATGAAAAAACCATATTTCACCATCTATCCAACCTACGTAAAAAGAAATCACCACGCATGCGTACGTACGGAATACCGTCTCCACGCCGTGGTGAAATCTGTTTTTCCACCAACACCCTTCATGGATAGGTATAATGGTGTAAACAATAACTATATATGGTTATTATAACATCATACTAATTCTGATATATTATACCATCCACTCTAATTATATTCAATAATTATGGGAACGATATCATCGCTCGTGCGTACATACGGACTACCGTCTCCACGACGCAATGAGATTCATTCTCCATGTTAACCATACATGAATGATAATAAAGTTTGTTTAATGAATAATAATGAAATATATGAAATAATAATTCTACTATATTTATGTATATATATATATATATGTATGTCATCTATTTAGTTTCATTCAATTCAATAAGGAAACGAAAACAGCTTTCATGCGTACGTACGGCCTACCGTCTCCATAAACGGTGTATTTCTTTCCATTTATCGATATATTATATATATGTATATTCTGAATATATATTATATATAAATCATGTTTTATATTCTGTAATTAAGTAATCATGATCTATGTAATCATATGAATAATTACAAGTCAAAACACGAACGACAAATGAAACGATTTTACCCAAAACACTCTTTAACATGGAATTTACAAAAGAACGAGTAATATAAAGTCATAGGTAAACCATATATGATATCATAACAATGAATATGATTCTTTAATAAGTCAGTGAAATTATTTAAATCATTATACAGGAGGTTCAGATACACACGAAGCATATCATACATAAGGTAAGGGATAATTTTGCAAATCTCATTTTTATCTGAGATTGCTTATTCGTAAGTATTGACTGGGGTTATTTCTATCATCCATGTCCATGTTTTATAAAAGTGTTTTCATGTATTTTTAATGTCCTTTTTAACCATTTTTAATTTTACTACATGGCATGTAAGGAATCTTTTTTTTACCATATGAGGTACTTTTTTACCTTTCCGACAAAAGTACGAGGAGAATGTTATTTTTAACTTATACGGCGTGAATGGATTTTTATGGTTTCATAACGCCTCATTTTCATGAAGCTTACTCTACATTATTTTATGACTATTTTCAACAAAATAATTTTATTTTAAAAGTGCATGGAATTTTTTTAAAAGAAAATGATTTTGATGAAGAATGGATATTTTCCTCAAAAATTCATTTCAAAAGTTTTATTAAAACCATTTTCCATATAAGATGACATTATTTCATATGTGTATGTTTCAAGTTTAATGTCTCTATGATTTACATGGATCAATTTTCTTATGATGAAATGTCCATTTTTTTATATGGATTATGAAATGATGGGATGATGTTTATAAAACCCATTTTATTCTTTGGGTTATGATGAATGTTTTAAGTTTATTTTGTGGCACAAGTAATAATGATTTCATTATGAGATGGGTGGGACCTATATCTCCCTCCAGTGCATTGGGTAAGGATTTATATCTCATGAGATAGACATGGCTGGAACGGAAAGTTAAACCGGTTCAGTAATACAGGACTGGAACGAGGAGTGAACTCGATTCAAAAAGGGACTTTGTCCACTAAGATGGTCTTGGAAGCGATTCCTTGGCTACTATGGAAATCATATCATGTGCTTAATGGTTTCCATAATTACATGTTTTTTCCCATGCTATTTTATCATTCTTAATGTTTCTTTATGATCTATTCCTTACGTACTTCCATGTTTTATGTCATTGCTCAAGCTTTTTGTGTTTAAACATTATGTTCATGTTTTTAAGTTAAAATGTATATGGAATGTTTTATTTTATCCATGCATACCCTTACTGAGAATTTGAGCTCACCATTTTTATGTTTTCTTTTCCCTAGGATATAAAGAAAGGTTTTAGGTATGAAAAAAGGGGAAGATCTTTATGGGAGAGGTTGAAGACCTTTCAACACGATTAAAAGATTACGTTCCATGTTTCCAAAGACACTTAACTATTATGGTCCTTGTGTGTCTGTTTTTTCTATGTATTAAGTATTCCACAAAAGTAATGTATTGTCCATGTACGTCAAGCTTCGGGTCTCTACAGTTGGTATCAGAGGAAAGGTTTAGTCATCCTTTGGAAACTAGGATGCGAAAATTTTAGTGAGATCCCTAGAGATATTTCTAAGGTATGTCTAGGGATGTCCCTAAGGATAAGTATACGTATAGTATATAGTCCTAGAACTATGGTAAAGATCTTAGAATTTAACCTAAGATGTTAGATATTGAGGGTGCTCCCCTTTTACTATGTTGTTTTCCCTAGCATGATTTTTTCCTCTCACACTATTCTTTTTGGGTTTTAGAAAATGGCTGGAAACAAGAAGATTCATGATAATGGAGGATATAACAGACAATGGAATGATATTCTTCATGAGAAACCAAATGAAATGGGATTTGGAAGTCCAAACATCGTTATTATGCCTAATCATCAATATCATAATATGATCAATAATCTCAACTTTGGTAAGTTTCCCGACACAGATAATAAGAGAAAGATGGAGTTTCATGATGATCATAGAGGAAAGAAAGTTCAATTTCCCTCATGTAAATCATTTTGGAAGAGGCATCGGGGAGATTGTTTAAAGAGAACTGGAAGATGCTTTGGGTGTGGAAAAGAAGGACACAAAGCCAGTACGTGCAGAGGAAAAGGTTCAGTTAACACCATGGATGAGGATAATGGTATTGCTATGACATCAATAATGGTTAAATGTTTTAAATGTGGAATGTACGAGCATTATGCAAACCAATGCCCTAAGGGAAAGTATCGTGAAGAGAATCAGTATGGTCGTATGGGTAATAGTTATGTTGATGATGATGAAGAGTTTACAAATGATATGTGAGATGAAAGAATTGTTGAAGCTCGGTCGATGGTTTAAGAAGGTAGTGGAATGATTACATGTTTATCAAGTGTAATGTTGTATAAGTAATCTCATGGCACTATGGAATAAAGAGACATCTAAGGATTGTTACACTGTTGTCTTTCCTTGAGTTTTGAAAGTGTATGATTAATGGTACCAGTATCCATGAAAGGTTATTCAGATATTTTTGGAATGTAGATGATATGCACATAATGAAGGGATAAGGAGAAAATTAAATGTTTGATAGTATTCATGAGCTCATGACTGATATAAGGAGAAGGTTATATCATGGTTTGAGTATATAGAATTTTTGGATTTTGGTATGTGGAAAGAGTAAACTTTTGACAGCATTCATGTTTTCACTAAGGTTTAATGGGTATTCATTTTTCAAGAGAATACATGATTAAGGTATTCACATGATTGGAATGTTACCAACAAGATATATGGGGGATAAATGATGGTATTCACATGCTTGGTTGATGACATTTCAAGTAATCATTTTCTTTATACTATGAGCTTGGACCGAAGTATTTTAGATAAGCCTAAAGATTGGAATGGATTATGTTGGACATAAGTTAGTATTGTTTAAGGATAGAACTTTTTTTGATATTATTGATGGGATGTTACAGTAATGTAGTTTTAGAAAAAGGACAACCTGTAGGACGGTCGACAACCCATCGTGTCGGACAAGGCTGTGGGAATCGAACCCACAACCGAAGTGCGACTGGCCTTTATCTCCTACCACTGGCCTACAGGAAGTCCTGGTTTAGTAGAAACTAGTTTTATTATATTAATCAGTATTATATATGAAGTATAAGTCCATTTTAGGAACCATATATGATTAATCTCACTAAAGATGGACTTATGTATTTTTGATAACTTTTATAACCTTTTGTTTGAGACAGATGGAATGACCCATCATTCTATCACATGAGCTACTAACACTTCACGAATGACAAATTCAAATTCATTTCTTTAAGAGATGAAGTGGAAATTGTCCAAAGAACGAACAACAGTGAGACTGTACCAAAATCACGACAGTATTTCTTCTATTTCCAATTTAATCAAATTTAGGGAAATGATATTGAAAACCAAAAATGTTGTCCTAGTGCCCTTATATCTGATTAATCAGATGGTACCTTAGATCATCACAACTCTATGGATTTGTGATTGCTGTCTTTTTCATAGCCATGTTCTCTACCACTCTCCATCAGAACTTGATGGTTAGATTTTTCTTCCATATTCATATTTTCACCCATGTTCTCCTACGTGGAAACCCAATGATGGGTTAATTTGGGTAACTGTTACATTTCATACTTTAGTTTTTAAATCTAGGTTTTGGTATTCCTTTTTACGATGTGGGTTTCTATTAAACAAACTTTCGAGTAGTAAACCATTTATAACCCCGACAAATTTCGAGGGAGAAATTCATTTTAAGGGGGGTAGAATGTAACACCCTCAGATATTATGAAAAATATTCTTTTGATTTCATTAATGTCTTGTGTTGTATGCTACACCAAGATTACCTTGCGCTATACACAACACCGTATTAGCTTGCAGTATATGCAACACTATCCCTGGATCATGTTGCACACAATTTTGATAATAGTTATTCTACGCAACATTGAGTATATATATATATATATATATATTAAATGTATAAATTAAATATAGTTGGATTCCATTATATGAAACAACGAAGGATTCTTGCACAACATGCAACCCTGACTTGGCTTGCATTACACGCAATCGCGACCTTCCTCGATAGCGTGTGTTGTACGCAATACCGCGTTTTACTAAACAAAGATATATTATTATAATATTATTATGAACTAGCTATTATGAATAGTATTAACTAAATTTTTAATTTTATAACATTATTATTCATCTTACACATTTTCTAGAACATGGTATAAGAACAAAATAAAATTTTCGGGTAAAATAAGTATTTTTCAAAAAATGCAGTTTTGCCGCCTTTTGGTGGTGCACCCACATTAAATCTAGTTTTTAACATTTTTATAAGTTCAATTTGACAATATACAATTCTTCTTTGGAATCAAGAAATAAAAATTTACTTTGGATAAATTTTTCATATTACTCTGGTAACATTCATATTTTGATGAATAGTAAAAACACGCTATATTTTAATTAAAAACATCTTTTTTTCATCGCAATAATTTGTATGGTTAAATTATAATATTTAATGGTTTTAAAGTTTAAATAGAATATATTTTCACCATTTAATATAATTTATGTCATTAGAATTGATTTTACATTAAATTCGTAGGTTAAATCAATTCAATCTTTGGAATTTTTTAAACAAAAAAAAACCCATTTTCATTCGACAATGGGATTAATTTTAATTTAATTTATGAAACTTATTTGTATTGAATTTGAAAAAATTGATTCCATATTTGGAATCATTGGGTCCAAATTATGTTAATAGGATACTTTTTCTTTTTTGGAATTATGAATAGTAACTACTGTAAATTTAATTTACCATAGTTAAAGGTAAATCGGGTAATTAAGGGTAAATATATTATTATAAAATTACCCTAACACATGCCAAAATTCTATTGGATGGCTAAAAGTAGACCCATATCACCTAAGGGTCAGATTAGATTCACTTTATGGACTTTTGACTATGAAAATAATTTAATTATAATTAAAACCAAAGAATGTGATAACATGTCACTCTCTTAAATCTTATAAGTATGATAATTTTAATTTAGTGATAAACATCATACAACTTCGAACATGAATAGTCTACAGAAATATAATAAAATTATCTACATCATGATAATTTATTTAGTATTTTTAGGGATTAAATAATTGTCATTAATGGTGATACTTTAATGATAAAAAAATTATTTATTAAGTGAAAAATCAGTAATATAGTTTTTATTGAAATAATAATACCCATTAAAAGGCCAAAAAACCTGACCAAAACTTATTGGTAGTATATATATATACCATAATAATCCAATTACCTAATATATAATCGTTTTGAGTCTTATAAAAGTGATTATGACACTTATATTATTTTACTTTAAATGATGCCAAAGTTGTCACCTTCATAATTTAATAAATATAACAATTTATATATTGTGATTTTAAGATGATACATTCTAGTAATAGTATTATTTTGAAAGGTAATAGATTTATCTTCATCATAGGTTTTTTTTTAATTTTTATGCAAAAATAAGTATATTAAATAATTATAAAAAAATGTTGTAGTAATTATTTTATTAACAGATAAACCAAATAAATGGTTTTAAAAATACTAAAATTAAAATTATATGAACTATTTAATATGCTAAAATAATTTTCTAGATACATATGACCTTTTATGAAACTATTAAATCTTTTATTTTGAATATATCTTCTGTATATATTTTATTTAAATTCAAATAAATGAATAGTGTCAAAATTGACACTATTGTTATTTTATAAAAATAACATATTATAAATTTTTTTAAAAATCACAAATAATATTTAAAAATTATATATTTAAATTTATATGGTATCTAATGTTATAAATTATCCAATTATGTACAATTCATAACAAATAAGTAATTATTTGTTATAATTTAAAATTTAGAATGTTATTACCACAAATACAATTAAATTGATTAAGTAAGGATAAATCAAGTTGATAATGTTTAAAATAAATTCCTAACATGTATAAATTTTATTGGATGATGGGATTACAACCCTATATCATCTAATATTCTAATATGAGTCATTTTTGGAGGTTTTTATGTTGGTTTAGATTTATTATAAATTAATATTTTTAAGATTTCCAAAGGTGCCCCTCTCCTCCCTTATAAAAGGGCACCTCCTCCCTCTTTTCCTCACACCACTTTGAGCCTTCAAGCTCGTCCAACCCCTTCTAAATTCTCTTATAAAATTCCATAGAAACATCCTAGAGGTTCTTTTCTTCTTCAAAGACCAATTTTAGTTCCCTAAGAGGAGGTCTCAAAGAGGCGCTTCAAAGAAGAGGTAATGTCCGTTACCGATTCTTTCAACTCTATTTCTTCTTCCACTTCTTCTTCTTTAGTTGTTTCATTATGAAGTAATAACATCAGTATAACTCATATACTTATATGTTATTATAAGTATGAAAAAACCCTATTTCACCATTTATCCAACCTCCGTAAAAAAGAAATCACCACGCATGCGTATGTACGGAATACCGTCTCCACGCCGTGGTGAAATCTGTTTTTCCACCAACACCTTTCATGGATAGGTATAATGGTGTAAAGAATAACTATATATGGTTATTATAACATGATACTAATTCTGATATATTATACCATCCACTCTAATTATATTCAATAATTATGGGAACGATATCATCGCTCGTGCGTACGTACGGACTACCGTCTCCACGACGCAATGAGATTCATTATCCATGTTAACCATACATGAATGATCATAAAGTTTGTTTAATGAATAATAATGACATATATGAAATAATAATTCTACTTTATTTATGTATATATATATATGTATGTCATCTATTTAGTTTCATTCAATTCAATAAGGAAACGAAAACAGCTTTCATGCGTACGTACGACCTACTGTCTCCACGAACGGTGTATTTCTTTCCATTTATCGATATATTATATATATGTATATTATGAATATATATTATATATAAATCATGTTTTATATTCTGGAATTAATTAATCATTATCTATGTAATCATATGAATAATTACAAGTCAAAACACGAACGACAAATGAAACGATTTTAACCAAAACACTCTTTAACATGGAATTTACAAAAGAACGGGTAATGTAAATTCATAAGTAAACCATATATGATATCATAACAATGAATATGATTCTTTAATAAGTCAATGAAATTATTTAAATCATTATACAGGAGGCTCAGATACATACGAATCATATCAGACATAAAATAAGGGATAATTTTGCAAATCTCATTTTTATCCGAGATTGATTATTCGTAAGTATTTACTGGGGTTATTTCTAGAATCCATGTCCATGTTTTATAAAAGTGTTTTCATGTATGTTAAAATTCATTTTTAACCATTTTTTACTTTTACTACATGGCATGTAAGGAATCTTTTTTTTACCATATGAGGTACTTTTTGACTTTTCCGACAAAAGTACGAGGAGAATGTTATTTTTAACTTATACGGCGTGAACAGATTTTTACGGTTTCATAATGCCTCATTTTAATGAAGCTTACTCTACATGATTTTATGAATATTTTCAACAAAATACTTTTATTTTAAAAGTGCATGGAATTTTTTGAAAAGAAAATTATTTTGATGAAGAAAGGATATTTTCCTCAAAAATTCATTTCAAATGTTTTATTAAAACCATTTTCCATCTAAGATGACATTATTTCATATGTGTATGTTTCATGTTTATTGTCTCTATGATTTAAATGGTTCAATTTTCTTATGATGAAATGTCCATTTGTTTTATATGGATTATGAAATGATGGGATGATGTTTATAAAACCCATTTTATTCTTTCGGTTATGATGA
The DNA here is from genome assembly GCA_963277665.1 of Viscum album. Lineage (NCBI taxonomy): Eukaryota > Viridiplantae > Streptophyta > Magnoliopsida > Santalales > Viscaceae > Viscum > Viscum album. The sequence continues at coordinate 1,689,581,851 of OY728137.1, read as the reverse complement.
ATGTTTTAAGTTTATTTTGTTGCATAAGTAAGAATGATTTCATTATGAGATGGATGGGACCTATATGTCCCTCCAATGAATTGGGTAAATATTTATATCTCATGAGATAGACATGTCTGGAACGACAAGTTAAACCAGTTCAGTAATATAGGACTGGAACGAGGAGTGAACTCGATTCAGAAAGGGACTTTGTCCACTAAGATGGTCTTGGCAGCAATGCCTTGGCTACTATGGAAATCATATCATGTGCTTAATGGTTGCCACAATTACATGTTTTATTCCCATTCTATTTTATCATTCTTAATGTTTCTTTATGATCTATGACTTATGTACTTTTATGTTTTATGTCATTGCTCAAGCTTTTGATGTTTGAACATTATGTTTATGTTTTTAAGTTCAAATGTATATGGTATGTTTTATTTTATCCATGCTTACCCTTACTAAGCATTTGAGATCACCCTTTTTATTTTTTCTTTTCCCCAGGATATAAAGAAAGGTTTTAGGTTTGAAAAAAAGGGGAAGATCTTTATGGGAGATGTTGAAGATATTTCACCACGATTAGAAGATTACATTCCAAGTTTCCAAAGACACTAAACTATTACGGTCCTTGTGTGTCTGTTTTTGTTATGTATTAAGTATTCCGCAAAAGTAATTTATTGTCCATGTAATTCATGCTTTGGGTCTCTAAAAGTAGTGTGGATGATCACCACACCTCATGATGGGATTCAAGTCTCCAGGGGAAGTCAAGAATTTTCTGAGCCCTTTGGTTTTCTTGGTTTGATATGATTAGTGGAAATGAAAAGAGAGTTGAGTTAATTGTCTCAGTGAGCTCGTAGGGTCTGGAAACCCATGTGGAGCCAGAGATATTTCCCAAGAACACTCTCTGTGATGGTGAAGTGATTTTAATATGGCCGCCGACCATATTTCCAAGTCACCCACTGAAACTAGTTTCCACTCGCATTGTCTTGTGTTCTTTAGTTTTGAAATATTGGTACTTTGGTTTTAAACATACTTAATTTTAAGAAGCATAAAGTTTTTGTGAAATAATTATTTAATAAATAAGGAATGGTCAGATTTTCGTAAATTGAGAACTGAATTTTCAGAATTTTATTGGAATGAAAAATGGTGTGTTTTCACCTCTTTTGAAAGCATGAACTATGTCAAGGTTGGTTTTGAAAAAGTTTTTTCAATAGAGTTTTCTGAACTATTGAAATGTTTTTTAATGGGACGAGATGTTTTGAAATTGATGTGAATAACTTGAGAGTGATTTTTCATTAGAATGATTGTGGCTTTCTGAGATGTTTTTTAATGCAATAATTTTGGTTTGATTTCATGGTTAGGAGTCTTGAGAAAAAGGAAGTATTGGTTGATTTTTTTTGTTTTGAAAAGTGTAATGAGTTTTGATATTAACCTTTGGTATTTTTGTGAGAGGCCACATGAATGGGGTTATATGTGATAATGTATGGTTAATGGTATGACTGGATGAGTTTTGGGATGGATATGAGGATGGTTCCAGGTGTGGCACAGAAACATGCATGTGTGAGGCCCATGGGGTACCATTGGTGGATACGCTAACCACTTAACTAGTTATTTTAAAAATATGATTTTAAAGGAAAAACATGATATAATTATGACTAGTTTGGGATGGTGTGTATTATATGTTTTTTAAAATGTTGATGTTGTGGGATGTTTTGAGTCCAAGAACCACTCCTGTTTGAACTGTGTTTTGGGTTTGTGTTTGGTCGGTAATCTGTGTTGAAGGGCCGGTTAGTGGTTTCTTCTAAGAAATGTTTTGGTAAGCCTTATAGTGGTTCCATTCATGTGTTTGGATCTGGGTTGCAATATATCTTGACCAATGGACCATCTTGTTTGGGTCTTTGGGTTCAATTATTGGATAAGTTACTCCACATTAAGGGATAGTGATCAAATAAAGTGAAACCCAAATTGTTTCACCGTTTGAAGGCCCTCCAGTTGATCAATATAAGGAATATTTTTCTTGAAATTTTTAGATTGACTCTACAACCTTTCCTTTCGTGGTTTTGTGTATCCTCTTATAGCGGGAGAGTGATCATTAAAGGATGATAGACACCTTAGCTTCTTAAGTTTCCTAATTTTCTAATGGTGGAAGTGGTTTGGGGTTGTTAACATGGATGAGTATCTGTATGGTGTCTAAGAGGTCCTCTTGGTCCTTTCTAGTCTCTTAGAAGGAGTTCACGTTAAACCACCAGTGTGGAAAATATGGTCACGATAGGATATTGTGGTCACTTTCTAGAATTGTGTGTTGTTTGGGGATGTTGTATAAGGTCCCTCTCCATGCATTTCTTATATCAGTTGCAATGGTCATGTTCGTTGAGGCCTTGTGATTTCATGTGCTCGATTGAGCGTAAAGGTGAAAGTCGTACAATCCTATGAGAGTCTCTATTATGTTGGGATAATTTATCCCTTGGAAAAACATCAAAATCTTCTATTTTAGAGGAAGGTAATTATAGGTGTTCTTTACTTCTATTGTTTCTTACACGAAGAAACAATATGTGATGTGTGTGTATCTTCTATGCCCTTATTTCAGGGAAATATAGGGTTAGGGTAAAGTGAGTTTGGAATGTGTTATGTCTTGGCAATATTATCGGGGATTGCGGTGTAGTGGTTGGTTGCACTGAAGGAATAATTCTCGTTCATGGGGTTTAAAAAGCCTATCTGTGAGGCCGAAGATGCTTCAATCATTGGTCTCCTACCATAGGTCTCGAAGAGAAGCTAGCTCGTAGTCAGGGGAAATACCAGTGTCGTTTAAACCCTTGTACAAAGCCCCATCCTTTGTATGAAATATGATAATAGTTCAAACCTCTGGTGTCCTAATGGTTGTGCACATAGTTTATGCATTATTATTAGTGATCGTGTTATAGGAATCCATGTATAAAGAATGATCTTCACAGTTTGTGAATAGTTTCCCAAACCGTGTGGACTAACCCTACACCCATCCCAAATATTTAAATTTTTTTGGGTATTTTTGTGTCGGCCCATGCTGGTCGGTAAAGATGGTTGGTTTTTATGGTGGGGAGAGCCACTAAAATTCTCATTTACATTCTTTCATAAACTTTTAATGGAGTTATACCCTTTGTACTAGAAAGTCTATTCAGGCCTCCCCTGTTAGTGTCCTGATTCTGTCTCGAAAAAATATAGTTTGTCTCTTATGGTGGGGTGCCTATTTGTGTTCCCCCGTACCAATAGCATACATTTATCCATGGTCATAGCTTGGAAGTAGGTAGTCTCATTCAGAACTATCTATCTACCAACATCATTCTTGTGTAAATTTTGGGATTGGAGAGCACACAATGGTTTAATTAAATTAAGGTAAGTGTAACCTTGTTTGAAATTGTTGTTCGTTTGGGTGAGTTGCTTGAGTCTTGTTCGGATAGTGTATGATCAGTTTTATTTTGGGATAAAGTATGAATGATATTGATCATTTCAAGAAAGTGGTGTAAGTTTGGGTTGTGAGATTAATCCTTCCTTAATTGATCAATGAAGGTGTTTTGGCCCTTGGGGGCGATGCTTGGCAAAGAAGTACATCTTGGTTTATCGGTTGGGTTTGGTTTTGGTATCTGGACTTGCTGTGGCTTTCTAGGAATGAAAAGTTTTCATGGTTGGGAGAATTGACCCATACATGACTTATTTTAAAGTTAAGTTTCATTTAATTTCCATTCATGCTTTGTTTTGTGGGTTTCCCGAGTTTTTATGGAGGAATGGGTGAGTTTTCATGAATTGGGCCAAACCGTGAGCCCAATTCCAGATTTAATAATAAATATTTATTCATTTATAACTCCTTCATTTTCAGAAATTTTCATCCATTCCAATTCATAATTTTCATCACCTGACCTATGAACACTACCAAATTAATTTTTACCATTTAGAAATATATAATCATGGTGGATTTGAGTTTTTTTAAGTGATTGGGCCTGCCCTAAAGCTCCTTTCCTACATTAAAAATATTTTTTAATTTTTTAATAACTCATTATATTTTTAAGTTGTTTTGGTGATTCCAACTCCCACCTGATCCCTCTTACCTAATCCACGCCCCCATTTTCTACTCCCCCAATTTTGAGCTCAATTAAGTCACGAAATTGGGCGAATATTCTATGGATTTCACAAATCGCCCATATTTGAAGAGGTAAATTGTTCCTTTAATAACTCCTTCTATTTTTACTCTTTTTTCCCCATTCCAGTTTCAACATGATCTCATCATCATTTTTAGAAACTATAAATTTCTAGTTGTATTAAAATTCAAATTCTGGTGGATTTTGGGTCTTTTTCTTCAAGATTGTTTTGGGTAAGTGTTTCTCTCTTCAATTCATTCCTTCTCATCAGGGTTTCCTCCCTCTTTAATAAATTTATAGAGTGTATAGAATTTAGGGTTTATACCTAGTATTTTATTTGGGATATTTTTGGTGAAATATTATGATTTGGGGTTCGTTTTCACTTCCTTGTGGTGCAGATGAGGTGTAGTTGAGGTTTCGCACCAAGATTCAAGGGTTTTGATTCCAAAGGTTGGTGGTTCCATGTGTAAACAATTATTGATGAGTTATATTTCTGTATTTACTCATTTTTCATATTCCTAATATGTTTGGTGTGGTGTGAAATTTTTTTATGATTGATTTGGTTAAGTGTTAAATTTTATAGTTGCTTTTTAACTTGAAATTGGGTGTTTTCATGTGTAACTCATGGGGTATTATTTGGGCGTATTTTATAACTTATGGAATTTGTTTACTAAATCTTGTTTGGCCTACTAGTTCTAGTTTGGTAATGTATTAGTGTCATGGGGTTCTAAAAAGAATGTTTTTAATAGGTTTGATGTGTAAAACATTGTTATACTTCTTGAGATCATTTTATGAAAATGTGTGTTTTCATTTGCATCTTTTGATGTATTATTCATTGTTATTTTATAACACTTGAATGTGGTTTTATAAATTTATCTATGGATGAAAATTCTGTTTTGGATCGGAATTGGTATGGTTTTGGTCTTAAATGGTGGTTTTGAAATGGGTTTTGTGTGCAAGACATAATTACACCCCTTGAGTTTATTTTATGAAAATTGTGAATGTTTTGTACGGTTAAAAAAGGGGGAAAATGGTGTATATGTACTATTTTGGGGGTGTGTTCACCTAATATGGGTTTTTGAAAGGTAATATAGTTATTTAAGAAGTCAAATATTTTTATATAATGTTTTATAAAGTGCTGAAATGTTTTAGAAAATGGAAACAGAGCTACAAAACATGGTTGTGGGCTGCTTTGTGTGAGTGTGTTGTGAAAAATGAATTTTGTTGATGAAAGAGGTATTATATGATATTTGAGTGGGCTTTTATGTGAGTTATAATGTCTTGGAATGATTTATAAAAATTATTTAAAGTATTTGTTGAAGTGTTAAAGAAATGTGAAAAGTGTTGTGGGCTATTTTCGTGTGAATTGGATTTCAAAATAAATTTGAATGAAAAGTGGACTTTTGTGACTTGTGTGGTATACATGTGTGCTTTTTGGTGAATTTTTGATATGGGAATGATATTTTCATGTGAAAAGTATATTTATTGACTTTTTGAAGTTATTTGAGCATAACGGGAAAACCTGGGTATCTAGGTGGGTGGACGTGTACTATTATGCTAGTGAATCCGTGGGGTTTGGGCTCAGTTTCACTTAGCAAGATTGATGCTAACAACTCTAAATAAACTATGATGATGGTTTTTGGGGACCACTAGGTTATGGGTATGTTTCCTACTAGTGGCTCGTGCACAAGAATGAATATTTTTGGCTGTTACTCTCACAGTGATACGAGGTACCTTGGACCCACACCTAGCTAGTGCCTAGGGGTTATTTCCTATCTCTTGTTATCATTAGATCTTTTATACATACCATCAGAACATGATATACTTGGATGGAAAATTCAATAGCATTGGCATGTATTTTAAAACTATTGATTCTTTAAATTATCCCACTTGAAAAATTATTTTTTTAGTTGCATCTTTTAAAAATGGTAACTAGAAATTACATGTTTTTGAATACTTGCATTCTTTTGGTCTTTAAATGTTTATCAAATGGAATCACTTAGTGGTGTTATCCTACTGGGATTTGTATCACATCCTACTTACACCTTTGGGTGTAAGTAGACATGGTTATTTTGTTGTCGCCTTATTGGGTACAACTTTTGTGCCAACCGTTCGGGTTTTTACCTGTCATTCATGATGTGGTGTTGTTGATATGGATTGAGGGTGGTGCCTCATGCCATGTGGAGGTTGTTGGGATATACTTATTTGGTTTTGTACCTTTTTATTGGTCTTTAAACATAGTTTTAACTTATTTAATTCAGTTCTGAAATTTTGTAAAAGACAGTTTTAGTTGAAAAATCACGATTTGTTTTATTGAGTTCGTTTTTTGTTTAATGTTTATAAACATGGGTAAATCATTCCCAAACTTTATTTTATGATACTCTAGCACTTGTGCCAGACCATGGGGATTGGGAACGCCCTTTGAGCCTTGTTTTAGGCCGGGTCGGGTGCCAGTTTTGATGGAAACCAGATTCAGTTTGTGACAAAATGGTATCAGAGGAGGTTCACTCACTTTGGGTCATATTAGTTGGGGAATAGTCGGGATAGTCTGGGGTTAGGATTTTTGGGACATGGAATTCTGGTTAGGAGTTGTTTGGCTGATCACCACACCTCATTATGGGATTCAAGTCACCAGGGGAAGTTGAGACTTTTCTGAGTCCTTTGGTTTTCATGGTTTGATGATGATTATTGGAAATGAAATGAGAGTTGGGTTAATGGACTAAATGAGATTGCAGGGTCTGGCAAGCCATGTGGAGCCAGGATATTTCCATATAACACTCTCTATTATGTTTAAGTTATTAGAATATGCCCACCAACCATATATCTAATTCACCCATTGAAACTAGTTTCCTCTCTTATTGTCTTGTGTTATTTAGTTTCGAAATCTTGGTAATTTGGTTTTAAACTAACTTATTTTTAAGAAGCGTAAAGTTTTTGTGAAATTATTATCTAATAAATAGGGAATGGTTAGATTTTTTAAAATTTAGAAATGAATTTTCAGGATTGTATTGCAATGAACAATGGTGTGTTTTCACCTCTTTTTAAAACATGAACTATGTCAAGGTTTGTTTTAAAAAAGTGTTTCCAATAGATTTTTATAAACTATTGAAAGGTTTTTTAATGGGATGATATGTTTTTAAATTTATGTGAATAACTTGAAATAGAGTTTTCATTGAAATGATTGTACCTTTCTGAGAAGTTTTTTTTAATGAGGTAATTTTGGTTCGATTTCGTGGCTAGCAGTCTTGAGAAAAAAGAAGTATTGGTTGATTTTTTTGTTTTGAAAAGTGAAATAAGTTTTTATATTAAACATTGGTATTTTAATGAAAGATCACATGCATGGGGTTATATGGGATGGTGGATGGTTATTGGTATGACTAGATGAGTTTTGAAATGGATATGAGGCGGGAGCCTGATGTGGCACAAAAACATGCATGTGTGAGGCGCATGGGGTACCATTTGTGGATACGCTAACCACTGAACTAGTTATTTTAAAAAAGATGAATTTAAAGGAAAAACTTGATCCCTTGACGAATATTTTGGGATGGTTTTTATTATATGTTTTTCAAAATGTTGATGTTGTGGGATGTTTTGATTCCAAGAACCCCTCTTGTTTGAACTGTGTTTTGGGTTTGTGTTTGGTTGATAATCTGTGTTGAAGGGCCGATTAGTGGTATCTTCTAAGAAATGTTTTGGGACGCCTTTACAGTGGTTACCTTCATGTGTTTGGATCTGGTTTGCGGTATATCTTGACCAATGGACCATCTTGGTTGGGTCCTTGGGTTCAATCATTGGAAAAGTAACTCCCCATTAAGGGTTAGTGCTCAACTACAGTGCAATATAGATTGTTTCACTGTTTAAAGACCCTCCAGTTGATCAATATAAGGAATATTATTCTTGATATTTTTAGATTGTGTCTACACCCTTTCCTTTCATGGTTTGGTGTATCCTCTTGTAGTGGGAGAGTGATCATGGAAGGTTGAAAGAGACCTTAGCTTATTAAGTTTCTTGATTTTCCGAAGGTGGAAGTGGTCTAGATTTGTTAGCAGGGATGAGTATCTGGATGGTGTCTAAGAGGTCCTCTCGATCCTTTGAAGTCTCTTAGAAGAAGGATTTCAAGATAAACCACCAATGTGGAAAATATGGTCATGATAGGATATTGTGGGCACTTTCTAGAATTATGTGTTGTTTGGGAACGTTTTATAAGGACCCTCTCTATGTGTTTCTAATATGAGTCGCAGTGGTCATGTTTTGTGATTCCTTGGGATGTCATGTGCTCGATTTACTGTAAATTTGAAAGTCATACAATCCTCTGAGAGTCTCTATTATGTTGGGAGAATGTATCCCTGGGAAAAAATTCCAAATCTTCCATTTTAAAGGAAGGTGGTTATAGGGGTTATTTACTTATATTGTTTCTCACTCGAAGAAACAAGATGTGTTGTGTGTGCATCTTATAATCCCTTATTTCAGTGAAATATTAGGTTAGGGTAATGTGAGTTTGTAATTTGTTATGTCTTGGAAATAATATCTAGGATTGCGGTGTAGTGGTTGGTTGAACCGAAGGAATAATCTCGTTCATGGGGTTTCCAAATCCTAACTATGAGGTCGATGATGATTCAATCATTGAGCTCCAACCATAGGTCTTGGAGAGTAGCTGGCTTGTAGTCCGGGGAAATACTAGAGTTGTTTAAAACCTTGTACAAAGTCCTATTTTCTATATGAAACATGAGAATAGTTCAAACCTATGGTGTCTTTATGGTTGTGCATGTAGTTTGTGCACGACTAGTAGTGGCCATGTGTTAGGAAGCCATGTAGAAAGAATGATCTTCATAGTTAGTGCATAGTTTCCCAAACCGTGTGGACTAACCCTACGCCCTTCCCAAATCTTTAATTTTTTTGGGTCTTTATGTGTCGGCCCATGCTGGTCAGTTAAGATGGTTGGTTCTTATAGTGGGGATACCCACTATGATTATCATGTACATTCCTTCGTAAAAATTTAATGGAATTATACCCTTTGTACTAGGGAGTCCATTTAGGCCTCCCACTGTTAGTGTCCTGATTCTGTCTCAGAAAACTATAGGTTGTCTCTTATGGTGGGGTGCCTATTTGGGTTCCCCCATACCAATAGCTTAGATTTATCCATGGTATTATCTTGGAATTCGGTAGTATTGTTCATAACTATCTATCTACAAACATCTTTCCTGAGTAAATGTTGGTATTGGAGAGCACCCAATGGTTCAGTTAAAGTAAGGTAAGTTTAACCTTGTTAGAAGTTGTTGTTCGTTTGGGTGAATTTATTGAGTCTTGTTCAGATAGTGTATGAGGAGTTTTCTTTTGGGATAAAGTTTTAATGTGATTGATCATTTCATGAATGTTGTGTAAGTTTGGTTTGTGAGATTAATCCTTCCTTAATTGATCACTGTAGGTGTTTTGGCCCTTGGGGGTGAATCTTGACAAAGAAGTACATCTTTGTTTATCGGTTGGGTTTGGTTTTCTATGGTTCAAATCCACCCCAATTAAATTCTCCTTCCTGCTTTGGAGAATCATAAATTAGGCTCTCCCTTCAGACCTGTCGATTAAAATGAAGGGGGTCCAGTTTGCCTCCAAATGCGCTTACTGTTTGATTCCCTCTGAGGAATCCACGTTGCACCTCTTACTCCAAAGTGAGTGGGCCATACGGATTTGGAGTGATCTTAGGGATCTCCCTCATCCCCCTAGTGTCATGGCTTCCCTAGAGGATTTATTCTTGAGTTGGTTTAGCATCTTCTTGGATAACAACCATGAGGTTGTGGCCAGGGCAACCCTTCTACAGGCGGGCTGCTAGTGCATTTGGCAGGCGCATAACCAAGCGCGCCATGGGACTCGATTCTCTGCTCTGACATTGCTAGTCAGAGCCAAGTGCCTTGCCTCAGGTCTGATTGGACTCCTCCCTCATCATGATGCAACACCTTATCTCTACCGCTTCTCCTCCAGGACTGCTTCTGTGGACCGTAAGAGCCCCAGGAAGTGGGGACGATGTGTTCGCTGGATGCCCTACATTTGAGGCCTGAAACTCAATGTTGATGGAGCCTTTGGCTCTGGAACCATGCGCAGAGGAGGTGTGGACCGATACATAGCATGCTTGATTTTTTTCGACTTCAGCGCCTTCTTTGGACCAGGGAACTCTCTTAAGGCAGAGGCATCAGCGCTGCTCAGCGACCTCTCTCTTTGACGATCTAGAAACCTTTCCTTGTCTTCTATTGAAACGGACTCTAGTATTATGTGGAGCTATTTCAACAGCACCTCCTCCTCCCCTTGGCATATCACTTATCTGATCCGCATTTTCATGGCTCTCCACTCCGGTGACATGGAGGTTCTCCATACGTGGCGTGAGGGAAACCGGGTGGCTGACTTCTTGACACCCTTTGCCTCCCCAGAGTGCCCCCTTGTGGTGTTTCTCTCCCTTGTATCCATTACCCCTTGTAGGGTGGCCCATGTTATCAGTGATGCTCTCGGCATCCATTTATTTAGGCCTCCTTGAGTTGTACTGCTCCTGTTTCCCTGTTTGAAATAAAATAAAATTTATTTGTGGTTGGGTTTGGTTTTGGTATCTGGGATTGCTGTGGATTTTCAGGGATGGAAAGTTTTAATAGTGGGGAGAATTGTAACATAAAAGACATATTTTAAAGTTAAAATACATTTAATTTCCATTCATTCTTTGTTTTGAAGGTTTCCAAATCTTTTATGGAGAAATGGGTGAGTTTTCATGAATTGGGCCAAACCGTGAGCCCAATTCCAGATTTAATAATAAATTTTGATTCCTTTATAAGACCTTCATTTTTCAAAATTTTTCATACATTCTAATTCATACTTGTCATACCTTGACCTAAGAACACTACCAAATTAATTTGGAACATTTAGAAATCTATAATCATGGTGTATTTGAGTTTTTTAAGGGATTGGGCCTGCCCGAAAGCCCATTTCCTACATTAAAAATAATTTTTAATTCTTTAATAAATCATTCTATTTTTACGTTGTTTCATTGATTCCAACTCCCACACGAGACCACTTACCTAAGATGCTCCCCCATTCTATACTCCCCCAATTTTGAGCTCAATATAATCACGAAATTGGGAGACAATTCTCTGGATTTCACAAATCACCCAGATTTGAAGAGGTAAATTGATCCTTTCATAACTCCATCTATTTTTACTCTTTCCCCCCATTCCATTTCTTAATTGATCTCCTCATCATTTTTTGAAACTCCTTTAACTTTTTATATCTTTTAAAATTCATATTCTGGTGGATTTTGGGTCTTTTTCTTCAAGATTGTTTTGGGTAATTGTTTCTCTCTTTATTTCCATCCTTCTTCTTAGGGTTTCCCCCCTCTTTCATAAATTTATAGAGTGTATAGAAGTTAGGGTTCATAACTAGGGTTTTTTGGGATATGTTTGGTGAAATATTATGGTTTAGGGTTCATTTTAACTTCCTTGTGGTGCGGTGGAGGTGCAGTTGAGGTTTCACACCAAGATTGAAGGGTTTTGACTCAAAAGGTAGGTGGTTCCATGTGTAAACAATTATTGATGAGTTATCTTGCTATATTTACCGATTTTTTATATACCTCATATGTTGGGTGTGGTGAAAAAACCATTTATGATTTATCTGGTTAAGTGTTAAAGTTTATAGTTTCCTTTTACGTTGAAATTGTGTGTTTTCATGCGTAACTCATGGGGTATTATTTGGGTGTATTTTATAACTTACCGAATTTGTTTAATAAATCTTATTTGGCCTTAAAATTCTGGTTTGGTAATGTATTAGTGTCGTGTGGTACTAAAAAATATTTTTAATATTTTTGATGTGTAAAACATTGTTATACTTCTTGAGAACATTTTATGAAAATGTGTGTTTTCATTTGTATGTTTTGTGGTTTTATTCAAGGGTTTTTTATAACACTTGAATTTGGTTTTATTAATGTATCTAGGGATTCCAATTTTGTTTTTGATAGGAATTGTTATGGTTTTAGTATTAAATGGGGGTTTTGAAAATTTTTTTGTGTGCATGACATAGTTACACCCCATGAGTTTGTTTTATGAAAACTGTGAATGTTTTGTTTGGTTAAAAAAAGTGGGAAAAAGGGTGTATATATACTATTTGGGGGGGTATGTTCACCTAATATGGGTTTTTGAATGGTATGGTTGTTATTTAAGAATTCAAATATTTTTAGAATGTTTTATAAAGTGCTGAAATGTTTTAGAAAATGGAAACAGAGCTGTAAAACATAGTTGTGGGCTGTTTTGTGTGAGTGTGTTGTGAAAAATGAATTTTTTTGATGAAAGCGGTATTATATGATATTTTAGTGGGCTGTTATGTGAGTTATAATGTATTGGAATGGTTTATTAAAATTGATTAAAGGATTTGTGTAAGTGTTAAAGAAATATGAAAAGTGTTGTGGGCTATTTTGGTGTGAGTTAGATTTCAAAAACAATTTGAATGAAAAGTGGACTTTTCGGAGTTGTGTGGTATACATATGGGATGTTTGGTGAATTTGTGATATAGAAATGATATTTTCATTTGCAATGTATATTTATTGACTTTTTGAACTTGTGTGAGCATAAAGGGAAAACCCGGGTAACTAGGTGGGTGGACGTGTACTGGTATGCTAATGAATCCGTGGGGTTTGGCCTCAGTTTCACATAGTAAGATAGACGCTAAAAACTCAAAATAAACTATGATGATGGTGATTTGGGACCAATAGGTTAGGGGGTTTTTCCCTAATAGTGGCTCAAGCACAAGAATGAATATTTTTGATTGCTACTCTCACCGAGATATGAGGTACCTTGGACCCATATCTAGCTAGTGCCTAGGGGTTATTTCCTATTGGTTGTGCTCATTAGATCTTTTATAATTACCATTGGAATACAGTATACTTAGATGGAAAATTTAGTAGCATTGTCATGTATTTTAAAATTTTCGATTCTTTAAATTATCCCACTTGAGAACTTATTTTTTTATGTTGCATCTTTTAGAAATTGTAACAAGAAATTACATGTTTTTGAATACTTGCATGCTTTTCGTCTTTGAATGTTTATCGCATGGAATCTCTTAGTGGTGGTATCCTACTGGGCTTTGTCTCACACCCTACTTACACCTTTAGGTTTAAGTAGACATGTTTATTTTGTTGTCGCATGATTGAGTACTACTTTTGTGCCATCCTTTCGGGTTTTTACCGGTCATTCGTGATGCAGTGTTGTGGAGATGGCTTGAGGGTGGTGCCTAATGCCATGTGGAGGTTCTTGGGATGTACTTATTTGGTTTTGTACCTTTTTATTAGTCTTTAAACATAGTTTTAACTTGTGTAATTCAGTTCTGAAATTTTCTAAAAGATATTTTTAGTTGAAAAATTGATATTTTCTTTATTGAGTTCGTTTTTTGTTTAATGTTTATTAACTCGGGTAAATCATTCCCGAACATAATTTTATGATACCCGTGAACTTGTTCCAGCCCGTGGGGATCAGGAACGCCCTTTGAGCCTTGTTTCGGGCTGGTTCGGGTGCCAGTTTTTATGGCTACCAGATTTGATTTGTGACAAAAAAAAGATGAGTAAGAGATAGACATTCATTAAAGGATGAAACTCTACATAAAAAGCAAGTATATTTATTTATTTTCTTAGTCAATATCATAAATAAATTCCAAAACTTTATGAAATAAAACTTAAAACAAAATATTTTTTAATCATTTACTTTTCCTACTCGGAAACTAATGATCGTTTATCCAATCACAAGTTTGTGGTTTTCCTATTGTTTACTTTCTCCTAATAATGGTTTCTATCACTCTCCATCAGAACATGACACTTAGTTTATCTTATATATCCACGTTTTCCTACATGGAATCCTATTTTGGGTAATCTTGGGTGACCTTTGTACATCTCATTCTTTCTTTTTAAAGTGATAGTTTTATTGAATCTTTTTCCAATGTGGGGATTTCAATGTAGTTCCCATGCCAAATTTTAAAATAGCGAGGATTCAATTTAAAAAATGGGGGAATAATTTAGCACACCAAGATTTCATAGTAAGTTATTTTATTTAATTTATTTCAATAGATTGCGTTACACGAAACACCGAGTTTGAGCGCACCATGACTTACCAAACTAGTAGTTCAAAAGCGGTTATGAAAATTTTTAACTGAATTTTAAATTTTATATACTCTATATAATTTTATAATCCATATTATGTGTTTATTAGACATGATATAAGAAAATATTCATTTTTTCAGATAAAAGATGTATTTTACAAAAAATGCAATTTTACCACCTTCAAATGGAAAACCCTTTTCAAAACCAATATTCGACTCTTTTATATATTAAATTTAATGAAATTAAATTTTTATTTAGAATCAGGACATAAAAATTTATTTTGAATAAATTTCTGGTACTTTTTTGATAACTTTCATATTTTAATGAATATTGAAAGCTACTAAATTTTAATTGAAAACAAATTTTTTAATCAAAATAATTTATAGTGTTAAATTATGAATTTGAATGGTTTTGAAGTTTAATTAGATTATATTTTTATCATTTAATACTATGTAGGTCATTATAAGTAATTTCACATTTAAATTTGACATAAACACTTGTTAATCTTTTGATAGTTTTTACTTTTTAAAAACCCGCTTTTCGGTTTTGACAACGATAATAAATTTTAAATTAATTAATGAAATTTCTATGTTTTGAATTTGGTAAAATATAATTCATTTTTGAATTCGTAATATCAAAATTATCTTAGGGGTAATTATTGGTATTTTTATGAAAACATTCAATTTTTGATGAATAGTGAAAAACACCGCGTTATAGTTTAAAACCGACTCTTTATTTAAATAATTACTTATTTTATTTAAATATATTTTAATTAAAAATAGATATATAATACCAATATAGGTTTAATGTAATTCATTGGAGTAACTTTATAATAAAATTATATGTATAATTTTTTTTGTACTTTTTTACCGTCTTTTACCCACCATCTAGGAGCATTTGCAAATTTTTATAAAACATAATTTTATCATTTCTGTGAGTCGAATTTAAAAAATCAGAGAGACACTATTGACATTAATAAGTAAAATTTGGTTCAATAAGATGAAAATAATTTTTGGTGAATAGTAACTTTTGACTTTTATTTACCTCAGTTAAAAGTAAATATGGTAATTAAGGGTAAAAATGATATTATAATTACCTTAAAACATGTCCTAATTATATTGGATAAGATTAATTCAACCAAAAACAAAATTCAGAATAATATATGACCCTCTTTTTTCTACTTAGATTAGATTAGGACATTTATTATTATTTTATTTAAAGAAGTGTTAAAAGACTTAAATTCAAAGTTTAATAACTAAACCATTTTTAATATAGGGTTATACATAAGATAAACTTGACTATATATATTAATTATAAATATTAAAATATTTCTTATATAATGGTATTTTATTTATAATTTTTATACATTAAATAATTAAATTTATTTATGACACAATGATGATGTAGTAATTACCTTATTAATGAATCATTATAATAATTGATATTATATATATCTAAATAAATTTAACTTGAGAATTTTGATGATTTAAACTAATTTTAAAGGTTAATATGACATGTTAGGGTTGATAAAATATTTTTTTGTTGAATTAATTATGCTATTATGATTTTCACAAAAACCAAATATAAAATAATGCCAAAATTAACATAAATGAGTTTTTAAAACAAATACTATATTATTGGTTGATATAATATTCATAAAAATCTAAGGTTCATCCAAAGGGATTAAATAATATTACATATGTAATTTATGAACCAATTGAGGTTCTATTGAAGGTTTATAGTATGTTTATTAACCATATAGAGTACGAACACAAGAAGACACGGTAAAAGTTAAACTATTTAACTATGAGTTAAATATAGAAGATAAGGGTAAAATGGTAACCTAAACTTGTCTAAAAACTATTGGTTGAGATATTTTCGGCCCATACCCACCTTATCTTTTAAATAAATCATTTTTTATCCATTAGAAACATAAAATAATTTTATTATAAAATAATATTTCAAGGTTTTCCTAAAGTGACCCTCACATCTCTTATAAAAGTGTACTTCCCCTTATCTTAATTTCACTCCTCCAAAGCCATTTTTCTCAGTCAAACCCTACCCAAATATCCTCCAAATTACCCTAAAATCAACATATTTTCCTTAATTTGATCTGAAATCCAACCCAAGGAGTCCTTTTGATCAACTCAAAAGGAAACACCCGAGGAAGAGGTAATAATTTCACCACCCTCTTTCAAGTTCTTTTCTTCTTCCAGTTTCTTTTTTTGTTTCCATACCAAAATAATAACTCTAGTACCTTATACATACTATGATGTTATTATAAATATGGTACAACCATATTCATTATTCTCTCCATCCTATAAATGAAAAAGTCACCACACATGCGTACGTACGACTAGCCGTCTCCACATCATGATGTAGTTTGTTATTCAAACACTTCATTATTTGGATGGGTATAATAATGGGTATTAATTATTTAAATAATAAATATAACATGATAATTATTCTTTATATATGATATACTATCTAATTACATATTATTTCACCATCAGTATAATTATATTGTCACTCGTGCATACGCACAGATTACCGTCTCCAGGAACGCGCTGAGATTTATTCCCCATCGTAGTCATTCAAGAATAATTTTTTTTGATTAAAAATAATATTTATGAATATAATATCATTATGTATATGAATCAAATACATCATATCCATAACAAAAATGTCTTAGGTAAAAAATCATATAAAAGAAAATGAATTAGTTAACACACGAAACAATGATACTTCTGAAATATTATTTACAAAGAAGTATTAGAAGATCATATATGATCTCATATTTATGTATTTGGTTCTTTTATAATTTAATAACAATTATTTAACCATTATACTGAAGTTTAACCTAATCTATACTAAGGAAAAGTACATGGTACTGGGTTTCTTATCTTACTCTTAATTTCGTGAGATTTCCATTGTTAGCCACTTATTTATTGCATGATGTGTATTGTGTACTGGAATTTGATATATATTATCATGATTATATTTATATTAAGTATATTCTTTGATTAATTTGGTGGTTATTAACTTTTTTTTTCATATTAATTAATGGATTACAACATGTTAAGGGTTTTCATCTCACTTTTTTATTCCCGTGAGATTCATGCCATATTAGCTACTATTTACTTTTGTATGGTGTATGTACTTCCCCTAGTTATATTCTTTTTGTAATATACTTTTACTTATGGGTATTTAAATCTTCATTTTATTATACTTCTTTTATGAGTTGTATGTTTTGTAAGTTACCAAATCTGTAAGGTAATTTCAAATTTTAATTTCCACCCATTGGGTTTTATGCATACTTCATTTATTATTTTACTCCAAGATTATGCATGGAATCACTATTTATTATTTGTGTAGTAATTTACACTCCCCATTTTTTGGATATACTTATGATACACATAATCAATCCATTTATAATTTCTCAATTCATTGATATGAACTTGATAAGAGTAATCTTAACTCAATTTCTATTCATTCAGTTAAACATCCAAGTCTTTGGTTTTGTTTTTACAAGAATATGTGTGAATGTATTCTGATTGATTTACACTGAATATCCAATCATATTTAGTGTATTTATATTTTTCACACATAATTATATCATTTATTAATACTTATCCTAAGGATACAATCATTATAAGGGACATTATCTCAATTTACATTTCATTGAGACTTCTTTGTTGTTATTCTCCAATTCACTTCTATATGGTGTATATATTGTAATTCGACATTGTATATCATGAATCCCATTATTCTAATGATATTATAATGTTTTTATTATCTCAATTGTTTTTATACAAGAGTCTCTCATTTTTTTAGGAACTCTAACAAAAAAATCATTTTAAATGTTTTAATGATTTATTCTTATAAATCTTCATCATTAATGTCCATGTTTTAAAAATAGTTTTAATGATTTATTTATATGAAAATTAATGTTTTAAAATTAAAATTCCAAAAGTTTCATTGTGTTATAAGACACTTTGATTCAGAAATATATTTTAAATAGCTTCTTGATAAATAGTGTTACTTTTAAATGTTTTCAAGAAAAAAAGGGATATTTCTCTCAAATAGTTTTGACGATTATTTTCTTCTATGTCAATATCCTTTATTATTCTTTATTGAGGTTAATTAATTATAATACAGTATTTCATATTCTATTGAATGAGTTATGCTTGAATTTGGATGTGTTATTTTTATACCATTCATGGTTTATGGTTAAAGTTTTTACATTTCATATGCTAGTTTGATACATATGTTTATGTTATGTTTCAAAATTTTTGTATGAGGAAAGAATTGGACTTAGTAAGTGAGGAGTGGAGCCCTCCATAACTCTTTGATGCATCAGTAGGTCTCATGAGACAAACTATTGTTTTGGCACAAGGCCTTGAAAAAATATTATTTGTAGTCTTGGAACAAGGCCTTGAATATGTGGTTATGAAGTTTGGAATTATGAATTCAATCATTATGAAATTGTCTATTTATATTACATGTGATCATCCAAATAGAAGAATATCTATGTGAATAAGTAACTGACATTATTTTATTTACCATTTCCATATTATTTTCATGTTTTTGTTTAAAAGTATTGTGTTTTAGTCTTATACATTGCCATAAATGTTTGTTCTTATTTATGACAGTTTCTGTTATATTGTTATCCTAACTGAGCATCTGAGCTAACCCCTTTCTTATGTTTTATTTTTCCCAGGATGCAGAAAAGTATATTATGATTAACCTGCTAGAATATGATAAGGGATATAAGAGTGTTAAATGGGGACACAATTTTTTGTTATTTCATAATGTAATGTAAAAATTATGTATTTACCTAGTACTTCTAAGGCTACTAAACTAATCGGTCTTTCAGGACATGATTCCTTGTATCATGAAAATGTTGTTTAATAATGCACCAACGATGGGTAACTGGGGTCAGGGCGTTACATGGGTGAAGATTAATTTGATATTATATGACATGAAAATCATTTAATCACTTGATTATAATTAATAAAATTTCAACTATATTCATGTATTAATTCCAGATATAAATGAACTTTATTTATCATATATAATCTCTCAATACATTAAGTCTCTTATAAGGGTACAAAATTCAGGACATATATTGTTAATTAAACTACTAAACATTTTTTATTCCTCCCAAAATTGATTTTTATGTATGCATACATTGTTTCATGTAGCTATAGTATTTTTGAACATACATATAAAAACAAAATGTATCAACATGATATCATATAAATTATATATTTTCTCAAGTTACATTTTGTTTTAAAGTAACCACTAATGGTAAATATTTAGATGCAGAAACCCTCATTCGACATATAACCTATTCACACACAAAATTCCTTTATATTAACTAAATATCCTTCCATCCCAATGCGCATGGAAACTATAGTACATGTATAAGAAATAAACAACTAGAAGATCCTTGTAAAAAATCATATAAACATTCCCTCATGGATGCTTCACTCACATTAACGATCCACAAATTGAGGAAGATCTACGATCTCCATTAGATAAGATTAAAATACTCATAGATGATCCTTGTTTGATCATGGTATATGGAATCAAATTGACTAGTATAGGATGAACAAAATGAGATAAAAATATGAAAATTAAACCAACATAACTTGGGAGGGATTCATTAAGGAACATGATTAAAATGATCATATATATGAAAATGGATTAATTGGGTGGTTTTCATTATTTTGGTATGACTTAATGATGACTAAACAATTCACTATGTCCTATATCCCATATCATAAATTTTCTCAGCCTTGATCCACTTAATAATACTCTACAAACCCAATATCATCTAGTTGTGAGTACTTTTTTCCACTCTAGTCATCCGATATCTCTTCTACTATGTCTCTAAACATGATGGTTCTCTGATTCTCCTGGTGCTCCATGTACGCATTCTATTCCTACTAGTGAAGCTCTTATGCATCTTTAATTCACCTTATTAACACCTTGATGTAGAACTATTGTCTGGCTCCCACATGGTTATGTTCATATCCTACATGTGTGGTTGAGCTAGCTCAATGGTTTCCTATCAGATGACCAATTTCATTACTAAAATCTAAGAAAAAGAGTTAATACATTTTTTAATATATCTAATGAGCATATAAATTATTTTCACACAAATAATAAAACATTTTTTATTACATTTTCAATAAATCACACTACCATTTTCGACATGAAATAATTGAAAATTTAATGGCGTTATATAAAATATTTTATATTAAATATCTACACATACTTCTAAATGTATCATTAAACCTATTGTAGAAATGTAGAATTATAAAAGACCATAGTACATGAATTTAATCATTAAGAAAATATTATCAATTGTCATACTTCTAAGGATAATTTCAAAAGAATGTATCTAATTCCATTTTATGAATCTAATTCCATTTTATTAATAGAATTCCATTTTATGAATCTATAATAATCCCCCAAGAATCATTTTATAATATGAAATCACCAAACAAATATTGACACATTGAAAAAAATTCAACACTAACATGGCCTCAACAATATTTCCCTTTTTATTTTGGTGTCAATATCTCTACAAATCATTAAAGCCATTTTATATGCTCATAAAATTATACCCATTATTAAAAAAATAGAAAAGGTATTTCAAGGTTCATCTAAATTCATTATTCTTTTCAAAACTATCATACTCCACCTTTTTAAACATTCCTTATGCTATTTCAATGAGTGGGATGATATCACATGTTACTCTTAGAAAATACCCTTTATTTGGTCTATTAAAAGTCTATGTGGGAAAAATATTATAGAAAATAAGAGAGATACATTCAAGGTTTTCCATGTTATCCATAAACTATCAGGCATGTGGTATTATGGTCATAAATTTATCTTTTCATAAAATGGGGACTATATAAAATATAGTTAATCATGATAAACCTATAAAACACATAAATATCAAAAAATAATTATAAATAATTCATGTGAATTTAAAATAACTCCTCTATCATTTTATATTTTCATCAATAAAAAATCCCCCTTCATAAATAATCAATAAATACCATGGGTGCATGTGTGATTAGATTCCTCCTTATATTTTTTCTAGTTTCCCATAAATTCCAGTTTTACATGAAGTTTGAATCATAAAAATGAATCCTCATGCTATATAAACCTCAAGGGATTAAATTATTATTTTTTATCATGGAGAATTATCTACAATAGATCTCCTACAAATATAACATCTTCATGATATCAAAAACCAACAACCTAAAAATCACTCTTTCAATTACATGCATGTATTAAAAAAACACAGAATATAATAGTATATAATGAGGGAAATTTGGGTTTCTCATAAGTGACACTAAGATAGAGAGATTACTCTCAACATATACTAATTTGTACTTCTAATCTCATCCTTCCATTTGTTTCAATATCCTTTTCAACTATAGTCATTTGTGCACCAGATGTTTGAGAGGCTAAATATTAATCTAAAAATTGATCCCACAATTTTGGTAGAATTTTCATGCATTTGTGGGTGACATGAAAAAAATTATAATATATTTTACATAATTTGTTATATTTATCCATATAACATTTATTGGAACTTTCCTTAATTATGTTTCTTCTGATGATCATTTTATTTAGTGATTTTCTTCTATTTTCTCCTCATGGAATCCACATGTTTATTTTTTTATACCTTTGATCAATATTTATTATCTTTTCATTATTAAATAACCCATTACTTTTGATACTACACTATTTAAATTAATTGAAAATTTATTCCAATATTCCAATTCATTGTGCTTGAACTTCTTATAAAACTGACAAAACATATGAACACAATTATATTATTTTCTGGTATGATCTATCTAGAGTTTATAGGTTAGGACCCTTATTTTTTTTGAATACACCACTATTTTAGACACTTAATGGGGAAAAAATATTTATTCATCTTCTCTCATTAACCTTCTATGATGTTTTGGGATTTTCAATATTCTCACAATCCATATTTCCCTAGTATTCTATTTTAAACATGTACTAATATGTTATTTTGTATAAGCACAGAATGGAAAAATTAGGCTATGGGTTACCTTTATCTTGGATGATTCTTTGATTTAATTAAATAATGATATCATATATTTCTTACCATTAGTATGTGTCCTCCCTGAGTCTTTATTCACCATGTAAATGTGAGTGGGAGGATATTTTTTCCTGATAACTTGGAAATATTCAAGATGTATGGATTTGTGTCTTCTATCCTTATCTCATGAAAATGGAATGTTATGTTGAGGGTGTTCTTCTCATCCTCAAACCAATTTTATGTTTCCTTTCTAATTATTTTTTATCTCATTTATTGTTTCTTCATGTAAAATTATTATAAGGAACTATCTTTATCTTTGTATTTTTTTCTTCAATATCCAATAGATAATATTTGAAATCAATAGTGATTTTATTCCATTTTCAAGTGAATGAAATAATTTTATTAAAATAATCTTAGAGGAATATTTCTGACAATATTTTTTTCAATTATTCAATAGTTTTAATATATGTTACATTTCAATGTAATATTATTTCAGTGTTTTCTCTAAATAGTTTTGTTAGAGTGTTTCATATTCCAAACTTTTTATCAAATTCCTCTTATATTTCATTACAATATTTTTCTATATGTAACTTCTCATCTTGATATCCCATGAATGTTTCAAAAAATTAACTCACAATCTATTATGGAAATTCATCTATATGATTATTAATCTATGAATTTAGATCACTTAGTGACACGTCATCATAACACTAACAACAACAACATGATTCATTAGAAGAATCATAATCAAAATAATTATTACTACTTATACCACTATAATTACCTTCTTCTTGTGATTTTTTGTGATTTTTTGGAATCTTCTTCAACTATGATGACTCACTTATTCTTCATATTTTTATGATTCCTGGAAGAAATAAATAGATTTGTATCCTGTAGATCATATTACATTTTATTTGTCTGAGGTAGATTTAACACTTCCTAAAACCTTCAATTCATCAATTATATCAAATATAATTAGGGAAAAATTTGTCTCCTTAAATGGAAAACTATCTGATTTCTGTTATAAAGGTCTATACTGATTGACCAATGAAATAGGGGGGGGTGAATTAGTGGTAATGTTTTTTTTGAATTCCTTCTATTTGAACTCATTCTCTTGAACCTATTATTTTTCTCTATCCACTAAATATTATATCTAAATACCAACTGATGTGTAGTTGTAATATAATAGAGAGAATCACAGAGTATTTATATGGTTAATTATAAAATAACACCCCTTCCTTGTTGGTTGGAAACCACAACATGAATTCTCTAAAAACATATTCTCAAGGATTACAATGGCACTGATAGCAACTACTTATAAATTCCAATAATCAAACATCCAATTGTCCATATTTCAACACCCTATTCACAAACTCTTTTTAAAGTATTGGTTACAGAAACCAACATACCTTCTACACTAACACTTCCTCAACTAATTATAATAATTATTACTTTAACCATTATTAGTAACTAGTTAGACACCCCAGTCATAGGATCCTCTTCTAATCATGTTGATCTAGTAACAAAAATTCCCTTTTCATTTTTTGATGAATTTACTCTATGATCTTATTTGGTCATGATTTATTGTGTATGAAATCATGATCATCAAAAACTATATAGTATAGAAATATTGGTCTTGAACTTGCTGGTAGATCTGGGTTGATCCAAATTCTCCTCATTTTTTGAATACTCGGGTAGACCTCCTTTGGTTCACCTAGCATCGAATTGGATACTATCCTCAATACATTGGTGTATCGAGTTATCATATAATTATCAATATATGAAATACAAATACAGTATTTAAAAAAAATTCAACACATTTTTATTTCATTTAAATTCACAACAATGATATCATTGATATAATTCTCATAATTCTCATAGTAATTATTCTATCAATGTGGAAACACCACAATCACTGAAAATATGTAGTTTATTTTCATTTCATTCAGTTAAGGAGCCTTAAATTATTTACTAATTAATTATGTATATTCATAAATCTTTAATATCCATGAATTGTTCATCACAAAATTCTATATGAAGCATTATACAATTTTGTTTATACTATTCATTATATGATTGGGATAATTTCATCATCACAATTAAATACTTTATCACATGGTCTATAAATAATTGAAAACATGAATGTATTTATCCATTATTTAAATGCCTAAAGACTTCATGTCTCAATATCTCATGTGGTTATTAAAATAAATATAACCACTCATGAATTCAATCCAAATGAAAATTATATATCATTCATGAACAAAATTATTCATCAATGAGATCTATTTATGGCAGTTTCTCCTCAATATTCATGTATATAATGTATTCATTACTTCTTTATGGAACAAATTAGTTTCCGGAATCATTTTAGTTCATCAAATTTTGAATCGTCGTAATTTGAATAAAAATCATGTTCTATATATACTCCCTTGACCTTCAGATTTATACATGGCCGATTCATTATAAGATTTAATTCATTAAATCCTTTTATTTAATCAACTATTTTGAAATCAATGAAAACCTATATAACATGAAAAAAATTAATTACCTGATTATCATGCATTTAAGTAAAAATAAATGTGTTTCTCAATTCACTTGTCAAAAAAAATACCTATAATACATACTAACTTAATGTATCAGGTTACTTATTTAGTTAACCTATACGAAACATAAATAACAGATGTTACACCTTGAAATTGTTTTTTCTTCTTAAACTAATTTTTTTTTCATGTATATGACGTTTTATGGATCTATCATTATTTCAAACATCCCTAAAAACTCCATAAGCCCCGTCATGCTCTCACATGAATCCACTATTTTCTATATGTTTACAATGTTTTATAGGATCCTCTTTCAATTGATCTTTATAAATTAATACACTCATTCCTCAGGGAAGCTCCTCAAGAATAAATTTTCTTCATATACTTGGATGATTTATGCCATCATGATGCTCACAATTTATTTAGTTCATGAGGAAGAAATAAAGTCATGTAATATTTGTTCTCATACCTCATGGATGTAGACACTCATAGAAAATTCATTCAAACATAAGATCCATGTATCACATGAATACCATGTCCTCCCTTTATGGATTCTTTATATACTCAATCACGATCCTTCTAGATCATGGGAGATGGAGATGACTAGATCAGTATAGGATATGACATACAAGATCAATGCCTTCCGAGGTAATACGGAGGGCACACGTATTGCTGAACGACTTGACAGATTTCTGGGCTCAACAGATTGGATAAACATCTTTAGAATGTTTCACATCGGCCACATGACGCTCAACTATTCAGACTACTGCCCAATCTTCATTGACAGCACTCAAGGAGAACGCAACAAACAACCCAGTAGACCCTTCTGATTTGAATGCTTCTGGTCAAAGGACTGGGAATGTGAAGAGGTTATCCGATCAAGCTGGAATAGTACTCAGGAAGATGTTGGACTTAATCTTCAATAGGTCACCTATGATCTGAGATCTTGGAGCAACAATAAATTCCATCATCTGGAGAGGCACTATGGTTTCTTTGAAAAGAAACTACACAACCTACTCAAGCAACCCTCATCCATTTTCAATCTTTCTTTGATTGGTGCCACGCAAAGAGAGCTGGGCACAACCCTGCGCATTAAGGAAAGCTTCTGGGCTATGCGGGCGCGGGATACCTACATTAAAGGAGGATACACCAATACCTGGTACTTTCACCAGAAATCTTCAGCATGGTGCTGCAAAAAATTCTATCAATTTCATCGCACAACCAGATGGGAGAATAGTCTCTAACAGTAGTGGAATTCACGAAACTTTGACATGATACTTCCCGAACCTCTTCAATATAGGAACCTCTATCATTTCTGATGAAGTGGAAGAATGTATCAGACCAGTGATCACCAATGAGATCAATCTGCAGCTCACCAAAGATGTGATAGATGAAGAGATATGCCTGACTCTGAAACAGATTCACCCCACTAAGGCCCCAGGACCCGATGGGTTCCATGCCCTATTTTTTTAAGCAATACTGGCACATCATCGGTCTCGATATATGAAAAATGATAAGGAATATATGGGCCAGGAGAACAAGCATTTCCCCCATAAATGAAACTATCCTCATCCTCATTCCCAAAATCAAGAAACCCATGGAGGTCCCTGACTTCAGGCCTATCAGCCTATGAAATGTCTCCTACAAGATCTTCTCAAAGATCCTTGTTAACTAGATGCGACCATGGTTATCTGATATTATCTCCAAAAACCAGAGCGCCTTCATGGACAAGAGGCTAATAACTGATAACAAAATTGTGGCCCATGAAGTGTTTCACTCTATGAAAACACACTCTATCGAGAAAAGAGGAACTATGGCCTGGAAACTGGATATGTCTAAGGCCTACGATAAGGTGGAATGTCACTTCCTCAAAGTCATGATGATGAAAATGGGATTCTGCACTAAGTGGACAGATATGATCATGTAATGCATCTCAACCATCTCCTTCAGAATCTGGGTCAATGGGGAGCTCACTTGTGGATTTGTTCCATCCCGAGGCCTTTTCCAGGGAGATCCCCTCCCCCCTTTTCTTTTCATCTAGGTGGCTAATGTTTTTTCTAACCTTATTTCCAAGGCTGCATCCACTAAATCTATTCACGGGGAAAAGGTCTGCCGTGTAATTCCACCCGTGTCACATCTCTTTTTCATCGACGATTGCCTCCTCTTCTCCAGATCAACAATTGATGAATTCCGGGTGATTAGCCAAGCAATCCACCAGTACGAGAGGGCGTCTGGCCAGTCAACCAATCACGGAAAATCAGAAATATCCTTCAGTACAGGGGTACCTCGTTCCAAGAGAGATGAACTCTACGCAATAGTAGGCATACATATGGTTGAAAAATACCAAAAGTATCTTGGGCTACCCACAATGATTGGCCGGTCAAAAAAAGGATATATTCGCATCTCTGGTGGAAAGGATTGAGAAGAAAATTCAAGGCTGGACCCCAAAAAGAATTTCAAAAGTAGGCAAAGAGACTCTCATTAAAGCTGTCATCCAGTATATCCCCAGCTATTTTATGTCCCTGTTTAAGCTCCCGATGACCACATTCAACCAGATCCACACACATACGACCAACTTCTGGTGGGGGAAATATGATAGAAGGAATAGACCCCATTGGATGGCCTGGGAGAAACATTGCAAACCCAAGTTGGAGGGAGGTATGGGATTCCTAAGTCTTCTTCCCTTCAATGACACATTGTTGGCCATGCAAGGATGGCACATTATTAACCGTCCATCATCTCTCTGTACGCGGGTACTAAGAACTAAGTACTTTCCCCACAAGGACTTCCATGTTTCCTCCCATGGACATCATCCTAGCTTCCTTTGGAGAAGCATTTTGGGGGCCCGAAAGCTCCTGGAAAAAAGAATGGGCTAGAGGATTGGGGATGTATCATCTGTCAATATCTGGACCGATCCCTAGCTGATCGATACGGATGGTATACAGGCTACTTCCCACACCCAACCAGTCTTTAAAAATGCCACTGTCAGATGCCTAATTTCTGACCAAGGGACATGGTGGAGTTTGGATAAGATTCGTGAATTGTTTAATGAAAAAGACCAAAGACTTGTCCTAAGCATCACTTGGGTCCCAAACGTAGGACCTGACCATCTCTTCTAAAGAAATGACATATCGGGCGATTACATGGTGAGATCCAGATAAAAACATGCTCTTGGAAACCACCCAGTCGACCGGAATGAGGGACCATGGAAATCACTCTGGAAGCTCATAGTCCCCTAAAAAATACGCCACATTTGGTGGAAGGTGTGTACGGAAACCCTCCCTACTGTGATCCTTTCTGTTTACTGACATATGTCTAATTCCGTTTTCTGCCCTTTCTGCCTGAATATCAATGAGACCCCTTTGCACGCCATCATTCAATGCCCTAGAGCTAAGGAAATTTGGAACAATTGGGGCCCGGCTCCAGATGCATCTCTGGCCATGGTTTCTAACCTTCCCGATCTCTTAATGCGTTGGTGATACTCTCTCTCATCGGATAATGTAGGCTCACACTGCACCCTGGCCTGGATCATATGGGTCCGGCGTAACGATGCTATTTTCCAACATGTTCATAAACCTCTGGAATTCTAGATTGAATGGGCCACTTCCTGGATTGAGGGCTAGAAACAGCACATTGGACATCACATGCCAGATATTCCTCCCTCCATTCCCCCATCGATGGAACCCCCCAATGGTAGGAACTCTTAAGATCAACATGGATGCATCTCTCCCCAAGGATGGACTTTTCTCCCTCGGTCTCTTGGCCCAAAATAATCTGGGGAAAATAATTGATGCAAAATATGAATCACATCATGTCTTTTGGGAACCTGCCGTAGCTGAGGATAACGCTATCCTGGAAGGTATGATACTGGCTATGGAACGTAGATGGCTTGATATCAACATTGAGTCTGACTGCCTCACCATGATCGATTCCATTAACCACAATGACGGCGGACTCCAGTCATTTGGCCTCATCATCAGGAGAATTTTCTCGCCCCGCTAATGCTTTTCATTCTACACCTTCTCCTTTACCATAAGGGAAGGAAACAATGTGGCCCATCAGTTGGTGTCATCAGGCCCCTTATATACCAACCATCTCTGGCTGGACAATTTCCCTTCATGGCTTTGCATATGTACGTCTGCTAATCTTCATCATTAATGATATATGTCCTTTCTCAAAAAAAAATATTTTGGAAAAAAAATACTGGTATCTTTTCGTGTATCCAAGTCTATTCTGTGCATCCTATATCTCCATGCCCATGTTTCTACACACTATATTGAATCACTGATCTTCAAAGAACCATATGTGTATATAATTATTACCTTTTTATGTAGTTTTACTCTTCAATGAAACTCTATACTTTCATTCTATCTATATAGGATGGATCCCATGTGGTTGGGCACAACTTCAACATCTGTGGTTGAGATTTCCTCTCGGTTTGATAGGGGATAACATATTTTATTTACAAAACAATTACAAATAGATTTAGTAAATTATTCCATATAGAATAATTATATATCAATTATTTTCATAAAAATATTATTTTATCATGGCCTTTTGAATAAATTTTACTAATAATCTCCTTATGCAATAATATAATATTTTAGTTATTCATAAAAATATTATTCATGAAATATTCATATGTAATTCCCAAAAATATTCATTGACATGTTTTTTGCATGTGATAATCTCAATCACCATAACATATAACATTTATCATTAAGAAAATTTCATCAATAATTATATTTCCATGGATAATTTCTCAATCATGACATCTAATTCCATTTTATGAGTCCATAAAAATCATTGAATCATCTTCTACTTATCTCCACCCAACAAATACATATGGTATCATTGACTATAAATGAAACAATTAGTTGGGATGAATAACTTTCATACGTTTGTAGAAATTTCTAAAATACCAAAGTAAGTTTGAATATTGGTTTGACAAATGTTCTTTGTATTTTTGTTGCACCATGAGCTAAAGGTGTAAAAGTTATTAGAAAAATTGTTAAGAGAAAAGGCATGAGATATCGGGTTATGTATGATTTCTCCATTTTGTAATTTTTTATTATATGCTCATTCCTAGATATGTAGATTAGTGTCATGTTTTTTTTCATGTGCAAAGTACCTATTAAAGTTTCATCTGAGTCCTACATGTCATGGTTCATGTGTGCCATAGTCTTTTTAGTAGAGTAGATATGAGTAAGTGAAACGAGTTGATGATGGGGTTTTCTATGGGGGTAAAGTTTTTTATTCCAATTTTTATAGTGATAGTATTATTTTATGACTAACAGTTATTTTAATATGGATATTGAAGAATCATTTGTAGTTTACATTCATGTGGTGCCCTTTTATCATGAAAATGTAGTAAATCCAATGTTGATAACATATGATTAAGAAATGTTATAGATATTATTATATCTATGATTATAATATGTAGTGGATTTGTTTGTGATAATTATAATTTTTTTGTTTCAAGAAACATTCTTTCCCCATGAGATAGGGGTTTTGAAAATATATAGTTTTATTATATTCTCACATAGAGATATCATTGGAGATACATTGTCGGGGGTTTTAGGTAATGGTTCTGATAAAAATTTCATTCAATTATACTTAGATATGGGGTTTATATAGAATAAGATAGCTAGGGGATATATATGGGCATATATAGAGATATCTAGTGGT
Source organism: Viscum album (assembly GCA_963277665.1). Taxonomy (NCBI): domain Eukaryota; kingdom Viridiplantae; phylum Streptophyta; class Magnoliopsida; order Santalales; family Viscaceae; genus Viscum; species Viscum album. The sequence goes on along the minus strand of OY728137.1, from coordinate 1,689,551,329 downwards.
TAATTGTGTCTAAAAAGGAGTCATGTGTTGATTCTTTGAGAAAAACAGATGAAGGAATGGAAATTTTCTAAGGAAGTCCACTATTGGAATTTGACTATAGTTTGTCTATCAGTGGTCAATGTACAGTTTTTATTTTTACGTTTTCCTTCACATGGAAGGAATTTAGGGGTAGTTTATTGTTAAATTCAATTCCAATTATGTATTGTTGATTATTTGAACTAGAAATAAATTTAATGGTTGTTCATGTACACTATTTTGATTTAACCATTTCACTTATATATCTCCTAAATTTCTTAAAAATGATTTTTTTGAGTGGTGTAGTGTTTTTAGGGATTTTATAGTGTATAATACTTTTCACGTCTAGGGGTTCATTTATATACTATAATTAAAAATGGGTTTTGATTACCCTATTTCTATGTAACCCAATATACATGACTATTAAAAATGGGGTTCTTACTGATTGGAGTGTTTTGACCAAGATAAAGGCATCAACAAGATTCACTTTTGAAAACAAAACGATTATCTACAATACCTTTTTTTTTTTGAGAAGTCGTGTTCTGGTCAAAGACCAAACCACTAAAATTTTATTGAAAAGAAAAAAAATTACACATGTTTGAAATAAGGCATTTTGCTAACATCCTTGACATAGAGAGGGATTAACTCCGGAGGGATAACATCACTCCAATGCATCTCGTGAGAAACACCTATGTTGGAAAGGCCATCAGCGATCTTGTTAGCTTCACGATAGGTATGAGTGGCGATGACGTTGATCCCTAAAAGACATTCCAGGAAATCAATCCAACGCGAGGTGAGCGTCCTAGACAAGTGAATGTAACCATTCCAAATGGCCTAAATAATAGTAGTAGAGTCACTCTCTATCCATATATTTCTCCAATTATGAAGCCTGGCAAAAGAAGTCGCATTAATCACGCTCACCATCTCAGCTTCTAGGGATGAAGCAGTACCACATGATCCATAGAAGCACCGAAGCGTCTGGTCGAGGTGATTTCTGAAGATGGCCCCACAACCCGCTATGCCGAGGTTACCTTTGGAGGCTCCATCCACATTGACTTTAATCCATCCTGGAGGAGGGGGTTACCAAAACACTTTAAGGGTATGCTTTGGATGAGGGAATTTCCCGTCCACCCCAATACATCTGAGAATCCCAAAGTCACAAACAGAGTTGTTGCAATGATCTTTTTGAATTGAAGCCGCCTCACGCATGGCCATGAGGATTATGGGTTTCCCTGCATTAATCTTGAATGAGATATTACAAAAAATACAAGCATTTATACCACACCAGATTAAATGTAGATGTTCCGCAACAGCTGCAATGAAGAGATTTTTGATTTGCGGAGAATCTGAAACTTCCAAACATCGTTGTATCTGCAAGCTAATGGAACTACAAATCAACCATCTGCATTCAAAGATGTCAAAAATATAATGCCAAAGTGCGGCTGCCATGTCACAAAAAAGAAACAGGTGGTTTAAATCCTATCTATATTGATTACACATGTGGAATTTAGAGCACAGATTGATCCCAAACAATTGAAGTTAGGTATCTGTAGAGATTCTATCATGAGCAATCTACCAAACCACCGTGAATCTCTAGGGTTTTAACCAGGATTTGATGAATCTTTTTAACCAGGTAAAATTGTTCTCTACATTGTTAAACAAGTGATTATAAAAAATTTTAGAATTTAGGATCCCATTATGCACCGATTCCCAAATAATAAAATCATCCATGTTAGTGAAGGGATAATTGTCAAAAATCTGGCTGACATTCTCAGGAAGCTAGGAATTTTTCATTTGGAAGACATTTTTAATTGTATCATTGGTGTGGGGAGGAGGCTGGTTACTACCAAAAAAAGAGATCAAGGGTGAACCAGTCCAATTATCAAACCAAAAACTAAGATCTGAGTTCCTATTGACCATCCATCTAGAGTTTTCCACTATGAAATTGAAAGTGTTTTTAATGGAAGGCCATATAGAGGATGTGAGAAAGTGCGCATGATTATTTTTAAGCTTATGGAGAAAGAGGGCCTTGAGAAACTTTGTATAGGGTGAGTTGTTATTAATGAGGTTCCATGTGAGTTTATCTTGAAGAGATTCATTAAAATAAGAAATATTTTTTATGCCAATACCACCTTTGTCAATAGGTTTGCAACAATTATCCCAAGGAACTTAACCAATTTTCTCTCCAAGGTATTCCCTGTCCAAAAAAAGTTCTTAATAGCCACATTGATGTGCTTGATAAGACTCTTCGGCCATTTATAAATCATCATAGAATAAATCAGTTTAGAGACAATGGTGGATTTAATGAGGCAAATTCTCCCAGACATCGAAAGGTTTTTACCTTTCCAGGAGGAAAGAAGATGAAGAGTTTGGTCTGTGATGAGGGAGAAGTGATTAGCCTTTGGTCAACCCTAGAAAAAGGGGACACTAATGTAAGAAAAAGGTAAGGTGCCCTCCTTAACCCCTAAAATATTGGTGGTTTTAGTTTTCCTCCCTAGAGGAAAGGTTTTACCAAAGTAGATGTACGATTTAGTCCAGTTAATGTGTTGAAAATACACTTCTTGATAATGGAGGAGAATGGATTTTAGTTTCTAAATGTTTCTTTTAACCCCTTGGGTAAATAGAATTATGTCATCAGTATAAAGGAGATGTGAGAGGGCATTTAAATTTCTAGAAGCAGAGATGGGTTTGATGGTACCTTGTACAATAGCCTGCGTAATTAGCCTACTAAGATAATCTTCAGCAATTGTGAAGAGAATCACCGAGAGAGGGTCACCTTGTATCACTCCCTTAGAGAAACTGAAGTAACCTCTAGGTGAAACATTAATGAGGACATAAATATGAGCTGAGTTGAATAAAGTTTTTATCCGATTTATAAAAGTGCCATTGAAGCCAAACTGAGATGGGATTTTATATATAAAATTATAATCAATCGTATCAAAGGATTTAGCAATGTCCATTTTTATGGACACATTCCCACCTCTATTATTCCTATTTAATAGATTGGTGGTTTCAGATGCAAGAAAGATACATTACTGAATAGATCTACATTTTATGAAGCCATAATGGTTCCCGGAGATAATTCTATTACTAATAGAGGCCATGCAATTGGTAATTAATTTGGTAATAATCTTAAAGAGGGAATTTATAAGAGAAATGGGTCAGAAGATTTGAATTTCATCAGCATTCTCAGTTTTAGGTATGAGGACTAAGAATTGAGAGTTGATCCCATGAGGGATGATGCCTCTAGCAAAAAAAGATTTAACCAGTCTAGAAACGTCGTCTTGGAGCACATCCCAGTGTTTTTGATAAAAGCCATTATTAAAACCATCTGGGCCAGGGGAACCATCTAGGTTGAGGCTGTAGATAGTATATTTAATTTCTTGATCTATGTGTATGCTATTAAGCAAAGTGTTATCCTCAGATGTAACAAGCTTTGGAAGGATTTCAGGAAAATGATCTTTATCAATACTAGTGACATTAAACATATTGTGAAAGTAAGTGACAATGTCATTAGTGATACTTTTGTCTGAATCAAGTATTTGGTCCCCTACATGAAGATAGCCCAAGGGCTATAATCCTTTCTGACTCTGTGTAGAGCATTATAGATCTTAGTATTCCTATCCCCATCATTAAGCCAGTTCGCTTTAAAGATTTGCTTTCTAAGTTCATCCTTAAATTTTAGGAAATTGATCAGCTTAGAGAAAATGGTAATTTCCTGTTTAGAGTCATGAGAAAAATTAGAAGAGGCATTATCATTTTGAAAATTAGTAAGCTATTTTTCCAAAAGGATGATATTATTGTCAATTTCATTAGATTTGTATTTACACTAGCATTTGAGAATATGCTTAAGCATTTTCAGTTTCACCGGGCATGAAAACGGATCCTCTTGACCATGCATATTATCCCAAGAGTTTTTAATGATGTTCATGCAGTTAGGATCAGAAGACCAAAAATTATTAAATCTAAATGGAATAATGGGTCTTGAAGAGTTGTGGGAAAAAGAAACCAAAATAGGATGATGATATGAGGAAATTCTCATTAAGTTAAAACTGGAAATGTTGTCCCATTTATCCAGGGCATGGATATTCGTGAACGCTCTATCAAGCTTACTGGGAACAATTATATTATAATATTGTCTAAACCAGGTTAATTTTCAACCCATTAGATTTATTTCTGTCAAATTATTCATTTCAATGTTGCATTTAAATTCCATAGAAGAAATAGAGTCATGTGCAAGACCTATTTTTTCATTATGGTCTAAGATAGAATTAAAGTCTCCAACAATGAACCAAGGTTGATGAATAGAGTTACCTAATTGTGTGAGGTCATTACAAAGTTCTCTCTTGTCTTGATATCTATTACAAGCATAAAAAAGTGGTGAATACTGTAACATTGTCCAAAATGTAATCACATGTGATGGATTGTTTTTAGAAGTTGTAAATTTTAACATTCTGCAAGTCCGGATGAGCAAAAATCCAAAACGATTCAGTAGATATTCCATTAGTGCATGCCCCTAGGAATGTGTATCCAAGATGTGTCTGAGGGAATCTGGCAGCAAAGTTAAATTTGGGTTCCGCTATTACAAATAGTTTAGGGGAGTGAGAAAAGGTAAATCTTTTTAAAATGTTAAAGTTGTCTAGGTTAGCAATACTATGACAATTCCAGTAAAATATATTCATTTCTACCTCTTTATGGTGGGGCTATCCCATTTTTTCTTCAAGCCCGATGTCCTTGACCTGGTTTCCATTCCAGGTTTAGACTCCATTGGAATAGTGCCCTATTTTTCCTGTGTTGACAGATGGTGAATCACTAGGTTAGTAGTACCTGCAAAACTCAAGATAATTGGTTGAGGTTCACCTTGCTGACTATCTTCAGCAGCATACTTTTTGGAGTCTGGAGAAGAAGTTTCATTGTTCTGGGTGCAGGAAGCCTGCAGTGAAACCACCTGGAGGGCCAAAGAAGTAGGTCTGTGAGTAGGCAGGGCCAGGGCTTTACCTCCAGCAAATTCAGGGGATGACACAGGGGCGCCTTGAGTCCTGTCCTAATTTCTCGGAGAAGACAGGAGTGCAGCCCTATAATATGGTTCAACCTGTTTTATTCGGTCCCCAATTGCAGCTTGTGGATTTGAAATAGATAACCTGTTTTGTGAATCGAGGATGGGGAATTCAAGAGAGGAACTGATTATATCACTTTTTCCCCTCATCTCCTTAATTTCAGTGATACATTGCTCCTACAATTCCTCATATATATCAACTGTAGCAACATTAACATCCTGTAAAATTGAAACCGATGGGAGAGAAACCGCTAAAATAGGGCTTGTTGTCTCTGGGTTAGCACAAGGATGTGAGGTGATATCAAGGATATCATCTTCAATATGTTTTTAAAATCATATTCAAGAAGTTCCAACTCTTTCTCATCTTCAATGTCTACCCATTTTTTGTCCTTTTCAAAGTCCAATAACCCAAAGGAGTTGGATTTAATAACCCATACCTCCTCCTTTTTTTGAAGATTCATGTTTTTCTTCCACCTTTTCTTTCCCCTTCCTATTATTTTTGACTTCATTCCAACCATTATAGCCTGTTTGTGCAGGTTGTTTGTGCACCTTCCAACAATTTTGAATTGAGTGACCAACCAGTTTGCAAAGTTCACAATAAGATGGAAGTATTTCATATTCAAGGTTCACCACCGCTTTATAATCATTAGAAGTAAAAGTAATGGATTTCAGTGGTTTAGTTTCCAGATTTACTTCAATTAAAACCCTAGAATATAATCCTAGGTCCCCATTCAAGGTTCCTTGGTCCACTTTAAGGGGTGTACCAATGAAACTAGCAATGTCATTAAGAATCTGGGGATGCCAGACAAACCAGTTGAGATTAAACGTTCAAACCCACACCTGCGTAGTGTTGTTACTATGTAAGTTAGGATTGAATGAAAAATCCCACTCAGTAAGTATAATAAGGACTTGTTTCAGATTTAAATTACTAGTATACCAAACACGATCAAGATCAGTTTGCAAAAAGAAGATCATGTGAAAATAACCTTTCCCAAGAGGAACCAGTTTCCAGTTCGCAAAACCCCAGCAAGAAGAAATTTTCGCTTTTAAATCAGTGTAATACCAGGGAGAATCACCTTTGAGGTACACAACTCAACCCATGATCGAATAATTACAATGATGAGAGTTTTTTTGAATCGCTGATGGATCGGCTTCCACATAGAACCCGCCATCATCCATTCTCTTTATCCTTGTTGACATCGACGGAGGTTGCTTGGTTTTATCAGAACCTATTAAGGCGTTGAGTAAGGATATCCCCTTTACCCTCGGATTTGAGATATGCGGTAGCTCCTCCCTTTTTGGAATCTCCATTTCCTTCAAATGGAATTCCCATATCATATTCGCTAATGCCATGTGGAGCAGAGATCAAAGAAGTCGCGTGAACCTCTTCGATTATCTTCAATTTTCAGAATCCTAGGGTTTTCGATGCACCTTGCCGAACCATGAGGAGCGAGTATAGAGCCATCTCTGGGGCCAAATAACTCCACAATACCTATGATTATTAAGTATTTTATAAATATAGATTTCAAAATGTCTTCGGAACTGATCATCCATAAATTCTTCCCAAATAGTTATAGTTTTATTTCAACAAAGTTCATTCATACCAACTAACAAGGTAGATGTATAAGTGATCCTATGATGTGGAAAAGAAACACTTTCAACCGATAAAAATTATTTTCATGGTAATTAATGTAATTACATTAGTCGGTTGGTAGTCTTAATGATGCTAGTGTTTTTTCACTATAAATCCATCTCACTAACCATGCTTGTATCACACCGAATTAGAATGTAATGCACCATGGATTATCTAAATCCAAGGAATCCTAAGTCTACCAAAATAGATATTGTCCATACTATATATCCACACACACACACACATCTATTAGTACCATACTATGAAGAATTGATTATGATAGTCTATGAATATATAACATGACATGTTTGAAGATTTATACACTGTAGTATTAATACAAGAATATGATAACTACTATTTTGTTTGTTATGTAGGTTTTTATACCTTGATAAATTAAAAGTGAATATTGGAATATAGGAGTGACACCAAGATATTTGGTGTTATAGACCCTAAGATACAAGCATAAGGGTCCTTTGAATATTTTGTATGAATAACCGTACACAATGATGAGGTATGTAAGATATTTCCTTTAAGGAATTTTGATAGATATTCCTATTCCATTAGAAGGAGAGTTGTGTCATGATGTTTACATGTACATCAGATCTATCCATGATTCATTAGAGTCCATTTTTACATAGCTCATGGGTTTCGTGCCCATAATAGGAGGGAATAGGTTGGGAAGTTAAAATAGTTACTAATGTAGTTTTTTCATAGGATTTCCTTATGAGATACATCTTTATCATGAAAAAGTAGTGAGGATAGTACATAGAATAGTGTTTGTTTCTTGGGAATCATAATTACCCCATGATATGGGTATCAAAAATGGTATATTTTTTGTAATATTCATTTTGAGATATATTTTTGGAAATATATTTTTGGGAGTCTTAGGAAATTATTCTACTTGGTTTTTCATTCCCGTCTACTTCAACGAGGGGTCAGATGTGAAAGGGGATAGATACAAGAGATATATAGAAGTATATTAAGTTATCTTAGGATGAATTATATTTATAAAATCTGGATGATTTTGTTTCATTGAAATAATATTTAGATAAGGTAAATTTTGTATAGATGTCCACAACTGGGTTTTAGATGGTGTTCATCTATAGTTGGAATTTTATTATTTTTGGGAATATTTTTCCCCCTCTCAGGACTAGAATGTTGGATTAGTTATTTTTGTGATGATTTTTTAATAAAAGGTTACTAATTAATCGATTTATTATTAATTCTAACGGTAGTTATTGTTGAGTCATTAAATTCATCCATTAATTCATATATCCCCATCATTCTCATAAGTTTTATATTGTTTTTAGTGGAGGTATTTTGTTAATCGATACAGTGGATAGTTCATAACACTCCAAGAGACCCATGAATGATTTATATGATATGTTTAGAAATGATTTTGTTTTAATAATCTCATTAATTAATTGAATTACTTGACCATAAAAATTGATTTTCTTAAGTTAGCGAGTGGTGAACAAGACTAAGGCCTCACCAGATCCTATTCTCATATAACTCAAACTATTAGTGACACCTTTAATGCATTAATAATTTGTGATCTGGTATTTGAAAATTTATATTATACTCATCTTACAAAATTTTTATAAGATAGAAATTTTTTTCATTCATCTTAGTTCAGTAGTCATTACTATTGATTTTTCAGCTTCCATTATAGTGTAATTTTTCTCTATGGGTTTAATGGATAGGGGTTAAAAACTACAAAAGTGGATGAATACTAGAACATAAATGTTGGAAAGGCTTGTGTGGAGATCTTTAAACCTCCAAGTGATTCCTAAAAGGAACCTATACAACAAGATCATCAAGGTTTAGCTGCGAAGGATAAATTTGAATTTAGTAGGGTGGGGTGGCTCCAGCTATGGTTGTCGATAACATACTGATTTCTTCCATCGATAATTTAGAGGCTTGTGTAGCTTCAAAAATAAAGGATTTATGATTGATTAGTCTATTCATTCTCCAGTTGATTCCATATTAGATGTCTCCCTGAGACAAGGTGTACAAAAATTTAAAGAAAATGATCCCCTAGAAGATCAAACAAATAATAAAGATTGGAAAAAAATAACATAGTGTATCATGAAGCTACTATCACACTAGTGGTTGGTTTCACTGATAATCATGCCACTCTAGTATAAAGTGAATATTCTACTATGAAAAAAATAATTTCAAAAACACCCGAAGCTTCAAATAAGTCTTCGAGTGTAATGGTTAAATAATAGGATGATTTGGAATCCATTACTCTTGACCCTAGTTCACAGAGTGCACCTCCAAGTGTTCATGACTCGAAAAGTAGTATTTCTAGATTCAAGTATACAAACATGTGCACACCACCTATTTTTTAGGATGGTATTTCTACTAAAATTTTCATCATAATGAACACAAGAAGCTTCAATTATCTTTTTGGTGGTTCAAAAAAATAAATCCTATAGTAAGAACAAATCACGAGGAAGAATAAATATGGTCAATTTCGACACAAAATAATGTTTCAAATGAATGTTATTTTCTAGAATTGTCATGGATTGAATAAATTTAGAATATCCAACACCTTTCATAGACACAATCAAATTCATAAACCCAAATATTGGGAATTTATGAACCATAATCCTTATTTTATGATGGCTTTACTAATATGAATAAAATTGGTTTTTTCTTTGTTGTCTATAATAGTTCTTTAACCTCAGTGAAAAATCTTTGGGTCATGGATCATGCCTCATTAGGCATTTTTAATGTCAGAAAATTTAATGAATATATGGTCACTTTCATATTACAACATAATAATTTGGAAATTATATAATACATTATTTATGACAATAATATGTATCATGAAAGAAAGAACTTATAGAAAATCATTTTAAGTATTAAATAATGTATCTCTAACCCTAGGTTTATCCTTGGTTATTTCAATACAATCCTCCATCCTAGAAAGAAATTTGGTTCCATTCATTCACTGATATCTACCAATGAATAAAAGGCTTTCATTATAGGTAATAGCCAGATTAAAATTGGTTTGGTTGAAGCTAATTTCTCTTGGAAAAGAAATCAGATAAATAGAATGGCTTCTAAAAAATATGATAGATGTTTTTCCAATGAAATTGATTTGGATAAGTGGGACTGAATTTCTTGCATTACTCTTCCCAAACTGAACTCTAAAAATTATCCCATTCTAGTTAGTTTCAAGAGTAGGGAGAAGAAAATTCACCTTCTATTTCGATTTAACAATGCTTGGGCTAAACATAGTGAATGTGGTAATCTTTTTAGGAACATTGGGATGAACATGAATTGTGGGAATTAAGATCCTTCATTATTATTGATGTTGAAAATATTAATGTTTTAGATGAAGAGTAAAAAAAGGGATATTTAGTGATTTGGATAATGAAATTATTACTCTTTAGACATATCTTATACAAATTCTAGAGGAAGCCTTAAAATTAAATTTAACAAGGATATCTCCTTAGAGGTTAGAATATCTTCAAAGATGAATGATCTTCTTGTATAGAAGGATGAGTTCTTAAATAAACCTTCAAAGGTAAATGGTTATAAGAGGGGGAAAACTAAATTGTTTAAATATCTTTAGAGTGTAAAGAAATCTATTAGACCTATTTACTTTTATAAAGTGTCAGATTAAGTAATTAACAATAGTGAGTGAATTTTTGAACTCATTGTTTACTATTACAATAATATCTTTATTGTACCTAATTTGGTGGGGGAATTAATTGAAGTCATCATTCATTGCATTTTTACTCCTAAATAAAATATTTTTATCACCATTATCCCCCTTAAATTTGATAATAAAGATGTATTTTTCATCCTCAATGATAATAGTGTTCTTAGTCTAGATAGTTACAAGAATTTATTTTTCTAAAAATATAGGGATGTGATCCAAGTTGATGTTTGTCATGATCATCGCTTCCTTCTTTATTAAAGGAATTCATTCCTGAGAGTCTCAATTATCAATTCATTACTTTGATTCCAAAAAAGTGGAAAATGATTGGGAACCTCACATTTTTAGGACTATTTCCCTCCTCAACACCATATATAAAGTGATTAGAAAAATTATTTCTAAAATGCTTTCTAGCAATGTAGAAAAAGTCATATTGTGGAATCAATTCAGATTCGTCAAAGTCGGGTCCATTTATGATTTCAATTTCACTTCTTTAGAATGCACTAATCTACATAGAAATCTGAGAATTGGGGAGGGGGGGTAGCACTATGTTAAATATAAATATTAAGAAATCCTATGACATAATGGACATGAAATTTATTTATAAGGTTATTATAATCTTTGGGTTCAAAAACATTTTTATTAATTGGGCTGATTTCTTTTATGAATCTACTCACATTTTAGTTGTTATAAATGGGTCTCCTAAGGGTTAAATTATGTTCTTTATGAGGTTAAGAATGGTTACAATACCTCCCAAATCATATTCTCTATTTCTAAATATTACCTTAGCTGGATCCTCTCACACCATGTGACATAAGGAATGAACAAGATAATTTGAGCCTCTATATTGCTCGATTCTTCTACACATATTTTCTATACAGATGACATAATACGTTTTATACAATGATGAAAGAGGAATATTATATCTCTTAAGAAGTATTTAGCTCATTATGAATGTTTTTAGGAAAAATTGTCAGTCGGTACAAATATTAAATCATTTTTGGGAAGGGTTTTCCTCTCTTGAGAAATAATTGCATCCTTTAAGAGTTTGGAATCAGAGAAAGATCTTTTCCCATCAATTACGGTGGAGTTCCTTTATTTACGGGGAAATGTTTTTTTAATATAATTTTTGATAAAAAAATGTCAACATTCAGCATGGAAGGGGAAGATTATATCTCTGGATATAAGGATAAGCCACGTAAAATTCACTATTTTCTCCAAGATTATTTATTATTTTATGATATATAAATGACAAAGGGGATTGATTAATCTCATGAATGTTAGTCTTAAAATTTTTATCTAGTGTGGTATTGGTCAAGAGCAAAGGCTTTCCATTATTCGTTGTAAAACTTATTGTAAGATCTTATCCAACAGAGGTATGAGAATCAATAACATCAGTTGTTTCAGGGAAGCTATTCAATGTTGATTCACCTGGAATCTTATTAATAATAATTTAGCTTCTTTTATCATAATCAAGGCTAGTTTCATAAAAATTTTTATATAGAGTAATATTTCTTACATGGACTCTTTCTTTTGGATAACTGTTAAGGACTTTTATTTTATCATCATGGATTTATCTAGATGGATTTTCCATAAGTTCTCTACTCTCAAATTTTTTAATAATTGGACCGGTTCTTCTTTTATTTAAAAATTTCATCCTTTATACTCTTCTATTGATACTAATATCACCATTAAATATTTTCTTGAAATTTATTAGCCCTATATGAAGGATGAAGTTAAAGTCATTATCAATGAACACACTTTTGTGTCCTACACCAATATATTAGTATGGGAACCTTCTATAAATGATATTATGAATAGAAAATAAATTTATCAACCTATTTTTAGGGACTATTATGTTAATTTTTTCAGGATTAATTTTTCAAAAGGCTTATATTATACCCTATTGACTCACAATCATTTTGTGCCTGACTCATAATATATTGTACACTAATACTTTTCTACAATCATTTGGTATTTCCCTATACTACAAGTGCTATTTTATAAAATAAACATAGGGAAGATGCATAACATTTTTTCCTTAGTTACATGGCTAAATTATCTTTGTGGAAGGAAATTTATGACATCTTCAGTATTCCAGGCCTAAACATGAACTATTTTCACTTTTTTCTTTACCATTGTACTCATGTCGACCTCTCTTCCTAGTTCTATAGCTTAATTTAGCAGGTTGTAGCTGAACTGATACATGTTACATGGTTCTGTCACAACACTTAGATCCTTGATGCATCTGCCTTATGTTTTCAATTGATAATGATGAAAGTTATAGTTGAAATCAATGAATCAAATGATGTACAAAATAAGCACTCTTGTAATAATGTTCATGATTTGGTGTTTTTTCAAAGTCTAGGTATACCTGGGAAATGCATGTTTCCAGTGGGCCTGCTTGAGGTTTTTTTGGAAACATCCTCTCCCCAATTGGTTTAAAATTAATTAAAATGATGCTTTAAATAAAAATCTGGGACCCTTAGGGTGTGACACATTCTATCTTGAACATAATGAAAATGTTCTAGGATGCTTCTATGGCTCATTTGGAGTGGTTTTATCACTTGAAGATAAGATGAAAGGAATCAATGATGATGAATCCATTCCAAAATATAATGGTTGAAATATTCATTGATTGGGATGTGATTCTATTAATATTATGTAGGCTATTTGGAAGGGTACTCTAAACCATTCTTATTGACTCACATAATGTTTGATGTTGTGCATGGATTATCTTATGAGACTCAGTTTCATCGTTGCATATATTTTCTAGGAGGCGAATAGGGTGGTAGATTACCTTGAAAATAAAGGCTTTGGTATGGATCTAACTTGCTCAGATACTCTAATGGTTTATTTTATATCACATTATGTAAGATAATGTAATAAAATACCACTTTTTCAGACCTTTGTAGCTTTCCTTTTTTATTAATAAATTCTTGGACCATTTTTTTGGTTTGACAACCTTTTGATTTTTTTTAATAATTTTAGATGTTAAATGATTGAAGGATCTTTAAATAATTATAAATTTTAGATGAGGATCATAATATTAAAAAAAATAATGGGATTGAAATATATAGATTAAAATTATAACCTTCCTACTCCTAGATAATAAAACCCCTACTACAGTAACTGAGAGATGGTATCTAATATATTACATTAGCGTAGATACAAGGGATCTCACCATATATAATAGATCAATGTATTAGTATTAGTGAACTAGATTCATACATGATTCTCATATTACATTATAAATATAAAATATATAGAATAATAATACTCTTTCATCCATGATCTTATTCATAATATCATTTAAAGTATACTAGGGAAAAAAATAAATAGGTGATATTAGATCCCCAGTTAGGGTTATATATAATGGAATATATTATGAGTTAATAAGACATAATCAATATGGAAAGGTAAATAATTGGACAAAAATTATATTTAAACAATAACATGAAAAAAATGAATCCTTCGGTAATATGAATGCATTAATCTCATTGAAATTAATAAAAACTAAATTATCACAGAAGGAAATGATTAATATTATATGAAATAAACTAAAACATCATGGTATCTATAAAATTGAGGACCTATGATATGATAGTTGAAAACTATTGTTAGGCATTCCCCAAAAATATATTTAATTATATCTTAATGATTTTTCTCATGGTTCATGTCGATGCATTGAGGGGTTATATAATTATATCACCCACCTATCACTGCATGTCCACTTCATTGCTCAAATATTGAATGATTGATTTAATTCATGAACAATATGCCTTAACCAAAAATTTATACATAAGATAAAAATAAAAATTATCAATATTTCCCAATTCAATCAAATATAATTCATAGTAAAACACTGTCTGTAGAAATTCAATACAGTTTTTGAAATAATCATATTAATGATGGATATTTAAGGAAAATGTTATGTTCGACATTCACAAGAATGTGAATGTTACAATGAATGGTATCATTAAAATATATCACTAGTGTTGAATAAATAGAGTAACGATTTTTTTAATTAATTAATAGAATTACCATGAAAGGATCATTGAAAACCTTTTTGAGAAAACTACCTTTTTCACCTTAAAATCGAAAATGAAGCTTCCAAACATTGAATAATAATTTTTTTGGGAGATTTAGTTAATGTCGTATAATTTAAAAAACATTACTTTCACACATTTGAAATAAAATTACCCCATTTATAAAATGATATGATGATTCTGTTTTAACCTTTTATTTAAAAAATAATAATTCATTGCTAAAAAAATATTTTGATAAATAATTTTATAGTTTTAAAGTAATTTTTGAAAAAATTTAAAATAAAATATAGACATGGAAGAAAAATATATATGATCAAAAGATAAATAAAAGTTATTTTTCTATTAAACATTTCTTTACATGATTCAATTTTCAAAGAGAAGAAGGGTTTGAAGAAAATACGAAAACTCATAAAAAGAGTAAACATAAATTGAAAGTGAATCACCATTAATAAATATAAATTTATTTCAACTACCTAAAAGATATTGTATATACACCACATAAAAATAAAGAGTTGTATAATACCATATATGTCTTAATGGGGTGAAAATTAAGGTAAAATCCCTTACCTAATGTATGACTTGTCATATAGGTTCTCTGTAATCTTGTATAATAAATTTTAATTTATTATAATTACATAATAGAACCCTATTCATATCAAATATGCCATATATGATCTATTTATTACATTTTAACACATGTTTGTTAATATTATTTTATTATTGTAATTATTTTAGATGTGAGTTGCTTTGTTTTTCAAGAATGTTTGGAGTCAGTAGTATTAGTACTTCTGTATTTATCATGGTTCTATCATCTTTAAAATTTTATTTAGGAAATAAATATCTTATAAATTCAATATATGGATATTTATAATCATCCATAAATGATAGATATAGAAAACTAAATTACATCACTCATAAAGATTGTATGTCATACACAAGCATGAATACTATTTTCACTCTTTGAGGGATGGGAAAAGAAATTTCATTAATAATTAATCATTAAAAAATTATTATTATATCATATAAATAATATATATTCATATAATCTATCTATAATTTCATCCATGTAAATCATAAAGGAAAAATTGATCACATAAATTTGTGAAGGTCGCAGTCAACACATATGCACGAGCGACTTTAGAATCCTCCAATAGATTTTAAGGCAAGATGGTATGTATGTAATTATTATTCCAAAAGTATATTTATTTCGTAAATATAATATATATTCAGGATTTCTATATTTACAACCATACATGTGAAATGGTTTTGAATAATTAATGACACCATAATGCGTAAATGATAAGTTGTACATACAGATGAGTTATTTTTATTATATTCATAGGATGGAAAATAGATTGAATATGGTTATCCCATAACCATAAAAAAAATTATATTGATGATATTAGTGTTATTATTTAATTATGTGTAAAACACATTAACAAAAAGTTGAAGAATAATGAAATTTGAAAGATTCAAAAAAGATGATTATGTTTTATATGAAAGATCACCTTTAGATCTTCTCAAAAGGGACCTAGCGGAGGTATTTTGGAAGGTCCAAAAGATCTAGAACATAGATAAGGATTTTAAGAAGATAGGTGGGTAGTTTTTGGCTGATCTAGATGGATCAAAGTGTATAAAAACCTAGACATTTCAAACATGAATATCAAATCATTTTATATGAATATGCATTATATAACCTAAGGATCCATGACATAATCATATAGGTCTTGTGCTTTGAAAACATGTACATATAAACCAATGGATTATAAAAGATCCAAATAAACTCCCATTATTTTATTCATAACATTCAACCTTCTTTGGAAAATCATACTTAGTACATTTTATTCATAACATGGGGAAAGGAAACATAAGAAAGAGTGATCTCAGATGATTAATATTGGTAAACAAGCGAGATATAAGTGATAAAATTAAAATAACTTGAATATAATGGTATGAAAACATAATAATTACATTTTAAAATCATAATATTCATTTCATAAATCATAATTTTGTTTTAAGGAATAAATCATGATAGCTCATAAGACATGAATAATAAAAGAATCGAAGAAAATTTGTAATGAGATTATAATATTAACATAAGAAAATTTTTAATGGAATACACAAATGCATAGAAAAACATTTCCTAAATAGTAAATTTATATTTTTAATATTATCATAGTAGAATGGTTTCATTACCTATACCATCATAGTATTCATGGTTGACTTCCAAGACTATCATAGGGGACGTATCCCCTTACTGAACCAGGATAACTCCCCATTCTAGTCTTTTTTTCTCAAAGGTATCAATATTTACAAAATTAATTTGAGGTGTATATTTTTTCCGTCTTACTTAGTTATAACATGACCACCATCCTTGGATAGAATGTAACCACCTTTCTTTTTTATATTGAAACAAACATCCTTGGTTATAACGTAACAACCATCACATAATCAACACCATACATATGTGTTCCACAAGATCATAAAACATTTATCATATAAGAAAACATGAAAATATATATGTTTTGTAGAGATTTCATCATATCATAACCCATGAAAAAGTATTCGGTTTCTAAAAAATTTCATCATTTAATCATAAAAAACCTCTAGAAAAGGATGGAGTTTTATAAACATATCAACATTTCAAAAATTAAAAATCCAGATAAATAACAAGGATTGTATCATTGGATCATTTCCTAAGTAAATTGTAAGTGAAATGAAGGTATATTTGTCTCTAATGAATATAAATACCAATAAAATATCATTAAAGCATTCTTAACAAAAATGAACTTTCCATTTTGAAATAACTTCTTTAAAATATAATAATTTAGAGAATGTTATGGAAATAATTATTTTTAAAATAAAAATAGAAACTTGTAAAGGAATCTTCAATGAATTGTGCAGTCATGAAAGAATAAAATTTGGTTATTTCTATAAAAGATAAATTAAAAAAAAATTCCTTTTAAACATTTGTAAAAGTACCTCATTCAGAAAATAAAACGAATATTCGTTTTAATTTTTTATTAAAAGAAAAATATAGGTAAAAACTAATTTAAACAATCATATGAGAATAGTAAAAACCATCCTAAATTGTTTCTAGAAAAAATGGATGTGAAAGAAAATTGGATTTTGAATTAAGAATGAAATAATGTTAAATTTCCTTTAAATTTTTTTTTTGGAATCTAAAATATTTAAGGTGAGAAGAAATAAAGGAAAAAATTTAATATCAAGAAATAAGTAGAGGAGAAGAATATTCATGAGTTTCATGAGATCTAGATAATAATAATTCATTATTAGAAACATAACCATTAATAATCCCTTTAAAGAATGATATTGTAGCATAAAACTATAACCATTTGGGTAACTTTTGAATCATATGTCAATGAAAAAAATAACCTTATAATGATATGGAAATCCTCATAAATATTAGAAAAATCATTAGAAAATACATTCACAGGTAGTACATACCCAAAAAAAGAAACAAGTGGTGTATAAGGCATGTGGTTTACCAAAATAGATGTGAGATGAAAATCCCATACCATAGGTCTGACATCCTTCATATGCATGTTAACCTCCTATTTATTGAGATAACTCCTTTAGTTACCATCTTAAGGGATAAAACCATGATATTTTAGGAATACCATCATCTCAGGAATGTTTCTATGGGAGTGGAGATGAGGATATGGAAGAGTTTTCTCGACTTAAAAGGCTAAAAGTGTTGTGAAGAAGTGAAAAGCGGGGCGCCCTTTTATAGTTATAGGGAGGGGAACTATAAGAATTTCCTAAAAGGTTAAAATATATTAAAGCCACTCTCAAATAAAATCGTTCAGAATGGCCTATAAATGGGAAAGGGATGAAAATTTAGACCATATATTATCCCAATTTTCCTTATTTAACATTTTTATTAATCTTATGTAATTTAATGAAACATTATTTTCATCAAATATCATTATTTTTAATTTCTAAATTATTCAATTAATTTTTATTAAAATAAATAAAGACAATGTTGGAATAAGAATATAATTCTTTGATATAACAGTAACATTTCAAATTCATCTTTAAAATTCTTGGCACTCATTAACTCACTCAAATTATATTAATTTTATTATTTTTAAAATCATTTATTACATTTCTTTATTAATTGATGAAATATCATATTAGTGATGCATAAGTTTTTAAGGTCATAATATAATTTATACGAATTATAAATAAATTTATGTGATGAATATATCTTCATTACTCTCAAAATAGTTACTTAAATTCATTCATAACCAACTTTTATACCTATGTGGACACATAAGATATATTTAGAACTAAGAGAGTGACATTTTGTAAAATTCTTTGATTTAAATATGATATAGGTAATTTTCATGGACACGAGTCCATAAAAAATATCCATTTTTATAATATGGTGATATGGGTAAAATTATCTTCGTCCCATAACTATTATGATGGAAAATTATGGACTTATCACTTAGTTTTAAACTATATTAACCTAATTTAACCTTTATTGAGGTGAAAAATTTTACCATGATTACTATTGAATTTGAAAAAAATAATAGAACTATTTAAAAAATGAAAACCACAATATTATAAATTGTGAATAAATTTTATCAAATTCAATTTCTAAAAATTTTGAAAATTTATTTTAAAATAAGTGTGTGACACATGATGAAAATCACTTTTTAGAAAATACATTTTAATAATAAAACAAGTTCTATTATTATCCCATGATTAGAAAAATACTAAATATGTGTTAAAAATTAAAATTATAAATTAATATTTTTATTTAAGTAAAATATTTTACTAGTATATGTTAATTTAATTTATTAAGATAGAAACATATTGGGAGAATAAAAACAAATTCCCAAAAAAATAACTTTTTATGTAAAAAAGGTTTTTACTCCAAATTAAAACAAAATATTGGTTCCAATGAACATAATTGGATTATTTTAAATAAAAGATATCTAATTTTACATTGATTATTTTAAAAAAATGGAAATTTGTATATGCTTTCAAAAAAATTCATTTTTTAATAAAAAATTAATATTTATCACAATTCATTGTAAAAAATATCATTTTAAAAAAAATCACCGAAATTCACCATGAGATAATTTTAATATGATAAATTTTAAAATTTAGTTTGTTTTACGAAATACAAAATATAAAAGTTTCCAAAAATAATATTTTCTCACCAAAATCAATAAAATTCATTTTTAAGTGAATCTATTTTTTAAGCATAATATATGTTTGCTAATTTTTTTAACATATCTCAGATAAAACACAAATTCCATATACAATTTATTTAAATTGATAGGTAAAAATAGGCGAAAAGGGTCTTACATGGAATGAGATCCCATAATCATGAAAAAAAGCTTCAAAAGACTCAAAAATCAAAAGACCTTGAGAGTCACTAGAAATCAAAATCAATAACACATGCTAGGGAAGGACCCCACCAACCTCTACCATGTGGGTCTCTTCCATGAGGGGATATTCTATAAGGATTTCATCCATGTTTCCATATCTGTTTCTCTTTCAAGGCTCATAACCTTCATCCGATGACATTTCTGCAGAGTCCAATGCAATAATAACTCTAGACAACATCTTGTGAGGATGCCTCTTTATCTGATCACTAGAGGCTCCCTCTACATTGGATGTCTCCAAGGGTGCCTCCATGGTGATAACACCACATTCACCATCATCTACTATATTATAAGAAATTACATCCCTAAATTTATTTTTTCGAGGAGCTGGAGTATCTTCAGGAAATAATGTTTCCTCATCAGTATTCAGATTTAAAGTATATTCAGCAAAGTCTATTTGAGTCTTATGAATAATATCATAAACCAACACATGAGTAACGATAAAATGAATATGATTAATAATTGCTAAATTCACTTCAAAAACATTACCTTGATTTATCATCACCATATAATTAGCATCACTAATAACGATCCTCAACAAACTAAGTGGGTCACATATATCCTTGGTAGCCAATGAACAATATGATGTTCAATTATCCTTTGATTGGTCCATGAAATGAGATAGAATAATAACAGAAGGGGGTTCCAATAATAACCTAAGGTCCATTAAAATTTATATGTATCTTTAGAGATTTATCATCCTTAATACATTTACCACAATTAGTTATTTCATCATACATTCTAGCTCTATTACCTTATTGACAATGGAGGGTATCTTTGATTTCCCCTTGATAATATTAGTCTTATGAAACAAATCTTCAAGGAGGTCAACCTCATCAAGTTCAATATCACCATCTGAGGTCCTTGGTAAACAAGGGGTGGTGTAACTCTCTATATTATTACTGGATGAAGGAGAAAAATGCATACCTTCCTTGCGATTGGCCACAACATTAGGTTGAGAAGACACCCATGGACACTTCTAGGTTACATTTCCTTCTCAATATATTAATATACATGATCAATTGGTTAAAAATTAACATAATCCGTTAAGGCTAGGGACAAATAAAGATACCCATCATGATAGTAAAATTAACCATAAGAAAACATTCAATGATCCATTTGTAGCCCACAATTAACACCTTTATGATCATGCACCCTTGCATGCTCATCTTCCAAGGGATGAGAAACACCAAACATAATTTCTAGGTCAGTGGGACTTCTACACATTTCTTCATTGTGTCCTTTCAACCCAAAAGAGGTTCAAAAAGTCTATTTCGACACAAAATATAAGAGTGTCCTATATTATGGAATCCTGATAACAAATCAGGTGTGATTTCACAATGAACAGTCAGGTTTAACATAAAATTGTTGGAACCAAAGCTTTGATTAGTGGATATATGAGATAAAACTACACTAACATCCATGAAAATGTCCATTTATGACATTTTCAATTTCTCTATCTATATTGACAGGGAATCCAATTCCCAATGTAGTTTCACAAAGAATTTGAGAGTGCCAAAAGAATAAGCTAATTACTCTAATTATCACCCAAAATTGATTAATTTTTTTTGACAGTATGTGTATTGATGGTGGTATCCCATACCTAAATTCTAATGAATACATGATTAAGATATAATAAACCAAATACATATCCTTTAGACATCAATTACATATATGAGTATAAAATGCAGAAAAATATTTTTCCATGTGATATGATTCTCCCTATCACTAAAATCCCAAATGTCAAGAAAACATTTTTTAATCTCAATGATGGATCATAAATTTTGTTGAGATTGTAATATACAATGAACATTAATAGAAAGCTTACATTCCTAAATCTTGTGATAGATAATTCCAAGGGGATATTTGAGAAACGAATTTATCTATTTTTATGTGATCTTCTAAGAATGAGGATTGAATTCCCTACAAAACCCATCAATGAATCACGAATTTGTAGTATACTTCACAACACATAGAGTCTCTGAATTATATTTTAGATCTAAAACAATTGGAACCTCCACATCGACCATATATTCGGTAGTGTGGGCCTTAGTCACTTCCCGAATCCTTGGAATTTTGGTGTAATATGGTTAAATACCAACTAACATAGAAATAAATATCCAATAGGATCCAAGTCATGATACCCTACAATAATATTAGAAAATGAGTAGGTGAATTAATTATTTATATATATATATGGCCCTAGAAATTTAAATGGATAAAGGCCTTCCTAAAACACTAGGGAAATAAGAATGAATAAAAGGACCCAAGAAAGGTATACAAGAGCCTTTAATATGATGAAACAATGAGGAAACATTCAAAGAATCCATGGAAACCTAATATCAAGCTAGGGTATCATGACCACCATTCACATATATAATGAGAATCACCAGACCACCACCCCTTAATAACTTTGCTAAAAATTGTATGCTAAACTCCTAAGAATTAATCAGTACATTTATATTGAGTATGAAATTTTTATATATCTCATAAATGAGTTAATACAATTCATAAATTCCAATTTAATAACTAGAATATAACAATCACATAGTAAATTTTTTTATAATATATCATGGTTCATTTAAACTCAAACACATGTTTAATGCAAGATATTTAAGGAATAAAATTATATAAAGAAAAATAATTTATAAAATCTAGGGGTGGTACATTATATAATGAAACAACCTGGGTTACCCTCAAACCTAGCACCTGACCCATTCTATCACATACTCGAAGGGAATTCCTGACCCCCATGAGCTGGTTACAAGCAGCTGGGCACTGAAAAACAAACCATAGGGAACAATTTATCCAAACTTGAATAAACAAAAGGCATATAAATAAAAAAAAGAAAAAAGAAAAAATGAATGACATTTGAATATATGCCATAACTATAAAAGTTTTGTGGAAATAAGACCACTGCATAGAAAGAAAAAATCCAAGAGACAAGTCCAACTAAAAGGGACCAAAACTAAAAAACTAGTCTAAACAGTGGAATAGATGAACTCCCACCCATCTAACCTATAGATACCGAAACCGTATGACATAAAACATCATCATCTCACTGCAACATCATGATTTTTTTTTGAAATGGAAGACACATAAAGGTCTTCACACCAGCGTAGAGGTATGTAGGGTGTGAGATAAAAATCTCAATAGGATCCACACTGGTGTTCCCTGACAAGTATATGTATAACAATTCATGTATGATCAATTTAAATAAAACATGTCATGAGATAAGAAGTAATATATTTTTATCGAAAACAAGGTAAATATTTACCTTTCTATCATAGTTCTAAAATAATAACAGTAATATCAATTTTGAAGCAGAGTTTCTATGTTATCTATCACCAAAAAACATGAATATCAAGGCTAAAACAGTAACAATCTAGGAAGATGAAAAACAATGGTAGCAACATAAGCATCACAATACCAAGGAAAATAGTAGGCAAGACTAGAAGATTACTCGTACCCATTAATCTATGAAATAGTGCAGTACTATACCTGAAGCCAATGATCTACACTCCAGGACTAGGGAGACACCCTAGAAAGTGAAACCCCTATATCAAAAATGTTCTTAGAGAAAATAATTGATAGTCTAGGACAAGAGGAACACCCCAGAATGTGAACCCCCAAAATGGATGATGGTCTCAAGCTAAACCTTCAACCTTGTACCCAAAGTAACCCATATGCTCATTTTCACAACCATTTCAATGTTTTGACAATAATTTCAAAACCATCTCATGAAACTGCTTTTAATGCTTTTAAAAATACACATTTTCTTTCCATTTATCAAAAAACAAGGAAACCCAATTTCACTCAAAATCTTTTTCCAACACAGACAAACAAAAAGGCCAATTTCATACAATTTTTTTTTAAAATCTAATTTATAAAGTTGGAGAAATAAGTTTCATCCACATAGGGTAGAGACAGAACCACCTACATCAAAACCTAGGGTGCAGACACCCACAAAAAGTGCTACTAACAACGAAACCTAAAAACACCAGTTGAGACCCTGAAAATTGAAATTAATCCATAGCATGACCAATAAAGAACAACCTTAAGAATGAGTTATCACAACAGATCTTAGAGGAATTCAATAGAGAAAAACAACTTAGATTGAAAGATCATGAAATGAAACCCAAAATTGATACTGTGATCAATGAAAATGATGAAGGGAAAGATCACTTACCTAGAGAGATGCACCAAAACCCCAATAAAGATCTAAAAATAAAAATATAGATCGATAAGAAATGATGTCTCAAAAAATCATTGGAGAGGAATTTTGGGTTGAGATAAAAAGGAAAAGAAGTATCCAAATGGTTACCCAAACCTGAATGATGCCCTAAAATATTACCACTTGGTGTATTACATGACTTGGAGCTTCTATTCACGCCGTGAAGTCCACACTGGTTAAGTGTGATGAAAAAACTGTCACCTCAAATTAAGAAACTGTTATTTAAAACATACATTATGTGAAACCTATATTCACAACATGTATCCTTTTACATCATGACCCACCTCCATGACTTGCAACTAATGGTCATTAAACATCCTATAACCAAGTTACACAGTGTGAAATCCTCATATAGCCACCAGAAAAATCTAGTTAAATATAAAATACAAAAAATCTTTGACATCTCCATTATAGGTATCGTTCAAATTATTTATTGGAAAAGGAAGAACCCTGATGAGGTTAGATACATACTTAATGGATTAGAAATAGGATGTTTCAAAATCCCCACAATAAATAATTTCCATCATCGGGAAGTCATGTGGAAGATGTAATCCCTGTAAAGAGATGATGTCACTATTCCATCATCTTAAACTTATGTTCCCAAGTCTCCTGAGAATCTGATCCTTATTTTTATAGAACAATGACCAACAAAATTGACTTCCCCTGCAAGAATTTCACTTTAGAGTCAAAAATCTCAATAGGTTTCTCCAGAATAGAAACATCTGGCTCTAACTAAATTTCTTCCAATCTCTTAATGTGAGTGGGATAAGGGTGAAAATTACTCAGCCAAGACATGTGGAAGGAATCATGAATAACTATCATCTGAAACAAAAATTATCCCAAAAAAGTAGACTTTTTAAGCTGCTTAATGAACTCAAATGGTCCAACATATCTTAGAACCAACTTTCCCTATTTTCTGAGTCGGCAGTGACCCAAATGAGGAGAAACCCTCAAGAAAACCCAGTCACCTATGGAAAACACCAAAGGTCGACACCTAAGATACACTTATGAATTCTTCCAAATCTAGGATATTATTAGATTCCAATTAGCATCTTGAATCATTGTAGACGTCTCTTGAACCAAAATTTTCCCAACCAAACCCACATCACCTACCTCATTATAATAAAGAGGTGATTTTATGGGTGACCATACAACACCTCAATGGGATTCATTATGATTGAAGAAGTATACATTTTATTATAAATAAACTCAAACACTCCCAGATGGCTATCCCATGATCCTCCAAAATTCAAGACAGAGGCACAAAGCATATCCTCTAGAATCTAAATAACATTCTTTTTCTGGCTGTCTATCAGAGGCTGGAAATCTATTCTCAACTTGACCTAGTTTCCATTACTTCTTAAAGACTCTTCATGTACCATGAGGTAAAAATAGGGTTCCTATATAAAAAAATGGTAAATGGAATCCTATATAGCCTCAAAATCTCTTGCATATACAACATATCCAAATCTTTAACTTTTTGTGTTTTAGATTGGGATGAAATGAGAAGACAATGTCAATAGATCAAAAACCACCCAAATAGACTTCCTCTCTCAGGGAGTATGCTGTAATCGAACTTGAAAATCCTTGGATACCACAAAAAATTTAGAAATCATCACCAAAAGAGGATAAACTAGACCAGAAGTTTTCAAGTGCTTTGCCTTTATCCATTGTTAGATGTAACAGTGAGACACAAACTCCACGATGTCACAGTTTATACCTGGCAACTAGAATCATCACCTCATGTCATAATACATCTTAGCAGTTCCTAGATGAATTTCCCATGAAGTTATATTTCAATTGTTGGGATAATAACCCACATCCTGAAGTGGAATATACCATCTGAAGTGAATAAACATCCCAAAATAGTCTCCCACCATAAAGGCTTTCTCAAACTTTATTAAACTCATCATCGTACAAATGAATCTATAAAATAGACTCCCAAAGAGATGATGATAACTGGACACCGGTAAGAACCATACCTGAAACATCCTTCTAAGAGTCCATGGAAAACTAAGAAAAATTCCCCATAGTATTCCACTCTTCCTTCGATTATAGAACAATCTATGATGATAATTTCTTACTAAGAGCATCTGTAATGACATTTCCCTTTCCCGAGGTATAGGCGATATAAAAGTCAAATTTCCAAAGGTATTATACCAATTTTCTCTATCTTATATTCAAGTTATTCTATGAATATATATAACTAAAACTCTTACGATCAGAGAATACCATGAACCCCTCCCACAGAAGATAGTGCCACCAACATTCGAGGCCATGCATGACCGCAAAAAGATATAAATCATGAGTGGGGTAATTCTTCTCATGCAACCATAGATGATGAGATCCATGAGATACTACATGGTCATCTTGTATAATCACTCATCCCAAAATAGTAACATAAGCATCAAAAAACACCACATACCCTTTAGCGAGCTTAGGTAAGATGATAATAGGAGCTGATGTCAATAGTCATTTCCACTCATTGAATGAAGATTGACATTTTCCATCCCATGTGAATTTCACTATTTTTTTAGTAAGAGTAGTCTAAAGTGATTCCATTTTAGATAAATCCCTAACAAACCACCTTTAATATCTAGCAAGACCAAGGAAGATCCATATTTCAAAGATGTTTTGCAGTTCCTTCCATGAAAAAACATGCATCACCTTCTCTAGATTGATTGATAAGCCATGTTCAGTAATCTTGTTTTCTAGTAACTATAATTCTTGAATCAAAAACCTATATTTCGAAATCATTCCCCAAAAATAGTTACCTTTCAGAATTTCCAGAACCAAACTCAGATGGTGCTCATACCCATGCTCGGATTTTTAATAGGCTAGAATATCATCCATGAACACTACCAAAAAGATGTCGAGATACTGATGTAATATTCAATTAATCAAATCCATATAAATTCCATGAGATTTATTTAGATCAAAACACATCACTAGATATTCTTAATGTACATAACTTCTCCTAAAATACGTCTTTGGTATATCAGGCTCCTGAACTCTAAGATGATGATAACCTGACAGAAGATAAATCATCAAAAACAAATTTTCTACCTTTAAATGATCAAAAAATCCTCCACATGAAGAAATAGATGTTTGTTATTATCTTTCACTTGGTTAAACATCTAATGTACACACAAAACTATGTGAACCATATACTTTCATGAAATAGAGAATAGAGGCTGCCCAAGGTGAACTACTAGGGATAATGAAACACATTTTCAACTAGTCATCCACCTGAATCTTGATCTCTTTCAACTCATTTGGTGCCATATTATATGAAGGTATCGATATTGGATGTATACCTTGAACTAGATCAATGGTAAACTCTACCTCAATATCTTGAGGAATACTAGAGAAGTCAAATGAAAAAACATCTTAAAAGTCTCAAACAGTAATGGGAAGATCACTGATATGAAGGATTCCATCAAGATCAAAGCCGATAGTAGTCAAAAAACTCTTCAGCTATGGGTGGGAAAGGTCCTGCATAAATAGGCCTCGATCCCCACTCCCCTAAAACACATGATAGGTCCCATTATTATTAAGAAACGAGACACACCAATGATACCAATAAACCTCAGATCGATGAGTGACAGTCCAATCCATACTGATAATGACATAAAACCAATCCAGATAATGAATGAAAAAATACTAGACCAACTCCATACCAACTATTGTAATTGAATAAGAACAACACCAAAACCCTTTCTATTTATACTTACTAGTAGGTTTCTATAACTCCATTATAAAGGGAATAAGTTCTATTGGAAGTTTAAGAATATCAAATAAATGTTTAGATATCAATGAGTGGGAGGCACCAATATCAAATAAAGAAATGGTCATTTAAGATGCAATAAGGATAATACCAATCACTATCTTTTAACCTACATCAAATTCTACTAAACACTCATCTACTACATGAAAATGCTTCACTCATGAGGCCTTTAGCTGGAGCCCTATAGTCCTTAATGCTTATAACTGAACCGTAGTAGACTTTGGAGCTGAAGAACCCTGACCATTATGAGGCATAGTCATAGCCTAATAAAAAAACTATAAATGATCAAATCTACAACTATTTCATGTCTTCGCAGGAATAGGGAAAATATATTTGGTGTGTCCAACATTTCACAAATGATAACAAGTTAGAGGGACAGTTCTACCCATAGTAGATTGTGCAGGGGATGCTCATTATTCAGACCAAAATCGACCACTCATATGATGATCTTGTCACTTCTTATACTTCCTATACACACCACTAAAACTGCTCCTATATGGAAGATAATGGTTGTAAAAACCAACATTTCTTTCCATATCCATCGCCTTTAACATAGATCGGTCTACTTTCTCAACATATGTATAAAGTTTCAACATGAACACTCAAGATTTGATATCTGATCATAAATCCTAAAGGTAATTCAGATCCTTTAGCTTGTCATTACTCACCATGTTTGATGAAAAGTGAACAAGCTCAACAAACTGGTTGGTGTATGGAAACACTAAATTCTCTCCTTATGGTAATGATAGGAACTCCATATACTTTTTGATAATTAGTGACTCTGGAAAAAAATCTATAAGAATAGGGTATTGAAATGATTCCAATCCAAGTCCACATGTCTATCTTCATAGACCATAGAATCCAAAAATCACTTTCCAGAACCCTCGAGCCTGAACATTGTACACTTCACCTTAATATTTTCATCTATCACCAAAAAGTCGCATATTTGATATATCCTATCTTGACAGTCCTTAAACCCTTGAGGTTCAATCATTCCTATAAAGGATGGTGGTTTATCCGGTAAGAAATCCCATGATAAATCTCTTTATCCTCTAACTCTTGGCTGTACCTCGACAACTATATCATGAACTCATGGTACATCCTAAAAGACAACACAGACTACCCATATGATAGTCTTGATGATATTATGATCTATTAATGGATTCCCTTATATAGCATCGGCCACCTTTCTAAAGAACTTGAGGATGATGTCCTAGAGGCATACTACCACATATTGTAAAATAAGAATGATCAGACAATAGAAAAATATAAATTGAAACCAAAAAAACCACAAAAAATTGGGATTTAAAATCAAACCCAGCACTTGAGACACATATCCCCACATACTATGGAAGCTTGAGTTTCTTCACGACATGATCTGGCTAGACACTCATCAAAACATACCTCTCTATTTCTAAAAATCATATCTCAAGCCTAATAGATGTCCCAAGACAAGGAATTTTGTGGAAAAGCTACCTCTAATATCATTTTGTAATGAAATGGCCCAGGATACCCTAAAACCTAGAACCAAACCCATTATATCACATAACCGAAGGGCGTTCCCAATCCCCATGGGTTGGAAAAAATCACCCAGGAATCAAAAAATGAACCAGATGGAACGATTTCTCCCAACCTGAAAGAAATCAAGTGAATATATATACACAATGAAAAAAGAAACAACAGAAGATAGATGAATAATTTCCATAATTGTAAAAATACAATTAAAGAAAGACAACTGCAAATCCATCATAATTCTAAGAGACATGTACAACATTAAGGGACCAAAACTGAATAGCTTCTCCAAAAGAGGGTGTAGATGAACTCCCACCATCTCACCTCCAGCTACCCAACCCAGCTGACATGAAATATCACCACCACACTATAGTATCGTTCCTTTCCCTGAAATAGAAGACATACAAAGGTATATGCACCACCAAAGAGGTGCGCATGCGGTAAGCTAATAGGCTCAATAGGATCCCGCCCAGGAGTTCCATAAATAGAATCGGTATAAAAATTCATTTATTCTCAATTTAAATAAAACATGGAATGATAAGTAATAAATTAGTTTTATAGAAAACATGGTAAGCATTTAAATTTCTATCATAGTTCTAAAACAAAGGCAGGTATATCAATTTCAAAGCACATTTTCCATGTTATCTATCACCTCAACAACTTTCATATCAAGACTAAAAGAGTAAAAATCTAGGGAGGTACAAAATAATGGTAATATAACAAGAATAATAATAATAATAAATACAATAGGCCAGGCTTGAAGAATACTCATACCCATTAATCTATGAAGCAGTGCACTGTGGTACCTAATGCCAATGATCTATAGTCTAGGACTAGGGACAAACCTTATAAAGTGAAATCCCAATATCAAATACATTTCTAGAGCAAATAATCTACACTCCATAGACAAGAGGAACACCCCAGAATGTGAACCCCAATAATGGACGATGGTTTCAAGCTATATCTTCCACCTATTACCCAATGTAACCCGCACACTTATTTTCACAACCATTTTAGTGTTTCAAATATCATTTCAAAACATCCCACACAATAGTTTTCAATGCTTTGGAAATATCCCTTCTCATTCCATTTATCAAAAACCAAGGAATTTTTTGTTCAATATATGTTTCAAACACACACACAAAAACAATCATGGCAGTTTCATATGAATTTGTTTATAAATAATTTCATAATGCAAAAACAATCGGGTTCATCAATTTAGACTATAGATAGATCCAATTACCTTCAAAATCAGGTCACACACACCTGAAATAAGTCTACCCACAACAGAACCCAATATAACAATGTTGACCCTAAATAATGAAATAATGGAACACCATAACTAACAAGGAATGACCTCTAGAGTTAGTTCACAAAACAGATCTTAGAGGAAGATAAGATAGAATGCCAACATAGATTGATAGATCTAGAAATACAACTCAAATGTTCTATCGGGATCAATGACAAAAAAGAAGTGGAAATATCAATTATCTATAGAGACACACCTAAATAAAAATGAATGTCAAAAGATGAACAGATTGATCGATAACGAATGATGTCTCCAAAAATCACAAGATAGGAAGTATGAGGTGAGAAAAAAAAGGAAATGTGGAAACTAAAGAGTCTCCCAAAACCTGAAGGATACCCTAAAATTTCCCTGAACGGGGTACAAAACTTGAAATATCTATTCACATTGAATAGTCCACGCTTATTAAGTACACCGAAAAACCTGTCACATTGGATTAAAAATACAATTTTTAAAATATATATGATCTAAAACAAACATTCAATATGTCTAACTATTCACAGTATGTCCCCATCACAACTTGAACCCTCCCCCCAATTAACATCATGTAACCAAGTTACACAGCTTGAAATACTATTTCAACCTATAGAAAAATCTAGTTAAAGAATAAAATCCCAAAAATCTCAGAATTCACCATTTTAGGCATCCTTCCAATTATTTTTCGGTAAAGGAACAACCATGATTAGGTTATATAAAAACTTTATGGATTTTTAATAGGATGTTGCAAATTCCCCCATTAATAAATTACATCAATTCAATTTGAACATGTGGTTGGTAATAAATGGTTTTATATTTGAAATTTCCAATATTGAATACCAACATTATAAAAAGTGTTAATAAAAAATACCCATAAATTAGAGAAATGAATGTATGAATGTTACCCCAAAACTAGGTTTTCAAATAGGATATAATTATTGGGAAGTGACATCATTGACATAGAAGAGAACAATTGCACCTAAGGACTAATATAAAGTGATGGTGAACATGATTAAGATAAAATTAGCAACCATAAAACCATGAATTAGTGATAGGTTAAAAGACTATAAATTCATCATAATTAAAAGTTATAGAATAATATTTTAATATCCCTTTTCAATGATTTGAGGCATTCCTTTACCATATATATTAATAAAACAAGGAAATAAAATTTCATGACATGTAGAATTTTACCATTTAATTAATCTCCACCACAATCTGAATGATGACTATTTGGGATTCATTTTTTATGTGTGAACCACAAAAATTAGCTTCTAACAAATGGAAAAATAATATCATGATATTTATCATATCTTTAGGAATTAACAAAAACCAAAAATTGTTAGCACAAGATAATTATCAAAATCAATAAACCAACATATATAGAAAGAAAACTTTAATATCCAAAAATTTAATTAACCTCTACATTAAATAATGTTTTAATCTCAAACTCTATATCATACCATTCATCATTATTTTTTTTATTATTACCGAATAATATTTCATGTTAAATCACTTTTTAATCATAAAGGTTATTTATATATTAACCCAATTAAACATCTCCCAAATATTATTAATCAAAATGAAAAATTAAAAAAATAATCATGTAATATTGTGAACATCACAAAAATATAATGAATAAAATTTTGGTACTTCCCTGAAAGGTCATCCTTAATTTTACCGTAAATGTGTCTAAATATATCATCACTTTTAGTGAATCACTTTCAACCATCAAGATTATCTATATCCTTCCATCCAGTAGTCCCTAATCTACCCTTCATAAAATAATATACCAACCATTTTTTTAAAAAAAATTTATTTGAGTATCAAAACACCCTCAAATAAAACATTAAAGGGGTATTGATTCCCTTGAACTTATGTTCAACCTTAAACTTATAAATACATAATGGTATTTATATAATTTTAGTTATCCGCACATGAAATCATACATGCTTTCAAAATTAACACAATCTTTATTCCTTAAAATATGGTCACAACTATTGAATAAATTCTATTTATCCAAAAAATAAAATAAACTTCATAAAAGATGATTGAAATCCCTTTTTCATCTTATTACCAAACAATTTTAAGGTTAACAATAATATTAATGTGAATCATCTCTTTATACCAATTAAATATTATTTACACCACATGATACACATAGTAATGTTTTACCTTAATCTTGTTTCATCTTTGAATACCATATTACCACTAAATCACTTTTCATGGTTATTTTTACCATTCAAAATAAGATTTTAAAATACTTAAAGAAAAAATTATTTGGATTAATACATATATTATTCATGATTTTTAAACTATATTATAACAATTATACAATATAATTCATTAATCCAATTCATAAAAACTTCAATCATCCCACATACATCATAAAACAACAACTAGGATTCATATTCTTATTCCCCAATACTTCATTCCTTAAATATAAAATATAATTCATATATTAAGAATCATCATCCTCAATTTAATCATGCTTTTACTTTTTAAATAGGAAATACTATTAAGACAACCCATACCTTTCATAATTCATTATTAGGATCATCATCATCGATAAAATGATTCCTCACACAACTTTTCCAATTTATTTCTCATGATTTCCACCCAGGACATATATTTTAATAATTCACATTCAATCCACATTTAATACATTAAAATTTCAAGGATACCTTATGAACACCATTACTATCATCCATTATACTAAATTGAATTTTCATTTTTCCTCAAAAATTAATTTTTTATGTCCTTTTTTTCCACACTCAAAACATGTTCTCAATACTCTGAGACATTTACTTTAGTGATTCTTCCCAAATTCTAGATATATTGAAAGTCATATCATCATCAATCTTTAAAACTAATGAAATTCTATATTTACCTTAATATATGTGTCAGGGAACTCACCAAAGTTGAGATTGTGAATCATATAATTAGATATATGACTAGGCATAAGCATAATTTTGCCATTACATATCTTATATCACGTAGTTTCTCATGATGAAAACCATTTCATTGAACATAAAAATAAATATTAACATTATTTATTTTCAATCAATCTACATACTAAAACAAAAAAACATTATATAAGAAACCAAAATCCTAGTGGAAAAAAACATTATCATGAATTTTTTTAAGGGTTTTTAAATCATGAAACCTTTTTTTATGAAACCTTAGGTTTATCCTAGGTCACTCGTGATCATTACCAAAACATTGAGATTATATCATATACATAGACTCATCCCCATGGTTCTCACTAATATTTTTTCATCCTAGTTTCAAAATGGTAACTACATCATTATATGATTCCAAATATTACAACCCATAATTTTCATACCTATATATCACATATATTTAGATGAATATTCATTAAATAACATAATGATTCATTCCATAATATTATTGGTCTAGTGGATTTGAAAAAATTGGTATATAAACAACTATTTTATAATATATCTACATCACCTTCCACTAATTTATTCATAACTATCTCCCTTATTAGAAATATCATACTTAGTAAGATTCTTAATAACTTCGGAATAGAAATAAAATAAAGAGTGTGATTAGATTCTCAGTAAGGGTTAATAAGGGATATATCAGTGATCACTGGAGAATAACATTAACATTATGGTATGATAACATGATAATTTAATTTTAAAATATTTTATTTCATATCATATATCATAATTTTCAGTCATGACATAAATCATGATAGTTTGTAAGACATAAATCACAAATTAATCAAATAACACTAGTCATTAAACCATATAATTGGCATACGATATAAGTTTGTTGATACACATAATAATATAAAGTCATTTTGTTTATAGTCGAGGGTCATTACCAAGACTTGAATGGTTGAATGGTTTTACTCCCCAAACCCTCATAGTAGTCATGGTTCACTCCCAAGACAATCATAGTGGATGAAGTACCTTATTAAACATAGAATAATACCCATTATAGTCATGTTTATATTTTTAGATATAAATCATTACCAAATGCATGAGAGGAAGATATAAGTCCCACCCATCCTTGGTTATAATCCGACAGTTTTCCATAGTTATAACATGGCTACTATCCTGGGTTATAATTTAACCACACACCTTAGTTATAACATACCCTCTATCACATAATGAAAAGAATTCATAGTGTTCCAAAACATCATAAAACATTCATCACATAATATACCAAGAAAATTAATGGGTTTTATAAATGTATTATTATTGAATAACCTGTGTAAAAGGAATGAGTTTGATAAAAACTTCATCACTTTATCATAGCATAACCCATGGAAAAGGAAAATGTTTCATAGAAATACCATCATAATAAACATAAAAAATCCCTATAAATAATATGGATGTTATCCATGTATCATATAACCAATAAATCATAAGTAAAATACACAGTTTTGGCATTTGATGAATTGATATACCATTAATATAAAATTAACACATTCTTGTGGAAAATAACCTCTCCATTTTTAAAACACTTATTTAAAATATAAAAATTTACAAAATATTATGGAAAACATTTTATATTAGAGTAACATTTCAAACATATAAATTAATATTTAATTAATTGATATATTAGGATGGTTTGAAATTATATTCATTCCATTTAAGTTAAAATAAAAACATTTATTTTACACTTTTTTTTTAAATTACCTCACATGGAAAATGATAAGATGATTCATTTTTATCCTTTTTGTGATAATTAAAAAATGGGTAAAATTTAATTTAAACAATAAAGAGAGAATAAAAAAACCTTAATCATTTTTTAGAAAAAATGGTTAGGGAAGAAAATGTTCTTTTGACCAAAGAGAGAAATAAAATCAAATTTCCTTAAAAACACATTTTTAGTCTCTTGGGTACTTAATGTGATAAAAATGAAAGGAAACATGTTTTATGACGAAATTATTAGAACAAGATAAAATTAATGAGTATCATTATAGATAGATCATAATATTTTATCATAAAAAATATAATGATAAATAATAAAAATAAATAATTAGATTGTAACATAAAACCCTTTCCACTTTTGTAACTTTTGAATTATAAGTCCCATTAATGAAATAGCATAATATGGATATGTAAATCCCCATAAAATTTATAAGAATAAGGATTATTGAAATTCATTAGTATTATATACACCACACAATAGAAACAAATTGTATATAAGAAATGTGTCCCACTAAAATAATATTTTGAAA
Source organism: Viscum album (assembly GCA_963277665.1). Taxonomy (NCBI): domain Eukaryota; kingdom Viridiplantae; phylum Streptophyta; class Magnoliopsida; order Santalales; family Viscaceae; genus Viscum; species Viscum album. The sequence goes on along the minus strand of OY728137.1, from coordinate 1,689,515,447 downwards.
AAATCACTTACCTTAGGTCTGTCGTTCTTCATACCTGTTAGAACCCAATATTATTTAAAATAACTCCTTTATAGATCCTCTTAATTGATTGAGGGTTAGACTTTTTGGAATACCGGTACATCTAGAGGTTTTAGAGGGGAGTTTAAATGATAAATTGGTAGAGTTTCTTTGAGATATAATGTCCAATGTTGTGTAATGAAGAAAAATATGGGATGACATTTTATAATTTATGGAAGGGAAATCATGAGATTTATTAAAATATTAAAATATATTTAAGTAATTATAAAGATTTTTTTTTTCAAAATGGATTATAAATGGTAATGGTATTAAATTTTAGAACCTAAATTTTATCCATTTACCTCTTTTAATATTTTTTTATTCTTATGTAATTTAATAGAATAAAATTTTAATAAAACATAATTTTTTCCAACTTTGAAAATATTTAATAATTTTGATTTAAATGAAATAAATTAAAAGTTTGAATTTGAATATAATTCTGTAACATAACATTGATATATCATATTCATATAAAAAATTCATGTAACACATTAATCAACTCAAATTATGTTACTATTAACATTTTTAAAATCATTTAATATATTTTTTTATTAGTTGGATAAATACTACACTGCTGTTTCATAATTATTAACATTCATTTTATAATTTCTAAAAATTATAAATAAGTTTCTATATTGAAAATAATTTCATTAATCTCAATATATACCCTTATATTAATTCATAACTATCTTTTTTCCCTATGTGGAAACATAAGATATATTTAATACTAAGAGAGTGATATTTTTTTATTTTTTTTGATTTAACTACTATATAGGCCATTTTCATGGAAAAGTTTCCAATAAGAAAATAAATTTAATGAATAACGTGATAAGGTTCAAATTAAATTCATTTAAGAAAATTATGGTAAAATGATATAATGTTAAAACATACTTTTACCCAAGATTAACTCAATTTACCCATTACCGATATGATATCATTTAGCACATTTAATGTAGATATTGATGAAAAATAAAAGAGAAATATTTTGTAAAACTGAGCCTCATAATACTGCAAATTGAATCCATTTTATCAAATTAAATTTCTAAAACTAGATAAAATTAATTTTAAAATATTTGCACAATACATGATGAAGAGTGTTTTTTAGAAAAATCAATTTTTAGACATAAAATATAGTTTATTCTTATCCCAAGCATAAAAAAATATTTAAAAAATATTAAATATTTTTATTTAATTAATAATATCTGATTTTCATTAAAATGTTTTACTAATAGTTATTAATTTAATTTATCAAGATAAAAACACTTTGTGCACATAAAAATATTTTCTCGTATTTTTTTACATATATATGTTCATACATAAAATTTATTCCAATTAAATTAATTACATTTTATAAAATATAAGAGATATAATTTTAGTTTTAAACCATTTTAAAACAAAATGTATCTTTTTTACAATCTTGGAATAAAAATGCAGTTTTCAATAAAAATATAGTAGTTTTCACTGTTCACTAGAAAATCAATCTTTTTAGAAAAATTCATGAAATTCACAACTAGATAATTTTGTTATGATGACTTCAAAAGTTTTCTTATTTTTATGAAATAAATTGTTTAAAATTTTGAAAAATGAAAAATAATATTTTCTCACTAAAAATAATAAAAATCATTTCAATGGAAATATATTTTTTAAGAAAAATATAACTTTTCTAAAAAATCACTGATTAATTCCTATTAATTAAAAAATAAATTAAAATTTTGTAGCTTATTATTGTATATCTAATTAAGTAGTTAATCTTATTCATACACACAAATCTATCATCTAGACTATAGTAGCTACAAAATAAAATTTTAATAATATATCATGGTTCATTTAAACATAGTGTTACATGTAATGAAAGATATCAAAGAATTAAATTTATTTAAAGGGAAAGATTTTATAAAATATCTGAGTGTCAAAAAGTGTTTTAAAGAATTGAGAGAAAGACGTTTCCTTTTATAAGAGAGAGGAGGGACATTATTGGATTTTCTTAAATTATTAAATTAATATAAATTATATTTTATATAAAAGTGGATATAAATTAATATAATTTGAATATAGGATGAATATGAGTCAAAATAATTTCATATAAATTTTTTTACATGTTTTTGATATTTTTTCATCCTTATCATTTAGTTTTAACCGTTCATTAACCCTTTTTAAAATTACCAAAATATCAAATTTTTCTACACTTTTTGGGTTAATAATGTAACTATAAAATGAAAAACCCTATAAATGGACCATAGATGGGTTTTAAACCATATAAATTTTATTTGGATGAATTTAGGATTTTTACGAATTTTAAATCATTTAATAAAATATTATTTATTAAAAAATATCAAGTTATTAATTTAATTTGAATTTTGAAACTATAATACAGTAATATAATTTAGATAAAATGTATCCAAACCTCTATAATATTTCATGTTTATCTAAAAAAATCATTTAACACAAGAATAACACTCAAATAATTTTATTTTTTTAATGTTTTTTAAAAAAACTTATTGATTTTTTACGGCTTTAACAAGTAATATCTCAATGTTTCATAAGAAATGAATACAATTTTTTCATCAATAAAAATTATAAACAAATTACCATGATTAAAATAATTAATTCATATTTTTAATTTATATTTATAATATAAAAAATCATATTTTTATTCCTATGAAAACAATTCAAACATAATAAAACAATGATAATAACATTTTGGGGTTTCTTTATATAAAGAAATATTGAGGGTAAATATCATGAGAAAATGGAAAAAGGACATATATTGTACTTTTAGATATTTATTGATGAGATATACTCATAAAATGTAGTTGAGGATAATTTTATGGCCTTATTTGGTTCATAGAATTTCATTTTTAACCCTAATTACTCAATTCACCCCTTTACATTGGTATTAAAATTAATAATGTTGTTATTCATAATCTCATAAAATATATTTGGAGTGTTTAAAAAATTTGGGAATTGTGATTCCAAATATGAAATTATTTTTTCAATACTCAATTCACAGAAGTGGTAAAAATTAATTTTAATATAAATTGGAAAACTCAATAAAAAACAATTTCCAAAAAATGCGTTTATAAGCCCAAAATGTAATTATAACAAAATAATTTATAATGTTGATTAAAATTACTTTAATTAAAAAAAAATTAAATAATACTTATTTTATTTTATATAAAATTAAAATCATAATGATAATTTTAAATGAAAAGAAAATGAATGTTTTTCAAAAATATCAATTTTCACTATTCACTAAAAACATAATATTTTCAAAAAATGAAAAAAATTTAGAAAAGATAATTTTTATATTATGGTTACAAAAATTAAATCCTTTTATGAAAAAAATTATAAATGTTTTTGAAATTAATTACAATTACTTTCCGATAAAAATATATAGAAACAATTTTTAAAGAATACAAAGGCTTTAAAAAAATTAAGTGGTTATTTCTTGAGCGTAAATATATAAATTCATAATGAACGTGATTTATATTTCGTAATTTAGTTAAACCAGTTCATAACCACTAGTTTAATGACAAATTTATAAAATTCATATTTAAATAATAATATTTTTTCGTGCATTTCTGTTCAGTGTTACGTGTTGTATAAGCTATTGAACAGAGTAATTTAGTTTTAATTTCTCAGGGTGTTTTATATAACATAAAATAAAGAGAATATAGATGTATAAATAGAAATAACAATGACTCAATATAAGTTAACCCCAAAAGATTAAGGATTATAACTCATTGTACATTATTTATAAGTAGTTGAGTGCATCCGTTGTAGTGAGAATTGGAATGACAAGAGGAAAATAGTTGTGGTAGGGAGAACTATGCATCATAAAAAATACACTACTAAGAGGGAATGTATTACATTTGTTAGAATAATGTTCCATATATTAAAAATGAATCATGTTGAAATAACACAAATAATATCATTAATTCAATCTTGTACACATTGTTAGGTTCTTCAAACTATGAAGCCCAATGAAATGCTATGCATGTAAAAATACATTCATAAAAGTGAACCTCCATGGAAAATTAAAATCATAGAAATATCTACACCACTTGAAACCTGCAGAAACATAAGAAATATTCAAGACATTCCAACTCATACCACAAAGTAAATCTATGAGTATAATAGTTTATGATGATAAAACTCATTTTATTTAATGATTTTTGATGCCATAATAATGCCATAAAAAGATGTTATACATTATTTTATTCATTGTGTAGGTTTATGAAAATTACAATACGGTTGGAGAATGTTTTCACATAATAATGTAACATTATACAAAAGGTATTGTCTCATTGTCAGATACAGGTGTATATGTTTTTGGAGGAGTGAACAAGAGTAACTAAAGACTATATAGAGGTATATAATATAATGACCGAAGATTTACATAAATATAAATAGATCATTTTTATGGAATATTTATTACATTATAAAAAAACACACCCAATGATCATATAATTTTAGTTCCTTTGGATACATAGAAACATAAATAATATACCAGAAGTGAACTACATCATCTCCGACTACACTCTTTATAACTAGGACCCTTATTAAACACATAATACAAAATATATATCATCACAGCCAAGGGAAAGTAAGCCAAATAATGTGTGATCTAATATGCCCAGTAAGGGTAAACAATGGATATATGTAAGCTTGAAATGACTATAAGGGTATGAGAACATGAGTATAACATTTGAAACCAAACCCTGCATATCAAATATCATAGTCACAAGTAATTGACAAAAATATTGGATGTTCATATGTCCTGAATTATAATGTAATTATAGAACATGATCCATGAGAACATAACATTGACTTAAGAAATGAATTTTTGGTGTACACATAAGTATAGAAAATAATTTATATATTGGTAAAGGCTTACTACCAAGAAAATCATAGAGTAAAAATTACATTATTTTATATATTTCACTCCTTGTTCCAACCTTGTATTATCATACCAAGTTTACACATCATTCCATACCTATAGTATAATACCAGGTTCACTCCACATTCTACCCATGTCTATCTCATGAGATATCTAAATCTTTTACCAAATCATATTAGGGGGATATAGGTCCCACCCATCACATAATGAAATCAATTTTTATATTTTATATAAGATCACAACTATTCATTATTTCATAACCCATGAAATGAAATGAGTATCATAAACATTTCATCACCTATTAACCTGTAGAAAAGAGGCAGGTTTCATAATCATTTCATCATGGAATAACTAGTGAAACGAATTGGGTTTAATAAATATATAACCAACAGAAGATAAATGTGTTTCATAATGATATAACCCATAGAAGAGAAAAATATTTCATAAATATTTTTCTAACAAAACATGAACCATGTTGAGAAAGAATATGAGTGGTATCCTTGGATCATATTCCCATTAAGTCATGAGTAACACCAACAGATGACATCGTTGATGTTAAATAATTTTTAAAAATCATTTTAAACATTTCATGAGAAAAATAGCCTTTTCTCTTTTGAATAAACTTTTTAATACAAAAAAATTTTAAAAAAACTTTTCCGAGAAAAAAACCTTTGTAACTTATAAATTAAGCATTGAAAAAAACATTTTAGACATAAAACATTTTATAAATACTTTTATCTTAAAAAACACAATATAAACTTGTAAAGGAATACTTGAAAAATAATTTTTAAATAAAAAAAGTTTCAAAATCCTTTTCCTTCAAAATAACCATTGAAACATATAAAATATTATTTGAAACACTTTAAAAAAATAATTTGAAAATCATTTTCTTTGAAAATAGAATTGATAGATAATTTATAATAAATTTAAAATATAAAATTTTATTAGATTCCTTTAATTTTAAAATTAACTTAAAATTTCATTTAAAAATATATTTGAAAACATTTTTAGAAAATAGTTTCTTGTTTGAAAAAAAAATTTCAATTGAAGAGAGAAATAAAATCATACTTTCATAATATTTTCATAATTATATTAATTTTAAAAAAGTGGTAAAATGGTAATATTACATGAATATATAATTAATAACTATAAAATCTAAAAATTCATGTTATTTTTTGCGATATGGATCATGAAATTTAATTAATTGAGGCATAATCATAAACAATCTTGATAAACAATGAGATTATAACAATAACCACATTGGTAACATTGGATCATAATCGCCATAAAATAATAACATTACATGATGCTTAATAAATAATTAAAATATATATATTCATATTATAAATTTTTTAAGGGGAATTATATATACTTCGTAAAAAAATATAAGTTTATAAAATAACATATGTCGGAAAAAGGAAAATTGAGACAAAATTTCCTTATCGATTTGGTAACTATTGAATCGTAAACCCCATGAAATAGAAATTATAAAATGATTATGTAAATACAAATAATTATCATTAAAAATATCATAAATTAAATCAGTCAGAACTATATAGTCCGTATAAAATAAATAGGCAGTGAACAAGGCTTGTGTATCATAGAAACTAAAAGTGACACAAAAATATCTTACCTCAAGTCTTGAATTTGGCTGAACTCATTAAATAATTAAATATAATAAATATAAGTTTATTATAAATTTATTATAGAACCTTATTCCTTTATTTAAGATTTTATTATGACCTTTTATTACACATTTATTGACAATTACATGTTAATGATATGTTTTAGGTAAAAACTGCAATATTTTCCGTATATGTGTTTATTTGTTATATTTTTAGTCCTCTTAATATGATAATGATTTAATCATCTATATAGTGATAAAAATGATTTAAAAATCATATAAATTTAATATATATCCCTTACAGAACTATTTATAACAATCTATCAATGATATAAAAAACAAATGAAATACACCATTCATGGAGACAATATGTCATACGTAAGCATGAATATTGATTCCATTTTATTTTCGGATTGAAAGAAAGAAATTTATTTTAGGTATTATCATTATAGATTTTTTTATTTTATATATATTAAATATGTTTATTAAAACCATCCTTAATACATTCCATGTAAAGCATGAATTAATTTCATTACTTCGTGAGGTCGTAGTCCACTATACTCACAAGCGACATTATCGTATTCCTATAAAATGGAAATCACGAAGTTATGTGAGATATAAAATTTAGAAAATATTAATAACATCATAAAATAAAAAATTTAAAATTTTATAGTATTTTCATCATTATTCTCTACCATTATAGGTGGTAATGGAAGAATGAATGACATCAGTTTGTGAGGTGGTAGTGTTCCGTACACAAGAATGATTATTTTATAAACCATTTGATGGAGATGTTTGTGGTTGTAGGTCTCAAAATTTACATAAAGACATCTAAGTATATTTAATATATTTTTTTAATATATAATCATGATAAAAAATCAATTAAATAATTTTCATAACTAAATAAATTAAAAATATCTATTTATGAACATTACCTCTTTTTTGGGTATTTCTTCTTTTTCACCAAAGTGATTCCCTGGTTGGATTTTTCAAAAGCATAAGTATTATATAATGAGAGGATCTAAGTGAATAATTTTCTTTTGAAGTTATTGAATGAACCAACTGGGTTGGAATTTGTTAAGGGAGGGAAAGAGTGGGTGGCCTTTTATAAGGGAGGTGAGTGAAAAACTTGTAAATTATTGAAGGATTGAAATCCAATTAGGTATTTTACATTTCTAATGGATCAAATAATGAAAAAATATTAATTATAGAAGGTAAAAGGTTGAAATATTACTATAAAATTGGTGATATATAAGTTTCTAGGTGATTTTCCCTTTAAGATTACAGTTTAGTCTATTAGTATACTCATTTTTCTTTTAATTATCGTGATGAATTTCACCATTTATCACTTATAAATATGGTAAAAAATTAACTTTTAAATATTATACTGTATAAATTATTCTTATTAAAATTATGTGATCTATTTTTATAAATTACACTCACATAATTGGAAAAAATTAATTTAATTTTTAATCCTGCTGACGGGTCGGGACAGCCGAAATTTAATGTTAAAAATTTATAAGTTCAAAAAGTTTTTATATGAAATTTCACTGTGAAATTAAATCATATGGCCTAAATTAGATATATTTATGTATAATTGAACTAATTATACTTTAAAATAAGATTAAAATATAATTTATCTTTATAAATAAATTAAACCAAAATGTATTTTTTATCTCAAACGTAGTATTTTTCACTATTCATCCAAAAAAAGAAAAATTTCAGAAAAAAACCAAAAATTTCACTCAAGATAATTTTCAAATTATAAATTCTATAGTTATTTTTATTTTATCTAAATAATTTTAGAAAAATTTAAAAAATAAATTTTATTATTTGTCATAGAGGGACATAAAAAAAGTTTTTTTTGAGAAAATAGTATTTTTAAAACATATAAAGGCCTTACTGAAAATTATATATTTTATTATCAATATGTTTTTTTAATATAAAATATTTATAAATAATATTTGTAAATAATTTATTAATGTACATATTACTATGTTTAACATATATTTCATAACTATAATGTTTAATAATGATAATAATAAAATGACGTTTTTTAGAAACTCGGTGTTGAATATAAGACAACATAAAACTAGTGATGAATTCAATGAAAACCTAACATGGTGTTGTGTATAGAGAAATACAATAAATAAATTTAATTTATTTCAAAAAAATCAATAAATTTTTTGTGTAATATTTGAACCCCCTTAAAATTAATTTCCCTAAAAAAATTTCACTATATAATAAACAAATCGGGATACTTCTCCCTCATCGCATCCTCAACTTACGACATAACTTCTTTAATATGGTGGTTTCTCCATTCAAATATGACCAGGAGAGTGTCCATATTTCATATAACTTTCTCAGTATGATCTAGAATCTCCACTAATTGTTCCTCATAAGAAATACCCTGGTCTAACAGTATGATCTCTGAGTTCTGTACATTTGAAGGGTCAGGGGTGTACTTCAACAGGAGTGATAAACAGAACACATCAGGTACTTAAGAGAGGTTTGGTAGAAGAACCAAGTTATATGATATAATTTTTATATGATCACGAATTTTAAAGGGACTAGTATACCTAGGGGTTAGTGCCACTTTCTTATAGGATCTCATAAGCTTTTTCCATGGTGAAATTATTAGAAACACCTTTCCCCCAAAAAAATATAGATCACCCCAGTTTTTATCAACATAAATTTTATTCCAACTATGATCTTACTTGATATGTTTCTAAATTCCTCTAACTTTCCCAGCCACCTCTTCATCTATTTCATGAAATAATTTCTTTCTCTCTCCAACCTCATTTCATCATATTGGAGATTTAAATTTATTTCTATAGAGTGATTTATAAGTAGACATCAAAATGCATGAGTGATATCTATTATTCCATGAAAACTCAACAAGTGGAAGTTGTTAATCCCATCCAACTTTGAAATAAAAATAACAAGATTGAAACATATCCTCTAGGGTTTTAATTGTTTATTCAGACTAACCATCTATTTTGAGTATGATATATAGTATTGAAAACCAACTCTATAACAAGAGATTGTTGAAGACTTCTCTAGATTTTTTTTGGAAAATCTCAAATCCCAATCATATAAAATAGAATAGGGTACTCCATAAAACCTTACCACATCCCCAATGTATATCGTATAATGTTTATCTAGAGATAATTTTCCTATAATAGTGATTAATTGTGCTAACTTTGTAAGGAGATCGAGATTTGACCACTAGATCATCCACATAGCACTCCACCAACATTCTAAGAATTGGCTTGAATATGTGGTGCATGGCCCGCTGATAGGTGGCACCTACATTTTTCAGGCAGAAGGGAATAACCTGGTAATATAAAGTACATTGGGGGGCCCTGAAAGTAGTGGACTCCTCGTCTTTGGGGGCCCTCCAGATCTGGTTGTACCTGAAATACCCATCCATGAAGGAGAGGGCTTGGAACCCAGCCGTAGCATCAATCAACAATTCAGTCATTGGAAGGGGAAAATCATCCTTCGGACAGTGGAAGTTGAGATCAAAGAATTTGATACAGACTCTGATCTACCTATTCTTCTCCCTGACTGGCACAATTTTGGCTAGCCACTTGGGGTACTGGACTTCCTGGAAAAAGTTGGCTTTGATGAGCTTGTAAACTTCGAACTCAACCATACAACCGTTAGAAGGGTGCATCCTTCTAAGAGGCTGCTTGAACCAGTGATGGTTTGTCAGGAGACCAAGGTAGTGGACGACTACATGGGGATCTAGTCTTGGCATCTCGTTCTAACTCAAGTAGAACACATTACTATGTTGTTTAAGGAAGTCTATGTACCGCTGCTTCTCCTAGAGGGACATGGCGGCACTGATCAATGTGTGCCTTGGATCTACCTCGCTACCAAGGTTCACCTATACCAGTTCATCGACCGTGGTAGAGACGCCTTCTTCAAAGGTAGGGGAGCATCCTCTAGATGCTCTTCTCCACTTCTGGAGGGATATTTTGTCAGGGGAGTTTCTTCCTAGCCACCCGACTATGATGGGAGGCTGGTGCTGGCTTGAGCGGCGGTGGTCACCACATCAGGAGACTCATGCGCCGCTGAGTCCATGGCGATGAAGGCAGTTGATCCAATCTTGTCTGGTCTTCTGCCCAGAGGTCCACCATTGATGATGTCAAAGTAATAGTGGTGCGTCATCTTGAGCCAGTTAATCCCATCCCAGAAAAATAGACACGTATGACGTATTGTTGTTGCCATGGGGCGGATGTCCCGATACCATATGGGGGTAGGAGGTTTCAAGATCACCCGAGCCTGGTTGGTGTAGGAGTACAAGGTGATCATTCTCTGTCACTTGGACCTAGGAATATGCCTTCCTCTCATACACAAAACAATGAAACACTGCCCCATTTCAGGGTTCATGGCCTCCAGTCGATGGATTGGGAAGAGATAGGTGTCATCCAGACATGCCCAAGGATCACTTGTGACCGGGGCAGGGTCAACCTCACTTGCCAAAATCTTCTTATCCTTACTCTTGTAATAGTCAGCGTCCAGATAATGAGCTTCAAAAGAGGAAAATGGAGATGCGTCTCCTTGGATCATGCCTAATCGAACATTGAGAGAGTATTTGAGGCATTGGTGATACGATGAAGGGACTACTTCATGCAGGTGGAGCCTTGGACTTCCCATCAATGCGTTGTATGCGGTGTCCTGGGAGACAACCATGAATTCGGTACTGGAAACTAGGCCACTGAACTGGGTCTTCAAACGGATCTTGTCGACCGGGGTATGCTTGTTTCTATCATATCCATAGATTCTTAGGATGGAGGGAGTTAAATCATCCTCGGACAACCCCAACTTCCCCAATGTCCGAGTTTGGATTAGGTTAATCCCATAATCCGTGTCAACAAGACAGTGGAGGACCTCCATGCCATTGAACTGACCAGTGTTTTATATTGAATGAATGTGCCCCTGAATGGGAGGGTCTTTTTCTTCACTAGGGAATTAGATAACATCTTAGAATTCGGTGTTATCAGTTGTCTCAGTGTCGAAGTATTCTGCAGCTACTACCTCTGTCCCAAACTAGAGGGGGATCTTTAGAGCCTCGGCGAGCGCCTCACACATTTTTGATGATAGCTGAAGAGACTTGAAGAATGAAATCCTCGCTAGGATTCCGGATAGGTGCTTGAGTACATCATACTTCAGTGTCAAACGTGAGATTTTGCTTACAGGAGGCCACTCTGCAATTGGAGGCACAACGGGCCCTGCCGGTTGGACCGACTGCTAGCTAGTTCTAGGCATGTCTTATTGCTCACTAGTCGAGGCCTGAAGAGTAGATGTCATATGAGGATGAGACAACTGAGATTGGCCAATAGTAGGTTGAGACTGGCCGCGGTACGGGAGAGACGGCTCTGCCTGATCTAGTAGCACAAACGACAAAGGAAGTAGATATGAGGACACTAGATGAGTAGATTGCACGTGCTGAGCTCTGCGCTGGGCCTGCTATCTGGTCTCAGTGGCATGCATGACTTGGATGAAAGTGCTAGCTGATGTGCCTTGAAAAACCATGTGGCCGGGGTTCCGCTGACGTTGGCGTCGACTGGGGACGTTGGAGAGGTTCGCCTGGCATTCCCCCTTGTCGGGATTCATATAGGGATTTACTAAATCCACGGTACTAACTGAAGCATACCCTTGACTGTCGCTTGACAAATCATCCACCATTGGGTCGATTCTGGGAGGGATCCCCATCTTAGGGGGCATGAAGTCCTTGAGAGTGCGAGATGACGACGACATTGGTGGAGCACATTGCTTCTTCTTTGGTCGTCGATGCTTGCTCTTCTGGGAAGAGGACGAATGAGATGATGACGCAGAGGCGCTAGTTGAAGCTTCTGAAGACTCAAGATGATTTAGGTGTGCTCGAATAATACCATGGGCGCGAGTGACTATCTTACGAGCCATCCAATCATCATACTTTTGGGATCTGTGGCTAGAAACTTGCTGCCACTCATCTTCATCATCGTTATCGCTTTTAGACCTCACAAAGACACCCGTAACTTGTCTTGGGGTCCGGCCCAACCTGAATATGTTGTTTTCGACCTAGTCTTGAAGCCAGTATTTAAACACATAGCACAGCTTGAGGGTGTGCCCCAGAATCTGATGATAGGGGAAGTAGTTGGGGCAATTGGTGAGATTCGCCTCTGCCATCCATCTGCACTCAGGTAAGCACACAATCCCCTACTCTAGGGCACTACAAAAGTAACCATGGACCTGATCCTCAATGAATGAGTAAGTCTGGTGTCTTTTCTATGGATAGTGGGAATAGGGAGCCTGGCCCTGAAGAGGGGTCGGAGGAGCCTGATTATCTCGCCTAGGTGGAAGCGGCGCGTTGCATGGGGGAACCTGCTGATCCTGAGGTGGTTGCTGCTAGGCAGGAGGCTATGCCTGAGGTGGAGGGCCTCTGCGGGGTTGCGAAGTTAGTGCGAAGGACATCAAGTCTAGCTGCCTGGGGGCTTCTATTTTGGCCACCACGGAGGGCTTGGCTCTAGAATCCCTCCTTGCTGGGATCACTTGGGGCTGCAGATGCATCTGACTAGCCTGTTGCAGAGCATCCTTGAGGCGCTAGGCCTTATCGGAGAAGTCTCACAACCCTTTGGGGTAGTTCTGATTGATGAGGGATGGATCTAGTTCTGTTTTGACATTCCCCACGCAAATCATCAGTAATTTCTCCTGAGTCAGTGGCATGTCGATGGAGTATGTGAGCCCCTTCCACCGGGTGATGAAGTCTGTGACTCGCTCATCGGGCCTTTTCTTGCACCTGAATAGGTATACGATGCTGGTATTTTACGTGGTGGAGCTGAACTGGTATAGGAATTTCCGGTGAAGATCCTCCCAGCCAGTCATAGATCCAGCGAGAAGCTAGCTATACCAGACAAATGCAGGGCCCTCCAATGTTTGCACATAACATCGGAGTTTGGTGGCTTCCTGTTGTGCTAGAGTCCCCAACAAGGGGCCACACCTGGAGGAAAAGTGGGCCAGGTGTTGCAGCAGGTCCCTTGTTCCATTAAAGGGTGAGAAAGCGGGATTTCCAAAACCCAGGGGTGCGGGCATATCATCCACCCACGCCGGATACGTCTTGCCATCTGGGGGGACTGCCACCTACCATGTTTCCAACTCCTCGAGGTGGGCGATGAGTACTGCCATCAGATCGTCTGGGCGGGGGTCCCTATCTTGACGGGGATCCCTAAAAAATAGTGCATTACCGGGCTCTTCAACACGGTAGACAGGTTCAGCATCTCGTGGAGCTTCTAGTGGAATGGCCTGCGGGGTAGCTGGGGGAAGCCGGGCTTGATTCCTTGGATTGTTGCGCCGTTCGGGAGGGTTTTTTGAGACGTATCACGCCCTCTTGTGGTGAGTTCTGGCCTCAACCCAGTTTGCGGGAGCGATTTGATCCGGGTTTCTCGGTGGCGTCTTGCAAGGGGAGAGTTGTTCCTACGCCTACTGCCCCGGGCTAGGATTTCCATAATCGGGTCGTCGCTCAATATCCCATTTGGTCAAGAGTTTTTCGACTAGCCTCTTCTGCTCAAGAAATTTTCTGGCACAACTCGGCCTTCTCGGGGTCTTCCTCCATCTTCTGCACTGAGGGGGACGGGTCAGAGTGCTTGAATGCTCCGACATGCTCTCTAACCTTGCTGGAATTCTGACTAAGTACCAATGACTTGGTGGCACAGGGAGACCTAGGAGGTTCCTCTGCTGGCGGGTAATCCTCCCTGATGGGTCCAACAATGGTGGCACATCCTTGAGAGGTAAATCTTCATCCAGAAATTCCAGGTTGTCCTCTTTGTCCACGACATCAGACATATGGACTGTGACCCTTCCCGGGGGAATGTTTTCAATATCACGTATCGAGTCGTGTTGCCTTCGAATAAGGATGAAAAGGAGGGCAACGTACTTCCCCCCAGCCATGGACTTGCACGTGGGGTGTTGCTTCCATGATGATCTTGCGGAGTACCCAGAAACTCTGGATGCATTCTTGATGGAGGGTCCTCTGGCGACCTGGTGACTCAGGGCTCTGGGCCACGGGGAGTGCGGCCAAATTGACCAGACGGTATTTCTCACCAATTTCCTCAAAGTGCACTTGGAAACTACGGTACACCACCCATTGATAATGAAGATGGATTTCAATTTCCCACAGAGTTTGATGGAAGCAGTCGACTTCCACTGGGGTGAGGGATTCCAGCGCACAGAATTTCGATGTTGCTGTCGGCCAGAACTTCTTCGGGAAGTGATCCGCCACAAGAATCTTCCAGAAGCTTCTGGTCACGGATTTAGGTTTGGCCCCTTATTTCCACACTCGTCAACCAATGGTGGCTGAGTAACCTGTAGCAGTACTGAGGCGGACCGCTGGGACAGAAAACTGGGCGGTAGAGAATATGGCGAACGAGCCGATTGGCCATCGAATTCTGAGCCATCTTCCAAGGAGTGCAGCGATCTGACCATAATGTCACGATACGTCGGGTTGATAGCCACAACTTTTGGTGCAGGGATCACGGTTATCGGCAATGGGTCAGGTTGTTTCTCAACCACCATCGGCCCCCAAAATAGCTCTCAACGATCTCTGGTCATGGTAGAGTATGCTTCTAGTGATGATGGTGGTGACTACATGGTCGGAACCTATGGGACTCCAAGAATTTCCTCCTCCTAGATGTACCTGTGAAGATAGGTGGGAATCCGGTGGACTTCACACTCTAGAAGATTGAGGCTGATACACCTTGTTCCTACCCCGGTCCTTGACATAGAGGACCGAGGGGATGGTTCCACCGCTGAGTCATACTCTGCTTCAGAATTCGAGAAACTGACCGGTTTGATCTCAGTCTGAAGATTTTCAGTATTATTTTTGAGGCTGCAACAACCCACCTTCCTACCCAGGATGATTCATTGGGGAAGGGAACATTTCTGGTGCGATAAAGTACTTCGGCCGCCCTAGTGTTGGGGCGGGGAGTACTTCCTCTTGAGTGGGCTGGGGTGCGAGGAGCACCGGGGTAGATTTCACAGGGGACACAGGGTGGAGCTCTGTGATGGATGCAGGTACGGGTGGGACCCCCGCTGGAACTGATGGGAGAAAGGGTAGGACCTCCATGCTTGGTTCCCTTGATAACGTCACTGTGAGGCAGGTCCCCGTACGGATCGATCCAAACACGAGTAGGACCTCCATGCTGGGTACTAGTGATGTGAAGTTGATCTCCACCCCACTGGTTAATAGGACCTATGTCGGCTACTATGAGGACGCGAGGAAGGTCCTCACATTGGAGAGTGACTGGATGTACAACGTCCCAACCCTGGCGGTCCTTGGTATGAGGGATGGCTCCATAACCAGTGTAATGAGCATGGGAGAGGCTCTCATATGAGGTGTTGATACCATGGGGAAGTCCCTCATTCCGTTCGAAGGTGTCCCGGGGCATACCTCCGAGCCGGGCCTGGGAGCAGGAAAGGAAACATACTATGTGGTGGTTGCACGGAGAGGGCCCCCGTAGTGGGTGGCATTGTTGTGGGTTAGTCCGCGGTGGCCATTGCCTGTGCCTGCAACTAGGAGAGTCGACCCAGCCTGCCTATGGGGTGGTGGGGGCCTCGATCCAGGTCGGGCATATAGCTGTAGCTGCTTAGCATATGCACGGGGTTGATGATGCATGTCGGCAATGGCTTGGGCCATAGTAGCCGTAGACGTTGATTCTCCTCGATGGGTATCATCCTCGGCCTGTGCACGACACTAGCGTCGGGTCAGCCGGGCCAGTTCCAGTGGTGCAGGTAGGTAGTCTACCTGCTCTTCAGTTCGGTGAACTGGGAGGCGGCCCTGGCGCGGCCTGGCGGCGGCCCTCGCTGAGAACCCCTGGGATGGAACTCTGTAAAGGCGGGCCCGAACATCCCCTACCAGATCGGCGTAGGGCATGGAGTCGTCGATGAATTATGGGGAGAGGCTCCCGAAATAGTTCAAGATCAGAGTGGGGAGAAAGGACTCCCTGCGCGGCCCTCGGGGGTGGTGTTGACGGTGAGGTGTATATGCCTATAAATCCAGGCGGGCCATGTCCCTTGTAGGGATGACCCCTTCCTCCTCATACCTACATACAAGGTTATTGATTACCCTTCGTTGGATAATGTCTGATGGGGAGAGGGGTGTGGGCGCCCAGTATTCACGGCAGTTGAGGCCTTCATAGAAAAGGCAGAACCACGCGGGGTAGCCGCGTTGAGTTTTCCCATGCCCTCGCATCATTGGTTGGGAGGTGATCGGGTTCCGGATGCAGCTACTGGGCTCTTGAAGGTAGGGAGATAAGCTCATTAGTACTGACAGAAAATGAAATTGACACCTAGTGCCCCAGTGCCATTCCGTCTTCCTTGGTCGGTAAGAGGGATCCACGCTGACAACGTCATAGACCGAGATGCCCAACATTTTGACTACCCCAACTTCTGTGAGTTTCTTTCCAGGAAAGCTATTTGCTTGGCGGGACCCGATGCCAGATATCTGGATCCGGTGACACGTCACTCTACTGATGTGTCTAGTGCTACTAATATCTACATTGAGGAGAAGAATTACACCTCGTGTTCACCATTTATGTTTCTGAGGCTTTCACCAGGGTACACACGTCCGTCTGCTTGGGCGCGACAGGAACACATTTTGTTACCCCACATTCCCGCTTTCCAAAGGCGGGCGACATTTACACCTTGCTCAGGGACGTCTACTCCTTGATCGAAATGAGATGATGGGATGTTAGTTCTTCCTTCCATGGTTCCTCCTCTAAATTCATCACCTAGTACGGGTCTCCCTCATAGATTTAAAATTTTTTTCGGGAAACTCTTCCCGACGCCATACTTTCATAGACACCGGTTAATTACACTGATTCTGTCAGGACATTCCAAGGGGTTCGATCAGGGCAGCAACCTTCAGTTGGGGGAGTTGTCATGTTGAGACATCACAAGTGTGTCTGGACTCTAGGGAATTGGTGTGTCTGTCATTTGTCTCTTATTATATGGCTTCTCGAGGGATTGGAAGCCTGAGGAATCCCTCATCAAGCACGGGGAATCATATGCCACAGGCATGTATCAGAGGTTTTCCTCATCTTCCTGTGTAAAGACCCGTAAAATTAAAGGGAATTTTTTTTAATTTTCTTTGGGAATTTACAAGAACGCAGTTTCTAACAGCACCTGATTCCGAGGCCCGGTGTGCCCGAAATCAATTTCCGTAATTTAGCTTGGGTACGTTCAGTGAACGATTGACTTGGTTTTCCTAACTTTTAATCGGTGCTCGGAATCGAAATCTGAGGGCACCAATGAAACCGCAGCGCCGGTAATTGCTTATGAACACCTTTTTCGGAGTTGCGTTTTCTCGGGTGAGGTTATTAAATAAATGGGTTAACTGAAGAATAAAATAAAATATTGTGCTGCAAATTTCATTTTTATTCTATGTAGTTTAATCCTACGTATAGAAGTTGAGGTGGGACCCACTAAATCCAAACCCCTCTTGATAGGATATTAGTGAGGTGGGCCCCACACGAGCCCCACCTATTCAACTTCCTCAAACCTCCCATTATGTTGGAAAACCACCATTAATTTTCTATAACACACCCGTAATCCCTTTTTAAATTCCAAGCCAACTCTCGCATTTAACTGGATTATTAAACGCCCCTTTAATTGGTCAATGCACGTTAATTAAATCGTGGTTTAATTTTAAATTTCAAAAAGGGATGGTATGAGTAATAAAATAAGGCAAGCCATATTTTATTATTGTTGATGTTTTTTACGAGAAGATTTGGGGAGAATTTTACTCTTGTCTTGAAGAACATTCTTCCTCATTGAAGAACATGAAGAACGATGAAGAACGCTGGCCTCCGATGAAAGACAACGAAGAACGCAAGTTCCTCGGAGATCGACAATGCGACACCGTGTACTGCGATGCCAACGATCCTCTTCCGTGACGCCGTCATCCATGAAGTATTTTTCCATGACGATCCTCGTTCGACAAATTCTTCAAGGTAGGGGGTTTTGGTTTAATTTAATTTATGTGGTTTATATCCTCAGCATGTGTTTTAATTGTTGGAAGTCGTTTGAACCACTAACGTGGTGGGTGCAGAACAATGAAGAAGTATGAACCGACTGTTTCTCTGTTCTTGATGCGCAGAACATTGGGCGATGATGAAACAAGATCGTTGAGCGATTTAAGGCCATCGTAGTAATCTACGGGTCCCGAGACGACCCTAGGCACAGATAGGAGAAAGAACGGACCACCGGAGCGGTTCCGGTGGCCCGCAGACTTCACCGGCGGCGCAGGTCGCCGACACCCGGCACCGGCCGACCGCCCAGAGAGGGCGATGTCTCAGCATGCCTCCAGGAAGAACCACCGTGGCTGAAGCCGCGGCGGCAGGAGACCGGGAGTCTGCGACCACGTGGGATCCGGAGGAGGACGCGACACCCGCCGCGGCTACAGAGCTCAAAGGAAGGGGGGACCACGTCCCCCCCATGCTCGGCCGCTGGCCGAGCTAGCGTGCCACCCGTCCGGGCCAGGCCGGGCTGTGCAGACCGTACCTGGCCATGCCCAGCCGGGTCGGGCCGACCTAGGGGGGTGGGCCGGGTCGGGCCGGGCCCATACCCCCCATTTTCGGACCACTTTCGGTCTTTTACCCATAATATGGGCTACGGACCTCCGATCGACGCACTGTTAGTTGCGATGCGATCCTTGGATCGAGATGGTCATTTAAGTATATTACCCTCAAGGTTTCGGAGAACATGGTGTATGACCAGGTTGGTTCGAACATGAAACCAACCGGGCCCTTGGAGTGGAAACGCTTATAACTTGAGCTTCGGACGTCTGATTGACGTGTTGTCGACTTTGTTGGATTCCTCTTACTTAGAAGAACCTTTTGGCTTACTCCACTCGAGTTTTGGACGCATTTGGAGTGCGGTCGGGTTGTTTTGACATAAAAACCAACCCAGCCCATGGAACAAAAAAGCCAATAACTCTTAGACCGAGAATTTGATTGACGCGTAGTCTATCACATTTTGTTCCTCTTGTCGAGATGCAACTTTGGGATACATCAAATTCGGACTATGTGTCAGTTGATGTACCGAACCCCTTGGATCGAGAAGCGAACCCTCCCGGAATCGAGCATGCTGTGTGCGGGAACCCTAGAGTTGGCTGCGACTGCGATGACAAAGGTGACTGCATTGAAATATTTTTTGGGTTTGGCAGTGACGAAGACTGACTGAAATACTCTGTCGGTTCGGCAGCGATGAAGACTGCACTGAAATCCTCCATGGGTTCTGTAGCAATGAAGACCGTACTGAAATCCTCCGTGGTTTTGACGGCGATGACTACTGTTCTTATATCCTCTGTGGGTCTGGTAGTACTACTGTTCTTGTATCCTACGTGGGTTCGGTAGTGTTTGAATCTGTACTTGTATCCTACATGGATTCGGCAGAGTAGCAGGTCTTGTATCCTACGTGGGTCCGACGACTTAGCTGGTTTAGTATTCGACGTGGGTCCCAGCTTAGATGAATCAGTGACTACATCTGATCATCTGTATCACCTTACGAAGAAGTATACCTTTGTGAGTTGAGTCTTGAATTTCAATCATTATATTCGATATTATTGACTTGATTTCCTATGTGGATTGTGTTGTGATTTCCTATGTGGATTGGGTTGTACTATCCTGTGTGGATGTGATCGAACTTGGGCTCGGATGTTGGAGCCGAACTGAAATTGATGACTTAGGTATATGTATGGGAATATACCTAAGTAGTGTTGGATGTTACTTTTTGATTGTATCTTTACTTTTTGGATTATCCTTTGTGGATTCTGTGAGACATTCGGGGGTCTTGAGGTCCCTACTGAGTAGCGTATACTCACCCCTACACGGGCTATTCCCACACTACATTATGTTGGATGCAGACGATGAACAGCGCTGATCGTGGTTGAGTCTTGCATAGCGATTCAGTACCTGGAGGTGGACCACTGGGCGGGACATATATGGAGATGACGGCTGGACCTGAGGAGTTGAGGTAGAGGCTATCCGTACCCCCCCTTTAGGTGGGATTTCCAGCAGGCGGCTCGGTGTTGCTAATTTACTTTTTAGTTGCAGTACGTTTTTTCAGTTGTACATTACTTCCAATTTGGGTTTTTATTTTGGCCCACTTACTTTTCCTCACTTACTGTTGTACTCAGTTTACTAGTTTTTACTTCTGCTTGCTCACTCTGTGGTGTTTTTTTACTTTATAAAGGAAATGGCTTCCCCTTTTTGTTAGGATTTACACCTTTAGTGCTAGTCGCTAGCCCCTGACCTATGGGAGGTGGGCTTGGGGTAGTCACGACATGAGCCCCGAGGATGGGGCGTGACAAATTGGTATCAGAGGAGTTCGGTTCTACCGCAGAACTCAGGACTCTGATCTATCTTCTTTGTGAAGTAATAGTTTTGAGGGTATTGAGTGTGGTTATCAGTCCAGGGAGTCCAGTGTTGGTGCTGCGGCCGACGTATCTGTACACCAGGACCCTGACTTCTGATTTCTGACTCAATGCATGAAAACATTCATTGCATGTGTGTTTCAAAAGTTTTCTTTGTGATTACTTTCTGTCAGCTCACCAGGTATACTGTTTTGACCGTGGCACGCCTGTTTCTTTTCAGGATGGCCCCATGATGGCATCCAGCTAGGGTTCTAAGCTTTTTTCTAGATGACAACCCACCGAGCGACGAGGCCTCGGTTCAGGGCCCTTTTTCAGCGGAGGCACCGGCTATACCACTACCTGCCGAGCCACTGATGCCACCAGCCCCAGCCGATGAGAGTTCACGTCGCCTTAGTGCATTGCACGAGTTTCAGCTTCAGAGACCGCCTAGGTTACTTGGGGAGATGGACCCTCAAGAATCTGAGGATTGGCAGGAGGCGGTTGTGCGAGTTTTCAGGTTAGTGGGGACACCAGCTGACCTCATGGTGATCCTTGCAGCGAGCCTCCTGCACGCGACATCAAGAAGATGGTGGAGCATGATGCTCCAGGTGCATGAAGAGGCATCTCTCCTCTGGACGGACATTGAGAGCCTCTTCCACTCGGAGTTCGTCCCAGCCACCCTTCATGCAGTGAACACCCAGGAGCGAGTCATTCTTTCATTGCCACTGCCCTTGTTCGGAGCTTGGAGATTCCTACGGAGCCGTTGGCTCGATCCTTGAGGCTAGAGACTTTTACAGGAGCAGACATGATGATTACACACTGGTTCCAGCAGTGTGAGCTTACTCTAGGAGGCGAGAGCTTTGGATGGGATCTTTTTGTAGTGGCATCGAGGCCTTGCGACATCATCTTGGGCATGGATTGGTTATCTATAGTCCATGATCAGATTGACTGTATTAGGCCCAAGGTGCGATGTGTTTACACCGATGGGAGTAGGTTTACCTTCACCGATGAGAAGAGATCCTTATCAGCGTAGGGTGGACTCACGAAAAGGAGAGGATAGTTGATAAATCATCAGTTGGCTAGCCTCATCCTAGGAGAAGTTGACGTGCGAAGTCCTAGTTTTCCTGTAGTGGTGGATCAGTATGCGGACGTTTTCCCTGATGACATTCCAGGACTACCTCCTCGCAGTGAGGTAGACTTTTATATTGACCTGTACCCCGGGATATCCCCGATATCCACTCCTGCATATCGGATGTCTCCCACTGAGCTTCTAGAGCTGCGGGTATAGCTAGAGGACTTGTAGGGAAAGTTATTCATCTGACCCAGTGTTTCACCATGGGCTTCCCCGATTTTGTTCGCCAAGAAGCCGGACAGGTGTTTGTGACTGTGTTTCGACTATTGTCGCCAGAACCAGGTGACCGTGAGGAACAAGTATCCACTATCTTGGATTGAAAACCTCTTTGATCAACTCATGGGAGCACGATGGTTCTCGAAGATAGACCTCAAGCCAGGCTATAATCAGCTCAGATTTCGGGACAAGGACGTGTAGAAGACAACCTTTAGATGTTGGTATAGCCACTAAGAGTTCTTGGTTATGCCTTTCAGCGTAACCAACACTCTAGCAGTGTTCATGGGTCTCATGAACAGTATCTTTCAGACATACCTTGATTGATTTGTCGTGGAGTTCATCGATGACATTTTGAAATACTCGACCACTAAGGAGGAGCACGCCTGCCAATTGCGGGTTGTACTGGACACACTTCAAGAGCACCAGCTTTATAGTAAGCTCTCGATGTTTCAGTTCTGGTTACATGAGGTCCACTTCTTGGGACATGTCATCTCTGAGGTGGGAGTTGCAGTGGACCCTGCGAAGATCGAGGCAGTTCTAGCTTGGGAGCCACCCAGGAGTGTGAAGGAGGTGCAGAGTTTCTTGGGTCTAGCTGTGTACTACTGGAGATTTGTGCCAGACTTCGCTAGAGTTGCGGCATCGCTCTCATCTTTGACGAAGAAGGGGAAACCATTCATGTGGTCAGAGAGATGTTAGTACAACTTCCAAGAGCTGAGACAGAGGTTGACCAGTGCACCTATCTTGAGGCTATCATAGGAGGGAGTAGGGTACGTAGTCTACTGCGATGCATCAGGGACCGGGCTCGGATGTGTCCTGATGCAGGAGCGAGCAGTGATCGCCTATAGATCACGACAGTTGAGGCAACATGAGTATAACTACTCTACCCATGTCCTGGAGTTGGAAGCAGTGGTCTTCGCTCTGAAGATGTGGCGACACTATCTAATGGGTGAGTGCTTTATAGTGTACTCTGACCACCAGAGTCTCGGGAAAATCTTCTCGCAGAAGGACCTGAACCTGAGACAGCGGCCATGGCTCGAGTTCATCCAGGACTATGAATTTGAGATAGTCTATACTCCTGTAAAAGGGAACGTAGTAGGAAA
Organism: Viscum album; assembly: GCA_963277665.1. NCBI lineage: Eukaryota > Viridiplantae > Streptophyta > Magnoliopsida > Santalales > Viscaceae > Viscum > Viscum album. The sequence goes on along the minus strand of OY728137.1, from coordinate 1,689,492,020 downwards.
TGCTCTCAGTAGGAGGACGTGAATTCAGCTACGTGAAGAGGTGATGGAGTAGCTAGCCGCTTTGCAAATATCCTTCATGGATAGAGATGGAGTAGACTTTCTTCAGTCATTCATAGTCACTCCTCCACTACTTCAGTGGGTTAGAGAGGCACATCGTGGGGACGTTGACTGTGAGACACAGCGTGCATAGATATCCTCCAGACAGGCACCTGATGGATTCTCTGTAGGAGGAGAGCACATCGTCCTTTTCAGAGGACGTACCATGGCACCAACTGCTTTACAGGAGGAGGTGTTGAGGGAGTTTCACACTTCTCCTTTAGCAGTACATCCAGGAGTGGCGAAGATGTACCGGGATCTCAGACGACAGCACTGGTGACCGGGTGTGAAGAAGGCTGTGGCAGAGTTCGTTTCCCAATGCCTCACCTCCCAGTAGGTGAAGGAAAAGAACCAGGTACCGACAGGTTTGGTACAACACTTGGAGGTCCCTGAGTGGATGTTGGATAAGATATCTATGGATTTCGTGACTGGACTTCCACGTACTTACAGAGGTCACGACTCTATTTGGGTGATTATCGACCGACTCACCAAGTCGGCCCACTTCTTACCCATCAGAGAGAAGGGCTCAGTAGAGAGTTTGGGACGCCTGTACGTTCAGGAGATTATACAGATTCATGGTGTGCCATCATCTATTTTCTCCTATCAAGATGCTCACGTTACTTCCCGGCTTTGGAAGGGGTTGTAGGAGGCATTCGGGACGCAGTTACTTCTGAGCACCGCCTTTCACCCTCAGACGGATGGTCAGATAGAGAGGACCATTCAGACTCTCGAGGACATGCTCCGTGCATGTGTCCTCGAATTTGGTCATAGTTGGGAGGACCACCTACCCTTGGTGTAGTTTGCATAAAACAACAGCTACCACTACACCATCGGGATGGAACCATACGAGGCATTGTACGGACGACCTTACAGATCACCTCTGTGCTGGACAGACCCTGGGGAGTCAGCACTTGTGGGACCATAGATGGTCCAGGCCACGATAGAGAAGGTCCAGGTCATCTAAAAGTAGATGAGGACAGCTCAGAGCTAGTAGAAGTCTTATGCGGACAGGAGGCAGAGACCACTAGAGTTCGAGGATGGTGACCACGTCTTCTTGCGGGTCTCACCTCGACGTGGATTAGGGAGATTTGGCTGGGACAACAAGTTATCTCCACACTTCATCGGACCATTCCAGGTCCTCAACAGGAAATGCGAGGTGGCTTATCACCTGGCTCTACCACCTCAGTTTCACCGAGTGCACGACGTCTTCCACGTATCTCACCTGAGGAGATACGTACACGACCTGATGCATATCACCGACCACGGGGAGCTGGACCTTGACAATGGGGTGGCTTTTTCAGAGGTCCTAGTGGAGATCGAGGATCGACAGGAGCAGGTCCTATATGGACGGTCTATTCCTCTAGTGCGCATCAGATGACAGCACGTGAACCTCCAGGAGAGCACTTGGGAGCTGGAGGATCAGATGTGTGCTTAGTACCCTCATTTTTCCCCTAATTTATGATATATCTTTATGGGTACATAAAGCCCTGAGGTTGGAGTAATGTAAAGACGCGTAAAATTCAAGGGAAATAATTTTTTTAATTTTAATTGGGATTTTAGAAGAACATAGTTTCTGACGGCACCTGATTCCGAGGCCCAGTGTGCCCAGAATCAATTTCCGAAGTTTATCTCGGGTACGTTCAGTGAACGAACGAGCGAGTTTTCCTAATTTTTGAACCGGTGCTCGGAATCGAAATCCTAGGGCCCCAATGAAACTGCAGCGCCGGTAATTACTTAGGAACACCTTTTCCGGAGTTGCGTTTGCTCGGGTGAGGTTATTAAATAAATGGGTTAACTAAAGAATAAAATAAAATATTGTCCTACAAATTTTATTTTAATTCTAAGTAGTTTAATCCTACGTATGGAAGTTGAGGTGGGAACCACTAAATCCTAACCCCTTTTGATAGGATACTAGTGAGGTGGGCCCCACATGAGCCCCACCTATTCAACTTCCTCAAACCTCCCATTAAGTTGGAAAAACCCCATTAATTTTGTGTAACACTCCCGCACCCCCTTTTTAAATGCCATGTTAACTCTCGCGTTTAATTGGATTATTAAACACCCCTTAAATTGGTCAATTCACGTTAATTAAATCGTGGTTTAATTTTGAATTTCAAAAATGGATGGCATGAGTAATAAAATAAGGCAAGCCTTATTTTATTATTGTTGATGTGTTTTGTGAGAACATTTGGGGAGAATTTTACTCTAGTCTTGAAGAACGTTCTTCCTCATTGAAGAAAGTGAAGAATGATGAAGAACACATTCCTCCGATGAAAGACGACGAAGAACGCAAGTTCCTCGGAGATAGACGACGTGATGCCGTGTACCGCGACGCCCACGATCCTCTTCCGCGACGCCGTCCTCCGCGACGTCTTTTTCTGCGACGATCATTGTTCAAAAACTTCTTCGAGTTAGGGGGTTTTGGATTAATTTAATTTATGTGGTTTATATCATCGACATGTGTTTTAATTGTTGGAAGTCATTTGAACCACTAACGCGGTGGGTGTGGACCAACGAACAAGTCTGAACCCACCGTTTCTTAGTTCATGATGCGCGGAACATTGGGTGACGATGAAACATGAGCGTTTATATATTGAAGGCCATCAAAGTAATCTACGACTCCTGTGACGAACCCAGGCGTAGACAGGAGCAAGAACGGACCACCGGAGTAGCTCCGGTGCCCCGTGGACTTCACCGGCGGCGCGGGTCGCCGGCGGCCTGCACTGGCCGGCCTCCCGGAGGTGACGGCATCCCGGCGCGCAGCCAGGATTAACCGTCGCGGCTAAATTTGTGATAGCAGGCGATTGGGATCCCGCGACAACGTGGGATCTGGAGGAGGACACGTCACCCACCACGTCCACAGAGCGTGAAGGGAGGAGGGACATCGTCCCCCCATGCTCGGCCACTGGACGAGCCAACGTGCCACCAGACCGGGCTGGGCCGGGTTGCGCGGACCGGACAAGGCCACGCCCCGCCAGGCCGGGCCATGCCCTACCGGGTCAGGTTGACCCGGTTTGGGCCGACCGAGGGGGGGTTGGGTCGGGTCGAGCCGGGCCCAGACCCCCCATTTTCTGACCACTTTCGGTCTTTTGCCCGTAACATGGGCTACGAACCTCCGATCGATGCACCGTCAGTTGCGATGAAATCTTTGGATTGAGACGGTCTTTTCAGTGTATTAGACTCAAGGTTTCAGAGATATTGGGATACAACCAGGTTGGTTCAAACACGAAACCAACCAGGCCCTCGTAGCAGGAACACTTATAACTTGAGCTCCGAACGTCTGATTGACGTGTCATCGACTTTGTTGGATTAATCTTAGTGAGAAGAAACTTTTGGATTACTCCGCTCGAGGTTTGGATATATTTGGAGTGCGGTCGGGTTGGTTTGACTTAAAAACCAACCGGGCCCCTGGAACGAAAAAGACAATAACTCTTAGACCGGGCGTCCGATTGACGCACCGTCTATCACGTTGAGTTTCTCTTGTCGAGACAGAACTTTGGGATATGTCAACTCTGGACTATGTGTCAGTTGATGTACTGACCCCCTTGGCTCGTGGAGCGGACCCTCCGGGGATTGAGCATGCTATGTGCGGGAACCCTAGAGCTGGCTGCCACTACGACGACGAAGGTGACTACACTGAAATCCTCTATGGGTTCGACAGCGACGAAGACTGCACTGAAATCCTCCGTGGGTTCAGCAGAAATGAAGACTGCACTGAAATCCTCTATGGGTTTAGCAGCGATGAAGACCATACTAAAATCCTCCCTTGGTTCGACAACGATGACTACTGTTCTTGTATCCTATGTGGGTCCGGCAGTGTTTGACTCTGTACTTGTATCCTACGTGGGTTTGGTAGAGTAGCTGGTCTTGTATCCTACGTGGGTCCGACAGCTTATGTGATTTAGTAGTTTACGTGGGTCCCAACTTAGATGAATTAGTGACTACATCTGATCATCTCTATCACCTTACGAAGAAGTATACCTGTGTGAGCTGAGTCTTGAATTTCAATCATTATCTTTGATATGATTAAATTTCTTTCCTATGTGGATTTTGTTGTGCTTTCTTGTGTGTATTGGGTTGTACTATCTTCTATGGACATAATCGAACTTGGGCTCGGATGTTGGAGCCAAACTGGAATGGATGACTTAGGTATATGTATGGGCATATACATAAGTAGTGTTGGATGTTACTTCGTGATTGTATCTTTCCTTTGTGGATTATTCTTTGTGGATTCTGGGAGACCTTCGGGGGTCTCGGCATCCCTACTGAGTAGCGTATACTCACCCCTGCACGGGCTATGCACACGCTAAGTTGTGTTGGATGCAGATGATAGACAGTGCTGATTGTGGTCGAGGCTTGCGGAGCGAGTCGATACCAGGAGGTGGACCACTGGGCGGGACGTATACGGAGCAGACGGCTGGACCTAAGGAGTTGAGGTAGAGGCTATCTGTACCCACCCTTCGGGTGGGATTTCTAGTGGGCGGCTCAGCATTGCTGCTTTACTTTTCAGTTGTTGAACTTTCTTTTCAGTAGTACTTTGCTTTCAGTTTGGGTTTGTATTCTGGCCCACTTACATTTCCGCACTTACTGTTGTACTCAGTTTACTAGTGTTTACTTCTGCTTTCTCACTCTATGGTGTTTGTTTACTTTATAAAGTAAACAACTTCCCATTTTTGTTAGGGTTTATGCCTTAGGTGCTAGTCACCAGCCCCTGGCCTATGGGAGGTGGTCTTGGGGTAGTCATGGCACGGACCCCGAGGACGGGTCGTGACATCCTGTGTTTAACCCTGGGTATGCCACAAGTTTAACATCCCATGGAGATGTATCGGTCTTATCAGAACACTAGCTAGACTGGATCAGATTGAAGAACACCCTTTAGGGATCACCAATATGGGGGCTAGCACGTGGGTGGCTTCTCGAGTACTGTGAAGGGGAATGAGGTGGAATGATCTCACCGGGTTGTGGCAGCCCGGGTAAGAATCGGGATGGACAATGGTTTTGGTCTTCATCCCCGAAGAGACTTCCTACATACCATGCCTTAGCATGGATCAAAGCCCTCGTATTTTGGTTATGGATGCCAGTGAACCGACATGAATGAAGACCTTGGGCCAATGGGTGATGGGCTTGAACCTCAGGGAGGCTTCCTACGTACCATGCCTTAGCACAGATCAAAGTCCTTGTAGTTCAGGGTAGGGGTCTGGCACACCAACACCATGGCGGTCGGGACCAATGGTTGGTGGGCTTGAACCTCAGGCAGGGTTCCTATATACCATTCCTTATAATGGATTAGAGTCCTCGTAGTTCAGATGGTGTGGGGATTACACTCTAGGCTGCCTAAGGTATGGGTGAACTGACTTGAAGGAAGTCGGAATGACCGGGTGGTGGGATCACAACAGGTTACCGCTGGATTAGGATATGTTTTAATGTCATGCGTGACGGGGGCGTATCAGAGGACCGACATGAATAAGGATATTGTTCCACTTGGTGTTGGGCTTGAAACTCAATAAATATTCCTACTTACCATGCCTTAGCACGTATCAAAGTCCTCGTAGTTTAGGTGGGGGTGGTGTCGGAGAACCAACGTGAAGATGGACTGGGGGTCCGATGGGTGATGAGCTTGAACCTCGTGGAGGCTTCCTACGCACCATGCCGTAACATGGATCAAAGTCCACGTAGTTCGAGATAGGGGCCTGGAACACCGACATGAAGGCGGTCGGGACCAATGGTTGGTGGGATTGAACCTCAGGGAGGCTTCCTACATACCATGCCTTGACATGGATCAATTTCTTCATAGTTCATATGGGTGCATGTCGGTGAACCGACGTGAAGATGGACAGGGGGTCCGATGGGTGATGGGCTTGATCCTCATGGAGGCTTCCAACATACAATGCCTTAACATGGATCAATGTCCTCATAGTTCAAAAGGAGGGTTGGGGTTAGGGTCGCTGCTTACTCTAAGCCCATGTGAGTTATGCTCGGTGTGAGAAACAAGAGGCAACAGAGACTTGATGATCACCTCATGAAGGGTGCGCCCATGGGAAGTGAAGTGGGGCTTACACATTGAGCGGCCCGAGAGGTGGATATTAAGACTTACTCTAGGATGGAGGCCCGATGGTGACAAAGCGCAACGGGATAGGGAAAGGGTACCCCTGTGTCCATTTCCCCTCTTGGTCCTTGGAACCGGGGAAGTACGGAGGTTCGTGGGTGCTACCACCCGTAAGAAAGGAGGGGGGGGGTTATGGCAAGATGGCTACCCTTACCCATGGACAAACATCACTCCCAGAAGGAGGATATCATCCCATGTGGAGACCAAGGGGGCGTGGAGATTGTCCAAGGTGGGGGCACCCCACATGAGAGGCACGCGGCAATGTCACAGTTTAAACTCATATTCTGAGGATGAGGGTGGTTGGAAGTTTAACTTCCAGTAGCTCAGACGAGGTTGGTTTACTCTGTACCCCTAGTACTTATATAATCGGTACCCTCTAGTCCTTGTGGAAGGGAAGGTACTGGCAATGCCGTGCTTAAGGGGGGTCTCATAGCGAACCATCGAGGGGTCCACGTTAGAATGGCTATGCAAAGAAGCAATAGTCAATAGCGTACCTATGTGAAGAAGCATTAAGAGAGGTAACACCATGAGTTGTATTGTACATGGGACTTTGAAATCACATCCTGCGAGCCTAGGGGGTTGCACGGGAAAAGGAATTTCCAGGCATAGGGGTCCATGGGCAGGGGCCTTGTTGAGTTCGGTTGCTCTACGTGGTGGAGGGCACTTGTGAAGAGGTGTGCTTCACGATGTGGGGTTCCATAGCCTTATCACGGGGAAGCGATGCACATGGAAGGTGCCTCGCGAAGTGTAAGGGCCTTCCCAGAGCACAAACTTGTGGAGCAAAGGTTCCTCGTGATTTGAAGTGTCGGGAAGTAATGTGCTTCACGAAGTATAGTGATCCTGCCTTAGCAAACGGATCATGTGTACATGAAGGGTGTTTTGCGAAGCATAAATGCTCTGCGACAACCCGGGTCCCCTTGGGGATCCCCTTCCTTCACGAAGGCCCTTAGTCTTCACAAAAGGCATCCCTCTCAGAAGATGGGATCAAAATGAGGCAAGGAGGAGGCATCTCACGAAGCAAAAATAGCTTGCGTAGCTCATGGTTCGCATAGAAAAGGGTTCTTCACAATTTGGGAGATGAGAAGTTGAAAGGTCAGATTGTCCATCTATTGGGCTCAGGGGGAATCTGGTATTTATAGGCAAGAGGAGCCATGGAAAATAGTTGACGCGGTGCGAAAAGGGTTTCATTTGCTTTGCGGCGGTTTGTGAGCATCAAGGGCGTTGGTGTAGCGTAGCGCCTCCGTGGCTTCGCGGCGGGCTCATGAACGTCAGGGGAATTCATGGAGCGTACTACCTCCTTGGCTTCGTGGTGGGATCACGAACTTTAGGGGTGTTCGCAGAGGGTGCCTCCACCTTTTCTTCACAATGGCGGCGTTGCTTGGGTGGACATTGCGTCGTGGCTTCGTGAGGTAGGTCACAGTGCCTCTTTTTCTTTATTATTTTCGTACAAAATTTTGGCGCCAACATAACCCTTACCATGTACTTTTCCATGGTCGAGGGTAATTTAAAATCCTATATAATGGTGAAATAATTGTTATTAAATTATACAAGAATCATATACATTAATAAGATTTCATATATGATCTTCTAATATTGTTTTGTTAATAATATTTTTGTATTATCGTCATTTCAGGTGTTAACTGATTCATTTTCCTTTATATGATTTGTTATGTAAGTAATGTTCATTATGGATAAGATGTATCTTATACATATTCAGAATGATATTAAATATTTTAATATTATTTTTAATCATCTAATGAAAATTAGTTTTGAATGGATACGATGGGGAATGAATCTCATCGTGTTCGTGGAGACGGTAATCCGTACGTACGCACGAGCAACAATATAATTCTTTTGATATTAAAATAATATATAATTGGATGGTATATCATATATAAAAAATAATTATCATTTCATATTTATTATTTACATCAATTACACATCATTATTATACCCATCCAAATAATAATGTTTTGAATAACAATTACACCATGACGTGGAGATGGTAAGCCGTACGTACCCACGTATGGTGACATGTCATTCAAAATATAGATAGAATAATGAATATGGTTGTAAAATATTTATAATAATATTATAGTGTATAGAACACACTGAAGTTATTATTTTAGAATGGAAGCAACAAAGAAAGAGGAAGTGGAAGAAGAAAGAAACTTGAAAGATGTGATGAAATATTTACGTCCTCTTCGGGTTCGTCCTTTTGATTCAATCAAAAGGGCTCCTTAGGTTGGTTTTCTTATAAAGGAAGGCCTCTAGGATTAACAAGGGACTGTTTAGAGGGTATTTGGGCAGGGTTTGGCAGATAAAAATGGCTTTAATGTAGTGAATTAGAGAGAAGGGGGAGTGCCCTTTTATAAGAGGGGTGAGGGGCACCTTAGGAAAAGAGAGAAATATTATTTTGTAATAAAATAATTTTCGGTTTCTAATGTCTCAAAAATGAATTATTTAATGTTTAAGGTTGGTATGGGTCAAAAAACACTCAAAAATTAGTTTTTATACAGGTTTTAGTCACTATATTAACCTTATCTTTTATATTTAACTCTTATTTTAATAGTTTGACATTTACTATATGTCTTTGTATTTTTATATTATATGGTTAATAAACTTACTATACACTTCCAAGAGAACCTCAAGTGGTTCATTAATGAAATATATAATATTATTTAATACCTCTGGACGAAACATAGATTTCTAGGAATAAAATATCAATTAATAATATAATATTTGTTTTAAAAAATCTTTTATGTCAAATTTGACACTATTTAGTATTTTGTTTTTTCTAAACTCATAACAGCGTTATTACTTCGAAAAAAATACATCTAAACAACCCTAAAATGTCATATTAACCTATAAAATTAGTGGAATTCATAAAAAGTCTCATATATTTTTTATTTGGATATTTATAATATCAAATATTTTAATCTTTCAATAATACGGTAATTACTGCATCATTATTGTGTCATAAATAAATTTAATTATTGAATGTATAAAAAATATAAATAAAATACCATTATGTAGGAAATAATTTTATATTTCTAATGAATATTTAAAGTCTAATTTATTTTATTTTTAACCCTATATTAAAAATGGTTTAGTTATTAAACTTTGAATTTAACACTTTTTACTCTTCTTTGAATTAAATAATAATAAATGTTCTAATCTAATACAAGTGGACCTAAAGGATCATATTTTATTCCTATGGTTTTTTGGTCGAATTACACTTATCCAATGGAATTATAAATTTTTTAGGGTAATAATAATATCATATTTACCCTTAAATATACTATTTAATTTTAACCGTGGTAAATAAATGTAAAAATTTACTATTCACAAAAAATTATTTTCAACTTATTGAACAAAATTTTACTTACTGATATCAACGGTGTCACTAGGAATTTTTAAATTCAACTCACAGAAGTGGTAAAATTAGGTTTTATGTAAATTTTTAAATGCTCCTAGGAGGTGGGCAAAAGACAGTAAAAAGTTCAATAAAATTTTTGATATCTAAAATTATTATAAACCCACTCCAATAAATTACATTTAACTTATATAGGTATTATGTATCTATATTGACCAAAATTTTTTTAAATAAAATAAATAATTATTTTAATAAAAATTCTATTTTAATCTATAACTCATTATTTTTCACTATTAATCAAAAATTGAATGTTTTCAGAAAAATACCAAAAATTCACCCTAAGCTAATTTTGACACTCCGAATCCATAAATTAAGTCCATTTTAAAAGATAAAATTTATAAAATTTCAAAAAGTGGGTAATACTATTCATAATGGCTAGTTTGATTGGTTGTGGTGTGTTAGAACCTGAAGTTGCATACAATAGACCCTATTGTATTATTCAAAAAGAAGTGTACCGTGGAAGCTTGAGGTGTTACACAAGACATGAATTTGTGGCATACACATAATAATAAAAAATAATTTTTTTATTAGTGAAGGATAACTACGAAGGCCATCATAGTGGAGAAATTCCCTTATCGTACCAAGATCTATCCTCGTTCTGTCTCGGAATTACTATACTGAGTTCACTCCTTGTTCCAGACCTATATTACTATACAGAGTTCACCCCTCATTCTAGACATGCCTATCTCATGAGATATATAAATCCTTACCCAATTAATTTAATGGAGATATATGACCTACCCATTACATAATTAAAATATTATTTATATGTTCTATAATATCCTAAAATTTCATCATATCATAACCCATGAAATGAAATGGGTATCATAAACATTTCATCATATCTTAACCAATAAAAAATAAATGGGTTTCATTATCATTTCATCATGGTAAAACCTATGAAAATAAAATTATTTAATAATAATATAACCATGGTAATAGGAATATGTTTCATAATCATATAACCAATTGAGAGAAATGAGTTTCCTAAATATTATTCCATCAAAACATAAAATAGTTACTGAATGAATATGAATGGTATCCTTAGATCATATCATCTATAAGGAATGAGTGACACCAACAAAAGAAATTTTAGATGGGAAATAATTTTAAAAGATAATTTATAACATTTATTGAGCAAAATATAGTGTCCACTTTGAAAAGTAATTTTTAATATATTAAACTTTTTGAAAACATTCTATTTGAAAATAACCATTGAAATATATTCAAGAATCCTTGAAAAACAATTTTAAAATATATATTTTTTTCAAATAAATTTCTTTGAAAATAACCATTGAAAATTATAAATAATTATTTTAAAAACACTTTTTAAACAGAAATTTCTTTCAAAATCCCTTTCTTTGAAAATAACCGTTGAAGCATATAAAGGAAGATTTGAAAAAAAGTTCTTAAATATAAGCTATTTTGAAAACTTTTTTCCAGTGAAAATATCTTAGATAAATAAATTATAAAACTGTTTAAATGTAAAACATTATTGATGTCCATTTATTTAAAAATTTTCCTAAAATATCATTTAAGATCATCTTCGAATTTTTTTTGTACAAAACATGATTTTTAAGGAAAATATATTCTTGACAAATGAGATAAATAAAGTAATATTTTCATAAAAACATTTTCTTAATTATCTTAAGTACCAAGTAATCATAAAATGGTACCATTACATGAATATTTCAAGAATAACTTTAGGATAAAAATTTTTATGTGTGTTCTTGATAGATGTATCAAAATATTTCATCAATGGAAGCATAATCATAAACAATTTTAAAAAATAATGAGATTGTAGTAATAAACTCTTACTACATTTGTAACATTGAATACTAATCCTGTAACGCCCCGACCCCAGTTACCCAGAGTCGGTGCATTATTACATAACATTGGCATGATCACAAGAAAGATCAAATCTCGAAAGACCGATTGGTTTAGTAGCCTTGGAAACACTAGATATATTCATAAGTTTTACATTACATCATAAAAATAAGAACTACAACAACAACATAATGTTTCCACAGTCCACACTATAATCCCCTCATAATATCCCTGTAGGTCATTCATAACTTACATCTTCACATCCTGGGAAAAATAAAACATAGAAAAGGGGTGAGCTCAAATGCCCAGTAAGGATAACAATATAGCGGGACATTCAAAAATAAGCATAAACATTTAAGGCAATGAATTACTAAAACAAAAGCCTTTTAAACTTGAACTTAAACATAGTAGGGAAAAATTAAAATGAAATAATGCCATTTACTTATTCACATGGATATTCTACTAATCTAATAATCACATGAAATATCAATAACCACTTTCATAATGTTGGAATGCATAATGCCAGACTATCATAACCACATAGCCAAGGCCTCATGACAAGACTACAAATAATATTTTTGCCAAGGCCTTGTTCCAAGACACTAGTTTGTCTCAAGAGACCTACCGATGCATCGAGGAGCTATAGCGGGCTCCACCCGTCACATATTAATTCCAATGCATTCCCATATGAAAAGGTTTAAACATAACATAAACATTCGTATTAAAACTAGCATACGAAATGTTAATACTTTCACCATAAACCATGAATGGTATAAAAATAGCACATCCACAGTCAAACATATCACAAAACCTTCAATACAATATATAAGTTTTGTATCATAATAAATCAACTTCAAATAAGCGTAAAATCCGTCAAAGGATGTTGACATAGATGAAATCAAAACACTTTTTAGAGAAATATCTCTTTCTATTTTTGAAATCATTTAAGATCCATATAAAATAAAAAATTTTCTTGAAAATATTCTCATAAGCTTTTAAGGGAAGCTTTGACGATTTTATAACGGCGGAAAATAACCGCACCCGCCGTATAAGTTAAAAAAAAACATTCTTATCTTAATTCTGTCGAAAAGGTTAAAAAGCACCTTGTTTGGAAAACGACGGAAAGATTCCCTTATAAACCTCTTATAAAAAGTCAAACAAGGGTATAAATGACTTTAAACCATATTCTTTTAAATATTAAAAATGTTTTGAAATACATTTTGAAGAAACATGGACGTGGATGATAACAAGATCCCAGTAGATTATTACGTATAAACAACCTCGGATAATGAAGAGATTGTGAAATAACCCTTACCTTGTACTTTTCCTTTGTTGGGGTAGGTTAACCTCCTGTATAATGGTGAAATAATTGTTATTAAATTATACAAGAATCATATACATTAATATGATATCATATATGATCTTTTAACATTGATTTATTAATAATATCTTAGTATTATCGTCGTTTCGGGTGATAATCGATTCGTTCTTCTTAAATGTTTGGTTACGTAAGACATGTTTGTAATGGATAGATTATATCTTATTCATAATCATAATGATATTAACATTATTTTTAACCCTAAAATGAGAATAAGACTTGAATGGATACGATGGAGAATGAATCTCATCGCGTTCGTGGAGACGGTAGTCCGTACGTACGCACGAACGCTACTTCCATTTAATTTTTATTTTAAAATAATCGAATCCAAATGATAAATAGGTATATTACTATTCCAGTATAATACAATATTTTATATATGTTACTTAAGTTCATTAACACCATCCTTTATACGTTCCATGTGTGGTATGAACGAGTTATATCATTTTAAGGGGGCGGTAGTCCGCACTTCCTCAAATGAAATTATCGTATGTATATACAACATGAAACGGATAATGGTATGAAATAAAATGGAATTACAGAAGCTTATATATAAAATATATATCATTAATATAATATTTAATTACAGTGCCATCATAATGGCCACCATGAGAGGCGGTAAGATGTATTTGAACAATCATCGTTTCATGAGGCGTTAGTTTGCCATCCACAGAAACATTATGTTCATCATCCATTAGATGGAGTTGTGTGTATGTGTAGTTTGAATCCTTCTTATAACAACATACTAGTATATTTTGGATACTTGTGTTGTTACAAAATAAAGGAAATAAAAAGAGTTTGGGGGTTGGAGAAGCAAAATAAATGAAAATAATTTAAGAGAAATCGTTACCTTTAATTTAGGTAACTCACTTTGTTTGGAACCAAAGGACTTCTTGAAATGCTTTCTTCCTAAGGGGAAGCTTCAAGGAGGAGGAGAGGGATGTGGGGAGCTTATTTGGGTAGTTTTTGGACGAGCCAAGTGGCTTGATAGGTGTGAGGAATGAGTAGAAGTGGTCTCCTTTTATAAGGGAGAGGAGGGGCTCTTTAGGAAAGAGTGAAAGTATTACTTTATAATATAAATATATTCGGTTTATAATGGTCCAAAAATCATTGAGGTCGAAGATAAGATGACTCATTTTCTAAATAACATCAACCAATAAGAATTGGACAGGTTTTAGATAATATTTTAATCATTATAATCTTATTTATTTAAATGGTTTATTAATGAGGTAAACATTGCATCATTATTGTGTCATTAATAATTTAAATTATTTGATGTCTAAAAATTATAAATAAAATATAATTATGTAGGAAATATTTTCAGATTTCTAATGAATATTTATAATCGAAAATCCAACATGTATAACCCTATGTAAAAATTGTGCTTCTAAAAGATGTAAGCTTATGCCATTTTTATTTTTATTTTAACTTTATTAATATAATGTGTCCCTACCACATACAAGTGGCTCCAAGGGGTCCCCAAATCAACCCAAGGATGCCCATGGTCGGGTATGTGTCCACCAATAAGTTTAGGACACGTTTTAGGGTAATTTTGTATTATTATAATATTATTTTTAACCCTTATTTACCGGATTTACCCTTTAACCCTGGTAAATAAAATATTTACCGCAGTAATTATTCAAAATGTGTAAAAATAAAAGTTACCTATTTACATAATTTGGAAATACTGATTCCAAATATGTAATCCATTTTTCCAAATTCAAAACACAGAAGTGGCTGAAATTAATTTAAAATTAATTCCCGTTGTTAAAATAAAAAGCGTGTTTTTAAGAGATAATAACTATCAAAAGATTGACACTTGTTTATGTCTGATTTAATTGTGAAATTATGTCCAATGACAAACATTAAATTAAATGGTAAAAATATATTCTAAATATACTTTAAAACCACTCAAATTAATAATTTATCAATATTAATTATTTTGATTAAAAAAGTTGTTTTTAATTAAAATTTAGTAATTTTCACTATTCATCAAAATATAAAAGTTATCCGAAAAGTACCAAAATTTCACCCTAGGCTAATTTCAATATTCCGAATCCAAAAATGAAGTCCATTTTGAAATATAAAATATATATTATTTCAAAAAGTAGGTATTACTATTCAAAACGGCTAGTTTAATTAGTTGTGGTGTGTGTTAGAACTCGAGGTTGCGTACAACACACGCTATCGCATTATTCGAAGGGAAACGTACCGTGGAAGCTTGGGGTGTTACATTCTCCCCTCCTTAAAATAATTGAGTCCTCGCAATTTCTAGGGTATTACTGCATAAAAATACTCGGGTGGTTCTTCCTCATAAGTTCCTCGGGTTCCCACGTTTCCTCTTCCATCTTATGGTTTCTCCACAAAAATTTTACCAGACGCGTCGTCCGGTTTCTCAGCACTTGTTCTCTCGTATCAAGAATCTTGACGGGCTCTTCGCAATAAGACAGATCGGGTTCCAGTTCTAATTCTTCATAGGTGAGTACATGCGTTGGGTCAGGCATGTATTTCCTCAACAGAGATACGTGGAACACATCGTGAACTTTGGAGAGACTTGGCGGCATTGCCAATCGGTAAGCTACAACCCCAATTCGTTCTAGAATTTCGAAAGGTCCGATATACCTGGGACTCAATTTACCTTTCTTACCAAAACGTATGACTCCCTTCCATGGAGATACCTTCAGGAAAAAATGATCACCGACTTGAAATTCCAAATCCTTCCTTCGATTATCGGCATAGGTCTTCTGCCTACTTTGAGCTGCTTTGATGTGATTTTGGATTACCTTCACCTTTTCCACCGTTTCCTCCACCAGTTCTGGGCCTACAAGTTTTCTTTCACCAATCTCATCCCAACAGGTTGGTGTACGACATCTCTTTCCGTATAACGCTTCATATGGTGCCATCTGAATACTCGAATGGAAGCTATTGTTATAGGAAAATTCTACCAGTGGTAAATATTGATCCCACATACCCTGAAAGTCAAGTGAGCAAGATCTCAACATGTATTCTAGGGTTTGAATAGTCCGTTCTGATTGTCCATCTGTCTGAGGGTGGTAAGCAGTGCTCAAATGAAGTTCAGTATCCATAGATTTCTGAAGACTTTTCCAAAATCTTGATGTAAAACGGGGATCACGATCAGAAACAATCGATAGGGGTACTCCATGAAGTCTCACAACTTCATTAATATATAGTCTTGCTAGACGTTCCAGGGGTAGATCTTCTCTTATAGCAAGAAAATGTGCTGACGTGGTAAGACGATCAACAATAACCCATATTGCATCGTTCCTTCTAGGAGTCTTTGGTAGCCCCATGACAAAGTACATCGTAATATTGTCCCATTTCCACTCCGGTATGGTAAGAGGTTGCATGACTCCTCCAGGCTGTTGCCTTCCAGCTTTCACTTGTTGACAAACCATACATCTTGACACAAAATCAGAAATCTCCCTCTTCATGTTGTCCCACCAAAAACGTTCCTTCAAATATCTATACATTTTGGTGCTCCCAGGGTGTATAGAGAAATTGGAACTATGAGCATCATCCAGCAATTCCATTTTCAGATCAGGTAAATCGGGAACACAAAGTCTCTTCCCGAATTTCAAAATTCCATCTTCATACACAAAGTCTCTCAATCTCCCATCATTCACAGCTTTAATCTTCTTCTGAAATTCTTCATCATCGGTCTGAGAACTCTTAATCCTTTCTAGTAAAGTTGGTTTGGCAACCATTTGAAAAAGTATTGATGTTTCACCTTCCCTGGTTATTCCCATGTCCATCTTCACTAGATCCATGAAAATTGGATCCCTTTCAATTCTCATAATGTTCAAAACTCCATGGTCTTTTCTGCTCAAATCATCTTCCACCTTGTTTGCTTTCCCCGGGTGGTAGTGTATCGTGCAATCATAATCCTTGAGTAATTAAAGCCATCTCCTTTGCCTCATGTTGAGTTCTTTTTGTGAGAAAATATACTTCAAACTCTTGTGATCAGTATAAATCTCACATTTTTCACCATAGAGGTAGTGTCTCCATATCTTCAAAGCAAAGATCACAGCTGCTAACTCAAGATCATGAGTAGGATAGTTTTTTTCATGAATTTTCAACTGTCGTGATGCATAGGCAATAACTCTATCATTCTGCATAAGGACACAACCAAGTCCTTTCTTTGATGCATCACTTTAAATAACGAACCCATCATTCCCCGATGGTAGAGTCAATATAGGAGCATTGACTAATCTTCTCTTCAGTTCTTCGAAACATTCTTCACACTCTTTTTTCCAAACAAATTTAACCCCTTTACGTGTGAGCTTCGTTAATGGGTTAGCCAATCGGGCCAAATTCTGGACGAAACGTCGATAATAACCTGCCAAACCAATAAAACTACGTACCTCAGTTATACTCGTAGGTGCTGGCCATTCTTGGATTGCCTTGGTCTTAGAAGGATCAACAGATATTCCATCTTTAGAGACAATATGGCCAAGAAAAGAAATATCCTGAAGCCAGAATTCACACTTGCTAAACTTCCCATATAATTCATGCCTCCTCAGAGTCTTCAAGATAATGCGCAAGTGATTTTCATGATCTTCGTAGGTTTTGGAGTATACCAAGATATCATCAATAAATACCACCACAAATTCATCGAGATACTCCTTGAAAACTCTATTCATCAGATCCATGAATACAGAGGGTGCATTAGTCAATCCAAACGGCATTACGGTAAACTCGTAATGCCCGTACCTAGTTCGAAATGCTGTCTTCGGAATGTCTTCCATCTTCACACACAACTGATGGTATCCATATCGAAGGTCAATCTTTGAAAAGTATTGAGCTCCATGCAGTTGGTCAAATAAATCATCAATACGAGGTAGGGGATACTTGTTCTTTATCGTTATAGCATTGATCTCCATGTAGTCGATACATAACCTCATAGATCCATCTTTCTTTTTATCAAAAAGAACAGGGGCTCCCCATGGAGAAACACTAGGGAGAATAAATCCCTTATTACTCAATTCCTCTAGTTGTTTCTTTAGTTCGACTAATTCTACAGTGGCCATTCTATAAGGGGTCTTCGATATAGGCCTTGATCCAGGAATCAAATCAATAGAAAACTCAACTTCTCGTTCTGGAGGATGTCCAGGTAAATCTTCCGGAAATACATATACAAATTATTTCACAACAGGTATATCCTCTATTTGAACATTCCTTTCCTCACCGACAGTTATTTCATTCTCTTCCTCCCCAATAATTGAATTAAGTTGAGCTACTGGGGGTGGATCTAAATAAGAATTAGGTGGTGACGATTCTGCTCTAAAAATAAGGTGTTCCTTATCATTATCATCAAGAATCGTAACCTCTTTCTTCTTACAATAAATCTTCGCATCATAGTCTGAAAGCCAGTCCATACCGGGGATTATATCAAACTCAATCATAGGTATGACGATGAGATCAGCAGATAAAGAAAATTTATGTGCTCTAATGGGGACTGATTCACAAAACTTTGTTGCAATGATACTTCCCTTAGGAGTTTTAACAGACAACTCCCTTATTAAATCAAATTGGAAATATCTAATTTTCTTAGCAAACTGGGAAGATATGAAACAATGCGACAATCCAGAGTCAAATAATGCATTTGCTAAACTTGAGGAAACCATTAAATTACATGCCACCACGTCTTTTGGAGCTTTTACCTCTGCTGTAGTGATAGCATAAGCTTGGCCTTGATCCCTTGGCCTTTTCTGAGGTAAGTTCTCCTGACGCTTAGGAAATTCATTTGCATAATGTCCCATCTCCCTGCAATTGTAGCACTGAACGTTGGTGGCTTCCTTCTTCCCTTTGCAATCACGAGCTTGGTGGCCTTTTTCACCACACTTGTAACAGACTCCCATTCCCTTCAAGCAAGCACCGGGGTGTTTCTTCCCACATTTACCACAGGATGGATATTCAACCTTTCCTTTATTCCCCTTATTTCCATTCCCAGATTGATCAGCAGGTCTCTTCTTCTCTTGCTTTGCTTTAAAGTCATAAGACTTAGAGAATTCCTTTTCGGTCTTGATAGCACATGAGACAATGTCTTCGTACGATGAAAAGGATTGTGAGACTAATTCTCGACAGAGAAATGGTTTTAACCCATCAAAGAAACGATCAATCTTACTTCTTTGGTTACGTATATAATCACCAGCATACCTTTCTAACCTTGTAAAGTTAGCCTCATACTTTGTGACATTCTCATCCTCCTTTTGTCTCAGACTCAGAAATTGCCTTTCCATATCTGCTCGATGGTCGCGAGGGAAGTATTTTTCTAAAAACAGATCTTTGAACTCTCTCCATTCCATATTTGATACTTCATCATCTTCCTTCATGTTTTGAATCAATGACCACCATTGATCAGCATCTCCAGTGAGGCGGTAAACTGCCATGATAACTTTTTCCCTTTCACTGCTCCCCAAAGACTGAAATATTTTCTCTAGGGAATTTATCCATTGCTTAGCTACTAAGGGATTTGTACTCCCATTGAACGTTGGTGGTTGTTGCCTCATGAATCGATCTAACATTGATCCTCAACGCTGCGGATTAGGGTGCTCCATACGGGTAAGGTTATTATTCATAACCTGAGTAAGTTGTCCTAGTATGGTGATTAGCTGATCGACACCAGTTGCATCACCATCCCCACTATAATTATCTTGAGTAGGAGGGAAATCCCTACATGGAGTGCGTGCATTGATACGGTTTCCATTTCTTCCACTAGGCGCCATTTCTAAACAATGGAATAAACTAGATCAGTTTATGAATCAAAATACATAATCCCATACTTATAAAACACTTAACATAAATTGAACTATTTATGGATATAATCCATAATAATAAAAATGTTTTCTTTGAGGAAGTATATACTCATAAACCCTTCATAATGATTTGTAAAGAAAATGAGAGTTATCCTAAGCATATCCCCCGGGAGTGTCGTAACCAAGAGTGTAGCAAGGCCCGTTGTCGTGCACCAGTTCCCGTTCGAGTCTAGCTCAAAGCGGTGTTTTCAGGTTTTACCCCTAGGTACATCTGTGCCAGAGCCGCCTCTACCTGCTCGTATCCAGACTGGGATGTATTGCTCGGAAAACTCACAAAATCTCTACAATACCAAAATTCTAGGAAGTTCTTCTATACTAATCCTCAAAGTTCATCTTAGGTCTACGTGCTCTAATCAGAGTTTATATAAATCTAGCT
This sequence comes from Viscum album, assembly GCA_963277665.1. Lineage (NCBI taxonomy): Eukaryota > Viridiplantae > Streptophyta > Magnoliopsida > Santalales > Viscaceae > Viscum > Viscum album. The sequence goes on along the minus strand of OY728137.1, from coordinate 1,689,471,965 downwards.
TCCAAGGTTTGTACTAAAATTCCTCTGATACCAACTGTAACGCCCCGACCCCAGTTACCCAGAGTCGGTGCATTATTACATAACATTGGCATGATCACAAGAAAGATCAAATCTCGAAAGACCGATTGGTTTAGTAGCCTTGGAAACACTAGATATATTCATAAGTTTTACATTACATCATAAAAAGAAGAACTACTACAACAACATAATGTTTCCACAGTCCACACTATAATCCCCTCATAATATCCCTGCAGGTCATTCATAACTTACATCTTCATATCCTGGGAAAAATAAAACATAGAAAAGGGGTGAGCTCAAATGCCCAGTAAGGATAACAATATAGAGGAACATTCAAAAATAAGCATAAACATTTAAGGCAATGAATTACTAAAACAAAAGCTTTTTAAACTTGAACTTCAACATAGTATGGAAAAATTAAAATGAAATAATTCCATTTACTTGTTCACATGGATATTCTACTAATCGAATAATCACATGCAATATCAATAACCACTTTCATAATGTTGGAATGCATAATGCTAGACTATCATAACCACATAGAAAAGGCCTCGTGCCAAGAATACAAATAAGATTTTTGCCAAGGCCTTGTGCCAAGACACTAGTTTGTCTCATGAGACCTACCAATGCATCGAGGAGCTATAGAGGGCTCCACCCGTCACATATTAAGTCCAATGCATTCCCATATGAAAAGGTTTAAACATAACATAAACATTCGTATTAAAACTAGCATACGAAATGTTAATACTTTCACCATAAACCATGAATGGTATAAAAATATCACATCCACAGTCAAACATATCACAAAACCTTCAATACAATATAAGAGTTTTGTATCATAATAAATCAACTTCAAATAAGCGTAAAATCCGTCAAAGGATGTTGACATAGATGAAATCAAAACACTTTTTAGAGAAATATCTCTTTCTATTTTTGAAATCATTTAAGAGCCATATAAAATAAAACATTTTCTTGAAAATATTCTTATAAGCTTGTAAGGGAAGCTTTGACGATTTTATAACGGCGGAAAATAACCGCACCCGCCGTATAAGTTGAAAAAAACATTCTTATCTTAATTCTGTCGAAAAGGTTAAAAAGCACCTTGTTTGGAAAACGACGGAAAGATTCCCTTATAAACCTATTATAAAAAGTCAAATAAGGGTATAAATGACTTTAACCCATATTCTTTTAAATATTAAAAATGTTTTGAAATACATTTTGAAGAAACATGGACGTGGATGATAACAAGATCCCAGTAGATTATTACGTATAAACAACCTCAGATAATGAAGAGATTGTGAAATAACCCTTACCTTGTACTTTTCCTTTGTTGGGGTAGGTTAACCTCCTGTATAATGGTGAAATAATTGTTATTAAATTATACAAGAATCATATACATTAATATGATATCATATATGATCTTTTAACATTGCTTTATTAATAATATCTTAGTATTATCGTCGTTTCGGGTGATAATCGATTCGTTTTTATTAAATGTTTGGTTACGGAAGACATGTTTGTAATGGATAGATTATATCTTATTCATAATAATAATGATATTAACATTATTTTTAACCCTAAAATGAGAATAAGACTTGAATGGATATGATGGAGAATGAATCTCATCGCGTTCGTGGAGACGGTAGTCCGTACGTACGCACGAACACTACTTCCATTTAATTTTTATTTTAAAATAATCGAATCCAAATGATACATAGGTATATTACTATTCCTGTATAATACAATATTTTATATATGTTACTTAAGTTCATTAACACCATCCTTTATACGTTCCATGTGTGGTATGAACGAGTTATATCATTTTAAGGGGGCGGTAGTCCGCACTTCCTCAAATGAAATTATCGTATGTATATACAACATGAAACGGATAATGGTATGAAATAAAATGGAATTACAGAAGCTTATATAAAAAATATATATCATTAATATCATATTTAATTATAGTGCCATCATAATGGCCACCATGAGAGGCGGTAAGATGTATTTGAACAATCATCGTTTCATGAGGCGTTAGTTTTCCATCCACAGAAACATTATGTTCATCATCCATTAGATGGAGTTGTGTGTATGTGTAGTTTGAATCCTTCTTATAACAACATCCTAGTATATTTTGGATACTGGTGTTGTTACAAAAGAAAGGAAATAAAAAGAGTTTGGGGGTTGGAGAAGCAAAATAAATGAAAATAATTTAAGAGAAATCGTTACCTTTAATTTAGGTAACTCACTTTGGTTGGAACCAAAGGACTTATTGAAACGCTTTATTCCTAAGGGGAAGCTTCAAGGAGGAGGAGAGGGATGTGGGGAGCTTATTTGGGCAGGGTTTGGATGAGCCAAGTGGCTTGAGAGGTGTGAGGAATGAGTAGAAGTGGTCTCCTTTTATAAGGGAGAGAAGGGGATCTTTAGGAAAGAGTGAAAGTATTACTTTATAATATAATTATATTCGGTTTATAATGGTCCAAAAATCATTGAGGTCGAATATAATATGACTCAATTTCTAAATAACATCAACCAATAAGAATTGGACAGGTTTTAGATAATATTTTAATCATTATAATCTTATTTATTTAAATGGTTTATTAATGAGGTAAACATTGCATCATTATTGTGTCATTAATAATTTAAATTATTTGATGTCTAAAAATTATAAATAAAATATCATTATGTAGGAAATCTTTTCAGATTTCTAATGAATATTTATAATCGAAAATCCAACATGTATAACCCTATGTAAAAATTTCTCTTCTAAAAGATGTAAGCTTATGCCATTTTTATTTTTATTTTAACTTTATTAATATAATGTGTCCCTACCACATACAAGTGGCTCCAAGGGGTCCCCAAATCGACCCAAGGATGACCATGGTCGGGTATGTGTCCACAAATAAGGTTAGGACATGTTTTAGGGTAATTTTGTATTATTATAATATTATTTTTTAACCCTTATTTACCGGATTTACCCTTTAACCATGGTAAATAAAATATTTACCGCAGTAATTATTCAAAATGTGTAAAAATAAAAGTTACCTATTTACATAATTTGGAAATAATGATTCCAAATATGTAATCCATTTTTCCAAATTCGAAACACAGAAGTGGAAGAAATTAATTTAAAATTAATTCCCGTTGTTAAAATAAAAAGCGTGTTTTTAATAGATAATAACTATCAAAAGATTGACACTTGTTTATGTCTGATTTAATTGTGAAATTATGTCCAATGAAAAACATTAAATTAAATCGTAAAAATATATTCTAAATATACTTTAAAACCACTAAAATTCATAATTTATCAATATTAATTATTTTGATTAAAAAAGTTGTTTTTAATTAAAATTTATTAATTTTCACTATTCATCAAAATATAAAAGTTATCCGAAAAGTACCAAAATTTCACCCTAGGCTAATTTCAATATTCCGAATCCAAAAATGAAGTCCATTTTGAAATATAAAATATATATGATTTCAAAAATTAGATATTACTATTCACAACGGTTAGTTTAATTAGTTGTGGTGTGTGTTAGAACTCGAGGTTGCGTACAACACACGCTATCGCATTATTCGAAGGGAAACGTACCGTGGAAGCTTGGGGTGTTACAAATCCCCATAAATAATAACATTACATGAAGCTTAAAAATAATTAATATAAAAATATTAATGGCATAATATCTCAATGTTATAGTATATACATACCATAAAAGAATATAATTACATAACATAACAGGCTTCTCAAAGAATCTAAACTAAGACAAACTTCTCTTACTAATTTTGTTTATATTGAAACGTAAGCCCCATTAAAGTGAGATACAAAAATTTATATTTTCATCCTAATGATTCTAATTAATATAATCATAAAATACATCCATGTATAATATACACACCACATACAATAAATATGTGGTGAACATGGTTTATGTCTCATAGAAAATAAAAGTGAGCTGGAAATCCCTTTTCTCAAGTCTTGAATTTTATTATACTCATTAAATCCTCATGTATAATAAATATATGTTTATTATGAATATATTAATGAAATATATTCATTTATATCATAAAATATATTATTTTTTAGGACCTTTTATAACCCATTTATTAACAATTCGCTGTTAAAGATACGTTTTGGGTAACAACCGCATTGTTTTTTGTATATTTTTTGATTTGATATATTTTTTGTCATAATAATTTTATAATCATTTAATTATATCAATAATTATAATAATTATATAATTATCATATATATTAATTATATATTTATTTATAAAAATCTATAAAATCTATAAATAGGAAATGAAATACATAGTTCATGGAGACAACAAGCCATACATACACAAGAACGCTGTTTCCATTTGGATGTCAGATTAATGAAATAAAATAATAAGAGATATTATCGTTAAAAAATATTTTTTATGTCACATATATCACATAATTTTATTAAACCCATCATTAATACATTCAATGTAAATATTTAGTGACTCATATCGCTTCGTGAGGTGGCAGTCCTCCATACACACGAATGACATTATCATATTCCCCCAAAATGGAAAGCATGGTGTGTGTGATATAATAATTAAAGAATCTTAATAAAATAATTTATATCATAAATATAATAAAAAAATATTTAAATCATTATTCCATACCTTTACAGATGGTAATACAGAGATGAACGACATCAATTCGTGAGGTGGTAGGCCATTGTATACACGAATGATTATTTGATAACCCATTTGATGCAATTAGGTGTGGTTTCAGGTAATAATGTTAACATAAAAAATATAATTATATTTTATATAATTATTTTATTATAAAATAATGATATAAAAATAATTAAATGGGTTTGTGGAAGAAATAAACGAAAAATGTTCATTGATGAACATTTCGTGTTCTTTGGGTATTTTCTTTTGGTTTACACCAATGGCCTTCCTTGGTAAGATATATGCCTAATGTAAGGATTATTGGATTATATTAAATAATTTTAAATGTTATTTTTTCATGTATTGGACTAACCAATAGGTTTTTAAGATGTGATGATAGAGGAAGTGTTGGTGGCATTTTATAATGGAGTTGTGTGACAAACATGTAATTTTTTTAAAGATAGGATTCGAAACATGTTTTTTAGATGTAATGAAGATACAATAATGGACCAATATCTACCATGGAATGTATATAGTATTAATATTTCCCTAAAATTGGTTTTTATATGTTTCTATGCTATATTTCCCATTAAATGAAAAGTTTATTCTCTTAGTAATCTTCTTTTTCACCCAATCCCCAAGATTAATTTTAACTTTTATTAGTAATCATTATTGTAGAAATAAATTTTTACTTATTATAAATTATATATTATTCTGATTAAAAATATGGAATCCAATTTTTACATTTCCACTAAAATAATCGAATGAAATTAATTTAAAATTTAATCATGTAGACATGATGAGACAACGAGTTTTTATAGTGAAAAAGTTCAAATGTTTGAAATATTTTTATATATAACTTCAATGTAAAATTAATTTAAATGACTTAAATTGGAAATAATTATATATAATTAAACTAATTATAATTTAAAAAAATTTAAAATATAATTTATCTTTATAAATAAATTTAATAAAAACACAGTTTTTGTTTAAAATTATGTATTTTCTAATATTCATTAAGAAATGAATTATATCACAAAAATCCCAAAACATCATCCTAAGATAATTTTGACATTATAAATTCAAAAAATAATTTTATTTAATCACGTGATATTTATTTATGTTTTAAAAATTAATTTTATTATTGTTCACAGAAAGACATAAAACGAGTTGTTTGTTACGAAAATCATATTTTCAAAACATTTATAATTTACCAAAGTTTGTATACTTAATTATAATTATGTTTTATTTATATAAAACCATTATAAATTATTTTTAAAAATTATTTATTACTATTCTTATGACTAAGATTAATTTTTAGTTCATAACAATCTATTTTCAATATTTATAGTAATAAAATGATGTTTCATAGAAACTCTGTGTTGCATGTAACACGAGATGAATCTGGTGGTGTCTGAAATAAAAGATTAAATTGGTGTTGTGTATAAGGAAATAGAATAAATAAATTTAATTTATTCGAAAAAAACAAAAAAAACATGGGGTGTCAAACATAAATATTTCCTTTTTTGTAATTTAAATTATATTATCACACCATATCATAGAGCACAGTACCCTAAATTATTTATATAATTAGGAAATAGTTGAGTGGTATGAATGCCCTTCCCACAAAAACTAATAAGTTTCATGTCCATAAAGGTGAGGGAATAATGGGGTGGTGAAATGAGTTGTTGATGAGTTTTTGTCCTGGGTGGGATAATTATTGTTGCATATGGTATAATGACAGTTTTATTTTATAATAGGAATGGCAGTTTTATGATGAATATTGATTAAAAATACCTGACATTAATAAACACAATCTTATTATTTTCTCATTCCTATATACATGGATGTTTAATTGGTTATATAAGAGGATATATATGGGCTATATAGGGAGATATATAGTTATATCAGATGGAGGAATTATCTCTATAAATTGATGATGAAAATACATATTGGTTAAATAACATTCTTAAGATGGAAGGTTGTCCAAAGAGTCCCATAATTGAGGTTCATTTGATGTTTATTATCTAATAGCTTCTAGTTAGTTTAGGAATTTTTTTTCTCTCTCATGAAGTTAATGAGTTGGAAGTTCTTGGTGCCATTATTTTTTAATAAAATGGTATTTATTATTTGATGTGTTATATATTTTAATGGTAGTCTATGCTAGGTATTTTCAGTAAAAAATTATTTCATATATCTACAAAATAATCATAAGCTTGACGAGTATATTTTGGGTTTGGGAGTTCCTTTTTATATGCATTAAAAAGTATATAACTCTCTTAATGACCATTTGGTTTGTTATATTCTAATTTTAAAACTGGTTTTTATTTTCCTATATCATTATTTAACAAATTTACTTGGGCATAAGAAAATGGGTGTTTTTAATTAGAGAGTGATGACCGAGTCCCATGCATCACATAGAAAATATTCTTACAAAACAATTACAAACCATTATAATGTTTATTATGAAATATGTAATGATATTAATTGTTAAAACACATTGCATAATCATTATCCACAACTCTTTTAAGGTATTAGTTTTTCTGTTTAATCTTTGATCACTTTTCATAATTTTTTAGTTAGAATTTTCATTACTATGGTACCATCTCTCAGTGGATTCATGATTAGTACATACAGATCCTATACTATAATTTTGTAGTTTTATTTAATATCATGTGTATAAATATATAAACATGATAACCCATAGGAAGTAATGACACCATTTAGGTGGAAAATTTTAGACACTATTGGTGAGGAGGTGCACTTAGTAGGAGACATTGATTTGTTAGAATAAAAAATTCATTTTCCCATGTTTTTATTTTATCACTTTAGTTTAAGTTTAATTTTATTTATCATATTTTCTTTGGTAATTTTTTTTGGTTTTTAGAGAAGATACATAATACAACACGAGTGAACACATCTTCTTTTACACATATGTTTTACATCTAGTATATCGAATCGATAAAATACAATTGAAGATCTAACAAAAAGACGAATGATTCCCACAACCATTCTGATGTGATTATTATAAAATCATTAATGAACTAGAGCTTAATTTCAATGAGTCATGTCATGATTTTTATAGGATATAAAAGGAAGATAATGAATCAAAAGAGAAACCCATGAATTAAGAGGTTTTTTTTGGAAAATATGAGGAAACATTCAATGGGGAAGCTTAGATTGAAGTTCAATAAAATGTTACCTCTAATGATGAGGATGAATATGATATAGAACCCTTGGAGGATAGTAATAGTTTCTAAACAAAAGGATATAATAAGTGAATATGACTTAATATATGAATTGAATAAAAATTTTTAGGTAATGCCGACTTAAAGAGAGACAAATAATAAAGATATTGATGAGAATTAGTGAGATGAAATTTTAGAAAAGGAGTATTATCTAGTTTTTATATCCTAAAAATATGTTATTCATCATCTAAAAATATCACAACTTTGGTTTTTTTATATAATTTTTTTGTAATTCGGTTTCATTGATATGGTGGAGAAGAATAACATTGGATTAGTAGAATCTTTTGTCTTGGTTAAATACAGACTAGGTAACTTCTTTACAAACTATTATTACATGAAAAAAGTTTAAATTTATAGATTAAGTGTAATACCCCAGGTAAATAAAGAATATGACATTTTTATATTTATCCATATTTGTGAATAAAATATTAATATTACTTTAAAGGGGATGCTATGCTCGATGGCGTACCCGATACGCAAAAACGAGTTTCTTGGGAATCTTACGTTGCACTCTAATAATAAAATAACATTATTTTAAATAGTAGTTAACTCCTAGCCGTTGTAATGGTGGTAATGAACAGAACTAAATAAAAAATGATAATATATGTTTGTCAAATATTTTTACTATTTACAATAAATTTTAGTGGATTAAAAATGTCAATGAATCTAATTTTAAGCGTAGACATTCTAATATTCTTTAAAAGGTTGATTGACCGCTTTTGAAGGAGAACCTCTTTTAAATCCACTTTTTGAAAATTTTATGTGTTATATTTGACAAAATAAAATTGTTATTTAGAATTGGGACATCAAAATTTACTTTGTGCAAATTGTTTGTATCTTTCCGATAAAGTTCATTTTTTAATGAATAGTTAAAAATGTTGTATTTAAATTCCAAACCTCTTTTTAATCTAATTTATTTATATGATTAGATTATCTTTTGAATTTTTTTTAAAGTAAAATTAGAATATATTTTTACCATTTTATCCAATAACGTAATTGGAATTAATTTTACTTTGAAATTGGACTTAACCTAGTGTCAATCATTTGATACTTATTATTTCATAAAAACACGCTATTTGCTCTGACAGTGGGAATTAATTATTAAATAAATTAATGAAACTAATATATTTTGAATTTTTTAAAATATAAATTATTTTTGAATTCGGAATATCAAATATAGCTTAGGGTGATGTTTTGGTATTTTTCTGAAAAACTTCAATTTTTTATTAATAGTGAAACCACTAAGTAGTACTTATAAAAACCGATTTTCCGTTTAAATGAAATTTTACCGCCTCTGTGTTTTGAATTTAAAAAATCCGACATACATGGTTGTAATTAAGAAGTAAAATGTGGTTCAATGGTATTAAAATAATTTTTGGTGAGTAATAACTTATTATGTTTTTAATCGCGATTAGAGGTAATTAGTGTAGTGTAAGGTAAAAATAAAGTATTAATAATATGAGATGAGCTTGACACATGTCTTAACCTCATTTGATGTGTCATGTACGACCAATAAAATCAATGGTTCATCTTGGGGACCCCATGGAGCCACTTTGGTTGGGAAATGACATAAATAACTTTTTATTTAATGTTAAAGTAAAAATGACACAAACATGAGATGTTTTACTAAAACAATTTTTACATGGGGTTATAAAAGTCATATTTTTGACTATAAATATTAATTGGAAAGCTAAAAATCTCTCCTACATCATGATAGTTTTTTTATAATTTTTAGACATTAAATATATTAAATTATTTATGACGTCATGACGATGCAGCGATTACCTCATTAATAAAGGATTTAAATAAAATGAAAAGATAGTGTAAACTCTATGACCTAAACATGTCCAAACAATATTGTATGGGTATATTTCTAACCCTTATCACCTTATCCTTTAAATATATCAATTTGGGACCTTTTAAATCTGATACTCATTGTAAAATAAAGGAAGTTTTCTTTACTTTCCAATAGTGCCCCTCCTCTCCTCATATAAAAGGCCCCCAACTCTACCTCCTTAACCACAATTACAAAGCCTTTGGCTCAGCCAACCCCTGACCATTTTGTATATCCACATACCTATATAACTCCTTGAAGCCTCACTTTGGGCAGAAGTCTTCCCAAGGAAGCCTTTGAGCTCAAACCAAAGGGAGTTACCCGATTTTAAGGCAATGTCTTCACTTGAGTCCTTTTGTTTTATTTTGCTTCTCCAACACCCTAAAATCTTTTTATTAATTTTTTTGTAACAAATACAGTATATTAAATATAATAGTATGTTTTTATAAGAAGTATTTTAGCTACACTTACACACACCTTCGTCTAATGGTTAAAGAACATAATGTTTCTGTGGTTGGTGATTTTCTGCCTCACGAAACGATGATTGTTCAATATTCTTTTAACACCATTAAAGGTGTCCATTATAATGTCACTATATTTTATATATGATATATATGGTATTTATGTTTACTATATTCTTCTGTATTTTATATTTAAATCATACCTTTATTCTTTTCATGTTGTGTAAATGCGGTAATTTCATATGAGGAAGTGTGGACTACCGCCCCCTCAAGTGATGTGACTCGTTCATGCAATACATGGAATGTATAAAGAATGAAATTAATAAACATATGTGACCTATATAAAATATATATTATACTGGAATTATAATATATATAAATATAATTTATTTTTAATTCCATTAATATGACAAAAAAAATGATGAAAGTAGCGTTCATGCGTACGTACGACCTACCGTCTCCCTGAACAGTGCTTTTCATTTTTTATCTCCAAATGATATGGAATAGTATAAAATTAATATGTACTGGATATATATGATATTTTAATCCTTAATAATATTCTGGAAATTATATAATTATAACTGCATGGACAATCATTTTTCAAACAAGTTCATTTTTGACTCATGTACCAAACATTGGCAAAAATGTCTGATATGAACTAACATTATTAAACAATTATTATAACATTATAATATGTGATATGAACTGAATAATAATATTTAAAGTAGGTCTTTAGGCAATTATAAATTGACTAAATTTTATTATTCAAGAATATAATGAAATGAACAAGACAAGTCGGACTTGAGGTAAGGGATCCTACTCCTCTCTTTCTTTTTAAGTACACTCTTTTATGTCATTCCTTTTAAAGATCATCTTTCTTGTTATTAGGATGTTATTTTATATTAATATTACTGTAATTTTTATGTTCCTATGATTAGAGACCCTATTCTCTCTCATCAATCCATTTTGGAAGTTTTGAGTGGCGCCGTTAGGCTGCCGATTTTTCATAAGAGATCTAACCCCTCTCTTTCATTTTAAGTACTCTCCTTTATGTCACTTCTTTTAAGCTCCTCTTTGTTATGTTGGGGGATGTTATTTTATATTCCTCTTTCTGTAAACTTAATGTTAATATGTTGAGAGACCCTATTTGATCTCATCAATCCATTTTTTTAAGTTTTAGGTGGCGCCGTTAGGCTGCCGAGTTTTCGTAAGGGATTTTTCATCTCACTTTTATTCCCATGAGATTTATGCTACATTTTCCACAATTTCCTTTGAGTGGTGTATGTACTGCCCATTATTTTACTCATTGTGTAATATACTTTCATTTATGAGTATTTACATCAATGTTTTATTTTCCTTCTTTCACAGGGTGTATGTTTCGAAAGATACCCATGTCGGTAAGGGAACCTCTCACCCTCCACTTTTTAAAAGACTTATTTTGTTATGTCTTTTAATTCACATAATATTATGTTGGGATATGTTCTTCTATATCCTTATTGATTTAAATTTTATGTCCATTTGATGAGATACCCTTTTTATCTCTCATCGACTCATTTTCTGAATTTTGTAGTGACGTCGTTAGGCTGTCAAATTTTTGCAAGGGAACTTCTTAACCCAAATTTGATTCTTTGGGATAAACTTGTACTCCTTGAATAAGTCATTATATGAATATGTGTGAATAACCTCTGATTATTCTACACTTAATATCCACTTATATTTGGTGTATTTGTTTTTCACACATAATTATGTAATTTATTTATCCTTAAACCAAGGATACCGTCTTTGTATGGGACTTCGTCTCAATATCCTTTCATTGAGGAATATTTTATTTTATACACAACCTTCTTTTATACGGTGTATAAACCCCTTTGACTTTTACGTTTATCCAAAAGTAATATTTTTTTATACGAAGAGCTTTACAAAACGACAAATGGGAATGTTTTTGTCATACTGATGCAGCGACAATGACTTCTCCGCCACCGTGACCATTATTTGAGTTTCGGCTTCCTCTACAAGCCATACCTTCTTTTTAAAAGAAAAATAATTACCATGTTTTACTTTTATTTTAGTTTGGTGTTGAAAATGGTTTTAATAATGTTTTTATATCAATGTGTTGTATTGATATCTTGTGATTGAAAATTGGAAATGTTATGTTTCCTTAGGCATGTTTTATGTGATAAAATTATGTTATGGTTCATGGGAAATATTATGAAGACGGGTGGTTCCGTGATAAACTAAGGGCGGGTGAGCCCGATATTGCTCTCCAATGTATTGGGTAACTCGAAGGAGTGAAACGTTAAGGTTTCTCCAACGAGATTTGGGGAATATACTATGGTGGGTATTCCAAACGTAACCAAGAGGGTTACTCCCTACATAAGAATGTTATGAATGCCTCAAGTTACCTTTTATGTCTTATGATTTCTATGATTTATTCATGATTTGATGAGGTATGTTAAAGTGCCTATGTTTTATGTGTAAAGTATTATTTCCCTCTTATATATATATGAACTCATGTTTCCTTTCCATATTTTTATAACCCTTACTGAGCTTTTTATGCTCATCCCAAGTTTTTTTTGAATTGTTTTTCACAGGTCAAAGGAAAGGTACATGATATGATGATAGTGTCAAAGAAGTGTCAAGAAAGAATCCATGTTTAATTTTAAATATGTTTCTGTTGATGGAAAAAATGAATACTATCTTTATGTAACCACTTTGTTTAAATGTGGAATGTAATGCAAGTTTTATGATCTAATTCTATAAAACTCTAATCCTGAAAAGATCCTCAATGTGTAATCTTGTATTAACTCAAGATTAAGTAAGGTTTAAGGTTGGGGCCTTATAGTTGGTATCAGAGGTCCTTTTAGACAACTTTAGGGATTAAGAGTTTTTGTTAGACGCATGATTAGTCCCTATATCTATTAATTCAGTTAAAACCTTGTTTTATAACTTTTTTAGGTCATGTAAAGTCGGTTACGAATGGAAGGAGAAGGATCTCAAATGAAATTCCTATCTCTTCCTGATGACATGCTTGCAATAATTATTGCAAAGTCTTGTTTGGATGATTGTGAAACTTTTTCTAGCATACAACTCACTTTCAAGCAGTTGTTTGAGAACTCAGACACCTCCACTATACCTCGTTATCATCGTGGATCATGGGTTGTTTTTAGACAAATACTATTTTCACAATATTCTCATATTTTCAAGGAATGTAAATATTATCAAGGTATTTTCAAATATTTTACCTTATCACAAGAATTTGAGGCATATTATGATTTTAAAAATGGTGCTGAGGAAGGAGACCCCTGCGCAACCTATTTATATATGATTTTAAAATATAGTCTCTCAGCACATTATTATGGTATTTTAAAAGGACCAATAATAGAATGTTTCAACTCAAATTCTATCTGACTATTTTATAGAAATCATGTTTTATCAGATGTTTTGGAATTATATGTCATTCAGGATTATTTTACAAAACTGTTTTTCTATGAACACCTATATGACCCATGTTGTACAAGGTGTATTTGGATGGAGGAAGCAAATGATTTTGAAAGATCTCTAAATCATTATTGTAATGCATGGGACTTCTACCTACGTGAGCAAGATGACGATGAAACTGAGTGGATGCCATGATCAAGGTATGATGTTATTCATTTTGGGAATAATTTTATTTTATCTTATGGTGGTGAAATAAGACTTCAAGAATTAAGATGTTGAGATCATAATGAATTTGGATGAAAATGAGAGGTATAATGAAACTATATAAGTTAAAAAATTTTAGGGTTATTTTTGGAGTTTTATAAAAAGGACATCACACAAAACGTGTGACAACCCGTCACGTTGGAAAGAGCTGCGGGAATCGAACCCACAACCAAAGTGCAACTGGTATTTATCACCTACCACTGGACTACGTGAAGTCCCTGGTTAGTTTGACTGATTCTTTTTAGTTATATGATTTTATGAATTAAGAGTAAGTTGATTTTGGGTTATCTATGGAAATTTATTAACCTATCACGGAGGATATGTGATTAGGCTAATTACTTTTCAATACGATACATTAAGAGCAACTGATGTAGTTTGGAGATAAATGATACGATTTAACTTGGAAGAATATGTGACTAAATCCTTCAAATATTTGTGTTTCAATCTTAGTTTGGTTTACTTTGAAGAATTTTATGAGAAAATTGTTTATCGAATGGTCCTCGTTGAACTTTGGGTTTTGTTGGACAAATTTTGGAGATTAAGAATAGATTTTCTTTTTATAAAGGGTTATCCTTTTCTGGATTATCTGATCTTATAGTAACCTTTTTGGTTTTGGTTTTGGTTAAAGTCTAAAGACATGAGAAGTATATAGTTCTCTTTTGTGGATTAGGTGATTCTCTAGAATTTGATTATAGTACTCTTAATGTGAACAAGTCCTCCTAAATACTCGTCTTTTGGAGAAAATATGAGTTTGTGTAAGGAATCTAATAAAAGTTGAAAGTCAACATGATAAGTGATTATGTATCCTTATGAATAAATTCCTCAATAAAAATTAACTTAAATTTTTTTTAGTCAATTAACTTTTCATACTGGGGAATCGAATACCGTTTAACCCATCACAAGTTTGTGATTTTCTTGTGGTTAACTTTCTCCTAAACATGTTTTCTATCACTCTCCATCAGAACATGACCCTATGTTTTCTCCTCCATTTCCATGTTTTCCTACATGGAATCCTAGTATGGGTTAACTCGGGTGACCTCTGTACTTATATTTCTTTATTTTAAAGTGATTGTTTTACCAACTCTTGTTCCGATGTGGGACTTTCAAGGATGTTTCCAAGCTCAATTTTAAAATTGTGAGGACGCAATTCCCAAAAGGGGGGAAGGATGTAACACATAAGGTAAATAAAGAATATGACATTTTTATATTTATCCATATTTGTGAATAAAATATTAATATTACTTTAAACGGGATGCTATGCTCGATGGCGTACCCAATACGCAACAATGAGTTTCTTGGGAATCTTACGCTGCACTCTAATCATAAAATAATATTATTTTAAATAGTAGCTAACGCCTAGCCATTTTAATGGTGGGAATGAACAGAACTAAATACAAAATGATTATACATGTTTGTCAAATATTTTTACTCTTTATAATAAATTTTAGAGGATTAAAAATTCAAATGAAGCTAATTTTAAGCGTAGACATTCTAATATTCTTTAAAAGGTTGATTAACCGCTTTTGAAGGAGAACCTCTTTTAAATCCACTTTTCGACAATTTTATGTTTTATATTTGACAAAATAAAATTTTTATTTAGAATCGGGACATCAAAATTTACTTTTTGTAAATTTTCGATATCTTTCTGATAAAGTTCATTTTTTTAATGAATAGTGAAAAATGTTGTATTTTAATTCAAAACCACTTTTTATTCTAATTTATTTATATGATTAGATTATATTTTGAATCTTTTTTAAAGTAAAATTAGAATATATTTTTACCATTTAATCCAATAGTGGTCGTTGGAATTAATTTCACTTTGAAATTTGACTTAAACTAGTGTCAATCTTTTGATACTTATTGTTACATAAAAACACGCTATTTTCTCGGACAGCAGGAATTAATTATTAAATAAATTAATGAAACTAATATATTTTAAATTTTTTAAAATATAAATCATTTTTGAATTCGGAATATCAAATATAGCTTAGGGTGATGTTTTGGTATTTTTCTGAAAAACTTCAATTTTTGATGAATAGTGAAACCACTAAGTGGTACTTATAAAAACTGATTTTATGTTTTAATGAAATTTTACCACCTATGTGTTTTGAATTTAAAAAATATGACATATATGGTTTTAATTAAGAAGTAAAATGTGGTTCAATGGTATTAAAATAGTTTTTGTTGAAGAATAACTTATTATGTTTTTAATCGCGATTAGAGGTAATTAGTGTAGTTTAAGGTAAAAATAATGTTTTAATAATATGAGATGAGCTTGAAACATGTCCTACATTCATTGGATATGTCATGTCCGAACAAGATAATCCATGGGTCAACTTGGGGACCCCATGGAGCCACTTTGGTAGGGAAGTGGCATAAATAACTTTTTATTTAATGTTAAAGTAAAAATGACACAAACATGAGATGTTTTACTAAAACAATTTTTACATTGGGTTATAAAAGTCAGATTTTTGACTATAAATATTACTTAGAAATATAAAAATATTTCCTACATCATGATATTTTTTTATAATTTTTATTCATTAAATATATTAAATTATTTATGACATCATGATGATACAACGATTACTTCATTAATAAAGGATTTAAATAAAATGAAAAGATAATGTAAAATCTATGACCTAAACATGTAAAAAACCTATTGGATGGGTATATTGAGAACTTTTATCACCTTATCCTCGAATTATATAAATGTGGGACCTTTTAAATCTGAAACTAATTTTAACATAAAGGAACAATTCTTTACTTTCCAAGAGCGCCCCTCCAATCCACTTATAAAAGGCCCCACCTCTACCTCCTTACCCACACTTCCAAAGCCTTTGGCACAGCCAAAACCTGCCCATTTTGTATCTCCACATCCCTATATAACTCTTTGAAGCCTCTCTTTGGGCAGAAGTCTTCCCAAGGAAGACTTTGAGCTCAAACCAAAGGGAGTTACCCAATTTTAAGGTAATGTCTTCACTTGAGTCCTTTTGTTTTATTTTGCTTCTCCAACCCCCTAAACTCTTTTTATTAGTTTATTTTGTAACAAATCCAGTATATTAAATATAATAGGATGTTTTTATAAGAAGTATTTGAGCTACAATTACACACACCTTCGTCTAATTGTTATAGAACATACTGTTTCTGTGGTTGGTGATTTTCTGCCTCACGAAACGATGATTGTTCAATATTCTTTTAACACCTTTAATGGTGGCCATTATGATGTCACTATATTTTATATATGATATATATGGTATTTATGTTTACTATATGCTTATGTATTTTATATTTAAAACATACCTTTATTCTTTTCATGTTGTGTAAATGCGATAATTTCATATGAGGAAGTGTGGACTACCGCCCCCTCAAGTGATGTGACTCGTACATGCAATACATGGAATGTATAAAGAATGGAATTAATGAACATATGTGAACTATATAACATATATATTATACTTTAATTATAATATATATATATATATATATATCATTTATTTTTAATTCCATTAATATGACAAAAAAAATGATGAAAGTAGCGTTCAAGCGTACGTACGACCCACCGTCTCCATGAATGGTGCTTTTCATTTTTTATCTCCAAATGATATGGAATAGTATAAAATGAATATGTATTGGATATATATGATATTTCAATCATTAATAATATTCTGGAAATTATTTAATTATAACTGCATGGGCAATCATTTTTCAAACAAGTTCATTTTTGACTCATGTACCAAACATCAGAAAAAACGTCTGATATGAACTAACATTATTAAACAATTATTATAACATTATAATATGTGATATGAACTGAATAATAATCTTTAAAGTAGGTCCTTAGGAAATTATAAATTGACCAAAGTTTATTACTCAGGATTATAAATAAACGAACAAGACAAGTCGGACTTGAGGTAAGGGATCCTACTCCTCTCTTTCATTTTAAGTACATTCTCTTATGTCATTCCTTTTAAAGATCATCTTTCTTGTTATTAGGATGTTATTTTATATTAATATTACTGTAATTTTTATGTTCATATGATGAGATACCCTATTCTCTCTCATCAATCCATTTTGGAAGTTTTGAGTGGAGCCGTAAGGCTGCCGAATTTTCATAAGAGATCTAACCCCTCTCTTTCGTTTTAAGTACTCTCCTTTATGTAATTTCTTTTAAGCTGCTCTTTGTTATGTTGGGGGATATTATTTTATATTCCTATTTCTGTAAACATTATGTTAATATGATGATAGACCCTATTTTATCTCATCAATCTATTTTTGTATGTTTTAAGTGGCGCCGTTAGGCTGCCGAGTTTTCGTAAGGGATTTTTCATATTACTTTTATTCCTGTGAGATTTATGCTACATTTGCCACAATTTCCTTTGAGTGGTGTATGTACTGCCCATTATTTTACTCATTGTGTAATTTACTTTAATTTATCAGTATTTACATCAATGTTGTATTGTCCTTCTTTCACGGGGTGTATGTTTCGAAAGAAACCCATGTCGGTAAGGGAACTTCTCACCCTCCTCTTTTTAAAAGACTTCTTTTGTTATGTCTTTTAATTCACATACTATTATGTTGGGATATGTTATTCTATATCCTTATTGATTTAAATTTTTTTTCCATGTGACGAGATACCCTTTTTATCTCTTATCAACTCATTTTCTGAATTTTGTAGTCACGCCGTAAGGCTGTCAAATTTTTGCAAGGGAACTTCTTAACCCAAATTTGATTCTTTGGGATAAACTTTTACTACTTGAATATGTCGTTCTATGAATATGTGTGAATAACCTCTGATTTTATACACATAATATCCACTTATATTTGGTGTATTCGTTTGTCACGCATAATTATGTAATTGATTTATCCTTAAACCAAGGATACCATCTTAATATGGGACTTCGTCTCAATCTCCTTTCATTGAGGCATATTTTATTTTATACACAAAATTATTTTATAAGGTGTATAAACCCCTTTGAATTTTATGTTTATCCAAAAGGAATATTTTTTATACGAAGCGTTTTACAAAACGACAAAAGGGAATGTTTTTGTCATACGTATGCGGTGACAACAACTTCTCTGCTACCGTGGCCATTTTTTGAGTTTCAGCTTCCTCTACAAGACATACCTTCTTTTTAAAAGAAAAATAAATACCATGTTTTACTTTTCTTTTAGTTTGGTGTGGAAATGGTTTTCATAATGTCTTAATATCAATTTTTTATTTTGATATCTTGTGATTGAAAAGTGGAAATGTTATGTTTCCTTTATGCATGTTTTATGTGATATGATTATGTTATGGTTCTTGGGAATTATTATGAAGACGGGTGGTTCCGTGATAAACTATGGGTGGGTGAGCTCGATATATCTCTCCAATGCATTGGGTAACATGAAGGAGTGAAACGTTAAGGTTTCTATGAAGAGATTTAGGGAATATACTGTGATGGGTATTCCAAACGTAACCAAGATGGTTACTCCCTACGTAAGAATGTTATGAATGCCTCATGTTACCTTTTATGTCTTATGATTTCTATGATTTATTCATGATTTTATGAGGTATGTTAAAGTGCCTATATTTTATGGGTAATGTATGATTTCCTTCATATGTATATATGAACTCATGTTTCCTTTCCATATTTTTATAACCCTTACTGAGATTTTTATGCTCATCCAAAGTTTTTTTGAACTTTTTTTCACAGGTCAAGGGAAAGGTACATGATATGATGATAGTTTCAAGGAAGTTTCAATAAAGAATCCATGATTTATTTTAAATATGTTTCCGTTGATGGAAAAAAATGAATATTATCTTCATGTAACCACTTTTTTTAAATGTGAAATGTAATGCAAGTTTTATGATATAATTCTATAAAACTCTAAAACTAAAAAGATCCTCAATGTGTAATCTTGTATTAACTCAAGATTAAGTAAGGTTTAAGGCTGGGGCCTTATATTAAGAACATTAAAAAATAACATTTGAAGAATAAACCCAAATTTAAATATTTACTTTATTAGGAATTAATTTTTATGAATGAATTTTTAAGAATTTAGGATTGGTTTAAGAAATATTCTTTAGGATGTAGATTCAATAATCCCATTCTATTTGGATCATAAATATATTGATCCTTATTAATTCATTGGGACAATTTTTATTATTAATTTTCAAAATAATGAAGGAATATATTTGAGGAAATAAGAAGGTTTAAAAAGGATGGGAGAAGTGATTCAATTGATATGTATATAGTTAATTGAATTTCCCATATCTATTATTTTCTATATACATATTCACATGAAATTAGAGACTAAGTTAATTTTTATGTCACACATATATTTTATTCTACATTAGATCTATAATGAAAAATGTTTTTAATAATCCCATCATTCTATGGTTTATATATCATTTTTATAAGGTTAATTGAGTATGATGGTGAATGAAATAATAATTATAATAATAAAAGTATTAAGTTAAATAATTATTATTTTTATATATTTACTATTTTATGTAGGTGATATTCATATAATTGTTTTCCATTATTTTATTTTCATAATTTTATATTAATTTATTTTTTATTACTATTCATGTCATAACTGATTATATAATCATTTTGAATCCTACTCTTAAGACTTTTCTAATCTATTTTTTTCATATTAATATTTATACCTTCTTACGTTGAATATAAACAAGGAATTTTGACTACTATAACATCCATTGATATCATATCAAAACTATGAGAGAAAAAAGTAATATTAAAATGATTGGTCAATTTTGTAGTTTATAAATTAATAACTCTAAGAACTACATTTACATTTAATCTTTCTTTTGAAACCTATAGAAACAAAAAATTACATTAAAAGGGTGGCCAAATTATAATCTAATTTTTCATTAATAATATATAACAAATATTTTATCATATTTTATAATGGAATATTTGTAAAAGAAAAGGATGTTTCATGGTGGGAAGGGGGTGTTTTTATTAAAAAAATAGAGATTAAACATATTACCATTAGGTATGGGGGAATGGTTTTTATATTCGAATTCATTGTGGTTTAGTTTCTAACCATTGAAAAATAATAAAATTAAAAATAAATAATCCATAATAGAAGAAAAGGAAAAAATTATTGAAGACAATGGAATTAAATAGAAAATGAAATTTGGGAGGTTATTATTGAAAATAGGGTAAGTAATTTATTATTCTTATTAATAACATTTTCAATTATTGAGTTAGGGAAGATAATTATAGGGTGATATGGTTTTAGGAGGGGGAATTTTAATTTGAGAATTATATTTTTTATCAATCATTATAAAATATATTTTATCCATAATTTTCAACTTTTTTGAATTTATACATTAATTACCTACCAACCCTCATCCTTTGAGTCATTGAATCATTTTTTTGGAATAATACATTATTAATGTTGATAATTTTCTTGAAGGGGTGGTGATATTGGATTCTCTGAAATACCATGGTTTAGATGCATGTACTCAAGGATTGATCATAGATCTGTCAAATGTACCTTGAACAATAAGAGAAATTATTCTACGAAATTAGTTCTCAAAGTGTAATGCATAATAAAAATATTTAGAAATACATGAATGAATGTTAAGAGAAGTATAACCCATTAAAGTGTAAATGTAAAATTCATGGTTAATTTATTATCTCAAAAAATTGAAGTAGAAGAAATATTTCAAGGACGTGTCTTGATTGTTTATATAGTATTGATAATTGTTTTATTTTATAAACTATGATATCTAAACCATGTTTGTTTGGGTTTATATTGGGAATATATGGATATTTTATGCTTCAATACTAGAAAAAGTTTATATATTGGTGGAATTTATATCTTAATTTCATTTATTAAATTTCATTATTGATTATATTAATTTTATTATTAAAATAATAATTCAAAACCTATGAAATTATTTTAAAATATGGTTATGGAAGTAAATGTGGATATTTAATATTTAATAGATTTTGGAGATTTTTTTGGGGATGGTTATTTGATAAATGAAATTTGATGGAATTTGAAAATATTGTTAAAAAATTGGGCTATCCATACCTAGACAACTAGTGAATGGATATACATATATAGAAACAGGTGAAATGGTGGCATAAGGCCATGGAGAAATATAGGATCATCAACATAGAACTATAATGGTCACCCTATATGAATGGGAGTAGTCAATGTAATATGTGGAAACAACATATTTTGACAATGGTAGTTGTAGGGAGCACCTTATATTATTAACAAGCTGCCATTAAAAAGAAATGTACAATGTTAGATCAAATATATAATGACCCATAATTATCATACATATATATTATACACTAATAGATGAATGCTTATTTCATTACATAACAAACCATTCTATAATGTTATTGGTCTAGTGCCTTTGGAAATTTGGATAAATAATCAATTGGTTTATAGGTAAACTAAAATATCTACCACTAAGTTATTGATAACTAGAACCCTTCATAGGAATATCATACATAATACCTTTCCTTATAACCTGAGGGAAGGAAACATAAGAAATGGTGAGCCCACATTTCTTGTATTGTTAAACACGAGAGTTATCAACATAACATGATAATAAGGGTATAGAGACAAGATAATAACATTTGAGAACTACACCCTTCGTATTATAGATCATTAAAAAGATTATTTGAATTAATATTGATAGTTTATAAGACATTATTCATTAATTAATCAAAGAACATAATCTATGGTAGTATTACATTGGCATAAGTCATAGAACTATGGCATACACATAATTATATAAAATCACTTCCTTAGTAGTCATGAATTGTATTCAAAATTGTCATAGTGGAATAGACTCCCTCCCCAAACCATTTCTGTAGTCATGATTAAATCCCAATAATATCATTGAAAAAAAAATTCCCGTCCTAAAATGTGATTACACACTACGTCAAAATAAGCATTTAGAGGCGGTTTTTTTTGCGTTTCGCGGCGGTTTAAACCGCCGCTAAATGGATTGGCGGCGGTTTTCAAAAACCGCCGCTAAATGTGGCGTCGGGAAACTATTCGCGGCGGTTTTCAAAACCGTCGGAACGTTTCGCGGCGGTTTTTTAGCGGCGGTTTAAACCGCCGCTATTTGAATTTTTTTTGATTTTTTTTTTGATTTTTTTTGAATTTTTTTGAATTTTTTTGAATTTTTTTGAATTTTTTATTTTTTGTTTATTTTATTATTATTATTTCTTTATTTCGTTTATTATTTCTTTATTTCGTTTATTATTTCTTTATTTCGTTTATTATTTATTTATTTCGTTTATTATTTATTTATTTCGTTTATTATTTATTTATTTCGTTTATTATTTATTTATTTCGTTTATTATTTATTTATTTCGTTTATTATTTATTTATTTCGTTTATTTATTTCGTTTATTATTTCGTTTATTATTTCGTTTATTTATTTCGTTATTTATTTATTTATTTATTTATTCCGTTTATCATTTATTTATTCCGTTTATCATTTATTTATTTCGTTTTTTATTTATTTCCTTTTTATTTTATCTAATTCACTTTTATTTTATTTAATTTCGTATTACTTTATCCATGCATGCATGCACATGCCCATGCAGCTGCCTGCATGGCAGCTGCCCATGCACATGCCCATGCAATATAAATAAAATCTGCGTCTGGTGAGATTTGAACCTCTGACCTCTTGCTTATTATTCAAAGACTTTACCACTCCAGCAAGCCCGCCATGTTGTTAATAAACAGAATTTAATATACTTATATATATTAATTGAAAAAACAAATAATACATAACTAATAGATAATAAATAATAAATAATAAATAATAAATAATAAATAATAAATAATAAATAATAAATAATAAATAATAAATAATACATAATAAATAATAAATAATAAATAAATAATAATAAATAATAAATCGTAAATAATAAATAATAAATAATAAATAATAAATAATAAATAATAAATAATAAATAAATAATAATAAATAATAAATGGTAAATAATAAATAATAAATAATAAATAATAAATAATAAATAATAAATAATAAATAATAAATAATAAATAATAAATAATAAATAATAAATAATAAATAATAAATAATAAATAATAAATAATAAATAATAAATAATAAATCGTAAAATATAAATAAATAATAAATAATAATAAATAATAAATAATAAATAATAAATAATAAATAATTAATAATTAATAATAAATAATTAATAATTAATAATTAATAATAAATAATAAATATTAAATAATAAATAATAAATAAATAATAATTAATAATAAATCGTAAAATATAAATAAATAATAAATAATAAATAATAAATAATAAATAATAAATAAGAAATAAGAAATAAGAAATAAGAAATAATAAATAATAAATAATAAATAATAAATAATAAATAATAAATAATAAATAATAAATAATAAATAATAAATAATAAATAATAAATAATAAATAATAAATAATAAATAATATATAATATATAATAATAAATAATAATAAATAATAAATCGTAAATAAATAATAAATAATAAATAATAAATAATAAATAATAAATAATAAATAATAAATAATAAATAATAAATAATAAATAATAAATAATATATAATAATAAATAATAATAAATAATAAATCGTAAATAATAAATAAATAATAAATAATAAATAATAAATAATAAATAATAAATAATAAATAATATATAATATATAATATATAATAATAAATAATAATAAATAATAATAAATAATAAATAATAAATAATAAATAATACATTATAAATTATAAATAAATAATAATAAATAATAATAAATATTTAATTTTAAATAATTAATGATAAATAATTAATTTTAAACAATAAATAATAAATAATAAATTATAAATTATAAATTATAAATGATAAATGATAAATGATAAATAATAAATAATAAATCATAAATCATAAATCATAAATAATAAATAATAAATAATAATAAATCATAAATAATAAATAATAAAGAAAAAATAATAATAAATAATAAATAATAAACAATAAATAATAGATAGAGAAGCATGAAGAAGTATTAGAAAGCACGAGAATGCATGAAAACTCATGACAACTCCTGAAAACTCTGTAAAACCTCTTAAGAATTTAACATAATCATCATAATAACCCCAAAAAACCATTGATAAAGATAAGAAGTCATAGAAAATCAAATAAATAGTAATAAATAGAGCAACCATTGATATATATTTATAAGATTAGTTTTAAATACATTTATAAAATTTTTTTATGTGTGTTTATGAATAAATACATAAATACATCTATACATACACACAATACACACACACACACACACAGACACATATATATTTACGAATAAATACATATATGTGTGTGTATTTGAAAAGCCATATAATGTTAAAACAACCATAACATATAATCTAGAATCCTGTTTCAACGCCACAACCAGTCAAATCGAAGAAAATGAAACAATCTACGATATGATATGTGGTACAGGCCTAATGGACATCCGGATCGTAAGTTATACCTGTTTAAATTTTGAAAAATCGGGGTGCCCCGGCTAAAAACTCAGTTTTGGAGGCCTTCTAGGCCTTTTTTGGGGTCGAAAAACCCTTGACTGGGCTAGCCCAAGTCACAGCGACGTAGAGCTCGTCGCAGGCTTCGATTTGATATGTGGTAGAGCTCAAACGGACACCCGGGTCAAAAGTTATGGCCGTTTGAAGTTTGAGTTCCGTTTTCAACATGTTTTGGATCTTTTTTTAATTTTTTTTACCCTTCAAATTGTTATTAAATGTTTTTTAATCGATAATAAATAGAAAATTATTAATTAATAATATTTTTTAAAAATATTTTGAAGCCATTTTCACTAAATTTCTTATATATTAAATGTAGTAGTCTATTTATATTTATCTAAAACATATTTATAATATATATATTATATTTATATCAATATAAATGTATTTATATAACAATATATTAATTTTTTTTATTTTTTTTATTTTTTTCATTTCATTTCGCGGCAGTTTTTTAAAAAACCGCCGCTAATCACCGAAAAAATTAAATTTAAAAAAAAAACCGCCGTTTCGCGGCGGTTTTTTAGCGGCGGTTTTTAAACCGCCGCGAAACGCCACCCAGATTTTTTTTTAGCGGCGGTTTTAAAAACCGCCGCTAAAAAACCGCCGCGAAACGGCGGTTTTTCTGTAGTGTTTCATTCATTGAACTTACCCGATCTAAACTTCAGAAAAATTATTCCAGGCACACCGGGCCTCGGAATCAGGTGCCGTACGAAACTGCGTACTCATAAAATCCCAATGAATATAAGAAAAAAATTTCCTTGAAAATTACAGGTCTTTAAAATTATACTATGTTTGGTTTGAAATTTA